>OY292495.1:9500253-12144561 GCA_958496325.1 Nomophila noctuella | reverse complement strand
TTTGCATTCATTCCTTCATCAATAATATTCAAGACGTCTGGTAGAAGTAATGGCCCACGGAAGTGTCTGGCAATAGTCAATTTTAATTCTACATAATATACTCAAAAACATATTTGAAAACGATCTTTGCTACTTTAACGAAGGTTAGCTATTTTTTTTTTGTACCTTTACTTCGTTCTACCTGAGAAAGGGCCCCGCTTTCAAGGTAGTGGGTGCGCATACCTTCTTAATAACACATTATACTAACAATCCTCAAAATTTCAGCTTTGCTAAAATGACGTAGGTCTGGGGGCTCTGGGATCTTACTCTATTAAGTTTATAAAGAAAATGCACTATGGCATAAATAAGTATACAGGATGGAATTTTGAAATGGGTTCTTGGGCAGGTACAATAACCGTTACAGTTACAAGAAAACGTTGTTCGCCAACCATCCATACCTTTTTGAGATAATATTGTGATCTGCATTCAGAGATTTAGGAAAAAGGATACAGTCAGCAAAAAAAAATGCTGATATAGGCTAATTTCTTTTTAAACTCTTTTTATGCCAATCAAAATATCAGAGGCCGCTTCCCCGCACCTTTTGTGTGCTTCTTTTAGTCAGGTTAGGGATATTTTAAATGCGTATATTTACAATCTATACTAATATAAAGCTGAAGAGTTTGTTTGTTTGTTTGTTTAAACGCGCTAACCTCAGGAACTACTGGACCGATTTGAAAAATATTTTTGTGTTGGATAGTCCATTTGACGAGGAAGGCTTTAGGCTATTGAAAATCGATATCCACGCGGACGGAGTCGCGGGCGGCCGCTATACACTATAAACGTTAAACATACGTTTAAAATATTTAAGCTAAAGTTTGTTATAATAATAACTGGAACTTTATACTTATAACTTAACGTACGTTGTTACGTGTTTTTGTTTTCCTTATCCAGCGTTCGCGTTAGTAAAGAAAACAAAAACATTGCGATACGTTTACCGGGCCTTTTTGTTAAATTTAATATAGACGGAAAAGTAAAGCTTCTAAATAGATGGACTTGAGTGTCTGTCGCAGGCAGAGTCGAGACGAAGGTCTGTGGTATTGACACGATCATTAAACCGAAGTTTTATAGGCAAGCCAATTGCGGCATTCTATCGATCAAGTAAAAGGCCGCCTGATTGCCTTATTCAACGATTTAATGCAATTACGAGTAGCATTATTTAGCAGAAAGTTAGTATTATGCTCTAATTTGTAAGTTTAATGTGCCAATTTGCTTGTAAAATTGATTATATGGTATTCGATATGGTTTTCAGTTTGTCATCAGTTTTTCCGCTTTGTTAGATGGTAAAATCTGAAAATGGTTTGAGTATGTAGAACTTATTGATTTTTTAATATTCCTTTTTTATAGTTGTAGGTAATTTTATTGTTATTTGCTGTGGTCAACAATTCGCTTGTCCAGTGTGTTGATAATTTACAAAAACACTATATTTTAAGTCGATAATGTCATCTTTTACGCTCCGGTTACAAACAACTGCTAACATTATCTTTACGAGGCTTATTTCCGTCCAGCAGTGGATTTTTTTTGGTGAGTCTTTTACTGAACTACTCATAGAGAATGTTTTAAACAAATTAGATAAAAAAATATCTTATTTATGGAGATATTGGATTTATGGAATATAAATTATGGAGATATTGGACGTGTCGCTATACAGGCCGATGATGAAGAATAAAAATAAGGAAAAATACCGGAATCATCTTAGACTCAAGAAATTTATTCGTCAGCTTGGTTTTTAAGGCTATTTTTCAATTTAGTTAAAGTATTTATAAACAGACAAACTAAAGAAAACAAAGGGCAAAGTTTCTTGTTATTTATAAATATCATATGAAGAAAACGAGAAAACTTCCCTTTCAATCTGATTATTCAGTCCCAAATATTATAAGGTTCCCTCGGAATCGTTCGACAACCCACTTCGTAAGAATAATCTTCAACGTATAGCGGCCATAATTCTTTCTTAGGTAGAAAATACACGACTGCCTAAAATACTTTAATGGTCCCATTCGCCCACAGTTACTTATGATAAGTTACGCTTTTGCGTACTTTTTCGCCAAATCTCGTCCTAATGTAATCGAGTTATATTAATAGAAGTCTAAAAAGTCTATAAATGTGAATAAATATCTTGTAACATTTTTAGAAGGCAGCGTTACGCTGGTATTTTTGTGGTTATTTCTTAGTGACATATTGGCTTATTATCCCATAGCTTATTTTATAAGTGCATTAATATGTATATAATCCTGTCAAAGATCTCCATACAAGTTTGTTAGACTTAAACATTTATTTGTAGCAACAAAAACATGGTACACAATGCGGTCTTAGTACCTTAAGGCATTCTCTACCCGTGGCTAAATTTTGTCCAAATAGAAATAGGTCTTCTTTTTCTGTCTAAAAGTAACTTCAGATATTTATTTATGTATTTCATCATCATCATCATCATCATCCTAGCGCTTGTCCGGTCGCATCCTCGGCCATTGCCTTGGAGTCCAGGGTCCGCTTTCCTGCTCCTTCTCCTCCACTTCGCACGATCTTCGGCATCCTGGGTTGTAAGACCATTGGCACCCATATCATCTCTTACGACGTCAAGCCAGCACTTATTATTATATATATTTATTTATGTATTTGTCTATACTTATATAATAAAGCTGGAGAGTTTGTTTGCTTGTTTGAATACGCAAAACTAAGGTACTACTTCTAGTTCGAATTAAAAAAATATTTTTGTGTGGATATTCTATTTGACGAGAAAGGCTTTAAGATATGGTATGCCACTGTGTATGCGGAAACCGAAACCCACGCGGACGGAGTTGCGGCGGCCGATTTATAATTACTTATCATACGTTTTGAAAGAAACAGGATAAACTGTAACCATCGGAAAGCCCGGTGGTCCGGCGTCCTCCCTCCACATTAATCTCACGTTTAACATGTGACGCGAAAACAATTAATCTTATTAAACCTTTATAGTTGACGAGTGCGTGGGTAGAGCATTTTGTCACTGGCATGTACGTTGCCTTTGATCATTTGGACTGAGTTGATTCGTGTTTTTACTGAGATGTTTCTGGCGGGACGATCTTCTATCTACTAGGAGATATATTTCAATATGTGTAAACATGGGCTTCTTTCTCGTTTAATTTCTTAACATTTTTCATTAGATACTTTGTGTTACTTCTATATGCAGATTGGCAAGCGACTTACCTGGGTGACTACTGCAAACTTTACGCATTTTGCCCGCTTTTATTTACCCGCAATAACAAAATAAAGCAACCCGCAGTAAAGAAACTAAAACTAGTTAAGAATATCGTGCTCTTTTTGTGCATTAATATCTACACTAAAATAATGAAGTTGAAGAGTTTGTTTGTTTGTTTCTGAAAAGCAACGTTTAAAGTTAGTATCTTAATGATAAAGAGAGATCATACTGCTTACATCTGCTAAATAACGTTCTCTCGCACTACCCCAAATGTTTGGTCTGCGGTAACCATTGTTTATTAATTCACGCAGTTACAGCTCCGCAAATTGTTTGTCCGGTTAAATACAAGAGTCTGTTTGTTTCCGTGGAGCAGTGCGATATGTGGCATATCGGTTATGACATCTTGACACTGTTGCACGTTATTGTTAGTGGGGCATTAGCAAATAAGCTCGGTTTATATGGAATGTTGTATGAGACAGTAGCTGTCGGCTGACACGGTTGGAAGGAAAATATATTGTTTAATTTTGAAACCTATTTAGACCTACGCAAAACATAAGAGGTCTTCACATCAACATTTATACAAAAAACAACGTAGGTACGGTCTGTTTGGTATGAAAAAGGTTTAATAGATGTCCTTAGGACAATTTTGTGCTTCGCAACTGTATGTATTGTGTAAGGTAATATTTTAACTAAGCCTGTTGAGTTGCACAGTTAAAACGAATTACGTAAGTTTAATAATTAAAACTCCATTTGGCTTTGTTACTATCGTGCTCGATTCGATAATTGCAGCTTACAAACATTTGCCTGCATAAACGAAATTAAATTTTGAAACGATATTCGATAAGTAAAGTTACCTTAATGGTCCGTCAATTAGCTTACTTACAACTTCAACAAAAACCGCCAGGATGAAAACTAGGTTGGAAAAAGTTTTATTTGGCTGAGAGTCCTTTGAAAAGTAAAAACGAGGTTCAATTCTGAACCTTCGTGTATTGTAATAAGGATGAATTTGAATCTGTTTCATTTGCAGACAGACTGGGTCCTGGCGGAGTCTGCGGTTTTCATCTCATTACTTCGGCTTAAACACTTGTGTTGCTAAATATGACTTTTGCGAACGTGAAAAGACTCGTGCGTTTAATAATTTCTTTCTTAACTGGGGTATTGTGCTTTTGACTGTACTCTTTGTTCTTAAAGAAAGGTCATTGTATAAGCTTTTATTACTGATCATATTTTTTATTTAGAAAGGGTCGGTAATTAGTGATATGTTTTTTGATTATAAAAAATGAAATGCTGTAAACACCTTTACGTTAAAGAAAAGGAGAATGCTTGAAAACGTGTGATGTTTATACAAAACATATATTTTACACATATACATTTTTGTACACAGTTGTTATAATAAACAACTGTTTACATGTATGTATGTACATGTACTGTGAATGTTTTGTGTTTACAAAAATATGTAATCCCTATGCCTACTAGCTTGCAAAATAATAATTGCCCGACCCTAGAATCGAATTCAGGTCACACCACTAAACCAATGAGGCTAGTTCGTATTCCTAAACAATGCATCGACCTAATAAATATTCGACAAGATGGTATATATTTTTGTCCTAGTTTACGAGTGGAAGGAGCTCCCGAACATATTTTTCCTACTTAAGGTTGAATTATTGAAAAACCCTTTTTCGAAGGGTGCTTTCAAATAACGCGTTACCGAATAAATTCTTTGTCTCGACAGCTCTGTTTCGATCCAATTGTTTACTAGGTCCATTTTATAATTATTTTAAATTATGATCAAGAGCAGAATTTTTATTGATAGAGATAGAGAGGAAAGTTCCTCCACCTTTCGCAGATCACAGGGAAGTAGCACTTCATAATTTCTGTCGTGTTATGTTTCTGTTGGTCAGTAAATTCTCCAGGGCCCGCAGCCAAGATGTCACTTTGACGAATTCGCCACACGCTTTCGTCGCGACTTATATTGCCCTCCCGCAAACGAACTATTTATGTGAGCAGGATGGAGATATAAGTCGCTACGAAAGCGTATGGCGAATTGGTTAAAGTGGCATCTTGGCTAGCCTACCAGAGCTCAGTTGGGGATGGGGAAGGTACGGGGTTAGGCGATGGATCAACGACCATTGTGGGGTGTTGATATCCATGGGCGGCGGTGATCACTTTTGTACAATCAGTCGACACTCTTGCTCTTTTGCCTCCTTCAGATATATATTTTTTAGACTTTATTATCTCCAGCATGTACTGTCTGTGGAATAATTAAAATAAGTAATGTTATACATCGTATAGGTAACCCGATGTTATTTTCCTATTTACATAACTTCATCTGGACGGTATTAGGTGTCGAGTTTAATCCCATTCAGGACAAAGTTAAAAAAAGCACATTTGTGATTTTGTGTGTGTGTGTACAATGTACATAATATTATTCTGTGTGAGGTGGCCACTGGTGGTACGTTCGAATATTAGCCTCAGTGCGGGTTTAAAACTTTTTAATAACTTTTGTAACTGTTGGTTAACCCGTACACTATTAACTGGACACAGCTCAATGCTTGTAATGAAAAATAATAATACCCTCCGGCCGTATTCGGCCATTGCGGACGACCTTACGATTAGCCAGGTACGCAGGATATATTAAAATAGTGCACAAGTGAGTGCGCAAGCACAGGTGCACTCCCTATTCCCTCACTCTCAGAATTCGGTGGGACAGCAATCTGACACGACCGTAGAGAGATCAGGCGCAGGACCAACGGCTTAACGTGCTTTCCGAAGTACGGAGGAGCTCGAGATGAAATTTTTCGATCACCTATCCGATGACTGGCATCTGCGAACGTTGCTTTACTTTAGCAATTTATTATGTACGAGAATTTTAAACTCGCGTCAAGCTTACTTTGAATCACAACCGTAGATAAGATAGTAATTTATTTAAAGGGCATAACACTATTTCAGGGAACGTTTCGCGTTGAATTTTGCGTCCCAACATTTCCGCAGTGCGCAGCAATGTTGTGGCGTGGTGGGAAACCACAGCGACCACATTTTGGGGACTTATCCAGAATATTTGCCCCTCTTTTGTAGCGTGTTTTGTATACCGTTAAATATAATTAGGGTATTTCATGGTGGTTAAAATTAGCATAGCGAAAATAAATGTCCTGGGGAATTTACCACGGCTTTTTAATGCTATGCAAAGCGGTTAGCGCTGTGCATATGCAACTGATAAATAAGCCTTGATATTTTTTTTTCGGAAAAAATTAAGTACCAATTTTGTACCGCGTTATCAAGAGAGTTTAATTCCAATGGGAGCATTAAATCGGAATAAAAAAATATTACATTATATAGGTTAGACCATATCCTGCATCTATACCTGATTGCATCTAAATCTGTTTAGTAGTTTCAGCGTGATTGACTTACAAATATAAAAACAAACAATATTTCACATTTACAATATTACAAAGTATAAAATTATTCGAAGCATTATATATATTTATATTACGTACACAGGAGTCATAATAATGCATTTCCTTCAGAGGTCTTTAAGGAATATGCGAATATGCGTCAATCTGTAATAAGTGGACTCATTTATGATTTACACGTACTTTATTCCTTAGTCAAGTCAATAGTCAGGAGCGATTTGAGAAAATCTTTATAGCGAATCTATAATACACAATATGTACGCTATAATTTCAAGAATAAGGAAAGTTTCTGGATGTCGTGAATCTTAGGCGGGGGAAAGTACTACGGGCGACAGATTAAACAAACAGAGCCGTCCCGCTAATAAGATGCCCCGCACGTCGCATTTATCTGCACCGAACTGCTTTGAAAGAACGGGTGAAGTTCCCGGCTTCAATTTGTTTGTTATGGTACTTGCGTCTTCACATTTAAGCGTAAGACTTGGAGAGACATAGAGGATTGAGGAAACTATTGGAGTTCTAATTTTGGCATACATGTTCATAATTCAAATGATATGTAAAGCGTTTTAATTGTACTTGACAGATAATCATAGATCTTTCCTGTCTCCCAAAATGTAAAGCCAACGCCACCAAAATAATAATTATATATAAACTCCAACGAGATTTCATAACTAATGAAAATACATAATTATGTCACTGAGATCTTCGATTTTCCAAAATAATGTAAGATTTCGAGATGTTCTGGGGGTAAAGTGCTATGAGCGATCCATAGATTAAACACAAATAGCGCCGCCCGCGAATGAAATGCACTGAACCGCTTTGAAAATATACTTTATTCACGTAGGCCTATGTAAGGCCTGCAAGGAAAGAAGCGGTCTTCAATTTGCTTGAGACTGTTTCTGTGTTATGACCTGGACCTTAGGATCGAAATGTCCTCAGACGATTTAAATAAAAAGAACCATTTACAAGTTATACAATATTTGTTTAAGCGCCATTCCGCTAATGAGATGCCCCGCACGTCGGATTTATCTGCACCAAACCGCTTTGAAAGAACCGGGGCGAAGCGAGCTCTGGGCTTCAATTTGTTTGAGACTGTTTCTTATTTGATAGTTCTGCCTTTTGAATCCGGGTTGCTATTCAAATGTAAGGTTTACAAGGCGTCGAAATAGTATTTTAATTAGTAATTCTAAACTTATGTATAACGTCTAGTCACTCGTTAAGCTTAAGAGTGTCTTACTAGATAGATGGCTGATGTCGTGAAATTATAATTGCACAATGCAAATATAATTTATGTATACAATATAATACCTAGCATTTACAAACACAGGACAAACATTTGTGTGCATGAACATGTCTGTTTGTCCTGGTCTGGGTGTTGTATTTATCTATTTAAGTATATTTGTAATACCACTGTTGATTCTGATGTCTGTAACACAAGTGCTTAAGCTACTTAACACGGGGTCAGATCAATGTATGTGATGTTGTGAAATATTTATTATTTATTTATTATTTATTTAAAAATGCTTAATATAAAATACAAAATATAATTTATGTGCTTTAAATAAGATAGTGATTAGATAGAATTTAAAATTTTAAACAAACTCTAAAACTCGTCACAGTTGTAAAAATAATTGGTTATTTCATACCTTGGTAGCTTACTTCCGCGTTCTAAATAAAAACCTCCATGTACAATCGACAACCGGTATGGCCGCGAATCTCCCAAAGGTCAACATCACGCAGCTTTGAAACTAAATAAGAGGAAACAACGGTATTCTTAAGCCATGTACGCACGTACGAAAATGAACATAGTGAACAAAAGCATCAAACATGAACATTTGGATTTGTGTTTGGACAATATTTTTGAACAACAGAATGTTCGATGTTCGTTATTAGTACACACGTGAAAACAAAGTAGTTGCGTGTCATGCAACACAACAAACTTGTTCGTATGTGCGTACACGGCTTAAGACTCTATGTCTCTACCTCTCCTATTGCGTAAACTTGGCATTATGTACAAGTAAATCATTGTTTAAGCACTCAAGGTGGACTGCTGGCTTACTCACATTCTACGCAAAATGCCTTCAAGCATTATACATTTCAGCCCTTTACTCTGACTTTGAACCCTAAAGGGTGAATTTGCATACCTTGGACTCCTCCCTTTGTGCTGGCTTTTGGTGGTAATTTATCTTTATATGCGACGGTCAAATATGTTTACATTCCATATTTTCCTTTTTTTCGACTCTGTGTCGCGTTTTTGTTGGACATTCAACACGTGTGTTAGCTACATACATTCGGTGTATGTTGTATGGCATAGGTAGAAAGGTAAAATGCTGAAAGCACATTAGTGAGTCACCTGGTGTTACGGAGTGAATCAACGGGTGGCTGTAGTAACTTGATCTTAGGAGAATACTTACTTCATAACTCATAAGTAATTGAATATATTGCAAGCATTCTGTTTTTTGATATCGTTAGTAATAATTAAACCTTTACCTCAGAATCCGAGTATAAGATTATCCATGAATTATTGCTATATTATTTTACAATAATTTTCATTAACAAAACTTTAATGCAATTCATTTCGGGGACCTATGTTCATTTAAGGATACTTATTATCATTTTTTTCATACTTTTTTGGGACGGATAATCCCATCTTTTTCCTATTAGGGTCCACTGAAACGATAATCTATGATTTAACAAGGCGAGTTATTGAAGCGAACCTTCATAATTCTTTTAGGTTTGACTGGCTCTATGGTGAAGGGTAGTGACCGCTTTCATTGCTATCCTAGCCTGGTTAAAATGTATGATAACCTTTCGAAGAATTATAAGACAAATAAATTCCTTGGACAAAAACACCACCTGCCTAGTCCCAAATAACGCTCGAAGCTTGTACTATGGATACTATAAACTCTTTTAACATCTATGACTCGAGTATGTTAATCACACAAACATGTTGTAGCTATGGTCTCTGACTACTAGACTAACGGGCCTGGCAAAATATGTCTATACATTTTTGTCTCAATACATTTTTGTATCCGACCAAAAAGCTCCATAATGATATAAGAGTCACAAACGTTACTCAATGAAAAATCCTATACATTGTACTTTTAATTTTTCACCCAATAAGAGCTGATATAAAAGGCCCTCCCACACATTGTGTGATACTTAACCATACAATATCTAACCGAAAACTTGATACTTTCTGACGAGAAATGTTTGAAATTAGTACTTCGGAGCACCGAATTCATTTTATCGGCCCCTTTGGTGTTTAAGAATGACGTTAAACTTGGTAACTGCCGAAGTTGGACCTTAATAATAGTCCGGTCAAAATAGACATTCCAGTTTGCATTAATTCCCACACAGCTGGATTTTTGTGCAGGCCTTGAATACGTCATTACAAATGATATGTCAAAATTATCGATTGTGGAATATTTCAAAATAAAAGTTTGCGATGTTACAGAAACATCAGAAGTAGATTTTACATCATTGTGAAGTGTCCTGTGGTTTTTTTTCCTGTTTCACGTGATTTTAAGCGTTTGAACGTAAAAGTTTTTGTTTGTGTTTTTTATTTATTTTATGTATAATATCCTTATAATAAAAGGGGTATAGCATTTCGTAAACCACTAACATTTGTGGAAATGCTGCTGTCGCTTCGACACACTATTCAATTAAACATACATAGGTATGTGTTGCTAAATTACTTCTTGTGTCTAAGTATGTACATTATTGTACATAGGTACAATAATCAAAATGCTCATATTTAAAAAGAGTTCGTGTCTTAAAGGTTCGCTTCTTCGATTTTAGTTTCACAGCCTTCAACTTGCACACAGCACTGCAAGAAGAAACTGTTATAAATTCATGCTTAATCTATCTTGCCTTTAATAAGATTTCGACGACTATCGACACAGCCATTGAAAACCTTATTAAACTTACACCTACGGAGGAAGTTACAATGTAAAACCTCCTTTTGTGAATACAACTTATCTGTTTGTTCCCTCATTTAAATTGGATTAAGAAAATAGGAAGTTTGTGATAAAGTTCCCAACTTCAGGCAATCGTACGCAAGTTTGGCGTCTATTTCGTTAGAAAGTTAAGGTTAAATGTTTACAACGCGTCTTAATAGAAGCATGGGAGGGTCGGCTGTGAAAACGTTAATGTTTTAGATGTTACAACAGTATACTACAAGAGAAGTTTTATTACTTCTAGAGTTACTCTAGTAAATATATTATTTTACGTCCTTAGCTGTAATAAGTGGTTTGTGGCTGTATATTGTATACTGATAACGTTGAAATAAGAACCAATCAAGAACGTAGGTACATATACGAGTAGTATACGTTTCGGAATAGTAGTTATTCTATTAGACTGACTACTTGACAAGTCATCTAGAAGAAATTGTTACTTTAAAATCTCTGTTTCGTAATAACTTAAACTATAAAAAAAAAAAACTAAATGGAGCGCCCTAGGAGAAGTCTATTTCCAGAAGTGGATCGCGATAGGCTGATGATGTTATGATGATGATTAAAAAAACTTACTCTGAAATCAAATTCTTGACAATTAAAGAAGATGTTTTAATCTGGCCCGGATGCGGTGATTCAATATTAGTCGGTGTTCTACCGACTTGCCACAAAATAAATGGTGCATAAATTATTACATTCAGATGGATGGTGCTAAACTTCATCCTACCCACATGATTTTATTATCGATGGTTAGGTTGCTCAATATGTTCGTCAGTCGCTCCAATGTAATAACCGGACTTGGCAAATCATGGCTCGGGTATGCTGAACGCTCAAATAGGTCCGGACAAAGCGTTCGACGGTAGGAACATGCATTGTGAAACGACTAGAATATAACGTTCCTGAGTCTAGCAGCCTCTTCTTAGTAATATAAGAGAAGAACTAACTATATAAATCTAAGCATTATATAACTGTAAGCTATATTCTGTTTTTTTATCACAGGTTTTTCCTCTAAAATCGGGGAGCATCGGGAATGACCGATTGATTTAGTAGAATACAAAATCATGGCTTTTAAAGTGCGTACCTTGGGCCTTGTTTTTCTATGTAAAGTGCACACAGTCAATCTTATAGTGACTTGCCATAAACCAAGTTGTAAAATATATCTGTACACGTAACTTAATCTTACCCACCAGATTATATTGACAATGATTACATACGAATAGGTTAGTAAAGTTCGTCAGTCGCTCCAATGTTATTACATTATTATCGGACTTGGCAAATCATGGCTCGGGTATGCTGAACGCTCAAATAGGTCGGGACAAAGCGTTCGACGGCAGGAACATGCATTATGAAACGAGGGTACAACGTTTGTGAGCCTAGTAGCTAGTTCTTAGTAATATTAAGGTATTATTAACTAGATAAATCTAAGCATTTCATAACTCTAACCAATGATTTGGTTTTGTAACAAAGGATTATCCTTTATTATTGGGGGAGTCAGTAATGCTTGGCTGAATTAGTAGATCAGCAAGTCATGGTTTTTAAAATTCCACCTAAAGCTTCTTTTTCTGCGTGTACTATAGATACTAAGTATATAATTATTGTACTCTTCACTTACTCATCCAAAAGATGAAAAAGAAAACAAACGGATACGAATCTGAAGGAATTCTTTTATAATAAGTGTTTATTCCTAATAACATATTGTAAACATTGCCCATGTGAAAACTCTTCGAAACATGACTGCTCAATATCACAACACACTGATCAATATTTACCATTGCCGTAACAAAGTTCGTTATTTTCAGAGAACGAAATACAAAAAGCATAAGATTTGAAGACAAAACGAGACAAGATTAATTTTTTTTGTAAATGGGTTCTTTTTCATAAGCGAATAGATGAAGGTCATTAACCCATTACAGCCTACAAGTTTTTTCCTTAGTGCGTGCTCGTTCCAGAGCGGAGTTCGACCTGATCCCTGATAGCTCTCGGGGACCCGATAAATTAATATAGATAGCCCAGCCCTGTACCGACATAAATACCTGTTGATAGACTGTTTGCGCTTTTAGTTATAAGTTGCGGAGTATGATGAAACACGTGGAAGAGTTTATTGACTGGAAGATTAATGATGAATAAATAAATTATTATACTTTAAGTAACAGTACTTTTAAACGGATGAAATCGCAACCTTTAAAGGGATTTAATTCGTTTAAAAGTGGTTTTGTTTAGTGTATGACAGTCACGCAAACCTAAGAAAACAACAGGTCTTATAAACATTATACAGAAAAAAGTAATCAATTCGGTCGAGTTAAGAAAGCTTCTTCTGCTTTAGAGTTGAAACGCCTACTGTATGGCAGAATATTAGCAACGTTTTAGAATGAAGTGTTGCCTGATTAAGTGAATAAAACCTTCCTCGTGGTTCAATTAAAAAGTTATTGGAACGAAATTCCTTACTTGCCTTATACATATTTCAACCCTCGAATCTTGCGAGATAGGGAAATGCTGGTATTTTCAACATTGCATTGTGACCACAATTACTATTAAGTGAAAATGGTGTTAATGCAATTTATCTTCTTTAAATGCGGTTCCGACATTAAGAGGCATTCTTAAAATAATTCAAAGTGCTTAATTGTAAACGCTACATAGCCAAATGAAGCCTTGAAATAAATGTACAAAGCAAAGCATTTTCTAGCTTTAATTAATTAAATTAAATAATTATTTTTTATTGAAATATGCAAAGCACAACCTAAATAAGTTTTTTATGCGAAAAGAACTTCGTTCCAATTAATTATGTGTTATTTCACTCACTCATAATATGTAGCTCGTGTTTGCTATAACATCAAGTACGAGTATTTTACTATTAACGTTTCTCTGGTATAAATAAATGATAAAACATATTTTGGTCCTACGCTTTTAAACAACTTATTAAAGACTGTTCCTTTTATTTTTGCCAGTGTAATTGCGTCTGTTTCTTTTTTTGAATCTCGAATCTTTTGAAATTCGAAAGTGTTTGATTCATTCATTGCCATATCGTGTTCTCGTTAAGATATTTTGGTAACTTTGGATAAAAGTTTTGCTTAAATAACAAAGTTTAATCTTTACCAGTGACATTGAACAATCTACCAAAATATTATAAATATTCATGTTCAAGACTGCTTTGCTAATGGACTTCTGATAATTATGTTCAATCTTGCAACTTGGCTGCAAGGCAAAAAAGTTAATTACTATGTGAAAAGTACGTCAGCAAGGTACTTTCCGAAGATTTATTTACTTGGACCATTTATTTAAAAGCCGCTAACGGCGCGGGCATAGCTCATAGTTTATTTTTAATTAACTTTGATCGCTTATACAAGGACTAAGCCTACATCGATTGCCGGTAAGGCTATTTTAGTTCTGACGTGTCGCACGCAAGCTCTGTGAATTTGAATTTGTGCAAATCGCCCATTTTCAGCAAGTTTGATATTTCTTTGAATGATTTTCAACTTTATTCTCACCCCAATAGAGATTAAAGGGTTAAAAGCTTAAAAATCGTGCAATCTCACGTTTTGTAAGGTTGATTTACTGGTTTTAGGAATTTTCTTCCCTTATTTTTCACTAGAAACGATGTGGAAATGAATGATCAAACGATAAGCAGGTAAAAGGTTTGTGAATGGATTTTTGTACTAACTTGTTTGTTTTTTTGTTACAGTAAAAAAAGCGCGATATGTTGGTATACAAGGTGAGCATTTCTTATTGTTAATATTGTTATTATGATTTATCTTAAATATTGTGTGGTAGGGAGCCCAGAGATAAGGAGCCTTTAGTTTTTTAAAGCAAAAGAGATGTCCCAGAAATGTATGAAGCCTCGGCCTGGTCCATGTACGCTATACCTAAATATAGGCGAATAAGTGTACTACAGTTTTAATCACTCCAATTCTTATGGAAAACCTTAGTTTTTTGGCTGAAACAATAAATCATACCACAATATTGCAACTCAGTACAATATGGCGGAGGACGCATCCAAAGAGTAAAGTAAATATACCAAGACGCATCTTTGAAACTTGAATGACGTTTATGTCTTTTATCCGTCAGTTTATTTTTGTTTTGACAGTATGCAGTTTATTTCACAAAGTATTTATATTTTTAGGTTACAAACGACCTAAAAACGCTGGGGCCCAAAGCTGTAAATCCCAGTAAAGAAAAAAATTACAGTTGCCATCTTCACGAAGTAAAGTGAACAATTATGAATTTGATTTTATTTTTAAGTTACTAAACTACGGACTAAAAATGTTTTATTGTATTTTTAATGGAAATAGCAATATTTTACCGATTTTTTGGTACCACGTACATGGTGCAGGGCTGGGATGGGACATCTCTTTTTCGTAGTGAGCTGTCAAAAACCATTATGGCATAAGCCATTGAGAAAACTAACCTAGAAATAATTTTGAAGCATAGTGATTTCCTAGCGGTTTTTAGTTCCAGTTCAACAATCAAACTGTCCGGATTTATGTAGACTTCGCTCGGTTTTGAGAACTAAACAATTATAAACAAAATATTATAATAAAATATTTATACGTATCTGTTATAAATTCCACTCGTATATAATAATAATACCTTTGTGTACTCGTAGATACTCGTATGTTATTCCGTTCCGTATAAACTGGAAACCTTTCTGTTAACAATAAATTAAAAAAAAAATAACATTGCAAGTCATTTGAACTAAAACAATTCCATTTCAAATCTTCTAGACAATTACGACAGAGTCCCGTAAATGCACAGATAAAATACAAAAACAGGCTTCTTCAAAGGCTCTATTATGCGTTGGTGCGAGGTATAGTCGACTGTAAGTTGAGTTGCTAAGGTTCACTTTGCTTTGCAGCAACACAGTTCAACACATACGTGACACTCAAGCTACAGAATGTCAAGTCGACGACGGTGACAGTCAAGGGTCCGACTCCATGCTGGGAGCAAGACTTCCTTTTGTGAGTATTTTTGACTTTTCTAACTTTACCTTACGCGTAGTTGTAGAAGAAATACATTGTAGTAGTTTTGGTAGTGACCCTCCCCATTTTGGTCGGGTATGTAGTTGAATCTTACCTTGGACATATATATTGATACGTACAATGGCAATTTGTGATTGTTATATATGTTTGATCGCCTAGAATAGGACCTACTATTCCATCATTTCCTATGTGTGTCATAAGAAGCGTCTAAGAAACATTCCCAGGAGATCGGAAGTATCGTTTCCCTATGTAACAACCATCTTCCTAGCTGACTATGAGCATAACGTACAGTTTAAGTTAAGCAACTTTCGCAAAGGCCAGTCATCGGATGGGTGACCAAAAAATTTAATCTGGAGCCCTTCCATGCGATCCTGTCAGATCACGCTGCCCGACTGCTGTTCCACCAAACTGGAACACATAAACTAATATATAATGCTGAAGAGTTTGTTTGTATGTTTGATCGCGCTTATCTCAGGCCTACTGGTCCGATTTGAAAAAATATTTTTCTGTTGGATAGTCCATTTGACGAGGAAGGCTTTAGGCTACTGGAAAATAAAATCCACGCGGACGGAGTCGCGGGCGGCCGCTAGTTACAAAATACGCTTCCTCGTGTAACGATTAGCGCTTCTGTTAGCCTTAATGTGGCTACATTTGCTACACGCCTAAACCACGGTCGAACGTAACTTTACCGCGCCAAACGTAGCATGAAGTAGTTAGTACGTAGAAGTTGTGGTATATGGTTTCCTATTAGGTTATAATATCTATCCAGTAGAGCGGTTCGAATCGGGCTATTAATATCTAAAGCAGTGTTGTTATTGGTCTGAAACCATGCATTTGTATCTTGAGTTATGTTACATCAACGGTCCTTTTGGAGTAGGTGACGTCTGTGGCAATAGCTTATTGGCATCAGATCCTAGCTTAGAAAAGTACTTTCCCATTCATCATTTTGCGGGTTTCGTAGAAGATGACTAAGGGAAATTCCAATGGGATGGGCACTGTTCCCTTGAGTTTTATCGTTCACAAAACTGTGGTGGGTCAACAACCTTTCAGCCCTGGGTAGTTACTATGGGCATAATCCTCTTGGGAGGCTTTTGTCCAATAGTGGACTATAATATACCTAATGATGATAATGATGAAGAATAGAGAAAAGTGGCCCTCATTAGGTCACTAAGCCAAGTCTTTGGCCAACTTTTAACCAAAGAAAGACCTTTGGATTTGACGACCCTATTACGCAAGAGGTCGTGGGTTCAATTCCCGCACAGGATAAACATTTGTGTGCATGAACTTGGCTGTTTGTCTGGTCTGGGTGTTATTTGAATCTATTTAAATTTATTCGTAATTCCACAGTTGATTCTGTCTGATGTCTGTAACACAAGTGCCTATGCCACTTAAAACGGAGTAACATAAATGTGTGTGATGTTGAGAATAGTTTATTTATTTATTTAATTATAACTCATCCCGCAGTTGTTTAAGTTATAAGTGAAGTCAAAAATCTTGTTACCAGTTACAGCTAAGGCACTAACATAGTCTTAACTTTTGATCTGCCCATACAACATTTATATTCCCACTCATCCAATTCATCCAATCCCAAACCCATTAGGGGCGTAACATTATGCACACCCACCAACATGGGACCGTAATATTGATCATTTTATAATCTGCCGGGAGGACAGCGAATGCCAAAGGTTACCAACCAATGTAAACCCTAGGGGCTAAAGGTTATTACGGGGGCGGGGTAAACATTGTACAAATTAAATAATTATGATTATGATATTGTTAATTAGTTAACAAGCAACGCTTCTATGAAACAACCAAAATAATTATCACGAAATTAAATTAATATTCAAATCGTTTGTTCGGTGAGTTCATTAAATTTTTTTTTAGATATAGGTAAACAAGTATTTTTTCCTTTTACTTATATTAGAAGAAAACAAAAACTTAAAACGTATTATTTAACAATTCGCAAAGTGCAAAAAAATACGTTAAAAAATATTAATCAAGAACTCGTCGAATGTCATAGAAATGTAACGTATTTCTCAAATCTTTATAGACTTAAAAAGTTTGAGAGCCTCTATCCTAAACAAATCGCTGGACCCTCGAGTGGATCAGCGGTGGGCGCGACCTTGGCTCGGCTAAGCTGCCGGCCGACCTCCGCTATTAATACACAATATTTACATAATGCCGCTGTCATGGATTGTTATGAAACCGCTACGTAAGCGGCACGTGCAGTCGAATGGACAGGGTTTGAGCAATCACAATTAGAATGAAGGAATTGATTTACCCGATTTCATAATGTTGTTATTTGATTATTTTTATTTTATACTAGCGGCCCGTCACGCGGTTTCACCCGCGTCCCGGGGGATCTACTTCCCGTACCGGGGTAAAATATAGCCTATGTTACTCTGGGTGAATGTAGCTTTCCAACAGTGAAAGAATTTTTCAAGTCTGCCAAGTAGTTTCGGAGCCTATTCAGTTCATACAAACAAACAAAAAATCAAACCTTTCCTCTTTATAATATTAGTATAGACTAGCGGCCGCCGGCGACTCCGTCCACGTGGATTTCGGTTTTGCACACATAGTGTTATTGTATAGCTTAAAGCCTTCCTCGTAAAATTTACTATCCATCACAGAAATATGTTTTACGATGCGAACCAGTAGTTCCTGAGAACTAACTAATATTCAAACAAACAAGTAAACTCTTCTCCTTTATTACATTAGTATTGATAACGTATAGATTTAAAATTATACAGTTACTTAACGCAATCTTGTTGTGCTTAGTTGTAATACTCAATTCGGGTCAGTTTAATCGCTGTACCGAGACCACTGGGTCTGCCCTAACTCGGGTTTGAAAGAAATAGGAAGAGTTTAGTACCAATATGTATATGCGGTTTTTCCTAGGCCCCACATTTATGGCTCGCAATAGAGATTCCCTCCGTCAAAAAATATATTCTAGTATATTAAAGACTTTTCTTGCTACTTTGTAATACCGCGATTGTGTCAAATTCACAGAAATCGAATTAACTAGATTTCTGTGGTAGAATAGCAATATTTTATCAAGTAAACTTAATTTGTTAATAAATCGTATTTGTTAAAACGAGTTTACCAACAACTTCACTTGTTAAGTGGTAACGCTGCACCTCATACACTGAACTTACAAAATAATGTATCATTTGACAATACCACACCTCTTACTTCTCCGCAAGTGTTATTCTCAAGTATTCAGTCTAGTGGGGTGCAATAACACTCTAAAACACATTCAAATTTGAACCTTACGCCGTTGCCACAAGACTTCAGGTGTCATCTTGTTACTCTTGAATGTACTCTACAGCTTACAATACCAGCGTAAGAGACACATACTTATCGTGAACAGGAATTCAAAGGAAACATGATGAGAATAGAATACTTCGATGCACAATAATGTCACCTATAATAGACCCTTGTCGCCGTACAATGCGCGTTACCGATGTGGGTAGTAATAGAAATAGAGTACCTATACTTATTATTAAATTGATTTGCACGTCGACGCTTGGTTGTAGAATGTCTGTTTTTCAATTGTACATTGTGAAAATGTGACACTTATTGATCAGTTTTAGAAAAACAGTCTTAAACATTTTGCTCCAAGTTTTTTGCATAGATTTGAATCAAAGATATGTCCTCGCTATGTTTAAAGTGGATCGGCGGGCCCGCTCTAAAATTTTCACTAAGAATTGAAGCGACTGTCTTTTCACGCATGTTTAGTGCGAGCAATCACATACAAATGCATGTCAAACAGCAAAATGCCAGTTTTTTTTAGTGTCGCGCCCATTTAACTATTTATAGTATAGTTTAACACATATTGAGAGTAAGTTTTCAGTCGTGTTTTTGAACTTAAAGGTTGTCTAGTGCTTGATTACTCTCTCCAAATGTATCGGCTTGACAATGGCACATAATTGTATGAAAAGGGAATGTATTCGAGCTTGTGTGCTCACTTGAGACACCCTTTGAAGTCAGTTAACGGTAATATAACCGTAGCTGAAATGGCATGTCTAAAGATAAGTAAAGGGTTTTAAGTTTTAGAGAAGACTACAAAATCTGGCTCATGAATGGAATTCTAATGCGTGAAAAGTTTAACTATGTTTCTTAAATAGTGTTCTAAGATAAAACTTTGTCCATAGTATAAAACAAAGACGATTTTTTTTGTCTGTCGTTTTGCACATAGCCTTAATTTTCATTTGATTGATTTTATCAAGTTAAGTGTTTCAAAATGGCGTTTATGTACATATATAATGCGTGTAATAAATACAAACGTAAATTGTACTTTATTCGCTATATTATAATAATTACCGATGTGCATTCCCTCATTCCCTCCTTCGAACTTAAACCACACACATAAGCATTAGAAGAATATTATTGCTTTTTCATAACACGGTTATCAGCCGCTATAAAGATAACGAGGTTACCATCGATCCGTGCTTGCAGTTTTTATCACGCGCGTATTATTATTATGAATAGTTTATTGGTTTTGCGATAACTTCATTGTGTTGGCGTTTTGTGGCGAATTTGCGAAATTGGATCCAATCTTTTTAGTGAATGAAAGTCAGTCCATGTTTGTTTTGGTTCTGTAATAAACTAAACGTTTAGTCATTATTTTATAGTCTACGAGCTGAGGATTTTTTGATCTGGTGACATGTTATACGAAGAATCACTTATTGCATGTAAGTATTTATTTTTCTAACCAAGTTTCGGTTAAGGCTTACCATCATTACTTCAAATAAAATCTGTAGGATAGAACTTTCGGGGAACTTATCTATTTTTGTACCTTCTGGTACCTGTTTGCTTCTTATTACATATTTCTAAAGTTTTTGTGTGTGTGTGAATAACGTCCAGAGATATTTTTTTATTTACTCATATTTATTATATTCTAATAATATTCAAGGCAAGATAACAGGACAAAAAAAGATAACGTTACCTTTGGTCAGACTTGATTATAAAACAAGACCGTTTTATCTATTACTTCAAATTAAAAGTACAGCTTATTTATTGCTTTAAATTGAGACGTATTCAAAGTAGAATACCGCAGTACATCACAGCTGTCCACAAACAAACATCTAAACCACTATATTCACACGGAAAGCCCCTTGAAAGCAAATTGGATCGCTTCCATTTCTAAGTGCCCTAAATCCTATGACTGGATGCTGGGGGAGAGATCTTGGCGAGACACTAGGTCCTAAGATGACTGAAATAGCTATCTTCAAAATTAGACCTACAGAATAGGTTTATATAAGCGCTAAAGACGATCATGGAAACATTTGTATTTTATTATTAGTATGGCCTCCTAAACACGTATAATTTGTTTTTAAGGGCTCATTTTATTTTTACCCACAAGTATCGAAATGAAATAGCACGTAAAAATATTTAAGGATGTTTGTCATTTCTTCTACAAAGCCAAACATAGAGTTTATTTGTAAAAAGAGAGTCGCCGTATCAAAAATAAATCTTTATTTGCTAATTAGGTCATGTTTTAGACAAACATATATATGCGTGTAATGTAATGATTACATATATTATTATAAATTTCTACATGCCAACTACTAGGTAGGTACAGTCAAAGTTCATACTTAATAAGAACAAAACTATTAACAAAATTATCTAAACCAGAAATCGAATTGAGACCCTTTAACTACGATCTACGCCGTTCACACGCCCTTATCCATTGCCAATATCCCTTCGCAAGACGGATCGCCCCATCCCTTACCCCGACTTGAGATTCACGATACGTGCCCACTAAGCCCTCTATAATGCCTGTGTAATAACACTAGATGGGCGGCATTCGTCTTGCCTCGCTGCCGTAGACATTTGGTATTCCCTCATACTCCATCACAAGTATAAATGGCAAGTTTAACTATTTATTTGGATATTTCGTTTGCTGTAGTCTTATTTTTATTCAATTCATTTCATTTAGGGGCTGGATGGCGCAGTGATTGGCACGCTTGGCCTGCGGTTGCCAAATTAAGCAATTTCCGCAGAGGCCAGTTATCGGATGGGTAACTGACAAAATCATCTCGAGCTCCTCCGTGCATCAGGAGGCACTTTATGCCGTTGGTTCTGCGCCTGAAATCTCAACGATTGTGCCTGTTTGTTGTCCCACCGAACTATGAGAGTGAGGGAATAGGGTGTGTTCCTGTGCTTGCGCACTCATTTATCCACTACAATATATCCTGCGGCTATTGGAAGGGTATTTTCAATTCAAAAACCATGAATTTAGTGTAGGTAGTGCCAGCCCAGATTTACTCGTAGTACTACCATATTTCTCTCCATGAATGTCTGAAGACTAAGGAACGTTTGGATGGACAGCACAGTTCCCCTGTATTAATTGCTCCATCCCTTACCCCGACTTGAGATTCACGATACGTGCCCACTAAGCCCTCTATAATGCCTGTGTAATAACACTAGATGGGCGGCATTCGTCTTGCCTCGCTGCCGTAGACATTTGGTATTCCCTCATACTCCATCACGAGTATAAATGGCAAGTTTAACTATTTATTTGGATATTTCGTTTGCTCTATTCTTATTTTTCATTGAGGAGCTCTATGGCGCAGTGGTTAGCGCGCTTGGCCTGCGACTGCTGAGTTAGTTTCGCAGATGCCTGTCATAAGATGGGTAACCGAAAAAAAAAATCATGAGCTCCGCCGTGTTTCAGAAGGCACTTTATGCCTATGGTTCTGCGCCTGATTTCTCTACGGTCGTGCCAGATTGTTGTCCCATCGAACGAAGAGAGTGAGGTATTAGGGTGTGTTCCTGTACTTGCGCACTCATTTATTCACTACAATATATCCTGCGGCTATTGGAAGGGTATTTGCAATTCAAAAACCATGAATTTAGTGTAGGTAGTGCCAGCACAGATTTACTCGTAGTACTACCATATTTCTCTCCATGAATGTCTGAAGACTAAGGAACGTTTGGATGGACAGTACAGTTCCCTATATTAATTGCCCCATCTCTTTCCCGGGTGACTTGAGATTCACGATACGTGCCCACTAAGCCCTCTATAATGCCTGTGTAATAACACTAGATGGGCGGCATTCGTCTTGCCTCGCGCCGTAGACATTTGGTATTCCCTCACACTCCATCACAAGTATAAATGGCAAGCTAAACTATGTATTTTGGAATTTCGTTTAGTACCTACACTTTTTTATTACTATGGTGGCGATAACTTTGTCAAAGTGTGTGTCATAACCTGATGGTAAGCTAATAGCGTCTTCTATGGACGCCAATAACACCGTAGGAAAAATAAATTTCTATGTATGGGTTACTATTGATCTGATATCCTGTGATTTCTCGTTTTATTTTGCTTGCCATTTTTACTTTGAAAAACCAACGCTGCAACGTCTCAATCCTTTTAAAGTATTTTAAAAATAGTCGTTAAAAAATTCGATAATTTAGTAAATCTGTCAAACAGTTAAACAACGTAACTGTCTTCTCTTTTATTTAAAGTAATAAAACAAAGAAAAATAGAATGGTGTAAATTTTTTGAAGAGATTCATTCCACAATAAAATTGAGCTCATCATTACGAAAAAGAAGTAAACAAGTTCACTGAAACCTTGTTCAAATTATCTAAACAGTATATTAAATATTTAAGCGAGTTCCTTTATCCACTCAATAATACATAGCAACAGCCCCTCAAACGTTCTCTGTAAACGTTATTCTCACTGAACTAAGATAAACATATTCCCTTCTACCCACTCAGTGTTAATGTTTTTCTTTTAAAATTTGTTCCCATCGCCCCCGGCCTCACCTTTGATATCGTCTTCGGTTTAAATGAGAAAGAAAATTGTGTGACGCGAAAGTATTTGGCGAGGAAGTCAACACACGTAATTTTTGTTTTGCTTGCGCAAGCGGATATTAAAAATTGTATTTTCATTTGTTTTTAATTTTGATCGTCTTGGAATCTTGGGATTTAGTAGGTTTAGGTTTTGTGTAGCGAATGGATGTGTCGTAAGTTGATCGAATTTTGATGGGTTGTTGGTATAAAAGACATTTTTAAATATCGTACGACTGTATCATAATAGGGGCTCTTAAAGGGTGCGAATCTATAACGGTGGCTTAGGAACTTACCTATGCAAAATTGAAAAATAATTTAAGATAATTTTTTTAGAATTCCTATTAAACGTAAATTGAATCATTTTAGATAAGAAATCAAAGTTCTTATAGGTATTTAAACGTATTTTTCATTGTACGTAGAACTAGGTAAATTGTATTTAAAAACGCCGACTAGCCCAGGTGTATTATTAAGGAAATCCTCAGAAAAATGTTTGGAAATCCTCGTGCAAAGTAACTCGAATCCTGCTCTTGATCTCTCTTCGTTTGAGTCTAATCGAGCAATAAGCATTAGAAGTCGCCTTAGTATCATCCTGGCTAGAATAATTTACAATATTTAGATTGAATAGAAGGTAAGCTCGTCTGTACTGTCGGTTTATAATCTCGTGCCTATCGCCGGGATTAAACTGGTACTGTTATGTATTTACGCAGCAGACATCTTAAATTCGTTGACTAATCCTTTACAAACGCAAATTACTACGGTCGATAGATCATATTGTGCGGGAAAGATGTATTTAATCAACAGGATTCTGTGACGCATTTGTAACTAATTTGGTGTTATTTATGGTTACATTGCCTATTATAATTTGCCGAGTCGCTTGGTGTAGGGGTCAGGGAGTTGTCTATTAGACCAAGAGGACGCTGGTTCGATCCCCGCACAGGTCAAGCATTTGTGTGCATGAACAAGTCTGTTTGTAGTGGTCTGGGTATTATTTGTATCTATTTAAGTATATTTGTAAAACAACCGTTGACCTAATATCTGTGACACAAGTGCTTAAGCTACTTAAAAAGGAGCCAGATCAATGCATGTGATGAAGAGAGATATTTATTATGTATTATTTACACGAAAGATTCGGTCACTGTTTGGCTTATACAATAAAGTGTCGTTAGCATGTCTATATTGGTCTCAGTTACTATTGAATGGGTATCAATTCTATAAATCAATTTTATGATACTACTACTTACTCCAATAATCCAAGGTCAAATCTGGGAAGTTATTTTGTTGTTTGATGAATGATTGGTGTTGTTTTGTGACGAAGCAGTTACAAAATAACACAAACGTTCTTTACGTCTCAGGTAAAACCTTGTCCTGCCTTCAAATTAACAGGAATGTAAAACGTTGTAACATTAATGTTATTCCAAAATTTTAACATACAGTCCTCGAAACAGATGAAATGTTTTAGGCACATTCGTAAAGTCTAGACTGCAATAAGCCTCGAATAAATCCATCAAAGTCGCGTCGAAACAAATTCGCATTATATTTGTATTGTTGCAAAGCTCGTGAGTTAGAGGCTTTACGAACATGGTTGTCACTCCGTTGTTATGACTGGGGCATTAAAAAGGGCGTATTTTTAATGATAAATCAGGTTTACGATTTCTGTGAATTGTTCTGCTATGTGACTTTTAGTGTAGGAGTAGGAGAGATTGTGTTCCTTACACACTAGGGTGAAACTACGCGGCCGAAGTTCGACGGCAATGCATTTTCTATGCAAAATAACCCGACGTAATTTTGGCATAGTGTGTCATCCATCTTCCATTCAAAAGTACATAATTATGTCAAATTATGAAATTCGGTCGTGTTTTTTCTGCATAGTGTTTTCCAACACTCTTTGTTAAAGGAATTTTGATGAGGGTTATGTTAACATCAATTAAATGATATAATTCGAATTATATACGAGGTTTTAGTGTAAATTATTATTAGTCGTGCAAACACTTTGATACGCCATATATCCGCAAAATTTCAGCCAGAGCAATCCCAGTCATAGAATTCAGGCTACAAAATGTAATGTTAACATAAAAGAAAATATATTTATTTACTCTTTTCAAGGGTACGGGTTAAAACACAAAATAATAAAAAATATGAACTGATGTAACCTTCAAACGCCTGCCGTAAAATCAGTTCGACCCGCATAAACCGTATGGGCTCGTGAAGGGTGGAGAATATGGGACGACGCCCATGGGACGAAAACAAAACACGTGCGATATAGGAAACATAGAATTTCTGCGAGATGTAAGCGGGAGATTGTATGCGAGTATGAAGTCGAAAAAAATTAAGAGTTGCAATTCACTGTTAAAAAATAGCACGCAATTTAGTGCAATCATTTTGTCCGACTGACTATATAACGCACGTTATTCTCGTATGTGGCCCGAAATGATTTTATGTTTGACGTTACTATAGAAGTTATTGTTTTTTATTACTTTTTGGTTCAACACAGGTCTTTGACAAGAGTAAACAAATATTTTGTTTTGTTTTAGGTAAGCAATCAGCCAGAATAGATTCCTAAGGTCGATACTTGGAATGCCAAGCAAAGAATTAATAAACATGTCAGCTAAAACTTCTGCTCGCTTGCCCACCTTATATATTTTTATCTGCACCCAATATTACTGTACTATAAATTACTTCTAAAAGTATAATGCATTATATCTATGTCTGTGGGTTTGTGCAGGGTGTGAACAAAACATGTGCGGTATGACGGCGACATCAGAACATACATCTAAAATTGTTGGATCTTCTTTGTCCAGGGCAGTTCCTTTTGCAGTGCTCCACAAAATACTATCTAGAAACATAACCACAGAGGCGGTCTTTTAATACTAAAAGCTATAAATAGATTTACTGGCATGTCGCCAGATAATAGTAACTACATGACCCTTCATGATATAGTATGTGCTTAGAAAAGCGATAAGACTGGACTGACGCAGGCCGCACGTCTTATCTGAGAAGCCTTTGAGTCTCAAGTACAACTTTGATGCTGAATTACCATCTTTTAACCATAGATTAAAATCGTCTTTTAAAGTAAAACGTAAACCATGTGACGATAATGTACTAAATATAATTAATCATTTAATATTTAGAAAAGACATTGGGTGAAAAAAGAGCTTTATGCCATAATGAAACCTAATAAATCTTAACTAGTCCACTGCCTTTTGGAGATGATAGTACTTAAGATTATTAACTTGAAAACAATCGGAAAATATAGCTCTGCTATTGCTTTGTACTTCATGCGAAAAGTATTATATTATAAGTCCGGTGAACTTTCTTAACCATAACTCAAAACATAACTCAACCATAATTTAAAATAACAAAATATTTTGCCGCAAGAAGACATAATAATATTATTTATTTGGAGGCAATAAATGTCACTTTAACATGCTCCATATGTTTAAAGCTTACTCTTCCGTATTGGTAGTAAAAACTTATTGCAGTTTGCCTTAGCAATGCCCTCCAACATAATTCCCATTTCTAAAATATTATCCTGAGCAACTTCAACCCAACGTAAATGTTTGGTAATCGTCTCTAAAACTACGCTTGAAGGCGCGGCCAAGTTTTGATGCGGTAGCTACGCCTCTCAGTTTATATGCATAGTCTGTCTATGGCTACAACGCTCCCTCCTTCCCTCCAACTTATCAAAATAAACAAACATTACCTCACGCCATCTGTCGGTAGTAGCGTGGAACGAAAGAGGAATAGTTAAAACAGGACAATTATAGGCTTTCTATTGTGTTCATATTTAAATGTTTGAAAATATCAAATGGTTAAATGGAGTAATCGAGTAGAGACTTGCTCTTAAAAAGTAAATTCCTTCATGACAATAATTTAATAACGAATAAATTCCAAAAGGTCAATTTATTTTGATTGTCTAAATGCTTGCACCATGCTCAAGGGTTTAAAAACTTGTGTTTAATAATGGAAGCTGGCATGTGTGGACACATCTCATGATCTACATTTGCATGTTGTGTTGTTTCACAATATTGTTTTCCGTTGCCTATATTTCTTTCATTAGAAAACAATCGTTCTATCCCCGCAGTAAATAGTATTTGACTCTGTTTTGTTTATCTCTTCAGCGGTTATAAAAGCAGATAACGATTTAAGACAAATCAGACAAAATTTAAGAATAGAACTTGGCTTTAAAACATCTGACGCTGTAGCTAATCTTACCTAATTGTTCATATTTGGATCGGCCATTACTGTTTTAACTGCGCATAAAGACCTTTTGTCGGCAATTTCCCGTTTAGTGACTGTTATGCCTTACGCTGTAGTCTGGTACTTAAATGGATAAGGTTACTTATTCAAATAAACTAGGACATTATTCACACAGCGTAACAGCAGCAACATTCTCGTATTATTTAGCTACTATTCTTAACTACACTAATATAATAAAGCTGACGAGTTGTTTGTGTGTTTGTTTTTACGCGCTAATCTCAGGAACAATTTCTTCGAATTAAAAAAACCGGCCAAGAGCGTGTCGGACACGCCCATGAAAGGGTTCCGTAGTTAAAAGATGGCCCGACCGCTTAAGACACCATTTAGTAAGGGCAACTGCACGTCATAAGTTGGTCGAGTTGTATAAAAATAACTATGTATGATACAGAGTTCGCTATAGTTTTCGTTGAAAGTACTTACTTGGAGGTATACAGCACATTTTTTTCTGAATTATTGTAATAGTATTTCAAAAGTTTAGGGGGGGGGGACGCTCTAATTTTAACTTTGTATTAATATATCTCGAGACTGGGGTGTTTGATCCACATGGTTTTAAGGCAAGTTTTATTGTATTTAAAAATACCTTTTTTTTAACGATACCCCATACGATGGGGTAAGTCGATTTTTTTTTTCGAATTTACTTTTCGCTGTATGGGAGGGGGGGTAAAAATAACTATTTTTCGATTATTTTAAAAACCAATTCTCGAATTATCACTATACATCTCTCCACCAATTTTCGTGGCAATCGGTTCAGAAACGGCGGAGAACGAGCCAGGACAGACAGACAGACAGACAGACATGACGAAACTATAAGGGTTCCGTTTTTTGCCATTTGGCTACGGAACCCTAAAAATAGTTTTTGTGTTGGATAGTCCATTTACTTTAAGCTTTAGTATTAACACAATGTGTGCAGTTACTGCGAAACCGAAATCTACGCGGTCTGAGCCGCAGGGCGCCGCTAGTTTATTATACATATATTTGTTCAAATCCACTGTTGGGCGTAGGCCTTTCCCAGATGGGGGTTTCGCCCATGGTCACCAGGCGGGCGGATTGGTGACCAAAGTATATTGAACGGCAAAAAGAAAAAGGTACGCTGCTGCCCCTCACGGAAAGAAATATTATATTCTAGACCGGCACTTTACGTGTATACAATACATTATAAATATCATTACACGAAATTGATCGTTAAAATATTAATTAGAGGGAGGCTCTCTGTCTCTAAGTTGCCTCCGAGATAAGTAGCTTAAGCACTCGTGTTACGGGCATTAAATCTAACAGGTGGCAAAATAAATACATTTATTTAATAAACACATATACCCACTCAGATTGACACACTTACGTACGAGTTTTTACAATTTCTTTTTACAGTAAATTGCATGTGTTAAAAAAATATATATCGTCTCAGAAAATGTTTTTACTGGGCTGGGATTCACACACAATGACAATCAACTTCAATCTTTGTTCCAAAACATTACTATAGTGATGCCCAGGGATTCATTTTTATCGAGTATAATTTTACCTATTACCTCATTCAATCACCACATGGGATTCATATGTTTCTTGTGTGCATATTGAATGAAGTGCAATAACATTGCATATCCATGTTCAAATAAAAGACATTTTTACTAAATACATATAATATGTTTTGTTTAAGTCAATCAGGCCACCCTTCCAACGGCTAATCGACATTTCACATCAATATTTTGATGGTAAATGCTCAATAACTCTCATACTTCAATGCTGACGTTTGCGTAGAATAACGCAATAAACTTATGAACGTATTTGATTGGAGCACTCCACATTAATACAATCGCGTACCAATAAAAGCTAAAATTAATTTAGGCGTAATCTGATTTCATAATCTACCACGCGTATTTTATTAATCCTATAACGAGTTAGGGCTACGTTCGCGTGGGAATTGGCAAAAAAAGGTTGTATTGGCCCGATTCCAAATTATTTCGCCACATGGTCACTTTAATATAAGCAGAGCTTTGCTAGACGAAGATTACGGCACGTAAAAAGTTAAGTGAAAGTTGGCACGACTTGAACTTTGGCTGTAAAAGTGACTTCTGAAGTAATAACTAGAGGATTCACTTAATAGTAATAATTGATAAACGTGTTATGTATTCCCCTGCCACGTAATAATTTTGTTGAGTGAAATGTTTGTACTAAGCGAAAACGCCTCGATGGTCTAGTGGTATAAGTGCTGGGCCGTGGTATCGAGGTCCTGGGTTTAATTCTTGGGTAGGGCAAAACTTGTTTCGATTTTTCTGAACATAGCCCGGGTTTGTGATCACTAACCCGCATTTGGCAAGCTAATCACCACGCTCAACCAAAATCCATTTTTGTCTCGAAAACATGATTTCAAGTGATGAAGGCCTTTGCCCTGAAGTGGGACATAAATAGGCTTTTACTTTAAGTGGAATTCAAGTCAAGAACTTGAAATCTAGGAAAAATATTTTTTTTACTGTTTCTTAACCCTTATTGCTCTACGAAAGTTGTGATTATAAAATAAAAGCATTTTAAAGCAGCTTTTATGGTACTTTTTATTTTTTCAAGTGATTAGAATTAAATGGGTTACATCAGAAATACACTTTAAAACAAATGAACATTTGCTCGTAATGTACCAACGAAAACGTAGTAATTAGATTCTTAAATATCTTCGAACAGCTCCTGAGCCATAGGCCAGTCTGCCTGTCTGTCTAAACGCCAGACAGATATAATTCATTAAGCACGCACACAGCTGTCAGCTCTCTGATCTGGATGTATATTGTTTCATTCGTATTGACTCCCACGTTGCATCCCACTGAGCTATTGTACGTGAAACGAAACGTTAGACTGAAGTCATATCGTAGGTGTAAATGTTACGGGCTTTTCTAACAATATTGCGTCAGTTTAATAACTAAACGATTTTTTTTTGGGTCCGACACATTCGCCAAAATTTATTATTTATTTATTAAAAATCTCTGTTGTACTATGTTCCAAAGTGTAATCACAGTTACGTCAAATACAAAATTTTCCGTCGGTCACTTTTAGAAATTAATCGATACTTTTGTTCTCGTGACGATAGTCATTTAAAATGTATTTGTAGTCGCTCAATTGACCAATTATTTTAGGTAATTGTCATAACTTTTTTGTACTGGTTTATGTAATATTTAACTTTTATTACTCACTAGCGGCCGCCAGCGACTCCGTCCGCATGGGTTTCGTTTCCGTACACAGTGTTACTATAGATAGCTTAAAGTCTTCCTCGACAAATAGTAAGTGGACTTTCCAATACAAACGATTTTGTCAATTCGAACCAGTTGTTACTGAGATTAGCGCGTTCAAACCAATCTGGATCAGGAGTTACACGTGTTATTGTGAGTCAACCATGAAAGATAGACATATTACTGTCAAGGGATATTTTTTAGGCAATTTTATGAACAATATTTCCGTCGTACATGATTTTTATAACTGCCTCCTTGGTGTAGTGATCAGAGCGCTGCGCTCAAAAACTACGAACTCGGAGGTCGTGGGTTCGAATCCCGCGGGGAACACTTTCACTTTGTGTTGGTTTTCCCAGTTTGGTTAGGACATTGCAGGCTTGAATCACCTGATTGTCCGATAAGAATGATGATTCCGTGCTTCGGAAGGCACGTTAAGCCGTTGGTCCCGACTATGATCCAACTGGTCTGGTTTCCCTTGTGGTTACGGAGGTCAGACGACAGTCGCTCCATTGTAATAACCAGGCATGTCAATTCAGGATCATAGTCGCAGCGTACCCTGGGCTCCAAGGCAATGGCCGAGGATGCAACCGGGAGAGGCGCTAGGATGATGATGATGATGATGTACATGATTTTTATGTAACTTTAACCATTAAAGCTGCACACGCGACAGAAGCTTAAAAAATGGAGTAAATTCTCCCGTTTTTCCAATATTTCCCATCACTACTCTGCTCCAATTTATTGTAGCGTGATGGAAAGTATCCTATAATATGCCCAGAAGTATAAAGAATAATTGTACCAAGTTTCGTCAAAATCCGTCCAGTAGTTTTTGTTTCTATAAGGAACATACAGACATACAGACAGACAGACAGACAGACAGACAGACAGACAAAAATTTTACTGATTGCATTTTTGGCATCAGTATCGATCACTTATCACCCCCTGATAGTTATTTTGAAAATATTTTTAATGTACAGAATTGACCTCTCTACAGATTTATTATAAGTATAGAATAGATGAGAACAAATTTTAATGAACAAAATTAAATGATTCTTCCATACCTGTCATAAATCTATGAATACTTGATTTTTAATATATCATTGTGTATCAAACCAATTAAAATGAATCGTGTATTAAATTAGTAAAAGAACATACAAGCATGTTTTAACCCCGAATGCATTTTATTAGAATTGGAAATGGCGAAACTAAAAATAAAATGTGCTCTGTCTTCTCGAAATAATCTCGAGCCGAAATGATATAATTGCTTCATTAATTATTAAGAGCCGTCATTAGTCGTTTTATTTGGGACATTAAAATAGTTACGCTCTACTTTAGTTTCAAGCCTTAGGAACTTAAATAAAATAAACCCTGGACAGTTATTAATTTGTCAGAAAAAGTTTTAATTATTTTCTTGTGTAAATATTTAAATATTTTGTTAATGATTTGATGCCCCATAACAAACAATTTTTTTATTTGTTATGGAGCATCAGAAAAGAGAGTTTAAATCTTTGTTATGAGTAACTAGCGCCCACCCGAAAAGGTTTCCGCATACACTCTACTTTACGTTCCGCATACGTAGTGTTATACTTAAAGCCTTTCTCTACAAAGGACTATCCAACACAAAAATATTTTTCATATGGAGCCATTGGTTCCTGATATTGGCGCGTTCAAACGATCAAACAATCTCTTCAGCTTTATTATATTAGTATAGATTACTATTTTATATTTATTATGAGGACTAAACGCGTTAACAAATATCACGTTTAGTCAATCAAATAATATTTTATTATAAACATTACATTTATGTACTAATGGCCTTGTTACTCTAAGTATGTTATGTGCCCAAAATTGCCAAAAGATGTATATCATTCTTTCTTTGTTCACAGTGAAATTAATGACATCAACCTGGGCCTCCTTGTGGAGGTGTGGAACAAGGGGGTGATCTGGGACCGCGCCCTCGGGTACCACTACTTGCCTCTCACTTCCGTCGCCTACAACGAGGTGAGATAGAGATATTTCATTATTAAAATGCGTGGAATTTAAGAAGGTTATCTATTTAAAGATGGTCGCAGTAAAAATTTAATTTTTAATTTCTGTATAACTACACTTTGTGCGAAGATACGCACTAAATCCATTGATCGCTGGTTCGAATCCGGCTCAAAGGACCATGAATGAACACCAAGCGCTTGATTAATTTTCTAATCTACATAAATGTTTAATTTTTTATACTACTACAGTTGGTAGATTGAGTGTACAATATGGGCTCAACGGTAAGCCGTCACCGTATTTGATTTTTGAAAAATGTACTACGAGGATCGTATGTATAAACGAACGAACTCTGTTTTGTTGAAATAGTATTTAATTTGTCAAAATTAAATGACAAGCTGATAGAATATCCCTTATTCCATCAAATTGTTTGCTAGGCACCAACACCGTTTTCAGCTTTCAAATTAGTCCTTAAATTGTATTGCAACATTTGGCCTTACATAAGCAAAGCAGAGAATTCTAACACCGAAATATGCAAAGTATAGTGGGAAGAGTCGGCACAAAAGGGGAGAGTGGGGGTCAAATTAACGACCCATTGTTGTGCGTCATTTCAACGAAGGTTCACCTTGTCTTTTTAACTGGGATTTGTATTTTGTTTCGATTTACCTTTGTTGGTTTTAAATATCCGTGAGACAATGGTAGAAATGAACAAAGAAAGAGATTAATAGAGAGTAAAATAAAGGTATACAGAGCTCAATTTGGGAAAGTACGGCATTTTAATGCATGCTATGTATGCCCATCATTATTGTAGAATAATCCTAGAATAGTAACTACTCAATCTTTTTGCGTGGGTGTTGTAAGAAGCAACCTAGGGACATTAGGGAGAGTGGGGAGGAGCGTTCCTGTGTTTAATCGTTCAACGTGCTGAGTTAACCAAAAAGCTTGACCAGCGTGGTGACGTGGGTACAAACCATCTTTTAGGGGAGACCTACATCCAACAGTGAACTGTAAACGTGACTTGATGATGATGATAAATTTCCATGAGTGGGGTGATGACTTAACACTGATCCGGGACGCCGTTCACCTACTAGACTACTACTACATGCCCTGGGCACATAGGCCTTTTGTTTGGTAAACGTTGGGCCTCCAGAGCCTGGCTAGGGGCCCAATCGATCACACACATCTGGGCACATGCCCATTGAGCCCAGTGGGAAAGACGGGTTTGACACTAGTTAATCATTTTGCTCGTTTGTACACTTGAATAAAAAATATATTTTTAGCATCAGTAAATCGAAATGAAAGTAAAAAGTTCTGCCTAACGAGCCGTTGTCCCGGTCCACTTGGCCGACGCTTGAGGGCCTAGCTTGCTATTTCAATTTGTACGTTATTTGTTCCGAAAGCGAGTTTACATTCGCTCGTCAGGTTCAATAAATCCTCGCCGAAAAAGTCAGGTTTTTAAAAATTGTTTTCAAGTCCCAACTACATGGTTTTTTCCATTTGAAAAGTAGTACGGCCAAAAATATAGAATAAAGGAGAATTACAAAGTGTTGGAAATTAAAAAATTGTATGTGTAAATTGAGTATTAATATGACTTGATTATGCAACCCAAGTAAATAAATATCAAACCACATATATCATTCGATATTGTCCCATTTAGCGTAGCTTTCTATTTAGGTCTTCACAACTCTCGATATAACGTACGAACGTATAAGATTGGATAAGCAAAGGTCCTTAGTTCATCTCATAAGAAAAGTCGTAGGATGCAAACGCCCACCGAATCATAAGACGAAGGACCTTTAAAAGTAATAATTTAATACTAGATAATTTTATATAATGGGTTTATTTTCATAACAATTTTCTTATCGGTCTCTTTGATAAAACTTTTATTAAATTCTCAAACATTTCAAAACGAAAACCTTTGAAACGTTTAATACCTTGATCTTTAAAAGTAATTTGAACAAAAAGAAGAATAAATAGTGTCCAATTTAATACGTTAAATGGTGCAAATTATCTGCTGTCAGTCTCGGTTCGATGAAACGATTGAGCCCATCGTCACTCTCGACATTACGATGTGAAACGAATATCGATAATCGATTAAGCATAAATTAAGTCTACAATTCCGTCGATGGTAACTTAATTTTATTTCTGCATTATCTATACTAATATATAAAGCTGAAGAGTTTGTTTGTTTGTTTGTTTGTTTGTTTGTTTGTTTGTTTGTTTGTTTGAACGCGCTAATCTCAGGAACTACTGGTCCGATTTGAAAAATTCTTTTTGTGTTGGATAGTGTATTTGGCGAGGAAGGTTATAGGCTATAGTATATATCTATTATTTTATCCCAAGGGGATGAAAAAGGGGATTAATGTTTGTATGAAACTTTGTCAATTTTAAACCGATTGGGCTGGGACTTTGCATGCATAAAGCTACTATGTCATAAAGATCCCCTTAGAAAGGATTTTTATATATTCCACCCCAAGGGGATGAAAAAGGGGATTAATGTTTGTATGAAACTCTGTCAATTTTAAACCGATCGGGCTGGGACTTAGCATGCATAAAGCTAATATGACATAAAGATCCCCTTAGAAAGGATTTTTATGTGTTCCACCCCAAGGGGATGGAAAAGGGGATTAATGTTTGTATGAAACTTTGTCAATTTTAAACCGATCGGGCTGGGACTTGGCATGCATGAAGCTACTATGACATAAGGATCCCTTTAGAAAGGATTTTTATATGTTCCACCCCAAGGGGATGAAAAAGGGGATTAATGTTTGTATGAAACTTTGTCAATTTTAAACCGATAGGGCTGGGACTTGGCATGCATGAAGCTACTATGACATAAATATCCCCTTAGAAAGGATTTTTATATGTTCCACCCCAAGGGGATGAAAAAGGGGATTAATGTTTGTATGAAACTTTGTCAATTTTAAACCGATTGGGCTGGGACTTGGCATGCATAAAGCTACTATGACATAAAGATCCCCTTAGAAAGGATTTTTATATGTTCCACCCCAAGGGGATGAAAAAGGGGATTAATGTTTGTATGGAACTTTATAGGTATAGTATATACCTACGTTTGCGGAAACCGGAAACCACGCGGACGGAGTCGCGGGCGGCCGCTAGTATTTTCATACACGCTGGTCAGTGACGGAAATATCTTGTGAAAAACAGTACTACGGAACTCATATAGCCACATAACATGTCCAGTTCAAATAGTCTATCTTAACTGAAATAAGGTCATTCATCGAATAATAGGAGTTTTAATTACGTCACATAAGTACTATATGATTAAAAAAAAGATATAAGTATATTTTTTCATAAAACGTTTCAAGGTTAGCAGTAATTGGAATAATTACATAGTCTGTTAGGGATTACCAATCTACTTTTATTTTTAATCGATTCACAACAATCGATATCCAATCAACGTTTCGTCACATGCCTAGCCTTACATCAGTAATTGATACGATTACGTCTGAAACATTAATGAGCACCGTAGTTTCCAGCTTAATGAAGCCACTTGATGGATTATATCCAGTGGATTGCGCCCTCATTTATAATACCAGTGGAAGAGATTTAGGACTCATGTTTGTGCTCCATCTGGTGGTCATCGTGGAAAATGCCTAAGTGGTATACTTTTATATAGTATTTAAAACTTACTAATGATGTGATGTTAGGTTTTTATAACGTAACTACGCTTTTAAAATACTTGTGTTTGAACATAATGTTATATGGGTCAGGGTGTTTTCATAAATTGACATAAGTATATTTGAAATCCCATCATTGGTACTGATATTATTACGAGTATGTCACTCAAGTACTTAAGTAGAGTTCAATAAAATATTTGATTGCTGTAAAGATCTATTTGATATTATACAGAATCCTGACGTTTATTTTGATAAAATTATGAAGCAAATAAAACCCAATTTGACATGGAACTTATCCTGTGCTTAAAATACGCTTACTGTCGTATATACGAAGTTGAAATGAAAAAAAGATAATCCAGCTTCAAATAAACAGTGAATCCAACACATTGCGAACAAACTTAGCCATTTATTTCAACTAAGGATTAGTAGAAAATAGCTCTTCAATGCCTCTATGCATTCACCACTATACTGAAAGCCTTTGCCCGGATACAAGCTAGAAATAGTTACCGCACAGGTTCTGAATGGAAGTATCTTTGAAATGCTATAAACGCATTCTAGAATAGCAAGGCAGACATAGTATTTTGAGCATTACCTCGATTCTTCGGACATTGCACTATTGACCTATTTAAATTTTGTTCAAACGAAGCCTTAGTATCGCATATGCAACACTGCAAATCGCGTTATCCATAACTGTAACTTAAAATTGGTTGAACTATTTTTTAAACGTTATCGGTTGTTAGTGGGCCCTAAAACACTGTTGTACCTTTTAAGTAAACTTAAAATGAGTTATCACTCTTTAAAAACATCCAGGGGATTTCTAAATTGTGCCTTGATGTCTTATTGATAAAATCTCAATTTATAGGAATAACTAGCGGCCCGCCCCGGCTTCGCCCGTGGTACTTGTCCACTATTTAATGGATGATATTATACATAAAAACCTTCCTCATGAGTTATCTATTAAAAAAAACCGCATCAAAATCCGTTGCGTAGTTTTAAAGATTTAAGCGTTCATAGGGACATACAACAGACAACATGACAGAAAAAGCGACTTTGTTTTATACTATGTAGTGATTCATGAGTTTAAAAGCAAACATTGCGTATGCGGCTGTTTTTGAGTTGTTGTTGACATGAAGTGCCGACGGGGATTAAACTTACTCGTAAGGGTTATAAAGCAACTGCAATTTAAAATACCCTTGAGTTAGACATGCACAATTCTGAGTTCGCGTCATATAGATCCGTCAAGTCTGCCAAGGTTGATGCATAGTTTTGCATTGGAATCTGTATATTGAACGTTTAATGCACTCCGTCGTTGATGAGCGAATAGAGACGCTTCATTGGTCGCGGGACATGCAAATCGTGCGACATATTCAAATTCCATGGACGCATATCAAAGTTTCAATCATCCCGTTCCCATGAATAAATGAATAAGTTATTTATTTCTCGGAACATTTCCTGCTTGCTAACAGGAGTATGTGTAAGTAATTTCAAATCAATTGAATTGGTTAGATGGAGGGATTTATTCCGCCCTGTTCTAAGCGTGGGGTTTGTGGGTTAGAAGGTCAAACAAACATTCGTGTTATCAAAATATGTATGTTTTGTGGGAGGGGATTATAATGCTTACCTGGTAGTACGTGAGCATTTAAACCCGTGCATAGGTTATCAGGGAATAAGTATACATATTTTATCTTTCCAGTCTCTAATGCAATATTATTTTACTAGCGTCCTTCTTTTGCGTGGTTGTTATTTTATCCGATTGGGGCAATTGATCGGTTGATCAGATTAATCTCCCATACATAAAAATGAAAATGATGTAGGTAGATTATAATGATATTCTTGCAGCAAAAGTTCAACCAACAGTTGATGATTATAATGATGATGATAATGATGATGATGATGATGATCCTGTTGTCCTTGCAGCAGGAGTGCGGCGGTCGCTGGATAGAGCTGGAGGCGCAGCTGATGATGCGCGGCGGCGCGGTGGTCGGCACCACAGGCCCCACCGGCCATGCATTGCTCTTGGACTGTCGCTTCGAACCACCCTTCGGTGAGTACATAACTTATATCTTACGAAGTGAGGAAATGGTTTGCAATTGATATTGAATTTTATGTACTGGTGATAAGGAAGATATTTAATTAAAATTCATTTTCTGACAACGAAAGTGGAAAGTGGTTCTTACCTAATTTTGATCTTTATTTACATAATAGATATGAAAGTGGGTGCTACATACAGCTGATGGTAATTTTTAGGATTCCGTAGCCAAATGGCAAAAACGGAACCCTTATATGTAGTTTCGTCATGTCTGTCTGTCTGTCTGTCCTGGCTCGTTCTCCGCCGTTTCTGAACCGATTGCCACGAAAATTGGTAGAGATATGCATAGTGATAATTCAAGAATTGGTTTTTAAAATAATCAAAAAATAATTATTTTTTAGCTGTCAATTATTTTTTACCCCCCCTCCGATACATCGAAAAGTAAATTCGAAAAAAAAAATCGACTTACCCCATCGTGTGGGGTATCGTTAAAAAGGTATTTTTAAATACAATAAAACTTGCCTTAAAACCATGTGGATCAAACACCCCAGTCTCGAGATATATTAATACAAAGTTAAAATTAGAGCGTCCCCCCCCCTTAACTTTTGAAATACTATTACAATAATTCTGAAAAAAATGTCCTGTATACCTCCAAGTAAGTACTTTCAACGAAAACTATAGCGAACTCTGTATCATACATGTAGTTATTTTTATACAACTCGACCAACTTATGACGTGCAGTTGCCCTTACTAAATGGTGTCTTAAGCGGTCGGGCCATCTTTTAGCTACGGAACCCTTTCATGGGCGTGTCCGACACGCTCTTGGCCGGTTTTTTTTTCCAAAATCTATGAATGCAGGGCAAAATATCTCAAAAATTTATGGATGGTTGCCTAACAACGTTTCTTGTAACTACAACGGTAAATGTATTTGCCATTCAAAACCCATTTCAAAATTCCACCCTGTTCAGGTATGTGATAGGGCAGAGATGTTTTAAATTTCATATTCTGCTTTACAAGAGGAAAGAGAATTCAAGACAAAATACTGTACCATATTTATTATTGGTGATACTAACATCATTTATGTTATAGTTTTACATTTATATATAATTATCATACCTACTTACATATTTTATTTTGATATAAAAACGTGCAGCGTAATAAGATTCTCAGTCACTATTCAACTTCAGTGTTAATTAACATTTGGCTTATTTTTTCTTCAGTGCTCTGGATAAAGTTAATATTGAGAAGTAAAAGATGTAGGAGTATCAATATGCTTCGTAGGAAATTTCTCTACACGTGTAGACACAGCCCATAAATAGAGCAATAGAGACCTTTGATCTCGGAACATTATTAACTTTGTTAGTTAGTGCCTGTTGCAGGAGCTTGGATTAAAAATAGGTTTTAAAATGTACACGATGCAAATTATTGCTAGCAATTTCTTTCAATTTATTCCCTTAGATATGGGACATAGGTAGTTAAGAGTTTAAAAGCTTTTCTCGCTTCACCTAATAAATATTAACGACTATCATTTGAGAGCTAGACTGGACTGTAAAATCCGGTCTAAAGCTTAGCACGAATGTGGTAAGGTACTCGTAAATTATGTAAACGTAATTGAGTAATCAGAAAGTAAATCTGAATGTTTATACGTTTTCTGTCATATTTGACGACCCCCTTGGAATAGTGGTCAAGAAGTAAACGATTAGATCAAGAGCGAAACATTGGAGTGCATGAATTTGAACATATGATGTTTGTACTGGTCTGGGTATTATATATAAGTATATTTGTAAATCCACTGTTGATTCTGATATCTGTAGTTTAGAGTTTAGTGTTTAAACAGTCAAACGAACAAAAAATATTTTTTAAATCGACTCTATATTAACACTTTCAAAAATAACATTATTGAAATGCTTAATAAACTTGACATTGAATTTGTTTTTCTGCTAATTGCAACATTTCATTAATACCAAAAAAGTCCCTAGTATTATTTTACTCGAAAGTCAATGAGTGCTTTACGCTTCGATAAAGAGAATATCTGAAATGCTCTACTGGACTTCTGTAATATTTTTCTGAATGTCACAAACGCGCCACGTTGCTTTGATAAACCCTTTAGCTTGTTCAGAGTAAATTTTTCTCTTCGTATCTTCTGTGAGTTAGCTTTTGCTAATGCCGCTTTGAATATTAAAGGGTACTTGGAGGCAGACATTTAGTGCTAAGTGGGCCTTATGTCCTTGGACTAGATATAGGCTGAGATAATTGGGATGTCTGGTTTATATCTTTTTGCTGAGCTCTTCATACTCGTACGTATTGTTTTTTGTCGTGTCCTTTTTGGATACTCAGACATTTTTCTTTGATGTCGGTAATATTTTTTTTTTATGTTTCTTTTAGTTTTGATGCTTTTTTTGTGTAGTATTTTTGTTTATGAAGAAGTCCCGCTGGATACCAAAAATTAAAAAAAATCATAAATTATTTTATTAGGATTATATAAAACCGCTTTACTCGGCTCGTACCAAATATGGTTGGGAAGGGAGAGGAATGTCATCGGAGAAGGTAATCGTTAGTATACTATAAAGGGGCCCTTTAAACCTACACGCTGGGTCGAAAGTCCCAGTTCTCCTCTCTGTTCCACGCGATGGACCCGGCGACCGCACGGAGAATCCATGGATAGCTAAAAAGTTCGATAGTAAGAAGAAAATATTTATGCTCCATGAGTGTAAGCTTCAAAGATGGAACTATACTCTGTCCACTATATGAAGCGTCTTTTGACAGGTCGCCGATTGACAACATTGGTGATGTCCTAAAGTATCTCAAATGTGTCAACAATCCGATTGTACTATCTCTTAGATTTACTGTAAACAAATATAAATCCATATATTTCAGTTTATAAATTAAATATAAAACAAGTAAGTCATTTTAGTAAAAGAAATTTAAATCCAAATGTTGTTACCTTTCTATGTAAAATATACATTATACCTTATGAACATGTTATGAAGAAGTTTAGATTTATTCATAGCATTTATTCCTATCGATTATTTGTAATCGGGGGCACAATCGTTCTAATCGTTGTTCGTAGCACATCACTGAGTTGGCAGTAACCGTCCATGAAGAACAATATTCTTTTTTCGAAAATTAAACGAAAACAATTCGAACTTTCATGGGCGTGAGCTGTCAAAAGACGCTTCATAAAGTGGACAGAGTTATAATATGTATATCGTCTGGTTATTAATGTTATTTTGGGGTCTCGTAAAGTTTCTTACATTGTGCATACAAAGTTAAAATGGTTCAGTTGCCATAGCGCATAACGTTCGCCTTTATTTGTTGTGCAATAAAGATTTAATTATAAACGAACAGTTAACTCAGAAGTGTTTTCAATATTATTTGATGACCTACCTAGTCTTATCTGATAGTACGACATTGTAACGTCTTTGAAAGAACGTAATGTCGTAGGTTTTGCGTCTGCCTCATTCATAATAATTAGGAAGTTTTTCAAAGGTCACCAAGATCCGTCATCTCCTAGATTGATGACAAACAGCTCATTAGCTTTGTTTAAGCCGCAAATATTTGCGGTATAGAGTATCTGCGACTTATACCAACGCTGATTCGTTTGGCAAACAAAATACGTCAACAATACGGTTGGGTTTCGACCTTGGCTTTCGAGAGCGGAATCCAGATTAGGCGTTGTTTGTTTCAATAGATGAATGGGATGAGTCGCTTGAATTCAGGGAAGAGAAAGACATATTATGGGCTCTCTGTCGCGTATTTGTTGTTCTGATTTAAATCAATATTTTATTCAAGGTACTTTAAATCTGAGTTTGAGAAGCATGGCGATTAAGCCGAAACCCATTTTTGTATCGATACATAAATGAAACAATAAGCAAAAGCTTGCAGTGAGACTTTATTAGACTGATAAATTACTTTACTTTTTTAAAATAACTCGAAATGCTTTGTTCATCTATCTTGACAACACGTTTGGTGCTGAGGTCAAGAAGTTGACTATTACACCAATAGTTTATCATGTGCTGGTTCGATCCCCGCACAGGATAAACATTAGTGTGCGTGAACATGTCTGTTTTTCCTGCTCTGGGTGGTGATATAACTGTATCTATGTATTTAAGCATATTTGTAATACCACTGTTGATTCTGATGGCTGTAACACAAGTTCTAAAGTAACTTAAAACTGAATCAGATTAATGTATACGATGTTGTGAAAAGTATTTCTAAATGATGGTTGCCTTAGTCCTACACTGAGTAATTAATAAGCTGATAATTTACCTTCCTCGTCAAAATAGACGATATTTTTGAAACAAATTGTAGAATACGGGGCCATCCCTGGCGGGTATTAGTCGTCACAATGTCCAGTAACATATTCCCTCACTATTTCGTGACATCTTTGCAGCTTTACGAGGTGGCAGCACTACTATAGTCGGATCGTAAACATGTCGACGTGCAGAGTGCTACAATCACATGCGTTTTAAGACTTTATTCGACAACATTTAGTGCTTTGCTTATGTGGAGTAGTAAAATGTTAGAGATTTGCTTCAGCTCTGTTAGAGTTTTAGGAGATTTATTAGTAGTATGTTTTACTTAGAGTTACTAGGTACTATACCTTTGTTTAGTTTTATCGTGGGACAGCCACGCTACTGCCTTTTTACTTGAGTCTGAGGGTTTTGCTGTAGAAATTCCTTTGAGGAACCAAAGTAGTTTTTCGTGCCGCTATTTAGTTCTTACTTGCACAATAATTGCCTGGCCCCAAACTAAGCTCGAAGCTTGTACTATCGGTGCAAGGTATCGGATAGACATCCTTAAATACTTTTATAAACATTCATGACTCCAACGGGCCCGTCGGCTAAGTATTACCCGTGAGTTACATTTTAAACAAGATTCTATCTAACTTCTGAAAATATAATTTACCCCAAAATACGTAGTTATAAAACGCACTGGTTAGGTTTAACACTTTTCCTGTCTATTGCCTACTCTTTTTAGTCGTAATTCTTATTTTACTTACAACTAGCTGCCGGCGGCGAATTTGTCCGTTCTTTCTCATGGTCTTAAGATGGTCTGTTGCAAAAGACATGGCCAACATTCTACGGAACGTTTGCCTAGGTACCAAATTCATTTCCCACAAACATGTCGTATTGCATTAGACTCGTTACTATCAGAACATTCAATAACATTAACAACTAAAGTCCAAGAACTTCAGGTTATAATTATACAGACACACAAAGATTGCAAAAAATATTTCAATCCCTAACTGTAGCATTGTTTTGATTGATGACATGATACATTGGTCATGCCCTGGTCAGTCAATTCCATCAATCATGAATTACGTTTGATTGTTGCTCACTGTCAGAATTAAATCGACATTAGACAGTCATTCCAACTGATCGTCATTCACACGCTAAATTTCGCTAAGAATACACGTATTCACGCAAGATAATTATGGATATTCATAAAAGAAAGGCCTGTATTGGAATTTTGATTGCGATTTTGGTTAAAAAACGTGTAAAAAGAAAAGTTTGGGTAAAAGATTGGCTATTAAAAAGGGAAATGCCATTACACGTTCACACAAAAGTCATGATTGATGGTTGCATGACAAACAAATCAAAATATCCAGATATTTGTCAATCAATTTCATGCAACCGTCAGTCACCGCATTACACGGCAGGTTATTCATCAGTCACAGCAATGACTGTGGTAAAACTGACAGCAAAACCTACCGTCTAAGGTACCCCTAAGGGGTACCTTAGACGCTCATGCCCTGGTCAGTCAATTCCATCAATCATGATTGATGGTTGCATGACAAACAAATCAAAGTATCCAGATATTTGTCATGCAACCGTCAGTCACCGCATTACACGGCAGGTTATTCATCAGTCACAGCAATGACTGTGGTAAAACTGACAGCAAAACCTACCGTCTAAGGTACCCCTTAGGTACCCCTAAGGCGACCATTAGACGCTCATGCCCTGGTCAGTCAATTCCATCAATCATGATTGATGGTTGCATGACAATCAAATCAAAATATCCAGATATTTGTCAATCAATTTCATGCAACCGTCAGTCACCGCATTACACGGCAGGTTATTCATCAGTCACAGCAATGACTGTGGTAAAACTGACAGCAAAACCTACCGTCTAAGGTACCCCTAAGGTTACTCAACGGTGTACCGTGAAAAAAGTGTTGTCTCTTTTTCTCTTATCGTAATTTTGATAACGCTTACTCTGTCACGCATTGCATATTATTTCCATAGCAACGGATTTAAATATAGGGGGCGTTTGGGCGAAAAAAGCGTTTGCAAGCGTTTGTAAACAAAATGGCGATTGTTTAGCGGTAACACAGTAAACTGACAGTTAGCAAACACGTCCTGGCCGAAAACTGTACAGTTTGCGCTAACAATCGCCATTTTGTTTACAAACGTTTGCAAACGCTTTTTTCGCCCAAACGCCCCCATTAACGGTCGATATAATGACAATAATATTTATTCCTTTCTGCTTAAAGTAACATTCATTTTGGGAAAAATAATAAAATAATATGTTTAAAATAAGTTGTTTGTGATAAATAATACGTCAAAAGATACAATTTTAAATATTTTTTATAGTTAAAGCTATATTTAATTGTATGTCACTGTTTTTCATACAATATTAACTTGTGTCTATAGAGGACAAGAGCAGGCTATCCGTATTTACGTTTAAAGGAACGCATTTTTTCAAAAGCAGTGTATAGCGGAAGTTAAGTTACTAATTAATTTCTTATAAATACTGACAAGTTCTACAAGATTGTAAAATATATGAAAATTCATATTTTAATTTAATATATTTTGTGCTTTTGTGCCATTCGTGGCCATCACTAGGCAGGAATGGGCCATGTCTTTTCATCAAAATCGGTTGAAAGGTTGAAGCGGCAAAGCGTAACAGACAGACAGACAGAGTAGGGATGTAATAATAGTAGGGATTACTGATAAGAGGTGAATTTGTCAATGTCTTATAATAATAAATAACCAAGCATGATCAATATATAATATCTAGCACAACAAAACATTCTACAGCTAAATTCAATCCTCGAAATAGTGAAAAAAGACAGCAGAATTGGTTAAGGGAAATAAAATTTCTATTTTGCGGGAACCGCGTCAGGGAAACAGCATATTTATGTGGGACCTTTCTCACGGAACGGCCGCCATCTTCGAGGGCGAGTCTAAATCATTCGGGTTTGGGACATCAACTATTATGGGGTTGCCTTTCGCTTGGAATGGGGTGGCCAACATGTTGTGGAAAAGAAGGATATGTTACAGATGTGTTTTGTAAAGTGAGATAATGATTGGAGATTTTAAAGAGTGTTCAAAAGTGATTTTTCGTTTATAAAGTAAAATAACAAATATTTTGAGAAAATTTTCAGCATTGTACATTCTCTAATACACGTGTACGCACTAGGATTGCTATTACTTGACTTGCGGTGCGTAACTTGACTCTCAGAAGGTGCAGATAAATAAAAGTCCGAAGGACACTAAAGATTGTATTGGCAAATATTCACTCACAAAGGTGACAATCGTTTTTGTATGGAGAGTTAGGCCCACATAAAATTTTAGCGTTTATTTACGAAATGGGTATCAATTTATTCCTTATTATCTCCAGATTATAGTGGTAATATTACTTTTTCATATTTTAACCGGAATCGTTAGAAATAAGGTGAGAAAATATATATTAACCTCATAAAATAATCTGTCTATTTGCTTTTCTGACTTTTAACGCCGGAACCGTAAACACTAACACATAAGGGCGATTTTCCATTATTTATCTGAAGAAAAAGCAATTTATTATGACTTGTGGCCGCCTTTGACTCTGTCCGCGTGGAATAAGGTTTTTGCACAAATGGTCTTAAACTATAGCTTAACATTTTTTAGTTTAAGCCTGGCTCGACTAATGGATAATCCAACGCAAAAATATTTTTTCAATTCGAACCAGCTGTTTCTGATAGTAGCGTGTTCAAACAAACAAACAAACTACAGCTTTTTTAAATAATATAGTAAAACCATTCATGACAGTTGACAGACGGAAGGTTCCTGACATTTGTATTCAGTTTTTAAATAAAATCTAAATCCGGCAATACACTAGCACTTGCGTTCCGTTATACAGATTTTTTTGTATTGTTTATTCGTACTATTTCATTCCATTAATTAAATGATTAAAAGTCACTACCAATCACCGCCTTAGATAAAAATAGGCATGAAAACTGTTCCAAAAGTAAATTGCGTCTCCTTTAGGTTCGATTACAAGTGTTTTATTTTAATTCTATTGATAAAAATCTTTTTTCCTTCAGTTATCTTTATGTCAGCCATTGTTTACTAATCTTTGGACAGATATTTCACGGATATAATCAAAATAAGGCTTTTTATTTTGGTTTTATGACTCCGGTTTCGTTTGAAATTCACTTCAATTGCAAAATTCATAAAAAAATATAATATTTTTTTACAAAGTTATCTTCCTCTTAAACGTTACCGATTGTTGGTGGGCCCAAAAAAAACTGTGTCCTTTAGATACGAAATAATACAATTATAATGAGTTGAGATGGGAATGCGAGTTAGCTAGGAGCGCGACGGGGAACGACTGGCGATGATGCCGTCCTGCGTCTCGCTCGCGGTCATATAAGCTATGTCAGCAAAAATACAAAGTTGTGTCCCTACACACGTAATTGTAAGGCAATGACAGTCGATTTTAAAGAGTGTTCGAAAGTGATTTTGTCTTTAAAGTACCTAAAATTACAAATGTTTCGAGAAAATAGCAAAAAATTGCATCTACAAGTAGTAACATACATATTATATGATTTATGTTTATTGTTTAATCGTATTTCCTGTATGTAAAGGAGGAAGCAAAGCTTTTGGCTTTCGTCAACGAAGTGATTTAAATCATACAAATTACTACGAACTATTACTAGCTACGCACGTCCGATGGATATCAGGATATTCTACTCCAATTGTACGTTACCCTATACCCTAGATCTGGAATGGGATATAAAAATCAGTTTCGTCAGACGCGGCGCCGACATGCTCGGGACCCTGCCAACCCGGGTGCGTCCTGGTTTATTTGAACAAATATCGGTCTAGACTTCTAAAGTAGAGTATTGGCAAACCTCATAAGTGGTTAAATATATACTAATATATAAAGCTGAAGAGTTTGTTTGTATGTTTGTTTGTTTGTTTGTTTGAACGCGCTAATCTCAGGTCCGACTTGCAAAATATATTTTTGTGTTGGATAGTCCATTTGACGAGGAAGGCTTTAGGCTATTGGAAATCGAAAGCCACGTGGACGGAGTCGCGGGCGGCCGCTAGTACTTACAATATAAAAATAAGCTAGACCAGTCACTTAAGGGATTCAGCTCGGAATTGAGATAACTGATAGCTGGAAACTCGTGTACCTACAGCGTCATTTTGGCTTTCTTAAAGTTGTCTCAAAAGGCTCATATTATTTCGTGTCTGCGTCGTAAGTTATTCAAGGTCAAAGGTCTAGAAAATCAGATTTTTGGGATTATCTCCGTTTATATTGCTTCAATGATGTTAGCACCTATGGTCAAATTGTAGAGCATAATGTTCTTAACATTTTTATAAAGTCAAACGTCTTTGTGATATGGAGTAGACAGCTGCGAAGCTTAGCTTTGTAACTAGCAATTTAGATATGACTTACACCAATTGTTCTTCCTTGCGTTTATCCCGTTTCTATACGGGGTCCGCTTTGAGCATTATCCAGGATTTGGCAAGACTGGTTATTAAAGTGAAGCGACCGCTATCAGACCTTCGTAACCTATAGAGGGGAACCAGACAGATTGGATCATAGTTACACATTCAGATCTAACTGAACTAAAGTCATAAATCACTGAATATGCAGGTTTCCTGACGGTGTTTTCCCTCACCGCCTAGCTAATGACACAAATCCACACATAGATTTCGAAAAATCCAGAGGTGAGGGCCCGGATTCGAACCGCGGACCTCACGTATGTGAGGCGCCGTCCGTACGACTAGGCCACCATCGCTCTCCATATGACTTACACCAATTAAAGCAATTAAAATACGTTGTCCTAGTTTCGAGGTTGGTATAAATCAGTCTCGTCAGACGTGGTGTCGGCACAGTCGATACCCTGCCAACGACCCGGGTTCGCCCCGGTTTATTCACTGGATTGGTCTAGACTACTAGCGTATTGGCAAGCTTCATAATATCCGTGACCTTTTTATTAGTAATGTAGAGATGCTTAGTTATTACAACCTCATATAGAGTTGTGACGTGTAAGAGATCGGATATTCCCTAAAAGAAACTCACAGAAAAGTTGCTAAGTTAAACAACTTTTGCAGGCCATTAAATGGGAGACCGAAAAACCGGAAGGTCGTGTCGAATTGCTATCCCACCGAACTATGAGAGTGAGGGAATAGGGGGTGCACTTGTGATTGCGCACTTATGCACTATACCTAATAAATCCTGCGTACCTGTCTGATCGTAAGATCGGCTGCCATGGTGTAAACGGCCGGAAGCATATTATTAAACTTATAAGATAATTTATAAAAGAAGTAATTTTTAACCTAGCACTTTATCTGAGCACGTGAGTGCAGTGTGTCAAGACGAAAGTTGCATGAATAAGATTTGCAAAGCGAGTCACGTACGAACTAACTGCGATTTTAAAATAACGAATGGCTTTTATTATGTCAAATATCGGCCGGCACGAACATTGCTCTTATCTTAGTTAATTGTATTCGTAAGTTACTTTATTACTATTATAAATTATGGGTTAAAAAAAAAGATAATCGTCTTTTCTATTTTACACTCTTGCTTATACAATACTCTCTTACTATTTAATTTATCTAGTAGACGGAATCCATCTACTAGACAAATTAAAAAGGCAAAGGTGACAAGATTTGTATTTATTTAAGGGACGTTTTTTTATATAAACAAAACGATTCAATTTTAGGGAAGGCCTGATAGCAATTAGCCTCTTCAAAGAAGCTTTGATGTTTCTTTTCAGGCCCTTTTTTTAATATGGTGTTAAGTTAAATCTTAGCACTTTGTAAATAACAACTGTCACAAAAGATTTTAGTTTTTACTATTGTATAATTTTAAGAGTCCTTGAACGTCACCAATCCGATGACCGGACTTTGCAAAAGTTGTTCTACCTCAATAATCGTAGACCGAATATGTTAACCACAGCGTCACTTTGCTACTATATCATTACATAGTATATACTATCCGTATGTAATCTCAAATGTTTAAAAGTACTAAACCAATTTGTACGCGTATTTTAATCAGATAGTGATTAAAGAGGAAGGTTTAAGTATTTATAAAATTAATTAGAGAAACACTGATAAACTTATGTAGTTGCACCAGTTAAAAACAGGGTGGAACATTAGCAAGGGAATAAAGGGAAGATCTATCGGCTACAGAAAGAATGTGCTCTTAATTTTCGGCGCATGAAATCTAGCACAACTTCCTTATAAACTATGTCGCCAGCCCGGTTGAAATCTTTGCCAACTCACCCAGTTTTCCATAGCCTGTGTGTTTTATGATTCTTACGTGTTGTACTGTTATATTTCTGGCCTTATAACTAACTGATTGCGGACATTTTCTTATGAGATTTCAAGGTGAAATATTTGGAAATTACTATAGAGGCTATAAAGTCGTATGACAACAACTTGTGTAAATACGTAAATTATATTTTTGAGATTATTCTAATAAGTCATGGATAAGCTGAAAATTAAATTTAAATTCCCAATTATAAACGAATATGAAAACTGTCCGGTGTACTAAGTAAATGCGTAATTCTATGTATTATAATGAGATTTTAAGTAATTTAGGAAGGGTCTCAGAAAACCCTCAATTTGCTACAAAAGCGAAACGGGAAGAGCAACAATTTCATTTAAATCGTGTATTTATTATGTAACGCTTCGATGGTGTAGTGGTTTAAGACCGGGATGTGGTCTCGAGTTCCTGGGTTCAATTCCCGGGTCGGAATAATTGCTTTTTCCGAATACAGTCCGATTTAGTGAACACCAATCCTATTAGGCAAGCGAAACCATGATTTAATATGATGGAGGCCTGTTCCCTGCAGTGGAACATTAAATGCATTCGTTAGTGGTAGAGCCATGCTGTTTCACAGCACGAATGGGCCGGCACGTCCGGGGAAGTACCACCCTCTCACATAACATCAGCGTGAAATAATATTATCTACTATTGTGTTTCGTCTGGTTTGTGAGAATGCCGGAGGCCCACACCCCTTTAAAAGGCCGGCAACACATCAACGATACCTCTGGTGTCACGGATGTCCATGGGCGGCGGTGATCGCTTACCATCAGGTGACCCGCTAGCTGGTTTGCCACCTCTGCCATATAAAAAAAAAATAGGCTAATACTTAACTTTACTTTACTTATGTTATGCTTTATGAAAATCACTTCATTCAAACGGAGCGAGGGGCACGACGAGAAGTCTTGCACAGCTGCTGTTAATGAAAGAAGTCGTGTTTTTAATTAATTTCCGTCTAGGCGGTACTTTTGAGATGAAAAGCTGTTGTTAGTGCCTGCATCTCAATGTAAGTTGAACTCTTAAAGATTTTCAGCTTGTAGGGTTAAGTAATTTAGAAAATTAAGGAATGCTGAGAAGCTTTTTGCGAACATTGATGTCTAAATAGAAACTGAGTTATGTTTTCCTATGCATCATCATTTGCCTGCCCTGTTCCCAGTCTATTTGGGGTCGGCGCGATTTTCTGATTCAATATATTTAAAAAGCCTATTAATATACCACTCCGCCTATTAATATACCACAACAAGGGAAAGGTCATCATTTGAAATCAAGTTTTTGTTACTAAGATGGGTTTTGGCTTAATCACCACGCTTGCCAAAAGCGGGTTTGCGATCGCAAACCTGGGCTGTGTTTAGAAATACTGTTTGTGTGTTTGATACTTAATTGCAATTAGAATTAATGGTCTTCAATTGAGAACCAACTTGAAATTGTTTAAATATATAAAATAAATCGACTTAATACAGTTAAAAACATCAATGAAGATGATGGTAAGCTTCATACTTTTGGAGAAAACGCAACGAAAAATCGATGAATCTTTTTTGCGCTTGCTGCCGTTTATGGGCTGTCTTGTGTATTTTATCTCCTTTTAATACCTAAGTCATGTTTTTTTTTTGCTATATAGGAAACTGGTTAGCAACAAAGTCTCGTATTAAGATAGACCAGCGACCTTGGTGGTTTCCCGCCAGCGAGCGCCCAGACGGCGCCTAAAGCTTGGCCGAGACACAATAACAACGCGTTACAAGCACAATTGTCACCTACTATTACTCTCGAGGTGTATTAGTATCCATCTTGGGGTAAAGGGTAATTTATTATGAGATGTAAGTGTAGGAATGAATACACTAGGCTGAAAATACGTGACCGAAGTCCGGTTAGATTTCTGACATGTTGACATAGGCGGGCGACAAACGTGGCAAAGAGACGCGACCGCAAAAAAAATATCGGGAAAGGCCCCGTGCTTCACATGACATTGAGACTTGCTATGCCTTGTGCTTATGGTGTGTCATATCATCTGAAAATGATGTTCACATGGCTCGGGAAACACGGCTGAATGTAAATTGTTGTTTCTGAACTAAGAACTGTTTCTAAGTACATATAAGGAGACTAGGGACATACCTACTTTATGTGAGAACAACTTATAAGCTAGTAATGCGACGATCCGTTTTCTTGCAAATCCTTCCTTTTGCGGCCATGTAATTAATGTATACCACATTGTTGTTTCTTTTAAAAATAATTCTCTATTCAGGTTGACTTTTTACAACTATTTGTACAACTTAAATTTCTAACATAGGGTTAGAAATTACTCGATGCATTATTATTTATTATAATACATAATTACTTCAAAGTAAGAATGACATTAAATGATGATATTTCATGTTAAAACATAGTTGATGTAGTCATGGGTTTTCTTAGCAACCAACACAAGTAAATGATTTGATTTTGAAAGATGTTGTGTTCTCAACCTTCATACTTGTTAGCAAAAGCCTTGCCTGTGATATACGACAATAATCTTATTACTTTAAAGGTTATTTCCTTCCTTATAGCTTGTTAGCCGCGGGACGGGATGGCAGTCTTGATTAATCCCATTTTCCAACTATTCCCCTAGGATGTTTCAACCAGGTCGATGGTCGATTGGTCAGAGGACAAATTGCTTGAAAGCCTCAATCTAATTTGAATTTAAGAAGTTCTTATCTTGTCCGTCCAGTAGTTGCTTAGTTACTAAGTACTGTCCCATTAATATCACAGGTACGTTGCTATAGTAACAAAATAACATGATTGTAAGCGCTCTATTTTATAATAGTAGTTATTCCTTAGACAGTTTGTATTGTCATATTCAAGTTTCAAAAGGCGAAAATAACAACAAGCACTCAAAACTATGGATACACTTTTGGTCCCAATATGAGGTTCCCTGGGGGCCATCGCTTAATATTGAATAACTTTATTTCTTTGACTACGGAGGCAGGCATGGCAAGTTATAAAATGATCATATGACCCCATAAGATCGAATCAATCAATTATTCACAACTTGTCCGTCTTCGCCGTCAAAAGATGAAAAACATCCACGCACATCAATACTTTATGGTCAAAGAAAATTTGTCATAAAAACAAAAAAAAAGTTAACTTATAATGAAATAATATGGTAGGGTCAGCCGCACTTCACAGCCGCGCTTGCCGTTTAATATTCGCTCTTATGCTTGTGGCATATGAGCGTGCTGTTATCTCAACTTCCCGGCAGTATTTAAGCCACACTCGAAGTTCAATATTCAAGCTTATGCCCTTGACATAAGGGTGAGTTGTACTCTGTACTTTCCAGTATTTACGATCTGGTTTCCTGGTTGTTTGCGTTCGTCGCCGGCGCCGTCTGGCCGTCTTAGCAAGGACGACCCAATGTAATGAATGGACTTGTACGCAGAACGATGAGATATGGCTTGTGGATATTTATTTATAGCATGTAAGTTGGTAGAGAGGCACGCAGTCTGATTTTAGTGGCAGGGGATTATTTTATAGAGGATCAATAAATCCTGGCAGACTTTTTTCGAATACGGCGGCTAAATTTTATATTAGCCATGTACGCAGGATTCTATAAGAACTGGAGTGAGGAAATGTGTACTGCACCTGTATTAATGAGGATTTTTTACAGTGTAATTGTAAATTTACCGTGGTATAGTCTTTTCTAGAAATTCTGTTCTTCGAAATTGTACTTGCTCGCTCGCTACGAATCAACATCGATTTGCATTGTACCTGTGCTTTTGGAATGTTCTCGAAAGAAAATTCTTAATGAAAACTGGGTACAAATCCAACAAAAGTTTTAAAAGTATATTGTTTTTAGTACACTTCTCTTATAATCACGCAAAACATATTATATTCACCAGACCAGACTATGTTTTGAAATGCAAAACAAAAATCTGTAGCACGCCCGTACCCATTATGTAGATTACATAATATTTTCACCACTTCCACAAGTATAATAATTAGTTTATTCGCACTTTCACACGCTACCATGATTTATGTGACACTTGGCCCTAATTATGTATATAACAATACATGTTTATACTGTATATAGGGTATCGAGGCGTGGTCCCTATAATACGACCACCTGCGTCCTTCGTCATAGGACCTTATCTGTTAAACTATTTAATATCATGCTTACGTCTTATTATTAATTCTGAAAGGAAAAGCTTTAGGATCGTCTCGGGATTTGGAAGTTTAAAACACCTTTAGCTAACAGCTAGTTTGTGGATTATTACAGGATATACATATTATGTTGTATAATTAGTGGATTATCCTCAACATAGGATAATTTAGATTTAATATAATAATATTTGACGTTCACTAACTAATTTATTGAAATTCATTTAGATTCGTTCTTTTAGATTTTATGAACATTATATTTCGTTGTAAATAATATTATTTCAATGTTACTTTGATACAAATTTTAATACTTTAATACAAATACAAATATTCTATAACTTTAATGCAATCCATGTTTTACAAATAAAAATGATTTTTATTCTTAAAAACATAAATATTTCTACAACATTTTTTTATTACTAATCTCAGACTACACAAGCAAGTTTGTTGGAACATATAAGAGTTTCAAGTCACATACCTATATACAATACCTAGATTTTTACTATTCAATCAAAATTTTACGACGAAAATATTTTATTTTTCCACTGAATCCGACCGTTGACCGACATCTTGGCTTTAGAGACCGGCTGCCAATAAAAATCAGAATTCATGCAACACAAGATATTATATTTACTAGATATTAGAATTTGCGAAGAAATAAAATTTAAAGCTACAATGTTTGACGACCGATTTAGTGGATGAATTTTGAGATTTAATGGTTCGCTTCATCTATACTACATATAATATAATAAAGCTGGTCAGTTTGTTTGTTTGTTTGATCGCGCTAATATCAGGAACTATTAGTCCAATTTAAAAAAAAACTTTTTTTGTTGGATGGTCCATGTCACTAGGAAGGCTATAAAATATACCTATGTGTGCAAAAACCGAAAACCACGCGGACGGAGTCGCGATCGGCCGCTAGTGAACTGATATAACTCCGTTGTACAGTTTTTATATTTAAGTTGAAATAAATTTTAGGATTTCTTAAAAATATTTACGGGTAAACTTCATTATTTTTAAATCACAATCGTTGATGTGTAAATCCACCATTAAAAAATTAAAGATTTCAAATGAAACCCTTAATTGGTTTGCTTAGAGCCAGTAGCATTATACAACAAAGACGCTTAAATCTCCTTTTGCGCGATGTGGGTAAAAAATTGAATGAAAAATTCATAAGACACTTATCTTACACGTCAGTCACAATTTTTATACAAAAAATATATCAACACAATGATTATTTGTCGCCAACAAAGCCCAAGCGAATACTTTAATTGGCATTACGCTTACAATGAAAGGACTTAGCCCCAAAAGCTATTTTCAGGGATCATGTCTTGAATTCTGAGTGAGGGACGCGCCTTTTGAATATACCAATGAATAGGGGCTTCAAAAACAGTCATGTTTATTGTGGGAAATTGATAATTTTTCGGTGCTGTTGATGTTAATCTTCTTGTTGATGGGTTTTTTGTGTGAGCTTTCTCTTTTGGCTACAAGGCTATATTAAAAAAAATATTATGTAAGGGGAGGCAGATCGCCTCTTTTATCTATCTTTCAGGTTTTTATTCTTTAATCAACGATTAGATTTTGAAAATGTCTGCGTGATTAGTATTTATTGAGATTGTTCGTGTGTTTATAATTGTGTTTTTTATATCAAGAATCCTCGGAATATTTGCTCCACGTTGCCTGCTGATAAGAAAAAGAAGAGTCCCAGCTGCCATGTTAAAGGATCGAATTTGGATTGAATTTACTCTGATTTTGTGGTTATAAATGGGGTGTGACAATCACTTACTACGTAATAGGTTTACCACATCTACATTATTTTCCTTAAGAAATTAATATTGTACGTACTTAGTGCATTAACACCTCATTAGTTAAATGAAGACACAACAGCTTCGGAAACACAGCTGCGACAAATACATTGAAACGGACGGTTATAAACTACGCCCAGTGTTCGTACAATATTAGAGTGTATTCGCACATCACTTTAATTATGTAGACAAAAACGCGACGAACATACTCTGCGGGCCGTAAACTGAGACCTGGGTATTGTTCATTTGCATTCTGCTCGCGTGTCCGACACGGAAACTTGTACCTTTCATGCCGTCTCGACAATTGTTAGAAAGGTTTAGAAATGGAGGTTCTTTCTTAATTGGTATTGGTTGTGTTTTTGACTGTCATATTAAGTTTTGAATAAATATTGAAACTTTTTTTTTTGATTCATTTATTCAAAGTAAGTATACATAGTCTTTTATACATCATATTTCTGCCAAACTGCTTAACAGTTTATCGGCAGAAAGTTAAAACCAGCGCTGCCACAAATAAATACTTTATTCAAAATTTTCAAAGAATGCCATGTGAACCTAGAGTGGGCAGTGGGATGAAGGGTTATGTTGCCCATTGTCACCACTATTGGAAGGCGGGTTTGCTACCGCAGTATGGTAAACGATAAAGCACAGACAACGTTGCTGCCAAAGAATGTTCCTTGGGCGCTTCTTACGACACCCACGTTAAGAATTGTGGTGGAACTTTTTAGGGCGGTACTACACGGAAGACAGTGAAAATAATGGTGCTCCAAGAAATGTAGTAACTGTAGTACCGTCGATGATTGAGATAAAAGAATTACTTTAATTATGTAGACAAAAACGCGACGAACATTCTCTTCGGGCCGTAAACTGAGACCTGGGTATTGTTCATTTGCATTCTGCTCGCGTGTCCGACTCGGGAACTTGTACCTTTCATGCCGTCTCATTCTTGTTTGAGAGAAACAATTGTGGGAGAGGTATCGTTTCTGCCAAACTTTCTTAGTTGTTATAAATCAGTCAAAAAAAAAACAACCAGTATACTCCTTTTTTAAGTGGTTTTGGTTGTGTTTTAGACTGACACTTATTAAAAATAAAAAAAATACTGAAAATCAGAGCACCGTAAATAAATACGAAGTTTTCTGAGTAAGTCATGTCAACTCAGTTTCAGCAGTGGTATAGAATGTTATGCCCATAGTCACCACTGTAAGAAGGCGGGTTTGCTACCGCAGTATGCTAGACGATAAAGAACAGGGAACGTTGCTGCATAACCCCCAGAATGTTCCTTGGGCACTTCTTGCAACACTCACAGCAAGAATTGGGTTGGAACTTTAGAAAGATACACTACACGGAATACATTGACAATAATAAAACTGTGATTTCGCTACGTTTGTAACGCTTCCGTATTCCAAATACTGTCATAATCAAGTTGAGGTGTCTTGGGCTATTGGGATGAAATGAAAAGATGAAAAAGTTTAATTTAGTAGACAAAAACTCAACGAACATTCTCTGCGGACCTTAAAGAGAGACCTGGGTATTGTTCATTTGTATTCTGCTCGCGTGTCGGACACGGAAACTTTTACCTTTCATACTGTCTCAATTCTGTTTGAGAGAAACAATTATTAGTAAGATTTAGAATCGGATAAAAGTACCCTTTTATATTACTGTCTGATTTCTATGGTAAGTCGCAATTTAAAACGGTGGTGATTGCATTTTAGGTCCCAGGTCTATTTTTAGTGCCAGACTAAGTTGTGTTTTTGGTTTATTCAAATTATAAATATCGTAGTGCAAGTTCCGATTGGATTCAAACACCAATATCTTCGCTTTCTCTTTAAAAGAAGCTTTTTATCACAGGCACATGATATCAGCCTATTAATATCCGATTAATTAATATCAGTCTATTAATATCCGTAAGCACAAGTATTAAAACCAATCGAGGCGCACAGACATCAAAGGCTCCGATCCGATAAACGAGAATTAACTACACAGCTGATCGGATCAACGCAGATGGCATGGAAATAGCTTGTTTTACGGAACATGAGGTAAATAGGAGGTCAATATGTACCCGCTCAATATGTACTTACACCACATTATTATACATATACCTGGATGCACTAAACTTCTCCCAAATGAAGTACATATAGGATCAAACACCCTTGTGTTGCGGTGAAATGAGTCAAACTCAGTCTCAAAACTCAAACTCAAAATATTCTTTATTAAAATATGATAAATTATATGGTCAGAAAATTACAAAATGATGACTCTACCACCGACTCGGAAGCCTCGACTGAAAGTCAATAAATAAGCATTGTTTTTTATCGAGTAGAAGAAAACTAGCGTTTTAATCATTATTTAAATGATAGTTTATTTTGGCTGTAACATATCAATAAGAATAAAATATTTTCATTTTTTCTTATTTTTTCTCCATCTGCTAACCGCAGGAGAAGTGTACAAGATCGTCACACCATCTTATCTATGGTATGGAGAAATTTAGGAGAGAACTTTGGCCAGCAGTCAGCACTGGGACAATATTGGTTGATTAAAAAAAAGCTTTTCTATTACAGACAAAAGCAAACAAAAATGAGCCTCACCATTATTTTTAATCAAATATTATGATTAATCTTCAAAGGTTGTGGCTACCTCACTGCTATGCATGCTTTTTCAATACAATTTCATCGTAAAGGCGGCGTGAAATTAAAAGTAATTCCCGCGATCCCGGTGGTGCACATCCGCGCTTTGTCTCCGCTCCCCCCCCTACCCCTCTATACGGAAGTGGGGGATAGGGTTGACTATTAACGGTCTTCTTATTAAACTTAAGAGCCAAGCTTTCCTCTAGGTGGCTTCCTCCATTTTCGTTTTTTTAAGAGAAGTACGTATTTGCGCGCGGTAGCTGTAGGCCTCCTAGACTTACAGCCTGTGGCTGACTAAACTTCTAAACTGTCGTCCTTCCACAATTAAGGCGGAAGCCGAAGGGGTTTCGATCTACTAATCCTCTTCAGTTCCCATCGTACTAAGCTAATAAACGGATGGACGTACTTAAATACTTTTATGAACATCCATGACTCGAGTACAAATGCCGATGGTCATCACATAAACATTTTTTTCTAGCGGGATTCGAACCCGTGACCACTTGTTCTCTGACCACTAGACCAACGGGCCCGTCTATCTGTCAAACTGACTGCGAGTGTCAGCGTGTTTTTTTTTTTGTTTAGTTAGCCACAAGAACTCATCTTGTGTAGAAAAAATAAGTTTCCACAAACTTCATCGTACAAGTCCACTCAACTCATATTTTAAAACAGAAGATTGCAATAGCATTTCCCACGAGAGGTATTCATATGTTAGTACGGCCAGCAACGTATCACAGTAAACATTTTCAGTATGTTGGAGCGTAATCAAACTCTTTGGTTGGCAACCTCCGTGCATGACAGCATTTTAGTCATGCGCATATTACGATTGTCAATTGTTTTTCTTTTCATCAGTTAACTTCATGCTCTCTAAGCGCAATTAACGGACCCGTTGGTCGAGTGGTCAGAGACCCTGGCAACGAAACCAAGGGTCGCGGTTTCGAATCCGGCTAGGGGCAAATGTTTGTGTGATGAACATCGGCATTTGTACTCGAGTCATGGATGCCTATTAAAAAGTATTTAAGTATGTCTATCGGTTTTGAGCTTAAATTGGGGCTAGTCAATTGGTGTGTCAGTCCAACGCATTTTTTTAAATTAAATGTGTGGTGATACAAATGATAATTTAAAAATTATTATCATTTATATCACCGTCCTTCCCCAATAAACAGTTCAACTAGTGACACTTATGCCTCAGACATACGGTTGGTACAAAGACCAAGGTGTTTCGTCTGGTGTCTGTACATACAATGTACAATGTATGTACATGCTTCACGATAACGATACCGCGACTTTCCTGCGCCTGTTGTGCTTCCGTATTCACACTTTGTGCCTCGTGAGAATACGAGTATAGGCGACACTTCGGTAATAAATACTGAACACAATGTAGAGGGAAGGGGAGTGGCTCTGCTTTTATTGAAGGCACGTTTAAAATAATTTGCAGAGTAGGTGAGCAATGTTATAATTGTGTGCATTAGCAGAAAAAGTATTGTGTTACCTTCGATAAGCTGGCTTACAGTTACTTAGCATCTTAATGCATTAATAAATAAATAAATAATAAATATTTCACAACATCACATTCATTGATCTGACCCCGTGTTAAGTAGCTTAAGCACTTGTGTTACAGACATCAGAATCAACAGTGGTATTACAAATATACTTAAATAGATACATATAACACCCAGACCAGGACAAACAGACATGTTCATGCACACAAATGTTTGTCCTGTGCGGGGATTGAACCCGCGACCTCTTGCGTAATAGGCAACATCTTGACCATTACACCAAGCGGGTCGTCAAATAGTACGAATGTATTCGTATTATAAAAGTACAAAACTAATGCACCATAGACAATGGATGTAGCACTACAAGTACAAAGTACATTATAAGACAGTTTTTTAAATATTCATAGACTAAAATTGCATACGAATAAATTTATGAAGCCATGCTTGAATTCTTGATAGTGTTGTAAATATCGTAATTCCAAAATATCATAGGTACATGCATTATTTCTTGTAGGCTGTAAAGTCCAAAATCCTATAACAAAGTAAACACTCGCACAGCTCTGACAACGGAGTTCTTATGTGAATTCCCGGGATTCCCAATTTACCGCCAAGACTGCTCATTCTGCATAAGTCAAGATGTACTTGCATACCTAAATACCGCACGGGCGTAACTTTGACTGAAATCATCTTAAACTTAAACTTATACTTGGAGGAAAAACGCTCAAGTTCTGATGAAAAGTGACACTTCACAGCCAAGGATTCTGTTTTCATACATCGTTGAAGAAAATTCCAGAAATTTCTTATTCCTTAGTTTCCAGGCTATTTCAAAGTTTTACCTACCTTCTGTCTAGCTGATGAGTTCGTGGCTAGTTATTATGGGGTTGACACTTCACCGACTTCTTACATAGAAATGTTGTTTTAACTCCAATTGTAAAGGTAAGGAAGGAACTGTTTACGATTTACTATTCTGTTAGTTACAAAGTGCAATTATTTGGCAAATCTATACTAATATATAAAGCTGAAGAGTTTGTTTGTATGTTTGTTTGTTTCTTTGTTTGAACGCGCTAATCTCAAGAATTACTGGACCGATTTGAAAAAATATTTTTGTGTTGGATAGTCCATTTAACGAGGAAGGCTTTAGGCTATTGAAAATCGAAATCCACGCGGACGGAGTCGCGGGCGGCTGCTAGTAAATTATAACTTGCTTCACATCAATTGTTATTGAAACCATTCTTGCTTGTATGCTACTAGTGCTAAGCCATTTTTCTATTGCCTAAAATGTCCAGTACATTCGTGTCTTTTATAGTTGAATATACCTAATTTTTTTTCTTGTAACCAACACTTATAATAAACCTGCCTATGCCCATTTCAAAATTCCACCCTGAAAGTATAAAAGTTTAAGGTACTCATCATATCATAAGATCAAAGGGCTTAGGATGCCTAAATGAACTCATCATTTAGCGTTACATACAAAACTGCATTTCGCCTGTATTACAAGGAAATAAGATTCATTTTAAAGCCACTATTGCGGAACTACTCGTGGATAATATAAAGGATTATATCGCTCGTGAGAACACATTCGGAACGAACACAGAAATAATTTTCCATTCGCATTCTCCATTAGCGGCTGTTATTTTTGGGGTAGAGACCGGTTTTTGGGTCAATCTCGCACACATTACCCTTTGTTTCTATATTTTCTATGAAAACTTTGGGCACCCTTTTTTGTACAAACTATTGTCCTAAAGAAACATATATTTAATATTACTAGCTTTGCATTTTGTGCTAGTTTTGATATCAAAACCAAACAACATGTACATAAGTCAGTTTAAAAAAAGCATAGCTACGGCAGAATTAAGTATAGTCTCCTTTTCAAAACCTTTTCTGAAAATTATTTTTAACCGAGATAAATTCCCCATATGGTCAAATCATAGAACTTTTCTTTTATAATAACGCCATAGAAAAACTTCATTGATACTTTAATACCTCGTGCATAACTTTCAAACTATGGAAAAAGTTTGAAAACCGTGAGGTGCGCTATTTTTTACCGCGAATGCTTTTAATTTTACGTCTTCATTTTAACTCATAAAACTTGCATAAAACTGCAGATACGTAGAATGCATTTAATTATCAAAATAATAATGTATACAAGTTTTATCCCTTGTTTTATCCCATATTCCAGCATCATAAATATTATAAAATCCATAACTTCATATAGTCAGAAAAAGCGTTATGTTTGTTTAACGGCTTAAGGAAAGAAAACCGCGAAACGCTTCGAGAAAAGATGGTTACGGCCGTGCCCGCTTTTGCTCGAGACTTGGCTGGGGCACTGCCGTGCCCCCAGATGTCTTGATGTTTTTATTAGTAGTATTATTGACTACGTAGAAGCATAATATAATACTCACTATAAAGAACGTTGCTTCAAAAGTTTAAACTATGAATGAAAGCACAATGTAAGAATAATTCATCAATCACCGAAAATCTTCATTTAACTAATTCATTCCATCTTTCAAAGCCGTCTCAACAAAAATAATCCGGGCTAAATACGTCCGAGGTCGTAGCTCGTAGCCCGTAGCCCGTAGCAGGTGCTACGCCGTAGACGTTACAGTTTGTTGCGCCAGACACTGCCTCCTCCACAGTATTATTAGACGGGTCAACTGACAACTACGGAGATACCCTCGTTTCATCATACACTCGTCCAGTTTAACCAGACCCATGGACGTTTTAATCTCAACCTTACCGCTTAAGATATAGAGCTTCAATTGCAAAAGAGCTGAGCGAGCTACACTGGTCGAAGAGATAAGACTTTTTTGCAACAATTTTAACATTGCGTGAAACCACGTTACCTTTATTGAGCCTTTGTTTTTAACGACAGCTATTAGCAAACCTATGATTCGAACTGAAGCCATTAGTGGAAATAAAATGGTTTTTCACCACTTCATAGTAGATTGAGCAAAATTACAGCTTTCAGAATCAGAATTTGTATTTAGTTATCAGATAATACGTGACAATCAGAACTTTGTTGTTTGTTATCAACATGTCTAATGGGATATTTGACCCAGATTAGCATTAGAATGGGGTAAGTTATGGGTTCATGTTTCAAACTACCCATAATTTTACTGTGCTGGGCGAAGAACGATAAATTAATATAAAAAAATACTTTTTATACTTTACATTATAAATGTGCAAGTTTTTTTGTTTTGATGTTTGTCCGCCAATCACGCTGAAATCACTGAACGGATTTTGATGAAAATGGTATACAGGCTGGGTATTTACGTGATTGAATACTTTTTATCCCGATTAAATGCTCCCATGGAAGTAATCAGGAATAAATATGTATATATGAATTCTATGTCACTACAATGTATCAATTTCTTTATGTAATGTCTTAAAACTCTTGTGTTTCCATCAATAACTGTCAGATTTGATTACCAATTCCACAGATTGTATTCTCTCACCGTATAATTGAACTAAAACATTTATCATGCTATCAATACACACGAAATTGGAAAGGGGCGTTCGTAAAAAATATTCGTAAACAGTTGAACGGTACGATTCCTTAGAGAACACGAGAGATAAAACTTTTATGATATTCCGAAACAATCAAGAATACATTTCGGAATTGTCGTGTTTTCGCGGAATCCTTGTGAATACAACCTGAGGCTACACCTTGTATTATTTCGGGTTGTAGGGCTGCTACGAAGATGAAACTTCTTAATCTTTTAATTTCTTTGTAGGCAGTTTTATACCCATTTTATAGACAAGGTCATCTCCCACAGTCGGGGTCGTTTTAAATGATCAGTGTTATTTGAAAATCACGTTGCATTTAAGTTATATTTCCGTAGGAGACCTTAACTAATAAGACACTGAAAACAAAAGAAGAAAAAATGTACTGAATTTGTGTAGGATGATTTATAAAGAAACTAAAAATATCAGTGTAAACGTGCTTAAATAATCTTAATTTAAAATAGCTTACAGGCATTATTTCTTTTTATCTTTCGGTCTGCCTATTTTCTATACAAAAAACAATAAACATTTCCGCAGAAACACCAACACCAACATACAAAAACAAAACAAACAAGTCTAACAACTAAAGTCATAAATATTCATATATTTTTCAATTACCTATGTTAAAATAAATGTATTCGTATATTAAAACAACACAGCCCTATCAAAACAGGCCGCTAAAATGGAAACACGAGCGAAAAGCGAAAAAAGAGCAAATACACATTTGTGCGACGGATTGTACGCTCTGTGATTACGAATGTTGCAGTTTGTATGATATATGTATGTATTACTCGTATATATGCATCCCCTTTATACTGTAGAAAACATAGATGTATGGTAAAAAGCTGAAATTAAAGGTTCAATGCCTGGGTAAGTCAAAAGTTTTTGGATTTTTGTCTTTGGAAATCACAAATTTTGGAAAAATGTTGGGGATGCAGGGGGATGGGGAGAAGCGTTACCCTGCGGTTTATCGTCCCACATACTGTGTTCACCAATCTGCCTACCCAGTTTTGTAATTTCGGGCAAAAGCCTAATTGGAGGCCCACATCCAACAGTGGACTATAACGAAATCATAATAATGATAAGGAAAACACATAGTAATGACTATGTGTAATTTACAAACAAAAAGTACATGTTAATTTGTCAACTTAATTCCACCTTGATTTTCAAACAAGTCCGAAAATAGTCAACTTAATTATCCTTACAAGACTACCAAAACAACTAATAGTAATTTAAAGTTGGGAAACATGGTAAGTAAGTAATTAGAAAAACCCACGGCCGTAACAAGAAAGCATGATTAAACTCGCAAATCACAAAATACGGGTAGAAGTATCCACCCACATAGTTAATTTCTACGTGCTTGGCAACCCAAGTGATTTCGACGAATTAACGCTGAATGTCTTTTTTTGGGCGGTTCATATTTTTTTGGCCCGGTGTTGATTTAGGAAATTAAAACTTTAATGTTTAGAAAATATTTTTTAATTTTTAGATTATTTGGATTTGCTGAAAGTTTTGAGACCATGTAGATAATGGCCGTGTCCGCTTTGCTCGCGACTTGGCTGGGGCACTGCTAAAAAAAAATAAATAAAAATAAATGAAATTATGGACAGATTCAATTTCCAGCCAACCTAGATTTCACGTAGGACAAATTCCCCAATAGCTGGCAAAAAATTTGCTTATAACTTGTTACTCTTGTAACTGATAATAATATAGTATTGAATGATGATATTCACAATGACATTTTCAACATTTGTTGCCAATGTTATTCGAACCCTTTATATTTTATGGCCGCTAGAACAACGAGCTTGTCTCTAATAATAGCGTCAGATAATTCACCTTCACATGACGCAACTCCTTCGTTGCAATGGCAAAGATTTTCTCAGACGTAAGAAGAAGCCATGCGAACGGCTTGCGTTGGCTGAATAAACTTATCTGTGACACGAGTATAGATTTAAATTGTTAGTGAAGGAACACACTAGGCTGAAATAACGCGACTGAGAACTTCAGTGCATTGCGGTGGCAATGCATTTCTACACAAAATTTTTCGACGTAATTTCGTCATAGTATGTCATCTATCAAGCAACTATCGAGTTTCTTGCCGCTTCTTCTCGGTAGATGACTGCATTACGAACTCGCTGGTCGAGCCATTCCTGTATGCTAATCATTTTAACGATTCATAAGTGCCTTGCAGAGGCCTACATGAATAAAGTATATCGATGCCTAACGGCCAAAATGGCCTAAGCGACATTTTTTGCGAAATCGACTTATATACATCATTGGAATCGCCTTTTTTTTCTGCGTCGTTCTATCTAGGTTTCGTCTTTCTAGGGCGTTATTTTTGTCGCTTAAGCGGTTGGTAAATTAAGGCTCGAAGCCTTAATTTTACGTCGTAAGCGCCCAATATTTAGTGTTTTTTTTCATTCTGGTGGTTAGGAAATATAATATTTTGAAAAAGTTACTTAGACAACTTTGCTTGAAAACAATAAATAACAAAAATGTCGCTTAATACATTCGGGCTGCAATTTTTAAATATAAGATATGGCGCTTAGGATTATTTGCCCTATCACATATTACTATGCATTGTGGCGCTTATCCCATTTTTTTCTCAAAATAAATGATTCAATCTATGGGTATTGGTGTCCCTGGTCGCAGACTTTCGCTGGTACAGGTTATCTGCGACGTCCTGTATATTTAGTATTTCGCTAACACTAAGACTTTTTCGTCAATCACTTCTTATGTTGGCTTAATGTCGGTTAAGCAATTTTAATAAAAATACAGATGCAATTGAGTCGCTTAGGCTAATATGAATTTTTTTGGTAAATGCAGTTACGACATTTTTGCCGTAAAAAAATAAATCCATTTGAGCATAAGCGACTAAAAACACCCTTAGATGAATGATTTGTAATACTTTAATAAATACATTTTGAAGAGAAGTATCTTTTATATTTACACCTAAAATTTGGAATCTTAGGAAGCAAAACCCAACGACTTATGATTTTTTTTCGTAATTTTTCGTCTTTAATCCTCTCTCCTGTAAAGTTTGTGAAGTGGCGGTTAGGCCATTTTGGCCGTTAGGCATCGATATTTTGATTTGATTTTGATTTGATTTGACATCTCTCATTTAATAGTGTGTACTATCATAACACGACGGACCGTAAATTCAGCCACGAAAGTTCGGTCGCGTTTTTTCCTCATAGTGTGATCATACAGTTCGATATGCCCACACCATACTTCGACCCGCTCTAAAATCTGCACTTAAATATGAAGCGACAGTCGCTTTGTTTTCCAGTGATATCATGTCGTCGGTCGTATGTCACGTCATACAAGATATTGCCACTATTTTCTCGTGTCAGGGCATATTTAACGACTTAATCTATGGACACGATTCTACAATTGGATGTTTGAAATAGAAGTGCGTGGGTGAGTTACTTGTTTGTATCGTGGGTGCCAATGCACTTGGGATCAAAGGGGTAGCCTTCACGATTGAAGGGTATTCACTAATGATTTATTTGTGAAGTAACCGTTATGATAAGTTGCCCTTAATATGGGCATGAAATGACTTAATTAATCGATCTTTAAATATCTGTCGCAGGCATTTTGTAAGAATGGTCTTTTTACATAATATGGCGTCGTCATTTTGCAAACGGGAAGCGCTTTGTAAATTGCCAAATATCAAAGCGATATATTGAGTAGACTTGTAATTGTATTACATTCTAAGCGAGTTCACATAATTTACAACGCGGTCAGAACGAATTAAATCGTGTCTCGCCCACATTTCTGTCCCGATGGTTTGTGCTGAGTCGTAGTTAAATGATTTGTAGCTGCTAAAATACTAGTATTTAACGTACATTACTTGCTATTATTAACTCTGTTATCTTCCAAGTAATGTTACCAAAGATTTACTAGATAACTAATCACTTGATAAAACAATATCGTGATCTCTGAATCCCAATATTTAAAAAGCAGTAAAAACATGGAAGAACATGATTATTATCGTTATTTTAGCCATTGTCCATTTAGTCAGAGAACCACAGAATGATTGCTATAAAACCGCTGTTGAATGTAAAAGCACACTATACTCCTTCAATTATGGAATCCTATTAGTCAAAACTGTTGAACCTTATAAAATCTTCCATTTTCAAAAACCTATTCAGAAATTTCTGATAACAAGCTGGTCTTTCCCATACTCATCATCATCCTAGCGCCTCTCCCGGTTGCATCCTCGGCCATTGCCTTGGAGCCCAGGGAACGGTGCAACTTTGATCCTGAATTGACATGCCTGTTTATTACAATGGAGTCGTCTGACCTCCGTAACCACAAGGGAAACCAGACCAGTTGGATCATAGTCGGAACCAACGGCTTAACGTGCCTTCCAAAGCACGGAATCATCATTCTTTTCGGACAATCAGTTGATTCAGGCCTGCAATGTCCTAACCTAACTGGGAAAACCAACACATAGTGGAAGTGTTCCCCGCGGGATTCGAACCCACGACCTCCGAGTTCGTAGTTTTTGAGCACAGCGCTCTAACCACTACACTACGGAGGCAGGTATTTCCCATATCATTCGTACTAGTTTGCAAATGGCCATGTATTTAGCGACTGACAACCTAATTCCGAGCGTAGTATGACTAATTTACTAGCGCTACTTACAATGCTAACGCGATCGCTTGTCACGCAACTTTCAGCTCTATTTATAGTTGCTTTATAAGTCAATTTTCCGTGACCTAATCTTGACGAATATTAATAAAACTCTTTTTTAAAAAATCACTCTTGAGAGTATAAAGAACTTGTAGTTAAGATATTATAAATTTAAATTATTACCAAAACAAGGCTATTACTTGGCTTGTTTTTTTTTTATATTGTTAGTGTAATACAATTTGTAATTAATTTAAACAATGAGTTTTTTTAGTCCAAGGAACGTAATTATTTTGGTTTCCTGATTTTTGCCGTAGCAAGGATGGGACAAACAAAATGGAAAAATGTAAGTACTTTTAATATTTTTTAATTTTTTGGTTTCATTTATTTCAACCTTATATAATAAAATTTAACAATACTGTATGGTTATTAAGTCATAAATATATTCAACATCTTAGACACTTTCAATACCAATACCCAAGCTAACAAAAATTGATACAACTCAATCACCTCCACTAATGCATTCACGTAGCATACAATTTTCAGACAAAGGAATTGATTATGAATCCGAACACGGAACAACAGAACGCATTGGTACAAAGATTTTTTCACCAGAGCGGGTTTGTTAGCGGTAACGAGAGGTTTGTTAAGGTAAACCGATTAGAGTACGTGTGCGCTTTGGATCGCTTAGAGCGTCGGACCGATACCGATTGGGTTGGTTTAATCGTGTCCGATCTGGATTTGATACGTACTAACAGGATAATGGTGTACTGAAATGTTTTTTTGATATCAATAATAAGACGAATGGTTTTGATACTACCCCATCAGAAAAGTAACTCGCATAACTACGCGGCATATTATCATCTTAGAGAAGTAGCAAGCACCCTCAATGCATGATGTAGTAGGTGTATGGTGTGAGTTGGGAACACGGAAATGTTTATTTATTACATTATAGTCTGTTTCACCTAAGATGATCGCTATGACAGGTGCACTTTTTTTTACGAAATAAAACTTTATCCAAATCTTCTAGGCTATTACTAGGCTGATTCTTACTTTTTCTAATGCCTAAATTGAATCTCAATTTTCATAACAATATACTTATTAGAAAATTATTCGCTTTAACACCTGGGGACTTTCACTTAACGGGAGCCAAATAATAACGAACAATTTGCACAACCCAAGAGATTATTTAATCTTTGGTTAACTTTGAACTGCGACACTGATTATGATACTGAGAAAAGTTTTCTCGCAAAGTTACACGTGCAGAGAAGATTTTTCATAGCATTTTCAGGATGAAATGTCCGATATTTAAACTAAAAAGTATTTAAGAAAGTGTAATTTTGTTGTATTTTGCAGTGCACTATCCAGTTAAATAATTTTTTCGTTTGTTTTATTCCATGGGAAACGTCTAAAGTATGCTGGCTCTGTTGGTTGTCGCACAGCTAAATAAATGATTCAGTAACACAATAATTGCTTTTTATATTTTTTCACGTTATTATCGAACCTATTGGATTAAGAACATTTATGCTTGTTCTATAACGAAGAAGATTTGACTTTTATATTCCATTCCAGATAAAAAGTTGACAGAGAAAAGGGAGATGGGCTACTTTTTAACTCAGAAAATATTCTTTTCTCCTTGTTGAAATATTAGTACAGATAATGAAACTGTCTTACTCATAAGAATATTTTTACATGTCCTGCATATTTATTTATGACATTATTTAAAAAAAACTGCTTTCATATTACCACATTAATTAATGTCAGTTCCTGTTGTTATTTTTACAAAGGTTGCGGCGTACGTCATTAAAAAGCTCTTGTATGCAAATTGCATTTGCAAGTGTACTTGCTATAAAAATTCTTGCGTGTTGTGTTTAGCACGCGGGGGCTAAATATGGCGATGTCGATATTACAGATTAAATCAGACCTTCGGTTTTGTATTAGTTAGTGGTGGTAATCAATGTTATTATGTAGGAAATTGGTTTTGTATCGAAGCTTCTTTGAACATTTGTATATTTTTAAATTTTTACTAACCAATATTGCCCCACCGCTGGGCAAAGGTCCACAAAGGTCTTCCCTAAGGTTCTCCATCTTCCAATCAATCAATCAATCCAATCATGGGAGATCTTCACACCGACTTGTTTTTAGTTTTCAGTCCGCTGCCCGTATTTTAAAGTATTTTTTATTACGCAATTACTTTAAAACGACAAATTGAACAGTCGGTAAATAACAGCCATTTTTATATTTCACGACCCTTTACCTAGAACTGATCCGGAGACTACTCGTCGCTGGCTGTTTTGTTAAACCACTACGTTCCATCGATTCATTTAAAATGAAAACAAAAAATAAAATAAAATAATGTTTATTCATTTTATTTAAGTTTATTCATTTAAGACACAATTCGAGTTTAGTCCTATCTGTTGTATTAAACCGAACTAATTCCCAGCTCTCCCATAATATTCTTTGCACTTTTAACAGGAACTCCACATATTACACTTTACTCTTGACACTCTTAATGCTAACTCTATGTGTTAAAATACTAACGTGTAATTGCCTTACTCCTTAGTAATACTCTTTTCCGGCGACCCAATTTCTTCTATTAAATTCATCTAGCCTCTCGGGAGATAATGACCTGACAAGTGTAATGCCATTTTATTAGATTCAAGCTGATTGCAGTCGGTGCTAATTGGTTAAAAATACACACGAGTCATTTACGCGTATATTTTTTTTTAAGCAAAATATGAAATCCATGGTGGCATTATGGAGAATAAAAAATATTTCACAACATTATATACGTTGATCTGACTCCCTCTTAAGTAGCTTAAGCACTTGTGTTACAGACATCAGAATCAACAGTGGTATTACAAATATAATTTAATAGAAACATATAACACCCGATCAGGACTAACAGACAAATGGTCATGCCCACTAATGTTTGACCTTAGTGGGAATCGAACCCGACATCTTGGTCTATTAGTCAACTTATTGACCACTATGCTAAGGGGGTCGAATGGATTGTAGTTTTTTTGCCAGTTTTTTATTTTTCCTCGCTTGAGATGATAATTTTTTGCACACTTAGACGATATAATTGTACATATAGCTAATTTTTAGGAATTCCAGTTCAGAATAAATATGGTACTGCCGCTACTTGTCGTACATGGTAACCAAATTAATGAAATCAACTACCCTTGCTCAAAAAGTTGTTAGACAAAAATTCACCGGCAGCATACCGGTGGGTTATATTGAACCTATCCAATTTTAGAGCTAATCTAAGCGTTGACTGTGCATATCAAAACGTATCTAAAATAGTCCCTTATCGATAGAGAGCGGTGAAATGTATTAAAAGTTTAATTTTAATTTAATTTTGCTACCGCTGCGAAACTCAGCAGTGATCAAATAACGGACCAAAACAAAAATTCCATTAGTTAAGTTTGTTTCATGTCATTTCGTTGGCTTGGGATGTGAAACCAGAATTGCAGGGTTTAAAACTATTTAAGCCGACTTACTGAATTGTATCGAGTAAAAATGCCGATGTTGATCACACAAACATTTGCCCCTAATGGGCCTCTCACCACTAGACCAACGGGCAAGTCAAATGATTTTCAATAATGGGGGCCTTTGGCCTGCTGTACTGAGACATTGATAAACTGATACTTTCATTCAATTATTTGATTCCCAAAATAACTGAAGCCTTTTTACAAAGACCAAATTACCAGTCCCAAAATTACTAAATTATTTTTACAAAGACCAAATAACTAGAATTTCCGCAATATTCTCCACTGCATACAATTCACGCTTCAAATAATTCTCCTTGCGTAATTTGTGTAAGCGCGGCCTGTGACGTCACGTATCTGGGCTGACACGCTGTAATTTATGGCGGCGTTAAGACCGGCCTGCGAACTGCGAAGCGTGGACTATGCGGCTAATTTGCATCCAACTAATTTGATGGCGTGATTAACCAATTTAGGAGATAGGCCCCTCAGGAGCTTAAAGTGAAGCATGGGTTTTGTTTGGTTTTCCACAGAACTTTCAGGTTCGCGTTTCAAATGCGAATCAGAAATATTAAGGTGTTAGGGTGAGACTTTACCGTTGTCGTACGTAGCCAATAGTATTTCAAGCTGTGATTGATTCGCCACATCTCCGCTCACAGCACATATCTTAGCTTTCGTGGAGAGACCCTTAATGAGAAAATAGTTTGACAAAATCTCGCAATTTATTGTAGAATCAACAAGAACTAGGAACTACAATAAAAGCAGAAGACTACTTTTCTACTTTTTTACTAGACTTTTCAGCTGTGTCATAATGGTGCAGAAATATCTATTATAATTCAAACGGTGAAAAATCACAATCAGAAACGTCATTGATCACGTTCAACAAAACGTCACTTGTTGAAGGTAGCAGCACTACCACGTATTACGGTTTAGAAAGAAAGAAAAAAAGAAAGAAATCGTTTATTGAGTGTTAACATTGTAGGCACATCAGATTCAACACAATCATACATTAAAAATAAAAAATAAAACTACAAACAAAGTCAAAATAATTTACACTCAATAGGCCAGTGCATTTGCCACGTGACGTTTGCACGTCCCATGGCGCTGGTATTCTGCAAAGGCCTGGCGGGGAGGGGCGAAACAGTGTGCAGACATAAAAGCCCAGTCATACAGAACGTAACATTATTTACAAGAACTTCAAAACTTATTAATAATACATTCCATTACTTTAGTAGTATCACCTATGACAATAACAATATAATGAAATATATATTACCTATAGATTACTTGGAGATTATTTATTCCAATTTATCCCTACCAGCTAATTCCCCCACACCCCCGAGAGAAGATTCGTTTTCCCATTCAATCTAATGTAATTGTTTCCTTATTTCCAGATGCAGAAGGCACGGGCGGTGCCGACCTCCAGCGCAAGCTGGACTTGCTCAACGGCGCGCTCGACGCCGAGAGGGCCGAGCAAGCGCGCCGGCAGATGCAGTACATTGCTCACTGTGAGTAGTTCTGTGCTCTCTAGTAGTCATACAAGCATTAGCATACGAGCAAGCGCAACGGTAGATGCAGTACATTGCTTACTGTGAGTAGACCCGTTCTCTTTAGTAGTCATACAAGCATTAGTATTCGAGTGTTGGAGAAGCATTCTTACATGACAATCCTAGTATAGGAGTGTCGCCAAGCGGGCAGAACAAGCGCGCAGGCAGATGCAGTACATTGCTCACTGTGAGTAGTCCCGTGCTTTTTAGTAGTCATACAAGTAATGGTATACGAGTGTCGGAGAATCATGCTTACATAAACCTCCTAGTATAGGAGTGTCGCCAAGCGGGCAGAGCAAGCGCGCAGGCAGATGCAGTACATTGCTCACTGTGAGTAGTCCCGTGCTTTTTAGTAGTCATACAAGCAAGTGCAACGGCAGATGCAGTTCATTGCTTACTGTGAGTAGTCCTGTGCACTATAATAGTCAAACAAGCACTTAATTTTTGTAAATTCGTCACCGTGTTAAATAAAAAACTAATTTAAAAATGTTCAATGGTGCCCAAATGCCCGGGGCTTTATTGGCCCAAAATCTTCAACAATTTGAATCACATATATTAAGAGTCGTTTTTATCCTTAGAAATATAAAAAGTGAACACACTTGGAAAGATACTCAGGAGGCTTATTATGTTCTTGTTATCGTTTCAGCGGGGTATTCTGAGGACTCGGACTACACGTCGGACCTCAACTACCCGGTGGGGCAGCACGCCAACTGCAGTGCATCGCAGTTTCGAAGCGCGGCGCATCAGATGCACACGCCACAGGTACGAGAATAAAGTAAAAGTAAACTAAAAGTAGCAGCCTATTAATGTCTCAGTGCAAGGCAAAGGCCTCCATCATTTGAAAGCATGTTTTGCGTAACAAGGATGGGTTTTGGCTATTAACCCAAAACCCATCCTAGATTACACCATGCTTGACTAATGCGGATTAGTGATCAGGTACGAGTATAAAGAGTATCAAATAATACCTATATTCATACGCATGTTCTTTATTATTGCAGAGGTCACTGGAGGTTTCTCGAGAGAATTCGTACGAGAGAGACGAGTACCACATACACGGCGACACGGATCCTTTGTATTATAACAGTCAGCCTAGAACTAATAGGTATGTATGCATTATAACAACACTGATGTGTATAAGATCAATTGGATGAACATCAACCGGTTCAATACGAATGATACCTTTTATTACACACATAGGGAACCCTTTATTATACATTTTATTATATTAAAAGAATAGAATTGGATATTAACTACAGCACGATTAGCGAAACTTCCTTGCATTTCTTTTTATCGATAGCAAGAATTTTAAAGTAGAAAGTAATTTTGACAGCCCTATTATAAGAAAGTCAAATGACTATAGGTTATCTAGCCAAATTGCCAATTTGTCTTATTCCTCCATCCCGCTCACACAGATATTTCGTGTGCGGGATGGCAATATTTGTCGAAGCGATGGCGATAGCAATAGTGGTCGAAGTGGCAACTTGGATAGATCACCTGATGTCAACATCATACTACATAAAAGTCAAAAATATTTTAGTTCTCAGTTTCAAATCTGTCTTCATGATTTCGTACCTCTCGTTTCCAGGATAGAGACTTGGTCGCAGCTGCACGCCCAAGCCAGCGTGGAGTCAGCCATATCCTGGCGGACCGCGGCTGACTGGCAGTCCGCAGGTAACTCATTTTTTTATGTTTTGGGGGGGGGGGGGGGACATCAAAAACCGCACTAGAATCGCAGATGCATTTCCTGCCTCTAAGACTCCACATAGCCGCCTCAACTGAGCTCTAGAGACCTTACTCAGTTTACTCACCAGCAGAAACATACCACAATAGTTACGAAGTTATTTCATTGTGATCTTCTGAGAGGTAAAGGCACTTTCCCAGATGAGTGGCTCATTCGGGTGGAGGTTCCACTAAGCTCTACCTCTCCTTCATTATAGGCTCGGTGTACCGTTTTTTCATTGTTGCACTGGTTAACGCATATGCTCTGCTGAGGGGAGACGTGTAAAAGAGACGGTCTTAGCCCCGAAAATCAATTTTTTTTCAGACCACACCGCATATATTTTCTCTTCTGTAAACACGAATTTATAATATAAGTATTATTTCGATATTTCAGAGGACCAGAGGCGACCGAGTCTCGAGCGGCAGAACACTTTGTACGATGACGGATTGAGCTACGGGTACGATGCCTACACCACTAGCACGCACATTAGGTAATTAAATACAATATTACCTAAATATAACTTACCAATACATACGAATTATTTCTTATTGTTGAATCATTTACAAAGTGTCAACATCTAACTTATTAAATGACATCAATGCCTAGATGTGGAAACTATGAGATAAAACTATGTATTTTTAAGCGGATATACTCGCGGTAAAACTTTAAAACTTCATATTTTATATAATTTATTTATTTTTATTCATACAACTTCATATAATATACAGGAATATCCAAAACAGGGAAAGTAGTTTTATTTCATGAGTGACAGTCGCGTAATCTTAAGAAAACATTGTGTGGAAGCTATGTTGGATTTAAATCAAATCTTAGTAAACTATCGATATTCTTGACAATTGCAACCACTATTTACACCCAAAAAGTATTGTAAACTAACATTTTATGACAGTTAATAATTATGAAATAATATCAACAGATAGAAAGGCAAGTTAAAAAAATATCATCAAAACGATAAAAAAGTACTCCTCTAAGTACGCTCCAAAAACAATGTTCAACATCCATTCCCTCTTCTCCACCAGGGACCACACGCATTTATCTCAGCAAGCCAGCTATGAAGAGTACTACGACTCGACCAACTACCCGTACCAGACGTCGTATGTCGGTGACGACTCCCGACAGTGGGATAGCGGGGGGCGGTACTTCTTCGACGAGTGCGGGCTTACTCCTACCGAGTACGAGAATATTGTCAACAAGAGAAGGTCGTCTGTTGTGCAGCTGCCTCAAGTTCCGCCTAAGCAGGTATGTTACTGGTCATTGTTATTGATTTTGGGCATTAAGTGCCAGCCTAGAAGAGTACTTTCTCAACTACTCTCGCAGGTGTAATAAGAAGCGGCTTAGGTACATTCTGGGAAGATGGGCAGCAGGGGTCTTCTGTAAATCAAATCGCTGTTACCATCCTGACCAACGTGGTGACTATGGGTTTAACTAGCTTCCTGAGGAAGACCAACGTCCAGAAGATGGTTTCGACAATCTGATGAAAATTATTTTATTATGAGGTGATTCCCGCTAGACAACAGGACCAGTCCGTCCTTCCAAACGAATGCGAAGGAAATTGCAGAGTGTAGTGTTTACTGCGATGAACGAATAACGTGCTTCCGAGCTACAACACAGCTGCAGGTCTATTAAGCGTACAGTTATGACACCTAAGAACAGATCATATATGTATCTAACACTATTCTATAAGCTAAGTAATTTGTGAACTTTTCTTTGCAGCTGCCACCTTCGTCTCGTTACTCGGACTACAATGAGATGGCGCCGTACAGACCTCGGCCGCGAAGAACAACAGCCAGTCTTCCAGGTAAGAAAAAGCTAACATAGCATAACATAGTCTCAAAAGAAAATATATTTTTCTTTTGACATATTTGAATTGTTTATGACTGTAGAAACAAAACTGTGTAAAAACCAATTCGGGCTATGATCGCCTGATAAACTTTGATCTCTGATCATGTTTTTCGGCTTAACAAAGTATGTAGTTGATTTTTGTTGTAAAATATGGCCTTCTGCTTTATTTACTTACCATCTCTCCCGCAGCGACGCCATCTTCAACACCTAAGCGGGGGCGCGCCCTCCCCGTCCCCCCGGGGAGCGAGACTGGCTCCCTCCGGTCGGGGCGCGGGGGCGGTCGCCGCCTGCCGCGCCTGCCGCCCGCCCCCGCGCCCGCGCCCGCCGCGCATGCGCTGCCCCCTACACCTGCGCACACGCACGTGCCTTACGTACCTGGTGAGTTATATTACATATAACATACGTATGAACTGGACGCCCCCCGCTAGTCCCCCCGGGGAGCGAGACTTGGTATCTCTGGTCTGACGCTCCTGCCCCCACGCCCGTGCACACGCACGTGCCTTCGTACCTAGTGAGTGATAAGCAATACAGACGACCGGGGAGCGAGAATAGTCACTTCCATTCGGGCGCCGGCGCGGCCTGCCCAATAAACCTGGCTCACGCACGTGCCTTACGTACCTGGTAGTCCTAAGAGTGTGTTAGCCTAATAAGTTAGGCTAAGCCATTACATACGTGACAACCAGGGTTATTACGGATGCAAAATTGAGACATCCCCGGCTGCAGATGCCGATGTGGATTATTAGAAATTTACATCCGCGGATACGGATGGGATGTGGAAGCGGATATTGAGATTTTAATTTATATTTAATTTAAAGTGCGTAAATAACTTAAATCAGTTTAATCAGTCCACTACGTCACTCGGACTACTCAGGCGAAGACTGAATTACGTCTTCGTCACAATGGTCTTCAAGCCACCAAATCAAAAATGGATTCCTGATGGAATGAAACAGTTAAAAATACAGAAATCTTGTAATGGCGCAAACAAAGTTAATATTCATAATTTACTGCCTGCACACATTACTTTTATAAGGCATGGACAATCAAAAATACATATTATTAATAAGTGTTTGCCCCTAATGTACCTACAGTTATTTTAACACTTCATCGTTCATGTTTTCCTTCCAAAGTTTAACTAAAATTACAATTGAAATCATTCATTTCTTGCGTCTGCAGAACCTGCGGAAGTAGCTCCTGAAGCCAGTTACGGCTACGGCGGCTACGGCTACCAACCGGAGTATCAGGACACCACCGCTGAACAGTTTCAGGATACTAATTACAATATAAGGTATGTTGCAATAACAGAATCATACTTCATACTAATATTATAAATGTGAAAGTTAGTTTGTTTCGATGTTTAGCTGTTAATCACTGCTGAAACTACTGAACGGATGTTGATGAAATTTTGTTATACAAGCAGTGCATGGGCCGACTTAGGTGACAGGAATTTTTTTCCGAATTAACGCTTCCGCATAACGGCTATTGATGCCTAAATCAACCAGGGCAAAGACGCGGGTAAAAACTAGTAAACTTACAATGATTTAACAACTCCTTCTCTACTTGTAAAACACAACAACGCCCTCTGTGTTGGGGGGGCCGAACTACATGTTTACGTTGCAAAACACCGCCATCTTTTTAGTATTAGCAAATCTACATATTACTGCCTCCTTGGTGTTAGAGCGCTGAGGTCTAAAATTTTGAAGGTAGTGGGGTAGTGGGTTCAAATCCTCCGGGGAACACATTCACTTTACCATGTATTCTCACTTTGGAAAGGACATTGCAGGTTTGAACCACTGGATTGAGGCAGACACAATATTCATTGTGTACAATACATTAGAATTAACAGTTTATTTAAAAAATAATCAACTAATTTATTGTTATTTTTCTAGTAGTTACGATGAAGATGGAATGCAACCCTTCTTCGACGAAACGCCTCATGCAACCCCGCCTGCAGCAGGTAAGATTCAAATTCTATTAAATCAATTCATGTTTCGGGTTCTTTAATAACTTGCCTTATCATGGCAATTGATACATGTTTCACCAGAACGACGTCCTACCCCTTAACAGAATCATATCAACAGATGAGCGCTAATTTTCAAATCGAGAACATGGCGTGACAATCATGAGTAAATCAAAATATAAAAGTTTGTTGCCTGTGCATTGTCCTGAGCTGGAATGATAAATAACTTAAATTAAATTGTTAATGACACAATTTTTAATACGCAATATTGCATGAAATTCACTTGAAATTACATAAAGCGATAAAAACATCCGCTCCGGACGATTGACATTGGCACGGAATCGTAAATCTCGTCAGTCTCCGATAGTGAACTGAACTACACAAATGTCGTGTCAAATAATTCATACTTTATGTGAAGAATTTTCCTTTAACATATACCGTGTTTGTTCTCAAATTACAGCTCATCAAAAATCATCATGGATCAACACCGAATCATCACAATTCACATACCCAGTGACAAGTGCTGAAGATACAATAATAACTAAATCTGTGCCAAGTACTATCTCGTCCTATTTACCTCAACCGCCTGTGACAACACAACAAGATATTTATCAAGATAGTTATCAACAATACGATTTACAATATGATGATCAACAACAGTATCAACAGTATGATCAACAAGATCAACAGTACCAGGAGGATCAAAATCAGTACCACCAAGATCAGTTTCAAGATAAGCAAGATTTTCAGTATCAGCAATACGATCAACAATATCAGGATGATCAAATGCAGCAGCAGTTGCATGATCAGCAGTATCAGGAACAGCAGCAGTTCCAGCAACAACAACAGCAGCAGCAGCAGCAACAGCAGCAACAACAGTTACAGTATCAACAGCAACAACAACAACAACTACAACAACAGCAGTTAAAGAATCAACAACTTCAACAGCAGCAGTTGAATCAGCAGCAGCAACAGCAGAAACAACAACAACCAGCTCAGCAGTTGCAAGCGAGCGTCATGACCGGAGCTGCGACTCTAGGATCACTAATGGCGGGAGGTGCCAAGAAACTTGGTAGCTTCTTCGGCGCCGCCGCCGCAGCGGTAGCTCCTGCGAGTCAGCCGGTTGCTGCGTTACCGACTGCTCCTGCGACATACACATCTGCAGTTGCGCCCGTAACCCCCTTCACTAGTACAACAACAGTACCAATAGCAGCCTCCGTCCCAGAAGTATCACCATCAGTGCCAGTGTCTACTGTTACGTCATCTGCCCCTGTCGCCTTACACCGGACGCCGTCTCTCAGGAGACAGGAGTCGATCCAGAGACCTCCCGTGCGTCGCACGCGGACCCTGCCCGACGCGCCGGAGGACCTGCCCCCGTCGAGTTACGACGAAAGTGCCTACGAGGACGAGTATCATAAGACTGAATTCGATCAATCTATTGAACACGACCGGACGTCTTTGGACAGGTAAAGAAATAAAAATGTTATCGAAAGAATCCATATATTTTTTTTGTGTCAGGAAAATGCTTTGAATCATTCTAGGCGAATTCAAATCTAATTTTAATGCATAATCCGATATGCATTACACAATTTACATACACCACAATTAATTATTTCCGTACTGATTTTTGTATTGGTCTGCTTATAGTTGTAGAAGAGTATCTTCCCAAAACAAGCAAAATATTTTGAAGGGCCCCAAACGATTTAAGAAGATCAACTATCGTGTTTCTTAGATATGTATAACTTTAAACTTTCGCGTTGCATTATAATTATTTACCATTACAACGGGACTAAACGCGATATAATTCAAGTAGCTGAGTACTTACTGCTTAACGTTTCGGCTGCGATGCTGCAGCCGTGGTCACAAGCGGACTCAGCCGAAACGTCAAGCAGTAAGTACTTAGGTACTTATAAAAATAATATCGCGTTTAGTCCCGTTGTAATGTTAAATAATTATCGTGTTTCTTGTTACTTCTTCTTAACAGGCTACATAAATTCCAACCAGTTCATGGTAGACTCAACATTTTACCTGAATAATTGATAATTCATATCTCTGACCAAATGACAGAACATGTTTTATATTTGCTAAGTAACATTTGAAATGTGAGACATACCTACACCTAATGGACACTAGAACTAATTAATTTTGTATTATTTAGGTATCGTGAGGACGATTACGCCCATGATACCATTCCCGAAGACGCCGCGGAAGAACGGCGGTTGTCGGATGAGCCTAGTATTATACAGAAGACTGCTTCCCCCACGAGGAATGGCTCGCAGATTAGGAAACCCTCGGTGGACAGCTACCACAGTCAAGCGCCGTCAATGATTGATCGCAGGACTTCACAAAGTTCTTTTCATCCTGAAGAGAAGATTGCTGTTCCGACTACACAACCATTAGAAGGTACGTGTGGATAAAGTAATTTTTGAAATGATAATAATATCATTTAACAAACTCTTAGTAAAAATCTAATTGTATTCATAATATATGTTAATATCACCATATTTTAACCAATTCTTTGTGTTTGGCCGCTAATTTCATTTCAAACAATAAAACGCCGCCGTAATCGAATATGTCAAACTCTTGACCAGTAAATAGCCCTGTTTTTAAATTCTGGGCACATTTTATAATTTCATTAGTTATAGTTATAAACGTCACTTGTAAAATCAAATTTTGTTAAATAAAAAGAGGTGTGATGATAATTTCTTAGCTGCCACTTCGTAGATCGGAACGTTGCAAAAACGACGATGATTTTTCTAAATAAAATGTGAGGGTAGAATTGCAATAATTTAAATGTCAGTTACTCGACCCATAAACACCCAGTCTTTCCGTGACCACGACTGCTGAAGGTAGTCGAACCGTGTCGGGTGTTGTAATTAAAATGCAATTTCAATGAAACCGCGATATTCAATCGATTTTAGTTGTTTTGTTCAAAGAGATGTAATAATTACTAATATTTTTTGAAAATATTATATCTAATTCGTGATGTTAATATGACGTCGATTTATAAAAGTGTGTCCATAGTATAACACAGCACATGATGTTACATTAAAAACAATTACCCACAGACTCCCTCACCGACAAATCAAAAGTGAAATTCCAAGAAGAACGCCCTACTTTCCACGAAGTACCAGAGGACACTAACGGTTTCCAAGAAGAACCTTATGATGACCAAGCCGACGAATATCAGGACGAGCGCGAGCCTTACAATGAGCAAGATGAGACATATCAGGAAGAAGACGAGAAGTTTGAGGATCAGGAACAGTTCACTGAGGGTGAGGAGGAGTACCAGCAGGAAGACAGTGTGTTCAATGAGGAGCAGCGGGCTGATGAGGACAGGATAGAGTTCCAGCCGGAGCAGCCGAAGCTGACGCCGAAGCAGTGGTGGCATCGAGCGTACAACAAAGTCGTGATGCAGCTGAACGTGAGTAATTTTTGCATTTTGACGATGAAAGCAGTATTTTTTGTGATCTGATACGTAATTTTGGAAAGTTTCTTATATTTTCATTTGAACGGTTTTGAAGGGATATTTTTTTTGAGTTCATTATATTTCGTTTCCGTATTTTTTTATTTAATTTTATGAAGCAATCTAAGTTCTTTTTCATGGCAAATGTTGTTTTTTCTTGAGTTTTTTTTTGTATTTAGTTTATCTTTTACTTTTTTTCGATTAAATTTTGTTTTTTGATTAACGGCATGAGTTTCTACAAATGAGTTAATTGGTTTTTAAACTGCTTTTATCGTCCCTCTTTTTTCTCTTTAATCTTATGTTTCTATGAATGTGTTTTGCGTTTCAATGGAGAATTAATAATGTCCGTGTTTAATCCGTGTGCCTATTTTCGTCGAAAAATGTGTGAAAACTATAGTTCGCGTGATTGCAGGTAAGTCAAGTTTTACGTTGATTTGTAGAAATATAACATAATGTTACCGATCATACGGTTTGGGCAATTCGTTTAAATATTACATTCATAACGGTTAAACGTTATCCCCAGGGATTTTCGAATAACTTATTTATTGTAAGATCCTCGTCTTTATTAGTTTTCAGGTCAACATTTGATATCGTTACTTACATTTAATAGTAGGAGGAACACTTTATCCTTTTTCCACATAATATTTACGCCGTAAGGTGTGTTAATTAAGCCCAAAATATCAAAACATTAAGTACTTTTATCTAAGCTGATTCATTCATCTTAGATCACAATTTAGTGCTGATAAAAACTACGTAACAATGAGCTTGCTTTATGGTAGCAAATTAAAATATTTAACACTTACGCTTTTGAATCTTAACTTTAACTTGTACCTCATAATTTCTGATTAAATACCGAAAATAAGTATGCAATACTTTTAACTTTTTTCTATCTCGCTATACAGGTTGCTTAATAAAGCTTGATGACCAATAAAATTTCATTACTCTTTAACTTCTAAAACAAATGCTTTCGTATACCCCTGAAGCAAGTCAAACCACCGCCCAACAACGAACCACAGAGTAATTACAGTAAACAAAAAAAACAAAACAAGACAAACGCATCTACTGAGAACGCAAAGAAAATGTAACCCTGTCCCGCCTGCTGTGTGTTAAGTGTAATGTACCGCTGTGAAAATGGAAAAAAGCTGTTAAAGCGACTAGTCTGCTGACCCCTTAATGCGTCGACCTTGAACCTAGGCAGGAAAACTGAGGGTCGGAGTGCTCATTGACGGGCAATCAATGTGTGGTATGATGATGGTTATGATAACAATGACCTCTGCGAAATCTCGGGACTAGGCTTAACCTTCAAAATGCGGTGTCCACTTTTTTGACGGAGCCGTCGATAAAATGGAACCTAAATTTTAAACATTATTTGCTTACAAAACCAATGAAACCAAACGGGACTAAACGCGATATTATTTTTATAAGTACCTGAGTACTTACTGCTTGACGTTTCGGCTGTGATGCTACAGCCGTGGTCACAAGCGAACTGGCGGTTCTGGATGGAGTTGCACGACCCTAAAATTCTCTCCACTGATCGTCACTATTATTCAAGATTAGTACGTGAAGCGATTGAAATAAAGAAATACAAAAATTTTAATCGGGATGATGGATTTAAATTGTCGTCAGCATGGAATCCAGTGATTAATAAATGCAAACCGCGATTTTCGGAAAAAGATCGAAATATAAACCCCGATACTGTAAGTGTGGTGTGCCGGAGTTACTTCACTGACAATTCTTCGAGTGTCAATAATAGTGCGTATTCGGGGGTAGATGCAGATACATCGGCCCAAGCCGGTTCAAGTAGACGACGCCGCGCACCGCCAGTTCGCTTGTGACCACGGCTGTAGCATCACAGCCGAAACGTCAAGCAGTAAGTACTCAGGTACTTATAAAAATAATATCGCGTTTAGTCCCGTTGTAATGTTAAATAATTACAATGAAACCAAAATACTTAATCTGCCCCATTAAAGGTTAAGCTTACTAACTTGCAAGCTTACTTGTTAGCTCTTTGACAGAAGCTTTTCGTTGCTAACACCTAGATAAAGGCTTTTGAATTGTACTTCAAAATCGTTCCCTCTTCTCTTATGGATATAATGATAGGCACTTGTTTAATCCTCATAGTTAACCAATTCAATTCGGGATAAGTAATGAAATCAGACTTAAGAAATATCTATTACTTTTACTCTCGTCCTTTACTTATCTTTTTTTTAAATAATGATTTTAAAATACTTTAGACACTTAATTACGTATTAGCATAGGTTCTTAGTTTAGTTTAGTTACTTACTTAAGATATTTCAGACACTGTATTTCTAAAAATACTATACATATTTAGTATCAGACGCATCACTTTGAAGATAAATATTATCCTCCTTCAATTAACCATAGAAATTAACGTGTGATAATAATTCTTACCTTTACTATCAAAGGATCAACGTTACTATAAATAAGTACATTGCACTCTAGTGTTTTCTCACAAACCCCAGAGCTCCCTATAATTGCCAGTTAAAGTGTCCAATTTCATGCTACTATAAATTTATCTAATAACCGAGAATAGCATATCAGTCGTCAGCTTAATTGCTCAGTCGATCATAAACTTGGAAGTATCCGCACAGGACTATGTATTATAGTGATAGTATGCCTGTATCTAAAGTTTTTAGAAACCTATATGAGTTGGGAAGAGGTTGGGAATCCTCAAATTGTGGTATTTAGTTTTCGAAAATGTAAACTTTTTTGGATTAGGTGTCCCAAAAAAATCATAATTTGAAATTGATCACAATTGAAATTATTTCTTTTTGGAATATCCACGAGTAATCGAATGAATTGTTACTCTTCTCAAATATTAAAGCATGTTTGCATTGTTTTAAGAACATTATACAAGAACGTGCCCATTGTGGCCACAAATAGTTAATAGTGAGATAATCAATTTAGCATAACTTAATTAGAGATTGGAGCCTTTATTAAACCTGTTCAATTAACGGATGTTGTACATGCATAATGTATGTTATTATGTTATCTAATATAATTTTGGAATAGAAGCTAACATTAAGTTTCGGATTTTCTGAATATTTGTCGGCAAAGATAATACATATCTTAGAAAATATTTTGTTTTAACCGAAGACGAAATTACTACAATAAATAAGCAGATTTTCATCGTCTGTTGCGTAAGTTTCAAAGCATTATATTAATATTAGGTTTCATAAGTTAGTACGAACGATCTTGATAGTTGTTCGTTCGTATAACGCTTGATTGGTTTTTATGACTTATAGATTAATATAACGACTGCCGAAATAAAGTTAATTGACGGAAATCGGATAATTGATTAATGGCTTTATATTATTTAACCATCATTGATGCGACCACCAGTTTTCTTCAAGCCAAATAATTAAAATTATCTTAGGCTCTTTCAACCCGCAAACCCTTGAAAACATAATTTAGAATTCTCCCACGCAATGAAAACTAAATCAACACGGCAAGGCAACATCTCTCAAATTTACGAATCCTTAACCTTTAAGTAGGGACGTGGAGTCTCACAGGCTACTCAATGTTTACGTTTTCATAGTTTCGCCTATTTCCCGCCGCTCCTCGCAATTGAGCTGCTCAGTAGCTTTTGTTTTAGGTGCCAAACTACCAACGAGGAAGGAGGTTTTGTCGTCCGGTCAATATTACGTGAGTAATAACCATCAAAAAATTGACTGGAGCCTGTCAGGCTACACGTCCCTTGTTGTCATATAATATGTTTTCTATGGGCGCTTAGGTTTGTTTCAGGTTTAGTAGTACAAAATGTCAAATATAAGTAATGCCGGTTATTTTAAATCAAAACGATCGTCGACGAGTTAAGTTCAAGGCCCTGCGCAAAAAAAATCCGAGTCGCTGATCCAACTTTCGAACAAGAAGTGAGTGAGTTGTAGCTACGGATCAGTCAGACAATGAAGCGAATTTTGAAGGTTTTTTTTATATTGGAGTCCGAACTAATTCAAAATCATGAGAGTGACAGTGATGAAGATCAGCACCAAGATCAGGACCAAGATCGGGACCAAGATCAGGACCAGGATAAGGACCGGGAACCGGACCTGACCTGTGCACTGACTGCCAATAAATTAGCGTTATTAGACTGTTGTCAATATTTTTTGTATTTGTTACCTGAAGTAGGTTTTTTGTGTTTTTGGTTCCTTATATATTATATTTTAAGAAAAAAAGATTCATTTTGTTAAAGTAATAAGCTTGGCTGTTTTTATTATCTAAAAATGTAGCCTAAGTAAATTTTGACTTAAAAGTGCCATAATTTAAGATTTTTTAAATTTCTATATTTTTTTTAATAAAAGTTGATTACATAAGCACGTTATTTTATTGCTAAATCCCTTAAATTCAATATCCAATCAGTATTAAAGCAACCTTATATCAAATTCTCAAAAAAAAAAGTGTGTACATATAGGAGCCTGTGAGACTCCATGTCAGCAGTAGTGTTAAGAAAAAATGACGTCCATACTTAAAGGTTAAGATTGTTTATTTAGTTGTCGTCCGACCAGCAGCCCTCCGAAAACGTATTAAATACTCCATCTGCTGTAATTCCATCGTCGACATCTGGATTTGTTTTTTATTTGCGGAATATCCTTGTGGTATCCCGCTGTCAAGTCGCTAAGTAGCCTGAGTCCCGTCGCCTTTGAACCCGAGCCGATCACCTCATTAGTACAGTCCAGTTGCTCTATCCACACGCACATACGCAACTAGGCTTTCTCATCTCAGTTCGCTAACGTCCTTTGAGCGGTGAACATCAAGTGAGAAAAAAAAAGTTTGGAAAAATTCGAAATTTGAAAATTGACAGTTTGTTGCGCGAGCGATGGCGTCGGAAGCGCCGACCGCGATAGTGGCATCCTGCGGGCGACCGTGGCCCTATTGATTGCAACTCGAGCGCACCTATCAGCTATTTGTATGCAAATTTACGGTTCAGGTGCGAACGTTCAGTTCGAAAGTGGTGTTTGTTGTGTTATGTCGTTATAATGTTCAAAATGGTGCGGAGTAGGAAAGTGCAGGCGGCCAGCGAGGCCGATGTGAGGAGGGATCAGACGTTCCAACGGAGTAACCCTTCGGGTTCCCGTCTTCGTGTGAGAAGGGGTTCAAGTTTGACGGATTTGGACAAGTTGAGATGTAGTGGCGGGTCTAGTGGGGGAGGTTCGATTGGGGACTTGATGAACATGTTCAGTGGTAGTGCTAATTCGGTGGGTAGTGACTCTCTGATTGCTCGGACTGTGCCATTGGAGACAGTGCGTCGGACGATGCCTCCGGTGTCGAGTCCGTCGGTCCCTCCGCCGCCCTCTCCGCTCATCCATGTGTCGCGACCCGTTGGTCCCCTGACGATGGCCCAAAGAACTCTCAGATTTAGTAGGCTGCTGAAATATCAACCTTGCTCGGCCGATATCCCTATTACTTTGGTAAGTGCATAGTCTCATTACGGTTTAAACCGAGATCTCTAACTTTCACATTCAACTTTCATTCGCTGTTCACTTCAATTATAACCCATTTAAATATGTTATATACAACAACTCAATAATATTATCAAGTTTAAACTAATTTGTCGTGTATGATGTCACATAATATGTCATTGTTATGAAAAAAAGGGGCGTCAGAAGAGTGGTGACTAAGATAAAGTAAATCAGGATGACAGTTATAAATAGACGGGTCGTGAACAGAAAGGGCTTCAGTTAATATATAGCTTAGTGCAACTTTGAACTACCTACATGTACATATTAAAACTAGGAACGGGTATAGTATGTATTTTGGTAATCAAAAGAAAAAATACAACAACAGAGAGTCATATAATGTTCACACATATAATATACATATATCAGTTCGAATTGAAGCGGACATTGAATATCCTATTTATGTGTCAATTTGTACTTGTCATTTCCTCCCCTAAACATTTAGGTATTCTTGTATTCAACATACTTATATTGAGCTATATTTGTTTACGCATACTATAAAGTAAATAAGATATAATTGACAAACTAGATTGCCTTCGGGACTAGGGATTCCGGTCCAGAACAAATACTTAACTTACTTTTTCTGTGACTGGATGGTAATATTATTATTTACATTAAGCGTGGGTGAGTGGCGCCATTTAAGAAACCGACAATATATGTAATTTCAATTTTAAGCACCCACGTTGAATATGGTTCCTCCTTATTTTTCTTCGAGTTATTGTTCTCAGTTAGTGAAATATTAATTTGATTATTTACGTCTTCACTGTTGAGTTAAAAGTGTGTTTTTCAGAAGTCCAAAAAGTTAGCTGTCACTTAAGTATTTGCTGCTCAAACATATTCATGAACTAGTGAAATTATACATTTACAAAAGGCCTACACTGCGTTACAGCATTAACTTTTTGTTGATATGTCTCTCAGAGGCCGCGAATACGGCTAAAACGTAATATACAATGCTTCACCGTATAATTTCGTGAAAAAATTACCTTATTTTAACTTCTATTTGGTTTTTTTTATCAATGTTGCATGAACTATATCAATGATTTATAAAGAAAACTCACAAAATAAATAACGTTGGTACCATACTCGGTAGCATTGCATACTAGCAGTACCTACTTGCTTTGTAATTTGACTTAAAAACTTAACTTTTAAACCTTCCTCAACAAATCTAATTTTCAAAACGATAATATTTTATTCAATTCGAACCTGAGAATTCTCGATTTTAATTTTAGATAAGCGCGTTCAATATCAATTAAACAACCAAACATTCAGCTTAATTATATTCAGGATATTTTATTTGTCCGTCTTGTTAAAATAACTTTGAAGTTTCGTTGTAACCCTCAATAAAAATATTAGTAAAGCTCAATTACTCACCTATTTATTGGAGGCTTAAGACTCTTAACGACCAGGGGCGAAATCACCAAGCGAACTTAGTTTAATTACTTATTCTAACAAACACTATTGTGTAGGCTGGTATCAATCATTTCGATCCAGTAGTTTATGAGATTAGTGCGTTTAAACAAACAAACTCTTCAACTTCATTATATTTAAAGTACTATGTATTTTGGAAATTGTGCATTAGGGCCTTAATTTGATATTATCCTTACTCTTATCAAAGCTGGAGTTTATCATAATTGACGTTAACGTGAATCCATCCAACTGATAACAGAGTTTATACTGTCATTATTAACACTCGTAGTACCAACGTTCGTTCGAGTAGGTAATAAAATACCCCCTCCGGCCGTATTCGGCCATGGCGGCCGATATTACGATCAGCCATGTACGCAGGATATATTATAGTGCACAAGTGAGTGCGCAAGCACAGGTGCACTCCCTACTCCTTCACTCTCATTATTCGGTGGGACAGCAGTCTGACACGACCGTAGAGAGATCAGGCGCAGGACCAACGGCTTAACGTGCCTTCCGAAGTTCGAGTAGGTATACTAATAATGAAGCTGAAGAGTTCGTTTGTTTGCTTGAACGCGCTAAACTCGGGAACTACTGGTCCGATTGGAAAAAATATTTTTGTGTTGTATTCGATCCATTTGACGAGGAAGGCTTTAGGCTATTGTATATACCCACCCACATGTGCGGAAACTGAAAACTACGCGGACGGAGTCGCGGGCGGCCGCTAGTTTATAATATTAGGATGATTACTGGTAGGAAAAAAAAAATCCTATAAATTAAGTCAGTTAATTTTAGTCCCTAATTATGTTTATTCTCGTACGTTACGTACGTTTCGTTCACTTTTAACTAAACAACTTCGATTTAAATAGCTACACCAGGAAATAGGTTCGGTCACAGTTCGGTTATATAAATTGTTAATCAGGTATTCCGGGGACGAATCGGATTAGTTTGTTAGTTTCGTATATTTTAGGAATTCCTGTTGATAAAGTTTGCATTAAATTTACTGGTAGTGGAATAGTTTGTTGTTTAATTAGTTCTATAAACGTGATTCTCCTCGCGGAATGAATTAGCCAAGTAAATTTGGTTTCTGAAGTTTGTATAATAGTATAGGAGTAGGTACAAAAATAAAGGAGGTTAATAAATTGGTTGCATATGTGAATTATCGGTACGGTATCAACTATGTAGTTACATAGCTATAAACATTTCCATATGCTATCTTAACTAAAAACTTCTTCGTGTAAAATTAAACGTTAAATCTTTAGAATTAGTTAGCAATCTGACCTATAATTTGATATTCACTTTCTGTCAAAGTCAAAGTCATAGAAGTTTATTTTGCAACTTGATTTATATTGAAATTATAATGCACGTCATATCTCTTTTTACCTACTAGCACTTCCTCGTGAATGGCTTGTGAGTCCTGTGACTGACTTTTAAATATGTGTGTCTCTTAACTCCCCTTAATCACAGTTTTACGAGACGATTTAAATAAGAAATGTCTTCTAGTATGTGTATTTTAACCTCAGAATACAGAATAAACCAGAAAGAGCTTTCAATCAAATTTCTTTGGAGCGCGTTGTGTCCAAAACGTCTTTCCCCCCTTGCGTCACCCACCCGCGTAGTGATATCAGCGCTCGATGAAGTTACAGTTTTTAAGAAAAATATTAATTTCATGTACCTCGGTGCTGCTACAGTAATTTGAGAAAAACGTTTGAACAATAATGTTTTTTCAAACAATTATTTCAAAATTAACTAGGCTTGACCATCCAGTTTGTATAAATGCATCTAGTTATAAAATTTATTTTGAAACTTTGTTTGTTTGGATGTTTGTCTGTCAATTACGCTGAAACTACTGGACGGAAATTGAAATTGTGTGCATGTGGGGTATGGGGTGACTTGGGTGATAAGCTACTTTTTATCCCGACTAAAAATGCTCCCATGGGATAAACCAAAATCCACGCGAATGAAGTAAAAAGATATTGGAAAAAAAATGAAAAAGTTTTTAAAGTATATTTCGTTTGAATATATTTAGCAACAATATAATATGATACGCCTACATATACAAAATATGCTATACATCAGTCGAAAGTGGATAAATAAAAAGCACTTAAAACCTTTTTTTCCCACATATGATATTATGTTGTGACAACACTTACAAATGGTATGTGGTTTTTTTAGGCAAATATACTTAATTCAAGAAAATTTATTGAAATAAGTCCTGTAAAAATTTGGGTAATTTGTGGCAACACGCACAAAAGGTACACATAATTTTCATGACAGTTAAATTACGAAAAATAAAATTCAATATTTTAATAGAATGGACTGCAAGTGTGATAATTACAGATGAACCGTAATCCCAACATTTTTTTTCGTAAACCCGGTAGCACTTTTGCAAGTGGGAACGACAGAGGACGGCATAATTATTAAAAAACTAACAGCTGCAATCAGATGTCAACAGTGCGGGCGTCGGCCATTGACTAACTGACAATTTAGTCGACCACACCTATTAGGTGTACTGCGAACATCTTCAGACATGAGCGCGTTGACGGTTTCTGGTTTATTCTGTATTCTGAGATTTTAACTAGAACATCTCAATTTACCGACTCCAATGGTACTGACATTTATTTGCCGGCATTCCTTGATTTTGGAATAGAATGGAAGCAATGCATAAGGAAACAGCTGCTTCAGACGCGCTTGAACTCAGCAATTGCATTGTGAATTGCGGAGTTTTATTTATGGAAGTACCTAATTTCAGTTGTGTTGGAGTACTTCGCAACGGAGCGTAGATATTGGCTTAGGGCACATAATCCATATATTAATATTTTTTTTCTTCGGTTCACTCACCAAATGTCACCATCATCTTCTTAGCGCTTATTTCGGTTGCATCCTTGACCATTACCTTGGAGCCCAGGATACGCTTCGACTAATGATCCTATGAGTGTCATCTGACTTCCGTAACTTACAAGGAAACCAGACACAACTTGGATGCAACGAGCCTTCCGAAGCACGGAAACATCATTCTTATCGGACAACCAGGTGATTCTTGCCTGCAATGTTCTAAACAAACTGGGAGAATCAAGAAAATGTGAAAGTGTTGCCCGCGGGATTCGATCCCACGACCTCCGAAGTTTGAGCATAGCACTCTTACCACTACACCACGGAGGCAGTCTAACTCATGAGAGCAGGTTAACTAACCATCAGTCTAACTCCAAACTAAGCATAAAATGTTGGATGCTAGGAAACGGATAAGCATACCTACTTATATAATTTAAATAATCATGATTCCAGCACAAATGCTCATGTCCCGTCACATAAACCATTTCGCAACAGTCATACTCGTATATTGCTTTTTCTTTGTCTTCTGTATGATAATAGCATTTCCCCTGATCATTTAAGTTAGTTTCGCTATTCTAATATGGTCAATAATTAACTTTTGTTTAGCCATATCTGTTTCCTAAGTACTACTACTAGGTAAAACAATAACAAAATAAAGTCTAATTGAAAAATGTTTATAGCGACATTATTTCAGTTTCAAGGTTAACGTCCTCTTTGTTTTGCCCTACTCATTCTGCAAGTGACGTTTCGTTGCGTTTTATGATTCTTTAATTCAGAGAAATGAACTTTTTAAGGGCGCCTTAATAATGTAATGTAATTTTCTTGTTCTTTTATTGTTTATGCTTATCTGTCTCAATTTCGATTTTAATAAAGCATTGTTAAAATGTGTATCATTTGTTTTTAAATGTAGGGGAATATAAATGAAATTAGACTTATTTATTTATTTAGAAAAAAAGTCCTTTATTATTTTTTAAATGACAGATTACATACAATATTATTTGACGAGGTTTCAAAATTTGAGATATTTACAGCATGTAGGATTCTTAAAAATGAATTAGTATTTCCGAGTATATAATTAACTCTCTTCTTTTATTTTATAACTACTATTAGAGAAAACTACTTTAATTCCACGTTTACCCCTACCATGCACACTTTAAGGTAAATAGCATGAAGTAGGTCGTACCCTTTACAGTAACGAAACATTTTAAAAACAAAACACAGACACGTTACACATTAACACACATTATCAAGCATACTTCTTCATGAATTTGAGTAAATACTTCAGTTTAGGCATTTCGATGTTGTGGATGCATCTGTTGAAGTCTCCAATGACCTTGACGGAGTGTGTCATCATTCGAGAGATGATGTCCTTCAGGCAGACGCTAAGGTCGGACACTTCTTTGAACCCGTGGATCGCGATCTCGGCCATCACCACTGGGAATGGGGATGTTTCGTAGAGGAACTGAAATTGGAAATAATTTGATATGCAAGTGAGGTGTTTGATATTATTTTCCTTATAAAACTAATGTTGGGACGTTAAAAAACCAAACAAATTGACATTACTCTCACGGTCGCGAATGACTGAGTGTGAATTTATAAAGCCTTGTGTTTTCTATGCACGTTCCGAGCTTGGCAAAACATAAAATTGAATACAATTCTTGATTACCATCAAGCTTTAGGCTCAAGTTGTTTAATGTCCCTATTTTTTTCGTCTCATCATTCCAATACAAGTAGGGCACAAGCAGAACTAATGCTGCCCTAATATTTTGTAATTTTTCAACTCGCAAAAGATACTATAGACTAACATTAAAAAGTTTGAAACCTTTCTCCGCTCACCCACCCACAGGCGGCAGTTGCTACGTCTCGTATACCTACTCATTTTACTAAACTGACAGAAAAAGTGACAATCAACTTACAACAGTCCTTTCCAAGTCCTGGCTCTCGTGGGAACAGTTCCCGCCGACTTGCTGCTGTTTCTGGCACTCGAACAGTTTGGACGCCGAATACTTCTTCAAATTCTCCAGGGTCTCGAAGTGGACTTGGAGTTTTTCTGTTACAAATACCAAAATATTCATTAAATGACAGTTATTCTACCAAGTGTATCCTCGGTGTTGAAAGTTTTTAAATGGGTAGTGTGGAGTTGGTAAAAATATTGATCAAAACATTATAACCTAAACTTGTGATTTGAACTTTACAAGAGCACAAGAGCAAGCAATTTTGTTGTGTGTATATAAGATTTTTATGTCATACTTCTTATTATCTCATCTAAAATCATAACAATTTTATAAATTTTCGACTGAGGTGGCGACCTAAATCTAGTACCAACAGCTTTTCCCTTTTTAGGGTTCCGTAGCCAAAATGGCAAAAAAACGGAACCCTTATAGATTCGTCATGTCTGTCTGTCTGTCTGTCCGCCAGTCTGTCACAGCCACTTTTTTCCGAAACTATAAGTACTATAATGTTGAAACTTAGTGAGTGGATGTATTCTGTGAACCGCAACAAGGTTTTCATACGAAAATACGACTCATCCGTAGAACAAAGTCCGATCTGCAGGAATGCTAGTTTTCAGTAGAGGGCAAAGAAGTTTTAGATCTTTGTTTTCGGGCTGCGATCAAAAACGGTAAGACGTATCATTTTGAATTTTAGATATGTTTATATAGCGCAATAGCGTAATTAAATGCTCTTTAGTGTATATTTCTATTGCTTTCATTTCAAGAAATAGTGAGTTCCATATCAACATCGGACATTTTCTAGCGGAAGACCGGGAGTCCTTGGTGAACATAACACGTTGTTTTACGGAGACGTCCGAATTAAGTGCCGTTCTATATGAACTTGGGGCGTTTTTTGATTGAATAATTTATCACTTTAAAGTCCTATGTGAATACTTATCTGGTTTGAAATGTGTTTTTTGTAATGTTAGCCATAACATAACATAACACAATCTTTTATTCGGGCTTACACAAGGTTTATTCGTTAAAAAAAAACCGAATTAGGAACTTTATGAAGCCCGGTGACCTGCTTGCTTGGTGTAGTGCTCAAGAGGTTGGGTTGGGTTCGATCCCAAGATTTGTTGGCATGAACATGTATCAATTTAAGTGTATGTATTTGTATAAATAAAATATATTTAAGCATGTCTTTCAGTTCCCTAGCTTGCCATGGTACAAGCTTCGAGCTTAGTTTGCTGCTAGGCAATTGGCATTTTCAAACCCATTAGGCAAGGATCTTCACAGAAATCAACTCCGTGCATTTATTTATTCCCAACTGAATGGTGATTTTTCATTTGGTATGAAAAATCACCATTCAGTTTGAAGATTTAAAAGTTCCACATCACAAATATTTCTCGGTTAATATGGAACTGTCAATACCAACTCTTCCAAATATCCTTGCCTAATAATACCTATTCAGTCTGTGATAGTTAATTCTGGCGATATATTATGGAGAAAGTTTCTTTGTGATTTGTTCGTCGTCACTTAGCACCTCTAATTAACTAGAAAACAATTTAAGTAGAAAACCCGTAGCCCCTAAAACCAATAGAAAAATGCAGAGACGCCCTAAGTAATGAACAGACCGTAAGCGCAAATGGTTCAAGAAACATAACGAAATAATCGAAAAAACGATGGGACCATCTTACAATGTCGTTAGTCGTTACAAATCTTCTTCTTCTTCCTAGCGTTTATCCCGTTAGTCGTTACAAATGATCCAATTAAATATCTCACCAACAGTACTTGGTACAGTAAATTTTTGGCAACTGGGAGATCGAGTTAAGCTATGGGATATCATCATCAAGTTTTCAGATAAAATCAAAAAGAAAATATGCCCCAAGTATCTCCTAATAAATTTCAAAGTATTATGGTTACAGGCACCAACCAATCTCACTGCGAGAACATTGAAGTATGTGAAACAATATTTATTACACTTAAGTTTATATACTTTTGCCGTAACAGCTTGTATCTTAAAGAATGTGTGAAATACAAAGGAGGTCAGCGTACAAATAATAAGATACATTTATAAAGCACTTCCATCGTACTTCTTCCACGCAGTCTTTAAGATACGAGCTAAAACGGCAAGATATTTAAACATTGTTTGATATACTTATATTTTCTCTGCCTTTTTCTAGTGGTTTTAGGAGCCACGGAGCTACTGCTTCAATACGAAGACAGAGGTGAATTTAGTGGTGCCTAATGACGAAGAACAAGACAAAGAGAAACAGTCTCTATGATAAGGGCAGAATAAACTATCACAGACAGAATGGATGCCCATTGCTATGCCTAATCCTAGTAGGAGAGGATCTAGGAGTTAGTACTGACAGTTCCATATAAACCAGGGTAGATCTGTGGTACAAAATATGTTAATCCTAAAACTGAATGAATGGTGAATTTTCATAATTTGATGGCACTTCTAAGGAAAACGTAAGTTGATTGCTGTAATGATCCACACCTAGTGTGCCAGGTATGGCGTTGGATATTAAGCTGTAGCAGGAAATTTTCTCGGTCTCGTCATGGCCATCCAGATTTTTTTCCATTCTATCAGCTCATTATTTAACACTAGCGGCCGCCCGCGACTCCGTCCGCGTGGTTTTCGATTTCCAATATCCTATGTGTTATTCTGATGTATAAGCTATATTGTGGTAGTTTCATTCAAATCCATTCAGTAGTTTTTACGTGAAAGAGTAACAAACATCCATACATCCATACATACAAACTTTCGCCTTTATAATAGTAGTAGGATTACAACGGGACTAAACGCGATATTATTTTCGCTTGTGACCACGCCACGGTTGTAGCATCACAGCCGAAACGTCAAGCAGAAAGTACTCAGTAATATATAAAAATAATATCGCGTTTAGTCCCGTTGTAATGTTAAATAATTAAAACGCAACGCGAAAGTATAAAGTTATATATTCTCAGCTGATTTTTCTTCATCAGTAGGTAGGCAAAGGTGACTATGGTGGAGTCAAGTTTTAACAAAATTCTCAATAAAAATAATAGAAAATGTAATATTACTAATAAGGCAAGACTATATACCTGCCTAGCAATTCATTACACAATGTTTAATTCAAATATTTGAATAATTGAGGATTTTTTTAATTGAACAACGTCTTATCTTATTCCGTTCTTCCAGTAATAACGTCCCATTTTACCATCGGACTAACAAATCGTCTCATAGATACCGAAGAAAAGCGTTCTACATTCACATGCAACACTCAAAAGTACCATTAATTTCGTATAAAATGGTCCTAAGTTCTGTTAAGACTTCTACTTTTTACTATTTATTTTTACAGTTATAGTGGTTATCCTGCGAATATGCATTACAACGCATGTATTTTCGTACGAAAATTACGTTACTTAACTTTTCCATCAAAAAACGCCCTTAATAAAAATCGATCACCCACAAATAGGAACGGAGCCAAAAAGTATGAATAAAGAGACAAATTGATTCTATATTCTAATTTCATTTTTTCGAAGAAAACCTAAGCCCGTGAAATGTAAATTTCCTTCCTCCACTGAACAACGGCCGGTCTCAACAACAGACGTGGCATCCGCACCGCCCCCACTGTCCCGTGGTCACATGAAGCGTTTTTTTACGGAAAGTTTATCACATGGAACGTTATTCGACTCTGTAACTCTGGAACTAAATAAGATAGAAAAAAAATAAAAATCTACGTCGATAGAGTTCGTTATCCTTATACTGTTAAGGTATTTAACTCATTTTTGCTCTATGATCACATCGGACTTTGTTCTACGGATGAGTCGAATAATAAAAAAATTAAAAAAGTGGGGGGTCCCCATAGTCAGAACTGAAACTCAAAAAAAATTTTTTCATTGAACATATAGGGTGTTACAAAATATACTGCAAATATTTTAAGGGCGAATTCTTTAGTGGCAATGTAATCAATATCAGATATTAAAAAGTCAAAATGCCTTCAAAATTTTGCATTTTCTGCATTGGCCAATTTGCTCTTTTCGTCCTGTAAGCTTCGCCCCCTCTCCACCACTTTGCTTTTGGGGCAGGACAAGTGTAGGAATTGTATTACACTGATAAGACACGGCCAGCTGTCTTGCATATGTCAAATTTTTGTACTTTTCCCAATTATTCACTCAATTTATTTTGTTGATTTTCTCGGAAACTAGCGTATTAACAAAAAAATTTAATAGACAAATTTATTACATTTACACTAAACAATTCGCCCTCAAAATATTTGCAGTATATTTTGTTACACCTTATATACGTGTGGGGTATCTATGGATAGGTCTTCCAAAATGATATTGAGGTTTCTAATATCACTTTTTTCTAAAGTGAATACTTTGCGTGACAGATCCTTCCAAAGTGGAAAAAAGTGTGTCCCCCCCTCTAACTTCTAAAATAAGAGGATGACAAAATTGAAATAATTATATAATGTACATTACCATAAAAACTACCAACGAAAATTGGTTCGAACGAAATCCATTCAGTAGTTTTTTTAATACGTCATAAATAGAATTTGTACGGAACCCTCAGTGCGGGAGTCCGACTCGCACTTGGCCAATTTTTTCAATAAACAACATAACGTCAACCGTTACATATCTTAACAGTGCTAAAAAACCATTAAACGTCAACGATTGTTAAAGAATCATTCACCAAAACCCAACACTATTTAACTCATTCGCTACATGCTAATCTTGGTACACTAACCGTATAGTAAAAGCAGTGTTTCGGTGCGTTACAAGGCAAACATAAATTGTAAGCAAACAGCGTCTGTTGTTATAATTACTGGCGTTTGTTTTGGACACATCCTGGGCGAAAGGAAGCGCGCCGTGCCCAAACAAGGAAGAGAGCCGCAAAATAAAACTGGGCCATTGTAGGGTTGCCAATGTGAAAAAAGTATTTAATTATGTTACAAGAATTGTTTGGCATCAATTACCTACATAAACCAGGTCGATGATTTGGAACTAATTTTATGTGTCATTTTTACATTTGCAACAAAGTTAATTCTGTCACTTGTAAATAATGTATTTGCAATAGTAAAGTCACGTACTTTGATATAAAATAAAATATTTATTACACGTCTTTAAAGTCATTATAAACTGTCTCTTATCATCGTTCAATTCACATTTATTCATTCATTAGTGTATCAAGAAGTAAATGCATTTATACATACACCCACATTATACATATTTACTTCACCAAAGTTAATCAAAAGATCACATATGCGTAGCATGCATAACATATGCCTGTAAAATGTATGTCTCCTAATTTGGACTCCTTTGATTGATATCAAATATCATTTCCAAGTGAGTTGTTCCTCATTTTGCTCTAGCAACCCTACAATTAGTGTGACAATGGTTCCGCGCACGCACGCAAACAGTCTGCTTGCAGAGTAAACAGGGAAATGTCGCAGAGCAGCAGTTTAATTTGCTGCCGAATAACTTGGAAGGTGTCTGTTTACTACCTTTTTTGTATATTATCGCAGGCTTTTGTACATTAGTGTAGAATGAACGGTTAAGTTTGGCAGAGATAGGACAGCGCGGCATGTGGTTTGTTCATTGTAGAAAAATACACGTAAAGTTGGTGTCGAATTTATTCGTATCGTGCTAAAACATGGAACTGCCACGCTGACTAACAAGTGCATGTTACGTTTCACTGCTCAGTAAAGTCAATTTTTTTGGAAAAGTACATGGAATATCAACTTTCCTTGAAAATAATCACAATCTCGCAAACATTACCACGCATAAGATGTAGTTTTATGATAATAAAAAAAACCGTTAAAATAAGGTTCCTTACATACAACACACAAAATATTTTTAATAATGCTGTACTACTAAAAGGTATTCCATTTTTAGTCGCATTATGTCCCTCCGGATAGTTAGATCATATCAGATAATTGAAAAATCATGTTTGAAGTTCAAACAGCCTCTTAATGCCCTAATCTTGAGAAGGAGTCTCGTTGAAGTGCTTTTTACTCTTGGCTTAATCAAGATAAACGAAGTCTGGCAAATCTTGAAATTGTTGCCGACAAGTTTGTTAAATAAGTGACAGAGGCTTTTTAAACTAGTTTCTTTGAAGGATTTGCTTGTTTTCAGTGTTCGGTAGCTAAAGATATGTAGAATATGACCCTATTGTATATATTTCCATTAGAAAGTTGTTTGCGTAATATGACAGGCTGATGACAATTAATTTTTACAATGTTTTTGGAGGATAACAAACGGTAAGAAAATTTGAAAAATGTTGTTATGGTCATATTGTATCTAATCATACATTGTGATACACCTTCATGTAATTCAAACTAAGAAAATGAAAAAAAAGCTAATACATAGTAATGCTTGGGGTGAGATAAGCTTAATAGATTCCAATTAAAAAACACAAGACCGATCATAGTGCCTACCACCACCTAACATCGCGTCAGATGATAATCAACTTTCGTCCATTTCAGCTAAGATGATCTCTGTGCAGGTATACTTCTTATTAGAAATTTAATTTGATTTCAGGGCAACAAGCTCCACGAAATTTTTATATGAATTTCCTTCTTAATGCTTTAGATTAGTGTCGATTTTTATTTGAACCGTCAACTGTCACTGGGATCGTTTTAATTGAAAATGCCTTTAAAAGCCGATCTTAGACACTTAATAAGTCCAATAACATACCTGGTAACCTCTGAACCCTCTGGTATCCTAAAGCAAGGCATAATGTCACATTTTCATCAGCCAGCTGCAGATTTTCTCCTAGAAGCTTCACTATACTCTCTTTGCAGTATGTGCCATTGCGGGGTTTTCTGTCGTGGATGATCACCTGTAGCAATAAGTTCAGATTTACAATAATTTCTAGAACATTAGTTATTGAGAGAAACAGTTTTTAAAGACGCTAAGATTTGAAGAACAATTAATCATAAGTTGTTAGATCAAAATCATAAACTGTGATAGTCCATGAGGAAGTATCACTTCATTTGAATGTTTAATTCTTTTGAAGATATGTGTAACCCTTCAACCCATGGAATACATGAATGGTTTTCTGTACATGGCCTTTACGTCTATTTCAGACGATTTAATCATTGTCATTTATGAAGACGAGGCCATGCATTTCCTCTGTATATATCTATACAAATATTATAAAGAGGAAAGGTTTGATTTTTTGTTTGTTTGTATGAATTGAATAGGCTCCGAAACTACTTGGCAGATTTGAAAAATTCTTTCACTGTTGGAAAGCTACATTCACCCAGAGTAACATAGGCTATATTTTATCCCGGTACGGGAAGTAGTTCCCCCGGGACGCGGGTGAAACCGCGTGACGGGCCGCTAGTGCTTTATAAAATACTAACAGAATATTATATACCCGCAGCAATATTACAATACATTTTTTACCAGCAGCAGTATATAGGAAAGTGTTACATGCTTCGATAGTTTCTTAAAATTGAACGAGGGTGCAACCAGGAAAAGCGCTATAATGATGATGACCTATAGATAAACCTTAACCTTTAAAAGGTGAAGTTAACCTGTGCCTTATCTTGAACAGGACAACTAAACTTAATGCCTTGCTATACCAAAAGTCTTACCTGGAAGTACAAAGAGATCTGCTCCAAATACACCGTCATGTAATTGATCGCCTTGTCGGCTTCGTTCTTCATCAGCAGCTTTATCTGCGAGACCAGAGTGTCCATGTCCTCCCTGGACTTCTGAGTACGGACCTGGATGTCGGCGATGAGGGCTCGGTAGCCATTGATGAGGTTATCTTGGAAGTCTGTCGTCTGGAATAATTAATAAAAATCAATATAAAAGTAAATTAATTCCTTGGACTATCACACCAGTTTCCTAACCCCAAACTGAGCTCGAAGCTTGTACTATGGAAGCTAGGGAACCGAAAGACGTACTTTAATGCTTTTATAAACATCCATGACTTGAGTATAAATGCCGATGTTCATCACACAAGCATTTACCTCTAGCGGGATTCAAACCCGCGATAATTTTTTTTGTAGCCAGAGTCTCTGACCACGAGACAACGGGCCCATCAATGATAACTTGTAGGAAATGTTATAAGAGAGAGAGAACGCCTAGTATACGCTATTATTGTAGTGTAACAAATAAATGCTGTAGACTAAAATACCAATTTATATTATTTCATTGTTATTGAGGAAACAATTGGTCAAATAAAAATGTAGGTGTTAAATCAAAATTGTATTATTACTGTTGCATTTCTTAAACACAGCTGTCTAAAAATATTTCTATCAGTGCGTCCACATCTGACAAATGCGCCGCAAATGCGAAATAGTTCACGAGCTGACCCTTACACTAAATATTTAGTGTTAAAGTTTTTCCGTTCTACATTTTCACATTGTCTGTTCCTTGTGTGTTGAAATTTTGGAACGACAAAAAATAGATTTTCCCTGCAAATCTACATTCAATGAAAATTGTACATCATTTGAACTACACTTTCATAAGCTGGTCTTAACCCAGTTTGCGAATGTACGAAAAACTATTGAAACAGCGGAAAAAATCTCGCAAAAAGAATGTAGGTTAGTTAGCTAGTTGGAAATCGCTGAATTTGTATGTAAGGAACAAGTGCTTCTAACGAAGTGGTTACACTAACAGCACTAACGAGTGGGTGATTGCTAATGTTCCGTATTTGCATTCCGAGGCACTTATGCACCTAAACTATTACTACACTTAAGGCGTCTTAGAGTATCCAAAGTACTAAGTTAATGTGAAACTACATAGTGAGTCAGTGTGTAAGATGCTGTTTTTGCAAGTAAAGCATGTTAGAGTTTGCACCGTAGCTTTGCACAAGTTTATTTAAATAATGATTTCATTTATTCTCATTTAAATGGCGAATACTTCCATCTTGTCGCTTAAACATTAAATGAAACGATACTTATGCCTTATTAACAATATATTGTGCAATTTCCAAATAAAGAAAATGCAAAAGAAAACTAACATAAGGTATTATTATTTTTGAACCAAATTTACGTAACTTAAATGAAAACAAAATTTTAAAAATAAAGTTACATTCTCACATGAATCAAACTTAAAATTTAATATTTCTACTGGTTACAGAAACATTTACTAACCTCAAAATAAATGTACAGTAAGCGGTAAAGTTCAGCCAACATAAAATTCCATTTAAATAAAACGAAACGCCTAAACTGTATTTTATTTCGTGGTATAACTCTTTTCAACGAAAGATTTAGTAGGTTGGTTGCACAAGGCGGAAATACAAGACAAAATGTTTCCTTAAAGGCTAGAATAAATGCTACAGTTCTTGCTAAAAAGGTTTCATTCCTTTTTAACGTTAAAAACTGGCAACCGGATGAAAAACCGTAGTAGTTAATTAGTGCTGGAAATAAAAACTACAAGGCGCATTCTCTATGTGAAAGTTTAAGACCAAAACTTGGCCTTATGTGGTTTTAAATCAAATTTTCCTCAGGCAGAAACGGTTTAATAGCGTTATGGGCCGCAAGTAGGCTATAAATAATGTCAATACGTTTTGTAACTTTAATACCACGACGAAAAATGTTGACTTCGCCTGCTTTCAAGAGTAAAGGTACGGCGGTTTGTAGAAATAATAGATCTTATTATTATAAAATATCTTTAAAACCTGTACGTGGACTACAGTTAGCAAAATTTGAAACAAAAAGAGAAGAGTTATAATATTAAGTTTATAGTAAGAACATACAATTTTATTACAAAAGAAACACCAGTGAATACTACACTAGTAATAGAGAGTAAATCTGTTTCCAATACATCGTTTAAATTTAATTCGACAGTTTGCATCGACATATCGAAATAACAGTAGCCTGAGTATTTTTTGGGTCGTAAGGGTTTTGGTTAGAAATAAATAATATAAAATATAGGGGTATTAGTTTAGTTTGTAATAACACGATTAAAAATCTAAGGCAAATTCATGACAACAATGTAAACTGTAGGTACTTCTGGAATTAGCCATTGATATGGATAGAACAAAATTAAACAATACCAATATAAATAATACTGAAATTTCAAAAATTTTAGATTACTGGTTCAAAAAAGCATTGCGAAGTGTACACTTATCATTAGTTGTACCTAAAAAGGAGTTTTATTTACTGTTTTTTGTAGATATCATGTTTTTATTTTGTAAATACTTTTGTTGAAAAAAGGACCCTTTTAGTACAGGTATACTAACTTAAAAGGCGAATCCCGACCCCTGTAACAATAACTTAGGCGGAAAAAAGGTTCTGTGACTAGAAAATGTACTTACCTGCAAAGTAACGACTGCCAGAATCGAGAGAACAGCGATAAGAGCGTATCGAGTCATCTCTTTGCGTTTCCTTTGCTTCCCATATCAGCTCGTTCCGTTCAGCATTTCCAAAACAAAACTTTTTGGTCCTTTTTTCAAAACCTCTTTTGTTATTTGACTTTTTAAACAGAACTCCTTGTTTTTGCAAGCCGCTTTTGTTGCTGTACTTTTTGAACAGAACTACTTGTTCTTTTTTAAACCTCTTTTGTTGGTATACTTTTTAAAACAAAACTCCTTCGTTTTTCAAACTTCTTCTTTAATTGAGCATTCGTAGTGTGCTGTTGGGATCACGCAGTGAACTGAATGTTGCTGGTTGTTTAGTGTTGCACTCACGATGGATGTTATGGTTGTGAGCCGTCGATATGATGACTGTGCCATCGGCGTAGTTTATGATCGACGTCAATTGTTTTGATGTTAACTCATGCGGCTTGGCGATCGTTTGGGGTTTTGGAAAACGTTTTTTTTTTATTTCAAGAGATTACGACTCGTTGCATGCAATTGGCTGGATTGGACTGATTGTGACATTAGAAATAGTACATGAATCCGGTAATACAATGCTCGTTAAGGGTGTTTTCTGTTAAGGTTCTTTCGGTTCTTTCTTTTATTGATAACCTTGTGTGTGACAATAAGATCCACAAGAAATACCCAAATATTGAGACCATTCGCATAAAATTATTTAACTGAAAATATTTTAATTGCTGGAACTACTTAAAAGATTTGACAGAAGTATTAACGACAGATTTATGTAGGTACAGACGGAACCACGTATTAAATATTCGACAGAGCAATGAAAATATTTACATTAACATTTCAAAACTAATTGTTTCATTCATGATCAAGAAAAACAATAGTGATTAAATTGTTTTACATAAACAATTTGTGGCTTGTTATCATAATATTAGATGGTACACAATTTCCTTGTAAATAGAATCAGCAGTTAAAATTGTCAAGCATGTACTTTGTCATAATTATTTTATTCTATTAAGTTGATTAGTTCTCAAGGTAGATATTATTCATTTTAGCAATGTGCTCATACGAGATTTACGATTACTCTTTTTTTTTTCTTTTACTAGTTATTACTCTTTAGAGGTAGGAGAAACATGAATAAAAAATACTTTTTTGTTTGATTGTTTTTTTGTCACTATTTTCCTGGCAGAAATGTCACGTAATAGTTTAAATTAATAAATAATTTCATATTATGTCGCACTTATTTATTATTCGATATTGTTTTCACGTAAAAGGTTCAGTTTGTCTAAAATATACGGGAACAGCGCCATCTTGCACCAGTTATCCAAAGCACGCAAACAATCACTAGCATGCTTAGAATTTATGCTGGTGCTGCCATTCTTATGTTGTATTGCTTTTGCCAATAGATGGCGTAAGCAGAACGATTACATTTTGTGACGAAGGTTGACAAAGTGAATTAGGGAATTACGACACAACAATTTTTAAACATTCAAGAAAGTTATCATTTTATCTCGTTATAATACGTATGCTATACTAATCGCATAAACGGTAGACCCGTATTTTTGTGAAGGCGAATCATATTTTTAAAGAAACAAAGGAAAATGTAATTAAGAGAAAACGTTGTTCTACCAAAAGGTCAAATCATTATCTTCTGGGATGTAACAAGCATGTTATGTTTAATTCATAATGATCTTGTTCTAAGGAAGAATTGGATTAAAGTATATTGTTTTTAGGCTTTTCTTACTCCCACAGATTAATTAAGGTATTGTAATTTAGTAACCCTGTAGGCAATTGTGCTGTTAAGGTTAAAACAAGCTTTTGATTTAATTCTTAATAATTATTTCACTTGTTTTCTTCCTACACAGTACACGACTGTACGCCTGTACCTACATTATTTATATCTTAAAAATACATAGAAGTAAATATTCCTTAAATTAGGTTCTAGCCTAGCCCAGCGTTGCTTGTATAGATAAATATTATTATACTCGCTGTGGCAATGTTTCATTAGGTTTAGGTGACAGTTGCTCATGAAATTTAAACGATACGCGAGGCAACCAAAATAAAAAAAATACACCAATTTCAAGACGAAAGATGGTTTGAATCTACCTACTACCTACATGAGAACCAGTTCATACATCGAATGGGTTCCATTCGACATCACGACACTGTGCAGCTTCAAGACACCATCATCTCATTCTGCGTGGATCGGAACGTTACGAACGATGGAAGTGAAGTTGAACGTGTTTAGATATTAAGTTGGGGGTAGTATTGTAATAATTTAAATGACAATTGACGCATAATATCTGAGTCAATCCTAGATCAAGGGTGCTGAAAAGTAGCCGAAACGTCGGGTTTTCCTGTAAATGATGTTATTTAAAATTATACCGCGATTCTATCCGTTTCAAAGTATTATTCAATTCGTTCTAGTATCTTCTATTCTTAACAAATACATACATCATTAAACAGTAATGTGATACCGCATTTTGCGAACATTCCAGAGCGTTAAGTAATTAGAAGCTAATTAATTGAGCCTCTATCGATATACGATTTGGATTAGATTGATTAGACGGTTTGACAGCAGACGAGCTAAGTGCACTACAAGGTCGGGAGGACGATCAATTAAGTATTTTGACTTAGCTCTAACAGTTAGAGAAATAAGAAAGATAGAAAATGAATTAATTTGGTTTTAATCATGATAGAATAGCTCAATAAATTATATAAAGTTTTATATTTCAAGTGGTATGCAACCAAAATGGTTTCTATTCAGCAATAAGGTTTAGCCAATCCTCTGATTTCCAGAGGAACTAAAAAAGAATTTGACTAAGGTCACGGGTAAGACTCCATAGCATAGGATAAATATTTGATTCCTAGAACTGTTTGGCCACAGAGTTAGATCAATGCCTGATATAAATTAATTATCGTATTTTACAAATACGAGTAGTTGTATCAACTTTTTTCATTATCATTGAAACCAATTTTTTTTTCATTTGGAATTACTGCTGTCGTAATTCGTCGTACTAATTAACTTTTCTTTTTCTCTACCACTATCGTAGTAACGGGCTCTCAGAAGTTAAGAATAAAATTTAAATTCTTTCTTTACATTTCACAGCTATTTCAGTTTTTACGATTATTACTTGGAAAATACGTCTGCATTAGCAGTCTCTCAAATTATATTATTTTAATTATACGACTGGCAACTTTTACTACATTTTGTTTATATTTTTGGTGCGTGAGTTAAAGCCATTGTAAGCCTGCACTGCACGTATGTTATTTAAATGGAAAATTAGAGTTTATTTTGGTTAAAGTATTGCAGAGGGCAAGTTTTCAGAAAATTATAAATCTTTACATTTTATATTCGTATTTCAAGGGTGAAAGGGCATACAGTTTGACTCATTTGTTATTGCAGGGTTTAAAGTTAAGCACGCATTTAGTTAATCAGAACGAAAATTCCATATTTTATGATAATGTTATGCAAATAAAACATTAGAACATTTCTGAACAATCGTAAACTTTGAAACGTAATTTATGTTGAGAATGTTTTTATAAGCAAGTTTAATTCAAGCGACTTAATTGTATAAAGTTAACTTATAAGTCAGATCAATCCTATGTGATATTGCAAAATATTTATTTATGCCTTTCAGCAGAAAAAACGCCTCGATGGTGTAGTAGTTTAAGTACCGGGCCATGGTTTCAAGGTCGTGGGTTCGATTCCTAGTGAACACACTCCGCTTTTGTGATCACCAACCCGCATTTGGCAAGAGTGGTGATTAAGCCAAAACCATTTTTTTTAACGAAAACATGATTTTGAACGGTGGAGGCCTTTGCCCTGCAGTGGGACATTAATAGACTGATACTTTACTCTTAGAAATTATTTCTTATCAAAGGAGTTAATAACGAGTGTTGTACCTACTTAAATTTTTAAACTTTTATTTTTTTGAAACTTTTTCTTTTTTTTTTTTACTTTTTTGAAACTGCTTAATTTATCTTCTCAAGTGTTACTCAAACTTATTTTCCACAACACTGCATCATAGCATCATCTAAGAAATTGAAATAAAGCAAAGTTGATATTGATTATAATAGGCAGGTGCGAATAAATAAATTCTATCAGTCGAACCTTCGGTAGCCATTTTGATTTTCATCCAATCGCTCATAGAATGATTGATTGTCATCCAAACTCCGGTGGAGGGCTCCAGTATTTTGCGTTTCAACGGTACAGAGTTGGAATCTGTTGAAAGTTGATTGATCATGTTGGAATGTTCGAAATACGAATGTGTCTGTTGTGGCTTGCAGTTGACTTGTATCATTTTTCTATTTTGAAAACTCTAAGTTGGGTATTAGTATTGATAAATAGGACCGACCGCTATTTTTAATTATATTGTACATGATTGTATTATACATACTGCTGGGCGGTTCTAGTGTTGATTATGCAACGCGTAAGTTTAACATCCTAAACTACAAATTGGTGCGTTCCTAGTATAAAAGTTTTGCGTTGGATGGTCCATTTGTCGTGGAAGACTTTAATTAAACTATAATAAAACACTATGAGTGCGGAAGTCGAAATCCACGGGGACGAAGTTGCGGGCGGCCGCTAGTCTATTAGAGTTTTAATTCATCGTGATTAGCTTAGAGAGTGGCAGTCCAGTGCTGGATGTAGACTCCCTCCAGGCCCTCCTGGAATATGGAATTTCGTAGTCTAAGCCGGGTCATTTATTAAAAAGGAACATTACAGTTACATAATTTTTTTATAAAAGTCTCAAATAACAGATGGTGTACAAACGCAAACCGCCGACGCCCACAATAATAGTTCCAATTTAATTAACACAATCGTAACAACCGTCTGATCGAGGATCGTACTACAGAGCTAACCACATAATTACTACAAGTGTAAATCGAATATGCTGTCAAAAGGCCAGGAGATAGGCTCTAAAGAGAGTCTTAGTCAGTTGACTGATCAGTTAATCTCAAAAAACTTTTTTTTTCATCAATCATATATGTCTATTGATTTGGTAATTTAGTTCAGAAGTACATGATTGGAGATCTGAAAATAATCGTACTAAGTATTGCCTTCTTTCATACAATGATCTAAATACTGAATTTTGGAAGTTTTAGGACATTTAGTTTGGATAACTAAATTTCGATTCACATCTTTATGAATCAGGAGGATTGTTAACTTTATCAGTACCATAAGAAAGCAAAAGAATTATTTAACATTACAACGGGACTAAACGCGATATTATTTTTATAAGTACCTGAGTACTTACTGCTTGACGTTTCGGCTGTGAATTCACAATTTTCTGCTCTAGTCTTGCGTACAACTAAAGCGTGGATCCATTCCCTATCTCCTTGTCTATCCACAACATTCCCTAGCGGTAGCAACACAGGGAATTCCAATTCCAGTATCATTGCAAATGAGAAGCATTGTGGCCGGAGCACTTTCACACAAACGCTCGATGCAGAAATACCCTCCCCTTTCTTATCCCCACTTTCTTTGAGCACTTTTAGAAATATGCTCGGATGTAGGGAATAGAAATGAAAGTGCGTTGTTTATTTGCAATTTGCGCTTTTGTGCGATGTGATTTGAACAAAGGCGAATCTCATTGTAGTGCCAGTGGCGTGGAGGATTGTGTATTTTTTGAGTGTAACATGTGATGTGTAATATAATAAGTTTGGTATATTAATGGCTATACAATATGCTAGATAAACAACATTTAGTATACCAGAAATGCTAAAGAGGGTAACTAAATAAAAAGACAACTTATTTTTCAGTATGAAGTACGAAAATAAAGTAAGACATGTAAACAAAATTACAAACAAAATCCGTAAGATATCTAATAGAAATAATATTCTATTAAATAATCCTGAGCTTACTAGTAGCTTTCAAACCTCAGCCAACAGGGGGAAATTCTTCAAGACAATATATTACTTGGAATGAAATTACCTCTAACCTCTATTTACATACTAGTAACCACAGTGGATTCTTTCAAGTTAGAATTAAAAGCCTTTTTAGGATATATTTAAATTAAACTGATTACGATTTCAAGCAAATCATTAGTACTTGATCCAATGGGAAATCACACTAAACCCAAATGTAATTCACGCTATCATTTCAAATCAAGCTCTCTAATCCAGGTATGCCATACATTAGGAATTTAATCAACATTTGACCCGCGTTATGGGAATGGCCACGATAATTGTTTTACTTCAAGTTACTACGGATTGTATGAATCTCGAACCATTGGGCCTGAAATGGTTCTGTTAGGATAGCAATTTCATCAAATGACTTGGTTACGATTGATCTAAAGGATATGAGTGGTTTGTAGGTAATTAGTTAATAACAGTAAATTTGACTTGCTTGTGATGATTACTTTACCACATCAAAGGTTAAGCAAACGTGATAATTACCGAATGATTACTCAAAACTTATTAGGTAAATTGCCATACAATTTAATTGCAATTTTTTGAACACTCCCGGGGAAGAAAAATGCTATTTATTATGTACGAGTAGTTGTGATATTATGTGTAAGTAAAATAGTGATGATATGTCTTTAAGTTTGGTCAAAAACTATTTGCACGTCAAAATAAATATTATTGTTTCTGGACAAGCGGATGATTTTCAACCATTTTCTTGACCTTACCTTTTTGCCGTTTCCTGCATAGATAACCTAATAACTCGTAGATAAAGAATATGGAAGACGTTACTCTCTCTTCAGAGTACATTCATTTCTTTAGAGAGTCCTTGTAATGCATTTTTCATACTTCTTTCTGCGCTTCCGCGGGAAATTTTTCAAGGCGATATATTACTGGGAATAAAATCACCTCTTACCTCCATTTTCATATTGTGTATTCACAGTGGATTCTTTTAAGTTAGAATCATAAGATGAATACAAAGTGAAGAGATGGCACTTTAGCATGTTTCTTGGTTACGAATGTTGTTTGTTTAATATGGAAATGAGCATTTTCTTGCATGTCTTCAGTGTTGTGCCTTCACTACTTGTAATCTGAAGTTTGTTTAGTTTTAAATCAAATACATTTACTTGATATACTTCAATAAAGAGTTACATATATTTTATGTACAAGACAAAGTACGCAAACGAAGTTTATTTGACTATAATTTATTGTCATTTTATTATTTTCTTATTTTAAAGAATCTTACGGTTGCACATGTTTGTTATTTATTGGTGTACATCCGTTAGTTTACCTATATTCGTTCTAATGAGGAAATCCTAATGTAATCCTCTTAAGGAAAAGAGATGTAATACCCACGTATTACATCTCTTTTCCTTGACCACTTAATCATATTTCTAACGATTTTCTTTCACCAAAGAGGTGATTTGTAGTAATTATTCAGCTAAAGGTGCGTAGCATGTAAAGTAAAAAAAAACAGCTTAGTCCCACTACAAGGCAAAGGCCTCCATCATTTGAATTTATCTATATATAGATGTATAGACAATATTTTTGAGGATCAGAGTGTTCGATTAAACTTAAGTTGTTGCGAATCATGCAACGTAAGGAATCTGTTCGTACGTGCGTACATGGCTTTAGGCCATCGCTTCTTGTTAGACAGCCGACGTCAAAAACTGAGTAAAAACTCATTTTATCGTCGAATCTCGTTGGAGGTTCTGTAAAAAGTATTTCCACAAGCGAGTGAAATCTGTCAATCAGATACACATGAGGCTCTGCCGATGATAAATCAGGGGCGACGAGGTCTAACTCGTTTTACCTCCATTTATAACGAGGCTTGACAGGACATTTGGATATGTTTTCCTTAAAAAAGTTAATGGTATAAACTATGTTTGTTGTTAATGTATTGTCAGACTTCAGTGAAAGCTGTAGTATGCCACTTTTACTTTGCACACAGAATCACTCAAAAAAAGAGTAACATTTTTATTGTTCCTTTTGTATAAATTGCTTTGTTTAATTCGTTTATTAACTAATAATGGCTATTCATTCGTCAAAAATTATCACGGCAAATACTTTGAAGTTACAACCCAATATGGCACCAATGTCCTTCTGTTTAATAAAAAAAAATACAATTTGTTGTACCAGTATAAGTATATCGTAAAATAATACCTTTTTTATAGATTTGAATATTTAACAAAATCTAATCACATTTTTAACTTTCCTTTTTCCGACTTTGGGTAATTTCAGTTGGAATTAATAGACTCGCCGCCGACAGAGGGTGCTGTTTAACTAATTGCCAGCTCTTTTGCCAATGTTATGTTTAATTAATTTCCTTGAGGCAAGGAGGAACGACTTGGGAGAAATGGATGTCAAGGGGAAAATGTATTTGTATTTTTTGCTGTGGGTCGTCTAGCTAGAAATTGCTTGATCAAGTATACGAGTTATTCTGAATTATATCTTGTACTTTCTTGGAAGATACAATATCAAAATAACACTATTCTAAGTAAATTATATCCTAGAAAAATACAATTTGAATCTTAACTCCCCTAAAATTAGTTTCGTTTTGGGGTGAAAGGATTTTTTTTCTGCTGTATGAAAATTTTTGGCTGTTACTGGGAATAAAACTTAGCGAATAATAATGATATTTTTTTTGCGTTTTTACGTATGAATAAATAAAATTATTTTGTGTCGGAGTGGGAAAAATATCAACCCTAATATTACGGCAAACTGGAGAAAAAGTTTATATATTCCGTAATAAAATTAAATCTGTATTCTTAACACACGTTTTCGTTATAAACACAGGCGGTAACTTACATATTTCTACAGAATATGTTATCGCACTACCGTTTCTTCTTCTTTACGATGATACTATAATCGTAAAAGTTAGATGTCGATCGTATGAAACGGAAATAAGTTGATAAAATTATTAAAATTTGCGGAGAATCGATTACAAAACCACACTTTTTTAAGTATTATTTGTGCCTAGTATACACCATCCCTTCCCATTTGTGGCGTAAGAGGCTACTGAGGGAATCCGGAGGGATTGGCATTGGCGAGCGTGACCACTTAACGCAAAAACCCTTATCAGGGAAAGCCTACGTCCAGCAGAAACCTGCGATAGGATGATGATGATGATGATGATGAACCAGAAAAACAAAATTCCAAAAAAAATATTATAAAGTGCTTTTAAAAACATTTAGGTAGGAATACAGCTACAAACAGCACTTATGAATTTAATAGCCTACAAATATTAACGAACAGGTCATTTATTTTCACTAGTTTGTTACTATACCTAACTTAAAGCGCCTGAACTTCAACCTGCTCCCAGATTATGTATGTTATGTATGCTACTTAGCTTACTTAAGGGAGAATGCCTAGATCCAAAACCATTAGACTGCCTTTTTGAAGCTCCTCTGTGGATTACACGACGTGTCCATCAAAACTAAAAAAGCTGCTCTAAAAAATATTATTTTACATACGACGCACTTAAAAACATTATACGCGTATTGTTTAAGTTACAGATAATATTATATTTCACTGGATAAAAATTCAATTAACATCAACTATTCATAGCACTTTGATGGAAAAAAAAATAGCAATTTTTAAATATGACTGTCGGCTACATAAGACGTAATAAAAAATTCAACCGTAATTTGTGGTTATCTGTATAACGGCCACAGAAAACTGTTTAATTTTTGAAACATAAATGGAAAACAACTCAAATGATGCATGTACAAATGGACTGCTAATAATTGATGGATGAATTTTCTGCAGAAAGACATAATATTTGCTGCGAATTGTTTGATATTTCAGCTACTCCGTTCATTTATAGAAATTGATAGCTAAATTATGCTAGATGGGTTCGCATCAACTTTGATATGATTGTATTGTTTATTTGTGATGATAATTTGATGTTCGTTAGCATAATTTCCCCAGATGCCTAAGTACCTTTAGAGGCTGAAAGTCAATTTAAACTGACTGTGTTGAAAGCTTTTTTAAGGCATAATTTTCCAACATTGGAATCGAACCTATATCCTCGATACCACAGCCCGGTACCACTAGACCATCGAGGCAATGAACACAAGCTTATAAACCCAACGTTAATTTTAGTCAGGATGTTTGTTCAAATACACCAACTTAGTTTAATTAACGTAGCGCCATGGCAAAGGTTATAACGTAAACTTTCGCCAGTAAGATTTTACAGCTACGTATTGTTTGGTCAGACAGCCCCAACAAAGTTTAGCAACACAAAAGCAATATGTTCCCAGCAAACGTCATGAGCCAGTTTAGATAATCCAGTCCGGAATACAAAGTGCATACACAATGTCTGCATCCGTAGAACGTGACGCCACAAAGTTTGGATGCTCTTATCCTGAATTGTATCGAAATACGCTTAAAGTTATGGAATAACCTGGCCATTCAATTCAGGATCATAGTCGCAGTGTACCCTGGACTTTCGGACATTCCGGGCAGTAGCCTTCTACTGCCCGTTGGTCTAGTGGTCAGAGACTCTGGCTGCAAAACTTTGTGACTTGGTTACCAGTTAAATATATTCTTTGGACTTATACACCAACCTGCCTAGCCTTAAACTAAGCCCGAAGCTTGTACTATGGATACTTTTATAAATATTCATGACTCGAGTACAAATGCCGATGTTCATCATAGAAACATTTGCCTCTAGCGGGATTCGAACCTGCGACACTCGGTCTTGTAGACAGGTTCTCTGATCATTAGACGGGCTCGTCTTATGCCCGTCTTGATATGAAAACCAATAGAGCTTCTTGGGTTATTTTTTACAATATCGTGCCGCTGTGAGTCGAGAAGAGATTATGCCAAAGCTTTTCCCCACCAATAAACCTGGAATAATATTTGAAATAGTTTTTATAGCTTCTGGCATCATCATAATTTGACAGTTATGATGTTAGCGCTCAACCAGAACTTAAGGGGTTACGAATGCTGACTGAATCTCCAGGATTTTTTTCAATTTAATACAATTAAAAGACACACAATGGCTCAATACAAAATGTTAGCTGTGGTTAGTAATATGTAGGCTTGGAAAATACATAATTTTAGCTCTAATAATAAGGTAAAATCGACTTTATAGTTCCATTTGTTAAGCATGTTTTTAGTGTGTGTGTGTGTGTGTACGTATAGTCAGTGTTTTCATTGAAATCACTGAATACTGAAATGTTCTGCCAAAGAGTGTTTGGACCCTAAAATATTAAGATTACCTTTGGACAAAAAATACGTCAAGAGGCTTTGTAGGGCCACAGCCACTCATAGATCTAAGGGGCATCTTTTATTTTTATTTTATATTTTATTTTATACAAGGAACACTAAAACGGACAACCACTGCTTATTTTCTTGTAGTTTTGTGGCTACAACTTAATTGAATCCGAGGTACTGTTCTTACTTGTGGTTAATACTGATTATTTTATTTAAAGTAAGCTCTAAAGGCCTGGTTATAACAAAACATTGCTGAAAAGCGAGTCGGTGGTCTTAGTTGATTGCATTTGCAAACTACCCGCTTTAGGTTAATAGGATTAGATATTATAATTTTATGCGGCTCTCGCACTACCTAGTGCCACAGTATAAATTGAAATAGTAGCTTATATTCGTAATAGGACGGCTCGAAATGGCTTGGCAAGTTTAATTTACTGACGCCGGCTGCACTGTTTTTGAACTAAATGTTTGTGCATTTCGGTGATTATATTTTGGTATTTCTATTTGCGTGTCCTATTGATTTTTGATTATAAATGTAGACGATTGGAGAGTGCATGGGTTTTCAAGATAGGCAATGCCTGCTTGTATAGTTGTTAATGTACATAAGAAGCGATGATCATATTTCAGTTCCCATTGACTTTTGATAACAAAAAGACATAATATAATTTAGCAGTAATCAGACGATTATTTATTATAGTTTTTGCATTTCCACAGCAAATTCAATATGCCTTAAAAACATCCCTAAAATAAAAATATGGTTTAAAAACAAAAATTATGTTTCTTGGAAGACAGAGAAACCTCAAATATGTTATTTGACTTCCAATTATTAAACAACTAAAATCACTTAAAATATTAAACAGGTCTTTATTCTCTCAATGTCAGGTGGAAATTCGGTAACATTTTAAATCCTCTTACGAATGCGCATATCTACAATTCAAATGGACATAACAGAGCATTTGTTTCTTCAAACACAAAGCGTATATTTTGTTTCAGTGTTATGTTTCAACATTCCAAACGAGGTACAATAAGCGTCATGAATAAAAACTAAATAAAACTCCGCAGGAATCCCGTTGTGAAAGCTGTAATTGTTTGTTGCAATTTGCAATTAAAATCTGAATGTGTTTTCGATGCATATAAAACACTGGTGGTATTTGATTAATTTTATGTTGTTCGTTAGATGTGTTAACGAGATTTTTTCATAAAAAAAAACATATTTAAAGTGTAAATTACATAACATACATTAAATTACGGGCTCCAGATTTTTTACATGCCTCCATATTAACTTAGTGAAACAACAAATAATAATAACTCAAACTACACAGAATAATTGATCGTATCTCAAATTATAAAGACAGCATAATATAACGTGTTCTTAGAACTACACGAGTACTGTTCAGTAAATATTTCTAAACTGCTTTTCAATTGTGAAAACTTTTTTCGCTGTGGCAACACCGCGGGTGACAGCTGATTGAATTTGGTCCCGGCTATTTATTATTAAAATTAAGTTTAAAATCACTAAAAAGGCCTACAAATATCACTAAACATAACAAATATATTAGTTCTAAGCGTGTACAGTGTAAAATAGTGTCTACGAACAATATTTACAAGGTTTGTGTGATGTTTATACCGGCGTCAGTGACAGTGCAATTTTTGAATTTGTGAGTCATTGTTTTTCTCTCCAATTAGGTAATATCGTTTAATTTTATTCATATTTGTAGTATTTTAATTTCTTCTATTAGTGCCGCACAGTAATTTGTTACAAAATCGCGCTGAGGTATAAAAATTTAACCTCAAATTGTGTAAACAACTCTTTGTAGGTACAAATCGGTGTTCGCATTATTCATTGTATTTCACGCTCACTTTAACAATGTTGACGCGTAGCAAGGCCTCTGCTCGCCGGGACGGGTCTGGACTCACCACAACACGCCAGGATGGGTCTAGACTTGACCTAGCTTTGAAGGAACTGAAGGCCGCCAAAGAGGAAGTTACACAATTGGTTAGGGAGAGAGAGGACAATGAACGGGAATTTCTGGATGTGTTGGATAAAAATAGCAAATTAAAGAAAGATATGGCTACGTTACACACGGAACATATAATTGTATTGGAGGACCGGGACAGACTTCAATCTCTAGTCGATGGGTTTGGCGAGTGCAGCCAGGAGTACGTCCACAACCTACGGCGCGTAACGCTGCTCGAGCACGAGCTCCAGGAGGCTCACCACCAGATCAGCCACCTCGAGAACGAAAAGCAGGACTTCGCTGCGTCGCATACACAAACCCTTTTCGACGAGCTGTTAGGTAGTGCGCCCAGCCTTGTTCCTGCGGCACTTGACCAAGAGCCTGCTGTGACTGTGGACCTGACAGGTGATGACAGCATCCGGTCTACACCAGCAGTGGGTATCCTCGGGTGCAGCAGGAACAAGCTCAAAAAGTACATTAGAATTAATAGGTTAATTAAAAAAACTAAAAAGTTAATTAAAAAACAGGCTAGCTTAAGTCATGTTAAATGTATTACAGACAAACGGCGATTAGGTGATGAATTGGACCTATATTCATTAACTTTGGACAGTAACATCACGGATTACAACAGAAATATTAACAAGTTGGAATGTGAAATTGTGAAATTAAAATCAACATTGGAAAAAACTTGTAACAGTTATTCAATTTATAGGAAAGAGAGTGAGGAACACATTCTAGCGTTGAAGTGCCTTTTAGATTCTCCAACCAGCTTTAATAATTATCCAAGCCCTGTTTGTAATAAAAATGATAATTATAAAACATCTATTGTTGACATACCTAACTTGAGCGGCCCGCGCTCGGCATGTGAGTCATCACTCTCACAATGTAATAACTTGCCAGATGTATCCAACACAACTATATCCAGTGATTCCCTGTGTGTATTGACAAATGATGTATGTAAAAACAATATAGTTATGTTTAGTGATGAATCGGGTAAGGAAATGGGCCTTTTTGTGAGCAACTATTTGGGGCGACCAATATTTAATCACTGCTTACCAAACACTCCTTATCTTAATATAATACAAGAAATAAACAAACATGTTTTTTCCGACAATACCACATTAGTTATTATGGTTGCAAATAGAGGAAATGTGAACAGAAAAGTGTTATCGGAATGCTTTGATAAGATTAATAATATTAATGTAAAAAGTATAATATTGTTTACATTTCCCTATATAAAAAGTTTGCCACAGTCCGAAAACGATCATAGGTATAGGCTTAATTTATTGATGAATACTATGACATTTAATAATAGTAAGTTTCATTTAATTGACTTGAATTGTATTTCAAAATTCAATATTTATTTGACTAAAGATAAATATTATCTTACAAAATATTCTAAAAGACAAATAGCTACATCGCTAGCATATTGTATTGAATACTCAGCCAAGAACTTGGCTACCCAAACTGCTTTTATTGAGCAGAAAAATGTTGACATACCCGCTTTTATTGAGCAGGGCAGTAATAGACCTGACATGTATATTGATACTTTGGATGTCAATCCAAATCATTTAAATTAACTTCAAAGACAATGGAGGATGTCTCTTGCAAGCCTATTGCAATGACCAAAGAGAAGTCTTGTAATTTTTTTAATTTAGTCCACCAAAATATTCAAGGCTTCTCTGGAAAGGAACTAGAAATAGGCTTATTTTTAGACTGTATGAATATACAAGTCTTGTGTCTTACCGAACATTGGTTAAGACAAAATGAATGTTTAATTAGTATAGACAACTTTACTGTAATAAGCTCGTTCATGAGAAAGTCTGCTATTCGTGGTGGGTCACTTTTGTTAATAAAAAATAATATTAGATGTAAAGAACGTAAAGATATAACAGCACTTTCAATTGAGCGAACTATTGAAGTAGCATGCGCAGAGCTGGAGCATTATATAATAGTATGTGTGTACAGGCCGCCCTCGGCAGATTATAGTGTATTTGAAACCTCAATGGAGGAAATTCTTAAGAAAAGTTGTAAGACAAATAAAAGAGTAATTGTATGTGGAGACTTTAATGTGAATATTCTTGAAGGTTCACAACTAAGTAGTCGGTTTATTAATCTGTTTAACTCTTTCAATTTATTAAATTTGTTTAATGAACCTACAAGGATCACGCCATCGAGTGCAACTTGTTTAGACAATGTGTTTTGTAATAGTAAGGTAATTAATAAAAAAATTATAAATTGTTTACAGTCAGACCATTGCGGACAACAGGTTCAATTTGAAAACTGTGTTGCTCCTAGATCTATTGACATTCTATGTAGACCTGTCACTGAGGGGCGTAAAGACAGATTTAAAGATACAATTATTAACAAAATACCCGACATTTCTTTTGATAACCAGAATGTGGATATACTTTATGAAAATTTACTTGGCTTAATTTCGTCTGAGTATAATAGAGTATTCCCTAAAAAGACTATACATGTTAATCTTAATAATCCTAAAACTAAGTTTAGTGACTGGGCTACTCCAGGTATTTATAAAAGTAGGAATAAGTTGTATGAGTTGTATGGTCTAAAAGCATATTCTAAAGATCCAAAAGTGATTGAATATGTTAAGAAGTATTCGAAAGTTTTTAAGAAAGTTTGCAATAAAGCCAAGTCAATTTACTTGAGACACAAAATAAATAACTCAAGTAATAAAATAAAAGCTACTTGGAATATAATTAACAAAGAAACATGTAAATCCAAGTCATATGAAAATGATTTCTGCCTTAAAATTGACGATAAAACTATAAAGTCAGACATAGAAGTAGCAAATGCCTTTGAAACTTTTTTCTCAAACATACCTATAATAACCACTAGTCAGCTAAATTCTAGTACACAACAAGCTCAAAACATCTTAGCTTCTTGTGTAGATCAATGTAAGACTACATTTAATTTCGATCACATCTCCCCAATCACTATATTAAAAACATTCAAAGACCTCAATAAAAAGAAAACTGAGGACTTATGGGGAATATCAACTGATATTATACAATCTATAATTGAAATTATTTCTCCTCATTTGGCTTACCTTTTTAATAAATGCATCGATGAAAATAAATTTCCTAATTTAATGAAATATAGTAAGTTAATACCTTTATTTAAATCGGGCGACAAAAGTGACCCATCAAATTTTAGACCAATATCAATATTACCATCATTAAGTAAAATATTTGAAAAAATAATTTTTAATCAGTTATTAGAATTTTTTAATAGACATAATTTACTTCATGCAAAACAATTCGGTTTTACTAAAAACAAGAGTACAACCGATGCAGGTATTGCACTTATGAAACATATACTTGATGCATGGGAAAATAAACAGAATGCGATAGGTATTTTTTGTGATTTATCAAAGGCATTTGACTGTGTTGATCATTCAATATTACTTATTAAATTAAAACATTACGGTGTGTCAAACATTTCTTTACAATTAATTGAATCGTACCTCACTGACAGGATACAACGTGTCAATATCAAAAACACCAATTCTGCTGGTGCTAAACTGCAAATGGGCGTGCCCCAAGGTTCGATCTTAGGACCTTTGCTATTTCTTATATATATAAATGATCTTCCATATTTTACCAAAGACCTCTGTGAGATAGTTTTGTTTGCTGATGACACTTCTCTCATTTTTAAAACAGAGAGAAACGAAAAATCATTTGACAAAGTAAACGGAGCTCTCTTGCAGGTGTCACAATGGTTCAGTACCAATAATTTGTTACTCAATGCTAAAAAAACTAAATGTGTTAAATTTATGATGCCTAATGTAAGGCAAATTAATACACAAATTACTATGAATGATGCGAAACTAGAAATTGTCAATTCAACCGTATTTTTAGGAATCACCATCGATTCCAAGTTACAATGGGGTCCTCACATAACTGCACTAGCAGGAAGACTTAGCTCTGCTGCTTACGCGGTTAGAAAAATAAGATATGTTACTGACATTGAAACGGCAAGACTGGTTTACTTCAGTTACTTTCATAGTGTTATGTCATATGGTCTACTGTTGTGGGGCTCTGCTGCAGACATTGAGTCAATTTTTATATTGCAGAAAAGAGCTATCCGTGCGATCTACAACCTTAGACCTCGTGACTCACTTAGGGATGTATTCAAAGAAATTAATATTTTAACAGTACCTTCTCAGTACATATTTGATTGTATTTTATATATTAGAAAGTATAATGAACAGTTTCTCAAAAAATCTGATACTCACAAATTTAATACAAGAAATAAGCACAGACTTGCCTATCCAAATGTCAGACTGCAAAAAACTGGAAAGTCTTTTGTAGGATTAAGCATTAAAATGTTCAACAAAGTACCACAAAATCTTGTTGAATTGCCTTTACATCTATTTAAATTAAAAGTTAAGAACTGCTTAATGAGAAAAGGTTATTATAAGATAGAAGATTTTTTAAATGATGTTGACAAGAATTTGTGGGTCTGACAATTTCTTACCACTCTGCGCATGTGGTTGTCTAATTTATTTATTTATTACATTTGTAATTTTTTATTTTTTTATTTTTGACATTATTTTTTTGACATTTTTAATGATTTATTATGATGACATGTAAAAAATTGTACAAATATTTATTTTTTAAAAAAGGCAAACTGTTGAGTTTCTTGCGGCACTTCTTCTCAGCAGGCCATTCACGTCGAAGTGCTGGTAGGTAAAAAAATGATATGACGTGCAAAAGAATTTCTATGTAAATCAAATTGCAAAATAAACCACTTTGACTTTGACTTTGACTTTGGCGATGTTATCGTTAAAACATTGTAAGATAATTAACAGTGACTTTAAATACCTGTATTTTTAACAACATAATTCATTGAAGTTACTAAAAGTATTATAAACCTAACACCTACCACTTCAACAAAGCCATTTCAACGTATCAAAATACCCGTTATTCATCTGAGCTTTTCACTCTGCATTTTTGTACGGAATCCTAAAACCCGTCTAGCTGTATCGTGAAAGCGCAAAGTTAATCTTAGCTTTATCTGCACTTAAGCTAAGCTGACTGGTGCCGTAAAAACGGTTTTAGCCGCTTCCCAACGGAACTCTGTTTATTGGCAAAGGAGTTAGTTGCAGGATTAATTGCAATAGGATAATAGTTTTCTTGGTACAATGGATTGTGAACGGTGAAAAGTGTTTATCTGTTTTTATGAGCGGTTTTGTTGAATGGTGAAGAATTCTCTTCTAATGAGTTATTCGCCATCTCGCCCGACAAAAACTCGCCCGATCGGGCGACTTGACACCTTTCGAATTTACCTAATATATATGTCGTCAACTCGCACGCTTGTACAAAGTACAGCCAGGTAAGAAATACATTTTAATACGTTGCGTTTGTATATAGAACAAAATACTAATGTGTTCAAAATTTTGGCTCTTGTGTTTTCTTTGTAAACATTTTAACTAATTTCGCTTTTTAAAATACACTGTTGGTTAAAATTAAGTAGGAAAGTCGAAACTTGAAGGAATAAAACCCATTGTTTGAATCAAGCATGAAGACAAATAGTTTCTTCCAATTGATGTCTAAGTTTGCTAAGGTTCTTCTCAATATTTTTTACAAAGCAAAATTTAAACATTGCAAACTATAATCCCGTCATAGCTCACGGTTATCTTTTGTCTACTATAATACATTACTGCTGAAGTTGATTTTCCTTTTTCCTGCTAATTGGAGATTTTATTACATATATCTAATTAGGTCTGACTTTCCACAACATTTTATTTTACAAACTGCAGATAATATCTATTGATATCCAATTGCCTTCTAAGTTTCAAAGTAATTTGATCTTACTGACAAACAATCGCTCTGAGCACACAATATGGTTTATTTCAGTAAATGATTTCTGTTTTACAATAACTCCTTTCGAAACCTATAATGATTGAATCTAATAGTATTGAACAGCTGGTGTCTTATTGTTAGAAAAATATATTTAAAATAATATTGTAAGACGTGTTTTGGTAAACTGACATAAAAATTATTAAGTTCAACAAAAGAGGAAGCCGCACAGAATCTCACGTTTAATGAGTGAGAAAGAAACTCTTTGCCATTTATCTAAATCGTGATGATTAGATTTCGATCGTGATATAAACTTTTACTATTTCCACATATAAGCTTTGTAATAAGAACGGACGATCTCACAGCTCATATAATTTTATTAGAAGCTGAGCGAGCAATAAATTCAACAAGACAATAGATGGGCAGCCTAGGGGCATATAGGCAATAAGTTTTTGTGAGATCTATCAGGAATACGGCTCCACACGACGTGGTTTAATTGAAATATATTCTATGATTCATAAGATAAACAAAGTAACTTTGGTTTTCGAAGGAAGTCTAAAAACGTTTTGTTTTTTTTTGTTGCCTTCTTATACATACATTTATTTATTAAGGACACACTTTTATGTTCAAGCAAAAGGTTTTCTGATTTATTTTAGGGAAGTATTAAAAGTTATATTATGTTCCTTTTTCACAAAAGTTAATTCATTAACGACAGTAAACACTGTAACTACAAAGTCTCATATAGAAAAAAAAATTGTATGTTTAGTTGAGTTTAAAAAAATCTCCTAACCTTTACCAAAACTAAAGCTTTTCTTAGCTCATAAAAATTATATTTGTCCTACCACAATAAAATAAAACTTTATCGCTTACAAATTTTATTTCGCAAAAAATCTCTTAACGCCTCTCTAGATTTAGAACGGTTTCGCAAAATCCAGACTTCCTCGGGCTCACCTGCTTCAATTTCTTGAAACTGTTTCAATTTATAAAGGCTCCATTTGATAAGTATTTGAAGTACAGAATCCAATCGCAGTCAGTCGGGTGCAGGCGCTCGATCAATCAGGCTGAAATATATCGATAACTTTATATCGATAACTAGTTCACTCGCTCGTTTCGTATCCAATTTATTTCTCAAGGCCTAGCCGAGCATTTAAATTTGCTGCTTAGTCGGTACTTTGTAGGGTAGTTTTGATTTTTAAATTCGATAGATGATTGTAATCTTACAGATTTGTGATAAAAGTTAATGATGAAAGCAGATGCTTGTGTAGTAGTTAAAATGTACTAGATTTTTATTTGTAAACACATATTATTATTTACAAATAATTCTCATTTTGAAAATTATAGGTCATGAAGGATCAAACCTAACTATCTATAAATATAAACTTCATATACATAACAAATATAATTTTCGTATCCACATCTGCATAAGATGAAAATAAATATTTAAACTCATATTTATTGGGCCACAACAAACATAATATTTGTATTTATTTTGTACTGTATCTGATATTCACAAAGATAACTTGCAATGCCAACTATGTGCTATCCCAAGGCAATGAACACCACCAAGAATTACATAAGAATGCAATAAAAAGGAAGACATTCTAGCTGTCGCAAAAGCTATTAGCGAAGATAAATTGTAATAGAACCGACGATTTTATGAAACATTTTAAACGTACATTAATCTTGTTTAAAACACTGCTGGTTGTACCAGTACTGTAAATAAACCAGAACACTTTTTGCTGAAGTGTGGATGACTGTTCATTTTTGAGCCTTTAAGCCAGTATACGCTATGTGTTACAAAATAACTTGAAATGTGCATTTTTCTAGTGAGCTAATTTTATAGTGTTACAACAAATGAAAATGGATGTTCTGATATCACTAGTAATAGTAAATCAACGGTTGCAATGAGGATGAACTTTAAGTTCAATACTTTTGGAGTTGCTTGAGTTAGATCTCTTTGAAAGGTCTAAATGCACCACTCCGTGGTGGTAGTGGTAAGAGCGGTGTGCTTAAACCTCGGAGGTCGTGGGTTCGAATCGCGCGGGGAACACTTTCACTTTGCATTGGTTTTCTTAGTTTGGTTAGGACATTGCAGGCTCGAACCACTTGATTGTCTGATAAGAATTATAATTTCCTGCTTCGGAAGGTACTTTAACCGACTGTTCCGATTATGATCTAAATGGTCTGGTTTTCCTTGTAAGGGTTACGCAGGTCAGACGAAAGTCTATTCAAGTTGATAGTCTTAGCGTACCCTGGGTTCAAGGCAATGGCCAAAGTACAACCGGGAGAGGCGCTAGGATGATGATGAATCAAGAAGACATTAAAACGACATTTGTCCCTACAAAAGACGACTGAACACGTGACCGATAAATGTGCCACAGCCGGCGCATTCTATGTATTCAGTGCAAGGAGGTGCTTCGAATATCTTATGTAACTATTTGTACAAGATATGAGCTAGGGCGAAGGCAAGAGCGTTATACATTGAATATATTTTATCATCCAAGCGAACGCTTTTAAAGTTGCAGTAGTAATCGAATCCTTGAAATTGGAGATATTGAATTACAGATCGACAAACTGTTGAAATGTTGGTACTGAAAATGAGGGTTTGGGGTTCAAATTTGTGTTTCAAATGTTTGTGTTATGTGAATAAATGAGAGATTTTAGTAGGTTCACTGGCATCGACAGACAAACTGCATGTTTAATTTGGAGCTCAGCAATATTTGTGTGAAAAGATAACATTCAACAAAACATTTTCAGCAATTAACAATGTAAACGTTTTCATATAAAGTGAGTGAAGGGAATGAAATTGAAAACATAAAGAATTCAGTTAACTTATTGACCTTTAAAATCACGTCTGGTCGCACTGACCTTGTTGTAACATGCTGCGTTCTATAATGTTGTGGCATTTATAAATATTAATGCAGTTCTATATGCAGTATGCTTCCATTCTATAATATATGACACTATAATATTTGACGACCCGCTTGGTGTAATGGTCAAGATGTTGCCTATTACGCAAGAGGTCGCGAGTTCGATCCTCGCACAGGACAAACATTTGTGTGCATGAACATGACTGTCTGTTTGTCCTGGTCTGGGTGTTATATGTATGTATCTATTTATGTATATTTGTAATACCAATGTTGATTCAGATGTCTGTAACACAAGTGCTTAAGCTACTTAACACGGGGTCAGATCAATGTATGTGATGTTTAGAAATATTTATTTATTTATATGTTTGTACCTGCTTCAGGAGCCTGAATGATGGTTGGCACGTAATTTACTGCCAACGGTTCAAAACTGAGTTCCCTTTAAGTGGTTTGGCTTAAGTGTTTAAAACAAGGCACGTGAATAGTTAATAACAGTTCAGGAACACATCTCCCAAGTCGTATAAGTAAAGTTTCTAAGCACTATCGGTTCTGAAGTACATGGTCTTAAATTACCGAAGTTATCACTCTATTGATCCTAAAGAAGATTACCATATTAACTACTGTGTTTTTTTGCGGTTAACTATCAGATCTCATAGTTGACTCATTACGCAATATTTTAAGTATTAATACTATGCGACTTTTGAAAAAAGAACACTTTCCACTTTGAGCTCCAGTTTTTCTTAAGCCTTACAAACATTCTTCCAGATTTTTGAAGCATTATCCATGCTTGGATAACAGACAAGTAATTTGCTCAGTGCAAGACCTTATATTTGAACTTTGTCTTCAGATTATATATAACATATCAAAACCTAGAAGTCGTACATTAATAATAATATGATACCTCACTTCCTTACAAATGGTCAGGGGCAAAGCACTAAAGATGTAGTCGTAAAACAAACCATTTCAAAAACTTAGGAAGCAGAAATAACAGAGGAAGATTGTTCCTTTTGTACATTAGTATACAAGGGAGAATGGAGCAATAAAAACTACTGCTCCACCACTTTTGCTAGCAGTTGGTAGAGAACTAGAGATCGTATTTAATGCAACTAACTGGACTTGCCTTGCAACGGAGATTACAAAAGTTTACAAGGGCAGTGCTGTGGTAAAGACTGATTAGATGAAGTCATTTGCGTGAGTGGAGATCCACTGTATATTATGTAGATAAACCTCTCGCAACCGCAATTGTTAGCGTAAATCTTAATATACGGAGTTATCTACATAGTTTTAGTGTAGGTACTACGAGATGAAACTAGGATTTATAGTTTTGCTGTATTGATGTTACAAGGAGAATGGTCTCGTGTTTTATCTGCTGATGCAAATTCTTGTCCTGCTTAGATTTGTTTGGAAATGTAAATGATTAATCTGGTATCGATGGGAACACCATAGTATGTTTTGTTTATTTGCAAAATAAACATTTAACAAGACCGAAAACCACAATAAGTTTTTGTACCTTTGCAAAATAAAAAAATTGCATTTACCCGGTAATATTATGAAGCTTTGCCGGTTTTTTCGATCACACGTCGGATTGGATCAGCACTTCGCACTTGGTAATTGCTTTATGTTAAATCTAATTTATCGTTTTAAAGTTTTTTCGTACTTTTAAACTAAGCAAGGAATTCTAGTAAAACAATACTGTGTAAATATTACTAGTATTTTGCACAAAGAAACCACACGGTTGAATAAAAAGCAATCCTGTTTCTCTGTTGTAAGAAACTAGCGACTGGAAGCCGCAAACCGCTTTAACTCTTTGAAGAGATCGACTTTGAAAAACAATGCACTTACCGGTATTTACTTAATGAGAAATGGTAGACAATTGGTCGATGAAATACAACTTTCATTTAATTCTATTCAAGTAAAGGTATTATGGAATAGAATAAAATCTGTATTGCATAAGTTGTTTGGTTAGTCCGTTATTAATAATCGTAACATAAAGCTTATCTAAAAATTTCAAAGGAATAGTTCTCGTACGTTAGAAGATAAATAAATCGTGAATACTTTAAGCACACATTGAAATTAAATGTTGCATGAAACCTTTCACCAATTTAAGAATTTATTGCTTTCGACTCCTTTCAATTGGCAATTAGCTCTCCAAACTTTCGAGTTATGCTCAAAAGTTCTTTAATGTACCGTCATATGGTGTAAAATAGAACCGCTGTGAATCGAGGCCTCAACTTTTTCATTCCAACTTAGCACCTAGTAAAGTTTATGGCACAATAAACCAAGTTCAGGGTACATACGTACGCTAGTTATTTGTATTCCACTACATAAAACTCACTTTAAGATCGCGAACTCTTAACTAAAGTGCTCTGGCCGCTTTATTTTTTATTGGGCTCATGTAATAAAGAGCGTTTTATCTGGAACAAGAGTTTTGATTCAAAAAGCCCATAACTTAGGCCCGTACTTAGAAGTTTTTAAGCCATTTTTCTTTGGGGCTTGTTGGGCATTTAGTTATTTTCCGGAATAAAGAATTATCCCATATTTTTGGATATAAAACGATGGTGACGAATCTCAAGAAATAAAGAACAATAAAAGTACATTTAACATTCTAATTAATTCACATTTCTTAATTTTTAATCTATACCAATATAACAAAGCTGAAGAACTTGTTTATATGTTTGTTTGTTTGAACGCGCTTATCTCAGGAACTACTGGTTCGAATTGAAAAAAATATTTTTGTGTTAGATAGTCAATGTGTCGAGAAAGGCTTTAAGCTGCAACAGACATCCCGATGTTAAGTGGACTTACCCGCGGACATACATATTTCTTTTACCACTCGACTGCAGAAAAATCTTTCTAATTCCATCTATCGGCTAGACTGAAAATCTTCATTCGAAAAGTGTTTAAATATTTACATCTTACGTAAATAAAGAAACTCGAGAGAAACTAGTTTCGGGCACTTTAAAGTACAGCTTCAGCGGTTTGAGCGGCTGATGAGATTTTAATTTAGCCCTACCTTTGAAGCGGCTAAGCGCTCTTCGCTTCCCGAGATTAAGTTTAAGACCGGCAGAAACCGGTTCTTAGTTGAATAGGAACTATTTGACACTTTCTACTTCTGTTTGAATATTGAATTTCGTGTCGTCGTTTCGTCATTTTCGTCAATTTGTTGGATGGGTGCAAATTGATGGTGGTTTGCGTTGTGTTGATTGAAAATGTTTTTTCTTGAGTTCTTATTTTGATGATTATTTTTCAATTTAGCTTTTTCATTTGACTCGATTGAGGAATTATAAAGTTTAAACATGTGTTTTTTTCTTCTTTTGTAACTTGAAAGTGTCAGGGGGCGTCAAATCTGACGACTAATTATTAATAAATATTTATTTTCACCAAAATTTTAAGACCATAGAGCTAAGTCCAAGCCATATGAGAATGCAAATGTTATTCATTTCTTTAATTAAATTAAATTAAATTCATCTCTGACGATGACTGGAGTTTCATAAAAGAAGATATTTCTACGAATAAAAGTTATAGGTATAGCTTCCCGACGATACCTCGAGCACTCCGCTGTTTCACCGAGATTACCGAAGCTACGGAGCGGGATAGTTTTGTTTTAAGTACTACACCTCCTGTTTTACTCTCTGTTTTATATATGCACGTAAATTTCCTCTTTTATACCCCGTTTTAGAGACTTCTATATAAAATATGAAAACGTTCATCTTCCACGTTTCAACGTTAATGATGTTCGTGGATTATCATTTAAGTGTCTGTGTTTAGGTTTGTTTTGGGGATTTTCTGAGCTCCATCTCTTATTTAAGTCATTTGGAGTGAGTTATTGTTATTTGTACATCATCTTCTCGTATCAGCATATTTTGAGATGAATGAAACGCTCAGTGGGCCAAATATCTAAGCTGAATTAAATCGAACACACTTCTATTGATTGAAAGTGTTTCGTCATGTGAAAACGTTTTTATGTGTTTTTGAAGTAATCTATATATTTTATTTAAACTTACTTTCATAACTTATTAACTATCATATATTTTACATTTTCTGCTATATAAAAGATCTACTGTATTATCTATTTCTAGAAGAACTATATTTGTCAACGAAACAAATACAAACTTAGTTTTTTAAACAGTTTTTGGGGTGTTCCGTATTTATTCTATGACGTTTCATCCAAATTCTACATTCATCTTAAATAAATACCTTACGCACCCCAAGATTCCCCTAAAATTATAGCTAGCAATACAACAATTATTAATCAATAAATAAATACATAAATTTCTTGGACTAAACTCATCCTCACCTCTTTCTACAAGTTCTAAATCTACAAGTATACAGAAATGCACGTTCTCACAAAACGTGTTAGATTCGAAGAATTTAACTCGGATATTCGAAGGAGCCCTGTCGTGCGCTTAGCTGGCGTTTTCAATATCCTCCGTGTACCCTCAGAGAGTTGGTATGGCTTGTACTTGTACCACCAACTAGGTTTTATTTGAAAAGTTCAACCTTTTCATTGTTAGCGGAGAATGCTGTAGTTTTGGATGTTACGAAATATTGCGGTCGAGGTACTTTGAGTTTTTAATTTAAATGTTATGAGAAGTCAACTTTGTGTGATTTTTTTAAAGGAATTAAGCTAATACTGACTAACTATTAGATAAATTTTGGAAAGCTTTCTCATTGTGATCGCTAAAATTACTAATTTTTCGTAACATTTCATCAAATTAACAACCATTTTTGTTAAAAATCTCAAGTTGTCAATAAAAATACTTAAAGCTGTGAAACGCAAATCAACAAAAAAAAAGAGTAACCATTGGAATGTTCTAAGATTAACCTAAATCAAAACCAACGTGCCCCTAATACTGAAAAATAGAGCAAATATCTCACTACACCAAAGCCATGCTTGCTCCGATCAGCGCTAAAATGGTGATAAAAGCGGGATCTTGCGACGTACAGAATAACGCCGACATAAATTGCAGTAACTATCACAAACAAGGTACACAGACTATCCTTTAGCTTTAAATCGTGTCAAGCAATACTAAACCTTAAACCTTTACCTTACAGTGCATCGCGAACGCATACAAAGTTCACACGTCTACGTCTCACGGGGTTAATCAGAAATAGTCTCTTGTGTGTCGTAATAAGATTGAAAAACCCGTGCTCGTGTTATCTTAGAAGGTGCTTCTAACGATGATTATATACTATGATTAATGTTTGTACTGGGGGTGAATAATTAAGGTGTATTTATGGGTGTTCGATTAAGCCCGTTTAATGCACAAAACCGATACTTGTATGCAGATAGGGTTAACTGCGGAACGTCGTCATTTCCTTTCACTGTCTTGTCTTATCAAACCTTTGGAATATTAAGTGGTTTCCAGAATGTGGTTAGAGAATCATCAATCATTTTCATAATGATGATATGAAGAGTTCAAACGAGGGAAGTAGACTTTCACAATCTCTAAAAAGCAAGAACAGAATTGTGCTATTCATATTCATTAATAAAAAAACATTGGAAAAAACACACCAATTGCCTAGCCTTAAAATAAGCTCGAAACTTATACTATGGATGCAAGTGACTGGTTAGACATACTTAAATATATTGATAAACAGCCATGACTCGAGTACAAATGCCCATGTTCATCACACAAACATGAACCTGCCTTTTTGTTTATAGCTACGGTCTCGGACCACTAGACCAACGTTGGGCATTGACTTAGTTATACAGTCATGTTAAAACTAGTAGAAGTTAAATTTTTATTATGAATTGAATATTCTCCTATACCACTAGACGAATATTATCTTCAAAAACGAATACAAAATCCAACGTTACTTTCAAAAATATTACTCAAACCTGTAAATAAAGGACGCACCACTCAAACAATCAAAATGAAGAATGGCCAGATATTACGAAACATCAACAAGGATACCTTAAACGTTCTTCTCAACGCCGCCTATAAACTCGAGTGCGCAATAAATCGTGTCTGATAAAAGGTGCTAACTCGTTATCAGGGTACGTTCACTGACCTTGCCGGCGAAATTTCACATCCATTCTCTCGCAGAATTTTAAGTGAGTGTCGAATGGTGTACTTGAAAACACATTTATAACCCCTTTGGTTAATGTCGGCGGAGGTGATGTTATGAACTTAAGATGACTAGGTTATTTTGCCTTGTCAAACGGTAGTTCTAAAGATTTTCAGTGGCATAAAAGATGCTTATTTGATCTATTCCGATCAATTTCCAACATCTATTACCAATGGTAATTGTTTAAAGTCATTATTATTTTATATATTCCGAATGGATACCACTTTTTAAAGATGATAGATAGATAGATTTAAGGTACAGTCAATTGAAAAATACTTTTTGTTGTGAAAATAAGTTGTATTGTTGTGTATGTTTAATGATTTGTTAAACTGATTTAAACAAAAACAAACGATCTTCAATACAGTAAGTACATGATGAGTAAAAAAATTGGCAGGCACAAATAAATAATGGTAAGTGATCACCGCTGCTCAATGACATAAAAATCTCCACAAGTGTCGCAGATGCACCACCTGCCTTTAAAGCCACATACCATCCCAAACTGAGCACATCATTTGCTTTTGAAGCATTTACTTATCATCACCCTAGCGTATGTCCCGGTCGCTTCCTCGACCATTGCCTCGAAGTCCGCTTATACTACAACAGCAAAATATATTTAATATCATTTGCAATTAGTTTTTGACGCATTTACTCATCACCATCCTAGCATTTGTCTCGGTCGCTTCCTCGACCATTGCCTCGGAGTCCAGGGTCCGATTTTACTACAACAGCTAAATAAATGTTAAATGTGCCGTTTCATGCCTAACGACTGTTGGTCATAAACTAGACCTCAGAGATGCTAAGGCTAGTTAGTTCAGATCATTAAACTTGTTCTCACTGTCTGGTGCTCGTTTTAATTGGGGCAATGTTATGGTACTATCTCAAGGGACATTGGTTCTACCCAATTTGAATATTCAAGAATATTACATAAGCGTCACGAAATGAATAATAACTTAGGTTAAACAGTTGGCGAAATAGACAGTCAATTGATGGTGTAATATACATATTGATGTTATATACTTATGAAGGCTTTCTGCCAGATTGTATGTTTATGTTAGACTATTAACAAAAACGATTTAAAGAAATGAGAGGCGTTTAAAATGACTCCAAGAATAGGAAAACTGACCCTAGATTAAATAAGATGGCCATTAAAAATGTAAATAAAACATGAGAATGTCATTATTCTAACAATTTATACATCAGTAAAAGCTCCATGCTTACCTTCTCGAATAATTACTGATAGAAACCCTAGATAAAATAATTAAAAACAATACATACGTGACTTTATCCATAAATTGCTAGGAGGGTCATACTCAACCCAAGCTAAGATGTGTGCTGTGTGCTGTGTCGTAAGTATCCAATATGATTTCAAGCTGTGATTGATCACGTGCTAAGGCCAAAATTAAATACTATTGGCTATTTACGTCACATCTCCGCTCACATTTTAGCTTTGGTGGAATCTCACCCTTACACTGTTAAAAGGCGTTTGACCAACGCTTTTAAGTAGATCTCCCGATTACTATCCCTTATCTTAAAATCTAAGGATGCAATTCCGACCCGACTTTGCTGACTGGCAAATGGGAATGTCTTCGGCGAACGTCACATATTATTGTTGCTAGTTTGAAGTCCTATTAATATGCATGGTGTGGTTGGGTCCCCTGGACCCGAATTGGTCATAACAGTCTCCAGTTTTCTTATTTAACTGCCGCTGTCACTATTTGAGTGCAACATTGCGTAGAAGTGTCGTCATTCTATTTGTAACGATTTGAAATTTGATTAAGATATATTCTAATGTCTTACGAACAATTGATATACATATGTAGGACGAAAGTAGTTAGATGGCTAACAAAGTCGTATGATTTTTTTCTTTAGAAAAGTTTACAAAATTGAAAGGTATATTTCATACACCATAATATCAGTTACATAATATCTACTAATAAAATAAGCTAAAGAAATTGTTTGTTTGTTTAAACAAGCTTATCTCAGGAACTACTGTTTCGAACTGAGTTTTTTTTTCAATACAAATTTATGTGTGCGGAAGCCTAAAAAGGAAAACTGCAATCTTAGACGTTTGGTAGAATCTTATAAGGCATATTCTCGCGAAACATTTATCTGGAAGCTGCACTAAATACCAAAGTTTGAATGTTAAGTGTTTAATACTCATAGTAATAAAGTACTTAATTAACAAACTTTCTTATTACATTTTTAGCAAATAAAGTCATTTAAACAGATTTTCTTTAAGAAGTTCAAAAGAATTTCAAAGTGACTAAAATGTTTCAAAGTCTAGAAAAGTTTCAATGCAATCTATTTTATAGCCCAGACCAATCCATTTAAGTAGTAAAATTAAGCACTTAGTCTGGTTCTTTTAGTAAGGAGGACATCATAATTAAACCTCAATTTTATAGTATAGCCCATTGGATATGGGCCTTAGGGCAATGTTGTAATGCTAGTGCAATTTATAACAATAGACGTTAAACTTAGTTTTGTTTACAGTAGAAAACTGCAAGATACTTCATGGTATAAAACTACTTAAAGTAGATACGAAGTCACTACATTTTAACAACACAATTCGTCTTTTTCCGTTATCGTGAAACGTCAGGTTATGTTTAAATGAGTTAAAAATACAGTGAGTTTTATCCATTTCATTTAATAAGGTGTTAGTTGTGTTCATCTTATAATGTATTTATTATAAAATAAATAATAATAAAATAAATGCCTTGGACTGACACACCAATTGCCTAGCCCCAAACTAAGCTCGAAGCTTGTACTATGGATGCTAGGGAACGGATAGAAATACTTAAATACTTTTATAAACATCCATGACTCGAGTACAAATGCCGATGTTCATCACACAAACATTTGCCCCTAGCGGGATTCGAACCCGCGACCCTTGGTTTCGTAGCCAGGGTCTCTGACCACTCGACCAACGGACCCGTCGAATTTACACTTCATAGTTTTTTAAACACATTTGAAAGATCTGGATTGGTGTAATTGTCTAGTAGTGTAATGTAGTCTATGGTTGGTAGTTGTCTATTAGACCAAAAAATTGCGGGTTCGATCTCCGCACAGGACAAAAATTGTGTGCATGAACAAGTCTGTTTGTCCTGGTCTGGGTGCTACTTGTATTTATTAAAGTACAAGAAATACCACTGTTGATTATGATGTCTGTAATTCAAGTGTTTAATCTACTTAACACGGAGTCAGATCTATGAATGTGATGTTGTGAAACATTTATTTACTTTTTTTGCTGGTAGGGTAAAAAATATTTGACGTGCAAAAGAATTTCAGTGTACATCAAGTTGCAAAATAAACGCTTTGAATTTGACTTTGACTTTTGTAAAAGATCCATCACAACTGTATTGATTTTAATGATTTTGTATTGACTACCAAGTCCCAGGCGCCGACTGACATTGCTCTCTGTTCCACGCGATGGACCCGGCACCCGCACGGAGAATCCATGGATAGCTAAGAAGTTCGTCTCTCTTGGCACAGCGGAAATAGGACTGGCTCGAACGTCGATATTCACGATTGAGGTCGTAACTTTGGTCACTTCAATGTAATAACCAGATATACTAAGTCTTCAAACATAGAAGTCAGGCGATAGAGATAGGAGATACATAGTATTGGCAATTTTTTTTAAATACATAATAGAACTGTGACGAATTTACATTTGTGTTATTGTGTGGTGACTCAACTTCTTAGTACATATATCTAATAACGTTTATGAAATCGTGGTACTTAAAGATTTATAAAAAAAAGTTGACTCAAAGGATAAAAAAAATGTTTTTTAATCCGTAAAAAGCGCTTTATTGTCTCAAACAAAAGCCGTATTCTGCTCATCATTTCCATATTATTTTCAATACCCAAATGTTATAAGATACTCCGTCACTGGTAGATAATGCCAACCTATAACAATTCTGCATTGTCCTTTGACTTCTCAACTTAGCGATAAGCTTAGAGTTGGCCGGTTCAACTAATGAATAGTTAGTGAATTAATCAAGTTTAGACGGTTACTAAGGCAGAGTTTCCGGCAATGAAATGGTGGCACTTTGAAAGTCATCCGGGTATCGTTAAAACTTTTGTATTTTAAGCATAGCAAATTCATTTTAATAATCTTCCTAAGTATATTTGTCATAACACAGTTGTTCCTGAATACAAATGTGCTTAAGTATAGAAACACACCAGTTTGAATTTACGCGATTCATTTTTCGATCAAAACTCGGCGGCGTTTTCTAAACAATATTACACGACGTAACTTCGGCATGGTGTGTCATTCTCTATTATAATACTCGTACATTGCAGGCCGAACGTCGGACGCGGTTTTTCGGCTAGCTGTGTTTCTACATTAAGCTTCTTACTGGCACAATAACGTCAGATAGAACTAAGCCATGTACGAAGTACGTACGTCTTTATCAGAATCTCTTTTCTGATATTCATTTATTTCTCTTAAAAATGAAGTACACTCACTTTAAAATCATTTTGAAATAAAATAATATCTAAAAATATAAACTAGTGCGAAATGGTTACAAAATCATTTTCAGGACGGGTGTTTTTATATATTTTTTCGTGTGAAAATCTAAAAAATTCCATACCAGTAGTTTATTAGTCGCGGGGTGCAGTGGATAAATCACGAACACGTCCGAATCCTAATAAATCCACGGGACGTGTGCCTAAACCTCGCTGCCAGAAGCTTTCCACTGTTTACAGTTATATTTCACCTTTTTTTTCACGAGGGTAGCAGTTTTAAAAGCCCATGTTTCACTGCCTGTTTTGAAATATGGATAATAATTCAACTCGTCTCTTCAGGGATGGTTCGGCTTGAACGTTGTACGTTGACCTTGTTTCTTTAAAGAATGGCATTTTTATTCAGCATGTAGGCAGTTGGAACATATTGGGGTACCCATATCTTGAATAGCGAAATTCTCATATTGGCAACTTATTTTATAAAAATTAAAGTGGCCTGCTCCGACTTCGCACAGATGCAAACTAATTTTTGGTAATTTCTACTATAGTATTCATGTATTACACTTGAATTAGTCTGCCTGATAAAAAATCTCATGAAATTTGGTTGCGTAGTGCAAACTACGCAGACAGGCAGAAGAAAGTAATTGTGTTATTATACAGTGATAAAAATATGGCCACGGTTTTAAATTGTAACCCTTGACATGTAATTTATGGAACAAATAATTATTGAGGATTGATTAAAAAGAACGATATTTCGGCACACAGTTTAATGGATGTTTGGGATTTTACAATTTTTCATTAGTAAGGATTTTTCACTATAACTCTGTCCACTTTATGAAGCGTCTTTTGACAGCTCACGCCCATGAAAGTTCGAATTGTTTTCGTTTAATTTTCGAAAAAAGAATATTTTTCTTCATGGACGGTTACTGCCAACTCAGTGATGTGTTACGAAAAACGATTAGAACGATTGTGCCCCCGATTACAAATAATCGATAGAAATAAATGCTATGAATAAATCTAAACTTCTTCATAACATGTTCATAAGGTATAATGTATATTTTACATAGAAAGGTAACAACATTTGGATTTAAATTTCTTTTACTAACTAATATGACTTACTTGTTTTATATTTAATTTATAAACTCAAATATATGGATTTATATTTGTTTACAATAAATCTAAGAGAATGTTAAATCAAAACGCATGTTTATCGAAATCGGTTATTTTTTACGTACCTAAGTCGAATAATGATAATAGTACAATCGGATTGTTGACTCATTTGAGATACTTTAGGACATCACCAATGTTGTCAATCGGCGACCTGTCAAAAGACGCTTCATATAGTGGACAGAGCAAGGACAGAGTATAGATGACATTATACAAAACCATAAATAAAAACGTCTTTGACAAAAAAGGGCATAATATGTGGCCAGTTGCGTCGGCAACAATAATACTCTTCTATATCATACTAGTATGTACCTTCATGAAACTGTAAAGTAGGTTATGAGGCGTACAAAGTTTATGTCATGATAGTGTCCCCCTTTTAGTGAGCAAAACAGTATTCCAGAGACAATTTCCAGACATTGTAAACACAAGCTAGTATAAAGTAGGATACTAGGACAAGAAAACTTGTTAGTTAAAATAAGAAAAGTACTGTAAAATCTTCTCCTTAGAGAGTTGGAGTTAACGTTAATAGAAATGAATGGAACATTCACTTCCACGAATAGAAAACTTTCACGATACAAATGTTTGTAGAGCTATAATATTATATGAAAAAAATCATAACAATTAAAAATTAAAGCAACTTTTAAGTATGTATTTGTGACTTTATAAATTTTTGTATATATTTTTTCAGGCATTTTACATTATAAGTATTTACCTTTATCTATATTTTTTGTCAAATACACCTAGAGCGCTTGCCCGGATTGCAAGAGGTGCTGGGTTCAGTCCCCGTCTGAGATCAATATGAATTCCTTTTTGTTTTAATAAAAAAAATCACTGTTTAATATTTTTTCCAAATATTATGTAGAATTGTTATGTAGAATTGTTATGTAGAATTATTATGCAGATTTATTATGTAGAATTATTAATCATTATGTAGAATAATAAAAACATTTTTCCGCATCCAGATATAGCACATTAAAAACACCAACGTGGGACATTTACGCAAGCAAAACTGCTGATTAAAATTTTGTCGTAAACACAATATTGACGATTACTTTAGCTAAATGTGAACACGCTAAAACGTGCGTATACATATTATGGGGTGTTTAGTATTTATGATTAAAAGCTACAACTGACAGATTTCTGTTTTCAATGTTTTCAAAAGTCGATCATATGTTAAAGTTCAACCCGCTCCAACGTAAGTCCTGTAATGTTAAGCGACTGTCGCTTTAAATCGCATATTAACCTTAGTAACCAACGTACGATACGTCGATCAAAATAATACCACAGTGAAATGAAATGAAATGAAATAATTTATTTAGCAATTCACTTAGTAAATTCTTTTGCACGTCAATACTTTTTTCGCCCTACCAGCAGTATTCTGTGCTCAGGGCATTTAGAACGATTCAAATGTATAATTAAAACAAGATACAAGAAGTGTTTTTAACAATGGTATAACGATTTCATCATTCATACTCTGAACCGTGTAATGGATAATTTCGAGAGCAGACACTTCGTTATGTCTTACACCCTAGCCACAGCCCACAGCGGTGCGACTTGCGATGCGTCTTGCGCCGGCGAAAGTAGCGAGCGAAAAAAACAAATAAAGGAAATTGTATGAAGCATGCCACAGCTATCGGCGGCACGTCCTCCCGGCAGCCCCTAGGCTGGGAGGGCGGCATTCCACCAGCAAGAAAAAAAAAGCTATCGGCGGCGAGATGCGCGACTATTGCAGCAAATCACGTCGCCGCGCCGGCCTCATCGCACCACACGTCGCGCCGCTCGTCGCGCCGCTCGTCGCTGTAGCTGTGGCTAGACCCTTATTTCGTGACTCGATTTTGCACGTTATGATTTTTCCTATAATATCACGCAGGAGATTTTGTAATTTTTCCTTGCCTTTTTTGCGACGTTTTTGAATGCTCAGCGAATATCAGTAGGCTGAACTGAGCCAGATTTAATTGGTGGCGATGTCATTTTGTGTCGTGTGACGAAATGTCGTTGCTTTGGTAATTCGTCAAGTTAGCCTTAAGGTACCAAATAATGAACATCGTTTTTTTAATTTACAAAATATATAAATAACAAGCAATTAAAAAGTCTTTTTCATCATGAAAACACCAATATAACTAAAAAGAAGTGCCGAGTCACGTCAAATTATCGAATCAGCCTACTATTGTCTTGATCACCACGCCTGCCAAATGCGGGTTGGCAATCACAAACCCGGGCTGTGTTCAGAAAAATAAACACATTTTTTTCCCGACCTGGGAATAGAACCTAGGTCCTCGCGATCATGGCCCGGTACTTAAACCACTAGACCATAGAGTTTTTGCTTGAAACCACTGCTTTAGTAGACTTCTTTTAATTTAAATCTATTCAATCAAACAAAGTGTTTTTCAATAATAAACAATCAACGAACAACATTTACTTGCCACATCATTCACAACAAACAAAACAAACAATCTGAATCTTAAAAATATATCCTAATCTTCTAAATAGGTTCCAATCAACTTCAAGTAAAGTAAACACGTTCCTTGTTAGGGTGTTTTGTTTTCAACGACTACCTTTATATATTTCAAGGCTTTGGGTACAAAATAAAGGGATATTTTCCTATCCGGTGTTTCAGAAACGCTCAGTTGGTTAGAAACGAATATCATTTGTATTTCAACGGAGACGAACTTATATTTTCTTCAGTAAAAATCTTTATAGGTTGTTTGTTTAAGCAATTCTTTGAATTATGTGTATCACAGAGCTGTCCATTAGAAATTAACTTCTTCATTAATTACAACATAAATATGGTGTTGGCAGATTCTTTGAGTTCGAAAAGGGAAAAATATTGTCCAAAGACACGACTGTCTTGAAAAAGTTGAAAATACTTCTACAAAAAGATTTAAAAATAAACCTACATAATTCAGTATCGGAATTAATCTCGTGAAGTTTGTTGTTGATGGTTTATTCCCTTAAAGTACCTTCCACGTTCGTCCTAATGAGGATGAATCTGATTCTTAAACTTCTCAAAACGTTTCTTTTTCAAATTTGTTATTTAAAACAATCACGGTTAGTGAATTATTCATCGCAGCCTTGGAAATTTTGGCAGTCCTTCATTTGGGGAAATTATATTATTAAAGCTTAACCTTACTTTTAATTACCCTAATAATTTGCATACTTGATTCCTTTGTTTAGGTGTAGGCGGTTTAGAGTTAAATAACGCTGTAAATATCAGACAATTTAAGTTAGTTACCACATTTATATTCATTGTACAGTCAACAACGGAAACAGAAAAACTTGTGGGAGTATTTATCTTCCACGGCAGAAAAAGCATTTATTAAAACTTAAATTATTTTATCAGACAACTACGAGTAAACATATAAAAAAAAAACAGAGTTCAAAGATAAAAAAAACACTTTACACAAAGCATATTATTTAATAGATAAACTTTGAATTATGACAGAAAAGAGTCACTTTTCTTTTTAGAAACGACTTATGCCTATCTTAAAAGTAATAAGTAACACGCTACATTTTTATTATATCTGTCAAAGGATTAAATTTTTAGTAGTGCGTACTAAAATGGACTATATTCACAAGAGTATGCCATAAAATTATTCAATCCTACGTCTTAAAATTATATTGCCATACATAATGTTAACATTGTAAGTTAATATCTTGTTACAACAAAATTGTCTCACTCTAATAATTTTCAACATTGCTACTGTCTGGTTCGTTTTGCGTTAAAAAAAATGGAATGGTTTTAATGGGAACATCCTACTACTATTATAAAGGAGAAAGTTTGTATGTATGGATGTATGGATGTTTGTTACGCTTTCACGTAAAAACTACTGAATGGATTAGAATGAAACTTTACCACAATATAGCTTATACATCAGAATAACAAGGATATTGGGAATCGAAATCCACGCGGACGGAGTCGCGGGCGGCCGCTAGTACGGTAATAAAAATGAAATACGATGTTAAACGGAAAAACAGCCTTATGGCTTAAACCTGTAACCTTTTTGTAAGGTTTTGTCGAAGAATTGTATTGGTAATTTAAATCATCTAATGCGTGCAGCAAATGAAGACATTTCAAATTCCCATAAACACGTCTCGTAGATTGTAAAACATTTACCATTTTAGCGTTTGCACCATAAAATTCGGCGTCCCACCTCTTTTATGACAAGCTGACAAATGTACAAAGTACACACACTTAAGAAAAACATGACAAATGGTACCGTAAAACGTTTATAAGGAAGTTATCCATGCATTGAAGATGTGTAATATGCGGTATGAAAAAAAAAATATTTGTGCAGTAACCCTAAGTAAAAATATGGAAAATAAAAAACCACTAATAAAGATAATTATTGAATAAGTCAAACTCTAAACTTTAGGACTTCCATTTACATAACACAGAATACATAATATGATTCCATTCATGCCTTTAAATAATATTAATTTTATAATGCAACGCGAGCGTCTTAAATCAGAATTGAAAACCTTCTAAAAAGAAGGTGGTATTTTTTTTTTTTTTTATATTATAGGGCAGCAAACGAGCAGACGTATGCCTGATGGTAAGCAATCAACGCCGCCCATGGACACTCGCAACACCAGAGGAGTCACGCGGTATTCGTTCAGAATATAAAATAATAATTACTCAAAACAAATAATATTGGTATAAGATGTTGGTAATTGTTCGGAATAAATCCAATTGTTGACTATATCAGTCTTTAGTTTTAGTATTTAATTTTATCGTTCCGAAATTATAATCGTAATAACCAAACATAAAAATGTCTCAATATGCAAAGCCGTAAGAAATAAAACCTAACTACTTTCCAATATTGACGTGAGAACTAACTGGCGGGTGTACATAATCTAATAGTACATCCTGTACATCGGTGTATATCTTGCTCGTATCTCGAGGGGAGGTTGGCATCAATCCAGCCAGACGAATCTGGTGAGCAAGATCTATGCGGTTTTAACCACCTGCGAGATAATGTATGCACTAGAATGGAATCTCTTGGAAAATGTCTAATGGACTGAAGAAATCAAATAGGGTTACTTATTTTGGTGATTTATATTTTGTTTTGACGGTTTCTTTTCAGTTTCGATAGTAAATCTATACGTTCAAATAACAAGGCACGAAGTAGTAGAATGGAGTGAATTATAATAATGTTTTTTTTTCTATTAATATGGAATGGAATATCAATGAAAAGTCAAGAACGGAAACAACGGATTAAGATATTATTGCTCGGGATACAAATTGTGTCCCAGGCATATTGCTTACTATCAAGTTTAAGATATCAGACTGTAACTTATTCAGGTTAAATAAGGCATTTTTTCAAGCATACTTCATCACGTACATTCAACCAATCTCATAACTAAAGCTAATAAGAAACTACCTACTAGCTCTAGCCAGTGCGGCACAGGAGTCGCAATATCTGTCAAAGTTGCGAACAAAACGCTTGGAACTAACAAAACCGCGCAACAAAACGCTGCCCACGTCTAAACGCTTTTGCTCTTTTAAGCAAAGCGACAGCTAATTTGAAAACGTAAACGTAAACCTAACGCAAACGTAAACCTAACGCAAACGCAGACGCAAAGTAAACGTACGTGCAAAAGCATTGGGGTTTGGTGTGCTGCTTTCTTCTTTATTTTTTGTTTGTTTTCTTTGATCTATCTTGAACCAACCAAGTGAGATGAGAATCATTTGGAATAGCGGTTTAGAAAAAAAAAGTAAATTGTTTATTATTTCTTTAGTATAATTATACTTTGAGAGTAGAAGTTTTTGAGAAAATCCGAAAAAATAAAACAGCAAAATTATAGTAGGTTTCTGTATACACGCCCAATTTTGATACTACTTTTGGACATTCGTGGAGATTAAATTGAATAGCATACCTAGAGAAAAGTTCACTCATGTTTATTATGATCTTTTTCAATCATACTTGTTAAGTTGCTAAAGTAGCATGTTGATTGATGTTGGAGTTATTTACAGTCCTCTTTAAGATCGTATCAATACGACGATAATGTTGTTACATCCAAAGAATTGTGGCGCTAGCTAATTTCAAAACAAAAGTAGCTCACGTCTGTCGGAAAGCGTCAAATGCGGGTAAAATACTGAAGCGTAGAGACTTAACTACATGCGTGGCCCATTCCTCTAATCCTGGCAACGCGGCTCACTCAAATATGAAATATACGGGCGCAAAAAAGGGGCAGAAACGACGAAACTAATGATAAATGAATGTTTCTTTTCCTATCGTTATAATAAGGAAGAAAGAAGCTAGACTTTTCTGAAGTATTGATTTTATTGTATGGAAAAAATGCAAGATACATGTTTTTATATCTATGTGTCCACAAACATTGTACCGCGTAACTTACAAACAGTAGTGTACAAAAAAATATGTAAAAAGCCCCATATGATCCATCAAATAACTGACATACTTTTAAAATTAATGACTGTACGTTCGTTTTGTATAAACACAAAGTCATTATAACTTCACATCTGTATCTTATAAGGATGAAATAATTCAGACCAATATCCGGTGTATCAAAGTAATTCGAACTTTGATATACGTAAATTATAAAGCAATCTTTAACATTTCAAAACGTTTAAACATATTTCCTTCTGTTCTCTGAGCAAAATTTATAATAGCTTATTTATATTAAAGAACAACATAAGCTCGTAGAACAGCGTCAGCGAAGCATTAAATACGTACAAAATGTTGGAGCATAAAGAGCTAAGCAACATGCGAGCTCCGTTCCTTTAATCCTCTGCAACGCAACTCTGAAATATACGGGTGGATTATTTGAATAGGCACGCTACCGGTTGCTACTTTTTATTATAGTAGGCATCATAGGCAGGAACCGTCCTTTTGTCTTCCGGCTTATTAAAATAGTTGATGATCGCAAATCTGAACTGCAAACATAGAAAGCTAATTCGTGATGCCTTATTATGGAATAACGAGGCGTTTATAACATATGTTTTCCCTTTTATCATGAAGCCGGAAAAATCCTAGTCGAATCTACACGAGTGTAGGCACTTAGATGCTAAAGATATAAAAATAACTTTTTATTTATTTGTAAGCCCCAGACAGCAGACAACTCCATCATCCACAGTATGGAATAAGTTGTCCTAGCATAGCTAGTAGCACTCAAATCGCAACGTTTCAATACGCATTACACGTCCGTATGTTCCACTAAGCACAGTGGTATGCAAATTCCCCGTGGCGGCCGCTGCTGCACAACCGAAGTTTCCTCTTAGCGACATCGTGTTTTGTTAAGAACATTTTGCGGCCCCTCAAATATTCGAAATGGGATGAAATTATCCCTGAATGCTGGCAGAAGTTTTGGAATGGGCTATTTTCAGAATTGCGCATCCTTAATTAAAGAGAATTTATATTTGGGCACTTACATACAAAATAATTATGTACAAATATGATCAGATGCAATATTCGCTTTACATAAGGACAAAAAAATTAAACCATGTATGGGCAAAGAAATTACTTCTTCTTTAAAACTAAAATGAAAGTAATGATTTCACAAAAATTAAGTTTTTAAGGTTACTCTGTTAGCAAACCTTTAGTTGAATTATGCATTAATAATGTCAGGCCTTCTACATATTTATACAAAGTACGTGTTTTACCTATCATTTGACATTCAATGAAAATGGGGTTTGGTGATTTGTATCTTCGATTGTTGTGGTAGTGATTATTGACATGGTTTTTCTATGAAGGTCAATTTTCATTATTATTACTTTACTCTATCAATATGTTATATTTGGGGATCACAATAGAACTCAAGCATAATTTCGTAGGTACCCAATTTAATTTTGTCAGCATACACATTTAGAATTGTTAGTTATAATAATAAATGAAGTTTTCCATTATATTTTGTTCAGGGTGACCTTCCATCATTTCAAAAATTAGTTGAATTTGAAAAGATACGTGGTTTGAGTTCTAGTGCATTGGAATTCAAATATTGCTCCATCTGTGAAATTACGTATCTCAGAAATCATTACCATGTTTTGTTTAAAAAAACAGTCATTTTTTCGGACCTAGCGTTTGTATAGGGTATGTTAATAATGATAATACCCTCCTAGCCGAATTCGGCCACGGCGGCCAATCTTACGATTAGCCACTTACGCGGGATATATTATAGTTATATATTATAGGGTATGTTAACATAGTAGCTAGTTAACATAATAGTACCTAACAAGGGCTACTGTATCATTCGTAGTATAAGACGTACAAGTAAATTGTACGAATAGCAAAGGATGGTGCAAAAACCTCTGAATGAGGGCACTAATCCTCATGCGGGTCGTGTCGAGATAAAAACAAGAGGTCAGAGAAACCTAACATGGCATTATTGCGTTTACTCTGCTTACTCAAGCTGGTTGAGGTAATTGTTTGATTTTGCTGGTAAAGACGGTTAATGGTTAGTTATTATGGTAAACTTACAATGATAATCTTGTGTGTGATAAAACTGCGTATATAATATGAAGTTTGTGGATCTTAATACGTTTTGTAAGAGTTGCTTTTTGGTCTGGGTGTTTTCAAATTACCTTTACTTTTACACCCATCTTTGTAACGAAGTCATAATTGCAAATAATGGAGGCCTTTGCCCTGCCGTGGAATATGAATAGGCGGATAATTCCGATTTTTTGTTTCGATTTTTATCGGATTCTTTTGGCGAAAATCTTTACGTAAGCATTATCTCGTAAAACTTACTGACTTCCTGATATAAAAATATTTTTTACTATGTCTGTTCATTGTATTACTATCGATATACGTTTCGGAGCTTGTAAAAGACAATTAAACAAAAGGAATTTTATCTTTCTTCTTGATTTTATTAGAGAATCTAAGAGAAGAGAGACTAAATATAGTGTCGTTCTCATACTTTTAATCGATCGATTTATTCGTTCATGTAACACAGTGCCCTAGTAAGAGGGAACTGACATTCCCTCACTCTCATAGTCCTGTGGGAGGAATGTGGAATCGAGATGTCAGACTAACAGCTCACGTGCTTTCCAATGCACGGGCTAATTCCGAAAGCAGGCCTGTATTTAGGACGGCGTATTAGCCTAGATATCCGAAATGAAACGTGTTCTGTAACTCTAAACAGGCTTTTTTCATGGGCACAATGATGGAAGCGTAATTGTGAAGTTTGTGGGATTCAGTAGATTTGTTATTGACTAGATTTTTCATATGCAACTGAAGGTATCTTCATTTTTAGGGTTTCGTAGCCAAATGGCAAAAAAACTGTCATAACATAGTATAAAATAAAGCCACAGCCTAACCTTAAATTCTGCCAGGTATGGCTGAAATGAAAATAAATGTAAGTATTAAAATTATGTTGCTATTTATTTTTTTAAAGATACAGAAAAGAAACTTGGAACAACGAGTACAATACCTTTTTGTTTGTTGTCCGAAAATAAGTATTTCCATCGTCATTCATAAAAAAAGACAGAAGTCTGTAAGGCTTCTCGTCTCATCTTAAGCACGTTTAGCATATGTAATTGTTTCATGAATTTGTGAATGACTGACTTTTCAAAGACTTTTTCGGGACAGTTCTTTCTAATATAAAGCATTCATGCAGGAATGATACTGAAGCTATGTAAGTAAACAATATTTTATGTCCATCAGTATTCAGAAAATGTGAGAAAATCTCATTTTCAGATCCAGATTTTTCACAAACGATGCCACATAAATCTAAAGAACTACTTTTAAAGAAATGTGGCAAACAAATATAGAGCGGATGTCGTCTTACATAAGAATTTATTGGAATTGGATCCATTTCTCATCAAAAGGAAAATGTTTCTTTGGTCTTTGGTTGATATTTGTCTTTGAGATTAAGTATTTCAGAGTAATACATACTATACAATATCGATATGCATACGCGTAAAAGGGAAGTCGTTATGAAATTGTGTAAATTATTTTGCAATTCTCACTTCAATCGCTTTTTAAAAAGCAAGTCGCATATTTTGATAGAATATTACTAAAATAGCAATAGTTTATTTCTGAATGCTTGCACTTTTTACCACAACATAACTCTAAAGTCAAGTAAACAAATAGCTGGTCTTAATTTTTTAATCTTGATCTAGCTTCCTTTTATTTAAGGTCCCGTACTTTCTTACCGAAATTAAAAAAGAGAAAAGATTAATTGCGACAATTTCGCACCCTAATTTTTCCTTTTCATTAACCTTGAGGTTGTTTCTGGATTTCATCCCGGCGTTTAAATGGTTTTTATCTTTCTTTGATGGCATCGACGGGAATACAGGAAACGTCACGTTCCACCCATTTACGGTAACTTTAGCCGTTTTATTATTATTTCACGGGTGCCGGATTAAATGGTTTTGCATTATTAAATGTCGTATATTTTATTAGTATTGTCGTAACTTTCGGAGATAAGTTTTTGTTTGCCAAATTATGCTTGAACTATAACTAGGCGAGTATAGTCCGTGGAATTTCCAATGCTTTAGATTGAGAAGTCCATTACGCGATCTATGCAAGTTTTAATCGCATCGAAGTTATAACGTGCAACTACTAAATTTTCACGAATTGTATAAAAAAGTAACATTTGAAATTGATTGCGATATCCTGGGGCATACACAGTCATGGTCGTGGTTGACATAGTCATAGTAATACCATTCCAGTCGATTTTTCGACCATGGCGGCCGATCCTACAATCAGGATATATTATAGTGCCCAAGTGAGTGCGCAAGCACAGGTGCACTCCCTATTCCCTCACTCTCATATATCGGTGGGTCAGCTTTGTGACACGACTGTAGAGAGATCAGTGCCTTCTGAAGCAAGGAGGAGCTTGAGAGCTTTTTTTCTAGAGGTGATGTCGAATGGACTTGTAAAAATGCTATCATCTTGATTGGGTGTGGTAAATTATTTGGAGTGTCGTTGAGACCAATGTTTGGACCAACGTTTGTTGGCCTGGTTCTAAGTAATTCGTTCGGTCGTACAAAAGCCATTCTTGCAATTTAATTTCTTTAATGAGTCCAACGTTACTTGCGGAACGTGTGGGGATTGGCGTTCGCAAGTCATTCTGTTTATGGCCACTTGATCTGCAATTTAATTAGTGACGTCGACAGAATATGCTGGAAGTATTTGTGCTTTTGTCACTTGTAATTGTTCTGACTTTACTAGTTTTGAAATATGTACCTTTATTGTCGAATTAGGGTTATTTTAAAAAATGTTGATGAGTTTTAAAAAGCAGGCGTTGAACGGGCGTGCGGCCTACGCAAAACCAGAGATGTCATAAAAGGCCGCATTGAGGCCTCGGGTAACAAGGTGAAATGTCGCACTTGAATGTAGTAATACTGTTCCTGGTTTTCTAAAGGATCGTGGTATTTCAAAACGTTCAAGTTAGCCGATTACCTATTAAAACTTTACCGAGACATTTATCAAATTATTGCTAAAGATATAAGGTTATGGTGATAATCATAAATCCTGGCTGAATGCTTTATTTTTAATTTTAACATTGCAACTTTATATGACTTTGTACGTTTTTCGGCCGGTATAGTTATACTTAAAAAGTCGTATTAAACAATAGAAAAGTATCTTTGTGTGCAAAACCAAACCTTTATCTCTATCAATGCTAATTGGACCTGTCGTCTGTTCTAGCAACAAATTAGTGGAACCGCAATTGATTCGATACATATCAAACCGGGGCGTAAATCATGGAGATAGCTTTACCGACCTGACGTATCTGTGAGATCTACGTTTGTGCTATGCAGTCTGAATTAACTCGCTTAATTTGATTTTATTGCGGAGAATTGAACTGCGGTATAATCATGACGTATTGGAAATAAATCTATACTGACTAGTATAATAAAGCTGAAGTGTTTGTTTGTTTGAACGCGCCAATCTCAGGAACTAATTGACCGATTTGAAAATTATTCTTGTGTTGGATAGTCCATTTGGCGAGGAAGACTTTAGGTTATGGTATAAACCAATGCGGGCGGAAATGCGAAACTACCCGACGGAGTTGCTCTTTATGCAAATTATGATCTGTTTTCAAATAGGAAGACGTCACTCATCATAGAATATGTCTCAAGTATGTCTTAACACTGCGTTCTTTGGTCTAAGTACGAAAAAAATATATAGCACTTTAAGCCGTCAGCCTTACACTTGATCTCTCTCAAATCGTCAGCTTACTGGCACTATGGGAAGAGATGTTGCTCCAGTGCTTGATTACCCCCTAGTATTCTTACTAATTGTCCGATCACGATAAGCCGACATAGCCAAAAATCAGCTAAGAATACCTTCGATGATACTTTGCTATACCACGGTCTATTTTGTATGATTTCTAGTACCAAATTTTCGCAATTACAAATACATCTATTGTTAAAACACAAAATGTCCTTTAATTCAATATGTCTATCCACACGACAGGCAACAATTCATATTTCACAAGAGGGTCCCATCTATCGACGCGGTATAATGGCGTCGATTCCGCTTTTGTCTCTGGATATTAAAACGCGCAAATTGATGACTGCTCGCAATATCCTGCGTTGTTTGCCTCCGTTTTATACGATATGTTAGGTTTAAAATTGTAGCAAAGCGTATTCTAAGCGTAAGTTATGAGTGAGTAGAAACTCTGAGCTCGGCTTGGCTGGTTTTATAGTTATTTGGTATTGCCTACTTTGCTAGCTTAGTGATCTGAAGGGAATCTTGGTTTTCTTCGTCGTGATTTCATCTTCAAATGTGTTTATTTCAGGTTTTCCCAAACTGTTTCAGTTATTTTAGTATTAACCAACTCTGGGGAGTTAACTTAAAATTAATTTTTCAATAGTCAATAAACCCTTCTTTTCATCAAATTTAATTTCTTTTATGAAAACAGTATTAGTTATTGCCTTTGTTTGGTGCAATATGTTATTAATATATTCTCGGAAGGAATGATTTTGGCACGCCACGTTATAATAAATAGCGAATTTATCATCGTCTATATATATACTTACTTTGTACGAGTATGACAGGAACTCGATATTCCAGTTTTGACGTTAATTCCACAATTTCCACCAGAGAGGGCTTGTTGATTTATCTCTTTGGTACGGAGCTCGTTTCTAGCACTAATTGAATTTCATTAAACGACTCTGGTCCGGATGTTTGGAGCAGTTATATTTGTATTCTCTATAAAAAATATATTTCATATAATTTAAACAACAATCTGTACAATTGCCACTGTTTTATAAATAAATATTTTTTCGGACTATCACACCAATTGCCTTGCCCCAAGCTAAGCTTGAAGCTTGTACTATATCTATAGTACAAGCTTCAAGCTTAGCTTATCATCTGATAAGAAACAGAAATACATACCTAAATACATGCATTATTATTATGTATAACATCCATGACTGGAGAATACAAAAGTTTATCACACATACATTTGCCCGAAGTGGGATTTGAACCTGCTGCCCTTGCTTTTATGGCCCGGATCTCGAAGCACTAGATCAACGATCCCGTCAAATACGTATAGACGGTGTAGAAACTTACGATGCTTAGTCCTAATGAGGGTGTTTGCGATTGAAAAATCCGCTATGGCAATATGAAGGCGTGAGGTCGAACTGCTATGTCATTGGTTATCAAATACCACTTAGACCCTACACCAACGTACTGCCATCTAACGGATTTTCATTTGCGAAAACCCTCATTGAACTTTACCAATAGTGGAATGATGCTTCAGCTGAATTAATCCCTATGTGTTGTGGATGCAGCCGTTACAGCGAAATTGGGAAATGTGTTACAGGTGAAATGCGAGTTATGCAATTCGGAAACTATGTACCTACGTCACGAACAAATTTCAATACACAGTAACGGTTTTACGTATGCAGTAATTTTTTTGTGTTCTTGCTAAATTGTATGAGTTATATCGTAAAATCAAAATTTTCCGTGGTTTTGTTATTTGTACCGCATAAACGAAGCCCATTTTTAAAATCGTTTCGTAATAGACTAATGTAGTGATTTAGTCAGTTTAAGTCGGTACCTACGTTATTATATTCAATAATAGTTAAGGTATATTAAATTGGACACAAATTTTCCTGAATGCTTTTTTAATTTCTGATCTTGTCGGAAGTTATCAGTCGATAAAAGTGAATAATGCAAATGAATTTGCGTTTCATTACAGAATATTTATTATTTTGCCTGCAAAGATTTTATTCCGAGAGAAGTTCCGTTCTAAGTACGCATTTTACACAGAACTTCTCTCGGAAGAAAATCTTTGCAGGCAAAATAATAAATATTCTGTTATTGAATATAATAACGTAGGTACCGACTTAAACTGACTAAATCACTACATTAGTCTATTACGAAACGATTTTAAAAATGGGCTTCGTTTATGCGGTACAAATAACAAAACCACGGAAAATTTTGATTTTACGATATAACTCATACAATTTAGCAAGAACACAAAAAAATTACTGCATACGTAAAACCGTTACTGTGTATTGAAATTTGTTCGTGACGTAGGTACATAGTTTCCGAATTGCATAACTCGCATTTCACCTGTAACACATTTCCCAATTTCGCTGTAACGGCTGCATCCACAACACATAGGGATTAATTCAGCTGAAGCATCATTCTACTATTGGTAAAGTTCAATGAGGGTTTTCGCAAATGAAAATCTGTTAGATGGCAGTACGTTGGTGTAGGGTCTAAGTGGTATTTGATAACCAATGACATAGCAGTTCGACCGCACGCCTACATATTGCCATAGCTGATTTTTCAATCGCAAACACCCTCATTAGGACTAAGCATTGTAAGTTTCTACACCGTCTATACGTATTTGACGGGATCGTTGATCTAGTGCTTCGAGATCCAGGTCATAAAAACAAGGGCAGCAGGTTTGAATCCCTCTTCGGGCAAATGTATGTGTGATGAACTTTGGCACTCTCCAGTCATGGATATCACATACATATATGTAAGTATTTAGGTACATACTTCGAGCTAAGCTTGGGGCTAGGCAGTTGGTGTGATATTCCGAATAAAATATTTATTTATTTAACAGTGGCAATTGCACAAATTGTTGTAAAAGTTTCCTAGAAATAATATATCATTTATTTTTTTATAGAGAATACAAATATAACTGCTCCAAACATCCGGACCAGAGTCGTTTAATGAAATTCAATTAGTGCTAGAAACGAGCTCCGTACCAAGGAGATAAATCAACAAGCCCTCTCTGGTGGAAATTTTGGAATTAACGTCAAAACTGGAATATCGAGTTCCTGTCATACTCGCACAAAGTAAGTATATATATAGACGATGATTAATTTGCTATTTATTATAACGTGGCATGCCAAAATCCTTCATCATTCCTTCCGAGAATATATTAATAACATATTGCACCAAACAAAGGCAATAACTAATAATGTTTTGTTCGAAGTACTTCGTAATTCGAAGCCATGTTATGGCAATAATAGTTAAGGTATATTAAATTGGACACAAATTTTCCTGAATGCTTTTTTAATTTCTGATCTTGTCGGAAGTTATCAGTCGATAAAAGTGAATAATGCAAATGAATTTGCGTTTCATTACAGAATATTTATTATTTTGCCTGCAAAGATTTTATTCCGAGAGAAGTTCTGTGTAAAATGCGTACTTAGAACGGAAAAATGGACGTTGGCCACTAGACTTTCCAGGGGGTTGTGCCGTATTCGTCCTATGACGTTTCATCCCAAATCCTCATTCATCCTAAAACAGTTTTCCTTGTTCAACCTATATAATTATTTTGGTATATTATCTTAATTGATCCTTAATGAATTCCTTACTCACCCCAAGATATAACCACTTTTGTTTTGGGAGAATATCTTCATGGGAAAAAAGTGAACCTGAGACGAACTAATGGTCTAAAGCTAGTTGGGCGTCTAAGATTCCGCTGGCTGGGTATACTTGAGGGGGATTTTCGAAGAGTCTTGGAGGACGACGAGGAGTCAATATTCACTTTGGGTCGCGGCGCCAATCCAAATAGTCAAAATAAGTATTTGATTACCTATTAAGACTATGAAAAACTTAAAGATAAAGAAGTCGTTTCTGCCAGTTGCCAATACTTTGGCAATGCATAACTTTTGATACTTTCGTCTTTAGTACCGCAAAGGAAGGTTTTAACGTAACTTTCCTAATGTGATCAGACGAAAGTTTTGCCGAGATCAGGTGAAGTGTAACAATCAGTGCAAGTTTGTTATGACGTCAATTTGTCCGTAATGTTGAGGTGCTATGTGTAAGGATGGGAAGACCTTTTATAAGCACGAAATCGGTATATTTAACAGACTTGTTAGAACATATTGGTTATTAAATTTCGTAAAATAATACCTTCTGATTTTGGATATGATGTACACAATGAGTAAAATGTTAATTAGAATAACGTATCACCTCATCTTTAATGATTTATGATAATATTATCACTGCTCTTGTACTGATTTCATACGCACACTCAGTATTTTTTCAACACACTCGTAATAATGAGAGATAATTCCTTAAACTAATATTTATCTTTCGCCATATTTAAAGCTTCGTCTTGTATATATTGCGGAACAATTCATATAACCAGTAACATTTTCTCAGTTTAGCGATGTTCAACTCATGCAGAAGTCCTCGAACCGGTAAATCGGTATTTAACAAGCAGTGCTTCGGCACATCCCTTAAGTGTAGTTCGTGATTGCTAAACGCGCCCCAGTTAAGATACCTAAACGGTGTATATTAATGAAGTTACATTTATTCGCGTCGACGATTCGTGGAGTTAATTGAATGGAATGGTTAATTGGTAAGTAATCATTGTGTAGCAGTGGAGAATGCGTTTTGATTCAATTAGTTGGGTATAGTCGACTACTCTTGTAGTGTTGGCTACTGGTAGGACGTATTTTTAAGTGATATTGCAAAAGGTTCAATTTCCAAGTCGGTTTAATATGTGATACAAAAGTGACCAATATTTCAAACATTTCGTTAAATCTTTTTACAGTTATCATTTCATTTTATCATCGACGTAAAAACTTCCTATGTCTTATACAGACAAAACTGTAAATAAAAGTATCAATGTAAAAATTGTAAATAAAAGGTTAACTTGACGTTTAGATCCGTTCTCACTTTCCACCCCTATATCTTATGCCAGCTGGTATTTATATATCAGAGAGCGGAAAGCTTTATAGCTTTCCTCGAATTTTCCTCAAATCAAGTGCAGCTAAATGTATTATCTTGACCGTCACCAAGCCCTATGTATATATAGCCCTATATTGTGTAGTCCTGTGTGATACAATCATAGATTTCAATCGTTAAATTCACCCTCTCTGAAATTGGCTCAAACATTCAAAGCGACTGTCCCTTCTTATCCTATGACATTATGTTGAAACCTACGTCATATCAAACAAAATAATAGGTACCACAATTTTCTTGTGTCGGGCATACAATTTAAATCTATGGACACAATCTTATTATCACACCTTCGCCAGCGGTAATATGCGGCATTTGCCAGTCTTCTATGTACAAAAGAGCTTAAATACTCATTTGAATATGAATGTTTTATTTGAGTTCTAAATAAGCCGGGCGCTGAACTCAGAAGTTTCGTATTTGTTGAGCTTGTTTACTCTTTTTTTAAATTCTGGGCTCAGTTCTGTTTTGATGAAAGAATAATGAAATTGTTTTTCTTTTCTGGCGTGTTTTGGAGCTAGGTTACACTGTTCAACTAAAAAATTTACGAAATAAGTAGTCAATATAATAATAATAAAACTTTCGTAGATTAGCTGTCATTGCAGTAATATGCATAGCAAAAATATGTATATATAACGAATCGAAATATTAAAAAAAAAATTGACATCACCTTTTACTAAGGTACATTGCTCAGGTATTCGCTAAAGTTAACATTTTGGGATGTGCACTTTCTTTGGTGTCCGATCCGAGTTTATTTAAGTATTTGTATCATCTTCGTAATTGTAATATCTGAAACATTAAAGCCCAGAAAATAGATAATTTCCATGTTTCAGCTTAGTAAGAAGATGTTCCTCAGATACAATTAATGAACTATCGTTCTTCACGCTCAATCCTGAGTTTCATTTATCACAAGCACTGCAGCCAACTTTAACTCGTTAAGGAAACACACCATTAACCAACAGTTCAAACTGTCTCAACAGTGATGTAATTGAAGTTGACAAGTTACGTACAGTTGTGAGCACCAACATGTACCTATACACATCGACCCTTATGTCATAGCAGTAAAGTTCATATTTGAATGTGTTTTTATACATTTTGGTGCTCATGACTGTACAACATACGCGTTGGACGTAATGTTGGACGAGTGTTGTGGCAAATTCATCCACTGTGGATGAATTGAGTTGAATGCCAATTAGCTGCAACTGGTCAGTTGTGTGAAATGTGTCATTTCGTAAACTCAATTAATAATTTGCACTCGCAACAAACTCGTTTATTTGCATGACTGCATGTTGTATTCACAAGATTTTATCAGATTACATTTTGTCACGAAGCCTTATTAATTTTTACTACAATTGACATTTGAATGTTTGGTTTTTTTATATAGATTATTATTTGTTTCGTTCAACTCAATGTTACATCAGTAAGAATAGTTATAACCATGCTACCACAATGATAGTCAAGTTTTAGAAGTCTAGAAAACTTAAAATTCTAATTAAGTTTACAACCGTCATTTGAAGGTAAGGTCATATTTTGTATTATAGCGAAAACTTATTTATACAAAATCTCAATCAATGCCGCTCATTCCCTAGAAATTTGTGCAATAATACAGTTTCTTCTGCGTTGATTGTTAATCTTTTTGATCAATTGCATTAGTCCAAAATCGGCAAGTTTTCCTCGCACTCTTCATGTCCGTTGGGACATGGTGGAGGGATCTGGCCAAGATCCAACGGGTCTACGTGCTTTTAAAAACTCGAAGACGCTGCCAAAGCCCAGAATTATGGACTAAACGTAAAAGTAATTCTAGTCCTAATTTTGTCGATGAAGAAAATAAACATTTTTGTGTTTGTATTTTGAATATCATGCTATGTTCATGCAAGAGCATGTGAAAAATAACATTAACTTCGAACGTAGTAAATTATGCTCCGATTGATTTTTAATGGCTTCCACTCAAAGGCCAATATGAAGCAAATTGTTTAACTCGAAATCACTGAGTGCTCGCACGACAGACATGATACACCGAAGCACAAATTTACGGCTTGTATAAATATTCGTGGATGAGGAAATGGCATAATAACCTTAATTGGTCAAACATATACGTCAAAAAGTGGATACCTGGTTGATGACTAATGGTAACTTACCGGGTTACCACTTATTGGGTTATAAGCTATAATCCGTTTTTTACAAAGATTCAAATGGAATAAACGTATTTAAAATCCGACTAAAGAACTTACTTTAAAAAAAAAAATATATTTGCCTATTTAAAAATCACCTAATATCAAAATTGGCATTTTCTATTTGATCGCATACAGAAAGTATAAATACAAGAATTTATGGTAGGTAATATGTTTATTTATTTTGTACCATCCATTGTGGAGTTTTGCTTTGTCTACATTATAGGCAGCGCTGTATGAATAATGTCCTAACACCGGATGAACTAGATCCTAAATATTTCACTGTCTGAATATCCCTCAGTGTGTAAATAAAATTTTCTCCGAACACATTTTCACTAGCAAGCACGTAGGTTCCTTTCATATAAAATAACAGTAAAATGAGAGTTGAATAACAAATATATCCTGTTAAAATAATAACTCTATTACATACGTAGGCAGAGAAAAACATGTACAAACCTGACTCATTTTGCTTGTGTTTATGTTGGAGGCAAAATGTTGGAGGTTTTTGTGTTTTATGTTGGAGGACGAAACACGAAATCCGCCGTATATTAGGAGCGTAACATAAACTTGGTTTAAACAGGGCTAAGAAATAACTATGTGGGTAGGTGAATTATTTTGTGGTTCACGACAAAGGGTTAACACAAAGTTCCTTAGAAATAAAGCTATGCGTAATTTTGTCCACAGTATTAATAAAAGTTTATTCATGCTATTTACTTTGATTTTATATGAAAATTTTGGATTTCATTGTTCTTTAAGTTAAAACTATGAAAATAGACTAAATAATTAAGTAATTATTGCTGTGTTCCGATGTTATTCCGTGATTCTTAGCACCCACACAGTGACTTGTACAAATCATGCGCGAAAAGTCTGTCAACATAATGTACATGTTAAATTTTCGAGTGTTTTAAACGAGCTTACCTTAAGATTGGCCAGTTTTGTTGCCAGTTTAATGGAACGTTCAATAATCGGTGGATTTTCCAGCAATTTAATTTCCGGTGGAGGTGATCGTTAGTATACTATAAAGGGGCCCCTTAAACCTACACGCTGGGTCGCAAGTCCCAGGCGCCGACTGACATTCCTCTCTGTTCCACGCGATGGACCCGGCACCCGCACGGAGAATCCATGGATAGCTAAGAAGTTCGTCTCGTCTCTCTCTTTCGTGTAACATGCTAGTTTAACCCAAATTATGCGATGTGTGGAACCATTGGTTCCCTCGCTCTGCATGCAGAGCTTACTCCAGTAAGAATGTGGTGGTTTAATATTACTGAAACATTCTAGGTTATGAACATGGTTCATGTATACGAATATAAAGCTACAGAGTTTATTTGAACGCACTTTTCTTCTGAAACTACAGGTTCAAATTTATTGAGGAAGGCTTCAACCTATAGCACCATGTGTGCAGATACCGAATTCTACGCGGACGTAGTGGCGGGCGACCGCTAGTTTAAAATAAGTCTGGAAACATTATTACATACCAAAAAAAAAACTTTATTTTTAAATATTTAGCCAAGAACTTTTTAATTATTTTGTAGGAAATTGTCTTCAGCATTACAAATCTATTCGAATAAGGACAATCTAGAAGTATGTAGTCATATTATATGTGTACATATGTTTAACGGAGGTGTCTGTATGTAAAAACTTTAATGTCCCAAAGTTTTATATTTTTTACAATTTACTTACTTTCGCAACTCAACCAATTTTTATAAAAGTCTTTTAATTTGACACGACAATATTCAATTTAAATAATTGTTCATTCTTTCATGGCGCACATCCAGCCAACTAATATTAGACATTAGACAATGTCCCCGAAACTTGATTCGCTAGGTCATTACCCGTTAGGTGACAAAAGCTAATCCACTAAATTGCTGGCTCACTAAAATATGAGTCATTTATATCTGACATACTCGTAAAAAATACAGTGTCTAGACCGCAGTGGATGTCGTCAAGTGAAGAACTATAAAGATGAAACTATTGCTTAACGCTCAATTTAAAAGTCTATTACATCAAAGTGCTATTACTTGAAGTTATTTATTCGAGTAAAAGTAACACCTATTTAATGTACCCATTGTTAACTTTCCGAAGATGGGTCTTTAGCTTTATCACCACTCTTGCTAAATATGGATTGGTGATCAGTCTCTTACAAACCCGGCCTGTGCTCTGAAAAAACTTTCACAAGTTTTTCTCGACCCAGAAATCGTACCCAGTTCTTTGAGACCACAACCCTGAACCAATCCATCGACCGAGCCGATGGTAAAACCATTATAAACTTACCGAGTAAAAATTATAATATCATCAATATTTTTAATTCATAGTTTCTCAGAAACATTTTCCCTCGATTATTTTAATAGAAAATTCTTAAAGCTAAACGCATTCTCCCCGATGGAAAACATTAATCTAGGTTTTATAACGCAGAGTGAAAATTGCCAGTTATTCCTTACCGCACGTGTTCCTTTATATCGATGTAATAATTATGTAGATTTTGTTCTTTATGCCTCACCGTGGAAATATGGCTCGTAAAATGAAAGTGCGACAGTTCTTACGCTGTGAATTTTCGCTTTTTGTACAGACTTTTCTTTTTATCTTTATAATCTATGGACGGAATGTCGAGTCGGTGGAATAGGCTTTTAGTTATCAGTTTTTTTAGCCTTTTCAACAAGGGACCCTTTGAGCCTACTACATATTATTCAAGCGTTTTTTTTATATTCACGTTTAATTTGGATCTTTACTTTTTACAGTTGAAACGATTGCCTGAAGCAAAAATGCTATTTTAAAGTAAAATATTTATTGGAATATCATTAAAATATTGCCTTGGAATATACTTAACATTTCTTGATAGTTACGAGATATCTTACAACACCAACCCTAATTAACCAAAAATACTTAAATCGCGTTATAATAAAAAAAAACGCTCAAGACAAACGCACATTAATACATCTCCTTTAAAATGTTTGGCATTTATTTACTTCCTTAAAAAGTTAAACATGAAAGGAGGGATTATCTTTCATTGTCAGCAGAATGTTGTCCGTATTCGGCAAAAATAATATAACCCAAGATTTAAAACCAGTCTGAAAGGACATCTTTTGAAGCTCATCTCTTTCTGGGCGTCAACTTTTCCTTGAGTCCAGATTATGTTTTAAAATGCCCTCAGTGTAAGCAGAAATAAAAGATGCTCATTTATTATTCCCGTCTTCACAAGCAAACCGTGTGATATCAGATACAGCTTAATAATAATATTAATAAGCTAATGTAGCTCAATGACAAATTGGTTAGCGCGGTTGGCCTGTAAAGTTAAGCAACTTTCGCAGTGGGCAGTTATAGGATAGGTAACAAAAAATATGACTTCTCTGTGCTTCGAAAGGCACGATAAGCCAATCATGTTTGGTCCTGCGCTTGATCTCTCTACTGTCGTGTCAGATTTTGTTCCATCAAACTATGAGTGTGAGGGAATAGGGAGTGCACCTGTGCTTGCGCATTCACTTGTGCACTATGATATAACCTGCGTACTTGGCTGATTGTAAAATCGGCTGCCAAGGTTGAAAAACGTCCGGAAATTCATATACACGTAACTTATCGTTTGTTAGAAATATTATTATATAATTTTTTTTAGCTTTTTAACGCGGAATTCACATTTAGTTAAAACCTGCATCATTACGAGTATACGAGCTCGCGGTAATTAAGTTATGTCGTTTATCATGGAACGCGCAGCTAGTAATTTAGTAGGCTTTTTAAAAAATTGTCCAGGTGTTGATCACTGGTAATTAAAAAAGAATAAATACACAGAAAAAAATTTAGTTAGTATAATTTACAAAGGTATGTACACAAATCGTTTTTATTTTGTGTGTTGGAAACGTCACTCTTTTTAACACAAGTTTCAATTTATTACGTTAAAATAATATGGTTGTTCAGTACTATAGTACTAGTGATTAAGAAAAGTTTTACGTTAACTCTTTTGTGACGTTAAATCATTTCAAAAGCATATTTATTATTGCTACTAATGACTTTAAAGGAGCTTTTATTCAGAACATGAAACAATACAAAGTATTGGAATTTTCGTAGCAAATGTTTAATGACCCTTATTATTATTACACGTCTATATCGTACGTCTTACTTTAATGAATACAAAAGATTCGATTATTCCTTTTATATGTACGAGACAAGGCAGCTTTTGAAATCTGTAATGCATTAATTACAAACAAACGAACAAACAACTTTTTTATATAAGAAGATAGATTTTTTCAGTACCGCAGGATATACCGCCTAAACCTAAAATTCGACTAGTAACGATCATGTTAAAATGCAGCAAATCTCATACAATCTTTAAAGCTGTCTTAAAAATAATATTATAATACCTCGCAAACAAAACGCGCCAGATAAAGGTTATTAACATAGGCTCTCCGGAACGAACCGGCCAACTTTCAGAATCACATTTAATTTTACTGTGTTTATTTTAATCCAGTTTGGGAGTTGGCCGAATTACGTCCTTCTTTGTTATAGAGCTCAGAGAATATAAAAAAATATTGCTTTAATTCTTTCGAAACACAATTCTAACCAAATTACATTTTGATAAGTTATATGAGACTGGAAAGTAAAAGTATTGAGATAATATATGTATATTAAGTAAATGTTGAATAGTACCACAAGAGTTAATCTAGCCCGAAAGTTGTTTAAGGTATTGTAAGATATAATATAAAGAATAATCCTGCTTTTTGAACTTTTTTTAGTGCCCAAACTTACAGATAAATCCAGACAAATTTTTATTTGTTTTAATGACAGAACTTTCCACCACTTTAATACATATTGTAGCACCATGGCACATCTCTGTTTTGGTGGAATCTCACCCTTACTCAACTAAGCTCTTGAGGTTCTAGTAAGTATTTTTTTTTAATTGGAGTTCTATTTGTCAAATATTTACACCATCTAATTGACTTAATATCAACGTTGAATCTTTGTCAAATATCAACCACATTACAACTTGGCTTCGTATAAAATTACATCTAATACATTTCCTGCAACATACAAACTGGGACAGTCTCTCAATGCTGATATAAGTAACGATAAGTCACTTACGCAACGAATGCGTATGCTAGATATTATGTATAATAAGTAGGGTAACCATAAATCAGGTCACGTCCGTATGGAGAAAGCGACATACAGTTGATATACTATGAGTGTAATATTCACGAAATGTAATGATCACTTTGTGAAGAAACGGAAGTTTTGAAGGGGTAATTTTATGTCATGTTTTTTTTCTGATTACATGGCTAGTTGGTATGATCATTGATCTCGGTGTTTATTAAGACTTAACCTTAAAAATTGTGAAAAAATGCCTACACCGTCAGTTAGCTGTTGACTTTACAGCTCCGATCTGAGTGAAACAGGCTTGAACTTTTTCACTTCAACATATTTTTTTCTATGGGAAGTTGAGTATTTTTTTTCTTACGTCCATCGATCAGACATGTTTGGTTGGTTTTTCCAAGACATTACCAAGGTTTATGCACGCGAACCATAAAAACGTATCGTAGTGTTTAAAAAAATAAAGTTGGAGTAAGCCATTTTGACATCTCTTTGTCATAATACTATAATGTCCGTGTTTCCAGTTTCCACGAGAATTTTGCAACTAAGCGTAACAAACGGAATACCTGAAACCTCCATGAATGTTGGACTGCGGACGATGAGAAATAATTTATGTTTTGAGCGGGCTCTAATTCACGAGATTAACTTGAAATTAGTGAACGAATGCTTGGCGGTAACAGGTATTACTGAAATGTATAGAAACAGAGTTCCTTTTACTGAGTGATGGAAACTTTGAGACTTTCTCGTTACATGTTATATGTTACTAAATTCAGTAATTAAATTGAAGATGAATGTGGCAAACATTTCCAAGATTTGAAGATCCAGGATAAGTGTAAGCATGTTGAAACTTAGACATGAGTTCTATGTCTAGCTCAAAGTGATCTCAACTTTTGTTTTTTCAAAACGACGAATAAAACAAACCGTAGTTATCTTCTCAACCTTTATCTCTAAACCTTATCAGTTGTGAATAAAACTTCCAATTAAGTAGGAAAACAGCAATTACGCATTAAGTTACGTATAGGGAATGCTTCTACGCATGCTGACTGTCGTGAGGCGACAAAGGGTTTATCACTACATAGTATAAAACAAAGTCGCTTTCTCTGTCCCTATGTCCCTTTGTATGCTTTAAATCTTTGAAACTACGCAACGGATTTTGTTGCGGTATTTTTTAATAGATAGAGTGATTCAAGAGAAAGGTTTTTATGTATAATATAGTAGAGAAACCCTTATAAACTTAGTTGCACCGGTGCGAAGTCGGGGCGGGTCGCTTGTTTATACATATAAGACACACAAAAACAATGTTTTACCCAATTAAACATACTTATTATATACTCTGGACCGCGTTGAGTATGAGGCGTTTAGGACCACAGTGGTCCCAGTGGCTATCTGGGTCCGTCCAAACTTATGCTTAGACAGCATTGCAATTTACGACGTCCATTGCAATCAGTGAGATAATTGCGTCCGTCGCTGTTGATCAGTGGAGCGAGCATAAATTATTAATACGCCTGCATTTATCATTGCATTTTTAATGAATTTGCGACAATCGTGAAACGATGTATTACGAACGGCATGGAATTCAGGCGTTTCGTTGAAAGTGTTATAAATTATGTATAATGCATTTCAAATGAAATTGAATGAAAAGGTTGGCAGTTAATAATTAGTATCACACATCGATAACTTAGTGGTTTAACTACTGGGCCATGGTCTCGAGGTGCTGGGTTTGATCCCCGGGTCGGGCAAATTTGTGTCGGTTTTTTAGAACACTGCCCAGGTTTGTGAGCACCAGTCCGTTTTGGCAAGCGTAAGAGCTTAGTGGAACTTCCACTCGAATGAGCCGCTCGTCTGGGGAAGTACCTCTACCTTACAGAATACCACCGTGAATAAACATTTCGTAACTGTTTTGCTATGTTTCTGCTGGTGAGTAAGGTCGCCAGAGCTCAGTTGGGGAGGGTCTTCAAGGCAAGCAACGAATCTGCGACCCTTGTGTGGTTATTAATGTCAATAGGCAGCGGTTATCACTTACCAACAGATGACCCACTTGTTCTTTTGCCTATCTTCAAAAATACTATATCAATTTCACTGAAAAAAGTATGATAGAACGGAAAAAAAGGCAACGATGAGACACGCTGAAATACATTTGTGAGATAGCGTTTTTTGGAGACAAAGGGGAAACGTGTCCACGCCCAGTCTGTCGGTTAATATCAAACGTTGAGGCCATTAGTAATAAAATAGCTCTCACTTTACGTAACTAAGGCGAGAAACGTGTCTAGTAAGTGTGGATAGCTATTTTTTACGGACGGCGCGTGATGTGACGTATAGTATTGTAAGGGCATAGTCCCTGTCAGTACACTTACGATTGTACCTAAAAAAGGACTCCGTCCTCCTACCTCAAAAACTTTATACATCCTCAAAACGTCATATAGATCGAGACAGCCAAACCGCCATAAATATGGTTCTGTAACCATTTCATAGAATATCGCCAATCTAGGAGATATACTATATAAGGAAGCTATTCTATTTCATTCTAAAGGAAATCTTACATCCGTTTGCATCATTTTTCTGAGGGCAATGTACGTTTTATACGTCCTATTTTTAAATGCAACTATTAAAAATATCATCCCCTAATGAGTATCATCCCATAACAAAATATTAAAAAACTAGCGGCCCGTCACGCGGTTTCACCCGCGTCCCGGGGGAACTTCTTCCCGTACCGGGATAAAATATAGCCTATGTTACTCTGGGTGAATGTAGCTTTCCAACAGTGAAAGAATTTTTCAAATCTGCCAAGTAGTTTCGGAGCCTATTCAATTCATACAAACAAACAAACAAACAAAAAATCAAACCTTTCCTCTTTATAATATTTGTATAGATAAATTACTCGATCTATTGTATAGCTTGATTGAACTCGGCCCTTCATAGAAGGTCTGTGGTTGGACAGAGGAAACCATTCCCGATCTTTTAGATCGTTTCGTCCCATTTAGTACGAAGTGACGGGTAACAAACAGTTGGGAGATTGCGTATTTTCAAACCCTTTTTTCGATTACGGTTTGGCTTGATTCAAATATATTTTTACGTACAAGATGTATTAATCTGTGTATATTATTATTTATCTTTACATATTGTGAACGGAATTTTAAAGTCTCCTCTTACAATCCCATCTCAGGGACAACTATGTGATAATCTTTCTTCTTAAAGAACACCAAGTGCTCCCAAATTGTTAAGCTAACTGGAGTTTCAGTAAACAAAGTATTTTCATTAGAGCAGAACTGATGTTTTAGTTCTAAAACCAAGTATTTTCCAACCATAACACCAAATAGGTCGTCAATTTGACCTTCCAATACTCGTAAAAGTACCGGTCTCGCCTTTGAATCGGCATCTACCGATGCAGATAATATTATGGTCATTCAGAAGTAAATAGAGATCGAATATACGCTACCCGGATAGCAAGGCCAATTTACATGGGCCGTATGTATGGGTTTCCATGTGAAAGATGTTTGGCGTCTCGTTTTTAGATATTGGAGTATGCCTCGACATCAAAAAACTGTGGCATTATTTGGTTTGACATGTCATACGTTTCAACATCCTGTTACTACGATAAGACGCGACTGTCGCTTTAAATTTTAATGCCAATTTTCGAGCTGGTCGATGTATGGCGAGGGCATATCTACATCTATCATAGGATTTAAATCTATGATGGAAGTCCTTTGGGAGGCGATTTCTTATATGTATCATGTAGCGTTTTCGAAGGAAGTTGGCAGTTAATGCAAATGTTTTGCGAGTATCACTTTACCAAGGCATGTTTATAGCGGAAGGAATATGTTGTGGGGATTGAACGGGAAATCTTTTTAAAAATGTTTCAGTGAAAGATATAATGTTGCGAGCATCTGGATTTATGCGCTTAGTCTTAGAAATGTTTGGGGACTTGTGGAAGCTAAGGTTTTAGAATAAACTTAAGAAGAATTAATAAAATGTTGGCACATTAAGAAGATCGATGACTTTTAGATTTTTAGTACATAAGTCATGTGGGTGTTTAACATTATATCTAAATACTTTGAGCATTGGATCTAAAACCCCATATGTACTAACCAATATTTTAAACAAAATACTCAATTCGTTCGATGCATCATCTTTAAGCGATCCTTTTATAGTTTTATGAAGGATAGATAGCTGTATCTGTGTCCTTATGGTTTGATGAGTCTTACGCCCTATATCCCACTGCAGTGAAAAAACAATTCTTCCGAGCTGGAACATAATAAAATCAAGCTATGATGTTGCGCTACTTAGCTTAATGTATTTTGAAACTGATTAAATTATGCTTTTAAGCATAATATGTAGAAAATGCGAAGCTTTCCCAGCTAAGTAACTATTTCTCTCTGGTAACGGTTAAACGCTGGGTATTGTAGTACATTCCAGTAGAGATACGGCTTTCCTTCCCTCCCGTCGGCTTCCTTTTTATTTGAAAGGGAAATTTCTTTAATAACGCTCTGAATTTCTTAACTTGAATAGAACGAAATCTTCTAGAACTTCGTGAATTGCTCGTTTTGCTGCATTTAACTGTTAACTGTACTGTTTCGGTCCCAAAAATCGTTTATAAATCTTTGAATATGGAGTAATACATTTTCTCATTGTTGACTGGTTTGCTTTTATTTATGGAAAGTCTGTCTAAGTCATATCAAATTTCTAGTTTGATACTAACTTATGAATGGTAAGCAAATTTTTCATCAGTAAGATAATGATTTTGTTACAATGCGTACTAGCTTATTGGCCCCTAGTATTCCTAACGTAACCTGCATGATTTAAGTACGCTTATAAATAAATCTAAAACTTCAACCATCTTAAAAAACAACTGTAACAAATTTCTGCTTCCTCACGCACGATTTAGGGGTGAACCCTCTCAACGAGGCGTTAACTATAAAAGATGTATTTATATTTCACTATCACAGGGTGCAAATCGAATTCTGTTGACCGTACCCAAGAATGTTGTCGGGACTCCCACGTAACTCGCGCAACTTACGCAATGAATAAAGGGAGCCTATTATATTGTCGAAAGTTTCTATCGTTTATTATGACAGAAGCTTTAATCCTTAACGCGAACGAAACGTGAACTCCGAATCGGAAGGTTTGATCAATTAAATTGTCACAAACAGACTATATTATCGTCTGTTTCGTCGGGCCGATAATAATGACTTCTTATGTCGATGCAGTAAGGTTGGTAATGATTCTGATTTATGTTTTAGAAGTATTAATAGCTACAGGAGTCCATAATAAAGATTGGTTCTATTGAGGTTTTACTGAAGTCCGCCTGATTAAATATTAACAACATGTTATTCTTGTATATACATAATTAATACAGCTGTCATAAATGTTGAATGTCATTGATATAAAAACAAGGAAAAAAAGGACGAAAGATAAAAGAGCACAGTTGTCCTTTATACAGATTTCAGTAAACACTTTTAATTGAAAAATAATTCAAACGTGTGAGATACACGATAAAGACAATACATGGATAAAACTAATAAAAATCATTGTTCTTAATAGTCCAACAATAAATTACACTACGTTAAATCATGGTTTTCTCTCATATGAAAGAGAAAGATCACCTCTGTTTTTTTTATTCAGATTAGTTATCATCGATTCGATCACAGAACTCAGATTTCCCCCCCTCTGTGGTTTTGATGCGTCTTCAATCTCTAAAGCAAATAGCTCCAATACACGTCAAAAAAGTGCAAAGCCATTTACAGCTTCCCCTTCAATCTCAATTCAAGGATATTACTCCAACTGCGCAGTAGTTTGCACCGGGTACACTCACCGACGATAGTGTGAAAGAAAACTTATTTCTTTAGATTAAACAAAAAATATATTCACTATTTTTTAAACATGCAAGCTTCACAATAGCGCGTATAAGTCATCAATAAATTACCTATCTAATTGATTCTTTGACGACAGTGTGACAGAAACAAAGTTCTTTAAAAGAAATAAAATATGTATTACGTATGGAAGCTTCAGATTGATTGATTGATTGAGATTCACTTATGAACCGTCAATAATCACCAAAATACAGTTTGATTCTTCTATTGAATTCGGGAAATAGTAATCTATCGTGGAGAAGTGGCGAGAAACTTAGGTTACCCTTGACCTAAAGCCTACAATTGTGGCTAGTTTTGCTTCTTAAACCTTTGGAGAACTTACTTACAGACAGATACAAAGCAAAACAGTTAAGTACCTAGTCTACTTCTCTGTGTTCTTCTGTAATGTTGAGTGTCTCATTTCTAAAGAAATTTTAGTCTGGTATAGGTACTGTTCTATGTACCAGAGGATTTTTTATATACTTTAACGTTTATGATGAGGCAGCTAAAAATAGCATATGGGTTTCCTAAACTTCCAGCTCCTCCAACTTATTTTCGCGTAAGCTATGATTTTTGACGCCGACTGTATCCCAACCCAGAAAGCACACTCTTACATATAGTCCAGTAATTTTAGCAATTTTGAACCACGATCTGCGGAATAATTCCTAGTGAGCTGAATTTTTGTATACACCTTCATTATGATATTGTAATGATGATGTGAAAAATCGACATTGATATCGTGCCGGCTAAAAAAGTTCTAGGGGTCCAAACGTCACGAAAATCAGTTTTTCGCAAATATCTCGCGATCTATTGCTCAGATTTCAATAATGGTTTCATAAAAGTTGTTCGTCGTAAAATTGTCTACAAAAAAGGTCTCTTGCATTTTTCTGTACAATTAACCGTTTTTGAAATAGAGACTAAAATGCACTCACATCTGGTATTGTATACCGTACGGCGCATACCAAGGCATAAACCCTATTGTTTGTTTTTTCCCCTTTTTAGCTTGTTTGTTTTTTGTTAGTATGATGTTCTACATATAGAAATATAAAGGACTTGAAATACTAGTACAGTCAGGAAAATAGCAATATCAACTATAAAAAACTAAGTGGCAATTTTTTTTGTCACTTTATAACTCAAGAACGGGCTCATCGATCCAAACCAAATTTTCAGGGTTTGTACAGACTATTTAGTAGATGTTTTATGTGAAGTTTGAACAAAATCGGTCGCTTCACTTTATACGTAGCGAAGCACAAACCGGGCCGCTAGTAATGATATAGATATGCTATGTCCAGTGACGTTTGAACCCCTATAACTTTTTTAGCCGGCACGATATCAATGTCAATTTTTCACAATTTCATCACAATATTATAATAAAGGCGTATACAAAAATTCAGCCCACTAGGAATTTTCCCGCAGATCGTGGATCAAAATTGCTAAAATTCACATTGCATATCTATATCATTACTAGCGGCCCGGTACGTGCTTCGCTACGTATAAAAAGAACGACCGATTTTGTTTAAACTTCACATAAAACATATACTAAATAGTCTGTACAAACCCTGAAAATTTGGTTTAGATCGGTGAGCCCGTTCTTGAGTTATAAAGTGACAAAAAAAATTGCCACTTAGTTTTTTATAGTTGATATTCCTATTTTCCTGACTGTACTAGTATTTCAAGTCCTTTATATTTCTATATGTAGATCATCATACTAACAAAAAACACACAAACAATAAAGGGAAAAAAACAAACAATAGGGTTTATGCCTTGGTATGCGCCGTACGGTATACTGTGACATATGTGAGTGCACTTAAGTCTCTATTTCAAAAACGGTTAATTGTACAGAAAAATGCAAGGGACCTTTTTTGTAGACAATTTTACGACGAACAACTATTATGAAACCATTATTGACCTCTGAGCAATAGATCGCGAGATATTTGCGAAAAACTGATTTTCGTGACGTTTGGACCCCTATAACTTTTTTAGCCGGCACGATATCAATGTCGATTTTTCACATCATCATTACAATATCATAATGAAGGTGTATACAAAAATTCAGCTCACTAGGAATTATTCCGCAGATGAAATCTAAAATTCCTGGACTAATAACTACACAACATTTATAAGGTATTTGGATTCAATTCAGATCGACTGTACGTTTATTTGGTATTGCGATATTAATTTTAATATCCAACGTTGGAGCTATCGAACTGTTCATTGAAGTCAAAATGACGCCACATCGATGAATATTTTTACCAAACCGTATATTTACTTTGTATTTTTACGAACAGCTTGATGTGAACACAAAGTCAGCGAATACACCAAAGTACCTTTGGTTTGATACCGCACATTATATCTGTGCATGCCATTATTCTTCACAACAGTACTTATTTTTTTCCTATAACACTGAAGATGCTATAAATAAATACATTGTACGGCGGAAAAGAAATGAACACAGAACGTCAATGTAATAAGATATAAAAAACTCATTCAATAACTACTTATTCTATGAACATCGCAACGAATGACAATACTAAGGAAAGCACAAAGGATGGACTTAACAATGTAGGCACTCTAGTACATACCCTCAATTTTCAAAGGCTACATTGCAAAGCAAATCAGACATAAAAGCAAAAACGTCAGAGACCCCAACACCGATTAGGACGACACACTTAACAACGATATCCGTATTTTGTGAGATTCGAGTGTCCTTAGGTCCTTCAAGGCCGTCGCACAACGTTTGCTTTTCGAATGTGAACCTTATGTTTCGGAAATACGGTAGACAGAGTTTCGGGGTTAATGTGGAAAATGCACAGGACCACAGTGTAAGTTATACAGTAGAAATAATATTTTAATATTTACTTTAGATTTAATCACACATATGAATGAACATTTTTTTGCCGAAAAACGAATATACTTACAATGAATACATTTTTCGTTTAATTATAACTCTTCTATGCTTACTTAAATTTTTATACTTTATATTAGATAGTATTGAAGTTGTTGAACCAGTAGTAAGCATTTGTTGTTAAAAAAATATTTCTAATACTTGGTTAACTAAAGATGTGTACCTACAATTATTATATAACTGAAAATAAATGATAGAAGAGGCTCATTTTATTTAAAGGTGCCTTATGTTTCCTCAATATTAGAGGGTATAAAAAAAATATTGAACACGCAACCTCCGTTGAAAAAACGACGAAGTCTGAACAACAAGTAAGAGTAAAGAGATCTTTCAAACATCCTTAGCACGAACTGGGAATGAAACTTAAATAAATGGATCCACGTGCTGCTTTTAAAGGTAGTGCAAAGTTATCTTTGACCGCGATCTCACCGGCGGAGATGCCACGTAAGAGTACTTGCTTACTTACCCAGGACCACTTTCCACTCTTACACTAAACACTTTACGTGAGAAAAGAACAAGGATAGGACTTCATTTAAATTTTAACTGCATTTACAGTAGGTAAAACAGCGAATTATTATTGCCTCACTGGATAGTAAAGACCTTTTGAAATTAAATCATATTGTTTTTATGATGTCCCCATTGTGGTGAGGCTTTCTCTAAACTGTGGGGGCTATCAAAAAGTTAGCGTATTCTTTTTTACAAGTAGTAAATACACCTGTACATACATAAGCGGTACGGATACCTTTCAAACATCATCTCAAGTTTGATCTTTTTTGCATCAGACTTCATAGTTGAATATTTTGTTTATGTTTTACCTTGATTAGTTACTGATATGTTGCTGTACTGTAGGCTTCTTTGATCATCCACCCTTTCAAATTGGATTAACCGTTATTTTCCGACGCATAACACGAACCTTTGACGTCTTTGCATTTCATTAAAAAGTCAAACATCTTTTTACTTTGTGCAAGTTCATATTATGCGTTGTTTTTGTATTATAGCCGTATTTACTCTGCGGTAGAAGGTACACGTTTGTCGATCATATGGATTATATACTTTATATCTGTTGAAAGAATATTAGTCTTCAGGACCTCATTTTCAATATAGTTTTAAAAAAAATATTTTGTGATGAGGCGCCTTTCAGAATACCAACTTTTAAACTCATATAAAACTAGATGTCTTGCACGTTTTAAAAGCCTAAATAGATCATTGGAAGTGAGAAATAATTATGCCGGCTAAGTAGATCTTTTCCTTTCTTTTATATTCCAACTAGTCAAAGTTTTAAAGGAACTAAACTTTATGAATTTGAAATGCCCTAACTCTTTCTTTACTTTAAACATTTTTGCATATTTTTGTAATAACTGACAAAACTTACGATGATGGAATGTTCTTGAAGTTACATCCCATCTTTATAAGTTTTGTAAGTTTACAATATAATTTTCTTTTTCTGTCAAATGTTATTCTTTGAAGTTATCCTGAGTGTCCTGGCTTGGCTAGTGTGTTTAAATAAAACGCTTAACCAAAATTGTGTAACTTACTTTCAGCACATAGTTTAGCTGCACATATAAAAATTACTTCATGTACTCACTATATCAGTAATAGTAAAAAACTATAACTACGATCGTGAGTACCGTAACATTACTTACTAAAAACACAACATTTATTACCCAAGATTAAGTCGTCAAACCAGTTGTTTTCAATTAAAAACTTGTGTCCCTGCCCGTTTTCTTTCATTTAAAAAACGAAACAAATCGTTCGCACCTCCTCCATTCGACTCGCATCAATCGCGTCTATTGCACTTATTTACCGTCACTCTCTATTGTGTCCTTCTCTTTGTGCGGAGTTGATTTACTGCTCCTCTGCTCTGTGACCCTCAAGCAACAGTTGAGATGCGTGAGGGGCGCGCGGGGGGAGGGGCAAAATCAATAGACCAGGCCGGGGCAACCCCGCCCCGCCAAAACATCCCAGTGTTGATATGTGGCTTTTTATATTACGTGACCTCTTGAAGGGTTAAAAACGAAACTTTGTTTAATAAAGGTACAATTTTATTGAACATTCTCCTTATATCGAATTTCGTTTGTCTGTCTCTCTGATATTTGAGAGCATCGAAGCACTTGAAAATTAAATGATTCCCCGTCCTACTCGTGTTAACAACAAAGTAACTCCTTTTACTACTAAGGGAATAAAGTACCCGGTGTAATGTTTTTCCTTACCGATTTCGCGACGATAGATGTTACTGTCACTTTGATATCGGTTTTGTAAATAATAATATTAATATGAAATTGATAACCACAAAAATATTCTTTCCATTAATTTAGTGACAAAGTTTTCACTGAGTCACATTAGTGTATGTGATATTACTATACACTGACATACATGCATTACATTGAGTTAACTACTACATATTTTAGTGATGGCATTGTTTCAATAAGACCTTTTACAGCCCTTCCATATAAAAGACAAGGCAAACATTGTCAAAATGGACCTTTTTAAAAATATATTGTGCTGACGTATTTACTTCAAGCAATTTCATCGCTCCACGTGAAAGATAAATACTTTGCTCATTTCAATCTTGCATTTAATCATTTCATACGTGAATTTCTCTATTATTTGGCACATTCGAATAAATGTCACCACCAAACCACCGTTAGCTCACATATCATTAAAGTACGACCCGCATAGGCCCGTGTGCGCAAATTTTCGGACAATTAAACATGCCCAATTTGTCACTATTATTCCCTCATTACTGGGAATGTTTATCTTGCGTATAGTCACCATAAAATTAAAGCATGCATTAGCCGAAAATAGATAGCTCTTTGTCGACATGGATTATATAATTAACCCTAGAACGATCCTAAGCAATGGTCCACTTTGAGAACCTAACCATTTTTTTTATGTTATATAGAGGGAAACGGACAAGAGAGTCACCTGATGTTAAGTGAGCACCGCTGCCCATGGATATAAACAACCGCACAATGGTCGCAGATGCTTTGCCTGCCTTTAAGACCCCATACCCTGCCCAACTGATTTCTGGCTATCTAACTCACCTGCAGAAGCCAAAAATATGAGCAGGTGCTCTATGTAGATTACGCCAGGTGTTCAAATTACGGGTGCTCTAAAACTAGGTGCTCGAAGCGGACTACTTCGAGCAAAGTAATGTCAAGCTATGCAGAGTATATTCCGAATTTCGGCGACCGCCTAAAATTAAACGGTTGAAGGTCAGAGGCTGCGTTGTGACAAATTATTAAGCGATTCTGAGCTGCGTGCCTCTCTGACATAGTGAAAATATTCAGTGGAGAGAAAATGTCACATAATTTGCTTGAAAAAGGTTCTACGCTGTCTAGGACGAAAAGTTGTGGACTTGATTCCCACGCAAGACAAAATTATGTCCAACTATGTAGCAAGTAAAGTTTTCTTCATGCTTGGATATTTCAGTATATTAAATTCATCTATTGTATAGAAGATCAAATTTTACATCCACTGTTGGTTGGAACTAATATCCGTAACTAAAGTGCTTAAGCTACTTATCACCAAGTCAGATCAGTGTTTACGATGTTGTAAGATTATTTATTGTTTGATTATCTTTATTATACGTGAACCTCATGGTATATTGATTAATTTATTTCGATACAGCCAGACTGTTATCTTATACTCCAAACTACCACATGGTGTGTAGTAATACGTTATTATTTAATTTACTGGGCGTCTCAATTTTTTTAGAAATAAAAATGTTTAGAAATTCAAAACCTGTAATTAGATTTCTAACGTATGGCTAATAGAGCTTGTTATTTTCAGAATGCAAGATGTTAAATATTGATTTTCTTTACCAAACCCAATAAGTATTGCTTTTGAAGTATTTTAGCTCACACACTGTCAAGAACGTCTAAGACCTCTTTTTTTGAAGATATTAAGTAGCTGACAAACCACGTAAAAGCTCTTTTTCTTGCGTTTCTAACTGTTTACTTTAACTAATTACTTGACTACGAGCGTTTTATTTTGTTAAAAGATAAAAGTATAACCCTGAAATGACAAACCTTTGAAGTAAAACTGTGAACCTTGCAGAAAGAGTTTGACTTTTTAAATTAAATATTTGAGGTTGTTTGAAATTTGTATTGTTTAAATCACTTACTTGAAAAAAATTGAGTGTCACTGTTGGGTTCGATATAATATTGGGATTTGAAAACTGTTAGAGTTTTTAGAAATGAATACTACCATAATTAAACAAAAATCATTCCAAGTTGATATGGAATGCAAACTATGTATTGAGATCTCGCATTCTTGATCTTCAATCTCCAACGATTTTATTTGGATTTCAAATTAAAAGTGCCATCTTTTGAAGAATTTTTTAAGGAATAAATATTGTTTTCTCAGTATGAATAAAACAAAACTGCCATTTTAAGCGTTAGACACTGAAAATTTTAATTTTTTCTTGGTATTGTCAAAATGAACACACACCAGCGATCAAATGCAGGAGCATGCGTACACATACAATTTTAATTTGCGTCGCTACAAATGACCCACTTTTCACATCAGCAAACGTGTGGAAACTACGATAGTAGGATCAAGTTTGTTTTATTCATATTGCTTGTTTGAATACTAATAAAATTTTCAATATAATAATATTTATTTATTTATTTAACTAGCGGCTGCCCGCTCCTCCGTCCGTGGATTTCGATTTCCAATAGCCTAAAGCCTTCCTCGTCTAATGGACTATCCAACACAAAAAATATTATTTTTCAAATCCGTGCAGTAGTTCCTGAGATTAGCGTGTTCAAACAAACAAACAAACATACAAATAAACTCTTCAGCTTTATATATTTGTATACATATAGTTTTTTGCACCAAATACAACAATTGACAAACAGAAATAGTTACATAAAATAATTTTGACGGTTTCGATCGCGACGTTCACATAGGTATTGGACTGAAAACCTAGTCAACGAATGTTTATTCTAATGTTTTCTTTAACCATGTAATAGAATGAACAATCATTTTCATCTAAGATGATCCCGGTTGACTATTCAATGGAAAATCGACACTATTCTAACGCATGGAAAACCCCATGGAAAATCATATTATATACCAGCTTGTGGAGCAAATTCCCTTAAAATAAAGCAAATTTGGTATAAAAAGTATACCTGTCACAGAAATTATCAAAGCTGAAAAAGATATAGTACAGATGGTAGGTCGAATTAGCGCTATTTGACCAGAAAAATGTACTAGCACAGTTTGTCCTTTTGATCTTTTTTTCAGTGTTTTACATTCTAAACAACCAGACTCAAAGGCCTGTCGACAAAACAAAAACTGCGCATACAATTGACCGCCTCGAAAAGTTTTTATCTAAATAAATTGGAACCGGCCTTAAAATAAATAAAAACCAGTAAAACGTTTCTATATTGATTACGTACCCATTCCGGAATTTACATAAATAACGTATTCACTAAGTGTAGCTTCATCCGGCGCATTCGATTTAAATAATTCAATTGCCGGTTTTAGTAAATCGTTCATTATCCGGACCTAGTGGTTCAGTCAATTTGACATTGAGACATACAGAACTAGCTTTTCCTTGCATTATTCGCTAAGTTGTACATTAGTTATTGCTAAATAAAAATAACCTCTTCTTATAATCGAAGCCAAAAAAATATTTTTTTCTTTTTTAACAAAACTTGCCATCTATAGCCTTCATTTATATTGTAATGTTCCTTTCAGGGTATGTTGGTATCGATATTATTTTTCGTTCATAATACAATCAAGGCCTATTGACCTGAATTGTATGATCTAACATTTAACAACAATTATGAATTCAAAAAAAACTTTAAAATTCAATTAAAATCGACCGAGACCCGGGCCGGCGGATCAGATGGTCCAACAGTAACCGCCTATAATATTTATTCGGCCTCTGTTTTGTTTGCAAAGAAACACCGAAATAGGATTACGCCGAACGCCGGAAGCTCGGCTCCGCGCGAGTCCCGGATAGGCATAAATAATTCAACCGGCTGCCCTATAGGCAGTAAGTTTGGACCGGATCGATTGGGGCTGGCGCGTTACGATCGAATTAAGCCGTCTGTATGCCTTTTTTGAGGAGTGATGACGAGTTCTGAATTGTGCCGGCTTAGAATAGTGGTTTACCATTTTAAAGTGGAATGGGGTAAGAAATAACTAAGACCGGAGTACAAAGTGTGGAATCGGTATGTCTGATTATCCAGATAGCTTGCGAATTAGTCGAGGTCCACATTTATGTTTTTAATATTGTAAATTTGAAAGTTTGTTTGTTTGGATGTTTTTCCGTTAATCACGCTGGCTTAGCTGATAGGATACTTAATGTCCCGACTAAATGCGAAAGGGATAAAACAGGAATCTTGATGAGAGCAAATCCGTGGGTAAAAACTAGTTTTAAAATATCTCTAAAACAATAACTTTGTATACTTTACTTGACTTATTGCTCATACAAATCATCATTTATACACATTATCTTAACTTTATATATTATATACACTATCATAATTCAAAAGAAAAGATTCGATTTGTTGATTGTTTGATTGTTTGAATGAAAATACTCCAAAACGATCGATTGTAATGAAATTTTCTGCAGATATTAAATTGACACTGGAGAGGGTCATGGCCTACTTTTATCCCAGAAAAACATCATGTTCCCATGGGATGACGTCGTGTGGTCCACGCAAAGCCGCTGGCGGAAGGCTAGTCATTTAAATATTTAAGGCATATTGGTTTCAGGAAATTGGAACACTGTAAAAAGCCTCGTATCAATTATTTACAGTGTACGTCAATCGAAAAATCTTTCAAAGGAATACCAACATATAATTATCGTATTTTTACGTAATTATGTTAAAATAGGAGGGAAATACCGTGTGATGTAATTAATTTCTTTGTATTTGTCTTGTAAAATAGAAGAAATTTCATTCGCAGACGGTAAAATGACTAATAAAGTTGGATATTGTTTCAAATCAGACTGACTGACAGAGCTTAAGCTTGTACGAACGCTAAGATACGGTATTCACTCATTCTATTGTGTTTTGTCTCACTGATTAGCAGCTGGATAGATTTTAAAGTCATAATATTACCTACATATGGTAATTCTTATAAATTAAGGAACTTAACGTACCAAAAATGTTTTATATGTATATCGTTCTCAGAAAATTCAAGTTGATATAACTCTAACTTTCGTGTTGCATAACAATTGGACAACATTATCACTGGTCTAAACGCGATATTATTTAGATTTGGAAGTCTTATACTTATTATGGGAAATTAAATAACTACATACAAACAGTGCAATGGAATTTTACCTCAAAATATCTTGAACACATCGTATTTAACCTTTACATTTTCATTTCGGGTCTGTTCAAATTAAATACTCATTTTATTATTTTAATTTAATATAACCGTTGCCACGTCTAAAGTTAACAGTCGCCTATAATATCAAAATTGAACTGTGAAACGACCGGACGGCAAAAGCAATTAGCCCACAATATGAGGGAAATGTCAACAGCTACTTACTACAGTTGTTTGTGGTGTGTCGTTAAATTTCATAGAGTTGGTTTATATCTTTTGGGTTAATAAACGTATCTCACTGAATAATAAGCCTCACATGCTATTGTGCTCCTGGCAAGCACAATTTAAGTGCATAACTTTGGTAATTTTTACTCAAATACTGTATCTTATTTATTGTATTAGTAACTAGCGGTGGCCCGTGACTCCGTCCGGGTGGGTTTCCACACACATAGTGTCTGCCATACTATGTCTAAAAGCTTTGCTCGTCAAGTGGACTATCGAACACAAAAGTTATCTTTTTCAAATTGAACCAATACTTCCTGATATGAGCACGTTCAAGCAAACAAACGAACACTATTATATGAGTATAGATTGTGGAATAAAGATATTCGCATATACTTCTAGATTAGACAACACAGCTTTTTCATAGCTTTTAGTTTTGTGGAAATCCAAAAGATTTTTACCGCAAAATTAGCGCTGCAGAGCAATTCAAAGACACATTAAAGCGCAAACGACGTACAAGCTCACTGATTTATTGACATACATCTTTTGTGTCGCCGCACCCAACACAACGCTCGCATTAACACGGATTCAGTGAAATTCCGTCATAACGAGTTCTCTTAAAACTGGATAAAACGGGATAAAACAGGAATCTCACAATTTGGCTTGCGAGGAAAAATCTCGCGTTTTCGACGCTGCGTTGGCAATATTATGCATTGTGTATTTGGAACACATGAGCGTGTTTAATGAAACAACGGAGTGTTTCTGTGCCTCATTCGAAGCTTCAAGCGAGTGTGAGAAATTTAAGCCGATATTATTTCGATTATATTATTTTAAATGTCTTTAGAGAGCAGACAATGAGCTGAGATTGAAGTAAAAAAAAATAGATTTTTCCTGAAGGTAACAACTAAGCTGTGTAGTGTTTTATTTATAATATTTTTTTAAGGTATAATTTAACGTTAGACTGCGAATCTGCCGAACATAAAATATAACTTTAACGTAAAATTTGCTCAATTTTAGAAAGTTTTTGAAACAATTGCATTAATTATACGTCTGTTAAAGCACCCACGTGTAGTTTTAGTATTGAAAAGTCTCATTCATCATTGATATAATATGGGACACGTGTCGCCTACTTGCCAATTACCAACCACTTTACCTTAATGTTCCTTAGTACGAGTATTCCCAAAATAGAATGATCATGCGATTGTTAAAGTATGGCTCCTTTCAACAGAAGCTCAATATGATTGAGAAATTTCACCCTAACTTAACAGAATGCCTTTAAATATTCGATGAAAGAGCAACGTCTTTTAAAACTTTTACAAGTATTACAGGATTTTTCCTGTTAATGTTATTAATTTTCCGCGGCGACCTGAATAAAGTTTTCTCGTTTAGGCAAATGAGATTAGACGCCTCGCCTTGTAAGATGGTTCGAATGCACTTACAATAAGTTTAAGAATTTTGATTTGATGGGCGGCAAAATTTTAGGAATTGTGAAATATTTTAATATGTTCGACATATCTTTGAGAATTAGAGTATTTGTTTGTTCGAACGTGCTAATCTCCGGAACTACTAGTTCGAATTGAATAATTATTTTTGTGTTGGTTAGTCCATTAGTTGAGAAAAGATTTAAGCTTTAATTAAACATATGTGTGCGGAAACAGAAATGCACGCGGAATGAGCCGCGGGCGGCCGCTAGTTAACTATAAAAATTGGCCAAGTGCGAGTCGGACTCCCGCACTGAGGGTTCCGTACAAATTCTATTTTTGACGTACATATTAAAAAAACTACTGAATAGATTTCGTTCGAACCAATTTTCGTTGGTAGTTTTTGTGGTAATGTACATTATATATTTATTTCAGATTTATCATCCTCTTACTTTAGAAGTTAGAGGGGGGGGGGACACACTTTTTTCCACTTTGGAAGAGTCTGTCACGCAAAGTATTCACTTTAGAAAAAAATGAGCTTAGAAACCTCAATATATTTTTTAAAGACCTATCCATAGATACCCCACACGTATATGTTCAATGAAAAAAAATATTTTCAGTTTCAGTTCTAACCATGGGGACCCCCCATTTTTTTATTTTTTTTTTCTATTTTCGTGTGAAAACCTTGTTGCGGTTCACAGAATACATCTACTCACCAAGTTTCAATAGTATAGTACTTATAGTTTTGGAAAAAAGTGGCTGTGACAGACTGGCGGACAGACAGACAGACAGACAGACAGACATGACGAATCTATAAGGGTTCCGTTTTTTTGCCATTTTGGCTACGGAACCCTAAAAACGTACAAATTGAGCAACCGCAAGATATTACAAAAGCTCACTGCAATAATGCGATAAGTAAATAAATTATAATAAGGTTAAACCTTGTGATATTCACTGGTAACACCGAATTATCATAATTTTGCGGCCAGAAAATAAGGTTAATGAAAGTACGACTACGATAATCACGTATAGTTCAATAAATAACATTAAAGCGGATAAGTAGTGTCATGTGGTCTGTTGTTTGTCGTCCCAAATTGCCAATAATTAAGTTACTAGGATAGTGGTTTTATTCCTTATATGGGTCAGGGAGTGATTGTACTTTCTATATTGCTATGTTCTGAACTATCGGTTTTCGATGACGTGATTTTGTGTAGTCGATACTTATTGATAACATTATACGAGTGGCATGTCGTCTCAAATTGAATACGAAATATGTATTTATAAAAATAAGTATTTATAATAAATAATGCGAGAATGTCAGTTAATATAAGCACTACAAATATGTTGTATTCCCTAAACTACCATCTAAGAACATGTATTATCGTTACCATTTTAAGAAACGTTTTTAGTGGGTTAGTGGAAGTCACTGATACAGTGATTAGCATTTTTTTTTAAACTGGAAATCTCGTTGCGTCCCTCAAACATGATCATCGAAATAGTTTTTCCTATAATTGTGGTAGTATCATCACTCCTTAGTCTGTCTGGAATTCGTAAAAAGTTGTTTTATTGTATAAAAGTGCTTGCGGCTTCACCCTCGTAGAATTGGGTTTCTCAGAGAAAATCTTTATCGAGACCCCTTGGGACCATCACGTTTTCAGGGATACCATATGTCCTTTCTAGCTAAACCATGTTCGTATCCACATTTCATCTTAATTGCTTCCATATCTATTTCCGCGTTATCATATGGCATATGATGTTATGTAGCTTAACAAAGTAATGAGACTTTTTGAACATAGCTTATAGTAAATTAATTGTGCTTAGTGCACTATTGCAAAATATTATCAGGTAATTTATCACTGCGTTTCTTATCACAGGCAAAAACTCACTTTGGGTCGCTGCGCCATCGCAGTAAGAGTATGTAAGTCTCCTTAAAGCCTCAACTCATTTTAAACATAACTTAAAACACATCTTTTGAAAAATATAGTTTTTTTTTTTTGTAAAATACAAGTATGTTCGTCTTATTCATCACTCATACAATAAAGCATGTAGACAATGAAATTCAAAGTCTTAATGCAGACTGTTAGATAGCAGGACAGGTACAAACATATATAAATGTCAACGTAAGACCACTTTCAAAGGCTGCCAAGTACAAACATTGTCGGTATGGGATTTCCTTGGAACAAATAAATCTTTGCAGGAGGCTAACGTTCTTTGGCTAGGTAGCGCGGCAGTTTATCGTTTACCTACATTGCATTTGTTTTCATTCCGCACTCTATTGTTTGAAACATGTTACCGTGTTTACTTAGGCCCGGAAAGTCGTTAACTGGGTTATATTGCTTACTACATTATAATGGTTTCCGAAATTGAAGCCAGTTTTGTCCAACGAATGAGGATAAATTAAATAATACTTGTTTTGCGCACGGAACGTTAATACGGATATAAATGTTGCTCGGTGGCGTTGTAAGCTTTTCAATTCCTTTTATACTTGTTTTGTTTAGGTATATCCACGTGTAGTGAAATGTTGAATAAAATGTTGGGTTTCGGAAGTTGCGCTTTTTATGGGCAATTAGCCAATTTAAGTGTACCATATTCGTAATCGTAAATGAAACCAAACAAGGTTTAATTAATGAGTTACTACAGAATAATAAGTATGTAGGAGATTATACACATTATTTTAAAGCACTTTCCATACTCCTACAATATAAAAAAATGAATTATTTTATAAAAAATATACGATTATTTTCTTTTTTCTTTATTAATTACTTACTCGCCAAAATGAGTTCAAAGCCAGTAAGTTTCTTAATTCAAATTCCAAAAAGTTTTTACAACGAATAGTTTAGTTTTAAAGAGTACCAGACGAACAAAGGAATCAATTACGTTGGGCTGAAATTTTTCATGTTCAAAGTTATGACAAAATTAAGGAAAGCAGTAAAAATAACTATTGACTAAAAGACGGCTTTATTAAGTCTCGTAAAGCAAGTTTACCTATATTTTAATATAATATTGGATTTTTTTTAAATATTAAGTAGAGACTTTATTATAATTTACCCACAGACCTGAAATAATATGCTAAATGCTTGAAGCTAAATATACAAAAAATATAATTCAATATTGCACTGCAAGCGTGTATTAGATTTAAACTTGGTTTCCGTTTTATGGAAAATGCCTTGGAATATTTATTTCTTGTTGATTTTACCTGAAGATTAAGCGAATGATACATACCAACCAACTAGGGGTTTTACTTTTATTTTTATTGTTTAATCTGTATACCGCAGCTAACGTAAACCATACCTTTTATGATCGTTTCCTTTATACCAGTTTTACGTTCTAGATAAAGATTCTTATGCATATAGAAACAACCATAAATGTGGTACGAGATTATGGCTTCGTTTTTTTTTATTTTGCGTTAATTTCATAATTTTAATGGTTGAATCAATATACATATTAGAAGGTTAGTACACAGTGTGTCTTATTTTTTTTTGTGTCGAGCCCTTTGCTGCAGAGATCTTGGCTGACTACCAAAGCCAAGGGTCACAGGTTTGAATCCTGCTAGGGGCAAATGTTTGTGTGTTTAACATCGGCATTTATACTCGACTCATGAATGTTTATAAAAGTATTTAATTCTCATAATCTAGCTTCCATAGAACAAGCTTATGGCTAAGTTTGGGCACAGATAACATATATGTTTGGGGCTAGACAATTGGCGTTGTTAGCCCAAAGAATTTATTCATTTCATTTAATAATTAAACTGGATATTCACTAGCTACCCTATTCAACTCTCATTCAGCGCATATTAAAATATATTATTGTTAAATACGCGTCGAGTAGCTTTGCGGTAGTCTTACCCATTAACTATTTAGGATTTTCCGTATGGTTTGGCTTGCAGAATGCAATCTAATTTTACCCGTAGACTGCGGAAATAGTGCGGGCGTAAAGTGCATCCTAAGTGAAGCCGACAATGAGTATTAACTTCTACACAGCACTTATATTTAGGATGGTTCGTAAATTGTTGGTTGTTTAGTTGGAAAATTTCAGTGTGGTTCACGAAATATCTGGTTCTCTTTTATTAGGTAAGAGAAAAGCTTTCCATTACAAGCGAAATAAAAATCGAATACGCTCTGGCTTGGTCTTGAGGGTTCGGGTTTAATTCCTGGGTCGGGTAAAATTTGTGTTGATTTTTCCGAACACAGCCCGGGTTTGTGATCACCAAGCTTGCTGATTATGCAGAGTTTTGGGCTTGGTCACCAACCTTGGTGATCAAGCCCAAACTTTGCAACTAAAACATGATTTCAAATGATGGGGGCCTTTGCCCTGCAGTGGGACATTAATAGGCTTATACACTTTACATTAATAACGACATAATAAGCATTTATAATCTTGGCCAATTTGCTGCACTTTAGATTGGTAAAGGTTTTTAATGCCTAATAAAACACCAACAGTGTTAATGTGCTTGTTGTACAAAGTGTTTGACCATTTTCAAAAGAAAAAAGTAGGAACTCATTAGCCCATTTACGCCGTTTAAATTTCAAAATAATACCTGCTTCTAACAAAAGACTTTTTCTAGGTCAAGTGCTAACCACAGTACAGAGAACAAGACATGGACACTAATGCAATTTATACTTGTACAATGTTTGTTTCATGTCGGCCGTAAATTATTAATCCCGTTTTACGGGACTTTGCAGTTTTATGATCATGGCTCCCAGAAGCGAGCTTGTATCCCGTGTTTCTTGAGAGCATTATGTTTTTTACCGAATCTGTTTCGTTAGGGCATCTTCATATTCTATTAACACGCTTTCCTCTTTGGCACTTTTGTTCTTTTGCTATTTTATAATTATGGGATAATTTACTCTGAAGGTGAAAGTCTTCCAAGTTTAATAGATCACATGAAAGGACATTGTTAAATATAAAATAAAAATGTCAAAGTTGGTATAATAAATGTTCAAAGTCAGCACTCATCTTGCTGTCATAATACGATGATACTCTAATGTCGGTTCTAAAGTTACTTGGTTCGATTCTCATCTTAGGTTTAATTAAGTTAATGCTCACTAGCGCAACAAAAAGTATTGACTACATTTCAAAAACAATATAGTGGGCTTCACTCTTGAAAATTAGTCTCAAAGAATAATGAAGTCTCAATGAAGCAGCATATTGAGCTACGTTTGCATAAGCACTTTAACCATATAACATAGTGTCCACTTACTGTTTGCTCACTAAAGTGGCATGAGTAACAGCTTTACTATGAAAAAAAGACCACTTAAATGTTTTAAATGCGGACATTTATAGTCGCTGTGTATGAAAGTGGGTGGGAACGGGTGCATTCCCCATACCCGATGCATTTCCCAGGAAGCACAATGCGTTTCAGCAATCAGTGTCGCCTAATTAGCCACTTTCTGGTTTAACACACCATGTGCAAATGAAAATAGCCGTTTCCTTTGTCGTTTCGGATGAAAATGTTGGTCATAAATTGGTTGTGCTACTGCCATCGTCTGTAAGGGAATTTATTTTGTTGTACCTTTTTTTATTTTAATGTAAATATTATTTTTTCAGATTACTTAAACCATTTGATGTACTAAATTTTGAACATATTGTTTTCGGAACACATGGTCAAAGGTCCTATTTTATAAATAAACTAAACGATAAATAAAAAGAGTCAAGCTTCCTTGTTAATGTTTTTGGCGTTAGCATAAACGTAAAAAAAAATTAAACTACATTCCCAATAAGTTACCAGGAGAGATTGTTCCAGTCAAATTCGAAAAAAGTTAGGAGTTACCATAGTCGTCTAAATAGGTACTAAAACAAGAAAAACAAAATATTTCGGTACAAAATTAAGGTAGTCTGGCTTTAGGCATTCAAATGTTCACATAAAACCTAAAGAAGATCTCTTAGACTAAGCTAAGTAAAACAAGAAGCTTCTTTGTTGCCTTTAAAACGATATTTTTATGTTCTCTAAGGAAATTTTACTTTTATCTCTCAAGCGATTAGTTTTGATCTTCGCGAGCTAGACTCCTTCAGATGGCTCAGAAGATTGGCTTAACGCCATTCTAAGTATTTGATTTAGCACATTGATAAGACGGAGGCAGTGTTATTTCGTACGTAGACAGTAAAGTATGTATTTAGGTGTTAACACTGACTACCGGGGTATTAATTATGTAGTACATGTATACTTTTTACTGCTTGAAGTTTTGAACACGGTATTTCTCCTACGCCAAACTTTCTTATTTGAATAGTTAAAAATATTGTTCCTCAAGCAAGATAGTTCATAATGGTTAGTGCACTGGCCTGGATTGCGAGGGTTGCTGGTTTGAATCCAGCATAATAACATGCTATTTAAAATGTTCATGTATTTTTTCCTATAAGAAATTAATAAAGAGTTTACCTGGTACTCCTAACACGGCTATTAAATCTCCGCCGTGTCCTACCGCAGAGAACTGTGATTCAAAGCGAACGTTAGTGCTGTCCAACCGGGAACACCTTTATGCAGTTTTAAATGCATTTCGCATTTGCATTCGTACTGAAAACTTCGGTTTATGAGGACAGTTTGACTGAGTTTGCGTTTTATTACTGAGATATCATTACGAATATTTTTTTTTAATATTCTTTTTCTGTAACCTTTATTGCGGTGGAGACGTGAAATTGCTGTAGACACAATGATCGGCACACAAAAATTGACAAATTTATCATCCCAAAATGTATGTTTGGACCATTTGAAACATAGGTAGCATAGCATGTATCAAACAGACGTAATAAACAACGATAGCTACATTTAAATCATATATTATTATCAAAACCGAATAAAACTCAACAGAACATTTTCTCAGTAGATCTTGACAGGAAGTATCGATAAATAAAAATGAATTGCATTTAACAACAAAGTTGCCACATTGATTTGAAATAAACGAAACTTGGAGCGTTACAAAGTCCTTAAACAACCGATTTGACAATCGACCGCTCGTCAAATCTGTATAATTTCCGAATAAAATCTGGTAAATGAATGATTTTAAAGTGAATTGCGGTTTTTTATTGCCTTGTGCATTCCCGTAGGACAGTCTTTCCCAAAGTGGGCGATAACGCCCCCTTGTGGGCGCTACAGGTCTCAAGGGGGGCGGGCGGTAAGAGACCCAGAAAGAAAATGGGGTAATTGTGTAGAGGCGGGGGGGGGGGGAGACAGTTCATATATCTGTCCTATATTATTAAATATAGGGGGCGCTAAAAAATATTTATTCTCAAAGTGGGAAGTACACAAAATAAGTTTGGGAACCACTGCCGTAGGACATAAAACGGGCCCTATCGGGGCTTCATTAATCTAGCTCGTAAAGACAGGTTACGATCCTACCTCGATCATCCTCTTTCATTCTTTTAAGTATTTTTACGAGGCCAAAATAGAAGAGGATTTATTATAGACGCAGGTGCCGCGAAAATTCTATGACCCACTAAATGTCAGTTTTAATTATTTTGTTATCACGTTTTTAAATATTTTATGCCGCGCTGGTGCTACATGAAAGGGTTATTTACATACTGACATTGCACTTTTCTTGTTATAGTTTCTAAGCACGTGTTGTAATTACGAATTCTTAGAATATTTGCGACTAAAATGTTAACTTGGAAAACAAAATATAATTAAAATTTAAATGGAACACGTGGTTATAATCGTTTTTAATTTCCTCCCCGGAGGTTTAATTTTCTTTATAAAATATGCCACCTTTTTTCTTAGTGCATTAAAAATATGTGTATTTTTTACACTAATAATTGAATTGGAGCCTACAAAATATTGTATGCTAAAGCTATAACCAACCATTCAGACTAGATACGCATTATTCGATAAAAATGAAAAACCAGACACGCCAATTAAGAGTTTTATCCAATTATCCTTCCCAACAACAAAAAAGAAAAACTTTTTGATGGACCAATTTAAATGTCAGAAGTTGCAATTCAGTATCGGTTTTGTTCATTTCCTTTTGTAATGTTCTGTTGTTTGGACTCTTTCGGATGTAAACCACAAATACTGGGAAAATTTTGAACTAGGTTTTATTTATAAATGTATGGAAATGTTTGAGACGTACTTTTATCTTATGTTTACAGCAATATTAATCAGACTCGGTAAAAGTATGAATATTTAATGACGGTAAAATAAACTCAGTTGCGGTTTCTTTGAATGCAGTTGATCTGCTGAAAAGTATGGACCTGTCGTACTTTTATAAAAGCTTCAATTTCTATCTGGCATTATGACGACATTCTTCTTTAACATGACGCGTTTAAACACATCTCAAATTAACCCACTCTCCGCCAACCAGCAGAATCCACAAAATCATGTTTATATTTATACTCAAAATTAACCCACTCTCCGCCAACCAGCGGAAACATCCAAAATCGTATTTATATTTAACACCAACTTCAACGCGGTGCAATTTTTGAAGAGCTCTGAAATCTATTCGAAGTCGCAGACCGTGAATACGTCACGTGCACGTTACCTCCTCTCCTCCCCCCCACTGGAAACTGCATTCGGAATTTCCGGAGTAAGATCAGTTGGGTGTAAAACTGGAATATTTTGGCATAGATTTGGAACTCTCAGCGGATTTTTGGGAGTGTAAAGTTTATTACACCGGCAATATTTCCTAAATTTACTTTACCAGCTTGAGTTGTATTCCTTGTTCGACAAACTTCATTGGCGATTACAGTGGAGCGGCTCGCCATTGCCTTTTCTATCGATTATTACCAATTATCACCTTTTTTTTTTTTTTTTTTTTTTTTTTTTTTTTCTCGCTGGTGGAATGCCGCCCTCCCAGCCTAGGGGCTGCCGGGAGGACGTGGGTCTCAGCATTGAGACCCCCTTATGCACGCCTGACCGACGGGGGTCGGTTGGCCCTGCCCTGGGCACTCAGACAGTGTGGGGCTCGCCTCTCGAGACGTACCCACCAAACCTAACCAGCGACTCGCCCACTCGTGTTATCATTGATAGAGCCGCGGGGGCCCGGAGGTTATACTCCGCAGCTCTATCTACACGAGCCCCTTTATGGGGACAATGCGGCCACGCCCCTCCTCAGGTGAGGAGGAGGAGGGTTGAGGATAGCCGAGCGAGTAGAGCCATCCCCAACAGGCTGTGAAGGAGCCGTGTTCGATGCCGGCATAGGGACCCCCGCCCCTGTAGCCGGCAGGCTACCTCCACGGGGAGAGCGGGCTGATCGCGTGTTACCGCGTCCGGCCCGCCCTCTCCTTGCCCGGTGCGCGCCAGCAAGGTGGTCAGCCTTGCGCTCGCGCTCCGCCGCTTCCTTGGCTGCCATCACCTCCTCACAAAAGTGCGCGAAGGCCTGCCAGGCCTCCTCCCCACCGAGCATAGCTAAGACTATGCTCGGCAGAGAGAGGTCCCGACCGACCCGCGCAGTGAGGAGGGCGCGCTGCGGAGCCCAGGACGGGCACACCACTAGCGTGTGGTGTGCAGTGTCCTCCGCAGCAGCGCAGTGATGGCACCTTGGAGTGTCCTCCCGTTGGATGCGGTGCAGGAATGACCCGAAGCACCCATGCCCCGTCATCACCTGCACCATCCGGAAGGACACGGACCCTCCCGGGCGCTCAAGCCACCGACTCAGAATTGGGGCGAGCGCGTCCAGGGTGCGCCGTCCGTGGCACGCCTGCATCAGGTCCGACTGCCAGCGCCGGACCATGATGCGTCTCTCCTCGTCGCGGACCTTGTTCCGCTCCGCGGGCGTATAGGGATCGCCCGCTGTCCGCTTCGCCGTCGTCCAATTGTAGACGGCGGCCAGCACCTCTGCCTCATGCTCCCATGGCGGAAGCTCCGCCAGCGCGCAGGCCGCGTCAAACCCGACCGTGCGGTAGGCACGCGCGACCCGCGTCGCCACCACTTTCTGCGGCCGGCGCAGAAAGGCCTTGTTGCTCCTCCTGGCCAACGCCTCTGCCCAGATGGGGGCACCGTACATCGCCATCGAGCGAAGAATGCCGGCGTACAGTCGCCGGCATTTGGCGCTCGGGCCCCCAAGATTGGGCATTAGCCAGGAGAGGCTGTCCGCAGCTTTCAGGACCCGAAGTGACATCCCTTTAAAATGGGGACCAAAATGCCACTTCGAGTCCAGAGTAAGCCCGAGATATTTCATCTCGGGCTTGATGGCGACCTGCACCCCGCCGACTAAGACGGAAGCGTCGGCGGGGCACCGCTTGCGGGGAGGTGGAAAGAAGATCGCCTCCGTTTTATGGAGTGCGACCTTTAACCCCAGTTGGGCGATACGGTTGGCCACTAGGCCGCCGCCGACAGAAGCGAGGCGCGCTACGTCGCGGAAAGTCTTCCCCCGGGCACAAAGGAGCGTGTCGTCGGCGTAACACAACACGCTCGTGTCCGGGAGAAGCTGTCCCCGCAGCAGCCAGTCGTAACCGAGGTTCCACAGGAGTGGGCCCAGCACTGAGCCCTGTGGAACCCCGGTACTGACATCGTGGCGTTTGATGGCGCCCATCTTGTCCACGTAAACTACCTCTCGCTCGGAGAGGTAGTCACCAATGAGCGTCTTGAGGTACGAAGGCACTCCGAAGAAATTGAGTGCCTCCATAATGGTGGCGTGGGGGAGGGAGTTAAACGCGTTGGCAATGTCGAAACTGACTGCGATAACTCCCAACCCCCGGTCGTGCGCCTCCTCACAATAGCTACGAAATTTGGTCAGGGCGTCTATTGTGGACCGCCCTGACCGGAAACCGAATTGTCGGTCCGAAAGATCCGGACCGACTTCACACAAATGGGTGACGAGGCGGGCTGCAATGAGCTTTTCGCACAGCTTGCCCACCTCGTCTAGCAATACAATTGGCCGGTAGGCGGAGGGGCTGTCCGCCGGCCGGCCAAACTTTTGGAGGAGGATCAGCTGACCCTCCTTCCAGGCGCGCGGGAACCTCCCGGTCGCAAGAATGTGATCGAAGAGGCCCCGCACGCGGGCACGCATCTCCGGCAACGCCAGGGCGAGGACCCGAGCCGGCACGCCGTCCGGGCCGGGAGCGGTCTTTTTCCCCCTGAGACGAAGCTCCAGGGCGCTAAACTCCTCCGAGGTGACAGGTGGAGGAGTTTCCAGAGGTAGCTCGAAAAGACCGTTGGCCGGTCTCATTAGCGGAGGCTCGAAATTTTGTGGTGGGGCGGGGAAAAGTGCCCGCACCACGTCATCCAGTAGGCTCGGTTCGAGGGTCTCTGTGAGGGGAGGGCCGGCGGGGCGCAATTTTTGGCGCGCCGCCTTATAGGGAATCCCCCACGGATCTCGATCGAGACCCTCGAGCATCTCCTTCCGCGCCTCGCCCTTCGCTACGCCGATGGCCGTTTTGAGGGCGCTCCTGGCCTCACGATAAATATCGTAGAGGCGAGCGTCCTCTTCGGGGTCGCGACGCCGCCTACGGTGGTAGCGACTGTAGGCTCTACGGGTCGAGAAACAAGTTTCCCGTAGGCCCGCGAGCTCCTGCGACCACCAATAGGCGGCGGTCTTGGACCCTGGGCGGCCGGACCGAGGCATCGAAAGATCGCATACCTCGGTCAGCGATCGGCGCAGCTGGACTGCCGCGGCGTTGACGTCATCGGGGAACGTGGGGCTGAGCCAATCTTGGAGAAAGGATGCCTCCTTGGCTAGCCCCTTGTCCAATTTCGTCAGCGCCCAGCGAGGAAACGGGGAGCGGGCGGTAGGAGGACCACCTTGGAGGGTGGTCTCTCGGACCAGGTACCTGATGTACCTGTGGTCCGAGAGGGACTCGGTGGTATCCACCCTCCATTCGACGATACGCGCGGCTAATGGTTGGGTGGCGAATGTTACGTCCACCACCGAACCGCCCAGTTGCCGCACACACGTGTGCACTGAACCTCTGTTTAGGGTGGTCAGGCCATGTGCGATAACCCACTCCTGGAGGAGCTCTCCCTTCGAGTTGGAGGCCCGGTTTCCCCACGTCTCTGATTTGGCATTAAGGTCCCCCGCGAGGAGGACCTGCCGCGGCGCCAGGCGTCCCAGCACGGCGCCCAGGGAGTCGAGGAAATCCTCGAACTCCCAGAGTGGGCGGTTGGGCGAAAAATACGTGGCGACAACAGCGCGGTTTCCCCAGGCTGCTGCCACGTACCCCGACCCTCTCTCTATTAGCGAGAGAGGGACAACCGAACCGCGACGCGGGACGACGGCGACGAGTCCGTCGAGGTCCCCAAGCCAATGGTTGGGGACAAAATACGGCTCCGACAGGAGGCCTAAGTCACACTGCCACTCAGCCATGACTTGTATGAACAAGTCTTGGGCCGAGCGGCAGTGGTTCAGGTTAACCTGAAGAATGGAGGAGTGGTGGTGTACTGACATATTTTAGTTTGACACCACCACCTCCACGACCTCCATGGGCGCAACCTCCGCAGACGTGGATGGCCCAGCGACACTCTCGGCCGGTCGGGTTACGGTCGGCGTCTTCCCTTTTTTGGGGGGAGGATTACATTTCCTCCCCCTCATTACGTGACCCGCTGGCCGACCGCTAGCGGCACAAACGGCACAGTGGGGCGCAGCACTGCACTCCGCCGCTTTGTGTCCCTCTTGGCTGCATCGTGTGCAGAGCTCGGCTCTGCTTACAGCTGAGGGACACCTCGCCTGCGTGTGTCCGGTGCCATAGCACCGGAAGCAGCGGAGTGGGCCGTCGTCGTATAATTTGACGGCGGCCGACGACCAGCCGACTAGCAGCCGCCCCGAATTGAGGACGGCTTTGGCGGCCACAACCGGCGCACGGACGAGGAGGGAGCCCAGGCCACCTCGGCTGTGGCTAATTTTGCCGGGTTTGACTTCATCAACCCGGCAGCCTCCGACCGCGGCAATCTTGGCGGCCACCTCCTCTCCAGTGACGGACTCGTCGAGTTCCGTCACGAGGAGCGCAGCCGTCTTTGTTGGCACTGCCACCACGGCCACTCCTGCTACGACCTCCCGCAGCTTGGCCGCAAAAGAGGCAGCTTGCGGAGCGCTTTGTGTGCCGGGGAAGCTGAACAGGCGGCCTCCCGTCGCAGTAATGCGGCAGCGAGTGCCTTGCGCGGCGTCGCTGCCAATGGCCTCACGCGCCTTCCTGAGGACGGCGCCATACGTGTCCCCGTTGGCAACCGCCTCCGCCGTCAAGGTGATGGTGACGGCGTTGTTCTTGGGTGCGACAAGCTTCCTTTTCTTCTGCCCCTGCGGAGCGGCGCTCTTGGCTGCTGGTGCATGGGGGGCCTTGGAAGGCGCGGATTTGGGGGGGCAGGTCGGCGCAGAAGCCCTACTCTTTCCCTTCTTGCCCCCTTTGGTGGTCCCGAGTGGGGAGGGCTCAGCAAGAGCTGCCTTTTTGGCTGCCTGTCGCTTCCTCTTGGAAACGATCTCCTTCCACCCCTGATTGGCCGGGGTGGTTGCCGGGAGCAGTAGGTCGGCCTCTACCGCCGATGAGGTGGAGGGGACGGCCATAGGCTCGAGGGCCTGGGAGGCCTTCGCTTTCCCCTTGGTCGCTGGAGGAGGTGGGGGTGGAGGCATAGAAGCCGACGACGGTGACAGCGACCGAACAGGAGCGGGGGAAGGAGCGGCTGCCCTCTTCTTGTCCGCTGCGAGCGGAGGCCGCAACCTCACCTCCGGGAGGAGGCGGTCATTAAGGCCGGCCAGGCGGTCCCGAAGGAAATTACGCTCTTTCAACGTGTGCTCGCGCAACTTCTCGTCTATTAGCGACCCTATCTGCGACACTAAATCCGCAGAGGGGTCGCCGGGAGGACACGACGCAGGAGCCGGAGCACAGACTGGCCGGTTCCCCTTGATGACAGCCAACTCGGCTCGCAACGCGGCCAGCTCGTTTGTGAGGTGGCTGACAGTCGCCTGTAGGGCCGCGGTCTCCTCATCGGTGGACCTTTTTGCCATTTCTGCCGCAATGGCTGCAAAAGAGCATGCATGCGCCTTTAAGCCCTTCACGAACGGGCCCTTCAAATTTGACGATTTGGAGGCGATCTGAGCGATCTCCTCCGCATCATACTTAGCGTGGGACTCGAGGTCCGCCACGGACATCCTCGAGTAGTCGAGGATGGTGGACACGCCGTAGCCTACCTTGGCCCGGGCTTTGCGGACGTTTTGCTCCCGCTGCTCGAATTTTTCGAGGAGCTCAGCCTCCTCATCGGCCCTTGTTTGAGCCGCCAGTTCTTTCCTGGCGGCCGCCAATCCAGTGCGGTGTTGGGGTGCTGGTGGGCGGCCACGCTTCTTGACCTTGTCCTTGCTGGCTTTCTTCGAGACCTGGCTCGAGTCCGACTGGGACGCCTCGGAAGCCGTGCGCTTGCGCAAGTAGCGTGTCCTGCCGATGGACTCCGCGTCCGACACACCGCGCAGGGTGTCATCGCTGTCGGACATTAGGTCCGACTCCCGCGAAACCGCGTCGAAGAATTTTCCGGTTGTTGCACCAGAAACGCGTTCCAGGTGAACTACCGGTCGCTTGTCCATTATGGATGCCATGTCATTTGGCGGAGTGCCAGAAGGGGCTGACACCTCCGCCGCCAATTCGTCAACAGCCAAATCGCCATAGGGATTCGTGTCCGTTAAGCATGCCAAGTCGTCAGACGAGCCGCCCTGAGAAGGGCGAAGCTCGCCTGGGGTATCGGTGGGGTCCGAGGTGCCCTGCGAAGGGCGCCCCGAACACGAGGAACGCATTGAACGCATTCTAAAAAGCTCTGGTTGCCCCACTTGACGCACTTGCGTTCTGTCACCTGTGTGCCACTCCGTTACGGTGGTCACAACAGGGTCCAGGGCGGACGACGTGGACGTAGCAAGTGCGCTGCGAAAGTATCTGAGCACAAGGAAACACTGAAAACACTATCGCATATGGGGCCCGCCCCACCAATTATCACCTAGGATGACCGTGCAATTTTCCCAGTTGATGACCAAATATTATTAGAATTTACAATAAAATATAGTTTTGATTCAGTGTCATTATAAATGGTGACACGTTTTTTCGCTACCGCCTACCAATTTCTCAACTATCGCAACAAACCGATTTACATTAAGCTAATAATTCTACAATTCTAAATGTTTTTGTAATAACCACCCCTTTCATAATTTAAACATGAAAAACTAAAAAATAATTGTTTCAAAATTATTCCCTATCAAAACGACTGTGTAACTCTATTATCGTAACGGTGGGAAGTGAATAGCCTATTTGTCACTCGCAACCGAGTCTCCAAGTGGGGGATTAAGTGGTCCATTAGACTCTCGATGCTGCAAAGTTTTATCTTGGTGACCGGATTTAAATTAACTTACTATTGATCTAAGACTAACTGGCTCACAAATAGAATGGGGTAGTGTTTCTATCAGTTTTGGACATTATTGTAAAGATTCTATAATAAAGCTGAAGAGTTTGTTTGATTGTTTGCTTAAACGCGCTTATCGCAGGCAGTACTGGTTAAAATTTAAAAAAAAAAAATATTTTTGGGTTGGATAGTCCATTTGACGAGAAAGACTTTAAGCTGTTGTTGTATAACACTACATATGTGTACGGAGACCGAAATCCACGCGGACGGAGTCGCGAGCGGCCGCTACTTATTATTATAATATTGATTTTATTACAATCTAAGTAAAGATATTTATGAAATAGTGTACGTACGACATACCACAAAATATGTTCATAAATCAATTTTGTAAATTTATTAGACAACCCAACATCAAAATCTGTTTTAGTTAGCTTCAAATATAAAACAGAGTAGTACTAAAAGCGCTGTCCAGCCAGCCAACAAAATAATTTTACAGTTATTTATAACAATAACAATAAAAGCAGAAAACGAGCAAAAACGTTCAGCCCATAAAACCTTTAAACCACGTTTGTTTCAGTGCTATTTGTAACTTAGCACCTGAACATAAAATAACATCATAAATATCATGTAGGAATTCCCAAAGGTTCTCCCGGGATAGCCGTTTCTGAAAACTCAATTCATTTTAAATGTGTTCTAAGGTTAGTTGTTGATTTATTGGGCCCGTTGGTATAGTGGTCAGAGGTACTGGCTACAAAACAAAGGATCGTCGATTCGAATCCCGCTACAGGCATATGTTTGTTTGATGATATTTTGTCTTTTTCCTGGGAAATTGTTGAAAGTTTTATTACTTTTTAGTATTGGTTAACATTACATTAAAATATATAATTACATTTAAGATATGAAACAAACCCTGCTGAGAGAATAAAAGCTGAAGCGTGTTAATAATAAAATAAAAACCAATAATTGATAAAGACTGTTGAATTGGAATAACTTGAATTTTCGTTTTAAGACTCGTACATATGTACATAAACGTGTTAATATTTCACTTGTTTATAAATATGAAAGGAAATTATTTTAAAATTACCTCATTAAACTTATTGGTTCATTTTCCTAGAACTGGAACGCATTTTACTGGAAGCTTTTATTTATCGGAAGTTCCCACGTAAACAGAGTTTACTGTACTCGTTCACTCGTTAAAGAAAATTGTATTCAAGCAAACAAAACTTAGTGTTTACTAAATTTCATTTCTATCAGGGTTGCAACTCGATAGTGGGTTTGTTAAAATTCTCGTACTTAGTTTTTAAAAGTATTTGGCCGATGAAAAATGTATCCTTACCTGCCCTTGTCATGTTTGTAACTTGTACAAAGAAAGGATGTCTTTTTTAAGTGTCTTGCTTTTATATGCATTTATTTTTGTTTTCAATAGATATAGTATTTTGACTTCATTCAAAAATATTTTATACAATACAATAGTGCTAAGTCAAGGCATTCTTATAATATTCACTTATCACCAATCAGCATTTATTTTTGTTGAGTGAACTTCTATCAAATAATTCGTAATAGTCTTCATCGTAAAAAGAATAGACGGCAAAAATAACTTAAAAACCAATAATGAATTTTCAACAACATTTACATCAACCCCTTTAAAAAAAAGCCCATAATCGTATTTAAGAAGATGACGTAACTCTAGAAAATGACGTTGCGTCAGTAATTGACCTTCTAATAGCAGTAGATGAGGAAAGCCGTTGAGGCAATTAATCAATTTGTCTGCTGTGACAAGGATGACGTCATCTATTGGCGTCGCTCCGTCTTGCGATGTGTCGTAAAATAGGTCATAATGGACACACCATGGAATCAACTAGGTGCTAATGCCGCCGATATAATGTTTAGTTAATAAAGTTTTCTCTACGTAAGTAAACCGGTATAACGGAATACGAAGCCAATTTTTAGTTTGCGCGTCGTTACTTTTTGTTATCTCAAAGAAATAACTTTATATTCGAAATTTGATAAAAATAATAATATGTATGTATAAGAATGAAGGCCGATTCTACCACTATCAGACGAGCTTCTGTAAGGCTATTTTCTAACATATACACAACAGCTTATCTACCCTTTCTGTGCACAAGTATCATTTGATTATTTTTTGTAAAGCTCTGGAAACTTTATGTAAATGGAACATGTTTTTTATTATTTATCTGAGAGCGATGAAAATGTTGCTTATTTGATATACCAATATATAGAACAACATAACTCAAAACGCCATTAGAGAAAGTAGCTACTCAAGTTTCAACACTTACTGCATCATCATCTATATTAAACGTAGCTAAATTCTCGCACAAAATAATAAGCAAGAACACTGCTAAACATACGATCTTGAAAAGGAGAAATTTCTCTTGTATCCCCAAATATGTTTACGTCGCAACTTTACTCAAAACACGTCTAGAATGTTAACATCTAATACATTATATACCATATTATCTACCATATTTAAAGTTGCGCAAAATAATAAGCAAGAACACCGTCTGAGTATGCAATACCAGCTGCAGTCATCGACAGCCCTATTGTGCAGCGGCGAAGGTTCGTGTAATTGCGTCGCGGGAATGCGCTGTTATTGCGATACTGCAACCGGGTCACTGGGCGACTCTTGGGTCTGTTCATCTCGGCGATACTCGCTTTAAAACAGTAAAACATTACCTAGGTACTTAATGATACAAAAGTGACTGGTTACACCACTGTCAGACTAGTTTCTATTAGGCTATCATCTACTATCCTCTGACATGTTGACAAACACACATGTGTGAAGGAAACCGGAGGAGTTCAGTGACTAGTGGGAGGTCCTTAGACCCGAGTCCCAATACACGGCAGCAAGTCTAGCTAGCTTGCAGCTTAGCGCGTTAATGCGGTCCTCTTTCTAAATATAGGATATTGAAGGGGAGAAATTCTCCTGTTTCCCCCAAATATGCGACGCAACTTTACTCAACACACGTCTAGAATACGTATTTTACATCCAGTCGTTAGTCGATTGCATCATCGTCTATATTAAATGTTCAGTAAAATAATAAGCAAGAACACCGTCTGAGTATGCAATCGACAGCCCTATTGTGCAGCGGCGAAGGTTCGTGTAATTGCGTCGCGGGGATGCGCTGGTATTGCGATACTGCAACTGGGTCAGCGGGCGACTCTCGGGTTTGTTCATCTCGGCGATTCTCGCTTTAACAGTATTGTCCGTGTATAATTTGAAGGATCGGGTTTTGTTGAAGGTTGAGGTTTTGAAAACATTGTTTGATATGAAATAAATATGTTATTCCGGCAAAGAAAGATACGACGTGGAAAAGAATTTCTATGTAAATCAAATTGCAAAATAAACTACATACTTTGACTTTAACTTTGACTTTGAAACAATACGAAAAAAAATATTTTTTGTTGGAGAAGAATTATGTGTCCTAATAAAATTGTATTGAGTAAAGCTTTTAAATTGTGTGTTCCTCAAAATAAAACGTTATGTAATCTAGCCAATGAATTATTTTTTCTATTCTATTACCAAAAGGAGCACTTGCGTTCATCAACAGCCTACCGCAGTCCACTGCTGGACATAAGCCTCTCCTAGGGCTCTCCAAAATTGTATTATTCAAATTACCAGCTTTTACCAGCAGGCCTCTGCAGAAAACCAGCGCCATGAGACGTGCAACGTAAAAATGTTCTGTTCGTGTTATGCTGTGTATTGTTTTGTTTTAACACTCAATAAACGTTTTTCTTTCTTTCTTTCAAATTTCAATTTGAAAATCGTCTTAATAAACGTACGATGTAGGCGGTAAAATATTGTAACACTTTCTTTCGTCTGAAAAATACGCAATATTTTCATGGAAATATTTTCTCGTTTCACGTTTTTCATTTCACACAACATGTTACACATAAAAAGGCCTCCGTGATGTAAGTAGGGCCTCTCTTTTATCTTAACAAACCGTGCGGATCGAACGAATTCCCTGAATTCCTCGGTTTCTCAAACATTAAATAAATAAATAATAAATAAATATTTCACAACATCGCATACATTGATCTGACCCAGTGTTAAGTAGCTTAAGCACTTGTGTTACAGACATCAGAATCAACAGTGGTATTACAAATATACTTAAATAGATACATATAACACCCAGACCAGGACATGTTCATGCACACAAATGTTTGTCCTGTGCGGGGATCGAACCCGCGACCCCTTGCGTAATAGGCAACATCTTGACCATTACACCAAGCGGGTCGTCAAATATTACATAGTAAACATACAGACAGAATACGTAGTAAATAACACCATTATTTAATGAATTAATAACAAGTTACACGTCGGATAATTAAAAACATATCATACCATTATTTTAACTTTAAATAAAAGTACTTAAAAGAAAGTATCTTAGTTAAAGTTTCTCATTTAACTTATATAAATTTGAAAATATCGAGTAATCTAGTTAAGTCATAAATAATGGATAAGGCTGTAGGTGTATTCGTTACGTTTATGTCTGAAGTTAGGCATTAAGTTAGAGATCTTAATTTTCATAAAGTAATCGACTGAATTAATTATAGAACAAGGCAGACATAAATATTTATTTAAAGGAAGCTTTCTTTCTTGTTTCAAGAAATACAGAGTTGATAAAATATTTTGTGAAATGTCTCTTGTAATGGTTTTTACTTTAGGTAATAAATTGTAAGCCCATTTTGTCTGGACTATAATTTGTACATTAAGGAATAGAATGTTTTTTTATTATAACAAGATTTTAAAGTGCTTCGAATAGTTACGTCATTTCGTTTTGGTAAAACTTACTAAAGTACATAATGTGGTTTCCGACAAATGATTCGAACTCATGGTCCCAATGTTTAATATAATAATGTATTAAAAATAAAAGAGATAGGGTTTTTTTGTTTCTTTTATAAATATGTATGTCATCACTCACTAAGACTGATAAATATATCCTCATTATATTAATTTTATATTGTATCTTCTCCAAATTAGGTAAGTCATTATTACAGTAACAGTTAATGTACCTATTTAATAGTCTTCCAATGATATCTAGCTAGACTAAATGAAGGCTAACTACACACATCAACAAAATCTAGGGATATCTTAATTGTATATTATAAACTACGTTATATTGTTAATTCTATATTATATTTATATGAAGTTTATATATCGATTGAAAGGTATTTTATTCTAGTTTTATAAAAAAAAAAATTTTATAGAAAAACAAAAGAATGGCAAAAAATTATTGGTAGTTGCCTCCGCACGGGAAAAGTGCATGAAAATTAAATTTGTTTTTTTGATATTTTACTAAAGAAAAGTGATGTTTTTTTTTATTCTTTTTTATGAAACTTGTTGAGTGTTCTTTTAAGAGTAATGTAACGGCAACAATTGAGTTGAAATGAAATGTTGCGATCCGTGGACTTGTAAGGGAGTGTTTCCTTCGAACGCGTCATTGCCGAGGCCCTAACCACCAACCAAAACATGTTACCAAGGTTTTGGAGCAATTATCGCAGTCTTGGAAACGTGGTTGAACGGCACTAAAACAGAAATCGCATTACTACCCAGACACAGGATCAAGTTTTTCAAAAGACTGCTAGAGGACGACCAAACATCACAGCGATGCGACTAGTAAAAAGGCTCTAGGAGGACCATCAGCTGCTGGAAAGCGATCAAACCGTGCAAAGGGGTTTGCATGAAGTGGGTCTTCATGTTGGACAACCGCTGCGTGTACGAGCATTGTGATGGGGCAATCGCGGTAAGCGTCTTTCTTGGGCTTAGGAAAATTTTCCATGGATTGACGACGCTTGGTCTGTGATGCTGTAAACCGATGACTCCCGATACAGATTTTATCCAGATTCAAGAAGAACACGCGTTTTGAGAACTCCTGAAAGTATTAGCCGTCTGTGACACCCTTAGGAGGTCCACTTATACCAAGGCGGGACAATCATAATTTAAGGAGGATTTTTTCTGGGTGAACGAACCCAGCCCGTTTGTATCCAGTTCATCATGACTAAGCAAAAACATCTCAAAAAGGTAGTAAAATCTGTCATTGTCGTAAACAAAGTCCAAATCATCCAGGAATTTATAACCTTGAACGACAGTTCTAATTCCCATGCGGCGCGGTAGGTACCGGCCGCTCTACGAGACTACGATATCCAAGTTTTGGATTGCCCCGCTCAGTCGTTCGGCTTAAATCCTATCAAGCATGCGTGCGGCATGTGACATCAATGAGTTTTAAGACATTTCCCACCAAAATCCAAGAAAGTATAATAACTTCACCATCACTTTGAAAGAGCATGGGGGTCTCATAACGCAACAAGACCTTAACAACTTAATTTTAAGCATTGACAATTGATACTGATGCTATAATAAACGTGAGAGGTGGCAACACTGATTAAATTAGTAAAATTGTTTAATTGAATTAAATTTGATCATTTTATTTAAAAAAAACGCAGATTTGCTACCACACAAATTTACCTAGGCCGATAAAAAGTTAATTATTTTTAAAACTACAATTAAAATCACATTTTTTTTATTTATTATTAAAAACTATAAAATTTTCTATAATTTTTCCATTTACAGTATTAGCAAATTCCTAATAGTATTTAAGATATTTGATGATATGTAGATATCCCTAGATAATGTTGATGTGTGTATATGCAAAGACCATCTACTCTTAATATTTGCTTTGTGCAGAGCCCCCAGCTATATTACATACATGTGTATTATATGTTAATGCTTTGTTATTTTAGGACGTTCGTAACAAGAGAAGGATATACGTGATAAAGTAGGATTTTGTACTATGATTTACGTACATATGCTCCTCATATTGCTGTTTGCATAATACAAGTATGTTCAGGGAGACTGGGTGGATTATAATCTGGTGTGTTAACGGTTCAATCAACTCAATAGAACAAAAAAACGTTTTAATTATTATTTATAATCGGTTTTTTTTCGTGGCTTGCGATTCCATTTATTAAATCGTGCCATGTCATCGGTGAAGGTGATCGTAAGTATACTATAAAGGGGCCCCTTAAACCTACACGCTGGGTCGAAAGTCCCAGGCGCCGACTGACGTTCCTCTCTGTTCCACGCGATGGACCCGACACCCGCACGGTGAATCCATGGATAGCTAAGAAGTTCGTCTTTTTTTTTAAAATAAAATTATAAAAAATTTCATCACAATCGACCTTGAACCAACCATAGCAGTTTACTGCTAGGCGTAGCCTCCGCCAGATTGAGGATTATGCCCATAGTCATCACGTTAGTCAGTCGGACTGGGCTAATAGTATGGTGAACGATTACACAGACGAACGCTTCTGCTTAAGTGCCCACATCCAGCAATGCCACTTCGTCGCTTCTTACGACATTGCACTCATGTGAAATACCAGGGTTGTACTATTCGAAGCCGGGATATTACAGTTTTGAATATACAAAAGCAATAACACAATTCTCAATGCTTGTTAACGTCAAGCGGTAAATTATTCACAAACTAGTTGGTACGGGAAGCTGTAGGGTAAATAATTGGACTGGAACCGCAATAATTGATTATAGGCTGCAAGGTGCCGATGACAATTTGCCTTTATCGAGCACAGGCTTACTCACTAAGCGACGCTTTGTTTCCCACTAACCAATAGCCATGCGGAGTTGGTTAGAGACGAGAAAACTGCTCTTTACTTGTGGGAGAATTGGCAGATTTGTGCTTGATTGCATCATGATTTTTTATGTAAATTTGGTTCTTGGCTGACCAACATACAGTATGAAGAATATATATTATGAGATCGCTCTTAGGCTGTTTTATGTCAGGTATAACCGTATGACACTTAGGTATTTTCCTTATGTCATTTTGGCAATAACCATGACTGAATTAATATTGCCAAAAAGATTGTTTCGATTACAGGAAATGGTTAAATCGCGAATTGAAATGTAAAGATTTCGTAAGACTCGCAAATTATTATGTCAAGTCATTTTCTCGTATCATTATCTTAACCAAAAATATACAATCCACGACTTTTCATCTGTAAAATAACTTTAAAAAACGACCGATTCAACTTCGTTGTTTGCAAAAAGCAGTTTCAATCCACTTTCTCTTTCACAAACGCTTTCACCGAAGTATCACTTAGTATCGTTCTCATCGCAAAAATTTCACAGCGAAATATTACTGGGACATTTTCCGTTGGTAGCAGTTCTTTGACAATCCCTTTGTATTTGCCAAGCCTGGGGCGAGTGACAGCGAAATTTAATTACATATGACCTTTTTGTGTAATGTTTAATTTTCGGCTCGTTTCATATTACGCGGTGTGCGTATCTCGAATGATTCGTTTGATAATCGGAAAGCTGGCGGTCTGGTTATTCATAAACAGACGTGATTTAGGTTCAAAAAGTATTTATGTTTATTTTATTTAGGTTTATGTTTGTTTATGAAACGGCACCGAAATCAAATAAATAAAATATAGTTATAAATAAATCCTTGGACTAATACACCAATTGACTAGCTCCAAATTTAGCTTAAAGCTTGTATTATGGATGCTAGTAAACGGATAGACATACTTCTAGACCAACGTGCCTGTCAAATCTTTATTAATTTACAAAAGACAATGCCGATTTTGTTAGGGGAGTTGGCGTCTTTTTTTTTTTCGAGCGTCCACCAACCAAACTTGGTAATCTATATTCTTGAGGGCATTACAAACGATATTTGCTATGGCAGTATAGCTGTAAACTCAGTCCGAACTGAGTAAATCAGGTTTGAACTTTTTTCACTTCATACATTTTTCTATGGGAAATTGATTTTTTTTGTTTCTTGCGTCCATCGACGAAACGTGAAAATATATATTCTTGAGGTCATCACAAACAATATTTGCTATGGCAGTAAAGCTGTAAACTCAGTCCGAACTGAGTGAGACAGCCAAAAAAATTCAATTTCATTCATTTTTCTATGGAAAATAGATTTCATCGACGAAACGTGAAAATATATATTCTTGAGGTCATTACAAACAACATTTGCAATGGCAGTGAAGCTGTAAACTCAGTCCGAACTGAGTAAATCAGGTTTGAACTTTTTCACTCTAGGCGTTCGCTCCTGCATTTTTGTATGGGAAATTGCAGTTTTTTTTTTCTCGCGTCCATCGAGCAGACATGTAAACATATATTCTTGAGGTCATCACAAACGATATTTGCTATGGCAGTTTAGCTGTAACTCAGTCCGAACTGACTCACACTCAGATGACAGGCCAGAACTATTAAAATGGCTAAAGTAAGGTAAAGAATTGAGACCAGATAATATTTCCATGTGTTTATTTACAGAAATGAAAAAATATGTTTGGTTATACCGCGTTCATGGAATTAATTATTACATAAAACAGTTGAGAAATGATTTTTTTAATAATGGTTTTCAATAGTTCCTTGTCGTCATTTTTGTACTGTTTAATGTAATGATTAATGATATTATGAACGCGGTATAACCTCAGATTTTTTAGTTATGTCAATAAACACATCAAAATATCAATTGGCCTCAATTCCTTACCTTACTGTACATTTAAATAATTCTAGCCAGTCTCACTCAGTTTGGACTGAGTATACGCCTATACTGCCATAGCAAATATCGTTTGTGATGACCTCAAGAATATATATTTTCATGTTTGGTCGAAAAAAAGTTGCAATTTCCCATACAAAAATGCAGGAGCGAACGCCTAGAGTGAAAAAGTTCAAACCTGATTTACTCAGTTCGGACTGAGTTTACAGCTTCACTGCCTTAGCAAATGTTGTTTGTAATGACCTCAAGAATATATATTTTCACGTTTCGTCGATGAAATCTATTTTCCATAGAAAAATGAATGAAATTGAATTTTTTTGGCTGTCTCACTCAGTTCGGACTGAGTTTACAGCTTTACTGCCATAGCAAATATTGTTTGTGATGACCTCAAGAATATATATTTTTACGTTTCATCGATGGACGCAAGAAACAAAAAAAATCAATTTCCCATAGAAAAATGTATGAAGCGAAAAAAAGTTCAAACCTGATTTACTCAGTTCGGACTGAGTTTACAGCTATACTGCCATAGCAAATATTGTTTGAGATGACCTCAAGAATATATATTTTCACATTTCGTCGATGGACGCAAGAAACAAAAAAATTCAATTTCCCATAGAGAAATGTATGAAGCGAAACAAAGTTCAAACCTGATTTACTCAGTTCGGACTGAGTTTACAGCTATACTGCCATAGCAAATATTGTTTGTGATGACCTCAAGAATATATATTACCAAGTTTGGTTGGTGGACGCTCGAAAAAAAAAAGACGCCAATTTTACGCATTGTCTTTTATTATTGTGTAGAAGTCTGATGCCTACATAGATTTATCTAATGTCTACCTATCGTTATACTTAGAACTAACTATGCTTTATACTAATCCTACTACTATTATAAAGGCGAAAGTTTGTATGTGTGGATGTATGGATGTATGGATGTTTGTTACTCTTTCACGTAAAAACTACTGAATGGATTTGAATGAAACTTTACCACAATATAGCTTATACATCGGAATAACACATAGGATATTGGAAATCGAAATCCACGCGGACGGAGTCGCGGGCGGCCGCTAGTAAATAATATTCAGGGCTAGGGTAATAGTAATAATGTATGATATGCATGCATTGCTCTGAATGTTTCTCTAACTACATCTTCAGCTAGTTAACTATTTTTTTTACACTGTAAATGATTGCCTCTTGTTCATTCCCATTCTAACTATTCCGTGCCTCTATAAATCGCCTGGAAACATCGAAGTTTGTTAATTAGTCACCCGCCTCCTGGAAAGGTTTCTACATCCCGTATTCCCGTTTAAACGGGGCGGGAATCTTTCGGGATAGTTTAATCCAGCCTACTTCACGTGGGTAAGGCAATAATAAAACATTCCGTGTTTTTACATTTAGTGTTTGCCCTGAAGTCAAAATGATAGAAGTGAATAGTGTGTCTTAAGAACCAGTTAAAATTAACCAAATTAAATACTGTAGATGTTATGACGTTAATTTACTAAGGATATTATTTGCTCAGTTTAAATCGTGACCTTTTAAATACCACACAAACGTATCTGAATTATTAATTACTAGCGGCCGCCCGCGACTCCGTCCGCGTGGATTTTTATTTCCAATAGCCTAAAGCCTTCCTCGTCAAATGGACTATCCAACACAAAAAGAATTTTTCAAATCGGACCAGTAGTTCCTGAGATTAGCGCGTTCAAACAAACAAACATACAAACAAACAAACATACAAACAAGCTCTTCAGCTTTATATATTAGTATAGACTAGCGGCCCGTCACGCGGTTTCACCCGCGTCCCGGGGGAACTACTTCCCGTACCGGGATAAAATATAGCCTAAGTTACTCTGGGTGAATGTAGCTTTTCAACAGTGAAAGAATTTTTCAAATCTGCCAAGTAGTTTCGGAGCCTATTCAATTCATACAAACAAACAAACAAACAAAAAATCAAACCTTTCCTCTTTATAATATTTGTATAGATTAATTGCATTGCAAAAAGAACGATGCAATTAATAATACCAATTGAACAATAATTTATTAACCATTGAGTTTAAGTAGAAAACAGGATTATAATATGAAAACAACATTCAAAATTAACCTTAATATCACAATTTGCCAGTTTAAAGTTTATCCGTCGAAATTGACCTAAAAAGCCACATATTATTCAGAAACAATAGTTCATTCAAACAAAATAATGCAACGCTGAATAATTTCACGACAAAGCGAGAACATACATTTTGCGGGACTAACTAATTAAAATTTAAACGTAGCAAAAGTTTTTTGTTCCTTTTAATCATAACAGAGACTTAATCTTTATTTAAGTCACAACAAAAGTTATTTTTGTTGAATTAAATTGTTACGACGAACATTTTTCTTACTCTGAATTTGATGTATGTTTTTGGATAGACTAGGACTATTCGTTATTCAAACACGAGCCTTTGAACCATTATTTAGACAATCTGAAGGTTTCTTTTCTCCTTCACTACGCTTACTGGGACAGCTGCTGAATAGCGGTATCCACTCCAGAACTCATTTTTTTTAAATTAAATAAATATCTCTGGACTTTATTCACACAGCGCCATCTAGCGCCAAACTAAGCATAAGCTTGTGCTATGGGTGCCAGACAACGGATAAACATTACTTTTATACTTTTTTTTGTAAATACATACATATTATACATAGAAACACCCAGACCGATACAAACAGACATGTTCAAAATTTACACCAACAGTTGTGGGTCCTGTGATGTGGCCAGTCCACTGCCACTTTAGCTTACTAATCTAGTGAGCTACCTTACCTTACCTTAGGTCTCAGAAAAAAATTAAAAGTAAAATTTTAATCAGCCCAAAAAGTTCTTTGTATAAATAATTTATTACTTACTCATAATAATAAGTTCAACCATCTCTGGGCATCTTTAGAGTTAAAATGAAACGCTTAAGTATTACGGTCAAACTTTGCATCTTGACTTAAAGCTGGTGAAGTTTAGTTAATAACGTCTTAATTATAAAATTGTGAAAAGAAGTACTTAGTACTTTGAACTACGGTTGCAGAATGCAGTGTAAAACTACTAGAAGACCAGCAGCAATTCATAACTTCTTTAGGCTCGTATTAACAAATCGCACTTGTTAGGTTATGTACAATTATACTGAATTATTTAACTGTTATGTAAGCTTTAAACCATATTAAAGCTTATTTTATATTATTAATGGATTCAAACATTGTTTGCAAATAGTTTTACCAATGACAGCTTTCTTTCTGAACGATGTTATCAAGGTCTATAATTTAATTATAACTTGCAATTACTTTGGTTCTAAAATAAATGTAATAATCAATTTAATTATTTCAGTAACTTATAATAACAATCAAAACATAATTTAAACAAAGTATTCAATCAATACAATATTTCCGAACATAACTTGCGTTGTAGTGGCTTGAAGACTGAGCTGTGATTGGTGGACGTTGTTTTAAGCTATAATTCGATAATAATTAATTTATACTGTTAACCAATACTTCTAAGATGATCTTATATTATGTAAAAGTATTATTGTTATGTTAAAATAAGTTCTTGTTTGCTATGTGATCTAAAATGAATTGAGAATTCTTTGGTGCTCTGTGATTGGCCGAATGTGGCGTGATCACATCGTATAAAACAGGGAATCACCTGACACACGGCCTCCTTGATTTTAACAATTGTTGGTGTAACAGTCATACTGCTACTTTACGTGAGTTAAGTAATTTGCTATGTTACATTTATTCTATTGCCTTGTTGCTTTAGTGTTATTTCTGTGCAATTACTAGTGAGATATTAGTGATAAAGGCAGGTTAGTTTATGTACTTACTGGGAATTATAATTTAATGGTGTTAATAAGGCTTATTACTTTTATGAGTAATGCCGTAACTATTGTAAATAATATAATCCTATTAAAAAAGCTACTGTCCGAGTTTCTTGCCGATTCTTCTCGGCAGTAACGGCCTTCCGAATCGGTGGTAGACTCATCATCGTAATTTAAATGGATCCTAAGTGAATATTAAAGGATATTTTAAATTTGAGTTTGGGTTTCATTAAATACATTTAAGAGAATATGGCTTTAATGATTTAACAGTATTGAATAAGGCTTGTATAGTATTGCTTACTTATAAAAAGCTTACTTTAGTTACCTAAATATGTTCTTATATGACTACCCTCTCTTCTGATACTTTTGTTAAAGATCCATCGCTAATAAGCGATGATTCCTTTTGCTTAAACTATATTTGTGCATTTTATGTTTCTTTTGAAATATATGCTTATATACAACGCCTATATAAACTTGCTTATTATTTACTACTTCCTATAGCCGATTTACATAAAGTACATAACAGAATTTGTGGTAATGCTTACCTTCTCGATTAATCGAGTAGCATAGATAGCTTAGCCTTCTTGATAAAAACTTATTCTAGTATTTATAATTGAAAGTTGAGTTAACAATTAATATACAGTTTGGTCTCTATCTTGTTACTAAATCTAACATCAGAAGTGGGATATTTCTCAAGCTCACACCATGGGATAATGAATCTGTCTCTAATACTTGCTAGTATAAGTTTCAGAATGGATGCTGCCTTCCTGTCAGACCTTTTGAAAGCCATACGAGGTGCTGTCTCATCGAATCGGTGTCAGATGAAGACGTGGTGCTTCTGTCATCCGACCTGGTGCCAGCGACAATGGCGCAAAGAAACGGGGCGATGTGGCGCGGCGCGTCGACAGTACGGCGCCAGCGTGGCGCGTAGGTACTGCGCGGCGGCACGGCGGCGCCAGCTCGGCGCGTACTGCGCGGTGGCGCCAGCGCAGTGGTTACGGCGCGATGACTATGGCGCGGCGGCGAAGGCGCGAAGGCGCGGCAGCGAAGGCGCGGCGGCGAAGGCGCGGTGGCTACGGCGCGTCGCCGAAGGCGCGGGGCCAGCGAAGGGCCGGCGGCGGCGCGGGTGCAGACAAAACCGAGCGGCGCGAGGGTTCGTGCGGGTACCTAGCGGTACGCTTAACATGATCCGGTGAGCTGTATTGTTTTCATGATTTTTGCGCCAAGATAAAATAAACAATCTTGTTATGTTGTTGCTATAACTTATATTGAGTAGACGCAATTAATTAGTACCTAAATAATTGAACTAACACTAACTGATTGATAAAAAAAAATGGTTAGGGTTATTTTATTTGCGAACCTTTAAAATCGTTGACATTTAAAGTATTTTTATGAAATAGAAAAACAGTTTATTTTTGTCTGTAACGGAACTAAGATGCCTCACGTTCACTATTACTAACTGTAATTAGTAATTCTTTGGGGTTGCTACCAAGCTGTTCGGACTTTCACGAACTAGCAGATATTTACATCATCATCATCCTAGCGCTTGTCCCCGGTATCCTCGGCCATTGCCTTTGGAGTCCAGGGTCCGCTAACAATATTATAGCATTATTATAGCTTGCAGATATTTACATGTAGGCACCTAAATTGTTTCGGTAAAATAAAACACCAGAGTGGTCAAGAAAAAAGATATGTGTCAACATTATGACTGTCTGATTTGTTAAATACATTTTGTTATGTTACAGTATGTATGATTTGTTAAATACAGCTTGTAACGGTAGGTCAGTTTGGCCGAGCAGTTCATTCAATGTTCAATAATCAATAAATACAACAGTTCATTTCATCATATTCTATGTCATATGTATAGTCTATCTATTCTGTACCAGTCTGGTTGATTTATATAGATTAGTGTGAGCTTAGGTAAATTGGTTGTAAGTATTATTATTTTAGAAGTCTGAATGTTTGTTGGATTTAATAATATGTAAACATGTAAATAAAATATAGTCCTATGTTTGTGTAAAAAGTGTAATAAGTAGAAGACATAAATAGGGCAGTATCAGAAAGATACTTTAGGTTAAGGAAAATACCAGAAAGACATTAGGATAGTATTAGAAAGATACTTAGATTTAGGAAAATGTCAGAATGACATACATGAAATAGGATAGTATCAGAGAGATACTTAGACATAGGAAAATGTCAGAATGACATACATAGGGTAGTATCAGAGAGATACTTAGGTTTAGGAAAATGTCAGAATGGCATACCTAAATAGGACAGTATCAGGAAGATACTTTTGGAGTAGGAAACGTCAGAAAGACATTCTTAGTTCGATATCAGAAATACATTAAAGATTTAAAATGTTTAGTATTCGAATAATACTACATAGCTTGTAATATCTTGTAACTAATTGCATGGTATTGTCAGAATGACACTGAAAGTGTAATAATAATTTCAATTGAAATTGTATTGTCTCTGTCTAAGGTTGAAATTGTAATTTGTGATAATAATAATAATATTGTTTTGTTTTATGGAGTGATGTAAAATTGTGTGGTTAGTACTTCGAGAGCGAAGTACTAGTCAGTATGGCCGTGTTAGGTTATGTACAATTATACTGAATTATTTAACTGTTATGTAAGCTTTAAACCATATTAAAGCTTATTTTATATTATTAATGGATTCAAACATTGTTTGCAAATAGTTTTACCAATGACAGCTTTCTTTCTGAACGATGTTATCAAGGTCTATAATTTAATTATAACTTGCAATTACTTTGGTTCTAAAATAAATGTAATAATCAATTTAATTATTTCAGTAACTTATAATAACAATCAAAACATAATTTAAACAAAGTATTCAATCAATACAATATTTCCGAACATAACTTGCGTTGTAGTGGCTTGAAGACTGAGCTGTGATTGGTGGACGTTGTTTTAAGCTATAATTCGATAATAATTAATTTATACTGTTAACCAATACTTCTAAGATGATCTTATATTATGTAAAAGTATTATTGTTATGTTAAAATAAGTTCTTGTTTGCTATGTGATCTAAAATGAATTGAGAATTCTTTGGTGCTCTGTGATTGGCCGAATGTGGCGTGATCACATCGTATAAAACAGGGAATCACCTGACACACGGCCTCCTTGATTTTAACAATTGTTGGTGTAACAGTCATACTGCTACTTTACGTGAGTTAAGTAATTTGCTATGTTACATTTATTCTATTGCCTTGTTGCTTTAGTGTTATTTCTGTGCAATTACTAGTGAGATATTAGTGATAAAGGCAGGTTAGTTTATGTACTTACTGGGAATTATAATTTAATGGTGTTAATAAGGCTTATTACTTTTATGAGTAATGCCGTAACTATTGTAAATAATATAATCCTATTAAAAAAGCTACTGTCCGAGTTTCTTGCCGATTCTTCTCGGCAGTAACGGCCTTCCGAATCGGTGGTAGACTCATCATCGTAATTTAAATGGATCCTAAGTGAATATTAAAGGATATTTTAAATTTGAGTTTGGGTTTCATTAAATACATTTAAGAGAATATGGCTTTAATGATTTAACAGTATTGAATAAGGCTTGTATAGTATTGCTTACTTATAAAAAGCTTACTTTAGTTACCTAAATATGTTCTTATATGACTACCCTCTCTTCTGATACTTTTGTTAAAGATCCATCGCTAATAAGCGATGATTCCTTTTGCTTAAACTATATTTGTGCATTTTATGTTTCTTTTGAAATATATGCTTATATACAACGCCTATATAAACTTGCTTATTATTTACTACTTCCTATAGCCGATTTACATAAAGTACATAACAGAATTTGTGGTAATGCTTACCTTCTCGATTAATCGAGTAGCATAGATAGCTTAGCCTTCTTGATAAAAACTTATTCTAGTATTTATAATTGAAAGTTGAGTTAACAATTAATATACAGTTTGGTCTCTATCTTGTTACTAAATCTAACACACTCAACTCTGAGCTCGAACTTGAGCGCGAACTCGAGGTACTGTTTTGTATGAGAATGACAAACATATTTAATCAAGCTTAGAGTTGAGTGCGATTTATTAATACGAGGCTTAGTGTGGCAAATATGTATGACAAATGTTGAGTAGTAATTACTAGTGATAATAAAATGATAATTACTTTTTTCGGACTTACTCACTAAAATTGAGCTGATATTTGTACTAAGGATGCTAAGAAAGAGATGGGCATACTTAAATATTTTTATTAACATCCATGACTCCTGTATCCATTCCCAATGTTCATCATACAAACATTTGCCCCTAGCAGGATTTCAACCCTCGATTTAGTGGTCAGAGACGCCATTAGAATTTTAGAACCGACCCCAACATTGTAATCCAACGAAACATTTGGATACACGTCGTGTTCGTAATAAAATTAGATTATTCTCAAGGTCTCAAGCATGTTTCACATTATCTGGTTATCCAGGAAAATAAGAAAATGGGGCATGAATATTTAATCATTATTCTAAGCAATCTCCATCTATTTCATGTAAGGCATATTTCATTTCCACACATATAGTAGAAGGTATTGGGATAAAATAAAATTCATGACCTATAATATTCGCAAGTAAAATGGATGAAACTATTTTCCTCACATAATACGTCTTCATATATACCTATATTATAACAGCTAACAGCACGTATGACGAAACACTTTGAACTATGAACCGCCCCTATGTGAGGGGCATAAGTACTACTATTGAACTGCTTATTATTTTTAATATAACCAGCAGATTACAAACTTTGTAAAGTATCAAAATTACTTAGTTTGATTGCCAGCCCCGAGAGCGTCACCGAATTACCCGATGAAAAGAAGATCTCATACTTTCCCAGATCGCAATACCATCCAGCTCATTGTTCTCGAGCGAAATTAATCATTATGCAAATTCTTCACAAGGTCTTTTTTTGCATGCACGATGGATCCGTCGAACAGAGGCGATATTGAGTAATTTAGTTGAGTTATTATCGGACAGAGGGCGCCGATCTCGCCAAAATATAACGTGGCTGAATACAAATCGCCCGCTTAACATTTTAGCACGTTGCCTTGTTAAAGTTAAATAAACTGTATTAGAGGTATTTGTAGCTGCCTACTGTTTCAACGGAAAATGTCGTTTTGTTACGCTATTGGATATATCTCGATATTTTAATACTATGCTTTGAACACTGGACAGTCTGTCCACTCTCGAATAGCCCAAATTGTTAGTTGGAGAGCATATTGATACAAGTGACTATCAGTTGAAGACTTTTGTTGGAACTGGCCCGCAGTTCTAAATTATTTTCGGTGTTACTTATTTGGAGAAAAAGCTTTACTTTAAAAAAATGTAAGCACACGAAACATACTTCAATAAACCCTACGAAAAGAATAATTAATTTAAGCCTTACACGCTCTCATATCATCACAGATCTAAAACATCACCCTTTATTTTAAAAATATAAACTTCGTAACACGATAAAACACGTTTGTCATCCGTATCGCTGACCCGCCACCGGCGAGAGTCGCATATTTTCCAATTTAAAACGCAATCCGCCGTCCGTCACTGCGAGACACTGCGAGTCAATCCGAGTCGCTAGTCTCCGAGTCATGCCGAGTCGCGAGTCACCGAGTCATGCCGAGTCGCGAGTCACCGAGTCAAGTCGGACATACAATGGGTCATGCGATAGGACCTTTGTCCGCGGGTTTCATCCGAGCAATTGCTTTTTCGCTTTGGTTCTCATTTCACTTTGCAATGTGCAGGTTTTGTTGTGTATTTTGTGGGTGTTAAATATGTCCTACGTTTTTGATGTAGCAGTTTTATGTCCGCATAGTTTACTTTGCACATTTAACTGATATTTGGTTAGTCCGGTTACTACTCTACAATATCTCTATGAACGTTAACAGGGGAAACTGCGTATTTCTTCGATATCACCGGTGTATGTATATCTATTAGTTTTAAGTTGAAATTGCTTGCTGGCACACGTGTCGTGTTGGGAGACAAAGATTTTTCAATAGTATTATCCACAAGATATCTGTTACATTTACTTTTTGTTCCACGCAAGAAAGTTAGTGCAGAACAACTTTCTTACTTTTGTCGTATGAAAACATTAGCAACCGCAGGTTGAAAATACGAAAACAAAAGTTTGGGTTCTGATATATTTTTTTATTAATTTTATCGTCTGTTATTTATAAAACGTTCGACTCGCGTTACTTTGACTACGCCTTAATATTCAGTGGCACTCTATTGATTCACCAAAATAAATTCGACAGAAACAAGCGGGCTTATTAAGGGCCAGCTCGCTCGCATTAAAACTCGACATCAAAATTATATTTAGTTTTAAAATATTCACCGTGGCGGCTGAACTTTACCGTTGCTCCCGCCGGGCCAATAGTTCACGACGGCATTCAGCGAAACACATTGTGGAATTTATCTCGCCGGTGTAGTTAGATTGAAAAAGTCTTGCCGGGAAGAATTGATCGTCAGATTGGTTAGTGGAAAGTCGTTTCCGAGGTTTTGTGTTTTGATTGTTCAAGTTTTTAATGGTGCGAGAATAAGAGACGGTCATTCCGGGCTGCCAAAGGATGATGTGACTCGTCAAAATAATTATGCTTATTTCTTTAATTGGTAATTAAATATATCACAGCGAAATTGACTGATTGATTCATTTATTATTTTATTGGTACAATCCAATATTCCGGAATGAGAATCAAAACTTTCCCGAAATTAACCCTGAATTTTAGTCTTATGATATTACTAGCGGCCGCCCGCGACTCCGTCCGCGTGGATTTCGATTTCCAATATCCTATATGTTATTCTGATGTATAAGCTATATTGTGGTAAAGTTTCATTCAAATCCATTCAGTAGTTTTTACGTGAAAGAGTAACAAACTTTCGCCTTTATAATAGTAGTAGGATATTAAACACTGGAATAACAAGCTTATACCCGGCGATTGTGAAAATAAGACTTTATTTCAGTCTTGATACCAACCATATCATAATATATGCGAGTATGTAACATGTGCGTAGAAATACAAAATTTTCTCGGAACCTTCAAGGGTAGAGGTACGTACCGTCTCATACATTCAGAAGCACGCTTTGATGTGCCGCCATAGATAACTCCGCTATTGTTAGCATAGACGGCCTGAGAGGAAGCTTAGCTTAAATTGTAATATATTACACACTTTGAGCCAGGGTTAAATATTAATTTACGCCCAATTTGATATTAATAGGGCACTTAACATAGTTGCTGATTTGGGAAATCCCGACTAAACGTTAATGCTCGTACGTTCAAACAATATGTTCCACTTTCACACCAAAAAGCAGTCTACAAATAAAATTTTCTAAAAGGCCGGTACACAAAAAATTCTACAAAAATTGACATACAAAATATAAGTATGTATTACACCAGAAAGAAATGATTTCACTGTTATTCATATGAAAACAAAGTTGCCTCAATATCAGCTTACATCAAACGCTACAGTGTTTCCACTTAGAAACAAACTATAATTAACAATTATATTGCCTTTAATTACTGTTTTTACCAAGCTCTCTTGGTAGCCGTGTTTACGCTACTAATTAAGCTTTAATAAACACTGTTGCTATACAGAATTATTAAATACAGAATTGTTTCTAGTCTCAACTTAACTGATAATTTTATTGGAACACGGTATAATCTAATATTATTATCATCTGCCTGTTGAAGGCCATTGCTGGATATAGGCCTCTCTAATGGGGGGTTTTGCCCATAGTCACCACGCTAGGTAGGCAGTGGCCCATTCCCTAGGAAATTCCTTAGTATTTTCTTACGATATCTATAAACCATTCTCGAAAAAAGACTTTAATTATTTGTTGATTACGTTACGATACTTAGGAAATGGGGGACTAATGCTCTAGACCGGCACTATACGACATCAATAAAACGCTTCTAACGAAACTTAAATATTACTAGTTTCACTATCATCAATATAATAATATTGTCCTAGCGTTTGTCCCATAAGCTTTCTAGGCCAATGTCTCGGAACAGCGTTTGTTTTCAAACACTTTACAAAGTGGAAAATAAAGTATTGGAATGATCATGTATGATCTTTGGCATTCTTTAATTTTACTAGTCTCTTCTTACTTTTATTGCTTATTAGCAATCCGCATTTGGCCAGCGTGGTTGTTGAGCCAAATATTTAAATGTGTCTTTATGACGAAACGTGATTTCAAATGATTGAGGCCATTGGATGGATCCGCGAATCACGGTATATTCAAAGTTTCAGAAGACCGCAGTGAAGTAGCACTTCGTATCAGTTGTGCTATGTTTCTGCTGGTGAGTAAGGTTGCCAGAGCTCAGTTGGTGAGGGTATGTGGTTAAGGCCGGCAACACATCCACGATACCTCTGGTGTCGCGGATGTCCATGGGCGGCGGTGATTGCTTACCATCAGGCTACCCGCTAGCTCGTTTGCCGCCTATGACATAAAAAAAAAAGTTTACAATAAAAACCTGCAGTGGGATATGAAAAGGCTGATATTATTTAATGGAACGATTTAATTAAATAAAACAATACTCGCAGCATGCCAACTGTCACGCCATCACGCCATCACGTCACTCAACGATGTGGAACGTGACTCGAATCCGTATCGACGTGATGCGACAATATGTCACGAGATGGAGTGTTATGCATTCCTCTCGTGCTTGCATTCCCTAGGATTATGATTAAGGATGGGTATGCGACCCTTGTGGGTAATGGCGAGATTGTTATTAAGATGGCGGAGATATTTTTGGGTCAGTGGGACTGGCCTTATTATGGATATATGCCTATGTCCTGGCGTCGTATCTTCAATACTAGCCATTTGATCAGCTTGAGACTGGGTTAAGTAATCTAGGTGTCTTGACGACTATTGTTTTTTTAAATACTAGACATATATTTTAACAACCAATTGGGTACACCTTACGCACTAACCAACAAATTATTTTCCTTTGTAATTTTCAGTTTTGGCCTCTCTCGATGTGATATAAATGTATACAGTTTGAATCGACTTCAATAAATAAATGAGAAGAGAGTAGATTTGTAATAATTAGGATCACGAACCTCGACTACAAACTACAGATACTCGTTCATCTGATGAAGTATCCTCGTCCTTTTTGCATAATAAATGTTTGCGCAAAGAAGTATTCAAAGTCAATATTGTAAAAGTTTAGTTTAGTTTTGGGACTTTTATTTTATTTATTTAAGTGTAGGTCTTGAGAAAGTCAAAATTATTAAGGTCAGATTAAATTACCCACAACTTTGCAAAGCTAAGATCTTCCAAGATACAGGGATTCTTGAATTCGGGTCCGCTAGCAACATTCTTACTGCGGATTGTAACTAGTTTCTGTCCATACCTACTTATACATAAGTACTTATTGTTATTGTATAGTTTGAAGATGTTGGACCCGCAGCGACCCGGCTCATTGAAACATCTGTCAGAATTGAGGCAATTCATACTAAACTGCTGTTTGTACTAATGATGAAATGGTTGTAGTCACATAAATATTAACAATTTTATTTTTATTTTTTTAATAACAGTTTGATAAATAATAAACCTAGTATTCAAAGAAATTTTTCTAAGAACTTTAGTTTAAGTCATAAATGCATTTAACATTTAACGGCCAAATTTATAATCAAATTAAACGGTATTCGCTCTAGTCAAAACCGTTTTCCGAATTGTTTCTCATTCCCAAATTCGAGAGGTTCAGATTAAAACGCCAAAACTTCCAAACTAAAATTCACGGATGATTTGAATTCCCTAACATTGTGCGGGGGAATTTTGAAATCCTTTATTTTCCTGGCCGTTCGGTACAGTTGCTGTAAAAATACGGTCGCTCGGGGCCTTCTGATAAGACGGATTTGCTTTATAAGCCTTGTATACTGGCTTGTAGAGATCATTTGTTATTTCTGCAACGTTGCAGAAGTGAGGGAGTGAGGGAAAATCATTAAGGCAAGCTAGTGACCCGGTCGAGTGTAGTTTAGGTTGTGCGCTTAATTTAGTTTGCTGTCCTTAATTTAGCATGTGAGGTTATGTAAGCAGCTAGAGTCCATTTCACCTAAGATGATCTCGGTGACAGTTGATGGTTCAAAGGGAAATCTAAACTATTAAAAAGCATTCAGAACCCTTTGTAAAATCGTATAAACAGCTCATAGAGCTTATTGCCTTGAAATTAACTTTAACTTCGTATATCAAATATACCTGTCACAGAGATCATCTTTGCAGAAAAGGACTGTAGTAGCTTGCATGGAAAAAAAAGAAACAGGATTTTAAAAACAATTTGTATGTATTCCGACTTTTGTGTACGGTGAACAAAAGGTTTTGTTCTGTTTTATCACTTTGTAATAACCATTAAATTAATGGTTATTATTCCTGACAGAATGCCTGACAGTTATTGTTTCTTACTCAATCGAAAAGAGTCCGGATATCACAAACGATCGGCCGCCAGCGACTTCGCCTACGTGGATTTCAAATCCCTTTTTTCGAATTAAGAGTTACGTTTGTTCCTTCTCAGGGTCTAAATATTGTCTGTGCCAATTTTCATCAAAATCGGTTGACAGGTTTAAGCGGGAAAACGGAACAGACATATAGACAGAGTTACTTTCGCATTTACTAGTATAATACATATTAGTAGGAAATATGTAATATACGTTTCAGCTAAAAACGTTTTAAAGAGATTTAACACAACGTGACATTATCTCTGTAAACTTGTGACGCATGAAACAACTTTCTTGAAACAAAATATGTATATCAAAATCAAGTCTGGAATGAAGATATCAAAATGATGTGCTCTTTATTTCCCGAGATATCTACGTCTACACTAATATTATAAAGAAAGAGGAAAGATTTGTTTTTTTTTTTGTATCCAACGAATAAACTCGAAAATCTACTGAAACGATTTGAATAATTCTTTTACTGTTGGCTAGCTACACTATCCCCGGCGAACAATAGGCTTTAGTCCCGGAAATGTGGGGGGAAGGGGGAGGATATTTGAAAAAATAAATTACGCGCGTATAAGAATCCGCAGGCGGAAGGCTAGTTTAGAATAATAGTAGAAACTCTCGCTACTGGATAGCTGATGAGATAAATTCCTTCTATAAACAGTGCCTACAGAATACCATTTGTTATTCCGCGATTTCACAATACAGAACGTTGCGGACGCGGATCTTATTGCACGGGAAATATTCATGTTTGGACATATTTCCTTTTAAAGTAGGTACAGGCATGGCCACCAACATGTTTACAAACACATTCAAATATGAACTTTACTGCTTTGACATAAGAGTCGATGTCGTGTTTACATGTTGGTGCTCATGACTGTACGAATACTATTCATGTTGACAGAACGCATATTTAAAGTTGGTATATAAAATTGATGGTGCGCTTACTGCTAGTGAAGTGGACACTGACGGATTTCTGTTTTGATATTCGAGTGGAGCATAATTACAGTTACACTGTAACTGTGTTTCTGTGTTGAACTAAGTAGTATTCTATAATAATAGCCTACTCGATTGTTGACTGATCATAAAAACGGCCTTAAATCATAATAAGTATACTATTTAATTTCAATTGTTCAATATCTCTTTAACGAGGATGTTTCCGGATTCTTATCGATTTTCTAGTTTTCTTTTTGATATAAAAAAGGGGATAATTTGATGGGATCCAATCGACACCCTCCATGTACATTAACACTCTGCAATGGTCCCTAACACAGTCAGCATTTAACTCCATTATTAAATTGACTTTTGGCAGCACCCGGAACAAGTACAACTACCATCCGAAATGAATTCCAATAAAGAACGCTTATTATTTGAACCTTCCCCAATCAATTTAAGGTTGCTGTCCGCTTTGAAAGAGCAATGGGTCTCATTTGAACCCCTTATTGCTGGCCGATATTACAAAGGCTGCGTAATACTTGGGTCTGAGACTTGATTCAATTAATTTGCACTGTCGGCCTTTTAGAGCCTTTGTGAACACTGAGCGGTAGTAGTGTTCAAAAATGTTGAGTTTTGACATGATGCTCAGATGTTTTATTTGGACAATCCGGGACTTCCTTATAACCGCACGTCTTTTTCATTCATTCATTTATTTATTCATTTATAATACATAAGTAAATGTAGGAACAGAACACACTATGGGGAAAAACGCGACCGAATTCACGCGGATGAATTTACGTTCAGTCGTGTATATGATATATGACATACTTTGAATGGGACACTATGCCAAAATACGTCGTGTAATTTTTTATGGAAAATGCACTGCCGCCGAACTTTGATCGCGTTATTTCAGCCTTTTGTGTTCCTACACTTACGACAATGTATTTTTTATCGGGTGTAACTCTCAAGGCTATAGTATCGATTTCGTAGAATTTTTATTGTGCCATCGATAGAATTGCTTAAGAGACCTTCATCGGATCATAATCCCCGAGAATATTCGATCTAGGGTCAAGGCAACGATATCCCTTTTTAGTGGGATAATAGGTATCCTAAATCCACATTGACAACGAAAGAAATATTATCGTCCTAAAACGACTCATGTCATCATAAAAAAATATCGGATTACAGTACACACATTCATCTGAATCAAAGCAAATAGCGCGTGCATTTATGTTTCATTGGAATCGACGAAACTAAATAAATACAAATAAATTATCTAGGGACAGATTAAATGCAAACATTACTGACATCAAACGTGGGCGAAATTCAAACCCGTGACCTCTAGAGTATACCCCAAATGCGTCATCAAGTCAGTCGGTAATAAACCAAAATAGATTATTTAAACATTTACGAAGCCGTTTTTTCATAACTTATTCAAGTAATCTGTCAATAATCATCGAGCTAGATAAGCGAAAAATATAAAAAGATATCTGTTTAGAAACTAGATCGTCTGCTCCTTGGATCCAATGAACAATTAGGTTACCTACATCAAGTACCTTGGTTCTGACGTAACCTTTCAATCATGTCTGCCAGCTGTGAAAATAATGAAGTAACAAATTCAGCCTTGTACCTAAACTAATAATAATAAATGCTTATAATAAATGCCTTGGACTAAAACACCAATTGCCTAGCCCCAAACTAAGCTCGAAGCTTGTACTATGGAAGCTAGGGAACGGATAGACATACTTAAATACTTTTTTTTTTATAAACATCCATGACTCGAGTACAAATGCCGATGTTAATCACACAAACATTTGCCCCTAGCGGGATTCGAACCCGCGACCCTTGGTTTTGTAGCCAGGGTCTCTAGCCACTCGACCAACGGGCCTGTCAACTGTATGAAAAGTTAAATCAACCGAGTTATGTAGTTCAATCTTGTGTATTTTTCTTGTTGTATCCGAAAAATACTCTGCATTTGGCCGTATTATAGAGAAAGTGATTACGTCACAGTAGAGCTGGCAGTATGAATTTCATTAGCATAACTTAGCAAACAAACCCGTTGATGAAGTATTGACCCTAAGTGTTGACGCCAAGTTTCGTAATTGCCTAAAGTTTGAGAGTAAAATCAACCATAGACCTTTAGAACTATAGCTCTAAAATTCTTAATTTAACTTTAAAACTGTTTTATTCTGGGTGTGTTGTAACAGCGAAACTTTTGTGTTACCGGTATATCTTTGTTTCAAAGTATGAATGAACTTGATGTTTTATGTTATTTCCCAGTTTCCGTAAATAATAATTTTAACTTACTAGCTTAACAATACGAGTAAGCTTAATAATGCTTGTTTCTGCATTCTTATTTAGTTAAAAATATATTATGATTGTTTTTTTATTATGACTTTGGCAAAGGAAATCATAGCGAAATATGCTACGAGAAAGCACAACTAGCTACATCGACTACGAAAAGGCACATGCAGCTACAAGTATACCTGCTACGAATAGGCACGTAGACAAACGGTCGGGCTGCGTTCACGACGCGTGACTCGCGGGCAATTTATCACCGATCTCCGAGCGATCGTTGGACATGCAGCTTGTCATGTCAGGCCGTGACCGCGTTGCGACGGCCTATGAGTAATTTAGTGCCGGACGAGCCGGAACTCAGATGTGACTTGACTGTGGCTTTCGGTCTCTATTGCAAAATGTGCATTTTGTAGTGAAATGGGTATTTTTGTTCGAGTTGTAACTAAAATTTTACGGCAATGATATTATTAAAGTGATTCTCTTTGTCTGAAAGATAGTGTCGTTTTAAAGTTTTTGTTTTATCATTTTTAAATGATAAAACAAAAACTTTGTTTACTTATACATCTTAATACAGAAGAAAAAACGGGAAAATGTGTTATAATACATTCAACCATTGAAGAAAAACTAGGAAAATCCAGTGTGCCATACTATGATTGTCTGAATACAAGAGAACACTGTTTTGCTACAAAACTACGGCGTAGCAAAACGCTACAGCACAACTACGAGTGACTGCTACGTTGCTACGAATAGGCACGCTGTCAAACCGGGTATAAACTGGCGTTTGACGCTCAAGCAATCCATCAGCTATCTCGAGCGACCGTCGCTTGGACACGAAGTTTGTCTGACCCGTAACCGAGTTACGAGCTATGGGTAATTAAGTGCCCGACGTAAAGCTGAAATAGACGTAACTAAGTTATGACTTTTGTATCCTCCTTCAATACTAGAGGAGGTACTGTCGTCTCTATTGTTAGAAGTCGATTAATGATTCTGTCTAGTCAAATATGACATCTTTATAACTATAAAGTTATTAATTAAAGGCCTTACTGAGTAATTAAGATAGAAGGTGTTCGATGTAAGGAGTTTGCTAGTAACAATAAGCATGAAATCTTATTTTAATATTGATGCTTATGTTAAGATACTTAACTCAGTGAGCTGAATCTAAATGCTGTGGGTAGCACGGCATTTTTATGTCGTCATTTCATAAAGACCTGATAACAAACAAATTGGTCATGCTAAAATATTCATGTATGTATAAACTATATTGTTACCAATCATAAAAAAGGCTTCTTATTATTTTAAACAAAACTTTCCCAACAAGAAATGCAAATTAAAACATCCGAACAATACAAAGCATCGTCATATTTCACTCTAAAAGACACGTATAATTAAAAGTGTAAATAAGAAGCGAACTTGCAAGTTGTTCTTTGCATAATATGTCTCAGTCTTGTGGAATTATTGCGCGCAGTGTCAAGGGATATCCGTTCGTCCGTCCGTTTGCACAACACAGGTCTTATAAAGAACCGGCTGTAATAATATAATACCGGGTAAGAAATATTCTTCATTCTGTAGCTTCCCGCTTATGGAATAAGTAAATAATTTAAAAATAGCGGCTGTCTGTGACTTCGTCCCCGTGGATTTCAGTTTCCGCACACATAGTGTTATATAATAGCCTAAAGCCTTCCTCCTTCTCTAAACAAACAAACAAACTCTTTGGCTTTATTATATTAGTATATAAGTAAAGAATATATTCTATAAAATAATGTTAGTTTATTTCAATCCATGAAAGTCATGCAACCGTTAATTTGGCATATCACATATTCAAATAGCGCTACTTACCTACTTTACCCTTTTTTGGCCTCAAGGTTGGTTAGAGCATACCATGAGGAATAAAGTCGGCATTTTTAAAAAAAATATATGTCGTGCATAATATTAAAGATATAACTAAAACGTTGATGTAGATGGATTTACTAAAGATCCCAAGAAAAGTGTTAATTAGCAAAATATGTCTCGGTCAAGCAAAATTACCGCGCTATATCACGAGACATTTGCTCGCCCGGAGACACTACCCAGGTCCAATAAGGAAACAGCTGGAAGCCACGTTTTCACTCACTGCAAGGCAGTGTGAAGTGTTGGACATCGTACGGCGAGAATTACTCACCGATCATTGTAATAAGAGTAACTATGCGCAGTGAAGACTTTTAGTGTATAAAACCTCTTAATTTCAATTTGTTTTATGTCATAAGGAGGCAAACGAACTGTAGTGTCACCTGATGGTAAGTGATCATCGCTGCCAATGGACATCAACGACCGTACAAGGGTCGGAGATGCGTTGCCTGCCTCTAAAAACCCCATACCAACTGAGCTCTGGCGACCTTACTCACCAGCAGAAACATAGCACAAAAGTTACGAAGTGCTAATTCACCGTTGTTTTCTGTAAGGTGGAGGTACTTCCCCAGACGAGGGGCTCAATCGAGTGGAAGTTCCACAAAGCTTTTAATTTAATACTTACTTCATGCTTTTATAAGAAGTAAGATTGCTATAAACACAAATCACTAAAAGCCTTACAAGCTGCATTATTAAATGCATCGCGCGGGAGACTTGTTGAAACAATCAGTCTAGTGAATCGTCCGACCACACAACACAGGTCCAATAAGGAAACGGTTTGTAAGCCACGTATTCACTCGCAGCGACTCTGTGACGTGTCGGGCGGTGAATTACTCACCGGTCATTGTAATAAGTGCTTTGTGCGGTTTGTTTTAACGACGGTTTTTGAGGGAAAGTATATTCTTATTTAAACTATTCTTTATAACTGTAGTATAATATTAAATGCTACACATGTATGGAATTGGAATAGCATTCATTTTAACGAGATAAATTGGTAGAATAAAGAGATGAAAGTATCCAATCAGTCATTAAGTAAGAAGAGATTGATGATATTTGCGGGCTTTTTACATTCTGATATATTTTTGAAACGCATCTACATGAAAATGTTATCAACGCGATAAAAGTTTGTGATACGACTCAACTTTTGTTATAAATAACGGCGTATTGTTGTCCGTAGTTAATCTGTGCGATCCTTTTATTTCTTACATGCGGCCGCCCGCGACTTCGTCCGCGTGAATATCGGTAAGATAAAGAAATGATTTTTCCCGCTAACTCCGGTTCCCGTGATAATTTTGCAATATCCTTTTGCAACTAAGCATTAAGTTTACTAAGGAAACTGCATGCAAAATTTCAAGCGTCTAACTAAAGTACAGTCGTAAAGTAGTTTAGATTAGCCATACAAACTTGGGGGATTGGAATGGGTCAAAAAGTAGCCTATGTTACTCTCCATTCCTTCAACTATCTCCACTTAAAAAATCACGTCAATTCGTCGCTCCGTTTTGCCGTGAAAGAAAGGCAAACATACAGACAGACACACTTTCCCATTTTTACTATTGGTATGGATAGCAACATAAGCTACTAAAAAAAATAACCTCCAAATCACAGCGTACTTACCCAACCTTGTTGGTCTACAACATTCTGCGAGTTATTTCTGAACTTTTTCTCCGCAAAGGAACATTTAGTGAAGAAAACATTCACAGACCAGAACAAATCGGGAACATTTGTCACGTGACGCGATTGCACGGTTAAGTATCATTTGCACGATTTGCTCCGTCATATTTGTCAAAAGTCACACTTTGACGCAACACACGCTATGCTAGTATCAACGCAATAAGGCACTGAATTTGAGGGTCGTATATCATGTGTGAAGTTATGAAAAAAGCATCTAATTGACATGGAGTATCCTGGAACGATCTTGTACATCGTTAGAGGCAATCTTGATAATAATATAAAAACATAAAATCGTAATAGTAATGTCCGTCTGCACTACTTAATCACCACTCTTGCCAAATGCGGGTTGGTGATCATAAACTCGGGCTTTGTTCAGAAAAATCTCGAACCCAGGACCTCGAGACCACAGCCCGTTACTTAAACCACTAGACCATCGAGGCGTTCCAATTGAAAATATATTTTGGCCTTTAAAAAGAAAGCCTTTCGTGTTACTTGTCAATTAATTTCGACGGAAAAGTGTATATTTGTGTATATTTGTAACAATGTATTTTATTCTGCCACTAATATGAATACTGATTTATCATCAATTTCATAATCGTTTCAATTGAGGTTATTAATGACCAATAACAAAACCGCCTCATCATTTCGATCACACAACGAAATAATTAACTCTTTTCCATCCAAACCTTCAACGAATTATTTATTCATCGTCATCCGGGACTGTGGTGGAATTATTCATTCCGCATACCGGAGTATCGTCAGATCTCGCAGGCTTTGTAATATACATACGTGGTGATAACGCCCTGTCTTCGCCGTCTTGGAGACGTTTTCGATTTCTGGCGGCCTATAGGGTTGGGCTGTAGGCGCCATGATGGCAGGTAGCAAAAAACACTTTTTACTGCTTTTTTACACTTTCTTTGATGAATTCATAACAATAATTGAGTTGTTCTGGAAAAGAGGCACATTACACTACTTTTGACGACATTTTACGTAATTTGTTTAATTTTACGTGTCACGAAACGACGAGTATCTCTCTTCTCTCTCTCTCTCACTCTCTCTCTCTCTCTCTCTCTCTCTCTCTCACTCACTCACTCTCTCTATGTGTGTGTGTGTGATAAATTAGTTTGTTCATTATATTTAATAACAAACAAATTAACAGCCGTCCAAACCTTCAACGGATTATTTATACTGTGGTGGAATTATTCATTCCGCATACCGGAGTATCGTCAGATCTCGTAGGCTTTGTAATATACATACGCGGTGATAACGCCCTGTCTTCGCCGTCTGGAACACGTTTTCGATTTCTGGCGGCCTATAGGGATGTGCTTATAGGCATCATGATAACTCGAGAAAAAATATAGATGAAATGTTTTTGTCGTGTGAAACTTGTTAATATTACGACGAAATGTTTAACTCGGGAGTTGCTCACACTTAGTTGACTCAGATGTAGATATGTGTAAGAAAATTTATTTTATAATAGGGTTTTAAGAAAATGTATGATTTTGATGTTCACTTTGAAAGAGAAAATAAATGAAATGACGAATTGCTTACTTTTTGTTTTCATTTCATTTTCATCGCGGTCAATGTCTGCTTGATACGACTTGAATACGAGTTGAACTTCAGTAAGTCTTCAAACTTACTGAAGTTCAACTCGTATTCAAGTCGTATCAAATGAAATGAAAACAAAAAGTAAGCAATTCGTCATTTCATTTATTTTCTCTTTCGATATAATATATCGATATGTAGGTATCATTTATAACTATGGTTACAACACTAGTATTGTCTATTAAATTCCACACGTCTTGTGTCAATCCCAAGGTTTGACGTTAAGTGAATTCCTTTCCTAACTTTTAGTTTTATCCAGTAGACATATATTATAGTTGATCAAAATTGTTATTTTATTAAAGTGTGGCTGTCATAACAAAATAAATGTAAACATTGTCGACCCTATCTTTGTACATACAATATAAACTAAAATACAAATAGTTTATTACCACTGTCCTGTCACGTATTCTGATTGCTTCCCACATTGTTGCAGCTGAGCTAGACCTAAATCAATATGAATTTCCACTATTGCTCATCTTATGTGTCGCGATGTGACAATTAAAGGCTTCTAGTTAGTAAGTTTTTGTGCCTTTGTAAGTTTAAGACTACTCAATACACATATGTATTAGTCTGACTTTGCAGGTTTGGTCATGATTTTCTCGAATCTGAGAATACAATTTTATAACTCATTTTACTTGTACTTTTTTGTACTTTTACCACGCGCACCTTCGTCCCGTGGATTTTGGTTTCCGCACACATAGTGTTATATTAAAGCTTCTAGCCTTCCTCAAAAAATGGAGAATCCAACATAAAAAGTTATTTCAATGCGTATCAGTAGTTCCTGAGATCACCGTGTTCAAACAAACTAACTCTTCAGCTTTATTATACACTAACGGCCGCCCGCGACTCCGTCCGCGTGGATTTCGATTTCCAATATCCTATGTGTTATTCTGATGTATAAGCTATATTGTGGTAAAGTTTCATTCAAATCCATTCAGTAGTTTTTACGTGAAAGACTAACAAACATCCATACATCCATACATCCACACATACAAACTTTCGCCTTTATAATAGTAGTAGGATATTAGTATAGATAGATTCAGTTAGCGTCTTGCTTTGTTGCAGATGTGTACTGTATACGTTAGGTTAATCAATAACACTAGTTCTCACTATTCATCTTCACGCTTCGCTTTGCCACGTTGACAAGTTGCCGGGAGCTCAGCCTTGCTGTTACGTGTTTTGTTAATTAAGGCACACAGTCATTAGTGGGGAAAACAATTAAATTACCTTTATAACTATAGGTTTAGTTTTAGCGACGCTAACATTTTAATTAACCCATTAATGGTTGCTGTGCCAATTTGGGAACACTTAGTTATTGAGGGTAGAAATGATAAGTATTGACACCAGTTAATATCCGAATACAGTTTTGCGTAGTTGAAAGTTTAGAAAATAAATACATAAAACTAAATTTTGTTTATAAGCCTTGGTGTTTTCATAATTATTAGTTAAATTTTGTAATCAGATCATGCTGGGAGGTACATAGAGATTTAAAAAAATAATTAAATAGTTTTATACAATAAATCTTATTTTTCCATATATAATTTGAATACAATAAATAACCAATGATTTAAAACATTTTTCAATGAGAAATAGTTTTTATGTAAGATTTTATTGTGTCCGCAACTTTGCTGTGCCAATTTGGGTACAGCGGCCACAAGCGATATCAGTTTTACACGATTTCTTGGTTTTCGAAAATGATTTGCTAATATATTTTTACCATTCATTATCACATAAAGGGCTCAGAAAAGACTATTTATTCCAACAATGATGACAATGACCATGATTTGGAGTATTACTTGGCCATTATTCCATCATAGCATGATTGACATCGTCGAAAAATCAGGTTTTATAATGACCTGATAAAAGTTTGACAAAGTATTATTTACCTTTTCAAATAAAAATATAGACGTGTTTTTTCGCGTTTAGGGTGTCTTTCTAATAGCAGCAATGACAAGTCATATGCCACAAAAAAACTTGAATCCGATTTACTGTAACTAATGCACCATCAAGTTTTCCTGTCTGGCATAGAAAAAAACGAAAATCTACATAGACCCTGAGCAGGGAAAGAAGAAGGAAAGGGGCAGTGAAAGATCTTACATGTATTGGTCAAATAGTAAAATAGTTGATGATTGAATATTGGACATGGTAGTCAATCTTAGTATTTTGTACGTGATTCGAAATAATGGACAATATTTTGCTTTAGAGCAGCGATAAAACGTTTTCACAAAAGTTTTCACAAACTTCTAGAAAATTCTAGAAAGAGTTTGCATATATCATTGGTGGATGACATAAGTCTATGTATCTACTACTTTTTACACGAAGCTTATTTTCCGGACTCTTTACAAAGAAATCGCCCCTAAAACCCTCTGTTTGTCCTTCAACATCTACCAGGGATGGTCTGATCTGCACCACCTACACGATAAAGCAGATCAGAAAGCTACTGAAACAAGTACCTTGTGTCATTTGCCATAAAATAAGCCAATAAAACTGCAAGTTATGTATGAAAAGATTACCCTAGTACTAGAATACTTACTACCCTTTAGTGGCCACTGTGCCAATTTGGGAACACCCCTATAAATTCCTGAAAAACATATTTTTTCAGTTTTTTTCTCATTTTCATATTTATTTGTATTATCTATAATACGAAAATAAATAAATTTTTAATCAAATCCCTCTGGTATCACTTTGACCATTAATGGGTTAAGAACGAAATACATTTTGCTTTAATAAAATAATTTTGAAACTTAATGCATAGTTTCATCGTGTCTTGCCAAATGTATGTAATGTCTGACAGGCCCATTGGTCTAGTGGTCAGAGAGAGACCCTGGCTACAAAACAAAGGCTTGCGGGTTCGAATCCTGCTAGGGGCATTTTTTGTGTGATGAACATTGGCATTTCTACTCGAGTTATGGATGTTTGTAAAAGTATTAAAGTATGTACATGTGCCTATTCGTTACCCAGCTTCCATAATACAAGCTTCGAGCTTAGTTTGGGGCTGGACAATTGGTGTGTTAGTCTAAACAATTTATTATTCATTATTATAATTGTAAAACAATTTTTATTACCAAATAAATAATAATAATAAATAAATAAATAATCTTTATTGAAACCAAGTAACAATCATAATACAAACAATTTAGCGATAATGTCCGCATTAGTCTTAAGACAGTGTCGCAGACATTAACGCCCGCCTCAAAGACAGACGTTTCAGATTTAAACAAGTTTGTTTAGATAAATCTTAACTAAATAAATTACATTTACATTGGAGTGGATGTGTGTGTGTGTGTGTGTGTGTGTGTGTGTGTGGATGTGTGTATGTGTGTGTGCGTGTGGATGTGGTTGTGTGAATGTGTTAGGTAACTCAGTATATGTATGCAATGTAATAATTACTTTACTAGAGATTCCACAGCATCGTAATCAAGATTTAGTAGCCATTCAGTCAGAAGAGTTTTACATTTATAGAAAGTTAGGGGATATATATTTAATTCTTTATTTATGATGTTATATAATTTTGGTGCAATATGATTGTAATGGTGTTTAACTTGCTCTATTCTACATTTACGAGTCTCGCATACTATATCACATCTTCTTTTATTTTTTATTAAGTTTGGTTCATAGTGAAGAGTTTTATGTTTACGCAATACTACACTTAGGATAAATAGTTTTCTAACTGAAAGAACTTCCCAAAAATCGTAGATTGATTTAGTTGGGTATCTAATCGGTTTACATGCCATTACCTTTAACACGGCTCTTTGGGCTCTTTCTAGTGGTAATAATTTAGACTTGCCAGAGGAGCCCCATGCCGCAATGCAATAATTGATGATTGACTGACCAAGGGCGAAGTAGGCTGTTCTAAGGATGGACGAATCAGCACTAGACCGCAATCTGCTGAAAATAAATATTAATTTCCTAATTCGCCCTGTAACAGCTTCGATATGTTCCCGCCAGGATAAGACGCTGTCTAGTATCACACCCAGATACTTTATCTTATGGTCACGTGTGATTGAATTACAGCAGCATGAGTCACTGATTTCTGTTCTACATTTGTGAGCCTTAATTACAAAAGATGCATCAGGTTGTGACGAAAGCCTAGGAGAAAAGGTGATATACCTAGTTTTGCTCAAATTCAGAGTTAGCAAATTACGAGCCAGCCAAATCATTACTGATTTTAATGCTGACACGGCGCTCAAACGAGCTTCCTCCCAAGTCCTACCATGACTGATAATAGCCGTGTCATCGGCATATGCTACAATTTTACTATTTGGCAATTGCAATTGGCACAAGTCATTCACGTATATTAAGAAAAGGGTGGGTCCTAGGACACTTCCTTGGGGAACACCGTATGTGATAGGTACGTCATGACTTATGTAATCTCCTATTTTGATGCGCTGATTTCTACCACTAAGATAGCTCTTAAATATATCCAATACTATACCACGAACACCGAGATTGTTGAGCTTGGAAATAAGTATAGGGATAGACACCGTGTCGAATGCTTTAGTAAGGTCTATAAAAATACCTATCGAGGATTGCTTAGCGTTAGTATTTTTGATTATAGTACTTGTAACTTCCAGAACTGCATCCTCAGTTGACTTGTGGGCTCTAAACCCATACTGATTTGATGCGAGCAATTTTTTAGAATTTAGATATTGAGTTAGTTTTTTGTTCAGGATTTTCTCTAAAATTTTTGACAAAGTAGGTAGCATAGATATTGGCCGGTAATTATTTGCACTGTGTCTATCCCCACTCTTATAAACTGGATGAACTAAGGCCCTCTTAAAATCCGTCGGGAAAGTGCCACATGACAGACACAGATTGAACACTCTTTTTAAAATCGGAATCAAGACATATCTCGCATCAATAACAAAGGACGTCGGAATGCCGTCCCAGCCGGTAGCACAATCGCGCCTCAGTCCCAATATGATTTCTTCCAGTTCCATCTCATCTGTGTCAAGCAACTGCATCGACTCCATCACTGAAACTTCTGTTTCTTTAAGAGAAACTGCAGCGAATGTATCAGGAGGACACGATGTCAGTTTTGACGCCAAATCCTTTCCTACATTAGCAAAGAAACTATTTGCAGAGTTCACCGAGGCTTGTGGATTGGTACTAAATTGAGCAGACATACATTTACGGAAAGTATATCATATCGTGTAGTAATGTAATGCTTTAGAATAGTTTAACATGTCAGCAATATGCACACAGACTTTACTGATTTAACACAAGGGTTTACGTGTATACAACTTATTGCTTATATGTTTCATATTAGTTCTGCTAACTCGAGCAAAGGTCGACCTAGCAGGATATGAATACTATTAAACTTAGAGGTTCACTAGCTTGGCCAATGTTTAATAATTCTCTATCGTATTCAACAAGGAACTTTACGGCTTTTATAATAGAGTACTTATTGGGATTTTGGTAATACAAAGTCAACTGCCGAAGTTTAATCAAAGGATTTTCCTCGATCTCTGGGCAAACAATTAAAGTTATATCTTTACATGATAGGAATGGTTTTGTAAAAAGTAAATAAGTTTGAATGAGTCATTTGGTGTGGGTGAGGAACAAAACTAGGAATTGTAGGCAGTGTAGGCGAAACGAGTGGGTCGGTTAAACCAGAGAGATAATACGAGGAAGGAACGGAGTACGTAAGTAAGTTAGGAATGTACTTTTTTTATTTATTTTTTTGACAAATAACCAAACCTAGGTATTCGTACCTTAAAATTGTTGACAGAAAGACACTGCGATTTTCTGACAACTCGTGAGGTTTGTAAAATTTTAATTACGCCGCCACCGTCCATTCTTGACTCCGCCCAACCAGGGGTGGACCTAGGCCGGCAAAAGGGGCCCCAGGGACCCAATTAATTTGAATAATGAACCTAACTAAATTGCATTTATGTAGGTTGCATTCGTTGTTATTTCGCACGTTTTTCGGACGCTAATGCTAATTGGCTTTCACAGCATATTGCGTTTGAAAATTAGTTACTGTTTTGAAGTAATTTGTATTCCATTGAATTTAAAAAGTGTTAATTATGATTAAAAACTATGACTTATGACGAACGATTGAATTATGACGACCCGCTTGGTGTAATGGTCAAGATGTCGCCTATTACGCAAGGGGTCGCGGGTTCGATCCCCGCACAGGACAAACATTTGTGTGCATGAACATGTCTGTTTGTCCTGGTCTGGGTGTTATATGTATATATTTAAGTATATTTGTAATACCACTGTTGATTCTGATGTCTGTAACACAAGTGCTTAAGCTACTTAACACGGGGTCAGATCAATGTATGTGATGTTGTGAAATATTTATTTATTTATTTATTTAATTATACCAACCACGCTGGGACTTGCAATTTAATAAATATTGTGGTGGATTTTAAATATAATAACTTGGCTAGAAACATAAATAATCCATTATGGGTACACAAATTATATGTACATACTTTCCAGCGACGTATTTAATTCACAATTGTTAAGAAGAAATTAATGCATATGTGTTAGAAACTTAATGCATGTGTCTTCATGTTATTTAATTGTGTATATCATTAATCCTTCACCTTTGATTAACCCGAACTATGAAATTTTATATAAATTAAAGACACTAAGAAATCAATACAAACGATTAAGGAAATGCCATTGTCGCAGTGTGGGAAATAAAATGACCATTATACGACCTGTGCACATTCGAGTTGCGTCACTTTATTTTTTCCACTTTGCCGCGGCAGAAACAGTCACCTCTTTGTTTTTTGGTTTTCCAATCGTGAAATTGTGCGGGCGTTTCTCGTTTACTCTACAATGAGCTTTATTTCAAGCCATTTACGTTGTAAATATCGTGTGACTGTAGTGCGAGGTAAAGTTCTGTTTTGTGTACAGGATATAATGCTGAACACAGTCCTAACTAAGCAACCGTTAAAATACAAAGTTTATTCAAAATGCATGTTTATCTCACTCGCTTTTGTCATAGTTTTACTTTACTCATGCAAACGATTGAATAGGTCAAACAAATCCGAAGTTTGAAAGCACAACTACTTTTGAGAAAACACAAACAGTGAAATGATGAAAAGGAAAGTTAGTACACAAGATCTGATTGCGTCTTGCCAGCAAAAAAATAAGAAAATCTTTTCCCGTAACCTTGAAGAGGATATGTTTAGGCTAAGTTATGTAAACTAGAGATTCAGACCTTTAGGGCCCAGAACACTGCCCTGCTTGCCCCATTCTAGCCCATCTGTCTCTTTGAACGTTATTATTCTTTTACTCACAAAAGGCTTAGCGGCATTCGCAAGGGTGCAATTTCATTTTAATGTTTTTATGTGACGAAGCTAGGCGTTCATTCCACATTTTTTCACTTTTCCCGCGTAGCTTTTATGACGTCACTCCGACAGTGATAAGTGTCAACGAGTAATGAAAAGATTCTTTTTTTATTTAACATTTCGAGTTTCGACGTCGCTCTTATCTTCCCGCGGGCTGGGTGGTTTCAAAATGTAATAATTTAAATGTTTTAGGTTTACATCGTTAAATGGTCATGAAGTAAAAGTGTATTGCGCTGTTTGAACCTTTTTGTTGCGTTAAAGGAGTTAAAGATATGTTTGCGTTGTATTGTCTTGCCTAAATGTTGTCTAAACTGCCTTCATTGATTGCGTTTTCTAGCCCAAATTTCAAAACATAGAAATAATAACATGAATGAGTGTTTATAGAAAAACATAACTAATCCTTGACTAACACACCAATTGCTTTACCCCAAACTAAGCGAAACTTGGACTATGCTAGGAAACGGAAAGACATACTTAAATACTTTTATAAACATCCATGACTCTAGTACAAATGCCGATGTTCGTCTCACAAACATAGCGGGATTCGAACCCGCGGCCCTTAGTTTTGTAGCGAGGGTCTCTGACCACCAGACCAATGAGCCCGTCGATATGTATTTCAAAATGTTGTTATCAAAACTTGCAGGCATCGTAAAACTTCACCGATCCTTATCAAATAGCGCAGCGCAGTCGGATTTGATTTTACGATCCAAAATTAAAGCAGCACCAATCGTTTGGAATGAATACATTAACTATTTACAAGCTCTTACTTTGTGAAATTAATAATACATTTAAAAAATCGATCTAATGTCCTTCGACGCACATGCATGGGTGGTTCACGCGATCCCGTGCTCAAGTAATGGTTTCGAAAGGCTCATTATGTAGATGATATAAGTATATATATCGATCCGTGCTTGAATTGTTGCATTTTTAACTTGTTGAAAGCTGTGCTTTGATTTTTATAGATATCACTAGCGGCCGCCTTTAACTTTGTCCATGTGGATTTTGATTTCCGCACATCTTTTTTGCATGAAAATTTTGACAAGCCTGTTGGTCGAGTGGCTAGAGACCCTGGCTGCAAAACCAAAGGTCGCGGGTTCGAATCCCGCTAGGGGCAAATGTTTGTGTGATGAACATCGGCATTTTCACTCGAGTCATGGATATTTATAAATGTATTTAAGTATGTCTATCCTTTCCCTAGCATCCATAGTACAAGCTTCGAGCTTAGTTTGGGGCTAGGCAATTGGTGTGTTAGTCCAGTGAATTTATTTATTTATTTATTATGAATTTATTTAAATACTACGTATGTAAAGTGTTTTTATAGCTTAAAGACTACCTCAACCAATGGACTACATAACACAAAAACATTTTTTTTTATCGAACCAGTAGTTGAGATAAGCGTATTTAAACATACTAACAAAAGCGTGCTTAAGAAGACACGTCAAGCCGTTGGTCATGTGCCTGATCTCTCTACGGTTGCGTCAGATTGCTGTTCCACCGAACTTTTACAAATTCTATTTCAATTGACCTCAGGCTTTTTATAAAGTATTTGAGCTGTACAAAAATATGAAACAGAATAAATGTGCGCACGTTTTCAACTTACAAGCAGACCTCTGACAAAATTAAAAAGGCCTTTGTACATCATAAAATATCTTCTAAACCAAATAATGTAATTTTCAAGGGAAGCTTATCTCCTTAACTCAGTAAGACTCCTTCTAATATTCAAAGTGTTACACAGGGCGCTTCATTTAGAGTAATTGGTTACTTTACAAGGATTTCAAAGAAATTTTTCCTTTTGATTTCAAATTAAGTTGAATTGTTTTAGATCTGCTGTTGCTAAGCTTAAGTTGTAATTAATAATAAATAGTATTAATTCTTTAACGTAGCTAATGAATGCCAAAGGACTTGAAAATAAGAATGGAGGTATACTGTGAGTCAACACAACAACATGACCGAGTTCATTGGTAATTTAATGTAATTTACAAAAATAAAGAACCATATTCCAAAACCATTTTTACTAATATTATAGATCTATTTCACTATTTAACCCTAACACAATAACATCTCGTTTTACCCGGGTGCGCTACCGTTCCACAATCCGGTTCAGCCGATTGTGACGCGATATCCGGACATCCGTATCTGTCTTCGCGGTACAAATTAGTTAATTAAACAGTGCTGCAGCGTCTCAATGGAAATCACTTGTTGTTTTAGAATTTTATTATGTTTGTTAATTAACGAAAAAAAGAAAGTGTTGCTAAAATATATTTTAATTAAAAAATGATCAAAAAACTATTTTACTATTTTACCCTAACACAATAACATCTCGTTTAACCCGGGTGCGCTACCGCCCCACAATCCGGTTCATTCGGTTGTCACGTGATATCCGGACATCCGCATCTGTCTTCGCGGTACAAATTAGTTAATTAAACAGCGCTGCAGCGTGTCAAAGGAAACGAATTGCTCATGTTGTCGTTTTCAATCGCATAAAAAATATAATTTCCTGGAAGGACAAGTGCAGAATATTCATCACATTTACTTTTAGTACTGAGAGTAATTAAAACAGTGGTATGGGGCAAGAACTGAATATATAATAGGTAGTGGAAAATTGATTAAAGATACAAATATCTATAAAAATAGTTGAAAGGCCCGTTGGTCTAGTGGTCGGAGACCCTGGCTACAAAACCAAGGCAGTTGTCTGTGTGATGAACATCGATATTTCGTACTCGATTCATGGATGTTCATAAAAGTATTAAAGTATGTCTATCCGTTCCCTAACATCAATAGTTCAAGCTTCGAGCTTAGTATGGGGGATTAGTATTCTTACAAAATTACCTAGGTAATTGGTGTGTTAGTCCAAAGCATTTTATTTTATTTATTTTAATTGCAATTGTACTGTTATAAAAGAAAATAGTAGCATTCGTCTAGCGTCCCAGTCCACGCTGCTATCCCACAATCCGGTTTGAACCGGCTGTCACGCGATATCCGGACATCCGTAGTTCTGTCTTCGCGGTACAAATTGGTTAATTAAACCGTGTCCCAGTGGAATAGAAAGTGTTATTACATGGTCCTATTGCATTGCATTTATCGTGTTTAGTTGAAGTCTATGTTAGTATCGTCCCTGTTATTTTATAATTAACTAGCTTTCCATTCGCGGCTTCGCTCGCTTGTAATTCGAGCATAAAGCAAACAATATTTTTGTTTCCCTCGGGTATATCATTTTTCCGGTATGAAAAGTAGTATCAGATACAAATAATACATACCTAGACGACTTTTTGCGAGTATCGCGGTTAAATATCACATTCACAAGGCCTATAAAACATAAACCGTAATAGTCGCCCGAATGTACGAGTATTTCAAACTCAAGTGCGAGATTCCATTTAACCCTAAATCTTCGCGGAGTTCCCTCACCGCTTGGAAGACGTTTTTATTGTTCCCGCTTACGGATTGTAAACGTGTCAGTTAACAGTGCGCCGACAAGCGTCAGTTCCGGTCAGATATAGGGCGAGTAAATCTGTCAGGGGCATTGCAGGGTTAACAGGTTAATTAATTAGTGTCACACAAAAAACGTAAATATTTTTTGTGTGAAGTTACTGGGGAATGTTTTTTTGTACCACTGAATTGGCTCTAATGCTTACAACTATCAAAATAACTTAGCAGTTACTGATGCCTATGGACAATTTTAAGACCTGAAAGCATTGACAGGATCAGCCATTGCTCTCATTGTTAATAACTACACCAGAGATTCTGAGTGATTTTGTTTTTCATTTATACTGGTGTGCATTATTAGATGTTTGTTTATTACTACTGTTAAAACTATGAATTGATTCACTTTCATTTAAGTATTTTTTATCTTTCTCCTGCACTCAATAACGCCATGAAAAGTTGAATGGAAAAACTCCACTGTCCAATCGCATATTAATTCCAATTAGCTCCGTCCCTTGCCAAGCTGCTTGGCAGGCTTTGCCAGCACCTGTCACTTGTTGCACTAGAACAGCTGCCAAATGTACAGTAAATGGCTTGTTATGTGCCGTGTAAAACTATGTATGGTAGTTTACAGAAGTTGTAGATAAAAGGTTAGGTTTTATGAGTTTTGTATGTAATGGGTCAGCTGTTGCGTGAATGTGTTGGCTCAATCGGGAAGTTGCCAAGAAATTACTGAACTTGGTTGTAGTACATCTGCTTTGTACAGGGATGATATGTGGGGGTCATTGTCGGACTAAGCAGGCCTAATTATCGAATTATTTTTTAATCTGGCCTTTAGTAATTCTTAGGGTAACGCCACTGTAACTCATGAAATAAAACTACTTAAAAACGGAAAATTTCGCAGTATAGTTTTAAACTACATGTTTGTAAGAAAACCCAACGTTTCGGTGATCAAAATTATTCCGCGATTTTATCCGTTTAAAAGTAGTTTATTTCATGTCCTTTAGTAGTCTTAATCTGAACAGAGTGTTATTATTCTCGTGTAAAATATCTACAAAAATATAGACGGCCTTGTGGCGGTTAATGTTGCCGAAAAATGAAAAGCGCATTGCGTTGCCGATTTTTGGCACCGGAATCACGTACCACATAATCTGCCAGGACGGCTGGCAATCCGCGTGTGCCAGCTGTCACTTGTTGCGCTTCAAGCGCTGCCAAGCGCCCAGCTGCGACCGCTCACAGCTCACCGGGTAAATATCGCGCCAAATTCCGTGTAAACAAAATGGCTGCTCGCATAGACTTACAGCGCTAGATATGCCCTCGCTATACTTAAACTCACACATAAATTGGCTCTAAAACTTGGAGCGAGTGTTGCTTCTTTTCGCAGTTAGTCACGTAAGTCACGTCAATCAAAATAAAGTCACAGTTTTCTGGAGTCAGGGCATATTTTGCGATTTATATCTATGGCGAGTCGTGTGTTTTCTGTTCCATTCGGAGTTTTGTTCCTCTTTTGTTTTCGGGACCGCGTTCCGTTTGCTTTTTTAGGTATCGGATATTTACATTGCTTAAATTAAAGAGTTTAGAAACGTTCCGGCTCGTTTCGCGTTAATTGCCGCGGAAAAGCCAATTAGCATAACTGTAAACAGTTTTGGGTGGAGTTTTCGTTGCAGGTTATGATTTTAGGGATTGGGGTTCCATATTTTTGTCTTAGTACGTGGCCAAGCAGTGCGCATGTGCTGTAATCATAACAAGCAATTCCAAATTTTAATCTGAATGAGTTCTACCAAAAAAATGAGTTCTATCTAAAAATAGTCAATCAAACTTAAAATGTGTTAGGGTTATTTCAATAACTAACTTCATTTATATTACTGTTTAAATCTGGTATGCATCTTTGACTTTCCAAATATCAGTATTGTCCACCAGAAAATAAAATATGGTAATTGCCTCAGTCATCAACATTTACCTCACGAACCTCACATTTAATTTTGATTACATTGTTACCGTATCACCGATACCATACGATGAATACAATGAATACAATGTTTAATTTTGGGTTGACACACAACCGATAATTCGGTTAGCTGTCGTCTGCGTATGAAATAAAATAGGGCAAACATCCACGGTATTTTTGTTGTGTAAAAGGTTGCAATTAGCCCTTAAGCTCGTTACCGCCCTTATCAGTCGGTTGACACTCCTGCTTAGGGCCCAATTCATGGGCAAAAGCGAATTTCGCTGAGTAAGGATAGTGGTCCCTTCATTAATTATTGGAAAAGGGAAACATTTAGTTATAAAGTGCACACGGGTATAAAATAGTCAACAAGCAACATAATTATTTAATGTTAAGTATATTTTACAGAATGTGTCATGGAAAGTCTATTTTGAATAGTTGAGCGCATTTAATGCTGTGGGCAAACCAAGTATCTGGGTGACACAAAAATGTATTTATTACGGCATTTTTTTTTTTCGGGCGAAGTGAAACATTTTGGACCCCAAAAATTCCATCACAAATATTGATCTGACACCGTATTTGAACCCAACCTTCTTCGCTTCACAGAGGTAAAATTGTTTTCCTGCATAAGCAAAAACATAATACCTTAGTTCCAGATTGTTATCCCAACGATCTTCACATGTAAACCAGTTAGGAAGCGCATCTGTATTTGTTAGCATGTTGGCATACATGTCATACTTAGTTGGTTTTAGCTGAATTCATGATACATTGACGCACGCCACAGTGCTCTTAGTATCATTTCGGCAAATGCACGGTTTAAAAGGTGCATTTTGGCTCCGATTTTAGTAAAACCACCGGCCGCCCGCGTCTCCGTCTGCGTGGATTTTGGTTTTCGCACGCATTGTGTTTTTTTAAGAATAAAAGCCTTCCTCGTCATATGGACCATCCAAGACAATTTTTTTTCATATCAAACCAGTTGTTCCTTCAATTAGTGCGAAAGAGTAGTAAACAAACAAACTAACAAACAAACAAACTTTAATTAGAAAAGTAAAGATATAGATTAATTTATTCATTCTATCTAAGGAGTGATTGTAAGATAAAGTTCCCGCTGATAGACACAGACTTGTTCTCCACTAATTATGCTCTTAAGCTTTAAATAACAGGTCGCGGTAGTTCCGAGGCTCTAATCGATACAGCCAGTTTCCGTTTACTGGCAACTCTGCCAGCTCATCCTACTTATTGCTACTTTTATTAAACCGAGATAGAGCGTTTCGTTGTAAACTGATACGATGAAACTTCGGTATTAACCTCGGATCATGGATAAGACAATTAGATTAGTGTCAGTAACTTATAGGTTGGCTTTAAAATCAATTATGCTTAAGCGCATGAAGTCATTGTTGTCTAGTTTCATGACAAAAAGTAAAAGAAAATAATTTATTGAAAATCAAGCGTGAATTCGTCTAAATAAAAAATTATTAGAGTATCCTTTTGTCAAAAGCTTCAAACGATGATGTATATAATGAGTACCAAATAAGTATCATTACGTATTTCCTAGAAAGCTTCCTGAAAGTTAATATTTACGTATTTGCGCTTCATCTCTTTAAGGGTACTTACAATCTTTTCCTTTATTTTTAATGTCTTTTGTTTATTATCGATACGAGTAAATACTACGACTTTAATCCAAAGAATATGTATTTACTGGATTCCTTTGTGACGACGTTGGAGTTGAAATTGCAGTCGCTATAATGTTATATAACCTGGCTGATCAAACCGAGGTCATAGTCGCTGCATACCCTGGGTTGCACAATACATATAACCGTGATTAACGCTAAGAAAAGAGAGATATTTGGATAAAAGTGGTAACGATCTTCCTTTAGAAGTGTATAAATAAAAGTTACATTAGAAACTAAACTGGTTAGATTGTGACTCTAAAAACAGTTCTATACTGGAACTAAGTACATCGATTAAATCTTGCTGACACAGATATTTGAGATAGGTGAATGTTTTCCTTAACTGCTAGCAACTGGTGAATGTGCAGTTAGAAAAATTCACAGGAGTGCTTTGAAAAGTAAAAATGTACTTGATATTTGCAAAGTAGTGTTTGTATCGTAGCAAAGCTTCAGCGTGCAAATAAAACATTTGTCGTTGAAATAACTTGAAAACACATTATATTTAAAGAAAATGTTTGTCTCTTTTGTGTCAAATATTTGCACTAATTTTAAGGTTCTAGAATAATTAGGAATACTAATAACTTTATGGTATTTGAATTAATAGCAACAACATTTAGAACAAATATTGATAATATTTATATTATACATTATAATAACATACCGCACACGATTTTCTACATTCTGTTCATCCCATTAAAATTTATTCAAATTTTACTTCTAAAGCAACTCATTTAAATGGGATTCTCGGTAGCCTTGTCCTACTTTGAAAAGTTAGGAAAGTAAGGGATACGTTATTCTAATTCTTTTGTTTTTTTGTTTCAAATTCTTACTGCACAAATTGTTCGTTGTGTTTTGTTTACACAATTGATTTGAGTCGATGTATGCTATAGTATGCATTTAGTTAAATCTGTATTTTCTTCTGATACTATTGCGTCCATTCAGGAAATACAGATGGTTTATATTATTTACTTCTGTAGTTAAAGCATGGCTACAAACGTAGATAAACTGCTTCTATGGTTGCATACATAAGGGGAATACCACATGTGTCGTTTTACTGACAATTAGATGAACCACATGTCTGTAGTCATAGTTGTCATAGTCACAAAAAACTACCTAATAAAACCTTAATGTAAGGATGCCAACGAAAGCATAACTTAATTTTGCGAACGCGTGACCGAATGACGTCACAACCATGGGAATTAGAGCCCAAAGCCTGCGCCAAAAGAGAATTATAATGAGCACTTTGCTATGGAAATCGTGCTTTTGCTTACCGGCACCGTCCGCACGATGTTTTGGGCGTAAATGTTTGGTATTCCACAATGTTGAGCTGCGGATTTTGTGCATTTGGTGTACACAGCACACTGACTGCTTTGATATTTTTGTAGTTCGAAATTATGCAGAAGACTGCTACAATCAACATTTAACATGATTATGATTGATAACCTTATAGTCTTAGACACCAATTAAAAACTTTATTCAGCACTTTCGCAGATAATGAGGTTGTCATCGAGTCTGCACCCTTTTTTCCGGCCAAAAAACACAAAGTGTATTGTTGAATATAGGCAAAGCAATATTTCATTCCTTCACAATTTTTCATATTTGTTACTAAGAGTATAAATTACATTGTTAACATAAATACATTTGCAATTCCTCGATTAAGCTGTGCCTTCTTAGCTCCTCAAACTTTAAGTCTGAAAATCCTGTATCAATGTACCTAAAGCAACATCTTAAGGCGTTCCGATATCTGAAAGTGCTTGCCATCCGGTCACCCGAAGGGATGATTCGGCCCTTACCTTATCGGGTACGGCAGCCATCTGTTTCTACCGATCACAGGACCCTATGCGTGAAATTATGATAAATCTGCGGACGGAATGGGCTAACTGAAATCTTCTCTTTGAGAGCTACGTCCATAGATGTTGGTAGATTTTTGTAAAACTAGCTAGGTGACAAGCGGATAGCATATACAAAATGTCTTTATTTATTGAGCCATCTGTTAGCGACAGAATTAAATATTTATTATTAGTTAAAATACATATGACCTCTTTTCACGCCGCGCGCAGCGCGCCATTTAATGTATAAGAAAAAGAAGTTTTACTGTCAAATATTTTCTCTCTTATGTCACTTTTCTCTTTTCCCTTTGACTTCGAGCCCCGAACTGTTTATATTTTTTAGTTGTTTTTATATTATAGTTTTCCTTCAAGTTTACAATTATCTTTTATTTACTGTGAGTTGCGTCGCCTACATTTTTGGTCACTTCGAGACGGATTTTTGTTGATCCACCGCATGGAAAATGGAGACCACTCGCAGTACCGGACAGAACAAAGGTATTGTGAACACGAACAGGCCATCGCCATACCGTCGACGCACGTCTTCGGCGGTATTGGCACTTAAGAAGGAAATTATAATGAAAGCAGCTAAGGAAAAGGCTCGAATTCAAATGGACCTAGTCGAGAAACAGTTGGCAGCGGACATAGCCGCTGTCAACGCAAAATACAGTCCGCAAACGTTGAAGTTCAATAGTAAATGTTGTCAAGATGTTAAGAAGAGGAACGAGCGCAGCCAGCAGGAACTGGAGGGACACAAAGCCAGCGAAACTGGAATATTATATGGCTCTGTGTTTCCGCCGCCGGACAGCGACGGCACTGAATGCCCAGTTCAGCAGTTGGACAGCGCACTAAATGGTATGCACACCACTTCTACATCTACTAGCCGGAATGACAACATGCGCAGCCGTATCAGCACACCAATGGAGGTTCCCGAGCTTGCCGCTGAACGAACGGAATTGCTGTCGTGTTACACTGCAGCTGAGAAGACTATGTGTAATTGCAATCTCAATGAGACGGTGTCTGTATTGACAAGCATCACTACAACTGTAACACTGATGTCTACATCCCGTGGCAACTATAATCAACAAAAGTTCGAACTGGAATCTGCGACACAAACAAACGCACCAAACGTACTTGCACCGAAGTCTTCCACAGTGCCTCAAAGGCTACGCCTGTTAAGATCGACGCCATGTGTCCTTACCATGTCACCCTATATGGACAGCTACGACAGTTTGCACGTTTGTAGCCAGAAAGACGCTGCAACTTGGCACTTGATACTGGAAGATGTGTTAGTGTACGACATTGATCCTGGAGGAATTACAAATGGATGGCCAACGGGTCCGAGCCCAGATGGCGTGCCCTGGGAGAGATGGCGGAGTCCAACGAAGAGTGTGCTTCGAATTCCGCCGCACGGGTCGCTAGTCTTCCTTGGCATAATGAGTGCTGCTTTGCCGCACTGGGGTGGGGAATGTTAGCGACAGAATTAAATATTTATTATTAGTTAAAATACATATGACCTCTTTTCACGCCGCGCGCAGCGCGCCATTTAATGTATAAGAAAAAGAAGTTTTACTGTCAAATATTTTCTCTCTTATGTCACTTTTCTCTTTTCCCTTTGACTTCGAGCCCCGAACTGTTTATATTTTTTAGTTGTTTTTATATTATAGTTTTCCTTCAAGTTTACAATTATCTTTTATTTACTGTGAGTTGCGTCGCCTACACCATCCTTGACATTAAATTATCTTGACACTATATCATCACTAGTTTATTTATGTAATAAATATAATTATCTCATATGAAAAAATAAAATCTGAGTTTCGTATTTTTTTTTCAATAATAATTTACTTTATTCCCTCCTTTAGAATATACTAATTATGTAAATTTTATCAATGTAATATCTAGCATAATATTTCAAAAAATATAACGGTTTGTAAATTTTGTCACCAACATATTATGTTCCTTAATATGTATAGTTTGGTTGTCAAGTTATGTCAAGTTATAAGTTGTTATTTAGACTAGCGGCAGACGAGAACTTCTCTTGTTAGCGCTGTTAAGGAATTCTTGTGAGCATTTCAAGTCTGCGTGCTCTTTGTGGTTCTAAGCAACGTCTCGTTTCGCTAACTTAAGCTTAAATTTAAACTTATCTGTCTTAAAAAAATACTGATAATGTTTTAAACCCAGAATGTCTAGTAGTTTTTATTTTTCAAGACTTTATAGGTTCTATCGACGAGTGATATTTTAATTCTTGTTAAAGCGTATTCAACTCAAAATTTCAAAGTATGCTTCAACAGAACAATTTTTGGAAGTAATACCGACCAAAATAAAGTACCACATAGTTGAAAGAGAAATAGCTGCTTAAACATTTACCGAAGAATTTCAAACTCCAAACTATTCAAGTTTTAAAACTTTGAGATTGTTATTATCTTTCATATTAAATTTTGCGAAAATAACCTAATAGTAGTTGAAAACAAGCGTTTTAAGCTCAAGGACAGCCTAACATGTAAAACAATATTCCGCAACTAAAAATTTTCCTAATTAAAAATTGTTTTTATACAATTGAAGAGTACCTGTATGATAATTCTCCAATTGAATCTTCAATTGAAAGCAGAGTAGAGATTAAAATATGTTGGTTTAATTATAATCTATGTTTTATTTAAATTGTTTTTCTTACTCAGTTCTACTAAACAGGTTCATGAATTTATCCCTAAAAATAAAATCTAAATGTTATGTATTTGTGCAATTAATAAATGAATTACATATTCGGAGCACTATATTTAAATTACAAAATCCTATTTCATAAAATAAAAGATGCTAAAGTTATTCCTCCAACTATTCACGAAGCAAGTCATATTCAAAGATGTTAGAAATAAATGAATTACATTTTAAATCAGTTTCTGGATCTTTGGCGTTGAGATGAAGGTATCGCATTGTTAGGTGGGGGGACTACTGCCATCTTAACACCCCCCCCCCTTTTATAGCACCCCCTTCACGCCATCTAGATTACTGAACAAACCATTCTTATCCTTTCGCAGTAGTCTTAAAGTTTACTTTTCATCGAAGGAGGTATTTGCACTGCGCTAAGTTAAAGGTTGAATATTTTTTGTGTAAATTCAACTGGATATTTTTACCGGATAAGTTTAGTAGAATAGTATTTCATCTAGGTTTTGAGTTCAGCAAGGTGATGTTAATTTTGTGTTACATTTAATTTAACCTTAGAGCTGAGATTCCTTAATTCAAACGAATTTATTACACAAAAGTAGTAGTCAGTCAGCAAATAAATTCCTTGTACTAACACACCACTTGCCTAGCCCCAAAGTAAGCTCGGATCTTGTACTATGGAAGCTAGAGAACGGATAGAAATACTTTTATTAACATCCATGACTCAATTACGACTGCCGATGTCTTCACACAAACATTTGCTCCTAGCGGGATTCGAACCCGCGACCCTGGAATACTGGCGAATACTGGACCCTGGATACAAAAGTAGTCTAGTAGTCAAAACTAGACCAATACTACACGAAGTAATATAATACTAGACGAAGGAAATAAGAACTGTTACTATTGCCTTTATATTTACATCAGCATCCGAGTATTCACCCCAGTTACTACGTCAGTCGCGTTTGGTCAGTCGCCGCTGTTTTGCGTCTTGATTTTTGAATGATTAAGTTTTGCATTTTTAAATTCTAGTACCCCTTCATTTCGATAACGAGCCATAAGATACAGTGTAATCATACAATTTCTATTCTATTGTGAAGCGGAGGTTTTTATACATGGCTTGCTTCTGGATATCTGCCAGCAGCGCAATTTCAAGATCTGTAGATTTTACGAATCCGCAAACTGTCTTCGTGTCACACATTCATAAGTAAATATTTTGTCGTCTAAAGAGTACCTATATAAATTGTTAACTTACATGTTACAACGTTCTTCTCCCAACCGCGTTTTGACTGCGGTGATTATACTACTCTTGCGCTTTCTATGTAATTATTGTCTGGTTGGAGTGTTTTCCTACACCGACCAAGGAAGTTTTAATTTAATTATAACAGATACACATCTATGAAATTTATTGACATCTTCAAACATATTTGCATTGTTTTATTAATATTATGTCAATTACAGTAAGTGAGCACAAAACTCACGCAAGATAACGTGTGTAGCTAGACACTTACAGTATTCAAATATTTTATTAGATACTCAAAAAGAAGTTTTTTTTTTTTAAATTATATTTACAACATACAAACCTTAAATCTTAATTTAAGGTTTGTATGTTAAAACGAATAAAACATATCTAAAAAAACAATCCAAGATAAGTATAACCTAAAAATATTTCAATCTATTTTTATGTTCTTTAACATCGATAATTTCCAATTCCTTAGCTATTTCTGTAATAACGCCGTCCTTACAAGCCAATATTTCTGTCGCATGTTTAAAAGGCATATCAATAACAAGATCCCTGGAATTTATGGTATTTGTTGCTTTATTAGAACAGCTCTTTTCCGTTACAGTAATTGGGTTTGATTTTTTATAAGATAAAAGCGGTGGTATTTAATTATTACGCGATGATAAACCAATTCGATTGCTTACCATCAGGCAATACGTCTGCTCGTTTGCTGCCCTACAATATAAAAAAAAAAAAAAAAATCGTATTATACGCAACGCTCACCCATTAGATAATATTATGATCGTCTTTTTTTTTACTCTTATCTAACCTATCATATTTAATATCTTATTATCCTATTTCTTATTAATATTACAAATGTGAAAGTTTGTTTGTATGTTTATCCGTCAATCACACTGAAACTACTGAACGGATTTCGATGAAATTTGGTATACAGACAGGGTATGGGCTGACTTAGGTGAAGGGAATTATAATCCGGATTAGATCCTCCCACGGGATAAACAAAAATACGCGCGAACGAAGTCGCGGGCGGCTGCTAGTAGTACATAATAGTATTTCATGAAATATAGGATGAGTACTTTTAACTTGTGTAAAATGATGAAACTCCAACGAAAGATATCTTAATTTATTCAAGTTTTTAACATCTTATTCTGACTTATATCATATTTTTATGTCTCATAAAATTAAGTATTTATTCAAGACAGTCGCAGTCCATTAGCAGTTAAAAGGAATATAAAATAAGTTGTCAGATCCTGTTAATGTCCTCGTGGAAAAGAAAAGGATTTTTTTCCTTACGTATTGCAAAGGTGGAAAGAGTAATTATGTTGACTGATACTTTCTGATAGTAATTAGATGAAAAACTCTTGTGAATTACGTATAAAAGTAGGTATACAAATTCTGTAATAGCCGCGCAGCCAACTAATGAAAACAGTGATGAATAGAAATGCGCGTTTTATTTTTACAAAAACTACATAGTTTATTCATTTCGACTATATTTAAAGATATTTAGTGTTTAATAAACATACTGCTCATCTACCGTAGAATACGACTCTTAAAATCACGGAGATCTGAGGTGAACGAAATAATTTCAAGCTGTTTTTACGAACGGTTACAAAAATATAGTAATATAAAAAAACCCGTCAAATAATTTACTTAATTTAACGTTTGAAATTTCTCAGAAATCAGAAAGCCTTCGATTGCGTGAAGTGGGAGAAACTGTGGGAAGTTTTAATGGCAACCGGTGTTCCACCTCACCTAGTAGCACTGATCCGAAATCTGTATGAGTCTGGCTACGGCACCGTAACGATGGGAGAAGTCACATCACAACAATTCCATTTCGAGAAAGGAGTCCGACAGGGTTGCGTGATTTCTCCCATCCTATTCAACATATATGGCGAGTACATAATGCGTCAAGCACTGGACGGTTGGAGGGGCGGCTTTAAGATAGGAGGAGAAACAGTCTCAAATCTTCGTTACGCAGATGATACCACCCTCTTCGCTTCAACAGAAGAAGAAATGACAGAGCTTTTGGATCGTCTAAGAATAACCAGCCTCCAAATGGGTCTCACCATAAATAAAAGTAAGACCAAGCTAATGGTAATCGACCGTTTTGGAGTTATACAGCGTACCAACCTGCTGCAAGAGTACGAAACCGTTGAGCAGTTCCAATATCTTGGATCGGTAATAACCAATAAAGGTACATGTGAACCCGAAATACGAGGACGAATTGGAATGGCTAAAGCGGCGATGACTCAGCTCAGCAAGATATGGAGAGACAGGAATATCACAAATAGGACTAAAATACATCTCGTCCGCACACTTGTTTTCTCCATTGCTCTTTACGGAGCAGAGACATGGACTATCAAAGCAGCCGACAGACAACGAATCGACGCTTTTGAAATGTGGTGCTGGCGCCGCCTACTAAGGATTCCTTGGACAGCCCACCGTACAAATGTCTCAATCTTAAAAGAGCTGAAAATCCAGAAGGCTCAACGTCTCTCTTCGACCTGCCAGAGCGCCAGAAGAGGCGCTGATAACTTGGAGCGATTGATGGTGACCGGGAAGGTAGAGGGAAAGAGGCCAAGAGGAAGAAGCCCAAAACGATGGGCTGGTCAAATCTCGGAGCAGCTAGAGATACCAGTCTGCGACGCCTTGCATCAGGCGATCGACCGGGAGGGATGGAGGCAGACCATTGGCAAAATCAATAGGAGTCACGATCCTCAGCACTGGGGTACCGATTAAGAAGAGAAGAGAACGTTTGAAATTGAATAGAAATATATTATAATATATTAACTAATTATTCAGGCTTTTTGAAACAGTAAAGTGCCATAAGATTTACATATTATTTCAAGTCTACGTGAATGAGTTTCACTTTCGGCGATAACTCCCTGGTTTACACAATACTAGTAAAACTTCAGATGGTTATAGTACCTACGAGTATATTCTACGAACATAATGGACCCTAACCAGATACCGGTCACAGTGGCTAACCTCAACAATTAACTAACTAAGCATGACATATTATAGTGCATGTGTTTGCGCTAATTTATATGCATGCCTTCCCCACTCTCTTAGCTAACGACCGGTTTGGCGACACGGTCAAGAAGGATTATTAGTCTAAGAGGTCGCAGGTTCGACTTCCGCAAATGACACACATTTGTGTGCATGAACATGCTTGTTTGATTTGATCTGGGTGTTATTTGCATATATTTAAGTATATTTGTAATATTCAGTTGAAGATGGCATGGGGTTTTTAAAGGCCGGCAACGTTTTTTCGACCCTAGTGCGGTTGTTGATGTCCATGGGCAGCGATGATCACTTTCCATAGCTGACCCTCTTGTTTCGTTTGCCTGCCTATAACATAAAAAAACTGTTGATTCTGTTATCTGTATCACAAGTGCTTCAGCTACTTTTCACTGAGACAGATCGATGTATAAGACGTTGTGAGATATTTATATTTATTTATTAGCTCGGAGGAGTAACAATCTTGCTCGAACAAAGTGAAATCAGAAACGGTGCCGCTTTCCTAGACTAGTAGTGATTAACACAGCAGCTTCGAGACTGGGGAATAAGACTGAGATGTTTTACAGAAAAAACCGAGTAAATATTTTCGTACTTTCGAAGTCTTTTATCTGGCTCGATGGGCCATTTGGTGCTGACCTAAATCTCGCCTAGAACTGTTTTGTTGTTCTGTCGTGGTTGTATTTGGAGTTTAATCTGTTTGTTGGTTTGTAAACGTACAAGTCATTACTATTATTATTTACTTAAGCTTCTTTGTGAATGGATTATGGTATGTCCGAAACCTTTTATCTGATAGTATGTTTGTGTATTGTCCTCGGTCAATGGTCGTTACTAATGAACAAGGTACTATTTTTGTACTATCGGAAATAGATATCATTTTATGTTTCCTTATTGATTTGAAAACTAATAAGTCACTAGTTATGTATTTTTAATCAAAACATTATTTTCTGATATGTCTCTATATTTTCTTTTGTCAATACTTGAGAATGAACACGGAACTATTTATCTATTATTGCTGAAAGAAATAGATATCATTTCGTATTTTCTTTGTCATGTTTAGTAAAAAATATTGGGATTGTCGAAAGGTTTAACCTTACTAAACAATGTTGTTATATTATAACAAGTTATTGTTATTTCATTTCGTCCCCTTTTCAAAGTAAACAGTAGGATTACATATTGTTACAATAACTGACGAAATAAACTCTTGTTTGTTCTGATCCCACGCAAAGATATAACAATTTGCATATATAAGAGTTTGCTTTCTGATTGTACATAAAATTCGAAAAATGTTTGTTTCCCTCCAATATTCTATATTTAATTAAAAATACACTTGTATATATCACTAGACGGATCGGGCTGAAAGGCGTACAGGTAGATGTTATAACGTAGACATCCGTAAAGAATGGTTTTGGTAAATTCCACACCTTATGGGAAAAAACAGGCCACTCGGACGAATGCTAGCTTTGATTATAATTATAAACTAGAGTTCTCAAAGTAACTAATATCATACTGGGTAGTCTTACTTCAATACTAGGGTAGTTAACACTCCTACTATAAGTACAAGTTGCAGTATTCTCGTATTAACTTGTAAATAGCTTGCTATAGAGAACAGTGAGGCTGCAATGTTCTTCAGAATGATTTCAGAAGCTTAGAAATGTCTGTATAGCCAGGTGTGCATTTGCATATATGCTACCTCTGGGCATATAGCAGTTCGGACATAGTTTTATTGTGTTTTGACATAGCAATTCAGATACACTGTAGTAAACTGGTACTTAAGTACATATACCTAAGCAACATGACCTCCTTATTCTCGTACAAATAGAAGTAGTACCTACGGTCAACCATCAGGCAATAAAATATGTATATACACGTTTGCACTAATGAGAATACAATTGGGGCTATATATAAATCATTTAATTTATACAATATATATATGTATGTTGTAAAAGTTAATGACCATTTTATCTGTTGTAGCAAAATGTGTATAGTTGAAGAACTTCGTTTATGTGATACAAAATTTTCTATCTACCGCTACCCACTATTTTTCACTTTCTGCTTGGTCGGTAGAGTTGTGTCATATATTCATTCAATAGGCACCGTTTGTACGCTTTTTGTACTACATATTTTGTTTAATGCCATAAATAATAAATAGATAATTTACTTTGTACTGACAACGAGCTGCATTCTGCTTATATTTTATACTGTTTAACAAAAAAAAAAAAATAGAACGAGTTAGTAACCCACTTAAGTTATATTTTCCGTTTTCAATAAAAGGAGCGAAACTGGCTAAATTTCAAAACAAGTCCATGTTTGTGGCGGTTAAAAATTCATATCTTTTGCTGGTATATTGCTTTTTTGGAGAGCTTGCTTCCGTTGCGGTTAACAAAATTTCGCTTTTGGCTTCAGATAATTAAGCCATTGCTAAATCAAGTTATTGTTCATGTTCGTTTGAAAATTTCATTCGCTTAGTATCGTGTTGGCTTGCATTCAATTTCCATTATATGCGATGGATTGTCATGAATTCAATAGCTGGTTAAACGGCATTTAATGATGATGTCTAATATGCCCACTAATTTAGAGCGTGTTTTATCATCAACTATGTTTCCGCCCGCGGGTTCACCTGCTTTGAATTCGGTTATATAGCAAACAATATTTTTTGTTTCCAAATAATTTTTTTTTTCGGGATAATAAGTACTTACCCTATTATTTAATTTGGACTTCTAACTAGACGAGTTACCCCTTCACCTACCAGTGGGTTAGATTTGTGGGTTAGCGGGTCATTGCCCAAAATTTCAGTAAAAGCAATTGGTTTAGTAGTTACGGCGTGAAAGCGGAACAAACAAACAATGAAACTCACTTTTCGATTTATAATACTAGTAAAAATAGATACTTTTAACGATTCTCAGATAATGTTCTTTGATTAATGAAATTATCTAACTATCATATCTCAATAATTGAAATCATGTCACTAAATTTATTGACGGCATTACAATACTTAAAATTCATACGTTTGAGTATATAGAAACTGTGGTCATTTACACTTTTGTGGGAGCTCCAACAGTTATTTCATCCATCCCGGCTATTACAGAAGATCTCCATTCAAATTTTCAAGTTAATCCAGCTAAATAAGGACTAGACTAGACTGCAAACTATTTTCACGTCGTTAAAACACGCATAAAATTAAGATCAGAATTAATTCGGCTACGTCAAAAATTGTATTTAGAGTTACTGTGACCGGGTTTTATGACGTAATTTGCATAAGCAACGTGCTTAGAATAGCCGGAGAGAAGCGTTTCAGCCGTAACGGAGTTTGTGGATAGTTGTAATAACTATTTACGACAGGTGGCGCTGGGTGTTGTTTGCAAAACTGCTGTGAATACTTCTATAACTTTAATACAAGTAGGGAAATTAAGGCAGTACTTACAATTTTCATAAAGATTATTTTAATTATAAAGGGAATTTCTCCGCTGTGGTATATGAATTAATAAATGCTTTGGAACAACAACACACCAACGCCTAGTATTGCCTCACCCCCAAACTATGCTCGAAGCTTGTACTATAGATGCTAGAGCACGACAGATATACTTAAATACTTTAATATACATCTATGACTCGAGTAAAAATGCCGATGTTTATCACACAAACATTTTCTCCTCGAGGGATTCGAAACCACGACCTTTGGTTTTAGCTACTGGTAGACCAACAGGTCTGTCAATTATGAATAGGTTAAAGCTTCACTGTTGAACAAATATTGAAATGTCTACCGAAAGGCATTACCAGTGAACATTAAATTGTTTTTCAAAGTATATAGGAACAATTTAGGGATCACATTTTACAACGAAATAATATACAGAAGTAACTTTAAGAGGCCTGGATTCTGTGACGAATGCCTGAAGACGACCATAAACGATATACATATTTCAAGCATCTTTATTCTTATTCCGTGACCTTTAGTGCACAAATGTGATGGTCATTTCGGCATTGAAGTGTCATGAAGTAATAAATGTATAAAGTTGTTGAAATAAATTGTTTTCAGGACAAACGTTGCGTCAAGTTAGCTGTCACGTAGACAAATTATTTCGGACCTAATGGAGTTTTGAAACTGGTTATAAGCAGCGCAAGCGTCACTCGATTCGAGACACAATAGACCTCTCAACATCGGTGGTTTATTGTTAGAAAGTAAATACAGTTGAGATAGTTTATTTTTGATCAAAATCAGAATTGAGGCAGATGTCTTTTTTTTGTAGCTATTTAAACCTATAGCCAAGTGTACAACTTCCTATTTTACCGATTTAACGTCATCGGTTATCTTCGAACACAAAAGATGGAGGATGCATTTTAAATTACGATAAAGAACAGATTATTCCAGGAATGAGTGCCATTTCTCATGTGCAAAGCATGTAGCAGTATTAATTATTACGCTATCTGTAGTTATGTCCTGTGGCTATGTAAATGAAGAACCAAGTTTTATATTGTGTGTATGAATACTATACACACATACATGCATTAAATTCTCAAATACTGACCAAAGTAACACACTTATGAGTATTATAACCATATAACACCTTTAGGAAATAGTTAGGTGTTAAATGTTATGACGGTGTAACACTGCCTCTGATCTTAATCGCTGTTTTATGATGGGTTGTGGCTTAACAACTAGGCTACTTGGTAACACATGATAAGTGTGGCAACGAACTAGGTAATGCTATGTAGAACTATTTAACAAATTGTAACAACGGCTTTTGCTGGCAACTTGAAGGTACGTGTAGTTAAAATGTTATTGATAAAAATGTGAATGTAATGTTACTTAAGAAATATTATGATTTTATATTGCCTGGTAAATAAATGATTAGGTACGAGTATGCTTGCTTTAACTATCGCAATATTTTTATTTACGGATGCATTGTTATTTCTTTTTCAAATGGAATCATTATTCTAAACTACAGCAGGGTGTGCACCCATGGGATAATATAGGCCGCGGTTAAAAACTAGTAAGATAACACGTTAAACCAATAAAAGTCTGAGAATGATGTTTGTCTAAAAGACTTGTTCATTAGAAAGGTTCATAAGTAGATCAACCTTAGACCAAAGGTTTAGTTTTTGTTAATTTCGTCAACAATAATAGCTGTTAGATTGCTATCTTAGTGTAGAAATACACTTGACTGAAAATAATAATACAAACAATAATACAAAAATACACGACGTAATTTCGCCATAGTGTCATCTTTCACTTAAAATATATTGCAGGCGTAGTCGCGCCAAACTTCAATCATGTTTTTTCCGCTTTTTGTTTTTCTATACTAATATCGAACCAAACGGAACAATTTATCCGATTAAAGTATTAAAATAACCCACCCTTTTACCGATACGTCACTCCGTATCTGTTCACAGCCGCTCCATTTTAATAAACCGAGATATCTTCAAAAGTCAACCGCAATTTTTCATACTTTGAAGCGAGTTTATTTTTATCTAGGCCATACTTTTTACGCTGTGTTAAGCCTGGCACTGTGACATTAAGTTTAATCCGTCGGATTAAGTCGACTTTGCAGTAGGTAAGCCTTATTTGTCGGTACGTGTGTCCTGGTGTGAATACTTGTGTTTGATGGTAGTCCTGCGGAAAAACTGTTAGGACATATTATGTACTTTTTAATGATTAACTAGCCTTCCGCCAACAGCTTCGTTCGTGTTGTTACTATAATAGTATTATGGGAACATGATGTTTATTTCACACTAGCGGCCGCCTGCAACGTTGTCTCCGTGAATACCGGTTTTCGCACACATAGTGTCATATAATAGCTTAAAGACTTTCTCGACAAATGGACTATCCACAACTAGATATTTTTTCGAAACAGTCGTTCCTGAAAAATTTGCGCGTTCAAACATACAAACGAACAAATTGCCAGCAGTTTTGTTCGTTTGGACATTATATTTGGTAACATAAAAACATGATTTTAATCTGACATATGAATAAGTCCATATTATTATTATATTTTAGTATTGACTTTGTACCTTTACATCGTAAACAAGTTCATTTCAATCTGTAGTCTAGTAATATAACAAAGAAATCTTGTTTTCATTGTGAATGAAATTCTATTCTATTTATAAGAGGCAGTGGATTCCTTTCTTACTGTTATATCCAAATCCATTATAAGCCTAGTTTCTAGGAAAGCTAAGCACAGACAGGATCAGAGTTAAGAAGAGTCTAAAAATGCATTTTCTCGCTGCAGACTGCAGTTTTCGTGCATTAGAGATAATGCCTTGATGTGTATTTTTATAGCTGTACTCGCTCAAAGTAGGTAAGGTACTATATGGTAATACTGGAGAGTGTATATTACACTATTATTACGCTAATACACATTATTGATTTTTTGTAAGTGATTCAGAAAGAACGCAAACTTGTCTGTGTTTTTAGGGTTCCGTAGCCAAATGGCAAAAACGGAACCCTTATAGTTTCGTCATGTCTGTCTGTCTGTCTGTCTGTCTGTCTGTCTGTCTGTCTGTCTGTCTGTCTGTCTGTCCTGGCTCGTTCTCCGCCGTTTCTGAACCGATTGCCACGAAAATTGGTGGAGAGATGTATAGTGATAATTCAAGAATTGGTTTTTAAAATAATCGAAAAATAATTATTTTTTACCCCCCCTCCCATACATCGAAAAGTAAATTCGAAAAAAAAATTCGACTTACCCCTTCGTGTGGGGTATCGTTAAAAAGGTATTTTGAAATACAATAAAACTTGCCTTGAAACCATGTAGATCAAACACCCCAGTCTCGAGATATTTTAATACAAAGTTAAAATTAGAGCGTCCCCCCCCCCTTAACTTTTGAAATACTATTACAATAATTCTGAAAAAAATGTCCTGTATACCTCCAAGTAAGTACTTTCAACGAAAACTATAGCGAACTCTATATCATGCATAGTTATTTTTATACAACTCGACCAACTTATGACGTGCAGTTGCCCTTACTAAATGGTGTCTTAAGCGGTCGGGCCATCTTTTAGCTACTGAACCCTTTCATGGGCGTGTCCGACACGCTCTTGGCCGGTTTTTTTAATTACTTTTATTTGTATACAAAATTTATACTTGACATAAAAACAACACCATTTGCATGAAAGTGTTTGCTTATGTATATCACATAATATGTCGGTTTATAGTCGTGTGTACAGGATGTCGTTTTAAAACGAATGGAGATGAATGGACTTAAATTAAAATGAAATACCAGTAAGTTCTTTTATTTAAATGGACCACCTGTAAAAGAGCCTGTTTAAATACTCCATTCAGATACAACCTGTTTGTCTGCCATCGCTCGCCACTAAGTATCAATAATTCACGCAATCCCTTCCGATCTCGTTTATAATACTGTCCACTGTTTAAAAAAGGAAAATAAAGATTGAATGGTTGATCGAGCGTATTACCTTTTGCAATTTAAATTACCGGAACACATTTAGTCTGTCCATTCGCGTCCGATATTCGGTGACCGATTTTTCGGAAACATCGAACGTACTGTTTTTGGATGTGTGTGCTTTGTTTTTATTTTTTGTTAGGTTGGTACAGTTACTGGTAAATGTACCAATCGAGTAAAAAAAAAGTGTGAAGCATGTTAAAAGATGATGATTTGGTAAGTTTGGTACGTTATGGGCTAAAATTGTCAAGCCGAACCATGTCATGTCAAAGTCATTCGTAAACCATAGAAAACAGGGTTGATTCTCCATTGATGGAGATGATTCCAACCTTATCGCTAATTTATTTATGAATAAGATTTTGTTCTCACTGGTATTCCAAGTTCTCGACCGTACCTGTTAGGGCCAAGCCTTGGCAGTTTTAGATAATTCGGTTAATAACTTGAAGCTATCAAATTTTATGAAGACTCAGTAACAGGCCTTTAGTACTTCGAAATTATTTCTCTAGATTCAAAAACCGAATTAGGCTTTCACTAAAATTATCATTTATATTGGCCTCATTAGGTTCCTGGCTTTCTTGTAATTATAATTATTTCTTATGATCCTGCTGACTTACTAACAACATCACCATTTATTGCTCGGCAAAGATTTATAATGTTCCTTAATTGTCACTTTTCCTATAGTGTATAATTTAAAATGAGTATAGGCGATTCTTGATAGTTATTTTGGATTTGAATATTAGTTTAATCAGTAACTTTAAGGCTTAGCATTTAAGATTTCACGAAGAGGATTATAAGACTTCCATTAGAATAGCGGCCACAATTTGCAAATCGCAAAATTTTCAGATTTTCAAAGAAATATCAAGCCATGCATTCAAATTGTACCTAAGGAAGGTTTGTTTAACTTTTGATATACCTCATGCTTTAACTTAAAGTGTCACAAACCAAATAACAAAATTAATGATAAAATTGGGAGTTAAAAAAATTGAAAATAATCCAATATGGTGGTCGTAGTCTCACCAATCATCTCAACAAGGCTAGAATAAGACCTATCATTTATGCTATCGCAATTGTTGAAGTAATACTAAATCAGACGGGATGACAAACGTAAAACCTGTCTAGAATATTAATACTGTAGGCTGGTGCCTCTTGGAACTTGCTTCACTATTCCAAAGATGCCTCCTGGCAGAGGTATGAATGATAAACAGCTGCTATTCCAATTGACACGACGAAACTATAGCGTGGTGAGACTATATTAGTCAGTTAATATTTTCAAGATCTTCTTACACATTTATGGATAAAATACGTCATGAACAAATTAAACAATCAGGGAAAAACTTTTAACAAATAGGCGCATCCAGCCTTTCCCATCTATCCTTCCAATGCCGTCATCAATGGTGCTTAAACCATGAGATGTTGTTTCACCAAATAATGAAAAGGCACTTGTATGAGAAATTGTCCTTGCGGCGGGCAAAACAATGTTTGCAACTACAGAGGCATTAAAATATTTACAACGTCCGCAAAAACTATGGAATGTCCAGCATACACCACCATGGGAGACTGTTTCAACCACTATCAGAGATCGAAGGGACACTTGTGAAAGTAATTTTACGCAAGACGATAGCTAAAATAATGCCAGCAAAAACCATTGAGAGTGTTTCATTCATTGTCTTTACTACGGCATAGCTGTTCGGAAATAACAGTAGACTTAACTGTTAAGACGCTAGCTAAAACCATGGGATGTTGTGATTATAGCATGCAGGTAGCATAAGTATGTATAGTCCAACGTCAGTTAGCACCAAAGACCATTAGACAGTGTTCCAGCTGGGATTATAGATTGAAAAGACACTTGCAAAGCGACGTGTGGATAGAACAATAGCTCAAACGATGCCAGCAAAAACCATTCATTGTCTTGGATGTTGTTAGGTATTGTATTAAGTGAGGCAAAGCGTAGTTCGGAAATAACAGCAGAATTAAATGTTTACGACGCCAGCAAAAACCATGGGATGTTGTGACAACAGCATACAGGTGGCATTATTGCCTGTGGCATAATGCCAGTATACTTTAAAAGTCATGGGAAATTGTTTCAACTGGAATTAAGGATCAAAAGACAATAGCGAAGCGCCTTGTGAAAAGATGCCAGCAAAAACCATTGGGTGAAGTTTTAGGCACTTTATTAAGTGAGGCAAAGATAACTGTTTACGACGCCAGCAAAAACCATGGGATGTTGTGACTACAGCATACAGGTGGCATGGCCGTTTATGGCATTATGCAAATTGGCAATAAATACCATGGCATGGAATTAGAGGTTGAACAGACAATTGCGAAGCGCCTTATGGAAAGATGCCAGCAAAAACCGTTTATTGTTTTGGATATTGTATTAAGTAAGACGTTTCCTAATAACAGTAACCTTAACTGTTTACGACGCCAGCAAAAACCATGGGATGTTGTGACTACAGCATACAGGTGGTATAGTCGCGTGTGGCATAATGCCAGTTAACTTTAAAAGCCATGGGATATTGTTTCAGCTGAAAATAGAGGTTGATCAGACAATTGCGAAGCGCCTTGTGGAAAGATGCCAGCAAAAACCGTTCAGTGTCTTGGATATTGTGTTAGTTATTGTATTAAGTAAGGCGTTCGGAAATAACAGTAGCCTTAACTGTTTACGACGCCAGCAAAAACCATGGGATGTTGTGACTACAGCATACAGGTGGCATGGTCGAGTATGGCATTATGCCAGTTGGCAATAAATACCATGGCATATTGTTTCAGCTGGAGTTAGAGGTTGAACAGACAATCGCGAAGCGCCTAATGGAAAGATGCCAGAAAAAACACTTGGATAAAGTTTTAGGCACTATATTAAGTGATTCAAGGCATCGTTTGGAAATAACAGTAGCCTTAACTGTTTACGACGCCAGCAAAAACCATGGGATGTTGTGACTACAGCATACAGGTGGCATGGTCGTGTGGGGCGCGGCGCGAGTTATCGAGCGGTCGGGGCGACGCGCGCACCAGTGCACCGCGGGCCGAGCAGCGCGCCGGCCGTCAGATGCTCGCCGGCACCGGCCAAAACCGACCCATATCCAAACGCGGTAAACAAAATCGCCGCGACAGTGTGTGACCACGTGCCGTGATTAATCAATTATGTAACTGTGACAGTGCTGTGGAAATGGACGCGCCATAATCTGCCGCGAAAGCGGCGATTGGCGTCGACGGTTTTTTTTTTGCAAAGCAACTTTTCACTTCCAGATTATTATTTTCCGTTCATAAAGCCATTTATGGAACGGCGGAATAACTTGTTAAAGTGTAATTAGAATTGTACGTTCGTGTCAATTGTAATCGATTACAGCTACGGCGTTCCATTGAGAAATTACAATCGTAGACATTACGTAGCAGGTGCTACGATGAGTGCTACGAGCTACTACGAATAAACCACGCGTTTATGACCCGCCTTGGGTTAAAGCAACTCATAATATTCAGGGCCGTGGGGAAAGTTGGTCTATCTGTATTTATATATTTGTAGTTATTTTTGTTATCTCTTTCATGTCGGCATATCAATAATAGTAATAGATTTTAACATTTCCGACTCAAATCCTTGACAAAGGTATGAGTTAACGAATGCTTGAAGGGATCTCAGGAAGTGTAGATAGAACCTCTACGAAAAGCAATGTTTAAATACATAAAGCATTAAAGCAATCTAAAACGAAATTTAAGTAGATAATTAAATATCAAGGAAAACATCACAAATTAAGAGTGCGTGTGGATAGGGTAGATTATTGTTTGACGATAAATCTAAAAAAAGGTAAAATAAAAATACGAACACATTTGAATTTAATCGTTGGTATCACGAAAATATCGAGCACTTTAGTTCAATTTTAGCAGGAGTAATTGCCAGCTCTTAAAATGTCCGTACTCCACCGTGACAGGACTAATTGTTTTCGGTATTTCAGTTAGAAATGATGGGAAAAAGGGTTGGCGATTTCTGAATTTTGCTAGTACATCCAACCCTGGAAGCTTTGAGCTCCTTACTATGTACGTTGGTTATAGGTGGGTTTTTGAGATAAATGTAAATCAAGATCGTTAAGAATTAACTAAAAAGACTAACTTTAATTTATAATCACTTTTACTTTAGCTTAAAACATCCATATATCCCGTAGTAATACAGTTTCATGTGGCCAAGAGATCAAGATTTCAAAATTCTTGGCTTTTTGTAACTTGCATTATTTTTTTATTTATTAAATACAATGCATTATATCTAACAGGATACAATTAATTATGTTACGTGCATGCAAAATGTGCGAAAATCATTCGAGCTGAAATGGCACAAATTTTGATTTGACTCATGAGTAGACTGAAATAAATGAGACAACACTCAAGTGAAAGAGATGGCAATAATTTTAATCATTACGTCTGAAATGTAATTTGCGAGACATCTCGATGCGCAGTTTCCCGCTTAATTTATTAATATTAAATTATTGACCATGTAGCGTGAATGAGTCCGCCCTATTGTGCTATGTTTCTGCTGCTAGTGTGTTAAGTCGTCTCTTAAATGCAAGTTCGGCAGAAGCGACCCTCGTGCCGTTTTGATGTCCATGGATAGCGGTGACCACTTATCATCATGTTGCCCTATAGTTTATATACCACCCTCTTATGTTCATAAAAAAAAATTGGCACAACCAAGCTCCTTTCGAATTCTGAGTAAAGTGACGTGAAAACGTACTGTGAATAACTTTTTGCCGAGTAAACGAAGCTGCCATATGCCCTCATCCAAGATATTTCAATTGATCACATTATTATCCAAACAGTCTTAACAGAACAATAGACGTTTAATTCCAAGTAAGAAAAACATTTTTTTAATGCATTCAAAGTGATAACATTTGTGAAGAGCAAGACAACCATCTTGAAATTGTAATCTTAAGCAACGGAAGAAAAAATCTTGTATTGGGCACTGATCTTTATGTTTTACATTTTTGCTCAAGAGTCTAAATTACTAGTGTCTCTCAGCAGCAAAATAATTATAATTCGTATTTTAGTTTCATTCAGTTTTGTACAAGATAATGATCACTTCCTAAATGAGAATAAATTTGCCTGCCTGACACTGTCAAAAATAAAGACCTAATACCATTAATAGCCAGATATAAAGTGTCCTATGACATCACATTAGGTATCGGATGGCAGAGTTTGTTCTATTTCAGTAAAATCTATCCAGTTACGAATATAGCTCTCGAGTCCTCAGACATAATATGGACTATTTTAAGGTTTGCAATTTCAGTCTTTGTCTAAAGTAGGTATTTGATAGGTTCAAACTCATATGACATACAATATAAAATCTTACGAGTAAAAAAGTAAGCGTTGTTCTCATTGAAAGTAATATGAAAATTTTAAGTGCAGTACTAAAGTTCTTAAAAACTATAGAATCTAAATACTTTATTACATTTTGTCTTCAAATTATTTTATCAAGCCCTTTTTCTCTTTAAGTCAATGATATAAAATAGGAAACAAATAACAGTCAAATTCTATGTTTTAACTGAGGACACCGCAAAAAAATCAAGATAAGACAACTTGTTCCCAATTTTCTTTTAAGGGACTTTGCGACTGTTTTTGATATGGTTCTTTAACGTTTATTATAAATTACATTTTTGCTTCACGATTTTGCGTTGCTCTATTTATCAGACCGATTGTATCATGATTGTCGGATAAAGTTAATAAATAATGTAAATGTACAATGTTTGTCGTTCTATAAACATTTTTGAACTCAAAAAGGGTGATTGAGTATGAAACAATGAACCCGTTTATGGTGTTTCTGAATTTTTAAGGTCGGTAATCAAAAGTTTAGGTCCAAATCAAAAACCTTAACTTCGAATTCCGAATTATGTGGACGAAAATAAACTTTTGTATCGCTGTTGAAAACTAATTTTAAATGAATGTGTTATTTTATGTAAAGGCGATCGTTTCTAAATTTGTATTTAAAACAAAAACTTGATTTCCAGAAGTATACCTACTATTTCTCACCATTTTTAGAAATAGATACATAAGACGGTTCGTGAAAAAGTTATATCGTAAATCAACTCATTTGAATACCATCCGTTTGGAAATCTCGACTTTACAGTGAGACATTAAGGTGCTAATATAGCCTGTTCAAACAGTTTTCATAGACAAGGTACCTAAAACAATATTAACTTGCAAACATGTAACGTCGATAAGCCACTTACTAGGTGATTTGTTGGTTTGAATTCCTTAATTATTACGTACATTGCAAATTTAAATACTTATAATTAATATTTCAGAAAAAACGAATGGTAACTGTATTTCCCACTCACTTTTGGGTTCAGATTACCATGTGCCACCAACACTTATGTTACATATATTTTTTTATGTCTATACCAATTTAATAAAGCTGATTTGTTAGTTTTGTTTGCTTGTTTGAACGCCTTAATCTAAGAAGCTATATTATGTTCATTGTAAAAAATATTTTCTTCATTGGATAGTCCATTTGTCGAGGAAGGTTTTTAGCTAAAATATAACTTTGTGTGTGCGGAAACTGTTACTACACATTACAGAACATTCTTTGGAAAATTTTCTCACATAAGTTTTCGTATCTTAAAGCCAAAATCATACCAATTATATAACCTTTCTTCCTCCATTCCCTGATTCAACTACATAGTAAGTCAACTTAGTCTAAGCCGTTGAAAGGCTCGCCAGCGAATCATTATGAACTACGTAACGGCAAGTGGATTAGCGAGTTTCCTGTATATAATACACACTTATACTTTGACTGGTAGTCATTAAGTGTGTATAGCTAGGAAAGAAAAAAAACGTATACTCGTTTGGTAGTGTTGGACCTCAATTGATGTGGACGTTTTTTAGGAGAGGAATCTTAAAGTCTAGGAGCCGAGTAGAACTGTTTCTGATAAGTCTCTTGCTCGATTGAGCCATATTGATCAATTATCACTATAAAAATACTAAATTGCCGCTATCATGTTTTGTGAAAGACATGTTTCCAGTTTGACTGTTATTTAAATAGGTAAATTTAACCGGAAAGATTCCTAGTTCTCCCAGAAACCGGTGAGGAATAGAAAATCTTTCGCGGCCTTCCAATATTAAAATATATTACATGATATTCATATTGTTGCTATTGACAAGGCCAAGATTACAAAGTCCAAGAAAATAAAACAATAAACCATTGACATTTATAAGTCTGACCCGATGACATACATATAATTAGCAACCTACTGACCGTACAATTTCTATTGTTATAATACTGATTCATAACCAAAATTACGTTCAATATAGAGGATATTGCTTTCGGTATTGCGTAATACTATCGCATAAGTGGCACGTTAATTGACGGCAAGGTTAAAAGGCGAGCTCGTTGCGAAGATTAATGAATCTGGTAGGAACTGTTTGGATTGAGGACTACTCATTTATCAGTTTTGGGGGATGTCATGCCCTGATCTCGTCGTGGGGACTTAATAAACTTTTGCTATCGGAGGCACATGTGTGTTTTGATGGGGAAAATGGTCGGGATAAATAAGAAAATAATCAAATTAATTCTTTGGACTAACACACCGATTGCCTAGCTCCAAATGGCTTAGAGCTTGTACTATGGAAGCTAGGGAACGGATAGACATACTTAACTACTTTTGTAAATATACATGACTCGAGTACAAATACCGATGTTCATCATACAGACATTTTCCTCTACCGGGGTTCGAAGCCGATACCCTTGTTTTGTAGCCAGGGCCTCTGACCATTAGACCAACGGGCCTAATAGAACACAGGTGAATCTTGTGAAAGAATTAAGAAATAATATTATGTAACAAAATGTATTATGTCGAAAGAAATAAAATGTAGGAATGACATTGAACTTTGCACCCATTAAGATCACACTTGTTGTGTCGTTGCAAAGTCAATAATATTGAACGTGGCATTCGATGTACATTTATATTTTTCATCGGATTCGCTTATTCCCGATAGTTAATTGACCTTAAAAATAGGAAATCATTACCAAAACTCTTATAGTAGAAAAATTTAGTAATTTAAAAAATCTTCTAGAAGAGTTTTGGATACATTTCAAACCACTTGCCCGTCCTTCTGCCACGTCATCCTAGCATTTTCTTACTGTCAACGTTTACTAGGTGGTAATTTTCTACTCCAAATAAACTCTAGGTTATGTCAAAGAATTCCCAGTGAAATGGCACTGTTTTTAAATATGTTTCTAAGAAGTGTACGGTAGCTAGTGTATTTTCTGTGTATGTATATGGAACTTGCGAACTGTCGTATCATATTACGAGCGCAGGGCAGTTATTTATTTGTTACTAGCGCTTAGGCTTCTCACAGATATGAAATGTGTCCCTTTACTACATTTCGTGTGCATGTGTTAACATAGATAAACCTTTCTTTTGAATCTATCTTTATAGATAAAAATATATTGCTGTCTGTTAGTCTGCTCAAACTTTGAAAACGGATGAAACGATTTGGCTCATTTTAATCTTTAACAAAATTATGGTATTCCAGGGAAGGTTTAAATAGTATGAAATTATGGAAAGGTTTCGGGAACAGACCACTTTATTTCCTCAAACTACTCAAACGTAATAACACTTCCAGTGATACCAAGTTCTCCGGGACAGCTAGTATCTATTGGAAATCAAATCGAAACCCGTTGATTTTCAAATATAGCATTAGCTCGAAAAAGCTTGTTACTATGTAAAGTTTAGGCGTTGAAATTTTTCTAGGCAAAGGTGGCACTACCATGAGGCGAACAATCTTCTCACACAATTTATGTAATGACTTCAAAAAGTACTTCCATTAATAAAATTACACGTTAAATCGACAACAATAGTAACTCGTTCTACTATGACCTGATAAAAAGTAAAATGACATCGTTTGGGTTCCCCGAAGTGTGAATAGCGGAGTTTTCATATGAATAATTGATTGACCGACGACAAACTAGTTCTTGAAATTAACCTTAATGCCCTGTTTGGGCTTTAGACATAACTTTTTATGTTGTACTGAAGTGGTAAACAAACTGTCTTTGCTTGCCTACTGCTCTTCTGTATTTATAATGCTGTTCACCATAATTGTGATGGTGTTTGATATAGAAGACCTTAGTAAAGTGGTACCTCAATATATTGTACTTTTTTTCGTCTGGCTAGTTAGGTCTTAGGTTCTCCTTTGTGATTCGTGGTTTGCTTCTGTTCTGCCATCTAGTAGGTTAGAGGCAAGTAGGCCACCATATCATCATCATCAGCCTATCGTAGTCCACTGCTGGACATTGGGTTCGCCTAGGGTTCTCCACTCAACTCGATCCTCGTCGACTTGCATCGAGCCGGATTTCACGGCCACGACAGTTGTGAAGCGTTGTGAAGAGCATTTTCAATTTATATCCAATCGACAATTCAGTTGTAGGTTAGACCTTTTAAAAGCATTGTACATCAAAACCATGAAGTTCTCTTTAAAATTTGCACCGAAATATCCCGACATGCAAAACAAAACCGCTTTTTTAGACCTTATCACCCCGTCAGCTTTTACGTTTTGATTGCAACGATGCTTTTGTCCGGAGCTAACTGACCACGGAAATCTGACGCGGCGCTCGTGGGACCATAAATTCAACTGGAAAACTATTAAGGTTATCCAGTGTACTTTCCTTTATTTTTTGATGCAGCCCCCATCGCATTTGAAGTATACGCGCTATATAGAGTCTATATTTTTGTGATGTTTTTAACCATGATAATATTAACAGGCTAATATTTATTTCATTGGAATACTATTAAGTCCATTGACTCCACACTAAAGTAACCTACAGACCGGGATTAAAAAAAATATATGTTATATCATGATTGGTTATATTGCACTGTTGTCGCTATAGAAAAAACTAGATATACCAAACTTTACGTTTTATTTTACCACTAAGTTAATTTCTTGGTTTATCATCTGACAGGTACAGTACTTATTTTGCGACTACCTCCTAAGATCTCAGATTAGCGAAACATACGCAACATACCTACGTATTAAACACTCAGAAAAGATAATAGATACTTTTCGATTTCAAATATGCAAAAATAATTTGTGAAACAATATTTGATTTCAGTTAATGACGAGGGTTGGAGTTCTTCCGTAAAATCAATATATTGAGTTCATTATCATGCAAATATAATCAGTTTATTTCCATCTGTTTTTCAGTATACGAATATGTAAATGTCAGTGGGGATTCAAGTAATCTGTTTTCTTAATAAATGTTTAATGCTTTAATGATTCCTGCAACAGAATGTATCATAAATGTTTCGAAAATGATACAGACGAATTGATTTTTGCGTGTTACATTAAATTGTGACCTTTCATAAGTCGTAATGATTCAACATTTAAATCCAAATAACCTTTTCAATGCGTAACATTTCTTTTGTCACTCATGTAATGAAGTTTTACTTGAATTATTACAATAGTCACCCACTGCTCTATTCGAATTCTTTCCGTACGATATTTAGAGTCACAATATATTGCATCACATATCTTGCCATTATGATACATTCAGAGTCTTGATTTCTTTCGACTAGAAATTATGTCATAATCCCTCTCGTTACGATTCTTCAATCGTGACATCGGTCCCCTTTTCAAAGAGACATGTTTCTTTGTCAGTTATCCTTAATCATAAGTTATGTACATTGAAATGATTTGTTACTTATATTTGCCGGTACAGTGAAAGCCTGAAAATGAACGTGGCTTGAGGGAACGGTTGAATAAATAAATAAATAAATATTTCACAACATCACATACATTGATCTGACCCCGTGTTAAGTAGCTTAAGCACTTGTGTTACAGACATCAGAATCAACAGTGGTATTTCAAATATATACTTAAACAGATACATATAACACCCAGACCAGAACAAACAGACATGTTCATGCACACAAATGTTTGTCCTGTGCGGGAATCGAACCCGCGACCTCTTGCGTAATAGGCAACGACTTGACCATTACACCAAGCGGGTCGTCGTTGAATATTTTATCATCTAGCCTGTGAGTAGCTTAGGCCATGTTGCCTGTCACTAGAAGAGTCGTGAGCCTTTTTAGGGTTCCGTAGCCAAAATGGCAAAAAAACGGAACCCTTATAGATTCGTCATGTCTGTCTGTCTGTCTGTCTGTCTGTCCGCCAGTCTGTCACAGCCACTTTTTTCCGAAACTATAAGTACTATACTATTGAAACTTGGTGAGGGGATGTATTCTGTGAACCGCAACAAGGTTTTCACACGAAAATAGAAAAAAAAATAAAAAAATGGGGGGTCCCCATAGTTAGATCTGAAACTGAAAATATTTTTTTTCATTGAACATATACGTGTGGGGTATCTATGAATAGGTTTTTAAAAATTATATTGAGGTTTCTAAGCTCATTTTTTTCTGAAGTGAGTACTTTGCGTGACAGACTCTTCCAAAGTGGAAAAAAGTGTGTCCCCCCCCTCTAACTTCTAAAGTAAGAGGATGATAAATCTGAAATAAATATATAATGTACATTACCATAAAAACTACCAACGAAAATTAGTTCGAACGAAATCTATTCAGTAATTTTTTTAATACGTCAAAAATAGAATTTGTACGGAACCCTCAGTGCGGGAGTCCGACTCGCACTTGGCCAATTTTTTCATTTAAAATGTTTAACGAAAAGACTAGTAAACGACTTTTTGAGTTTAAATTGGCACTAAGCAAACTACGAAAAGGCTGTCGACACAATGAATAATGTAGCCCGACATATCTGAATTTAGATCATTTTGTAACCCATTCAGTGAAAACACTTGAAAGTGTGTCACACAGATAAGTTTATAAAATAATATTGTGGGGATCGTATTTAAAGTTTTTATCATGAATACATACAAATGGTTGACTTTCACATCCTGCTTGTAACGTAGATAACATTTTTTACGTTGGTACGTATTGTGAAAAACGTTTTTTCAAAGCTCAAATTGCGACATATCAAACATTATTCTGGTATATGTACTCGAAAGCCCAAGCGAAGTGGTGACCAATTTTTGCGATTTGAAAAACATGTTTCCAATAAAGCTCGTGATCCGTCAAAATTAAACAAAGCAAAATTTCTTAAACACTCTTACAGTACTCGGACAAAATACTCAAAGAGGCGGAGGTTTCAAAGTTCTAAACTCGCTCCGGCAAACAATATCGTGAGAAATTAATCAAAACTTGCCGGCCCGCTTGAAGTTTGCGGATGCTTAGCAAAAAAATATTCAGCAAAGGAGATGATATTGACACTAATGAGTATTGTTCATGCTTGATGACTTGATTGATGGGTCGAATGTAATTAATGCCTCACTGATAAGGATCTGAGCGATTTCTACGCGGCCGAAGTGGTGATAGAGTCATCAAGATGTCGTTTAGAATAGGGGATTAGGGGATTATCCTCAGTCGTAGTGGTAATAAAGGCTAAAACACTTGTGTAATAAAAATTGCATCTTAAGATATAAAAATAGCTAAAGAAAAATTGGTAACTAGCCTATTTATACGGTGACAAGTGAAATAATTTGAAAATGTTTTTAGAAGGGGACATAAACTTTAACGGTAAATAGTTATTCAAAAGTGAAGGGTGTGAAACTTAAGCTGTAGGTTTTGAGGTAAATATAAAGTTCTTGAGTTTTAATCGATTTGTAATAAATGTATTAATACTTATTGCTAATTAAAATAGACTTTGATGCAACAATACATTTAAGAGAGCAAACAGTTCTTTTAAATATATTAGCTAAAAAAACATACTTATTTTGTAACGAAGAAGGTTTTACGAGTATATAAAGCGTTCGGAAACCTTCATACAATACAAATTATATATTTTTTTTATTTAAATGTAAAACTCCAATGCCAAATTTGGAGTTGTATATTTATCCTACTACTATTATAAAGGCGAAAGTTTGTATGTATGGATGTATGGTTGTATGGATGTATGGATGTTTGTTACTCTTTCACGTAAAAACTACTGAATGGATTTGAATGAAACTTTACCACAATATAGCTTATAAATCAGAATAACATATAGGATATTGGAAATCGAAATACACGCGGACGGAGTCGCGGGCGGCCGCTAGTTTTAATATATAACTTTTACCATTTCATAATAATTAATTCTAAATAAACAAAGTTATAAAAACGCAGACAATGTCCGTATTGTAAATATTTCCCTTTGAATAACCTGGAGTAAATTGACTGGTAATAATTGATGTGTAGAATGATAATGATGACTTGGTGAATATGAAAATCATTTATCACATGATAAGACACCGTGGGACACACGTTGTGCTTTCACTTAGTGTAAAGAAACTTTGATGGCCTTTGAAAGGTTTTTGCAAGTAACTCAAGGGTGTGGTGTATTTGATAAAAAATTGTGTTTACCCTCCTAACCTACTACTACTTTACTATTACTTCTTAAATTATCTTTTAAGGAGATTATAATAAACACAGTTATTATTTTTAATTGTAGCGAGTCGAGAATTTCTAAAGTCTTGAATGATGATGACTAGATTTCGTATACTACAATGTATATTTATTAATTTTATTCATGCTCTTATTATTCTTTCTTCTTGTTTTCAAGATTTTTTACATATCAGCTGTGTGATAAAATGTGCCATATGGCATCAAGGTTTCTTTTGAAGTCTTTACAATCTTCAATGTCTAGTATTACATCTCTGGTATAGGAAACTATCATCTAATTACAAGTGAACGTGATATCTAAAATGACAAAGCAGCAATAACAATACATCCGTGACATTGTAAATACTTTTTGTGCGACTGCAGATGCACATAAGAACTCGAGTGGAGTTTATTAAATTAACCTTCCAGTGGAAAACTTCGTCTCACTTGCTATTTCTTATAATACCGTGAAAATGTTCCGTGCTTCGAATGCTCCCCCTCCATTCATATTTTTCCGAGTGTTTTATATATCAAAGATGTCTTCGTAATGAAAATAGTTATGTTTATTTATTTGCTTATATCGATTAAATTATTGTCGTAATTCAATAAAATGGTTTTATAGTGTTTTTATCTATACTTATAATAAATCTGTAGAGAGGTCAATTCTGTACATGAAATATATTTTCAAAATAACTATCAGGGGGTGATTAGTGATCGATACTGATGTCAAAAATGCAATCAGTAAAATTTTTGTCTGTCTGTCTGTCTGTCTGTCTGTCTGTATGTTCCTTATAGAAACAAAAACTACTCGACGGATTTTGACGAAACTTGGTATAATTGTTCTTTATACTCCTGGGCATATTATAGGATACTTTTCATCACGCTACAATCAATAGGAGCTGAGTAGTGAAGGAAAATGTTGGGAAAACGGGAGAAATTCCTCCATTTTTAAAGCTTCTGTCGCGTTTGCAGCCTTAATGGTTAAAGTTACATAGAAATCATGTAAGACGGAAATATTCTAAATAAAATTGCCTAAAAAATATCGCTTGACAGCATATATCTATCTTTTACGGTTTACTCACAATAACCCGTGTAACTGATCCAGACAGGTTTGAACGCGCTAATCTCAGGGACTCTACTGGTAGGCTAGCCAAGATGCCACTTCGACGAATTCGCCATACGCTTTCGTCGCGACTTATAGTATGTATTGCCAACCCGTACACGAACTGCATATTTATGTGAGCGGGATGGAGATATTAAATAAAATAAATAAATAAATATTTCACAACATCACATACATTGATCTGACCCCGTGTTAAGTAGCTTAAGCACTTGTGTTACAGACATCAGAATCAACAGTGGTATTACAAATATACTTAAATAGATACATATATCACCCAGACCAGGACAAACAGACATGTTCATGCACACAAATGTTTGTCCTGTGCGGGGATCGAACCCGCGACCTCTTGCGTAATAGGCAACATCTTGACCATTACACTAAGCGGGTCGTCAATATTAGTCGCAAATATTAGTCGCAACGAAAGCGGATGGTGAATTCGTCAAAGTGGCTAGCCTATCAGGTTCGAATTAACAAAATGTTTTGAGTTGGATAGTCAACTTACCGTTTGTCAAGGAAGGCTTTAAGCTATCTATAGTAACACTGTGTGCGGAAACCGAAACCCACGCGGACGGAGTCGCTGGCGGCCGCTAGTTGGTAATAAGAGAGATATGTGATATTTCTCATTATCATTACCTACTGGGTGTTGATAATTACGGACCAAAAATAAATTTTCGGTTACCAAGTCTACTCCACGCTTTAATTAAATAGAAAACAACAAAAATAATGTATCAAAATATATATATAGTGCTTAAGCTACTTAACACGGGGTCAGATCAATGTATGTGATGTTGTGAAATATTTATTATTATTTATTTTATATTTATTTCAAAAAAAATCAAAATAAATTTAACCCATTCCAAATTCATAATCAAGAAAAGTCGTTATACGTAATGAAGAAATTCTACCCTTCACCGTTCAATAATTCCGAATCCAATCGCAATCTGCAACTTTACGGCGCGTTAAAAGCAGAAAATCGTCATTCACTCAACTACCGTCAGCGATGTCATAATACCGATTATACAGAACCTTCGTGCCTCCACCTCATTAGTAGCAGAACCGGAATCCACCGGTTGCATCACAATGCCTCACGGATGCGCCCGGTACCACCCTAGCCTTAACGAGACGCTCCGATACCTCATTCATAACCCTTAACACAAGGGGTTAGAATTCAAAATTCAATATGACAGTTTCAAATTGTACTTTTTTGCCGAGAAAACTCATTTTGTGGCGCTTTTTTTTCTGTTTCCTAGAATATTTTAGCGTGAACTCCACGTTGAGTTGGCGGCTGGCCTAATAGGTACTTTTAGTGGCAGTTCAGTCGAGACTGCGTTATTGTACCCCCGTGCGATAAATTAGGAGGGAAAATTAAATTTTCAATTATGAATGCGACGGTGTGGACCCGTGGTTGATGTATGAGGTCTAGAATGAAGTAAATTACTAACTAAAATATAATATAACTAGCGGCCCGTCACGCGGTTTCACCCGCGTCCCGGGGGAACTACTTCCCGTACCGGGATAAAATATAGCCTATGTTACTCTGGGTGAATGTAGCTTTCCAACAGTGAAGGATTTTTCAAATCTGCCAAGTAGTTTCGGAGCCTATTCAATTCATACAAACAAACAAAGAAACAAAAAATCAAACCTTTCCTCTTTATAATATTTGTATAGATAATAAAAAATACTCTTATTTTACGTATGAGATTCGATCCCTTAACTGTTTTAACATGAATAATTTTAATATTTGTCTTGGTTTATAATTTTGTGATCCCATAAATGTCATATGATATGTATTTTATGTACTCATTTCATAAATGTTACACCATAATTAGCCATTTTTGAATATCAATCCAGTTCTTTTATTGCATTTAATTTTTATAAATAATGTAATAATATGTTCAACTCCTTGCCCCTAGCTTAAAGCCTAACTTTCATAAAAGAAGGCGAACTTAAGGCATCCTAACCCTGTTATTCACCCGCCATTTTTGTCATTATCGTCGCCTACTTAATTACATGCAGGATCTTGTCCTTCAAACTCCATAACTCACAAGTCTACATAATAATATTACTCCATAGTCGCCGCTCGTTACTTCGCCCGAGGTGTTTATTAGCCAAAGGGGAGGCAAATATTTCCACAACAAGCCTCCCCTTAACCTTAACGATATAACACGATACGTTTTAATTATGTCGAATACGGCATATAAGATTTATTTCCGAGGAGCTCGATGGCGCAGTGGTAAGCGCACTCGGCTTGCGGTTGCTAAAGTTAAGCAACGTTCGCAGATGCCAGTCATCGGATGGGTGACCGAAAAATTTCATCTCGAGCTCCTCCGTGCTTCGGAAGGCACGTTAAGCCGTTGGTCCTGCGTCTGATCTCTCTACGGTCGTGTCAGACTGCTGTCCCACCGAATTATGAGAGTGAAGGAATAGGGAGTGCACCTGTGCTTGCGCACTCACTTGTGCACTATAATATATCCTGCGTACCTGGCTGATCGTAAAATCGGCCGCCATGGCCGAATACGACCGGAGGGTATTATTATATTATTATATTTATTTGTGGGTATTTTTTCAGCGTTCTCATAGCAAGATTCCTTGAGACTTCCCTGTCAAGATATTTTTCATGTATATTCAGTAACATCAATTAAGGAACAGATACAGCACTCCTTAGGAGCCGAGGGAATATAATCGAGCGAGTAAACATTATCATAGCCTAGTCTATACAAATATTATAAAGAGGAAAGGTTTGATTTTTTGTTTGTTTGTTTGTTTGTATGAATTGAATAGGCTCCGAAACTACTTGGCAGATTTGAAAAATTTTTTCACTGTTGGAAAGCTACATTCACCCAGAGTAACATAGGCTATATTTTATCCCGGTACGGGAAGTAGTTCCCCCGGGACGCGGGTGAAACCGCGTGACGGGCCGCTAGTTTCTTTATAAAAAGCCAACTATTCAGGCCCAACATAGAAGTGCGCAAACACTGGTGCAATCCCTAATCCCCTCAAACCAGAAAATTTATGGGACAATTATATAGCACAATTGTAGAGATATCAGACACAGGACTAACATTTTAACATGCTTTCCGAGGATAAGGGGTGTAATAACACCACAATTCTGACTGTAAATGATATTACAAACAACTTTGATAGAAAATATGTATAACACAAAAACTGCATTACAGCCACCTTTTCGGCAATAAACCAGTCGCTTCCAAAGTTTCCACTGAATATTCGATTCACGACGCCTAGGATACCTAAAACTAGACCATTTCCTCTTAAAATATACTAGCGCGTCTGGTGCATTCGCGGTGCGGAGTTTCGCTAAAATGCATTGAGGACGGAATAAAATGGGGAAAACTGACCTAAATAAAGAGGCATAGATTTGAATATGGTGGATATGCCCTGATGCCATAAAACTGTGGGGTTATTTTGATTGACGAGACGTATGTTGGTTACTAAGGATACTACGCGATGTGAGGCGACAGACACTTCACATTTCATGGACTGTGTCAGAGCGGGTGGAAGTATGGCGAGGGCTTATCTAACGACTAGCGGCCCGCCACGCGGTTTCACCCGCGTCCCGGGGGAACTACTTCCCGTACCGGGATAAAATATAGCCTATGTTACTCTGGGTGAATGTAGCTTTCCAACAGTGAAAGAATTTTTCAAATCTGCCAAGTAGTTTCGGAGCCTATTCAATTCATACAAACAAACAAAAAATCAAACCTTTCCTCTTTATAATATTAGTATAGACTAGCGGCCGCCCGCGACTTCGTCCCCGTGGATTTCGGTTTATATTGGTAATATAGCTTAAAACCTTCATCTACAAATGGACTATCCAACACAAACAGATTTTTTTCAATTCAAACCAGTAGTTCCTGAGATTAGTGCGTTCAAACAAAAAAACAAACTCTTCAGCTTTATATTATTAAGTATACATTTAAATCTATGTCGAGAGGGATATTTTGTTAGTAAAGTATTTCCACTTCGCGTGTTGTTTGGTTTTAGTGGAAATCTCAGTCCTCATTAGCTGATGGGGGGATTTCTGTTGTACCCTTAATTGCCCTAGATTTGCTTTCGTCTGTAGGCCTTTCCGTATGTGTGTAGTAATGGTACATAGTTGTTACTTCGCGAAAGTAGTTCCGGTACTTTCCTCTACATTAATGTACATACATACATTGCTATAATTTACTACTAATTCATCTGAGTTTTGAGCCTCTTAGTTCAAACGTATTGGCCAGCATTATAAATAAATCTAACAACATTCAAAATGTACCCTTATTTATTAAGCTTTACGGGAATTATTACCAGAGAAATGAACACAAAGCGAGTACCTAAAACACACGTTATTTCAAATTATTACATTTGCGTAACAATTAAAGTTTACACAGTTTTAGTTACTGTTTATTTCGACTGCTGTTAGATTTCTTGTTATATCCAATTAGTCAGTTAGAACTAGCAAATTACGAGTATAATTAAAATATTTGTGTCTCTAAATTCGAAAAATCACACATTCAAAACACGTAAAGCTTTAAAGTTTTCGCTCATATTTGTCGCTAGTACGTTGCCACTCAAACATATTTGAATGGTGTCTACTCACGTAATCATCTGTTTATTATATACGTTAGGTATATGAGTGACCCAAATACAGGTGGGAGAAAAATTACGTTACTTACGTTCGTAGTTTTAGTTCGCGTGCGTTCTAACAAGCCTTTTTGATGGAGGGGCGTGGTTATCGCTTATTCATTGGTTTTCTGGATAACAGATTTAGAAGGAGTCTGATATTGTATTCATTAGTAAACATGTAACATTATATTTCAGAATAGTGAGGAGTAAATGACAGACAACATTAGGTACATAGAAAACATATACCTATTTCATTTAAGAATAGTGAAAAGTAAATGACGGTCAAGATCAAATACACAGATCTGTTAATTATAGAGACAATGTAGATAAAATTTATATTATTAAACATTAAGCAAATTCAAATTATAGATATGTTAGTTAATATTATTTCTAATAACCAATATTGAACCACGTGCATTTTACATATTTCTGTAGTTCTCTCATAAGATCTGATGATGGAATTTGGAAGATTTAAGATAAAGATTTAAATAAGCCATTTAAATCTCTCTCTTAAGACAAAAAACGAATCGAATAAATTATAAGAGAAGGAAACAAAATATGATTCCTACGTCCTTTTTAGTTAGGAAATGACTTCACTTGCTCAAATGTTGGGTATTCACGTCAAACTTCCGCTGTGAGAATTGTGTTTATCAGCAAAAGTAAAGGATGATTCGAAGATTTGAATATATCGTAAGCAAAAATAGCCTAACACATCTTATTACCATTCAGAGAAAATCGTGTCCCAAAGCAGAATGCTTGGTACCCTTTTGGTTAGGATTAGAATCTAAAAGGATTTATTGAAGTTTATTTACGATCGGGAACCCAATTTGAAACCCTGAGCCGACATTTCACCCTTTAGCGTCTGAATTGCCTGAACTTTATATTTTATGTGACTTTGGCCGTTTCTAACATTTCGACCAAATGTTGACCCCTTTCTTATCGTATTTATATCTATGATTTACAGTAAAATTTTCGGGGTTTTTATATAAGCTATTCTCTTCAGCGGATGGCATCTCCTGGTTAGAAACTGAGAAAAAAACAATGGGTAAAAAAGGACCGTGTATCTATTACTTCTTTGGTCCACGTTTGTAACAGATTTTTTGTAACCAGCTACGAAAACAGAAATAAATTGTCGCTATTCTATTCTATTCTCAAACCGGGTTTTTAATTAAGAATAGTTTGTTTACTTTAATAGCTCTGTCTTTTAATCAGTTAGCTGAGTTATGTAGTTCGTGTGAATATGTATTTATTGATTATGTCTTAGTTACTGAATAGTGTATGAAGTAACGTGAAAAAATAGCACTTTCTCACGTCAACTATCTGCGCAGAAGTAACAAATTCGTTTTCACGTCAGTTATAAACAAAAGCTTGCGCCGACTTTTATCGGTTATTGTGGCCAGTAACTTATATTACGTGTTTGTGTTCGCTCACGCGACGACTTACAAGTTATAAAATACCCTTGCCATGTGCACGCGACAAAATTATCGATGGAGATCAAGTAGCGCTGGGTTTACAAATTAGCATTACGGAAGACGTCAAATATTTCATTTAAGGAATTATAATGTAAATTAATGCATTTGTTAAATATTGCAGCTGTTGGGAATGATTAAGACGCTGTTTTTGGAAGGAATTAGGAAATAATTCCTTTAGATATTTTTTCTTGCACCTTCTCTGCATGATGGTAAGCAGGAGATCGCCATGAGAATAGATATGTGAATGTATTATCGGTGACAAAATCTCAAACTAAGATGTAAAAACATGTAATTTGGAACTCTACCAATTTCTCAAGACTTGACAAGTCTGGATATTAGTTCGGAATAAACGTGGATAGAAGAAACCGACAAAGAAAACTGCCCAATTTGATCGGGGCTTCACAACCCGTGTTATCTGGAGATTTTCGTACACGTTTTTCCCCACCGCCGAGTTACGGACAATATAAATACTTCGAATAAATGGATAAATCTTGTTGTTCTCTATACTGTGATGTAGTCGCCCAACACGTAATATAAGTTAGTGCCCGCAATAAGCGATAAAAACTTGGCCCTCTGGTCAGGGAAGAATTTACTCTGTTCGGGAATGGTCCACGTGTAGGGGTAGTCTATTGTCGCCAAACTTTGCTAATACCCACCCGAATTCGAGTTCTAGAATGGCATCGAGTTTCTTGCCGCTTCTTCTCGGTAGATGACTGCATTCCGAAGTCGGTGGTAGATTCAATGTTTTGTTTTATATTATATTGACGATTCATAAGTGCTTTTATGAGGCCTATTTGAATAAAGTATATTTTGATTGATTGATTGCATGTTACTAGTTGCTCAGAGGAATTGCTACTACTTCGACCTCCTCTATAGCTAAGTGGTCTAAGGACTGGGGCGTGGTATTTCCCGGGTCGCGAAAAATTTGTATAGGATTTTTCGAGCACAGCCCGGGTTTGTGATCACCATCTTACATTTGGTAAGCGTGGTGATTAAGCCAAAACCCATCTTTGTTACAAATATATGATTATCAATGATGGAGACCTTCACACTATAGTGTGACATTAATAGGCTGATACTTTCCCAGACTTTTCATATTAATTTTATGAAAGTATCAAGGTTTTTTTTTCAGAACCGTTCGAATAGAAATCAGAGCTGCTTTTTGTTTGAGCGTGTTTCAGACGGAATGAGATTAAATTGGAGAGCGTCTCGTTTTTATTTCGTGAAGTGAAGTATCTTTTCGTTTGCTGGCAATGTATTTCCCTTCCCCCGTTTCCAATTTGGAGGAATTAATCGACATTGAAATGTAAGTCGGAATTTTATTTTATTTTATGACCTGTGAATCATTTATCGGGATACGGATCATTGCAATGTGCCGTCAAATCATTGAAGGTTCTAAGTAACATATTAAAGTACTTATGAAGCAATTGGAGTTATTTTTCTTAAAAGCCCAGATAGGGCTAATATTTATTGGCAGTTGTAATCACTTGCCACCATGTGAACCGTACACTTTCCTGCTCAAATCCCATAAAAAATATAACCCTCAATGCGACATCGAATATTTCAAAGGATCTCCGTATAGCAGCATGTGTTTTAAACCTTACAAGACTTGGTAGCACTTAACGTGAAATACGTCCTCATGTAAGGAGTAATTTCGAAATGATTGCTCTTAGGCCAGGCCACATGCCGACAATAACCGCCCCGGCTGACGATATTGCTAACGTATCCACAACACAGGGTTTAATTTATGAAATCGCTACGCCGGAAAACAGCTCCAGGATACAAAGGGCGATTACGCCGTACAAGGCCAATTGAAACTAAGCTCTTTGATATTATTCATTAAGCGCAAATTACTCTGTCCAGAATGTCAAGGCGAGGACCTCACCAGCTGCCTCCTTGAATAAATTAAAGCTGCGTGAATCGCACGTTCGCTGCTTCGATGAATTAGTAACGAACACAAAAGGCCATTGAAGTAAATATATTTAATGAATACAGTTTTAGGTTAGGTTTCAACGGTTTTGAGGGAATTTAGGTTAATAATATTCAGGCGTTGACAACTAAATTTGCTAATTATATACTTGTAGGAGATTAACGTTGCTCCTGCCTATTTTAGCTGCGTCAACATTGCTTTGTCTTTACAGGAAAGTTGGTTGAAGAACGACAGTAATATTATTTAACGGGACTAAACGCGATATTAATTATGTAGTGTATGTATAATGTATACTACCTACTGCTTAGAAAAAAAACTTATATAGGTTGAAGAAGTACTTGGTACATTACGTGGGGCTACTCTACGGAATCCTTGGACTTCTTCCAGAATTTAGAGATACCTAAAGGTGGCTGTAGTATCTAGTAATCAATTGAAACGTACACACAGCCAGTAGCGCACACAAGATTCCCCTAGAGACTCCTAGATTTCTCTTTAGGTAGCAATGGTAACTCATCAGATGAAACAACTATTTATCTCGGCTCTATCTAATAAAAAAATAACCTATCGGAGTTCGGTGAATACAAGGAATTCCATTACATTCCTTTCGTCTGTATGTGTGGAGAATTTCTTTGTTCCTACGAGTATTAACGTTACTGTGGACCTGTGGACCAACCATAAGGAAAGAAGATTAATGAAATAGGAACAAATCGTAATAATCGGGATATAATGTTTTCTTAGGTTTACGCGACTGTTACTCATGAATTAAAACTACTTTTAAACGGATATAATCGCGGTATATTCTTGAAACTACATATTTACAGGAAAACCCGACGTTTCGGCTCCTTTTCAGGGGCCGTGATCACGGAATGACTCAGGTGTTATGCGTCACTTGTCATATTTAAATTATTACAAAAACTACCCTCAACTTGAAATCTAATCGCCGTCATCTTCACTGTGATCACATGTTTCGGCTCCTTTTCAAGAATATACCCCGATTATATCCGTTTAAAAGTAATTTTATAATCGGAATATATTCCGTATCAAACTTCTTAAATCATACTTTTATATACCATATAATGTGTTTGTTTACTATCATTAACTTCTTTAGGAAGCTTCTACGAAACTTTGTTGACAATGATGAAAATACGAGTAGTCGATGGGCTGAATAGTATTTTATTTGAAAGTCATAACATATTGCTAATAGGCAACTTGTTTTGCCAAAAAAGTACCAACGTATTATTATACTGTACCTTTTAGTAATATACACATTTTTAAATAAATTTTAACAAAAATAAAAATAAAAAAGTAGTGTGAAATAAGGTTTTGAGTGACTACACGTATGTACAAGACTGGCAGTTTTGAAACTCTGCTCTCAAAGGGGTTAACTTTATACGAACATAAAAACTTTAGACATGCACAAGCGAGTAAGCCTGGAAAAAATGCGAACTAGGGCGAAACCGGGTTTGTTGGAAAATATACTTCAATCTTGACGAATAGAGTTACTTTTAAATTGCGCCTCACAAACGATAAATTTATATTAAAGCCGTAGCCAATGGATTTGTCACCGTAGGGTATATAGGGCTATTAATCGTTAAACCATCGTAATTATGATGATAATGAATTTGGACTACTAACTTATCTCGTAGTTACCCAAATTCAGAACCTTAGTGATCACAATTCTTATCTAGACAGATATAAATACAGGCATAAAGGCTAACCTAGACAGCTATAAATCATGTTTACTCATTCAAATATCTAAATGAAAATTAAAATACAAATAATTTTTACGAATTCGATTTTAACGTCTGTTTTTTTCAAATAAGACTAGCTAAAAAGTTAAGGAACATAAATAATGACAAAAAAAGCTTCCTTTTTGTCCCAACGAAGCATTAAAAAAAGGAATATGTCCCAACGCGGAGCATTTTAAAAGTAATCAAATCTTGTTTGGCAGAGTCCTCATTTATCTTATTGCCCCCTCTATCGGTGAACCCGCCGGTCCTTTAGCCCAGCCCCGTTTCAAGCGGTCTGACCTCTTTGTATTTTGGTACTTTACTCATTTTCTTGGGCCAAAGCTTTTCAGATAGCGCCCTTTTGAAGATATCGGACTGACTTGAATATTTTGAGTTGTACCTACTATTTTTATTGATGGTTTGGGGTTATAAAAGTTGGTTAGGTGAACGCAATCTTAATTGATGTATTGAATTGAATGCATTTGAAAATGTTTAGATACGTTCAATGTTCATAAAGGATCAGTATTACTTCTGAATCCCCAGATTTGTGATTTTTTTGTTAGGTATGCTTAGGTCTTTGCACTAATGTTATAAAGTGAAAAGTTTGTTGTTCGTTTGCTCATTGGTTGGTTTGAACTACTCTGATTCGAACTGAAATGTTATTTTTTGTTAGGTAGTCCATTGTTCGAGGAAGGTGTCATAACACTATGTCTGCAGAAACCCAAATCCAGGCGGAGACGTGGATAGTTGCTAGTAACAATATAATTTGAAAAATCACATGCCCGATTGCTCCCACCGAATAAAATATTATGTACGAAGTTCTGTTTCTTGCAGTTATTTAATAGGTCATGTGTGGTTGCGTGTTCCTCACTCTGTGTTATTACTAAAGTTCAACTCAAAGTCAACATTAGCTTAGGAGTTATTGGTGGCTATATTTATCCTCCTTCATAAAGTATTCCTCACCACATTTCTTGGTGGCTGATGGGTTGGAATATTTTATTGTTATTTCCTTTTGTGCTGTTATGTTCAATTGTAGTTTCCGTATTATGTGTACTCGTATAAATAATTCTTCCTTACTAACGTCATAGAGACTGATACGTCACGTCATAACGTAACAGAAGCTGATTAGGTTTGATACAATCAATCTATATGTATGTACTAATATATATAATTGATGAGTTTGTTTGTATGTTTGTTTGTTTAAAAGCGCTAATCTTAGGAATTACTGGACCTATTTGAAAAAAATATTTTTGTGTTGGATAGTCCATTCGACGAGGAAGGCTTTAGGCTATTAGAAATCGAAATCCACGCGGACGGAGTCGCGGGCGGTGGCTAGTACTAATATAAATAAGCTGAAGAGTTTGTTTGTTTGTTGGTACGCGCTAATCTCAGGAACTACTGGTTCGATTTGAAAAAATATTTTTGTGTCGGGTGGTCCATTTGACGAGGAAGGCTTTAGGCTATAGTATATACCTATGTGTGCGGGAACCGGAAACCACGCGGACGGAGTCGCGGGCGGCCGCTAGTATATAATATTTTGGTGCGGCCGTTACGTTAGTAGTGATGTTTTTTAGGGTCGGTTAAGATTTTTAAGCAGGAAAACAGACATAGAGACAGGCAGAGTTACTTTCGCATGTATAATTTAGCCGGAATTGCAATAAGAAACTATTAATCATATGACACTCACATATCGGCCTAACTAACTTTACCATCACAATAATCCATTTTTACTTGACTCCTACAAAAACTACAGCGTTTACTCAGCCAATATACGATACGTGGGTCGTAATTTGTCGTTTGACAGGAATTGTTGACACGAATAAGGCCAGCGAAGGGAAACGTCAGCAAAATAAAGGTCTGTCCGAGTCCGGAACGACTCGACAACCAGTCGGGGAGGTTGGAACTGCTGGAAATATTGTTACGTTATGGAATGGAGTGTTTGAAAATGGAATTGAATTAATTTAAAATGAATTGGATTTTAATGAGTAATACACTGGTCAGCAAATAAACCGGGCCACACGTTACCTTGGAACTCTGATTCAATTTTCTCAAAAAGTATAAAACTCACAACTAACAAAGTTACACCTACAAAAAGGGCATTTCATGATGGTTAAAATGATTGGAAACATATTGGGGTTAATCATTCATTTAGTGTTTATTACGCATTTTAAAAATAAAGAGTAATTTTCCAGTCGTGTTAATCGTTGATAATCATGAATTGAAACAAAAATTAAAGCGAGAAAATCAGAATAAAATTAAAAAAAAGTTTTTGATCAGTATTCAGTATTCCCTCCCCTTGCTCAGACAACTGCCGGCATCCTCGTATTCATCTACCACACGAGCCTGACGATGAAATCTTGAGGGATTGCATTCCACTCCTCTTCAATTGGGATTCGCAGCTCGTGAAGGCTTGTAGGAGCGGGCCTCAAACAAGACGTTTCAGTTCGTCCCGTAAGTGTGCTATCTGATTCAAGTCCAGGCTTCGAGCTGGTCAATCCATCGTACGAATGCCAACGTCTCGTAGGTACTGGGTCACCACATGTGCAACATGAGGTTGTGCGTTATCATGCATCAACTGTATATCCTGCCAGATATATCCTGCGTAAGGAACCGCATGATCAGCGAGGATATCAGTAATGTATCGATGAGAAGTCAATCCACGTGTACGGCCCGTCGGTTCAATAAAAACTAACGCTGTATGTGCGTTTAAAGAGATGCCGTCCCAGGCCCTTACAGATTCCCCTCCATAAGCAACAGTTTCCTCGATGCAACACTGAGATCAACGTTCTCCAAAGCGACGATATACTCCCTGACGTCGATTAATTCATTGTAGACTCACCCTGGTCTCATCAGTAACGAATTCATTGCCCCACTGCTCTAACGTCCAATCCCTATGCTCTCGAGCAAATTCAAGTCGTGCTCTACGGTGGGCTACCGTTAATTTTGGGTCTGTAGCAGCTCTCCTTGGAGTCAGATTTCATTCAGAAAGTCTTCTGCTGGCGATATCTGAACTTATGACCACATGGCGTTCGTCACGCAGACTTCGTTGGACTTAAACTGCGTTGAGGCGGCGATTTCACAAAACAGTAAGTTGGATATAACGATCATCTGCTGCCGATATAGCCCTAGGTCTGCCCGTACCTGGTCGGCGATCGAATGCTCCAGTCTCTCAAGTATCGTCTGTAAACCCGTCGTACCGAAGATATGCTGATTCGAAGTCTCCGAGCGACTTGACGTTGCGAAACGCCTGCTTGAAGTAGTGTTGTCGTATCCATTATTGACCGAAGAAAATAGCAAAAATACACGTGTCTGGAGAAAATAATGGATGGCAACCAAAAAATCACAGCAAAAATCCGACTACCCTCATTAAGAAAAAAATAACGCTATTTGCAAACTCTAGTCAAAACAGAGCAAATCTTTGGTATTGTGTTTGTTGCTTGATTACAATGCGAATTGAGGGTACTTTTGAAAAAATTGTGACCATTTCTAAAACAACATGAAACGCACTTTTAGAAAGTGTTAGTTTGATTGTTGTGAGGTTTATACTTTTTGAGGAAATCGAATCAGAGTTCCAAGGTAGCCGCTGGCTCGGTTTATTTGCTGACCAGTGTATTTTATGACTGTTTTACTAGACTTGAATTGAAGTTGAAGGGTTATAGTTTCTTTGAATGAGTAATGGCTCAGATACCAAGGACTTGGAGTACTTTGATCTACGTTGCCGTTTGCGTTTAGTGGTTAATGGCACTGACTACAAAACTGAGGGTCGCAAACCCTAATCCTACGGGGGGCAACTTTTTGTATGATGAATTCATAATAAAACAACAAGCTTAGTTTAGGCTAACTCCAAAGACCAAGTCCATTTTCTTGTAAATTATATTACAATTAGCAGCCGCGACTTCCTCCCCGTAGATTTGGGTTTCCGAACACATAGTATTATTTAATCGTTTTTTTCAATTCCAACCAGTTTATTCAGATATGAGTGCGTTTAAACAAACTCTTCAGCTATTTATATAACTATAGATATATCAAAAAATATATGATGGAAAAGAAATAGCGTTGCCCGCTTCTTTGAGACTTTATGAATTGCTAAAACACACGAAAACTAGATCATATTTTTACAAGAAGCTTTCCCGCGCAAGACTCAATCACAATGATGGTACGAAATATATTTTACGAAATGCGCGAAAAAAGGGGTGTGAAAAACGTTTCCACTGAATGAAATGGACATGACATAGCACATTGGGAAAAACACTCGCGCTCGAATGTTTTGTCGACAATAAAGCCATGTTATATCCGCGGGTTGGATTTTTTAATACATTTTAGCATGCATTTTTACTGTACTTTTTAGGGGGAGTGTTTGGTATTATATTTTTAGGCATTAATGGTGAGGGAAAGGGTCTTTGATCGATTTCTTTCTAACTTTGTTCGAAATAATATAGGCGCGTAGGTTTTTATACGAAGGTTACCTAAAACAAGAGCCATGCTCGTTTTGGTTGGGCTCACGACTTTTAAAGCTATCGTACTTAGGTGAAAAACTGTGTGGTTAAGGAATCAGCTTATGCGCCCACAAAAATTACTATAAGGAAGCATTATATTACAAACATCATTAAACAATCTCTTCCACCAAAGGTGCGATGTACGGAAAGCATTGTTTCCCTCCAACCAAGTGAAATACAGAAATAACAACGTACACTACCGCTTATAAACAAAGCTAATTGTTTCTGTTTCAAAGTAGGCCCGCAATAACACAGGCTAGAATAATTAATTCCCTCCTTTTGAGTTCCTACGCTGAACTATTGTACGTAACTTTGACTCGACTGGTTCAGGCTTTTCCACTCTTTGTGGCTTTTGTTTTGAGTTAGATAAATGTTGCGAATTACAATGTGTCTTCTTTTGAAGTTCAAACATATTTGAATGCCATTTTTATCAATGGATGAATGGCGGTCCTATACTGGCAGAACTGTTTTCACGAAACTGTTTGCTTTGAAGGACAGTTTTGTAGAACAATCTCATTACTGCAATATTTTCTTACGGTTACGACAAGAGGACCTTCAAGAAACGACCGTACTCTCTTTTCAAAGAACGGCAACGCATCGGCAATACCTCTGGTGTCGCAGATGTCCATGGGCGGCGGTGATTGCTTACCCACAGTCGACCAGCTAGATTGTATGCCGCCTCTGTCACAAAAAAAGTAATAAAAAACATTTAAAAGAAGAGCTCACCCTATTATTCTATATTTAATTATCCGGAAACCGGTAAGGTTCCATCTGTTGGCATTCATTCAATTTATCAATATTAATAGCCATAAGGATGCAACAAATACTCAATCGTCTAATAACTGAACGAAACTGTTCATGAAAAAAACGTTCGATCCAATCCAAATCACAAAAAAGCGACACTTAACGCATATCGTCACCGCCCAATTACCACCAGTCTAGCGGGCTCATAAAATATGAGCGACGCTAAGTATAAACCCTTGTTGCGCTTAATAAACTTAATGGCTTATTGTAAATTCATACCAAGCGATGCTTAGTTGATCACGCCTAAATTATGTGAGGTAGTACATTTCGTTATTTGTAAAGGTTCAAACTATTCTTTGAACAGTATTAATAACCACTTTTTCTGATCTGTTGCATACTTATGGCGATTAAAGCTACTAACTTGATCTTTACATTCCCTTTAATTAATAAAATATATTATCTGATATTGTAGGTAATTTTTCTAACAATTGAAGGATTTATTTATTAATAAGTGTAAAATCAATTTCTTGTTAAATTGAGTATTGGACAATTTGCAAACAGATTCTAAAAATCTTAGAAAAATGCCCGACTGAAACCCACAACCTTAGGTCATAGCAAAAGAATTCTACAACTAAAGTTGTTTATAAACTAAAACTTTGTAATCTTTTCTATGTAGAAATTGATGGACCATTAAAAAGGAATTTAGTTGAACCATAATAATATCATCATCATATTCATATAACAAAAGTTGTTCCTACTGTGTAAGATGTTATGTACGGAGAAGTAGATGGAAAATTTAGAAGACTATCAGATGAGCCATATTATTATCAACAGATAGTCTTGATTACGTAACCAAGACTTATATTCAAGTTAGCATCTGGCCGTAGTTGAATGAATGCCAACAGATGCACCTTTTCCCGGCTTCCCGTAATCTCTTGTTCATTGTGTGAAACAAAAAGCTTTTGTGTGGTTGATAAATCGGAAATACGTTTATTTCGAGTGGAAATTTTTGAATTACTGCTTGCATTTAAAAGGACCGCATTGCAAAAATCCTCTGCTTTTTATAAATAATCTCATCGATTGTGCAATTGAAGCATGGATGCCCTAGTTGTTTATAAAGTAACTGATAGAAACTTTTTCTACTGATTCATATTTTAAAATATTGTTATCATCTGCATTTCAAATAATCTCATCAATTGTGCAATTTAAGCATGGATGCCCTAGTTGTTTATGAAGTAACTGATAGGAACTTTTTCCACTGATTCATATTTTAAATTTATTGTTATCATCTGCATTAGGCGTAAATGGAGGTTAATCAAAATGAAATATGTATGTAATCGAATAAAGGAATGGGCCAGTAAAAAAACTCTTCATCTTTCTCCGAATTGTCTTGACTATTATGAAACGCTCCTTGTGGCACTTATGGTGTTATTCAAACAGTAAATTTTTGGAATAAGGTAACAATTTTTCATCGGATGACCCTTTCGCTCCTTTTTTCCCCAAAAACTGGACTATCCCAGTATCCCATACATTATTTGTCGACAAAATATCAACTCATTGTCATGATTACGGGACATCCTCGCGAGCAGCTGTGTTGAACAATTGCCAACAGATGCAGTGTTTCCGCGGCTTTCTCGCAATAATCCTTTGTTCATTCTGTGCGCGAATCTGCCCGTTTCGGATGAGTTTTGGCGCCGAATGCGAACTTTTTTCCGGATACTTCTTTTTTCGGTACTGCTCAATTGGCGAGTTGTTGAGTGGTAATTTCTGAATTGTTTCGTCATTTATTCGGCAAGTTATGTACATAACTCCTGTCCCGAATTCATAACATATCAACATAGTATATTTAGATGGGGTGCACAAGAGCGAATGTATCGGTAGGAATATGAATAAATAAGCTCTTTCAGTAATAATATCAAATGCTTCAAAACCAAATAACTTATGTATGTCAATCTGTAAAAGGAAGTTGACTACTCAGACAAATTACCAGAAAAATCACCTAATTTACCAAAAAGGCATATTTTTGCAAAAGCTTCTAAAAATACACTAGAGTCAATTACTTTTGTTTGGGACAAAAGCAAAATGGTGGACGAAAATGTCGGGATGACTATAACTCCATCATGCTGACGGTTAAGACATAAATAATGCGACCAAAATCCTAGTGTACAAATTAATGGCGTGGTAAACTCATAAATCGAGAAACGTAAGGACGGCGAATTTATGACCCGTCAATAGGTACGAAGAAGATTACCTACTACATAGTCGTGGATCAGGGGTCGTGTAGTGTAGTAAAAGTAGTTGGAGTTTATTAAGTACAGTTGTAGTTTTAGTTCGCGAGTCTTACGGTAACGGTGTAATAAAAGTCGTAACATGTTATCAGTTGTGCGTTGTGACTTGTGGAATTAGGACAAAGAAGTAGGTTTTATTATATGCAATGAGTTCGAATTGTAATTCCTTATTTTTTAGCCTTTTTGAACGCGTGTTGTATTTTTTTACTTCATTTTTCTTAATATCTTTTATAAAAAACAATTTCTTTCTTGATCACTTTTTTTTCTAGAGCAAAGCACCACATTTGCATAACGATATGTTTTTTTTTAAATGAATAATTAATATCAATAGGTAGGTACTTACTTATAATATTAGGCGTTCGCATTATCCAATTTCCGGAAACCAATTAAAATCACTTTTGAAAGTTACGGAAGAACGTTCATCGCATCTGTTCAAAACATCGAATCTATCGATGAAGTTGCAAGTTTTGTAATTAATTTTATTTAATTAAATGTTCATTTACACTCAAAGTTTATCTTTGAGATGAATAAACAAGGGAAGCCTGTTTCTAAATTGTTGTTATTTATCTTATCCAAAAGGTAAAATAATTTAGTATTTCATGTAGTTCATTTAATATGGGCCTTATCAATACTAATGGAATACATTCTAAAAGTTTGTTTGTTTGTTTGAACGCACTTATCTCACGATCTACTGATTCGAATTGAAAACATATTTTTGTGCTGGATAGTCCATTTGTTGAGTTAAGTTTTAAGCTATAACATAAAATTATACACATACACTGCAGAAACTGACATCCACGGGGACGAAGTCGTAGGAGGCCGCTAGTAAATCTTGCTAGTGTTCTCAATACATTCCTATTTAGGTGACCCCGAGCATACAAGCTAACGTTCCGAGACGTAAACCAGATTTCATTGAGCAAAATTTCTTTTAATACTTTCTCCGTAGACTGCGGGCCACAAATCCAATTAGTGTTCAACAAAGTTTCTGGTGGATTTTGGCCAGAATCCAACCGTTTCAATCGTGGATTGCCATTCCAGGGAACTTTGGGGCCTGTGTAGGTACATTGCTACTAATTTAGTTCGGCCTCGTAAATCGAAAGACAAATGTTGGACGATTACTTAGCATCACAGTAATAGGCGCTCTGCGGGCTGAGAATTTGGGGAACTTCTCGACACCTATGTTCCGTCAAGCTTAAGTATTATCTTATCAATCTCAGGATCGTAAGCCATTCAACATACGCATTTATTTCAAACTTGCTGACGCACACTGGTCTTATTTCCCAAGCAAGAAGTCTTGCCTTATTGTTTTTACCTACACATGACAAAGTGCAATAATGTAAACTAATTTCTTGCCTGAATGTTATATATAGCTACTGTCGTATGTGTCACAACATATCATTAGGTGTTTTTAGGGTTCCGTAGCCAAAATGGCATAAAAACGGAACCCTTATAGATTCGTCATGTCTGTCTGTCTGTCTGTCTGTCTGTCTGTCCGCCAGTCTGTCACAGCCACTTTTTTCCGAAACTATAAGTACTATACTGTTGAAACTTAGTGAGTGGATGTATTCTGTGAACCGCAACAAGGTTTTCACACGAAAATAGAAAAAAAATAAAAAAAGTGGGGGGTCCCCATAGTGAGAACTGAAACTTGAAATATTTTTTTCATTGAACATATACGTGTGGGGTATCTATGGATAGGTCTTTAAAAAATATATTAAGGTTTCTAATATCACTTTTTTCTAAAGTGAATACTTTGCGTGACAGACCCTTCCAAAGTGGAAAAAAGTGTGTCCCCCCCCCCTCTAACTTCTAAAATAAGAGGATGATAAAACTGAAATAATTATATAATGTACATTACTATAAAACCTACCAACGAAAATTGGTTCGAACGAAATCTATTCAGTAGTTTTTTTAATACGTCAAAAATAGAATTTGTACGGAACCCTCAGTGCGGGAGTCCGACTCGCACTTGACCAATTTTTTAATTGATACACCAGTATGCTTTTAGACAAAACTTCTACAAGTAATACAAAATTTTGACTGCATTCACTCCTCTCGAATATATTAATTTTCCGCATAGATAACCATATGGTTATTTATATAGATAACAACATATGTATATTATCAGCCACCTTTCTATCGCAATTCTCAAAGTTACAGGCCCATCACATTGGCTATGTAAATTGCATTTCGCTGCAGTGACAATCTCGTTCCCACTGTCTGTCTATATCTAAAGTACTTTCTGTATTTCCTTGTAGAGTTTGTAGTTTTGTGAGAATTTAAGGTTACGAGTTCGAATTCTTTTTTTTTTTAATGTTTTACTTACTGCTAACTAATCACCCTCTCTTCTCTCTTCTTGCGTCGATACCCCAATTACAGAGGGTCGTGACCTCTTGTATGTAGCAGCTAACCACTACGCCTGCCTTAATTTAAACATTTTAAAACAACAAAGTTATCTATAAGGATCGTAATCTCAAAATATTGAATATTATATTTAGTACATTACAAAACTTAGAAACATAATAAACTATCTTTATCATCATCTGCATATTGTAGTACTCTGCTAAACGTAAGATAAAACTAAATGAATGTAACGTTTTCATACGATTTCACTCCGTAATTTAACGCAAATTCATCACAAATTTTCCCAGCGGTAAATCAAATTTATCTTAATGACCGTTGGGAATTTAACTATTAATTCAAAACAGAACATTACAAATCCCCTCTAATTACCGGGGAGAGAAGTCGTTGTTTCTTTATTATCAAACAAGTCGAGTATTGTTCACGAAAACAACGGGGTGCCGGCTTAACATTTTTAATCTTTGCCTCCAATTTCAAATAGGGACGAAGTGAGTTGCGGTTCTTGAATTTGGCCGATTACTTTAATTCTTCATGGAAATGTAAGGTTTAAAATGTGTAGCGTAATGTGTAATGTGTGGTCAAATATAATATGGGGAAATCATGGTAGCTCTCTCCTAAAATAATGATCCTTATGGGAATATGTATGTTGCATTACTGTTAATCACCATGTTAGCTAATTACTTGGGAAACTGAAATGACAGAAACTCTGTTTCAGTAAAAATAATTTTGCGAATTAACATTGTGGATACGTAGATAATTTGTATTTATTCGTACATACGACTATACAATTTTTCTTTTGTTTACAATGTGTGACAAAACATACACTTAACTTTTATTGCTTCATATTATGTATCCTCATTGTATTTTATTCTGTATTTGTTGTGAAGTCTTTGTTCGATTTAATTGAGTAGACATAAATGGAGTTTCATTTACCGACATGTAATTACATCTCTTTGTACTTACTTTGTAGCTCTACAACATGCATCAGTTGGCTCAATTGGAGAGACGTTATGTTACCTACATACTTTTAAGTATTTAATGCTCAGTTGTTCAAATAACCAAAGATCTTAAGATGTGCAGACATCTAAGCACTTACGATAAATTGAACTAAAAAGTGGTCAGACAAAAAAAAACTTTTATCGTACGCAAATCAAAGAAACGTTAACTCTATTCTACACAAAACAAAGGTCAATTTCTAAACTTCCCATAAAACACGTCGAAACACGAACGTAATCTGTTTTCATCAGTTCAGGGGAGCCCGTTCACTTCCTCAAATAATCCCTTTACCTACCGAATCCTTAAAGGGATCTTGTTAAGTCTTTTACCTGTAGTTATAGGATCTCATCAACGGGAATATAGTCAAGGACGTTCTCGTAGCCCGCATCCTATAAACAAAACGCCTTATCGAAACATGCCGGCAATGTTATGATTTCTTTCTCGCCCGGAATATCGGTTTTCGATAAACTCCGAAGCTTAGTGGCGACTTTTTGCGACGACTCGAGTAATCCTAAATGACTTTCTTCGACACAGGACGATATAGCACCGGAGGGAAACAATTACATTTTAATGTTATGTTTAAGGGAAGATATCCTTCTCGTACGTTAGTAGTGTATACTTTAGTTAGTAGGGGAAGTGATAAAAAGATTCCTGTTAGAAAAAAAGTGCTATGAATAAAGTGATATAGAAACTACACTACTACTAGGCGAAAAAACACGTGACTGAAATTCGGTGTGACTACGCCTGGAATGTATTTTAAAAGCAAGATGACACAGTATGCCGTAGTGATATCTCCTAATTTTGTATAAAAAATGCATAGCATTTTTATTTGCATGTGCATTTCAGCCTAGTTTATACCTACATCAAGTCTGAGTGAATGATTCGGAATGCAAAAGTAAAAATTTATTATGGATGCTAGAAAATGGACAAAAAAACTTAGGTAAACTACTACTTACATAAACATCCATGACTTGAGTACAAACGCCGTTGTTAATCACACAAACATTTGCCCCTAGCATGGTTCGTACTCGCGGCTTTTTATTTTGTAGCCAGGGTGTCTGACCACGAGGCCAATGGACCCGTATATGTATTAAACGAGGATATACGATTATAGGCTTTTTTGCACAACAAAACCCAAGTAGATATTGCTCTATACATCGCTATACATTGTATGAAACATTTACCCATTGTCACAGACATTCCTCCCCGGAATGCCGGTCACGTCTAGGCGTTCCTCATTTACTTATGTTGGGAGCGTCTCTTGCAGGATTTCTCGATCTCTGGTATTTTCTGACGTCTCTGTAGGCAGAAAGCCCGTTTGTTTTTGGTCGTAATTCTGTCAATGTGGATCTAGGTTTCGGCTTTTCGAGGAGACGTTATAAATGAAACGTATGGTTCTGATTATGATAATATATTCTAAACAATTCTGTTATGTGTGTAGAAAGAATAAACTCATCGCAGGAGGATTTTGAAGGCCAACTTTCCCTTTATGAATGATATGAGAAAAAAAAATGTCTAAGCTGCTTTGTAGATGAAAACAATTACACTGTCGTCAATTCTCATTCACTTTATATTAAGACAAAATAAAATAATATAATTATCGAAAATAAAAATATCAAGTACATCTGTTGTTCCTCCATAAAATGTCAAACTCAAAAATATCCGCAAGTGGAGTGTAAACTTCTCAAGTGCCGTATTGTATGTTTAGGCTCTCTAAACAAACTACGCGAGCGATTTTGTTTACTGCTTGTTAAAATACTGCGCCGTCCTTTTGTTCTGCCTCGGTTTAAGCGAAGCGGTGGTGGTCCCCGGTACTCGTTTCCTATCCTTTCACTTGACTTCCTTCCCGCCGGGCCGCCTTCCACCTCTGAGGAAAACTTGCTTATGTGGAATCGTATACGAACCGCTTAGCTGCCTCCCTATGGAACACATTAACTGCAAGGGTTTTTTACAATAATAGCGACAATTACTCAAGAATAGTAATTAACTGGAAGCCTCAGTTCATGTGCTCCTCCGAGGTATCCCTTCCGCAAGTACTGGTGTGCGCATAATACACATTATGCCCAAACTAGTACGGTCTACAGAATGAAACTAACCTATTCTCCCTTACAGTGAAGTGATGATAAGTGTAACACAAAGTATATTTTTGATGTAAAAATTACCTATCAATTTCATTCCGTCGAAGTACAAAGTATACATATTAAAGTGTGCAAAGAGATTTTAATAGTTTTAAAAGAGACGTTAAACGAACAATAATGTGTTGAACAAAGTGGTACAATGACTTTAGCGAATGTGAGGACAGAACTTTTTTGTGCGGGAAGTGTTCACGATAAAACGATATGGGATGACTCATAGTGAAAAATGTTATGTGCAACCCACTATCCGATCAGAAGATGATGCGAGATATTCACGACAATGCCGGGGCAGGTGCCGGCGGCGCGATGGAGGAAAACGAGGGCGTCGGGAGTGGGGCTGCAGAGGTCGATACGGACGACTGTGGGTCCCTCGCGCTGCCGCCAGACCTGCCCCCCTACTCCGGCGACTACATCATCAGCGACTACATGGAACGCCTCGGCACGCGCCTCAACATCCTCGAAACGGAACTCAAGTACGCCTGGCGTGCGCTCGACCTCCTCAGCCAAGAATATGTCAGAATGTGGGAACGACTCGAAAGATTAGAGGCGTTACTGGCCGACCAACAGGGTGTGATATCAACATTATTAGACTTTTACACCTGTCGCACTGTCTCAGCTAGAGATCCGATGACTCGGCTTGAAGTTATTAGGGAAATATTAGGAAATGGTACGGTCGAGGACGGCATAGAGGAAGGCTTAGATATAGGAAGAAGTTCAGTCCTATTAGACCCGCAAGAGGAAATTATGGAGTCGAATGAAGCCTTTTATAAGAGCCTAAATCAAGCTTACAGAGATGACCTTGTCTGTGATGAAACATCGAGACCTCCGTCACAATTAGACATGATCTGGGAAGCCCCAGAAGAACCAGAAATTGAAATGATTCCAGCAAGCTCGAGACAAATATATAGTGCGAATGATTATAAAGATTATTGTGGATTACAGGGCGGACCCGGTATTAGCGAAAGAGATTTGGTGCATTTATCTACATTAAGTACAATAGATCAAATCACAGTAGATAAATTACATGAATTAGATAGGTTGACAACTCAATTACATAAAGATTCGAGAGAGTTAAAAGACTTGAAAACTAGACTTCTTAGCCCTGAAACAAAAGTGTCATCAAAACATGACAGAGACATAGAAGCTAAGACGCTAGTTGAGGATGGAAATATCATCAACGAACAATTGAAAGGTGTATATTCAGGTGGAGATAGCTGGGCAATAAATGATATGATGAAAAGCTTTGACGACTTTATGTTGACAATGCCTAAAGAAAATATCACTAGGGAAAAATCTCCATCAAGATTATCATTGAACGATGCCAACCTTCCTGATAGATCAATAGATTATTTACCGCCAACTCTCTCGCCAAGAAGAAAATTCGTACCAGAACGAACGACAACAGAACCATACACGACAGTGACTGGACGGTTAGCGTATAGTTCGGCGGTGGCTAACGCAGAAATTAACGCGGCAAAAGCGAACAAGTCTCCAAGTGCACTCTCGAGAGAAAGATTTGAATATAGCCCTTCCTATCAAATGGTGGAAAGTTCTAGGCCTACGTATTATACGAGCAAAGGATCACAACAAATGACCGATGTATATAAAACAGACCAAACTTCTCCTTTAACGGTTCATGATATTTACAATGGGACTTCGGACGGTCGGCTTGATTTGAACTACGAGGAAAATAGATTACATAAATCTCCCAGTCCTCCGCCTCCAGCCCCACCTAATGGGGCAGATTTATTTCCTTCAATTGAAAATAACAATGAACGGGCTATGCCCAGTCATCAATCAATGCTCTCTACCGTACCACCAGATACTATGCGATTGAGCCCTAGGTCACCTAAATCTCCTAAAACGTCACCAAAGCATGTTAAAAGAGACACAAATAATATTGTTGCTGCGAAGTCAGATTCAGGCCTATCTTCTATGAGTGGTTGGTCGAGTCTTGAAAAAAGTCCAGGTTCGCCGAAAACGGGCAGAATAACTCATGTCAGTCACGATTCTCATAAAATGAGAATCTCTTCCCCACAGTCAATTCAACGTATGTCATATGAAATTGACTCTAAACCATATATGGAAACACTTGTAGACTCTTATACCTATGAGGGTAAAAGTCTCAAAAGTGACTATAACTTAAGAACAACGGAGCAAATGTCGAAAGAAGCCACAGTTCCGCGAGATTTGAATAAATTACAAGGAAAAATCGATAGCTCTTTTTTAAAAAACGAAATCCCGTTTTCAATGACAAGTCAGACTAGTCAAATAAGTAGTATGAATGAATATTATTACGGAAATGAAGCTCCCTCGATATATTCAGTAGCAGGAAATAGGCAACCTATATTCACTACTGTGTATAGTACGCCCCGAGGTATGTTATCTGAAGATAGGAGTTTTTCCGAATTATTAGATAGAAATGAAATTGTTGAATCTGTTGCGAGGCCTGCAATCGATTCATACCCGCCAGAACCAAGCTATCATGCACAGACTGTTGTTATGTCAGCGGCAAATGCTGGTAAGAGAACAATGACTAGAGCTAATACAGTGGGACCCAATGATCCTCACTTTTACCAAAATGGTTATAAAGGTGCCGGGCGAGGTGGATACCCGCCAAGCAATTTAACAGATGCCTTGTCTTACTATCCCACGTCTACAAGATATGACTCCCCGAAAAGAACATCTTTAGAAGATCAACTTTCGTGGCAAGGTGGAAGTAGGTCACCAACTAGTTCCATGGAAACTTCCAGTTTAAAATCGCATTCTCTGAATATTTCTGAGAGAAAGCAATTCCAAAACCAATTGCAACAAGAATATTTTAAGCAACAACAATATGACCAACGAAATGGTAATGTTATGTATGAAAATCAAGGTTTCGAGAAGCAAGCAGCACCTGAGCATCAAAAGGTTAGGAAAGAACAATACGTTGAATCGAGTGGAATACTGGTATCTGAGTCAGGTTATTTGTCTATTTCAAGTAATTATAAAAGCAAATCACAAGATAAACAACTAAAAAAGCCAAAAAGAACTTCTTCCTTAAAATCAGCAATGTCGTCCATGAGTCACTGGCTTCCAGATTTACACTTGCCTAAGAAACACAGATCCCACTCTTTACCTTCAGGTGTAGATAACGTTGAACAACCCCAACAAGAAAAATCTTTAAAAGAGCGAATACTCTCAGCTCAAAGAAGAAAAAAGAAATATCATCTTGTCGCTTCAATGTCTGGACTGTTACAAAAAGCTCGAAGAAAGCAACAGGCAAGTCATCAGTCGCTATCAGATCCAGAAACATCAGAAACGGAGTGGTCTGGAGGTAGGTCAAGTGCTCAATCAGATCAAGACAGTGACAGCGTGTTTTCAGATTCCACACATGAAAATAACTTATTTGCAAAAGTACCTAACAAGCCAAAACAAAGAAAAGTAAATAATCAGGAAATTGTTGAACAACAGCAACTTATTCAAGAGTTTCAACAACAAGGAAGAGAATTTCACGAGGAAGACCCTGATTGTATTATAGAAGAAAATGAAAAATATCAAATACCACGAGATAAAAGTGACGATATTGACTTCCATTTCGCACGCGTAAGTCAAATGAACAAAGATAACATTTCAGAGCTTGAAAAACTAGATATTGATACAGATATATCAAATGTTGATTTGTTTGAAGAAGAAGAAAAAGAGGACAACCAGTCACCAGCGTCTCTTTTTGCTACGATAGGCGATGTGAAAAAGCAAACAAACACATCAGACGAAGGCCTAAATGAAAGTAATAAATCATATAGTGCTAGTTCTCAAGAATTCGCTGTGTCTAGGGCCTTAGGTAAATATCGTTTGAGAAAGTCAACATCAGTATCAGATGAGCATGTTGATGATCATATTTCACCTCCTAAACCAGAACCAGAACAGCAAGAAGAGATAGCTGAAGAGTTTCCTAACAACAAAGAAAAGAAAGTTCGAAAACCTGAATACACTCCAGAAATAATAAATACAACGGTTCCTGAAGATACAGTAGCTTATCCAGAAAGAAGTCCTTCTATTCAAAGTACGCGTGGTTTTACCACTATGTCAAACAAATTTCAACCAAGACACCAACAAAGTCTGGAAATACCAAGTAAGCATGACGATGATGATAGTAGAAGTACGCATTCATGGCGAAGTGGTTCAAGAGTATCATCTAGAAGACAAAGTACTGAGGATAGTATTGACTCTGAAGATGAATGGTACTGCTATGAGTTGAGAAAGCTTGAGGAGATGGAACATCAATCTCAAATAGAAGCAGAAAGACACAAAACACTTAGAGAAGAACCTGAAATCGAAGAAGAAATGTCAGAGCCAGAAGAAAATTTGAAAGAAAAAATGTCTTTCGTTCTCAGAGAACTCAAACTTAAAACGGCAACTATAAAAACAAAATGCGACAAAAGCCCAGTCCAAGAGACGTGGAAAGATATCACGACTTTCCCAGTGATGGATGAGGCGACAGCCGACTCGGGGCCTGATAAAGAATCTGATGATGACAAATCATTTGATGACTCTGGATCAGGTGAAACTTCTGGACCAGATAGTCCTGTGCAGAGTGGTGATGAGCTTGATGATGATTACGATATGCCGGTCATACATCAAGAGCCGCCGCCTATTCAGGAGCCTCCTCAAGCTACAGACGCTCCTGTGGGCAGCAAGTGGAAGCTACTAAAAGCACTTAAAGACCGAAAAGCAGAAGAGAAGACGACGGAGACACCGGCTGCGACAACGCCATCTACCGAGAAAGACAAAGTCAGCGCAGGTGTAAGTTACCTTATGCAGAAATTTCATGAAATTAGAGTTAAGAGTTAAATATTTAGATTTGTACGAGTATATTTAGAGTACTTTTACTGGAAATTTTCAAGAGGGTTTGAAATATAAGTTATAGTTAGACTGACATTACCTACTAACTATGTATTTCAAAAATTATATAACCAGCTTTACATTTAAATGCGAAGAACTAAGGTCTTCTTAGGTCCTCAATTATTACTATTCTTACAATAAAAATAGTGTTAGTTTAGGGTATGTAATAACTATATAATCGTTGTTATAGTCGTCCATTTTTAATAAAGTACACTACACGTAGTTGATATTAAAGTAGGGAAAGGTTATTACCATTTTATTTAATGGCATTTAAGGTCTAAGGGTAACATATTATGTATTCACACCTGCAAGAATGCCTCGTCACTTCTTAAGACTTCGACTAAATACTACGGTTGTGAATCCTTAACCATGTTTCAACCAATGGCGACTTTCTCATAGTACAGCTGAAATATCTGAATAGAATAGGGTGCTCATCTGAACAATATTATATACATTTATAAGATTTAATTACTGTTGGCGCGACCTTTCTTATTGAGGCAATAACAAGGGGTAACCTGCGCAAGAACTAAGAACTTTCTAAAGTATATTGGATTTTTATATAAAGCTTGAAAATATTCAAACAATTACTATATACAATTTTTAACGAAGTTTTACTTGCTTGATAATATTTATACCCTTGTAATACTCCTATAAATACTATGATAATCAGTATTATTAAAATGTGTTTATTGCTTAGGCAGTGTTATTGGTTAATATTAGCAGCTATGTTGGAGTTTAAATAGGTAATATTAATTCACTACTACATTTCACTCTTCATATCCCTCATTGAGAAAAAGCTTTGAGAAATTAACGTACAAAAGTCATTCACAGTCATATCATATCATGTCATATCATTGACAACATACAACTTTGTTATTTACACGTCACTAACTAAAACGAGTAGATTATTACTATACTCCTTACATTTTCATATCTCCTTAACATTCATAAGTCAAAGAATCAAAATGATTTTTTCAAGAGTACCTATTTATCGTAATCACAATTCAGAATTTAAGACATTAAATTATGAATATTATTAGACATGATATTTTTAAAACTCCTTCAAATCGACATATTTATGTACATACATTACATAATTACATAACTCATTACAAAATACTCATTAAGATTAATGACTAGAGACACACGGCTTAGAGTAATATAGCGATACACACACATAAAAGATAGCTGGCACGTATATATTAACATAAATATTAGTAAAAGATTAGTAGATGTCAATTTGTGTAGAATTATTAAAGAGAGACAGTGAGGCTTAATTTTTTGCAAAATCGTGTAATAATTTGTCAATCTAAAGCTAATAGTGAGACAGGAATTTAATATAAACGTCAAATTATCATGAGATTTTATTCATCATCCTACTATTTCAATAGAAAATACTAATATAAAAACATAGCTATCGATCATAAATTGCCTTTGTAATCTACAATGTCACAAAAATATTCTTACATCATATTACTCTTCAAAAGACGTTATTTTTGTGTTAGTTTGAACTCCCGCTAAAACCCAATTAAGTAATCCATTGATCACTTGATTGAGTAGGTCACCCTGATCAAAATCTACATTTTCATAAACAGGTACGCTCTATTCTAAGCAATACAATTTTAAAGAGTTTTTTGCCCAAACCGTAGATTATTGTTAATTGCTATTCGTGCAATACGTTGTTGTGTAAGAAATTATTAATTCTCCATTTTATTCATAATGAAGTTGTTGTATAATTAAAACCAAGTTTTCATGAGCTTGTTAATGAAAATGATATGATATTATAATTTTAGTGAAAGGTTTGCTATTGGGAGCTCATTAAAAATTGGTTGGCGGAAATTATATTGTTAAACTATACTGTTGTTATTTTTTATAAATAAATGTTAGCTTTTTATTTTGTTTTTTGTTTCTGTTTTTTTAATAGGTTTTTTTTTGTTTTTTAGAATGGTTCCGGAGGATTTAACGAGCAAGGAGGCCGCGGAAATGGGTGAGTCCTGACATTAAACGTAACACAACTACATATTTGGAGTAAGTACATACATTTATTAAGGAAAAACACTAGTGAAAACTTCTTGTTTAAAATATAATAGGCTCTAACACAATACATGCTCAGCGAGTGAAGTAGTTGAAAGCTTTAATTTTATGATCGGAGGATATTTTATTTTATGCAATGTTGTTATTTTAATCTTGAGATAATTAATATTTTTTTAGCTTTGATTATAATTGAAGAAACCGTCACTTTTATTATGCAAAAAGTTTTGTTCAGTTATTTACAACAAAATTAAAAATGTTCAATGAATATTTTTCCAGATGTTTCTTTAAGTTATTACGAAGGAATACTGATTCTAATTTAATTCTTACAATTCTCATATAGGCATCCAGGAGACAATCCGTTCTATAGCAACATCGACAGCATGCCCGATATCAGACCACGGAGGAAGTCCATACCGCTCGTCTCAGAACTTGTAAGTAAAACTTCTTATCATCTACTTTACCACACAAATCTTAATGTACAAAATCCGATGGAAGTAAGCTATTTTCCCTGCCGGTTTCAATTTACTATCTCAATGTTCACATTACTTCGGGCATAACCTTCTTTGGCAGCTGGGAATATCTTTTCTCAGTAGCATATATGATATTTACGAAAGGTAGATATTTGAAACTGGTTGTATATGTTTACAGCTCGCATCGACGTTTGCTTCCTGAGGCTTAGTAATATTAGGCGCGTAATAAATGTTTTCTTCTCGACGGAAAATATCTATATTGTATACTTTGGTGCAATATGTGGGGAAATTATTACTCGGTGTATGAGATCTAACTAGTCATTTTATCATATCATCGACTATTATGTCACTTAGTAGATAACCTTGTACCGCTCGTAACGCTCATCATTACGATTAGCTTGAAATAAATCACTAGTTTTGGCAACATTATTCATCCTTAGAGCGATTGTATTCTTAAATTAAAAAGAATACTAAGAAAACTAAATATAATTGACGACTTCTTAGATTATGAACCCTCACACATTGTCCAAATTACTACTATAATTGAATTATTTGAAAGGCCTTTCTATATTGACCTTCTATCTTTATCGATGTGTTTGTGTTACCTTTGATTTGTGTTTCCCTTCTTACTGTCATTAGATGGACTAACCTACTCTTAGATGGCCTTCCGATTCCATACTGTCCGATTGTAACAATATGTTTAGGGGTCACCAGAGCAACATTAGCGGAACCATTACCTGAAGAATGATTCTTATTCCTGACTAAAATTATGATATCATTGCATTTCTCCCCTCACCACGGATCCGCAGGTTCTCAAGGTATTTCTTTCCCAATAACACTTTCTTAAAACTATGCATGCGATTCTTTATTGTCAGTGAAAAGATATCAAAAGTTCGCCGGTGTCTTTTGTCACTCTTTTCGCTAACTAACTACGTAGTGCTTGCATTTTATGTTTGTTAATATAACGGCCTCTGCATGACCCTGCTTTAAAATATCATACACAATGATATTATGACAATAAATCGTTGCGATATGCCGCGATTTCGATGAACGCTTTTAACACAGTTGCAGTACGTGAGAATGATTAATAAAAACTGCAAAAATGAATTCCAACTGGGAATATGCACGTGCTTGCCGATCCAGTTTTCATTGCGAAGCTTCAATATCACAGCAAATATTGTTTTTACGAATGGAAGGTTTTATGTATTATCACATCTGATATATCAGGTTAACGATTTCAGTGTTATGCCTATGTTTACACGCATCAACACACCCAAGTTTTTTTGATATTTTGAATTGTCACGCACTTGAAGATTTTTTGAAATTTGTTTTGTTTACATTTTGTGGTTCATTTTACACACTGTAGCTATTTGAGGCAGAAGTAAACTTATCATTAGTGAACAGTTTCTGTCAGGAAATTGTATCATATTGAGTAGACTGAACAGTTTGTTGACTAAAAAGCTTAAAGAGCAGCATTTGAAGCATGCGTAGAAAAAACTTTGACTGGAAATTCGCCTTCATAAATTTCAAAAACTTTACACTTCAAAGTATGTAGTTAGGTAGGCGATCTATCAGCTTATGATTAGAGATATATAGAGGACTATTCAAAACACTCGGTACGCATACACACTGAGTTTAATAATTTAAGTTTAGCACAATATTAACATGTTTCTGGTGATGTTTAGACGATGGCTGCTACAAAGAGGAACGCGGGGTTGACATCGGCAGTGCATCGAGCGACGTTGAACGATGAAGAATTGGTGAGATAGCAGATTCAATATCTTCTGTTATTCCTTAACGCCCCCTTGATGTTTTTGATTAAAATATACTTAAGTAGATATAATCTCTTAACAGCAATATCCAGTGTACCTATCTAATGTTTTCATTTATTAATAATATCATCCTTCACATCCTCTTAAGACACTAATTTTATTCCAACATTAATTTTTAGTATTTATGTTTCTGTATTAGCTGTCTAATTTAACTGAGGTACGACATCTTTCTTCAAATGTTTATTACTCAAATTATCTCACCAACTATCAAAATTTGTTCTAGTCTTAAAGTTTTAAATTCATATGTATTTGTAGCCAATAGTGATTTGTAATCTAACAACTCTTTTTCTTTGGCGTTAATTGGCTGTGTTAAATTGGTGAGAAATATGGCTTAGGCCCAATTAAACAATACTGATAATGAGGCTTTTTCCAGAAAATGCACGTGTACAAGAAGACACTTCAGGCGCTCATCTATCCCATATCGTCTACAACACCGCACAACTTCGTCCTATGGACGGCGACGTCGCCCACATACTGTTACGAATGCGAAGGTTTACTATGGGGTATAGCGAGGCAGGGAGTCAGGTGTACGGAATGTGGCGTCAAATGCCACGAGAAATGCAAAGATCTGCTCAATGCCGACTGCTTGCAGAGTAAGTTGGTCTTTATGGTGATCTGTGAGTTTACTGGTGGTTCTATAACTGTTGGGAGGAAGAATTGGATTTACTGTGGCAATTTTGAAGGCTCAATCCAAATGAGCGTTTAGTCTTCTTCAATAGATCTTTCTGTCAGACGATTGTAATCCGTATTCCTTCTAACATAATGGCGAAAACAGAAAATTACATTCAACACGCAAAAAGTTATTGAGTATTTTGTCTATATAAATCGTTGACCCAATTCTTCCTTGTGTCCAATAAAAGTCAATAATTGGAAAACGAAAGATATTTAAATGAATTTGAGCCAGTGAGGTAAAAAGCAAAAAATATTACGTTATTTTTTGATTAACTTTATTACTTTTCGAAGACTGGTGTACTCGTAATATTGTTCAATACTTTAATACGAAATATTTTATTGTAATCATAAAACAGAACTGCGCATTTTAATTTACTATTTTTACAGAATTTAATCATGTAAAATGTGAACAGTTATGACGACAGCCTTGAAAGGTTTTTAAGTATCTTTCGTTCTTTTCCCAAAATATGAACTTTTAACTTTCTTGATGTAAAACCAACAGCGTTGGAAATGGTAAAAAAATACTGTTTACAAAAGAACGTCCCTTCACGGTATATTCTTACGTGGAAGTACATACAAAAGGTTAAGCCTTGGCTGGAAGCGCTGCTCCTTATTAAAGTCGAGGAGAGTCAAGGACCACTTGGCGGGTCACTCCTTGAAGACAAGATCTTTGGACATACCGTTGAACTGAATCAATATTTAGCGCTCTGCCGTGGGGTATATTTTCATACAGTAGAACTAAGTGTTGCCTAATAAAGACATCGGGTTTTGCTTAAGAAGTCATTATTAAGTGCAGTTATTATTATATTAAAGCCATTTTGTTATCACTTTTGATTCTAAGAAAAAAGGTAAAAAAAGTAGGTTTTCCCACCCAGGTGGGATTGCCCGGTGGGACAGGTGGAATAGCTGGGCTAAAATACAAACTTACCGCTCTTAAGCTTTTGTATAATTAAGAACATATTGCTGCACTTATTATCCATCGTATCCATAGGTAATAATATACATATATAAAAGTAGAAGTTATACAATGAATTTTCGCCGGATATCCTTAACTCTTATTAACAAAAGGAAGGAGGAGTTCAATGGTACTTAATGGGGTACTGGAAATGTCAAGTGTCCTGTCCTTTGTACTAGCACTTTACAAGATACTACACAGATTGTATCGCTGGGATGACACTAGATTAGCGAATTAATACTTTGAAAAAGGAAACTAATCATAATTTCCATTTTTTAAATTGGAATAGTAAATTAATTCAGTATTAAACGACAAAAATAATGTCATTCTTGGTATAGTTAATCAGTGAAAATTTCAACAATTTCGGAAAATATCTTTCGTCTACAGAAGACTTCAAATAATTAGGTTTGGATGTGTCAAAGTTTACTAGGATGGCCATTTAATATATTCTTTCTGTACTCGTAAATATCACAAATATCAGTCAAATGAGCTATGGTAGTGGTGAAATAGTGAGTGAGCCTGTACTTTTGCACATACGTAGTTACAGTGCTCTATTTTTATGGTAATTAGTATTCACCACAACTGAAACATGGCTCATCAGACATGTTTAGTAGGGAAAGTTATTCGGTTTGTTGGCAAATGAGTTTCCTGAAGTGTACTTGTTATCCATATCTATTCAAGTATACGGTATATAAAAACGATGTGAGGTGACGTTCTTACTAAAACTAATCTGATAAATAAGTCTGGCTTTTTTCACCTTGTACTTTGTTAGCTGTCTATTATCTGTGTCAAAGGTAAACTGACTCGACCTAAAATGTCGTTGTAGTGTAAATAATTAAATAGTTTTAATTGCATGTTGGAGTTTGCATGTGAACGAACATTCATGATAACAGGAATCATGGTATTGGAATGAAAAAAGCACTGGCGTTTTAACACTCAATTTATAATGGGGATTTAACGACACTTATTACGTAGTACGAGTATACTATGAACTTTTTATCAAATGACTTTTCCACTATTTCACTAATTGAGGCTTTAGCATTAGTGGTTAGTGCAGTCTTGCATTTTGTTAAAACCTTTTCTTACACTCAATATTGAGAAGTAAAACCTCCGCAACTGGCCGTTACATGAAGAAAAAGAAAAATGTTGAGAGCGCGGAGGGCATTCTTTTTTCAAAATACGCGCGTCATTTGTTTTTTATTGAGCGTGTGCGTGCGAAGTCCCTCCAGCTCTTTTTTCTCTGTCATTCTCCTGACCTGAATTCATTGTAGTTTCATATTAATTTATAATATTATTACAGTGTAATAACATAAATAGTTTATCTACCCATATAAACATCTCGTCACGTTGCCGGTACATTCAAATATTTTATTACCAAACGTTATTGCGAAACCAATATTGTGGTGAAAATGAATAACACGATTCAGACCACGATTAAGCTAATAAAAAGGATTCGGCAAATAGTAAGTTGTACACTTTAACTACATAATAATTGTCGTATTTAGTCCCTGTGTAATATTTAGTGTCGTAATGCGAAGCAAAAGTCTAAAACTCAGTAGAGTTCTACCACATTGTAAGGTTTCACATAATTGTCTACGGAAAACATTGTCCTGAGCGTTTATTTTTATTGATGTCGTCAATTACTTTGTTACAGCTGTTGTTTTCTTTTATTTCCTTCATAAATCTGACCTCATATAATAATATCGCATGATATTTTTAACCCTTCCGATTGGTCGTTTTAAACGTTGCTTGTCGGTGTGCATGGCTATCGGTTTTACAGATACATTTCTACATTATTTTAATTGAAATGTTCTTGTTCCCATTCGGTAAATACATTTGCACGATCATCGTAGGCGAGCAGTCGTTTAGGCCGAGACCGCGATTAATCTCATAATACAATTTAGTTGTCGACTGCACGTCACTTTCATAATCTAGTCTACACTTTGAAAGCAATATTATGATAATTTACTACGGCTCTTTGTATTTTTGTTTATTTTCATAGATTTATTTTGATTGTACCTAATTTGATAATTTACTTGTAATCACTTTCTTTTTTATTTCATTATTGTGAGTTCAAATCTCACCCAGTGCAAATAGATAGTGTAGGAATACACTAGGCCAAAGCTCGGAGGCAATTTTATTAACAAAATAACGCGACGTAATTATGGTATAGTATGTCATGTCACATTTAAAAGTGTATCTATCATGAACACGGTGAAACGTACATTCAGCCGCGTGAATACGGTCGCGGTTTTTCCTCATAGTGTGTTCTTACACTTTCACTTCTGTTTGCGCTGTGAACATTTTTATACTCGTAATAAATGACATTCTGTCTGTATTGACCTGATTTCCGTAACAAGCTTTGATGGAATCAAATCAATACAATGTGATGTCAAGTTGTATTGTATTTATTAGAAAGTACTTACTTTATTATTAATATCATTTCTTTTACTATCCACTCGTCCTGATTTGGTAAGTATGTTTTTATTTCGTCGTATGCTCCAACCTTCGTTATTATAAGTTCATCTTTATTTACAACTTCCATACTCGTTTCGTTTGCTGTGTCTGAACATATTTTTGACGTAAAATGTTTTCGAAGTGTGGACTGAATAGATCACGTAGCTAGGGCCTCCGGTCTTTTCATTCGTGTATTCCTTTCGGGTTGCCCCGCCCTGCGCCGAAACTTGTTAAACCCTTGTTATACTTACGTTATACTATTCTATACCCTACTTTACATTCTACACTATCTAACACAACTATTTTTTCTAATAAATCGATAAAGCTTCAGTAACACTTGTTCGAGACAAATCCGACAATTTCACATGTTGTGTAAAGATATGCCTGTTAGCAGTGTCTGCACGCAATCCAATGTCTGTCCACTTCAATATTATATGTGGTCCTTTAGTTTTTATTATTTACAAGGTTTATTTTATAGACTTTTCACTTTTCTGTGTTCATTTCACTGTTTTTATGTTACTGGGTCCAAAAGGTGTGAGCGCTGAAGCGAACATGTTCCAATAATAACAAAGCTGGAATTTTCGCTGTGATACTTTAACTAACAAACAATACTAATACATGACAAAGACAAAGGGTATTTTGTTACTATGTAATTTTATACAATCTTGACGCAACTGGATTCAATAATGGATTGTCAGGCTAACAATCTACTGTTGAACAAATCCTCATCTAACGTTCATATTGAATGGATGTTGGAATATGCAATTTTGAATGCGTAAGATTGTATCTAGTTTGAAGAATAGGCGCCGTGCTCACGTTCGCTCCGGCCAGCGCCGCTCGAGGTGACCGACCTGGTCAGATCTGACGTCCGTTCCGATTCGCGCGTTCCAAGTTTGAAGTTGGAGTCTAGTCAGGTTGTAGCCTGGAGTGGCCGCAGCGGGCGCGAGCGCGGGGCGGGGGGCCCTCCCGGCGCAACCCGCGGCACCAGAACAGTGTCGGCACCGCCTGAGCAGTGTGTTTCGCAGGGGCCGCCGAAAAATCATCCAAACACGGCGCCGAGGACAAAGCCAACTCCATCATCACAGCGATGAAGGAACGAATGAAACAGCGCGAGAGAGATAAACCAGAAATCTTCGAACTCATCAGGTACTGATCTGACCGATCTTAACTAACTAAATCAGCAGCTTATTACAGAACTTCGCAATAACAGTACAGGTACTTAAGTTTTTTCGTTTTCTGACAACTTCTTACGAATTGAGCACTTGGTTTGCTACACGACTATAGTTCTTGCACTTACTAAATAAATCAATGACTTTTGATGTTTGAATATACCTTAAATTAATTTTAATCTAATTTAAGTTTTCTATAACTATTCACATTTTACTATAGCATAGCGTACCTGAATGAACCCTCAAGTAAAGTTAAAGACGTTTGATAACTCTTCAAAATATAACGATCTGTTTATCAAATAGCTGACACATGTGTGTATGTAACAGACGCGTGTTCAGCATCGAAGGGGAACCCCATGCCGCACACATGAGCACCGTGAAGCAATCAGTCCTCGATGGTACATCGAAATGGAGCGCCAAAATCGCCATCACAGGTTCGGAGATGTACCGTGGTACCGATAAATTCCCCCTGACAGGTCTCCCAGGGTCAGCGGCGGCGGCGATGGTGGAAAACACAACACACACTCAACACTAAATTGTAATCCATCTTTCGTTTCATGTGGCGGCCAGGCGGACGTTTAACGTCGACCCAGATACTCACATTGACAGTCTCGAACAAGCCGAGCAAATCACTATTGAGGGAACATCAAAATGGTCTTGCAAGATCGCCATTACAGGTTTGCCGTGGTCTTTTGCGGCTACGAACCGCACGCTCGCAGTTTTGAAACTATTAGACAGAATCTCTTCGCCTGTATTCTATACTCCTTACTTTTTTGACATCTGCTATTCCTTCACTTTTACCTTTGAACTGTTAATCACTTCTCCGAAATACAGGCAGTGATGTTCATTTTCGTGGTTTGGAAAAACATCAACTGCCTGGTATACTTCATTTCTTTCTTAAAGTACTAGCAGATATCAAAAAAACACTCTATTACAAACTTAACTTCAAATATTAACCCAACAATCACGGTCGTTAATGCACCGCCTCTGATCACTTTCATCGACAATAACGTAGCTTGGTTTCATCAACACGAAGGAACTTCCACGAATCTTTACACTTCACACGGACAAGGATCAGTGATGTTACAGAATTGAGATTCCAGTCACGCACACGAATTTCGTATTCCCTTAACACCAAATGACACAAATTAAAGCCACGTTTAATTAATAATGATTGCAAAACCACAACTCGGCAGCACGTCTGCTAAATTGACACAAATTGCATGAATTTCACGTTATAAGTAAATTTTGCGTTATACATTTTCAGAACTTCGGAAGCCTGCTTATTGTGATGCAAATTGAAAACGAGTTGAATGTTTCACTAACAAACCTATTTTATAAACGACTAATTACTTAGATTCATAAGAGAATGACTAATTTAGATGAAACAAGCATGGAGAATGAAAACCCTAAAATAGGAGATTGATAAAACTTATCCTGTTTCTTCACTACTTTTCTCTTGCTGCGAAAATTTTCCGATTCGTGAAAATTCCGATACCATTAGATTTGATTCCCGCGCATACTTTCACATTTCTCCTTCGAAACTTTCTTCTTGGTCGAAGTTTGCATTAGAATCTTCGATAATGTAGGCGCTATCCGACTTGTTTTAGCAATCGAATTTCGGCATAGATAAAAAGTTTGGTAGTTTTGAAGCTAGCGTCTTCTCTTGACCCCAGTCCGTTCAGCTCACACAACATCCTATTAGACAACCGAGTTCTAATAGTGCTCAATGCTTGTTCGGTAAGTAACGTAGATATAATGAGGTAAGCTAGTTGATGCTACTGACCGATATATTGCATAGATCAGCACATGTTTGCTTGAACCTACTTAATACGAAAGATCTGAATAACATGTAACGAAGTAGGCTGATAAAATAATCATAAATGTGAATGTATTTTCCTCGAGAGATTTGTCAGAAATACGTTTACCAGGATTCATCGAGGCGCACCATTGGGTCCACTCGAAATGGTCCCTTACGTAACCTTTTTCTTTAAGATATTTTCTGGAGCGGAGCGTTTTATATTTCCTTAAGCTTTAGTACTCTAAGTGTCGAGGAAATTAAATGTCGAGTTTTTCAAGAGTTTTGTGATTGAACAAAGTAGAATTTAAGTTTTATGTGCCAGTGTTCAAATGCTAAATTTGCCCTTCCTGGGCAGTTATTTGTGCCCAAGGTTTGATCGCCAAGGACAAGAGTGGTACATCGGACCCGTACGTCACCGTACAAGTGAGCAAAGTCAAGAAGAGGACGAGAACGATGCCCCAAGAGTTAAATCCAGTTTGGAACGAGAAGTTTTACTTGTAAGTTTTATTGTCTTTGTCTATACTTAATAATATGATAAAGTTAAAAAGTTTGATTTGAACGCGCTAATCTCAGGATTTATTGGTTGGAATTGAAAAAAATCTTTTTGCGTTAGATAGTCCCTTAGTCGACGAAGGCTGTAAGCTTTAGTATAACATTATGTGTGCGGAAACCGAATTCCACAAGGACGGAGTCGCGGGCGACCGCTAGTTTATGATATAATTAAGAGTCACACACAAATTATTTTTACAGCGAATGTCACAACTCCTCCGACCGGATAAAAGTGCGAGTGTGGGACGAAGACAACGACCTCAAATCAAAACTTCGGCAGAAACTCACGAGAGAGTCCGATGACTTCCTGGGACAGACTATCATTGAGGTAAGTTCACGAAATAAGTTTCACTTTGTGTTGGCTTTCCCCGTTTGGTTAGAACATGGCAGGTTTGATCACCGGATTGTCCGATAAGAATGATGATTCCGTGCTTCGGAAGGCACCTTAAGCCGTCTATTTTTTTTTCGATTGTAATTACCAGGCTTGTCAATTTTAGATCATAGTCAAAGCGTACCCTGGCCTCTACGGCAATGCCCAGGGATGCAACCGGGAAAGGCGCTAGAATGATGATGATGATTTTATATTGTGTCATATTTTTCGGTTGGAGTTTATAAAATCTACATTATGTGTAGTGTGTAATTTAGTCAGTATCCTGCATTCAACGATTCATTATTCAGGCTTTTATTAAATCATTCAGATTGTCTGCCTCCAGGAAACACTAGGCCAAATTTGGATCTACATCTATAATTATGTAGTATTAAGAAGCAAAAAAGTGTCCGGTTTTCCGATTAGGGTATAACTTTAATTTATTACAACATGTAATTTGTAAATATTTCTAGAAAACCATGAATTATCTTCATGTCTTTACTTGGGTTCCATTCCCACTGCACAAAAGCATGACTTGCCCTAACATGCAAAACTATTGATCCAACGGTTATAATTTGTAGGGGGCTTAATACTGAGAATTCGTAATACGAGTAGACAATACAATTAGATAGAATAGTTAATTACTACATAGAAAGCGGTCGTGATCCCCGCATAGCTCAACTATTTGTGCTTATGAACATAATTGATTGTGCATAGAAACATATACATACACATATGTGTATAGGATAGGTTTATTTCCCAAGTGATGAATTCTGAAATTAACATCGTGTAATATGCAGGGTGGAATTTGGAAATTGGTTTTAGAGGTACGTTAACCGTTACAGGTAAAAATATTTTATTTTATGAATGGGCATAATTTTACCTCGATCCTATTTCTTGAACGGATTAAACGACTCGGAAGGACCATTTAAGGTCTGAGTACTAGAAATGACAGAAATAGGAAAAAACCTTCCCATACATTTGGTACTGAAAATTACATAAAGCCTATGTACCTACATATTTTTAGTGCTGAAGGTGTGTTGCTCTTTGTGTATTACAAAATCATCATCATCATCAGCCTATCACAGTCCACTGCTGGACATAGGCTTCTCCTAGGACTCTCCAGTTAGCCCGATCCTCGGCAACTCGCGTCCACCTCCTGCCAGCCATCTTGCGCAGATCGTCACTTCACCTGGCCTGAGGGCGTCCTACACTGCGCACTCGCTAAAATTGCTGTGTATTACATTGATTGCTAAATTGTTCCATTTCTCAGGTCCGGACACTGTCAGGCGAGATGGACGTGTGGTACAACTTGGAGAAGAGGACGGACAAGTCAGCCGTATCAGGAGCCATCAGACTGCACATCAACGTCGAGATCAAGGGTGAAGAGAAGGTGGCGCCTTACCACGTCCAGGTAAGTCAAGTATATTATAGGAGGAGAAGAATCAAAAGTATTGCTGAGTAACTGGAGCATATTTAAGGCAAGAAATATCTATACAATAACATCTATGTCCTTCTATTACTTAAAATTAAATAAAATACTTATACAATAGGTGCAGTTTATGCAGTCATTGAGATTATTAACTCTATAATAACAATTGATGATGGCCTGTCATATTTCTATTTCGGATGAACCCATGTCGCGGCAGTGACTGTTGAGTTTTGATTACGTAGAGCAAATAGCCAAAATCAAAAAATAATCTTCGTGCGTAAATTGTTTAAAGAATTGATTAGGAACTTGTAATAAAGAAAACTTTTTCAACATTTTATTGAAAACCAGTTTTTAACCGCGGCTTTACTCGAAAAATCAAGATTCCTGTTTTATCCCATGGGAGCATTTAATCTTAATAAAAAGTCCTATCACCAAAGTCAGCTCATTCATACCTTGCCTGTATGCCAAACTTAAAATCCGTTCACGTTCAGCGTGATTGACGGACATGGACCTCGGACAAGCATCCAAACTTACTTTCACATTTATAATATTAGTGTGATAAATATGACTGCCTCCGTGGTGTAGTGGTTAGAGCGCTGTGCTCAAGAACTACGAACTCGGAGGTCGTGGGTTCAAATCCCGCGGGGAACACTTTCACTTTGTGTTGGTTTTCCCAGTTTGGTTAGGACATTGCAGGCTTGAATCACCTGATTGTCCGATAAGAATGATGATTCCGTGCTTCGGAAGGCACGTTAAGCCGTTGGTCCCGACTATGATCCAAATTGTCTGGTTTCCCTTGTGGTTATGGAGGTCAGACGACAGTCGCTCCATTGTAATAACCAGGCAAGTCAATTCAGGATCATAGTCGTAGCGTACCCTGGGCTCCAAGGCAAAGTCCGAGGATGCAACCGGGAGAGGCGCTAGGATGATGATGAGTGTGATAAATATGACTGATATACATTTATTCGTACCCACAAACTAATTATTCTCCCCCAATCAGTAATTGCTACCATACAGTACGAAATAACCACGCAAATTGACACAGGATATGTGATCCATCATACATTTGATATCTCAGAGGATCGATCAGATGCATAATGGAAGTGCCTTGTATTTCGAAATATCGATGCAGCTCAATCAACAGCAACTATATTGCGTTAATTATTATATTAATGTATGGGGAAAGCTGATTAATTACGTCTTGTAATATCTTATGCAACAATGATAGCAATGTTGCGTTGACTCTGAGTTTGTTATTAGGTAAGATAGATAACGTCTGGCGTCGAATTTCAAGAGCAAGCAACTGTTACACGGAAATCCACTGAAACATGACCACGACCACTCTGCCAAGAGTATACAACTGAAAATATGATAGATAACGAACTCCTAGACAAAAGTAAACTTGTGAATAGCCTTGTTAATAATTGAAAAGATAAATAAAAAAAATCTGTAATAAATCATCAGTTGAAAGCATCAGTTGGGGAGGGTATGGGGGTCTTAAAGGCAGGCAATGCATCTGCGACCCTTGAGCGGGTGTTGATGTCCATGGGCAGCGGTGATCACTCACCAACAGTTAACCCTATTGTTCGTTTGCCTAATATATAAAAAAAATCTCGTTAAATGGCATCCAGTCCTTAATTTGCATACCCTGGTCTAAAAACAGCAAGAAGTAACAAAATATTTCTGTACGCCATGAAAATTAAGGTACCTTTCATTATGAAAGAAACCTTTTAAAAAGTTTACTTTTGCTAACGTAATCAACGCTTATTACGTATTCCCTCGTGACCTATTATTATCTGATCGCTTGAAACGGAATTAAATTAACATTCATTACAATTTGGAAGGTATTACAATTTCGTTTCCTGGAACAATTTTTAACTTCCAAGTTAGAGATTTTTATTAAAAGTTTCCTGAATTAACTTTGAATGTGTTGTCGGAAAAACGGAGGAACATTTATATTTTATTTTTGACTTTGCTTGTAATGCTTAAATGCTTAATAATCCTACAATTCAAAGTACATACACTAACTGCGATATAACATCGTCATTGAACAAAAAATATTATGACAGGACAGTAGACCATCTTAAGTATACAATATTTCAATTGCCACAAACTCCATCAAATTTTCAATTGAAACACCATAAGTGAACAGGAACTCTGCCTAAAGAGCTATGGGGAAATCTTATTCATTATCTTTTCTTATACATATTTCTTTAGCAAACCTGTTGAGCAACATTCATACAGCTGCCAAGAGACTGCCCCATAATATCTGTTGATACACAATCTCTTATGATCAATGTATACTCTCCCAAGATGTTTACTCGACTGAATGGAATATCGTTATTTTACGACGCGTCACATCTACTTATTTCACGGACGATAAAACCATAATCACTATTCCGATTGTTATTTTCCTCGTTCCTCCATGTCCAATGTCCATATGGTCGAGCAACAAGTTGGCATAATGCCAGACTAACATAATCACCGCTTCCAAAATTACTGTCGACAAATTCGAGATAGCGCTTGTAAATTGGTATTAATGGTGTTGGGTATATAACACTATTATGTGAGTTAGCGGGCAGCCACAATGGTGATTATTTGAACAGTTAAGAACAAAAGTGCTTGTGGAAATAGGGTGGAGATTGTTGAAGGAATTGGTGTGGTTTTCCTTCCTTTTGTTTTTGTTAACAATACTTTTTGGTTGAAGTTTCACAACTCCTTTCACGATCCTGCGACCTCTTTTAATTGTCGTTACTTATAATCTATTCGTAGTATCTCCCTTAATCAGAATTATTCGTTTCATGTGATAAATGATTCCTGTGGTACTCCCGTGAATCATTTGAATTTTGAAACCCACAGTGGCCAATTTGTTTATTTTGTGAATTTATGGTGTACTAGCGGGCGCCCGCGACTTCGTCCGCGTGGATTACAGTTTCTTTATCAACTATTTTTCCCGTTAGGGGTGGATTTTTCAAATAATCTGTAAAAGGGGATGCCTACGTCATATTATCTTTATGAATGCAAAGTCTCAGCCCGATCGGTTAAAAAGTGACAAAGTTTCATACTACCGTTTATCCCCTATTTTACCCCCTTGGGGGTTAGAATTTATCAATATGATTGCTTAGGCGATGCCTACGTCATAGTAGCTTTATGTATGCAAAATATCAGCCCGATAGGTTTAAAAATGACAAAGTTTCATACTACCGTTTATCCCCTATTTTACCCCCTTGGGGGTTGAATTAATCAAAATCCTTTCTTAGCGGATGCCTACGTCATAACATCTACCTGCATACCAAATTTCAGCCCGATCCGTCCAGTGGTTTGGGCTGTGCGTTGATAGATCACTATGTCAGTCAGTCAGTCACCTGTGAGTTTTATAGATATAGATAGAAGATAGATTACAAGCGTCTTTGGACTATATGCTTTAAAGTACGTATTAGTATACGATCAAGCCACAACACCAGTTAAGTGCTGTACAACCCAAACCAAAATGTTGCAAACTCATTAAACGAGAGTGAACCAATCATTTTGCATGAATGCAATTTAGCACACAACCGCACGCTTGACCACATGAATGAGTATATGTCACTTCTAAAATGACGTGAGTTTGAGTGAGCAAATCTTGTATGTTTAGCATACCCATGACCATTTGACCATTAATAAACACCTCGATTCTTATGTCAAAGCAGTAAAGTTCATATTTGAATGTGATAAAGTATACATGTTAGTGTACTAAATGTTACTCACACAAACGTTAGTAAATGTAGTTTAGTTTGACGAGGGTATTTTGTGCTTAAAGCGATATCTTTGTTAGATGTTTGTTGAGATGGGTCAGCAGAGTTTTAATCCTAGAGGTATAAAGAATGTCGCACAGGAAAAACATTTTAGTTGAAATCGGTAGCATTTACTTCTGTTACCTTTCTAAACAATATTATGACTTGGTTCTGGTTCTAAGTTTTGATACATTTTCCGTGCGAGTTCATACTTACCATTTAAAATAAAGGCATTGTTGTAAGATGAGGCACTCTTTGCAATTAATACTACCTAGGAATAAAACACAATGAGGTCTTGAATCGTTGAATATACTCTTGCCTTTACAACAATTCTGATAATATAGTTTATGCAAATATTTATTAAACTTGCATAAAACCACTAGCTCTTTGTAATAATATTAAATAAAAGAAAATCCGCATGCAAACCCACAAAGGCGTAAATAAATTAAACTTTACGTCCTGTGGCGAGGTTGGAGAAAATTACACTTAAAACCGTGCATTCAAACAGGTAACGCGAAACCAGGACGGGGCAAAAATCTGTTTAGTTCATTTCAAATTCGCCCGCAAACTCCGAACCGAAATGTAAGGAAGAAATTATACTTTTGCATTAGCTAACAGTTTCGCTTAGTTAGCTGTGGAAAGTTTTCACATTTATTCTCGGGAAGTTGTCCCATTTGAGCCCGCAGCTGTATTCTGGCCGGCCGTGAAAATGGGGGGGGGGGTAGGTGATTGTTCTACGGATCGAACCGGAGATGTTCGAATGAATCGTTCATGAGCAATTACCTTGATTCGAATTGGTAGTAATGAGGGACCGATTGGGCAGAGTTTGTCGGAGTTTTACGACGAGTCGCGTGGGGAATTTTAATGGGCTGCCTTTGATTTTGGTGCGGTCAGTTTGTTTTGTGATTTGGGTGAGATATTAGGGTTAAGGATAACATTGACAATACAGATTCATAAACTAGTCGACTTAAACATGACATAAGTTTCGTTACATGACATAGGAACCAGATGAATCTATGCTTCTGTTTAAAAGTTTTTTTTATATAAATACTTCAACTTATCGACTAATGAACTACTAGACAAATACATATTTTGAGGCTGATTTCAAAGATTTCGACTTGCTTATAATGCAAATTGTGACCGCAACGTACAAAACCGAACTTTAACCTTGAAAAACCTTTACAAGTATGTATACCTTAATTTTAAGCAAGAATGATGTTGTTAAGAACTTACTACATTATTTTAGCGTTCAAAACGAAATGACGAAATATGATTAGTTTTCGATTCATTCGAGCCAGACAAATTTATTTTTTGAGTCATCTATTGAACTTGGTAAGAATTCTAAACATGTAAGATTCTTTAACTAAGTAATGTAGCCGCAGGCATTTCGTACAAAGTTACTAGGTAAATCGAGATCCGAAGCCGAAATTCTCATTAGCTGAATAGAATCGTTGGTGAGGGTGTCTATCCAATTTCATGGCTTGGAATTTTATTTCGAGGGCGTTGGGCTAGTGGCTTAGGCTTATCCTTAATATCTTCTTGTTACTATCCGGAGGGATATTTAGGTACATACTATTTATTTAAATGGTTATTTTAAACGATTTATATTTAAATTTTTCTTTCCTGGAAATAATGTTTTGTGGAAAAAATTATAGCGCATCTTGTGAAGATCTTGTCAGTCGTAAGATTACGTCGTAAGTTTAACGGGAGAATTTTTGCTCGTAACTTTAGCAACTTTGATTCTCATGCCAAAATTAGTTACACCTAGTTGGAATAAATTAAATTAAAACAAACCAAAAAGGATATGATATTTTAAATATTAAATCTTCAAGAGACATGACTGTGACCCATTTTTAATTGTAAAACCACTACTGACCTACTCATTGGGGTGTTTTTCACTGTATCACTCAAAGTGCTACTTTACTTGACAGGGGAATTAGAGAAATTGGATTATGACTACACCGCCATTGCAATCTGATGAGTAAGTGCTAAATACGCAAAAAGAAAAGTCGGTGCACGCGTTTAGGTAAATGAATGTTTATAAAGCAATGAATCTTTCACAAATCTATACTAATACATAAAGCTGAAAGGTTTTGTTTGTTTGCTTGAACGCGCCAATTTCAGGAACTACTGGTTCGAACTGAAAAAATATTTTTGCGTTGGATAGCCCATTACTCGAGGAAGGCTTTGAGCTATAGTATAACACTATGCGTGCGGGAAACAATTCATACGGACGGGGTCGCGGGCAGTCGCTAGTCGTCACAATCACTTCGTTTTGGCGAAGCCAACGTCCACATAAACATTTATATCTATAATCAAAATTCTTAAGCTGTACAGAGTCATATTAATATCTACAATCAAAATTCCAAAGCAGTGCAAAGCCATTCCCCGAAATGCGTCGAAATAAATGTAAATATCGAAGACCCTAAGTTTCAGAAGACCTTCGGTCGCACGTAGAAAATGGTGTGTTCTCAAAATTTTCATTCCAGACCGACTTAGCCAGTTCCCATTCCAGTTTCTGGAGTCTGGAGTCTGAAGTCCAGACGTGAAGTCAAACTTTGTGAATACATTTACACCGAAGTTGGTGCTACGTTCTATTTAACATTCGCTTGCATATTACGTTTTGTTGAATAATATTGCTTCATTTTAACTGTAATATATATCATAGTCCTTTTCATGAAAATAACATTATCTTGGACGATCAATTGTTATGGTTAAAAAATTGACTTATCAGACCATGAGTTCACGGATTTGATCCCCACATCGTTAAAACATTTGTAAATGGACTATATTTTTTTATTACTATCGATTATAAATGATATTATGTCATTTCAATTATGAACGTGATTGTGTAATCAAAGTTAAATTCAAAATTATAATAAAGATGGGAAGGTAAACTGTCAGTCATTCGTTTGAACAGTTGACTTTGAATGTCTAAACCCAAAATGACGAGGAGCATGAGCTATTATTGACAAAGTACCGAGAGATGATGTTATCAAGTTTTCCCCATTTCGCTTTTGTTTTGACATTGAAAACCGGTATCCTATAATTGCGTGGGATCCAATGACTGACAGTTACTTTACGCTGTTTTCATAAGTTCGGTGACCGAATGGAGCTTTACTTAATGGGTAATGCATCTCAGATAAAATAATGGCACCCAATATTGGCACTAGTTATTGTAAAACAAGCGGCCACCTGCGACTTCGTCCGTGTGGATGTCTCTTTTTTCGCAATAAATGGTAGTATATGTTTTTTCTCAGGGTCTAAAGATTGTCTGTGCCAAATTTTATCTAAATCGGCTGTGAGGTTTAAGCGGACACAGACAGACGGAGAGTTACTCTCGCATTTGTAATATTGTATTGAAGTAGTGAAAAACGTTTATTTAATTTCGTACGGAGATTTATTGAACTTGTAGACGAGATCTCTTTTATCGATTTTGCAAGAGTTTGTAGGATCTTTTTAAATGTTTTTGAGTCATAAAATGCACTGAAAATATTTTCCCATTAAGATATTATTAAGATTATAAAATGAACAGTTTTACTAAAGCGATGTTTCGCCTTCATACCGTGAAGCAAGACAGGTATTCACTCAACTGAATTTAGACAGGGGATTCTGGCTTCTGTGAAGGTAATTAGTATCTTGCAAGCTTCGTTGAACGAGAAAATGATCTAAAGTCTGACATTTAGTTAATGTTGGCTTAGATGTAATTTTGTATTTAACTTAACTAACGTTTCATGAACTAAGACTTAATTATGTTTATCTCTAGTTTTTGGTTTAGGGATGTCTAGGAGCAATTACATAGTTTCATCATTTGAGTAAAATAATGAACAAACATGAATACAGGGGTTTAAATTAAACTTTATATCAGATGAGTGACCCTCGATCAAGGGACCCAAATATGCCTTCTACGCGTTGGTCAACTTATATGAATCTCCGTATATCTTACTACTAGCGGCCGCCCGCGAATTGTCCGCGTGGATTTCGGTTTCCGGAAACCGGTGTGTTATATAATTACAGCTTAAAACCTCTCGACAAGTGGTCTATCCAACACAAAAATAATATTTCAACTCGAACCAGTAGTGTCTCCGATTAGCCAGTTCAAACAAACAAACAAACTCTTCTGCTGTAATAATATATTTGTATAAATAACTGATTTCCGTTTCAGTATTTTATACTAATTAAGTAATTCTTCGCAGAAATATCGAAGTTTGGTAGTCGAATGAAGTTTTTTATGGAGAAACAACGAAGAGATTAGCGTTTTTATGGGAAATTGATGTACTGTAGAGAAAGCAATCAAATATCGCTTCTCTCAAACAAAGTTCTCGGAAGTTTGAGATGTTTTTCCATTATTTTTTAATGGTTGCTGTGCCAATTTGGGAACACTTAGTTATTGGGGGTAGAAATGATAAGTATTGACACCAGTTAATATCCGAATACAGTTTTGCGTAGTTGAAAGTCTAATAAATAAATACACAAAACTAAATTTTGTTTATAAGCCTTGGTGATTTCATAATTATTAGTCAAATTTTGTAATCAGATCATGCTGGGAGGTACATAGAGATTTAAAAAAATAATTTAATAGTTTTATACAATAAATCTGATTTTTCCATATATTATTTGAATACAATAAATAACCAATGATTTCAAACATTTTTCAATGAGAAATTGTTTTTATGTAAGCTTTTATTATGTCCGCAACTTTGCTGTGCCAATTTGGGTACAGCGGCCACAAGCGATATCAGTTTTACCCGATTTCTTGGTTTTCGAAAATGATTCGCTAACATATCTTTAGCCTTTATTACCACATAAAGGGCTCAGAAAACACTATTTATTCCAACAATGATGACAATGACCATGATTTGGAGTATTACTTGGCCATTATTCCACCGTAGCATGATTGACATCGTCGAAAAATACGGTTTTATAATGACCTGATAAAACTTTGACAATGTATTATTTACCTTTTCAAATACAAATATAGATGTGTTTTTTCGCGTTTAGGGTGCCTTTCTGATAGCAGCAATGACAAGTCATATGCCACAAAAAAACTTGAATCCGATTTACTGTAACTAATGCATCATCAAGTTTTCTTGTCTGGCATAGAAAAATACGAAAATCTACATAGACCCTGGGCAGGGAAAGAAGAAGGAAAGGGGCAGTGAAAAATCTTATATGTATTGGTCAAATAGTAAAATAGTTGATGATTGAATATTGGACATGGTAGTCAATCTCAGTATTTTGTATGTGATTCGAAATAATGGACATATTTTGCTTTAGAGCAGCGATAAAACGTTTTCTTCACAATACAGATATAGTGCGGATGCCACAAACCTCTAGAAAATTCTAGAAAGTGTTAGCATATCTCATTGGTGGATGACATAAGTCTATGTATCTACTACTTTTTACACGAAGCTTATTTTCCGGACTCTTTACAAAGTAATCGCCCCTAAAACCCTCTGTTTGACCTTCAACATCTACCATGGATGGTCTGATCTGCACCACTTACACGATAAAACAGATCAGAATACTACTGAAACGAGTATCTTGTGTCATTTGCCATAAAAGAAGCCAATAAAACTGCAAGTTATGTATGAAAAGATTACCCTAGTACTAGACTACTTACTACCCTTTAGTGGCCACTGTGCCAATTTGGGAACACCCCTTTAAATTCCTGAAAAACATATTTTTTCAGTTTTTTTCTCATTTGCATATTTTTTTGTATTATCTATAATACGAAAATAAATAATTTTTTAATCAAATCCCTCTGGTATCACTTTGACCATTAATGGGTTAATGAAATGTTAGATCTTTACCAGTTATTTATTAAAAATGAGAACCTTCTTTGATGTTTTAATATAAATATTAATTTTCAGAATGTAATGGATGATCTTAAAATAGAAACAGATTATTCATATTCTGTTACTTGATCTTAAAAATGATTAAAGAGAGTGAAATTTTTAATGGTGATGAATGTTGATTGTTTTATCTAAATAATGATATGAACTGTTACCATCAAAAATAAACTAAATGGCAAATATTCGTGTTTTACGTAATATTCTACGACGTGAAATGTAACTCATCATGATTATATAAAATTACCAATTTAGATTCAAAAATGAAACAATAGATATGTGACTGGTATGTATTATTCCGCATAAATTTTGAATGTTCTGAAAAACTACATACAACTACAATTTCCAAAGTTCTATATTTCTTACCACCGATATTGAGTTCATGGTTTATGAGAAAGAAATTTTCGTTATAGTAAAAGTTCTGTGATTTATTGTCTGCACTATAATTTCTTTGCAGCTAAAATTATTTTTCTTGTTTTAGATATTCCTTTTATGCCTAATAGTGTTATTTTAAATTGTTTTATACCAAACTTCTACTACTAAGTCATTTTAAAACAAAAGTTTCATTGTTGGTGTGTAAACGATAAATAATAGTGAAGAATCGTTCTTCTTAGCAGGATATTTGTGAAACCATTTGTTGGCAATTTTGCTCATCAAATAAGAATAATAAGTAATAGAATTCGTTACCGGCATACGTTTTTTCTGGAAGAAGAATTTTGCGGGCTGGATTGGCGATGCCAGCGGATAGGACACCACTTTGGTACAACATCCGTTGTCATGGCAGTTACGGCTCCTCTTTTGCTTACCATCGGGCAGAGTTGAACCAAATATACCGTTTTATAAGAAAAAAAAGGACGACCTCTGGAAATCCCACCAATAAAAATTCTACATAAAATCTTTCCGAGTAAATATTAAGTAGAAGAGCACTCGAGCCACCGTACGTTCTAATAACATCGGATTTTTCTTCGAAGGACTCTTGAAATGTAGTTAGAATCAAGCCATTAGGTGAGATCCCAGTTTGCTGGGTACCTTGACCTGAATTTTAACTCGTTAGTCGTATCTCCTAGCGTCGGGATAAATTCAAACATCCTTTTTTAATGTGCTTCTTAGTGAAACTGAAATGACGTCTCTTGGTAAATCTTGAGTAAGCCCGGAGGACATTATTTGAGGTTCTATTTAGAATGTTTGTTTCTGAGTTTGTTTGGGAATCTAAGAGTGTTAAAGCTTTTTTAGCAGAGTCAGTTAAATCCAAAAAATCGTACAATGCATGCATTTCGTATCTTTAATCAAGTACAAGAAAAGTCAAGTACCTACGTATATCGTTTAAATACAAGCAATGGAACTTTTATTTTGAAATATGTTAAAAGTAGTTTGCTAAACAAAAATTCGCATATATGTATGTTAATTTTGTAAATGCTTAAAATAATTATAAAATTTAAAATATCTTTAAAGTCAGGTCACATCCCAAGTGAGTTTGCGCGGCAGTTTCGTATTAATTTGGTTTAAAATTCATGTCATCGATGCGACGAGAGATTAATGTAATGAGCGGGTTAAAAATACGGCGCATCATCATTTTCGCAGTTGAGTAAGAACGATTAATCACGGTGAGATTTAAAGGGGTTATGTAAAGAGCTACTTCAGTTCAGTTAATTTTATTTGATAGCTTCACACGGAAATGATTACAAATATCTGCTATATAAAATTGCGGAATTTATTTTACGAAATAAAATATTACGTGGAATTATTCTACCTAAAACGTTAGAATTAATTTGCTAGCGCGATTCAGAATCGCTACTTACGCCACCTGTTTTCAGTATTTTTATCTAATGTACCGGTAACCCGTGTCTCATTTCAGTGCAATTAATCAGCATATTGAAGCATCCAATAAAATGTTTAATAATTAAACCTCTCTGTTCTGATGATGATCCGTTGAAAATTTAACAACCCTTATTTTCCGGTAAATAAAACAACCACTTAATTAACCACCCACTAATTGCTACCACACTCAGTTGGACGTCGTTTGAATGCTCATTTTACGTTTACAAATTGTTAACTCCGTAAATTAGCGTAGTTTTGGTCACGGGACATAAAATTGTTGAAAAATAGCTGAATTCAGTAATGACTGCACTTTTCCCGAGAATGTTTCGTGTACGGTCAGCCACACTCATGCTTAACTCTTGCAGTTCAATAATAGTACTTATTCCCCTGACATAAGAACAAAACTATTAACAAAATGATTTTCCTGACATGCTTTTGTTTATACAATAGATGACTGAGTTCCACTACCACATTTAGGTAAACGTAAAACAGACGCGCATAAGCACTTAAAAAGCAAACCAACAGACAAATGACCCTATTTGTTTCATTATGTACCGAACAAAATAAAAATTTTGTCATAAAAATATGTGCAGGAAATTGAAATAAACGTTCCGATGGTAGTTTCAGATTGTGTCCAAAATGCAAAATATCAACAGATTAAAATATTTGCAATGCAAAGTGGCCAAGTATTGCTAACAGTTAGATTCAGTATTGTATGCAATATGAAACTTTCAGATTGTTTTATTTTTTTGTTTTGAATTGATTTTTATAGTTTAGAGTTCCGTAAATAGCCTTCACAGTATTAAAAATATATTTTAAATGGTTATTAAAAATATTTATCAGCGTTTAGACGTCCACCGCTGAAGTGGCGAGTGTTTGGAGATGATTACATATTGACTAGCAAAATATACTTTAATTTAAGTATGTCCAAAGTAATATTATTATTTATGTTTACAACGAAACAAAGCTTGTACTTTGTTGCACAACTGATACAGTCATAATCTTCAAAACACTTACACTAACATTAACAGAATAATATTTATGCACATAGAGGATTTTTGTAGTCAAGCTTGATACTAGCTGCCTCTGGATTTTTTACCACTATCGAGCATATAGCACGCCAACCTCATAAAAATATAACCCTTAGTTTTTATATTATCAAAGCTGCTTTACTTTACACAGAAAATCTGTATTTCATCAACTGGACACATGTGTATTCAAGTACTGTGCGTCGTTAGCAAACAACTATCCAACTCGTAATTAAATCAAAACAAAAGAAAATATCACGAAAGTGCTTATAATTCGACGATCAAAGCACAGTCACATACACAATTTGCAACGTCAGATTTCGCAAATAATTCTGTTTTACCCGTACAAGTAATAATCACCCCTCAAAGTGCTCTTTGACCTAACTTTGTACAGGTGAAATTGTGTGAGAATATCAATCCAATTTGCTTAAAGAACTGCCATTTCGTGGCCTTCGCTGGAAATTATGCCTACTCCTCTTGAATGTTAAGTGGGATCCTGTATGAGCAGGTTCATGTACTCAATTTTGAACTTTACTTCATTGAAAACAGAGTGGAGATTTCATTGAACGGTAAATGTTGAAAATAGCAGAAAATCTTTCGACCAGTGATTATTAAAAATGAAGCATCAGTTCATGCAGGGGTAGAACACCTATGAATATTCACGTACTTTAATATTATGATTCCCAACGTGATACACGAAATGATTTATTATAAAAGCTAGATCTTTCTTTGAATTGGTTGGAGAGTTTCAAACCCAGCATTTGTCAAAGTTCATAAACACTTAATATAGACGAGCGTAGATAAATAATTCTTATACCTGAGGTAAGTAGTTCAACAGTTCTTAATTGAAAACTTGTATACAACAATACATTTAATACAACCAACCATTTACCACAATACATACAGCAACTCTTATAAAACTTTGTATTCAAACAAAACTAAGTACATAATATCGCTAGGAACATTAAAAGTCTAGTCTAGTTATTCAGGCTCTGTTGTTTAAACTACCTTTAAGAGGATTTGTACTCCCGAGCAAATAGTATTTTAATAACTTTAACATGATGCACTTAAAAGAGCAGCTATAAAATGGAAATTATGAAATTTTTTATCGTTATTAATAACAACTAGCAGGGAAAAATACTTTTAAGCGAAGAGGAAAATTGTAATTTTCACGTCATCAAGATATTGTTGCAAGTTTAAGAATTAAGGCTTTATCATAAAGGTACGATGATGAAACGACAATTTATGCATTGTCTTTTAGACACCACTAATGAAAGTCACGAGAAAAATAATTTTACTTAAACATTTTTGACGTTGAAAAATGTAAAGCGGAAATAAACGGTTATGCCATAAATCATTAAAATAGGATTAAGGATTATCTTTCATTGAAATATTTTTGCATTAAATGTTCTGTGCTAATGTTACTTAAATTTTGTTTAAAATGAGGAATATTGAGTCAGTTGTTACATTGTATGCCATGCAGGATAAATACTGCATGTCTAAAAGCTAATGCTTTTAAGCCGTATTAACAAAGCACTTTGTTGAATCATGTACGATATCCTGACCTTAATTAGTATTTCTGACATTAATTTGTAAAATCAACAATTTCAACTTTTGCTGTGTTTCAATGCACATACGTACGAAATACGCGGAAATCGAACTAGTGGGAATAAAGGGAAGGTTGTTTCTCAATACTTCGACGGTCGAATAAAAGAGAAAATAGCTTACTTGTTCGACGATGGAACTAATGAGTCGAACAACTGCGAATAAAGCATTTGTTTGTACTTAAGTCATGGATGTTATCCATTGTACAAATTACCGTGATAAAAGCTTCGAGATAAATTTGGGACTAGGCGTGCTGGCCAAGGTATTTACGGTATACCTCTAGGTATATTTTCGACAATTCGAAGATGTTGGTATAAAAGTAGGTTATATTTATTTACCGGGTCCAAAAGTGCTCTTACAAAATGTTGGGTTCATTAAGAGGCAACTTGAGAATAAGGAACCAACTTTATTCTGCAGGCCGCTCCTTTGAAATGGTTCTTTAGCTATGTGGTTTCTTCGGTACAGTATATTCACGCCTGCTTTGATTTTTAATACATAATAATGTTTTCCTTCAGTGTTGTAAAGTTTCTTATCAAAAATGTTGTTTTTTGACGTATAAGATGTGCAATGTTAGCTCAGATACTTATTTTTTTAAACTGGATTTTTTAACTGGAGTAAAAAAGCCGGCAACGGATATTTTTATCTTAAAAATATTCTTTGAAATCTCTAAATCTCTCCCCATATCAGTTCCATAAAAAACCTCCTCTTAATTACCAAAAATAACTTCAAAGTAACAAAGATTAAAAGGCACGTTTCTACACGTTTATTACGTTAATGTATGCAAACGGTGGGTTGTAACTGAAGTCCGCAGGATTCCGTACATTAGGAGCCTCTTAAGTATGGAATTCCGTCCTCACGTGTGGGAGGGTGAAGTAACGCAATTAAAAGTTGCTAAGCGACGTACCACCTGACAATTAAAGAATTTACGACAAAGTATCATTATAAGTGACCTGGTAGTACCTGCGTCCTCTGAGTCCCCTCTATCCGTGGTTTAATTGCCATCAATTACATTTAACTATGTTACCTTTTACCTTCGTAAAAAGGGGGAGATGATTTCCGGGTTACAAAATGCTGCCACCAACAAAAGCTATCTGTGACATCTAAACCAACAATAAAAAAATATGGTAAAACTGCGTTTGTAGCATGTTTACGAAGGTGGTTACGTTTTAAGGCAAAAAAATTAAATCAATTTTTTTTTTTTTATAGAACCCACTTTTCTTGCGTTAGATCTTTGGATTTCAAACTTACCCTTAGTAGCGAGTTTGACCTTGAAATTCAATTTCAATAAATCCAACTAGCTCAGCAAACTGCTCAAGATTTTACACAGTGCCATGTTACCGAAGAATAAAAACTTCGCTTAAAGAAATAAGCCAACGTCCCCTCCTTTATTTGAAGCGAGGTTCTAATCTTTTTACTTTTTAAAGTCTGTTACAAAGTTCTCCGGCCGGCTCCGCAGCCGGTCTAAATCTAAAACGGCTCGACGTTTATCGATCGAAAGAATTTTTATACCGTACACAGACAGACATGAACAAACTACACTTTGAAATTTGTTACTTCTTTTGCTACTAACGCTGGAGTGGTTAAAATGTTGGTTGAGATTTCGGGACCTTATTTCCGGTCAAATAAGGTAGGTTTTAGATTGGTCTTTTAAGAAAATCTTGACTACGTGAAATAGATAAAATATGGTCACAAGTTGGAGGACTAATATTGTGTGCTACAAAAATGTTAACTACTTAACCAATATACTGTCAACGTTTTGTCAAATCACTACTAAATTAAGACTGTTTCGAGTTTTCCGTCCGTATGTAAGAATTGGAATACAAACGTTCAGTCCGCAGGTCTCAAACTCAGGAACCTAAGTATAAATGTCACTCTTAAAGGCCTCTCGCCAAAGAAGAATCAAAGAAGAAAGCTATAACACTTAAAACCCAACCCTTTGACAATTATTCTGCATTGCAAGACATCCAATGAAAACCTCTAATCCAACACCGGAATCATCCATTCGTTCATAATGGACAAGAGAGAATCGCGCCATTCCTTCAGTGACAATAGTGACCGTAATTAACGAAGGTCCTACATCAGTAGAGCGATTGAAGAATACCCTCGTAATAGGACGCAATTTATTCTTTTGGTGCAATCATTTGAGATGAGGCGCGGTAAGCGCTTTTTAGTTTTGGCAAATGTGGCTCATTATCATAGCCACGGGTTTAACTGCCTAGTTTGAGTCAGCATAGTTACTTTCCATGAAGAAGGCTTCCCTTTGGCGAAAGGAAATATCCATAACCACCAGCCAAGAGGCCTCACGCAGTATGGTGAACGACAAAACAATTAAATTCTTCCCATCTCCCATCAGTCATCAAAAATGTTTATCAAGGAAACTCACAATGACCAGTTTAAGCTTTTATCTAAAGCCCGTCTAAAAAATATCCCTTTCAGAAGGGCGTTGTTACACCTAAATTCTAACCAAATTCATTACCTCAAAGCGATAAAACTTCATATTCTCGTCCTGCAGCAAAATAACAATGGTCCAATATCACCATAGTCTCACACAATGAGAGCCATAAGGAAAACATTCACGTTCATTCGTTTCCGAATAACAAATCATCATTTGGTCGGTGTGCGGAAGGAATTTCTGTTATTTCGTTCTTCTATTCAATTGGGGATAATGGGTTAACTGATTTTGGGTATCTCTGACTTGCATACAAAATTTTGTTTGGTGTCATAGATATGACGTTTGGAGAATTGTATGGGTCAAATTCAGGAGTTTTTTGTAACTTGAGAATTTACTTTGTTTCGGCGTATCTCTGAGAGTGGGGAGAATAGAAATGGCATAATTAGCGGTGAATTCTGAAACTAGATGGGGTTACGTTTAAAGAGATTCTATATCTGGCTCAAGTTATAAGACATCAACATGTCTTATATCTTAAGATGCAATGCTGGCGCATCGCTCTCTTTTTAAACTACCTTATTTTGACTATTTTTATGTTTTATTTCGCAGCATTATATACATAATGATAAATAAGTAATGTTACAGAATAAACTGGTTTTAACAACATTTCAAATAAGAAAAAGAAATAGAAATCCTTTTAGAAGTTAGAATAAAGTTTATTAAGATCGACGTGGGTATCGTAACAGGTAGAAGTTAGGGCTCCTAATTTGGTTTGTAAGTTTCAATCTCGAGGGGAACATATGTGTTTTATAGTCTGGTATAAACGTAGTACCTCGCTCATGTTTATCATATATTATCATAGATAGTATTCACCCGAATATCTTATTTTCCAGGCTCCCTTCAATCATTCAAAATCGCAAAAAAAAAATACAACAGTTATGCTTTGAGTTAATTAAAGTAATAAGCTACAGATCCATCGCCAAGTTAATTTATTTTTAATGAATCCAGTAAAATTTAATACGCTTCTTGTTGAAATCAGCCTCTGAAATCGTAATTTCAAGAGCACATTGCTAAAGCTAATAAAACAGCTGGAGGAATGTACATATATTGCTAACTTAATCACTTAGAACGTTAATTAATTGAATTGACCATCAATGCGCTACAATGTAATATTCTCCTTCTTTTCAAAAACTGTAAAACTATATTTCCTTAATACAAGAGAGGTAGCGCTTAGTGAAACTTCCACTCGAATGAGGCGCTCCTCAATATAATAATACCTCCACCTTACAGAAGACCACAGTGAAGTTGCACTTCGTAACTGTTGTGCTATATTTCTGGGGTATGGCTATGGGGTATTAAAGGCTGGCGACGCATTTGCGACCATTGTGCGGTTGTCAATGACCATGGGCAGCGATGATTGCTTACCATCAGGTGACCCTCTTGTTCGTTTGCATCCCTATAACATAAAAAAACCAACAGGACATAGGTAAACTTAATCAAAGCAGGACACAAGTGTACTCGGGGGTCGAATACAACGTTCTTCCAAGCCCTCGCTTCAACCGTCACATAAAAAGAATTAGGGACCCCCCTTTATGAGAATTTGTGTTATGCCACGGCCACACTTGCGACTTTGCGCGTTTTATTGCGTTCGCGATATCAAATTGACCTCGACTCTCACGAACCCTTTAATTACTGCAAGCCATGTAGTATGTATGTCATAAAAGGGGTTGGGCTGTTTTCTTCGCTTTTGGTTTCTTAATTTTGACTGTATGGTCCGTAATACAGAAGTAGACCAATAAATCAAATTAATAAAGATAATCACAATTCCTTATACCAGCAGATTTAGAATATTTCCACCCTATTTTTTTTTTAGTTTTTAGTAAACTACAGCATATTGTTAATTATAATTTCAGAATTTTAAGTTTCGCCATGTTCCATAGCCATTATATATAGGTTAAATATTATATTAGTTGTACATGATTAATTTATTGGTTTGGCTATCTTAAGTTTAATCAGGCTAGTTAAAGTTGGTCAAAGATAATAACTAGTTGCCACAACAACCAAAGCTACCGGGGATTTTGACCTGTAATAATACATTATTATATTTAAAGCGTAACCGCTTATACAGAAAATCCTATATTTTTGCCGATTACCAAGTGTAAACACTGCTCTATATAATTACCACATTTGTCACGCGTCAAGATGATTTTTTGCGAGGCTGCGGAGGCGAAATGGTATTTTTCTCCCTTCTTCCTGGTTTGGTTTTTGTCCTTATGCCTCGTCCATTGTCTGATCGTCCTTTGAATTCCGCAGACCTCGTGTGACAAGTATGGAATTGAACGCATACAATTCTTTACTAAACTGGTACTTGTCGTAAAGTTAAAACTATTACAAACACCAAAAACTTTAGGTATATTTTTGTGAAGTTGAACTCTGTAAGGGAAAGGAAACAATACACTTGTGATTACAAAGTTATGTATTTAAAATAACTAATAATAAGTTGAGGAACTGTCTTGAAATTAATTTTTAACATAGTTAACGTTTTGACAGGTCAATCAAAACACCCCATTAAGAAACTTGTTGTATTACAACGACCGTTTAACAAAACAGGAATTTGAAAATAAAACTAGGGCACGGAAACCTATACACGCATTTCAAATTGATAAAGGTTGACTTGCTCTTAACGTTGACAGGTTCTGCCTGTTATTAGTTTGAAGGCTGAAGGCGATATTGAGGTCAACCGTTGTCCTGAATTCGAGTACAACAACTACACGATTGCATTCGTTGTTAACTTGTAAGTTGGTTTTGCGTACTAGTGGCCGCCCGCGACTTCGCCCCCGTGGATTTCGGTTTTGGCACACGTACTGTTATTTTATAATTTCAAGTCTTTCTCGACAACTGGACTATACAACACAAAATGATTTTTTTTTAAATCGACCCAGTATTTCCTGATATTAGCACGTTCAAACAAAATCTTCAGCTCTATTTTGTTATTATATTATTGTTAGTATAAATATTTGTGCAATACTAAAAAATAAAAAATAAACAGGACCAGTCGCTTACAAATAAATTAATGACGTATTGTTTGGCAGGTAGTAGTAAAGGTCATATTCGGACAGGCAATTTAACAGACAAATACTACATTTTATCTGTCTAATAGAATATCAGAAAATGTATTGATGTAACCTGTGTGTTCGTGACCTCAAATTCATATTTGTAGCTAGTGATTTATAAAACACGTGGTTACAAATGGAAATATCAGACAATTTCGAGAAAATATCTATTTTCGAACTAGAGTCAAACCTGCGTCATTTGTCTTCTTAACAGCGAGTGCTCTGAATTGTCCCAAACGGGTCGTCAAACATAACTTCTTCCTCAACACTTCAGGAGTATCTTAACAACGTAGACTTTGCGAATTAAAATTTTCCGCACCCGCGCCTCTGTTAAGCGATTCTCTTTAACCGTTCCCCTTATGTTGCGTAATGAAAAATACCCAGAAACCGGAATTTTACGAGCATATGCGTCATGTGGAAGGGATTCGCTCTAAACCCTTGCTAAATATATGATAAATGTACAGAGGTAACGCTAGAACGGAGAATTATAATGGAGCTTGTAGGTCGGATCACAATTTGTTTTTATCTCTGAGGTAAACATGTGTGCCTTTTTTTATTTTATTGTAATCCTAACATCATACATATTGCTGCGGAATTTGTAATCCTACTAGCGGCCGCCCGCGACTTCGTCCCCGTGGATTTCGCTTTCCGCACATTTACAGCTTTACAGCTTAAAACCTTCCTCAAAAAATAAACTATCCGAACCCAAAATATTTTTCAATTTAAACCAGTAGTTCCTGCACTTATTGCGTCAAACAAACATACAATTGAAACACTAAGTAGTTAGGCTCTGATTTTATAATGAAAAGTTACAATGTACTCGTATATATCGGTTTGTTATGATATTCTGTAAATAATGAGTTCTCTTCGTTCATTTCATAAAAAGGAAAAAACAAAATTTATGTATTGAGAAAACAACATCAATCATCAGAAATATCTCCGCCAATTTTCACTCAAATATTCGCTTTATTAGCAAAACTGAAGTTAGGGTCCGTAGACTTATTGGCTACAAAATTTTACGGCCAATAAAAAAATGGTGGCGATAAATAAGAAAGAAACGAAATGATTCAATAAAATCTCACACTTCGCACGGAGGATTATGCACTATAAATCACTAGTACATAAAAAATGATAGTTATGTGTTCACAGTACAAACAAAATGATGGAATATTATTATAAGAAGCTATTTTTCTCTTTATATGTGGTATGAATAGAGTTTTATAATTTTGTTTTATCTTTTAAGTATCACAACTAACAATGGGATTAGATAGAGTTAGACAATGGTGACTTTCCAATATTGATTTCTTTTGACACTATTATATCAAAAGAGTTGCCTGTTATCAGCTTTATATATTAGTATAGATTTCTCCCATTACTGTTGTAATCATATTTTGAAGTAAAACATATCGACTCTTGCCATTCATGACGGAAAAGTTTGACATAGCCTTCTCTAATTCACACTATAATCTACAAGTGTACAGGTTTCCTCACGATGTTCACCTTCTGCGTAAATCTGCTTTATTTTTTATTTATAAGCAGCATAAAATTTAATTAATGCCTAAGATTTCCACATCTAATCTCTCTTTCCGTGCACCGGCTGGTTTTAATTTACGATATGTTGTACGAGCGGATATTAATGCCTCGAATGCGTGTTATATGTATATTACTTAATACAGTCGAGGGCTGTTCAAATATTTAACCCAGATTTTTGGGTTTTAAGGGCGCTTTACAGATTATAATTACCTGCATGAATTTTAATGTATGTTTATGATCGCGTGGAGTAAGTATATGAGTTTGTTTTTTATTAATGTCTAAGTTTATTTCTAATCTGTTTTTACCACTAGAACATGTTTGTGTAGTGGTAGTAACTAGTAATTAGAAGGTTTATCGATTTAATCGGACACTTCATTAACTTTACCATGGACGACATTGATTGAAATCACAGAAATAGGTTCACTGATTTGTGATTGGAATAAAAAAACTTTGATTTTGATTTGTATTCTACAAGGTATTTAGCACTTAAATATTCGATTTATTACGAAATTACTGTTTTTACTGTATATCTCGATTTCTGCAATAATAAAAAAAATACTTTTGGCCCTCAGACGGCATATGTTTAGTCGATTGATATTTTTTATGTTCGAATTGAGCTAGGTCGCCATTAACAAAGTTTAAGTAAGCGTACGGCAGAAGTGATTTCCCAAACTTTCCCCTAAGAGTATGTCAACCTAGCCTAACTTTTATGACCATAACTTCCATAAAACGCTTTTGGGAAAATGATAAAGAGTTTACGTCAATTTCCTTCAGACTAACATCGTCATCGAATATCGGAGGGTAAGTTTGCCGACTTCCATCTTTGCTGGACCGATAAAAATTTAAACTTGTTGCCGGAATCGATTCTTGTGCAGTGCAAACATTTGTGCAAGGACGTCTGTTTGTGTTTACCAAGACGATTCCTCTCAATAATACATGTCTGAGTAAAGCCAGTGGACCCTCTTGTTTGCCAGGTTGGTTTAGTTCGAAAGAAGTGAAAGATATGATTTTTGAGCAACTTCTTTCGCAGATAGAACTAATACTGTTCAGTGCCACTTTGCCATTGCCAAACTATGAATACTATTGTCTACTTTTCTGCTTGTGAGTAAGGTCACCAGAGCTCAGTTGGGGAACGCATCTGCTCCCTTTGTGCGACTGTTGACGTCCATGGGCAGCCATGAAAACATTAAAAAAGCCTTTGATTTGATATTAACAAGTTGGTATATGATTACTTTTTTTTGTAGTTGTCCATGCACGCAGTACCTATCGAGTCACCAATATTCATCATAGGCGATCAAACTATCATTACAATCATATTTTCATACGCAAGTCGTAAAAATCTATATCTTTTGAAAGCGATGTACAAAGATCTCGAAACGATACATTAAAAATAACTTACTATACAAACAACGTCGCGCCCATCTGTCTTGTTACCATTTTATTTATTCATTTTATTTCAATAATGTTCAAGCCATTACTTGCTTCAAAGGCGGATTTCCTGACAATTTTCATTCTCATATTTATAATTTGAACTGACTAACCTCAATTTCTGTTTCATCTCAATATATCACTTTCTTTGGCTACTTGTCAGAACATTTATATTGGAATACCTGAGCTGATCAATCAATGTCTTTTTTGTGGAGTGGTCACTTCCAAATAGCTGTGTGACTGATATCAATTTATTACAGCATACTTCCATCATGTTATGTCTCAAGAAATATTTTGTATGAAGAATTTGTCAAATCTCAGGGCTATTGATGAGTGAGCTGAGCACTATGTTCGGTTCACCGTCTATTATAATGATATTTATTAACGGGACTAAACGCGATTAGATTTATGTAGTACATATATACTACTTACTGCTTGACGTTTCGGCTGCGTTACAGCAACCGTGGTCGCAAGCGGACTGGTGATGCGGGGCGTCGTCTGCTCGGGCGCGGTGAAGAATGTTCTTCCTCTACCCCCAAATTGTCATTTATTATATTGTCACCCACACTTTCACGGCACACAACACTGACAGTATCAGGGTTCATTTTAGACGATGAAAAACGCGGTTGACATCTGCTAATCACTGGATTCCACGCTGAAGATAATTTAAACCCATCATCCCTGTTGAAATTCTTGTACTTCTTTATTTCAATCGCCTCCCGTACCATCCTAGAATGGTAATGGCGTTCAGTGGAGAGGATTTTCGGCTCATGTAACTCCATCCAGTGATTCGGTCCCATGTCAATTAACAGCAGTGAAAAATCGACAAACGAATAAATCCGCGGTGGCTGAACATTTAATTGACATGGGACCGAATCACTGGATGGAGTTACATGAGCCGAAAATCCTCTCCACTGAACGCCATTACCATTCTAGGATGGTACGGGAGGCGATTGAAATAAAGAAGTACAAGAATTTCAACAGGGATGATGGGTTTAAATTATCTTCAGCGTGGAATCCAGTGATTAGCAGATGTCAACCGCGTTTTTCATCGTCTAAAATGAACCCTGATACTGTCAGTGTTGTGTGCCGTGAAAGTGTGGGTGACAATTTGGGGGTAGAGGAAGAACATTCTTCACCGCGCCCGAGCAGACGACGCCCCGCATCACCAGTCCGCTTGCGACCACGGTTGCTGTAACGCAGCCGAAACGTCAAGCAGTAAGTAGTATATATGTACTACATAAATCTAATCGCGTTTAGTCCCGTTAATAAATATCATTATAGTAATGCAACGCGAAAGTCTTAAATCTCATACCGTCTATTATATTGGAGGCCACACACATATTTTATTGCTTTAAAATGTCTTCATGGTCAAGATAGTTTATCTTTTAATTTGACGCTGATAAGATACCTACTACTATTATCAAATATAAATTTCGTACCTAGTATAAAATATTTTCATTCTCGATTTTTACTTTTGCAATCTATTCTACTAGAAAAAAAATAATCTGAAAACCACATACATCTGAAAAAAAAATGAAAAAATCTGAAACCATTATTACTTTCGTGTTCAAAAATCCTAAAGGCAGCGTATCAAATCGTAAATAATGTTGCGTGAGTAACTTAACTCAACTGTGCCTTATTTTTTCTTGTAAATATTGTTAATGGCCCAACCAGGATTTACTACATAAACATTTAGTACAAAGGCAGTTCAGAGCAATCTTTACGTGATTTGCTCATTCAGCCCTCTTTGTTGAACGGACAGTGAAATATAAAGGGTAGAGTAGAGCGTAGGCGACCGTAGGTAGTTAGGTTATTCCGTCCACGTTTGTGCCTACGGAAAATTAGTTAATTGATGGTACTCTCTTAAAAACAATGAGACTGGTTTAATTAACTGTTATTTATTCTGTTAGTAATAAGGATTCAGGCCAAAGCCGTTTGTAAATTGTATGAAATAGTTATAATCACATTTTGCATTGGAATGTCGTAACGAGAGGCACTTTAGTTTTGAAGTCGTTCTAATTTTCATAACTAATCCTGTAAATAATCATGAAAATCATAAATTATTGTGTCTTTCAATTTTTAACACTTTATTTGATAATGTTAAAATTTTCAAGATATTTGAATTATTACAAAGGAAAACATGAAGGAAAAGTACCTACTAGAAAACTATATAATGTACCCTATGTTCTTTCCCAGTGCCTAAAGATTGTCTGTGCTTAATTTCATAAAATCGGTTGAGAGGTTAAAGCGAAAAAGCGTAACAGCCAGACAGACATACAGAGTTACTTTCGCATTTATAATATTAGTAAGGATGTAACAGGACACCGCATGCGCCAGTGAGACCTAAGTTGTCAAGTTAATTTAATAAGAGTCACGTAATATCAAAGGGAAAGTGATAATCGATACCGGCTAATAAAGTTAGACGCCTCTAAGTTGGCTTTGTTCAAGCCAAGTCTTGAAAGCGGGTAACTAGTCAAACTTGAATGCTTAGAATGGTATCTTGATTTGGTTTCGCTTGTAATTAGTCGTCGTCTAAAAGGAGACAAACAAAGTATTGTTTATCAATTCCATTAAAACAGATATCAGTTCCAATATTACTACATAATATTATGTTTTTCCTTTTTTGTTTTAAAGGGGCTATTAAACCTACTCGTAGTATTTAATAATTACAAAGTGACGGGGTGCGGATGTGAACTGTAGTTGCGATATTAAATAGAAAGAACATTGATAAAATTTTAAAACCTATACTGATGTTGTATATTTTTCAAACTCCCACACAATACAGTAGTTTGAAGCCTAGCTATAATACTAATGTTTCTTCTGCCCTTACCACACCCTGATTTTAAACGAAACATAATAATCTTATAAATGCAAATGAATCACAAAATGTGTTGGTAAGCGCATAACCAAATACCACCAATTTGGCAATTTTTAAAAATGTTCTTTTAAGTCCATGGATGGTTTTTCCGGCAAGGAAAATGAACGACTAGACGAAGGGACAGGACGCCGAAAAATACGTGTGTGGAAGGCTAATAAATTACAAAAGTAACTGAAAAAATAAGTCGTTATCATCAAACTAAATTAATCCAGCTAGTAACCCTTTGTCACTCGCCTTATAAACAACAAACAGTAAAGCATCCAAATACCCGTTCACATTCTTTATGCTTATTCAAATTACCCGCTCCGCTGCAAGGTGGGAGATTGGCCGGTGATCCAATTTATCTTTCCCTGATTTATTACAGGTCTCCCTAATTAAATGGAGTCCAACGAGTTTTGGACCTCTCTAACCAAATTACAGAGTCTGTTTTCGACTGATGTATATTAATTTTAGAGTGTACTTAACTTGCGAAATACGAACGTGTAGAATGAGAATTGTTCATTCACTGTTTAGAATAATTGGGACTGATCAGTAATTAAACTAAATAGAGTGAAATTGTAATTCGTCCGTATAGTAAAAGAAAAGCAGTATTTTTGCACTTACACAATTCAAACTACATTGATATGGTAAAACGGAGCATAGCTATTCATAATTCGTTTTTACGCGCGGTATCAAGATTCCTGTTTTATCCCATGGGACCATTTAATTTAGATGCAAAGTATCCTATCATATAGATCATCCCATGCCCTGTCTGTAATTTCATCAAAACCCGTTTTGTAGTTTTAGCGTAATTGACGGATAAATATCCGTAAAAACTAACTTTCATTCACACTTATAATTGTATTAGTATGATTAAGGGGCTTGCGAAGCATTTGTGATGTCTCTAGAGTTTTTAGTTTCCTTAGTTTTATGCTTAACGTGCCGTAACTGGTTAGTACCAGTACTAGCTAGTGCTAGACATACATATAAGCATGGGCCTCAAGACTACTAAGGTCGTTCAATCCCCTTAACCCAAGAGACCCATGTGGGAGGAAGGACCAACGCTTTTTGGCCATTTTAGTCTACACCGGAGACGTAGATAAACTTTTAATCAGATTAGTCTACACGTGCTCTCTCTTCTAAAAAAAAACACTGAGAAAGTTAACAAAACTCCGCCATACAAAAACTTTTAACGTAACCACAAAACTGAACGTAGGATCTTCAAACGAAGTTTTAAACTCCCGAGCGATTTTTTATCCGTCTTTCGAACACTTCCTTTATTTTTCGGCCATAGAGAAAGGATTGTGGCGAACTTTCTATCTTTTTAACTTTTTAAACAGGCCTTTTTCCTTATTAACGTCAAAGTTTTACTCTAACATTTCCGAATATATTGTGACAGCTTGTTATTAATGTAGGCCCCGGTCAGCAAACTTCATAATTTTCTAAGTTTAAATTCCAATAAAAGAGGCTATTATCAGACGAGCCTATTTTATCTTTCAAGACATTCAAAGATGTTTTTTAATAAATGTATATCAGGTAAATATTCGCTATATTTATTTATACAATATATAATTACGTATAATATGTATGTATTTACAAAAAAAAAAGTATATAAGTAATGTTTATCCGTTGTCTGGCTTCCATAGTACAAGCTAATGCTTAGTTTGGGGCTAAATGGCGCTATGTGAATAATGTCCAGAGATATTTATTTATTTATTTTACTTTTATTAAATGTTGTACGTATATCTATACCAAAATAATAAAGCTGAAGAGTTCGTTTGTTTTTCCGAACGCGCTTATCTCAGGAACTACGAGTTCGACTTGAAAACATTATTTTTGTGTTGCATAGTGCATTTGTGGAGGAAGACTTTAAGCTAAAGTTTAATACTATGTTTGCGGAAACCAAAATCCACGTGGACGGAGTCGAGGGCGGCCGCTAGTTTATAAATATATTTTATTAATAATAATGACACAAAATTTCCTGTCGCCCACGGTCACTGAATTCCAGATCATTAACCCATAATTAGCCGTGTTCTGTTAATGTTAACTTAAAAGCTAATATTCTGATAAATTTGAAATCATAGATCAAAGGAGCGTGCGACATCACAGCACATTGATCGAAAATAATAGCCGGATCCTACAAAAGGAATGTATTTTTATATTCTTTTCTATTTCGCACTTTTTAAGCTCGCCCGAAGGTACTTAAATTAATGAATGGAGATATTTTAGCCTTCCGACGTTTTATATCTCTTCCACTTAAAACATAAAACATCGCACCTGGTCCAAGGTAATTTCTAAAGGAGTTTTAATTTAAACTAAAATTCCATTAGTTGAGATGATAAAACTGGAAATAACGACTACTACCTGCATGAGACTGCGTCGCTTCATGATACAAAGCTTCTTTGCATGCGAAGACCTTAAAAAAATGTTTTTAATTGAAAGAAATCTATACTAATATATAAAGCAAAATCTATACTAATATATGAAGAGTTTATTTGTATGTTTGTTTGTTTGAACGCGCTAACCTCAGGAACTTCTGGACCAATATGAAAAAATATTTTTGTGTTGGATAGTCCGTTTGACGAGAAAGGCTTTAGGCTATTGGAAATCGAAATCCACGCGGACGGAGTCGAGGGCGGCCGCTAGTATACTAATATAATAAGGCTGAAGAGGCCGTTCGTTTGTTTGAACGCGCTAATCGCAGGAGCTACTGGTCCGATTTGAAAAAATGAGTTTGTGTGGATGGTCCATTTGACGAGGAAGGCTATAGTATATACCTATTTGTGCGGAAATCAAAAACCCCGCGGGCTGCCGCTAGTAATATGATTGATGCACAATTATACATTGACTAGAATTTCCCCTCGGATCTTCCGTTAGCCGCTTCATACGACAACCACGGGAAGAAACGGAATAGTACTAATACTGTTTGAGGCCGGCACTGGACTACTCACTAAAAATCACATTTTATTCATGTACTATTTCAACACAAAAAAAACATTTCTACGAGTATTCTACACGGCACGCTTTAGCCACCTAACATACATTTTATCAGCACTTCAATATAAACCGTCATTAGTCCCAGTTAGTTTCTCGCGCAACTTTAATTTCCACTAGTTAAGGTGACAACCTTTTTTTTATAATCAGACCATTAGCGGCCCGGGAACTCTGTGACGTAACCCGGGATTAATTAAAATCATCTCGGCTCACATCTCTAGATAGATTCTCCATTTGTTAATTTTTAATTAAGATTCTTCGCGAGTCGCGGATATTTCGCAGCGTTCAAATTTCGAACGAGTGATGTGTTTATTTAATTATTTGATTGAGGCGTGTATTGAGTTTACGCTTGCAAAATTTTAATGTTTATAATTCAATTAATTTTAAATGCCAATCAATGTCATTGCGTTCAAAATTATGACTGCATTACTGACTGTTACATTAATCCAGTATTAATATTTAAAGGATATTTAAATAGTCAATAAAACTGCTTATTTGGAATAATTTACTTTGGAATTAAAACAGTATACTGAAACCACGATCTAGTATTTGAAACACTAGACTAAGAGCTACTTCATTATCGTTTGAAGTACTTCGATTTAGGACAAAGAACAGAATCTGATATTGAACAAACAGACTTCGTTAAACACTCGTAGTAACTATTGGATTTCTGTTGGTTCCCTCTCAACAGTATCAGTATTTGGAAGCAAGCGACACTGAAACAAAATACTGCTTACTAAGTGCCTCTTTGTAACCTAACGGAGTATTTTTGCTTTCCGACAGTGCCTAGTATTTGAAGTGACTACAACGTTAGCCAGTGCGATTTTCTTTCTCTAATTTTGGTTTTGTTAGTGTTTTAACATAAGATTATCTAATGCTTTACAGATCATTATCCAAGTCCAATTATTGAGGAGGACTTTAAGCTATATTATAACATCATATGTGTGGATATTGAATTCCACGCGGATGTAGTCTCGGGCTTACGCTAGTCTATACTAATATGTAAACCTGTAGAGTTTGTTTGTATGTTTGTTTGTTTGTTTGTTTGAACGCGCTAATCTCAGGAACTACTTTTCCGGTTTCATCCTAGTTCCTAGTCCATTTGACTAGGAAGGCTTTGGGCTATTGCAAATCGAAATCCACGCGGACGGAGTCGCGGGCGGCCGCTATCTATAATAAACTTAATAATGTCCCTAATTCTGAAATCCATAGGCGTTGCATTAAATTGCTTGTGTCCTCTGACTGAGATAAAAAAGAAACATTGAGATATCCTATGTATATCCTATGTATCACGCTGATATTTCACCCATAAAATTCGTGCTTGTCCGTTAGTGCAACTTTTCCCACACTTTTATTGCAGAGAAAGCTTTTAAAAATTATATTTTCAAGCTTCAAATAAAAATAAGAGGCGTACTTCACGCCATTAACAGCAGGCTCGTCGTAATAACATCTCTCAGATACCAAGATTAATTAAAACGCTCTCAACTGCGCTCAGATGGCTCCCCATTTGTTAATTATTAATTAACCTTTCTTTTCTTACGAGTAAAATATTCAATAGCCTTTTACGGATGATTCGAGGAACGTATGTAAATAATTTGTTAAGGTGTTCGATCAATTTTAAATGAATCGCGGAATTATTAAACATGTTCATGGTTGGTAGGGTTATCATAACGGTTGCGATAAAAAGGTTTCTTGTTGAAATATGAGCTGATTCTTTAAGTTTATTCAATTATTTAATGGAAACATCCGAACCAGCATTTAAATTTAACCAGTTAATTCAGGATCATAGTCGTACCCTTGGCTCCGGGTCAATGGGCTAGGAAGTAAACAGGAGAAGCGCTAAGATGATGATGATGATGATTTACATCAAGTTTATTTCATCTTTGAAGTAGAAAAACTATCTCTTGTTTGTATGTATGAATGTACATGCCATCAAGTGGAATGCGCAAAGAAATTATGAATATATGCTTACCGGAATACCCCAAAAGAATACTCATAAAATCAAATAATCTTTTTATCAAAGCACTGCACTCACACAACATACATCAAAACGGTCCTCACAGTTATATCCCGACTCCATAAATCACATACGTTGCGACTCACGGAGTTTATAGCAAATGAGACGTCAGATTTACAACTATTTTAGCGCTGTATAAAATTAGGACGTGAGATTGGGTCTTGTGAGTTCTGTTGTTGAGATCTAGAGCAAAGTTGGATGTGTTATTGTGTTTGAATGGTGACGTGAGCGAGATATATGGTACAGTTTATGAAGATCTGTTGAGGTGTTACAGGAAAAAGGTATTTTTTGTCAACTGAACTCCTGGTGTTGTTTTACATTAAAGTTTGCTAAAATCCTCATTATAAATAAGGCTATATTTGATATTGTTCAAAACCTTTTTGTAAATTAAATAACGCGTTCTCTATCATCGCAGTCTTGATATTATGGCGGTGGTAATTTCGGTCGATGCACTGAGTATCAAAGTATTGATTATTTTTTTATTTTATCAAACTTATAAACGTTTCCTAAAAAAAATAAAAATCCATGTTTTCGGTCTTTTGTTGAAAGGAAAATACCTCCTACAGGTTACGCAAATTCTTTTGAATTTGCGCGTTACACGCCAAACGCTCAACGAGTTCACACCTCGAATTTCCCTATGGGACAAAGACTTTTCAAATCACCGTTTCCCATATCCCAGATTTCAATAACAAACAACCAGACCTCCGTACGTCATAGTAATGGAACACGCAGTTGTCAAAAATTAATCACAGACCGGAACCGGGCAGGTAGACTTTTCGGACGGAATTCAATTTATTTGGCGCGCATACCAGTGACTTTTGATTTCCCGGGCGGGTTTTGTTTAGAAGCCGAATACAAAGGAGATATAGGAAATCGATCAGTCGGGTTCGAGATAGTCGATTTTGTTTTCAGATACTTTAAAGCGACAATTTTTATTGATACAATCGATAACAGGTTCTATCAGCGGATGATAATTTTAAATTACTAATTTGTATTCGTATTTTTCAATGTCTACGTGAAATAAACATCTTTCTGATGTTACCTTCATGACAGCCCCAAAAAACTTAATAATTTGAAACCCCAATATACATAATATTAGTAATGACCAAGAAATATATACTCGCTGGGTCTCACAATAATATGCCCAAACACTGACTAACCGCACTTTCCCCAAAACACTTCTGTTTCATTGGAATTTAATTATAAAACTCCGAAAATTGTCTAAAATAGCGCCCAATTACGAAGTTACATTATAATAATATTATGTCGCAGACACTTCATAGAAATAGTAAATTCAATGGTAATAGCATTATTGTCAATAAATTATTATTATGTCGTATTAATAAGTACCTACCTACAATTAGAAGTGCGACCTTTTAAGTGACCGCGGCTGGCTTTTAACTTACAAGGATAAATAATTACTAATTACCTGTTTTACACTGAATAATTAATAATATTGATAACCGTTTATCGTATCTTATAATGTAAAGTATAATCGAAAGGAATAACCCACATGCCGACTCAATCACACTTGTAACAATTGTTCATTGTTCACTCATTAAGGTCAGCTCTAATCGATATCGATTCACTCGATTCGTACGATTTCGTATTTGAATTTGGAAGCGATTTGTGAATAGAATCCAATAGGTGGCTTGTTTGTTTGGCTGTGGTGGAGTGAGGTCAATGGTTCGATATTCCGCATTCAGTACATTAAACATCAGAGGGAAGGTCCTTGCCGAGTTTTGGCTGAAAACCCAAGATCGCAAGCGTGGCTAACGAGTCAATACTGCGTGCTCTAATATCTAGTTAGTATTCATAAGGATGTCTTGAGATTTGCCTCTTTTCCCAATCTAGACTTAAATAATAATACAAAAATTAAATCCCATATACTAATATAGAAACCAAAACAGTCAGTGGGAATGTCTTATAAGAAACTAATAAATGCTAATGAGCCACTATGAAAAATACAAATGGTTTGATAAAAAAAAAAAAATACACAGTAAAAGTGCAGATTTGATAGCATAAAACCAAATAATATTCTAGTACCGTTTATTTCTTATTAACTTTAGCTACAAGCACACGAACTTTAAAAACGTAATTCATTTAAATAATATTATAAACACTCTACACATTTACGTAAAACCGCCATAGTAACTCTTAACTACAGCCCAAAACCCAAATGTTACAAGCAAGTTCGAATTTGGAATCCATTGACCGATTCGTGATTGAATTCTGATGCTGGCACGTTACAAATTGTTATCAGGAAATAGTTAACTCAATGTTTCGCGCGACGTCAGTCGAATGCGTCGCACTATTTCAAGTTGCCAGTCATATAAATTCCACTGCGGAGGTTATAAGTTTATAACATTTAGCGTAGGAACACACTACGCTTTAATTACGCGACCAAAGCTCGGCGGAAATGCATTTCCTATACAAAATAGTAATTTCGGCATAGTGTATCTCATCTGTCATCTTCTATGTAAAATACGGACGTAAATTCAGCCGCGTAATTTCGGTCGCGTTTTTTCCGCATAATGTATCCCTTCACTAAGAATTCGATTTTTCGGTCGGTAAGAAGTTTTTCTTCAGCAATTCACGAAGACGAAATATTGTCTTGCTATCTTTTAAAGGCACAATATTAAAAGATAAATAGTGAATTGTGACCATAATTGAATGTCTATTATAGTCCGGGGTTTAATTTCCGGACAGAAAACAATTTGTTTTGATTCTTGCTCGAATTTGCAGACACTAACTCATATTTCTCTCTGTAGGGTAGTAAGCGGTCACGAAGTGAAGTGTCTTGTATGTAAAATGTTTTACAAGCAAGTTCATTTTTATAACGGTGCTTATATGACTTTAAAATTCAATCATATTTTTTAATACGTCTATTTCTACTATTTTGATCGGTACATTTGCCTGGATAGCGAGGAGTTTCGGTTTAAGTCGTACCTCACAAGACGTTGTTCTTCTTTGTTTTTATTTTATTCCATTTACTTCTTCCACAGTACACGTGTCTTCACGAGAACCTCTTCCACTACCTCTGCGAGGAGAATGGGGGTGCTGTGACTCTGCCAGCCGCGAGAGGAGACGACGCCTGGAAGGTCTACTTCAACGAGAACCCTGAGGAGATTGTCGACGAGTTCGCCATGAGATACGGGATTGAAGCCATCTATCAAGCTATGACGTAAGTGGTTGTTTTTAGGGTTCCGTAGCCAAAATGGCAAAAAAACGGAACCCTTATAGATTCGTCATGTCTGTCTGTCTGTCTGTCTGTCCGCCAGTCTGTCACAGCCACTTTATTCCGAAACTATAAGTACTATACTGTTGAAACTTAGTGAGTGGATGTATTCTGTGAACCGCAACAAGGTTTTCACACGAAAATAGAAAAAAAATAAAAAAAGTGGGGGGTCCCCATAGTCAGAACTGAAACTCGAAATATTTTTTTTCATTGAACATATATGTGTGGGGTATCTATGGATAGGTCTTTAAAAATATATTAAGGTTTCTAATATCACTTTTTTCTAAAGTCAATACTTTGCGTGACAGACCCTTCTAAAGTGGAAAAAAGTGTGTCCCCCCCCCCTCTAACTTCTAAAATAAGAGGATGACAAAAATGAAATTAAAATATAATGTACATTACCATAAAAACTACCAACGAAAATTGGTTCGAACGAAATCTATTCAGTAGTTTTTTTATACGTCAAAAATAGAATTTGTACGGAACCCTCAGTGCGGAGTCCGACTCGCACTTGGCCAATTTTTTTATTTTTATGTGGGACAATCAGTGTTTACAAATTATTTAGACAAACCGTTTCATCAAGAAGTTCAACATTAGACCAAGAGGTCGCGGGTTCGATTCCCGCTCAGGACAAACATTCGTGGGCATCAATATGTCTATTTTCCTCGGTCTGTTTTGTTGCTGCAAGTGTGCTACTCACTCAGGCCAGGGAAAAAACATGTTAGCATGTTTTTTGATTCATATGAGATGGCGTGATGTAAACAAGGTTCAAGTCATTGCTGGGCAATTTGATGAGGTTGATAAAAAAATCACGTGTTTACATTTCTACAGAAATAGATCAATCTCAAACGTTACGCTGTCTGGAGTAGAAACCATTTAAAACGTACTTTACTAACTTTACTACGACATCCACATATTCCACGGAAAGAAATTGCGTTCGTACTTGAGTAAAGGCACTGTTTATTCCCTAGAGAATAGCATGAAGCTACTAACCGTTATCCCGGGGGAATGAATATCAGCACTGTTGTCGGATAAAACAGTCTTCTGCATATTTATGAGGTGGCCTAATATACATTTGCATTCTTAAAATCTTGTTATCTCAATGTTAGAACAGAAAGAGTAGAAACGTAATTAGAACATGTTCTAATTACCAGAGGTTGTTACTTTTTCTCGCACCAACAATTACGGCAGCAGAAATGTGTACAGTTTGTTTTTAAGCAATAAACTCCTAATTCTTTGTTTTATCAACAACCTTAGTACCTTCATAAATAAATTTATTCGTTTCATTTACGAACTCCAATATTAGGCGATAAAAGAGATGTCCCATCCCAGGCCCGCACCATGTACGTGGTACCAAAAAATCGGTAAAATATTGCTATTTCCATTAAAAATACAATAAAACATTTTTGGTCCGTAGTTTAGTGGCTTAAAAATAAAATCAAATTCATAATTGTTCACTTTACTTCGTAAAGATGGCAACTGTATTTTTTTTCTTTACTGGGATTTACAGCTTTGACCCCAGCCTTTTTAGGTCGTTTGTAACCTAAAAATATAAATACTTTGTGAAATAAACTGCATACTGTCAAAACAAAAATAAACTGACGGATAAACGACATGAACGTCATTCAAGTTTCAAAGATGCGTCTTGGTATATTTACTTTACTCTATGGATGCGTCCTCCGCCATATTGTACTGAGTTGCAATATTGTGGTTTAATTTATTGTTTCAGCCAAAAAACTAAGGTTTTCCATAAGAATTGGAGTAATTAAAACTGTAGTACACTTATTCGCCTATATTTAGGTATAGCGTGCATGGTCCAGGCCGAGGCTTCATACATTTATGGGACATCTCTTTTGCAAACTTTTCTTATCTACGAACAACCGGAAAAAAGGGGGTTAATTTTTAATATTTTTTTATGAATTGACTTTGATAAAGTTGCTACTGAAACATAAATTTAATTGCTACAATTGAGTAACATTACTGACTACTACGTTTTCTTTTAAAAAACGTTGCTATTATTGTATCCCGAATAGTTAGATTTCAACGATAGTCGTTCAGATTTACCACTGGTCCCAAAACACGAGTTAATCGTGTACTATTGTCACTACTAGAATCTATAAGGGACCAAATAGGCACGTCCGTTAACATTGCTTCATTTAGGGCCTAGATTCCGAACTTAAATGTCGAGGTCAGGATATTGCCTATTGGAGGGCTATATGGGCGATAAACGCCTACAGTGTAAACAAGCAATTTAAACAATACCCCACAAACGATCAGGCTTTATACCCAGCATAACTAGCTCAAGAAATCCTGTTACGATCTAAGGCTAACTCAAAACTACCTTTGCTTTATAAGGTTTTAAGTTCAATTTTGCTTGGAGATTTTAGAGAATCTGCTTGAAATTTATGAGACAATGCATGGTTTGTTGGAAAACAACGCGGTTTATTTATTACTATGCGCTTGTTCTGTTGTGACTCAATTGCCCGTGGTATTCAATCTCGCTGAAGTAATGCAATATGTATCGGTTTGGCGGGAAAAATAGGTCGTTGTGTTCTTACCGTCCATTCAACGGTGATTCATTGTACTCACTGATGCTGGGCTATTAATGAAATATGGCCGTTATTGTAGGAAAGCTGAACTTTTATACTTAAGCTAGCAAAAACAATAAAGGGTGGAGAAATATTGTAAATGCGAATTTCAATTAATGTCTATTGACATTAACGCGACTTCGATTTCGACTAATCTTTACTCATAATAATCAAGATTAAGAATTTATTATCGAAAACTATCCGGGTTTATTAAAATATAGCATATATTACTGAATACCTGCAGTTGTGATTCCAAAGCCTATTGGCCTGTTTTGTGAGTAAAAAGATGAGATCTTCGTTAATTATAACACTTTTAAGTTAGATTAGTTTCATCAAGGTCGTTTACCATAGAATGCATGTTCGTAATTGAACAATAAACAACCTGTAACTTACTGCTTGACGTTCAGCATCGCAGCCGAAACGTCGATCAGGAAGTACTCAGGTACTTATAAAAGAATATTGCGTTTAGTCCCGTTGTAATGTTAAATAATTATAATGCAACGCAAAAGTTCAAAGCCTGTAACAAAATTCATCAATATTCATAATGTATCTACTATTAATTTTCCAGACACTTCCACTGCCTCTCAACGAAATACCTATGCGCGGGAGTGCCGGCAGTCATGTCCACTCTCCTGGCCAACATCAACGCATACTACGCGCATACGACGGCTTCTTCTGCCGTATCTGCGTCGGACCGTTTCGCTGCTTCTAACTTTGGGGTAAGTTATGATGTATTTACATGGCGCCCATAGGGTTTTTCTTCTAATTAATTCATGTAAAAGTGGGTGCATTAATCTGGTTGAGTTTAAGTCATTCAGTAAATGCCAAATAATATCGATACAAACTTTTGCATATTATAAGATGAAAATTTTATGAAAGAAGAGAAAACCAATTTTTTATAAACAACGCAATCACAAGTGAGATAGCCAAGATGCCATTTCGCGAGAGCGAAATATATCGCTATCGTCGTGAATTATAGTATTAAGTAGCGACACTTTCGCTCGCGCAAAAATTCATCTTGGCTAGCCCACCTGTTGTCAAATAAAAACAAAACACTGTAAAATGACAAAATAAAGCTGAAATCAAAATTAAATACCATTTTTAAAGTATTTATTTTTCTTCTCCACCTCCAACAGAAAGAGAAATTCGTCAAACTCCTGGACCAGCTGCACAACTCGCTTCGCATCGACCTTTCGATGTACAGGAACAACTTCCCTGCATCCAGCGCTGAGAAGCTGATGGACCTCAAGTCCACAGTGGATCTGCTTACCAGCATCACGTTCTTTAGGATGAAGGTATGGGAGATAAATAATAATAAAAAAACTTTGACTAACACTCCAATTGCCAATTTCATAGTTACAACTCATTAGTGCACAATATGGAAAATTGAAAGACGCAACGTCCTCCTTGGCGATATTTGTTATTGTACTCTTAATTAAACAAAACATTTTGAGAACTTTTGAGGTGTAAAACCTCTGCGGACTGGCCGCATAAAATTTGTCAATTTAAAAATGACATGTGCTAGAGCGCGCTCCAAATTCAAAGAGCGCGTGTCAATTGTTTTCTATTCTTGATTTTTCTTTCCATTTACCGCTACGCCTCTTGCCATTAGAAGCTGGCTCTGTTTATTTTTATTGGATTATAAAAACGTTTATAACTTGACTTAAAGATGTTATTACAAAAAATATACTACGTCACCATATCTGACCGCCCCGGCTATATTTTCCGATACTACCGAAACAACCAACACATTAGGTATTTAATTCTTCAGGTTGGTTGATCGTGGTTTTACTTGCAGGTCCAAGAATTGAGCAGTCCACCGCGCGCCAGCACTGTTGTCAAAGACTGCGTGAAAGCTTGCCTTAGATCAACATATCAATTTCTATTCGAGAATTGCTACGAGCTTTACAACAGAGAATTCCAGGTAAGACGATATTGAATATAAAACATATTAGATTTCTAGTGTTATATTTCATTGTGTTTCTCGAACTTGACACACGCATTCATATTAAAATAAGAAGAAGATAATGTATATATGTTGTTTGGTTAGACTTAATAAGACTCGAAAAACTAGTTTTTAATTTAAATAAATAATAATTGAAATAAAACATCATGTTGGAATGGAATCATGTCTTTCTTCGTGTATTTGCGCTACACGTACGAAAACCAGTTGAAGATTTTTTAACACTGTTTAGTTACAGACTGTAACCACAGTCGCTTATATTCTGCGTTAAGTTTACAGCTTTATACTTAATTAACTTTTACATCTATCAGAAAGTGTGTCTAATTCAAATTACATTACACGTTTGAAATACATATAGGTACAACTTTACCAGAAGAAACTTTACAGCTTACCTACTCATTAACGGAAAAATAACTCGTAACCTTAGCATTAAACCAAATAAACCGCGAATAAAAAGTAAACAATAAAAACCCTAAATAAATCTTCATTATCTTTCACAGGTGGACCCCAACGAAGCCAAACGTGACCCATCAGACCACGGTCCACAGCTGGACTCGGTGGACTTCTGGCACAAGCTGATCGCCCTCATCGTCTCCGTGATTGAGGAGGACAGGAACAGCTACGCTCCAGTCTTGAACCAGTTCCCGCAGGAGTTGAATATTGGACAGGTAGGGTTGCGATTTGGTTGATTTTGATAAAGGTTACCTTTTCTTTGATATTATCAGGCGAGACGACGAACTACTCTTTCATTGAATTGAATGTAAGGCACTTTTTTGAATAGGCAATTCGTACAATCTTTGTCAAAGAGTACAGTAATACATGGTTGTTAGGAAATATTTGAACGATTTTAGACTCGATTTAATTTGTATATATATATGTCTTTGGAATATAACAGGTTTGTTGCTATATAAAAATAGTGTTTCATGCAACGTTATGTCTTCATGAAGACACTGGTACATACAAGAAAAAACTTTAAACCTGAAATATAGTTTTAACTGCCTCCGTGGCGCAGTGACTAGTAGGACGCACTTTATGTTTATTTCTATTAATTGTTATAAATTTTTCTCAACTTACTTTTCAGTTATCTGCAGCGACAATGTGGTCGTTATTCGCTGTGGACATGAAGTACGCGTTAGAAGAACACGAACAACACAGATTATGCAAGTCTTCCGCATACATGAATCTGCACTTCAAGGTACAAAGCTAATTTTAATTTCCAACTACAATATAACAATTTTCATGAAAATATTTCACTATTTTAAAAAGCCTGCTTGTAAACTCACGCTCAAAACCCGTTTGCGTTGGACCCGCTAGGTGCCTCTTATCTTGAGAAAAGGGACAATTAATAATTAACGTATTACCGCACCATCCGTTGTGTGTAACAATTCTTAGAGGCGATTTTTACGTTTAATTAATACAAAACGTATGACTTTAAAAAAAATATACCTCATAATTTCGTTGTGTGGCATATACCTAAGATGAAATCTCCGGTCCGGTTTTAGACATATTTATCCAGTATAACTTTTATTCAGTTCAAGTCTATATTTTTAACAACCGGCCGCCCGCGACTGCGTTCGCGTGGATTTCGATTTCCAATAGCCTAAAGCTTTCCTCGTCAAATGAACTAGCTGAGACAAAAATATTTTTTCTCATCGGACCAGTAGTTTTTGAGACTAGCGCGTTCAAACAAAGAAACAAATATACAAAAAAAACACTTAAGCTTTATACTCGTAATATTAGTATAGATACAAATTACCTACTCCTCTCAATAATTCCAGGTGAAATGGCTGCACACAAACTACGTTAAAGACGTGCCTCCATACTGCGGGGCGGTGCCGGAGTACCCGGCGTGGTTCGAACCGTTCGTCATGCAATGGCTGAATGAGAACGACGACGTTTCACTGGAGTATCTGAATGGAGCGTTTAACAGAGATAAGCGGGATGGGGTGAGTTTGCGCTTATAAAATAATTTACTTGATGTTTCTTCTTCTTTTGACATGAAGTTTAAACCTTTATAACATGGGCTAGGTGTTTCATTTGATTGATTTTAGGTTTTGATCATAACTGAATGGATTTAAATATGGTAAGAAGTGGTGGCAAGATTCCCTTAAAAAAAAAAAAATATCAAGAAAATATTACCACAACTAACTGGCACCAGATACACCAACGATCAGAGCTGAATTAGGGAGATGTTCACGATCAGATCAAGATGTTTTAAAAGTAGATAACGCTTCTTCAACCCTTATGGATTTCGTATATGTCTATAAAAGTGATAACTTACAAAGAAATGGCACCTTGAGTCTTGTCCATCACAAGAAATAAATATTTTGTGGTAACAATAATAAAATCACCCTTCTTTTGATTTAGGAATAATAATCATTCCAAGTGCCAACTTTTAGCGCTTTCTTAATAAGGAACTGTCTTGTCCATCAGTTAGTTACCCAGTCACTAAAAATCTCTGCACTAGTGCACGTGATTCCTTGACTAGCGCGAAGATATTTATTTATTTATTTATTTCACTATAAACATGTTTACATTGTATACTTATACCTAGTGACTCTGCATTGAATTTATTCTCGATTCTTATCCACAAAAATCTTTTCCAGTTCCAAAAATCCAGCGAACACGCGCTCTTCAGCAACTCAGTAGTAGACGTCTTCACGCAACTAACGCAATGCTTCGACGTCGTCTCCAAACTCGAGTGTCCAGACCCTGAGATCTGGAAACGGTATATGAAGAGGTTCGCGAAGACGATAGTGAAAGTGTTGGTGGCCTACGCTGATATCGTGAAGAAGGAGTTCCCTGAGCATTTGAAGGAGGAGAGAGTGGTATGTTTATGTTTGAGGTTGTTTTTTTATTAATATTTTCCATAGCTATACTCTATGAGCTGCGTTGAATGTTGTGGCTCAATATCATCCTGTAAAATTAGAATAACATTTGCCTTCAATTCTAGACAAGTACATAGTTACAAGTTCTATACATAGGTACAAGAGTCTCGTTTAGAATTGACTCAAAAATTTATAGAAATTAAAATTAAAGTAAGAATGTTAACTGTCCCGATTCACAATGTTAACTAACGGTAGTAAAGAAATCTTAAGTTTGGTAGTATAAATTATTGTGACTCCGTCAATGTCAAACTCATTGCCATTACATATCACACAGAGATAGGTAAGAAAACACATTCACCACAATTAATTTACAAGTGAAGTTCTATTTTGAAGATAAATAAAAAACTAGAATATATAGTTCTTTTTTTTTTAAAATGATGCAATGTTTCGTTTTCCACCAGGCATGTATCCTAATGAACAACATCCAACAACTCCGCGTGCAACTGGAGAAGATGTTCGAAGCAATGGGCGGCGCCAAGCTGGAGCGAGATGCAGCTGACATCCTCCACGACCTGCAACAGAGTCTGAATAGCACCTTGGATGAGCTGGCTTCGATGTTCGCTATCAGGTGAGAGCATTGATAAAGAACAGTGACTAAAGCTGGACCAGAGGTTGAAATAACAAATGTTGGCGGCCACTTAAAATTCTAATTTGGCTACTAAAATGGCCACATGCTGAAAACTAATAAGCAGTTAAGGGCGAAATTACCGATCACATATCCCATTGAGGCAATGTCAAACTCTCCCTGTGTGTCATTGCCCTTCCTACCAAGGTGACTAGAATGGTCCAAAGAGTTTTACAGACATTATGAAAATATACCGTCCAGCGAAAATTTGTTGTTGGATCATTATAATAGTGAACCTATGAATATTAAACACTGGATCTGTAGCAACGAGATTGCACGATAAAATAACATTGTCGGAAATGTAACACAATCATTGAGGTTAAATAAAAATACTAATTACTTAATCACTGAATAATAAAATCTTCGACTAAATCTGACTAAATTCTGTGTTGTTTTACACTAGCACTAAATCGCAAAGGTTACACTGCCAATCATGTTATAAATATAATTGATGACGTTTAATATTTTCTCAGCCTGGAGACACGAATCACAGCCAGTGTGAAGGAACTAGGAGAGCTACTTCAGAAGGTCGGTGGAGGAGGAGCACCAGGCCAGCCGCAACCGCCAGCGCATCATGAAGCTGATGAAGTGCTGCGACCGCTCATGGATATATTGGTAACTGTTCTTTTCTCAATATTTTGCTTTTTGCTACTCAATAGGCACCGTGCAGAAACTATAGAGGGCGATAAAAGACCGATTTTTTTCTGTGGTTTGACAGTAAATTTAGTTTATGTGGAAGAACGACATCCACAAACATCTGCCAGAATGGCAACAGATTGCGCAGTGCAGGGAGACTTGGCGGGAAATAGGGGAGGCTTTTGCCCAGCAGTGGGATATTAATAGCTAATAAAAAAAGACAGTAAATTTGACATTTAGCGTACCTATAAGTTTCGAATATGATTCACTAGATGGCAAAATAAGGCACCGTGTTTATTCCGTGGTTTGATAGTAAAATTACCCGACATTGAGAGTAAAAGTTTTGAATATCAGTCACGAGATGGCAGAGTCATCGCTGCGCCCGCCGGTGCCTATAGACGTTTTTCGTAGTTTCTTTCTTTCAATGTTTTGTTGTTTGGGGGAAAGGCAGCAGGGTTTCCCTGTTAAGTGAACTTGACAGTTCACTAAACTGCTGTCAATTACGTCCAGTGAAGGAAGGCGACAGACACGTGACACGTGATACTTCATTACTACACTTGCCAAATGAGGATTGGTGAAACCAAATTCTTTCGCAATTCGGAGGCTTCGTTCGGAGAAACAAACACAAATGATGTCTTGTCGTTATAAAGTTTGCTTCGCTTGTCAAAAACATATTAAGTTTCGTCTGATCTCGGTTGTTATCAGATCAGCAGCAAAAGTAAAGAAAATTAAATTTCAATTAATATTTTACTTCTGGGAAATATAAATTTATCAACCCTTATAAAAACGAAAGATTACGTATAGGTACATAATCTTTTTTGGCGTACGTATTTTTGGCGTAACGTCGTATTTAAAAATTACATCACGTCACGCTGCAATAATTCACTGATGAAAAATGCGTAACGGAATGCAAGTTCTCAATGAACACCAAAGTTTTTAATAAGTCTATATTGATTCAACTGTATTTTCCAGGACGGTTCGTTGACAATGTACGCTGAGTCATGCGAAAAGACTGTGCTGAAGCGACTGCTCAAGGAGTTGTGGAAGATTGTGATGAAGATCTTAGAAAAGACTGTTGTGCTTCCGCCTATGACTGATAAGACGGTGAGTTTAAGTTTTTATGATGATAAAAAATGCCTTTCTTATCCAAATAGTCCGTGTAATTATAAGTCATGGTGTAGGCAGCTACTTGTAAATATTATAACCATGAGTTTTTAGGAATTATGACAAAATACCTACTCTTATTGGTTATAACACATAGCCAGAGGCCCACTTTATTACTGCCGACACAAGTTATTCTAAAATAATTCTAAATTACTGTGAAAATCTGACGTTGATCGACACAATTCCTACCTAAGTACCTACTACGAAGCAGGAATGAGAACCATATTTTCTGGGGTAGCACCTCCCCCAGGAGCTGATCCACTAACTGTTGCATTGAAACAGTAAATTGAATACTTATATTTTCTTACAGATGATGTTGAAGAATTTGACAAACAACGCAAAGAATTTAGCAGCGAATGCGAAGATCGAAGACATGACGCAACTGTTCAAGAGCACTGTCGGCAAGCAGGACGTCAAGCATGCCTTATCAGGAGTGATGGATATTTCTAAAGAGGTAAACTTACCTTATAGTACTTTTATCCCTTAAAAATTCTTTATTGTTATATAAAATTTGCCTATTTAGTTATGTTTTGTGTTAGGATACTATTTCTCAAAATCCCAACTAATATTATAAATGCGAAAGTAACTCTGTCTGTCTGTCTGTCTGTCTGTCTGTCACGCTTTCCCGCTTAAACCTCGCAACCGATTTTGATGAAATTTGGTACAGACAATCTTTAGACCCTGAGACAGAACATAGGCTACTTTTTATTTCGAAAAAAAGAAATCCACGCGGACGGAGTCGCGGGCGGCCGCTAGTGAAAAATAAAACTAAACTTTAATTTTTCAGAAATACATTTTAACTGACCCCAAACCCGCCTAGAAGCTGAATGAAGTTAGCATTTAGAATATATTGCGTTTTTTTCTTAGGCAACACGTGGCCATCTCAGAGTTGAAATTATATTGGCTCCTTAAGGCACTTCTCCACTCCGCTTCACACATCTCCGATTTGATGGAGTCTCATCTTAAAGAACTTTTTTCCTCTTTATCCCATTTATTTCGCTTCTTGAAGTTTTACTCGTGATGTCAAATTATACGATACATATTTTTTAAGATTCACATGTCCAAGAACAATTGCTCTTACAATTTGATTGTCTATTACAGCACTTATCAGCCGAGAAGAGTTTAACACCCAAACAGTGCGCAGTCCTAGACGCAGCATTAGACACCATCAAGCTGTACTTCCACGCGGGAGGGAACGGGCTGAAGAAGACCTTCCTCGAGAAGAGTCCGGAGCTGCAGTCGCTAAGATACGCTCTGAGTCTGTACACACAGACCACGGACACGCTGATCAGGACGTTTGTGACGAGTCAGCAGAATCAAGGTAATTTGAATGAAAATTCTCTTTGATGCCTCAAAGAGAACTTTCATAAAAGTCTCCGAAAAACTCCGAAAACTCCGAAAATAACTAATTTGACGTTGAATTAATAAGCTCGAAACCATTTTATCTGCACATTTTGGTAGTCATCGTCATTTGCCTGAGCTGTTCCCAGTTTATCTGGGATCGGCGCAATAAGTTGACTTCTTCCATACAGGCCTATCATTCGTCATTTTGGTAGTACTGTGTATATTATATGTACCATGAAATTCAAGTATGCAAGTCGGTATTTTGTGCAAATGTGATAAGTATCCAATCCATTATATCAAAAAATCCATAAGCAAACGGCTACATTATATTCCCATATTTAATTATTTATCGTCGTCGAAGTGTTCGTAGGGTAAAATAATATTTGACGTTCAAAAGAATTTCAGTTTCAATCAAGTTGCAAAACAAACGCTTTTCACTTTGACTTATCTAAGTTAAACTGATATATTCTGAAATAAGTAAATTAACTTTTTTATTTTATTTTTGTTAACAAATAAATTGTTAATCGGATATTATTCTTCTAGACGCAGCAGTAGCGGAAGAAGGCAGCGTGGGTGAAGTATCGCTACAGGTTGACTTGTTTACGCATCCTGGCACAGGCGAACACAAGATTACCGTCAAAGGTAAGTAGTATTCTTGATTCCCCACACAATGATAATACTTAAAAACCGTTTTCAGTTTAGCAAAACAACTAAGTGGACCGATTAAAGTCCGCAAAGCCATAACTATTGATTCTAATCAATAACTATTGATTAATATGGCTTTGTATGCTTTGTATGTAATAAAGAGTTTACAACTCTGAAAAGAAAAGTATTCTCATGCTACTAGAAATTACATTCCCATTCTTCTAGATATTGTGTCTCTCAACGTGATTATTTGTATAAAATCTTATTATATGTATTTTTTCCTTATGCTACCAGAAAAGTCTCAATTAATGTAGAAACTTACTTAACACTAAGCTGAAGTGAACTTTTCATACAATATTACGCGACGTAATTTTGACTCAGACTGTCATCTTCCATACAAAATACATTGCGGGCGTAATCCCTCCCAACTTCGATCGCGTTTTTTGACCTATTGTGATTCTATACTGACCTATATATTCAACCACTGATCTTATGTCTTTACATGCCCTAACAAAAACCTCATAATTCCAGTGGTAGCCGCGAACGACTTGAAGTGGGTAATAGCCAGCGGTATGTTCCGTCCATTCATCGAGGTGAACCTGATCGGGCCGCATCTAGCAGACAAGAAGAGGAAGTTCGCTACCAAGTCGAAGAGCAACAACTGGAGTCCGAAGTTCAACGAGACTTTCCACTTGTGAGTACATTATTATTTAAATCCTTTTTTTAATTCAAAATTAGTTTTTTTGACTTATTAAACTTATACAAACTTTGATGGACGGGATTTGTGGTATGGTTTTTAAGTACCGGGTCCCGATCTCAAGGCTCTGGGTTCGATTTTTTAAGATTTTATTTAAATAGCAGAGATAAAAAGATTACTAACCAAAGTAATTAAACAAAACTTTGGTACAGAAAAGTAAAGACTAGATCAGAGGTCTAGTATCAGACACACGTAAAAGAAGTCGCGTATTCACACGATTCACCAGTCGGGCAAAATTAAGGTCAGTTTTTCTGAACACAGTTTACGTATGTGACACGTGGTGATTAAGACAAATACCACCTTTGTTACGATAACATGATTTATATTATTTTGGAGGAATTTTCCCTGCAGTGGAAGATTTCTAGGCTGATACTGTATTTTTTTTATCAGTTTCCATTTAAATTTGATTTAGTAACAAGAATAACATATACTAGCGTTGGGCGCCAATTTTTAGCAGGGTTAAAAATTGGCGCCCAACGTGGGGCTTTATTTCCTTTTTCAACTACCCTCCGCGGTTAGCTCTGTTTGTCAATTGAAACTACTTATCACAACAGCATGGTGAGCGCGACGGAGCAGCTGGAGCTGTTCGAGCTGCACGTGTGCGTGCGCGACTACTGCTTCGCGCGGGAAGATCGCTTGGTCGGCGTCGCTGTCATGCGATTGGCTGATATCGCTGAACAGGTATGTATTGACAACAATTCATACATTGTTTGATTCGCTTAAGATAAGTGAGAATCATCCTCCTAGATGGGAGTTATGGATGCTGATATATAGTCACGTAATAGGGAAGACAACTCACAAAGTTTTAAAGTTTACATTCAGCAATCGTAACTCGTATGGCTATTTTTTAAACAAGAGTGGACTCGCCAACCCTTATAAAACTGGCGTCAGTGTGTCAAGCGTGTCCTAACCCATGATAGGAATACGACATATTTGACAAGAGATAACATTATGAGTAACAGAGAATAAATAGTATGAAAAGACATAAAAGATTCCTCGCTCAAAATTGATGTTTTTCTTGTCTATCTAATTTAGTTGATGACTTTTACCAACATTTAAAAAATGTATATCAATATAGCTATTTAATAGTCTATCTCATTGTAAACAATCACTTAACAATTTTCAGGGATCATGCGCCTGCTGGCTTCCTCTCGGAACGCGAGTAAAGATGGACGAGACCGGCTGGACCATCCTCCGAATACTATCCCAGAGGCACAGCGACGAAGTGGCCCGCGAGTTCGTCAAGCTCAAGTCGGAGATGAGGGCAGAAGCCCCGGCGGGAGGCCAGGGACCCTCGTGAACAAACTAGCAGGGACCCGCGTGCCTCTCCCAGCGTATGCTACCATGGCAACCGAACCGGAACGAACCGGTTCTGAAGCCACCGAGAAACCTCTCTTGTGCAAGCGAGACGACTCTCTCCAGGAAGAGAGCTCGCATTAATTAACCTACTACTACTAACAACATAGTAAAATAAGGAAAGTATCACGACTCGAATGTTAATATTGTTTGCAGCTGTGTCAGCTGATCAGTCCCGACGACGTCGCATGCGTAGTACAAGTAAGCTCGGGAGGGCCTACTGTTCTTATTTTACTATGCAATCGACTTCGGCGCTCCGGCGGTATCCGGTCAGTGCTCGTTCGTTTCATTTCGTACAATCTCGTCGTCGGCGTTTTGTAAATAAATTTACTGTGTTAAGTTACGCGGATAGTAGAATATTTTGCACAAATTCGTAAAATTTAGCTGAAAAGACTGACCGTAGGCGGCCGTGGGCGCCGCGACGTCCATTCACCAGTTAGGATCCCAGCGCGCGGCGTCATTCACGAATCACTTGGTTTTTTACAACTGTTTGTTTCACTGCGGCGAAAATAAAACCGAACGACTTCTATCAAACCATCGCATTGCACATGTCTTATTAGAAAGACTGATTCGTTTGTTAGACGTCACAGAGTACAATACGTAGCGGTTTACACTTACGTGCAATAAAATTTGCTCTCAAAATAAATTAATTTGTAAGCTCTTAGATTTTGTATACGAATTTATTCGAACGCGTGTTTTTATATTTGAATAATAACTCGTTGGTTTTATGGAAGTGTTCGTGTGTTGTTTATACATACATATGTTTCTGACGCGCTGGACGCCTAAACACTCGGACGTATCGGAAACATGATTAATGTAATAATATTTATATGGACCAAACTGTCGTAAATACGGATGCATTAATCCTTAAACCTAAATAATAATGCAACATTATTTATCTAATTAATCATCTACTCGTTATGCGTGTACAGATAATATATGGCCTTATGTAAATTATTTCCTATGTTTGTTGTATTCCCTGCTTCTCGTCGAGTTAGAAGGTCGGAGTATCTACATAATGTTGGGTCTATTGAGAATTGTGATGGGTGCGTGTATATTTTCCTTTAGTTACTGCGTGGTATATAGAATTTCGCTCGATTTACGTAAAGCATGATCGTTAGGGGATGAGTGTTCTAAGATGGAATTAATATAGGTATAGCTATGATTTCTAACAAATGTACGGTCTTGTCATCTTTTATATATTAAAATAACTCCTTTTTTGTCCCATTTTGAGTGATCTACAATGTACTATGTGGTCCATATTGTTTCAGTATTTTGCTGACTTGTAAATACCAACTATAATGTTTTTTAAATATGTATATCACAATCTTTGCTCTTACTTTTAATACGCTTGGCCTGTTTAACATGTAATCAAAAATCTCCTATGTCTTTTATTGTATATTATTGAAAATTGTGATATTGTTATTAAATGAGGTACATCATTAACTGTCATGGATATTTATGTAAAACTGTTTTAGCTGATATATTCACGGATCAGGTGTTAATTGTTATAATTGTATTTGTAATCGATGTTTTATTTAACATTTAACACAGGGCACTGACATTTTAATGAAATACAAAAAGTTTTAATTGTAAATTTCACTCTTATCGTGTACCGAATTGAATAATTTTTGTATTTATTTACCGAGACTGTACTATAACGATCAGTGCTCAAAACTTATTTGTTAAGGTTATAAGGAAAATATTAAATTGTTGATTTGAAAGAGCAACGTTAATATCAAATAAATTGTAATGAACTAATGACTTTATAAAATAAATATCACAGTCCAAACTCAAAACACAGTTTAAAATGTCACATAATATTAGTGTGTATATTTTCATTTCCACTGAGACTTGAACGAAATAAGTATACGATACTAATTATTGTATAAAAACTTATCAAACTAATTCATTTTGAACAGTTTTTACAATCCTCGTAAAAATTATAAGTTGACATCTTCAATTTAGTTATATTTTATGTTTTGTCAAAAAATAATCAAAGCAATAAATTAAAAAGACTTATCGACATAAGGATGTCAAGAATTTATTTAAGTTTTGTTGTAGTTTTCCTACAATTTATTACGAGGAAATCGCAAAGTTACCATCTTTTCTAAAAATACACTCGCGTGCAATTGTTTAGTATACCACGGAGTAGTAAAATAAGTCTGTGTGGTCATGAAAATATATGCGATGTGTAGCAAGCACATCACTGCAGACACGGGAGTTAGATTTTCTATATATATTAGCATTTATCATGGATAACATATCTGTAGATAGAGAATGTGGTTTGTCTAGTCCAAATCTCAATAATATTATTAATATATATTTACTCATCTTTACTAATGAAATCTTTTTTATTTTATATTTCTGAGTCGACTGAATCTATGTAACTATAGAATAATAGAAAATGCCACGTACATGAGAAGTAGTTTTCTGTTTAAAAATAAATTCCAGTATTCTATTCAATGTATTAACGTGTTCAAATTATAAGCATTCGTAATTCTAAAATTTGAATTAGATATATTACATTCTTTGTCCATTGAAATAAAATTATATAAACGCAAATTAATAATTAATCCGCCATTAATGCATTGAATGGAGTGTTCTTTGTTGAAATATAGCAAAATAGTGTCCGTTGGAGAAAATATCCGATAAATTATTTCAACGATTGTCAACAAAATTATTAAAAAACTAGTTTCAACGACGATAGCAGACTCATAATCGGATCACCCATTTGTAAATACTTACAAGTCGTACTTCCATTGTATTGTGAAAGGGATATGCTAAAGTTTTGATGGGATCGTGTGATATCTGCATAAACAAGTCAGTATTAATTTCGGTGTATATTTAATTTTACAAGTACGTAACGTGTATGCGTCGGCGACATTTAAAATTGTGAATCGCGGTTTATGAAGATATTACGATTCGAGTTAAGGTGATCTTTTAAACGCGACTTCGCGAACTCGACCAAAAGATTCCTCGTGGTCCTACTAGTTGGACAATTTAGTAGGACCACGATGAAACGACCGTTCCAACGGCGCGATGTGGCGTTTTATTGAACGCCTTTAGTTTAAAAGTGAAGCGCACAGTAAATAAATCATCGTCTCATCAAAATGACAAATCATGTTGACACATAAACCTTTACCATTTGACAATACTTGGTAAATATTATTTTGTAAGTGTAAAATGTGACGTCACTATGCAACGGCATCATGACTCTGTTACGCTCCAATTTTAGTATTAAAAATCACTAAACATTGCATATATCTTTGTATAAATGCATATATGTAAATGTTACATGTTTAACACATTATTGAATTTAGAATTTTTATGAAAAAATAAATAAATATCCGTATTTCAAATATATTTTGTTTCGTTTCATTATTGTTTTGTTTTTGCTGCGTTAACACAAACGACAGCTGGATCCTCGAATAGGATGAATTCAATAGATCAAATCGTAATATCGGAATTAAAATTAATAGCGAATAATAACATGTGAAGTTCAAATGATTCATTAATGTAAAATAAACAATCCTTCCTCAAGAGCTTTGCTTCGATGTTGTTAAAAAATGTTAACAGACTTTGACCAACTGTTCAAAGATGCAATCGCTTATTAATTTAAACAGATTCAAATCACTCAAGGCCTATAAATCACGTGATGGTGTAAAGAAGTATTTCAATTTATTGCAAAGTCGTTGTTTGTGAGATGATCACAAAGAAAATTTAAAAATATAGGATGCAAGAAGCGATTTTGACAGTTCATAGTTAAAATTTATTCTAAATCAAACTTGACCTTGGCATCATGTGAAGTTATCTTACAGCTCCAAATTCCAATGCTGACCCTTAACGAGAACGCACATGCTGAAAGGGCATACCAACATACCAACATTCCTCCATTCAAACAATTTTAAGATGACGCGTCCGTCCCACTGTTTCAGCGAAATACCGCCACACTGATTCAGTTTTTCCCAAGCAGCTGATTCCGATTCGTTCTATTTGGGTAACAATCGTATCTGAACGTACGTCTCACATACCACTGCTTACGTTGAAGTGGGGATGCTATTTAAAAGCGTCACCCATTCATGAAATAACCCATCATTCCGGTTCTGACCGTCGCAGCGCGCACACGCATCGCGAACGCGCTCCCGTGCTATTTATAAAGTATTTTCAAGAGCACACCGTTTGTGTTTTGTGGTTTTTGTATCAGTGCAAAATGAGCGGAAATTTCCTGACTATCCCCGGAGACGATCCGATCCAGCGAAGGTCACGAGTAAGGATTCCTTTACTTATGCATGCGATGTAAATCTCATTATTGTGATAGGTATGCAACTCGATTAATGCAAGTGGAGGACATCGATACGTATTTAGTACAACTGATTGGTTCCGGGTTCGATTCCCGGCGAGATAATTTGATTTGCATCTTAAGCAGCTTAGAGAGTGTTTTGATTTCCTGGACTGTCATTGGCTAGAAGTTTGTTTTTGTAACGTAGTCGTCTGCTAATGAATGTATAAAGATAGAATTTGACGTCCCAAAGGAAACGTACAAAGAATAAAGTGCGTAAGTACCCGCAAGACAAAGAAAGTAGTGTCTCGTGTATAAAATTAGAAGTAAGTCAACAGATTTAGTGTAATATGTAGGTAGGAAGTTGACTAAAAGGCATACTTTACAGCATTTAATAAACGAATGAACGAATAAATAAATATGTAACAACAACACATACATTCATAATCATAATCATAGTCATAAATCATTTATTCACCTTAAGTAAGATTACAAAGAATGGTACATTGGTACATTGATCTGACCCGTGGGAGAAAGTTTATGAACTTGTGCTACAGATATCAACACCAACAGTGGACCTTTTAAATAATTAAATTGATGCATAGAAACATGAAAAATGATGAACTTGTACGAGTATGTATATTATGCACAAATGTTTGTCCTCTGCCGGGATTGAACCCGCGACCTTTTGCTGTAGTCAACTTCCTATTTCACCAATTTGGTCGTTACAATATCGCATAGTTAATGATCCTATTGATTGACCATAGCCAAACCTCTGAGGACATTATTATTGTACGGTATAATAGAAATCAAAGGCATAAAGGCCATTGGAGCATAATGGTGTTTAATAATGTACTACAATCAAACTACTACTATCTACATTATTAAGGTCCATTAGGCTGTAGGCATAGTTACAACATACATTATTATTGATAATCCCTTTGTAAATTCTTGTCATATTATGGTTGGTTGGGAACCTATACCATTACTAATTACGGTTGTGAATCCCGGTAAGGGCTAATGTTTGTATCATGGACATCGGCATTTGTACTCGAGTAATGGCAGATTATAAAAGTATTTAAGTATGTCTATCCGTTCCCTAGCTTCCATAGTACAAGCTTCGTGCTAAATTTGGGGCTAAGTGTCCAAGGAAATTATTATATTTCATAAAACAAATTTGTTTATATTATATAAGGGAAACATGCAGGTCAATACAGACGTGTGTGTTCACTTAAACATTTGTATTGAGCGGGGATAAAAACCAGTACTTCTTTAAAAGGCAATGAATGACCTTACTACCCGACTATCCATGACACACAATCAATTTTAACATCATACATTGTTCCTTGTTTAAGACAAAGTCAATATAAGACTTACGATAGTTAACGACTTGTCAATCGATTTATTTTTTAGTACCTGGCTTTAAGGGTCAAGTGCAGGGTCAGCGGCTTATGACCACGAATCCATATTTGTCAAGTGTGGTGACTACGCCGGTTCCGATATATTCGTCATTTGATCGAGCCTTTTCACTGCAGTGAACATTAACATGATAATTATGGTATTTTTGAATAAAATACATACTTTTAAAATGCTACTTTGCGACTGTCATCTGGTATTGGTCGGTATTAAAATGTATAACACAATTTTATGTAAAACGTTTCATTGTATAATACAAAATGTATATTTTGAACGGTAACGAATGCATATATTACGCATACAAAATGACTGAATGAATGAATGAAATGAATGAATTATAATCAACTAGTGAAATCTCGTGATGAGCATAAACTAATTAAGTAGGTATAGGTATATTTATTAAGTATGTATGTAAAGTAATCTTGGCACGCATTAGCTGTATACCTGTAAACAGATTAATTAGTTGTTTTGGTCCGTATTATCAAATATCACTAATTATAATATGTTAATGTTATAATTATTCACTGATGTTGCGAAAAATTCACGACCTCACCATAAAGCTTACTTCTCAATGGTTAAAAGAGTCCTTCTTTGTCTGCTCGGGTGTTAAAAAAACTGTAGTGTCGGGTGTTGAAGGGTATGGAGTCTAAAAGACGGGCAACGCATCTGCAACCCTAGTGCGGTTGGTTGATGTCCTTGGGCAGCGGTGATCACTTACACCGCTGGCCAAGGACTTACGTTCATAAAAATTGGTGATATAAATTAAATGAATAATAGGACGAAATATAACCTTTTTATAGATTTTAAGACTGACCTAGATATTCAAACGAATGATTCAATACTGAGCAATCAATCAACCAAAAAGTAATTTTTAATTAAACGTAACGTTTACGGCCATATTTCTAACAGAGTAATCTTGTTATGATTCCAATCAACCAATCAAGGGATCTATTTTCACTACAAGCTCGATGGAAGATTTTAATTAAAAGGTAAAGCGCCATAGGTGCAGTCATCCATTCAAATGCAAGATACGTCCTATTTCAATCAAGAAGACGTTTTCTTAAGAATCTTTAAATAGACTGAACATTGCATAGGGATTTGTTATAATAATATCATCTGTAGTAACGAATCCTTACTTCGTACTACTTACATACCTAATAAATCGGAAAGTGAGTTAGGTTGTTTATTCCGCTTTCCCGCCGTACTAAACCAATTAAATATAAGGTTACTTTTTGTCCAGAAAAAAATTATATTCCCGAGGGAAAACAAAATACGAGTAATTTTGGCAATATAACCAAATTCTAGGCGGACGAAGCCGCGGGCGTAAAACTAGTGCTTATTATAAAGAAAAAAAGTATGTCTGATTTCTTTTTTTAACTGATTGTAACTCAATTTTGTACGGATAAAAGTTGTCTTGAGAAAATGTGTTAATTTAGTGACATACTTAATCATAACACCAAGTGAAGCTTTAATCACTGCATGCCCCAATTTTAAACAAAGAAAATTCTTATTTGATGAACCTAACGTGTATTATAATAACATGTCGCCTGTTATTTAATAGAGCGGAAATTCTCCCGTAATAAAAGCTTCGTCCTCGGATTCCCATCTTTCATCGAAGCATTAAAATTTACTCTTGATATTACTCACACGACGCTTCGTATGTTTATGTAACACTGTAAAGTATACAATAACGTATTAAGATTAATAGTTCAAACATCACAAAGTCCAACGATAAATAATAAATTAATTAGAGAAGACAGTTTGCCAGTGACGAGTTGCAATGATGTCAAATGGACCGTGATGATTACTCGAGCCAAGATTTGCTAGGCAGCGGAGTGTGAAATTACAATGGACCATTTGACACCTTCTAAGAGTTCCGTATAGAATGCGCAAATGACACGGCTTAGATGGTGCAGCGGCCAGATTTAGTCGGTCCGGCAGGGATTCGAACCTAGGAATTTTGGTGGCGGCTAGCGCTTCATATATGACGACCCGCTTGGTGTAATGGTCAAGACGTTGCCTATTACGCAAGAGGTCGCGGGTTCGATCCCCGCGCAGGACAAACATTTGTGTGCATGAACATGTCTGTTTGTTCTGGTCTGGGTGTTATATGTATCTATTTAAGTATATTTGTAATACCACTGTTGATTCTGATGTCTGTAACACAAGTGCTTAAGCTACTTAACACGGATCAGATCAATGTATGTGATGTTGTGAAATATTTATTTATTTATTTATATTGAGACCTACTTGACATTACGTTGTACGTCACCATCATCATTATCGTAGTGCTTATCCCGGTTACATCCTAGGTCAAAGCCTTGGAGCCCACGGTACGCTACGACCATGATACTGAATTGACCAGCCTGGTTATTAGAATAGAGCGGTTGTCGTCTGACCTCCGAAACCCTTACAAGGGAAGCCATACCATTAGAATCATAGTCGGGACGGGACCAACGGCTTAACGTGCCTCCCAAAGCAGGGAATCATCATTCTTATCGGACAATCAGGTGATTCAAGCCTGCAATGTCCTAACCAAGCTGGGAAAACAAACACAAAGGGAAAGTGTTCCCCGCGGGATTTGAACCCACGACCTCCGAGGTTTGAGCACATCGCTCTAACCACTATACAGTGGAGGCAGTCCAATCAGAAGGGACCATTTTACCTACATTATTTATATTGTTAAGTTGATTAGGCACTAGTTAGAAACTAAAAGCATATTAATGAATCTTAATTAACAAACGTGAATATTTAATTTAATATTTGTCTGAATAGAAAGCATAGCAAGTTTACACTCCTTTGGCATGTGAAGTACCTTTTCCACCCAGCTTTAAAAGCCAGCTCCGAGCTATGTAAACAAAGAAACGTGCAACGCATTTCAGTACTATGCAAATTGCATACTATTCGTAAATTCTGTAGTCGTATAAGGCATGTCAACATAGTACATTGAAGAATTTATGTTTATTGCGAGCTAGCAAATGAAATTAAAAATATTGATAGATATTCGGACGTCGACAATAAGACATACTTCCAAAGGTCTGAAGGCCTTCACATTTTTAACCGACTTCAAAAAAAGGAGGAGAAATAGAAGGAATGTCATGCGAAACACTTCAGAATTTGTCATATTTGAGTGTCTGTCTAACAATGTCAAAATCGGTTTAGGTTTGGTCTTAAAAGTGTTTCGCAAACAATGATGGCAATCTAACGAAATACCCCCCAATTTTTCGACTACCCCAAAAAAGCCTGGTTTACATTCCCGGCTCAGAAAGTTCTCAGGATTACTGGGAAAACAAAATAAGCAAGTGGGTAGAAGGAATGCGCCGCCACGCGAAATAGCTCAAGCATTTGACATATTCGGATGAATGACAAATTGATCTACTAACAGTATTACAAACTCCCGAAATTTTTCGTCTACTGGGGATTTTACCCCAGAATGTGAGGAAAGTTACCCCTGTGTATTTCCCACATTTGTTCTACACACGTGGGCGGCTTGAAGGAATGCGCCATCACACGAAATGCCTTAGCATTTGTCACATGCGGGTGAATGTCATGCTGAGCTACGGACACAATTATGTACAAACTCTCGAAATTTTTCGCCTACTGGGGATTTTATCCCAGAATGTAAGGAAAGTTCCCACGTTCAATGTAAACACGTGGGTGTCTTGAAGGAATGCACCGTCACACGAAAAACCTCAGCATTTGTCAAATTAGGGTGAATAATAAACCGATCTACGGACAGTATTAAAAACTCACTGACTGACTCACTCAACCTAAAATTTTCACTGGCTGGAGATTTTACCCCAGTATGCGAGTGAAGTTACCTTACCTACCTCTGTGTATTTTTTCCTTTTTTTGTTAACACGTGGGTGTCTTGAAGGAATGCACCGTCATACAAAATTCCTCAGCATTTGTCAAATTCGGGTGAATGACAGACCGCCACGCGTTGGCGCTGGCGACCTCGACGCTCGTTACATTTGAATGATGGCTGTTTTGACGCAGACCTGCGGCTGAGTCACGCTTCCGTCTGCGAAGTATTTTACAGGAATGTACAGAGATATTTGTGTTTGTAACGTACTAAACAACGTTTAACGTCGGTGCTGAGTCATGGAACGTTTTGGGGATGTTATTCGCGACGTATAAGGCGTTGGGAGTTGTGGCTTATTATGATGCATTTTCGTCACTGGATTTACAATAACATAAAAATAAATGTGTACTAAATGAGTAGGTACACATTTTATTCGTACTAGTAGACTGTGGAGATGATCGTTTGTAGTGTAGATAAGGTGATCAACTTACTAGTTTGCCTCCAACTCACTCCAGATCACTTTACAGCAGATGTCCTTCAAAATTGAAATAATGGGCTTGACGTCCGCGAAAACCAAAAATATATAATCATTCTATACGCGAATGCTTACGTATAAACTCACAGGAATTTCTCAGTAACTAAACAAAATAATGATCCTAAATGTTTTGTATTAGTCATTAATTTACATTAGTCCAACCGAATGGCAAAGCTGATATCATTGCGATGACGTCTGTTCAATTCTAAGCACAAATGTATACCTTTATAAATCATATTTTTGTCTTCGAACGACTAGGCTCGGTCAGTGTTATTGTTGATGATGAAAAGCAAAGATGAAAAAGCTCAAAAGATGAACCAGATAAATGTTAACACGACATCGATACGTATTGCCAGCCATCAATAGGATTTGAAATAAAAAGTAAGAATGCTATCGGATTCAATTGTAGATGACAAATCAGTCTTCAGGTTTTTCTGTTAAGGAGTAGTTTTGATTAAACCGCGACTTTTATCCGTTTTAATTGTTCTGTTTCTTAAATACAGTGCTTACTCTTCCCTTTCCTCGAAACTTATTATTAGTGCTGATATGTGTGCTTTTATTCATAAGATTCGTCTGAAAAACGTTGTAGTTACATGTTTAGCCAACATTGCTTTCCTTTCTATCGACATCTTCCCGATTTTCCACATCACTAGTCTTATCTTAAATGTTGATATCATGCATTTATCCCCTTCTTAAGCTAGCACGTCTGCACCTAAGAGTATTCCTCCATTTTCTCACAGCCTTCAACAATAGAAAACAGAAAAGCTAGCTCTAGAACCATTATAAAAGATTTATAAGGGAAACCTTTTAAGGCGATAGTTTCAGAGCTGCGTATAAGCTAAGAAACATACACGTCTGATGGAAAGAAACCTGTGATAAGTTTCATACACGATAAAATAAATAATACGGGTAACTAGGCGATAGTATGCAATTGCGTTTTGTAAGTGACAAATACAGCTTTTCATCGGCAACCTACATCAATTTTACTGTAATATATTTAAAGCATAGGGCTTACCTGCAGTAAGTGTGTTATACTTGATAAGCTATTATATTGAAAAAAGCTCGGTAGCCTAGTGATAAGAGCGCCGCTTCACTTGTATTTTCCCTTGCAAGAAAAAGAGCCGTTGTGACATGACCGCCAACTATATCGTTTAATTATCAAAACTGCCCTATATCTTAAATTCTTAATAAATCACTTTATATAACACCTGCCAAACTTTTTATGTATTTCGCTCTATTATGATGTGCAAAAACGAATTAATCATATAACTCATAATTCAAGCGGTGCTAATGAGTCACATGCGTTGTCTTCCTCATATATCTCGTTACATTTTAGGCGAGCGTGGCTGATTTTTGTATCCCAATTAAACTTCACTAGATTTATATCTGACGGGTTGCCAACACCTGTCGCGTCAGAGGCATGCATTTCACAGATTTTAGAAACGTGAATGTAATAAAGATTCGGATTAAATGCTGTAATTGTTTTAGGATACGTTATGTGTGAGCGGAGATTCTTAAAGTAATTCTTGATTGATTGATACGTTGAACGTTTTATGGCAGTACTTTTGACTGGATTAAGGGTTTCATAGTAACGAATATAAACTAACTAACAAATGTGGATTTTTCTCCATACTAGTTATCAAAAGGCTAAAGAATTCTTGTAAATGGTTACATAACCTTAATGATGAATTTGGATGTAGGGCTGAATTTCCAATTTGTACTGAGTTTGTATCTATTAAAGTAATCTGGCTTCTTTTTATCTCAAAAAAACTACCTTACTACTGTTGAGTTACATTAAATATTAAATCAATTCGAAAGGTACATACATTGACCTACTGAAGCGTTGCCATTAGTTATATAAGTCTAGCTCGGGGGTCCAGCTAGGAAGTAACACACGATAGTTAAAACTATAAAATAATCTTGTATGTTATTATTTTAGTACAATACCAAGCTTTGTAGGTCGTAGTGCAATTCGCAGAATAATTTCCGGACACAGTTGAGTAAACCGTGTCTTTTTTCCATTCTCACGAGTGATTTCCTGTGCGATTGTTGTTTGTGCACTATTGAAACAGTTTCGAATGATAAATGAAATTATTTTAAAACTACCTTATTTTTGATAATAGAGATTTTATATTGAAACACGTCTTAGAATTTTATTTAATGGAAATAAAACGATCCGTATATTATATTTGACGTTTAATCCGCCTTAAATAGTTTTAACTGTATTAAAAGCTAAAGCCTATTCCACGATGGCTCTTTATAACTCGGGCTCCGACATAAATAAAAATAAATAAAATAAAATATGCTTTATTTCTGTAAATCATTTACAACATAAATGTATATAAATAGCTGAAAAACAGCAAGTTTTAATGGAAAATCTGTATCTACTAGTCATAACGATCAATCACCACCTAAAACTAGGGCCGTTCTAACTGCTTTCAGATAACTTGAGCCTATTAAGTATCTGAGGAATAGCTCAAAGTGACTTGTATAATCTCAATTAACCTTTGATGACTGCTATGAAAATAACTTTTGTGCAAGTATTTAGCTACTAGGATGGAAATATTTTGTTGGAATATTTCTCAAGAGAAATCACAGCAAGAATTTCAGTCCTCTGCCAAACCGAGCTCGGATTAAACTCGTTGCTAATATGAGAAAACATTCGTTCGCTTTTGAAGTAATAGACCAAACAAAAACTGCTAATAAAAACAAACGCAGCCGACCTTCAGCGCAGCACTTATCATTCATTGAATGACGCTGTGAATTCAAAAACGGCTGTTTGATACAGAACCGTTTCTTTCATGTTCAATAAAACTTGTGCTATCGTAAACACATCTGTAAACATACTCGACGCAGCTGTCGTCTGCGTTCCACTGTTGTACAGTAAGAATAGATTACACGACACTGAGCGAATACCGGTCTCATTAAAAAGTGCAAAAGCGTTGAGAAAAAATCGCATTTAATTGTACTCAACTTTTTTTATATTATCACGTCTGGTCAGGACAGTTCAAATGCCAAATGTCAAACTGTACTCAGTTAAATGAATACCATAGATGCTCCCTATGTCACGTCTGAGTGTCTCCACCAAAACGTCAAAAATTCACCTAACTTTGCACATGTCTGTCTCTCTCAACAGAAGACGACGAGCACGCGATAATGACGTCATCCCACTTGACAGTTTAAGACGGCACCAGTACGTGTATCTGCTTTCTTGCTCTATCACACATGATTCAAATTAAGGAGAAAAAGGATACCATAACTGTTAAATTATTCGTTGCAGATGTTGATATTCATTAATCTGAGGAGCTGTATCTATATCAGAATTCAAAAAACAAAGTTTTTTTTATATTTGATAGGTTTGAAGATTATCTAGTGCTCACCACTAGTCAACGTTTCTGTCCGTAGATATCACCAACGCCCGAGGCATCAGAAATGCGGTCAGCACTTACTGCTTTTCGTTATGTAAGTACGGATGTTGAAGGTCCTTGAAGACTATTACTACAATATACTCGTAGTAAATTCTGGTTAATCGCATCCTCTATTTCTCCTGTTTCATTAAAAACACTTCTCTTTGAGTTTGAGTTGGTTTGAAATACACTTAAAAATCTTCCGATTGTTTCATTCCGTAATTTCGGCAACAACAGTAAAAAATCCGCAATAACATCTGATGACCTTAATGAAGTGCGTCGTCAAGGCCGATCACCATTAAAAGGGCAACAAACTGATGTTATTTTTAAAAAAGGAAATAAAACCTTTTACAGAGGTGTAAAACAATAAGAAACATGAGCATCTCTGTACATTTAAGACGTTTGGACTGGCATGCACAGCGGAGATCATGTTGTTAAAATGTAAACACACCACGAATTATCTGTCGCAACTGTTGTCTGCCATCCTTTGTCTTCCATTAATATACTGGGTTCAAAAGACTTTTGCATGACAATTAATTCAGATATTTGTTGGTTGATCGTAAAAACTTTGTGAGGCAAGTTTTTTCAGTCACGAATTCTTTAAATTCTTTGTTATATTTAAATCGTATAAAGTCATGTGAAATTGCTTCTCGAATAAGAAAGAGAGAAAGGTGAGCTCTTATGCACTTTATTTCTTGCGCAACAATATTTTTTCACGAGTATTAATCAGCACAGCTAAGAGGATATTACGATTATTTCTATCTTTCAATATGACACTTCCCGTTCCTTTCAAATTCTTGTATCTCTTGGCAAACGTTTTCGAGAGACACTGTGGAATGTTGAATGGAATCAAAATATTCGAGCTATTCGCATATTTGTTACCAGAATCAGAACAAATTCATTTATTTTTGACAAGGAACGCGTTATCTTGGTATTAGTCGTCGTGTCGGACGGCGCGGTTGTATTTTAAGAATCGTCTTCTAGAATGATGCCAACTTTTATTGATTTAGAATCGACATTAACAAAGTCGTTCGCGCTTGTAATGAATAACCTGAGAATTGATAGTACTATTACAATCAGTGAGAGAAAAATGGTTACGACTAGAATTTATGCTGATGACTCTTTGTAATGTATTCGGTGTGACAAAGTAATAACAGGTTTAGGGCATGGTGATTATGATACTTCTATTGTAGAGTTCGCATTCCTGAGAACAATTTAAGAAACTGAATAATGTATCTTTGCCATTGGGATTGCGTGGAAAAAAACAAATATTTATTTTCTGATTTTTATACTTTTCAATCATTAATTTTTCGTTGTATTTTTTGTCCATTGTAAATAATAACTGTTTCGCCTTGTTAAAGCAGTGTGAAAAAGCAATTTTAATAATTGATTAGCAAATTTTGTTAGACAAAGAAAATTACCTTGTGATTTTATTACTGGTCTCTAAATTATCTTAAAGAGCCTAATTAAAATAAATAATTAGGTAAGCAGCTGTGAACCAAGATTCAACTAGTCATCATCAAAATGAAGTAGGATGTCAACAACGCGGAAATATACATTAGCATCTAAAGTTCAGACACAAAACTAAAACTACGTCTTAAAGTGATAGATTAAGTAGTTCGACTTACTTACTCACTCTAGCACTACATATATGGTGCAGCTTCGGCCATAGGCAAACATTATAATAAGCTCATCTTCTGAACAGTTGGTAAATATGTGTGTATTAAAAGGAAGTCCCGAATCTAATATTCTTTCAAATTGATATCTCGGACAAACTCTTAAGGGATAAGATATCCTTTGTACTTCGGGGTCAGGGGTCTTCTGAATTAATTCTCATTAAGCTGGGATTCGGTTTAATTTTGTGTCCATTCATAAAACACGTACGGAAGATCGATGTACTCTTATTATGTAGGAATTCAATTTTCAAATGTGATTTAGATTACTACGTTTGTTTCTTTAACTGATTTAAAAACATTGAAGGGTTAACCTCGATAACGCATTTGATTTTACCTTATTATTCATTTACTCATTTATTCAATTAAATTGGTTCATACTATGTAGACTTCAAGTACCTTGACTTAGGTTTGAGCCCCACTTTGGACGAATTATTCATAATAATATGATAGAAGTTTGTGTTTATCCGGTTCTGAAACATTTCAAAGTAGTAGAGATACTTTAAAGTTTAGGTAAATAAGTTTGAACGCCACATTTTTTACGTCAAACTGGAGGAAGGTGACAGTTTTCAATACTGTTTATTTTCTCTATAGGCACCGCGCGTAGCGATGGCTCTGCCATCTCGTAACTCATATCCAAAACTTTTACTCTCGATGTCGGTGATTCTACTGTCAAACCACGGAAAAACACGGTGCCATATTCTGCCATCCAGTGACTCACATTCGATTTTTTTACCCTCAATGTCAAATTCTACTGTCAAACCATAGAAATAAAATCGGGATTATAACGTCCTCTATAGATTCTGCACGGTGCCTGTTTTCTATTTTGAAATAAGAGGTTCTAATTTATTCAGAGGTCATTTGAAGATAAACGTACTCAAAGTGAATATAGGTAAACAAGCGAATAGAAATAAACAACAGAGTTAACCACCTTAATTTAAAATTAATTCGATGAAACGGGGCGTGCATTTCTACAACAAAATAATAAAATTATTGAAACTTTAAAAGTTTCAACTGTAGAAAATACAAAAATATTAGACATCGTTTTAAGCCATAGAAATAAAATCATAATCCTAATCCTTGATGAAATAATATATAACTTTATAAATTACTTTTTCTTAATATTTTTTATTCATTCAAATCATAGAATTAGATTTCGAATGGAATTCGAGTTTCAGTTTTTTTTTGTTGTTGTGCTCGTATGAAATATCTTACGAAGGTGATAGCAAATATTTTCGCCATTAAATAACGTTTTCAAAATTTGTGTTCAACATACTGAGTAATAATATCAACAACATGATATTATGACTAGAGCATAACCATCATTCAAAATATTCCCAGTTTTCCTCTCTAGCCTGGTCTTCCGAAGTGCCAAATGAGAATGGACTTGCCAATTGCCACAAGGGCTGTCCCCTTTGACGTATGACTAGAGCGGACAAATGTTATGTTTTTCCTCGGGAGGCTACGTTCAGCATTGAACCACTAAAAGCAAGCTGCTGTTGTCCGAATTGACACCTACTTAGCTGATGATGATGATTTTCTTTTTGGGCCTTTTCATTCAGACAACATCGGGTTTGTTATAATGGCGTTAAAATTAGCCATCTCCATCAAATTCGGACTCAAGGGTGAATTACAACGAGGTATTGGAATGCGCACTGAGCTGAATTCCATTATGATTAGTGCGTGAGGAAAACGTCTATTTATAACTTGAAAGGTTTCACTTTTGTGAATAACAGTTCATTGACATGACACAAAGAAGACGGTATTTATAGAATAAAACCCTTGGATCGACTGTGACGTTTAGCTTCTCACAAAAGAAAATATGAGATGCCTTACTTGCGTTTAGATCTATCTGAATATACGACAAAAGGAAAACCTTACTGACTCACTTACCATTGTTACTTTGGCGCTGTCCTTCCTCATATAGTATATATTTTAAAAGAGAGAAAGTAGATATGATTTAATGATTTTGGGCTATGTTTCTGCTGGTGAGTTAGGCCGCCAGAGCTCAGTTGGGGAGGGTATGAGGTCAAAGGCAGGCAACGCATCTGCGACCCTTGTGCGGTTGTGATGTCCATGGGCAGCGGTGATCACACACCATTAGATGACCTTCATGTTCGTTTCCCTCCCTATAACATGAAAATAGGAAATCGGTCATATAGGTAGTCAAGTAAAGTTTTAACAATTTATTAATTAGGTAATTAAATAGGTTATATTAAACATAAAATATCTATCTCTGTGGATCACGACAGTTACACTACTAGCTAAAAATAAAAGCCAATATATTTCGAACTGTTATTGTATACTAAAATTATTGATTTGTTTGCGTGGGTTCCTGCCAAATAAAGCACTGTTTTCATCGGAACTAAATGTTTGCTCTCGTAACATTATCTTTGTCCTGTGATTAAAATCAATTCTTTTATTTTCTTTTTTTTTAATATATATTAGCGAACTGATGTGGTATTATGAAAAATTTACTCACAACAATAACTTATTAAAAGTGTATCATTTATCGTAATATAAATTTCATAGCATAATCTCAAAGATGCTACATTTCCCTTCCTTTGTGTAGTATCAGTGCTAAGTACAAAATACAATTTTATAGTAAATACTTCATTTTGAACACATATGAAAAATCCAAGACTTTGTTTTATGACTAAGAAGTCTTAGACTAGAAAAATGGGCTAAAAACTGTTACCAGGGCAATTATCCGACTCTGGGATCGAATTTTGGACATCATATTTAAACCGCTAGACCAACGGGTCTTCACTATATAGTAAGTGCTGTCTTGTTGAATACAAGACAGCACTTGTCATTCTTCTAAACGGAATAATTCAGCTTGAATTTCTTCAAGAAAGCGTCCAGAAATAACTAATCGATTTAAGATATTCTAGCTGTAGAGTTTGGAACTGGATTCAATTACTTTAGATAACAATGGTAACAAAGAATGTTGAACAATGCGTGTTTACGAGAGCTTTCTCTCGTAAAAGTTAAAATCTTTTTGGCCTAGTTTCAGATACAACTGTGGTAAATTATCTCATGGATAGACCAGATCTGTTATGATAGATTTCAAAACAAATGAGAAGTCAATTTGATGATACGGATGGTATAAGTTTCCCGATGAACATTATACATAGTGAAGGAATTGTCCCTGAAGTAATTTTCAATTAACTGTTGATTATAATACCTACCTTCTGTTCATTGTGTCTCCCAAATTAATTGATGACCTCGGTATGGTGAGCTATATAATTCAAAAGATAACTACTGATTACTTAAATTAATTACTAATGCGAAACACGGAATCTTTCTTATTAAAATGCGTCTATAAGTCTAGTTATATCAAATAGCATCAGACCCATTCCAATCTTATAAATATTATAAATATCTCATAATTTTATCATAATATAAAATCCTTTCTGCTTATATAATAAAAAGGTACAGCCAATTAAATAAATAAATAAGATACAAAGAGACGTCAGTCTCTTTAGTGTGCAATCGAGTCTTATTAATATTTATTATTAAAGCTTACGCTATTTATAATTTATCAGAAGTAGCTAATTTAATTTCTGAGCCATCAACTTAGTAACAGAATATTTCAACACCTTAATGTTCCTTTACCTTGAAAACTTTAATCTATTTATTATTAAAAAGTACTTTCATGTCAGGAAAAAAGATCTTAATTCTACTCAGACAAAGTAGTTGGAAGCCATTACCAGCAAAAAAACATGTTTTGAATAATGATTTTTAAAATTATTTTCGCAATATTTTGCCCTATTTGTACCGGCCAAGTAATAGTAGGTACTACCCCATCTTTTCCTGTAAGTTTCAAGTGAAGCATCATACATAAGAAACACGCCTCGATGGTCTAGTGGTTTGAGTACCGGGCCGTGGTCTCGACGTCATGGGTTCGATTCCCGGGTCAGGAAAATGTGTTTGTTTTTTCAAACACAGCCCGGGTTTGAGATCACCAATCCGTATTTGGCGAGCATGGTGATTAAGCTCAAAACCCATCTTAGTTACTAAAAATTAATCAAATAAGGGGGGCCATTGCTCTGTACTGGGACATTAAAAGGCTGATACTTTATATCGTCCACCGTACTGCTGTGTCCCGCCTGCTAAGCATAGTAACTGTTGGCATAATCCTTCATTTAGGAAGGCCTTTGCCCAGCAGTGGACTATAATAATCTAATGATGATAACTTTCTTCTATTTCAGAGTTCTTCACTAACAGACCTTATCTCGGCGTTTGACACAAAGGCACAATCACACACAGACCTACAGAAAGTGACGGCCTTCAGCGGACAATTCGACAAGAACTTCAAGCCCACGTTCTCAAAGGATGAATACGGAAAGTAAGTCAATGTAATTTCTAACTATTAAACATATAATTATTGGAAATACATAATATTTGCGATTTTGAAAGAATTCTGAATTCAGCGGCACAATCTTTCTTAAAAATTGAAAATTGAATCAAAATGTATTTTTGAAGTCTACTGCCGGGTACCAAGGTATAATATTTAATTGCCTAGTCCCAAACTAAGCTCGAAGCTTGTTTTGTGGAAGCTAGCGAACGGATATTTATACTTAAATACTTTTATAAACATCCATGACTCGAGTACAAATTCCGATATTCATCTAACAAACATTTTCCCCTAGCGGGATTCGAACCTGCGCCCCTGGATTTTGTAGCCAAGGTCTCTGACCACTAGGCCAACGGGCCCATAGAATTTGAGAATTACATTTTTAAAAGCAACCTTCGTTGACTATGCATATAGCAATGAATATACATATTTACTCGCTTGTTGCTATGTAAGACCAATCCCCGCGCTGAACTCTAAAGACCTTCTCATCGATTGAAATCACTTGTTGAAGTGTGTTGACGAGTTAACTGTCAAGTGCAACACACTTCACTGGTAGATAATATTACCTATAGCAAAACAGGTTTCAGTCGCTTCTGAAGTTTAATCAGCTCTATTTGTCAATAATGCATATTTCTACTCATTTTTATTCCAAGTTCAAAGGATTAGAGTTCAATAGATCAAAGAAATTACCAAATCTTCATTTTCAAATCATGTTATCTGTGTGAAAGAATAAACGATAGACCAGTTTAAAGAAAAAATCCTTGACATGGAATATATAATATACACAAAAAAATTATAAAATTTCTTAAATATACATTTTTAAGTATATATACTTAGAATATTAAGTAGATACAATATAATATTGAGAGAATGTTTAGCGTCCCTTTTTAGGGTTTCGTAGCCAAATGGCAAAAAACGGAACCATAAGGGTTCCGTTTTTTGCCATTTGGCTATTGCAGTTTCGTCATGTCTGTCTGTCTGTCTGTCTGTCTGTCTGTCTGTCTGTCTGTCTGTCTGTCTGTCTGTCTGTCTGTCTGTCTGTCTGTCTGTCTGTCTGTCTGTCTGTCTGTCCTGGCTCGTTCTCCGCCGTTTCTGAACCGATTGTCACGAAAATTGGTGGAGAGATGTATAGTGATAATTCAAGAATTGGTTTTTAAAATAATCGAAAAATAATTATTTTTGCCCCCCCCCTCCCATACAGCGAAAAGTAAATTCGAAAAAAAAAATTCGACTCACCCCATCGTGTGGGGTATCGTTAAAAAGGTATTTTTAAATACAATAAAACTTGCCTTGAAACCATGTGGATCAAACACCCCAGTCTCTAGATATATTAATACAAAGTTAAAATTAGAGCGCCCCTCCCCCCCTTAACTTTTGAAATACTATTACAATAATTATGAAAAAAATGTCCTGTATACCTCCAAGTAAGTACTTTCAACGAAAACTATAGCGAACTCTGTATCATACATAGTTATTTTTATACAACTCGACCAACTTATGATGTGCAGTTGCCCTTACTAAATGGTGTCTTAAGCGGTCGGGCCATCTTTTAGCTACGGAACCCTTTCATGGGCGTGTCCGACACGCTCTTGGCCGGTTTTTACTAATTTATATTTTTCTTTACACTTATACTTTGTATTCTGCATTAGAATTTGGATATCACTTTCTGTTTAATTTAATTTGTTTTTCGCTGAAATGCGTTATTGAAATAATTATCTTTAATTATAATGAATTCAATTTTAAGTATTAATCCTTCACTTATTGAATTTTACGTCATTCTGCGAAATAATTATCATAATTTTCACGAAATAAAACTAGACTTGATTTATATGAATGTTATTATCTTTTTTTACGTCTGATGTTACAATTAAGTTGTTTTCTAGAAAGTAAGGAGGGCCCTTACTTTCAACCTTTGCAACCTATTTCTACTTTATTTATACACAAGCGGCCGCCCTCGTCTTCGTTTCCAAGAATTTCTATTTCCGCACACACTGTGTTATATTATATAGCTTGCATTCAATGACATATACCTAGACTATCCAACACAAACAGAATTTTTCAAGTTTTTGATATTAGCGCGATCAAACAAACAAACAAACTCTTCGGTTTTCGTTTGTCAACAGCTGTGACTTTACACGTGTACAAAATTAAAGGCATCTAAAAGGTTCTTACTTTGAACTACTTAATATTTGCGGAAAATCTACTTAATATTTGCTCAGTAAACATGGCGATAATATAGGACAACGTTTGACGCTAAGAGCGGGCATTGACAAGTCTTAGAAGGTCGAATACCTATCAAAAAACACTCATTCGTATTTCAGCATTTCTGGGTCAATAATATCAGGAAAGATGGGAATGTAGAGGAAGCCACACAATGTCACGTTTTCGGAATATTAAAGGAAATCTTATTACTTTCGTGATCTTTTTGTCCTACGTTTCTAGCGGTAGGTCTGCGGAGCTCAAATGGGGACGTAATAGGGGTTTAAAGGCGGCTAACGCCAACCTTAAGGGTTGTGGCTGTCTATGAGCAGCAACTACAACTTACACACTTACCCTTACCCCTAATTACTTAATAGTTATTAACCGCGCCTTTGGTCGGGATAAAATTTAAGCATCACCTAAGTCAGCCCTACCTCTATACTAAATTTCATCCAAATCCGTTGAGTGGTTTCAGCGTGATTGACGGACAAACATCCAAACAGAAGCACGGAATCATCATTTTTATCAGATAATCAGTTGATTCAAACCTGCAATGTCCCAACCAGTCTGGGAAAACCAACACAATGTGAAAGTGATTCCCCGAAGAATTCGAACCCACGACCTCCGAAGTTTTAGCACAGCGCTCTAACCACTACACCACAAATGCAGTCTTATTTCACTCCACCAACTGCAGCACCTATTTCTTTGGTTATAAATTGTTTGTTTTCTTTTGTTTACAGGCCAATCCCTGGTTCAATGACAGAATTCAGAGGGGCTGAAGCACAAGCGAGAGTCTGCACAGAAATGAAAGAGTTGTGTGAAATCATCAACGAGTACGGAAAGCCGCCGTGCAAGAGTTTACTACCTCCTGAACTGAAGGATGCTACAAAAGTCATCTCTTTTGGTGCACTATTCACGGTAAGTCTATAATAATATATATTTATATTATATTTTTACTAGCGGCCGCCCGCTCTTCCATCCGCCTGATTTCGGTTTACATAGTACTATAGTAATACTATAGCTTGTAGCCTTCCTCCACAAATGGACCATCCAACACAAAAATAATTTCGCAATTCCAATCAGTAGTTCCTGAGATAGCGAGTTCAAACAAATAAACTCTTCAACTTTTTTAGATTAGTATGGATATGCAGTGAATGTGATTATATGAGCGCGATCTGACCTCCTTAAACCTTACAAAGATACCCAGTCAATTTTTAGATCATAGTCGGGGACCAACAGTTTAACGGTTCTTTAATGCGTACGAGCAATTTTATTTTATTAAATTTAAAGATTTAAGTGTTTTTTTAGCAATATGCTTGAAAACTAACTTAATCCTTAACCTGCCTAGGTAACAACGTACATCTGAAAGTTAGGCGGCATACCTGCCCATAACAATAGACAAAAACCCAGGATGAGTAAATGCCACGTCTTACCTTTATTCTGCTGACAGTGTCTACATACAACAAAAAAGCTAGCAGAGGATTGCTCTGCTTCCATTACTCAAGATGTTGAGTTAACTACAGTACCTTCACAAGCAATCGTATATTTATCAGGAAAACAATATTGCTACTTTACTATTTCACGGAAAAAAGGCTGCAATAGTTGTTATATATCATTTTTGCCGTTTCTTGTATAGAAGTAATAAGACTAAAGAAAGAAGATCTTTGATCTTGTAAATTACTTTTAGATATTTTTTATGCAATATTTTCTTTATTTATTACGCAAGCCAAATTCATTTGAAAACGTGAATTACCACATAGTTGAAAAATTATTATTCAAATTATTGGTTTGTTACGATAAAATGCTTTTTTAAACCTTCATCATATTTATATATTCACTTGATATTTACAAGTTTTATAATCAAAACTTTACTTTAACTTTTCCGTTGGAGCGATAGTAAGGTATGGGTTAACTTTACGAGTTAACTTCTGTAGTACATATGCTTTTATATTTATTAAGTTTTTTAAACATAAGAGAGTAGTATTACAGAGCAAAACAGTTTTACCCTTTTAATAATAATACCCTCCGGCCGTATTCGGCCATGGCGGCCGATCTTACGATCAGCCAGGTACGCAGGATATATTATAGTGCACAAGTGAGTGCGCAAGCACAGGTGCACTCCCTATTCCTTCACTCTCATAATTCGGTGGGACAGCAACCTGACACGACCGTAGAGAGATCAGGCGCAGGACCAACGGCTTAACGTGCCTTCCGAAGCACGGAGGAGCTCGAGATGAAATTTTTCGGTCACCCATCCGATGACTGGCATCTGCGAACGTTGCTTAACTTTAGCAACCGCAGGCCGAGTGCGCTAACCACTGCGCCATCGAGCTCCTCAAACCCTTTACCCTTTTACTGTGGTAGTAAATACCTAATGCCACATTCGAGCACACCAACGACAAGACCGGAGCTGAAGACAGTCGCCGTGGCCGAAATCGGCCGTGACATCATCATCATCATCATCATCAAATACATAACCTTTTAAAAATTGTAATGTAATCTTCGGCTGGAAATGGTCACACGAGTGGATAAAAACATGAGTTCGTATTTTCAGCCATTGTTCACCCAGCATTGTTTCGCATGCCGACAAAGAAAATCTAATTTAGGAAAATTGAATATTTGAGCTAAAAAATATTCGATGTAATAACAATATTACAAATAAAATAGACTCCGACGACATTTCAAATTAAATAGGACATTATTTAGGACGCCGCATTCCACCCAGAGGGCTGCGTGCCTACCAAATGAATTAACATTTAAAATATTAGAAAATTCCTGGAATAAAAATCTAGATTGGTCTGGAAAAAATGACCTAGAAAAAGATCGGAAAGGACGTCGGTCAAGTGGCAAAATTACACAATCAAAGGTTACATCATTGGGTAGATAAACAGAAACATTTAAAGTATTAACAAGATAAGCAAAGATAACTTAAGTTGAGAGCTTTGTAAATATTTCTTTAGGAAAAGTCTAGATTTTCGCTTCAGGCACGTGAATACACAAAGTCTTTATGAAAATCTCAAAATTCAATAATGCTATTGTTTTATAAGTTCCCTTTGGACCTGTAATTTATAATGTCGGTCCTTTATCATATGTCCACACTTCTGTCGCAGGCATTAGATATTTGTCTCCTATCTCATGTATGTGATGTCCAAATGAAATTTGCCAAGCGTGGTGATAAAACTAGTACTCACCATCACGGTGATGCCAATTACCAATGTTTTTAAATTCTTGTGCAAACTTAGGAAAGCTGAATAATCATCTTTTATTTTAATTAGCAATACTAGAATAACATTAACTTATCTAAAGAGAAGAGAAGTAGAAAAACACAAATACAGACACGGAAACACATTAATCCGTACAATGCTCTAAACGGTATTAATTAAAACCACAAAATTGTGAACACACGTCAACGTATCCTCAAGAGCCCAGGACAATGAACCTTATGTAACTATAGTTGTATATAACCTCTATCGTAATTCCCTTGCGCGAGGGTTTTCACGTAGCCTCTGTTTCTATATATCGGCACGTGTCTGTATTCTGTTCATAGATTTAAATCATAAGATATGCCCTCGCCTTAAGTTGTCGAATCGCTCTGGCAAAGGTCCTGTAATTTAAAGCTTCACATTGCATTTAATTCGCGGTAATGTTCTTTACATTAGAAAGATACTTAAAGAAAGATGCTTAGGAACCTTATACGCTATTACAAACGAGTGAAGGCTTTATTGGAAGGGAAGAAGGGGGAAGGGAAGACTTAGAAGAAATTTCATTCAGCAAACAAACAGAAAGCTTAATGTCAAGGCGTATATCCTCACAGAATCCAGAGAAAAGTGTAGTGTAGTTGCTTCACCAACAAGAACAACGCTCTTAATTGAACGTCAATTTTTAAAAGAGGTAGAGTTAAGAGGAACTTCCACTCGAATGAGCCACTCGTTTGGGGAAGTACCTCCACCTTACAGAAAACACACGACAATACATTCCATGCCGCGGTTTTCTAGAATCGGGCCATATCTAAAGATTTAAATCTTTGACTCTGTACATACGTTCCATAAGCTTTAGATGTTCTGAGGTACTCCGCTGGGCACTCGGGAAATATGAACGTTGCACATCCCTGCAGTGAAGGGTGAAGGCTGCTTGTAGCCAACTTCTTATGCAGCTTGATAGGTGTGTAAATACATTGAAAACGGAACCTTACATGGCATTAATAAAATAGAATATAGGGTGTAGATTTCTGGGGAAGGAAAAATATTTTACTGCCTTACTGGAGATCATAGTGTAATAGCACTTTATAATTATTGTGTTATATTTATGCTGGTATGGTTCTGATACCCTTGTGCGTTTTGTGATGTCCATGGGCAGCGGTGACCACTTACCCTTATGTTCGTTTGCCTCCCAATAATATATTTATCTAGTAAGGGAAAAATCAAATAGACTTTTGATTTCTGCATATTTTGATAAACTGATTCTTTAATCATCAATCAAATTCTGCCTTTACACAGACAGTCGACTTAGTCGGTTAGCTACCGCCACTCTTACTATATTGCACTGTGGTAATTTGAACTTACATCGGCTTAAAAGAGACTTGTAATCAGGGCACCAAATTATCGAAAAATCTAAAATGTTAATATTGTCAAGTAGTCAACACTTTCTTTCTTTCCCTCAAAAGAATAATGCGTAATGACCCTTCGCCCTGGGTTGCGCGCCACTGCCAAACTGATGAAACATCAAAAACAACAAGTCTGTCAGTGAAAAATGTTTTACATAACGCGAGCCGTAAACAAAATGTTATTGGCAATTCAAGAACGCTATGAAATTTTTAAAATACGAGATGAAAGTTGTTTTGTTATCTCGGGCCACCTGCCTAATTACAGGCGTCGGCAACAGTTCATTGTGTTCTAAATTTACCTCCGTTATGTCACGAGGAAGCTTGGCAGTGTAAGAGTAAACGGCATGGTCTTGACAAAATGGTCGCGGTTGGCCCAAGTTGGAAGAGGACAGCGGGTTTGGGGTATGACTAACGTTCATTCATAAACTATTTGATGTCTTCAGCGACATGATAACATCAGGTAAAATAGCTATCAATTCAACTGGACTTCACTTCACATCAGTAATAATTATTGATTACTCCGTCCGCGTGGATTTCGATTTCCAATATCCTGTGTTATTCTGATGTATAAGCTATATTGTGGTAAAGTTTCATTCAAATCCATTCAGTAGTTTTTACGTGAAAGAGTAACAAACATCCATACATCCATACATACAAACTTTCGCCTTTATAATAGTATAGTAAGATAATCCTGGATCATGGTCAAAGCGAACCCCACACATAAACGGGATAAACGCTAGGAGGATGATGGTGGTTTTCCACCCAGTTTTCTCGCATACGACGTCAGCCAATCTTTGATTTACCTACATACGCAGAATACATAGTGCACATTACAACTGTGCGTTACCGATTCTGGTTTATCCGAAAAGCTAAACATAGACACAAAATTATTGTGAGTCGGTATATAATGGACTGGGTAATATTATCAGTAACCACTTTTTATATAACTACCAGTTTTTCAAAGCATTGTTATCGTACAATATCACTTTACTAAGATTTCATTGAAATCATTCATCTGACTTTTACATCAAAATTCTATTCCACCTAGACAAGTTGAAAATCAATCGTTTAAGAATAAAAATAGGTCAAGAACAAAATGTCAGACAGACACCTACTCGTATTTATACCAAACATGTTTGTAACAATTCTCTAGCGGATATTAACTCTATATTCTCCGTACAAGGTCTGTCGAGTCAGACAGTTACATAGAAAAGGCCCAGATTTACCGTAATCCAAATTAGTCTACCCACATTAATCCCAATTAACTCATTATTGTAAGCTGAAGTTCGTGCCTTGGGCGCAAAGTGAGGTCATTGGCGAGTGTCCGTGCTATAATAATGAACTTGGCACCACATTTTCGCATGATACATACAGAAAACATCTTGGTTCACGAAAACGTCACGTTCAGTTATTTAGGAATGTTGTTGCTAGATTTCCTGTCATATTTCAAAGGAAAGACGGGGAATATTCTATGATTTAATGAATGAAAAAAGTGTGCACTACTGGGCACATTTTTACTCTGTCCGCGTTACGGTTTCTGCACACATAGTGTTATACTATAGCTTAAAGCCTTCCTTTACAAGTAGACATTCAAATAGTTTTTTTCTCAAACGAACCATTACTTTCTTAGAATGGCGCGTACAAACAAACAAACAAACAAACGTTTCAGCTTTATTATATTACGTATTAGATAAGTCTTACATATGCTATAGATGAGAGACACAACAAGACTTATTCACGTATTATTCACGGAGGTAACTCCTTCTTGAGTCGATATCTTATTTATGAGGGTCGTAATCTTAGTTTAAAAAAATAAACACTCTACTTTCTTGGCAATTACAATGTACTTATTCTACTTATAGATATCTCAAACCTTTTAAGATACGTACGCACTTTACTTGTTAAATTTATTCTTTGAGATTCCCATATTTTCTGCCACTCAAACACAAATGTTGCAATTAATTATCCTCAAGTGCTTTTTGCAACCCTTACTAATAACATTTTGTCTAGACAAATACAGAAAGTAGGTGTACACCCATATCCATGATTTTGCCAATTATGTAACCTACGTTGGGAGATTGCCGCTAGACTTTCGTTACCCTTTATTTGAAAGCCAGACTAATTGGACCGTGGCTACAGTCTTTCTGACCTAGCTGGCCAGGTTTCCTCGTCTTATTATTTTTCGTCACTGCTAAGCATTAATAAGTTTACAGGAAATCCTATTGTTTACGTATATCACCGATTCATTGATCAATTGAGTAGTTATATTTTATTAAAAGCACAGGTAAAGCCAAACATAATATGCTTTTCAAATGCGCGGCTTCAAGCAATGCATGTTATGCTGAGCATATTATGCTGAGCGGTGGCCTTTTTGGTGCAGAGCAACAAAATGTCATTTCACATTTGTAAATTGTGCAATTTCTGTGCCAAATAAAAACTTTTTCTTTCTTTATTTCAATGACTTTACAAAGCTTCTCTACAGTTACACTTTAATCTTGTCAAAACAATTTGCAATGTAACAAGTGCAATTCCGTTTATTTTACGAATTCGTTGTGGTATTCATTGCATACTTCAAAAACTCAACATTTCAGCAATTCTAAAACGAAACGTTGAAATCGAGACAACATAAATAATGACGAAGGAAATCGCAAATAATCTTATAAATAGTTATTACCGCCGGCAACAGGAGATTCCAACGCATATATTGTTTTATCTTGATATCTCAGATCAGTGCTGTAATCTAAGAGTATGACATCTCCTTTCACACAAGATATAACAGACAGCTGTAATGGAAGCTGTGTTTGAGAATAGACGTGCTTTAATTTAATTGACAGACCTACAAATCTTGGAATTCAAATGTACGTAGGCATTGTGAAAATTTTACACTATCATGAGAAGTGATCACATTAGTCCCTCTCAGTATTTCTGTTGAGTCCACTTTTTTATTAGGAAGTACTCTTTTTCTTTAAGCCATAAGAACCGCTGTAAGTAGTGTAGCGAACTAAAACAAGTTATTCTTAAGAGGTTATAAGACAGAGGGCAGCCACCAATAAAATAAATATTTTAGATCAGCATGTGCCTCTGTTTATTTTGACGCGACCTTCACACCAACAGGCCTAATGAGTTTCAAATATCGATCATCTTTCAAACCTGAACAATATGACTGTTTAACAAGTGTGTGACTATTTAACTATCAACTGAGATTTATTTCAACATTATAATCCGTTCCGGTCCGCTAATAAAACCCTGGTCCCGTCATCTTGATCACCCTGTCTACATGTGACTTTTATTGCGTCACCTAAATAGAAACTTACAAAGTAGATACACTTTCACATTAATTCATTGTCAATACCCAAACGCAATTATACTGACAGCCAACGCTATAAAGTGATTTGGCTTCGCGACATAATGAATTCGGATCATAAATCCTCAGTCCAAGAGCTTAAACGCAAATGAAACGTGCAAAAATCGTGCGTCAGACATTTATTTTGTATAAAAATCACGCGTTAGACATATCATAATGAATTTAAAACGTTTCTGTAAATGATTTTGTAAATATTCAACAACCTTGACCAGGTTCCACATGTTTTTAATATCAATAAACATATCGGCGCCGTTCAATGGGCGGTTTTTTCAAGGCAAAGTCTTGCACGTCATTTCTCAAGACGCAATCTCGTATTATCGTCAACGCTCTCTTTGTTAGACTCAAAACAAATATAATGTACGATGATGTTTATTTGTTCTGGCAGATAATACAAAAATGTTATGACAATGATGCGCTATAATAATAATATTTTATGACGGTAATCAGTGAATAGATTTGTGGTACGTCCGCTTAGTAAAAATCCAGAGAATGCGATGCTAAACACATAAAACTTCGAATAACCGGATGAAATAGACAAGAAATTCTCAGATTGCTTTTTCTGCAATTTAACTACACTTACCTTGGCTTAAAAAGTAAACTTATTGTGGTATACTTACTTTCAATGAGCATACGAAAAACATGAATTCCATTGTTTCTTAAGTAAGTAGGTAGCTAAAGCACAAAAAATACTGCAACACATAAACAAAAATTAACGTTTAGAATTCTAAACATCCCACTTACAAAAACGTAACGTTCCACACATATTCCACCTGCTATACTACCTGCCAAAAAAATTGACAAAACATATTGTCAAAAACTGTGAACATCAACCACATATTCATCCCAAAACTTCTTTTGGCCAAAATATGAAAAAAGATCGTTCTTTACGACAACTTAAGTGATCGTAAAAAGCGTGTGGCTTGCGTACAAAGGGTATTATGAATATGAAGGGTAAATGACTGCTGCTTTTTCTGCGTCATAAGACTTATAGGTCTAAAATTATCTTGAGGCCAAGGTTAGGCGCCTTTTTTGGTCTATTAATTTTACCAGGTCACTGATATTTTACTTCTTTTTAGTTACGTTGCAGTATTTTATAAGAATACATATTAATGTGCCAAAACTGCAGGTTTAGCTAGCTTGCATATACGGCTGCATTACATGTGGGGCTAAGGACTTTAACATCAAAATTAAAAATATTTTTATTTAAATAAAAAGACACACAATCAAGCACTTTTGAATCGTCAAAACTAATAAATTTAAAATATTCTTATTCTCTATATATTCTCTCGTAGATACATATAATATATTAATATACATATACTTACATATTTCCCGCAACTCTAACTGGTTCGGATTGTTGTTACTACCGATAAGATACCAGCAAGAACCCACTACCCACTAAAAATCCTGCGATTTCCTTCGCTCCTTAGTTACCGGTTCTCTTACCTGGCGAGCGCCTGGTAAATTTAATTATTTATTTATTAATTTGTAATCAGGCAACGCAGGCCCATAGATATATCCCTTATTATTTAACATACATAAAAATATAAGAGAAAAATGTAATATAAATTCCCGATCCCGATTTTACTTAAATACCTAGTAACTAAGGCGGATATTAGGTACAATAATCTACATAACAATGCTACACGTATCTAATATTTGAACGGTATAAGCTTTTGTCAGCACTGGTTAATATAACGCTTTGTCCCAATCTTGACAGGGTAAGCTCATAAAATAATCCAGGTTTGGAAGTCCGGTGCGACTGCCGTCAAACCTTAGTAAAGTTTAATAAGGAAACTAAACCAAACAATTTATAGTTACGTTACCTCAGTAAAGTTTAATAAGGGAACTGTACCTATTTAATTTAAAGTTGTGTTGTACCTTGAAAACTACATTAATTTCTTTTCAAACTTTTCCTGACGTCGATCATAACAATTTTTGGGCTTCGCAAGCAACATCGACGTCACTGTTTTTGTATTTTTTTATTGGGAGAAAAACTAACAAGAGGTTCCCCTGATAGTAAGTGATCACCGCTGTCCATGGACATCAACAACCGCACAAGGGTCGCAGATGCGTTGCCTGCCTTTCAGACCCCATACCCTCCCCAACTGAGCTCAGGCAATCTTACTCACCAGCAATAACATAGCACAACAGTCATGAAGTGCTACGTCACTGTTGTCTTCTGTAAAGTGAAGGTATTTCCCCAAGCGAGCGGCTCATTCGAGTGGAAGTTCCACTAAGCCCTTTCTCTATTTAAATATATCTGTATATCAAGGCATTTGCTTTTATAAACCAAGTTTATAGAAAGACCGTTTATAGTTGAAACCGATATCTATAGAAAAATATTCCCTTCACCTAAATAAATAAACGCTTTTATTACACTGTGGCTTCTTCCTGTGTCCGCTGCCAACGACTACTCAGTCGATTCCCAAAAGATATCGATTAATTTGTTTTTGCGATACCCAAACGTTTATTTTCGACCACGGAAATATTAATCGATGCATGATGGTTTAAACCTGGGTACAAACAGGAGGCAATCCATCATAACTGGACAGTGTACGTCGAAGCGTGACGTCACAAATTCCTCGGCGGTCGTCTTCGCGGCCAAGTTTTATATTTGGATTCTCTTAGTAATGCCACAGTGCAGTAGGCGTCGTGCGTAGACTATGTCGGTAAGGAAATATTGTCGTAACATAGTGAGCCACATCGCTGGCTTAGTATGAATGGAGTGGCTTGAGATAATTTCATGACCTTAGAAGAAACCCCAGCCACCAAAAACGGTGTCTTTGTGGAGGCCCGATTGATTGATGATTGAGAAGAAACCCAACAACTTACTTAAAGTACTCATCAGACTTTTTCTTCAAACAGTGACACTAGAAGCATAGTTTTTAATCGTTAGGTTTGCCTTTGCCATACTTCGATATAAGCACTAAAATTAGAGCGACAGTCGCTTCTTAGAGCGAGACATCAGGTTGACAGTCTCCCGTTTAAATCTATAGCCAACGTGCTGTATCGCTCTTATTTCAGTGCCAATTTCGAAGTATCGCGAGAACGAAAATCTAATGTTTAAAATCTATGACTAGAAGTAGATTCATTTAGCGTAGGGAGTTGTACAGAAAATATTTCATAACATCACATAAATTAAAGCCTATATTAAACCAAATTTCCTGCTGTTTTCAGGCCGAAACCTTGATAGTTCTATCCATTAAATAAATAATAATTAATCGCTGTTGATTTAAACTGATGGAGGTATAAATTATTAATTAAAAAACTTGTTTTACCGAACCTCAGCTGCTATTTAATATCTCTGAAATATGAAACTTCGTGAGAGGCGGATATTTTCAAAAGCCACTATCACCCACTATTCTAGAATATATGGAGAGTGTTGGTTACTTAAAAGGAGCGTGGGTTCTTATTAAACCACCCTTTTAGTTGTGAAATGTCTTTTCAAATCTTCTGTAAAACCATTGTGGTAGCTTTTTGATTTAGAATTGTGACATTATCGCTAAAGTACAAAGTATATGATGATATTAATAGTTGACAAGTTGTTGGTGTTCCAATTATTAACTAAACTGTTGCAGTTTTTCTAAGGCTCGTATTAATAAATCGACTCAACTCTAAGCTCGATCTTGAGTGCGAACTAGATTATGTCATTCTCATATGAAACAGAACCTCAAGTTCGAACTCAGAGTTGAGTGCGATTTATTAATACGAGCCTTAGGGTCATAGCACACGGTGTATTTCAAACGCGCAGACGACGCGATTGATGCTGATTTTTGCGTTTGCAATAATGATACAAAAGTTACAAGGTTGCGATAGAATCTCGTTTGAATCGCGTATACGCGTGTAATCTGCGCGTCGTCTGCGCGTTTAAAATACGCTGTGTGCTATGGCCCTTAGATATGTTCTTAAATCACGGTCTAAGATAATGTTATTAGCGAAAAAAGTTTCTTCACACTTGGAGTATGTTATAATCGCGTTTTACCGCGTAAGTAAATAGGGTTAAAGCCTTAATCCTTTTACTCGTGGCACACTAGCCGACAATTGTTTGATTTTTTAAGTAGGTACTACTGCACGTGTTGATGACATAATATCAGTCTGTACATAATTCACGCGAACGGAGACGCGGTCGGCCTCTAGTACTTTTATTAATGGTATTCATTGATAATGTTAGTATTATGTTTTAATGAATACTCATTTCTCATTAGGCGAGCAGTATGCTTGTCAACCCACTACCTAGAAATCCTGACAAGAAAAGATAAGCTCAAACTATGACAGCAAAAAAAGCTAAGTCGATATACCTCCGGGCCATTTGTGTCCATTAACAAAGTAGCTTAATGACCAAATACCTTAATATTATCATAGTCTGCGGCCTTGTCTGCCAATTTAGGCAGAATTCAATATCTGTATAACTTACTCAGGAATTCCATTGGAAAATAAGTAATTTGATCCGAAATACTCTAGAACAGAGAGCTACAATTTATATTCCCGAACGTTTACTCTTCCGAGAGCAATATATGGGTCTCGAGCATTATTAAACAACCTGATTTTCCTAGGAGCACCTATGAAGTCAATTAGTTCTTACTAATTGAGTAGAAATGAATATTTATAAATTCCAGATGATTTTACGAACAATAATTACACTGGTCAACACTGATTTTGCCACATGAACTTTGATAGCCAATTTTGTTTTATCAGTCTACCCTCATTATTAAACCATAGCTGTCATAAGTCTATTAGCCTCACATTTGCTGTGATACGGTAATACTCATAACTAGTACTACGGCAGTAAATAACAGAAACGCTTACAAGTAAATCCTTTAAAAAATATTTGTTGTTGAATTTGAACACTTTTTTTTATTTATATGTCCCTGTGAATATGTGGAGAAAGTGTAATAATGATCCTAACTCTTTTTGTTATGTCTGCCATAAACTACATTCAAAAAACAACAGCGAAATATTACGAATCCTGTGTTGGAGTGTTATCACCAACTAGCGGCCGCCCGCGACTCCGTCCTCGTGGATTTCGATTTCCAATAGCCTTCCTCGTCAAATGGACTATCCAACACAAAAAGAGTTTTTCAAATCGGTCCAGTAGTTCCTGAGATTAGATCGTTCAAACAAACATACCCTTCAGCTTTATATATTAGTAAGTATAGATAAGTATAGATATAGATATTTTGGTTTTTCTGGTCCATCAAGACAAATCCTGGGCCCCACACATGTCTGTTGCATAATGTGTGTGAAAAATTTAACTGACTGGAAGAAAGGCGCAAACTTATGCCGTGTGCTGTACCCATGATATGGACTGAGCAGCGAGATCACGTTTCAGATTGCTACTTTTGTCTCACAAACATAAAAGGTAAAAATTACAAGAAAAAAACACAGTTATTTACCCTAACTTATCTTCGGCTATAAGATCAGTCTCTCATTGTAAAAAATTGCAAGAACTAAGGGGTTGTCAGCGACGAGCGCGGTAAGAGGTTCCATCAGGACATTTCTAATATGGAAAAGCGGTACCAGGGCAAATGGAGCCCAAATATGGTAGCAAATTACTGCTGAACAATTAAAAGGGACCAACTAGAAGCTGAATATTCAAGAAAATCTTAGATTATTAAGTCATTTATAAAAAAAAAATGCTTTTGATTTACGAGATCAGTGTTCTTTCTTAATATTTTAAATTACTCAATAGAATAAAATCCGTGTGTAGCAAATTTTTTTTAACTGTGTATTTTTTCTTACAATCACCAATTAAAGTAAAAAATATCAAAAAAGTCCATGTGGCACGACAAAGTTAAAATTTTGTTGACCAGTGTTATTTGTTCGCTGGTTAAGTAGTATTCTCTGGAAATACGCAAACATATATCCTAGAAGGCGCACATTTATATTGTTTGTGGATAGTTAATTACTATTTTTTTATCTCCTCTGACAATTTTTATATCCCCTTAAATCGGCATCTGGATTCGTAAATACATATAATGCGTCCAGAATTATAAATATTTAAAAAAGTACTTCCTTTTTGGCTCATACGAAAAGTAGAAAATAATATATATTTTTTATTAGAGTCCCTGCCGACCAATCCTAAAAGCATCGCACTCGTTTAGTGATTGAAAAATTAACAATAATTGACCAGTCGTCGATGAATAAAATCAGTTTATGCACGGAAGAAAGAAAGAAAGAAAAACGTTTGTTAAGTGTACAAAAACGTCGAATTGCACCAAACATAACAATAAACATATAAAATAAAATTAAAAAGACAATGAATATTAATGAAACACTCAAGTGCTCAGCATGTATGGAGAGGATGTACACAAAATAATCTTATTCCGTTTCAACAATAATTCTATTGCACTGTGGCTGTAGACGGTATGCCCGCATAATTAGCAACGCAAATACGCATCTCCCGCGCACCCGAATAAGGACTCGAAGTGATCCAGAAATACGCGACTCCGCTCAAACGCGTCAATCTTGATATTCACAGAGCAATTTCAGTGATCTAGCGGATTTAGTTTATTACGGCCTTCGGCGTATCAATATATTAGTTTAATTTTTAATTTTAGATTTTTATGATGTCTAGGCGCGGTGTTTTTGATCACCGTTTTTGGCAAGCGTGGTTGTTCTGCCGGTAGGTGTCATTGTGATGTCAACGGGGAAGTAGGACATGCATTGAGTAGGCTGATATTGCTGATAGTTTATATATATATTTTTATACCTTCATAAGGGCTTCCCTACCATTGATATACAAAAACCCCTACGCACTTATTTTTATCTTCAGAATCCGGATCAATATTTGTATTGTTACGTTTGCATTAAAGTGAATTTCAAGTGACCAATTTGACAACCCTTAAATGTTTAACTTATTTGTGTTTGATATAAAGATGAGGGCAAAATAGTATTGCCGACTAGGCAATAGCAATAAATAAAAAACTAGCGGCCGCCCGAGACTTCGTCCGCGTGAATTCCAGTTTTCGCCCAACATAATTAGTATTATGTGTGTGTAAAGATTAAAGTCCATTGAAAGCAATAATGAAGTATAAGAAATCGTGTTATTAGATATATTATCCAACAAGGTTTAACAGAAACTTCACTTGAAAATAATTATTATTCTTTAATAAAGGTCCCCAAAAATGAATGTAAATTTATTTTCTGTATAAAAAAACATTAAAATACCAAATACTTAATCCTAGCTATTTTATTGAAAAAGTAGGTACTTACATTAAAACGTGGGAGCATTTAATTTGTCTTACAAATTCAATTTGATATATCCAATAAAGTTCAACAGAAAGTTCATTTTAAATAATTATTTTAAAACATTTTCTTATTACTTAACTTGAAAAGATGAGATTTTATTTTCAAGAGTAAATTCAATATTATTGTCATCTATTGTTTCTTTGAATAAATACGTGGGTATTTAATACATATCATTTTATTCAATACATGACTAACTTGTAATACATATAATTTTGGCCTGCTATTTTTCCTCTAAATGAGTGAAGGTTAATAATAAAAAAAGTTTATTCGTATTGGTTCTATCTTTATTTTCCACACTTGATTCATCCATGATTCTACGCATGATCACACTAATAATAAGTTTATATGTTTGTCCGTCAATCACGCTTAAATTACTTAACGGATTTTGATGATTTTTAGAATACAGGGAGTGTATAGGCTGACTTGGGTAATACATTACCTTTTATCCTGATTAAATACTCCCATGGGATAAAACAGGAATATTGATAATTCCACGCAGGTAAACTCTACTAATTAATACAATTACTTGTGTTTTGAATCGGCACTGGCTCATTTTACAGAGCAGAAATAGTATTTGATAGAATACTGAACAACAAGTAGTAATTATAATTATTATAATTAGGTTTCGTGTCACTGCTAAATATTTGATCTTACGAGCCTTCACTATAATTATAGGTATAAAACCCAAGGTAACGACTAGTAACATATTAATTACTGTCATGTACGTTGTACGTCTTTCAAATCCCATTTCTACTATATTGTAGGTTCAAAGGTTGAACACGGAAATGAAAAAACTTAACTACAATAAAAACTTCTGTAAGTGTTTCCGGAATTTCAAACAAAGAACATGCGAAGTAAATTCTACAACAGTGCATTAAGATTCTCGGAATATTGCTGTTGTAGTTTGTACATACATACTATTTATATTTAAGTACTGGGACGTCCTAACAGATCGAAATCCACTCAAGAGAGATACGTTTCAAGTGAAATATCTCTATGTTCTTGAAGGATTAGTTTCGCATTAGTTCTGTTAGTAGAAACGCTCACAACCAACCTGTTGAGTGTTTGGTATTCTACTACCGAACGCTTTACTAGAGTGCATCACAAAATATTATTATGTTCTCTTGTATCAATGCAGTAGGTATTCATATTCTTTTGTACTTTGTATATTTATTCTAAGCATTTTTGGGATAGGTATTCTAAGTTGACATTGCCTCATTTTCTTCCCGATGGTGCAGTTAGGATTAGCGTTCACCTTTTATGTAGGGAAATGCTTGCGACACTGTGTGTCGCTGAAACCTCAGATGGAAGGCTAGTTTAAAAAAAGAAAAAAAAAGGTGGAAGTCTACTTTACAGATAAACATATTAATTTCTGCCTAAAAAAGTAGTGCATTATTTCAATTGTTCTATGCTTTATCAGTACTGTATTTTTGGTGACCTGAGAAACAAACTTATTTGATACTAGCGACCCGCCCCGACTTCGTACGGGTTTAACTAAGTTTATTAGTGTTTCTCTACTATATTATGCATGTATTATACATAAAAACCTTCCTATTGAATCACTCTATCTATTAAAAAAAACCGCATCAAAATCCGTTGCGTAGTTTCAAAGATTTAAGCATACAAAGGGACATAGGGACAGAGAAAGCGACTTTATTTTATACTATGTAGTGAAGCATTAGTATAAATAATTACAATGAACTATTATTGCCGAGCATAGAGTCATATTAATCAAATAGGAAGCTATCGATCTCTTTCAAAGTGGAATCTTCACTTACACTTGCAACACTAGCTGTTCGCCCGTTCCATTAGTCTTATTGGATTTAAGATTCTGTAATCAAAGTTTTAAAGTTGATATTGATTTGAACAACGTTTCGCTGTAGAGGCGAAAAGTTCGTCCGCGGTTTTTGCCTAGATAAGATTAAGTATAGAAACACACTAGGCGGAAAAAACGCGACCGAAGTTCGGCGTAAATACGCCTGCAATGTAAAGTATCAGCCTATTAATGTCCCACTGCAGGGCAAAGGCCTCCATCATTTGAAATAATGTTTTCGTTACAAAGATGGGTTTTGGCTTAATCACCACGCTTGCCAAATACGGATTGGTGATCACAAACCCGGGCTGTGTTCAGAAAAATCAACACAAAGTTTGCCCGACCCGGGAATCGAACCCAGGACCTCGAGACCAAGGTCCGGTACTTAAACCACTAGACCATCGAGGCGTCAATGCCTGCAATGTATTTATTTTAAATGGAGGATTACACACTACTCGGTAATAACGTAATTTTGTACGTCCCGTAGTTTTGTATAAAAATACATTCAAACACAAATTTTGACCCTGGTGTGTTTCTAAACCTACCTAATATTGACATCGTACCGCAGGAACGTAATTGCGATCGCTTTGTGGAAATGAGTTGTAACGGGACTTATGTTTACTACAAAGATTGCGTCTAAGCCTTACATTTTAATCGTTAGACACCTGAAAACTGTGGCATTATTATAATGAATGTGGCGTACGTTGGACACTTACTGTTTCATCGATAAGAAACAACTGTCGCTTCAAACTTTAGTATCAATTTTAGAGCGGGACGAAGTATGACGAAGCCTAGCGATTTAAAACTATGGCTAAACTAGCGGCCGCCCGCGACTACGTCCGCGTGGATTTCGATTTCCAATATCCTATATACATATATTGTGGTAAAGTTTCATGCAAATCCATTCAGTAGTTTTTACGTGAAAGAGTAACAAACATCCATACATCCACACATACAAACTTTCGCCTTTATAATAGTAGTAGGATCTACCAGCTCGCCTTATGGTGAGCTATCTCTGTGTATCTATAGATATATTGTTTTTTTATGTCAAAGAGATTGCATTGGGTAAAAAATGTTTAATATGTTAACAGATCTTACTATTTAAAATAACATACTTTTACATATTTATATAGGTCAGTACAGAAAGTATCAACTCGGCGAAAAAATATGTCAGATGTCAAAACCAACAAAGAATTTCAGCAAACCCTTGTATCGTCTAAGCAAACCTGTCAATATCGTCGCATTTGGGATCTGGTCTGATCTATTCAAACTTTTTAAGTATAGAAAATGATTAGAAGACATGACAAGACGATTTACAAAAATACTTTTACATACATATATTCACGTTTTTATATCAATCTTCATACTACATAATATAATGAAGGTTTTGTTTGTTTGTTTGAAAGCGCTTATCTTAAGAGCTACTTGAGCGAATTCATTTTTTTTTTTGGATAGTCGATGTGATGAGAAAGGCTTTAAGCTATAATATAACACTATGTGTTAGGAAACCTAAATCAAAGCGGACGGAGTCGCAGGCGGCCGCTAGTACTCAATAATACTCATACTTTAAGTGGGTCGTTCAGAAATAAATATTGCTGTTACAAAGTGTAGGTCGTGACATTTAAAAAGTAAATAGGAAATTAAAAGACTGTCTACAAGGACTTCCGAGAAACGTTGGCGAACATACTTATAGTCTTCTTCTATTAGAAAAATATGTTTCACTTCTTTATCTGGAACTCCGTATTAAGGAATTATTATAACTGACATCATTATGAAATACTAAATACTATCGGCGACCAGCGACTTCGTCCCCGTTGATTTCAGTTTCCACACACAGTGATTTATTATACATAGCTTGTAGGTTTTCTCGACAAAATTAAATGGACTATCCAACACAAAACTTTAATTTCAATCCGAACCAGTATTTCCTCAGATGAGCGCGTTCAAACAAACAAAACAAACAAACTCTTCAGCTTTTTTTGTTCACAAGTATAGATTTTTACTTTCGTTCGACATAAAAAAATATTAATGATTCTTAAGCTCTCAACAGATCGAGACGAGATATTAAAACGCCGCGTACTTTAATTTTCCAAAATGCTACTAATAAGGGTGACTCCCGTAATACGCTTTAACTTTTAGGATAATTGCGAAGTTTTAATTAATGTTTTGTTTCAGATCTACACTGTGATATCGGATAAGCTCGTCGGCATCCTACTGAGGTCCAGAAAGCACCAGCTGACTTACTTCGAAGGAGAAGTGTTATTCCAGGTGATATACCATTTTTTTTGCCGTCGATTACCTCTCAAGGCTAGTCCTAAAGATCTTTATCTTTCCCTGCTCGGGTACTAAGGAACACGACTGCGGTTTTACCTAACTCAGCCTAACTATAAGCCATAGCGCGTATATGTGTTCTCATGAAAAAAATAGGCATTCCATTTTAATTTAGCTATTTTGAGAGACAATGCGTATATGAATTGCAAATTCAATGTTAAGGTCAAACACAGAATTTTGCGGTTTCTGGCGACTGGGACCATAAAGAACTAGGACAAAGGTCCCAGTTCCTTGATATCTTTTTTTAAGTTGGTAGACTGGGCCCTTAAACTATTTGACTTAACTTATTTCTGATAACTGCATTTAACATATTGTGCTATTGAAACATTTATGATTCACGGCTTTGGGTTTTTGAAAAAAAAAGAAAGACCAAATTATGAGTAAGATCAGTACTTTTTGTTTTTTCTTATGATCCAACTGGTCTGGTTTCCCTTGTGGTTACGGAGGTCAGACGACAGTCGCTCCATTGTAATAACCAGGCATGTCAATTCAGGATCATAGTCGCAGCGTACCCTGGGCTCCAAGGAAATGGCCTAGGATGCAACCGGGAGAGGCGCTAGGATGATGATGATGATGATCAGTACTTTTTCTTGAATGCTCACTTAAATTAATGTATACCTTTCAGAAACGAGACGACGACGTGCCAATATTCCTGATACAGCCCATCCAAGACATCAGACAGTACTGCGATAACAAAGCAATGCAAGCCAGAAGATCGGTCTCCCCTATGCCTAACTAGAAGTCTAGAACTTAACTGTAACCAACTCCAAATTCCCCTCAACGAGTTACCCCTTTACCTACCAGTGGGTTATAAATTAGTGGGTGAGCGGGTCATCGCCCATATTATTCTGACCCCGTTCTGTTGTTTTTAAATGTAAGATTTACAATAATTTGAAAGTTGTATATCAATTTACACATAACATGAAGCATGGCAGGCAGTGTTTTTGTTAACACCGGATATGTCATTTCTTCTGTAAGATCAAAATAAGTTAGTGTCTGATTTCTACATATAAAGAAGAAATCACAACAACATCTTAAGAAGGGTTTTACTGTTCTTAAGTGTACCGTATGCCAACTGTATATGAAGGAAGCTACTTCTATAAAGTTTTGCCATGAAAATTAAGATTTTCGTGTTTTCCAAGTCAATATTACTTTCTACCCATCATGTGGACTAACCAACAGCTGAATATTTTAAAGCTCTGTAAGATTTTGGGTCTTTAGGCGTTTCGCACCGCAAGCGGTTCGAACCGCGGTGTGAATCGCCCAAGAGCCTCTTTTGAATGGGTCTTTTCGCACCACGGTGCGAATAGCCCAAAATCATTTTTGAATGGGTCGATTCGAACCGCAATGACTAAAGCAGTTTTCTTTTAAATGGGTGAATTCTGACAAATTTAATGAATTTTAATCACACATCTCATAAAGTACAGCCGAGCACAAAAAAACAGGCCAATCAAAATAATTTTATTACCACGTGAACATCTGTTAAATATGCCCACATTCCAAAAAATCAAGGAAAATTTGTTCGAAGTGGACTTACCGGTTAAGTACACAATAGACTAACTGGAAACAAAAGCTTCCAATCAGAAGCACCCTTGCACTTGCTTCTGATGATATAAACATAGTTTTAAGTTGAAAATATGGATCAAACTGTGATTATAAACCATAACCTATTGTTTTATAAATGATACAACTGTCGGCTATTGATTAGAAAAACTTAGAGTTTAGTTTACAAGTTTTGATTGTTGATTTTTTTGTGAATTTTCATGATAACCTAGCTTTTAGTATTCTTTTACTCGTATACCATGTTTTAAAACTGTTAAAAATTATTTTTTTCATTATTATCTTTTTTTTAACAATCCACTTTTCTTCTGCTCTGTACTTACACAAATCACTTTTATCAAATCTTTTTTATGCGTGTTTAAATGGGACTTACAGGAGCATTGTACCGTGGTTCGAACCGACCCATTTCAAAATAAACCTTGAGCGATTCACACCGCCGGTTCGAACCGTGGTTCGAACCGGCCCATTCAAAAGGGGCTCTTGGGCGATTCGCACCGCGGTGCGAATATCTTGCTGTGCGAAACGCCTAAAGACTGTAAAGACCCTTTTAGTATCTTGTATTTATCGGTCAGTTCATGATTTTGGAAACTTTTAAGATTACTTATGCGGCATTAAAACACGTGATCACAATCGAGTTCATAACAAAATAATAATGAGTTTGAACTAAAAACAAACAGCCATTTGTTAAAGAGAAATGTTATACTTGTGGATAATAAATAATATTTTATTTAAGGAAGTTGTTAATAAGAATGTGTGTATATTTTTGGGTCTTTGTACAAAAAAAAGGATTTACTCAATTTGGTACAGTTATTTAGGTAAAAATAAAATATTTTCGGAGCGTTGTTATTAGGTTAGAAATGATATGTAGCATAGAAAGATTATTTGAAAACAAGGGACCTCGTCTGTACATTTCGTAGAAGCTTTTGTTTGCTATATTTAATGTGTCTTGGCATGAACCTGGCAGTATATTTATTCTTTGAATTAATGTATTGTGATTCACCGGTATGTCACGGTTAAATCTATTAAAATACTTTAGTATCGCTTTGAATAAACGTTGAAAGTATGCTCACTAGGGCATTTCCTGAAATAACAATAACTCGTTTGTTTTCATACTTCTTGTGTTTGCAATTTAACGTCTAACACAGTTTTGATAAGAGTCTGTGCTTACATTTATACATTTCTAGACAAAGTTAAATTATACAGTTCAGTTGCAGTTATACAATTCTGGCGCTACCGATCTAATAATTTATTTGTCTATTTTGTTTTGTGAATTTCAGTTCAACAATTTTATAGTTTTAAGCTCCTGTACCGGGATGTTACCTTTTTTTCTTTATTCGTGAATTATTTTTTTTCTCATTTGACCACACTTAAATTTGGTCAAAAAAAAAACACTTTTTAATAATGTAATTATAGCCATGCCAAGAAAAATGTGTCGTTTGCTTCTGTTGCCGTAGTTTTAGCAGAAATGTATTGGTGCTTTGGCTATTTGTAACCGCTAATCCACTTAGGATAAGTCAATTACTAGATGGACTAGGATTTTATTAATATTTATATCAATGATGAAGAATTAGGTTAAAAAACAGGTCGTACAGAACCTAAGTAAAATACAATAATTTACTCCATTACTTAAACAAGATCCCTCTTCTCAGAAAAGACGAACAATTTTGTATGTAGAATATGTATTATGGTATACATTACAATAATATCAATAATTATTTTCAACACGAAGAACATATTTTATCAACAAAATTCAAATACTAATGAATGTTTTTATGTATTTTGTATAAAAATTAGTCACATATTTTACCTAATAACATGATAATATTGTGTTCTTATACTTACGAAAAGGCTTATCTAATCTAAATTTTATTTGTTATGACCATTATCGATATTTTTAAAGACAATAAATTAACTTTTAACAATAAGAACGAATTGATAAAAATAGTATCGAGCTGTGGGCTAAATTATTTAACATTAAATTGAATGCGGTTAACAAGCCATTAAGCCATTCACACTTCATGATAAGATTCAATCAACCAAACGTTAATTTGATTTTACAGTTCAGTTCAGCCAATGAAGTATTTTCAGTGCAAATTATTTGTAAGATGTTTTGAAACATCTGAACAATTCACCTAAATTAACGAAGTTCAATTAATGATAATAAAAACATTTATTTTAGAAACAAACCACACAATTGCAAAACTTATGACTAAGAATGTGGTAAAATTATAGACAAAACAAAGCAACAATGTTCTAGTCTCTCTAGTTAAAGTTAGATTTAAGTATTCTAGTCTTGAAGAAATTAGATAGTTTGCAATTTTTGTTATTTATAATTTAATCAAAAATGTGACAGTAATATTAATAAAAATATATTCAAACCAATCATTAACCAAAAATGAAATGATCATTCTGTTGAGTTTTGAGTAACCATTTTGATAAAATATTCATATTTTTCCTTTTAAGCAAGTTTTGTCCTTTTATAAAATCGCAGTCGATGAAATACACCTGTCTTGTTTAAAAATAACACTACCATTCATTTGTAACCAATTTAATACATTTACCTGACTTCAGGATAACATTTATTATGTATAATTTGCGAGATACTTAAAATCATAGAAAAAAGGCTTGAAAAGCTTTTTTGTCATGTGGCATAAATTATATATTTATTAATATAATATTATTAAGATATTAAATATAATCTTAAAGTAAATCATGCTAAGTCATTTGTAAATTACGAGTTTCATAAATTTTATTTAAGATTCATGATGTCAAAATTGTTTTATCAATAAACAATAATATTAACTACATTTCGACTTTAATTTTACAATTAATTAACACATACTTTACAAAAATTCACTACACAAGTTAAGGTAGACAAATCGTAGATAAAAGAACGAAGTATAAGGAGCTTCGTATTTTACTCTAGTCCTTAATTTTATTATATTTTTTTTTATTTTTTATAGAACTTTACTTTCATTAAAAAAAGAAATCAAGTCATAGAAATAATACAATCGTCCTAGTCATAAAACAGTAACAAGACAACTCTACTCAAGTTACAAGACTAATAAATTGTTCATTAATTGGATCGTCGTTTATACATTACCTATTTCCGTAACCTCTGTAGGAGGATTTACTTGATATAAAATAACTTTGAATGTAGGTGCGATCAGTGTACCTCTCGAAGTAGAGTTTCTATTTAAATAACTGTATCAAGCTTAAATTATGTGTATCACACTAGGCCGAAAAATGCGACCGAAGTTAGGCGGAATTAAATGGGGGATGATACACTGTGCCGAAATATAGTCGCATGATATTATTAAGAAAATGAACTTTTCCGCTTTGTGTGATTCTTTACTAAGTGACAAAACAAGATAAGCGGGAAAGAAACATTTGACCAGCGTTAATTTTCTTTACAAAATAACGCGACTTAATTTTGGAGCAGTGTCATCCTCTCTCTCTATTTAAATTCATTTTAAACTAGCGGCCGCCCGCGACTCCGTCCGCGTGGATTTCGATTTCCAATATCCTATGTGTTATTCTGATGTATAAGCTATATTGTGGTAAAGTTTCATTCAAATCCATTCAGTAGCTTTTACGTCAAAGAGTAACAAACATCCATACATCCATACATACAAACTTTCGACTTTATAATAGTAGTAGGATAGAGAAGCGTTATCCGGCCGAACTTCGGTCGCGTTTTTCGGCTTCGTGTGTTTCTATACTAAAGGTTATACACATAATTTCAGCTTGATACAATTATTTAAATAGAAAAGTAAGTTTTACTTTTGATTTGAATGCCACTTCTGAATTTCTTGTTAGTGAGTAAATCATTAGTGCTTCTTCGTAGAAGCAAGAGTTGTTTATTCTATGTTTAAGTTTTACAGTTTGTTTTAATGAATATGCCTTAATATTTTACTGAATATTTACTATGTCTATTTAAGAACCACTTAATTTTTAATTAAATACACTTAGATTTAAGCAATTCTGTAAAATAAAACACTCTAAATTCACTTTAAACAGTTGCATCAATTTAAAGTGTCTCATTAACAGTGTTAAAGATAAAGATAAGAGATGTTATTTATTCAGAAACTCCGCAGTTATAGTCCAGGAATTTTAGATTTTATCTGCGGAATAATTCCTAGTGAGCTGAATTTTTGTATACACCTTTATTATGATATTGTAATGATGATGTGAAAAATCGACATTGATATCGTGCCGGCTTAAAAAGTTATAGGGGTCCAAACGTCACGAAAATCAGTTTTTCGCAAATATCTCGCGATCTATTGCTCAGAGGTCAATAATGGTTTTATAAAAGTTGTTCGTCGTAAAATTGTCTACAAAAAAGGTCTGTTGCATTTTTCTGTACAATTAACCGTTTTTGGAATAGAGACTAGAACGCACTCACATATGGTATTGTATGCCGTACGGCGCATACCAAGGCATAAACCCTATTGTTTGTTTTTTTCCCTTTTTTGTTTGTGTGTTTTTTGTTAATATGATGATCTAGATATAGAAATATAAAGGACTTGTAATACTAGTACAGTCAGGAAAATAGGAATATCAAGTATAAAAAAGTAAGTGGCAATTTTTTTTGTCACTTTATAACTCAAGAACGGTCTCATCGATCCAAACCAAATTTTCAGGGTTTGTACAGACTATTTAGTATATGTTTTATATGAAGTTTGAACAAAATCGGTCGCTTCACTTTATACGTAGCGAAGCACGTACCGGGCCGCTAGTAATGATATAGATATGCAATGTGAATTTTAGCAATTTTGATCCACGATCTGCGGAAAAAATAAATAAATAAATAAATAAAATAAATAAATAAATATTTCACAACATCACATACATTGATCTGACCCCGTGTTAAGTAGCTTAAGCACTTGTGTTACGGACATCAGAATCAACAGTGGTATTACAAATATACTTAAATAAATAGATACATATAACACCCAGACCAGGACAAACAGACATGTTCATGCACACAAATGTTTGTCCTGTGCGGGGTTCGAACCCGCGACCTCTTGCGTAATAGGCAACATCTTGACCATTACACCAAGCGGGTCGTCAAAAAAAATCCTAGTGGGCTGAATTTTTGTACACACCTTTATTATGATATTGCGATGAAGGTGTGAAAAATCGACATTGATATCGTGCCGGCTAAAAAAGTTATAGGGGTCCAAACGTCACAGGACATTGCATATCTATATCATTACTAGCGGCCCGGTACGTGCTTCGCTACGTATAAAAAGAACGACCGATTTTGTTCAAACTTCATATAAAACATCTACTAAATAGTCTGTACAAACCCTGAAAATTTGGTTTGGATCGATGTGCCCGTTCTTGAGTTATAAAGTGACAAAAAAAATTGCCACTTAGTTTTTTATAGTCGATATTCCTATTTTCCTGACTATACTAGTATTACAAGTCCTTTATATTTCTATATTTCTATCATCATACTAACAAAAAACACACAAACAAAAAAGGGAAAAAAACAAACAATAGGGTCTATGCCTTGGTATGCGGCGTACGGTATACAATACCATATGTGAGTGCATTTTAGTCTCTATTTCAAAAACGGTTAATTCTACAGAAAATTGCAAGAGACCTTTTTTGTAGACAATTTTACGACGAACAACTTTTATAAAACCATTATTGACCTCTGAGCAATAGATCGCGAGATATTTGCGAAAAACTGATTTTCGTGACGTTTGGACCCCTATAACTTTTTAAGCCGGCACGATATCAATGTCGATTTTTCACATCATCATTACAATATCATAATAAAGGTGTATACAAAAATTCAGCTCACTAGGAATTATTCCGCAGATCGTGGATCAAAATTGCTAAAATTACTGGACTATTAGCCTTTCTTTTTAAATATGATTGGTATTACATAAATGTAATTGATAAAATAAAATGAAATGTCCTTTAGTTGATGTCCAGAGATGGTCAAAAGTCATACCCACAAATTCTTGTCATAAAAAATCCTTCTAGTTAGTTAGTTTAGTTCTATTGTATAATAAACTTTTCTCATTAAGTGCCATTTAATCAGAACACAAGGCTGCAACACTAGCATACCATTTGAAAAAAGCGTTCCACTTCCAAAAAAAAAAGAGTGGAACTAATGTCAGCCATATTAGCGATGCGCCAAACGAATAAAGAATTTCGTCTAACATTTTCTTTTACGTTGAATTCCTGTTGCCCGTGCTAGATTTGTAAAACTAAAAATGTCCTTGACACTGCAGAAGCCCTCTGCCCCACCTGGGGGCCATAGGACATTAAGTCAAGTAAGTCAAAAATGTCCTTGTCCCGATCTCTTTCAATCGGGAACCAAATATCATTAACATAATAAAGAATCACGTTGGACTGTAAGACTTCGACTTGTCATATAAAATTACTAGCGGCCGCCCACGACGCCGTCCGCATGGAATTCGGTTTCCGCACACACAGAGTTATACTATAGCTTATAGCCTTCCTCGACTAATGGACTATCCAACGCAGAAATATTTTTTAAATTGATCCAGTAGTTCCTGAGATAAGGGCTTTCAAACACACAAACAGACAAACTATTGATCTTTATTTTGTTAGTATGGATGAAATCTGATGTTTAAGCATAGCGAATACGATTGGCTATGTGAGACCTCTGTCTTTCAAAGATTTTGCCGACCTGGGAATCGTACCCAGGACTTCAAGATCTTGGCCCGGTAGGTACCGAGTAGATGCACCACTAGAGCAATAAAGGATTAAATCTGTAATATCGAGTGCTTATTCTTATGTAAAATAAACTTAAATATATAATATAAGAAAATAGACTTTATCTAAAAACGCGGTTTTCATGAAAAGCCTATTCGTATGCAGGCTTCACGAGGATGAAATCACGTGTTCCAACTTCCATTATAGCATATGTCAATAGCGTATGTTGCGGAATTGACAGTTTGTTTGTCCATTTCCTATATCCCTAGAGGCGAAGTAACGAGAAATTCCGTTCAAAGATTCTCCACTTAGTGTAGCAACACACACTAAGCCGAAAACACGTGACAAAGTTCGTGCATTTTCTATACGATATAACAATATATAACGCAAAGTAATTTCGGCATAGTGTGTCATCAATAATTTAAATTACATTGCAGGACATTGTGCTGAACTTCGGTAGCGTTTTTCTGGCCTAGTGTGTTTCTCCACTTAAAATAGCATCGAAGTATCGAGATGAGTTATTCGTAGAATTACTCGTGTTATCACTACAGAATGTAAAGTTTTCGATGAGGTGGGCGGCGTGTCTGTCGTTAATTAAAAGCATACCCTTGTCTCCTTTTGACGTGAGGAAATATCACCGATCCTAAGAACAATGGGAGGTAACCTTCCTTCTTTGTCACAGGGGAACGGTAACTAGGCATGCAGCCGTGTGTAAGAATGGGAACTAAAAACCACAACCCATTAAAACCTCTATACACTATACATAGGGAAATATATAAATAAATAAATAAATAAATAAATAAATAAATGCCTTGGACTAACACACCAATTGCCTAGCCCCAAACTAAGCTCGAAGCTTGTACTATGGAAGCTAGGGAACGGATAGACATACTTAAATACTCTTATAAACATCCATGACTCGAGTACAAATGCCGATGTTCATCACACAAACATTTGCCCCTAGCGGGATTCGAACCCGCGACCCTTGGTTTTGTAGCCAGGGTCTCTAGCCACTCGACCAACGGGCCTGTCAAAATGGATCCCTCCCACCACACGGGTGAGACGGAAACCGCGGGATTTTAATGGGTAGTGGTAGTTTTTATGTATTTTGTAGACGTAGAATAGTAGCTTATTTAAGCTTGTGCTTTATGACTATACCGATACATACCAACCTTATATTTCATGCCTCACACCAGTGAATGGGTTGCTCGTAATTTTGTGAAATAACAAAAACAAGCCTACAAATGCCATCGTCTAATTTGAACAATTGCGTAATAAACCGGAACATTTAAACTTTCCAAAGGCTTTCATTCTCCATTACATCTTCACTTAATGTTAACTTACTTAACTTTGATGTAATAATCCAATCTAGGGAGCCGGAAGTAGGGACATCGGTATTTTAGTTGAAGGTGTTCATTTCCCCTGAGAAATAAATGAAGGTACATTAGTTGAGTTATAGTCATTTTCTGTAGGATATTTTTATTATATTGCATCGTTTACATTTTGTGGACAACTGGAACAACTGACGAGGTGGAATGTTAAGGGCGTGCAGACCGCTTGCTAGAGCCAATAATCGTTTTTTTTATTGTAATGAATCATTATGTTGTAATAATAATCTTGAATTGATGAAAATTGAATTAAAGTGGCTACTTTTAGCAACATCTTTACGCAAGAAAAGTATTATAATCAGATTTCAACAGAACTTTATTTTTCTGTGCACTACAGAGCGTTTTTTTATCTAAATATCTTTTTTTTTTTCAATTAAAGAATATAGATTGCCGGTGCGGGCTGCACGCCCTTAGAACCTTAGCTCCAAGATAGAGCCCCATAGCGTGCAAACTAAGCTAGACGTGCAGCCGTGTGTGGGGCTCGGAACTAGAAACGTTCGTCTCACAACCAACTAAACTCCTGCGGATTTCTTCGCACCTAGCAGGGAAGGACCATTGTCCACCTTAAAGGCGCAAAACCTACTACTCTAGAGTAAAAGGCCCATATTTTACCGTAGGTGTCAACAAAAGGACATTCCGGGAGAAAATAATTAAATATAGTGTGTTCTCTCACTATTACATGACAAAATCCTACTACTTTTATAAAGGCGAAAGTTTGTAAGTATGGATTTATGGATGTATGGATGTTTGTTACTCTTTCACGTAAAAACTACTGAATGGATTTGAATGAAACTTTACCACAATATAGCTTATACATCAGAATAACACATAGGATATTGGAAATCTAAATCCACGCGGATGGAGTCGCGGGCGGCCGCTAGTGTCTTATAATTTTGCGCATCAGTTAAATAAAAAATACATACTCGTATATGCAATAATTTGTGCAATGTTAGGTTGTCCAGTGTTGTCCTTGAGGGAAATCAGTAATTCTGTCCAAGTAAAAATTTGCAGAACTAATCAACTAGGTATTATAAACCTTAGTAAGTAATACATTGATCTTTTAAAATAAATGAGTTATTCAACTAGCGCACGTGAGGTATTCGTAACAGTGCAAGAGGCCTAAAAATATTAAAACTTCTCCGAAACTTCAATGAGTTTTCAGCTAACTAAGCCTTAATTACACGTTTTTGGCAATTTAGAATTTTCACGAATAACTTCTAAAAGTTTAGATTCATTATTGACTTTTATGCCAGCTCTCAATTATTATGATCTTTTTTTGGGGAGGTGAAAGTTCATTAAAAACCTCAATAACCTCAATATTTTACCTAAATCTACAAAGTGTTATAATACAGTTCGTAAGTCTTTGTGTTATTATTTAACCAACTTTTCAAATAATTTTCAAAAAATTCCTGACGTCACATAACCATGTGAAGTTGGGTTTTAAACATTTTTAACGTTACCTCAACTAGTCTTAACATAATGATGTAGAATTTATTAATAAATATTGTACCTATTTAATCCTTATTCTCGTAATACTAACGAGACCTATTCTGTGTAATACATTAGATGTTTGTGACTGGACTTTGTAAAACTTTTATTGTCTATTTCCGAGAAATTAGATCTAGATTCTACACCAACGAGCACTTAAGCCCCAAGCACACAACAGGAATAACAGGAGTGGAATTGAATGAACTTCTTAATAGGACCTTTGTGATAAAACTTTGTAATTTAACTGGCGCGTTCTCCCGCTATGCTGGAATAGAAAAGTTGACTTTCAATCGGAAGTAATTCGCAGCGGACAATTTTATCAAAGGTAGGTATAATGCCTATTAATAAATAAATGGCTTGAACTAACACACGAAATGCCTAGCCCCAAACTAAGATCGAAGCTTGTACTATGGATGCTAAGCACTTACTCAAATACGTTTAAAAACATCCATGACTTACTTAAATACGTTAATAAACATCCATGACTAACTATTTTATACATTTATTGAATTCCCTTTGACGACTTGCTCTAAGAAAACATGCAATATAATTCTCATTTTATTTATTTCCTGAAATATTCAATGAACTGTTTAATTTAAATTATGTTTCAGTTTTATACACAACCATTGTTTCAATTTATTATTTTATACTGACTCATTGAGTCCACTTAACTTTTCTATTGGTGCGAGAAAATCAAATTATTATGTCTCAACTATTATTATAAAGGGAAAACTATTTTGGGCTATTTGTCACAAGCAAACTTAAAACCTACTGGAGCGATCTCAAACAATCTTTCAACATTAAAGTGAGAGAACTATTGACTATGTTTATTGTTAGAAAATATTAGCCCTTCATTCTTAATTTTTTTCGATTCATTTTTCTTTTTTCGCAGTAGTACGTGATTTAACCAAAACCCATCTTGCAACGAAATCATGATTTCAAATGATGGAGGCATTTGCCCTGCAGAAGGACATTAATGGGCTGATACTTTACTTTTTACGTTTATACAGGACTATGTGACAACTTTACATTAAAATTCGCTAGAACTATCTATATTTATACTAATTTATAAAGCTGAAGAATTTGTTTGTTTGTTTGTTTGATTGAACGCGCTTATCTCAGGAACTATTGATCCGATTTGAAAAAATATTTTTTTGTTGAATAGTCCATATGACCAGGATAGTCGCATGTGTCGAGGAAAGCTCTATGAAACCGAAATACACGCGGACGGAGTCGCGGGTGGCAGCTAGTATTTTATATATTTCTTGCGTTTAGAAAATAACCTGTATTGTTTGCAGACTTTTAATATATTATTACTATGCCAATGGAATCACTCATTGAAATAACTGCCTGCGAGATTAAAAGATATTGTTCCAGTATCTACATACATAGCATAGCATTCGCTTTGACGTTTCGACTTTTTTATAACAAGTATAGTCTCAAACTTTTTGCATTGTTTTCAATAAATGCTACACGAATGTTCAAAACATATGAGTTGATTAATATTTGTTGATTACTTTTTTAATATCTATAGTCGACACTATTTCAAAGTGAAAAGCGATTGCACTGCACTGGTATAATAAAAGACTAATACTTTTCTCTCGGCACTCCCTTTTCTTTGAATCGTTTTTCTTTGATCGTGGACATTGTTTGAAATGGAACACATCCCTCTAGGTACGAGTAATTGGAGTGGTTTGCCATTGTTTCCATGACCTCTAATGTTAATAGCCTGTTCGATGTTATTTGTCATTCGGGTGGGTTGTAAACTAAACTGGCGTCAATTTTTTTCAAAATAATGAAGATATTAAATATCAGCACTGTTGATACATTTAAAGTCAAAGTCATTTATTTTGCAATTTGATTTGCAGATAAATTATTTTACATGTCATAAACTTTTGAAATACTATCAGACTATGAACTAAATAGTTTGGTTTTTTTATATGTGTTTATTTATTTATTATATTTATGTATACTTACAGTGTACAACTTACACTCTCCCAAATCGTCAACATGTTATCGTTTTTAGGGTTCCGTAGCCAAATGGCAAAAAACGGAACCCTTATAGTTTCGTCATGTCTGTCTATCTGTCCTGGTTCGTTCTCCGCCGTTTCTGAACCGATTGCCACGAAAATTGGTGGAGAGATGTATAGTGATAATTCAAGAATTGGTTTTTAAAATAATCGAAAAATAATTATTTTTACCCCCCCTCCCATACAGCGAAAAGTAAATTCGAAAAAAAAAATCGACTTACCCCATCGTGTGGGGTATCGTTAAAAAGGTATCTTTAAATAAAATAAAACTTGCCTTGAAACCATGTTGATCAAACACCCCAGTCTCGAGATATATTAATACAAAGTTAAAATTAGAGCGTCCCCCCCCCCTTAACTTTTGAAATACTATTACAATAATTCTGAAAAAAAATGTCCTGTATACCTCCAAGTAAGTACTTTCAACGAAAACTATAGCGAACTCTGTATCATACATAGTTATTTTTAAACAACTCGACCAACTTATGACGTGCAGTTGCCCTTACTAAATGGTGTCTTAAGCGGTCGGGCCATCTTTTAGCTACGGAACCCTTTCATGGGCGTGTACGACACGCTCTTGGCCGGTTTTTATTACATACAAGTGATTAAAATGTTTTAAATATTTTTTTACGGTTACGGAATTGTATACCAGGCCGATCAATTTTTGATCTAAACCCTGGGCTCCGCGGCAATGGCTGAAGATGCAGTCGGGAGAAGCGTTAGGATGATGAAGATTTTTTGACTACTTCGTTGAATATCCGACAATAAATCAGTGTCTGAAACAACATCTTGTCATTACGACAAGAAGGCATACCATCCTATATTAACTTAGAACAGGTTAAACACTCTGACTTGATCCATTAAACTTGTTTAAACACTAAATGTGAGCAGACGCCACACTAAACTGTTGATAATCTCTTCAGTAGTTACCGTCACAGACAGAATACTAAAACTAAGTTATAATGACGTTTAAACTAACAGACTAACAGGGTACACGGTCTTTCATATGTTAATTAGTTAGGCGTCGTTCCGTGTTCGTATTATTTAGATTAGTAGGTATATAATAATCAGCTCTTTAATATACAAATGCTATTTGGAACGCTGTGCATTATAAGCAAAACTGTCGTCTTTTTCATACAACTTAACTGCTTCTGTGGTGTAGTAGTTTAGCTCTGTGCTCACACCTCGGAGGTCGTGAGTTCGAATCCCGCGGGGAACACTTTCATTTTGTGTCGATTTCCCAATTTGGTTAAAACGGCTGATGATGACTAAAGGGTTTTTCACAAAGAATGATCTCGGTGACATTTTTATACTAAAGCAATTAATAAAAAATTTTTTTTTATAAAAAAATCTTAAATCTTTTGAGTATTACTATCTATCTGACGCTGGCTGTTTATGGAACTAAGTAGAAGGGTGTGCCCAATTGAAAATTCAAGTAGTCAATCTTCATCTTAAACAAAGGAGATGCTTCGTGTTTTACTTGACACATAATTAATTGTTTCTCTGCTCGTGACACCTAACGAAACTCTCCTAAATCTCCCATATGAATAACAAAGTTTGTATTTTGTACGTACGTACGTACTCGTACATAATTCATATTTGTTAAATACAATGAATATCACTTTCCACAATAAACATCTTACTAATATTTTTGAAAGCTAGTTTGTTTGTATGTTTTTCCGTGCTTATTGGATTTGATGAATTTTGGTATCAGGGCAGGTCATGTATGTGGCTTGTTTTTAGTTTTACCGCCTTCTAATTTGTCAATTTAATACTCTTAACAGCGCAGTATAATGGGTACTTTTCCTAAAACACAATAATAATAGCACGACTTAGTACAAGTGCTTGCTCATATAATCAAATTTCATTAGATCCTGAAATGTGTAATTAGCACAAACTGATGATTAAAACTGTGATATTACACGTAGACTTCAAAAGCCAATATAATAGGCACATGTTAGTTTTATAACAAATACGTGCGTCACATAAGTGTTTTACACAATGTCTAGACGTTTGAAATTGAGAAAGCAATTATACTACCTCCTTTTCGCAGTAACTAGTTAAAAATAAATAAATAAATTCCTTGGACTAACACACCAATTGTCTAGACTCGAACTAAGCTCAAAACTTGTACTATGGGTGCCAGGGAACGGATAGACATACTTAAATACTTTTATAAACATCCATGACTCGAGTACAAATGCCGATATTCATCACACAAACATTTGCCCCTAGCGGGATTCGAACCCGCGACCTTTGGTTTTGTAGCCAGGGTCTCTAGCCACTCGACCAACGGGCCTGGCAAACGTTTTTATTTATACAAATACACTTAAATATATGGCCCGTTTTTTAGCCACTAGACCATCAAGGCTATGCCATTTGTTATAAATAGAATCATGAAACCACCTATAAAGTTTAAATAACTAACATTCTGATTGGCTCTTTAACGAATAAATGAAGTTTGCATAGAAACACAGCCAATATGTCTTGACCCCTGGAATATCCATTGTCTCTTCCTGATATTTGATTTCAATTCTCGATATTCTCCACGATACAGCTCTCACTCAGTTGGTTTCAATCAAGTTTTCCGTATTTAGTAAAGACAGCAGGTGTCTCAAAGCACTTTCAGAAATCTTTACGGACTTTGTCATAATTTCATTAATAATACAATTACTCATTCATTGGGAATTATCGTATTTGCGAGTACCTGCATTATTTGTGTAAACTAATGTCATCTATTGTAATAGTTGATATTTATTTTCCACACATCAGTTTATAAATAAAGTCCTAATTACAAGGCCTTTTCATCGAAATTAAGTATTAATTGAACTTAATCACTTCGCTAGCGTGGGCTGAAAAAAATAATAGGTAGGTTGAATGAAAATAAAATACATCTTTTTCGTATTTACATTTACAAAAACTTTAATTACAGTCAAACATTTACATAATTATTTTTATAAAGTTTTCAAAATCATACACATTTAATACGTTTCGAATTTATTAGGAATCAACACTGTTTTCTCTTTTTTTTTCATAGTAAACACTCTCAAATACAAAAAATAGTATTTTCACAGGATTTGACATACTTAGTCGAAGTTTATATAGTTACAAATTAAGATTATCTTCACATTTTCAGTGCAAGTTCTTGATGCAACAAATATATTATGTACTTAAACCAATATTTACAAAGTATTTTACACTCCTTTCGTAGTCCTTTCGTCTGTACCGAGCCAAATAGAGGAAGAATTTAATTGACAACAATAAATTAAGGTTCATATCGACACTCTAACTGACATATCTGATTGTTTTTCAAAACAGTGTTCTCTACACCTTCTTATACAATTTTGCAAAAAGATGATAATGGTAGAATGGCTAGATAACTCAGTTTCCAAAAAAAAAACATTTACGTCAGAGAGGCAAGAGACGATATTACTAATAAACGCAATTAAAAGAAAAGTATTTCAAATGAAATGAGAGGTCATTATAAAAAAAACTCACAGAATTCATTACAATTTTGTATTAAATATCTTTCGAGCAAAACATATTACTTATACTGAAATTCCATTGAAAATACCATTTATAAATTCCAAAGTTCTCTTTTCATTAAGGGATCATAATGATATATTAAATCGGGTACACATTTTCTCATCGTATATGACGATATAACTTTCACATTGCTTTTTATTTCTTGTAACAAAGTATTTGTTTTATGTTCTCTAGAGTCTACATATTACATGTGTCTGTAACAGTGAATAGATATAATGAAATAAAAATACAATGCGTGCACAATTTTACACTTGAAATGTTTAGATGTTTTACACCTGCGCTGAAATACGAGTGATGTGATTAAATTGGAATTAAAGGCCAAAGGGGAAAACATGCTATGTCACTAAGACCATGAACTGAAAAATTGTTAAAAAAACATTTTAATCCTTGAAAAATAATATGATATATAAATGATAATTTGATGTGTTTTTATGTGAATTGTATTATGGTAGGTATGTTAAATGTGTAAATGATCTTTATTGATTGAAATAAATTGCTCCATTCATTCATTAATTCATAAAGAAAACATACTTGATTTGAGTTTACATTACAAAAATAGCCTTCTTGGCTGTAATTATTGAGCTAATAGAAAAAATGTGAACAAAGTCAGAAAATATAGGAAAAAACTATGCTAAGTCCGCCAAATCGATAATGTTTTAGCATCATTATAGAATTATTAACTTGTAAAAAATATTGCATATTTAATTTTAAACGCTACCCGGGTTTTGTGTTATGACCCCCAATTCTAGAGGAACTACAATTAAATATTGAAGAAGTGACAACACAAGTTGATTTTATTAACGTAACAAATATTGTAATTTTCGAACTTAACTTATGACCCTGAGATAACTAATATAAGCTTAATTGACGTGTTTTGTCACTGAATTATTTATAAAAAAGTATATAACAGAAGTGAGTATATATATGTATGTCCTACTGCAGGGAAAAGATATCCTATGTTTGAAATCATGTTACCGATACAAAATTAATTTATGGCTTAATCACCATGCTTTATTTACAAAACCATAAAAACTTTTTTTTACACTTATAAAAATTAATAAACATTTCCTAACTAGCAAAAGGAAATCACTTTGCAGGTACAGACACGAGTTATTAGTAATATTAACAAACATTTATTAAGTGAAACCTTCTCTTCCTTGTTAAGACAAGTACTTGTTTTACTAGTAAATTTATGTACTTGTGTCTGACACGATAACATCCAGCTTAGAAAGTACACAATCACAGCCTCCATAGTCACTCCAAATACCCTCTTTTAACACTATTTTATTACTTAAAAACAATTTAAAAACACTGAACATTGTTTTTACAAAAACACTCCTTTTCAATGTCTTTTAAACACTTTTGAGCATTAATACAATGTTTTTGGCACAAGACTGTTCCTCATGAAATTGCAAACCTTTTTAACAGTATACACCATTTTGGAACAAAATAATTCTTCACAACATTGTCGCAACAATATTCTACAATGTGAACCGTATTTGGCACAAAATCTTAAGCTTATCTTATAAACACTTTGTACACTATATCCATATAATGTTTTTGCACCTGCTTTTGCGACGTTTGTGAACTTGACCACTTTCATCATGATTATCATCTTCACAATGTTTTTGGCACAACACAGTTTCACAGATTCATAGTCACTTTAGAACACTGTTTCAGTGACAGTGTCACTTTTAACCCTGTCCTATGAGTAGAACGCTCGCCTTGGCGTGTGTAAGACGAAGATCTCACAGCTCTGTGAAGGTTTCATCGTTCTCTCGACGAAGGACCGTTCGCTGAGGAAGTTAATAGGGTCAGAGTTGACACTCGGTCGAACGACTGACGAATCGTCAAATCTGACGGGGTACCGACGAGCGCACGGTGGGCCCACCTGAAACAAAAACATTAAATTATATTATCTTTTGTAAAAAAATCAAAAACGCACCAAAGTTCAAAGTTATCAGAGCCAATAGATGGCGAAAGAACGCACCAAAGTTCACATTCGAGCCAATAGATGGCGTTGTTAATAGTTTAATATACGGTAGCATTTCGATTATACGAACAAGTAGATAATATTCGTCATGTTATGGGTAATCAAGACCTGATAACGAAATGATTTTGGTCATGGTTGGTATTCTATATGCCTACATTACATATGATTAATAATAAATTCCATTGCTTAGCCCCAAACCAAGCTCGAAGCTTGTACGAGTACTATGGATGCTAAGCAACAGAAGACATTCATACATTCTACCTTAAATTATAGTTACCCTTTATTTTTCAACGTCCAACATGTTTATTAATTTTGAAATCTTTAATTAACTTTGAAGTACAAAACAAACATTGTTCAATAATAAAGGGATCCGTGAAATAGGAAAAAACATCTTAAAACCAATTATTTTCGGTGAAAGGTCGAACTCAATTAATCATAATCTGGATTTCACTTCGATCCATCAATGATCGATCAATTAGATGTCAGATTCAGAAAATGTTTTCACTTTCGCCCGGTCGAGTGTTCCAATACAAAAGTTGGGGAATAGTTCATTAATTCCTAAAGTCAATTTAGTCTTGTGAATTGATCTCACTAGTTATAAACTAATTAGTTGTGGTGTGAATGCAAATTTGTAGGTATTGGCTTTAATACCGAGTTTGCGCAACAAGCTTTGCTGGAGTAGGTGTACTACTAGCCTTCACTACATAGTATAAAACAAAGTCGCTTTCTCTGTCCCTATGTCCCTTTGTATGCTTAAATCTTTGAAACTACGCAACGGATTTTGATGCGGTTTTTTTTAATAGGTAGAGTGATTCAAGAGGAAGGTTTTTATGTATAATACATGCATAATATAGTAGAGAAACACTAATAAACTTAGTTGCACCCGTGCGAAGTCGGGACGGGTCGCTAGTTCATTATAAACGTGTGTAGTGCTAGGTAGAAGTGACTTGTCATTTTCATCATCTTATGGAAATAATTTCCCATTAGGCGAGACCTACGAACAAGAAGGTACATGCAGAAGTGTATTACTCATATCTGCGAACTATAAGCTCATCATCATCATCATCATCCTAGCGCCTCTCCCAGTTGCATCCTCGGCCATTGCCTTGGAGCCCAGGGTACGCGAACTATAAGCTGTCGACTATTATTTCGCATGACTGTACATGCGGGAAAGAAGAAAACTGTTGCGTCGACCGGTCAAGTGTGACATATGAGCAGTACTAGAGGCAAATGTTTGTGTGATGGATGTTTATAGAAGTCTTTCAGTATTCATTTCCGTTTCCTAGCTTCCATAGTAAAGCTTCGAGCTTAGTTTGGGGCTTGGCAATTGGTTTGTTAGTTCAAGGACTTCATTTAAGGAATTCCTTAAATGAAGTGACGCATGACTGCAAGTGTAATAAATAAATTTATGAAAGGTCGAACTCAATTAATCATAATCTGGATTTCACTTCGATCCATCATTGATCGATCAATTAGATGTCAGATTCAGAAAATGTTTTCAGAACGAAAAAGCATGTTGCAAGAGAGAGATATGTGCAGTTGAATGATAAGTCATGGACATATTACTATTCAACCGAGCTCCGATAGTGAAGGAATTAAGAAAGTAATAGGTAGTTCACCATCATTATATCCTGCGTAGTAAGTTGGTTCATTGACAAAGGTTAACCACCCCTTGTAAACCTAGGCCGACATAATTCCATACTATTAATAGACAGAATATTTTATCCACCATGAAAGGAAATCGAGACAATTTGCTAACGCCAACACGATCTTAATGACTCTTATGATAAACGCCTTTATCGTTTCCAACTCAAATTCCCGAGGGCGATATTAAAGAATGAGTAAAAAAGTCTTATGTAATAAAGGGCGCTTCTCGTACGTCATTATATTCGCATATAACCTTTTTTACTTGATTCTCTAGTATAGGTTCAATTCGCGTCGGTGTAATACTCGTTTCTTCTGATACTTGAGATATTGTTCAAGTGTTTTCTGAACAGAGTTTAACGAACCGAGTATACATGGTCGTTTTATCCGTACATGAAATAGGTACAGATGGCATGAAATTTTTTTTTTAATTTTCAGTATAGAATGAATGGGAATTTATTTGCGATTTCTGACATTTCTAGTCCTACCTACCTACTCAGACATCAAATGGTAAAATCCTACCATGAATTGGATCGCTAGGAAGGTATAAAAAATATTTTATCGAATTAACATCCACCATACAAAAGAAGAATCGTAAAGAACAATATCGTATTTTTTATCATATTTCTTACGCTGACACTCCAAGCTGAATAATTGCACGTCATGGTCATCAATCTACAAAAACAATAAGGCTTATAACACCCACCCAAACTCATTATCTTAAAACTCAAACTACTAATCTAATAGCCCGGCAAATAAAAGAAACAAGAGGTCATTACTACGAAGTCCGTTGAAACATTTTTAGCAACAACTAAAAAACGTGTACCTAATAAGATTTGATATTCTAAATAACCTTTTATGAACTGAAGTAACAAAAAATATAAATTAACATCAAAAGGACTTTCTGAAGAAAAATATTCGTACTATTCAAAAATTATTCGCGCAGAATGAATTATTCGTGACAAAATAAAGTATCGTTAGAACACGGGCATATAAAAAATTGGTATTTCTTCAGATAAGAGGGACATCTCAAGCCGAATACAATGGGATCGGTGCAATTCACAACAAACAAGATTGTTAATATGTCGACTGACACTAAAAATTGTGGGCACAATAGTAATTTAGTTCGTAGTCTCATTTGGGGAAAGACGAAAATCCTGCCGGCATCATAAGTTCTAAAAAGCTAAGTAGTTTAACTTAACATTGTGACATTGGAATGGAGTGAACCCATTGATATGCATTGCCTATTTTCTTCATCATCATCATCAAGCGCCTCTCCCGGTAGCATCCTCGGCCATGGCCTCGAAGCCCAGAGTACGCTGCGACTACGGTCCTGTATTGAGCAGCCTGGTTATTACAATGGAATGACTGTCGTCTGACCCCCGTCCTGGTTTCCCTAGTATGGGTACAAGGGAAACCAGACCATTTGGATCATACACTGCCTGTTTGTCGCTTAGAAATATGCGGTACCGATACATACACATATAGATAGGTCATCGAACCAGTTATATCCTTAACATTGTGACGAAATCAACAGATGCGAAAACCACAATCTTCAACTATGGACGACAACCGATACTGTATATTTTCTAGTTTTTACGGATCTCGAATCCACGTGCTTCTAGATCAAAAGGATTAGCACTAATATTTGTTTTTCCTGTCACCCCCAACGTTTTCAGAACAAAACATAGTTGTTTATTCCAAAATATTCGAGCTCAAGCATCAATAAACAAATTAATTTCCTCAAGAACAGCTGTTTGGAAAGTAAACACAAACAAACAAGCTATTGTCGAATAACTAGAATGTCTTGTAATCCAAGTGATGTTTGACAGAGTTTGTTTCAATACAGTTCGAGCAAAATGAATTGTCTTAACGGAGATATTATACTATAAATAAATAAATATCTCTGGACATTATTCACACAGCGCCATCTAGCCCCAAACTAAGCTGAAGCTTGTGCTATGGATGCCAGACAACGGATAAACATTACTTATATACATTTTTTTTTGTACCCACACCCAGACCGATACAAACAGACATGTTCATGCACACAAATCTTTGTACCGTGCGGGGATCGAACCCGCGACCTTTGGTGTAATACCCGACTTCCCGACCATTACACCAAACGGCTCGTCAATACTAGTTGCGAAGAGGAACTTTTTTGAAATATATGGAGCATATTTTGCTTCTTATTGGTGTAAAGAACACATCCAAGCTTTATCACTCAATAAGCTAGCCACACGAGTAGGTGACCCCAGGTATAGTGTATAGTAAACTTTAATCACAAAGGAGACACCAGTTCTTCTTTTGACGCCTCCGTATAAAAACGAAAATGAAAAAAAAGATCAATACCTGCGCTTTAAATATATTGTACGTTTTTTATATTATATACAAAAAAATTGCATGTTTCGGCAAAAGGGAGGCAAAAGAAGTAATCACCGCTGTCCAGTCCATGGACATCAACCACCGTACAGGGGTCGCAGATACGTTGTCTGTCTTTAAAACCCCATACCCTCCCCAACTGAGAACACGTTACAGCTATCACTACTATGGATAAAGAATTATAGCAGTAACAGTGAAAAGACTATTCCGTTAAAATTACTTATTTGGGGTGTTTGCCCTTTCATTCATAGCCCTTACATTATTATAAGTACAATTTCTAAAAAAGTGCCTGTCACTATGTCACCAAGAGGATTCAGAGGTAGAGGACGTTATAAATGTCTTACGCTTTTGTAAAAGCCAGTGACCTTACAAACAAACAGAGAAACATTTAAATTACTTCTTTGAAAGGTCATTTCTTGTAACACTATTTTATTAAATGTAAGAGGCGGCAGGTATATTTTTATGAACTACAGCTAAGATGATCGATTTGTGTCAGGTGTACTTCTTATACGAAACTAAAATATTAATATTCAAATGAAACTTAATATAAACTAGTTGGAGTGGTTGACCGTCAATTGACCTGTGAAATATCACAATAATAAATTTTAATGAGAGCTTTTGCTTACCTACAACTAAACACGTGTTAACTTGACATTGTTTATTTATTCCACCTTTAACAACATAAAAGAACCATTGTTATTGAAATATTGTTGCTCCAAAAGCTAGCCTAACGCCTAATACTGTTCTATAAATATTACTTATTTTTATTTATTCGATGGATCAACAGCTGAAAAATAACAGTAAATAACAATATACTCGTAAGTAACTTTAGGAAGCAATGCCAGATACAAACAAATAGAAACGGAATAAGATAAATGTTAATTTATCTTTTGCGTAGAAATCGGATAAGCAGACATTTTTATTAGTAAGGATCAACGCCCTGTCGTCATTTGAACTGATTTATCCACGGCTCTTTTAACGAACATTTATAAAAAATAATTATTTATTTAAGAACGAAAGTCGAGAGTTACTTGTTTGTGGGAGATTCCTTAACTTGGTGGTTGCTAAGCCAATTAATAAGTTTGATACTTAGTAAACGGAGTCTTAATGTTATTGATTGCGCGGTTTTGTACAAATATATCACAAATGCCTCTGAGAGTCCTTGAACTTGGTGTAGAAAGGGATTTCCAAATATAATAAAAAGTTATAATAATGGATGTTGCTTTAAGTCGTTGCATAAAGTGTAGGAACAGACTATACGGAAAAAACGCGACCGAATTTACGCGTGCCACAATGCCTAAATTACGTCAAGTTATTTTGTATAGAAAATGTATTGCCTCCGGATTCCGGTCGCGTAATTTCAGCCTAGTATATTCCTACACTAATAATGGAATCATCTTTTGACCTGCCAAAAACAGAAGAAAATGTCGTTATTCTCATAGATTTGAATCGTCGTTTGTTTGACATGACGTACGACGTTCGATTACCTACTATTACTACATAATACATAATTTAACCGCTCTTCACATCTCCGCTTTAGTGGAGTTTTACCCTTAAACCTTTTGTTGTTCTTATTAATCAGGCAAGTTATTTAAAACCTTCTATTTATGGGAATTTTATTTGTATTCAGTTTGCGAAAACATAAATAAATGAAAATACTTTCTTTTTAAGATAACAAGTTTGTACTTGTTTGTAACAACAACAGCTTAATACTTATGTATTGTAAGCTGCTGACAGTACATAATACATCACTCTATAATAAATAAAATTGCTATGATACTGAACGCATAAAATATTATCATGAGTTTGTTCAAATTCCCCGTACCCACATCACCTCAAATTGACACCAGAGTAAGTGAATTCCAATGCAGAAAAACGAGAGTCACGCTTTCGAATACCGTATTTGCCACCTGCGGCAAACATTCACTCACATACTACATATATGTATCTATATAGACATATATATGTATGTAGGTATCCTTTGATGTCGAAGAGTCCCTGAGCTCTTTCAATACAAGCTACAGTAAAAACGATGTTTTTCCAAAGAGCGAAGCGAGCAAGGCCTTCCCTTAATGGTAAGCGGTCACCGCTATATACTTCAAGAATACACAAGATTCGCAGACGGGTTGCATGCCGGCAAAACCCGATGCCGTCACCAACTGAAATTTAGAGACCTTACTTACTCAACAGCAGACGAAGCCGAGAAGTTTGGCAACTTCTTTGCCGAATAAGAAGTGCTACTTCACTGTAGTAGACTACACTATTAAATTGTATTGGACTAACACAACAATTGCCTAGCCCCAAACCAAGCTCGAAGCTTGTACTATGGATGCTAGGGAACGGATAGACATACTTAAATACATTTATAAACATCCATGACTCGGGTACAAATGCCGATGTTCATCACACAAACATTTGCCCCTAGCGGGATTCGAACCCACGACCTTTGGTTTTGTAGCCAGGGGCTCTGACCACTCGACCAACGGGTCTGTCGACCCGTCACTGAAACTGACACAGCAAAAGCGCTGTTTTAAAAACACAAGTTCCTAAAGTTGCAGTTCGTAAAGGTTTGCTTGCGGCTTGCACGTTGATAAGTTTCGCCGTCAGTGCATCTGCGGACAGTTTCTAAGCCAATTGCAAAGTTTGGAGGGTACAGCGCTCGTTGGTTTTCTTGATGTGTTTTCATTGCAGGTTTTCTATTCTCTCCACACCTAACTCTCACGCCAAAGTCTTATTAAATGTTTTTTATTAGTTCTAAAAATTGGTCTAACTTTAATCGGTGGAAAAGTAATGTCGAGAAGTGACACATGTCTTTAGCTTACAAAGCAGGCTTTATTTTTGTGATTTAAAATAACCTAGACATTCTTACAAGATCTAAGAATGGGGGCAAATGATCGGGTTGGATTTTACCTATTGGAATTTTAAAGGTTAAGCAAGAATGTAAAAAAATACCTTGTAAAAATACCTTGTAAAGGTATTTTTCAAAAGATATTTTAAAAAGTGTTAGAATGGAACGCAAGTCGCAACACTAAATAGAATTATATATTTTATAAGTCAATTTATTTCTCTCTATCTCTCTCTCTCTGCTTTGTAATTATGTTTCCATGGAGTTGAAAAAAAAATTATCAACGGTTATTACAAAATACTTCCTTTTATTGCTCAAAAACCTACTATCTAATGTCAAATGCATAACTTTTACACATTGATATACAAAAACCCTTTTACCGTAAGGCGACTAAAATACCTAGTAAGTGGCTAATGCGACAACCAGCTTTAAAATTTATTGCATCGCTTATTCAAGTTAACTATTTGAAAGGGAAATATACCCAGGCATGTTACAGTATAAAGATAAAAAATCTCTGCCTGAGCTATTTTACTGTAAAGCAATCAATTTAGTCGAAAGTTCGTCCATTTATATTTCTCCGATTTAATGAACGTCTTCTAGTTTACAAATAATATTTCAATTAAGGGATATCTTTATGAATTCCGAAAACATTTAACATTTTAGCACTAACTAGGTCCTAACTTTAAATTTCTTCTAAACAGTACGAGTATTTATCTCCAAGAATTGCTTTGGATGTTTAGTTAAGAGAGTAAATGTCTTCTCTCAAGATTTGATTTCAAATTAATCAGTCCACTAACTTTTAATGAGAACGTTTGAATAGCTTAAGCAATAGATTAAGTAAATAAACATCCTTGAACGGCATTAATGGCGCTATTTAGTCTAAGTATAGAAACACACTAGTCCGATAAATAAATAAATATCTCTGGACATTATTCACACAGCGCCATCTAGCCCCAAACTAAGCATTAGCTTGTGCTATGGTTACCAGACAACGGATAAACATTACTTATATACTTTTTTTTTTGTAAATACATACATATTATACATAGAAACACCCAGACCGATACAAACAGACATGTTCATGCACACAAATGTTTGTACCGCGCGGGGATCGAACCCGCGACCTTTGGTGTAATAGCCGACTTCTCGGCCATTACACCAAACGGCTCGTCAAATAAAACGCGACCGAGTCCGGCGTCATTACGCCTGCAATCTATTTTAAATGGAGGATGACACACTTGACCGAAATTGCGTCGCGTAAAATTGTATAGAAAATTAACTACAGCCGAACTTCAGTCGCGTTTTTTCCGCTCAGTTTGTTTCTACACCAAAACTAAATATAGCTTTATTGATTCACTCGAGAACTTATAAACAATATCAATTCTAACCTTCATTCTTCCGCCATGTGCGACCATTAGTTACCTCGCAGTTCTAACTCCTTTAGTTAGCGGTGAAATAACACTACCGTGCTTTAGAAAGTACTGATCCTGCGACTGATCTTTCCGCGGCCGTGTAGATTACATTCCCATTGTAAAAGGTGCACCTTTTTGCGTGTGTGCACTAAAGCTTGCCCACGCACATAATTATGCATTCGTCGGTCTAATTATCAGAATGTGTAACTCCTTTTAGGTGTATTTTACAGGAAGAAGATAATTATGATTATTTTTGTTATAAGTTTTGAGTGTTTCATCTATTCCGAACCAATTTAAACCTTATTTTAAATGAAATGAGGGTTCTGCCAAGAGACAGGTTACAAAATTGTACACCAGATGGCATTAAAATTGAAATTTGAAATTTCGATTTTTTTGGACTTACGCATTCTGATGATAAGACCAACGCATTGATATATATAACCACCATAATTGAACTGTTTTTAGGTTTTTTTATTATATGTGAATCAACAAGATTTGAAACATTTCCGAAACGCAGCTAATAATATATTTTAGCCAGAAACTCATAACCGAATTAGCCTTAAATTCAAATTCAAACCTCATAATGTGTTCTAGGTAATAGAAAGCGTTGCAACTATTTAATTAATTCGATTGCAAACAATCTGACGAATGGATAATTGAGTTTGAGTTCGAGTTTTACTTGTTCCGCATTCACGTTCATCTGATCGTAATGCTATTATAATTCTAACACACTTATGTATATATTCTACCACATTAAGGGTCAATTTGGCGGAAAGAAAATATTATGTATTTGTGCAGGCTTCAGAGATACTGTTACACTCATGTGTTAGTCGTTGATAAATATTTATATGATAATCGGAAATAAATATTTTGGCAAACGGCAGGCTGTTTATGTGCCGGTTGACTTTTCATAGACTGCTCAATCATACTGATGTCCGTCAATCACGCTGAAACTACAGATCGGATTTTGATAAAATTTGGTAAACAGGGTATGGGCTGACTAAGGTGATAGAATACTTTTTGTTTCGAATAAATGCTCATATAAGATACAACATGAATCTTGATTACGTGGGTAAAGCAACGGGTTGTTTTGGTGGCTGTACGTTGGTGGTTGACGTATGATGATATTCCTATGAAATACATTAATCTGACGCTTGCACGTAGAATTTCAACACATACACCCCTTTTTTTTCCACGCTGGTGAAATACCGCCCTCCCAGCCTATGGGCTGCCGGGAGGACGTGGGTTTCGATGTTGTTGAGACCCAAGGGGGTCTCAACAACATGTGCATAAGGATGCACACCTGACCGACGGGGGTCGGTAGGCTCTTCCCTTGGGACATACCCACTAAAACACCAGCGACTAGCCCACTCGTGTCAAGATAACGGACAGAGCTGCGGGAGCCCAGAGGTTTTCCGCCGCAGCTCACCACATACACCCCTAGACCAACACAAAATAAATAAAACCCGCAACCTTGCGGTACAACATTTACCTTGAACCATTACATGTAAACCTTTGTCCGAATTGGGTTCAGTGACTCGGCTAAGAAGGAATAGAACTATCTACTACTCATCAGCGCTAAATAACTTATTTGTTGCGAAGATAAATTGCCTACTTTAGTATTCTAGTTAATCATTCACTTGTTGCGCCTTCCTCACGAATTCTAGTCAGAGTTTCAGAACTAAATTGATTCGTTAAGTAGGTAGTACGAAATAACTACAGCTTAGCCGAAATAGTTAGTTATGTTTATTTTAACAACTACATATTATCTAAACGTATATACGAGTACAATGCTGAAGACTTTGTTTGTATGTTTGTTTGTTTGTTTCTTTGAACGCGCTTATCTCAGGGACTACTGGTCCATTTGACGAGGAAGGATTTAGATATTGGAAATCGAAATCCACGCGGACGGAGTCGCGGACGGCCGCTAGTTGTCCAATAATGTGAAGTTTCACTAATTAAGATGTAAAAAGAAATGGATTGATCAATAACAAGTTAAGGGACGACGTATGTTTATTTATTTTGATTATTATCATACTGCCTATTAATCGTGAGACTCCACCAAAGCGGAGATTACCGAGCGGAGCTGAGCTGAGGTGACTATGTTGTAAGTAGTCAATGGAATTTGGACCTTAACACGTGCCCAATCTCAGCATTGAAATGCTATTGGCTACTTATGGCACAACTCCACTTTGGGGGAGTCACACACGCATCATGTTAAAAAAAAAAAATATGATATTTCCAAAACGTCAAGTTACTTTAATTGCCACATTGAATGATGGTCGACTTACTACAATTTTTTTAACTTTAATTTTTTCTTTGATCAAAATAAACCGTGATAAGTGAATTATTTAAACGTTCCTTAAAGTTTAATATCTTCTCCAAACTCCACTTGATTTTATCTTGCCTTCAAAACACAAGTAATAGAAAATCCTAAGTAACGTTACTTAGGCAACGAAAGTTCTACCTTCTCAGATTATTATTTTGGAATAATCTGTTTTATCCGATTAACGAAGGGCTTCCTTTACCAAGACAAACAAATTCTGAAGGATTTTATCTTGACTCATTAGTGAAAAACAATTAGAAGATTTTTGTTCAAAACAAAAACAAGACAATTACAAATATAATAAAGTCGTATTAAATTATTTCGGCAGTAATAATAAATTATTGGTGCCCCGGAACGTTTTCTTTGAAGTTATCGCAATTATACAGATGTACTCTACCTACAAAATTCTGGTACCAATCTTTTATTTTCTTTGAGTTGGCAACGCAATCCATCTGATAGATAGTGTCGATTTATTCTGCCGTGAACATTTGCCTGTTCTGACAAAAACAAAAGTAGCAAAAAAATCTGGTGTAAACCAGTCTAAAAGTACAGGTGACCTTGGTGCGATGGAAAAGCATTCTAACAAAAAACATATCTACTAGGATGGAGTTTCAAATAATTTATTGAAATCGATGACATTGCAAACTTAAATCATAATGTTAGGCTAGCCAAGATGCCACTCTGACGAATTCGCCATACGCTTTCGTAGCGATTTATATCTCTATCCTGCTCACATAAATAGTTAGTGTGCGGGATGGCAATATAAGTCGCGACGAAAGCGTATGGCGAATTCGTCAAAGTGGCATCTTGGCTACAGACCCTGATTGTCTGATTAGAATAATTATGGCTCACTTCGAAAAGCGTAAGGGTTCCCATTGTTTATGTAACAGAGCGTTTTCCTCAGCGTAAACAAAAAAAAAGTTGAATGGCAGTCCCTACGCTCCAATGACCAGGCTCATATTCGTTGTCGAATCAGAATAATAGTCGCAGCGTACCCTGGGGTCTTCAATGGATGTAACCGATATAATTTTAAGGATGAAGATGAACATTAAAAGATGTTTACCTACGACAGCATCAACTAAGTAAGGGTGTGCAGGCTGTACACTTACGCCGCCATTCATTTTTCTTTAATTGTCTTAAGTTTAAAGTACACACTAACGCCGCCATTCATTTTTCTTTAATTGACATACATTTAAGGTATTTATATAGAACATTTATGTTTATTGAAATCTACTTTGAATACTTGTCTAACGTAAAGATAGCCATCATCTACCTAATTATAAACAATGTAATAAAAGTATTTTTTATAAAATCAAAAAAGTTATTCTTCAGTGCACTACAGAGAGTAATTTTATCCATTATCAACGCTATTTACCAGGTCCTAAATAGCGTTGTTACATCTTTTAGGTTCCTTTAGTCGAAATTGTCTAGAGTACTTTCATCCTGTATTTGTGCTTGGATCAAAGCCCCTTTCCAACAAAGGACATAAAAACGGAAAAAATCTTTGTCCCGCCTTGACATTTTAGCGATTGTTTTGAGTAAACAAACCCTATTAAACAATATTAACCGTGTGGGTGTGCTATGTACATTCATTAAAGCAGTTATAATCCCTAGCGTGGTATGTTTACAGTAAGTATTTAGACAATCCGCCTAAAGAAAACCTTGTAGGCGTTTACGTAACCATCATTGATATTTGAGAGGTCAAAGTAAATGGAACTGATTTATTTATACTATCGTAAGCATAATTTATTGAAACTGTTTAAATGCCTCTAAAATTTAAATGTAAAAGTTTTAGTAGATTTAATAGATTCATACTAATATTAACTAAATTAAAAATGGTACTATGTATTGTGTAGGCTTTTAAGTTTGATAAAACCCCAGTTAAAAAAGACGTGACAATAAAATTATCTTTAAAATTACGAACGTATAAGACCAAGATTATCTGTATTCAAAAAAGATATTGTTATAAAAAACATAGTATTTTTTTAAGACTTTTAAGATTTATGAATGTTTAACCAAAAAGCTCATAACAAATATTACAGCTTCTACAGTTTAGCAGTACTAAATTCTTTTTTTTAAATTATAGAGCCTTAGTGCCAGCTGTCTTCTTTTAGGTATTGTTTTAATAGCAAGATTATTTTTTATATTAGCATCAAGAAACTTTCGTTCTTAATTTAAAATCGGACAGCCTAGGGCTGAAAACGTATTTAGCATTAAAACTCCATTTAAACAACTTTGTCTTAAGTCTTATTGAAGGTAGGTAGATCATTATTAATAAGTCCCATCCCAAAAAGTTATTTAATAATTTAAAATGCTCCTTAATTTATTTATTTTTATGGCAGAGGCGGAAAACGAGCTGGCGGTTCGCCTGATGGTAAGCAATCACCGCCGCCCATGGACATCCGCGACACCAGAGGTATCGTTGATGTGCCGGCCTTTTAAAATGTGTGGGCCTCCGGCACACTCAAAAACCAATAATAGTAATAACTCATTATTTGCAAAAGTAAAACAGACTTAAAAGTTCACATTATTGTAATAAGTACAAAAAAGAGGGATGCCGGAATAAGGCCCAGAAGTGCACACGATGTTCCATTTTATAAAAATAGTTAAAATATTCGTTCTTAAATATTCGCGCTATTCGTATGGCGCTAAAAGTTGGGGTTAATATAACAAAAATTAAAAGAAATTCAACTATTTATTAACCCCACCGGAATTGCGTCCTTTTGACAGATATGTGTAAACAAATCTATCTACGCCCTATCAGCATTGAAGTAAAGCTCAAATTCGTGTGTATCGAGCCGACCCGCGGCGGGATCGTATGAGTTAAGAGTTGCCACTACAGAAATATAATTTCAGATAATCGATTATAAGAGAATATCGAATATTATTACGTTGGTGGATCTTAGCTAAAATAGAAATAAAAATACCACTTACAATTTATCTACTGAAATGAGGTGAATAATTGGTTGCAATTTTTAAGATACCCGTACGATCCCGTACGATCGAGACATGAGGGGTAGCATGCCTAAAATAAAAAAATAAATATATTTCAGTGTCATTATCCTATTTATCTTTTAAATATTTTATAACCTTAGTAAAATATTTTCATGAATCAATCAAACGTATATTTAAGGCTGCATTATTTTATACTATATTAGAATCGAATAGATCTAAAATCGAATATCGATGTTTTTTTACGCAATGGAAACACTAAATTAACTGCCAATTCAACTGTCAAAGTTCAAAATATCAAAAAGTAATTGTGTTTTTCTTGCATCAACAAAGTGATCGGTTTTATTTCGTGCGTTTAACTAAACAACTTCATCATGAATACTGACTCCGACGATCCGGGTTCAGCCGTAGCAGGTAAACAAATACTTTTTACAACCTTCAACAGCTAATATGGTGGAAATCGTAGATTGTATTACTGATGGAAAATAATAAATATGCATTTACCCAAAAACACTGACTTTTTTTAAAACCTTTCTTTCGCCAGTTAACTAATGACTATTTACTCTATATTTCCGTAGTACTTTCATATGCGTGCACTGTGGGCCGAAACTTCTATGGCCAGCCGGCATCCCCCTTTAGTAGGTAATGCAATCAGCGGAACATAAAAACTTAGCACAAAAACATTTGAGAAGTAATCAGACTAATTCAAAGTCAAAGTCAAGGCATTTGTCTTTCAGCTTGATTTACTTGCTCCCGAAACTTTTTAACTACCACTTCGACGTTAATGGCCTGTTGCGTAGGTACGCCTCAAGAAACTTGAAAACAGTTGTACAGTTTGCGAAAATTAAAACTGTCGGCCCAAAAGTTACGGCTGAACTAAAAGTGTTCTTGCACTTTTTTATTATTTTATGAAACGGCTCAGTCGAGTCGACATTCGTGAGTTTAAAAGTACCGGATCGTTAGTTTTAAACTTTTAATTTATGTGAGTATTTCTGAATCTAGTTTTAGTTTGTGGCCACCAGGATTAAAATTTGGCAAGTGTGGTAAGTAAGACAAAAGCTATCCTTGCGACAATAACAAGATTTTAGATGTTGGTGGCCTTTGCGTCAGTGGGAAATTGATAGCTGTTTTTTTTTAAAGCAGTTTTTTATAAATCTTTTAATCTTTTTCTTTTTTTAATAATTTATTTATTCTTAATGAATATATCGAAAATATTAAAAAAAAACGTTTCCCAATGCTAACTTTGACTGTTACGCATTTAATCAAACTTTGAAAATGTAACCATGTCAGCTGCATGTAACATGCAAGCTAGAAAATCTCAGGAGTTTCAGATTTAAACACACTTTAAACTTATCGTCAACCTAGCGTTTTATAACCACTAACCTAGATATTGAATCCAGCCATCTCAAGAAACAATAAAGGTCTAATTTCTATTACAGGCCAGTTTATATGAGTGTGTCAGTTGATCGTTAAAATTCAAGTTTTAATACCAAAACTATTTTATGAATTTGATAATTCTTTATGCTGTTGAATTGCCATAGCTTAATAAGAACAAAATCTTACTGAGTCTGCAATTCTGCACTACATCATTTTTTTTGTTTGAACAAATAAAATTGTATCTTGTCATCAAAATATAATTAATGAAAAATACAAATGATTTTACATTATCGTCATTTTTTATAGTTACAATTTTATTCAAAATATTCGATCTCGCGCAAGGCCGAAATTAGACGTACCTTCATATTTCCTAATCCGGGCTAATTTATTACGGGTACTAATTACGCTACTTAGGCCTGAACAGATAAGGCAATTTCCTTCCTATAATTGCTTTTACGCCCTAATTTCTAGAACTATCTCTTTGATAATTTGATCGAAGCACGATTTTTAAAATGTATCAATTACAAATATGCAAATATTTTAAGGATGAATTCTTCAGAGGAATTGTAAAAAATTCAGAAAACAAAAAGTCGACTATAATGCCTACCAAATGCGGCACTTACCAACTAACTACATAATATTCGTTTTGTAGGCTTCGCCCTCCCCTTTTCCACGTTACTTATGGAGCAGGAGGATCGTAATAATTGTAGTGTACTGATAACACATCACCAGCCGTCTCGCGTTAGACATGGGTTGTATTTGTTTATCAGTCGATTTTGTTTACTTTCTCGAAAACTATCGTATTAACATTTTGAATTTTCGAATACTTTTTTTTTTAACACTTTCACTAAATAATTCACCCTTATGCGATCTTTTTGTTGACAATTTTTTTAAACTTCCTCCGTAGAATCATCCTCAAAATGATTGCACGTCATTTTAAAACCCATAAATAGCATTTATTGTTTTTAGCCTTAACATGAAAGTTATTTTGTCTCACTAATATATACCAAACAATAAGCCGAATTGATGTGACAGGTCCTAGTATCAATTAATCGGTGACCAATCAATATCCTATTCTCCACAACTGATTAATTGGAACCGCTTGCGGAGAACCGTAATGAAATACTTGCATAGCTGGTCAATCAATCAAAATCAATGTTGATATGATGATGTTTTGTTAGGAATTATATATACATATGTAGATGTTGACGCATATCACAAATAATTTCACAATACTTTTCTACAAAAAAAAGACGTTTTTAGTAACTAATATTTGTGCTCGTTTATATGCAAGATAAGGATTTTTTATAAATTAAAATTAAAATATTATACTTAATAACTATGCTGTTTTCAAAAATATTGACGGCATAGTGTGCTTTTTCCGTACAAATTTCATAGTTGGGAATCGTTTTGACAGATAATAAAAAAAAGTTAAATGACTGGTGGTGTAAACATTATCTTGTTGTATTTGTTTATAGACATTATCGTGAATAGTTTGGGCTTATTTTTGACCATTATTTTAATTAATTCCTAGCAGAATGTTCACTGTTATTAATATTGGTATTAAATTATTTTTTTATTTCACACAGCTATGGTATCAAACATAATCAGCCAAAAATTTATTAATAAGATAAAACATTCTAGGCCGCCTAGCTAAAGTGCTTCGGTCACTACCTGCACCGTGTCGCCCGTCGGGAGGAATTGCCGCTGTCTCATCACTGCGGCGCTCCCGACGACACGGCCGAGCACACCCTCGAGGAGTGCCCGGCCTGGCGACACGAGCGCAGCGAACTAATCGCGGCGCTCGGCGGTGGTCACCTCTCGCTGCCGACCTTGGTGCAAGCCATGGTCGCCAGCCGACGAGTGTGGGAGGCGGCCGCCTCCTTCTGCGAACAAGTCATCTCGCAGAAGGAGGCAAAGGAGCGCGAGCGGGAGGAGGATCCTTCTTCCGCCCCGCTCCGGCGTAGACGGCCGGGCCGGAGGAGGCGCGCCCATCTGCGTCCCCTCTAGGCCTGAGTTGGGTGGCCCGCGCGGGGGGGTAGCTCCCCAACCCGCGCATTGCACACGGTCACCCGAGCCATGTCTGGGGACCACCCAGTTTCCCGGGTGGTCCTCCCTAGGCGCCAGCCCCGGCCTACCGCATCAGGTCGGGGCGCTCGAGGACGGATCGAACATAAGCCGCCCACTCGGCGGCTGGCAGCGATCCGTCCTGATGCGAGAGAAAGGGGAAACCGGAGGGGTTTAGTGGGTAGTGGGCGCTTATTTTGTGCGCCCGAGCCCCACACACGGTCGCGGGCTCAGCTAGCCCGCGGCGACATGGTGCGTCAATGCATTCCCCTCCGCAAAAAAAAAAAAAAAAAAAAAAAAAAACAAAAAAAAAAAAAAAACAAAAGGCCGCCTAGCTAAAGGCACTGCCATAAAGTAAGGGTCACTTTCATGTATGTAAATTGGTGTTTATATAAGAAATTATTAAGATTTTATGAATCACGAAACCTTTCCTAACTAAAAGAAATAAGAAATCCAAATCCTGGTATAATTTGGACGATACGATATCTAAATCCTAGATTGAGCCCAATCAATTTGATCAGGTTTTGGCAATTTAAATATTGAACGATAGGAATTCTAATCATTTCAGTTCATTCTCTTTGTATCATTCAACCTGATCCAAAAAAGGTCTAAAACTCAAAGTATTTTTACAGTTCTATAGGAAGTTATGATATAATATACGGAGGCATGATCAACAGCGTTCCGTTGAGTTTTTTCGCTCTCCATACTACGCACTATAACCCGGCTTCCCATCATGGTCACTATGAGCATGACTGTTTAATTTCCGCTTTATAACGAACCGATCGGTGTAGTGGTCAAGAAGTTGCCTAATAGACCAAGTGGTCGCGGGTTCAATCCCCGCACAGGACAAACATTTGTTTTCATGAGTATGTCTGTTGTCATTGTTTGGGTGTTATAATATGTATTTAGATGTATATTATATTATAACAACACCCTAGTTGTCGAACAAGTGCGTAAGCTACTTTAAGTAGCTTACGGATATGGATATGGAGTCAAATCAATGTGATGTTGTATAAAATTTATTTATATTATTATATTTTTAAGATGTCTGTTTGTTAGGCTTGTACCTATGGGCTTACATTGCCTGATAACAAATAATTAGATAGAAATAACTCAAATATTTCTATAACTATAAAATTTTAACCTTATTTCAAATAAAACTTCCACGTGGATCCCGAAGAAAACCCTTTACATTTATGATAGAGAACAGCTAAAGAATATGAAATTTATTCCCGAATAAAATTACACTCAGGAGACAATGGTGTCACACAGAAAATATGACTTTATTTGCACCTTTGGCGCGCATAATAATGTGATTCAACTCAAGTTACGACTACGCGGTACTTTTATGATCAATTTACACACGATATATCACTGTGAATAAGAAAATCTCAAGTCAAAACAAATACATATGTGTGCAGTTTCTATCAAGAACGGCTTTTTTTGAACATAAATTATTTATTGATGGAAACCATTCTTTAAGAAAAAAAAGCTTTCTCCGTCTTTATCTAGCACATTTTAATTAACTTTTCCTTTCAATTAACTGTGACTTAACAGCATTAGAAGCTTAATAGAAGCAGGTAAACTAATAAAATCCCTACTAATATAATAAGTCTTTTGCTTTTTCGTACCGTGACTACTAAATTAAATTTTACAGAGGGACGCTTAAGGACTATGTATCTATTTACTTACATTTGTGTCTTTATAGCGCATTTTGTAGTGACCCTACCCAATATTAAGAGTCGTGGATTCAAATCCCAGAAATGACCAAGACCTTGATAAGAGATTAATCAAAAAATGTTTAAGGTGTAACAAAACTTGAGAAAGTTGCAGTCTTAATTTAATCCTACTTCGCTTAGAAGCCAGGTTATTCTTATAGCAAATACTTGTGTCTAATGTTGAACTATGACATATTTTTTTATGTTATATTTAGGCAAATGAACAAGAGGTGGTATGTTATCACCGCTGCCCCTGGATATCAACAACCGCACAAGGGTCGTAGATGCGTTGCCTTCCTTTTAAACCCCATACCCTCCCCAACGAAGCTCTGGCAACCTTACTTACCAGCTGACACATAGCACAACAGTTACGAAGTGTAACTTTACTGTGGCCTTCTGTAAGATGGAGGTACTTTCCCAGACAAGTGGCTCATTCGAGTGGGAGTTCCACAAAGCTCTACCTCTCTTAAACATATACACCACCTTACCAAAATTGACGTTAAAACAATTACGAGTATATTGTGTTAGAGATTGCAACTTACGTGTTCATGGTGGCAAGCCTCGTTACTCTGCAATTTACTCTTCAATATATCTGGGCCGGATATACCTGAAAAAATACATTAAATGAATCAACAATTTTATTTACCAGAAATCTATATCTACACAATATAAAGCTGCAGAGTTTGTTTGTATGTTTGTTTGTTTGAACGCGATAAACTCAGGAACTACTGGTCCAATTTGAAAAAATATTTTTGTGTTGGTTAGCGCATTTGACGAGGAAGGCTTTAGGGTATTGGAAATGGAAATCCACGCGGACGGAGTCGCGGGCGGCCGCTAGTAAGTAATACTTAAACTACAAACATAACAGTTGCAATGAAAAATAATTATATAGAAACAATAGTCCATTTCAGCAAAGATGATCTTGGTGACAGTTTGCCTTCAAAAAAAAATCGACACTATTCTAAATTTTTAATCATTATCCGTAGGGTCTTTTTAATTAATAAGACCCTACGGATAATCATTAAAACACCACGTGGCTTGGTAACTTTAAATAAGTTTAAGTTAAAAAAGTACATCTGTCACAGGGATCATCATATTATGTGAAATGTACATATTATAATGGCTGATTATGTTTTCTTCACCACTACTCTTCCTCAGCAAGCGTGGTGATTACACACATAACCCTTCACCCTGGAGGAGGCTTCCACCCAGCCGATGACCACAATGGGCGGATGATGACGAAGATACATCTTATATATAAAAATCGATCGCAAAATGTGTTGGTAAACGCATAACTCAATAACCTGGACCGATATGGTCAATTTTTTTTTAAATTGTTCTTTTATATCCAGGGATGGAATTTAGCCAAGAAAAAATCTAAACTTAGGGAAGGGACGACGGGACGGGACGGGACGCGGACAAAGTCGCGGGCGGAAGGCTAGTTGTATATATTCATATTAGTTATTAGTTATGGTCGTGGCTGTCGCGCTCGGATAGGTCTGTACAGCCACCGAAATCGATGACTCACTGGCGCTGTATGATACATCATCTGAAATAGATGCATGAGGCCTTATATACACATTAGGCCTCATGCATCTATTTCAGATGAGTTTCCGAGCCCAGTCTTCAACGTGGAAATCAATAGTAACAACATTTAAACGGAATGTCACAGATCAATACAATTTCCGTCTAAAGTGATTTTAACGATGAACTAAATTGTTGATTTGATTAACCCCACGTATTAATCAATGGAAGCCCGCTACAATTTTGGAGAGATTCATTTCCTCACATTGCAAACATTTGTATGTATAAACAATGCCTGTTTGTATTTGCCAATTGTAAAATAGATTTTGATGATAACACTGAGAGCTTTAACCTGATTTAACCCTTTATTAGTATTAGATTACGTATTCCACGTTTGAAATTATTGGTAACGGAATTTTTGAAAATTATTGGACTTCCAATATTAAGTTACGTTTCCCTCACGCTACCACGGAATACATTCATCAGTCATTATAATTTAATAAATATTAAGATTTCATCAAATTATGTCAGGCAATGTCGTTCATATTTAATTTCATTCATATTTTTACGTCGGTCATTAAGATAGTACAGTCAGGCGATGCACAAATGTCTTATTAGCCTTTGTCACAGCGGCGCGATGTAATCAGTGAAACGATAAAATTTATGTGATGGAATTCACAATCTGGGATGTTACAGTGTTGACAATGAACGCGATCATCGATCATCTTTGTACATTTAAATGGAAAACTATAGATTATGTAGAAACCTGTCACCGATTACATCGCCGCTGCGACCAATGTTTTCATGATATTTGCGCTAAGTAAATCACACCTCAGTTCTCCTACCAGAAACGACGTGAATATTTTTATGAGTATAAATACGATTCAAACACGAGTAAACAGCAAGAAGATAGGTACTTTTAAACCCGAAAAGGAGACAAACAATGAAAACAAGATACCGTATCTCTCAGGATTGCAACAAAGAGTTATTGAGATAAGCCCAAAAGGAACAAATTATACTAAGAGAATTATCGCACTCGCACCTTTTCTATACATACATTTTGAAGCCAACCAAAGGTGTGGGTTGTTACGCAATGCGTCTGCCAAACATTTAAATTACTTGCGAAGTTACGTCGGCTTTTTATTTTTATGTAACCTTGTTCTGTTGTTTTCATCTGGGCCGCTTTTAACAATTGTTCAAATTAATTATAATAATGTTACATTTACAAAACTGTTTAAAAATAACGTCGGGACCCGAATGAAGTATGCTGAATTGCTTTACTCTAAAAAACTTTTATTTGGTTTCACAATTACATAATATGAGCGAATCAGACATAGTTTGAAAATAATGGATTTTATTTATAGATAACATTAATATCATTCTGTTAGGCAGTAATAAATATTAAAATCACTGTTTGTTTAATAAAATAAAATAATCAAAACTAAAAGCACCTATTTTTATACTCTTTAAATTTTTTTTGTACAAATATAATTAATTCAAACTTCTTAAAACGGATTTAGTATCACAATTTAAATTATAACATTACTATTCTCATAACGCCTCGATGTTCTAGTGGTTAAAGTACCGGGCCTTGGTCTCAAGGTCCTGGGTTCGATTCCCGGGTCGGGCAAACTTTGTGTTTGTTTTTTGCACGCAGCCCGGGTTTGTGATCTCCAATCTGCATTTGGCAAACGTGGTGATTAAGCCAAAACCCATCTTTGTAACGAAAACATGATTTCAAATGATGGAGGCCTTTGCCCTGCAGTGGGACATTATAAGGCTTATACTATTCTCATATTGAAATCATAAATCACAACGAAAGTACAATACGTCATCGATTATAACTTTTTCATAACCTGAGCCACCCTCGACCCTCGTGTAAACATGGAGGCACACAAAACTTTTGATCTATGGCGAAAGTAATAAGGAAATAGAGAATTTCCTGGAAAAAACGTACTGTAGAGCCGCCATACAAAGGGAATAGGGGAAAGATTTTTTGTTTCTTTATATGTATTGACAAGCTTCGATGGTATAACAGTTTGAGTACCCGACTTTGACCGTAAAGTACTGGGTTTGATTCCCTGGTTGAATATATTTGTGACGGTTTATCACAACAGTACCCGAGCTAGTGATCACCAATACGTATTTGGAAAGCGTGGTGATTGAGCCAATACCCACCATTGTATTATAACGGATATATGATATCAAATGTTGGAGATTTGGCCTGCAGTGAGACATTAATAAGCTGACACTTTAATTGGATCGAATTGGCTGTAAAACTTTATTGATCAGACATATGCACATATTCCCTCACTCTAATCGTTACGTGAGACAGCAATCTGACAAGACTGTAGAGAAGTCAGGCGCCAGACCAACGGCTTATCGTGCCTTCCAAAACACGGAAAAGCTCAAGATGAAATTTTTCGGTCACCCGTCCGATGACTGGCCTCCACGAAAATTGCTTAACTTTGCAATCGCAAACCGAACGAGCTAACCACCGTGCCATCGAGCTCCTCAATTTCGTATACTATACACATAATGACCTATTTTCTAAGCAGAAAATGAATGAATCTTTCAGTTCGTACGAATAACAGAAGATCAGTAGAATATAAAATATCTCTCGTAATATCTAGTGTCGTTCGAGCTATATGGAATGTGATTTGCCGTATAAATAGGGTTTCGGCTTTTATTACAAGGATCATGTTATTTTTCAAGTCACGATTGGTGATGAAGGCCAAGAACAAGTATGATTAAAAAGTTAGCCTTGGAAGTTGACAGCGCTTTCTAGGGCAAACTAAGTTTGTACGATAAGAATGTTCATTTCAATTGCTGAGGAGTTTTAATATGAATTCTATGCATATGTTTTCCTGCCGAATGTTGGCTATAGGCTAACTTTTAACCTGAATACTTCTTAAGATATGGTTTCCTGCCGGATGCTTTTGGCTGTAGACTCATTAAAAAACGGATAAAGTTGTGAGGTAATTGTAAAAATGTAGCTAAAATCTATATTGAACTAGCGGCCGCCTGCGACTCCGTCTGCGTGGATTTTGGTTATACTATAGCCTAAAGCCTTCCTCGTCACATGGACTATCCAACACAACAATATTTTTTCAAATCGAAACAGTAGTTCCCGAGATGAGCGCGTTCAAACAAACAAACTCTTCAGCTTTATATACTAGTATTGTAAGTATAGTATAGTATAGAAGTATAGATTTGCGGTTCGACTATATGTTTAAAACAAAATAGTTTCGAAACTACGCACTACACTTAAAACGATGAAATTCTGCAATAATTGAATATCGATACTATTTATGAAGAGGAAAATATTGATTTATTGGTTTGCGTATGGCTTTGAAAGTACTGGAACGAGTCAAAAATGTACTTAAAATGATAACTAAGCTAACATATTATTAAACCAGGCTAGAATATGGATTTTTGATTGTTGATTTACAGAAATAACATACTCAATAGTATATTAATGACGAACTGTAATAGTAATTGATCAAAAGATAAAAAGGGATGTGTGTCATATATGAAGGGATGAAACGTTACATCACTTTGATCCAATATTAATAACATTTATAAGGAAGACATCAATATTTACAAAACATCTTATGTCTACCTTGTAGCAATACTAGCGGCCGCCCGATATTCGTCCCCGTGGATCTGGGTTTCCTCAAACATAGTTTTATATTATGTCTTATAGCCTTCCTCGACAAAGGAACTATCTAACACAGATTTGTTTTTAATACTTAAGTTAAGTCATAAACGAGAGAGAACGGACAATTAATTGCAGAAGTCATGTTATTGTCATAAATTTTTTTGTGTACCACGAAGGAAGATAGTGTCTACAAATGATATTCGCCTAAGCAATGATATTAATAAATTCCAACCCACAAGGGGATAAAATAGGGTATGAAACTTTGTTATTTTTTAACCGATCGGGCTGAGACTTTGCATACATAAAGCTTCTATGTCGAAGGCATCCCACTTTTTGAACATTATTTGAAAATTCCAACACTAAGAGGATAAAATAGGTGATAAAGAAACCGAAATCCACGCGGACAAAGTCGCGGGCGCCCGCTTGGAAAAATTATATATAAACACTTACCCGGTATATCCGAGGGCCTGGTGTGAATGCAGAATATCTTGCGAACGGTCCTAGTCAAAGTCCGCGGGTCCAGCGTGTAGGTTCCATACACGAGGGGGTCCATACACGAGTTCGACACCGCCATGATGAAGAACAGGTCTTGGACCCTCGCTGAGACGTGTTCCGCCGACTGACGGTCTAGCATGTACCTGGGGACAACAATAGTTGTTATTAATGGTAACGAAAGTTAGAAGAAATAGCCTTCGTAGTCGTGCTCGTAGTCGTAGTCGTAGTAGTCGTCGTAGTTGTAGGCGTAGTCATAGTTGTAGTCGTAGCCTTAGTCATAGTAGTGGTAGTCGTAGTCGTAGTAATAGTCGTAGTCGTAGTCGTAGTCGTAGTCGTAGTCGTAGTCGTAGTCGTAGTCGTAGTCGTAGTCGTATTAGTAGACGTAGTCGCCGTCGTAGTCGTAGTAGTAGTAGTAGTCTTAGTAGTTGACGTAGTCATATTCGTAGTCGTAGTCGTTGCCGTAGTCGTAGTGGTTGTTTGAACGTGCAAATATTAATAACCTGATTTGATTAGAGTTGAAAAGTAATACTTGTGAGTTAAATTTAGAAAGCTTAAGACTAAAAATACATTATAAGATGTTATTAGCAGTGAAAATAAGGAAAATATTCCTTAGGTTTCATTTTTCCTTTTGCCTTTGTCTACAAACTGAGAATAATACCGTTGGCCAATTAATGTTGGGTAAATTTAATGTTATACAATGTATTCACATACCTATAAATAGCCCAAAACAACAATATTTAAGAACATTGATAATTTAACGAAGAAGTTTTTATATAGCATCATCATCATCCTAGCGCCTCTCCCGGTTGCATCCTCGGCCATTGCCTTGGAGCCCAGGGTACGCTGCGACTATGATCCTGAATTGACAAGCCTGGTTTTTACAATGGAGCGACTGTCGTCTGACCTCCGTAACCACAAGGGAAACCAGACCAATTGGGTCATAGTCGGGACCAACGGCTTAACGTGCCTTCCGAAGCACGGAATCATCATTCTAATCGGACAATCAGGTGATTCAAGCCTGCAATGTCCTAACCAAACTGGGATAACCAACACAAAGTAAAAGTGTTCCCCGCGGGATTCGAACCCACGACCTCCGAGTTCGTAGTTTTTGAGCGCAGCGCTCTAACCACTACACCACGGAGAAGAAGTTTTTATATAGCATCAATCAATATTCCGTTCGGCAATCAAAATACGAATTACAAAATACGATTTACTTTTCTTCAAAGATAAAATAAATATTTATGCACGCCTGCAGCGGGTTAAATAAGTAATATTTATTATTATTTAAGTCAACATGTACTTACTGTGTTTGAAGTAAAGTTAACTACTTTGACTTTGACATCTATGTTTAAGTCTGTCTCCCTATAGTGCAAAGACCTTGATTTCTGTCATATTATCCACACATAAGAGACGTAGATCATAGAGGAACTTACGTTCGAATGATCCACTCTTCTGGGGAAGTACCTCCACCTTACAGAAAGACCACAGTGAGTTAGCACTTCGTAACTGCTGTGCTATATATATTTACTAGTCCAAATATTCACTTGTCAAAAAACAGGGTAAAATCTATCCTATTTAGTTGTAAAATCGTGGATATAATGCCTAGGACTAACCGTGTCCAAAACTACGTAGTAGTTATAATATGTATTCAATGCCATACAAACGGTATTCTGGTGTTCTTATGTAAATACAAGAATGTTTACCTGAGAAAGGAATTCAGTTGTTTATGTTTTGTCCACAACTGATGTCAATCGTAAGCTTCTTGAATGTCTATGACAGTTATAAAGGTAAATCAATATGACATATTCCTGTACATAAGATGAGAGAACGACGAAATAAATTCTTCAAGTAACAAACCATTTGCTTAGCATCAAAGTAGTTCTTACTAGTAGCTTAGCAAACTTTGCTTACTTTGGATCGAATAGACATACTTAAATACTTTTGTAAACATCCATGATTAAAGTTAAAATGCCGATTACACATAAGTTAGTCCAAGGTATTCATTTGTCATATTATAATTTTTTACTAATTCACGGTATAAAATAATGTTTTAGACCAACGAGCTAACACGCACACAAAATTATTTTACTAGTTTCTAATCATACTTAAAATCTCCCACATTCTAGCAAAATGTTTAATTCCGAATAGGTAAACAATACAATGCGAGTATTAAATCTTATTTACACTGATCTCTCTCATCCCAATCTAAGCAAATAGGCGCCAGACAATAGGCAAACTTTAATACTATACAATGATAGGATGTTTATTAACGGTATATTTGTATATCACACTAATATTAAAAAATGTGAAAGTTTTTTTTTTGTTTGGATGTTTGTCCGTCAAATACGCTGTAACAACTGAACGGGTTTTGATGAAATATGGTATACAGGTTCGTTCTCGAAGTTTTCCAAAATACGTCTTCCTCGGGTAGTTATTGTAGTTGGGTAGAAACAACTTTGAGAACGTGGTGAATAAAAGAATTCAGTTCACTAAATTCAACAGTGTTAACGAATGAGGTAAGGATTTCCTCATAAATAACCTCTAATATCGATTTCAAAAGTTTTAAGACGGAGAAGATTGAACTAACTTTTACAGGATTGGCAGTGTCTGTTTCAATAATAAATGCTCTACTTCAGTTTGTTACGATCAGAAGTTAGCGCTCAGTTTGCTATATTATTCATAAATAAAGTTTTTATGAACAAGAAAGCTTGATTCACTCGCGCAATGAAAAGCGAAAATAAAGTAAATTATGTACGTGACAGTAATGCCACATTTAAGAGCCTGTGTTTTTATAATAAAGTAATAAAAACTTCTCTGTTGTATTTGCTGTTTTAAACGCGACGATAACACAGTGAGCTAGCTGACCAAAAATGATAAAAAATACGCCAAATATTATACTCAATTTTGCTGAAAATGTTATTTGATCATTTTTCAACCATCAAAGCATAGTTTAACAAAGCATAGTTGGCCCGATCACGAATTTTTTTCCCAAATAGTCACACCAGAATCTGTTTACACTGTTTCGTAGGATTCACATCGGTCGGGGTTGTCGGAGCGCTGGCGAACACGGCTGGAAAGAAAATTGTATCTTAATACTACTTCATAGAGTCTTGATTCCCATCTAATGGCAACATTTCAAATCTAGACAGATCCGATCATGCATCGGAAAATGTTTGGCTCCTCAAAACACAGTCGACTTTAGGAAGTGGTAATAAGGTACTATTTTCATCACAGCTTTGAAAGTGCGCTCCGACCGCCGCGGCCGTCCGATGTAAACCTTCCGCCTTGAGAGTATTAAATGAAACTCACAACAACTCTCTAAGCAATTTTTAAGGAGTGATTTGCCATTGCCTTCTTTATTTCCTCTCAATCCATTAGGATCCACTATTTCGCCGATTCCACTATTAACACGCCGAAGTTCACTATGATCCACCAACGGTCTTAGTGGATCCTGTGATACTTGGATCTTCTAATATGCTCCACCAGAGGATCGATTAAAATTCTGGGAGTTTGTTAAGATCCATCACTGATTTCAGTGGATCCTGTGATATAATTTATAAAGGTGTATAGGGTCCGCTGGAATCTAGGTCCCTCCTAGGGTTCATTTCACACACTAACTCGTAGTGTACGTACGTATAGGTTTTCTCACGATGTTTTTCTTCACCGTACATCTGGTTTCCAATTACACATATATGTATATTTTTTTTTTATAATCTAGAGGTGCGTGCCTGACCGGGTTTGAACTCTTACTGGGCTACTGAGCAGTCAATCTTACTTTACTGATTATTTGACTTTATAGCTTCCAGGGAGCATCGAGATCATAAAATAAACGCCATCACCTACGCAAAACAGTGGAAAAGCGTAAATGTGCCCCGAAAGGTCACCCGTAGGGAGTTTGAACATCGTGCGCCACTTACCCTGGTCGTAAAATTTAAATAAAATCATAACTAAGCGCTTGATGGAGTCTTCTCAGGATTAAAATGCGACGCCCAAGGGTGAGGTCAGGGCCGGCTTTCACGTATTAGGGGCCCTGGACACATGGGCCTTTGAACCTCTCTTTTGGTAAACGTGGGGCCCCCAAATCCAAACTTACTTACTTAAAAACAAACGAGTACCCTGCCATGTTTTCAAGAGATTTTTATTTACAATGAATTTGACTGACAGTATAAATAAATAAAAAAAATATTAATTCTTTGTACTAACACACCGATCGTATAACCCCACACTAAGCTCGAATCGTGTACTACATAAGCTAGGAAACGAATAGACATAGGAGTGCAAATGTCGATGTTCATCGCACAAACACTTGCCCCTGGCGGGAATCGAACCCATCGAGCTATGATGCATTGGTAAAGATTCCCATCATTAGTGGTCCTAACAAGTATTCAAACTCGGGACCTCAGAGACATGAAAGTGCCATGTAGGTAAACAAATGATCATTATGAATAACGTCAGAGCATAATGATTTCTTGTTTCATGTTCAAACACAGAGTTTGAAAAAAAAACATTAGTCAAAATGTTAGTATCACAATATCATATTAGTCGCTGATTTACAGCTCTATTGAAGTAGTGAAATATTATTGGAAATTCAAACCCTCCATGCGTTCGTACGAGCAAAATCATAATTCAACATTCGAAATTGTTTATTTGTATACATAATGTGTTTACGTCTGTGGTCCGAATGTTACGTATACAATAAGTTTTGTCCATATTCATTCGTTTGAATTACAAATACGAACCTATTTAGAGGTAAACCTGACCTAAAATCTTATTGTATACATGTACGTACGTACAGCCTTTGCCAATGATGTAAATCCTATGTCAAACTTTCTTGAAGTTCAAATATAAAAAAAAAACGACTAAAACACTTATTGCCTAGCCCCAAACAAAGCTCGAAGTTTGTACTATGGAACCTAGGGAACGGATAGACATACTCAAACATTTTTATAAACATTAGTGACTCGAGTTAGTACAACTGCCGATGTTTATCCCACAAACATTTTCCCCTCGCGGGATTCGAACCCGCGACTCTCGGTTTTGTAGCCAGGGCCTCTGTCCACAAGACCTACGAGTCATTCCATGCTCTGAATATACGTATTGATATTTAAACGAGGACCGGTGAAATTTCTGGAAGTTTTAAAGTAACTCAAAGCGATTCGCGACATTCAATTCATCACACAAAAGGGCCACGTGAGGTTTAACAAAGAAACGTCCTTTCATCAATAAGATATTTCCGAAAACTGGACGTTTGTGTTTAATGTCCTTCTCCGAAAGAAATGTATTTATACATATTTTGTAATTTTAGGAAGATATCGTTTGACACAGCGTTACCGGCATTTCTTTACAAAACATTATTCACGATAACAGTAAAACTCATCATCATCATCATCATGCTAGCGCGTTTTCCGATTACATCATCGGCCATTGCGTCGAGGCCCAGTGTATGCTGCGACTCTGATCCTGAATTGACCGGCGTGGTTATCACAATGAAGCGGCTGTCGTCTGACTTCCGTAACTTGATAGGATCGCAAATCCAGCCTTTGTTCAGAAAAAACGTTAAATTATGTCTGACACCGGAATCTAGCCCAGGTTTGCGAAACAACCAATACTATAACCATTTAAACATCACAGGGTTTACAAAGACATTTTTTATAGCTATGTTTCTAGGCTTAGGTGGCGACTCACCCGCTTAAAACTCAGCCAATGGCTGAGTCTTTTAAAAATGTTAGTGGTAATTTCACCCAAAACTTTAGCCGATGTAGGTGAGACGACTATTCCGAAATTTCGGCATCGTCTGCTCACCCAGACTGAAAATTGTTTCTATGTCTTAAAACATTCTTCAACATCAAAGGAAATTCTTCTAATAACATTTCTAACCTCACCAATCTCTAAATGGGTCACAACCCCCGTTATCGAAGACAAATCTAACTTTCACGATAGTTTTCCCAACAGATTGAACTATGATTCTACAACGCCGCATCAGAATGAATTTCCGTTATTAAATCGCTCTAACTCTACCGTGCCGATATTTAAGTAAACACCATATTGCAGCGGCAATGGAAGCTCAACCTTATATCAATCGGATAAAGTCGGTTATTCTGTCTGCATTTGACGTGCCAATTAAGAGAGGCTGCTCTGTATATTGTGCTTATGGAATAAAAACTATTCCTTTCATTTCAGCAACACGAAGACACTTGAAAAATCACTATAATTATCTCTCATCCTCAGTATTCATAAATATTGTGCAAGCCAGTACGTTTTGAACATTACTTTGTTAAATAGATAAATAAAATAAATAAATAAATATCTCAGGACATTATTCACACAGCGCCATCTAGCCCGAAACTAAGCATTAGCTTGTGCTATGGGTGCTAGACAACTGATAAACATTACTTATATACTTTTTTTTTTGTAAATACATACATATTATACATAGAAACACCCAGACCGATACAAACAGACATGTTCATGCACACAAATGTTTGTACCGTGCGGGGATCGAACCCGCGACCTTTGGTGTAATACCCGACTTCTCGACCATTACACCAAACGGCTCGTCCAAATATTTAATATTTAATTGTACTTAAAAATGGGACAAGATTCTTCTTTCAATGTCTAAGTAGGGACACACTACACAATAAAGTGTGTCATCTTCCATTAAACATATTCGTACATTGCAGGCGAAGTCACACGGAACTTCATCCGCGTTTTTCGGCCTAGTGTGAGTCTATACTAATACTTTCAAAATATTACCTAAACTATGTGTGTTTCCCATTGGAACCTTACTGCCGATTAACGTATTGACACAAGCATAACCGGTGGAGATTGCTTCACCGACAAGAGCAAGGCTCTTAGATTTTGATGATGACAAGCATAACCCCAACAATGGACTATATCTCCAAAGTAAACCTTACTACTGGTATCGACCCGCTTACCCAACGTGTAAACATGGTCAAAAACTCCTCCTAAAGTCAAAGTCAAAGTAAAGTATGAGCCTATTAATGTCCCACTGTGGGGCGAAGGTTTTCATCATTTAAAATAATGTTTTTGTCACAATATGAGAAGAGGTTTTGGCTTAATCACCGCGCTTGCCTAATGCAGGTTATTGATCACAAATACCGACAGTGCACGGAAAAACAGACTCCCTTTTTGACCGATCCAAGAATCGAGCCCAGGACCTCGAGACCACGGCCCGGGGAAACCATCAAGGCGTGGCTAAAAAAGCACGCTTATTTAATTTATGTAATAATTAAAAGCACTTACCACAAAGTCATAGTAGCATAGGGTAGCCAACAGCACGCGAACACTGTTACGATGGTGACCGTCATCCTGAGTGTCCTCCTTCGAGCTCTCGCCAGGGGGCGCTGGTCTGACCTCCGCAGCATCACTCGGCTGTGGTCGGACTGCTGGCATTTCTCTGCAAAGGAAAACAGGAAATTAATAAATTTGGAATAACGCACCAATTGCTTAGCTCCAAACTAAGCTCGAAGCTTGCTTTATGGATGTTAGGAAAATTATAGACATCCTTAAATATTTATTTTTTAAACTTTCATGGCTCGAGTACAAATATAAATCATCGCAAATACATTTGCCCCTAGCGGGATTTGAACCCGCGACCCGTAGTTTTGTAGTCAGGGTCCCTGACCATTAGACCAACGGGCCCGACCAGCTTTACAGGACTTACGTTTATTTATAGGGTCTTACGCATAGTTGGTTCACGATGACGTGTTTTGGTTTCCGAGAACCGGTTACAATTGTACAAGTCCAATGAACAAGTCCATACCTAAACCTTTCTTAAAGAAAAAAAAAACACTGCAATGATATTCTATTAAAAATCGCATCAAATTTCTTTGCGTAGTTTTTGAAGATCTAAGAAGTAAACGTATTGATATATATTTGCATACATGTTTTGAATTATGTATAAATCTTATATAGGGACGATGAAAACGCTTTGTTAAATATCGTGTAAAATACAACTCCTGTTATTTAAATGAACATTATTTGTGTAAGAAACCTTGCATTAAACAAAGTACGAATCAATTTTAGGACAAAAGTTTCATGGTTCCAGAAAAATAAGATGAATGGGCACGCCGTTACAACTTAAAGTTGAACAATTAATCTTTCTAAACTTCTTTCCTTCTGACTTGGGAAATAACAAACTAAAATTGGAGAAATAAACCAACATTTGGACACAGAAGGTAATTTTTTGTATGTTTTTTTTTGCTAAACGCTGTTTTGTAGACTTATTTTGTACGGCCATTTTGCTCTCAAAACTGAGAAGACGTTAATTTTATATTAAGCTCAGTTAATCAGGATCTCAACCACAATATAGGTTCAATATAATATTCTTTATTAAACATTAGCATCTAGATGCATTTCGTGACGCGACTACCGTTGAAAGCAATGACCCCCATTGCATAAGACATTATTGCTACCAAACGTTACAAGAGTACAAAACTCTTTGCAGAAATTACTGTCGAGAAATCGAAATTGGATCTATATACGAAGGCAATAGTGTTTATTTTCCTTTAGAAAGTTTTTCTGTCACAGCTGTGGTTGAGTGTGTACACGACTTTCTAGATGGAAAATGTCTTGGAAAACCCAATAGAGGTATTGCAAAGCATTTTATTGCAAGACTCTGGACTCTTATAGTTGGGGCACTCTAAGACGGCACTTGACATTGGCATTTGACATCACAAATAGAGATGTGAAATGTAAGTTTATTCTCAAATTGTTTTCGAAATCTATAATTATTTCTGCAATTATGTTAAAGATTAAAAAGGTTTATGTATTATTTATTCATTTATGAGCCTTTTAGAAAGGTTGTTTCATAAAAAGGTTTCATAAAACAAAAATGAAAATGTTTATGTACTTATTTCATTTCGGAATAACCGATCTTTATCTTTATGATAAAATTTAACAAGAAATAAAATTAATCATATGTGTATCGAATAAGATACTGCACATTACTTTCGTCAATAAAGTACCGTAATTATTACCTTCGAAGTCGTTATCAATAAAAACGATACTTCATGAGTGCCGTCTAAACGTGTCTCTACTATAATGTATCTTTGAATGTAAGTACGCCCCGGCAATGGATTGTATTATTTTACAATCGATTTTCGATTAAAGAATCTACAATCGATTGGAAAATGATGTTTTTAATAAAGATTAGGAATGGTCGAGTTGAAACGTTTATAGAAAATGTTTTTGTAGCTGAAAGTATGTACAGAAAAATGTAGAGTTTGGTGAACGTAATTAAAGAACATAAGTTAGAGATTAGTAACCACATCTTTTTCTATGTTATTTGTTATATATTTATTAGGTTTGCTATTTTGACCCCTATCACTTGAAGAACAAAGACTTTTTATATCAAACTAAATAATTATTGGGACATAAAAGCTAAATAGGGATAATATTTTCGTGCAGAAAATATAACAGATAAAATATACAACAATTTGCTAATTAATATTAACACTACATTAGTTTTATTGAAATATCAATTGAAGGAATAATAGGTTTCACTAATGAAATTTTATCTTACTAAGTTTTTCTGTTGTAAGTAATGTGATTATGTTAGTAAGCTCATGGTCGTCTGGCAACTCTAGGGAAATCAACAATGCGTGGTCGCTACTTAAAAAACTTGTAGACATTTTGTTAAAAAACCCCGCGGTGTATCGTTTTTCAATTTTTTTTTGCCAAACCTACGAATCGTTATTACTCAAAAACCAATAAAACTGTTATAGATCAGGTCAAGCAAATGTCTAAAATCTTATTGAATGCTACGTTCTAGTCTGGAATATCGTGCTCCTTTAAATACCATTTCATATATTATTGCTTTTTATAATAAAACTGGCTTCCTTGCGATGTTCATGATGAATAACAACGCAACTCTTGCATGCTAATGAGCAAACTCAACTGTGTGTGTATGTACCTACTTGACGATATCTCTTTTAATGAAATAATCTTTATAATACCAGCTTGACCTGTTTTTATAGTAAAAAAAAATATCTGGAAGTAAGAGTGCAATTAAAAGAACATAGTTTTTATTATTTTTTACAGTTCCAACTATGAAAGATGCTTTAATAATTTGCAATCTATACTAATATTATTAAGAGGAGCTTTGTATTTTTGTTTGTAACGAATAAGCTCAAAAACGGCTGACCCGATTTCAATGGTGAAAGATAAAATATGGCCAATATTATGATACGGGAAGTCCCCTCGGAATGCGGGTGAAACCGCGTGACGGGCCGCTAGTGTATTATAATCATAATAATAATAAAAAAATGCTTATCTATTGACTTAGAGTCTGTATAATTTTAACGAGGAACCGCTAGTTGCCTCCAAACCAACGAACATAAATAACTGAATTAATGTTAACGAAAATAAAAATATATTAATTTAACATAACTTCCTAGGTAAATATTTTTAATGATTCGCAGTTTCCTAACGTTTCTACCCTTGTCACTGCCCTCAGATGATTTTTCATGTGAAATAAGACACGGCACACTTAATATTTCATCTGTGGTTCTGGAGGTAATATTTTTATGTCAAGAGAGTAATTCTATAAATAATACACCTCATTTTTCACAAAACCAAAGGTTTCACTTCCACTTCAACGAATTTAATTGTGTTATGTACTTTACATAATATAAACAGTGAATTAACTTAGAAACCTTTTTATGATTTTTCTTTGCAAAATATTTATGCTCATTTACATATTTGACACATTTTTAGGGTTCCGTAGCCAAATGGCAAAAAACGGAACCCTTATAGTTTCGTCATGTCTGTCTGTCTGTCTGTCTGTCTGTCTGTCCTGGCTCGTTCTCCGCCGTTTCTGAACCGATTGCCACGAAAATTGGTGGAGAGATGTATAGTGATAATTCAAGAATTGGTTTTTAAAATAATCGAAAAATAATTATTTTTACCCCCCCTCCCATACAACGAAAAGTAAATTCGAAAAAAAAACTTCGACTTACCCCATCGTGTGGGGTATCGTTAAAAAGGTATTTTTAAATACAATAAAACTTGCCTTGAAACCATGTGGATCAAACACCTCAGTCTCGAGATATATTAATACAAAGTTAAAATTAGAGCGTCCCCCCCCCCTTAACTTTTGAAATACTATTACAATAATTCTGAAAAAAATGTCCTGTATACCTCCAAGTAAGTACTTTCAACGAAAACTATAGCGAACTCTGTATCATACATAGTTATTTTTATACAACTTGACCAACTTATGACGTGCAGTTGCCCTTACTAAATGGTGTCTTAAGCGGTCGGGCCATCTTTTAGCTACGGAACCCTTTCATGGGCGTGTCCGACACGCTCTTGGCCGGTTTTTATATATTTTTATTTAATTTTCGTCTGGTGATCCTATTCATTCCTATTGATCGTTTGCCTACCTTATTGACATAAAAAAGCTAAAATGAACTTAAAATGAGAATTCAAACTCGCACATTGTTCATTATCAGTTTGTTAAAGCAATTAAGGTTTTTGATATGATCGCTTGTTGATCGCCTTATTCGTTCGCTTACATTTTGATAAATAAAATGGTCAAGTCATCATAACTGCAGCTCAATGAGCAACTATGAAACAAAAGGTTATAGCATTTTAATATTCTTTACGATTCTTGCCTGTTACGAAGTTTTCAAGGAAACCTCTCCTATAAGTTTAAGGTCCGACCCGCAATTTGAACACAGGATCACAGGCCGTGACCCTGGCTTTCAACAAACCTAATACTTGGTGGCATAAGAATAAGAAGAAAAAAAAAGAAATGTTATCTGCACCAAACTGTGCAGACATTTAAAATATAGAAAAAATATTTGGTAATTATCGGGTGTCCCATATCGGGTATGCAATAACATTGGACTGTTCCTAAAGGCACGTCAACCATAATAAAATAATAATTAAAAATAAAAATTGCGTACCATGAAATATTCTGACATCGTAATTATTACAAAAGTAAAACACAGTATCCGCAAGCTTATTCTACTTATGTTATCTTTAAAAAGATGCATTATTCCGAATACGCATTTGGGATCAAACCAGTGCTGTATTCGGTAAAACACACAAATTTTGCCCCACCCAGGAATCGAACCCGGGACCCCGAGATCACGTCCAGGTACATAAACCACTACACCACTGACAGGTTAGTACAATTTACACGTGTATATTTGCCAAACAAGTTTAATTTAGGGTCAGGCCACACGCATCACAGCTCTATTTGAAATGTAGTTTCCGCCGCTAGAGACACTTTTATTTACTTTGTTTTTGGCTTGCACGTCAAACAGTGACGCAGATGGAACGAACTCCAAATTTAACTGTAAGCAAATAGCGTTTACTGCGACGAAATATAGTCCCTCAAGTGTTTGATCATCAACCAATAGTGGGAGGGTTTTATGAGAAACGTTGAAGGCAAAAGTCGTTTTTCTAAAAGACAATCTGTGGATAGAATCCCCATTGAAAGTACGGTTCGGTTCGGGTGCGGTATTCAAATAACGTCACACTCTATTAGCTGTCGGAAATAATCATGTTTAAATCAGTCACAACAAGGAAATATGAATATTCATCGATAGTTTATTTTGAGATCACGTGTAATATGAATTTAATATGACCGGACAGATAATTTCAGCGTTGAATGTTATATGAATAGTTTTTCAATAGTATGAGTTAACTAAATTAAAAAACAAGTTTGCAGTTAAAAGGCACGGGTCACATGGCAATGAGTGAACGACTAACGTGACCAAAGTTCTTGTTTACATGCTCCAAACAGTTCATCAAACAGTCAATAGATGGCAGTAATCAACGATTCTTACCATTTTGCTGCATCGCGCAACTAAAGTTATACATCAATTAACCGCGTTATTTTGTGATAATACTGGCCTACATTGTAGCAAACTAAGTACTAGCTTATACCCAAATAATGACTGTCTGACCTGATATAGGTACCGTGCGTTTGTTGTACATATATGGCAACGCCAATGACTTTGATGTAGCAAAGTGTCTGTGACATAATACTCCAGTTATTTTAATTTGGAGAATTTTATAACCAACGTAAAACTTTAACGCGTGTTTTAGGTATTTCACAAACTGAAAACAATTTAAGTTACTTCGAAATTAATTTTCATTTCAGACACTCATGTTTGACACTCCTTACTTTCAATCTTATCACATTACAAATGAATAATAATATAGTCACATAATACTGAGTAAATATGGAAATTAATTTACATGCTCTCATTCAATTTTAGCTTCATTAACTTAAGTATTTCAATTCTCTCTACAAAACGTAAATATTTTAACTTCCAGCAAACACAATGTTATAATCCTGCAAAAGCGTGATATATGTATAGTTTTAACCGTTATCTTATCCTTTCATGAAATAATTCAGCGGTTCTGTGTTCATTTGTGGCGTATACTTATCTTCCACAAAACTTTCTTACACACAAATAAAAAAAAACTAGCTTCTGTTCCAAAAGAAACAGTATGTATAATAACCTTTTATATCGACAACAAAAACCGAACACATCAAATCTTTGAACTAATATCAGGATTATTGGGATTAATCTACCAAACATTCCGATGTCGGAGCAAAAATCTAAAAGGTAGAAAACCTTAATAGGACCTTTGGTACTCGTATAAATCACGTTTTGAAGAAAACGTCGTCACATTTCTTGCATTATTTATGACAAATTGAGGCAATTTTGCGCCAAATATTCTTTTGATATGTGAAAGACACTTCTTGCTGCTCCAATCTTGTCAATGATTAAATATTTATTTCTAGACTGCTTCAGACTTCATGCCTTTATTGTCAGTAGGTAACGGGACAAATCGTGTACTTGAGTGTCAGCTATGTCTGTGTCGATACTTTTACTTTAATGGCTGTTCTTACACGTGATGACAATTACCGACAAACTGCGTTAAACTTATGTTGCTATCTACACAATGATTAACGAAGTCTATCTAGCTATTTTCTGTCTGTTTCTCATCATTATCCTAGCGCTTCTCCTAGTTGCATCCTCGGCCATTACCACGAAGCCCAGAGTACGCTTCAACTATGATCCAGAATTGACCAGGCTGGTTATTACAATAGATGGTTATTCTCCTAGTTTAATCCGTTAAATATTTTAAATTATGCAACAAATTAATCAGTTTTTTAAGCACATACAGTGATTCAAGAGGAACGTTTATGTGGTTAATAGGGTAGAGAAACACTGATAATTTTAATTGCACCCCTGCGAAGCGGGGCGGATCGCTAGGGATAAAATATTTATTTATAGACTACTTCTGTCTTCTTGCCTTTATTGTCATTATATTACGTAACGGGACGAACATGAGAGTTTTCTTGACGTCTGATACGACCCTCGTATTTAGACGTCTGGCACGACCATGACCCTTACACGTGATACCAATGTTAGGTCTTATATACTGTCAACAAACTACGTCAAAGTTTGGAAGTTATTGTATAACGGTTAATATTTTTGAGGAATAAATAAATTATATGCTCGAGTGTGTTATTCTTGATATTCTTTCCCGTTGGTCGAGTGGCTAGAGACCCTGGCTACAAAACCAAAGGTCGCGGGTTCGAATCCCGCTAGGGGCAAATTTCTGTGTGATGAATATCTGCATTTGTACTCGAGTCATGGATGTTTATAAAAGTTTTTAAGTAAGTCTATCCGTTCCCTGGCATCCATAGTACAAGCTTCGAGCTTAGTTTGGGGCTAAGGCAATCGGTTTGTTAGTTCAAGGAATTTATTTGTTTAATTTATTTAGTTATACTTAGAAGTTTGTGATAGCAGTATCAACTTTATGCTACCAGAGAGGTTTGGTGGTTCCATTTGGGTTTATATGGGTAGTCCGATGATTTATCAAGAGCACCATATTACCCTATTAGGCGCAATTGCTTTTGCCAATGCAGTATAAAAGGGTTTCATCGACACATCGACAAAACATTCGAATAAAAATGGAAAAACCATCAAAAGCTTTGCCTGCTGCATCAGAAAATTACGTATACATTTCACCATGAATCCTAGTAGTCGATATTATGATAATCCAACGCATTTCGTTACAATTCCAATTGTTTTTTTCTCTCAGTAGGTAATGACAAACTACTGCAAAAAGATCAGACCAAAACAAACATAAACAAGACACAGATACATTTTAATGAAGCACTTTGACGAATTATGGGTTCATCAAAATTCTCTCACGATTTTCATTTCAAAGCTTGAAACGTGATGAGTTTTATTATCCTTTTTATAGTTTTCTATCCTTTTTCGCAAAGCTAGCGAATACTGGACTTGAATTTAGCAGAGACAGTCAAAGGTACAAAAAATTGAAGTTTGCTAAGCCGGAAAATGCGACCTCGACATTCGTTACACGAAATTGTACACTTGTGTGAAACAGAAGGATTTATTCCTTTTACATTACTCAGTTTCAGCTGATTAAAACTTTCGTACTTACAATGTGAACTACGCTCAAATTATTTCTGTTAATAATGTCAGTATTATCTGATACTTTTTTATCAAGTACTAGCTTTTGCCCGTACTTGATAAAAAAAGTAGTACTTTCGGCGGGGTTAACGTTTATCAAGATTCGTATTTCATCCCATGTGAACATTTAATCCGGATATCTTATTACCTAAGTAAGCTCAAACCTTGCTTGTATACAAATTTTCATCAATATCCGTACAGTAGTTTCACTTTGATTGACGGACAAACATCCAAACAAACAAATTTTTACATAAAATTTTATGAAACTTCTCAGGCTGCCGACATTAGGCTCGGCATTATTTAGTTTCCTTTATTTTATTTTTTTAGCATCTTTCACTATGTTTGTGCTACGATGATGAAAAATACATTTGAAAAACGTATAATTTCGAGTGTTAATTTTACTATTGGAAGTGTGCGTTCCAACATTTAGGTATTTATAGAAACTAAAGTAGCTATAAATGTCATCACATAAATCCCAGCAGACCCTATAGTAATAACGTGTGTTTTCCTTATTTTATTAACAGAGACAAAAAACTATTGGAAACACCCACGTTGATGTGATCCTTAAGTAAACTGACCTAGTTAATAGAAAACATGTGTTATCGAAGTGTGTAGTCAAATATCTAGATATAGAATAATGCTAACGGTTATCTAATGATGTTTTCCAGATTAAATAGGCACAGAAAAAATAATAATCGAAATACTGCCTTCGTGGTGTAGTGGCTAGAGCGCTGTGCTCAAACTTCGGGGGTTTGGGTCCCGCGGGGAACACTTTCACTTTATATTGGTTATCCCAGTTGGGTCAAGACATTGCAGGCTTTTGTGCTTCGGAAGGCACGCTAGCCGTTGGTCCCGACTATCCAAGTGGTTTGGTTTCCTTTGGAGCCGTCTTAATGATTTTCCATTTAGTCTTATTATATTAGAAAAGTGTCCATTTCCTTGAAGGCAAACTGTCACTTGGATCATCTAAGTTGAAATGGACTCTACTACTAATAATAATCGAAGTACTCTTAGCACATTACGATATAACCAACAAAAACATGTTCACTCACCCGAGTTTTCCTTCGAGTTCTTGGATATCTCGTAGAATATGCACGCGTAGCAGACTGTGATGATCATGAGAGGCATGAAGTAGACCGCAACCAGGCAGAATACGTTGTATGCTAGCTCGTAACGTTGGTTCGCGAATGCGTCAAACGAAACGCACTGTTGAAACTCCGGGATTTTCGGATGGTTCATCACTCGGAATACGATGCTCTGAAACAAGAAAAAAAAATTAATTTTTTAATAATTTCATGTCGACACGCTTGGAGTGTCAAGAAGTTGACTATTAGGTCGTGGGTTCAGTCCCCGCACAGGACAAACATTTGTATACATGAATATGTATGTTTGTTGGATTTAGGTGTTGTAATATGACTCTATGTATTTACGTATATTTGAAAAATAAAAGTATTAAAGATGTTTACCTATTCTCTAGCATCCATAGTACAAGCTTCATCCTTAGTTTGGGGCTAGGCTATTGGTGTGTTAGTCCAAGGATTTATTTATTTATTTATGTGCCTACCTACTATATAACCATAGCAAGAACATTAAGATAGCTCTTGGATGGAACACAATAACCATTCAGCGACATGTCAAGTGAAGGTTATGTTTAGTGCCGTTAATGTCTAAAGACCTTAAAGATTGAGAGCTACTTTATGTATAGAAAACAAACCTGAGAATTATCGGCCCCATGGGTTTAAGCAAAATAACAAAGTTTATACTTTAAACAGAAACAATACCGAATAGGTATGTACTACGTTTTTCTCTCAGACCATTTTGTTTTGATACTGTCATAGCTGTATTATTTTTTGTGACTTATCGTGATTCCCAGGTCGTACCCTCTTAAGTTTATATTGACATGACGTATTCCGTTTTATTGTTCTGTGCCTAATTGTTCCCGTAGCTAAACAAACCTTTGTATCAAACACTATACAAATTGAAGCCTTTGTAAATATTGCGGTTTCCCTAAAAGCGATTAATTTGTACTGTGGGTGGATTCCATGTTTGGTTTCAAATACTCCAATAAATGACAAAACATTGTTAGGATTTTTCCCGCTGCAACAAACTCAGGAATTCCTTTGTTTGCTTTTTATTTTTCACTAGTGGTCCCGACAAACGGTTTTCCGCCTAGTAGCCAATAAATAAAAATAGATATCATTTTTTAATACTTTCTAGAGCTCGATTGCGCAGTGGTTAGAGCGCTCGGCTTGCGATTGCAAAGTTGGGCAAATTTCGCAGAGGCTAGTCATCGGATGGGTGACCGAAAAATATCATCTCGAGCTCCTCGGTGCTTCAGAAGGCACAATTAGCTGTTGGTCCTGCGCCTGATCTCTCTGCGGTCATGTCAAATTGCTGTCCCTCCGGACTCTAAGAGTGAGGGACAAGTACTTCCTTTTCCCTCACTCCCGCACCTGTGTTAGCGTGTTCACTTATGCGCTAAAATATGTCCTGCATACCTGGCTGATATTAAGATCGGCGGCCAGTACCGAAAACGCCCGGAGGTAATTATATAAACGAAAAATACACCATCTTTTCAGGAATAGACGAGATTCGAACTCGTACCCTTCGCTACCCGGGCTAGTGCACCATTATGTTATTGGCTTACGCTAACTGCTAGCGCCACCTCTTCAATATTACAAAATATCATTTCACAACATTTGTATGAAAACCTATTCCAGGTGTTTCCTAACAAATAAAGAGGTGATATATACCTATAAATTTTTTAATTCGACGACCCGCTTGGTGTGATGGTCAAGATGTTGCCTATTACGCAAGAGGTCGCGGGTTCGATCTCCTCACAGAACAAACATTTGTGTGCATGAACATGTCTATTTGTCCTGGTATGGGTGTTATATGTATCTATTTATATGTATATTTGTAATACCACTGTTGATTCTGATGTCTGTAACACATGTGCTTAAGCTACTTAACACGGGGTCAGATCAATGTATGTGATGATGTTAAATATTTATTTATTTATTTAATTTATTTTCGAGCATTATTATGCTCAATATTACTTTAACCCCCAAAATTGAACAGAATTTTCACTGTTAAAATCGTGTTTGAATTACATGTAAACAAAAACATGTAGCTCTTTGATGAAAGTTAGATAAATTCAGTTGCTTGAACTTTACTGTTAAACAAAGATTCACCAAGTTACAAAGGAAAAGTTTTGACATTAAAATTATTTAAAACCTTTCCCACGAGTTAGGTAAATAGAAAACGTAATAACATTGTAACTCAATAACTAGTTTATACAAGAACTATTGTTGGGATCACAGACGTTCTTGTAGGTTTACTTAGAGGTTAATTGGATTATAAATGAAATATCATGAGTAATGAGACAATGAATATGTACAATAGAGTTACCCTATACATCTCCAAATCAAAGCAATAAGGTTGAAATTTTAATATTCGTACACATCATGATTATTTGAAGTGGTTAGCGCGCTCGGCCTGCGATTGCTTAGTAAAGCAACTTTCGAAAAGGTTAGACATCGGATGGGTGACCGAAAAATTACATCTCGAGCTCCTCCGTGCTTCGAAGACACTTTAAGCTGTTGTTCCTGCGCCTGATATCTCCCACCGAATAAGGAGAGTAAGAGAATAGGTGCACCTGTGCTTGTGCACTCACTTGTGCACTAAAGTGCGTTTCTGGCTGATCGTAAGATCGGCCGCCATGGTCGAAAGACGACTAAAAGGGTATATAATTATTGCATTGGATTAAACCCAATTTAAACCAATTCGTTTAATTGGAGTCCAAGCGTATTCTGTAACAATTCAGTCTTTTAATTATCTCACATACTTATAAAACAGGACACAATGGCGAATATGACAATGCCCCCGCTCAATACCTAATATAAAGCTAAATTGGATAAACACTCATGGGATCCCACGAAATTGAGGGAAGATATTTAAAAGAATAGCACAAAAGGATCTCATTGTGTTTTTGCGTCATCTATTAAATTATGTGAACCCAAAACCTCAAGACCAGTGTGGTACATGCTTCTATAATTAAATGAATATCTATACTATCTATACTAATATCATAAAGCTGAAGAGTTCATTTGTTTGTTTCTTTGAACGCGCTTATTTTAGGAACCACACTGGTTTGAATTAAAAAAATATTTGTGCGTTGAATAGTTCATATTATTATGTCCAGGAAAGCTTTAATAAATTTAACACTTTGTGTGCTGAAACGTAGTAAAGCATTTTGGCATAAGTCTTGTCCAATTAATCAGCATTATAAACAATCTAAGAACAAAGTTGTCCTAGTAAACATCTCAAGCAGTTTCCTATCAGTAAACAGTCGGGACACTCTCAAAGTTCTGTTATGCCCAAATGAGAATTGAAGCGACTAGAAGTTAGTATCCAGACTCTCCGAAGGCTGACATAAATTCTAGGTACAGTGCGTTCAAATTGACTAGACTGACTTGAAGAAAATTCCAAAAGAGGCATAGGTTTTGATAAGTACTACAAATTATTCTTACAATTATCTCAAACTATTCTGATCTATATACATAGAATCTAAAATTCACTGTATGATATAAGATTCTGTGTGTCAAAAATACTGAATGTCAAAATTAGCTGTAGGTACAATAAAACAACCATATGATAAAATCTACAGTATACTTAAGTTACCAGTATAAATGATAATTAATAAACTGTTAAAAAGAACCGTCAACCACCACTGGGACCTACCAATATTCAAAATCAAAATATACTTTATTTATGTAGGCCTCAGTAAGGCACTTATAAGTCGCCAATGATATCACAATGGAATGAATCTGCCACCGAATGAGGAACGCAGTCATCTACCGAGAAGAAGCGGCAAGAAACTCGATAGTTGCTCTTTTAATCCGCCCAACATTTTTTCACGTACTGTGTCATCGCGCAATCAAGCTCAGACAACAGACATTGTGATAAACGACCTAAGTTTAGACACACATTGAGAAACGAAAGACGCTTACAATCTAGAATAAATCACAGTAAATCATGTAGGTACAAGAAATGAAGTGTACATTCTAGAAAATCGAATCGAAATCGTTACATATGCCCCGACAACAGAAAACTTTGGTATTATTTTGAATGACGTGAAGTACGTTGGTGACTTTGGTTACTATGCGATTAGAAGCGACCGTCGCTTCACATTACAGGGCCTCTGTCAGACTGGCTCGAAGTGTGGTGAGGGCATATCTATCGATGTATATTTTCTAGAATACCTAGTGTATAATGAGGCTGCAGGCAGAATTATTTATATTTTTTTTTTATTTTTTTTTATAGGCATACTAGCGGCCGCCCGCGACTTCGTCCGCGTGGATGACGGTTTTCATTATACGAATGTTTTTTCCCGCTAACTCCCGTTCCCGTGGGAATTTTGCAATATCCTTTTGCAACTAAGCATCAAGTTTACTAAGGGACCTGCATGCCAAATTTCAAGCGTCTAACTCAAGTAGTTTAGATTTTCCATACAAACTTCCACCCCCTCGTTTCGGGGAAGTGGGGGGTTGGAATGGGTCAAAAAGTAGCCTATGTTCTGTCTCAGGGTCTAAAGATTGTCTGTACCAAATTTCATCAAAATCGGTTGCGAGGTTTAAGCGGGAAAGCGTAACAGACAGACAGACAGACAGACAGACAGACAGACAGACAGACAGACAGACAGACAGAGTTACTTTCGCATTTATAATATTAGTTGGGATTCCTTCTTGAGACGGAGGTTTTCTTTATTAATAAAGACGTGATCATTTTATGAAAATGAAATGCACGACGTCTTTCTTCGCAACCTTAATGAATTGGAGTTGTGCATAGATTTGATTCGAGTAATGCATAAAGGTTTGAAAAAAATTAACACCTTTTTTGTAAATATCCGAAGCAACCACGAAATTATTCACAAAACGGCGTTTTACACTCAAGTTTAGTTTTAAAACGTGGTTAAAATACCTCGCCGTGGTCTCGAGGTCCTGAATTTGATTCCCGGGTTGGTCAAAATTTGTGTTGATTTTTCTAAACACAGCACTGGTTTGTGATCACCAACCCACATTTGGCAAGCGTGGTGTAAATGCCAAAACCCATCTTTGTGATGAAAACATGATTAAGAATAATGGAGGCCTTTGCCCTGCAGTGGGACAATAATAGGCTGATACTTTACTTTAAAAGTTAACATTTTAAATGAGAAATTCTATTCAACGTACGACAAATACGTATCAAAATATCAATGTGCGGATTTACGTTCTAAAAATAACTTCGGTTGTATAAATGTCACCCATTCAGCCATCAAAGCTCGTAAAACGGGCTACATTCATTGGTCTGGACTGAACTAGCTTTTCCGCGTTTTATAACAACAGTAATTAAAAAAGTACGGTGAAAATATTCCAGACAACAGCATTTACTTAAAAGTTTTATTTTTCTGCCTTTACACTTTTTTTAGACAAAAATGAATGAGTTGACGTGATTTTTCGTACGTTTATAGCATACTAAGTTTTACCCGTGACTTTGCCCGCGTTATCAAGATTCCTGTTTTATCCCATGGGAGCATTTAAACGGGATAAAATTTCGTCAGCTTGTACCCTGTTTGTTTACCAAATATCATCAAAAAGAGTTCAGTAGTTTCAGCTTGGTTGGCGGACAAACATCCAAACAAACAAACTTTCTCATTTATAATATTGACTAGTGGCCGCCCGAGACTCCGTCCGCGTGGATTTCGATTTTCAATAGCCTTAAAGTCTTTCTTGCCAAATGGACTATTCAAATAAAAAGAATTTTTCAAATCGGACCAGTAGTTCCTGAGTTTAGCGCGTTAAAACAAACAAACAAACATACAATCTCTTCAGCTTTACATATTAGTATAGATATGATTAAGTATGTATGTAGGTAGGTACATACGAGTATTTTGTATTAAAATAATACACAAAGAGCTATTCAGCCAGATGTTGCAATGGCATAATGGCGTTGGTCTTGCGTAGATGACTTAAATCCAAAGGTATTTTTTTACGTCATGAAGTAAATGTCTTACCTGAGGTAAACTGAAAAGTAAAGCAAACATCCACGCGAAGTACAGCATCGTCTTGCTTCTTTTTCTCGCAATGGCCAGCCGAAGGGGATAGAGAATCGCGAAAAACCTGTAACAATAGACGTTATGAACAAAAAAATAATTATACAATTCATATTTATATATTCATATATTGCCACCCTAGAACAGTAGGTTCTACCAACTGGTCATCATCATCATCAACCTATCACTTATCTCGTTTGCATCCTTGGCCATTGCCGAGCCCGGGGTACGCTATGACTATGATCCCGAATTGACCAGTCTGGTTATTACAATGGAGCGACTGTCGTCTGACCTCCGTAACCCTTATTAGGGAAAACAGACCAGTGCGGTTCATAGTAACGGCTTAACGTGCTTTCTGATGCACGGAATCATCATTGTTATCAGACAATCAGATGATTAAAGCTTGCAATGTCCTAACCAAACTGATAAGCCTACACAAAGTGATGGTGTCCCCCGCGGGATTCGAAGCCACGACCTCCGAGGATTGAGCACAGCGCTCTAACCACTACACCACGGAGGCAGTTTATCTGAGTAAAACTATCAGAATCAATAAAGTAAACTATTAATATTTTAATATAAATAACTGTCCAAATCACTAGTGCATTCAATTTCCATTGTGTTACTACGTTCAAACATCCTGTCAATTTAATTTGACATGCGTGTATAACGTTTTCGATTTTTACATGAATCGTTGCGTGAAACGGAATGCATTTCCCGCATATAAATTACTTGGAACGCTCTATTCCGATTTATTCCAAGCACGCTTGTTCCATGAGCCGGGTTTTGGCGTTGCGATTATTAAATTGGAGCTACCGCCATCACACCTTTACAATCCTTATTAGAGGTGCTAAATCAATAATCATGTCTTCATAGGCGTTGTAATCGTCTTGTACAGGTTTCTTGTGATATATTCTCTACAACCGAATTAATACGTATGAAGTGATAACTAGTGTAATTCAGTCAGAAATATGAAATCTTTATATAGCATTAGTTAAAATTAAATTTATAAAAATAAAAAATAAGTTATTGGAAATACGCTTACATATAACAACAACTATAACTTTTTTGTTAAAACCAATTTACTTAATATTTATGAAATTTTAAATTTCTAAGAGAGCTTTTAAACATACATTCATCTATACTAATATTATAAAGAGGAAAGGTTTGATTTTTTGTTTGTTTGTATGAATTGAATAGGCTCCGAAACTATTTGGCAGATTTGAAAAATTCTTTCACTGTTGGAAAGCTACATTCACCCAGAGTAACATAGGCTATATTTTATCCCGGTACGGGAAGTAGTTCCCCCGGGACGCGGGTGAAACCGCGTGACGGGCCGCTAGTATTACATATTTTAAGGAAAAGAATTCGAAATATATGCGGATAACATGCTGTGGACCTTTGACGTTATTATTCTATATATACAACAGAAGCTATATATAAACAAGATCAAAAGGGGGAAATGAATTACATAAAGAGGGCAGCATTGTTCTTCCCCCAAAAGTTCACTTGAATCAAGAGTCACAACATCAATTCGTTACTTGTTACATAAATGTTTTCGTAATAAAAAGTTTGTTAATTCGTTTACCTTCTATTTTATTAGAATTCATTCTTATAAGGAGTTCTAATTGTTTGCGTATTCTGGGACCGATATTGAAATGGTTTCTTTTATATAAACGACCTGAATCCACGGAAGAAAGGAAAGTACCTATGTGGCAATAACTGTATGAAAACAGTCGTTGGGCAAACATTTTCACGTAGTTTCCTAGGTTTTCTTAGGTGTTATTACACGGCAAACTTTCAGACTCCAGAAAACCTTTGAGAATTCACACAACAGAAAACTTATTACATAAACAATAATATGCTAAGTAGTGCAGGCTACTGCATTTCTACCCGTTTCGCTAGCTCCTTAAGCATTCTTAAGATTTAAGGCCCATGATATGTTGTAGGGAGGCAAACGAGCAAAAGGGTCACCTCATGGTGAGTAATCACCGCCGTCCATGGACATCAACAACCGCATAAGGGTTGCAGATGCGTTGTTTGCCTTTAAGACCCCATACCCTTCCCAACTGAGCTCTGGTGATCTTACCAGCAGAAACATAGCACAACAGTTACGAAGTGTTACTTCACTGTGGTCTTAACTTTCTTCTAAGTGTCGGTTTCTAACTTACGCTAGATAAATTGAGCAACAGTGGTGATGAAGGTTAACACTTAATCCGAGCTTTGCACTTACCTATCAACAGATATGCAGACGAGGACATTCGAAGACAGGTACAGGCCAAACGCGCGAAGTACTAGAAAAAACTTGCACGCCAAGTTGCCAGCTAACCAGGCGTTCGTAGTCCGCCAACCAATCTGAAAATAAAATTAACATGTGAGACCAACGTTCGCATTTCAAAGAATGAAAGGCAGTCATGACGATTAGCCAACTGAGCAGGATAAACAGTTTATTTGACTCGCAACCTGATACATCTACTGAAAATTAAGGCGATGTTTATTCTGCAACGATTTTTCCTGCACTTCGAGATGCGAAATGACGAGAGTAATTGTAATCTTCATATGTACATACAATTATCGGCAATTATTGCATCTCAACATTTAAAAATAGAACGCAGAAACAATCAGATCGAAACTCTGCTTCGCGGAACTATCAATAAAAACCAAAACAATATCAGAGTGAATCGTTTATTCACTCAGACATTTTCCGATGATCCGGTTCATTTACGACTAATGATCCTTTTCGAGGAAAAAAATATATAAGAGGGAGCGTATGGTATTGCCATCATATTATGATGAGTGTCTTTCCAATTGTCCTGTCTGAAAATACGGTAAGAAATCTGCACAATCAAATCAGAACGGTTAGGTTAGGTTAGGTTAGGTATGTAGTTTTTATTTTTGTTGAGGGTATCGGTCTTATATAGTACCTATGTATGTATATCCGTTGTCCTGAAGAGATTCCTATAGAATAATATTGCTTAAAATTAAGAAAAAAAAGCACGTTGTCGAAGCGTGGAGATTGCATAACTGCATTCTAGATACTGGTTACTATGCTTTGTTGTTTTTAATGGACGCGGCAAATGATTTTCCCCACCCATAGATATCGGCGACCACAGAGAGTTCGCTAATACTTTGCCAGCCTTTTAAGAGGATATGCTCGTCTCATGAAAGGGCCTGAATGCCTCATTCATAGCCGTCAGGATTTTGTCAGCCGTGTGGAACTAAAGCTTACTAAACTCCTGCGGTTTTCTTTGCAGTGGTGAGGAACTGATACCCAGCTTTGCAGTACTAAGCTTATCTTTAAAGTCCAGAAGCGCATTTGTAGCCTGTTGAAACCAATTGTTCTATAGACGAAGTTTCTACCGCAGTATTAAGTCAACCGCATACTCGGTCCCGATCTCATAAATGTATATCGTAATCCGGGTCAATGCACATAGGAATTTCGATGGAGTGAACCGGGTTGGACGGGACCACGGAACAGATGAATAATTTGTTCTATGGATGGGACTTACCCAATTTGCGTCCTGTATGATCAATTGGTGTTGTATAAAATATACATAATGCTTGGTTTACTTCTTAGGTATATGTACATTATTGTACATGCTATTGGCTTAAGAAGTAAAACAATTATAGTTTTACTAGCGGCCCGGTATGTGCTTCGCTACGTGTGGTAGATAAAGAACCACTCTACAACAGCATCTTCCCATAAACCATCTACTAAATTTGTATTATTATTATATAAGATTCGCGTTGCATTATAAAATTAATATTATTAAACGGGACTAAACGCAATATTAAGTATGTAGTATATACTAGGCCGAAGAACACGCGAAGTGAAGTAGAAGGAGCAGGATAGCGGACCGTGAACTACGAGGCAATGGCCGAGGATGTGACCGGGACAAGCACTAGGACGATGATGATGATGATCATAAATATACATACACTCCAACTTTTGAATCAAACTGCGAGGTGAATACCCCAATAATACGTTTAAAAGGCTTTTAATCAACAGATGTCTCCTCAAGCGTATTTACCTAGATTAAATTAGTTAATTTCTTTTGTAGGTCTAGATTCATTTAGAGTCTTGTTCAGTGTAAATTGAAAAGCGTGTAGACAATTACTTCCTCATGAATATGTTTATTCATAATTATTGTTAAGCATTTATTATGTTCTTAGTTTTATTAAGTGAAAAATCGATAGGTAGTTAGATAGCATATTTCTTAATGCCCTCGCTCGGATAGCGAAGGGTGCGTTACAAGCATAGGTTCTGACTTAATCAACTTAAACAATATCTGGTAATCACAAACCCGAGATGTGTTCGAAATAACCAACACTAAACAACCAGAAATGTCTGACAATCAGCAATATTCTTGAATGAAACCCAAGTCCTCGAGACCACGGCTCAGTACTTACATCGAGGTGCTAACCTTATCCGAAAAAATAACATATTCGGTACTAACAATTGTACTCTCTGTATGTGAGATCTAATAACGTCTTAGAGATTACTTACGCGCGAACTTTCTCAATATCAAGAAGTTTGAAACAAACGTAGAGGAAATATAAATAACTCGTCTTATTATTATCCCTTGATGTGGGTTCATAAAGTCTAAATTATAGGCTCAAGTGCTAGGTAATACAGACAGAAGAGTGAAGTTTATGTTTACACTTGAAATATATTAATGTAAGTATGTTTACTGTAGTATAAGGGAATACGTAACCGACATACGAGTGTATGTAGGTATATCATCTGTTGTCAGACTATGTAAACAGTTTTAAGGACACACAGTGTAAGTATAATATGTTGCGGGCAATGTGATGAGTCCAAGCACTATTAATAATGCCCGGTCTGTATAAATAACGCTCGACTCAATTGGGCAATGTGATAAAGGCAGCGTGATTGATCACTTCTCCCGGCCATTATAATAATGCCCAATTGCCCACCCTATATTGGGCAAAAAATATATCAGAAAACCACGGGGACCGAGTAGCTGGTGGTCCATATATTTTAGTTTGGTTTTTTCTAGCCTGTATTGATTGCTGGAGTTGGAAAAAGACCTATTTTTTTGGTACTGTTGAAACTTCAAACTTTTACAGAATAGTTAAGCAAGCGCGATTATCGTGAATTCTGTCCCTATGAGGGTCAAATGTCATGAACAGTATAATGTAGCTAACGTTGCTATTCTGAGTTCTATCTTCCACCTATTAAAGTTGTTTTTACAACTATGAGAGTTCAAGTGGCCACCCGTCTCCACGATCACGTCGGAATCGTAATTTAAAACTCATCTTACTTTGATACCGAGACGCGACTCAAAACTTTATAGATCCTGAACTAATTAAAGGAAATGAATTTGATATTTTAAACTAACATCGTTCTGATTCGAATTCATTTCATTCTTTGAAGCATACTTTTTTTAAACTGTAAACCAAAAGCATTTGTAGCATAAAGGCATATTTTGCTTTAGTAAAGCCGATGTCAAGCGTGCCTACAATAAATTCCATTTTTTAGCATGAGTCATAAAAAATGCCGAATAATTGAGCTAGGTAAATCCAAGCAAAGAATTGGCGAATGTTATTTCAATATGCCAAAGGATTTCGATATTTTTAGAGGGAACATAAATATGTTGCAAAGAATATGTGATTTATATTTTATATATGATAAATGTGAACCCTTTTTAATCCTCCGTTAATCTTCTTTTGTCTGATAAAATTTGAATTATTTATTATTTCTCAAATATTTAAAAGATTAAAAAAAAATACAATGAATACGTCATCTTCATATGTCGTATGTCGGTAACAACTCTTACCTAAACCTTAGCCTAAGAGTTGATACCATGATTTTTACGAATATAACGCAATCAAACGCTCAGTCAAAACGCAAAGAAATAAAACATGTTCGTTCCTATTGAATATATAGGCCATACACGTTTTATCATAGGTATTTTTATGATCTGCAACGCAAAGTCTACGAGTAATAAAGTTTTATACATAAAATATATAAGTATAAATCTTATTTCGCTGCTAACATTCACACCAAACGCCAATCTTCCAGAGACGTGACTTACAGGATCAAATAAAATAAATATCGAATGTGAATCGACTAGTTTTATTGCATCAATAAAGCAAACGACAAACTGGCCAATAACTTTTGACAATCAGCAGTAAACAGATCGCGTAATATACTATACTAGAGGACGCCCGCGACTTCGCCCGCGTGGATTTCGGATCCCTTATTTTCGCAATAAAATAAATAAATTATTTTACTAGCACACCGATTGCCTAGCCCCAAACTAAGCTCGAAGCTTGTATTATGGAAGCTAGGGAACGGATAGACATACTTAAATACTTTTATGAAAGGTAACCTATGTTCTTTCTCAGGGTCTAAAAATTGTCTGTGTAAAATATCATCAAAATCGGTTTAAGCGGGAAATCGTAACAGACAGACAGTTACTTTCGCACCTCTACTTTTAGTAGGACACTATTAGACATACTAGGAAAAAACGCGACAAAAATTCGGCGGCAATGTATTTTATGTACAAAAATTCGCGACGATACATATTTCGGCATGGTGTTTCATCCTCCATTTAAAAAACATTACAGGCGTTGTCAAGCCGAACTTGGATTGCGTAATTTCGGTATAGTGTGTTTCAACACTATGTTATACAATAGAAGTACCGCGCTATTTTGATACCCAGTCATGTTTCTGTTGACTTTATACTTCTTGTAATAAGTACTGAGTTTTCGTAGTACGTACTCAGTTATTTCTGTATTAAAGTATTGTGGTACTGATAAACTACGAAACCATTTTTTTATATTTTTTATTTTCAACCCCCAAGAATAAATAATATCAAATGGGCGGTTGAAATAAATATTAAATTACTCATATATTAACGAACCGAGTCACATATTTTTGTGAATGATTTTAATGTTATGTGGTACGCTCGGAAAAGGCCGATTAAAATAAAAACGTAATTTTCAATATGAATACTAATGATTCAGCTTTCGGGAAATTTAGACAAACATGCTTGAACATCAGGCATTGTCTGATAAAATTGGAGTTTTAGTCACAACTTATAAATCAATGAATTAAATGGTAAAAATTAGTTTTGAAACAAATACCATTTACATATATTTTTTATATTTTTTTATTTCCAAAGATATATTATGCACTTTACATTTATAATCTCTGCCAAACTGCGCAGCAGTTTGTCGGCAGTAGTTCTCGTCTAGTAAATATTACACATATATTTTTCGCAAAGATACAGTTTGAAATACTTAAACTTAAGGCCTAAAATATGATAATATTTGTTATGCTACCTATTTATAATTTATTTATGTAAATTATATATTATATTTATAGACTTTTTAAAATGTAGTTGCCCATATACTGCGTAACAATCATATTGCAGTAACATTCAAAGAGCCACAGCATCATGGACACAATCAGAGATAATGTTTTTTTAGTATACTTTTTAGATGTCACTTAGAGCTGACGTTATCAATTAACTCAGGTGGTAATTCATTTAGCAGTGTTGGAATAAAACATCGCCTAGTTCTTTTTCCATAATAGTTTTTTGATTTCGGTACTATTATTCTTTCCTTTTAGATTTACGTGTTGGAAAGCTATAGCTAGATACGTTCCTTTCTATGTTCGTTATTATCATATATATTATTATTTAGAATAGTGATTAGAATTGAATTGAATTAAATGTTCTAATAGGTACTTTTGTGTAGGTTAAGTGTATAATTTTGTAGTGGATGGAAGTATGAAATTATGGAAATTACAATTAGAACACTCATACTAACTATAAAGGCACAATTGAATTAATTTGCATACGAAAACAATTCCCTATACGATTCCAAATTATTGATAAGCTTCTTACTATAAGCTGTCTGAGTACCTAATTATTGCCAAGTTATATTTCAATTATTATATTTTTTTCTGTAGTTTTCATTATAACAGAATGGAAAAAAAACTAATTGAATCCCATCTATTCACAAGAGGTGTACTTGTGAATAAATATGATATTTAAAAAAACACTTAACCAAGGTTGTCTGGGACGCCCCGCTTGGTGTAATGGTCAAGAAGTTGCCTATTTTACAAGAGGTCGCAGGTTCGATTCCCGCACAGAGCAAACATTTGTGTGCATTAACATGTATGTTTGTCCTGATCTGGGTGTTATTTGTATCTATCTAAGTATATTTGTAATACTACTGCTGATTCTGGTGTCTGTGACACAAGTGCTTGAGCTACTTAAAAGGAGTTAGATAAATGTATGTGATGTTGTGAAATATTTGTTTACTAGCGGCCGCCAGCGACTCCGTCCGCGTGGGTTACGGTTTTCGCACACAGTGTTACTATAGATAGCTTAAAGCCTACCTCGACAAATGGTAAGTGGACTATCCAACACAAAATATTTTGTCAATTCGAACCAGTAGTTCCTGAGTTTAACGCGTTGGCGCGCAAACCAATTTGGATCATGAGTTACACGTGTAATTGTGAGTCAGCCATAAAAGATACACATATGCTGTTGGGGGATATTTTTTAGGAAATTTTATGTAAAATATTTCCGTCATACATGATTTCTATGTAACTTTAACCATTAAGGCTGCACACGCGACTGAAGCTTAAGAAATGGAGAAAATTCTCCCGTTTTCCCCACATTTCCCTTCACTGCGCTACTCCTGTTGATTGTAGCGTGATGAAAAGTATCCTATAATATGCCCAGGAGTATGAAGAATAATTGTACCAAGTTTCGTCAAAATCCGTCCAGTAGTTTTTGTTTCTATAAGGAACATACAGACAGACAGACAGACAGACAGACAGACAGACAGACAGACAAAAATTTTACTGATTACATTTTTGGCATCAGTATCGACCACTAATCACCCCCTGATAGTTATTTTGAAAATATATTTAATGTACGGAATTGACCTCTCTACAGATTTATTATAAGTATAGATAGATTATTTATTAAGTGTTCTTTTTGTAAATTTTGCCATTTCAAATTGTTCCTATTTTTAGACAAAACTTTCAATTTGAATGTGAATATTTTGATACTAGAATTTTGTCAACGAAGAATATTTTAGGTACCTATATTTACACACCATTATTATTGATAAAAGGTACATAACCTACGCTTTCCATAAAAGTTTGTTTGTTTCATTTCACTTATGTCAGAAACTACTGGTTTGAATTGTAAAACATTTTGTATTGGATAGTCAATTGCTTGTTTTCTGACGAAAAATATCAATGACATATTATACTTTACTGAGAAAATTATTGTTCTATTCTACCAGTAACTTTCATATTCGTATTACAACACGATAATTTATGCTTAGTGATAATATTACCATAGAGCAATTTAAGAAAATAAGGTTCAGAAATTATTTCTATCCAATTAAGAGTAACTAGATTATTAGCAGACATAATTAAGTTATCAGAATAAGATTAATTATTTCTTCATGTAACAGGTAATGTGAAAGTTCAAGTGGCTGGCAACGACCCCGAAGACATTTTTAATAGGAGTCTTATATAATGGCCTAACACTGAAAGTATTTTTAGACTTGATATCAGGTATCATACGGATTTTGGATATTTATCATCGTCAATTTGGAGACATGGTCCTGAAAAGTCATGGGCCCAGTTAACGATATTATCTATACTATACATACTATGCAGTATACTATAACTACAATAATATAAAAAAACTACTGGGGCGAATTGAAAAAAATATATTTTTGTGTTGGGTAGTCCATTTGTCGAGGAAGGCTTTATTTAACACAGTCTTGAAAATTAATCTCTACATTTAAAGTACAACGTGTATGGGAAAGGGAAAGTTTTTTGAAATTTGTCTTTTCCAGTACTCAAACTTCAAATAGTCACTCTTTTAATTTTGGATGAAATATTATCAATAACTTTTTTTTATGTCAGAGGCGGCAAACGAGCTAGCGGGTCGCCTAATGGTAAGCAATCACCGCCGCCCATGGACATCCGCGACACCCAAGGTATCGTTGATGTGTTGCCGGCCTTAACCCCATACCCTCCCCAACTGAGCTCTGGCAACCTTACTCACCAGCAGAAACATAGCACAACAGTTACGAAGTGCTACTTCACTGCGGTCTTCTGTAAGGTGGAGGTACTTTTTCTAAAAGCTGTGAATGCAATTCAAAATTTCTCAAAAAGTTAATGTACCTGATATTCAAAACCAATCGTAAATTTCATCCTGTAGATAACAAGACAAGAGCATGGGAATTACAATATATTCCCAGAAAATTCATAAATCTTTTTCTTTTTAGCTCATTTAAAATCAGTTCAGACAAATTTGCATTTTAAACTATATAAATTACGATCCAGACCAAATGAAAAACGTGACAGAGAGCGCTGAACATTGTTCCCGAGTCTAAAGGCAACATTGATTCGTTCAATTACATGAGGATATTGGTATTTTTACTTTAAATTACTTCCAGCTATTCCTTTTGTCGTTTAACAGAAAGTAATTCAATCTGAAATGGCAAAGTCAAGCAATGACAAATACATTGTACTTTATTACTTTTATCTGTGTGGCAACAAAATTGTACCTATCCAAAAATAAATGCATCAATTTATAATTGACACTACTACTAGTGAGTATAATGAAGTGCTACTTCACAGTACAATAAAACTATAAACTTTCGCGTTGCATTACTAATATATGTATAATATTTAAACAGGTAACGTCAAGCAGTAAGTACAAGAGTACTTTAAAAATTAATATCACTTTAGTCCCGTTTAAATATTATCTAATACTTCACAGTAGTCTTCTGTAAGGTGAAGGCATTTTCCCAAACGAGCGGCTCATTCGAGTGATAATATAATTTTCTGTGACCGACTTTAAACCACATTCTAACATTTCAGTGGATTAACCTCTATTTTATTAGATGGTTGGGGTTTATAATGTACTTGGTAACTCTATGTTTTCTCATACGGGCTTACCAAACCTATTCAAATGTAAAGCTCGCTATCCCTAAAAGAAATACATTCAAGGACAAAAGAATTGAGATTCACATTCCTTATTTTATTCGGCCGATCGGACTCGTAATGTTTATCTGAGTACATCTTTTTTCGAGAAACCCAGTTACATCCGACTCTGTAAAACGGCGATAAAATAAACTCTGTGGCTCGGAGAAAGAAAAGTATCAGCCTATCATCGTCATATATTGTACTAAAATTGTGATGTCGATGCCAAGATGGCATGGCACAAGCCAACTATTCTAAAATTGCTTAAATTATGCGAAATTTTGCCCAACCCGGTAATCAAACCTTGTTCCTGATGGTAATGGTCAGATACTTAGGCTCGTATTAAAAAATCCTTTCAACTCTGTGATTCATCTTGAGAGCGAACTTGAGATGCTATTCTTATATAAAACAACATCTCAAGCTCACTCTCGTATCGATCTCAGAGTTGAGTGCGATTTATTAATACGAGCCTTAAACTACTAGACTACAAGGAGTTAGTAAAATTTCTCCACGTCAAACGCATATGTTTAGCCAGGTCAGATTTATGTTCCATTGAGCTTAAGTGGTGACCAAAATACATCTTTCCTTCTCAATTGGTTGAAAAGAACCTAACAAAGGTCTTTTAAATGACATGATATCGATATTTTTCCGTACAGAATTCCACAAACAATATCTTACGAAACCATCCTCGCTTTCTGCGTTCTAATGGAATTATAAATGATTTGTAAGCAAATGGATATCCCGATACGAACCCCGCAGGTAAGGATATAAATCTGAGGTTTAACGTAACTAATTTGCCCGAGCGGACCCGCTTTCATACCATTATGGAAAGTGAAATTTCTTATTGCTCGTTGAGATATAGAAGAGCGTAAAATGATTATGCTATAGGTACCTTTGCTTAGTAAAAAGTACCTTTTTTTTCTTCTTTATTACAAAAGATATTTACAAAGGTAAATTGAAAATGTAGGCTTAATATAACGGTATGATCAATAATGTTTTTGGACTAAAATACATATAAAATTATAGTGTAGTAAATTATTAGCCTATTAATATCGTGAGATATGCGGGGCAAAAGCCTCCATCACTTCAAAACATGGTTTTAAAAGGTTTTGGCTAAATCACCACGCTTGCCAAATGCGCATTGGTGATCCCAACCCAGCGTGTGTTCGTAAATCCTACAATGCATTTTCCCGACCCGGGAATCGAATCCAGGACTTCGAGACCACGGCCCAGCACTTAAACCACCGAGCCATAGAGGCGTCAACGTGTGAATTAAATATAGCTAAATGAAACCGTAACTTTCAATATAAATAGAACATTAAGCCATCTTAAAACTACAAATTGGGAGTCCCTCGACTTAATCAGCAGTTTTAAGATGGCTTTAAGTTTTTTTTTTTTTTTTTTTTTTTTTTTTTTTTTTTTTTTTTTTTTATTGTCGGGAAATGCTTTGACGCATACCCTCAGCCGTGGGGCGGCATGAGGGTTATGTGGGACTCCTGTTAAAAAACAGACTACCCACTAAAACCCGACAGGTCCCTCTAGTCGCAATTTAGTGGGGGTGTGCCTGAGACCCGGGTAGGGCTATGCCCACACACACCCCCTCGCGATGGCGTCGCTCGCCACGCTCAAAAGCCTCGCGGCCCTCTCGAAAAAGCGCACGGGGACTCCGCGCACGCCTCCCGAACCCTTGGTGGGAACCAGATGCCCCTACATCTGGTCCCCGGGTTTTGCCGGAGGGGGGGCAGGGACGGACGTGTCCATCTGTTCGGCCACCCCCTCAAGCCACCGTTTAAACTCGGCGGCAGGCAGCGACTTTGGCTGGGGACATTTCTTCATCCCCAGCACGTGCTCGGCCGGTCTGTCCGCTGCCTCGCAAAGTAGACAGCGGGGTTTGCAGGCCGTGCAGCTTCTGGCCTTGTGACCTGTTTGGCCACAGCGGAAGCACCTCTCCGACCGGTCGAGGGGAGCGCGGCATTTTTCCGCCACGTGACCCTCCCCGAGGCAGCGGTAGCAGCGACGGGTCCTCGGTGTTAGCAGAGTCACTCGCACCGAGGACCACCCGATGAGCAGCCTACCTAGGCCGGCCAGCTGCTTAGCGGCGCCAACTGGCACCGCGGCCACGACACTTCTCTCGCGGCCTCCACCAAAGGAGGCGATCTTGCCCACCGAAACGGAGTTCGGCGGGCAGCCACCCTTCTCAGCCAGGACGGCCTTGATGTCGTCCGGCGTCGCCCCGTCGTCGAGGCCGGAGACGCGGACGTCAATCCTCTTTTGAGGTCGGGTGATCTCGATCACCTCCGACCTTGTCGTGCTCGGCAGAGCTTTAAGTGCCTCTGCCAGGCGGTCTGCTCGCACTTCCGCATCGGGGCCCGGGACCTCGATCAACCGGGCTCCAGTTTGGGCCACCTTAACCTTCACGCCCTCCGATATGCCAACCTCAGGAAGCTTGAGCTCCTGGGCGGCAATCCGGAAGAATGCCTCATATGAGGCACCTGACTGGAGGGCGTCTCTGCTGTATCGTACCATTATAGCAGCAGTACGTGGTACTCTCAGGTTCCCCGGTTTGGTCGTAGACCTTCCGGGGCCGGCCTTAGCCGAGGTCTTCTTGGGCTTTGGTGCCTGTTTAGGCACCTCCACCTGGGGCGCTTGTTTAGCTTTTTTGCCACGCTTCGCCACCTCCGAAAATGGCACGTCCATTGACGCCGGTGGAGGGGGAAGCAGGCGAGGCTCACTCGGAGTAACAGGCACGGGCGCCTTGGGCCGCTTCTTGCCTTTGCCCTTCGGGGCCTTCGGTACCGGGGTAGCTGCAGCCGCGTCGGAGGCTGCCCGCGTTTCTGGGGCAACATCGGGGGTCTGCGCAGCCCTCTTTGGCCGCGTGACATCTCTGGAGGGAGGTAAGGGAGGAGGGGGAGCCGGCTTTTTGAAAACAGCTGACTCTTCCCCACTCTGATTCTTTCTAAGGGGCGGGCGGAAGTCCTTGGCAGGCAGAAGCCTGCCATCCCTTTCCAAGGCCTCGAACCGCGCATTGAGCATCGCCCCGATTTGCGAGACGATGTCCACCTCACGCACGGCGAGAGGCCCTTCCACTTCCATAGGGGCGGGCGTAGCGCTCACCTGCGCCTGGACTTGCGCCCTCAGCGCAGCCATCTCCTTGCGCAGCTCATCTAGCATGGCTTTAAGTTTGCGTTAAGCGTTCCCAACTTGATTAGATTACCTACATTATTAAATTTAAGCAAAGCCAACATGGGTTTAACAGCTTACCCGACACTGAGGTGGATGGAATTAAGCTATTAAGCTCGTTAGGAAAATGCATAATTATTTGATAAGGAAGGTAATTGCAGTAATTTTGGTGGGTGGAATTTTATATTTCTTAATTTTTTAACATACTTTTAAGTACGAGTATATTCTTATTTAATTACAAACAGACGCCCCGACTTTGACAGCGAAAATTTCGATTTCCGCAATATTATACAATATCTTAAAGCTTTCCTCGGCAAATGGACTATCCAGCAATTCAAAAAGATTCATTACAGATATACATATTCAGATTTATTACATTAGTTTAGATTTTTGGTAATTATTATTTTAACAAGAAAGATTTAAATTCAATTTTTATTGAAGTTATTTTTAATAACATTATTCAACCTATTTAAATAAACACTTTGAGCTTATAGTTTGAATAAGGTTGCCATATCATTTTAATGATAGTTATTTCTCTTACTCACCATGAATGTATTGTCAACGTCAGGATTTCCCATAGTGAAACACTCAAATGAATTTATGTAAATTTTTGAACACCAGCACAATATTATCGTCGACATTTTACCAGTGTTAAATGATAAATAGAATTCATTCGTTGTTTTAATTTGTTATTATATCCGTTCCACAAAGAAAAATACTTTTTCTTCGAATTCCGCTAATTTTGTAACGAAGTGGAGGACAGGTCGATTTAGTAACAAACATGATTAAAAAACAATTACCTTATTATAATGTACCTAAAGAAGAAGAAACTATATCTAAACTTACTTAAACGCCTACTTAAAGCCCACTTAATTAATATGTAGGTAGTAAATAGTGAATAAACGTCTGCACCGCTTATGGTAACCTATAAATAAATAAATTAAAATTTTCTGTTAACTTCAGGATTAAGTTTGTGCGTAGATAATAGATACTTAGTCCAAGGCAAGAACAAGAGTCAAACCCTCTACCGACGTCGAATTAATTTCCAACGGCTGCTGCGATAATGAAAATCTACATGACAGATGCTTTTGACATTGATAAACGATTTAAGCTGATTAGCAACGTCTGTCCTAAGGATAAATCCTTTAAACCAACTGACAAAGTTAAAGTTTTTGAACGTCAATACACTAAAGTCTAAACTAAACTCAACATAAGTAGACTAAAGTCAACAGAGTAAAGTTTACTCCAATAGTTATCACTAGAAAAGTATTATACAAAGTCGTGTCTGTATGCTTAGATCGCAAGAGAAAGTGTGGATTATTTTTCGCATTAGCTATATTAAATTGCCGTTCTTTCCGGACGAACACTAGACCTATGCCATTTTTCCACTTAAAAGTACGACCTACTACATAGTGCCACCCATGTTTTATATTTAAAAGTAGGCAACGTATTTTGATGGGTTTTAAAGAAAAACACAAATACAACAAATTTTTGGTGCAACCCGGTATGTGAACCCAGGACCATAGCGGCTTAGGCGGCAGTCTGGCGAGACTGCTGCTTTAAACTACTAGCCACAGGACCACGGAAGCAGATCTAATTAGCCTTATACCTCTAGAAAACTACAACTATTATACAGAGATCCCTTACAAATTGGCGACAGAATCGCTTCATTTACTTCGCCTCGTGGGACCGGTTTTGTGCGACGAATTTTCTGCACATACGAAATTAGTGTGGAAAGTGTATCTAGGAATTTATACTTTGTATGAGAAATATGTGTGTGAGGTGTGTGGATAGTTAAGAAAAGTTCATAACTGTTGTGCTATGAAAACTAGCAGCCGCCCGCGACACCCTCTGCGATGATTTCGGTTTCCGCACACAAAGTGTTATACTATAGCTTAAAGCCTTCCTCGACAATTGGAACATACAACACAAACAAATAATTTCAATTCTAACCGGTAGTTCCTGAGATTAGCGCGTTCAAACAAACAAACACAAACTCTTCAGCGTAATTATAATTATTAGTCTATTTAGATTGCATTAATAAAGCTTACTTACACATCAATAGGTAGTAATCAAATCAATGTTATTTACAAAAGGACTCTCATGTAATGTTTTCTGAGATGGACGCGACTACTTTTCATGAAATAAAACTACTTTAAACGGGATAAGAAACGCGCTGTAATCAAAACTTTATTTTATCAGGTTGTTTTCCTTCCTATCAGTTTTAAAGTAGTTTTATTTCATAAAAAGAAGTACTTCTTGAAAAAAACTTTTTAAAATTATACGAGAATAAGGCGTCTTGTGATACTAGTCCGTAAGATTCCTTCTTCAGGTTTAAATAAATTCCAATCATCTCACTTTTCTATTTCTAATGGAAACGCCAACTTTATTATGAATAAGATTGCATTTTTTGCATGGAAGTTATTACATTACTGGTTGGAAAATATATTTGTTCCCAAAGGTCTTGGGTTCAAACCCCGAGAGAAACTTGTTGTCAGAGACTGTGTTTTTTCTACGGCTCGTGAATATAGGTATTTGTAGTTTATTTTCTTGAAGTATGATGTCTATCATACCAGAATTCTTTTTGATATATAGTATACGAAAATGGATGTGAAAATTTCCTATTACATATACAAACGAGTAGCTCCTAAGATAAGCGAGTTCAAACAAAAAAACAAACAATATCTTCAGATTTATTATATTAACAAATATGTAAAATAAAACACATTATTATTAGTCTTCAGGCTTGTATCCACATACAAGTACACTATTATTATAAAGAGGAAAGATTTGTTCTTTTGTATGTAACGAATAAACTCAAAAACTACCAGTAGTTTTTGAGGACCAATTTGAATGATTCTTTCAATGTTCGCTAGCTACACTATCCCCGGTGAACATAGATAGAGTACTTTTGATCCCGGAAATATAGGGGCAAGAGGAGGATATTTGAAAAAAAAACTACGCGCGGGTGAAACCGCAGGCGGCAGGCTAGTTATAAATAATACGATTAAAAGAGCACATACCAAAAGTCTGAATAACTAAGCATTCCTGTGAGATATCCTTGATATACATATTGATTTAACAGCAGCTAACAGTCCCTTTTGTAGCATTAAGGAAAGTGCCGCTTGTATAAACAAAGATAAATATTTGCTTTTTACTCAAATGTTACTTTTTTCGTAAAGGCTTTTTTTCTTTGTTTTACACACAAATGTTTTACTTGTTATTTATTTAATTTATGTCTCTTGTGAAATTAGACTAACTAGAAAATATCTGAGAACAGTCCGTTGGACTAGTGGTCAGGGACTCTAGCTACAAAACCAAGGGTCGCGGATTCGAATCCCGTTAGGGGCAAATGTTTGTGTGATGAACATCGTCATTTGTACTCGAGTCATGGATGTTCATAAAAGTGTTTAAATATTTCTATCCGTTCCCTAGCTCCCATACAAGCTTCGTTTGAGGCTAAGCAATGGGTGTGCTAGTCCAAGCAATTCATTTCATTTATTTAATGTAATTTGTACAAAATATACAAAGACGTTCATACATCCGAACCATCGGAAACCCCCCAACTTGGTTTAAACACAATACAAAGATCAACGTACTCATATAAATATTCCCCTTCACTAAACATCAGTATGTGTGATTCTTTACGCTTCATTACATGACACAATTTGTTAAGGCGGAAACAGAAACAATGTAAGGGACATGTATTATATTAAAGGCAAAATACCGTATCTTAATGCTGACAGAATATTCCACGAAGCGATGTCAAGCCGATATCGAGATTGTGCGGAATATTGTTAACAAAATAATATCCTACAATGAGGAAAAATTTACAGTAAACGTATTCGATATAAGGTATTAGAAAATGAAAATATTATTTACTGACAAAACGCTGGGTACATCTCGAATGGTCAAGCTTAACAAAGATAGGTTAATTTTATGATTTTTGATTTTTTAATATTTTTATTTCATAAAGACCGCCATAAACTGTACTAATATAATAAAGCTAAAGGTGTTTGTTTGTATGAACGCGCTAAACGCAGGAACTACTGGTCCGATTTTAAAAAATATTTTTGTGTTGGATAGTCCATTCGACGAGGTTTCAGGCTATAATATGCACCTATGTTTGCGAAAACCGAAAATCACGCGGACGGAGTCGCGGGCGGCCGCTAGTCCTACTACTATTATAAAGGCGAAAGTTTGTATGTATGGATGTATGGATGTATGGATGTGTGGATGTATGGATGTATGGATGTTTGTTACTCTTTCACGTAAAAACTACTGAATGGATTTGAATGAAACTTTCCACAATATAGCTTATACATCAGAAAAACACATACGATATTGGAAATCGAAATCCACGCGGACGGAGTCGCGGGCGGCCGCTAGTCTTATATATTTTGGATTATGACAACTTAAAGATTAACTATGTAAAATGTCAGTGTAAAAATCTTTTTTTCCCTTCTGGAAATTCAGAACACGGGGACTACCCCAGTCACCCAATATCGCAATTGTTAATGTAACCAGTTGGTCTAATCTATATTTGGTAACCAAATAACAATTATACAATTGGGTAAACGTTACACAAGATCGAGACAGCTGGCGTGACAAAGGCGTCTGCCTAACTCAGTCTTTCCCAAAGTGGGCGATAACGCCCCCTTGTGGGCGCTACAGGTCTCAAGGGGGGCGGTAAGAGACCCAGAAACAAAATGGGGGTATTGTGTAGAGGCGGGGGGAGGGGACAGTTCATATATTAGTCCTATTTTATTAAATATAGGGGGCGCTAAAAATATTTATTCTCAAAGTGGGCAGTACACAAAATAAGTTTGGGAACCACTGGCCTAACTGGATAGTATACAAACTGAATACTTAAATAGATTGGACGCTTATAAGCGCCCAACATCAACAGTCTTTAAAGTAAGAATTGATGGGAATACACTTCGAGACCACTTCTTAAAATAAACAAAGCTATTGATGTAACAACCGGAAAACAAACTTAATTTGTAGAGTACAAAGTTTATTAAAGTTCGCGAAAGCCACGAAAGTAATTATTAAATCATGACTCGTGTATTTACTGATACAACCAAAGATCTTTAGATATGCCCTCGGCTCTGACTCGGGCCCTGTGTTATGAAGCGACAGTCGCTTCACATCGTTACCAACGAACGTCACGACAATCAAACTGATGCCATAGTTTTCTGGTGTCATTTTAAGTATTTAAATCTTTGGATGCAATGGCTTGCTATAAATTTTCCCGAATGATTGAAAATGTTCATGCCAAAATGGTGTTTGGATAAGATATTTTCTACGGCCTCAATTGAAAGATGGTGTAATGAAATTTCTCGTAATTTTTAAAGTTATAAACCACTGTGGCACCTGAAATGATTTGAAGAAGCAATTAGAGAGTATTATAAATTATTTCTCTAAAATTTAAAATTTTAATGTGTTCTTAGAGTCTTTATCTTTCAACCTTTTTTCAGAATCAATTATGGTATATTCTCGCTGTAATTCTCGCAATGTAAACTAGTTGGCATATTTTGTTTTCTTAATAATTTCAGCAAGTTATGACGGGTATTTGATAATGCATTTCAAACTAGAAAATCATCGTCGTATTTTACAAGATTTTTTTTTTTTTTGTAAAGTAAAGTAAGCGTGTGAGCAAGAATGTTATACCCTTTCTTTTAAAAATCAATTTCATTCGAATTCTGTTTTTTCAACAAGCCCCATTGAGACGTGACGATGCGTAATGCATACGCCGGAAGAAAAAGGTAAGCTATTTTTCCTTTTCTTGATATACAGCCCAAACAAAATTTTGAAATGTTATTTTACGCAATATTACGCAACCAATATAAATATTGCATTATCTTTAAGCATTCTATTAATACACAACATCCTGCGTGCATTTTTATTTGCCTCTGTGGTGTAGTGGTTAGAGCGCTGGGCTATAAACCGCGGAGGGCTAGTGTTTTCTTAGTTTCGTTAGTTTGGTTTGAATCACCTGATACCCTGGGCTCCAAAGCAATACTGCATGCAACCGGGAGAATTGCTAAGATGATGACTATGATCCTGCGTCCTTTTTTCATCATTCCTCAATGGGGTGCAGACGGGTTATGTGACCCAACAGTAAGGCATGATTAAAACAGCTGCGCTCCCTCATAGTCCAGTAATTTTAGCAATTTTGAACCACGATCTGCGGAATAATTCCTAGTGAGATGAATTTTTGTATACACTTTTATTATGATATTGTAATGATGATGTGAAAAATCGACATTGATATCGTGCCGGCTAAAAAAGTTATAGGGGTCCAAACGTCACGAAAATCAGTTTTTCGCAAATATCTCACGATCTATTGCTCAGAGGTCAATAATGGTTTCATGAAAGTTGTTCGTCGTAAAATGGTCTACAAAAAAGGTCTCTTGAATTTTTCTGTACAATTTACCGTTTTAGAAATAGAGACTAAAATGCACTCACATATGGTATTGTATACCGTACGGCGCATACCAAGGCATAAACCCTATTGTTTGTTTTTTTCCCTTTTTAGTTTGTTTGTTTTTTGTTAGTATGATGTTCTACATATAGAAATATAAAGGACTTGAAATACTAGTACAGTCAGGAAAATAGGAATATCAACTATAAAAAACTAAGTGGCAATGTTTTTTGTCACTTTATAACTCAAGAACGGGCTCAACGATCCAAACCAAATTTTCAGAGTTTGTACAGACTATTTAGTAGATGTTTTATGTGAAGTTTGAACAAAATCGGTCGCTTCACTTTATACGTAGCGAAGCACGTACCGGGCCGCTAGTAATGATATAGATATGCTATGTCCAGTGACGTTTGAACCCCTATAACTTTTTTAGCCGGCACTATATCAATGTAGATTTTTCACAATGTCATCACAATATCATAATAAAGGCGTATACAAAAATTCAGCCCACTAGGAATTTTTTCGCAGATCGTAGATCAAAATTGCTAAAATTCACATTGCATATCTATATCATTACTAGCGGCCCGGTACGTGCTTCGCTACGTATAAAATGAAGCGACCGATTTTGTTCAAACTTCACATAAAACATCTACTAAATAGTCTGTACAAACCCTGAAAATTTGGTTTGGATCGATGAGCCCGTTCTTGAGTTATAAAGTGACAAAAAAAATTGCCACTTAGTTTTTTATAGTTGATATTCCTATTTTCCTGACTGTACTAGTATTACAAGTCCTTGATATTTCTATATGTAGAACATAATACTAACAAAAAACACACAAACAAAAAAGGGAAAAAAACAAACAATAGGGTTTATGCCTTGGCATGCGCCGTACGGTATACTATGACATATGTGAGTGCATATTAGTCTCTATTTCAAAAACGGTTAATTGTACAGAAAAATGCAAGAGACCTTTTTTGTAGACAATTTTACGACGAACAACTATTATGAAACCATTATTGACCTCTGAGCAATAGATCGCGAGATATTTGCGAAAAACTGATTTTCGTGACGTTTGGACCCCTATAACTTTTTTAGCCGGCACGATATCAATGTCGATTTTTCACATCATCATTACAATATCATAATGAAGGTGTATACAAAAATTCAGCTCACTAGGAATTATTCCGCAGATGAAATCTAAAATTCCTGGACTATCATAGACCATAATGAGGAGGAATCACGTTAAGCCTTGGACGAAATTTTGCCTGTAGAGGAGTAAAACCTCCGCGGACTTACCGCTGAGCATTCAAATTAAAAAAGAAAATGTAGAAGAGCGCGGCGCGCATTCGTTATTTGAATTCCGCGCGTCAATTGTTTTATGGTTTGTGTTAGTGTAATATTTCCTCTTCTTGTGCCTCTTGCCGTCTATCAAACCTGATTGTTGTTTATTTTTGTTTAATTACATAATTACAAAAGATTTAACTTGACTTCAAGATTAATTTCTACAAATATCACCTACATCGCCATACCCTCAGCTGGCGTATTAGCCGGTACACTGTTTATCTTGTGAGTCTGGCTAATCGTAAAAGATTCACCGCCGTATCCGAAAAATGCTTAAAGAGAGATCATTACTTTAATTTTCTCTCCTCATTTGGTGATTTAAACGTTAGGAAACACAAGTTTCACCTAGTTAGTAGGTATTCGTATAAAATCAGTTAATTGCACGAACATCAGTAAGTCCGTTACGAGTACGACAAGAATGTTCAATCTCACACGTTAACACTTCGAAAGGCGCTAGCGTTCTCTGCAAAATGAAATTAGAAATAGGAAATCTCTTCTAAGGCGGTCTATACAACTACAAAATATAAAAACTCTTTGCTTTATAATAGACAGTTTTGATCATCAGTGACCATTTCGATAAAGCAACTGAAGACACACATCTCTAGATCAATCATTGGACAACCAATCGTTGACAAAAGTAAGCGACAAATATGGCAAAGCGATGCGACGCGAAAATATCACATATTTTTTCTATGAAATTGTGTCCTGCGTACGGAAATTTGACACATAAAGTTTAGTATTGGTTGCATTCTATCCCATCACGTCGCGTCGTGCCCCATTGCCCACCTAAGACAACGGGTTAGCGTTCTATTATAGTGTAAAAAACACAATATTTTGCAATATTTAAAAGTGTACAGGTTGCCTAAAGCTGAAGTTAATCATCAAAGCTTAGTGGTATACTCGATTATATGCCAGTGTGGACTTCCTAAGTATGTTATAGGATAGTGTGCGTTACTGCTGCGTAAATAAAACACAATTTCACACAGCGTGGTATGGAGAGGAATACTAGGAATTCCTCTGTAAGGTAAACTCAGATATAAGGATATCCGTTGTACAATGTACACCCAATAAGTTAAAAGGAGCTTTTAGGGTCTTTTTATGTGGCTGGTACTCCCTCCCCTTAAAGTTAATCTGATACAGCTTGACGAATAACAAAAAAAAACCCTTGGACTAGAACACCAATGCCTAGCTCTACACTAAGTTCAAAGCATAAACATCCATGGCTCGAGGACAAGTTTCGATGTTCATAACATTAATAATTGCCGCTAGCAGGATTCGAACCCGCGACCCTTGGTTTTGTAGTCAGGGTCTCTGATCACTAGACCAACGGACCTATCAAGAGAAATATAATAGAGTAGATATAAACACACAATTATTTGCATATAATTTCACTACGACCAACAGGATGATAACACGACATCTAAATACCGACTATTTACTTTATATTAACGCTTCACATGCATTCTTCATCATTCACTTCGCATTGTGAGGTCGGCCGTTTAAATCTAGACACACAAGCTGGATTAACAAAATATTAGTGCGTTATCGCGTACCAATGTGCGTAATTGTTGTATGGTGAAGGAAAACATCCTGAGGAAACCTGCACACTACGAGTTAGTGTGTGAAATGGAGAAGGCAATGGCAAACCACTCCATTAAAAGTTCCAAAACAGTTGTTGTGTATTCCATTTTATACGATTCCGACCCTCAGAAATGAGGAATACGACTCAAGGAGGAGGACGATTCAATTATTAATATTTCAATATTAAAATAATATTTAATTTAAAAAACTGTACCCTAGTTTTCGTAGTACTTTTGGTTCATGAAAGAAGTTGTCAATTACTGTCGTCTATTCCACCGCAGACGGATCTGATGCAGCGAACGCAAGTTGTTAATTAATGCTTACCTAATTAGTGCCTGGCTAGATTTCTCTGCTGGTGCAACGCGGTTGGTTAATATACAGAGAGGTAGAGAGTTATAACACGCCTGTTGTTATTTATCCGTTGAGAGTTATATTAACCATTAGCGATCGTCCGCGACTCGGTCTGCGTGGATTTAGATTTTTGCACATATAGTGTTATACAATAGTTTAAAGCCTTTCTCTACTTATGGACTATCCGACACAAAAATTTCAATTCGCACCAGTAGTTCCTGAGATTAGCGCAAACAAACAAACACACTCTTCAGATTTATTGTATTAATAAAGAAGTTTAGATTATGTGTAGTTGGTAGATCATGGCCCATTGGCTGCCTTAGCAAAAAATATATAAAAATCTTTTCGGAAATATATTTTTAGCGGTGAACTTTGGCTTTTTCACCGGTGACCTCGGTCGCCTTTGTATTTTTATAACAATATCTCCTAGGAAAGGAATGTAAAATATTTTTTATTAATTCCTTAGTTGTAAACTTTGGATAGCAGGGTTTCTGATTTATTTGGGGAGAAAATAAAAAAATACCACTATTTAATGTCAGGCTAGTACAGAATGAAAAACATTGTTCGATTTTTTGTCGCGGAAGGCCTTAAGTTATAGTATACCTAACACTACGTGTGCGGACCAATTCCACGCGGACGGAGTCGTGGGCGACTGTTAGTTATCTATAATATTAAATATTATCTATAATGCAACATTGGGTGTGCAGTGCGAAGGTCCAGTAGGTACCTACTTCCACTCTAATATGAATAAAGGGTAGCAATGTATCAAGACCGTAGAGAGATCCGTACATTCGGCATAACGTCGTCTCCAAGACGGGGTGTATAATTCCTGGATGGTTATACCGGGGTGTTCAGTGGTAAGAATCATAATAAAGTAAGATTGGATAAGATTTATATGAATTCGAAACGCTCCGAAACTACTAGACCGATTGCAATGAAATTCTGTACGGATAATAAAGTTGGCATTAGAAAAGGACATATAACAATCCCATATTTTTTTCTCAGAAAAAGATCATGTTGTATTTTTATTTGGGAAAATCCGCTGGAATATAAAATAATATAACGTAGCGGCAGGTTTCTTATACACTTTTATACTAAATACTAGCTCGGGGCGCCCGCTACGCGGTCGCGCCCAGAGCTAGGTCGCTCCGCGACGGGGCCGCTCCCGGGCTTCGCCCTCCGCGGCGCTCGGCCTTCGGCCTCGCCGTGGCTCGGCCTGCGGCCTCGCAAAATTACATGGCTGGCTTGGACCGTCCGTCAGCGGGTTCCCTGTCTTTTTTTTACGCCCCGAGAGCCATCAACTAAGACCTACTGATTTTACTTTATGCCGCTCCGGGCTTCGCCCTCCGCGGCGCTCGGCCTTCGGCCTCGCAGATTTATTTGCTTTAACACCTTTTCTTTTTATTTTCAAAGCAAACTTTGTATGATAATGTCATCAATATAACTAACCAATAACTCTATATTGCTCCAGTCTGCAATTTAAAACGTTTGAAATATTTCACATTATTATTTAAAAGCATACAAGAACGCGCGCAGCAGCTATGGCTTCTGTCACGGCTCCGGCGCTGCGAGGCTCCGGCGGTCCCACGCGATCTTTTCGTCGCAGATGGCTTACGCTCTTCACCGCAACTTCGGCTTGTTGGCCGAGCCTCAGTCGCGGCTTCGAGCTTCCAAACCACCTGCTCCTCAGCTCGCGGGCCGCCTCGCCCCTCCGCGCCTACGCGGGCTTATATTGCACTCTAGGGGTAGGGCAAACAAAACTACGTGGAGTCGGTTTTGGCAGCGATTCGTTTCTACAAATCAAACATACCACAAATATAGTCCTAAAAACATCGTAAGCTTACTTTTCCAAACAATAATTCAGTACCAATAAACGTTTTTCAAACACTTGTAAAAATTCCATACAAAGTCACCGTGCCCCATATAAAGCTCTATCTCTAGTACAAAATGTATGGGGAAAATCGTCAAATTATTTTTTGATAATTTAACAATTGCAAGTATAATGAATGAAAATATGGCCAAAATGGAAACAAAAGACGACATTTGACAGTTCCTCATACAAATTTCTGCCCAAAAGTTGATACTTCGAGTTTTAACATTTTCCCCAAGAACTCAAAAATTACCCTGAAAATGGGGTAAATTATTTTACTCTGTTATAGATCAAGTCTTACTCTACAATAAAGGTTCTATAACATTTTCTTCTAACCCTTCTTTTTCTACCCGAAAAATCAGTTTAAAATATTTCTCAACTAAAACTTTTCACAAAATGGCCGCTAGCCCGTCCGCCATCTTGGTTGGAATTTTTTCTGTATTTTTTCTTGAAACAAATCTTATTTACGCAAATTACTGCATTTACACCTTTCTTCTACAAATCGTGTTGACCCCTCCAGCGATCCTCAAAGACACCCCTTCCGAAAAAGTTTGAGCCGTCGTACCTCCCAGTGTTGCCAGACCACTTTGATCAAAATAGCCAAATGTCATTTTGGACCCTCCAATCTGCCACGCCTTGGGAATGAATTTTGCAAAAAACCGTTATTTCTATTTTCAACGTTTTCGGGCCACAGCTCAAAAACTACCAAAATCTTCCAAAATATTTTTTCACCTGGCAATACCTCACACTAAAACACAAAAACGCTTAGTACATTTCAAACCCCCGTTTGGTTCACCAAGTGCCCGAAATTACAAGTTGAAAGTTTTGAAAACGTGAAAATTTCACAAAATGGCCGCCAGCGCGTCCGCCATCTTGGTTTTCTGTCGTCCCGTATTTTTCCCATATACTACATTATATACCGGATCAAACTGCATTTTTACTTTTTTCCTCCGCCGCACCCAGTTGGCCCAACAGGTCTTGGTAGATGACCATGTTGAAATTTTTCTTTTGCTCCTCACGCCCGGTGTTGCCAGGTGATTCTCAATTTTCTACCCTAACGTCATTGCGGACCCTAGGTGCCACAATCGCTCATACTTAATTTTTCTCCAAATACCGTATTTCCATTCGACCCATTTTTGGGCCCCTCGGCCAAATCTACCAAAATCTACCAAAACATTTTTCCATCTGGCAATAGCTGGTACTTGTACAAACGTGGCCGCCATACAAGCCAACTCTGTCAGGTGTTGCCAAGGTCGTCAAAAACGGGTTTGAAAATTCCGAAAAAATTTACTTTTTACAAAATGGCCGCCAGCTCATCCGCCATCTTGGACTTTTGACGGCGCGTATTTTTCCCATAGTTTGGACCATAGACAGCATCGAACCTCATTTTTACTTTTTATGTATTTTGTATAAAATGGCCCCGAGAGGTCCGCGAAGTCGACCATGTCCCGAAAAATTCAAAAAATCCTCACTGCCAGTGTTGCCAGCGTAAAGAGACAAAACTACCAAAAGGTCAATAACCATCCTCCGGACTACGGATTCGTGGTCTTGATTTTCCCCTGAATTCCGTATTTCGATTCGACCCTTTTGGGGCCCCTGGAGCGAAAATTACCAAAAACTACCAAGATGTTTTTCCACCTGGCAATACTTGTTACTTGGACTCGCGTTGCCGCCATACAACACATTCGCGTAGAGTGTTGCCAACTACCCGAAAAATCAATTTGAATTTTTTCGAAAATTTTTCATTTCACAAAATGGCCGCCTGCTCGTCCGCCATCTTGGATTTTTGACAGCCAATTTTTTTACTGAAACTACATTATGTATCACGTCAAATGCCGTTTCAATTTCCAACCAACAACGCGCAGTGTTGCCACAGGAATTTTCCAAAGTCACCAAGTCCGAAAAATTGAATTTTCCCCGCCGCTCCCAGTGTTGCCAGATGATTTCAAAAAAAATACCGAAAGGCCCTTGACCACCAAAGTTGCCACCAAACTGCATACTCGGATTTCGGCCAGCTGTCAAAAAGTCATTTTCTACTAATTGGACTAAATGTCAAAAATCTACTATGAACGTGGTAGAATGTTTTCCCTTCTGGCAACTCTCAGATAAATACTCCACCAAAACAGTAAAGAACCCAATCTGTCCAGTGTTGCCATAAGCCAAAAAAATGGATTCAAAAAATTGCAAAATTTTTGACACAGACAAAATTCACTCCACCGGCGCCGCCATCTTGATTTTTTGCATCTGGCAACACTGATCTATAAATAGACTATATTTCTGACGAAACGCAAAAAACAGCAAAAAAATATCTCTGCCCAGTCCAGAGACACAGCCCCGCAAAAAGGGGTCGATTTTCCAATTTTCAAGCCAAGATGGCGGCGCCGCCATTTTGTTTTTCTGACATTTTTCTTTTTAAATCCCAACCGTTCCCCATAGACTACGACATCTGAAAATTTGACAGCTCCAGAGGTAATAGGTTTGGAGATGGCACCACCAACATGGCCGCCATCTTGGATTATTGAAAAAAAAAAGAAAAATTTCCAGATTGATTGGCGACCCGAACAAAACTCCCATACATCGGTTTCGAGTCTGAAGCTGGCAACACTGCGAAAAAAGGCCCCGATGAATGAGTGAGTCAGTGGTAATCGAGCTTTATATATTATAGACTAGCTCGGGGCGCCCGCTTTGCGGTCGCGCCCAGAGCTAGGTCGCTCCGCGACGGGGCCGCTCCCGGGCTTCGCCCTCCGCGGCGCTCGGCCTTCGGCCTCGCCGTGGCTCGGCCTGCGGCCTCGCAAAATTACATGGCTGGGTTGGACCGTCCGTCAGCGGGTTCCTAGTCCTTTTTCGACGCCCTGAAAGCCATCAACTAAGACCTACTGATTTCACTTTATGCCGCTCCGGGCTTCGCCCTCCGCGGCGCTCGGCCTTCGGCCTCGCAGATTAATTTGCTTTGACACCTTTTCTTTTCATTTTCAAAGCAAACTTTGTATGATAATGTCATCAATATAACTAAACAATTAACTCTATATTGTTCCAGTCTGCAATGAAAAACGTTTGAAATATTTCACATTATTATTTAAAATCATGCAAGTAAACGCATAGACTACGTGGAGTCGGTTTTGGCAGCGATTCGTTTCTACAAACCAAACATACCACAAATAAAGTCCTAACAGCGGTAACTTACTTCTCCAACAAGTATTTCAGTACCACTAAACAGTTTTCAAACACTTGAAAATTTTCCATACAAAGTCACAGTGCCGCGTGCCCCATATAAAGCTCGATCCAGTACAAAATGTATGGGGAAAATCATAAAACCATTTTGCAATGTTTTCAAAGTTACAAGTAAGATGAATGAAAATATGGTCAAAATGGAAACAAAAGACGACATTTGACAGTTCCTCATACAATTTTTGGCCCAAAAGTTGATATTATGAGTTTTGACATTTTCCCCTAGAACTCGAAAATTACCCTAAAAATTGGGTAAATTATTTTACCACATTGTAGATCAAAGTCCACTCTACAATAAAGGTCATGCAACATTTTCCCCTATCACGCCTTTATCTACCCGAAAAATCAGTTTAAAATATTTCTCAACTAAAACTTTTCACAAAATGGCCGCTAGCCCGTCCGCCATCTTGGATGGAATTTTTTATGTATTTTTCCTAGAATTAAATCTAATTTACACAAATAACCGCATTTTCACATTTTCTCTTCGGCCAATGTTGACCCCTCCAGCGAACCTCAAAGACACCCCTTCCGAAAAAGTTTGAGCCGTCGTACCTCCCAGTGTTGCCAGACCACTTTGATGAAAATAGTCAAATGTCATTTTAGACCCTCCAATCTGCCACGCCTTAGGAATGAATTTTGCGAAAAACCGTTATTTCTATTTTCGACATTTTCGGGCAGCAGCTCAAAAACTACCAAAATCTTCCAAAATATTTTTTCACTTGGCAATACCTCACAACAAAACACACAAACGCCTAGTACATTTCAAACCTCCGCTTGGTTCACCAAGTGCCCGAAATTGCAATTTGAAAGTTTTGAAAACGTGAAAATTTCACAAAATGGCCGCCAGCGCGTCCGCCATCTTGGTTTTCTGTCGTCCCGTATTTTTCCCATATACTGCACTATATACCGGATCAAACTGCATTTTTACTCTTTTCCTCCGCCGCACCCAGTTGGCCAAACAGGTCTTGGTAGATGACCATGTCGAAAATTTTCTTTTACTCCTTAAGCCCGGTGTTGCCAGGTGATTCTCAATTTTCTACCCTAACGTCATTGAGGACCTTGGATGCCACAATCGCTCATACTTAATTTTTCTCCAAATACCGTATTTTCATTTGACCCATTTTCGGGCCCCTCGGCCAAATCTACCAAAATCTACCAAAACATTTTTCCACCTGGCAATAGTTGGGACTTGTACAAACGTGGCCGCTATACAAGCCAACTCTGTCAGGTGTTGCCAAGGTCGCCAAAAACGGGTTTGAAAATTTCGAAAATTTTAACTTTTTACAAAATGGCCGCCCGCTCGTCCGCCATCTTGGATTTTTGACTGCGCGTATTTTTCCATAGTCTGGACCATAGACAGCGTCGAACCACATTTTTACTTTTTTTGTATTATTTATAATATGGCCCCGAGAGGTCCGTGAAGTCGACCAGGTCCCAAAAAATTCAAAAAATCCTCACTGCCAGTGTTGCCAGCGTAAAGAGACAAAACTACCAAAAGGTCAATAGACACCTTCCGGACTACGGATACGTGGCCTCGATTTTCCCCTGAATTCCGTATTTCGATTTGACCCTTTTTGGGCCCCTGGAGCGAAAACTACCAAAATCTACCAAGATTTTTTTCCACCTGGCAATACTGGACATTGAGACTGGAAAAGCCGCCCTACAACACTTTCGCGTAGGGTGTTGCCAGCTACCCGAAAAATCAAATTTAAATTTTTCGAAATTTTTTCATTTCACAAAATGGCCGCCTACGCGTCCGCCATCTTGGATTTTTGACAGCCAATTTTTTTACTGAAACTTCATCATATACCACGTCAAATACCGTTTCAGTTTCCAACCCACAACGCCCAGTGTTGCCACAGGAATTTTTCAAAGTCACCAAGTCCGAAAAATCGTTTTTTCCCCGTCGCTCCCAGTGTTGCCAGATGATTTAAAAAAAAATACCAAAAGGCCATTGACCACCAAAGTTGCCACCAAACTGCATACTCGGATTTCGGCCAGCTGTCAAAAAGTAATTTTCTACTAATTGGACCAAATGTCAAAAATCTACTACGAACGTGGTAGAATGTTTTCCCTTCTGGCAACTCTCGGATAAATACTCCACCAAAACTGTAAAGAACCAAATCTGTCCAGTGTTGCCATGCACCAAAAAAGTGGATTCAAAAAATTGCAAAATTTTTGACACAGAAAAAATCGTCTCTGCCAGCGCCGCCATCTTGAATTTTTGCATCTGGCAACACTGATCTATAAATAGACTATATTTCTGACGAAACGCAAAAAACAGCAAAAAAATATCTCTGCCCCGTCCAGAGACACAGCCCCGCAAAAAGGGGTCGATTTTCCGATTTTCAAGCCAAGATGGCGGCGCCGCCATTTTGTTTTTCTGACATTTTTCTTTTTAAACCCCAACCAATCCCCACAGACTACGACCCCTGAAAATTTGACAGCTCCAGAGGTAATAGGTTTGGAGATGGCACCACCAACATGGCCGCCATCTTGGATTTTTGGAAAAAAAAAGAAAAATTTCCAGATTGATTGGCGATCCGAACAAAACTCCCATACATCGGTTTCGAGTCTGAAGCTGGCAACACTGCGAAAAAAGGCCCCGATGAATGAGTGAGTCAGTGGTAATCGAGCTTTATATATTATAGACTAGCTCGGGGCCGCCCGCTTCGCGGTCGCGCCCACGAGCTAGGTCGCTCCGCGACGGGGGCCGCTCCCGGGCTTCGCCCTCCGCGGCGCTCGGCCTTCGGCCTCGCCGTGGCTCGGCCTGCGGCCTCGCAAAATTACATGGCTGGCTTGGACCGTCCGTCAGCGGGTTCCTAGTTCTTTTTCGACGCCCTGAGAGCCATCAACTAAGACCTACTAATTCACTTTATGCCGCTCCGGGCTTCGCCCTCGCGGCGCTCGGCCTTCGGCCTCGCAGATATTTTTTAATATTTTCTTCAAAAACTTTACTTTTCATTTTTAGTGCAAACTTTGTATGATAATGTCATCAATATAACTAACCCTAACCAATAACTCTATATTGCTCCAGTCTGCAATGAAAAATTTCACATTATTATTTAAAATCATGCAAGTAAACGCATAGCAGCTATGGCTTCTGTCACGTTTCTCTCTGATTCGTTTCTACAAACCAAACATACCTCAAATGCAGTCCTTACAGAGTTAACTTACTTCTCCAACAAGTATTTCAGTACCACTAAACATTTTTCAAACACTTGAAAAATTTCCATACAAAGTCACAGTGCCGCGTGCCCCATATAAAGCTCGATCCAGTACAAAATGTATGGGGAAAATCAAAAAACCATTTTGCATTTTTTTCAAAGTTACAAGTAAGATGAATGAAAATATGGCCAAAATGGAAACAAAAGACGACATTTGACAGTTCCTCATACAAATATTTGCCCAAAAATTGATATTTCGAGTTTTGACATTTTCCCCTAGAACTCGAAAATTACCCTGAAAATGGGGTAAATTATTTTACCACATTGTAGATCAAGGTCTACACTACAATAAAGGTCGTGCAACATTTTCTCCTTTCATGCCTTTATCTACTCGAAAAATCAGTTTTAAATACTCCTGAACTAAAACTTTTCACAAAATGGCCGCTAGCCCGTCCGCCATCTTGGATGGTTTTTTTTCTGTATTTTTCCTTGAAACAAATCTCATTTACGCAAATTACTGCATTTACACCTTTCTTCTACAAATCGTGTTGGCCCCTCCAGAGATCCTCAAAGACACCCCTTCCGAAAAAGTTTGAGCCGTCGTAGCTCCCAGTGTTGCCAGACCACTTTGATCAAAATAGTCAAATGTCATTTTAGACCCTCCAATCTGCCACGCCGTGGGAATGAATTTTGCAAAAATCCGTTATTTCTATTTTCGACGTTTTCGGGCCACGGCTCAAAAACTACCAAAATCTTCCAAAAAATGTTTTCACCTGGCAATACCTCATACCGAAACACACAATCGCCTAGTACATTCCAAACCTACGTTTGGTTCACCAAGTGCCCGAAATTTCAAGTTGAAAGTTTTGAAAACGTGAAAATTTCACAAAATGGCCGCCAGCGCGTCCGCCATCTTGGTTATCTGTCGTCCCGTATTTTTCCCATATACTACATTATATACCGGATCAAACTGCATTCAAACTTTTTTCCTCCGCCGCACCTAGTTGGCCAAACAGGTCTTGGTAGAAGACCATGTCGAAAATTTTCTTTTACTCCTCAAACCCGGTGTTGCCAGGTGATTCTCAATTTTCTACCCTAATGTCATTGGAGACCCTGGATGCCACAATCGCTCATACTTAATTTTTCTCCTAATACCGTATTTCCATTCGACCCATTTTCGGGTCCCTCGGCCAAATCTACCAAAATCTACCAAGATATTTTGCCACCTGGCAACAGTTGGCACTTGTGCAAACGTGGCCGCTATACAAGCCAACTCTGTCAGGTGTTGCCAAGGTCGTCTAAACCGGGTTTGAAAATTCCGAAAAATTTTACTTTTTACAAAAAGGCCGCCCGCTCGTCCGCCATCTTGGAATTTTGACAGCGCGTATTTTTACCATAGTCTGGACCATAGACAGCGTCGAACCTCATTTTTACTTTTTTTGTATTTTTTATAGTATGGGCCAGAGAGGTCCGCGAAGTCGACCAGGTCCCAAAAAATTCAAAAAATCCTCACTGCCAGTGTTGCCAGCGCAAAGAGATAAAACTACCAAAAGGTCAATAGACACCCTCCGGACTACGGATTCGTGGCCTCGATTTTCCCCTGAACTCAGTTTTTCGATTCGACCCTTTTTGGGCCCCTGGAGCGAAAACTACCAAAAACTACCAAGATTATTTTTCCACCTGGCAATACTGGACATTGAGACTGGCAAAGCCGCCATACAACACATTCGCGTAGAGTGTTGCCAACTACCCGAAAAATCAATTTTAATTTTTTCAAAAATTTTTCATTTCACAAAATGGCCGTCTGGTCCTCCGCCATCTTGGATTTTTGAAGGCCAATTTTTTTACTGAGACTACATCATGTACCACGTCGAATGCCGTTTAAATATTTAACCTTCGTCACACAGTGTTGCCACAGGAATTTTTCAAAGTCACCAAGTCCGAAAAAACGAAATTTCCCCGCCACTCCCAGTGTTGCCAGATGATTTCAAAAAAAATACCGAAAGGCCTTTGATCACCAAAGTTGCCACCAAACTGCATACTCGGATTTCGGCCAGCTGTCAAAAAGTCATTTTCTACTAATTGGACCAAATGTCAAAAATCTACTATGAACGTGGTAGAAGGTTTTCCCTTCTGGCAATACTCGGATAAATACTCCACCAAATCTGTAAAGAACCAAATCTATCCGATGTTGCCATCCGCCAAAAAAATGGATTCAAAAAATTGCAAAATTTTTGACACAGACAAAATCGTCTCTGCCGGCGCCGCCATCTTGAATTTTTGCATCTGGCAGCACTGGGATTAAAATTGACTATATTTCTGACAAAACACAAAAAACAGCAAAAAATTATCTCTGCCCAGTCCAGAACCACAGCCCCGCAAAAAGAGGTCGATTTTCCGATTTTCAAGCCAAGATGGCGGCGCCGCCATTTTGTTTTTCTGACATTTTTCTTTTTAAAGCCCGACCGTTCCCCACAGACTACGCCCCCTAAAAATTTGACAGCTCCAGAGGCTATGGCTTTGGAGATACGACCACCAACATGGCCGCCATCTTGGATTTTTGAAAAAAAAAAGAAAAATTTCCAGATTGATTGGCGAACCGAATAAAACTCCCATACATCGGTTTCGAGTCTGAAGCTGGCAACACTGCGAAAAAAGGCCCCGATGAATGAGTGAGTCAGTGAGTGGTAATCGAGCTTTATATATTATAGATAGATAATCGAGCTTTATATATTATAGATAGATAGATAGATAGATAGATAGATAGATAGATAGATAGAAATCGAGCTTTATATATTATAGATAGACTAGCTCGGGGCGCCCGCTTTGCGGTCGCGCCCAGAGCTAGGTCGCTCCGCGACGGGGCCGCTCCCGGGCTTCGCCCTCCGCGGCGCTCGGCCTTCGGCCTCGCCGTGGCTCGGCCTGCGGCCTCGCAAAATTACATGGCTGGGTTGGACCGTCCGTCAGCGGGTTCCTAGTCCTTTTTCGACGCCCTGAAAGCCATCAACTAAGACCTACTGATTTCACTTTATGCCGCTCCGGGCTTCGCCCTCCGCGGCGCTCGGCCTTCGGCCTCGCAGATTAATTTGCTTTGACACCTTTTCTTTTCATTTTCAAAGCAAACTTTGTATGATAATGTCATCAATATAACTAAACAATTAACTCTATATTGTTCCAGTCTGCAATGAAAAACGTTTGAAATATTTCACATTATTATTTAAAATCATGCAAGTAAACGCATAGACTACGTGGAGTCGGTTTTGGCAGCGATTCGTTTCTACAAACCAAACATACCACAAATAAAGTCCTAACAGCGGTAACTTACTTCTCCAACAAGTATTTCAGTACCACTAAACAGTTTTCAAACACTTGAAAATTTTCCATACAAAGTCACAGTGCCGCGTGCCCCATATAAAGCTCGATCCAGTACAAAATGTATGGGGAAAATCATAAAACCATTTTGCAATGTTTTCAAAGTTACAAGTAAGATGAATGAAAATATGGTCAAAATGGAAACAAAAGACGACATTTGACAGTTCCTCATACAATTTTTGGCCCAAAAGTTGATATTATGAGTTTTGACATTTTCCCCTAGAACTCGAAAATTACCCTAAAAATTGGGTAAATTATTTTACCACATTGTAGATCAAAGTCCACTCTACAATAAAGGTCATGCAACATTTTCCCCTATCACGCCTTTATCTACCCGAAAAATCAGTTTAAAATATTTCTCAACTAAAACTTTTCACAAAATGGCCGCTAGCCCGTCCGCCATCTTGGATGGAATTTTTTATGTATTTTTCCTAGAATTAAATCTAATTTACACAAATAACCGCATTTTCACATTTTCTCTTCGGCCAATGTTGACCCCTCCAGCGAACCTCAAAGACACCCCTTCCGAAAAAGTTTGAGCCGTCGTACCTCCCAGTGTTGCCAGACCACTTTGATGAAAATAGTCAAATGTCATTTTAGACCCTCCAATCTGCCACGCCTTAGGAATGAATTTTGCGAAAAACCGTTATTTCTATTTTCGACATTTTCGGGCAGCAGCTCAAAAACTACCAAAATCTTCCAAAATATTTTTTCACTTGGCAATACCTCACAACAAAACACACAAACGCCTAGTACATTTCAAACCTCCGCTTGGTTCACCAAGTGCCCGAAATTGCAATTTGAAAGTTTTGAAAACGTGAAAATTTCACAAAATGGCCGCCAGCGCGTCCGCCATCTTGGTTTTCTGTCGTCCCGTATTTTTCCCATATACTGCACTATATACCGGATCAAACTGCATTTTTACTCTTTTCCTCCGCCGCACCCAGTTGGCCAAACAGGTCTTGGTAGATGACCATGTCGAAAATTTTCTTTTACTCCTTAAGCCCGGTGTTGCCAGGTGATTCTCAATTTTCTACCCTAACGTCATTGAGGACCTTGGATGCCACAATCGCTCATACTTAATTTTTCTCCAAATACCGTATTTTCATTTGACCCATTTTCGGGCCCCTCGGCCAAATCTACCAAAATCTACCAAAACATTTTTCCACCTGGCAATAGTTGGGACTTGTACAAACGTGGCCGCTATACAAGCCAACTCTGTCAGGTGTTGCCAAGGTCGCCAAAAACGGGTTTGAAAATTTCGAAAATTTTAACTTTTTACAAAATGGCCGCCCGCTCGTCCGCCATCTTGGATTTTTGACTGCGCGTATTTTTCCATAGTCTGGACCATAGACAGCGTCGAACCACATTTTTACTTTTTTTGTATTATTTATAATATGGCCCCGAGAGGTCCGTGAAGTCGACCAGGTCCCAAAAAATTCAAAAAATCCTCACTGCCAGTGTTGCCAGCGTAAAGAGACAAAACTACCAAAAGGTCAATAGACACCTTCCGGACTACGGATACGTGGCCTCGATTTTCCCCTGAATTCCGTATTTCGATTTGACCCTTTTTGGGCCCCTGGAGCGAAAACTACCAAAATCTACCAAGATTTTTTTCCACCTGGCAATACTGGACATTGAGACTGGAAAAGCCGCCCTACAACACTTTCGCGTAGGGTGTTGCCAGCTACCCGAAAAATCAAATTTAAATTTTTCGAAATTTTTTCATTTCACAAAATGGCCGCCTACGCGTCCGCCATCTTGGATTTTTGACAGCCAATTTTTTTACTGAAACTTCATCATATACCACGTCAAATACCGTTTCAGTTTCCAACCCACAACGCCCAGTGTTGCCACAGGAATTTTTCAAAGTCACCAAGTCCGAAAAATCGTTTTTTCCCCGTCGCTCCCAGTGTTGCCAGATGATTTAAAAAAAAATACCAAAAGGCCATTGACCACCAAAGTTGCCACCAAACTGCATACTCGGATTTCGGCCAGCTGTCAAAAAGTAATTTTCTACTAATTGGACCAAATGTCAAAAATCTACTACGAACGTGGTAGAATGTTTTCCCTTCTGGCAACTCTCGGATAAATACTCCACCAAAACTGTAAAGAACCAAATCTGTCCAGTGTTGCCATGCACCAAAAAAGTGGATTCAAAAAATTGCAAAATTTTTGACACAGAAAAAATCGTCTCTGCCAGCGCCGCCATCTTGAATTTTTGCATCTGGCAACACTGATCTATAAATAGACTATATTTCTGACGAAACGCAAAAAACAGCAAAAAAATATCTCTGCCCCGTCCAGAGACACAGCCCCGCAAAAAGGGGTCGATTTTCCGATTTTCAAGCCAAGATGGCGGCGCCGCCATTTTGTTTTTCTGACATTTTTCTTTTTAAACCCCAACCAATCCCCACAGACTACGACCCCTGAAAATTTGACAGCTCCAGAGGTAATAGGTTTGGAGATGGCACCACCAACATGGCCGCCATCTTGGATTTTTGGAAAAAAAAAGAAAAATTTCCAGATTGATTGGCGATCCGAACAAAACTCCCATACATCGGTTTCGAGTCTGAAGCTGGCAACACTGCGAAAAAAGGCCCCGATGAATGAGTGAGTCAGTGGTAATCGAGCTTTATATATTATAGATAGATAGATTTATACTAAATTTATACTAAATATTAGGTACACAGCGTTTATTCAAGCACCTGTGCACAATACTAGGTAAAAAATTATATAGGTACATTTTTTCCAATAGGTTTGAACATTGTACAAGGTTGAATTCTGAGATGGGTTTTGAAGGGCAGGAACATTAACCGTTACAGCTACAAGAAATTGTTGTCAGGCAACCCATAAGTTTTTGGGATATTTTGATCTGCATTCACAAATTTTAGTATTTTTCGAGATTTCTTCATTATAGTCGATCCAATTTCATGTAAGGATTATATTGCCAGTATTGCTATTGGACCATTTGGGGTTTGAGTTCTAGAAATGTCAGAAATCGCAAAATCTTTTCCCGCACATTTTGTACTGAAAAGGAGTCAATCGTTTTTGTATGGAGAGTTAGGCCCACATAAAACTTTAGCGTTTATTTACGAAATGGGTATCAATTTATTCCTTATAATCTCCAGATTATAGTGGTTATATTACTTTTTCATATTTTAACCGGAATCGTTAGAAATCAGATGTGAAAATATGTATTAACCTCATAAACTAATCTGTCATTTTACTTTCCTGACGTTCAACGCCTGAACCGTAATTACTTGCACATAAGGGCGATTTTCCATTATGTTTTTCCTATGTATCTGAAGTAAAAGCAATTTATTATGACTAGTGGCCGCCTGTGGCTCTGTCTGCGTGGAATAAGTTTTTCGCACAACAATCTTAAACTATAGCTTAACATTTTTTAGTTCAAGCCTGCCTCGACTAATGGATAATGCAACGCAAAAATATTTTTTCAATTCGAACCAGCTGTTCCTGATAGTAGCGTGTTCAAACAAACAAACAAACTACAGCTTTTTTATATTATATAGTAAAACCATTCATGACAGTTGACAGACGGAAGGTTTCTGACATTTGTATTCAGTTTTTAAATAAAATCAAAATCCGGCAATAGACTAGCACTTGCGTTCCGTTATACGGATTTTTTTGTTTTGTTTATTCGAATTATTTTATTTTATTATTTAAATGATTAAAAATCACTAAGAATCACCGCCTTAGATAAAATAGGCATGAAAACCGTTCCAGGAGTAAATTGCGTCTCCTTTATGTTCTAGCCCAAGATCCCGGTGCCCCCAGACGTTACTTATTTTCTCATAAGAAATATAAATGGGATAAAGTAGTGTTAGTACGTACTTTGAGTGTGTGCATACCTGTTACCTTGGGTCGACGGCCAATTCATAGGTACCAGGTGCTAAAGGTAGATAAATACAGTACTGATTTTTCTTAAATTCTCAGTGCTGATTTTTACATATGTTTTAGATATTGTTGTTAAAAATTAATAATCATTATTGCCAGACACTTTCCATCGGCGCTTACCTTTACCAGACGCTTTAAAACTTCAAAAAAAATAACATATTCTTACTTATAATCTCACTCTTGATTTTTATGTATGATACTTGGGGAACTATTTGAACATAAATAGATATCTCTCTCACACTCAAGCGTACAAATAATGACCTCGCGCTTATACACATAGCGACACTTTACGTGTGTCTGGGGGGATGTTTGACCCCTCCAATTGGTCTGGCTGCTGACCAGGGGTGTTCAAATAGTTCCCCAAGTATCATACATAAAAATCAAGAGTGAGATTATAAGTAAGAATATGTTTTTTTTTTGAAGTTTTAAAGCGTCTGGTGAGGGTAAGCGCCGATGGAAAGTGTCTGGCAATAATGATTATTAATTTTTAACAACAATATCTAAAACATATGTAAAAATTGGCCAAGTGCGAGTCGGACTCCCGCACTGAGGGTTCCGCACAAATTCTATTTTTGACGTATTAAAAAAACTACTGAATAGATTTCGTTCGAAACAATTTTCGTTGGTAGTTTTTATGGTAATGTACATTATATAATTATTTCAATTTTATCATCCTCTTATTTTAGAAGTTAGAGGGGGGGACACACTTTTTTCCACTTTGGAAGGGTCTGCCACGCAAAGTATTCACTTTAGAAAAAAGTGTTATTAGAAACCTCAATATCATTTTGGAAGACCTATCCATAGATACCCCACACGTATATGTTCAATGAAAAAAAAAATTTTGAGTTTCAGTTTTGACTATGGGGACCCCCCACTTTTTTTATTTTTTTTCTATTTTTATATGAAAACCTTGTTGCGGTTCACAGAATACATCCACTCACTAAGTTTCAACAGTATAGTACTTATAGTTTCAGAAAAAAGTGGCTGTGACAGACTGGCGGACAGACAGACAGACAGACAGACAGACAGACAGACATGACGAATCTATAAGGGTTCCGTTTTTTTGCCATTTTGGCTACGGAACCCTAAAAATCAGCAATGAGAATTTAAGTAAAATCAGTACTGTATTTATCTACCTTTAGCACCTGGTACCTATGAATTGGCCGTCGACCCAAGGTAGCAGGTATGCACACACTCAAAGTACGTACTAACACTACTTTGTCCCATTTATATTTCTTATGAGAAAATAAGTAACGTCTGGGGGCACCGGGATCTTACTCTATTCGATTTCAAGTGTTTTATTTTAATTCTATTGATAAAAACCTTTTTTCCTTCAGTTATCTGTATGTCAGCCATTGTTTACTAATCTTTGGACAGATTTTTTACGGATATAATCAAAATAAGGCTTTTTATTTTGGTTTTATGACTCCGGTTTCGTTTGAAATTCATTTCAATTGCAAAATTCATAAAAAAATAAATAAATTTTTAACATAGTTCTCTTTCTCTTAAACGTTACCGATTGTTGGTGGGCCCAAAAAAAACGGTCTCCTTTCTGCTTTGCCTTCTTCGTTATTTAAACAAATATTAAATGTCTGGAAAAATCACTCAAATCGTTTTAAAGCGACTTCAAAAAAAAACCTTCCATTGCTTGATTGGCTCGGTGCATTGGCGCATTATTTAGAAGTAAATGTATTCTAAATATTGTGCGTCAGGAGTTGTTGATTTCAGTGTCACCCGAGCTAAAAACCAATTTCGTTTTAGCTCGGGTTAGGCTTTAAGCTATAGTATAACGGAAACCGAAATCCATGCGGACGTAGTCGCGGGCGGCCGCTAGTTTAAAATAAATATCTATTTATGCTACAATAATCACAAGTCACCTTAGTACCACACGTACACAAGTATTAGTTTTCGGATATTTTTAATACAATTTAAATTTTAACGAGCCAATAGAACAGTAAATTAAAATAGGTACGTTTTCGGTTTTAATCATCTTACAAGTTGTTTTAGTATTATTTTACTGTAATTAAATTTGAATTGAGATTAGTTTAGCTCGCTGTCATCAAAATAGTGTTTATTTTTCTAATTACCAGCATGTCTTGAACCTGTATTATTATTACGAATCACGAAAGTCAGTGAACTTAGGGACAAAGATAAAAAGGGAGAGTTTTGACATCGCAAGCATTGATATTTCTATAATAAATTATTCTTAGATAGTTATCAAACTCCTCAGTGGTTAGCGCCCTCTGCCTGCGATTGGTAAGTTAAGCAACTTTCGCAGAGGCCGGTCATCGGATGTATGACATACAAAAGTAAAGTCGAGCTCCTTCGTACTTCGGAAGCCATGTTAAGTCCTTGGTGCTGCCCCTGATCTCTCTACGGTCGTGTCAGATTGCTGTCCCACCGCTCTAAGAGAATGAGCTCGTACTTCCAAACGCCGGAGGAGCTCGAGATATTTTTTTTCGATCACCTATCCGATGACCGACCTTTGCGAAAGTTGCTTAACTTTGCAATCGCAGGGCGAGCGTGTTAACTACTGCGCCATCGTGCTCCTCAATAAAATAATAAAAAAGTAAGGCGATAAATGAATATAAATATTGACGAAAACATTAAACGTAATCCAGCAAATAACGAAAATGAGATAAATTTTACTGAACCTTATTTATTCCGTTTTACTCGCGTATTTCATATTATTTGCATTGAAGATGTGTTTTCCGTAAATAAAAGGTCTGCTTCTGTCGTCCTGATCGTAAAAAGATAATGAAATTTCCTCTTCCGTAATCTAATTTCCGAGGATCGAGATGGTGTGTAAAAGTACTGATTATCTACCAAATCAAAAAATGTTTATTTCATAAGTCTGCAGTGTATAGAATTTACTAACAGACAAAAAAGATATCATTTAAATAAGAACGCATATTCAATACTTATTTTATAAAGCGGATTAGTTTGTTTGAACGTTGCGCGTTCTAACCAACATACTCATCTCAGGAACCACAGTATCGAATTGAAAAATATTTTTGTGTAAGATAGTTCTTTTGTCGAGGAATGTTTGTTTTTTTATAAAGCTATAATATAACACCATGTGTGCGGAAACCAAAATCCACGCCGACTAAGTCGCGGGCGGCCGTGACTTGGTGCTCGATATATTATAACGGTAAAAAAATAAACGGAAATATTTGCGTAATTTTCCTCTATTTAAATAAGTGTGGTGTATAAAAAATAATCTTTTCTAAATTTCATAAAAGTTAAGCACTCATACAGCGATCACAATCACAAGATTTTACAAAAGATCAAAAATAATCATAAGAAGTAATAAGTTTCAATCTTTAAAATGTTACCATTAAGTTCTCCACCTCATGATAACGCCCGCCCTAATTGCTTGTCAAAAAGTTAATTCAATCGATAATGTATGCAAAGTTATGTCAACCGCCTACCAACGAGGCAATTAGAGACTTATCTGGAATACTTAAGCAGTTAAATGTCCTAAAGTTTATAAAAAGAAGAAAAACCGGCCAAGTGTGAGTCAGATTTGTCCATAAAAATTCCGCAGAAAGCTTTACGATTAGGAGTATATCGTATAAAATAAACTACTAACTTTTTCATCGGGTTTGATGAAACAAAATTTAAGTTTCAAGCATGGGAAATTCCCAAAATAGATACTTGTTTTTGTATAAAAATCTTAACACAGTTTACAAAATTCAACAACTGGGCAAGTTTTAATAAAAACTCTTATATCTTTGTCATTAAATAATGACAAAGAGTTACTGTGTCAAACAGACAGAAATAATCTATAAGGGAAGGGAATCTATAAGGGTTCCGTTTTTGCCATTTGGCTTCGGAACCCTAAAAACGCTCGAGTTTTCCAGCTAACAACCTCAGGTCAAACGTGACCTCTTAATAGCTCTATCTACTAGAGATATACACACAAAGGCTTGCAAATTGGCAGAGGCTACTGTATTAGCCCATTAGGTATTGGTCTCTGTGGGGAGTCAAGCTTTTATGCTACAAATATACCATATCTTCATATACAACATTATTTCCTTGGTGTCCAGTATATTTATACTTATATTATAAAGCTGAAGAGTTTGTTTGAACGTGCTAATCTCAGGAACTACTGGATCGAATTGAAAAATTATCTTTGTGTTGGATAGTCCATTTCACGAGGAAGGCTTAATTTATTTATTTATTTAAAGCGGACATACTGACTTACAGTTTCCCAACATGTCAGCATGCTAGTCAGAAATACAATAGAATTAGATATTAATGTCAAATGTTTGTACAAAAGTTATATAAATACTTAAAAAAAAAAAACATACAATGTCAAAGAAATTAATGCTATAGTTTAACACTATGTGTGCGGAAACCGAAATCCACGCGGACGGAGTCGCAGGCGGCCGCTATTCTACCATGTATTGTATACAAAACACCCTTTCCTTGGTGTCTAGTCTATTTATACGAATACGAGGTCAGTTTTGTTTGCTGTTTACGAATAAACTTAGGAACTACTGGGTGTAATGAAATCTGGTACGGATATAGAATTTGGGATGTTAGACTTTGAGTTTGATTATAGACTAACTAAACGGGACTAAATACGATATTATGCAGTATACATTTAACGACCTCGTAGGTGTAGTGGTTAAGAAGTTGACTATAAGACGAAGAGGTCACGGGTACGATCCCCACACAGAACAAACTGAACTGAAACTGATTTGTGTGTATGAACATGTCTTGTTTGTCTTGGTCTGGGTCACTCTGGGTGTTTTAATATGTAACTGTTTAATTATATTTTTATAAGTAAATCATAAAAAGAGTATTTTAGTATGTCTATCAATTCCCTAGAATCCCTAGGATCTTATAGTACATTCGATGCTTTGAGGTTAGTTTGGGGCAAGGCAATTGGTGTCTTAGTCCAAAAAAGGAAAAGAATAAGAATTTAAGACCCCATACCCTCCCCAACTCAGCTCGGGCGACCATGCTCACCAGCAAAGTCATAGCACGATAGTTTCGAAGAGCTACTTCACTGTGGTCTTCTGTAAGGTTGAGGTACTTCCAAAAAGAGTGGATCATACGAATGGAAGTTTAATTAAGCTCTAACTATATTCCTTGTTCTTGTTATCATAATCTCTCAACCATCACAGATAACACAATTTTGATAAAAACACATGACTTTGTTACACGTGTCTAAACGATTTATCTATACGCAAATTATACCAACACACTCAACGGATTGCGGTGACTACTCCGATCGAACCTCAACACCAATGTAATCGAAACACAGTGATGGCATACCAATCAAAACTTCACAATCAAGTGCAGTTTGCATAAAGTTATTCAAACCTTGGGTGGTTTTGTAAGCAATAAATTTATAGGTATGTATTATGATTGATATGATAAAGCTATAGTTAGTTTGTTTGAACGCACTTATCTCAGGAACTACTGGTTCAATTTGAAAAAATAGTTTTGGTTGGATAGTCAATTTTTTAAACATTGCACCAAATCGGTATCTCATACTAGCGGCTGCCCGCGACTCCATCCGCGTGGATTTCGGCACACATTTTATTTAATTAATTTAACTAAAAATGAGTGCAAAAATTTATTTAACAAGAATAAACTATAATTAAAGAAGACTTAGTGTTATACTATAGCTAATATTGTATTATAATATAAAGTACATAATATGTACCTGACTGATCTTGAAGAGGTATAGATTGTCAAAAAATAACTTTCCCTACTGTACTGCCCTATCCATACTGTAACCCCATTTCTATCGAATAACCGCATTACTAAATAGGAAGCCGACAAGGACTACCTTCCGCGAGATCGGCATGCTGAGATTGGTGAACTGAATCATGCAATAACCGAGTCAGGTGTAACAACACGAATGCTATTCGATTTTGTACCTTAACCCTTACATTTTAGAGTTCAGATGTATAGTCACCGGTGCAATCACAAGAATAATACTCGATATTAAACTGATTCGATATTAAACTGCTTTCACTTAAAAGTTCAGGTGTAGTCACGGACGGGTGCTGTTAAAACATTGCTATTCCATTTTGAATATTAGTTATAGTTCATTTGACCTACCCAACTTTTGCACTAGATTGAAGTTTTTACTGAAATAAACTGTGTAGTTCCCGTAAAATAAAATGATCGTTGGACATTCTTCTAGCCAAGATAGTAGCTTTTAATTTTAACAGCTTAAGGTTCAAAATGGGTTCATGTTGTTAAGAATCCGATGTCAGTTAGTCTATCGATGTATCTCATTGGAAAACTAGTTCTGAAATCTGCCCTGCCTGGTAAAGTTTAGTAATCGTATAAAGAGTTTGTTAAGGGGTTGTATGTTTGTTGTTCAAATTAAATGATCCTGTTTCAACACAGGCCTATTGAGAACATGCTTATATAATTTGACCAACAAACTTACAACCTCTTAACAAACCTTCCGTATGTACTTAGAAAATTGGTCTACTGGTGTTTTTATTGGTGTCAAAATAGTCTTGTCTATTTTGGTGTCAAAATAGACAAGAACAACTTAAAATGGATATCCTGGCTTCTGATCTTTCATCTAAAAACTTTAAAAGCTTTTGGAAAAACACAAATAAAATGAATGTGAAAGGGAGCCGCCCGGTGAGTGTGGGTGGCGCTTGTGACCACAAAGACATTGCTGATGCCTTTAAGAACCATTTTATTGTGCGATCACCATTAGACACTGCGCCTAGCAATGTGAGCGATGATGAGACCATCGTATCCCGAAGGAATGCAAAGATCCCCGCGAAGAGTGTGGCCAAGATAATTTGTGGGATGATGCGTGGGAAATCACCTGGTCACGATGGTCTCAGCATTGAGCATTTTAAATATGCAGGGGTTCATCTCCCGCGCGTCCTTTCACTGTTTTTCAGTCTGTGCATGGGTCACTCGTATTTACCAGAGGCGCTTATGCGAACAATTGTGGTACCAATAGTTAAAAATAAAACGAGTGACACGTCTGATATGAATAATTATCGTCCCATCTCGCTGGCTACCATCGCGGCTAAGGTGTTTGACAGTGTGTTAAATGGTTGTCTGTCTGAATGTTTCGATTTACATGACGGTCAATTTGGTTTTAGGTCGGGACTATCGACGGAGAGTGCAATCCTTAGTCTAAAACACACTGTTAGATACTATACCGCCAGGAAGACACCGGTGTACGCGTGTTTCCTCGACTTGTCCAAAGCGTTCGACTTGGTCGTGTATGATGTACTGTGGGACAAGTTGCGGGATGCGGGTGTGCCGGTAGAGTACACGTCCCTTCTAAGATACTGGTATGCTAACCAGAAGAACCAGGTGAGATGGGAGGGTGCCCTGTCGGATGAGTACAGGCTGGAATGCGGTGTGAGGCAGGGGGGGCTGAGTTCGCCTCTATTATTTAATGTTTATATGAACCATCTCATCGAGGAGCTGGGTAGCACGCATGTCGGCTGTCATATTGACGGTACCTGTGTCAATAATCTTAGCTATGCGGATGACCTGGTGCTGCTAAGTCCTTCGATAGCGGGGCTTAGGACGCTGTTATCTATCTGTGAGACATACGCGGCGGTACATGGCCTAAAATATAATTCGAGGAAAAGTGAAATACTTGTATTTAAAGTACCCAAACAGCGGCCGCGTCTGGTGCCGTCAGTATGTCTCGAAGGTAAAGCACTGAATATTGTGGATAAATTTAAATACTTAGGCCACATTATCACGAGTGATCTAAGGGATGACGATGACATAGAGAGAGAGCGCAGAGCGTTGGTGGTGAGAAGTAATATTAGTGGAGTGCCGTAAGGTTTATACCTCGGAATCCAGGGCCAGTCAATGAATCTGAATAAAAATTTCGAAAATATGTTTTTAATAGTATATAGAAAAATGTTAAAAAAAAATTTTTACGCGCTTGATAGGATGGGTACAATTATACTGAATTATTTAACTGTTATTTATGCTTTAAACAATATTAAAGCTTATTTTGTATAATTTATGGATTCAAACATTGTTTGCAAATACTTTTACCAATGACAGCTTGCTTTCTGAACGATGTTATCAAGGTCTATAATTTTATGATAACTTGCAATTTTAGAACCAAAGTATGGTTCTAAAATAAAGTTAATAATCAATTTAATTATTTCAGTAATTTATTATAACAATCAAAACATAATTCAAACAAAGTATTCAATCAATACAAGATTTCCGAACATAACTTGCGTTGTAGTTGCTTAAAGACTGTGCTGTGATTGGTGGACGTTGTTTTTAGATATAATTCTATAATAATTAATTTATACTGTTAACCAATGGTTCTTAAAAGATCTTATATTATGTAAAAGTATTATTGTGATGTTAAAATAAGTTATAGTTTGCTATGTGATGTAAAATGGATTGAGAATTCTTTGGTGCTCTGTGATTGGCCGAATGTGGCGTGATCACATCGTATAAAACAGGGAACCATCTGGCACAAAGCTGATTTGATTTTAAAACTTGTGGGTGCAACGGTCACACTGCTACTTCACGTAAGTTAAGTAATTTGCTGTTTCATTTAATCTGTTGCCTTGTTGCTTTAGTGTTATTTGTTATATCTGTGCAATTACTAGTGAGATATTAGTATGAAAGGCTGGTCAGTTTATGTACTGGGATTATAATTTATTGGTGTTAAATAAGGCTAATTACTTTTGTGAGTAACGTTATAATGAAAGTAATACCGTGTCTATTGTAAATAATATAACCTATTAAAAAAAGCTACTGTCCGAGTTTCTTGCCGATTCTTCTCGGCAGTAACGGCCTTCCGAATCGGTGGTAGACTCATCACCGTAATTTAAATGGATCCTAAGTGAATAAAGGATATTTTGTATTTGAGTTTGGGTTTCATTAAATACATTTAAGAGAATATGGCTTTAATGATTTAATAGTATTTAATAAGGCTTGTTTAGTATTGCTTCTTTTACAAACAGCTTACTTTAGTTCTTATATGACTACCCTCTCTTCTGATACATTTGTTCAAGATACATCGCTAATAAGCGATGATTCCCTTTGCTTAAACTATGAATCTCGTGTTTCTTTTAAAATATATGCTAATATACAACGCCTATATAAACCTGCTTATTATTTACTACTTCCTATAGCTTCTTCCTTAAAGTACATAACAGAATTTGTGGAATTGCTTACCTACTCGACTAATCGAGTAGCATAGAAATAGCTTAGTCTTCCTGATAAAAACTTCTATTTATATTTGAGAGTCGATTTAACAATTAATATACAGTTTGGCGTCTCTATCATCATAATAAATCTAACATCAGAAGTGGGATAGTTCTCAAGCTCACACTATGGGATAATGAATCTCGTCTCTAATACTTTCTAGTATAAGTTTCAGAATGGATGCTGCCTTCCTGCCAGACCTTTTAAAAGCCATACGAGGTGCTGTCTCATCGAACCGGTGTCAGATGAAGACGTGGTGCTTCTGTCATCCGACCTGGTAGCAGCGACATTGGCGCAAAGAAACGGGGCGATGTGGCGCGGCGCGTCGACAGTACGGCGCCAGCTCGGCGCGTAGGTACTGCGCGGCGGCACGGCGGCGCCAGCTCGGCGCGTACTGCGCGGTGGCGCCAGCGCAGTGGTTACGGCGCGGTGACTACGGTGCGGCGGCGCGGCGAAGCCGCGGGACCAGTGAGAGGCCGGCGCGGGTGCAGACAAAACCGAGCGGCGCGAGGGTTCGTGCGGGTACCTAGCGGTACACTCAGTACAATCCGGTGAGCTGTTTTGTTTTCATTATTTTGGTGCCGAGATAAAATAAACAATCTTACAATGTTGTTACTATAACTGATATTGAGTAGACACAATTAAGTACTTAGTACCTAAATAATTGAATTAGAATTGCACTAACTGAATCAAGATATTGTGTGACTGACGATTAGGTATCAAATTTAAAATGCAAACCCAGTGCAATGCTATTAAATGAACTACGAATTAAAAGGATTTATCCCCTCGTATACCAGATGGTAGTCATTATCTTCAAGACCTTACTTTGTATAGAAATGGTAAATTCATTAGCTACCTATGTTGATTTTTTTTTTTCTGAGCCTCATTTCGGTTCTTCAATTTCGGTTGGTGATTAAATAGATAACTCCACTAATTTGAATAAATCCATTTTGACCCAACATCTGATAGTGTATCTAAACCTACTAATAAGGAATAATAACCTTATTAACGAAGAACAGTCTCGGTTAGAAATTGCACAAAACGATGATCTCGAAACACAAGACTCTGATAGGAAGATAATTAGATTCAAATCAATATTTAATAAACAATAATTCTTCATGTTACAAAAATCAAAGCTCAGACAGATTCAAAAATTTTTTCATTCCCGTAAGTTACCTAAAAGGGAAACCTATGTATCTTACTTTGGATACTTTAATGTTTCGAATAAAAATAAAAAGTTAAAACGTTATAACGAATTTTTGAATTGCAGGTAAATTCTTTGACATAATCTTGTTTGTAATAAATTGATGTCGCATAGGTTTCATTTTCCAGAAAAAATAATGCCACCTTTGCTGAAAATATAAATTTTTCGGTTGACAGTTGCTTTACTTCAAGTAAAAGTAAAAGTAAAAGTAAAAGTAAAAGTAAAAGTAAAAGTAAAAGTAAAAGTAAAAGTAAAAGTAAAAGTAAAAGTAAAAGTAAAAGTAAAAGTAAAAGTAAAAGTAAAAGTAAAAGTAAAAGTAAAAGTAAAAGTAAAAGTAAAAGTAAAAGTAAAAGTAAAAGTAAAAGTAAAAGTAAAAGTAAAAGTAAAAGTAAAAGTAAAAGTAAAAGTAAAAGTAAAAGTAAAAGTAAAAGTAAAAGTAAAAGTAAAAGTAAAAGTAAAAGTAAAAGTAAAAGTAAAAGTAAATATAAAAGTCAAAGTCAAATTCAAAGTCAAAGTCAAAGTCAAAGTCAAAGTCAAAGTCAAAGTCAAAGTCAAAAGCAAGTCAAAGTCACATTCAAAGTCAAAGTTGTTTATTTTGCAATTTGATTTACATAGAAATTCTTTTCCACGTCATATCTTTTGTTTACCTACCAGAACTGTTGGACATTCTAGATGTATTAAATAATATCTTAAGGGGCTTAAAAACAAACTTTACTTACCTTCAAACTTTAGGACATTGGAAGACTACTTTGAAAAAAAAAAAAAAAATATTTAGGGTTATTTTATTTGCGAACGAATTTTAATTACGTTTATAAAATTTAAATCTTTTTTTTGTTACGGAACTAACATGCCTCACGTTCACTTTTACTGACTAGCTTTGTGGTTCCTTCCAAGCTATTGGGACTTTCATGAACTAGCAGATATTTACATGTACCTAAATTGTTATTTCGGTAATATGAAAATACGAAAAAAAAACAGCAAAACATTTTCGATGTAATTAAATTAGTTTTTTTTATTAGATTAAGTATTCCCGCCTGAGCCACGACATCAGATGAATTTTTCTTTGTTTCTAATTTCAACGCAATGAAATTAGTTAAAAAAAAAAACAAAGATTTCATCATATAAAACCATTCTTGAAAAATTCTTGTTTCGTCGCATAGAACTTATGGATTGATATTGAAATTTAAAAAAAAAATAGTTTTCCCAGAGTCCAATTTGCATTACTAAAAAGTCTCATTCCAGTCTTGAAAAAGCCATTTATGTTGTACAGGTTCATTCTCTGAGTCAAATAATAAATAACAATATCAGTAACTAATATAAATAATCTAAGACGTGGTGGATGGATTTATAAATTTTGCCTTTTAAAAGCCTTAAAATGCTTAGTGCTGATTAACAGATGCCTTAATTCGTGGCATGATTATTCTGTTTCTAACCCCGTCTCTTGTGGTCACAGACAAAGAAACTAATTCAAATTCTAATCAAGTTCATTTTTGTTTCATACACGTTGAGTATCATGGACACCTTGCACCAGAGTGGTCAAGAAGAAAGAAATGTGTCAACAGTATGTCTGATTTGTTAAATACATTTTGTTATGTTACAGTATGTATGGTTTGGTAAATACAGCTTGTAACGGTAGGTCAGTTTGGCCGAGCAGTTCATTCAATGTTCAATAGTCAATAAATACAACAGTTCATTTCATCATATTTTATATCATATGTATAGTCTATCAGTCTATTCTGTACCAGTCTAGTTGATTTATATAGATTAGTGTGAGCTTAGGTAAATTGGTTGTAAGTATTATTATTTTAGTAGAAGTCTTAATGTTTCTTGGATTTAATAATCTGTAAACGTGTAAATAAAATATAGTCCTATGTTTGTTTAATAAGTGTAATAAGTAGAAAACATAAATAGGGCAGTATCAGAAAGATACTATAGGTTAAGCAAAATACCAGAAAGACATTAGGATAGTATTAGAAAGATACTTAGATTTAGGAAAATGTCAGAATGACATACATAGGGCAGTATCAGGGAGATACTTAGGTTTAGGAAAATGTCACAATGACATAAATAGGATAGTATCAGAGAGATACTTAGGTATAGGAAAATGTCACAATGACATAAATAGGATAGTATCAGAGAGATACTTAGGTATAGGAAAATGTCACAATGATATAAATAGGATAGTATCAGCGAGACACTTAGGTATAGGAAAATGTCAGAATGACATACCTAAATAGGACAGTATCAGGAAGATACTTTTGGAGTAGGAAACGTCAGAAGACATTCTTGGTTCAATATCAGAAATACACTGAAGGATTAAAATTTTTTAGTATCAAAATAATAATTCAAGTTTGTAATGTCTTGTAACTAAGTGTATGATAATGGTATTGTCAGAATGACACTGAAAGTGTAATGATTAAATTGAAATTGTAATGTTTCTTTCTAAGAATGAAAGTGTAATTTGTTATAATAATAATAATATTGTTTTGTTTTATAGAGTGAATTTAACAGGCCCGTTGGTCGAGTGGCTAGAGATCCTGGCTACGAAACCAAAGGTCGCGGGTTCGAATCCCGCTAGGGGCAAATGTTTGTGTGATGAACATCGGCATTTGTACTCGAGTCATGGATGTTTATAAATGTATTTAAGTATGTCTACCGTTCCCTAGCATCCATAGTATGTACAAGCTTCGAGCTAAGTTTGGGGCTAGGCAATTGGTGTGTAGTCCAATGCATTTATTGATTTATTTAATTTGTGTGGTTAGTACTTCGAGAGCGAAGTACTAGTCAGTATGGCCGTGATAGGATGGGTACAATTATACTGAATTATTTAACTGTTATTTATGCTTTAAACAATATTAAAGCTTATTTTGTATAATTTATGGATTCAAACATTGTTTGCAAATACTTTTACCAATGACAGCTTGCTTTCTGAACGATGTTATCAAGGTCTATAATTTTATGATAACTTGCAATTTTAGAACCAAAGTATGGTTCTAAAATAAAGTTAATAATCAATTTAATTATTTCAGTAATTTATTATAACAATCAAAACATAATTCAAACAAAGTATTCAATCAATACAAGATTTCCGAACATAACTTGCGTTGTAGTTGCTTAAAGACTGTGCTGTGATTGGTGGACGTTGTTTTTAGATATAATTCTATAATAATTAATTTATACTGTTAACCAATGGTTCTTAAAAGATCTTATATTATGTAAAAGTATTATTGTGATGTTAAAATAAGTTATAGTTTGCTATGTGATGTAAAATGGATTGAGAATTCTTTGGTGCTCTGTGATTGGCCGAATGTGGCGTGATCACATCGTATAAAACAGGGAACCATCTGGCACAAAGCTGATTTGATTTTAAAACTTGTGGGTGCAACGGTCACACTGCTACTTCACGTAAGTTAAGTAATTTGCTGTTTCATTTAATCTGTTGCCTTGTTGCTTTAGTGTTATTTGTTATATCTGTGCAATTACTAGTGAGATATTAGTATGAAAGGCTGGTCAGTTTATGTACTGGGATTATAATTTATTGGTGTTAAATAAGGCTAATTACTTTTGTGAGTAACGTTATAATGAAAGTAATACCGTGTCTATTGTAAATAATATAACCTATTAAAAAAAGCTACTGTCCGAGTTTCTTGCCGATTCTTCTCGGCAGTAACGGCCTTCCGAATCGGTGGTAGACTCATCACCGTAATTTAAATGGATCCTAAGTGAATAAAGGATATTTTGTATTTGAGTTTGGGTTTCATTAAATACATTTAAGAGAATATGGCTTTAATGATTTAATAGTATTTAATAAGGCTTGTTTAGTATTGCTTCTTTTACAAACAGCTTACTTTAGTTCTTATATGACTACCCTCTCTTCTGATACATTTGTTCAAGATACATCGCTAATAAGCGATGATTCCCTTTGCTTAAACTATGAATCTCGTGTTTCTTTTAAAATATATGCTAATATACAACGCCTATATAAACCTGCTTATTATTTACTACTTCCTATAGCTTCTTCCTTAAAGTACATAACAGAATTTGTGGAATTGCTTACCTACTCGACTAATCGAGTAGCATAGAAATAGCTTAGTCTTCCTGATAAAAACTTCTATTTATATTTGAGAGTCGATTTAACAATTAATATACAGTTTGGCGTCTCTATCATCATAATAAATCTAACATCAGAAGTGGGATAGTTCTCAAGCTCACACTATGGGATAATGAATCTCGTCTCTAATACTTTCTAGTATAAGTTTCAGAATGGATGCTGCCTTCCTGCCAGACCTTTTAAAAGCCATACGAGGTGCTGTCTCATCGAACCGGTGTCAGATGAAGACGTGGTGCTTCTGTCATCCGACCTGGTAGCAGCGACATTGGCGCAAAGAAACGGGGCGATGTGGCGCGGCGCGTCGACAGTACGGCGCCAGCTCGGCGCGTAGGTACTGCGCGGCGGCACGGCGGCGCCAGCTCGGCGCGTACTGCGCGGTGGCGCCAGCGCAGTGGTTACGGCGCGGTGACTACGGTGCGGCGGCGCGGCGAAGCCGCGGGACCAGTGAGAGGCCGGCGCGGGTGCAGACAAAACCGAGCGGCGCGAGGGTTCGTGCGGGTACCTAGCGGTACACTCAGTACAATCCGGTGAGCTGTTTTGTTTTCATTATTTTGGTGCCGAGATAAAATAAACAATCTTACAATGTTGTTACTATAACTGATATTGAGTAGACACAATTAAGTACTTAGTACCTAAATAATTGAATTAGAATTGCACTAACTGAATCAAGATATTGTGTGACTGACGATTAGGTATCAAATTTAAAATGCAAACCCAGTGCAATGCTATTAAATGAACTACGAATTAAAAGGATTTATCCCCTCGTATACCAGATGGTAGTCATTATCTTCAAGACCTTACTTTGTATAGAAATGGTAAATTCATTAGCTACCTATGTTGATTTTTTTTTTTCTGAGCCTCATTTCGGTTCTTCAATTTCGGTTGGTGATTAAATAGATAACTCCACTAATTTGAATAAATCCATTTTGACCCAACATCTGATAGTGTATCTAAACCTACTAATAAGGAATAATAACCTTATTAACGAAGAACAGTCTCGGTTAGAAATTGCACAAAACGATGATCTCGAAACACAAGACTCTGATAGGAAGATAATTAGATTCAAATCAATATTTAATAAACAATAATTCTTCATGTTACAAAAATCAAAGCTCAGACAGATTCAAAAATTTTTTCATTCCCGTAAGTTACCTAAAAGGGAAACCTATGTATCTTACTTTGGATACTTTAATGTTTCGAATAAAAATAAAAAGTTAAAACGTTATAACGAATTTTTGAATTGCAGGTAAATTCTTTGACATAATCTTGTTTGTAATAAATTGATGTCGCATAGGTTTCATTTTCCAGAAAAAATAATGCCACCTTTGCTGAAAATATAAATTTTTCGGTTGACAGTTGCTTTACTTCAAGTAAAAGTAAAAGTAAAAGTAAAAGTAAAAGTAAAAGTAAAAGTAAAAGTAAAAGTAAAAGTAAAAGTAAAAGTAAAAGTAAAAGTAAAAGTAAAAGTAAAAGTAAAAGTAAAAGTAAAAGTAAAAGTAAAAGTAAAAGTAAAAGTAAAAGTAAAAGTAAAAGTAAAAGTAAAAGTAAAAGTAAAAGTAAAAGTAAAAGTAAAAGTAAAAGTAAAAGTAAAAGTAAAAGTAAAAGTAAAAGTAAAAGTAAAAGTAAAAGTAAAAGTAAAAGTAAAAGTAAAAGTAAAAGTAAAAGTAAAAGTAAAAGTAAAAGTAAAAGTAAAAGTAAAAGTAAAAGTAAAAGTAAAAGTAAAAGTAAAAGTAAATATAAAAGTCAAAGTCAAATTCAAAGTCAAAGTCAAAGTCAAAGTCAAAGTCAAAGTCAAAGTCAAAGTCAAAAGCAAGTCAAAGTCACATTCAAAGTCAAAGTTGTTTATTTTGCAATTTGATTTACATAGAAATTCTTTTCCACGTCATATCTTTTGTTTACCTACCAGAACTGTTGGACATTCTAGATGTATTAAATAATATCTTAAGGGGCTTAAAAACAAACTTTACTTACCTTCAAACTTTAGGACATTGGAAGACTACTTTGAAAAAAAAAAAAAAAATATTTAGGGTTATTTTATTTGCGAACGAATTTTAATTACGTTTATAAAATTTAAATCTTTTTTTTGTTACGGAACTAACATGCCTCACGTTCACTTTTACTGACTAGCTTTGTGGTTCCTTCCAAGCTATTGGGACTTTCATGAACTAGCAGATATTTACATGTACCTAAATTGTTATTTCGGTAATATGAAAATACGAAAAAAAAACAGCAAAACATTTTCGATGTAATTAAATTAGTTTTTTTTATTAGATTAAGTATTCCCGCCTGAGCCACGACATCAGATGAATTTTTCTTTGTTTCTAATTTCAACGCAATGAAATTAGTTAAAAAAAAAAACAAAGATTTCATCATATAAAACCATTCTTGAAAAATTCTTGTTTCGTCGCATAGAACTTATGGATTGATATTGAAATTTAAAAAAAAAATAGTTTTCCCAGAGTCCAATTTGCATTACTAAAAAGTCTCATTCCAGTCTTGAAAAAGCCATTTATGTTGTACAGGTTCATTCTCTGAGTCAAATAATAAATAACAATATCAGTAACTAATATAAATAATCTAAGACGTGGTGGATGGATTTATAAATTTTGCCTTTTAAAAGCCTTAAAATGCTTAGTGCTGATTAACAGATGCCTTAATTCGTGGCATGATTATTCTGTTTCTAACCCCGTCTCTTGTGGTCACAGACAAAGAAACTAATTCAAATTCTAATCAAGTTCATTTTTGTTTCATACACGTTGAGTATCATGGACACCTTGCACCAGAGTGGTCAAGAAGAAAGAAATGTGTCAACAGTATGTCTGATTTGTTAAATACATTTTGTTATGTTACAGTATGTATGGTTTGGTAAATACAGCTTGTAACGGTAGGTCAGTTTGGCCGAGCAGTTCATTCAATGTTCAATAGTCAATAAATACAACAGTTCATTTCATCATATTTTATATCATATGTATAGTCTATCAGTCTATTCTGTACCAGTCTAGTTGATTTATATAGATTAGTGTGAGCTTAGGTAAATTGGTTGTAAGTATTATTATTTTAGTAGAAGTCTTAATGTTTCTTGGATTTAATAATCTGTAAACGTGTAAATAAAATATAGTCCTATGTTTGTTTAATAAGTGTAATAAGTAGAAAACATAAATAGGGCAGTATCAGAAAGATACTATAGGTTAAGCAAAATACCAGAAAGACATTAGGATAGTATTAGAAAGATACTTAGATTTAGGAAAATGTCAGAATGACATACATAGGGCAGTATCAGGGAGATACTTAGGTTTAGGAAAATGTCACAATGACATAAATAGGATAGTATCAGAGAGATACTTAGGTATAGGAAAATGTCACAATGACATAAATAGGATAGTATCAGAGAGATACTTAGGTATAGGAAAATGTCACAATGATATAAATAGGATAGTATCAGCGAGACACTTAGGTATAGGAAAATGTCAGAATGACATACCTAAATAGGACAGTATCAGGAAGATACTTTTGGAGTAGGAAACGTCAGAAGACATTCTTGGTTCAATATCAGAAATACACTGAAGGATTAAAATTTTTTAGTATCAAAATAATAATTCAAGTTTGTAATGTCTTGTAACTAAGTGTATGATAATGGTATTGTCAGAATGACACTGAAAGTGTAATGATTAAATTGAAATTGTAATGTTTCTTTCTAAGAATGAAAGTGTAATTTGTTATAATAATAATAATATTGTTTTGTTTTATAGAGTGAATTTAACAGGCCCGTTGGTCGAGTGGCTAGAGATCCTGGCTACGAAACCAAAGGTCGCGGGTTCGAATCCCGCTAGGGGCAAATGTTTGTGTGATGAACATCGGCATTTGTACTCGAGTCATGGATGTTTATAAATGTATTTAAGTATGTCTACCGTTCCCTAGCATCCATAGTATGTACAAGCTTCGAGCTAAGTTTGGGGCTAGGCAATTGGTGTGTAGTCCAATGCATTTATTGATTTATTTAATTTGTGTGGTTAGTACTTCGAGAGCGAAGTACTAGTCAGTATGGCCGTGATAGGATGGGTACAATTATACTGAATTATTTAACTGTTATTTATGCTTTAAACAATATTAAAGCTTATTTTGTATAATTTATGGATTCAAACATTGTTTGCAAATACTTTTACCAATGACAGCTTGCTTTCTGAACGATGTTATCAAGGTCTATAATTTTATGATAACTTGCAATTTTAGAACCAAAGTATGGTTCTAAAATAAAGTTAATAATCAATTTAATTATTTCAGTAATTTATTATAACAATCAAAACATAATTCAAACAAAGTATTCAATCAATACAAGATTTCCGAACATAACTTGCGTTGTAGTTGCTTAAAGACTGTGCTGTGATTGGTGGACGTTGTTTTTAGATATAATTCTATAATAATTAATTTATACTGTTAACCAATGGTTCTTAAAAGATCTTATATTATGTAAAAGTATTATTGTGATGTTAAAATAAGTTATAGTTTGCTATGTGATGTAAAATGGATTGAGAATTCTTTGGTGCTCTGTGATTGGCCGAATGTGGCGTGATCACATCGTATAAAACAGGGAACCATCTGGCACAAAGCTGATTTGATTTTAAAACTTGTGGGTGCAACGGTCACACTGCTACTTCACGTAAGTTAAGTAATTTGCTGTTTCATTTAATCTGTTGCCTTGTTGCTTTAGTGTTATTTGTTATATCTGTGCAATTACTAGTGAGATATTAGTATGAAAGGCTGGTCAGTTTATGTACTGGGATTATAATTTATTGGTGTTAAATAAGGCTAATTACTTTTGTGAGTAACGTTATAATGAAAGTAATACCGTGTCTATTGTAAATAATATAACCTATTAAAAAAAGCTACTGTCCGAGTTTCTTGCCGATTCTTCTCGGCAGTAACGGCCTTCCGAATCGGTGGTAGACTCATCACCGTAATTTAAATGGATCCTAAGTGAATAAAGGATATTTTGTATTTGAGTTTGGGTTTCATTAAATACATTTAAGAGAATATGGCTTTAATGATTTAATAGTATTTAATAAGGCTTGTTTAGTATTGCTTCTTTTACAAACAGCTTACTTTAGTTCTTATATGACTACCCTCTCTTCTGATACATTTGTTCAAGATACATCGCTAATAAGCGATGATTCCCTTTGCTTAAACTATGAATCTCGTGTTTCTTTTAAAATATATGCTAATATACAACGCCTATATAAACCTGCTTATTATTTACTACTTCCTATAGCTTCTTCCTTAAAGTACATAACAGAATTTGTGGAATTGCTTACCTACTCGACTAATCGAGTAGCATAGAAATAGCTTAGTCTTCCTGATAAAAACTTCTATTTATATTTGAGAGTCGATTTAACAATTAATATACAGTTTGGCGTCTCTATCATCATAATAAATCTAACACGCTCAATTTTTTTTTTTTTTTTATAAACAATTATTAATTTTTTGGAGTTTTTGTTAGCTCTAAGGCAAATTATTTGCATATATCCACGTTCCAGACGTACAGGGGCCTTGGTTAACCTTTAGAACGCCACGGTCGGCACTGGACGACAAATGAAAAAGTGCCCAACACGCCACCGTCGTGTATGGCCGACGAGAAAACGACATTTTTAAAACACAAAATAAACATACTGAATCAACTTTTCTGTGTTTCTTTTTCCTATTATTTAAAAGTACTTTAATGATGTATTGTAAAATGGCACGAAGATATATCCATCTGTTACATTTCACTAGCAAAAATTATCACTAAATATTGCTAACCGAAATGGTGTTCTCCTCACGCCACAGTCGGCAAGACACGACAGCTAGTGATGGGTAAGTTAGGTAAATTAAATTTTGAATTTATGAAATATTTTATTGAAAGCAGCTTAATACTACATCGATAATTATTTTTTAATAGCAACTATTTGTATCTGAATATTCTTAATGCGTAATATTTATGAAATTATTGAAAAATGATTACTATTTATATCTATTGATCGATAGTTAACTGTTCACTCTCGCGCATCCCTACGGAACAGCGCATAGACAGTTACCTGTACGCCACAGTCGGGAAGACACGTCAAGCGGTGACGTCATTAGCGCTACGGGAGACTCCTAGTGATGTGATTTCCTATCCTATTATAATTTATAACGGGGAGTGTAATATGGGGCCATCCATAAAGTACGTCACACTAATTTCATGAGTTTTTTAGCCCTCCCCCGTCCTTGTCACAGGTGGTCACATTTCTGAGACCCCCCCTCCCTAGTGTGACGTCACATGTTTTGCAATTTAACATCGAAAAATTATTAAATTAAAACAGCAGTTCCGAAATTAGTTTTATTTCCATTTAAATTAAGTACTTTTTTATGAAATCAACATAGTATCAAATATTTGAAACAATAACAAAAGCGACTTAACTACGGACCAAAAATATTTTATTGTATTTTTAATGGAAATAGCAATATTTTACCGATTTTTTGGTACCACGTACATGGTGCGGGCCTGGGATGAGACATCTCATTTCATTAAGTGCGCGAAGGCACTTTTGAGCTCCTAGATTGAACTACTGTTCTAAACAAAATAAATTAAAAAAAATAGAATGTTATCTCTTAAATAGTTGAATAGTTCGTAGCGGCCTCTGATTTTTTAGATGTCATTGATTTTACTTAGAAATTATTCTAAACCAAAAAACGTCGAAAATCGCTTTAAGATCGCTGTGAATCTCACCTATACGATAATATTATTGAACAAAATTTATACCAGAATAATTGTTACTACATAATATTTTATAATGATAAATTCATTATAAAATATTATGAAGTAACAATTATTATCTTATTTCGATAAAAACTATAAATACAACTGCAAAATTACTACAAAATATGTGCCGGCCGTCCGAACTCAGCTTTTTCTCGCAGAGTGAAAATTTGTTATACTAAGCATGAATTTATTATCCTATTTCCATAAAAAAAGCCTAAAGCTAAGTAATTAATTAGTACTCTAATAGACAACCCTTTCTTTACCTTGTTGTTTATAATTTATAATAATAATTATAAGTTTACTTGAAATGTCACATCACTACCTCGCACGCAAGAAAGCTGTCAAAGGTCGTGCCAACCACGCCAGAGTCGGGTCTTCCCGACAGCGAATGCCTACACGAACGAGATTAGTGATGTATCTTATTATTACCTGATTTATTCGTTTGTAGTTCTAATGTCTACTTTTACTTTGTATAGAATTTTGTAACTGCTGTTAAATAATACGAAATCAAAATTATTTTATTTCAAATATATTTTATTTCAAAAATATGTGACGAATAGCAGAGATTAAATCGGTTATTGACAACTTATCGATAACATCGTTGGCATTCCTATTTTATTTGTAGGTATTTGCTCTGAATTTATGGCTTGGCGTGGGAAGGGCGCCGATGCGTTTGACCACTGGCGTTCAAAAGGTTAAACGAAGATATTTATTAAAATATAACTAGCGGCCGCCCGCGACTTCGTCCGCGTGGATATCGGTTTTCATTATACGAATGTTTTTTCCCGCTAACTCCCGTTCCCGTGGGAATTTTGCAATATCCTTTTGCAACTAAGCATCAAGTTTACTAAGGGATATGCATGCAAAATTTCAAGCGTCTAACTTAAGTAGTTTAGATTTTTCATACAAACTTCCACCCCCCCATTTCAGGGAAGTGGGGGGTTGGAATGGGTCAAAAAGTAGCCTATGTTACTCTCCATCCCTTCAACTATCTCCACTTAAAAAATCACGTCAATTCGTCGCTCTGTTTTGCCGTATTTTTTTAAGATAATCTAATAATTAACATTGATGTTACTCTGCACATATAATTTATTACAGATAAAATTAATTCTTTCACGGCCAAACGGAGCGACGAATTGACGTGATTTTTTAAGTGGAGATAGTTGAAGGTATGGAGAGTAACATAGGCTACTTTTTGACCCATTCCAACCCCCCACTTCCCTGAAATGGGGGGGTGGAAGTTTGTATGAAAAATCTAAACTACTTAAGTTAGACGCTTGAAATTTTGCATGCATGTCCCTTAGTAAACTTAATGCTTAGTTGCAAAAGGATTTTGCAAAATTCCCACGGGAACGGGAGTTAGCGGGAAAAAACATTCGTATAATGAAAACCGATATCCACGCGGACAAAGTCGCGGGCGGCCGCTAGTTATATTTTAATAAATATCTTCGTTTAACCAAGGCCCCTGTACGTCTTGAACGTGGATATATGCAAATAATTTGCCTTAGAGCTAACAAAAACTCCAAAAAATTAATAATTGTTTATAAAAAAAAAAAATTGAGTGCGCGTAAAAATTTTTTTTTAACATTTTTCTATATACTATTAAAAACATATTTTCAAAGTTTTTATTCAGATACATTGACTGGCCCTGGATTCCGAGGTTTGACCATTTTTATGTCTTACGGCACTCCACTATATGATTGCCCGCAGATTCGCTCGATGTACTGCAGACGTTAAAATTACCTTGTTTAAGGCGTTCTGTCAGTCATTTTATACGAGTGGACTGTGGGTGGCTTATTCACGGCGAGCCTACAACTCTCTGCGCGTGCAGTACAATAACGCTTTTAGGATGCTGTTGGGGCTGCCGTGGCGTTGTAGCGCCTCTAGAATGTTTGCTGAAACCCATACCGATGGGTTTCACGCGATTATACGTAAAAAAGCTGCTTCATTACTGCAGCGTCTACGAAGCGGCGCCAACGGTATCCTGAAAATGATTGCTGCTAGGCCAGACTGCCTCATACAGAGACACTGGGTAGAACTTGTCACAGGTCTAAAATAAATAAAAACAATAATTAATTATATAAACTTACTTAGTTAACTAAAATTACTAACATAGGATTAAGCACAATTGTTACTAATATGTACTAACAACCTATGGATGTTAAATCTGAAATAAATGATTATTATTATTATTATTATTTATGATATGTCAGCTATTATAATAAATTAAAATAGGTAACTAATTAAAAAAAAAGTAAATTTACAGCATACATAGCAACATGAGTAAGCGATTACATTTTAAGAGAGGTAGAGCTTAGTGGGACTTCCACTAGAACAAGCCGCTCGCCTGGGAAAGTACCTCCACCTTACAGAAGACCACAGTGCAGTAGCACTTTGTAACCGTTGTAGGTACTATGTTTTTGCCAGAGAGTAAGGTCGCTAGAGCTCTGTTGGGGAGGGTATGGGGTCTTAAAGGCTGGCAACGCATCTGCGACCATTGTGCAGTTGATGATGTCCATGGGCAGCGGTAATCACTTACCATCAGATGACCCTCTTGTTCGTTTGCCTCCCTATAACTTAAAAATAAAAGCGTCAACTCACTGTCCCACCAAACTTTAGACAACTTTAGAATGAAAGAATTCAGAGTACTACGGGTAACCGCATACCCGCAAAGGCACTCACTGTTGCACTATAACAATTGAATTTTATCCTGAGTTCTACATACACTGACAGTAGCTCTTATATGGCTAGAAGGATTTTATGCATATTATACACAAGCGGCCGCCCGTGACTCCATCCGCGTGGATTTTGGATTTCGGTTGCATAGTTAACAACTTTTCAAATTAACTAAACACCACAAAAGTTTTTTTTTAATTCGAACCAGTACTTCCTTAGCGCGTTCAAACAAACAAGCCCTATAGCTTTACTTATTATAGCGGCCCGTCACGCGGTTTCACCCGCGTCCCGGGGGAACTACTTCCCGTACCGGGATAAAATATAGCCTATGTTACTCTGGGTGAATGTAGCTTTCCAACAGTGAAAGAATTTTTCAAATCTGCCAAGTAGTTTCGGAGCCTATTCAATTCATACAAACAAACAAACAAACAAAAAATCAAACCTTTCCTCTTTATAATATTATATTTATTACAACCGCCAGCTCGCGACTCCGTCCGCGTTCATATCGGTTTCCACACACTTAGCGTTAAACTATAGCTTATAGCATTGTTCGACAAATGGACCAAACCAAACCTAACTCTTCAGCTTTATTATATTAGTAAAAGTAAAAATATAAGTATCTTTTTATCCCATCAATACCAGCAATAAAAATAAACCTACTGTGCACTTTACTTATAAACATTGATATTTATTTACGTCAACACACTTCAAGGAAATTATTTAAGGTAAGAAGCTTTACCTCATCATTTTAACAAGGTACTCCAGTCAAAATAGACATTCCAGTTTGCATTAATTCCCAACAAGCTGGATTTTTGTGCAGGCCTTGAATATGTCATTACAAATGATATGTCAAAAGTCCCCATCGATCCCGCTTGTGCGTTGTTTTTTATTCGTGGTCAAAGGGTCCAAATTTGTGTTTTTTGCTTATATCTCTGAAACTAAGAGAGCTATCGAAAAATGGTTCAGGTAAAGTTTGTAGATCGTAAAATTGTCTACCTAAAAGATCTGTACACTTTTCTTCTACAAAGCAGCGCTGTCGAGATATCGTGACTTTAAGCCACAGGAAAGTCGTATTTTCGAGTAGCCCACATTATGCAATTACAATAAATTGTGTTGAGGAGTTTATCTGGAGCAGGTGGCAGTTAAGTATGGATTGGCTCTAAACTATTACTTACCAATTTCCAGCCCCAATTTTCAGGATTTAGATCAATGAAGTCAAAAAAGACAAAATGATGCATCAAGCTTGCATTCATTCCCAACAAGCGGGACTTTTGTGCAGGCATTGAATACGTCATTACAAATGATATGTCAAAAGTCCCCATCGATCCCGCTTGTGCGTTGTTTTTTATCTGTACTGGAAATCTTCGGATCCTATTTTTAACCTGTCTGGTAGTCAAACCTCAATGGTCCCCATAGAGACTTTTACTCCTTACATGAAATAGGATCGACTGGCGCAAAAAAAAATTTTTGGAATTTTCAGTACAAAATGTATGGGAAAAGTTTTTTTTGTTTTTTCTTTGCCAATCGATCCAATTACATGTTAGGATTAAAAGACTCTATGGGACCATTTGAGATTTGAGTACTAGAAATGTCAGAAATCGCAAAAAACTTTTAAATAAATAAATAAATATTTCACAACATCACATACATTGATCTGACTCCGTTTTAAGTAGCTTAAGCACTTGTGTTAACATACTTTTCCCATACATTTTGTACTGAAAATTCCAAAAAATTTTTTTTGCGCCAGTCGATCCTATTTCATGTAAGGAGTAAAAGTCTCTATGGGGACCATTGAAGTTTGACTACCAGACAGGTTAAAAATAGGATCCGAAGATTTCCAGTACAGATAAAAAACAACGCACAAGCGGGATCGATGGGGACTTTTGACATATCATTTGTAATGACGTATTCAATGCCTGCACAAAAGTCCCCATTGTTGGGAATGAATGCAAGCTTGATACATCATTTTGTCTTTTTTGACTTCAATGATCTAAATCGTGAAAATTGGAGCTGGAAATTGGTAAATAATAGTTTAGAGCCAATCCATACTTAACTACCACCTGCTCCAGATAAACTACTCAACACAATTTATTGTAATTGCATAATGTGGGCTACTCGAAAATACGACTTTCCTGCGGCTTAAAGTCAAGATATCTCAACAGCGCTGCTTTGTACAAGAAAAGTGTAGAAATCTTTTAGGTAGACAATTTTACGATCTACAAACTTTACCTGAACCATTTTTCGATAGCTCTCTTAGTTTCAGAGATATAAGCAAAAAACGCAAATTTGGGCCCTTTGACCACGAATAAAAAACAACGCACAAGCGGGATCGATGGGGACTTTTGACATATCATTTGTAATGACATATTCAAGGCCTGCACAAAAATCCAGCTTGTTGGGAATTAATGCAAACTTGAGTCTTAATTTTGTCTATTTTGACTGGAGTAAGGTCATTGCAATGATTTATGTCACGACGAGATTTCGCCTCGACCCGTTTAGCTAGAAGAGCTACCATCAATCTCTCTGATGTGTTGAACTGTTGACCCGACATGAAATTTGTTACGTAGGTTTGAAGAATCAATTTGGGACAATTTGTCCGTTTTATTGAAATCATTTCGCATTGAATGTGTGTTTTGAAATTGGCAATTTTAAGGGAAGCCTTTTATTGGCTTTTCATTACTGGGTTTCCTTAGTTGTTACTCTTCTTTATTTCCTTACAGATAAATGAATATTTTCCTTTACAAAAAACATATATTTTTTAAAGCGAAGTTCAGGTTTCATAAATTTGTGTCCTGTTTTTTTTATTAGAGTGTCTTCCCTTTGCTACAAATAAGGATTTTTTGTAAGGATCACACAAGGACAATTTCGTATTGCAACATTGAAGCAATCGGAATGTGAAAGTAAACATCGATATGCTGTGATCATGATAAGCACTATCAAAGTAATCTTATCCATTTTCTGTAATAAATCATTCTATTGTCTCAAACTCTAACGAAGTTTCTCATCAAAGAGTCCTAACTTCAAAGTTTCTCAAGAATAATGTTCAGTAAAGTATCAGCCTATTAATTTCTCACTCAGGGCAAAGGTTACAAAGATGGAATTTGGGTTAATTTTCACACTTGCAAAATGCGGATTGATTACAAACCAGTGTGCTCGGAAAAAAAATTAACGTAAAAAGTATCAGCCCATGAATGTCCAACTGCAGGGCAAAAACCACAGGGTAACAAAGGTTTTAAGCTGAATAACCACGCTTGTCAAATGCGGACTGGTGATTATAAACCCGGGCTGTATTTGGAAAAACCGATTTAATTTTGTCCGCCCCGGGAATCGAACCCAGGACCTCGACACACGGCCCGGTACTTTAACCACTAGACTACAGAGGCGCTCGGAAAAACCATTACCAATTTTGGCCGACCCGGTATTCGATCCCAGGACCTCGATATCACGGCCCGTTATTAAACCACTAGACTCTAGACCATCGAGATGTTTATCAACAAAGTAGATCAAAGTAAAATTATAAAAGTTTTAGTTTAAGGGCTTCAGACCTGAGAGCCTTGTGGCCTAACATGACCGTAGAGATTAGATGGCGACTTCATTTTCCGAGAAATGGTAGTGTTGACAGTTTTGACTTTGAAACTTAGGCAGAATTACGTTTGAATATCCCAAATAAACATTCACCAGTTAGCACGTAGATAAAACCAAATTATACGCAAATAATTAATTTAAAAAGTTTATGCGTAGTTCCTACGCCATTTGTTTAAAGCATATAATTTAAAATGTTGAAATTCGTGTGATTCGTACACATACCTACTCGTAGGTTTTGCACATTTAAAACTTTTACATGTTAATAACAATTGTTGAAATACTATATATAATAAAACCAAACATATTGTTTGTTTGAACACGCTATTCCCAGGAACACTGGTTCAAACAGAAAAAATATTTTGTGTTGGACAGGCCATTAGTCGAGGAAGGCTTGAAGCTATAATAAAACACCGTGTGCGAAAACCGAAACTGACGCGGACAAAGTTGCGGGCGGCCGCTAGTATCACAATAAAAGTAGATCAAACACCGATTGATGCAATAGCAAAAAAATTAGCCAAGTGCGAGTCGGACTCCCGCACAGAGGGTTCCGTACAAATTAATTTTTTGACGTATTAAAAAAACTACTGAATAGATTTCGTTCAAAATAATTTTCGTTGGTAGTTTTTGTGGTAATGTACATTATATATTTATTTCAGCTTTATCATCTTCTTATTTTAGAAGTTAGAGGGGGGGGGACACACTTTTTTCCACTTTGGAAGGGTCTGTCACGCAAAGTATTCACTTTAGAAAAAAGTGATATTAGAAACTTTAATATAATTTTTAAAGACCTATCCATAGATACCCCATACGCATATGTTCAATGAAAAAAAATATTTCGAGTTTCAGTTTTGACTATGGGGACCCCCGACTTTTTTTATTTTTTTTCTATTTTCGTGTGAAAACCTTGTTGCGGTTCACAGAATACATCCACTCACTAAGTTTCAACAGTATAGTACTTATAGTTTCGAAAAAAAGTGGCTGTGACAGACTGGCGGACAGACAGACAGACAGACAGACAGACAGACATGACGAATCTATAAGGGTTCCGTTTTTTTGCCATTTTGGCTACGGAACCCTAAAAACGGGACCCTTATAGATTCGTCATGTCTGTCTGTATGCTTTTCTGTCCGTCAGTATGTCACAGCCACTTTTTGCCGAAACTATAAGCACTATTCTGTTAAAACTTTAAAGATGTATTCTGTGAACCGCATTTAGATTTTACATTTCTATTAGAAAACAAATCATACATTTTGGGGTTCACCATAGTTAGAACTGAAACTCGATTTTTTTTTACGTTTAAACAATGTTCCACATTTATATATTCTGTAATAGTCATCACAAAACATCATAAACTCGTTAGTTAGGTTGTAACAACTATCAGCGTTCATACATATAGAGTAACATATACTATGTTGATTATATGAATAGTTCTCGCATGAATAGCGTCATCAACCGTCCGTGAAATGCCACAACAAAAGCCTGAATATAGTTAATTTTACAACCACCGAATATTAATAATTCTGTTTACGCGTAATTAATTACTGTCCGCTACGTAATATATTTATTTAATTAGCCATGTAGTGCTGACATTGGATAGTAGGTAAGTATCCCTTTCGTTCGTAGTCAGTCTTGCATTAACATTAATTAGAAACGTTGCAAGGGGATAGCTAATAACTAAGTATAAATAAACATCTACACGAAATCGCCTCAATAGCCTAGTAGTTTAACTACCAGGCCGTAGCCTGGATTCCCGTTGATTTTTCTATACACAGCCCGAGTTTGTAATCGCCAACCCGTATTTGGCAATCATGGCGATTGTGTCAAAACCCATCTGTTTACCAAAAACATGATTTCAAATGATGGAGACCTTTGCCCTGCAGTGGGACATTAATAAATAAATAAAAAAATATTTGTTTGAAGACGAACACTCAGACCAGACAAAATGAACTATACATTCACACAAATGATTTTATACCCGTTCAGTTCTGGGATTGGATCCGCGACCTCTTGGTCTACTAGTCAACATTGAACAGTCATACAATAACTTTTATTAAAAAAATATTAGCTATCGCTATTAGGGTCTGTCACGCAAAGTATTCACTTTAGAAAAAAGTGATATTAGAAACCTTTCCATAATTTTTAAAGACCTATTTATAGATACCCCACACGTATATGTTCAATGAAAAAAAATATTTCGAGTTTCAGTTCTGACTATGGGGAACCCCTGCTTTTTTTATTTTTTTTCTATTTTCGTGTGAAAACCTTGTTGCGGTTCACAGAATACATCCCCTCACCTAGTTTCAACCGTATAGTACTTATAGTTTCGGAAAAAAGTGGCTGTGACAGACTGGCGGACAGACAGACAGACAGACAGACAGACATGACGAATCTATAAGGGTTCCGTTTTTTTGCCATTTTGGCTACGGAACCCTAAAAACAGGCAATGAATTTACGACCCTAATGATTTCTCTATCTATATCTACTTACTTATCTACACTAATATAATGAAAAATTCGTTTGGTTGAACGCGCTAATCTCAGGAGCTACTGGTTTGAATTGTAAATTTATTTTTGTGTTGCGTAGTCCATTTGTCGAGGAAGGCTCTTAGCTATAGTATAACACTATGTGTGCAGAAACCGAAATCCACGCGTACGGAGTCGCGAGCGGACGCTAGTAATACATATTACTTTGGAAAAACTTCAGCGACGCTTATGTTTAAGAGATAACAAAGAAAATGTAATGAAAGAAATCTAATAACAATTGAGTGACGATTTCGTGATTTCAGAAATACCTGTCAAACATTTTGCAGTAGATTCTACTCGTAGATTCAACTTCAGCTTTCTGGTAACGGAAATTGCGTGTCGATTTTACGACGTGGGTTTACCACAAAATAACTCTTTCTAGGAATGCATTTTTATAATAAGTAGGTACGCCGTTGCAAGTTGTAGCATTTTTAAAGTTCCTTTTAAAACTTCTATTTTTTTACATTGAACACCTCGATGGTCTAGTGGTTAAAGTACCGGGCCATGGTCCCTAGGTCCTGGGTTCCATTCCTGGGTCGGGTAAAATTTGTGTAGATTTTTCTGAACACAGCCCGGGGATGTGATCGCCGACTCGCATTTACAAGCGTGTATTAAGGCAAAACCCATCTTTGTAACGAAAACATGATTTCAAATGATGGAGGCCTTTGCCCTGCAGTGGGACATTAATAGATCGATACTACCTTTTTGAAGGATTGAAATGAAATTACTCTAAATTTAAATTAAGCCTCTAAAGGATCTGAATTCGCTACAGCGCCATTGTTAAACTAATTTGCATAAAGCTTTGTGTACTAACTTAATATACTGTGCTTCTGGTACACCTAATCACATAAGTATGTAATGTACATACATTGTTCATATGTACGTACATCTACCACTAAGGCGTTTCTGCGGACCAAATCAAAGGGATTAATTTGATTTGACTAGTTAGATGCCCACGCCATACTTTGACCCGTTCTGACACTGGCCCTGTTATGTGAGGCGACGGTCGCTTCACATCACGTAGTTACTCGTTGTAACCAACGTAAGTCTCGTCAATCAAAATGACGCCTCAGTTTTCTGATGCAGGGCATATCTTCTGTTGGTAGTAAGAAGCGAAGAGATGAATTCTTCGCCTTTTGCATTAGACAAAAGTTGTAAGAAATACTTTACTGCAAGCAAAATACCGTATATTTTCCCACCTGACCAACCCGGAACTCAAACTCAATTGTCCTGGCACGTCCGTCCCTTTAAATGCGGGGATCAAACCCGAGACCACTTGGTGTAATAATTAACTTAAGTCCCGTACATCAAACGGCTGTCTGAATTAAAACAGTCGATAGCTGCCAACCACATACAATTTGCATATTTAACGACCAACTCATATTTATACATATTTAAATCCGAACTGAGCACATCGACACAAAGGTTAAAACGAAAAAGGTTGAAACAAAACATTAAACACGACGGAATCCGCACAACGAATACGAGTATAAGCTGGTTTAACATTTTATTCGTTTTTGCGGGAATCGAACCCGCACGGGACAAACATTTGTGTGCATGAACATGTCTGTTTGTCCTAGTCTGAGCGTTATATGTATCTATTTAAGTATGTATATCTGTACTAAAATATAAAGCTGAAGAGTTTGTTTGTTTGTTTGTTTGTTTGAACGTGCTAATCTTAGGAACTACTGGTCCGATTTGAAATATTCTTTTTAACACAAAAGAGTTTAGGCTATTGGAAGTCGCAGGCGGCCGCTAGTTTGTAATACAACTGTTGATACTGATATCTGTAACACAAGTGCTTAAGACGGAGGTAGATCAATGTATGTGATGTTGTGAAATATTTATTTATTCATATTCATATCATATCATATCATACTCACTCATCATATTCATATCATATCATACTCATCATATTCAATATTCATATCATATCATACTCATATATAAAGCTGAAGAGTTTGTTTGTATGTTTGTTTGTTTTTTTGTTTGTTTGAACGCGCTAATCTCAGGAACTACTGGTCCGATTTGAAATATTCTTTTTGTGTTGGATAGTCCATTTGACGAGGAAGGCTTTAGGCTATTGGAAGTCGCGGGCGGCCGCTAGTTACCCCTGTTGATACTGATATCTGTAACACAAGTGCTTTAGACGGAGGTAGATCAATGTATGTGATGATGTGAAATATAATTTATTTATTTATTTATTCATTTGTAACATTCATTTGTTTCTTAGAACTGGGCTATTCACACATTTTTTTATAGTTAAGTCAATATATCATAATAACGTTACAAATGTGAAAGCTTTTTGTTTAAATGTTTGTCTGTCAATCACGCTGAAACTACTGATCGGATTTCGTTGAAATTTGTTATACAGGTAGGGTGTGGGCTGGAAAAGTGCGTTTTAAACCTCAGTTCATATAAGCGTTAAATTGCCGCAACATATTCTGTACGAGCATGTGGTTTTTCCCTTTTATGAAATTGGTTTTAACTTTCAAGCATTCTGTTTATAGGTACTCCCGGAAAATTACTCTTTCTGTAACATAACTGCCACATAACAAGTGTTCGGAGATAAATTACGGATTTACAAATTATTTCACATGGATTAGGGTAATTAAAAAAGATTTAAAAATGAGCCTCAGGAGCCGATAGTCAGTCATCAGGTAACTAATATATGATATAAACATATATTTCTTCAGTTTTTTTGAAGTGACTTTAAACATTACTTAAGTATATACACTAAGTTGAAAACTTATACAATTAAAGGGCCTGTTGACAATATGAAATCCCTTTGATAAAGTGTTTTTAATATAAATGTGTGTCGAACTGTGACTAACGCGTTTATTGGCTGCGAATTCGGTGTCAATAAAATGTGACAAAACCTAAACTCACCTCGAGCGGTATGACGATAAAAGTCACGATCATATCAGCCACAACCAGATGAGTCTATTTAATAAGCTGTGTAATACACTCTGCTGCTGCTGTGCACTCACTATGTAATAAGCCTTCAGAAACCTCGCCACACGAGACAATATTGAAAACCCTTTGAAAAAGTTTTTTGAATTTTAATGTGTGTCAAACTGTGGCTGCTAACTCGGGCGAAATAAAATGCGAAATACCTAAAACTTACCTCTAAAGGAATCACAATGAATGTGACAATCATATCAGCCACAACCAGATGGGTCATCAGCAGGTTGACCCTGGACTTCCGTCTCCTGGACCTGAGCAGCGACGCGAACACCGTCACGTTGCCCAACGCGCCCAGACGTGAGTACCAAAATGTTTACATCGACTCTTATGTCAAAGCAGTAAAGCTCCTATTCGAATGTGTTCTTCGTATACATCTTGGTGCTCGCGCCTGCCGCCAGCAGCACCGCGTACAGTCATGAGCACCAACATTTATACATCGACTCTTATGTTAAAGCTAAAGTAAAGTTCATATTTGAATGTGTTTGTATACATGTTGGTACTCATGCCCGCCGCCAGCAGCACCGCGTCACACCCACCACGAACTGCTCCGGAGCCGGGACAGTCGTGTCTGAGCTGGTGCTCCATTCCTCAGCGTAGTGGTTCCAGGCATTTTGCAGAGGAATCACTCATGCGCTGTGAGGCGCTCATTGTTCTAACACTATTTAAAAACACTTTATCCATTGATTTTGGTAAAAACACTCTTTTTGTTAAAAAACACTTGGATTATTTTTTTACACATAGCATAATATGCAGTTTGTTTTCACTCACATTTTTTCAAATTGCACACACTATGCAATAGGCCTTCAGAAACCCCGTCATACGAGACAATATAAAAACCCGAGAAAGTTTTTTGAATTATAATGTGTGTCAAACTGTGGCTGCTAATTCAGGCGAAATAAAATGTGACAAAACCACAACTTACCTCCAGAGGAATCACAATGAAAGTGACAATCATATCAGCCACAACCAGATGGGTCATCAGCAGGTTGACCCTGGACTTCCGTCTCCTGGACCTGAGCAGCGACGCGAACACCGTCACGTTGCCCAGCGCGCCCGCCGCCAGCAGCACAGCATACAGTCATGAGCACCAACATGTACACATCGACCCTTATGTCAAAGCAGTAAAGATCATATTTGAACGCCAGCAGCACCGCGTCACACCCACCACGAACTGTTCCGGAGCGGGGACAGTCGTGTCTGAGCTGGTGCTCCATTCCTCAGCGTGATGGTTCCAGGCATTTTGCAGAGGAATCACTAATGCACTGTCAAGCGCCCATTGTTCGAACACTTTTTAAAAACACTTTTTCTAACTTTTTTAGTAAAAACACTTTTTTGTTTTAAAAAACACTTCTTACAACTTAAAACCACTCTGTTTGTTACAAAAAACACTATTTTACTTTAAGACACTTGGACTGATTTTTAAACATAACACAAATGTAGTTCGTTATCACACACATTTTTTTAATCAGCACTTTGTATAAGCCTCGTGAATCCTTGTCACAATGACAGTATGTTGACAATATAAAAAACTTTGAAAAGTTTTTTGAATTTTAATGTGTGTCGAACAGTGGCTGCTAACTCGGACCAAATAAAATGTGACAAAACTACAACTTACCTCTAAAGGAATCACAATGAAAGTGACAATCATATCAGCCACAACCAGGTGCGTCATCAGCAGGTTGACCCTGGACTTCCGTCTCCTGGACCTGAGCAGCGACGCGAAGACCGTCACGTTGCCCAGCGCGCCCGCCGCCAGCAGCACAGCATACACTCCCACCACGAACTGCTCCGGAGCCGGGACAGTCGTGTCAGCCTCCGTGGTGTTCACCTCCGCAGACTCCATGTTGAAGTAGTCCCAGAAGTCGTGTTGATGGAGGCCACGCTTATTATGTCAAAGCAGTTAAGTTCATATTTGAATGTGTTTGCTGGTGCTTTTGCTCGCCACCAGCAGCACCCACCACGAACTGCTCCGGAGCCAGGACAGTCGTGTGTTGAGGTGCATTGTGTCTGAGGTGCTGCTCCATTCCTGAGCGTGATGGTTCAAGGCATTTGCAGAGGACCCACTAACACACTGTCTAGCGCTCATTGTTGAATCACTTTTATCAACTTTTTTACATAAAAACACTTTTTTTGTTAAAAAACACTTTTCGACCCTCAAAATCAGTCTTTTGGTATAAAATCACTTTTTTTAGTCAAAAATCACTTGGATTGCTTTTACGCACATAACATAATATGTAGTTAGTTATCAAACACATTTTTTTAAATCAGCACTTTGTATGACGGGTCAATATAAAATACCCTTTGAAAAAGTTTTTTGAATTTTAATGTGTGTCAAACTGTGGTTGCTAACGCGGGCGAAATAAAATGAGACTAAAACTAAAACTCACCTCGAGCGGTATGACAATGAACGTCACGATCATGTCAGCCACAACTAGGTGGGTCATCAGCAGGTTGACCCTGGACTTCCGTCTCCTGGACCTGAGCAGCGACGCGAAGACCGTCACGTTGCCCAGCGCGCCCGCCGCCAGCAGCACAGCATACACTCCCACCACGAACTGCTCCGGAGCCGGGACAGTCGTGTCAGCCTCCGTGGTGTTCACCTCCGCAGACTCCATGTTGAAGTAGTCCCAGAAGTCGTGTTGATGGGAAGCGTGGCTCCCATTCCTCAACATGGTCGGTCAAGGCATTGTACACTGATATCACTAACAACTGTGCAGTAGATGCTGGTTATAGACACTTTTAATCCGATTGTATGGTTATTAAACACTTGGACTGACTTTTCACACATAACACTGTATTTTCAATTGAACAATGATGCACTTTTTTTAAACAGCACTTATCACCTTCAGAAACCTTTTGAGACGTCTTCAACTTTCCAATCAAACTATAGCTTCAAACAAAACTTTCTCACTTAATCAAACGAGTACTTATTCCTACACTTAATAAATCTCAACTGAATCACACGCGATAATTTAAAAGTACCCTTTGATAAAGTTTTTTTAATTTAAATGTGAGTTGAACTGTGAGTAATACGTTTATTGACTGCGAATTCGGGCTCGTAGCAGACTACGGGGTCGTAGCGACGTGCGCATGCCGTAACGTCGTAGCACTGACTGGTGTGTTGTTTCTGAATGGGAGTCGATCTCAATAGTATCAAATTAACAATACATTTATATATGAACTATTAATATAATAATAAATTTTACCACATACGAGTACTTTGAAATGTTGATGTTAAACTGATAAAAACACGAAAGATTTTATTCGTAGGTATTAATTTTAGTACAACGATAGCCAACAATCGTGCTGGAAACGCCGGATGGTTTTTTGAGCAAAAACAGGTAGGACCGCAATACTGAAGTCTTTTAACTTGCCTGCTACTTGCTGTTGAGACAGTTAAATATTTTTTGCATTTGTAAAACTACATCTAAGCCCGTATTTATTTTACTATGTTTTATAGAAAAAAAATAAAAAAATATCTGCGATATAATAATAATTTAAATGAATTAATATATTTTATTAAACTGTGATATTATTCATAATATGCTTGAAATTACATGATAAGTACTACTGAAATTTGCTTATTATCATTTTTTTGGAGATAGATAAGTAGTCAGCAAGGCTCATGAATTGTTCTACCAACTAAAATGAGAACCAATCAAATTAGGCACTACCCTCATAGAATATTAAATCTGTCTTGTCTAGACCTAAGCAAAAAAGATATAAAAACGGTCAAAAAATCTTGACCTAAGTACGCTAAATTAGTCCTTTTGATGTAACCTAACAATCCCCAGACTAAAGATAAAATAATTGGGTTTCCTAGAGGGTAAGTTTGATTAAACTTACAAAAAGAAACCATTAGTACGGAATCATTGGCAATCTTCGATTTGTAGTTTAGCGGGATTCAGTTATTACGCATTTTTAGACCCAGCATTTTTACTCCCGGGATAACATAATAGCTATTCATTTATTGATGTTTGTATTTACTACACGAGCCGTTTTGTAATTAGTAAAGTATTGATTACACAAGTGATTGCGGGTTCGATGTCCGCACAGTTCCATGTAGTACCTTCTTTTGGCCAATGACCGATCATATAGTCACCAAGCTGGGACTTAGATTACAAGAAGAGAGTTCCCGCTGATAAGTCCCAGATTGGCTAACAGCTAGTAACAGTTATTTTACCCCTGAACTAACCTGAAATTAAATCATTTCTTTCGAATTTCATTTTCTTTAAGTATCGTTAAGCTTCAAATCAATAACATATGTACATAAAGCAAAGTCTATTTTTCATCTTTTTGGTAACATGCATTATGCTAAAATTTACCTGATAATTACCACAAGATAGTTAGAGGTAAAATAGCTGTGAACAAATAGAAGTAACTTTTCACGAAGCCTACGGGAAGAAATGGATTAGTTCTATAAAGGTTGGCCCACGGATACAATAGTATTTTAATTAACACCATTTCCAGATTCGCAATATACAAGCTTAAGATACATTGATGATTATTTGTTCTTTAATTAAACTTCAGTTAAAGGTCATAGATACAACTACCTAATAAGATTTTCCCTATTACAGTAATCACATTGTCTTACGTGTGTAATAAATCTTAATTCTGGACTAGTTGAGATTAATCCCTAGTTCCGCAAGGGATTTCACGGCAGTTGAACGAAGGTTTTATAATCAGGCATAATTTAAGTTGTCTAGTTTAGAAATAATATTTTTTACACATTAACTGTTATCATACTATCATACTTCATAGGTAATAATGTTATAAATCTGACAGTTTGTTTTTTTTGAATGTTTGTCCGACACTCACGATGAAACTACTGAACGGATTTTGATGAAATTTGTTATACAGGCAGGGTATGGGCTGACTTAGGTGATAGGATTTTTTATCCCGATGAAATTCTCCCATGGGATAAAACAGGAATGATTGCATAAACAATAAATCTAAGTCTAAGTAAGAGAGGTAGAGGATAGTGGAAATTCCACTCGAATGAGGCACTCGCCTGATCACTTGATCGTTTGCTTCTCTACAAGAAGTCGGTTAAAATAAAAGAAAAACTGTCTTCATTAATAAAATTTGCGTATTATTAAAAACATACACCATCAGGCAATACGTCTGCTCGTTTGCTGCCCTATAATATAAAAAAAAATTGTCAAAGAAAAATATCCCATTATTTCTAAACCTGAATTTATACCTAAAAAATATTTGTTGATACACCTACCTTTAAAGTCACAGTCGTTTCACCTTCCCTTCTTTGAAACGTATTAATTAATTAACTTGTTTTTAACAAGGCGTGAGGAACGAATGCCTTTCTCAATTTTCATTCCGTATCTTGATGAGAGAAAGGTGCACGTTTTATGTTTTACAAAATACCCTCCCAAGTACAGATAGATGTGTAACGTCAAAGGGTTCTAAAATATTACATTTACCGTCAAAAACAATATATTAATTTACACGTGTGAGAGAACATGTAATAATATCATGTTATAATTACAAAATCTTTTGGAGCATAACCTCTAAAGTAGTATTTTATTATAGTACTAGTTTTTACCCGCGGCTTTGCCCGCGTTATCAAGATTCCGGTTTTTTCTCATGGGAGCATTTAATCGGTATAAAAGTATTCTATCACCTTAGTCAGCCCATAACCCCCTTGTATACCAAATTTCATGAAAATCCGTTCAGCAGTTTCAGTGTGATTGACAGGCAAACATCCAAACATACAAACTTTCACATTTATAATGAATATACACAGTCGGGTCATAAGTTCTGTCACAACCTTATAATTTTGAGTTTTGAAGACCGACCAGAAATTCTGCGACTAATTTTAAAAATAGAACATTTATACATACCGGAAATAGAAGAACTAATTATTTTTATAAATATTTGAATATGGAATTGACGATCAAAGACAATAGAGTCACGGGTTTTCCGTTGCACCGCTGTTGTAACGCATAGAAGGTGATTTTCAATTTCGTACAAAAGTTGAAAAAAGCGTCCTATTTCTTTTATTGTACTATGAATCGATACACTGAAGTCTCGAGATTTCAAAATCGTAAAAGAAGCGGCAGACCTTGCTCTTTTAGAAACACTAGCGGTCATCAGAGCAGTGAAGGCGTCAAACGAAAAAAATCCCGTGCATAAACAAAAAACGCTAGCCCTCCAGCTGGGGCTAAACAGAACCAAACTAAAAAGAGTGCTAAATAAAAACCTGAAACCACGTGCTTATCGTTAGAAGACCGGATTTTTTCAAATGATCGTATAAAGAAAATTAAGCTGGAAAGATCCCGGGCTCTGTTACGACGGCACGCTGGAAAAAAAACTGCGAAATTCTTTTTTTGGATGTCTTTTTTTTTAATGATAGGTTTTCATTATCACAAAGAAAATGATAAAGTGTATGCCCACATTAGTGAAGAAGCAAGCACGTGTATTTTGAGGGACCAGCGCTGTCTTCACTCTTACTCATTCATGATTTGCCTTGGACTCTCGTATTCAGGCATAACTGAGGTGTTTTTCGGTAAAAAAGGGGGAAAATCAAGGCCGTACTATATCAAAATAATGTCCTAACAAGCGTAGTACAACCTTTATCTTAAATAATAATCAAGAACAGACATACGACATTCCAACAGGACTGTACACCGACTCATTTGGCCCGAAGCACGAAATACTGGTTCACGGCGCGCGGAATTGACTTCACCCGGCATGAACACCGGCTCTCTTCTAGTCCACGTTTAAACCGATGGTATTACAAGTTATACCAATATTTGAAGGGGAAAGTCGGTACTTAACCTCACCAGAATTTGGTGTCTCTCCGATCGTTTCTGGTCAAATCAGCGAAAGAAAGGTGAATGAATATGGTGCGTGCAGTGATGGCTGACTGTCTTCGTAGATTAAAGGCATCTGTCCAAAATGGAGGAGGACAATTCAAATGATGTTGTTAAAATAATATTGCAAATTAAATAACCTTTCATTTCATATATAATTTTTATGTATATCTCCAAAGGTGTATCAATAATTTCCTAAAAAGTTTATGACAGAACTTATGACCCGACTGAGTATAATAATAATATCTCTGGACATTATTCACACAGCGCCATCTAGCCCCAAACTAAGCATTAGCTTGTGCTATGGGTGCTAGACAACGGATAAACATTACTTATATACTTTTTTTTTTGTAAATACATACATATTATACATAGAAACACCCAGACCGATACAAACAGACATGTTCATGCACACAAATGTTTGTACCGTGCGGGGATCGAACCCGCGACCTTTGGTGTAATACCCGACTTCTCGACCATTACACCAAACGGCTCGTCAAAAATTATAAATACTTAAATTCATTGGACAAACACACCAATTGCCTAGCCACAAACGAAACTCGAAGCGTGTACTATGGATGCTGGGGAACGGATAGAATTGTTAAACATCTATTAGTAAAGTACACCTACAAAATACAATGTTCATCACACAAACATTTGCCTCTAGAGGGATTCGAATCCGCGACCCTCGGTTTTGTAGCCAGGGTTTCTGACCACTAGACCAACGGGCCCGTCAATATTAGCATTATAAGGAAGAGGACTGGCGGCAGGCAGGTGGGTGTCATTGAAAAATAGTTAATTAATGGTAATGAGATTCGAATACAAAAGAAACTGCTCAGGAAAATTAAAAAGTAAAGTATAACTTATTAACTTTTTCATGTCTCACTGCAGGGCAGAATCTCCATAATTTGAAGTCGTGTTTTCGTTACAAACATGGGTTTTGTAAATCATTGCGCTTTCCAAATGCGGATTGGTAATGAAAAGACTATCACAGTCTTTTTGTCCTGGTCTGGGTGTTACATTATTGTACATTAGTGTGTGCTATTTAAGTATATTTAAATAAAAAGTATTTAAGCATGTGGATCCGTTTCCTAACATCCATAGTACATACAAGCCTCGAGCTTAGTTGGGGCTAGGCAATTGGCAAAGTCCAAGAAACAGTGTTACAAAAACATTAGTATGAATGAATATTTTGAAAGATGTGCCCTGTTATGTGGTTTCGTCCGTATATTTGTAGAATACCGACTATGTCGGCATTGAATGACTCAAAGGTTATTAATTGCTCGATATTGATATGCGTTATTCTTTAATGTATCTTATCAACTTTATCTACAAATCGCTTACTTATCCGATTGTGTCAGGTACTTCACGAAACGTCACCGCGTGTTGTCGATAAAAACATGTTTGTAATTAGTTCAGTCCAAATATTTCGACGTGATTTGTGCAAATTGTGTTCTGTGATAACATATCTCTGAATAATTTGATGAAAAAATAATGTGCAGTGGTGCAAAACGTTCAAAAATCGCTGAACAAAGTGTTTCTTGTGTGTTTTTCTTAGTGGTGTAATCAAACAAAAAGTGTTTCATGGGAGAAAGGTAAATTTCGTTTTATTGCAAAACAAAAATGTCCTCTTAACCTATTGGCAATAGTTTCCAAGCACTAGCGGCCGCCCGCGACACCGTTCGCGTGGATTTTGGTTTTCGCAAACATAGTGGTATACTATAATTTGAAATCTACAACACAAAAATATTTTTCCAATCCAAACCTTTAAATTATTAGTTTAGCGCGTACAAAAAGGAAAAAAAAAACCGGCCAAGAGCGTGTCGGACACGCCCATTAAAGGGTTCCGTAGCTAAAAGATGGCCCGATCGCTTAAGACACCATTTAGTAAGGGCAACTGCACGTCATAAGTTGGTCAAGTTGTATAAAAATAACTATGTATGATACAGAGTTCGCTATAGTTTTCGTTGAAAGTACTTACTTGGAGGTATACACGACATTTTTTTCAAAATTATTGTAATAGTATTTCAAAAGTTAAGGGGGGGGGACGCTCTAATTTTAACTTTGTATTAATATATCTCGAGACTGGGGTGTTTGATCCACATGGTTTCAAGGCAAGTTTTATTGTATTTAAAAATACCTTTTTAACGATACCCCACACGATGGGGTAAGTCGAAGTTTTTTTTTCGAATTTACTTTTCGTTGTATGGGAGGGGGGGTAAAAATAATTATTTTTCGATTATTTTAAAAACCAATTCTTGAATTATCACTATACATCTCTCCACCAATTTTCGTGGCAATCGGTTCAGAAACGGCGGAGAACGAGCCAGGACAGACAGACAGACAGACAGACAGACATGACGAAACTATAAGGGTTCCGTTTTTTGCCATTTGGCTACGGAACCCTAAAAATCTTCAGCCTTATTATCTTCAATTATATTAAATATCAGTACTTACAGATGACGATAAAGTAATTACGGGGAAAGTATACGTTTTGTGCTTTTCCAACTTTAATGTTTAAAGTACATATTATTATGTGATATTCAGACTAATACACACATCCTTGTGCCTGTAAAGTATAACTTTTGTAATCGAAACCATAACTTCTAAAATAATAGCCCATTTTGCAACCATTATACTATCGTCAAAACGTCATAATACGAGCTCAAAATGCCAGAGGACCAGCAGCTGAACCATGTTATTAGATTAAACAGACATGAGTTAGCAAAACAATGAGTTGTATATTCAGAACCATAAGGGTTATTACTGCTTGCAATTATTTAATTTGCGGGGTTGTAGAGATAACTCTACACGTTTAGATATTTGAATAAACAGCGACATTGGTTGTCGAATGAAATTCAATAATAACATGTATTATGTTCTGGATTATTTGCTATGTGGGCAGCTCATCGTATTAAAGCCGTATGTATGTTTATGAGCGAAGTAAAGGATAATTTCAATATAATTCAAATAGGTTTGTCGATGAACTTTCTCCACAGGTTTTCAATGTCATTTGTAAGTTCGTTAGCCACCAATTTATTAACAAACAACATTAACACTTTTTATCGTTTTCTTGTAAGTAGAGCAAATAGTTTGAAAGTCCTGAGTGGTCACTTGATAATGCTTATAAAAAACCATGAAGTGGTTCAATATTGAGAAACTGTCTCCAGGTTTTACATTTGTAGCATTCCATTAAACTAATAAATAAATATTTCACAACACCACATATATTGATCTGACCCCGTGTTAAGTAACTTAAGCACTTGTGATACCTACATTAAAGCGTGCTTCTGTCTTCGCTGTTTTATTAACCGAGAGAAATATATCTACATATATCACAAAGTTATCAAGTTTTGGGAACTTTTAGTTGTCAAAGCACACATACTAAAGGAGTTACCCCATTCTAAGTCCACTTTTGTCTAAACTTACACTGTCCTATTATTTTTTTTGTTTTTGGAATTCTAACGAACAAGAGGGTCACTTGACGGAGATGCGTTGCCTACATTTTTAAATCCCAAACCCACCCCAATTGAGCTCTGGCGACCTTACTCAACATCACTAACATGGCACAACAGCCACGAAGTACTACTACACTGATGTCTTCTGTAAGGTGGAGGTACTTCCCCAGACGAGCGGCTCTTTCAAGTGGAAGTGCCCAAAGCTCATCCTCTCTTAAAATCTTATATCATTTCCTTTCGGTGATATGTTTCCTGTGCGTGTTTAGGTATTTTCTTTGACATATCGCATTGTCTGATAAACGACCAGTACCGCGGGTCGTCTGTTATCATTTTTATTTATTACACCTCGTCGTGATTTTGTATACGCCGCCATCTTTTCTCAAACGTCACGACTGTGCAAATGCCGGCACGCGATGTACCCAACGCCTAAATAAATATCTTGAGTATAGTACTAAAGAATAAGCCGACAACGGTTACATAAACTGAAGTGAAATATTTATTAGGTATCTTAAAACGCGGCAGATTTGTTACGTTTATTTTAGATGTCATCTTTATTGAATAACTTGGTAGTTGCATTTAAGTTTTCTAATGAATTAATGAACAAGCATGTTTTATCGATCTTACGATAAAGAAAAATGCATAACGTAGTCATGCAATTTATTTATTAATATAAATTTGAACTGTTTATTACACCAATGTATAATATTTTCTCTTCATTAAAGAAATCAGGGATAAAACCAAAAGTTGTTTCTCTGCGCCTGTTCGATACTTATTTAACGTTGCACTATAGGTTAAAAAAAAATACAGTTCATTGAACACAAAAATACACAGAACTCTGCACTCTATTGATAAAAACCATTCAGAAACTAACGACCTCTGCTAACAATGTTTGTCAACAGACTGCATGTTTATTTTCTTACTAATTCAAACAGTTCTCAATGTATCAATAATAATTATTTTATTTATAGAAATTAAAAGCTATTTTCGAAGAAAACTTCTAATGTAAGAAATTGATGAAATATCTTAATCTTAGGGGATTTCCAAGCTTCTGTGGATTTGTTTGATACTTTGAGTATGTCTACAACAAACATAGGATTTCTGCGGTCCTCCAATCAATTTAGTAATCCGTGTATTAGCCGGGGAATCCGACTGGATAACATTATTACAGGCCTAGTCACAAGAGACAACAATATGTACGTACACATATACGAGTATCTTCATTCATTATTTATTGATGGTTCATCCATCAATAAATTAATGAAAACAGTTGTGTTTGCATTCCTTATTCTATAGGCACCTACTGATTCGACCACAGAAAGGAGTTAAGATTTTAGACTTTCACGTTGCATTATTACATTAATACATATTATTTAACGGGACAAACCTAATGAATATCGCGTTTACTCCCGTTAAGTAATATTAATGTCACAGAAAGGAGTGTTCAACAGGCTAGCTGGTCTGGTGGTTAGGAACAAATTTTTTATGTCATGTATGTCGGCATTTGTACTAGAATCATTGTTGAACACGTATATTTTAGTATGTTTTTGAGCGTGGGCTACCAATAAAATCTGGAATGTAAAGCGCAGTAGTATAACAAATTAATAATCGATTACCATCGACTCACCTACAGTTTAACTATAAGTTGAAACTATTTAGATACATTAGTGCCAAAAAAGAAAAACACGTTTTTTAGGAACGGGAGTTAAACTTCCCCAAATGGGCAAAGAAAATGGAAAGAGAGTTCCCAGTTGTCACCTGTGAGTTATGTAATAAGTTAAGTTATTAATTTAAATTAAAAGTTATGTCATATGTCATGAAACTAGAAATTATACTTTATCCTTTAATATGTCAATGATAAGATTAAAATAATTTTATGCAGAATTTGATTTACTTTGAAACTTTTTTGCACGTCAAAACAACTTTCTACCTACCACCTTGACGTTTTATCCCTCTTAAAAAATGAAACGACTATGTCTTCTAACACTCTTTATGTATATAATGTCATTATCTTTTTCAGATAACGTGTGAAAATGATTCCCTACGCTTCCGACAAAAAAGATGATGAGGTCTCCATCGCATCTTCATATCATTATGAGCAGGCAAAAAGTAAGTCATTTGCTTACATAATAAGGACGAACTTTGAATATAATAAACAGATACATAAATTTTTGATAAGAAAGGAAGAAAATTCATAATTATTTGTTTATGTAAACTACAAAAATACTTTGAGGAATCTCCAATTACCCCTACCTACTATTAAAAAAATACAGATCGATTGTATTATCGTCTTGTATAAGTCGTAAAGACGTATTCTAACGTAAAGTAGCGGAAAAACCACTTGATAGAAGCTCTTTTTAATCGCCAAGTTTTTCCAAGTTCAATTTTCCTACCTTTTAAGTCATACTGTTTCTTGTATCAAGAATAATTTTTCGATTTATTTATGCAAATCTAATGTTAATATACATTATAATTTTGTATACCGTTTAAGCCTAGACAGACATACATACATATTAATGAAAATAATACATTAACTTATGCCTAAACGTCTCGCCTAGTGGTTCAAAGCTGTACTTGTCATCTCAAGGACTAGTTTACCAAAACGAGGGAAATATAACAACGGTAGAATTTTATAAGTAATCAACACTTCTTTGTTGTGTGTTCATTCAAAGTATGCATTAGGGATAAACTCTGGCCATAGGTTTCACAATAAAAAAAAAGATTCTTACAGTGAAAAGTTTTTAAAGAAATAAAGGTCACCAATCTCTTCCCCTGTTCATAATATTCACATTTTGCATTTATTATTACTTCAGTTTTCTTTTTTGCTCACATTGTTTTGTTTCCTTCCTTCCAGACGTAAAATGGTACCACCGAGTACTCCTGAACAGACCGCTAAAAGTTATAACCGCTCTATTACTAGTGACCATACTGGCCCCACTCCTGATCTACCAATACGTTCTCTACGCAAGCATGGAGTTCGCACCACCAGACGGTCACTCCTTCGGTTCCTGCGTCGTGCCTCGGGTGGCCCGGCTCCCATGCGGACCAGGCAACGTATCAGAGTCCGAATGCCATTCACAATGCTGCTACGACCTCCAGAACAGCTTTTGCTACCACCGAGTACCTTCCAGGTTTTCCTACCTCGTCCTACCAGCAGGCGTCGACTGGACCGAAGAACACGTAATGGTCCCAAGATTCCAAACTGTGCCTTACAACTCGCAGCCAAGCATTCGCGGCATAAAACTTTCCATAGACGAAATATCCAGCACGCAACTCGCCCTCACTTACTACGACTCACGAGACACACCCTTAAACGGATCTCGAATTGACGACAAAACCTACACCTACCAAGTATCGGTTCCCGAACTAAGCATTGTAGTAAGCGTGAACGAAACGACAATTTTCAACACGATGAGGGGTCCTACAATTGCGTCCGATAACGTCTGGGAAATAGCATTCAGATTGACAAGCCAGTCGATGTACGGGCTGGGAGAAATACCACTACATCCGGGGATGGTTAAAGTGGTTTACAACCACGAGGCGGGTTTTAGTTCTGTCCCTCTGATAATTGCGAGGACGAATGGGTCTTACCACGGGCTGTTGATAGACACAGTCGCGCCGACCGAAGTGAGAGTGACAGATGATAATAGGCTCGTTCTCCGAAGTTTGACGACGACAGGAATTAAATTACGTCTGTTCACGGGCCCGGAACCTAAAGACATAATGAGAGAAGTGTTGGGACTAATTGGCACTCCAACGCAGCTTGATTACTGGATGCTTGGCGCTCACGTTTGCAGGTAAGAGCCGTTAAAGAATTGAGAATGCGTTGTGTTAAGTGGCTTTGAAACAGCGGGCAAGTATTTCGTGTAGAAATTGGCTTAAGAGCGCGGGTTCAAGTCCCGCACAATGAGCATAAACCAAGTCTGTTTATATTGGTCCAGATGTTTTCGATTTAAAGTTCTTAGTTATTGAAATATATTAAATTATGTTTATCCGTTGTCTGGAAAATATAGTACAAACTTTGGTTTATTTGTAGCAAAGTCAAAGTATTTAATTTGCACATACATTAGTTTTGGACGCCAAACTTTTTTTAACATAGGTAGTAAACATTTTATTTTATTACGTTATTTCGCGTTTATAATGTCCTGCTGAGAACTAGTACTGTGACAAAATTACCTTTACTACATAACTATAGGGCTACAAAAGTGCAAAAAATCGCTTTCGCCTATGAATGAGTGATACATTTAAGTTTCTACATTCATTCCATTAACTTTAACAAATTGCAAATCTGTGCAAAGCAAAAGCTCTTTTAATTTTAAAATGAATGCCTTTGATCCTTCTAGTTATAGTTATTATAATAAAACAGTGATATTATTTGAAGAAACACTTAAATACTACTTATAACTATTACGGGTAATAAAAAGCTAGATTAAACTATAAATATTACACTTACGAGTAAATTAAGTTTATTTGCAGCCCAATTATACTTATTTTTAAACATTAAAACATAATTAATTTATTTTTTAAATATCTATACTTTTTCTATTATGTTATTATCTTTTGTTATTTCAATAGTCGACACCCATACATTTATTAATAAGCAATTATTAAATAACGAACCCGTTAGTCTAGTCAGAGACCCTGACTACAAAACCGAGGGTCGCGGGTTCCTATTCCTAGGGGCAAATGTTTGTGTGATGAACATCGGCAGTTGTCTACCCGTTTCCTAGCATCCATTTTTTTTATGTCAGAGGCGGCAAACGAGCTAGCGGGTCGCCTGATGGTAAGCAATCACCGCCGCCCATGGACATCCGCGGCACCAGAGGTATCGTTGATGTGTTGCCGGCCTTAACCCCATACCCTCCCCAACTGAGCCATAGTACAAGCCTCAGTTTATATGTATTGTCTATGGTACAAGCTGCTAACTTAGTTTGGGGCTAGGCGATTGGTGTGTTAATCCAATGAATTATTATAATTTTAAGCCAGGATCGATCGATATTGGAGACTGTGAACCTAGCAACTAGTAAATAATATTAAACATTTTTTTCCGATCCGTAAATAACTAAATGCTTGCTGCCCATCAGGGAATTAGTGTCAATGAAGATCAAAGCTTGAATATTTAATGTCGAAAACAATGTCAGGTGGATCTGCACGTTTTATTAGTCCCTTACTATCCCAACTAATCCCAACTAATATTATAAATGCGAAAGTAACTCTGTCTGTCTGTCTGTCTGTCTGTTACGCTTTCCCGCTTAAACCTCGCAACCGATTTTGATGAAATTTGGTACAGACAATCTTTAGACCTTGAGACAGAACATAGGCTACTTTTTATTTCGAAAAAAAGAAATCCACGCGGACGGAGTCGCGGGCGGCCGCTAGTAATATTATAAATGCGAAAGTAACTCTGTCTGTTACGCTTTTCCGCTTAAACCTCTTAACCGATTTTGATGAAATTTGGCACAGAGTATCTTTAGACCCTGAGGAAGGACATAGGCTACCTTTTATCATAGGGACATAGGCTACCTGAAAACAGGTATTTGAAATCCAAGCGGATGGAGTCTAAAGCTCTGTTATGGCGGGGAATGGGATTTAAAATGCCAGCAACGCATCAGCGACCCTTGCGCGGTTGTTGATGTCCATGGTCAGCGGTGATCCCTTACAATCAGGTGACCTTCCAGCTCGTTTGCTTGTCGCTGACATAAAAAATTGGATTAAGATGGTTTGGTCCCCGTTTGTAATAACCCAGGCATTTACATTTAGCTATTTGTCGATCGGTTCGGCCATGGTTCAATGGTTAGGCAGTTGACTATAAGACCAAGAGGTCGCGGGTTCGATTCCCACACTGTGCAAACATTTATGTGCATAAACAAAACATGAAATTGCATGACATGTTGAACATGAAGTTAACCATTCTGGGTGTTTATACAAATACATCTACATGAAGTTATTTTGCAATTCCACAGCTTCCGCAATATATAATCGCTTAAGCTACTTATGAATCGTTTCTGTAATAATCGGATTATACAAATCATGGACTATGGCATATTCAAAATATTGGGCCTGGCCGTTAAGTCTCAGGATTTCCGGGTAAAACTCAAAAATAATGTTTAGCTTTGCATAGATAAATGGGAATTAAACCTTCCCATAGTACGAGTATTTTATTGAGCTCTTGTGTTCTTGATAAAATATGAATTACGCTTAATAGTCTTCATAAACAGCGGTTACGGTGGAAATTCTATTAAGGATAACGATCTTAACACAGACACTACAACATAGTCATAGTGAAATATACATATGAGTGTAGAAGATAATTGCATTGGACGAGCAATCCCTGCCACGATGGTATTATTAACGTTATTCAGTCTGCTATTCTTTAACTAAGAATTAAAGCGGTCCTTGGTTCGATACCGGGGTCAGGCAATTCTGGCTTTGTTCGGTCACCTTTCCACATTAGGAGTATAAATGCCGATGTTCCTCACAACATTTGCCCCTAGCGGAACTCGTACGCGGGACCATTGGTTTGGTAAAAAGGATATCTGACCACAAGACCAACGGGCCCGTCCGTCGTATCGTAACGTATTTTGCTCACATCATATTCATAATCATATTTATAATAATAATATGAGGTGCGTCTAATGCAGTAGGTGGTCATATAGGCTGATACTTCACTTCTCACCTTATGACTTTTCCAGTGACGTGTCATCAGATGACGAGGAAGCTCTCTCCCATCTGACCAGCTTCATCAGCAACGCCACTGCTGCTGGGATCCCTTACGAGAGCCACTGCGGCATCAGGCCTATAACCCTGGAGGCCGAGGTAGACCCCACGCCTGTCGTCAACGGGGCGAATGCACTCAGGAACGCGCAGAAACGTTTCGTCCCTCACATTTCTCCATACGTAAGTTGCTTGTTAAAAAAGAAAATCAAAGTCAAAGTAGTTTATTTTGCAATTTGATTTACATAGAAATTCTTTTGCAATTTGATTTACATATAAATTCTTTTGCAAAATGAAAATAATGTTTATTTATATTTATATAGGCTTCAGAAAAGCATCTTCAATATTATCCGAATACAGATTGATTCTACCACCGTTATCGGAAGGCTATCAAGGCAGACGCGCCGTGTAGTGGCTGCCTAGAATAGTGATGTTTCTGATACCGTATCCGAATCTGTATCCACGGATATTCACCGGGAAAAAATCCGTAGTCGTACCCGTATCCGTTACTTTGCACGCATAGCTTTTACGAAGCTTTTCTTAACTAATATTTAATTTAAAAACGGAAATGATGTATGTAGGAGATGAGATAGAATATGCATAAACACACTTAAAATCTATTCAGATCACTATTTTGTTCGATGTCCGATTATCAAAATCGACCCCGTTCCCAATTAATTCGGATAATTGGCGTTCTACTGCATTTTAATACTGTGTATGATTCCTCGCGATGTTTTCATTCACGATGGAAATAATTATGCATACTCGTACGTGCGAACCGAGATCAAACCACCGACCCCACAAAAGTGATGCAATGGTCAAAGCTAGCAATCGCGCTGCTATTTTTTTAAAATACCTAATAATACATCATGTCGCAAAGGGAAACGGTGGCGAAAGAAAAATCCCGAGAACTCATTAGTCACTCTTAACCGTCATTTCTCATATTCCAACCCCCAGATATGTTTTACATTGCTTGCTTTTTATGCAAAACGTTAACCGTTTTATATCCATTAAGGGTTTTTGTCGACCCTTTATTAATGATAAATCAACATGAATAATGATTGTAAGGGACTAACGGAAAACTCGCGATCTTTAAACAAATCGGGGTTAAATTGAGCATTTTAACAATGACCTGAATGAGAAACACTTTGCTATGGTGAAAATCCATTATCATGTTTGATGGTGGCAGAGTCGCAATATTGATATCTCGTTATTTGTCTATCTCTTTTACTATGCATGGACAATATAATTTATGTGTGAACTGACAGGCCCGTTGCCACAAAACTAAGGGTCACGGGTTCGAACCCCGCTAGGAGCAAATGTTTGTGTGATGAACATCGTAATTTGTACTCGAGTCATGGATGTTTATAAAATAATTTAAATATGTCTACCCGGTCCCTAGCATCCATAGAACAAGCTTCAAGCTTAGTTTGGGGCTGGGAAATTGGTGTGTTAGTCCAATGATTTAAATTTTTTTTTTTAATACGAGTAATACCTGCCTCCTGAATCATTATTTCTTTTGAATACTTAAGCTGCATCAATATCAGATGCGTAGTTATTATAAAAGATACAAATGAACGGACAGACAGGAATCGACTTTACTTTGACACATTTTCATTCTACGCTCAATACTGTACGTACGAGTTTATTTTATGAAAAGTGTAACAACAATCTGTATTTTACCCATGATATTATTGACTTACAGGTACGATACGAAATACCACCTACCAACAGCACAAGCAACGAGACCAATAGCACAGAAACGTCATTTGAATGCACTAGCATAATCTGCAATTACAGAGAAAGCATGCTTCGCTCTCCTTCCGAAGAGATGTACGTCGGTACTGCCTTTGACTACACTGTGGTGTATCCAGACTACAGCACAAATACTACTGAACTATTAGATATACTGTGGAAGTATGATATTGAGCTTGATGGAGCTGTGATAGAGAACAGTTGGCCGTTAGATGATTCCTTTAAGGCCCATAATGAAACGGAATTACCGTATTTTAGCGAGGTAAGTTGGATCCAAGATGATTATGTATAGTAAAGAGTATGCAATAACTTTAAACTTTCGCGTTGCATTATAATGAGACAACATTATAACGGGTCTTAAGTTCGCTCGTGACCACGGCTGCAGCATCGCTGCCCAAACATCAAACAGTAAGTACTCATACTATAAAATACTACTATAAAATACTACTATAAAATAATATCACGTTTAGTCCCCTTATAATGTTGTCTAGGAATCAGTAATACATGAGAAATGCCATATGAGCTAGCATTGCAGAAATGTACAATTAAGCAAGATATTATGCAATACATCTTATTTTATCGATTGAACTATAAAGGTATGTAAGTCGTAAGTAGCCATAACAGTCAACAATAAGTACCATAAAAAAGTATAATTTACAGTTTAACTTTAAGAAATGTATTGAAAACACACAAACATGACACGTACTATTCTGCTGTTTGAACAATTATCATCAGTATTAATTGATAGTTAAGTAAAGTTGATGATTAATGAATGATTTGAGAAGTACCAGAATAGCCACGGGGGTAATTTTTACGAGGGCTTTGTAACTTAAATTTATCAATAAACGCGTATTAAAATGAACCAAACTCTCACTTGTAAAATGAGCACTTCAAACGCTTACATACATATAACGATATTAAAAGTTTTGATGTACCTCGTTACTTTTGGGTACGCAGAGTTAAATTGGTTCAAAAACGCATTGCGTAGAATATATAGATGTTTAAACTTTGATCGTAAAAGACCTTGATTGGAAAGATCTCCATTTACAGAAAATGGAAAAAATTATGGGATAAAATGTTAGCTACTTATTTTGCTATTATGCTTAGATAGTGATCGAATATCGCTTGTGTATAGCAAGTGTGATTCAGTATCTGTCATAGTTACTTAAATTGGTTTCAGTAAATATATAAATATCTCACAATATAATATTCATTGATCTCCATGTTTAGTAGCTTAAGCACTTGTGCTACAGATATCAGAATCAACAGTGGTATTACCAATATACTTAAATAGATGTTTCTATTTAATATAAAACCCAGACCAGGTTCAAACAGACATGTTCATGCACACAAATGTTTGTCATATGCGAGGATCGAACCCACGACCTCTTGGTCTACTAGTCAACTTCCTGACCACTACACCGAGCGGCTTATCAATGTGCCTTTTAGTGGAATTTTATATTGAGCCGACAAATTGAACCAAGCTTTGCAATTACCTTTATACCGTGTTCGATACGACCTTGCAGTTTTCAATAAAGAGCTTATATCTGCCTTCCTTATGGGAGAGAAACGAGTATGGTTCAATAATATGCATGCTCTGGTGCTGGATATATTTTCCGATTATTAATTACACTATCGGGTGCTCCGTATAATGAATTCCTCCATTGCATAATACAAAGAAAAACATGCTGCCTTATCATGAATAATAATATGTATTCTTTACCTTTTTGTATATTTATTTTAAGCATTTTCACACGCTAAGTATAATCATACCTTTAACTATATATTTTTAAATTATAAACAATGAAAAATTCATCAGATCTTAGGTACCTCAGGCAGGAATCGAACCCAGCGCATATTGCAATCCGGGCAAGCGCTCTGACCATTAAGCTACCGAGACCGTTAGTGTACCTGAGCCACCTAAGATCTGATAAATTTTTAATTGATTTTAATTTAAGAAAATGTACTCTTCAGTTTCATTGATACGTAGAAATAACATTCCAGGATCTCGAAAGGGCGTTTAATAAAACTCCACATTGGGACACAAGAACTCCTAACGGCGATTTCTTCTTTCACAACCACAATGCTTACGGGAACAACTTCCTCGATGCTTTGAAGAGGAAACTAGACCAGACTTCTCTGCTCTCCTGGTCTTCTAGTCAGTGGATGAGGACCGACTCCGTTGTGAACAGGCAGGATGTCACGACATCTTGGCTCAGTCTGAGGAACGAACTGGTCGCCGCTGCCTTGGGAGGTGTTTCTGGTAAGAATCAACATTCGGTTTCTTTTATACAGCTGCACTGAGATCATTGAGTTATTACTACTTAGTAATACCTCAATGGCTGAGATGGTCGAATGAGTTCTAAAGAACTTAGTTTGTTTCTTCTTTTAGAGAGCAGCATTCCAAACTCAACGATAGATTCATTTTGTAACATTCATTTAAGTGCTTGATGGAAGCTTACGTACGAAAAGTAGGAATTTCTTGAGTTTAACATTATTGCAAGTAAATCTCATTGTAATTATTCTGATCTAATTACATTAAGTCTGTCAAACTAAACGATAGCAATAGTTTCATCATCAGTAGATATCTAACGCTTCGATTGTAAGATCCTAACATTCTTCAATGTTATTTCCAGGACACTGGAGATGGTCTTCACCAATCTGCGGTGATACGGAAAACTTTGACATAGAAACTCAAGCAGTCCTCTGCATAAAATGGTACATGGCAGGAGCATACCTTCCTATGATCAAGGTCCACTCGAAAACCTTCCCAAGAGACGCATTAGCGTTTGAGGGTACTCGGAGGAATCTCATCAAGGAGGCGCTCAATCAGAGAATGTCTTTAATGCCATACTTCTACACGGTGCTGCAAGAAGGTCCTCTCCTGAGACCGATGTTCTACCAGTTCCCATACTCGGAGCTGGTGGATTTGAACACCCAGTTCAGTGTGGGAGACGATTTGCTGATCGCTCCGAATCTGCAGCCGATGCAGAGTCACGTACACGTTCAAATGCCGGAAGGCACGTGGTACGAGTTCTGGAGTGGGCTGAGAATCCACGCTGAGGAGGGGGAGATGGCGACCCTCACGACCACTGAGGCTGACTTCATCACTTTGGTTCGAGGGGGATCTATTGTGCCCATACAAAAAGTAAGTTTGATATTATTTGACAACGCTAGAGGAGTCAACCGTTTATGTATTCAAATAAATATTGTCTTTACAGGTCAAATATACGTACATAATACATGTACATATACAGGGTGGAATTTTGTAATGCTACCTGAAGGAGAAATACCCTTAATGAATTTTTGAAAGGCTAGGGAACTAAAGGCATTTAATATTTTTAAAAATTCGCTTGCCGCTCCCGGTTATTAAATCTTAAAGTTGATTTCTATTTGAGGCATTTATCAAAAGATGAACAATGTTATTGTCTACCCTACCTTGTAATAAAAAAGCATAAAAATACAAGCATATCTTCTAATTTTCAGGACGTCAGTAACACAGCAGAATCGACGCGAAAGAATTCAGATCTAACCCTGGTAGTAGCCACAGAGTTGGTAAACATGACAACAACGAGTGTAATAGAAACTTACTATGCCACGGGCCAACTCTTCATCTCTCCAAACTTGAAGATACACTTCTCAGTGGAAGATAACCAGCTCCTTATAACTGGTGAGGGGGAAGACTACACTTTACTCTGTGGAGAAACCGCTGTGTGGACAAGTACAATAAGAGACGTCGATATATACGGACTACCTGATGGACTGAACAATTTTGACAACCACAGGAACGTGAATGTCGCAGTTGATCTATGCGGTTTGCAGACGCAAAATATTACTGTTACATTGTATTAGTATAAAAATAATTAAATATAACATTTTCTAAAAAATACTCTACAAATATTATTTTTTTGTAATTTTGAGAGCCCTAATGTCTATATTATCTGATTGCCTTATAAAGGTTGTAAAACATTTCGAGTTTCATTTAACTACTACTAGGTTTGACTTCTTATCACGAAGTGGGCTCGTACATACAAAATGTATTGAATTTTCAACTATAAATAATTGTTGATGGCCACACCTGCTTCGCAGTGTGAATACGAATTAAAAACAATGCATTGATAAGGTTTTGAACCTACGACCCTTGGCGTAACTACAGGGTCACTAACCAGTCAATATGCATATTTACATATGAATTAATATCGCGATCGCTTCGTGTCAAATTACACGCCGCCATTCTCAATATTTGTATTCACCCACAGTGTGTCGCCCACTTGTCTTTAAGTTAATTTAGTATTCTGATTTCTGACACCCTATATTTAAATTTGTTCCCGCCTTCAAAGCGTTGATAGGCATTAATCTTGAATCTAGCAATCAAAATTGAGACGAGAAAATTTGGATAACATTTTTAAGTACAATGATGCAATTAACATCAGTTTAAAAACATATTATTTACATAAGCGAGAGTAACATATCTAATCCAATACTGTTTTTGTACAGTAAACAACACGTTTTCATTAGACTATAAACATAAACGAGTCTTGTAGCTAAGGCCGAAGACATTACGTCAAACAATATACTGCTGTTTGTTTTTCTTATAAAGATAACAGACTGTGCGGGAGATACTGATACCGGTCAACCTGACCTCATCGTGAACCTTGATAAATCTGCGTCTGAAAGTAACAAGCTCAGTCACTAAGATACAGCCGGCCGGTGAACCGTACAATATTTAACGTAAATCAATAAATGAAACCAGAAAACAATCAGGAAACACCAGCGGAGGAACGTAAAGGTAGCTTTATCAACCCCAGCCCAAGGATGCCCAACATCAAGGTGTTTACCGGACGCTCGCATCCAGAAATAGCGAAGAAGATCGCCGAGAAACTCGGCCTCAGCCTCGGAAGAGCGACCACAAAGCAGTTTAGCAACAAGGAAACCAGTGTCGAAATCGGAGAGTCCGTAAGAGGCGAAGATGTTTATATCGTCCAAAGCGGCTGCGGAGATATCAACGATAACCTCATGGAGTTGTTCATTATGATAAACGCTTGCAAAATTGCATCAGCGTCTCGCGTAACAGCAGTCATACCTTGCTTCCCCTACTCCAGGCAAGATAAGAGAGAGAAGAGCAGAGCTCCGATCACGGCTAAGCTTCTAGCAAACCTCGTTTCTGTCGCCGGAGCGGACCATGTGATCACGATCGACCTTCACGCCTCGCAGATCCAGGGCTTCTTCAACATACCCGTCGACAACCTTTACGCCGAACCGACCATCACCAAATGGATCAGAGAGAACATCCCCGAATGGCAGACCAGCGTCATGGTGTCTCCTGACGCTGGTGGAGTGAAGAGGATGACAGCTATAGCTGACAGGTTGGATATCGATTTCGCTATCATCCATAAGGAAAGGCAAAGGGCTAACGAGGGTGACTCGACGGTCCTCGTCGGCGACGTTAGCAATAGAACGGCGATTATGGTCGACGATTTAGCAGATACTTGCGATACTATCGTGAAGGGGGCGGAGAAACTACGCGAAGCCGGAGCTAGTAAGATCTACGCAATCTTAAGTCACGGAGTCTTCGCTGGGAACGCGATAGATAAAATAAACAACTCGTGTTTGGAAGCTATTGTGGTCACTAATACGATTCCTCAGGAGAAACATATGAAGCTGTGCCCTAAGCTTCAGACCATTGACATTTCGGTGATGTTGGCCGAGGCTATCAGACGCACGCACTACGCCGAGTCAGTTTCATATTTGTTCACAAATGTGCCGTATTAGATGTAGATTGAGATGGATTTTATATGATGATATATGTTCCTACTTAAAAAATGGAGCAATGATATTTCAGCTTAAATGTGTTTTTATTTTATTAGAGTAAGCAGTATGTATGTACGATACGCTTTGTCAGATTAGTAATATTAAATACTTAGCTCACTCTTAGTTCGATTCCCGGGTAGACTATATATTTTTTCTAGCGTTATACTGGTTTGCGACAATCATTTGTTTTGAGCATACTTGCTCACTCGTTTGTGTTAAATTCTACAGTCGGTTTTAACAATTAGGAACAGTTGGTAGATATTTTAAGACAAGTGCTGCACATAAGAAATATTTGTGTGTATTTTAAAAAATTGTATATATTTCAATGGATGATTGTATTACAATACTTATTCAATATTTGTACAAGAAAACCGCTTCTAAAATCACCTATGTATTAAAGGGGGACGCCGGTTGGCCATAGAATGTTAGGCCCACAGTGCACACATATGAAAGTACTATGTAAATATAGAGTAAATAGTCATTAGTTAACTGGCGAAAGAAAGGGTTTAAAAAAAGTTAGTGTTTTTGGGTAAATGCATATTTATTATTTTCCATCAGTAATACAATCTACGATTTCCACCATTTTAGCTGTTGAAGGTTGTAAAAAGTATTTGTTTACCTGCTACGGCTGAACCCGGATCGTCGGAGTCAGTATTCATGATGAAGTTGTTTAGTTAAACGCACGAAATAAAACCGATCACTTTGTTGATGCAAGAAAAACACAATTACTTTTTGATATTTTGAACTTTGACAGTTGAATTGGCAGTTAATTTAGTGTTTCCATTGCGTAAAAAAATATCGATATTCGATTTTAGATCTATTCGATTCTAATATCGTTTTATAAAATAATGCAGCCTAAAATATACGTTTGATTGATTCATGAAAATATTTTACTAAGATTATAAAATATTTAAAAGATAAATAGGATAATGACACTGAAATATATATTTTTTTTATTTTAGGCATGCTACCCCTCATGTCACGATCGTACGGGATCGTACGGGTATCTTAAAAATTGCAACCAATTATTCACCTCATCTCATTTCTGTAGATAAATTGTAAATGGTATTTTTATTTCTATTTTAGCTAAGATCCACCACCTAAATAATATACGATATTCTCTTATAATCGATTATCTGAAATTATATTTCTGTAGTGGCAACTCTTAACACACACGAGCCCGCCGCGGGTCGGCTCGATACACACGAATTTGAGCTTTACTTCAATGCTGATAGGGCGTAGATCAAGCGTAGATAGATTTGTTTACACATATCTGTCAAAAGGACGCAATTCCGGTGGGGTTAATAAATAGTTGAATTTCTTTTAATTTTTGTTATATTAACCCCAACTTTTAGCGACATACGAATAGCGCGAATAATTAAGAACGAATATTTTAGCTATTTTTATAAAATGGAAGATCGTGTGCACTTCTTGGCCTTATTCCGGCATCCCTCTTTAATGATACCTTTTTCTGAAAATTTTAAGAAGATTTTCACAACAAAAAGTTTTTTTATTGACTGTACCTTAAATTTACAAATTTGATTAAGTGTGAGACTATCACTTTATATAAGCTACACATTTTATGGCTTCAATCACTTCAAATATGACACGCACTGAAATATTTTTATTTTTAGGTTAATCGTTATCTATATTGCATAATACAATACAAACAAACTTGGGGTTAAAAAAAGTCACTTATCACTTGATAACCTCATGTTCTTTTCAGAACAACAAATGGATGACTGTGTTTAGGTCGTACGAGAACGCGGAAGAGAACGCCTGATGTTGAGACATATCACAATGAATTTCTCAACACTTTTCTTCAAAAAGTAGACGCTTGCAACACTTACTGTATTGGTTTGTTTTCGTTTTTTAAGTAAGCTTAGGATTTTAAATAAATTTTAATTACATAGTTTATTACTCAGTTGACTTCAAAAATAGTGAAGTGAGTGTTTGCTATTCCCATATAAACTTCATAGCTTGGAATCGTTTTGAAAATTACTGAAATATTTCAAAAACAGTCGTTGAAAATATTTCAAAAAGATATTCTTTTTCTTTAAGTTTCAATACTCGATCGATAGTAGACAAAGATCGATTCATCGCAGAATTACACTAAAATTAATTGTAGAATACAAACAAATCAAGGCATAAGTGCGTTTTTTGCATGCGTCTCACTCGGCCACAGTATGCGGGACCTGGGTCATATGCACTCAACGAAAAAGTAATTGGGAAACCGACCGTCACCAATGTTCTTTCATATAATCGGATATACTTAATCTACATACATATTTAGCAATCCAATTATCTCACTATGTGCTCAAAGTAGACTATCTAACAACTGCGCGCTTACCTATTGTTTGCTAATCAGTAATATTTTTCAATCTAATCCAGGGTTTCTCAAAGTGGGGTACACGTACCCTATTACAGGTACTCCATTTTAGGGCAGGGGGTACGCAACATGATTTACGTTACAAAAGATGGTTGGATTTGTCACAATTTGCGGTCACGACTGAGAATGTAACTTCTAGTTTGAGTATCAAGCAGCAGGAGTCATAATTAGAAATGGCAGCAAATGAAACTCTTCAAGCTGGTATTACTTTATATTTAGGGTTTGAAATTTATTAGTTAGGGGTACGCTCTTTCATCTGGAAATTTAAACAGGGGTTCGTATTGCCATAAGTTTGAGAAACCCTGCCCTTATAATTTTAAATTATTGCTGATATCTATAAGGGGCGGTCCACAGTGAACTACATTGAATTGGTATCTAACTACTAATAAAAAAAAAAATCTACAAACATATTTGTGTCTGTAAAGGCCCGAACTGCGGCAGTCAGGTATTCATCGGGAACACCTTGGATTTACTAACCCTCTTACCCTAGAAGTTAACTTAAAATTAACAAGCGAAAGTCATCGAATGGGTGACCAAATGTTTATCTCGAGTTTCTCCGTACTTCAGAAGGCAAGTTAAGCCGTTGGCTTTGGCTGCATTAGCAGTCGGAAGGCAAACGAACAAGAGGGTCTCCTGAAGGTAAGTGATAACCGCTCTCCATGGACATCAACAACTATACAAGCGTTGCCTTAAAAAGATCCCATACCCTCCCCAGACACACTCCCTATTTCCTATGTACCTTCCGAAACACGGAGGAGCTCGATATGATTTTTTTCGGTCACCCATCCGATGACTGGCCTCTGCGAAAGTTGTTAAACTTTGCAATGGCAGGCCGGGTGCAACAACTACTGCTACTGCGCCATCAAGCTGCTTGTAATTTTAACAAGCAACTGAACAGTAAAGAGCATGGTATGTGCAAGAAAAACTAAATTGTAACAAAAATATTTATCTAGTGTGATCGAAGCTCTATCCGGTAAATTTAATATTATCAGCAACACTTTTTTGTTAGTGATTATCGCGTGTGCCCGTTTGCAATCGCAAATAAATACGCAGATAGCAATTCCTCAAGATTATATTTAAAAACGTTATTAAGTGATCTTTTTTGTGCAAATTATCTGTAGACAGTGTACATTATTTCATCAAAGTGATAATGGCACCTTCTCTCAACTGCTAACCTTTGCACTCGTTGAATCGTTCTCCCAAAACCATATTAGAAGTATCATATTGGAACGAGGATTCTGGAGATTCCACTTCTGGAGATTTGATTGAGAATTTCCCAACGGAAAATATTGACTTGCTGATATGAGTGACGAAGCCAACCTGCCAGAAAAAGTAAAGAATGGAGACAGCGAAACAATGAGAGATAACATTCTTCGTGAATATAGGTGGCTGCGGTGGTATCCTGACATAAAGGATAAAGTTTTTTGTACGTATTGTCGATCTTACATGGCTTGCGATTGGAACACGACTAAAATGCACATAGCCAGTAGTAAACATTCCTATAGAAGTGCCCTACACTCAATAAGTGATTTTTGTGATGTCTTCCATCCAGACGAAATAGATGACCGAATTATTGGTACAAACAGCACTTTAATATCTCCTGAAAACTTTAGGACCGATAAACCTTCGGGTGATATGAATACCCAAAATATTGTGCACGATATACGCGAAAAGTCAAGCAGCATACCACTACCATACTACCCTTCCGAAACAAAATGTAGTTTTAAATCTGCCGATGAACCCGGACAAAAGAGTTCCAATTCTAAAAATAATAAGCAAGTTATACGTGAAAAGTCAAGCAGCATACCACTACCATACTACCCTTCCGAAACAAAATGTAGTTTTAAATCTGCCGATGAACACGGACAAAAGAGTTCCAATTCTAAAAATAATAAGCAAGTTATACGTGAAAAGTCAAGCAGCATACCACTACCATACTACCCTTCCGAAACAAAATGTAGTTTTAAATCTGCCGATGAACCCGGACAAAAGAGTTCCAATTCTAAAAATAATAAGCAAGTTATACGCGAAAAGTCAAGCAGCATACCACTACCATACTACCCTTCCGAAACAAAATGTAGTTTTAAATCTACCGATGAACCCGGACAAAAGAGTTCCAATTCTAAAAATAATAAGCAAGTTATACGTGAAAACTCAATCAGCCTGTCACCACCATATTGCCCTTCCGAAATAAAACGTAGTTTTAAATCTAACGATGAACCCGGACAAAAGAGTTCCAATTCTAAAAATAATAAGCAAGTTATACGTGAAAACTCAATCAGCCTGTCACCACCATATTGCCCTTCCGAAATAAAATGTAGTTTTAAATCTACCGATGAACCCGGACAAAAGAGTTCCAATTCGAAAAATAATACGCAAGTTATAGGTGAACACTCAATCAGCCTGTCAACACCATATTGCCCTTCCGAAATTAAATGTAGTTTTAAATCTACTGATGAAACAGAAACAAAAAGGTCCCATTCTAAGCAAGCCTACGAAGCCAAAAAGGAAAACAGAAATAATATTGCACACAAACATGCTCGAAAGACTTCCTTAAAAGGTGTGTCAACAGCTTCTAAGCGGAAACAAAATATTGTAACAAAAAAGATGAAAATAATATTAGCAGCGTTTGTAGCAGAACACAAACTATCACCAGGAGCAACAGAAGATCTTTACCATATATTATCTTCATTTGATGAAAAGCCCTCTGATGCACTAAAAGTAAAGCCCACAAATTCAAAACACGTTATAAACAATGTGATAGGGGTAGAAGAAAAAAGCACCTTAGCAAACGAATTAAGAAATGCAAAGTTTTCGATTCTATTCAACGAAATTCCAGATTTGGATTCATGGAAAAAAATATGTGTAGTTGTTAGATATTATGATTCAAAAAAAGGGAAAATTGTGTGCCGTTTCTGGGATTTATTGGAAGTGACTAAAAATTATGAAAATAAGGATTCAAACGTGTTACTTTTAATGGTACAATCGTTTCGAAAATATGAAATTCCAATGGATAATATCATTGGCTTTGCCTGTAACGTAGACCCAACAACGGTAAATTACGACAAGATGTTACAAAAAATATGTCCTGGGGCAATTTTCATGAAATTTATTTGTCATTCAATTCATACATGTGTTAGTGAAGGCTGTAAGAAATTACCTTCAAAGTGTGAATCACTTGCCCAAGCAATATTCGCTCAATTGAAGAATATGATGAGCAACAAAAGTTTCAGCGAAATAGAAGACCTCAAAAAGTTCAAAGGTTTTGCTAAGATCGATGTTTACGGGATGTTTAAGCCACCTCAGACACAATGGTTATCAGACTACACAATAGTTGACATTATTTTGAAAAACTGGGATGAACTAAAACTATTTTTCCATAAATACGAAAATAAAGAAATTTTTGCTGGCTTGTCCGATCCTATCATAAAAGTATACTATCTGCTTTTACAGTCCACGTTGCGAGAAGTTTCAAAACTAAATGATTATTTTCAAAATGAAGTCATGAATATTGCAGATATACATGAGATCATGAAACTTTTTTATAAAAAAGTACTTAGCGTTATAATGGAACAATCATACATCGAATCCACAAACCTAGATGATATTGATCCAACCAGCCCATTATATCAACTTCACAAAATTGAGATTTCAGATGTTCAATCAGCGCTACAATCATACGAAATCACATTGTCAGAAAGGAAATATTTTGATAAGATTAGTTTAAGATTTTTTGAAACCATTTGTTTGGAAATTAAAAAAAGATACAGGTTCGATGACAATGTGATGAATTTTGTTTCGTTGTTACGACCTGAATGTTGCAAGTATACAATAGGTCAAGAAGTCCTGAGTTCCCTGACAATGTTTTTCAAAGCTTTCCCGAGAATCACCCCTAAAGAGTTCGTTAAACAACGAAGTTTGAATGACGAATGGAAACAGTTTCTGCGAATGACCATTCCGTTGGATATAGTCAAATGTATGAAAGAACCGGACACTTATTGGCACAAGGTAAAAATCTTTGGTTCAATGATTTAATATAGTATAGATTTAATATGGGTCGGAGAGAATTGATTTAGATAAAGTAAAGTAAAAACTTCTACTAAGCTACACTAAAGTACAAATTGTATTCAAAATGTAAGATTTTTTAAAGAATGAATATATATTATAAGGTCCTAGGTACTAGCAGACGTTGTCTACGATAGCTAATCTAATACGATTAGTAAATTAGGTATTTCTTGGTCACAGATTAGTTGTCTGTTACTACCTACATATATAACTAGCGGCCACCCGCGACTCCGTCCGCGTGGTTTTCGGTTTCCGCACATTTAGGCACATGCAAATAAAGCCTTCCTCGTCAAATGGACCATCCAATACAAAAATAATTATTCAAATAAGACCAGTAGATCCTGTGATTAGCGCGTTCAAACAAACAAACAAACTCTTTACCTTTAACATTAGTACAGATCTAGTAACATTCGTTTGATCCAGCAATCTTATCCCTAAATAATCATTTTTTTTTTCTCTGAATGAAATGTGTAAATAATCCTGTTCTTTTTTTTGCTGAATTTAACGAAGCTATTTAAATTCAACAAAAACATCATCTTATTCTAACCATATTCTTTTTCAACAGATATCCCAGCTCAAAGACAAAGATGGAACGAAAATGTTCAACTGTCTACCTGAATATATATTAAGCATCTTATCGCTGCCACATTCAAATGCTGAATGCGAGAGAATATTTAGTGAACTCCACAATACAGATTTTAAGGAAGACAACGAGACTGTCATAGGATATATGCTTGCGAGACAAGCGATACTCCGACAGGGAAATAGCTGTACCCACTTCCAACCTGACAAAAGTATGATGAGACTCCTAAAGTAAGTCATCATTTCAGCGTTAGAAGAATGTTATTATAGTGTCAATTAATATTTCAAGGCTGTCTTTCACCCATTACGACCTATTTCGACGGGTCCGTTGGTCTAGTGGTCAGAGAACCTGGCTACAAAACCGAGGGTCGCGGGTTCGAATCCCGCTAGGGACAAATGTTTGTCGGTCGCGGGGCCCTGGGACGTGCCCATTTCGCCCACTGGGAAAGACGGGTGTCTGGAATATTCAATTGATCACACTTATGTAGATCGCCAAATAATTTTGTTTTTGATTTTGTGTATTTGTTAATGTTGTTATTATATTATTTTAGTTTATATGATAGTTTTATAAGTGTGCAGATAATTATTAGGTAACTAGCGGCCGCCCGCGACTCCGTCCGCGTGGATTTCGATTTCCAATAGCCTAAAGCCTTCCTCGTCAAATGGACTATCCAACAGAAAAATAATTTATGAAATCGGTCCAGAAGTTCCTGAGATAAGCGCGTTCAAACAAACAAACAAACAAACTCTTCAGCTTTATATATCAACAAGTATAGATTAACCGCCCCTTCCCTTCAAGTTAACGCAAATACATATTTTGTTCTCGCTGTCCATTCTATTAGTAGTAGGAGTAGGTAATAATACCTCAACGTGCTTGAAAGACGGACACGATCATATTCGTAATTTTTCGTAATACATAAATTATGTCTTTGTAACTACAGAAACAGACTTGGTACGACATCTTATTTGTAATAATAGCAATTTAAACTTATATTATAACATGCTTTTATAGTCCATTTCCGCTAAGATTCCGGTGACAGTTTGCCTTCAAAGGTATCGATCGACACAATTCAAGCAGAAAAGCATTAAAACAGCTCATGGAACTTATTGCCTTCAAATAAAGTTTAATTTAATTTAATAAGTACCTACCTACACCTGTCGCAGACACAGATCATCTTACGTGAAATGGACTATAGATAAATTATTGTAGAAATAACGAGTGCCTTTTTTTCTTTCCTATTAAAATCTTAAAATTTTACATTATTTTATTTGTGTCCTAACTTCATGTTGTATAAGAATGTAGAGTTTTGAATGTTAACATTTTATTTTCATCAACAACGGCTGAAGTAGGTATACAGTCAATATGCAGTAATAAGTATAACGATATACCCCCATAAGTACCTTATTAAAAGGGCCACTAGTGTTTAGTGTCCTGGCTATATGTATATAAAACAGAGGTCGCGGGTTCGAATCCTGCCAGGGAAAAACATTACGATCGCGTAGAAGGCTTAGTGCTACTTAACGTGATTCCTACCAATTATGGACAATGAGAGAGCGCCGCAGGGGTTTTAGTGGGTATGCCTAGTTGGAGAGCCCCAAACAACCCGTTTGCCCCCCGGCAACGGGTATGCATTTCACAAGCAACAAAAAAAGGGGGTAAAGATTAGCGCCTCTAGCGGTTTTTTAAAATAATAAATATTTTTCACGCCGAACGCTTGTGAGTTTGGGTTTTGATAATTCAAAACCGTTGTGGACGGAAATTTACTGGTAAAATTAGGAGAGCATATACCAGGGAGCAGAACCATCATAATGCTCGTAATCAATGTTTTTTATAAAAGTTGTATGAAGCTAAAACCTGAGACATCATCAATGTGTCCCAGTGTAGGGCAAGGCCTCGGTCATTTGAAAACATATTGTTACAAAGACAGAATAAAATTTTATCACAGACATATTCTTCTTCCTAGCGTTTATCCTGTTTTTATATACGGGGTCCGCTTTGACCTTTCGAAAAAACCAGAGGTGTGGGCCCGGATTCGAACCGCGGACCTCACGTATGTGAGGCGCCGTCCGTACCACTAGGCCACCATCGCTAGGCATAATCACAGACATAAGCTACAGAAAAACTAAACATAGAGAAGCAGAAAATCGTTTCGAATATATTTATTTAGTTGACAGTGCTGCCATCTCTGAAAATAACTAAGAACTAATTACTAATTCAGTTTCATTCAAGAATACAGATAACGCTAGTTGTTCAAGGTTAGTATTGGGAACGCTGCCGTGTTTTACGCTACTACAACTTGGATCTTAGTTATTTATCTTGTAAACAGACAACAGGTGACTATAAGGTATGTTTTTCTACTACTTTAATAAAAGTACCCGTATAGATAAATATAGGTACCTAATATAAACTATTGTTTACTGTGTAATGTCAATGACATTGCCTTTTTCATGATTTAATCAGGTAAGCAACAATACGAAGAATGAAGTGATTTTTTGTGGTTAATACCGTTAATATTTTTTCTTAACTTTAGTTAACAAGTTGGGTAAGGATTTAACATCACTACTCAATTTAAATTTAAATAACGTAGTGCATTATTCCGATGCATTTGCAGTAAATATTTTTAGCTCATGGTATATGTACCTAGGTGCCTTATTACATTTTATTTTATAGATAAGATTATAATATCTATCAAATATCAAGGGGCATGCCTGATCCAAACAAAATGCCGACAATATTATACAAAACGGACCAAAGTCCGCCTGCAAGATCAATCAAAATGATCATACACTTATTGGGATTAGACTTCATCGAGCAACGTGACCTTAATCCGGTACTAAGAGAACAAGACGCTCCCGAGTTGAGAAAGGTAAGTTTTTAATTGTAATGGTAAAGATGAACAATATTTTTTAAGGTCTGATTTCAAGGTCAAAATGCACTTCAAGATTTTCTACATTTAAATAAACAATATTATAAACATAATTATCCATTAATCTGAGATTTACATTTAAATTCATGATTTACATAATTATCCATTAATCTGAGGTTTAAACTTATGTTAACCATTTACCCAATATGAATGAAGTGTTCATATAAACCTGATCAACTTACCTATCAAAACATCTCAGGTTCAGTATTGTCTTCTCTGAAGGCACCAGTGGATAGCCTGAGAAGTGGAATACTTACCTATTATAACTTTCTTTTAATCTTAATAACTGCACACATAAATATATCGAAATAGATAGGTATCTAACAACTACGATTCTGGGAGTAAGCCTATTGCTTTTCAGAAAAATCCTATGAGGACCGTACCTTTTCTGGATGAAGGAGATTTTAGTCTTGGTGACAGGTCAGTATTAACTTAAAAACCATTTGACTTTTCTTTCATGTTTTCGTAACTTTACGCTTAACGATGTAGGTAGATTAAACTAATCTTGAAACTTCTTCGTCTGGACATTTCAGCCACGCAATAGCACTCTATTTGCTAGACAAATACGGGACTCCTGAACATGAATATTTGTACCCTAAAGACAAGAGGAAAAGGGCCACAGTCAACCAACGGCTGTTTTTGGATTGCGGAATTCTCTTCCAACGGTTAAGAGCAGTGATGGTGATTATCCTTTATATTTTACATACATTATTAACGCCATTTAGCCCAAAATTTAAGAAACTTAGATTGCAATACGAATTTCCCCCATTTATATCCATGTATCTCCCCGTTCATAGCTATGAAAACCAACAAAATGTGTGAGAACTGAGAATAAATTTGTTCATAGAAAAATATTCGACCCATTCAATCACTCACGGAAATGTTGGACACCAAAACCATTATTTACCACCTAGTAGTGACTTATTACCTAACTACTCATTTCTCAGCCCACCGTAATAAGAGCTCTAGACAACTTAAAAACTTCGGCAGTAGGTAAGCCATTATTGATGAAAAAACATTTACCAATTCCAGGGTCCCACATACCTAGGCAAAATGACAGAAATGCCCAAAGAAGTCACAGGAGGCATTAAGAATGCTTACGGAATGCTCGAAGCATACCTTTCCGAGACAACATACCTCGCTGATGACGTCATGACGATCGCTGATATATGCACTATTTCCACAATATCGTCTCTTGATGGCTTGCTTCCAGTGGATGGGAACAGGTAAATAACTAATACTAGGTCTATATCTTATTACAATCTTCATACTGCACTTCTAATTGTTAATGATCTTAATATCCTTTTATTACGTATTTATGATTAAGATTTATAGTTTACAACAATTTGCTACCGACGGATTTTTAATTTTTTAAGCGCGGCAGGCAACTCATCCGTTTTTTTTTTTTTGTTTAATGCCTGTAGACAAAGCCCATTTCAGCCTTATATCAAAACTCTTCAACTAATTTTCTTTCTTGCATAATTAACATCAGGATCTGAGTTTTTACTATTATTTCAAGTAAATAAGGCCCCGTAAACACAAGATTTTCTTCGACAGTTTGAATGCGTTTCAAATACAAACTTTTATTCAGGTATCCAAATCTGAGAAAATGGCTGACAACAATGTACTCCAAGGATTTCGTAAAAGCAGCTAACGAACCAGGAAGCAGGGACCATGTAGCCTTCCTCTTCGCGTTAATGAAGCATAACAAACAGAACCAGACATCAAAATTATAGCACCACCGGTTGAAAGTCACCAGATGACAATAATAAGAGCTTTGGACAAAGCTTGCTTCGTTTTATGGGCATATATTTGATAATAACTGGCTATGGGTATCAAACTCAGGGATACCAACTACTTAAGTAATTAACACAAAAATATGTAAATATCGAATATTCCCAGTAGTCCCCTCCAGACCCGTCCCCCGGGGTGACAGCTGGGAATTGTGTTCCCAGTTGTCACCGCGGTGACAATTCGTGCCGACTGTTCCCTTTGAAAGCTGACCAGAGGGGACAAACGGGAAGTATTTTTCTCAGTTGTCACCGGGGGGGGGACGACTGCTACGATACCTTCTCAGAAAAAAAAACAAATTATAATTAGCATAGATATATTATCCTAATTCCATTGAATATTGAAATTTTTGAAATAGCAACATCTTTAATTAAATAACTGAATGAAATTAATAAAAAAAACCTTGTTTGGCGTAAAGGGCGCGAGCTCAAAATCATGCAATCTTATAATCCTGCATAAATCCGAAGCCAAACATTATCCATTTATGCTCTCATGATTAGCAGAACTACAGAGACCTATGTGACTTTATTTAGATAAATTAAAGCAGTACTACCGAACTGGAATCCGTTAAAATTTAAACAAATACTATGATTATTAAGACCTAAGTATTTCCAAAAAATGTCCAATAGACATATCCTCATGCAAAAATTCCATCTGCATTTCCTGTATAAATTCGTCCTTGAGCACATATTTATTTTGCCTTTCTTTGAATTTTTTTAATTTGTTTTTCACTATTGTGTTCCGAACTACGGCTAATGATGCATCCTTTTTTAAAATGTTTATTAAATGGATAATGTTTGGCTTCGTTTTTCCTACTTCCCGATTCAATTTATTGTGCCACCCCTCTAAACAATTAGTTGTACGATGCTGACTTCCGTAAACATTCCAAGTTGGTATAAAATCTTCTTTTAGCCATTGTTTTGTCATATAGGCTCGAAATTTTATCATGTTTTCATCATCTGTTTGCTTTCGAGTGATATATGACCAACCATTTATGACTTCGGAAGGTGGTACTAAAGGGAGCACTGCGCTCAATGCAACTTCCCGGATTATAAGATTGCGTGATTTTGAGCTCGCGCCCTTTACGCCAAACTAGGTTTTTTTTTTATTAATTTCATTCAGTTATTTAATTAAAGATGTTGCTATTTCAAAAATTTCAATATTCAATGGACTTAGGATAATATATCTATGCTAATTATAATTTGTTTTTTTTTCTGAGAAGGTATCGTAGCAGTTGTCCCCCACCCCCGGTGACAACTGAGAAAAATACTTCCCGTTTGTCCCCTCTGGTCAGCTTTCAAAGGGAACAGTCGGCACGAATTGTCACCGCGGTGACAACTGGGAACACAATTCCCAGCTGTCACCCCGGGGGACGGGTCTGGAGGGGACTACTGGGAATATTCGGTAAATATGTACTTCAACAAATATTTTTTCAGTGAGATCTACAAGATCAACTTAGTAAACCAATTAATAAAATAAAAAAATCTAAGAGTGGAATTGCTTTTCAACATCCTAATTGCTTCTGTGAAATCTTATTCAAGGGACTCCACATAGAATTTTTAGTTCTCCAGTAAAGAAGTGAAGGCCTTGCTTAATTTCTTAATCATAATTAATCACTTTAATTAACTTTCTTAGTAGTACATATAAGCTACTAATAAAATTAAATGAAGTGATATTACAATTATTATACTGAAAATTTTTTTCACCGGTCACATGAATGGAGATATTATGACCCTTTAAGTTTGACATTAAAAGACAGTAAATAAGAATCACAGGTTTTTTTTATTTCAATAACTAAAAAGAAATGCAAAGAATTTTCCAACTTTACACTCCAGTAACGTCTAAGGCTACCATGTGGATAACTTTTAATGAGAAAATTAATGATTACAAAAAACGTTACACATTTAAACATTTCCTATAAGTCTTATGAAGTCTCTCGAACGCCCGCACATATTTCAGAACATTAATAGCACTTAACGATTAAAGTACACATACAATACTCGAGTTATCATCCACAAAGGTCCGTTCAGTCATACTTAACACAATAATATACAACGATGTAGTCAATCTATGGAATCAGTTGAAGACTTGAGGCAAACTCGTCGCGTCGGATTGCGGCCGGGCGTCTCCGTCAGCTGTCGCACGTTAGTCTTACGGTACAGCGCGCGAGGCGGCCATTAGCCGTCCTCTTTCGGAGGTGTGAACCAACCTGCAAATTTTAACACATGCCATTAGGTATTTCAACATTTTCATTGGAACTTTTTTAATCCTGTATTTGAAATGTTATTCTTTTATGAAATAAAAGATCTAAACATATTTTTGCGTAGCAATCGTTTTGTTTGTAATAGGGATGTTACCACATTTCACTATTTATTTTGCAATATCTAATGTGTTGGTTTGTTTACTGTTAATAAAAATAAGGGCATGTTCAACCACTTCAGCTGATTTAAAAAAGAAGACATGTAAAAATTGCGTGAAATTGATGGGTCATCGCCCAAATATTCAGTTATTCTCTTTTTTTTTGTGGGGAAACGCATTTTTGCCTACCTGGGGGATAATAAGTGCTGCCGCCAAGGTTATGTGGGACTCCACGACAAGAATCCGCAACTACCACCACTACTACACCTTGTGGACTAAAACCACCTCTTTCTATGAATGCTCGTTGCTTTACTTCCACAGCGCGACAGGAGTCGATCTTTTTACCCCAGATACTTTTTTGAACATATGTTTCCCGGAATTTCCCCTTGGCTGAATTCTTCAAAGGGGCAGTTCCGAATAACCGTCTATATTCCTTTGACAATCACAGAGAGACTTTCATAAAACAACCCATACCATTCTTCTCGTGTATCTGCACGAGGCACTTGAAGCTCTGCTGCGCGCGCGCGAGACTGTACTGCGACTGCGACACCACCTTCGTCGCTCCGAACTGTATACGCGCTTTGCCCTTGACGAGGGTCGCGGCGATCTGCATGATCACCGCCTCCACCGTGTAAGCTGACGACCAGCCCTGCTTCGTGAGGAGCTCCATGCATATCGCGCCGCCGACTAGCACGTAGCCTCCTGGGGGATTGGAAATATTCAAAATATTATTTGGCAAGAATGGTGATCTAGGCAAATCCACAACAATTTAACCTGAAGATATTTAGGTTAGATTGTTTTTGATATATTAACATTTAAAAAAAATATATAATAGCTGCAAGCATCACACCAATAGTGCAGGCAATGAAGCATTTTGGGTCCGAATTTTTTTACTGTGAACCGATTTGCATGAAATTTTGGAATTAGTTTCATTGCACCCTTCAATTCAAAAGTGAAAATGATTTGAATGCCGCAACTACCCCTGGAGTGGTTTCCACCCCATCTCGGGGGTGAGTATTCTTTTTTTAAGATAACCTCTGATATCGATAGGAAGACTAATTTTAAGCAAAAAATCATCTATAAAGTTTTTCGATAAATCTAATACTTTTCAAGTTATTGGCAATTGAATATTCGCAATTTTGTCACGTTTTTCATCGGTTTTTTGCAAATATCTCCAAAAATATAACTTTTATCGATAATGTTATGAGGAACAAAATTGTGGCAGGTAAAAAACTAAACAATTTTGTTTATTATAACGTATTCTAAGTGCAACATTAAGTTAGATATTAAAGATCAAAGCCGTTTTTTATTTTGTCTGCATTTTAATCGATGTGGTCAATGTCATCTAGCGGCGAGCAGATGCATTTTATGCATTCTTATAATTAAGAGTTTTGTAGTGCTTGAAATAAGCTTTCAAATGAGTACAATTAAAAGTCTTTTGCACATAAAATAAGTAAGCTGTATTACAAATAAGAGGAGCATCCAATATTTTTTCTTTTAAAACAATGGGTTTCATAAGTGCCATTTCCACCAGAATTGAAATTATTCGTATTCCGCCAAGAATTAACTTTATTATGAAGTGTTTGATAAATTGTATCAGTTTGGCTGCTTTAGGACACATATTTTTCAAAATAGACAGGATTAAAATAAAAATATAAAATCTCATATTTTAAAAAATCCCACCTTCTTTTCATAATATCTCAAAAATTACGATAGATGCGTATAAAAGTGTAGGGATAAAAATTTTTGGTATTTTTCTGACAAAAAATTGAGTAATTTTGTTATTTCTGTTAAACAAAAACTGACGGAGATATGATTATTTAAAGAGCGCGTGGCAGCGGCAATCACAGCCTCTCTTAAGCCCTTTAACCCTTCACCGTTTTCGAAAAATTTTTTTAATTATATATTGCAATAAAGAATGTTGTAGTTCTTCTAATTACCTTTTCAATGCTGTTTTAGAAATTGTGATAGCATGAATAGCTTGGAAATGGCACTTGTGAAACCCATTGATTTACAAGAAAAAGCATTCGATGATCCTCTTATTTGTAATACAGCTTACTCATTTTACGTGCAAAAGACTTTTAATTGTACTCATTTGAAAGCTTATTTCAAGCACTACAAAACTCTTAATTACAAGAATCCATAAAATGCATCTACTCGCCGCTAGATGATATTGACCAAATCGATTAAATTGCAGACAAAATAAAAAACGGCTACGATCTTTAATATATATCTTAATATTGCACATATAAAACTTTAAGATAAACAAAATTTATTTAATTTTTTACCAGCTACAATTTTGTTCCTTATAAAATTTTCGATAAAACTTATATTTTTGGAGATATTTGCAAAAAACCGATGAAAAACGTGACAAAATTGCGAATTTTCAATTGCCAATAACTTGAAAACTATTAGATTTATCGAAAAACTTTATAGACAATTTTTTGCTTAAAATTAGTAATCCAATCGATATCCGAGGTTATCTTAAAAAAAAAATACTCACCCCCGCGATGGGGTGGCAACCACTCCAGGGGTAGTTGCGGCGTTCAAATCATTTTCACTTTTGAATTTAAGGGTACAATGAAACTAATTCCAAAATTTCATACAAATCGGTTCACAGTAAAAAAAATCGGAGGTTGGACCATATTTTTCGCTTCAATGACTGCGCTACAAAAGATAGACGGATATTTAATAGATTAAGATAGGTAATACAATGGATTAAAAAAAATACTAATTTTAATTAGTTAATTCCGGCCTGTACGAGGGGTGATCCAAAAGTAATGATAATCAATATGAAATAAAGGTATTTGATCTAAAAAAAAAATTTATTTCTCTACATAGTCTCCTAGCAAGTCAATGCACTTAGTCCATCTTTTCTCTAAACCGATAATTCCTTTCAAAAAAAAATCTTTGCCTTGACCCTCCAAAAACGCCTCTACTGCAGTCATCACCTCGCTATTGTCCTCAATTTTTTTGCCCCGGAGGTGTTCCTTGAGTCGGGGAAAGAGGTAGAAGTCACTAGGGGCTAGATCTGGCGAGTAGGGTGGGTGTTCGAGCAATTCGAATCCCGTTTCTCGAATGGCAGCCATCGCAACGGCTGCTTTGTGAGCCGGTGCGTTGTCTTGGTGAAACAACACTCCCGCTCGGAGTTTGCCTCGTCTTTTCTCTTTGATGGCCTCCCGTAATCTTCTTATTTGGTCTGCATAGTAAGTGCCCGTAATAGTGGTTCCCTTTTCCAGGTATTCCACCATAATTATTCCTTCAGCATCCCAAAAGACTGACGCCATAACCTTTCCTGCGGAACTTGACACTTTGAATTTCTTCGGCGTCGGAGAAGAGGCTCGTTTCCAAGTCATTGACTGTTGTTTGGTCTCCGGATCAAAATGGTGGATCCAGGTCTCGTCCATGGTGACGAAACGTGACAAAAAAATTTCTTGATCAATCTGGAACTTTTCGAGATTTGCCTTCGAAATGTCAACTCGTTTCTTCTTTTGCTCTTCGGTTAACATTCTCGGTACCCAACGCGCAGAGACCTTTTTCATATGCAGTTCGTTCGCAAGGATTCTTTGAACACTGCCATATGATGACCCTGTGACCTCAGCCACATGCCTTATGGTCACTCTTCGGTCTGCCAATACGACGTCCTCGACTTTTTTGACATTTTCTGCAGTGAGGGACGTGGACGGGCGGCCCTCGCGGTGTTCATCTTCTGTTGATGTTCTGCCCAGCTTGAACTCCTTTGCCCAGCGTGCAACTGTGGAATATGGAGGAGCAGAGTCCCCCAATGTTTCCACTAGGTCACTGTGTATGTCTTTCGTAGACATTTTTTTCAAATAGAGGTACTTAATGACAGCTCTGATTTCGTTTTTCTCCATTTTGATGTTTACTCTCCGACTGTCCGTATTCAAATGAATGTACCTCCCTGTATTCCTGTCCTATTTATATGATTTTTTTATGCTGAACTAGTGGATAAATGAGGCAGCAAAAAAATATTTTTTTAAATTTTTATCCGCTCTGGAAATACCCGATTATCATTACTTTTGGATCACCCCTCGTAAGTTCATCTTTGTTTTCAGAGCTCTTTTGTCCTTTGCCTGATCGTCACGGTTATACAGATTGCCATCCCAATCAATTACGCATGCTACTCTTTTTTTTTAACCTTTTGAACGCCAGTACTAAAACGCATCGGCGCCCTTCCCACGCCAAGCCATAAATTCAGAGCAAATACCTACAAATAAAATAGGGATGCCAACGATGTTATCGATAAGTTGTCAATAACCGATTTAATCTCTGCTAATCGTCACATATTTTCGAAATAAAATATCGATGGTTATAATGTCAAAGGGCTTAAAGGACATTTTGGCGAAAATGACTTTTTGATACAGTCCTATAGAGCTTTTTGAGCTCTATCGATTGGTATACATAAGGTTTTTCTATTCCCAATATTGAGCAAGATATTCACGGTCAAAAATCAGCCATTTTTGCACTTTTGGATTAAAGGACAGAACAATAGTTTTCTGGCCTTTACAGCCTACACACGTATAATTTTAATCGCACCTGTTAGGCTTAAAGGACACAGTTAGCCTAGCAAAATTATTTTCTTAAGGCTTAAAGGACATTTACTGCTACTGTTGTATTCAATTAGTATCCTTTAAGCTAAATTTTTGTAGGTCATATTTCATCTTTTAAGTGACCATGGTGCAATAAAATGTATGAAGTTTATATTAAATTTATATTTTTTTCTATCTGAGGGAGTATTATCTATCATTATAACTTATATGCATACTTGTGTGATATGTATATATACTATATTTTTATTTTTGTTCCTGCAATTTAAGATTTAACTTTAGAAGTTTTATATTTTTGTATATTTTAATATCAAGAAATAGCTTGAAATAAAGAAAATATATTATAGAATAATATATTTTCTCTCAGTTGTCACAATTGCCCCATATTGAATCTGTGAAAAAGAAGACAATGCCAATCATTGTAGGGGAGATGGAGTTTTTCTGTTTTGCTCGCGTCCATCAACCAAATATGGAAATTTATATTCCTAAAAGCATTCCAAACGATATAAGCTAAGGCAGTATAGCTATAACCTGAGTCAAAACTGAATGTGACGTGCTAGAACTTTTGCACTTCCATTGAAAAATGTATGAAGCAAGGAGTTCTACGCTGTCCCACTCAGTTCGGACTGAGTTTACAGCTATACTGCCTTAGCAAATATCATTTTTAATGCGTTTATTCTATAATATGATGATTTATTCTATATATGACAATATTAAAAATTGCTGTTAGTAGCCACCATGTTCAAAACTTCCTCTGGAGTAAACTGCCTCCCTCTCCCCTACATGATAATTTGATGGACTAAAAACTGTCAAAATTTATGTTTGCAGTGACTACCTATAGTAGTGGTAATGAGTAAAACTCAATTTCCAAAACTCTGTGCAATATATGAAAGAGATTTACAATAAATAGTGAGAATAGAGTAGTAATACCGTCGTTAATGCGTTTCTATTTATATTTCAACTTCTCAATAATTATTACAATTTCAAAAAGAAAAACGTTTTAAGGGACAAAATTATGTTTGGACCATTTAAAAGCAGTCCTTTAAGCCATAGTCGACAACTACTAGATAAAAATGTTAAGCTTAGAGGACAAAATGTTAAAATTACAGTTCTTAAAGGACATCTATTTTAGAAACTAAGCTATCTGGATTGTATTAGACGGTCGCATACAGTTCGGCTTGAAAAAACAAAATCAATGGTCTTTAAGCGAAAGCGATAGCTTTAAAGACAAAAAAGTTGTGTTAGTTTTTCTACTTTTTTTGTTTTTTGGCTCTCCTGAAAAGTGGAGATTTGTCCTTTAAGCCCTTTGACATTATAACCATCGATATATTTTTTTGATTTCGTATTATTTAACAGCAGTTACAAAATTCTATACAAAGTAAAAGTAGACATTAGAACTACAAACGAATAAATCAGGTAATAATAAGATACATCACTAATCTCGTTCGTGTAGGCATTCGCTGTCGGGAAGACCCGACTCTGGCGTGGTTGGCACGACCTTTGACAGCTTTCTTGCGTGCGAGGTAATGATGTGACATTTCAAGTAAACTTATAATTATTATTATAAATTATAGACAACAAGGTAAAGAAAGGGTTGTCTATTAGAGTACTAATTAATTACTTAGCTTTAGTTGATTTTCTCCGTTTTTACTTAAAGAGGCCTGTTACATCTCGATCATGATTTTTGCGTAAAATGCCCCTTTTCACATTTTATAGTAATTTTCCAGTTGTATTTATCGTTTTTATGGAAATAGGATAATAAATTCATGCTTAGTATAACAAATTTTCACTCTGCGAGAAAAAGCTGAGTTCGGACGGCCGGCACATATTTTGTAGTAATTTTGCAGTTGTATTTATAGTTTTTATCGAAATAAGATAATAAATTCATTACAAAATATTATGAAGTAACAATTATTCTGGTATAAATTTTGTTCAATAATATTATCGTATAGGTGAGATTCACAGCCATTTTTATTCATATTACACTCCCCGTTATAAATTATAATAGGATAGGACATCACTAGCAGTCTCCCGTAGCGCTAATGACGTCACCGCTTGACGTGTCTTCCCGACTGTGGCGTACATGTAACTGTCTATGCGCTGTTCCGTAGGGATGCGCGAGAGTGAACAGTTAACTATCGATCGATAGATATAAATAGTAATCATTTTTCAATAATTTCATAAATATTACGCATTAAGAATATTCAGATACGAATAGTTGCTATTAAAAAATAATTATCGATGTAGTAGTAAGCTGCTTTCAATAAAATATTTCATAAATTCAAAATTTAATTTACCTAACTTACCCATCACTACCTGTCGTGTCTTGCCGACTGTGGCGTGAGGAGAACACCATTTCGGTTAGCAATATTTAGTGATATTTTTTGCTAGTGAAATGTAACTGATGGATATATCTTCGTGCCATTTTACAATACATCATTAAAGTACTTTTAAATAATAGGAAAAAGAAACACAGAAAAGTTGATTTAGTATGTTTATTTTGTGTTTTAAAAATGTCGTTTTCTCGTCGGCTATACACGACGGTGGCGTGTTGGGCACTTTTTCATTTGTCGTCCAGTGCCGACCGTGGCGTTCATAAGGTTAATGAAGAAAATTATTTATGCTTTGTCAAAGAATCACTTGGACAAAGAGTACTTTTCAAATTATCTCTAGTAATTAAAGTCTTCGTGTCATGAAGGTAAAATATAGAAATACAATTATTTATTCATAGGCAGGCAGTGATAACACTGATGGTAGCCTGTTTCCTAACTATTCCCACCTCGTGGGTTAACTTTTTCCAGTTAAATATTTGTCTAATCTGTTCTTAAATATATTTGTGTTCTGTGTGCAGAAACCACCTCTGCCTTACCACCTCATTGTTGTCCAAAACTCAATATCTCTGGACATATTATGTAGAATGACTTACTGCTAAATTTTAACAAGATAGTACAATCACATACCTGATATAATAGGATATACAACACGAACAAACGGTGGTTCGAACGGATATGTCTCCTTGAACATAATGTTGAGCAGGATGGAGTCTTTGCCCTCTCTCTCTTTCAGGAGCAGCAGGTCATTGTGCAGCGGACTGTCCGGGTCGACTGACCGTAGCCTGATGTTCCACTCGTATAGCGAGTCATTTACTAGTTCTGTGAAGAAAAATAATATAAAATTAATTTATCAATACATATATATGATAGTGTTTTGTACAGGATTGTAAAGTATCCAACACAAGGGTTTTTCGGTATGAATTCTGTATTCTGTATGTCGCGGTTTATAGCCATACTAGTTTTAATTCGTCAGGTATTTTCTTTTTATAAATCTAACATTCAATTTCAAAGCCTGATGATCAATCAATCAATCAATCAAAATATACTTCATTCAAATATGCCTCATAAAAGCACTTAAGAATCGTCAATAATAATAAAAAACAACAAATTGAATCTACCACCGACTTCGGAATGCAGTCATCTACCGAGAAGAAGCGGCAAGAAACTCGATAGTTGCTCTTTTCAATCGCCAAGTTTTGTTACAATATTTGTCCAATAAGTTTATATACTTGAACTTGTTCTAGTACTAGGCCATACAGTTACCTCTTTCAGGTACAGAATAAAAATTATTAAATAGATATGAACAGATTGAGTCCCAGTCGACCAGTCCCCAAAGGTGGCACCTGTTCACAAGTATGACGTATGTGTCAGCCATCATCTCACTCAACCATTTTAGAGGGAATGAAATGACCCGCCACATAGCGCCACCACCCCAGAGACATTATAGTGAGCATGACTACCGAGACCCAGGCCATCCAACCAAAAACTGGAAAAACAAAATTTAAAGTACATACAACTACATTGTAGGACCCAGTGTACATACTCCATTTTAAAAGTATTTTACATTGCTAATGTTTCTTACATACCTAATTTATATAAACTGACAAGATATTCCTTTTTTTACTTCCACACACATTTATCATTCAAATAATCATTTGTACAATAGTAGCCTTTTTCCATTAACACCTTTTTTATATGATTTTTAAACTTTGCATAAGGTAAATTTACAATTTCATTGGGAATCTTATTATAATAGTGAATACTTTGCCCCACAAACGAACGCGACACTTTCTGCAGCCTAAAACGAGGTAATGCAATTTTGTGTTTATTTCTAGGAAGGAAAATTTATTTAAAAATTAGAGAAGAGAATTTGATATATTTCTATTGGTATAACTCTTAATCTGTTCTGGACATATTTTAATACTTCCTAGCTTACAATTTACTATTTGGATAATGCCTCGAGGGTAAATGTGCAATTAGAAAATCTTTCTTTTGTTTAAGTTTGTTGAGTAAATTCAATTGATGAAATAAATAGAAAGCCCAAACACTCCCTTACTACAAGTGTCTTTGTATTTTTCAACATAGTTCATTGACATCTCCTATATTATAACAGTGCAGCCTTCGAGGGAAACGTCAAGAAATATATGGCGGCGGGCTTGTATGGCGAGGCCAATGGATAGGTTACCGCTTCCCCCCCCCCCCCCCCCCAAAGATTAATCAAGAGATCAAAGTTCATTTATTAATCCCCATTGTAAACTTAGTTTTGCGTCAAAGGGGATTAATGAAGAAAAAGTCACACTAATACACGTTGACAGGGATTAGTGAATTGTCCTTGAAGGCTTATTCCACCTGAATTTCACCCGCGCTGCCTGTCTCGCGTCACTGACCAACTGCACGAGCGCGGACGTATGAATACAAAATCACCCGTAAGGTGCAAAATAAAACTCACCAATAGAATACATGTTGCTTTTGAAGGGGTGAGAGCGGTATATATCCCTGAGCTCTTTCATGAGTCTGTCCGCGGCCTACAGGCTGCCCGAGAGGTAGTCTTGCCGCAGGTGCATCCAGAAGAGTTGAGCCAACATACTGTGCCATTATGTCAAAACTCACCAATAGAATACATGTTGCTTTTGAAGGAGTGAGAGCGGTATATATCCCTGAGCTCCTTCATGAGTCTGTCCGTGGCCTGCAGGCTGCCGGAGACGCTGCCCGAGAGGTAGTCTTGCCGCTGGTTTTGCCGGAGCCGCTCTAACGTCGCTAAGTGTTCCGTTTCCATGTCGTCCTGGAAAGTGTAATGGTTTATTTAGAGACAATAAAAATACTACTGTCCCCTATGAGGCTGGCATAACCACCAAAGGTGGTTGAAGTCTCGTCAAAACTTATATTTTAAAAAATATTACATTTGTATTGACAATATTTATTCATTTTTGGCATTTTGGCGAGCCGTTTGGTGTAATGGTCGAGAAGTCGGGTATTACACCAAAGGTCGCGGGTTCGATCCCCGCACGGTACAAACATTTGTGTGCATGAACATGTCTGTTTGTATCGGTCTGGGTGTTTCTATGTATAATATGTATGTATTTACAAAAAAAAAAAGTATATAAGTAATGTTTATCCGTTGTCTAGCACCCATAGTACAAGCTAATGCTTAGTTTGGGGCTAGGTGGCGCTGTGTGAATAATGTCCAGAGATATTTATTATTATTTATTATTATTATTTATTATTTTTCAATAAATCATTATTCCCAGTTAACATAGCTAAAATATTCTAACATGTAGTATACGAAGAATAGTTTTACTCTACTCATGTAAAGTTGCTGTACCAATGAACTATGAGAAAAGGGCACTCTGGCGAGTTCGCAGAGTTCGAGTGGATACCGCGTTTCATCAAGCGACTTAGTAAGAGTAGTGTAAGGCGCCCTGTGCCCAGGCGGAGTGTCAATTTGCGAATAATGACTAGCAGGAGATGAACGTAGGTTTCCGAGTATTAAACTAAACGGTTCTCCATAAACAGGCCTATATCCAGCAGTGGACGGCGATAGACTGATAATAAACCATCAGAAGGAGTTCTAGATAAGAGCGCGGTTGGTCGACTACTATTATAAAGGCGAAAGTTTGTATGTATGGATGTATGGATGTTTGTTACTCTTTCACGTAAAAACTAATAAATGGATTTGAATGAAACTTTACCACAATATAGCTTATACATCAGAATAACACATAGGATATTGGAAATCGAAATCCACGCGGACGGAGTCGCGGGGGCGGCCGCTAGTATTCTTATAGTTCGAAGTTTACTTAGTCAAAGAGCGTCGTAGAAATCTCGCTGAGGGCGCTGATAGAGCTACAACCGGCTCTGTAAACTGAGGGTTTGACCGTACTTTGTTGCTCCGGCCGGCGTCGTCCACCATCTCGAGGGGCAGGTCGTCCTCGCCCTCAGAGTCGTCTTCCTCCGCCGCCATCTCCTCGTCCTCCTCGGTGCCGGACTCTGCGCCGTTCGACGTCACGCTTGGCACTCTGGAAACGATAGCAGTCATGTTTAATAAATATAAAATAAACAAAATATCTCTGGACATTATTCACACAGCGCCATCTAGCCCCAAACTAAGCATTAGCTTGTGCTATGGATGCCAGACAACGGATAAACATTACTTATAAACTTTTTTTTGTAAATACATACATATTATACATAGAAACACCCAGACCGATACAAACAGACATGTTCATGCACACAAATGTTTGTACCGTGCGGGGTTCGAACCCGCAACCTTTGGTGTAGTAGCCGACTTCTCGACCATTACACCAAACGGCTCGTCAATAATAACATAACATAAAGAAACTATTACACAAGTAAGTACAACAATAACATTTTTTTACGTTGTAGTGTGGCAAACAAACATGGGGATCACCTGATGATAAGTGATCAATGATCAGTGAGCTCAAGGGTTGCAGATGTGTTGCCTGCCTTTAAGACCCCATCCCCTCCCAAAGCTTGAGCTTTAATTACATAAGTAAGTACTTTAGGAAGGAAATGTGATTAGGAAGATGGGAAGCAGCAGCAGCGTTTCTGTAGGAAATGTTTACCATACTGCGGTCACCAACACCCATCTAACCAACGCGGTGACCAGGGGAATATAGACAGGGAGGAGCGGTGCGACGTCTAAGGACTATTAAAGGCGAATAATGACTATGATTAATAACATTACGGTGTCGCGGTCAACAGCTGGTCAAAAATTTAATTTCATAATTTTTGACCAAAGTTGCCGCCGTTTGCCACCAGAGTATAACTACACCTATATTTTTTTCTATTCTTTGCCTCTGCCTAGTTTGTTCTTAAGCCACAACGCGGTTATACCGTTTCTTTTTCTTGAAATACAATACTGCATTGTGTAATTCCATAACATTATGGATACGTCACGCAAGGATAAAGATACTTATGAATGAGTAAGAAAGATAAGTTTAGTTGGAATTAAATATGAATAATATCCTTTGTCTAAATAAATGTCAATAAGTCATGTTACCCCGTTTCAAGAATACACTTTCGTTTTTTGCAAAATAGGACACAAATAGATCGTTTATTTCAGGTTAGCCTTGACAATGAGCGTCCAAAGAGACCTATTACATTAAGGAGCACTTATGTGATTAGATTTCTAGTATGTGGGTGGGGTGTTCCTTGAACATAAAGTTTCTATAAATTTTCTATAATAAGTAGCCAGGTAAGGAGCACCCAGCATTTCAGAGCCCATTTAATACAAGCAAAAGAAAAAACTCATGGATATATTTTCTTTACAAGTACCTACTTCAAATAGACCAAGGTACCAGAAGTAAATACTTAAACACATAATCACAGAACGACAACAATTAAAGTAATAGTCCCCATTCAAACAACATCAAGGCGATTACTGTAGAAACTATGACGTCGGCTTGTTATTTGACGCAACGTTATTCAATTGATACTTTGCTAGGTAATTTCTTCATTGAGAAGCAATTTTCCAGCCTGGTTCTAGGCTTAAATTGTCAACTCATGGATAGTTAAGATTGTTTGAATCTGAACGTGTGCACTTACGAAATGTAGTGTTTCACTCCTCTTACTGATTGGTGTAAAAATGTTTTTGTCTCAGAGTTAAAAGGTGTCCGAGCCATTATATTCGTTTTTAGGGCTTTTCCAAAATCAGGAACAAACAAATTCTCAGATAAATTGGACATAAGTTAATAATTGAATATGATTGACTTGTTGAAAATGAGTTACTGACCACTGAAACCCCACTCCCTTTTCTTGCTAGATTGTAGGCTGAATCTTTCCACCCCTAGAGAACCTTTCATGACAAACCAAAATTGTGGCTCAAGTCATAATGTATTAGCAAGACAAGTCTAGTATTGATTGTACACTTATCTGACATGTATATATTTATTATTTTGTACAATCAATACAAAGAAAGCAGCAAACTCATCATAATCAAGAAGTAATAATGCCAATTAGATTTAAACTTTTAATTGATTAAGTAACTCCACCTATCAAATAAGCCTTTTATGACACAGATCGTGGATATGAACATAATTATAAGTTGATGTTTAATCTAGCATTGTGTAAGATGGTTTACAAAGGCTTTGTTCTGATAAAGTTCACATGGAAGTTTAATGACATCCTTATCTGTTTACTGCACCTATTACATCCATTGAAAACATTTCAGACACAAATACAGCTGTAAAGTGAGCAGATGTCAATAATAAATTCACTATGTAAACCCAACACTTGTGCAGGCTAATAATAATTCTGTTTGCATGATAAGAAAAAGTTTTCATTGAGAAAACATTATTTATTATAAGTAAATTTACCAGAATTATCTAATGGGGAAAAATTATGGCTTGATAAAGGGACCTCAATGTGTGTCTTGTGATGAGGACAGAGACTATTACTACTACTACTGACTACAACTACTTTGAAGTATGAATCCCATACCATAAAGGAGTATTATCATATCATTAAGCCATATTCAAATAGATTAAAAAAAAACTTCACTGTCAATTTAGAAAAATATTCAACCAGCAATGATGCCAAAGACCAAAAACTAGATTTTACTTCACGATTGGAAAATCCAGCGGAAGTACTGGTAAAATATATATAGTATAGTGGCCGCCCGCGACTCCGTCCGCGTGGATTTCTTTTTTTCGAAATAAAAAGTAGCCTATGTTCTGTCTCAGGGTCTAAAGATTGTCTGTACCAAATTTCATCAAAATCGGTTGCGAGGTTTAAGCGGGAAAGCGTAACAGACAGACAGACAGACAGACAGACAGACAGACAGACAGAGTTACTTTCGCATTTATAATATTAGTTGGGATTCAATAATAAAATGATGTATAATGATTAATGAGCATTGTATTAAAATTTTAACACATAAATGCTGAAACATTATACCAGCTAGTTCTTGAATTCACTTTCATAATAGTATGTAGAAAACAGTTATTCAAAATTGCACTGTATAGTCTTACCTATCATTATGATGGGGACTAACTTCAATAATGGCAGACCTACACACACATAATTAGGCTGTACGATAAAATGTAGAACAGATTACTTTCCACTCAGAGTTGTTTTTTCATAAAAATATTTTAGACAACACACAATCCTTCCTACCTATGGTAAGAAATCAACATTACTTCAACTATCTCATGAAATTATTATTATCTCTTAAGATCTCGAACAGATTTCCATCCAAGTAGTATATGAACAAACTTAACACTTAAGGACGCGCTACTGGGTCCAATGGACCCAGTGCCTTGTATTTTGTTGAAATACTTTAAAACTACGTAGCTTGCGACGATGCCGCTCTTAGTACCTTTCGACGACATAATGAGGCGATAGATCGTCACCTTGGATATCAGTTGGCACACTGCATGCGAGTGCTACGGGCCTGAAAGGTATGTATGGGTCCGTTGGACCCGGTAGCGACTAAATACGTAAGTGTTTTTTTCATCATGTTATTTATGTTTGTTTATTACTTTTGTTACCTAATTTCGTAGAAAATGGCAAGCAACCGGAATTTGAAACTACACTAATTGGAGAATATTATCACAGCATATCAAAACCCGTATCCAACACATATTACTAGAAGTAGAACCAACAGAAACATCCACCGCACGGGAAGGGCCAACGGGTTGACGAAAAGTACGTTGCAGTCTCTGTAACTGGAAGAAAGACAGGAAAACCAAGGTTTTCTGTGTAAACTGTAATACACCAGTTTATGGAGAACATATGGAACAACTTTGTGCTAATTTTATATGTTAATTTTATAAAGGTAAATGCAGAACTGTGATGGAAAATTTATTATACACCAAAAAATATAAGTTGATTTTGAAAGTTGATTTTGCGAGTTCCTATGAAAATTGATCTCTTAATTACGTTTTGTTTTAGTAGATACATTATAGCAGTATATTAAAGTAAAAAAGAATTTGGAAAAAATATATATTTACAGAATTTACAACTTTTTGTTTAACATTAGTCATAAAACCATGCCAAAATTCGTTTTATTTTTGTGCTGATTCTTTGATTAAGTTAAACAATAAATATTAGTATTTGACTTAACATTTGTTTATATTTTGGTCATTATTTACGATATTTAAAAACATCAACGACTTTCATTGAGAAGTTTTAGAATAAACACATAATATTTTCTGGGTCCGCTGGACCCGGTAGCGACTGTTTGTGTTCCAAATTGAAGCGCGCGTCCTTAAGTGTTAAAAGATTCACCCCATTATCTATATCTTACCTTTGTTGTGGGGCAGGATGAAGAGGTAACGATAATGAGTCCAAATCTGGAGGCTCTGGCACACCATGTAATTTGCATAGTTCTCTCAACAATATGCCCACCTATAAACATTATTATGTTATAGTTAGCTTAGTTGTAAAAGGCAGAATGCTTGAAGGAAAATTTTGATATCATTTATATCATAATAATTGTATCAGAATAGTTTTAATTAATTAGGTATTTTGAGTCATACAAAAGTCTTTACATTAATTCATGTAAAAATATTTTTTTTCACTACATTAAAATATAACAAAATCATTAATTACCTGATTTATAACATGATTGTCTCTGCCTTGTGTGTTAGTGAGAATCTGTACAGCATTTGTCACAATGGGGTCCTCGCTGTCGGCAAACCACACAGGAGGTGTGTTCGGGTATGTCTCCTAAAATAAACAAAATATAGAAAATAATTATGCTGAGCATAGTATCAGCTGCAATAGCTTTAATTAATTCAGGATCCTTAGCTGTCATGATTGTAAAATAACAATTTTCAAAACATCAAGTAAAAATATATAAAAAAAACTCTAGTTATAAAAATACAGGATTCTAAGTATCCGCAAACTAATCTCATATTTTCTTTATTTAACCCTTTAGCACAGGCACTACATTTAATGATTTTTGTTAACCTTTATTTAAAAATCAATACAAATACTAACATTAACAAAAATTAGGACAAAATGTGTTTATTATTGTTGTTGCCAATTTTGCATTTGTTACCATGACTGGTGTGCCAAAAGAGCATAATACACATGTACTATGAAGCATACATTCTTTTACATAACATACTAAAAATAATGTTGTACCTTTATGACATCAGTATGGAATTCACACAATTGGACAACCTTATAATCATATTTATAGGTACACAAATAAGTGTTGAAGTCATAAAACCAATATAAAGTGCCAAAATGAAGCACCATATAATTTTATAAATATATGGCAATAATCATCATCATCATTATCAGTATATCACAATTGCAATATGTGAAACAGCTGTATCACATACAGTTAACACTAGAATATTTCACATTTACATAATACATACACATACTTTTGCACATAAAACATTTTAAAATTAAAAAGATATGAATAAATATCTTTTCATATAACAGTTAATTCTTTTTATTTAATAAAAATCATCAATAATAACTAATGTTGCATCAGTATCACATTAAAATGATATAAAATACAGTGTCAGCCTACTAAAAACATTTTATCATAAAATAATACTATCAAATTACATAAAACTTATTGTAATGGTTCATCACACTCAACAAGGAAAGGGTGTGTTGGAACACAATAGACCAGAGTTGTACAATCATATTGTTTACATTCAAAATCAATAGTAAACAATTATGATAACCAATATGTTTACATTCATATCACATTGCATTCTATAGTAACATGTATCACAAAACAGTTCAAAGAAATCCAGTTTACCACTGGGTTGACAAAAAATGCATCGTTTGGGAACCAACAAAATGTCTACACGACAAAAAGCAGGTAGCAAAGATGACTCAAGTGTCTTTGTCCTAAAAACGCGACGGTATACCGTTATCCAAACAAAACAGATGTTAGTCAGTATAAAACATAGCTGTAATGCAACGAATACCCTAGATTCGTAAACTTTGAGCTGAAAATGATCGATATGATCGCCATCCGTGTGCGTAAACCAATAATGATAACAGATGGTCCTATATTGACATTTACATCTGATGCAGTATCAACTGGTTTAGCGATTCTACTATCCCTGCAACATTATCCGGGCGAAACCACTCGCTGAAAGTGCATGCCCATGGCAGGGAAAAGTAAATTCACTTCCGTAAACTTTTATTGACAGCCCTGCCCTCATAAACAACGACCCTTTGTCCCAACTAAAGATAATCAATAAACTCACACCTCTGGTCAAACTTCGATTAAAAGCGAACCTAAAGATACAATGGAGTACTTACAGTAATATTTGCATGTATTTCATATTTCTTTCCATTTCTGCCAACGAATCTGCAGGTCAGTTCGTCGACACTAGCAGACATTATCTGAAAACGTTCATGATTTTTTGGAAACACTTGTTCTAAAGTCTTGATTTCTAACTTAAGTGTATTTAAGCAAGCCATTAGTGTACAAAAACACTATTTCTAAACTAAATAACTGATATTCACGATAAAATACATGGGATTAATTTTACGTTCACTGCGCGACCAAGCAAAATGGCGGAACGCAATGGCGGAAATTATTTTGTAATTACTGACAACTGACAAAGAGGGCGCTGGCACGCAATCCTGGAAAAAGAAGTCAACGTGGATTCATGTTCTTAACATGTAAAAATTAAAAATTATTGACTGTATTGATAAATTTTTTATTCGTTTTAGTTACAATTTTGAAGATTTTTTTCACAGTTTTTATAAACATAATGTTCATATCATATTTTGTGAAAATTTTATTCTGGGTGCCCATCATGCTGTATTGATTAAAAAAAAACTAATTTCTTCAAATAATTAATTCATATACATGTAGACTAAATCTACATACACAGTTTAAACATATAACAACATTTAATAAAGTAATAAAAATCGAAGAGGTTCTCAAATGTTTTATTTAAATTCAGTTAAAAAACATAGTTGTTAATTCAGTTTAGTTTTATGTACTTGGTTTTTATTGGTTTTAATAGCTTCTCGAACAATCATTTTATTCAATTTTTTTTAAAGGGTGTCAATTTATATGTTATAGTTTTAAAGTGATAGTTATAGTTTTGAATGATAAGAGATTGTTCTGAAAATCGGTTCAGCAGTTTTTCAGTGTGATTGTTTCGCAAAGAATAAATTTTTTTCCTCTTTATAAAAGTTTTTACTTAAATCCTATCATATAAACCTATCATACTAGTTATACTGCATACTGATACCATACTATACTTAATATTACGGACAAACAAAGTTTCACATTTAAATTTTGTTTGTTTGGATGTTGGTCCGTCAATAAGGCTGAAACTACTGAACAGATTACAGATTTTGATGATTTTTTGTATACAAGTGAGGTATGAGGTGACTTAGGATAAGATAGGATTCTTTTTCCGATTAAATGTTCCCATGGGAACAAACATAAATCTTGATAATGCGGGCAAAGCCGCGGGTTAAAACTAGTAATATACAAATATATAGTGAACAAGACGTGATGAACCGATTTTTGAAAGTGGCAACATTTTTTGGGCCGACTGATGCTGACAGTGACAGAAGACTGACACTGGCAGTCAGAATGGGGGCGTTTGGCAGAAAAAAGCGCTAGGAAGCGCTAACGATTAAATAAGCAAAATGGCGGACTGTGTCAGCGCAACTGAAGCACAGACTGAAGTTAGCAAACATGTCCTGGCCGAAAACTGTACAGTTTGTTTGACACAATCCGCCATTTTGCTTATTTAATCGTTAGCGCTTCCTAGCGCTTTTTTCTGCCAAACGCCCCCAATGACATTAGTTGTTTGTTACACAAAACTTCAATAATTCGTAAACATATTATCATTTTAAATTGTTCTAACTCCATTTATTTAGAATTTAAAAATAGTTGTTGAGTTTCTATAAAATGGGACGAAGCCCTAGTCCTTGCAGAAGTCGCCCATATAAGCGGAAACGTTCACGATCTCGCGATAGAGATCGAAAATATTCAAGAAAAGTTAGTCCATGCACTTCATCCATCGACCAAACAGAATTTAGTTATTTCAATTATAAGAGGGACTTGAATAAAATTATACTCTATAGTAATGAAAGTAATACTGTGGTAAATAATTTAGAAGATTTTTGGATATTTCTAACTAAGTATGAAGCCACTTTGAAGAAAGCTGGAAAACCAATTCTTGTTTGTGATGATGAAGAAAAGGTGGAATTAAATGATATTGGTGTTCCCAGTTCCTTCTCCAAGTTCCACTGTATTAATTTTAAAACAAACATCAAGTTTGTAGACACAGTTGCGGATGATCGAGACAGGAGAAAATTAAATAAAAAGATTTTTGATTCATTTCTGAATGTTGTGTCAATTTACATAGATTTCAAGAATAAAGAAAAGTTTGAAAAGTTAAGGAAGCTTAGGAAATGTCAACAAGAGTTGCCTGTTGCCAAATTCAGGTAAGATCTTTAAGATAGTTATAATTTATTTGGAATTTTAATTTGACCAAAAGTTTGAAAAATCTATTTGTGTTGTTCAATTTAGGTAGATTTTCAACATTTTTGTTTGTATAAAATTGGATAACTGTTAAGCTGCTAAACTGTAGGTTCAATTGTTATTTTATGAATTTTCAGAAATGAAATTGTATCAGCTGTTCAAAATGAGAGGGTGGTTATAGTTGCCGGAGATACAGGTTGTGGAAAGTCTACACAAGTGCCTCAGTACTTAAACTCAGCAGGATTTACAAATATTGGTATGTATTTATTTATAATTTTACAAATCATTTATGTTTCGATAAATATTAGTGATCAAAATAGAGAAAATTATTTGCTGATAAGAATATCAAAGGAAATTGTGGTTTATCTAAATCGATACTAATATGTAAAGCTGAAGAGTTTGTTTGTATGTTTGTTTATTTGTTAGAACGCGCTAATCTCAGGAACTACTGGTACGATATGAAAAATTATTTTTGTGTTGGATAGTCCATTTAACGAGGAAGGCTTTTGGCTATTGGAAATCGAAATCCACACGGACGGAGTCGCGGGCGGCCGCTAGTTTAAGATATTTAAGATGTGATGGTGTTTATCCTCTAACTGGAATGCTTTCCGAGATATTTTTTTTTAATATAATTTGAGAGTGTGTCTTGTAGGATGCAGATTTTTTTTTCTTTTATTTATCCTCTTGTATTTAATATGGATGATATATCTATGACATATAATAAATAAATATTTTTTTGAAATGGTTTGATAATTTAATTTCTGTACAGCATATTATAGTACACATTTAAAATTTTATTTATCCTTTTATTACAGCTTTCATTAATATGTTTTAATTCTCTTTATAGCTTGTACACAGCCAAGAAGAATTGCCTGTGTATCTCTCTCTAAGCGAGTTGCATATGAAATGCTTGCACAGTTTGAAAGTAAAGTTGGATACCAAATTAGATTTGAGAAGAGTAAGACAGCGGATACTAAGATATGTTTTATAACTGAAGGATTGCTGCTGAGACAGGTAAATAGTGTTTGTTTAACTATTTACATCCTCTAAACTCTCAACTATCTACATGTGTTGGTCAACATTCAATCAATCAACTTATTGCCATCTTCTGATCAAACGTAGGCCCCATCCAAAGTGCGCCAGCCATCCCGGTCCTGTGCAATACATATCCAAACCAACATTGTTGTTTCTCTATTTCAAAAGAGTTGGGAGTAAAGATCACAGCCAATTTCTACCCATGGGATCAATTCTGTTACTAATTTGTTGCCCACAAAATGTTGATAGCAATTATGTAATATGATTATGCAACCATGATATAAAGTGTGTTTTCAATCAAGATATGGCTTCAACTGTTATATGCGCTATTTGAAATAGCCTTGGAGCGCATGGTATGCTTTGACTAAGTTCCTGAATTAAAAAGCTCAGTAATTACATTGGAGCTACTTTTGACTGACCTCCTTAACCCATAAGGAAACAGACAGGAACCAGACAGGAAACCAGACAATTTGGATCATAGTCGGGACCAATGGCTTAACGTGCCTTCCGAATCACGGAATCAACATTCAAGCCTGCAATGTCCTACCTAACAATACTGAGAAATCGACACTAAGTGGTGGTCTTCACCCCGTGACTCGAATCCACGACATACATGGTTAGAACCATGGAGGCAGCTGCTCTTTGTCATTTACATTTTTAGGTAACAAATAGTTTTTTATGTTTTCCAGATGTCATCAGAAAACCTTCCGAGCTATGACGTCATTATTCTAGACGAGATACACGAGCGTCATTTAATGGGAGATTTCCTTCTCGGTGTTTTGAAGTGCCTCATACATACTCGAAGTGATATTAAACTGGTGCTCATGTCCGCTACAATAAATATTAAGTTGTTCGAAAATTACTTCTCTGCTGAATCTGCGGCTGTTATAGAAGTAAGTGTTTTTATTAATGTCAAAATGTAATGTGTTCATAAAGCTATTTTTGTAAAATATTTCCAAACAGTAATGTTGTTTAGGGTCCTTCCTAGTTAACTATGTAGATGCACTGAAACTTTCATCTTTCTTCCAAAAATCTATACATGTAGATATGATACAAGCAAAATAAAGTATAAAATTAAGTTTTGTATCTGCATACACTTAAATGATAAAGAGATAAACTTTAATAAATATTCTTTCCCTATGAGTAACATATAGGTAAGGCTAAATTTTATGTTAGAAATAATAAGGTCCGAAAAACCCAAATATCCTAAGTGAATTATTCGGTTTTTTGGACACACGGTGTATATAAAATCAACCAGAGAGTTCACTTATTTTGCGTGTGCTGCCTTAACTGTTAAAGATAGAACCATGAAATGTTCTAATTAATTGTAGAGCTGATTATCTACAAAAAACTCCGACATCGACGCGAGCGGAGCCTCGGGCGACCACTAGTAGTTTACATATTTTTTTTCATGTTGAACATTTTAAATAATCATATGAATCCTTTTACAGGTCCCGGGAAGACTGTTTCCTATAGAACTTCAATACAAACCAATATTGATTGATGAAAAGCCAACTCGAGACGACAGGCTTGATCCTCAGCCTTATGTTCAAATTATGCAGTTGATTGATAGCAAATATCCAAGTATGTTGGTTAACTTTTACAAGTTTATATATGTCATATCCATTAAACCACTTATATTGTTATGTGGTGATGGTACAAAAAACCTCTTTCGTTCATATGACACGTGACAGCAGGGAGCGTATTCTATTTAAATCTTCTTTAGTTTTTCTTTTGCTTTATTGTATTGTTTTTTGCAGTCTGTTTAAATACGCTCACATTGTTATACCTATTTTGGTATTTCATTTAAACGATTACCCGGCCCAGGTTTAAGTTGTATTTGTAGGGCGTCAGGGGATTGTCCAGTGATAGTTGAATGACTGGAGAGTGACTTAGGCTAATGTTTGTTTCTTTCTATACCCTCTAAAATAGACAGTGGATGTAAGTATGGATCATTCAATATTTATTATTGTTCATGTAATATTTGTAATTCCAGGCGACGAGAGAGGCGACCTCCTGATATTCATGTCAGGAGTTCAGGAGATCACTGCCATAGCCGATGCGGCGCAGCAGTACGCGGAGAAGACGAAGAAATGGATAGTTCTGCCGTTGCACAGTGGCCTGTCTCTTGCAGAGCAGGATAAAGTAAGTGAAATGGAACAGACTTTTTGATTCGGTTAAAATACATGACGTTGGTCTAATTATCAGAATGCGTAAGTCCAAAAAAATCTAAATTTCAATTTTAATATTTGAATGCCATCTGGTACAGAATCATGTAACCTTCATATCGGTAGAACCCTTATTTCAATAAAAATAAGGTTGAATTTGCTTTGGAATCGATGGAACACTCAAAACTTATTACAGAGAATAACAAAAATAATCATATTTTCTTCTTCCTGTAAAATTCACCTAAAAGGAGTTACGCATCGTGATAATTAGACCGACGATGAGTATTACTTGATTTTCTTTAATATTTTTCTTTAACTATTTTCATTTAACTTTTTACAGGTATTTGATTATCCGCCGGAAGGAGTAAGAAAATGCATAGTATCGACGAATATAGCTGAAACCTCTGTCACTATTGATGGTATAAGATTTGTTGTTGATTCTGGAAAGGTAAATATAATTTTAATTTTGGTTTTCAACCCATCAACGACACTCAATGTGGGGCACTGAATTGTACAGGCTATGATAGAAGTTACACGGTATACACAAGACTGGATTTTTATGATTTACTAGCGGCCGCCCGCGACTCCGTCCGCGTGGATTTCGATTTTCAATATCCTATGTGTTATTCTGATGTATAAGCTAATATTGTGGTAAAGTTTCATTCAAATCCATTCAGTAGTTTTTACGTGAAAGAGAAGACATACAAACTTTCGCCTTTATAATAGTAGTAGGATAGGATTTAAAATGCTTAAAGTTTGAAAATAATTAAAATGCCTCGCATTATGTTTCAGGTGAAAGAAATGAGTTATGATTCCACAACTAAAATGCAAAGACTGAAAGAGTTTTGGATTTCACAAGCTAGCGCTGATCAGAGGAAGGGACGAGCGGGGAGGACAGGTAATAATTTGAGATTTTTAATTGATTTTTTGATTTATTGCCCCCTTAATGTGTCTTCAAATATAAATTCTTCTTCCTAGCGTTTATCCCGTTTCTATACGGGGTCCGCTTTGACCATGATCTAGGATTTGGCAAGTTTGGTTATTACAGTGAAGCGACTGCCATCAGACCTTCGAAACCCATAGAGGGGAACCAGACAGATTGGATCATGGTTACACATTCAGATCTAACTGAACTTAATTCAGAAATCACTGAATGTGCAGGTTTCCTTACGGTGTTTTCCCTCACCGCCGAGCTAATGGCACAAATCCACACATAGATTTCGAAAAATCCAGAGGTGTGGGCCCGGATTCGAACCGCGGACCTCACGTATGTGAGGCGCCGTCCGTACCACTAGGCCACCATCGCTCAAATAAAATGACTTCAAATAAAAATAAAAAATAAAAATGCCTCAATGGTTCTAGTGGAGTGCTGGTTTTGTGACCCGGGTCACACAACCGGCACTAATTTGTTCTGCTAATTTGTAGTAGTAGTATAGTAGTATATATAATTTGTTCTGCTAATTTGGTTTGCCTAGAACCTGAGTAATCACCAACCCGCATTTGGCAAGCATGCTGCTAAAGCCAAAAGCCATCTTTGGAACGAAAACACGATTTCAAATGATTATATGTCCTGCAGTAAGACATTAATAGGCTGATAACTAACTAAAATAAAACGTACCACCTTACAACATACCGGATCTCATGAAACAAGAACCGCTCTTCAATCCTTCACATCTTGTATCCACACTGAAAGATAATAGTAGCGACTGATTAAACACTTCTTACAATGAAGACGTATCCATTAACGACTTAAGTAAAAAAAAACCCCATCTCTGGAAGCTTACGTCCAGCAATAGACTGCTAGTCTGGTACAGACTTTGATGACATCAAATCTCCAGGCCCGGGCGTATGCTACCGCATATACTCCGAACAGCAGTTCACCGACATGGAACCGTTCAGCACGCCGGAGGTGTCGCGCGTCCCGCTGGCGGCGCTGCTGCTGCAGATGAGCGCGCTGGGCGTCAGCGACGTGCGGCGCTTCCCCTTCCTCGACGCGCCGCCGGGGGGCGCCGTGGAGGACGCGCTGCTCGAGCTCAAGCAGCACGTGAGTGTGTAGTGCCGTGCTCTGAGGATAGATGGCGCCGGTGACATGCAGCCGAGGTGTCGCTGCTGCTGCAGATGAGCGCGCTGGGCGTCAGCGACGTGCGCCGCTTCCCCTTCCTCGACGCGCCGCCGGGGGGCGCCGTGGAGGACGCGCTGCTCGAGCTCAAGCAGCACGTGAGTGTGTAGTGCCGTGCTCTGAGGATAGATGGCGCCGGTGACATGCAGCCGAGGTGTCGCTGCTGCTGCAGATGAGCGCGCTGGGCGTCAGCGACGTGCGCCGCTTCCCCTTCCTCGACGCGCCGCCGGGGGGCGCCGTGGAGGACGCGCTGCTCGAGCTCAAGCAGCACGTGAGTGTGTAGTGCCGTGCTCTGAGGATAGATGGCGCCGGTGACATGCAGCCGAGGTGTCGCTGCTGCTGCAGATGAGCGCGCTGGGCGTCAGCGACGTGCGCCGCTTCCCCTTCCTCGACGCGCCGCCGGGGGGCGCCGTGGAGGACGCGCTGCTCGAGCTCAAGCAGCACGTGAGTGTGTAGTGCCGTGCTCTGAGGATAGATGGCGCCGGTGACATGCAGCCGAGGTGTCGCTGCTGCTGCAGATGAGCGCGCTGGGCGTCAGCGACGTGCGCCGCTTCCCCTTCCTCGACGCGCCGCCGGGGGGCGCCGTGGAGGACGCGCTGCTCGAGCTCAAGCAGCACGTGAGTGTGTAGTGCCGTGCTCTGAGGATAGATGGCGCCGGTGACATGCAGCCGAGGTGTCGCTGCTGCTGCAGATGAGCGCGCTGGGCGTCAGCGACGTGCGCCGCTTCCCCTTCCTCGACGCGCCGCCGGGGGGCGCCGTGGAGGACGCGCTGCTCGAGCTCAAGCAGCACGTGAGTGTGTAGTGCCGTGCTCTGAGGATAGATGGCGCTAGGTGACATGCAGCCGAGGTGTCGCTGCTGCTGCAGATGAGCGCGCTGGGCGTCAGCGACGTGCGCCGCTTCCCCTTCCTCGACGCGCCGCCGGGGGGCGCCGTGGAGGACGCGCTGCTCGAGCTCAAGCAGCACGTGAGTGTGTAGTGCCGTGCTCTGAGGATAGATGGCGCCGCGTGACATGCAGCCGAGGTGTCGCTGCTGCTGCAGATGAGCGCGCTGGGCGTCAGCGACGTGCGCCGCTTCCCCTTCCTCGACGCGCCGCCGGGGGGCGCCGTGGAGGACGCGCTGCTCGAGCTCAAGCAGCACGTGAGTGTGTAGTGCCGTGCTCTGAGGATAGATGGCGCCGCGTGACATGCAGCCGAGGTGTCGCTGCTGCTGCAGATGAGCGCGCTGGGCGTCAGCGACGTGCGCCGCTTCCCCTTCCTCGACGCGCCGCCGGGGGGCGCCGTGGAGGACGCGCTGCTCGAGCTCAAGCAGCACGTGAGTGTGTAGTGCCGTGCTCTGAGGATAGATGGCGCTAGGTGACATGCAGCCGAGGTGTCGCTGCTGCTGCAGATGAGCGCGCTGGGCGTCAGCGACGTGCGCCGCTTCCCCTTCCTCGACGCGCCGCCGGGGGGCGCCGTGGAGGACGCGCTGCTCGAGCTCAAGCAGCACGTGAGTGTGTAGTGCCGTGCTCTGAGGATAGATGGCGCCGCGTGACATGCAGCCGAGGTGTCGCTGCTGCTGCAGATGAGCGCGCTGGGCGTCAGCGACGTGCGCCGCTTCCCCTTCCTCGACGCGCCGCCGGGGGGCGCCGTGGAGGACGCGCTGCTCGAGCTCAAGCAGCACGTGAGTGTGTAGTGCCGTGCTCTGAGGATAGATGGCGCTAGGTGACATGCAGCCGAGGTGTCGCTGCTGCTGCAGATGAGCGCGCTGGGCGTCAGCGACGTGCGCCGCTTCCCCTTCCTCGACGCGCCGCCGGGGGGCGCCGTGGAGGACGCGCTGCTCGAGCTCAAGCAGCACGTGAGTGTGTAGTGCCGTGCTCTGAGGATAGATGGCGCTAGGTGACATGCAGCCGAGGTGTCGCTGCTGCTGCAGATGAGCGCGCTGGGCGTCAGCGACGTGCGCCGCTTCCCCTTCCTCGACGCGCCGCCGGGGGGCGCCGTGGAGGACGCGCTGCTCGAGCTCAAGCAGCACGTGAGTGTGTAGTGCCGTGCTCTGAGGATAGATGGCGCTAGGTGACATGCAGCCGAGGTGTCGCTGCTGCTGCAGATGAGCGCGCTGGGCGTCAGCGACGTGCGCCGCTTCCCCTTCCTCGACGCGCCGCCGGGGGGCGCCGTGGAGGACGCGCTGCTCGAGCTCAAGCAGCACGTGAGTGTGTAGTGCCGTGCTCTGAGGATAGATGGCGCTAGGTGACATGCAGCCGAGGTGTCGCTGCTGCTGCAGATGAGCGCGCTGGGCGTCAGCGACGTGCGGCGCTTCCCCTTCCTCGACGCGCCGCCGGGGGGCGCCGTGGAGGACGCGCTGCTCGAGCTCAAGCAGCACGTGAGTGATAATGATAATGATAATGATAATGATAATGATAATGATAATGATAATGATAATGATAATTTATTTCACAAAAAACAGAGTACATTAGGTGGCATGGTAACAATATTTCCGTCCATTTAACCACTTAGTGGTGTGTGAAATATCATGTCAATAAATGGCATAAAAAGGCATTCATTTAAAAACATTGTTTACAAGTAAGTTTAATTTATACATATTTAACATATCCATTAATTATATATAACATTATTTGAATTACATTAAATTATACCTTATGTTAAAATTTATCCCTCAAGAAGTCATTCAATGAGTAGTAGGACTTTTTAAGAAGCCACACTTTGAGGTGCTTTTTAAATTGGTACAAATTTAGACCCTTCATAAACGTTGGCAAATGGTTATAAATCTTTATACACATTGCATAACAATTTTTTTGAAACATGGTAGTCCTCGGTATGAAGTCCAAAACCAATCTATCCGGATCACGTGAATTCCTAGGATATATATCTTTAGCCGTGGTAAATAACCGCGGGTGCATTTTAACAAAGACGCTTGCCTCTAGAATGTACATACAGGTTAGAGTTAAAATACCTAGATCTAAGAAATAAGGCTTACACGATTTATCTGGTGGGATACCTACTATTGCTCTTATGCATCGCTTCTGAGATAGAAAACATCTATTTACCTCCGAGGCATTGCCCCATAATAATAGTCCATATCTTAAGACAGAGCTGACATGACCATGATAGGCCAGAAGGGTAGTCTGTAATGAGGCCGTCTTCCTTAGTCTACTTAACACATAAACAAATTTATTAACTTTTTTACAAACGTCATCAATTTGTGATTTCCAATCATTGTGAGTATCTAAAATTATACCAAGAAATTTCGTATTTTCGACTTCGTCAATCTTGATGTCATTGCATTTCACATTAAAATTTATAGAATTAGATTGTTTACATTTAAAATTCATATAACTAGTCTTATTCAAATTAACATTTAAATTATTTTTCATTAACCATTGTGTCACAGTTTGGATAGTCGTATTTATTTCGTCATCAAAATTAATTAAGTCGTTACAAGTTACGATTACAGATATGTCATCAGCAAAAAGAATACAATTATGAATAATAATGTCAGGCAAATCATTTATATACAATAAAAATAACAAAGGGCCCAAAATGCTTCCTTGTGGGACACCGTAATTGTTTATTTCATACGAAGATCTGTTTTTAACGACAGTCAAGTCTTCTCTTACACTAGATATTTCCACGCATTGTAAGCGGTTCGATAAGTAGGATACCACCCATGACAGAACTGGACCCCTGATACCGTAGTTTTGAAGTTTTTCTATCAGCAACTTATGTGATACAAAATCGAAAGCCTTGGACATGTCGAAGAATACCACTGCTGATGGTATCCTCTTATCAATATTTATTATGACATTATGGACCAAAGTGAATGCCGCTAGTGTTGTTGATTTTCCTTTTTGAAAGCCATACTGCTCAGTTTTTATTATATTAAATTTGTTCATAAACGCTGTCAACCTTTTATGCATTGCTTTTTCAAATACCTTGGAAAATATAGGAATCAGCGTGATAGGCCTATAGTTGGAAATATTTGTTTTGTCCCCTTTTTTGTATAAAGGTTTTATGACAGATTTTTTCAGACGTTCTGGGAAAAGCCCTTGCTCAAAAGATTTGTTTATAAGGTTTGTCATAATTGAACTGATAATGGGACAACATTGTTTTATAATATTGGTGGATATACCGTCAAAGCCTACAGATTTTGTATTTTTTAAATTTAAAATGATTTTCTGTATCTCTGTTGTACTCATGGGTTCTAAATACATGCTGTTTTTGATTGAGATCTTGTTTGTGTTTTGTAAATTTTTGCTATGGCTTGAAGTTAGTTCAACATAGAATTTGTTAAATTTCCTGGCTATTAACTCTGGATTTTTTATTGTTTCATTTTCTATTTTTATTTCGGTAATAGAACTGCAGTTTAAATGGTTTTCAGAATCGTCTTTAATAACTTGCCATGCTGCCTTACACTTGTTTTGAGCTTTGGACATAATTTTGTGATAGTGAAGTTTTTGAGACAAAGATAGACAGTGTCGTAAGACCCTACAATACTTTCGATACTTTATCTGGTTTCCCCTTGACTTAACTTTATAGTAATTGTATCGCAATACCCTTTTGGTATTGCAACTGAGCCTTATCCCTTTTGTAATCCATTTTAAATTACGCCTTTTATTACTTAGCTTTATTTTTGTAACAGGAAAACATAAATTATAATACAATATAAAGTCATCGTGGAAAATATTAAATGCTTTGTTAATATCCTTCTCATGATATACCTCATGAAAACTGAGACTCCTCATACATTCACAGAACTTTTCAACATTTTCTGTGTTATAGTCGCGCTTGTTTATAAAAAATACCTTGGGTAGCTTAGGGATTACTTTTAATGGAAGGGTTATCATTTGAGCCGTATCATGGTCAGATAAACCAAGTCTTAGCACTTCCCCATAAGCATTTTTTATGTGGCTGCCTATAATGTGGTCTATACAAGTAGCTTGTCTCGTAGGTTCGTTAATGTAAAAGGTCAAATTATAGTTATTTATTACGTCAACTAGTTGCTGCACAACTTTGTTAGGTTTGAGAATATTAATATTTATGTCACCAACTAAGATTAATTTGTTTTTATTATAGAATGTCAATTTAAATAGTAATAGGTCTAGGCATTTTAAAAACAAGTCAGTATTGGACTGCGGTGTACGATATATGCATATAACTGTTAATTTCAAGTCTTCTAATTCAACTCCGCAGCATTCAAAAATATTTTTATAAGAGAATTTGTTTATAAAACTTAATTCTTTGCTTATTATGTTATTTTCAGTGAAGATGCATACTCCGCCTCGTGAGACATCTCGACAAAATGATGATTTTATCGTATAACCGCTTAACTTCGCGTTTATTTCGGAACCTTTTTTTATAAATGTTTCGCTAAAACAAACGATCGCCGGTAGCTTATTTTGTAAATGAAGATCATTGAATGTAACTTCCAATAAGTCCCTTTTCGATATTAAACCTGCGATGTTCTGATGAAATATCCGAAAGCCGTTCATAATTTCAAGTTTAGGGGCGAAAGGAATCTTGCGAATTTTTGTGTTGTGTACGATGCTGACTTTTATTCGGTCTATTTGTAGATATATTAAAATAATACGGAATTGTTCCTCGTTTAGCGTTGTTTTTATTTTTTATTTCTTCTAAGATAGCACTTTTTGGAGCAAAATAATACGGAATAGTACCTTTCGTCCACTTTATAGCCCTCTTAGGTTTGGTACTTGGATTGGAATAGCGGTTTACAAACTTCTTAATTTGTTTACAGTCAAGATATTTAAAATCATAATCAATACAGTCAATAGTATAACTTACAGAATTACAAATGTCAGTTATAGAGGTAAGGTACAGAGAATAACAATTTATATAATGGCAATTTTTATAGTCTTTACATAAATCTTCAATGTTACTATTTAGCATGTCAGTGTTTAAAAACTTATTATGTAGGACGCTAAGTACAATTACTGAGTTGTTTGTGAACTTATTAAGAACTTGTTTGAGATTGATCAGGACTGTGGTTGGGTTACAGTCGTTTTCACCAACGCAGATCACCAATTTATCTTGAGGCTGTAGGCTAACCTCGTAGCAGCCTTTTAGTACTTCATTTGTGTTTGCGTATGGTTTTGTATTCGCTGTCACAAGATATTTTTCGTAGGCAGTGTAGTGTCGTTTGTGTAGCAGAGCTGAAGCCAATCCAACACATTGTTGAGCACCATAAATCATTATTTTTCCAGTGTTATCGCCAATTTTAGGGGAGTATGTTAATTTTGTTCTTTTATAAGGCGAGACTTGGACTGTTTGCTTGAGGGATTCCAATTCTTTAGTTAATCGCACGATTTCATCCTTAGCAGTAGCCAGTTTTAGTTGTAATCGCGTAATAGTTTCTTGTAGGAGCACGAAATCATGGTTTCTGTCCAAGTTATTACTGGACGAAGGGGATAACAGTTCATTATTCATAGAGAGAACTTTCTTCTTATGAGACAGATGTTTTTTAGGTGTAGGTTTTGACGAGATAGGGCTTTGGCATAGACCTTTTAAGATAGCTACGTCACTTGTAAGTTTAGATATTTTTCTTTGCAACCCAATATTCTCAATGATGGTGTTTTCTAATTCATTTTGTGTAATTTGTAGTTCAGATGTAAGCCGGTTGTTTTTTTCTTGTAGGTCTGTTATGTCAGAGTTAGTGCTCAACATACATTCGACGCTTCTGGAAAGTCTTGCTGGAGACGATGTCAACATAAGTGAATCATTCGAACTGTCGAGTTTCGTGAGTAGATGAGAATCACAGCTTTGGGAATCTATGGCGGTGTTTTTCTGCGAGCTATTGTTTATAGGTGACGATTTATTACAATCTGAATTTCCGCTGCTAGTTGTAGGTGTGGTTGGTTTTCTGCGTAGTGTTATATTTGAAGATGTTTCACTCTCTTTTCTAGAAGTGTTTTTAAATTTAAGTTCGCATGATTTACATCTCCAGTTCTTTTTTTTCTCCGTTGTCAATAAACGGTATAGTTTTTCCGACAAACCAATACAGTCAAATTCGTATCTATTTTTACAAGCCGAACAGCTGACGGTGCTCCTAGAGTCTACGCGATTTTTGCACTTATGGCATTTTACCATATCCGATGCTTTGAAACTGTTATTGGCCTTATCCATTTTAAATAGATATGTAATAATAAATTTAAAAAATATTTTGTTCACTTTTGTAGATTTGAACCGTCGACTCCAATATTCTATCGGATCAGACTTGGACGCTTAACCAATGCGCCACGGTGACTTAAGAATGAGTAGTAAAATTATGGGTCATATATTCATATTTGGCGTTGCACACGGTCGTATGATTCAAAAGCAGGCATGTTTTCAAGGAGTTATAAGCTCTCACGCTAGATGGCGTTGTTTACACTAGGATTCGCGATAGAATTTCTTAAGCTTCAGGATTTACAGTTTATATTTGCATAGCAGCTATACGTCGAGGCACAGGTCGAAGTCCAATTTCAAATAAAATAAACCGTCGGTATTTATTAACTGGACAGTATTTAGTTAAGATTTAGATTGTTATCTTTTAAAACACTTCACTTCGTTGCGTAAGTATATTTAATGCACTTTTTATTGTTTTAGTTAGTATGAAACATTTTACATATATTTTTATCACCCACTGTTCTTCAGTTCAAGTTTTGTTGAATTATAGATCTATTTGGTTAAAGTTAGCATTGCAAACACTCACGCACGTTATTTGTCCACTGATTTTCACTAATCATTGATTTTTATTTAAGAAAAGTCACAGTAAATAATTTTTAAATCCAAAAATATACGGAGCCGATGTTGATACGCTCAGTGGCGCCACTCAGTGTGTAGTGCCGTGCTCTGAGGATAGATGGCGCCGGTGACATGCAGCCGAGGTGTCGCTGCTGCTGCAGATGAGCGCGCTGGGCGTCAGCGACGTGCGGCGCTTCCCCTTCCTCGACGCGCCGCCGGGGGGCGCCGTGGAGGACGCGCTGCTCGAGCTCAAGCAGCACGTGAGTGTGTAGTGCCGTGCTCTGAGGATAGATGGCGCTAGGTGACATGCAGCCGAGGTGTCGCTGCTGCTGCAGATGAGCGCGCTGGGCGTCAGCGACATGCGCCGCTTCCCCTTCCTCGACGCGCCGCCGGGGGGCGCCGTGGAGGACGCGCTGCTCGAGCTCAAGCAGCACGTGAGTGTGTAGTGCCGTGCTCTGAGGATAGATGGCGCTAGGTGACATGCAGCCGAGGTGTCGCTGCTGCTGCAGATGAGCGCGCTGGGCGTCAGCGACGTGCGCCGCTTCCCCTTCCTCGACGCGCCGCCGGGGGGCGCCGTGGAGGACGCGCTGCTCGAGCTCAAGCAGCACGTGAGTGTGTAGTGCCGTGCTCTGAGGATAGATGGCGCCGCGTGACATGCAGCCGAGGTGTCGCTGCTGCTGCAGATGAGCGCGCTGGGCGTCAGCGACGTGCGCCGCTTCCCCTTCCTCGACGCGCCGCCGGGGGGCGCCGTGGAGGACGCGCTGCTCGAGCTCAAGCAGCACGTGAGTGTGTAGTGCCGTGCTCTGAGGATAGATGGCGCTAGGTGACATGCAGCCGAGGTGTCGCTGCTGCTGCAGATGAGCGCGCTGGGCGTCAGCGACGTGCGCCGCTTCCCCTTCCTCGACGCGCCGCCGGGGGGCGCCGTGGAGGACGCGCTGCTCGAGCTCAAGCAGCACGTGAGTGTGTAGTGCCGTGCTCTGAGGATAGATGGCGCTAGGTGACATGCAGCCGAGGTGTCGCTGCTGCTGCAGATGAGCGCGCTGGGCGTCAGCGACGTGCGCCGCTTCCCCTTCCTCGACGCGCCGCCGGGGGGCGCCGTGGAGGACGCGCTGCTCGAGCTCAAGCAGCACGTGAGTGTGTAGTGCCGTGCTCTGAGGATAGATGGCGCTAGGTGACATGCAGCCGAGGTGTCGCTGCTGCTGCAGATGAGCGCGCTGGGCGTCAGCGACGTGCGCCGCTTCCCCTTCCTCGACGCGCCGCCGGGGGGCGCCGTGGAGGACGCGCTGCTCGAGCTCAAGCAGCACGTGAGTGTGTAGTGCCGTGCTCTGAGGATAGATGGCGCTAGGTGACATGCAGCCGAGGTGTCGCTGCTGCTGCAGATGAGCGCGCTGGGCGTCAGCGACGTGCGCCGCTTCCCCTTCCTCGACGCGCCGCCGGGGGGCGCCGTGGAGGACGCGCTGCTCGAGCTCAAGCAGCACGTGAGTGTGTAGTGCCGTGCTCTGAGGATAGATGGCGCCGGTGACATGCAGCCGAGGTGTCGCTGCTGCTGCAGATGAGCGCGCTGGGCGTCAGCGACGTGCGGCGCTTCCCCTTCCTCGACGCGCCGCCGGGGGGCGCCGTGGAGGACGCGCTGCTCGAGCTCAAGCAGCACGTGAGTGTGTAGTGCCGTGCTCTGAGGATAGATGGCGCCGGGTGACATGCAGCCGAGGTGTCGCTGCTGCTGCAGATGAGCGCGCTGGGCGTCAGCGACGTGCGGCGCTTCCCCTTCCTCGACGCGCCGCCGGGGGGCGCCGTGGAGGACGCGCTGCTCGAGCTCAAGCAGCACGTGAGTGTGTAGTGCCGTGCTCTGAGGATAGATGGCGCTAGGTGACATGCAGCCGAGGTGTCGCTGCTGCTGCAGATGAGCGCGCTGGGCGTCAGCGACATGCGCCGCTTCCCCTTCCTCGACGCGCCGCCGGGGGGCGCCGTGGAGGACGCGCTGCTCGAGCTCAAGCAGCACGTGAGTGTGTAGTGCCGTACTCTGAGGATAGATGGCACTGTTAACGTGTAGTTCCGCAAGCTGCAGATAGATGGCGCTTACTCAGAAGATTATGCGAAGTATGAAAACCTGCATTCATATGCAGTCGCCGTCTTATGTCATAAATGTAATCTTGTGCATCTTGATGCACAAGCTAAATATGCCTCGTTTAATTTTATGGAAACTTAAGATCACCCTTTATTACTTTCTTTGAATATCTAGAATGCAGTCAAACAAACTAGGTAGCTTTCAGTCGCGAATCCTTGAAGAATATTACCATTAAATTAATTTTGATTTTCTTGTTAGTTTATTTATACCCAATCTAAACGTTTTATGGACGAAACGATGAGGTTATTCTCATTATGATTAATTCTTGATTGTCTTACTTTACTTTTTTTAGGGAGCTCTAACGTCGAACGAGAAGCTGACGGCTTTAGGCAAAGCCCTAGCCAACCTACCCGTGGAGGTGTCTCTCGCCAAAGCCCTAGTCATCGGCAGCGCTACTCTGCCGCCCCACAAACGGGACTCCGCCCTCGCTCTCGCCGCGGGTTTGGGAATAAGATCTATTTTTACTACTAGAGCGCATCGGGATTTTGAATGTGAGGTAAGTTTATCTAGATGATATTTTTTCTTTTGCCGAGATTATTGCTTTATTTTTATTTAATAATAATTATTATTGTGTGCAAGTATTTGGTTATGGTCGGAGCCTATTAAAATGAATGAGTAGTCTTTTTCCAAAGTATTGCCTCCTAGTTTGATTGAAAAAAAACTCAATTCTCCCGGGTGTTTTAGGAAGTGTATGGATTTTTTTAAAGATATGTGCATCATCTTTTATGTTTTTTATAGTTCACTACGATCACCACCCACCAGCTGCGAGCTATTTTACGAACATTAGAGAACTGTGACAGTCTGACAATGATACTTCCAACATTTGGTCCTCAGACAGCCCGCAAGCCGGACGAGTCGGACCACGGCGACCCGCTGACGCTGCTGTCGCTGTACTGCGCGTGGCTGCGCGAGAAGGCGGGGCGTGGCGGGCGCGCGTGGTGCCGGCGCCGCGGCGTGGAGGAGCAGCGCCTGTACGAGCTCACCAAGCTGGCCGCGCAGCTGCGGGGGCTGCTGCAGGTGTGTGGGTATACACGCCTGACTACTGGTCCTCACACCGCCCGCAAGCCGCATGAGTCCTGTCGCTGTACTGCGCGTGGTGCCGGCGCCGCACAGTGGAGGAGCAGCGCCTGTACGAGCTCACCAAGCTGGCCGCGCAGCTGCGGGGGCTGCTGCAGGTGTGTGGGTATACACGCCTGACTACTGGTCCTCACACCGCCCGCAAGCCGCATGAGTCCTGTCGCTGTACTGCGCGTGGTGCCGGCGCCGCACAGTGGAGGAGCAGCGCCTGTACGAGCTCACCAAGCTGGCCGCGCAGCTGCGGGGGCTGCTGCAGGTGTGTGGGTATACACGCCTGACTACTGGTCCTCACACCGCCCGCAAGCCGGATGAGTCCTGTCGCTGTACTGCGCGTGGTGCCGGCGCCGCACAGTGGAGGAGCAGCGCCTGTACGAGCTCACCAAGCTGGCCGCGCAGCTGCGGGGGCTGCTGCAGGTGTGTGGGTATACACGCCTGACTACTGGTCCTCACACCGCCCGCAAGCCGGATGAGTCCTGTCGCTGTACTGCGCGTGGTGCCGGCGCCGCACAGTGGAGGAGCAGCGCCTGTACGAGCTCACCAAGCTGGCCGCGCAGCTGCGGGGGCTGCTGCAGGTGTGTGGGTATACACGCCTGACTACTGGTCCTCACACCGCCCGCAAGCCGGATGAGTCCTGTCGCTGTACTGCGCGTGGTGCCGGCGCCGCACAGTGGAGGAGCAGCGCCTGTACGAGCTCACCAAGCTGGCCGCGCAGCTGCGGGGGCTGCTGCAGGTGTGTGGGTATACACGCCTGACTACTGGTCCTCACACCGCCCGCAAGCCGGATGAGTCCTGTCGCTGTACTGCGCGTGGTGCCGGCGCCGCACAGTGGAGGAGCAGCGCCTGTACGAGCTCACCAAGCTGGCCGCGCAGCTGCGGGGGCTGCTGCAGGTGTGTGGGTATACACGCCTGACTACTGGTCCTCACACCGCCCGCAAGCCGGATGAGTCCTGTCGCTGTACTGCGCGTGGTGCCGGCGCCGCACAGTGGAGGAGCAGCGCCTGTACGAGCTCACCAAGCTGGCCGCGCAGCTGCGGGGGCTGCTGCAGGTGTGTGGGTATACACGCCTGACTACTGGTCCTCACACCGCCCGCAAGCCGGATGAGTCCTGTCGCTGTACTGCGCGTGGTGCCGGCGCCGCACAGTGGAGGAGCAGCGCCTGTACGAGCTCACCAAGCTGGCCGCGCAGCTGCGGGGGCTGCTGCAGGTGTGTGGGTATACACGCCTGACTACTGGTCCTCACACCGCCCGCAAGCCGGATGAGTCCTGTCGCTGTACTGCGCGTGGTGCCGGCGCCGCACAGTGGAGGAGCAGCGCCTGTACGAGCTCACCAAGCTGGCCGCGCAGCTGCGGGGGCTGCTGCAGGTGTGTGGGTATACACGCCTGACTACTGGTCCTCACACCGCCCGCAAGCCGGATGAGTCCTGTCGCTGTACTGCGCGTGGTGCCGGCGCCGCACAGTGGAGGAGCAGCGCCTGTACGAGCTCACCAAGCTGGCCGCGCAGCTGCGGGGGCTGCTGCAGGTGTGTGGGTATACACGCCTGACTACTGGTCCTCACACCGCCCGCAAGCCGGATGAGTCCTGTCGCTGTACTGCGCGTGGTGCCGGCGCCGCACAGTGGAGGAGCAGCGCCTGTACGAGCTCACCAAGCTGGCCGCGCAGCTGCGGGGGCTGCTGCAGGTGTGTGGGTATACACGCCTGACTACTGGTCCTCACACCGCCCGCAAGCCGGATGAGTCCTGTCGCTGTACTGCGCGTGGTGCCGGCGCCGCACAGTGGAGGAGCAGCGCCTGTACGAGCTCACCAAGCTGGCCGCGCAGCTGCGGGGGCTGCTGCAGGTGTGTGGGTATACACGCCTGACTACTGGTCCTCACACCGCCCGCAAGCCGGATGAGTCCTGTCGCTGTACTGCGCGTGGTGCCGGCGCCGCACAGTGGAGGAGCAGCGCCTGTACGAGCTCACCAAGCTGGCCGCGCAGCTGCGGGGGCTGCTGCAGGTGTGTGGGTATACACGCCTGACTACTGGTCCTCACACCGCCCGCAAGCCGGATGAGTCCTGTCGCTGTACTGCGCGTGCTGCCGGCGCCGCGGCGTATGCAGGTATGCAGCGTACACTTCGAAGGACGAGTCGAACATAAGCCGCCCAACTGGCGGCTGGCAGCGACCCGTCCTGATGCGAGCAAAAGGGGAAACTGGAGGGGTTTAGTGGGTAGTGGGCGCTTATCTTTGCGCCCGAGCCCCACACACGGTCGCGGGCCTAGCTAGCCCGCGGCGACATGGTGCGTCAAAGCATTCACCTGAAACCTGACGTTCGCTAAAGAGGCCGCGACTGCGTCGCGCGCGTCCACGTGTGCTGTTTGTAGCTTTCGCGAGGAGGGTGGGCACGTATTCCCCCCCACCAAAAAAACACAGTCGGAGCTCGCCACTAGAGAGCTAGCCGAGTCAGGGAACCGCGATGAATGCTGTAGGGAGAAAGCCTAAAGATTTCCGCCAATTTCCTCACTGAGGCACCGGACGGACACTGTCAGGTTTTTTGCTGGTCTCCTTTTGAAGCCTGGAGTCCTGCATAAACCGTCGACTGCCCCCTCGGTCAACAGTGTGCGTTAATGCGTTTTCCTGACAAAAAATAAATAAAAGGTGTGTTAGTATACAAGCCTGACTATTGGTCCTAAGACCGCCCGCAAGCCGGATGAGTCGGACCACGGCGACCCGCTGACGCTCCTGTCATTTTACTGCGCGTGAAAATTTCCTATTCGTCAATGACCGAATGAAATAAGCAATAACCAAAACAAACGCGAATCACGTGCAACTCTGGCTCCGCCTACTATAGTTACATGGTACTATGTAGAGAGACGAACTTCTTAGCTATCCATAAATTCTCCGTGCGGGTGCCGGGGCCATCGCGTGGAACAGAGAGGAATGTCAGTCGGCGCCTGGGACTTTCGACCCATCGTGTAGGTTTAAGGGCCCCTTTTGATGTGAATTGGCATCCGTAAAATTTCTGCATTAATTGATGCGGATGTCAATTATGTCTGAATTATTGCGAATATTTCTCATTACGAAAGGGGGTGCGGAATATTTGTAACACCTCTGGTTAGTAACACGTCATTTCAAACGCGGGACCTGACGGTAAGTGATCACCGCTGCGCATGGTCCCATAAAAACATTGTCAACGTTTCGTTAAAAAATATCCGAAACACTAACTAAACTATGTTGTTTGCAGGACAACAATTTGATGGAAACTCCAGAGCCGGAGACGATGTCGTCGGCCGAGCGAGCGATGCGACATGGACAAATGAAACAGTTAAAAGATATGAGGCGGTAAGTCTGGTCGTAATATATAAGAATGTAGTTTCTTAAAATATCCAAAAACGTGTTATAATTTCTGTATAGCGTGTTACGTTATACAGGTATGTAGTTGATATGGAGTTTCAGAAGTTAAAGATCACTGTAGGCGACGCAACTCGTAGTAGAATAAAAGATAGACGTAAACTTGAAAGAAACAATAATTAATTAACAACAAAAAAATATAAACAGTTCGGGGCTCGAAGTCTAAGGGAAAAAAGGTGACATTAGAGTGAAAAATATTGACAGTCAAAAACTTATTTTTCTTATACATACAGCCATGATTCATTGACCTCAACAAAGTTAAGTAATTACAATTAAACAAAAACGTTTGGCGGTGCTAGTGTGCGGTTTGCACGAGTTATTCGCCATCTCGCCCGAAAAAAAACTCGCCCGATCGGGCGACTTGACATTTTTCGAATTTACCTAATATATCTGTCGTCAACTCGCACGCTTGTACAAAGTACAGCCAGGTAACACGCCCTTAAATGTCTGATATTACTGTCCCCAGGCAGTACAAACAGAAAGCGGCTGAAGAGTCCAAACGCAAGAAGCGTCTCAAGGTAGACTCCTGGGAGATCGTGGACGAGCGAGCTGATGAGGACGAGGGTATGGACATCAGGGACATCGAGTTCCGCCTCAGCTACGACGCGGCGAGGGTCCAGGCGTTGATCAGTGGGGCTTCTGCGTCTAGTGGAAGGGATCTTATAATGCTGAAGGTAATATATGCAGTGTGGTCTACAGTATAACTATCCTGTCTTTTTCCGTGTGTGTCGGGGCTGAAGAAAGGGTATGTGTAGATGAGAACTAGTTCCATAAGTAGGTTTTTGTAGTTTTGGCGCTAGATGGCGCTGATAAAATAAACATAAAAAAATGTTTATTTAAATATAATTTTGATGATTTTTATCTTTTTACTAGATTTGTTTTATTTCTTGATTACAGGTTGTTTTATGCAGAGCATTGTACCCTCAAGTAGCTGTTGCTGATGAATTCAATCATTGTAAGGTAAATTATCTATTTTAAAGAAACGAATCAAACGAACACGAACATTATAGGGTTTATTGTATGACGTTTGTGGAATGGGTTTTAAGTGTAAACTGTCAACGTGGGCCGCCAACCCAATGACGCCACAATTTAGTAGGTAGTAAGGGTCTGTGGGTATTTACGATTAATGACGGTGTTATAATAAGTAATTTTAATTGTGGCCCTGGCTTGTTTTACCCACCGTATTTAATTATTACCAAGTCCAAAATCAAAGATTTTTTTTTGCAGGTGTGTGAAAGATGACGATTGACGACGTTAGAGTAAGAGTTAAGAACAATTTCGTTATTATTCCAGTCGACATCAGAACAACTCTACCACACTTGGAGCAAGCCGTTCGTGTTCCTACATCCCAACTCGTACTTCGGTCGCAACCCGCGCGCGCTGCAGCTGAGCGACGCGGAGCTGCAGGCGCCGCCCGGGTACAGGACCAGGCTACCACTCAGCGACAAACACCAGCTGCTGTGCTACTTGTGAGTTGTACTTCACATTTGAATATATATTGATTAGTTTATGTACCTTGTTTCCTAGGTGATCCACAGACATGGCTTGGGCAGCCTGTGTAGCGCGTGGCAGCTACCCTGCACACATACATGCCCGTATCCGGCTCAAGAGGACCAAAATGTGCTCTTCAATCCACATCTTCAGCCCGGCATTCTACGCCGGAGAAAGGCGGATTGAGGATTGTCCTCCCGATCCCTCTTCGACATAGACCTCCTGTAGATTCCCTAGGCGCCCCCTGACCTGATTGCTTAGGTTAAGGCATAGACAAGGCATTTTCCAGGCGCTCGTCAAGCAAGAAAGCCGGTCCCTCCTTTCACACGGACGAGAAGAAAGCAGCAGGATTTAATTGGGTGGGAGGAAGCTCCGAGCCCCACACACGGCTCCAGGACTAGCTAGCCAGCAGTTATGGCGCGTAAATGCGTTAAGAAAAGGCCTGAACTGATTGGTAGTTATGCCTATAGTTACTACTCTATACAAGTAGGTTGGTGACCGCAGTAATATAGTGATGATGACACATACCACACGTGGAGCAAGCCGTTCGTGTTCCTTCACCCCAACTCGCACTTCGGTCGCACCCCGCGCGCGCTGCAGCTGAGCGACGCGGAGCTGCAGGCGCCGCCCGGGTACAGGACCAAGCTACCGCTCAGCGACACACACCAGCTGCTGTGCTACTTGTGAGTTAGAGTTCTCGAGTAGTTTATGTATCAGGATCACCCAGGAAACAAGGAGATCCACAGACATGGCTCGGACAGCCTGTGTAGCGCGCAGGAGGTACTCCACTCGCAGACATGCCCACTATCCGGCTTAAGAGGACGTAAATGTGCACGTCGTCTTCGGCCCGTCAACGCCGGAATAGGGTGGATTCAGGATTGTCTTCCCGATCCCTCACGAACATATATAGGTCTCCCCTGGATTCCCTGGAACCTCCTGGCCTGATCCCTTAGGTAGAGGCATAGACCAGGCATTAGCCAGGCGCCCGCAAAGCAAGAGAACCGGTCCCTCCTTTCACACGAACTCTAATGAAAGGGCAGGGTTCAATGCGTAGGGGGAGGAAATTTTGAGCCCTACACACAGCTGCAAGCCTAGCAAGCCCGCAGTTAAGACGCATTATAGTGTTCTCCTGTGTGAAAAAAGTACCCCGGATCGGTAGTTATGCGTATAGACACTTCGCTATAGAGGTGGGTTGGTGACCGCTGTAATATAGTGATAGATGACACATACCACACATGGAGCAAGCCGTTCGTGTTCCTTCACCCCAACTCGTACTTCGGGCGCAACCCGCGCGCGCTGCAGCTGAGCGACGCGGAGCTGCAGGCGCCGCCCGGGTACAGGACCAAGCTGCCGCTCAGCGACAAACACCAGCTGCTGTGCTACTTGTGAGTAGGAGTTCTAATTTGAATGTAGATTGAGTCGTTTATGAATCAGGATAACCAATGAAATGAGTTGATTCACAGACATGGCTCGGGCAGCCTGTGTAATGCGCACAGGAGCTACTATCCGGCTTAAGAGGACCTAAATGTGCACGTCATCTTCGGCCCGTCTACACCTGAGGAGGGCGGATTAAGGCTCGTCCTCCCAAACCCTCTCGGACATAGGCCTCCCCTGGATTCCCTAGGCGCCCCCTGACCTGATCGTTTAGGTTAAGGCATAGACCAGGCATTCGTCAGGAGCTGGCCAAGCAAGAGAACCGGTCCCACGATTCCCAAAGGTGGAAGTCGAGAGCCCCATACTAATAATTTTGGACACTGGTTATTTCTATTTACATTATTATAGTATTTTGACGACGATTGATTAGCGTAATTTTAATTAATGCATTCTGTGTTTGAGGGAATAATATGTCACTAACTCTTTACAATTTGCTTGTTCTCAGATCCCTCTTGGAAACCACGAAGCCTTACATTGTGAACTCCATGCGAATGCCGGCTGCGCAGACGTTACTACTCTTAGCGCATTCCATCGATACTAATATGGGATTCACCAGGTAAGTCAAGAAAAGTAGCAAGTATCCGCCTATTAATGTCCCACTGCAGGGTAAAGGCCGCCATCATTTGAAATCATGTTTGCGTTACAAAGATGGGGTTTTGGTTTTTTTTACAACGCTTGCCGAATGCGGGTTGGTGATCACAAACGCTTCGATTGTCTAGTGGTTTAAGTACCGGGCCGTGGTTTCGAGGTCCTGGGTTCGATTCCTTCTTCTTCTTCTCTTCAGCCCTTTTCAACCCACTGCTGGGTATAGGTTCGATTCCTTGGTCGGGCAAAATTTGTATATATTTTTCTGAACACCAGGTAAGACAATAGAGAAATCACTACGGTCGAATATATGGTTAGGTCTGAAAGGGTAGCACTGTCTGCGTCTGTCTACTTGGGACGCTTATGACCTTCTGATTTTTTACTATGAAATAAATAAGATAAGTGACCGCTTGGTAGCATTATGAAACAAATTTAAAAAAAAAAAATGTGGAAGATATACCGGTTAACAAATTTTCTGTTTTCGTTATGCAACAAGATTCTATTTTTTATTATTGTCGGTCAGCGCCATCTACTATCGCCTTTTCAAACTATTTGTGGCGATCGTGTCCGTGCTGATTATTCTTGATCTAAAAAATTTATAACTCGGTGAACTTGTTTGTGCTAATGTAGTTGAATGTTTTATTACATTGTTAATGTTACATTTTTTATTATTTTCAGGATAGTATGTGACTCATGGCTGCTCCTCGAATTCCCTTACCCTGAGACGGGGCTAAATCTGTTGCTGAAAGCTACGAAGCTCAGGCAGAGATGGGACGCTCTCATCAACAGACGACTATTAGGTAATTTAAAAGTTTTCTTTAGTATACCTAGCTGTTGAATTTGGATTTTACAATTCCTAAAAAATAATAAACAAAATATGGCTATTTTTAATAACTCTGATAGAACGAAAAAAACCGGCCAAGAGCGTGTCGGACACGCCTATGAAAGGGTTCCGTAGCTAAAAGATGACCCGACCGCTTAAGACACCATTTAGTAAGGGCAACTGCACGTCATAAGTTGGTCGAGTTGTATAAAAATAACTATGTATGATGCAGAGTTCGCTATAGTTTTCGTTGAAAGTACTTACTTGGAGGTATACAGGACATTTTTTTCAGAATTATTGTAATAGTATTTCAAAAGTTAAGGGGGGGGGGGGGGGGAGACGCTCTAATTTTAACTTTGTATTAATATATCTCGAGACTGGGGTGTTTGATCCACATGGTTTCAAGGCAAGTTTTATTGTATTTAAAAATACCTTTTTAACGATACACCACACGATGGGGTTAGTCGAATTTTTTTTTTCAAATTTACTTTTCGCTGTATGGGAGGGGGGGGTAAAAATAATTATTTTTCGATTATTTTAAAAACTAATTCTTGAATTATCACTATACATCTCTCCACCAATTTTCGTGGCAATCGGTTCAGAAACGGCGGAGAACGAGCCAGGACAGACAGACAGACAGACATGACGAAACAATAAGGGTTCTGTTTTTTGCCATTTGGCTACGGAACCCTAAAAATACACAGATAATAAAAAAAATATTTTGTTCCCAACGAGTCAAAAAAACCTGTAATACTGTGACTTGTTGGGTTTTGTTTGAGTAAATATCTATGACTCGAATACAAATGCCGATGTTTACCACAAAAACAGTTGCCCCGATAAAAAAGGGTCCCTGTCCACTAGACCAGCGGGCCCGTCGACCAATGATTTCATTTATTATTCTTGACGGGATTCAGTCCCATGAACTAACTACCAACTGTTTGATTTATTTATCCTTGATGGGAATCTGACCCACGAATACTACCCACCAAATGTTCCACTTACCCTTTTACCATATTCCAGACGCAAACCCAAACAAAACAGTAGAAAACGAGCTTCGCAAGCAAAATTCCTCCTTACCTTACGAGGAACTTCAGCATCAGCTAGCCATTGACATCAGTTCCTACATGACGACCCAAGTCTACTACACCATCAAGAGGTTACTACCAGGAGACTTGAAGGTGATATATACGGGGCCGGAGGAAGCGCATCCGATTATAGACCCTAACCCGTTTGAGGAGGGTTTCGAATGCCGTGCGCACGAGAAGAAAGGGGGCGTGTTCGTTACGGACAATATTTGTTTTAATTGGTGAGTTTATTTATTTATTCATTGCACTCATTTTGTATAGAAGGTCTTAAAGCTAATTATATCAGTCCAACATGAACCCTGCTAGGGTATTGTAAACTATGTAAGTATAACTGAAAAAAAGCAAAACCATAAAATACACTATTATGTTCGCGAAATAGGTAATATAAAATTGTTGTAGTAAGTCAGGTGCAGAAACAACAATTTTTAATGGTTGCAAACAGAAAGTTATTTATTTTTGGTCCTTCGAAACCGGTGTCAAGATAAAAATATACCTACCTGCTTTTTTACAAAGAATTAAATAATTATTTTGATTCCACGCCGTGTATTTGTGTCATTTTAATGAACGCGGTGTATATTTAGGTTCAAAGAAATTGAAAGTCATAATTTTTTTTTTCTTGCAGTTCATTTTTTTATGATACACAATAAATACATCGGTACATTAATTTAGAAATATGTATTGGAAAAAAATACATTTCTCAATATTTTTCAGCGTGGTGGACACCGAATGGAGTTACAACGCGTACCAAGAGGTCTACTCCCTTACTTGGCCGTGTCCAGATTGTGGTATGGCCCTCTGCCTCTCTCCTCTAGAAAGAATCCAGCACAAACAGTTCACATGCTCTGCTAGAACAGAAGAGAAGATACAGCCAACCACCGCGCCGAGGGAAAACAGACCTAATACGAAAGAGTTTAAGTGCGATATTTGTGATGCTACGATGTATCTGACGCCGGTGGAGATTTTGAAGCATAAGAAGAGTTGTAAGATGAAATAAAATGAGAAATGAAATTAAACAAAAAAAGTTACGGTTTTATTTATATGAATCTCTTTGTGTCAGCACTAAAGGTAAGGATGATTATACTATCCAAATAATATTGCGGACCAACAGCTGACCCATGTAGGTACTAACTAACATCGATATACGTTTAATGAGAGGTCGAGTTTCGTGCCACTTTCACTCTAATTAGCCGCTCCTCTGGGGAAAGTACCTCCACTTTAAAGAAGACCACAGAGAAGTAGCACTTCGTAACTGTTGTGTTACGTTTATGCTGGCGAGTAAAGTCGCCAGAACTCAATTTAAAACCCCATGCCCTAACCCGCATCAGCGACCCTTATGCTGTTTTTATGTCCATGGGCAGCGTTGTCCAATAATTTATCTGCCTATCACATTTAAAAAAAATATGTGGTCCCATCATGTATTTTTACCATAGGTGCGTAATAGAGTGTACATCGAAAACAATATCTGTGCGACAACTTAGAGGAAAGGGGGCAGATAATTTATTGATTTTTTTCTCTTTATCTATGAAATGACACGCCACATAAAACGGAGTCAGATCAATGTACCTGTCGACTACAGGCTGGCTAGGAAGCCATTAAAGAAGTTATTACATTATGTCACTCTTTGACATCTGTCTCTTCTTCTCTCGCCTTCCTAGCTGTAAGTACGTTCTGGTTTGGTTTGTTATTTTATTATTATATTTCTTTGTTATTTCATACTATTTCTTTTAATTATACAGTCCACTATCTCTCTATCGTCGACATATGGTCCTTTAGCCGTAATTTGGCCTTTCACCTATCCTTTTTTTCATTTTCCGCCCGTAAAATTTAGCTGTCAAATTTTTTCTTGTCAAATATTTTTCTGTATTAAATTTATATTATTTCATTCTATTTTCACGCCATTCCATAATCATGATCACACGCTCACACGCCAAGTCGTCAACTAAAAATCCTCTGCCATTGGAGGAGCCCCAGGGCTCCGTTGCTTTTACTAAGCCCCCGATTGCAGAGGCAACGGTAAGTACCGACCCCCTTCCCCTGGAGGAGATTTCGCTCTCCGATTATTTATCCCGGGGGGAGGGAGACCAGCTATCTACTACTTCCAGAGTCAGTGTGATTAGCAAGGTACGTGCCGAGGCGCAGTACAAGCAGAAGCTCGCCGAGGTGGCGATGCAGGGGCTTGTTAGGCAAAAGGCAAGCGAGCGTCAGCAGCAGGAGGAAGAAGAAGCAGCTCGGGTGGAGTACGAGCGTGTCATAGCGGAGGCCGAGGAGCGTCGATCGCGCAGGTCGCGGTCACGCAATTCGAGCTGTAGCATGACTGCCGATTGGGTGCATCGGCAGAATAAGGTAACAAGTCCTATTATAAATAATTTGATGGACGTGGGGCCTACGAGTGCGCCACTCTTTAGTAAATCGGCCGCTAAAGAGGAGTCTCGTCCGCAGACTGTGACGTTAGACTTGTCACAGTTACTGTCATTAGCGGGGCAGAGACATGGGGTTTCGGTCCCACTACCTCTATTTAGTGGCAATGTTAATGAGTGGCTGCTATTTAGAAAAACCTATGACGAAACTAAAACGTCATACTCGGCATTTGAAAACCTTTCAAGGTTGAGGGTTGCGCTTCAGGGGGAGGCGCGAGAAATTGTAGGGTCTTTGCTTCTTGTTTGTGATGATCCCGAGGAGATCATGCGGGCCCTAGAATTGTATTATAATCAACCTGAACGTATCGTACTAAACGAGATTCGTGCAGTACGCAGTATGCCACGCCTGGGCAGGTGCAGCAAAGACACTGTTTTATTGGCAACTAAACTACGAAGTTGCATTCGAGTAATGCACCTTTTAAATAACAAAGAGTATTTGTTTTCACCTGAATTATTTAATGTAATTTATTCTAAATTCACGCCGTTATTACAGGACAAGTGGTTGGATTTTGCACACTCCCATGATTCCGGCCGTCCTAAGCTCGAGTTGATGGCTGACTTCCTCGAGTGTGAGGCGAGCAAGAGGATCCGCTTCGCCCCGTGCGACGACCCTCTCCCCGCCGTAGCGCCGCCACCAGAGAGGCCTGCGCACTCAGGAACGCGTCCGGTGACTCGTAATCCTTTTCCGCCAGCAGCCACGCGGTTTCCACCACCGCCTAACAAAACAGCTTGCAACGTGGTGAGGAGCGCTGCCACGCATAAGGTTGGTTCTTGTTTGTTCTGTGAAGGGTCAGGCCACACCGTGCGAGCATGTCCCAGCTTTGCAGCCCAGAAAGACGACGATCGCTTGTCTTGGGTTCGGAGTGCCAGGGTGTGCGAGAGGTGCCTAAGACGGAGTCGCCACAATTGGCGGTTATGCCCGTCTAAGTGTTCAATTTGCGGAGAACCTCATAATGCATTTTTGCATAATTTATTTTCGGCCAAAATATCCATTCCAAATTCTGATATTCCAAATTCTAGTATTCCAAATTCTAGTGTCAATAAATCGACCTCAAATGAGTTTGAACTTGTGAATAATAATTCGATAGCTACGAATTCCAAAGAGCAAAGAGGCCGAGTTTTGTTGAAAATCTTACCTGTGATAGTTTCAGGGCCGAACGGGGATCGCGAAACCTTTGCTCTCTTGGATGACGGGTCTACAGTTTCAATGATCGACTTTGAGTTAGCTGACGAATTAGGGTTGTCTGGTCATGAGGATCGAATTTATATTGAAAGCGTGACGGGTTCCCGGGGAGGTGTGAGATCAAAATTAGTTAGTTTTGGCGTTCGAGGCAAAAATTGTGCTGATGTTTTTAAAGTTGCGAACGCTCGAGCCATTCCTAATTTATCCCTGTCACCACAATCGGTTTCTGCGGAGGATATCCAAGGTTTTCAACATTTAAGTGATATCGCTGAACAGCTCACTTATGTCAATGGTTCTCCTAAGGTTCTCATTGGCGTGGGTGACTGGCAAATGTTGACAGCATTGGAGAACCGATTGGGCAAGCCGGCGCAACCGGCAGCGGTGAGAACAGTACTCGGATGGGTGCTTTTTGGTACAGTTAGTCGATGCTCTGTTCCAGTTGTAACGATTAATCATTTCGCGATTAAACCTGAGGAGCAGGATCTCGACATTACAATAAAAGATCGTTACCACTTCAAAAAAAATCTAGGTGTGAAACATCAGGAACCATTTGGCGCGTCCGAAAGGCGAACGCTAGGTGTTCTTGATGAGTCAAAACGTCTGCTTAGTGGTAGGTTCGGTGTTGGTTTACATTCGCTCATTACCAGTCAAACTCGCGTATCTCCATTAAAACGGAGGGTTTTTTGGATTGATTCTCGAATAGTGTTATCTTGGTCTAGGCGCGACCCGCGGAATTTTATAACTTTTGTTGGGAATCGACACTGTGAGATATCCGAAATTAACTCACGATGTGAGTGGCGTTGGGTTCCGACAGCACTTACTGTAGCGGACGACGTCCCTCGCTTTTTAGACAGTAATATTTTCTTCTTAGGTAGGTTGCTTCGACGGCCTTCTTTTGTAAATAGTACCCTTAAGTTATGTCGTCAATTTCAGACGCTCCAGCAGCGGCGACGTCCGTTACTCGCCCGTGTCATCACGAACGCGGAAGATCTGCTGCAGGCGAGCCAGTTTCGCTTCGCTTGCCAGTCCAACTTCGCTTTGCAGTTGGAGGTTGTTGCTGCGGATGACCAAGTTGCACGTGCGAGTTCTCGTCTGAGACGTTGTATGGCGACACCTAGCGACCGAGATATTCTTATACCTGACAGCCTTATCAAGTCCTGTCAGGAGGTCCCCGAGGGTACGAAGGCCCGTGAGATTTTGAATGGACGAAGCTGCTACCAGATCAGAATGTTGGTTACATCTTGGTACCAAGAGTGGGCCGCTTATATTTACATCGATGTCAACGACACCGGCACCGTGGTCATTGAGCGGAGACGAAGTTTTCATTTACTGCGGCTGTCATCAATCGTCCCCAGCCTAACGTCGTCGTGCATGAAATGCTACGTCACGAAAGCAGCGCCAGTGCCCTCACCAACCGGCGATTCACCAGACCCCTCCACGAAGCGTCCCAACTGCCCTCGGGAGGACCTGGCTGCCGACATGATCATCGCTGGACAAGTGATTCTTGTATGGAAGCGAAGACTGAGGAAGAATCGCCGCTGTGTTTCCTGGAAGAGATGGCACGGTGCGGGTAGCGGAGGTCGCCCCTGCGGCTGCTGCGCTTAGTGGACCAACTCTGGTCAGGAATTGTAGATTAACCGAATGTTTTTGTTATTTTTTATTTTATTTCGCCCTTTTGGCTTGGGGCTGGTTATGTTGTTTTTTATATTCATGTCAACTTTCTATATTTCCTTTTCTTACTTCCTTTCAAGGCTGTTGTTTTATATAGAGCCTAGTCAGCCTGTAGTCTGTTTCTTATGTAAGGCTGCGCCTTACGGGCGGGAGTATGTCGACTACAGGCTGGCTAGGAAGCCATTAAAGAAGTTATTACATTATGTCACTCTTTGACATCTGTCTCTTCTTCTCTCGCCTTCCTAGCTGTAAGTACGTTCTGGTTTGGTTTGTTATTTTATTATTATATTTCTTTGTTATTTCATACTATTTCTTTTAATTATACAGTCCACTATCTCTCTATCGTCGACAGTACCTATGTGATGTAGTGCGATATTTATTATTAACATTCAACTTAATAACATTAAAATCTTATTTTGTTTTAGTCTTCTACATAAGCCCACAATCGTGGACAGCTGCCATTTTTGTCTTTCTTTAATCATAATGTAAGCGTATTAATATTTAAAAATAGACCTGTCTGTGTATCGCGCAGTTGGCGGTACGTCGTGACCAGTACTTGCGCACGCATACCGGTTGTTTCCCGCGTATTTTTACACGCTATAATATTGTACTTGATACCTACAACTCATGGAATTGATATATTGTGATACCTTTTTGAAACGAAGTGCCTGATAACACAGTTCTACTAGTTTAAAAGTAGTTTAATTTCAAGACAGTTCTATATAGAATATAGTTAGACAGTCGTTGCTTTTCATACATACACACATCAACAAAATCTAGGGATATCATAATTGTATATTATAAACTACGTTATATTGTCAATTCTATATTATATTTATATGAAGTTTATATATCGATTGAAAGGTATTTTATTCTATTTTTATGAAAAAAAAATATTTTTATAGAAAAACAAAAGAATGGCAAAAAATATTGGTAGTTCCCTCCGCACGGTAAAAGTGCATGAAAATTTAATTTGTTTTTTTGATATTTTACTAAAGAAAAGTGCTGTTTTTTTATTCTTTTTTATGAAACTTGTTGAGTGTTCTTTTAAGAGTAATGTAACTGCATCATTTGAGTTGAAATGAAATGTTGCGATCCGTGGTCTTGTAAAAAAGTGTTTCCTTCGAACGCGTCATTGCCTAGGCCATAACCACTAACCAAAACATGTTACCAAGGTTTTGGAGCAATTATCGCAGTGTTGGGAACGTGGTTGAACGGCACTTAAACAGAAATCACATTACTACCTAGACACAGGATAATTTTATCCAAAAGACTGCTAGAGGACGACCAAACATCATAGCGATGCGACTAGTAAAAAGGCTCCAGGAGGACCATCAGCTGCTGGAAAGCGACCAAACCGTGCAAAGGGGTTTGCATGAAGTGGGTCTTCATGTTGGACAATCGCTGCGTGTACCAGCATTGTGATGGGGCAATCGCGGTAAGCGTCTTTCTTGGGCTTAGGAAAATTTTCCATGGATTGACGACCCTTGGTCTGTGATGCTGTAAACCGATGACTCCCGCTGCAGATTTTATCCAGATTCAAGAAGAACACGCGTTTTGAGAACTCCTGACAGTATTAGCCGTCTGTGACACCCTTAGGAGGTCCGCTTATACCAAGGCGGGACAATCATGGTTTTAGGAGGATTTTTTCTGGGTGAACGAACCCAGCCCGTTTGTATCCAGTTCATCATGACTAAGCAAAAACATCTCAAAAAGGTAGTAAAAACTGTCATTGTCCTAAACAAAGTCCAAATCATCCAGGAATTTACAACCATGAACGACAGTGCTAATTCCCATGCGGCGCGGTAGGTGCCGGCCGCTCTACGAGACTACGATATCCAAGTTTTGGATTGCCCTGCTCAGTCGTTCGGCTTAATTCCTATCAAGCATGCATGCGGCATGTTACATCAATGAGTTTTAAGACATTTCCCACCAAATTCCAAGACAGTACAACAAATTCACCATCACCTTAAAAGAGCATGGGGGTCTCATAACGCAAGAAGACCTTAACAACTTCATTTTCAGCATTGACAATAAACACTGATGCTATAATAAACGTGAGAGGTGGCAACACTGATTAAAATAAAAAAATTGTTTATTTGCATTAAATTTGATCATTTAATTTAAAAAAACGCAGATTTTCTACCACACAAATTTACCTAGGACGATAAAAGGTTAATTATTTTTAAAAATACAATTAAAATCAGTTTTTTTTAATATTTATTATTAAAAACTATAAAATTCTCTATAATTTTTCCATTTACAGTATAAGCAAATTCCTAATAGTATTTATGATATTTCATGATATGTAGATATCCCTAGATAATGTTGATGTGTGTATATGTAATTTTCACCTATGTCAATAATTATTTTACACATAAGCTATCAGGGACTTGTTGACGAGATGGTCAAAATAATCATAGCTAAATAACACACGCTAAATTAAAGAGCGGTTTCATGAACACTTTTCCAAAAACATAAATCAACAATCAAATTATGTACGGAAGATTAGCCACTTATACCAAACGGAACAGACGATACCTACATATTTAGATATTCGTTTAAAGTAAGATCTTAATTTTCTTCATACACGCATGTCACCGATTATCAATTTATACGATTATCCTATGTCATTATTAGCCGACTCAATCAATACGCCAAATCAGGCAATTGTTCAATTTATAAATTACATTATTAATAATGTTAGAACATACACCATAATCTTCCATTAAAAATAATCCACAAATGGGTATCATGGAAAAAAAACCTATCAATAACAGCTTTAATTCAAGTCGAACAGAATAAGATCGCAATATAATTGTGAAGCCTTTTAGTCAAGCTTATCCAAGGCTTTATCAACTCTATTGCAAAGCTACTAGAGCATTAAATTACTATTAAGACACGATAGCGCCTACCAAATTCTATATGTAATTTTCGCATCAGGCAAGACAGTCGCTTCCTGGTAGGGAAGGCACTTTGTTCGTAAAAAAATCGATAAAATTAAATTAGAAGTGCTGTTATTATTTAATAATTAAGAGCTAAGTTGTAGAAAAAAACTGGTAGGGACCAGTTACTTATTATCCTTAATTCCGACTTGACTGAGTTTAAAGAATATGTCAGGATTTTTGAAAAAAAAAAATCTAATCTTAAATCCTTAATCTAAATATCAGTTATCCCCAGTCTAAGCTGCGTTATTTAACTTTCGTTGACTATTTATTAGATTAATTGGATGGAACCTTGAATGCGTTATTTGTGTTGGTGATGTGCTCACCCACTGATGGGCTACGGACTCAATAAATTAAATTATATTCTTATCAAATTATCCACTTAAGTCATCCATATTTTGTTTTAAATCACGTAAAAAAGTCGATAACATCGATTACCCATATCGATGAATCGTTTCCATCCCTACTTCCCTGCTGACTTGGGGCGGACACGAAAATTGGTCGAGTTTGTATCAGCGAGGTCGGCGCATGGACAAACACCTAATTACGCTTAATTGCAGCAGTCGCTAACACATTTGAAGAGCGTACGACAAGGCCAGGCTTCACCAGGGCTGCCATTGTTGGAAATTTTGTTTGTCATTAATTTGGTACACATCCTACTACTATTATAAAGGCTAAAGTTTGTAAGTATGGATGTATGGATGTTTGTTACTCTTTCACGTAAAAACTACTGAATGGATTTGAATGAAACTTTACCACAATATAGCTTATACATCAGAATAACACAGGATATTGGAAATCGAAATTCACGCGGACGGAGTCGCGGGCGGCCGCTAGTAACATATAAATTAAATCTACACGTGTCTGCAAAAGTTTGAAAAACTGTAGCAAAGCATGATGTCTGCATACTTACTCGCAACCGATCTCTGGAAGATGGGTGGTTAACTTTTAACCTCCCGTCTTTGTCGGAAAACTTTACGCGTTCCCTCAAACTCGCTCTTATTTCTATACCGATAAAGGTTGGTTTAACGTTAACAGATATAATGTAAGTTGGGAAGAGTTTAAAGGATTGCTGTCAACCCGTCACCGCGTAGGAAGCAGGCTGTGTCTGTTGTTTAATGAAATTATAAAGTGAAACTATATCGGAACGCGATGGGAGGGTTAAACGAATTCGTGGCTGGTGGAAATGAGAGTTCAGGGGGTCTACCAAGTGCTGCTGACTGCTCGTTGTGACGGATCGGAAGGGAACACGCCTTCACTACGTCAACAGGTCGCGGGTTCGATCCCTGCACAAGACAAATATTTGTAGGTAAGTGAATATAGTATCTTTTCTGGGTTGGATGTGTACCTATTACTTATTTATCTTATAAAAGCGGCCGCTCGCGATTTCGCCCGTGTGGTATTCGATTATCGCACACTGCACACATAGTGTTATAGGTAAATATAGCTAAAGCCTTCTTCTAGCTAAAGCACATTTGTGCTATTGCTAACTGCTAAAGAAGGTAAAATGACCATAGATTGAAGCGTTAAAAGACACCTCGACTTCTATATTTTTACGAGGTAACACAGCCAACATTAATTTAGTTATAAAATAATTTATATAATAAGTATACCAACAATAAAAGGAAAAATCTATAATTAGGTAAAATCGTAGATTAATACCCAAAACAAGTAAGCACAACACAGAACAAAAATTACTGGCAGTAAATCGTAAAAATAAAGTGGGTAGTCTGAAGTTTTTGTCTTGTCAGTACAGTGTCGGTCTAGTCGCCGCTCAAAATGTGAAACTGTCGCTTGTATTTTATTTTGAGCCGTATTTTTTCAAACAATCATGATAATATAACGTTACTAAGTGTTGTGTGTGTTCGTGGTTTGTGTTCATCGTAATATAAAATATCGTGTGTTCTAAGTGTTGTGCTAATTATTCAGTCTGTCAATGAGTGAACCATCTAAGTGTTGTGCTAACTCTTATTTAGTCTTTTGATGCGTGAACCAGTGAGCCTTAGTGTAGGAACACATCAGGCTGAAGTTCGGCGGCAATTCATTTTCTATACAAAATTACGCCACGTTATTTCTGCATGGTGTGTCATCCTCCATTTAACGTAAATTGCAGGCGTAGTAACGCCGGAATTCGGTAGCGTTTTTTCCGCCTAGTGTGTTTCTATACTTAGTGTGTGAATGAGTGAAGTGAACCAGCATCTGGAGGGCCTTCGGGCACCATCTTCAGAATTCTGGTGGCACACGAGAACGGGTAGAAGAAATAAGGTAAGTGGCTTTTAACTCATTTTATCAAAAGGTTACACAAGTCCTAAAACTTAGAACATTTTGATCAGTATTTTATCGATGTTCTGATGTAAAATATAGCGTTTATTGTTTGTAAACAATACAAGGGAAACCAGAACATTTGGATCATAGTCGAGAACGGTTCAACGGCTTAACGTGCCTTCCGAAGCACGGAATCATCATTCGCATCGGTCAATCAGGTGATTCAAGCCTGCAATGTTCTAAACAAACTAGGTAAACTCAGTGTTAGTACCTATTCCCTGCGGGATTCGAACCCACGATCTCTGAGGTTTTTTGAGCACAGCGCTCTAACATCTACACCACGGAGACAGTTTGAACCTCAAAAGCTAGATTAAACGCACGTTTTAAACATACTACTACTACACATACTACAAAGAGTAGGACATATTTAGGTTCTACTAAAGTTAGTTATATGCAACTGGTATGCAGTAAACGCGGCTATTTGTCTGTCCGTCTGTGGGGTCATTACGTGCGGTGTCGGCGCGGCGCGCGGCGCGAGTCACGACCGCTTGGTGACACTCCGCTTTATTGACACCGCCCGGCTAGCGGTGCTGTGGAGACGATTAATAAGCATTAACAACTTGTCACCATCTATTGCTGGACGTTGACTTGCCCACAGTCACCACCCTGGCTAGGCGGTTTGGTAGTGAACAATAATGTATACCTACCTACGGGTACACAGCCGCTTTTCCTCCGAAATGTCCTTTAGTCGCTTCATTCGACCCCTGCGGCAAGTAATGTGGTAGTAACTAGGTATTAGTCTAAACTGACTGTCTCTCCAAGGTATGCAACACTGGTATGCAGTAAAGGCGGCTATTTGTCTGTCTGTCCGTGGGGTCATTACGTGCAGTGTCGGCGCGGCGCGAGTCACGACCGCTTGGTGACACTCCGCTTTATTGACACCGCCCAGCTAGCGGTGCTGTGGAGACGAGTAATAAGCATTAACATCTTGTCACCATCTACTGCTGGACGTTGACTATCCACAGTCACCAGCCTAGAAAGGCGGGTTGGTAGTGAACAATACGGGTTAACTGCCGCTTTTGCTCCGGAATGTCCTATAGTCGATTCATACGACCCCCGCAGGAAGAAATGTGGTAGTTACTAGGTATTAGTTTAAAGTGACTGTCTCTCCAAGGTATGAAACACTATGCAGCAAACGCGGCTATTTGTCTGTCCGTCTGTGGGGTCATTACGTGCGGTGTCGGCGCGGCGCGCGGCGCGAGTCACGACCGCTTGGTGACACTCCGCTTTATTGACACCGCCCGGCTAGCGGTGCTGTGGAGACGAGTTACATTAGTTACACTTAAGATTTTCATAGGTTCATCATAATTAAAGTCGCCTACATGGCATAATCTTCTGTTAAAAAAGGTCGAAGTAATGAGAATAAAATTCTCACTTGTTCGACGATCGTACTATGAGTCGAACTAGTGGGAATAAACGTTGTCACTGCTATGGGCAGGCGGATTGATGACCGTGAAATAAGCTTCACAAAAATTCTCAGCTGTGTTAATGACTGAATGGCTGACGTACCTACCTACGATAAAACACTGGGGAACGCTGTTGCCCATCCCCCGAAATGTCTTTTAGTCACTTCATGGCTTCATACGACATCCACGGAATGAAATTGGTAGAATTATAGGGGGGCACTACCCGACGGTAAATGATTCTTTCATTAGCTTTAATTGTCTCAGGTGCAATTTTGTTATATTCTTCTTAAAATAAATTGTATCTACTCCAGTGATTTTCTGTCCATTCCATCGGACATTAAGAGCGTCGCTGCCGCCATCTATCGCGCAGCGGCGATGAATCGTGTCCCGAGATCGTGGCCGATTTGACTACGATCCTATTACCGCGGCCACCGAAGGTTTACGATCTGCACTGGCTGTTAGAGCAACTAACTATGTATAATTCGACTTACTAAAGTGCATGGGTCCGTGAAATAAAACTACTTTGAAACGGATGGAATCGCGGTATAGTTTTAAACTATGTGCATGTTTGCGGGAAAACCCGAAGTTTCGGCTTCTTTTTAGCCACCACACTTTCTCGATTAGATAGATATTAAGGAGAGGGTAGATTTTGAATGTGTGTGTCCAATTATTCGTTACTTAACTGTCATTTAAATGACGAATATCAGGTGGCAGTAAGCTTGAGATAAGCGCCACCTTTAATGGGCACTCCTCATTCATACGGAATGGTCATATTTGGGCAAACGAACCTGTGTTCTAGGTCTACTCAGCTTTGTAGGTACCAAGATCTGATGTTACACAACTTTTTTACTGTGACTGTAGGTAGGTAGTGTTCGCGAGGAAGCCCTGGTGCCTCCTGGTGCGATATTATCGCGGTCGTAATTCGGCCCCGACTGCCGTGCGTGTCACCTTCCGTCAACGCATAGCACCTGGATGCGATGCGTTGACGGGTGCGAAGGTTAGGAAACCTTTCCAAAAGAGACGAAGATGCAGTGGTCTTTGAAAACTCATGCCTTCCCCAATGATAGCCTAAATCTTGCGCCTTTTGATGAGCGTCACCTTTTAATGGACACTCCAATACGGAATGGTCACAATATTTTTTGTCTATCCAGCTAGGTAGGTACGTAGGTCTGGTGTTACACAACTGTAGGTAGGTAGTGTTCGCGAGGAAGCCCCGGTGGTCGTGCGATTCGTCGCTGCGATATTATCGCGGTCGTAATTCGGCTGCGTCTGCTATGTGTGCCACCTTCCTTCAACGCATCGCATCCAGGTCTCCGAAAGACTCTTAGATGCGTTGGTCTTTTATATTTCATGCCTTCCCCAATGGCAGCCCAAATCTGGCGTCCTTTGGTTTCTTATAACGCATTAACAGGTGGGCGTAAGCTTGAGATGAGCGTCATTTTTTAATAGGCACTACAATACGTAATGGTCATATTTGGGCTGATGCACCTGTGTTGTAGGTCTACCCAGCTGGGTAAGTATGTAGGTACCTAAGACTGGTGTTACACAACTGTAGGTAGGTAGTGTTCGCGAGGAAGCCCCGGTGGTCGTGCGATTTGTCGCTGCGATATTATCGCGGTCGTAATTCGGCCGCGACTGCCGTGCGTGTCGGCGCGGCGCTCGACGCGATTTCTTCACAACGCCCTGTGGCACACCAAGCTCGGTCATTTCGGTTGCTGATTTAAAAAAAAAAATTCCGCTTGCGACCACGTTTGTTGTAACGCAGCCGAAACGTCAAGCAGTAAGTAGTATACATATACTACATAATGAATATCGCGTTAAGTCCCGTTAAATAATACTAGTGTTATTTAAAAGTTTAAGTCAAAATCGAAATACTTATACTTTATGTAGGCCTCTGCAAGGCACTTTTAAAACGTCAATGATAATATCACAATAGGATAGTCTTTGTTAGAGTGATATATGGTCTGTTTTATGTATAGGAAATTAGTGTTGTTTCCTACCTAGCTGTAGGTACCTATGTTAGAATCAGTCGTTGTTTAGGAGGAGACAGAAAAAGAAAAAAGTATACAATATATATTTCAACTTACAACTCCAATATAGAATTGTAATTTTAATATTTTTTCACATTATTTTTGTTTATCTATTGATAGTTATGACTATACAATTAAATAAATATATGCTAAAAATGCGTAATTAAAAAGTAAAAATATTTAGTGAAATCTTTCCCAACTACGGTTATCGTGTTTTTGAATTAGAAAAACACAGCTGAATCTTTTCTGAGTAAATAGGTAACTACGCGTAAGTAGAGAGTTCATATTTTGCTACCTTACCTTAAAGGTACCTACATAATATGCTCATTGTACGCTGTACCCACTAAAAGCGGTTATTATAAAATAACATAAAACTAGGTACATTACAATTTCATTTCAGCAACCAATTCTCTACTCATCTCCCTCCCAGTACCCCCCAGGCCTACCCGCAGGTCCGAGCTCCTACTAGATAGGGCCGCAACTCGTGAGCGATGCTCACCCAGATAACAATTGCTTTGTTTCGCTGTAAAACTCGAAAATTAACATCATTTGCCAACGCCCGATCGCGCCGCTGATACCGACACTATGCTTCGTAGGCTTAAGTTATGGGAGATCATCCTTTTATAGGTAGAATAGACCTAGTTTTAAGATATCCAAATAAATGTAGCCACCTAGAGGATGGCAATTCGCATTTGACGTGAAGTCTGCGTTGCTGCTACATGTGCTAAATAGTAAAATGATTTACAATGTTGTGTATTGAATAAAGTAAAGTAAAGTATCAGCCTATTAATGTCCCACTGCAGGGCAGCCTTCATCATTTGAAATCATGTTTTCGTTACAAAGATGGGTACCCATCTTGTATGGAATAAGGTATTTTAAATATTTTAAGGACCTGAAAAAAGAAAGCAGTGTTGTTTTAATGAGATAAATTTTATTCCAGTTATTTTAATAAGCATTTATACGGTTTTGTTATGTTTCTGCTGATGAGTAAGGTTTTCTCACACTTAATGTTCAGTTGAGAAGGGTAGGTAAAAGGCAGGCAACGCATCAGCGACCCTTTTCGGGTTGTTGATGTCTATGGGCAGCATAACCACTAACAATCAGATGAACTTATAGCTTGTTTGCCCGCTTGTATAATTTATTAATGGAGCCCTCATAGATCTCTTAACTAGTCTATCGTAAATCCTTGAGTCGCGTGGTTAACTTGGTAAAACAGTCATCCCCATAACTTCTAATCGCTAATCCCAGAACCTTGGACCGGACCCTTTACAATAATGTGGTGTTTAGTTTTAATAGTCGCGGAGATGTTGGTACCGATGGTGTTCGCTTATTGCTGGTGCCCACTTGGTAGCGACCGGGCGCTTTTTAATCTGTCCGGGATGGAACAGGGATTTATGGTCGAAAGACTAGTGCTAAGTGAATTGGTCTAGGTTAGGTTTAAAGTTAAACCCTAAAACTGTAATATAAAGCGAAAAGGGGAGCGAAGCCACTTTAGAGTGGAGGTTTGATTCCCGGGTATGACAATAACGGCGATGCCCCGTTTACCTAGTAGATTAGTTTCGCATGTTTCACAACATGCTTGTGGTTTGAGTCCTAATAAGTAACTACAGTCACCTAGCATTTGGTAAGAAGTGATTTAGCCAATATTAGGTAATCACCGTACTGCACCGTACCTTTGGATTGTCTATAAAGTTAGGTAGGTAAGCAAAATGAGGGCGCCACTTACTACTGCTAGTCATTCCTTTAAGTTTTTAGATTTAACTTGGCATTGATTTCTTAGGCTCGTAGTAATAAATCGCACTCTTGCTCGAGCTTGATCTTAATTGCGAACTAGATATGTCATTACATAACTAAACAGCACCTCAAGTTCGCGCTCAAGTTCGAGGGAAGGGTCACACAGCGCCAGGGGGGGGTCACATAGTCGTCGTCAAGTCAAGTGGTCAAGTTTAAATGAAAATTTATGTTCAATTAGTGGTCTACTATAGTCCTGGAACCTGCTCAGGGGGGGGGTCATGACCCCTGTGACCTCCCCCCTGGATCCGCGCTTGGCTGAGAGTTGAGTGCGATTTATTAATACGAGCCTTACTTTCTTCTTGTCTGCATGCATAGAGGATTCTTATTATCATAGTTTTCCGAGACAACAACCAGGCAAAACGGTAATCGAACCCATGCATGAACAAAAAGGGCTGCACTACGATGATTAGTTACATTTATTTATTTGTACAAAAAATACGCATGCTTACTACCAATATGGCTTAACTATTGTGTGTTCATGACGCGTGAAATATTTCGAAATCGCGTAAATTTCCGCCATTATGGGCCCTTGTTCGACTTAGCGCCACTTGCCTTTGCCGCCAATCACGCTACGTGAAAACGCACCCTATGTTTCATGTAGTAAAGTCGATTTTCGAATGGATGTGTTATTAACACGCGAATTCAAATTTGGAAGTCTTTTCTTTTACAGATTTAGATTTGCGTTTTGAAAACTCGAACTTAGTAGCTAGTGTTTATGAAATAAGGTTGATAATCGTTTGTACGAAAGAGATTCGGGGCACAGATAATAAAATTGTAGACTTTTACTGCCCGGGAGGTCCAATCGTCAAATCTTGTCATATCTGCGTTTGTCCGTGAACAAAGATGGATATTGTTCAGTGAGTTACAGAAAGGTAATTGCATTACAATTGGTCGTAATTGGCGATTGACATTGTATATTTCGGCCGTGGTCTGTGCCTTTGTTGTGAATCGTCGGCCATTGTGTTTCTGTTGCAACCGTGCGGTGTAATGTGATCGCTTGGACGCGTAATTGTTGCTCTATTATCTATGATTTTTTTGGTTCATCTTATGAGACCTCTAGCACAAAATACTATTACCTATTACATCAATTATATCTTACAGATAACAATACTAACCCATCGATGACGATGATTCCCTAGATTTGTATTAGGTTACTGGACGACTGAATCACATATTGTTGTTCATGCAATTAAACTACTTTTAAACGGATATAATCGCGGTAAAATTTTAAACTACCTACATAATATTTACAAGGTTACCCATAACTGAAATATTGATGTGATTGCAAAACAATCTTAGTGCGAATCTTGTATGCGGGTAATGTACCTACATAATTAATTAGGTACTACGGGTAATGTGTTACTTTATGTCAAGTTCGTTTTATGGTTTAAAACGGCTGAATTATGTGATTAAGCTAGCACTCACCAATGTAGATAAAAAGTAATTAAGTGTCTTATTAAAACTTGGGCAATATTTAGGCAGGAAAATATTTTATCACGAGTGCCATGACAAGTGCGAAAGCAACTTTTTTTACGATCAACACGGCATCTGACACTGTCTTACGTCTTGTTTTGACAGCTGGCGTGTCAGGATCTGTCATTAGTGACGTAAACAACTGCGCAAGAGCGAGTTCCCACGCGTGCGTGCAACTTGCGCACACGCAGGTTAGACATTACGGAGCGGACTCGTTACAGTCATATATTTACATATGAAGGTTCACTTATTTATGTGTAGGATCGGTGGTATAATAATGAAATGCAATCTATTACTAATATAATAAGGCTGAAGAGTTTGTTTGTTTGAACGCGCTAATCTCAGAAACTACCTGTTCGATTTGTACAATTATATTTTTGTTTTGGATAGTTCATTAGACGAAAAAGGTGCTAGTCTATTGACGGAGTCGCGGGCGGCCGCTAGTGAAAATATAAAAAAAATCACCTGCGCGTGATTATTTTTTTCAAATATCCCCCCCTTCCCCCACATTTTCAGGATCAAAACCCCTAGTACCCTATGTTCACCGGGGATAGTGTAGCTAGCCAACAGTGAAAGAATTATTCAAAACGGTCCATGAGTTTATTCGTTACATACAAAAAAACCGGCCAAGAGCGTGTCGGACACGCCCATGAAAGGGTTCCGTAGCTAAAAGATGGCCCGACTGCTTAAGACACCATTTAGTAAGGGCAACTGCACGTCATAAGTTGGTCGAGTTGTATAAAAATAACTATGTATGATACAGAGTTCGCTATAGTTTTCGTTGAAAGTACTTACTTGGAGGTATACAGGACATTTTTTTCAGAATTATTGTAATAGTATTTCAAAAGTTAAGGGGGGGGGGGACGCTCTAATTTTAACTTTGTATTAATATATCTCGAGACTGGGGTGTTTGATCCACATAGTTTCAAGGCAAGTTTTATTGTATTTAAAAATACCTTTTTAACGATACCCCACACGATGGGGTAAGTCGAATTTTGTTTTTCGGATTTACTTTTCGATGTATGGGAGGGGGGGGTAAAAATAATTATTTTTCGATTATTTTAAAAACCGATTCTTGAATTATCACTATACATCTCTCCACCAATTTTCGTGGCAATCGGTTCAGAAACAGCGGAGAACGAGCCAGGACAGACAGACAGACAGACAGACAGACAGACAGACATGACGAAACTATAAGGGTTCCGTTTTTTGCCATTTGGCTACGGAACCCTAAAAACAAATATTTCCTTTTTATAATATTTGTGTAGATTAGTGTAGATTCCTGATTCGTGTAGGCTTTATTGAACCTACAATTTTTTACCTTTAAAATTTGTAATGCTCTTCTTGCTTTGCGTGCTGTTTTGGCATATTTAGATCATCTTCATCATCCTTCCGCTTCCCCCATTGTCACGGAACCAAGGGTATGCTGCGAATATGATCCTGAATTGACCAGCCTGGTTATTACTATGTCAACAGTATTATTTTCAAGTTAATTCGCTGCGTCCATAATTCTTTTCGTCACCAATGGCTTAATCATTGTTAGAAATAGGCGCCATGGCACATAAGACAGGCCATGTCCTTCTTGTTAGAAATGAAGATGCAATTTGCCAGAGCTGCATTGGTTCAAGGAAAGGAATCGATGCAAATGCACGTTTGGAACCACTCCTGCGTTTAATGAGCAGCGTCGGCAGAACAAGAACAGAATACATAAAAAATACTACTTACTGGTACCTACTACTTATAATACAGTGGGACACCGATGATCCGAATTAATTGGGACATGGGTTGATTCGGATAATCGCAAAATTCGGATAATCGGACATCTAACAAACTTTCTAACTTTCTACAGTTTAAAGGTCCTGTGATTACTTTTGTTCACCTGGTCATCTCGATTAGAGCAAGCTGCAATTATCAGGGCTTAACAAAATATAAAGTAAGTATTGGTTTTTACAAGATTCTATTATCAAGATTCCTATTTTATCCACTGGGAACATTTAATCGGGACAAAAAGTGTGTTCTGTACAGAATTTCATCAAAATCCATTCAGTGGTTTCAGCGTGATTTACGGACAAACATCAAAACAAAAAACTTTCATTTCACATTTATAATATTAGTATGATATGATTAAACATTTACAAAAAATAACAGTTGCCTATGACTTTGAGTTGAGTTTGAGTTTTGGTAGTGCATTCGTCCGAACTGCGAAGGGTTCTAGAGACAAGATGGAATTTACCTTATTGATCATTGTCTAAAACAAATTACCTATTACGTTTCGAATTGAGAACACTCCTTTTTTTTAAGTTGGTTAATGAATGATGTATTGATTTAAAATATTTTTTTGCTAACACTACTTACAATTAGCGGCGAGGTCTGCGCCAGCTCCTCTGTACGCAAATTGCCCGGCGGCTGTTTACAAAGACCTCCCCCCTCCCCCCACTGGGACAATTAGACCCTCGCGAGAACTTTCCCAGGACCCTTCAGTTTAAGGAATCACGGCACGCTAAATTTAGAAATGACTTCATAAGAGAGAGCAAACTCACTATACCTACTAAAGGGGAAAACCTAGCAAGGCTTAGTTATTAGGTAATATTAGTATTAACCTTAGTTACCAACAAATAACTCTTAAATAAGACTTTTGAACTTCGCTTCTTTGTGGTAACGATCTTCTACGTCACGGTCGCCATGTGGTAACGATGTCGTCGCTACTCCTTTTATGATGGGATGATCCCCATAATAAGACGAGTGGTCGGTGTGGTATAAACATCTTTATTAATTACTCTACATTACTTTACATAACTCTATATTAATTACTCATTGCACTACTTCCTTCTATCATTTACCTATAACTTTCTATTCCATTTTAGCTAGGATTTGCTCTTTCTGAATGGCGTCGCTTGTGTCGACTGAAGCTACCTCTACAGCTTAACCGGAAAATTGTGGGAGCGAAAGGCTCACACCAAAATAGGATTTGCTCATTTTAAAACACTTGGTCAATATCAGATCTTTGAATTTTACGATTTACGATGAAGTTTGCCAGTTTTAAGATGAAAGCCCTTCTCCTATCTTAGCCCGTCTTCACGTTTATGACTTGAACTGTCAAAGAAATCCATTATTACCAGCCATTTGACGACCGGTTTGGTGTAATGGTCAAGAAGTTGACTATTTAACCAAAAGATCGCGGGTTTGACCCCGCACTGTGCAAACATTTGTCTGACCATGCCTGTTATTTAGATGTTTATTGTGTACCTACTTATATCTATATGTCTATTTGAGTATATTTGTAATACCACAGTTTTATCAATGTCAGTGATGTTGTGAGATATTTATTTACAACCCATTTTTACGATCAGCACGTGCTCACTCACACGATCATTCGGAATGTAGGTACCCCACCTAAAGTAACGTCTACGTAATTGTAATTAGAGCGCGACCGGGCATCGAAATAGCGCCCGCTATGAGAAGAACAAACGCCACGCGCTAACTGGGCGTGTGTGACGTCATTGTTCGTGGCCCACTTGTGGACCCGGATAAACAGAGGTACAAAGACACTGGGCCCCACTTGTGGGGTAAACAGTGGTACAAAGACACTGGTCAGATGGCACACGTTCTAAAAGGTGATGGGTAAGAGGAATAGTAGTTTTCGCGGGTGTATGAGGAAGGAATCGTCATTTTCAGCTCCATTAGATACTGGCGGCCGCCCGCGACTTTGTCTTCGAGAATTTAGAGATCCGCACACGTACTCTTAGCCCATAGGAAGGCTTTAATTCAAACCAGTAGTTCGTGAGATTAGCGCGTTCAAACACACATGCTATTTAGCTTTATTAAATTAGTGTAGATCGATGATAGCTGTTAATAATTACCTAAATAAATAAAAAACACCTAAATAACAAAGTTTGGAACATGTACTATGAATGCTAGGGAACAGGTAGACATACTTAAATACTTTTATAAACATTCATGACTCGAGTACTAGTGTCGATTTTCATCACACAATCATTTTCCCCTAGCGGGTTTCGAATCCGCGATCCTTTGTTTTGTAGCCAGTGCCTCTGACCACTAAACCAACGGGCCTGCCTGTTTAAGTACTTGTGTTTATAAATTACTAATTCTTGTAAAAACTTCTTTGAACCGTCAAAATAAGCTCTGGGTAATTCCATAGCTGTCTTATATCTGCGCTTGCGCATCGCACGTCGTCGTTATCATCCAATCGCACGCGAGGGCGGGGCGGAAAAATAACCTCTTATGACTTACTAGCGGCCGCCCGCGACTTCGTCCGCGTGGATGTCGGTTTTCATTATACGAATGTTTTTTCCCGCTAACTCCCGTTCCCGTGGGAATTTTGCAATATCCTTTTGCAACTAAACATCAAGTTTACTAAGGGACCTGCATGCCAAATTTCAAGCGTCTAACTCAAGTAGTTTAGATTTTCCATACAAACTTCCACCCCCTCATTTCGGGGAAGTGGGGGGTTGGAATGGGTCAAAAAGTAGCCTATGTTCTGTCTCAGGGTCTAAAGATTGTCTGTACCAAATTTCATCAAAATCGGTTGCGAGGTTTAAGCGGGAAAGCGTAACAGACAGACAGACAGACAGACAGAGTTACTTTCGCATTTATAATATTAGTTGGGATACCTTTATGGACTAGGCTCTGTACCTAATAGGTAGACCAGGTGAAAGATTTATAAAAGTATTTTTGATCGGATTTTACTTAGAAAATTTTATACAAAAAATCTTATTATCGTTATACTAAGTCGTTATGGACAAGGAAGTGGCAAACCATGCCATTGAATTTGCCAAGAGAGTTTTTGTTAGTTTCATTTTATACAATGATCACGACCTCAACCCTTAGTTATGAGGAATACGACTGAAGGAGGAAATCATGATCATCCTAGCGCTTCTCCCGGTTGCAACTTCGGCCATTGCCTCGAAGCCCAGGAAACGCTGCGGCTATGATCCTGAATCGACAAGCCTGGTTGACTCCATTGTGTTAATGGAGTCCATACAAGGGAAACCACAAAATTTGCACCAAAGACTTAATATGCCTTCCGAAGCACGGAAATATTATGCTTATCGGACAATGAGCTGATTAAAGCCTGCAATCTAGACTAATGGAATCTTTAGTATCAATATCACTTACTTATAATTGTTTTAAAATTATGCGTCAAAACTTTCTTGCCCTAGTTGCCTTTGACAAATCACAGAAGCTCGCTGGTAGCATCGAAACTTGGTAGTCATTAGCAACAATAAAACAAAAGCAGCCTACAACATCTTCTAATTACAAACCTAAGGTTGGGTCGTGATTGTTCTCGGAATTACATTTTTAATCATATGATTGATCGTCCGTCCGTCCATTTGTCAGAGTGACAGATGCCCTTGACATTTGGAGGGACTTCCTCATCATCCGATGGACATTTGGTAAACGATCGATTGCTGTGGACAGGTACAGTCGGTGAGGGAAATAGGGAGTTGGAAGTAAGATAAGAGCTACTGGTGCTTTTTGAGATAGAACATGATATTTAAAATTAAAAAAAACGAACCCAACGTTTCTTGCAATCCGGGCAAGGGCTCTGACCACTAAGCTAACGGGTCAATAGAATGGACTAGAACTTGATATTATATATTTGTGGATAAAAAAAAAACTAAGTCTTCTCTTATTTTTTATGTTTTTTAATTCTTCCGTATAGCATTTTGTGCCATTCAACAACTTACAATAGGATAATCACTGTCCAAGATGATTTACATTTAACTGGATTTCTATCGAATCTGGACCCACTTTCAATATAACATTAAACTGTCATACATTGAAGGATTCCTTAGACTTAGTTGATGCAATATTAGCGACTTACAGTCCTGTCGTTCCCGAATAATATGCAGGAGCCCATAAAAGTAATCCTTTTAGAAAAACCCTTTTTTAACATTTTACACGTTATGTCATCGCAATAATAAATTATGTTGAATACCAACGTCACGGAAGTCAATTATTGTATTTTGAAATAAAAAAAAACACTTGTACAAATGTACAGTCACTCCAAGGTTGTTTACGTTAATTTGAACCGTTCAAGTGCACATTAGATGTGTATCATTGGCGCGACTGTACGATCATAAATCATTAGCAATGATTGTTGTTGCGCGGCTGGCAGGTCCGTCTGATGATGCTGTAAGGTTTTGGAGGCTGATTAAAAGTAGGTTTGTTGATTTCTACCCAGTTTTGATGACTATGACGAGATAATATTGTTATCAATACCTATGCATTGTGCCGTGTGGGAAGTAGGTTTCAAAATAGTTATGTCACATTTACTCTTAATTTTTTAAATGAAACAAAAACAATGTTTTTGATCCTATGGAAATAAATAAGTAGTTATTAAGTCGTAAATAATAAGTCGATATTTTATTATGATGTTTCTTAAATCTTGGGGAGATCTTTATGAGTAAAAGACGAATACATTTTAATATTTAAGTAACAATTTAAACTCAAAATCAAATCACGCAAAAATCCGCATCAGCTCAGTCCCGTAGCAATTTGTTGTAAAAGTGAAAAGAAACTATAAGTCTTTATTTTTGTAGTTATTTTTATAAAAACATCCTATCCACCATGAACAGATGGCATTCCCTTTAATAAATACGCGTTCATATTTCACCCGCCAATTACGGGGCAGAGAACGCGAATGTTTCAATACCGCATAAACGGCTATCACATTTGAGATTGCACTTCGCATAAAAAGATTAAGGCGGTCAATTTATTCGGCGCATAAGAATGTGTCGCGCCCGCGGCGTGCATATAGCGCGGTCACATTGTGCGACTACCCGCGCACGGGGCGAGCGGCCGTCATTCCGCCTCGGGCGTTGTTGCGAACGGACGTCTCTTGTCGCTCGCTGGGAATGTAGCGGCATTATTCACACCAACTTATATCATATTACACAAAATTCATATTTTAATTAAGTAAACTGGGCTTATGCTTCGACAATTAAATAAATAAATAAATAAATAAATATTTCACGACATCACATACATTGATCTGACCCCGTGTTAAGTAGCTTAAGCACTTGTGTTACAGACATCAGAATCAACAGTGGTATTACAAATATACTTAAATAGATACAGATAACACCCAGACCAGGACAAACAGACATGTTCATGCACACAAATGTTTGTCCTGTGCGGGGATCGAACCCGCGACCTCTTGCGTAATAGGCAACATCTTGACCATTACACCAAGCGGGTCGTCAATCACAATTGAAATTAAGTTACCACTATTGAGATGAATTTACTAACTTAATTGATTTTATCGAGATGACGTTTTCCAAATGCATAGGTATTGGCTCCTTATGCAATCATCGAGCAGTACCTTGATAGTCATATGAAGCCCAGCATAAGAATGTGTCGTGCCCGCGGCGTGCATATAGGGCGGTCACACTGTGCGACTACCCGCGCGCGGGGCGAGCGCCCGTCATTCCGCCCCGAGCGTTGTGGCGAGCGGACGTCTCTTGTCGCTCGCTGGGAATGTACCGGCATTATTCACACTGTTATTGACTTTTTATTGAAGACTTATTTTTTTACGCAAAATATCTCAATATTTCAATCCCGGGGCATAATAGAACATGGCTGGGCCCTTGCTTCCACAATTGAAATTAAGTAATCACTACTGCCGTGTGTAATTAGCTAATTGCTATCACCGCAACCATGTTTTTCGAATGGGAATCGAACAAGAACTCGAGAAACTTGCACCTATTTTGACTGCATATGTTATATCAAAACTGTCGAGAATGCTATCGTAAGGGTGAAAAATAAGAAACAAGGAGTATAAGAATGTGTCGTGCCCGCGGCGTGCATATAGCGCGGTCACATTGTGCGACTACCCGCGCGCGGGGCGAGCGGCCGTCATTCCGCCCCGGGCGTTGTGGCGAGCGGACGTCCCTTGTCGCTCGCTGGGAATGTACCGGCATTATTAACACCGTAACTTACTTGTATCATATTACACAGAATTCATATTTAAATTAGGTAAACTGGGCTTACGCTTCGACAATTGAAATTAAGTTACCACTATTGAGATGAATTACTAACTTAATTGATTTTATCGAGATGACGTTTTCCAAATGCATAGGTATTGGCTCCTTATGCAATCATCGAGCAGTACCTTAATAGTCTTATGAGGCCTAGCATAAGAATGTGACGCGCCCGCGGCGCGCATATAGCGCGGTCACATTGTGCGACTACCCGCGCGCGGGGCGAGCGGCCGTCATTCCGCCCCGGGCGTTGTGCCGAGCGGACGTCTCTTGTCGCTCGCTGGGAATGTAGCGGCATTATTCACACAGTAACTTACTTATATCATATTACGCAAAAATCATATTTTAATTGGGCTAACGCTTGGACAATTGAAATTAAGTTACCATTATTGAGATGAATTACTAACTTAATTTCTTTCATCGAGATGATGTATTCCAAACGCATAGGTATGGGCTCCTTATGCTATCATTGAACAGTACCTTGATAGTCATAAGAGCCCTAGCATAAGAATGTGTCTTGCCCGCGGCGTGCATATAGCGCGGTCACATTGTGCGACTACCCGCGCGCGGGGCGAGCGCTCGTCATTCCGCCCCGGGCGTTGTAGCGAACGGACGTCTCTTGTCGATCGCTGGGAATGTAGCGGCATTATTCACATGGTAACCGACCATTTTATTCAAGAGTAATTTTTTAATTACTCAAAATGTGTTTATTTTTTATCATCGGGGCATTATATGTAGTAGGACTGGGGCTCGTGCGACCACAATTGACATTATGTTACCATTATTGATTTGGGTAGGATAACTAGCTAATTGCTTTCACCGTTAGTCCGTAACTAATTACCAGCCAAAACCTATGCATTTGGGAAACACATATTTTCCAAATGCATAGGTATTGGCTGTTTATGCTATCATCGCACAGTACATTGATAGTCATAGAGACCTAGCATAAGAATGTGTCGTGCCCGCGGCACGCATACAGCGCGGTCACATTGTGCGGGTTGTGCGACTACCCGCGCGCGGCCGTCATTCCGCCTCGGGCGTTGTGGCAAACGGACGTCTCTTGTCGCTCGCTGGAAATGTACCGGCATTATTAACACCGTTACTTACTTGCATCATATTACACAGAATTCATATTTAAATTAGGTAAATTGGGCTAACGCTTCGACAACTGAATTAAGTTACCATTATTGCGATGAATTACTAACTTAATTGCTTTTATCGAGATGATTTTTTCCAAACGCATAGGTATTGGCTGCTTTGTTATGGAACATCGTCGTGATAGTCATAAGAGGCCTAGCATAAGAATGTGTCGCGCCCGCGGCGTGCATATAGCGCGGTCACATTGTGCGACTACCCGCGCACGGGGCGAGCGGCCGTCATTCCGCCTCGGGCGTTGCAGCGAGCGGACGTATCTGTCGCTCGCTGTGAATGTAGCGGCATTATTCACACGGTGTCCGGACTTTAATGTTCAATTTCTTTTTGTAAAACATGAATTATACTTATGCTACAAAATAGACTAGGTAATTAATGTTCAACTGCTGGGCTCATTCTTCCACATTTTAAATTTGATTATCATTACAGAGAATGGTGCCAAGCTCAATTGCTATTATCGCGACATTTTTTGCGAACAGGAATTGAACGTAGGTCCTGAGACGCATAGGTGTTTGCTTATGTTGTCAAACTATGACGTTTTCTATAAGAGAAAAAATATGTTTGCAAGAAAATATGGCAAGCGAAGTGATTCAGCCTAATTCAAATGATGTAGATCATTGTCTTATCCCCATCGTTTTGCGACGGGGTGCGGTCTCGAGGGGTTCTTAAGCAATCCGTTACACTTGTTACTTTTCGGCTATTCGAAGGTTATAGATAATGGGTGAATATTATTAATTTTTAATATATTTAATAATTATAATAATTAGAAGAAGTGTGTCTAGCTCCGCGGTATCTGTAGGACTCTGGTTGACTAAACTAAAATAATGCGCAAATGGAACATAATAGACAAATTTTGAATATTGAACGTTGCTAATTAGCGGCCAGTGAGCGCGGTGGTGGTTAGATATTTCCAGCCATCATGGAGGCCTGAACATCCATGAAGGCTGGAAGGGAACGGCACCGTTACAGTCTTAGTTATAAGATGTGTATTTTGAGCAATTGATCGGTCAATTTTTACACTTCCCTGCTCAGCTCCGCGCAGCTCTGCTTATGTGGAAACGCTCCCTTACGGACCTTACGGTGTGAGTGCGTGCGCGCAAATGTCACGGCCGCATCGATAAACGCAACAATAGCGGGCACCGCGGGCGGACGCATTGTGCGCTCCGCACGAATCGGTAATAACCGCGGTTCGGACGATTTGACGATTGCGACGCTTTTTTTAAAGCTATTTTAGGAGTGAGTTGTAAATGTTGAGTGTCGATGTTTGACCCACTTAGTGTAATGGTCAAAAAGGTTGAGGTTGCGGGTTAGATCCCCGCACTGGACAAAAAATCCTACTACTATTATAAAGGCGAAAGTTTGTATGTGTGGATGTATGGATGTATGGATGTTTGTTACTCTTTCACGTAAAAACTACTGAATGGATTTGAATGAAACTTTACCACAATATAGCTTATACATCAGAATAACACATAGGATATTGAAAATCGAAATCCACGCGGACGGAGTCAAGGGCGGCCGCTAGTAATTATTAAAAAAATAAAATTTTGGTTTGTTTCTGTAACACAAATGCCTAAGCTACTTAACAAGGAGTCAGATCAATGTATGTGAAAATGTGTGATATTTATAAAAAAACACATGTGTATAATCGACGGTTGCATTGCATTACATTTGTGGTACCTTTGGATTTGTTACGATAGTTATTTGTTTAGTTTTTGATGTTTTCAATAAAATAGTTCAGCCCACTTCGATAAACTTCGGACTTGTAGATACGTAGGAAGCGTAAGGGCAGAAATAGCCAACGGTTTTCGTTGGCCTTTTATTTTAAGTTTCCTAGTTGTCTCTAACGTTTTCCCAAATTGAAATCACTTTGACAAATATTTTCTACATTACAAGTAACAAAGTGCACTTAACAAAATTTCAAGCGCCATTTAAACTAATCTCGGGCAAAGGAAATCGCGCGTTCAGCCGGGGTCGGTAAGTCACTGGCAGCTTCGAACGGTTCCATAAACAATGCCATTAACGCTGGCGTTACGCGGCAGATTTTAAATTTGGAACGCGGGCGGCCATTCGTCATGTCGCCGCCGCCGCCCGCGACACCGACGCCGCGGCGCTTTCGTTTATACAACGACCGGGTGTAGTTGATACTTTTGCAAATTGAAAAAATATAGTGCAGCTAGTAGTGGAACAGTAAAATATTGTAAACATTAATTTTCTACTATTTGTTGTATTATTCTTTACTTTTAGATATCAGTTTGGAAGACCGAATATCAGTCTTCGTCAGTATAATACGACTTAACTGTATTTTAATCTAAACTTCCTTAAACAAAATATTTGTCATGTGCTGTACTAGTGCGATTACATATCAACCAAATTGTAAAATGAAACGCTTGTCAAGTTTATTGCTCGTGAAAAGGGCAATTGACCAATGTATTTAAATGAAACTGTGCTGCTAGTTTAATAAAAACATTATGTAATGCCTATTTTTAGCTTTTGCCTTAGTAGACATTTATTAGGATTCTCGAATATCTGGCAAAAATGTTTTTTTTTAATTCCATTATTTAAAAAGATATCATTGCGTGTTGTAGCTAAGCCGTAAAATCTTCTCATCCAAAACAATTTATCTTAACCCTTAGAAACCAAAATATTATCCTCACCATTTTACAAATATCAAGACCACTCACACCTCACACCACCATTGACTAATGACGTCATGTGTCCCGCGCAGCGCCATCGCGCGGCGACGGCAAATGACTCGCGATGAATTTAAAATTTGAACTTGGAACACTAACGAGGGAGGCGCGTCGTTAGTTATCGGCGAACTGTCGCGCGGGAGGTACTTACTGCTTAGTGATGACTAAGTACTTTGAGTTGAGAGTGTTTGTAGTGATTGTTGTGACAAAATTGATATCGATTAGGTATAATGGTATAAAACAAAGTAGAGTCGATTACAAAAGTGTAATCGACTCTACTTTGTGCTTGTCTTGTTTTGTTTGTGGGACAATATACTTAGTATCTTCTTTGTACTTAGTCATTGTGACCATGTACACGGATGGTTGTGGTGATAAAAATTTATACATTACGTGATAACATTTCTACATAATCAAGTACCTACCTACCTTCTTACTAAGCTTAAACATGAGGTGTAGGACCCCCGTGTGTCAAAATGACTGACTGATATAACACACCTAATAATTCACCTCAGTCATTCTCATGAAAGTTATCTTTTTAGCACAAACATGAATAAATCTGGTATGATTTAGGTTTAAAAATATAGATTCAGCCCGAACTTAACATTATTTTCATTTAGATTCAACAACTGCAGCACTAACGAGACCTAAGTAGCTAAATATTTTAATTAGATAATAAATTAATTAATGCTAATTATATGATTAAATAACGCCTACAATTTATAATTTATTGAACTAACTACACCTTATTTAAAAGCAGACTTTAATTTAATAACCGTCCATAAAACGTTCGAAAAACTCTTTCAAAAAAGGAATACAGTATAACACTGTAACAATAACATTTTCCCTCGGTACCGGAGTTGTAAAAACTTTCCACTTTTTACGAAGCAAGCAAGCAGTAGTTGGTCTAGCAAAGTTTAAAAATACATCGACGACGCGGGTGGCCGGATCAATTATTACCTAGCAATTAACACGGCAGGAAGAGCGCAATGGATCGTAAACAGTACAGCGTCACATCACTACGCTTTTGTTTGGTTGGTGTTGGTTTTTTAAAATGTTGGATTAGGCGAAGGAATGTGAAATTGTGACAGTCGGAAGTGTAGGTTTTTGTTTTTTAGGGTTCCGTAGCCAAAATGGCAAAAAAACGGAACCCTTATAGATTCGTCATGTCTGTGTGTCTGTCTGTCTGTCTGTCTGTCTGTCTGTCTGTCTGTCTGTCTGTCTGTCCGCCAGTCTGTCACAGCCACTTTATTCCGAAACTATAAGTACTATACTGTTGAAATTTAGTGAGTGGATGTATTCTGTGAACCGCAATAAGGTTTTCACACAAAAATAGAAAAAAAAAAAGTGCGGGGTCCCCATAGTCAGAACTGAAAGTAGAAAAAAAGATTTTCATTGAACATATACGTGTGGGGTATCTTTGGATAGGTCTTTAAAAATTATATTAAGGTTTCTAATATCACTTTTTTCTAAAGGGAATACTTTGCGTGACAGACCCTTTCAAAGTGGAAAAAAGTGTGTCCCCCCCCTCTAACTTCTAAAATAAGAAGATGATAAAACTGAAATAATTATATAATGTACATTACCATTAAAACTACCAACGAAAATTGGTTCGAACGAAATCTATTCAGTGGTTTTTTTAATACGTCAAAAATAGAATTTGTACGGAACCCTCAGTGCGGGAGTCCGACTCGCACTTGGCCATTTTATTTTAAATTAAAATGACATTGACAATGATGATGGACGGTTATTAGCAGACAGGCGTGACTTTTCTTATTCAAACAAGTACCTACATTACGTTAACTTAAACTAATGCATTGAAACTTTTAAAAGGCAAGACAAAATTTAGAGTTAATGCTGAATGTATCTTTAATTTGACTTTTATTTACCTACTTTTTCATATTAACTGTCACGAGTAGACATGGCCAGCAATAGTTATCATACAAAATACGAAAAATATCATTATTGTTGGTATGGATTGCAAATACTTATGTAGAATGTAGAGCTGTTGGGAACTACCCGCATTTATACTAGACATTTTATTAACTTGTGAGGCTGCAGTCACAAGTTTGGTTGCTTTCAAGTATTTCTCATATACAGAGTAAATCATACAAATATATAGAGACTTAATTTACCAAAAACTGATTACCAACAGTGTTTGTTAGATATAGTACCTACTCATTCCTTGCAAAACCCAAATAATTATTTGGGTAATAATAAATTATAATTTACGTTTTTGTTCTCATTAGCTACCTATCCCCTCGAAAGTAAGTATTTTCTGTGTTATATTTAAATAATTAAAATAAATAACTACTTACATAGGCTGACACACCATTTCCCTAGCTCCATTAAGATTACAACTTACACCTTAGCACTATTCATTTCACAAATATTGTCCCTAGTGAGAATCGAATTTGCGACTCTCGGTAGCCCAGCGGACCGATCAATATAGTTTTTTTTTTATTGGGAATATTTGCATTTTTATTTACATATTTTGGAACAGTCTTAGACTAGATTGCTTAGTGCTTCCACCATGCCCTAGCCTTTAAGAGATCCCCTAGGACGCGCCCAGCGGGATGTAGATGCGCCAATTATCTACCAGTAGGTACTGACGGATTATAAGCGTGTCTTGATTAAGTTTTCACATGTGACTTGATAGTACTGAGTAAGCACCTGCATACAAAGTTGTAGGTACTACCTACCTCCTATTAGAATTGTAGAGTAGGTACCTATATCTATACTTAGATATTAATTAATATAATAAAGCTGAAGAGTTTGTTTGATTGCTTGTTTGGATGAGCTCATCTCAGGAACTACTGGTTCTTATTGAAAAAAACTTTTTGCGTTGGATGGTGCATATGACAAGGAAGGTTTTAAGCTATGGTATAACACTATGTGTGCGGAAACCGAATTCCACGCGGACGGAGTTGCGGGCGGCCGCTAGTTGGAGATATTATTACCTTTTTTCGTGTTTGTTTTTGTTACTGACCCGGTTTTATGCATTATACACATGACAATCCGACTTGATTTGTTCTGTATCAAAAACAGCATCAAAATACGTTGCCCAACAAACACACAAAAACTGAGCACATTGGTATCTTTTTAGCTCCCCATACCGAACAGCCTAAGTCAGTTATCACTTTCCTATGCTATTAATTGTAAAAACATTTGTAAAGTAAGTACCAAACACAAAAGGGTAAAATAAAAAAAACCTTATAAATTCCCCTCCCCCCCCTCCTTTATTCTATTAACCCTGCATAGTTCCATCCGCTATAAACCTTAACCCTAAAAGGCCTACTCCCTACACTACACTCAAGCACTCGTAAACCTAAAAAACAAACTACGAACCCTCACTCGACCCTCGAAATAATAAAAATAAAACGACACTAAAAAAGGTATAAAAGTGTCCAGTGCCCGCAAATGAAATGGAATGCAAATGTAGGAAAGTGGAATGTGGGTAAGGACGGTCTAAGGGGACTTTTATAGGGGTCTTCGGGGTATATGGAAGACTATCTCCGTTCGGGGTTAAGTTTGATTTTATTTCGGTCTTGTGAAGGGTTGGAAGTTTGAATATGGAACCACTTGGGTTGAAGTGAAGCGTAAAAGTGAATTAATATGGGGTGATACCTCGTCTGGAATATCGTTGCAAAAGCTACCACTGAATGTTAGGTTGGTACGAGTAGGTACTGTTTTGGGGTCCATTAGTTTCGGAACCAATTCATTTTTAAAAACAACAAAAAACTATCAAAAAAGTAATTCTATTCTGTACTGTTCTGTAAAATTTATTGTTTATGTTTTTAAAACACGTACAAATCATTCCAGCACGAAAAATAAAGCGGCGTGTCATTTCATAGATAAAACGACGAAAAATAAACACTTCATTGACATCCCTTACCCTTCCCTCCAAGTTGACGCATAGATTTTGTTCTCCATGTCCATTCTACTCTATACCTACGCATGAAGCGCTCGAATGAGCCGCTCGTCTGGGGAAGTACCTCCACCTTACAGAAGACCGCAGTGAAGTAGCACTTCGTAACTGTTGTGCTATGTTTCTGCTGGTGAATAAGGTTGCCAGAGCTCATTTGGGGATGGTATGGGGTTAATGCCGGCAACACATCAACGATACCTCTGGTGTCGCGGATGTCCATGGGCGGCGGTGATTGCTTACCATCAGGCGACCCGCTAGCTCGTTTGCCGCCTCTGACATAAAAAAAAAATACGCACCTTAGGCACAGGTGCATTTCATATTCCCTTAGGTACTTTTGCCTAGTTAGCAATCAGATACGACCGTTGACTGTAAAGAGGTTAAGTGTAATAATATTAACCTTATTTATTACTTCCCATAGTACTTAACCCTTTAATGGGGCCTTGTAGACACGAAATAAAAAATTTTTTTTCAATATTTTTTTTCCCGTTTTGGAGGACGAAACCAATGTTTTTTTTATTTATAATATCTTTTTATCCATGACGTTTCAGCTTAACTATATTCTTTCAATCTGCGGCGTTCGCAATCGGCAAGGCAAGTGTAGAAATAAACTTTTACGACGCAGTAAAGGAAAACTCCCGAAAGCCACTCCGCTGACGAACCTTCTTGCTACCGGTAAAAAGCTACCGTAAGGAATACCGGTAAGACCGTAAAAAATACCGGTTTTAGTATTTTTTGGTGCGTCCCGGGAGTTGTACCAGGGACTTTTGGCCCGTTGTACCTACTTGTAGTACGAGCGAGGAACTATGCACTAAGGCATCGGGGTATCTATTTTCATTAATTGCAACATGTATTTTCTTATAGAATTGCGTACAGAATCAAAATCAAATAGGCATCAGGAAATCACTTATGTACTACAATTATGAAAACTACATATTGACTCTACCACCTACTCCGGAATGCAGTCGTCTACCGAGAAGAAGCGGCAAGAAACTCCATAGTTGCTCTTCTCAATCGCCAGTAACTGTGTAGGTTACCTAAACTTAGAAACCTACATACTGCGTTAAAAAATATAATAGAAAATTTTATTGCAAACAGCAAACGCTAGAATCTACGATTCTACGCGTAATCCCTACTTATTACACGTTTACAAGGAGTAAACTGTCATAAATTTAGTTTATCACTATGTCATCTTTATAGAACGAACCCCCATACCTGTTGATACGGTCCTAACGACCTGGGATAAAATTTTATGTCACCAACATTAACCCTTGCGAACCCTTGTAATAAAAACAAGGGGATTTTTGTACCCTCGTATTTATAAGAATGTGTGGTAGAGATTTTAATGTGATATCACTTAAAGTTAACTCCGTTTAAGTGATATGTAAAACAATTACGCTCTTTTGTTTAATTCTTGTGGGTGAACATTATAATTTAAACCTTTATTACGTTTTGAAAAGAGTTTAAGAGAGGTAGAGCTTTGTAAACTTCCACTCAAATGAGCCACTCGTCTGGGGAAGTACCTCCACCTTACAGAATAACACAGTAAAATAATAGGTAGTTACTTCGTGTCTGTTGTGCTGTGTTTCTGCTGGTGAGTAAGGTCGCCAGAGCTCAGTTGAGATTGGTGTACGGTTGTCGATGTTCATGCGATCACTTACCATCCAGGTGACCCTCTTGTTCGTTTTCCTCCCTATAAGACTCCTAAAATAAGAAAATAAATTCTATCATTCTATTACCTACTATTTTCTAATACTTATAAAACAGCATCTCAAGTTCGAACTCAAGATCGATCTCAGAGTTGAGAGCGATTTGTTAATACGAGCCTAAGTTGCAGATTGCGAACGATATACTCGTTACGTCGCTGACATGCCTCTGTGACAATTTTTTTTTTTTCACTTCGTCGTCGACTTTTCTCCAAATGAATGACCTCATCATACAAATAGACCACATAGGTTCATTTATACCCAACACGTACAAGTATAAAAACCCAAGTAAACCCACGTAAAGCAAGCAAGCGAGCGGCTAAGGTAAATTGTCAATGAAGTCTGCGGCGTCGTTTGTCAAGCCGGTGCAATCAATAGTTCCGCGCAGCCGCCGGCGCGACATCTCCGGAGAGGAAAAACTAACGCTTAGTAAGGAAAGATGGTTATTTTGGTGGTAGAGGAATGTATTAATAAGTATAATATTGTGGTATATGACGTTCAAGGTAGTAATAACTATAAAGGATGACCACTTAACTGGTCTCTAAGCCTGGCGCGACATGCGACACACATTTCGAGAGAGGAAAAACTAACGCTTGGTTGTGTTGGATAAAAAGTACATTTTAGTAGTAGGTACTACCTACCTACACGAATGTATAAAAAATATTTGTTATGTGTAGTAGACGATTTTTTATCAGGTTCATGGAAGCAATATAGGGAAACTGACTACCTACTTTGTAACTACCTAGACTCTGAGCCCGACGCGACATTTTGTGAGAGGAAAAACTAGGTAACACTTGGGGGTGAAGAAAAAAATTGTTGTTGTCCTGGCCTTATGGTCTGACGTACCTAAGGTATTTACGCGTAGGTATATTTATTTCAGACAAAAGAAAAGAAACTGCTTTTTAAAAGGTATTTTAAAAGAATAATTAGCTTCGGACAACTAGACGCGGTGAGGGCTTTCACCCTTACATTGTTAATATTCCTCCTTCTCGCACGAAGCGTTTTGCTTCATCTTTCATAATGCGAACTGCTAAGGAGTGGAACTCTCTGCCGTGTTCTGTGTTTCCCGAACGTTATAATTTGGATGTCTTCAAGACTAGAGTGAACAGGTATCTACTAGGCAAGCGTGCTCCATCTTAGGCCTCATCTACACTTTCCATCAGGTGTGATCGAGGTCAAATGCAAGCCTATCTCAAATAAAAAAAAAAAAAAAAAAAAAAAAACACATATATTTTTTAACAATTTCCTTCCTCTTTTTATGAAAAAAAACCTCTCATGTTGTACCCAACCTTAGTTTTAGTTTCAGAACGATGGGTAAGAAATAAGCTTTTAAACCATCTCAAATGTTTCGGCAAAGAAAAAATATTTAAACCTAAAAGGAAGATTAAGAATTATAAAATTAAATACTATTGTATTTATTAAGAGGTGTGAAAATCTACGCTACCGCCCACACAAAATACGAAATTTAAATTTAGATCACGTCAGCGTTCTAAATTGAAACCCGTGGGCGTGGCCGCGCCAATGGTGGATGTCGCGCGCTGCGACACGGTGACACTTTCCGCCAATGGGAGCGCGTCGCGCGTGGGAGTCGGTGACATTTTCAACCAATAGTAACGGCGACGCCCATGTCGTTTAGAATCATTTTATGCGTTTGAATTTAATGTAGAGCAATAGTATTTGCATTCTTTTTTTTATAAGATAAACCTAAGTTGTTTATTTATTTTTTAATCTGCCGTCTTTTCAATCTAGAAAAGGGAAGGATGTTTTTAATTTTTTAATATGAATGATATCTAAACTTTTACGACGTTGCTTGATCAAATTTAATGTTTAGTTTTGCTAAAACACTTACAGACTTTTCCTACCCGTCTCAATGAGATTATTATATCTAGGAAATAAGGTTAAATTATTTCTTTGTATTACTTAATCGCTTAAAACCTAATTAGGTATGAGTAACTACCTACCTACCTATCTACTATACCTACCTCAATTATTATAGAGGAGTATATATTTTTGATGCTAATCGTGTTGAATGATTTAATACTTTCTTATTCCTATCGACATAAAAGAGTTGACTTTGTTTAATACCTACAAGTAAATTGTTTAATGCGAGCACTTATTTAATTTTTAGATTACAAACTTTAAATAGATACCTACTTAATTTTTAACACTCTAATAATAACACTTCATAGAAGTATTACAATGACATCTTTAGCCAATAAGAATGCGACCGGCCGCCATTGGCTAGCGGTGACAACGTCGCCTAGTTGTCACCGTTTGTCGCGTCCCATCGAAACGGGATAGCCATACGCAAAAGTCTATACGAAAGAGCGGGACGCAGCTACACCCCCACGCTCTATGAAAAAAATATTGCGTGAACTTTTGAATTTTTCGAATTTCGAACGTCCATTTCAGATTAAAATGTTGCGTGGAATTTTGAATTTGGAATGCCTGGTTTGCTTTTTTTTCTGCTACCGGAGGCGATGGCGTGCGTTTCTAAAAGCGTGCTCCCGGGATTATCGAATTTTGAAATTGGAACAATTTCGCTATCTCGGCACGGGCTTCTGTTGGCATCCGAATAATGATTATCTTTGCGTGTTGGTATTTTATGAGAGTGCGATTTGTTTTTGGAAAACGAATATCATAAGTGGATTGTTAGGCATAACAATTTGAATGCAGAAATTAAGCTCATTTAATCATTTTATTTATTTTAATCTCATACCTACTACCTATATGGAAATTATTTTGCTGCATAAATAAGAACTAAACGTTGATGATGTAATCTACCTAAGTGGTTTATTCAAGTTTCAGAAAACTCTTTTTAGAAAGTTAACCATTCTTTAGGACTGTTTAAAAATGTCGTAAACAATAAATTACTTATACTGAAATCGAAAGTAAGGTGACTCTACCTTACAGCGCCGCATTACGAAAATTCAAAAATGGAACAATGATTTAAATTCTTTTTTCATGTGACGTATTGAAAACAGCCAGGACGTTGTGAAATATTTAATATGTTTAATGTTTTGTTGGGGACCCACGACTTGCCCGGGGTAACGGGTTCATGATCCGAATTGGAGAAAACGACGTATTGTCATTTAACTGATACATTACATACCTACACATCGACTCTTTATGTCAAAGCAGTAAAGTTCAAATTTGAATTTGTTTGTAAACATCTTGGTGTTCATGACTGTGCTGACATACTTCTGGGAATTATCTTCCTTTCTTTGGTAATTGTGAACCCATTATGAAAGTAGGTCACGGTAGAGCGGTTGTGTCTATGGCGAGTAAAATGAAGGCTGGGGTTATTGCAACCGTATGTTTTCAAGTTACAAGTTTTTACCTTCAAAGGGTACGTCAACCCGCTTCGTGTATGGACCTGATTGTCATGAAGTTGTCTATTAGACCAAGAGGTCGCAGGTTCGATTGCCGCACAGTTCATTTTCTTGGCATAATGAGATTGCTCTTTTGGCAACTGATTAGTCATTCGTAAAAAAAATACAAACCTTTTTTACATCTTTTATTCAAAATTGGAACTGATCGCATTCTCACGTGTTCACGAAAAATTCCCATCATTCCAAATTCAAAGCTCTTGTTTTTATTTTTAAACGATGTCGTCCCTGGCATTCCGTCAAGCCAGCACGCGCTTGTCGCCTAAGGGTGTGAAATACTGTGAGAACTTTCTCTCATTCATGACCATCTCGATTCTTTAATCGATACACTTATTCCGAATTCGGATTATTCGTAATTCGCTAGCGTGATCGACTGGTGCCTTTTTTGAATACCGAATGCAGTAATCGAATGCTTTGATTCTCAATTCTCATGTCAAATGGAATATTTCGGCTTCTGTGCATTTTTTGCGTTTCGATTTTCGCATGTTTGAAATATTCCATCGATTTGCATACAAAATTCTTATTTTTGGGAATGTTATCGAGTTGTATTTACATGAAATTTAGTAGGAATGTGTGGGAGCGTTTGATTATACCGATCTTGACGTGTTTGTCTGTATTCCTGTGAATTGTGGAGGACGTATACCGCGGGCGATGTAAAAATATCGGATTGGGGCACTTATTTTATTTAAATTCAAGCAGACATGTTGTTGTTCACCTGGTAATAATATTTGCATCTGTTTAAGAGTCCTGGTGCATTACTTTTTAAATAAAACATGTCAGTCTCCACGGGTTGACGGTTGGTAGGTAGGTGTACTTTTCGTATTGACAAGTACCTACTTACTTCCAAAATGCTTTATTTCTTTAATGTCGTCCATTAATGGAGAATCAATAAAGACATTTCTGAACTTTTTTCGAACACCAAAATTTAAAGATAACATATGTACCTACTTACGTACCTACTGATGTTATTGTGAACTTTTAAAGTAGGTTTATATTCTTGACCAATCTAAGAAGTCATTAAATCCCGGATTCTACTTGAAAGGTGACATTATTTTATGTCATACTTGAGACTGGCGCCACCTAAATAGATAATGACAGGTTGCGCTAGCCCATTGCGTGCGATATGGCACCGGTATAAGCTATGACTTTTGGAGATCTCTTGAATTCTTGTGCTGAAGAGATATCTTACATTAGGAAAATACCTCAGAATAAAATGTGGATCACGAAAATAAGGAAGAGGATTGAGTTTTCCAGAAAAAGCGATAATAATAATAATGTATAAGTAGGTACCTAATACATGTAGGTAGGTATGTGATTTAGACCTTTAATTAATATTTTTATCTAAATTTCAGCTGACGACTCGCTGATCATCTGGGTGATAATTATTTATTTAAAGTTTTTGAATAGAACAAACTTGTATAAAAGGTTGGCTGTTCATATACATGCATATACAAAAACCACAAAAAGATACACAATCAACGACTCAAAAATGTCCCCAAAAAATAAGTGCAGAATGCTTTTATTTCCAACAGTCTTGCGTCACCCGCGTCATCGCAATTTTGAACACTTCCTTGTAAAAACAATCTTAACTCATTTGCATAAAGGTTAATTTGCAAATAATAATGTTCATAGTTTGACACATAGATTTGCCGAATTTTTGTGACAGTATTGACTGTTACTTTTGTTCGAGACTGTGTATCTTGGGTTTTTGTATATCAATGTTGGCTGTTAGACTTTTCTGACTTTGACACATCAAAGTTCTTCCCTAACTAAAAGATACGAGTACCATTAGAACACTCTTTACATCATTATTGCTGAGCTAGCTAAGATTCTCCTTGAGTGTGACATTATGTCATCCTTGAGACTGGCGCCACCAGGGCTCTGTCCAAATAAAACTGAATAGATAATGACAGTTTGCGCTAGCGCATTGCGTGCGATATGGCAACGGACGCGTAATACCAAAAACCATAGTGTTCAATGAAAGAAGTAGTCCTATTGACGATGACGCGGCGCTGCAGTCACAGAATAGAGTAGGTACCTATTTAAGTTTTGAAAATGCAAATTTAGGCTCGTATTAATAAATCGCACTCAACTCTGAGCTTGATATGTCATTCTCATACAAAATAGCACCTCAAGTTCGCGCTCAAGTTCGAGCTCAGAGTTGAGTGTGATTTATTAATACGAGTCACAGACTTACTCAGTCGAAAGCCCGGTTTCTAAACAATACATAGTGTTTTAAAAAATCCTTCCACCGACAAATGGACTATCCAGCACATTTTTTTTTAATTCGAAGTTGTTCCTGAGATTAGCGCGTTCAAACAAACAAAGAAATAATTAATCATATTATATTGCTTTAAAAAAAAATCTTGTTTCATTTGTCGTGGAAGGTGGAAGGCCACGACCAATGGAACAAGATTTTTTTTAAAGACTTTTTTTTAATTAGACAAATAAACTCCTCGTTTATTAAAGTCGTGTTGTTAAAGTACCTAACTACTTATTTTAAGCTCTAACAGAACCAGCAGTGCAAAATCCGCAGCTCGCAGCTCCCAAACGCCGCGGGGTGTGTCTCGCGTGCCGGCAGTATGGCTCCTTCACCGACACTGCACCTAAACAAGCTATTGTTATCCTTTGTTGACGACCCGCTTGGTGTAATGGTCAAGGTGTTGCCTATTATACAAGAGGTCGTGGGTTCGATTCCCGCACAGGACAAACATTTGTGTGCATGAACATGTCTGTTTGTCCTGGTCTGGGTGTACTAATGTAATAAAGCTGAAGAGTTTGTTTGTTTGTTTGAACGCGCTCATCCCAGGAACTACTGGACCAATTTGAAATAATATTTTTGTGTTGGATAGTCCATTTGACGAGGAATGCTTTAGGATATTGGAAATCGAAATCCACGCAGCCGGAGTCGCAGGCGGTTGTTAGTTTAAGTATACTTATTTGTAATACTTACCACTGTTGAATTTGATGTCTGTAACACAACTGCTTAAGCTACTTAACACGGGGTCAGATCAATTTATGAGATGTTGTGAAATATTTATTTATTTATTTACCTAACTAGGTACTTGTTCTAAGCTCTAACAGAACCAGCAGTGCAAAATCCGCAGCTTCCAAACGCAAGACGCCGCGGGGTGTGTCTCGCGTGCCGGCAATATGGCTCCTTCACCGACACTGCACCTAAACAACTACCAATTGTTATTCTATAATGAATGTCTGACAAGATTACTTAATATATTTATTTGGCGCCGAATAAGTAGTAAGCTTGAGTAGCATACTTATCAGCTTCTCTGTAACTCAAGTGTTAAAGATTATGTAGGTACTCGTGTTTGGCTCAGAGACTAATCCGCAATTCATTGACAGGTCCGTTGGTCTAGTGGTCAAACACACTGGCTACAAAACCTAGGGCCGCGGTTTCGAATCCTGCTAGGGGCAAATGTTTGTGAGATGAATATCGGCATTTGTAGGTAATCGAGTCCTGGATGTTTATAAAAGTATTTAAGTACTTATGTCTTTCCGTTCCATAGCATCCATAGTACAAGCTTCAGACTTAGGTTGGGGCTAAATTGGTGAGTTAGTCCAAGTCATTTATTTATTTATTTTCATCATAAAAGCTTATTTAATAATTGTTAGTGAAATAAATTTTGTATTTTAATATTGTAACCCATTATTTGAAACGCTTCCATTGCCTGACTGTATATATCATCGACATAAGTAGGTACCTACATGTCTTGTTTTGACTTAGAAAGTTACCAATATGCTTAACTGACTTATCTACCACTCATGTCTGTAGTAAAACCCTTACCCAAGTTCATTCATGTAACTTGCAACTTGTATTTATCTGTATCACGTGAGCTACCTACCATCCACCGCCATATCTTACCCCGGCATTAAAGCACAAATATCATGCCCATCAAATTGCCTAACGTCTGTTCGTAATAACACCGGCTCCCTAAGAAGCCACGCTCATTATGAAGAAAAAAAAAATGGCGGTCAAGAAAGGCCGATTTAGAACTTTTCAAATTCAAATTCGGAACTGTTAGGGTGTGAGTACAATGTGATAGTTGTTAAGTGACGTGGCATAAAATTGTGTAGAATATTTTAAGTGAATTATTAATGCGAAATTTAATATTAAAAAAACAATTAAAAATATTTTTCCCTTTTCTAGTCTAGTTATAAGACAGAAAGATGACTTGGATTATAATATGAGGAAACAAATTTTGGATTTGATAACAGTAATTGAAGTTATATGTTTAATTTTTCATTGAGTGAAACTGGTTAAGTTTTGCATGCCACTTAAAAAATAATTCATTACGTAACTTAAGAAAATACATACATCAATTTATTACGTTTCTCGTGATGACAAAGTAGAAAAACCTTAACCTAGTAATCTTTTACAAGTCCCTGACTAAAAATCATCAGTAAATGCAGACTCGATACTAAACTTCGGGATTCGCGTGTCATGTGAAGACGCCGCCTAAGGTCGTAGCTTGCGTGACGATACTTTTTAAAAATAGAAGGCTCGTTCTTTTTGCGAATTAGAAGTGTTCTCTCTTCAAAACAAATTGCTGACAAGCGGGACGTTCGAATTTCTTATTTTGAATACGGCCACCGCGCACCGTTTGCCAACCAACATAACTCCGCACCCTATTCAATGCACTTTAAGCTTTATTGTGAGTACTTTAGGGTTGATACAAGTTGTGTTGTTAAATTGGTACTGTGAGTATTTTGAATTTAATGCGTTGTGCGTTTCGGATGCAAATGGCGCTGATGAGAGTTGATTATGTAAATGCTACGCTTTGTGCGGGTTGCGAGAAGTGCGTATTGTTTTGACCGTGATAGCAGGTTGCTGTAATGCTATTGTAATGTTGGTGCAGACTTATCGATTGACTGTGGAGGTATATTGCTACTAATTGTGGTAGTCGGATAAGATGGATGAATAAAATAAATAGGTACTTAATAAATTATGTCTTACACATACATTGAGCAAGCTGTTAATACTTGAAAGGATTAAATAATTATTTAGTACTTATAGCTTGTTTGCGTCCGTTGGATAAAATGAGGCAGGCTAATCGACTCTTTAAAGTACTTAATTTTTATCTTTTAACTCTTGAATATTATATTTGAATTGGAGCATCTAAAAACAAGGTACTCATAGGCACCAGAACTGAAAAAGTACCTACTCGTACTAGCCTAATAGACCAAGAAGTTGCGGGTTCGATTTACGAACATGTTCATGAACATGTCTGTTTGTCCTGGTCTGGGTGTTTAATGTTTCTATTTAAGTATACATAATTGTAACCCCAGTGTTGATTCTGATGTCTGTAATATGTAAAAGTGCTTAAGCTACTTAACACGGAGTCAGATCAATGTATATGTTGTTGTAAAATCTTTATTACTTATTTATTCATTTTCCCATTTAAGTTCAACGCGTAGAAAATGAATTAGCCTATCCACCAACCTTATACCAACCAATACCAATATTGTGGGACACCCCATACCTACTTATATGTATTCATTATTAAACCCAAGGCGGCCCCTTAGATACGAAATCAATTACAGGCCGCCCCTCAAACAAAGTAACGTTCGATAATTGGAAATTTAAAAATTAACAAGTGAATGTCACGCGACACGGCGTGACGTCGCGTGACACGCCGCGTCGCCGCCGTGACACTCAAATGTCACGGCGAGTGGCTAGGGGTGGCACAGGAATACGATTGACAATTTTATGTTCTGGCCTGGTTGTAGGCCTCCCCTAATAATGTTATGCCAATAGTCACTACATTGGGCAGACGGGTTGGTGAGTGTAGTACCTATGGTTAACCATAAGACAAAGGAGGAGCACAGCTTACCATCCCCCTGGAATGTCTTTTAGTCACTTCTTGTGATATCCACAGGAGAAAAAGGGACTAGCATTGGTCTTCATATGTCACGTACAAGTCTGTCCATTGGAAATGAGCCATGTGGCTGATCGGTCCTTATGATCTCTTATTTTCGGTAATAAAATAAAATTTTCCTAACCACCCTTTCTTCTAACACATAGTAAAACTTTTGGTTCTTTACGCAGTTATTTAGTCTATCAGATTCAGACCAAACCACGGGTTTAACTGCTACGAACTGATGGGAGTTTAAATCAGTCATTTTAAGTTGTCATGATTTTTTCTGTCATAAATATTTTAAAAAAACTTTACTATGTAGTCCCTAATTAGGCACTTATAAATCGTCAATAATATCACAAAAAATGTAGAATCTACCACCGACTTCCGAACGCAGTAATCTGTCGAAAAGATGCGGCAAGATTAAAATAACTCCTTGAGTGTGTAGGCAACCCTGGCCCCAGTACGGATCCGTCGCGACATGTGAATGTCAGCGGCACGGACGTGTGTACACACCGCCTTATGCCGTAGCTTCGTAGCCTCGTAGCGCGTAGCAGCGGTACCTTACACCTACAACACTGTTGTACTCTTACATTATTATTATGTTCAATCGTACATAGCCACCGATGGTAGTAGAAGTCGTTTCTTTTTTCAGAAAATCTGTACTTAATATACCGATCTATACTAAGATCAACTCTTCATTTTTATTAGATAAAGAGCTTTTTTGTTTGTCTGAACGCGCTGATCTCATTAACTATAGGCTCGAATTGAAAAAAAAAATTGACCATTTTTCGAAGCAAGCTAGTAAGGCAACTGAAATCCAAGGGGACGAAGTCACGGGCGGTAATAATAACTATATGTAATAATATTAAACAGCTGAAGAGGTTGTTTGTCTGTTTGTTCTTCGTCCTCGAAAAATGGTCTACCCAACAACACAAAATATTTTTCCAATTCGTATATGTAATTCCTGAGATTAGCACGTACAAATAAACAAACAAGCTCATCTGCTCTATTCTATTAGTATTGATTTAGCTTACTTATCTCTAGCTCCGATTACCTCGTGTGACCTCTACTTTGCAAGATTGCCCTCGGGCCCTTAAAATCTGTGCCTGCTACCTACTCTTATAAAATTCGGAAAATATTTTTGTTACCTCAAAAAGTATTCAAAGCCACCGTTTCCCAATGCTGTTGTTTGTTAAAAAAAACGTTAAACTGGCTTATTTCAAATTCATAAATCACGAAAATAAGCGTCGGCTTCTGGAATATTAGCATTCGCCTTGCGGCTGTTTGCGGCGGATTCCTTTGCTTGCGGCTGAGATCTTTACAGGAAATTAGGCAATGGCTAAAGAGTTTTTTTACTGATTTTTTGTACTTTATTTTTTAGGTTACTTACCTAGGATCTATTACGTACTGCGTTTTATAGATATTTCAAGATTTTAACGAATTATAATCAACGATGTGTACAATACCACGGAGAGTGGATAAAATTTTTGATATAATCCGGGATTTGAACACAGGAAAGTTGGCATCGAAAAAACCTGCTTTTTTATGTTATAGGGAGACAAACGGACAAGAGGGTCACCTGATGGTAAATAATCACCGCTGCTCATGGATATCAACAACCGCACAAGGGTCGCAGATGCGTTGCCTGCCTTTAACACCCTACACCATTACCAACTGAGCTCTGGCGACCTTACTCACCACCAGAAACATAGCACAACAGATACGAAGTACTACTTCACTGTGGTCTTCGGTAAGGCGGAGGTACTTCCCCTGAGTTGAATTTGCTCTTAACAATAAAGCTATTATAGATTTTAATTAATTTATATTTTTATAAGAATTAGCTCTGATACACAAGAATGATAGAAAATGTCTTAAGACTTAGTTATTTCGTTTTAGTTCCAATTTTGTTCCAACCAGGGTTTGAACCTAGTAGCTGTTTTCAAATGTTACTTTCAAGATACCTTCTACTATACAATGTTTTTTCAAACAGGCTAGGATGTAATAAATTTTAGTTACTATTAGATCAATAAGTCGCGGGTTCCATCCCCGCACAGGACGTACATTTGTATTCATGAACATGTTTGTTTGTCCTGGTCTGGTTTTTCTATGTATCTATGTTAGTATATCTATCCGTTCTTTAGCATCCACAGTACAAGCCTCGAGTTTAGTTTGGGGCTCGGTAATTGGTGTGCTAGTCTTAGGAATTATTTATTTCATAATAATATCGCAAATAGTTTTCAGTTGTCTTCACAACTTTTTCTTCACATGACTTAGGTGTTAGATTTATAAGGAGGAATAAAATCAAATAGTTTTCTTAAAACGTTTTTATTACTGTCGTTTGGCAAAAGGTAGATTAACATGCTTCGTTAATATAATACAAGATTCTTAACTTACACTTTAATACTTTTTGGTTCTTACACAATTTATTTATTTTACATATTCGCCTTAATATGCCATGGCCTGATCCAATTTTTTCAATGTAATGTATATTAAGGAGTATTTTTTTAATTTGATTTAGTTTGAGTACTTTACAAGATTTGTGTTTATTATTAAAAGGATGTTTTAATAAAATTGTTAAATCTATAAAATGACATTGTTCACAATTAAATTTGAAAATTAGTATCTTTGGCAAAATCTTCTAAGTACAACATATTTTTTTAGTAAGATATTCCTAGAAAAATTAAACTAAAACATTTGTAAATTAAACGTTGGATAAACAGAGATTTCAACAATTCGTTCTTTCTTTAAGGCCATGGCATAACATTTGCAGCAATAATGGAGGAAAATGTACATACAATTTGTTTTATGATGATTTCGTAATAATTAGCACCAAAATAGCAAGAGATGTGAATAAATATTTGTACATGTTACAAAAAGTTTTTTAAAGCAATTCAATAAAATTATCGTAAAAGGGTCTTATTACTTGTAATACAATCACTACTTAGTCAATATATTGCCCAAAAAGATGCATTGATGATGTCTGCTTTAAAAAGCTATTTGTAACTCTAATAGTTCTATTCCAATACATTTTGAAAGTGATAAATATGTACTAAGTATTATCATTGATGATCTGTTTAATCTACTTTTGGAAAAAATCATAGTTAGGACGTTGATAAGATGTCAGTTTATATTTGACACTCAAAACAATAATTATTTGGGTTCTCCTATTGCCCTAAACAGAGAAACAATTAGTCATAACTTACTAAATGAAGTCTTTGAACCTTTATCATTGATAATTTTGTACACTCATTTAATACTTATTTATATACATTTTATTGCACAAATTATTACTATGGAATGTCAAGATTTTTACACAAATATAAAAAAACATTACTTAACTAAGACATTACAACTTAAGTATACCTAATTAGCTGCTATCATACAATTACATTTCTTAATTTACATCGTACCTTACGTGAAATATCACCACAAATCGCGTTACATTCATACATATTATTTACAGACAAAACTATAAATACACACCACACCTTAAAGAATGAAATTCTATGAGAATTAAAAGGTACTGGCATGTTATACTTCTAAAATATGCACTATTTGGTAATTCTAAATAACATCACAAATGCACTGGAGATTAGACTGCACCTAAACCGAAATGATACTGTAAGGAGCATACAAAGTTTTATACGCATCCTTAAATGTCCCTAGTTTCTCTATATGGTCCTTACAAGTATTTTTGTGCGTTCTTTTTGGTCTATTTAGGTCACGAAATGGGCATTTTCCCGTTCTGTCGTCTCGCGATGTGCGCTTCGTAGTGAATATTCCTCTTGGTCCTCGAGAAGAAGGCGGCATTGCACCCACTCACGGTGCACCGGTGAAGAGACTGCACGTGAAGGTTCTCACAATGAATCTTCAACGTCAGGAGATCTTTGAAGCTCTCCCTGCAGCCACGGCAGGGGAAGGTCCCATCTTTGTTGGGACGAGGGGCCTCTTCTTCGACACAGTAGTTTAGCTTGCGAAGGGGCGGCGAATAATTCTGGTTTTGGCAGCCAAACGCGTTCAGGTTAGGAGGAAGGAAACCCAACGGGAGTGGTGGGAAGTTCGGCAGCATACCGAAGGGAGCGAATAGGAACGGATGTTGTGCGAACATGTCGCGATTGTTCAGGTAAGCCTCTGGCAGCTGCAGCGGCGGGTACGGCGGACTGAATGGCAGCTGCTGGTTGAAGCTCCTGATCTTATCTGACTCTTTCGCTCTATAGTATTTGTGTGATTCTATGTACGGGACTGCTCTTTCTTCCTCATTATACCTGGATATTAACTCCATTTGTTCTCTCGCTTTTTCTAATATCCGAGAAGACGATTCGTCGCACACTCTCAAGTCGTCGGATGATAGAATCTTTCTATGGAGGCTTTCATTTGCACTATGCCGGTCTCTGCCTTGTCTAGTTGCAAAAGCAGCGCGGCAACCTTCAACGTTGCATTTATACATTAGCTTTAAATGTGCGTTCTGGTAGTGCGTCTTTAAAAGGTAAACGTTCTGTGAGATTTTACCGCATACGGTACACCGCCGAGGGTTCTCATGGTCAAAAGGCACGTCGCTGGTGCTGACGAAGAATCCACCATCAAAATGACCATATATTTGACCTTGAGCGTCCTCTGAGGCATAGTCAAAACTTGAAACAGATGATGACGGTGATCTATCGGAATAATCAATAGATTCATTCAAAGATAGGTTGAAAGGTCCAAGAGAATTATGCATTTCTGATTTTCTCAAATTAGGGAAATCGCCTTTCGACAAGCTCTCTAACCGTTTCAGAGCATTCTCAGAAGAAAACTGGTCTTCACTTGTCTGCATACTGTCATTTGTTTTGTGCTTGTCAGATTTGTCCGTTTCGTCTTTGACTCGGAGATCTTGAACTCCATAGTTTAAGTCCATGGGCTCTTCCTTTACAGGTGTGAATTCTTCTTTAACTTTTATTGTGTTAATAATATCTTTAGTTTGTTTGTTTACGTCTCCGTTTTCCTCAGAACCTTCTGTTTTTACTCTCTTTAGGTCCATGACACTGTAGTCTTCCTCTGGTTTATCGTCAGATTTCTCATTGTCCTTTGAGTTTTCTTCCTCGTGATTATTATGTAAACGAGTAGGGTTTAGGTTCTTTCTCTTCCTCTTGACTTCAGGGCTAATAGATTCGTCTTTTCGATTTTCATTGGTATCATTATGGTCACTAACACTTCGTTGGTCATAGTCTGTTTCAGAACCGTCAACAGATCCGTTGGATTTGTTAAGATTTGAGTAATAGTCACTCGTATCCATATGGTCGACATCTTCGTCGTCATCATCTCCGGCAACTACTACAATACCATCATCTTCGTCTGAATCGCCTTGACCATCGTGATCTTTGTTTTCAACAGAATCTGATTCTCTTCTCATCATATGAGATTGATCTGAAGAAGTGGAGAAGTTCATACTGTTCTTGTAATCAAGAGGAACATTCGAAGCGTATTGCCTCATGTTGTGTGGTGGGTTAAGAAGAGGGTATGAACCAAATGGATGCATGGGGTTCATGACAGGCGGTATACTCAGTCCCGCGGCATGAGGTGGAATGAGCACTGAGTGAGCTTGTGCGCTTCTGCCATCATGAGGGGAAATCTTCCTTCTCAAATGCGGTGAGTGTAGCTTTGGATTGGGGTTTGCACTGTGCCTGTTCCTCGATCTGCGAGAGCTGAACATCATACTGCACCCTTCAACTGTGCATTTGTGCATCTCTCTTAGATGAACGGCAGAGAAATGTATTTTCAACGCGCCTTTATCACAAAATGTTTTTAAACATACATTGCATTGAACTCTTTTCTTGCCAGTAGCAGGATTGATAAAGTGAGTTCCCAAATTCAATGGCATTGGTGAAGCTCCCCACTGTCGCTTAGGGGGTGTGATGCATTTGCCTAATAACATATTTCTTGAGTTCTGCACGGCGTCATATGAATCTTTACTCAAATTGAGAACATTCTCGTCATCTTGTCTCATATCTTCTAGTCTGCTTTTTGAGGACATATTATTTGACTTATTTTCGGGAGATTCAACTGGTTTAGCTGACATCTGAGGTAGAAGTGCTTGCAAAGATGCTAAGCCCATTGGGTTTTGACTTAAAGCGGCTACCATAGCAGCAGGATGACTGAAGGTCGATGGCATTGACATCGGTGGGATTGGCAGGCTTCCGGATAAGGGGAAATTGAAGAACTGGCTTCTCATCAGGTCCATCGTTGCTTTCTCAGCTGGAGTCATGTCGTAGTTAACTTTTCTAGAATCTTCTTTGTCGTTTTCATTGGCTTTGTGTTTTCGGAAGTCAAAAGGCTGCATATTTTGTAGGTGACTTAAGGGAGATGAGTTGACAGGACTAGTAGTGGAAAGTGGGCTGGATGAGGTAGACAGGCGGACACTGTGGTTGGGAGACAGTTCTGCCGAGGATGCCCTCCGAGGCGAATGATTTTGGACAGGCGAAGATCTATTGTGATTGGGCGACATCATTTCTCTCTTCACTTCCACTTCTCTTTGAGGGCTCCTACTTTCTTTTTCTTGCATACTCTTCAAGTACTCAAAATGATGTTTCGCCTCCATCATGTGTTGGAAATATTTGAGTGATTCCTCACTGCGGATGTCTTTAGCTGACTGTTCCATGAGTTTTCTGAATTCAGCTTCTATTTTTAGCTGTTCCAGCGCTCGTGGGTCGCTGTAAGCGTCTTTCTTCTCTGCTTTATTGTGGTCGTAGTCTTGGCTGTCGCCGGACGGTGACGGGAGCCCATTCTTCTTGTAGATGGGCAGGAGGGAGGTCTTGTGGAGGGCCCTCGCCTCCTGCAGCTTGAGGATCTGTTGCAGGGCCATGTTGTGTTCTGGCCCACGCCCGTTCCATCGCTCTGCACTGCTCGACTGAGATTCCTGTAACAAATAAAAAACCTAATTGAGTCATGTTATTAAAAAACAAAAATTAGGGCTAACGGTTTTCAAATGGACAACCCTATAAAAATTGGCAGTTATTCGTATATGAATCATAACGGCTGCTCATAAATTTGTTTAAAAGATGGGACAAGATTAAATTCAAAATTTACCAAATTAGTGTTTTGTCGTTCCGAAAACCCTTTACTGGCTCGCCAAATTACATGTTGCGTTAAACATTTCATTCAATCGAAAAACGACTATGAATAAGCGAAGTTAATTCCGAAAGATTATCGAGTCTAGAGTAAGCCCTAAACACGGGTTGCTTAACTCTTCAAAATAACTATCAGACGAACACAAAACCACACCTTGCGTTTTCAAAGGCTAATATCAAATTAATTCCGAGAACGGAGAGCAATTGGGTAAAATTGTGTAAAATGACGGCTTCGAATCGACTCGAGAATAGAAAAGTGGTTTGTGTCGCGTGTTCGAAACGATTTAATCCGAAAACAAAATTACTATTCATTTAGTAAGCATTCGCCCGCGCGTTGTCAAACTCGAGTTTCGGCTTAATTTGGGCACTCCTCGAAATTTATTTTAATGTCGGTCTACCATTCCAGAAACGGGCAAGTTATGATTGACATTAGCGTAACGATCACCTGTTAAGTGTTTTTATTTTAATGTTTTGTATGATAGCTCGGTTTTTTGCGCTTTTAAAAGCAACTTATGCATTTTTTGTCGTCACGCGTCGTCTGGCTGAGAACAAATGTTCCGGTTAAGTTTATGTTGTTCGGTGAAACGTGACATTATAATCAACTTTAGCGAAATGTTATTTGCTTATTGCCTTGAGAGTGTTATGATTAATAGTCTGCTGTTTTAACAACTGTTGTTTTAGATTAGAAACTTTGAAAACTTTATATTTCTTAATGAATATAAGATTAGATAGACAAAATAATATGGTGAATTTTTACAGGAAACTAACTCACTTAAATTGGTTTCAATTGTTTCTTCCTGGAGAGCGCATTCATGTGTCCCACTCGTATAAAAATGTAAGAGTAATATGTTATATCAGATCAATGCAACATTTCATTTTCTAACTCTTCATTTAACTTACGCGTAGAAAAAGACATTTAATACGTTGCTACCGCGTTACACCATGAAACATAGCACCTCCATGATTATCCATCTCACATTACATTCCCCGATGAGTGTGTCGTACGTTTAAGTGAATTAGAGCGTAGTGGAACTTCCACTCGAATGAGCCGCTCGTCTGGGGAAGTACCTCCACCTTACAGAAGACCACAGCGAGATAGCACTTCGTAACTGTTGTGCTATGTTTCTGCTGGTGTGTAAGGTTGCCAGAGGATAATTGGGGAGGGCATGGGGTCTTAAGGCAGGCAACGCATTTGCGACCCATGTGCGGATGTTGATGTCCATGGGCAGCGGTGATCACTTACCATCAGGTGACACAGTGACACTCTTGTTCGTTTGCTTCCCTATAACATTTAAAATTCTATATGCCACAGGACATTTCACCTAACGTGGCAAGGGACATTTCACCCTATATGCCAAGGGACATTTCACCCTATATGCCAAGGGACATTTCACCTTACGTGCCAAGGGGCATTTGTCACCTGTCCCGAGCGTTTGTCGCCGGAGTGGCGTGCCTCGCCGTGTTATTACCGTGGCGGGTATTAAACGCACGCGGTAAGGTTGACGGAATCACGGAGTTTGCTGTGTATGGTACGATCGTATCGGTAAGGTTTTAATTTGACGTTTTATTTACCCTTATTTGGATAAAATACAACTCTCATTTCTACACTATAATACATATAATAATTATGTATAAAGAGGAAAGACTTATATTTTTGTATGTAACGAATCAACTCAAAAACTACTGGACCAATTTGAATAATTATTTCACTGTTGGCTAGCTACACTATACCCGGTGAACATAGATCTTTTGATCCCGGAAATGTGCTAGTTATTAATAAAGTCACTTAACGTCAGTATTTACCAGTGACGCTACTAGTGGTACAGAAATCTTGATAGCAATGACAACAATTAACGTGAATGACAAATTAGTCCAAAAGTATAATAATATACACAAAAAGGCACAAGTAATTAAAATTGTTTTCAATGTAACATAATCATTAAAGAGTTATGACGTAAGAAACTTGTAAATTTTTACTTTTCTGAGTATTTTTTATGCGAACTGAATTAATCTCCGAGATTCAATAGATTTATTTATGTAGGCATTGTACGCTGAAAATTGATAGTTAGTTTACGGCATGAATTATTTTGAGTTAACCCAAACACAGGAGCCAGTGAATGGTATTAGTGGTTCCCATTAGTCTGCCGTAAACTAAACGTAGAATTGAGTTTCTACCCATGCCATTAATATGGAGTATTTTGGCACTATTACGCCTGCCCTACATGAAGTCATCATTTCATTAATCTGCACTTAGGATTGTATCGATAGTAGAAGAGTACAGTCACAAGTCATCAGAAGTACACACCTCGGCATACGAATGTCAAAGCAGTAAAGTTCATATTTCAATGTGTTTGTGTATACATTTTAATACTCATGATTGTACAAGCAATAATTATGTAGGTTTTAACCAATACAAATGTAACTAAATCAGTTACATATTGTAAGCATGAAAAATATATGAAATAGTGTGAACTCTATCAGTAAAAAACTAATCTTTAAAAATTAATCAAATATTACCGTGGACAACCCTACCACCGCGCCACAGGGGCAATTCTCCCCAAACACAGTAATTATTCTAAAAAGATTTCGTTTCTAATGCTTCGGGATAAACGCTGGATAACAAAGTGTCGTTTACCAAAAACACATGTTCGTCTTGACCGTCAAATTATAGGGCGTTTCACAAGTAATTCATTCCCGTAAAAGCAACTTATCTCCTTTCTGTGACCGTTTTTTTGTCCGAGTCCCTTCGAAAGATATCATTTTTATAATTGTGGACACTCAAAATAACTCAAAGCATATAAACGACTTAAGTACTCGTCTAAATTGTCGACGATTTACAAGAAACTAATGGCGTAAAACGTTGTTTAATACGCTTTATGGAAAGGCTTAAATTATGTCTTTGGTATAAACAATGTTTGGGAAAAAAATAGGTTGGGGTTATTTTGACCCGTGGGTTTTTGATAGGTCGTTTTGAAAGCTTGAGTTCATTTAAATATTATTCAAATGACATTTTAAATGATCATGATACATGTAGAACGCGGTTTTTTGGTAGAGGTATATTTAAGGAAAAGATACTTTAAACTTTGAAGGAAGAGGTACAAAATTTTAATAGGGCCAACATTGAATACGGGTGTTTTTAGAGCAACATTAAAGTACCTACCTATCACTTTTTCAATAACTCGTAGTTGGTTGACATTGATAAGTATTAAAAAAATAAGATTAAAAAACATAATATAAACCCAAAAGCTAAATAAAATATTCTAGGCGGAATTCGAACCCACTACCAATAGCGTTGTTGAGGCTACCGCTACCGCTCTACCGCTTTGTACTCAAGTGTACCTAAATGAGAAACCTGATAATTTTACAGCATAAGCTGCCTCCATGTTAAGAACTAAGGGTACCGAGTTCAATTCCCGATCAGGACAGAGCTACAAACCGAACTTGCACAACAAAAAAAACAGCGCCACAGTTTAAAAACGCACGCTTCGACGACCGTAATTTTTAATTTACTTTTAAATTAGCCAATAAATCGATCGACTTTTGTTTGTAGCTTAACCCTTACATTGTGACGGGTTCCGAAGCCAAAGTTTCATTACGCCGGCCGTTTAGACCCCCATCAACCAATCACATCATTATTGCACGTAAATTCATATACTTTAATTAAATTACACGTCTCGAAGGCTGTTTTAATGTGCCGCGGAGAAGAATATAATTTTATTATCGTGGTGGTTTTGTTTTTGATTTTTTGGTCGTGGAGTGTAATCTTAGTTTGAGAAGTAAATAGTTTCTATTGCCTACGTTTTTGTGAATTTTCATTTAGATATACAGAAATATTGAAGAAAAGGTTTATTTATAATGCGATATTATTAAGAGTAGAAACTAAAATAGACAACCCAAAAAATCCTGTTAATTATTTTTATTTACATTAAAACTCAGACAGGTAAATACGCAGTAGTTATTAATAGTTATTGAGTTCTTCATCAGAATAAGATGATATTCATAAGTGCATAACCTATTAGACAAACGAGGATAAACTAATGTACCGACCAGTCCAAATATAGTAAAACAAAATATTGGCCATGTTGAAACGCCGGCTAATAACACAGCGTGCGTAAGCGCCTCTTTTTGCGCACTCAAACGGTTTCCTATAAGGCAATCGTCTCGTCTTAACTGTGGGAATGTTACAAGTAATTGTCAACAGTCAACAGCAAAAAAAAACATAAAAAGTCGACCAAAGTCGCGATGTAAACCGAGGTGACTGACCCAGCAGATTCGACCGTCACCTAAAGCTTATTCTGTACGTAATAAGAGCTATTTTCCATTGACAGCGGAGAAAATAATAAACTTGCCGCTATATCTGACCCACGCCTACCGGCGCAGCAATGGACAAGCGGACATATTTCACGGATTTTTTTTTGCACCGGCCACATTACAATGTGTACCTTATTACCTTGATGTATGGTGTTATTTCGGTTGCGGGGTGTATTTTCTTTGCTTTTTAAAAAAATGCGCGTTTCTCGATGATCGTTTTTCGTTGGGCCTGCGTCGTGACATGCCATATTGTTCAGGCATGATACATGAAGTAAGTAAACAGGTTTCGTACACTGGACATAGGGCTGCTCATTTTTTGCAAAAACGCGGGTTATGATATTGTGGCGGCTGACAACCTCGTTGGTGCGGATGGTCAAGGTAAAACACTGCATCGAAATACATTTTTTATAGGTAGATTAACGTATGATCACTTAATAGTTCAGGATTTATCAAGCATACCTAGCTATTGGAGCCATCACCGATAAACTAGGGAAACTAGACCAATTATTTGATCATGGCTGGCTACTTTATAACCATTGGTGTTCACTATAGTATTCTGTAATATTTTTCGTCACCACTAAGTGGAAAATTTACATGAAAGAACAACAACAAGCGTACCTACAATTAAAAATTCAATTCTAGTTCTACCATAGAGCGTACATATTTTAAAGTCTGTCTGTACAGTGTGTGCAAAACATTGGCAGCCCTGAACGAAGCGCAGATCGCTGCAGATCGCGTAATGACCGGCCCGACATGCGCGCGCCGAATGTGGGAAAACTTAACTAAGCGAATCGTAAGCTGTCAATGTGACGTTTACGTGACAGTTGCGAACGTCATGCAGTGTCATAAGCATCATCCTAGCGTTTCTCCCGGTTTGCCCGGGAACGGACTGGGCATTCACCAGGCCCCGCCAGGCACGAGAACCAGTCTGTCCCACAACACGGATGAGAAGGAAACCGCAGGGTTTTAGTTGGTAGTGGGACGAAGTCCCGAGCCCAACCCACGGCTGCAGGTCTAGCTAGTCTGCAGTTACGGCGCGTCAATGCGTTTCCTTGGGAGAAAAAAAAAGGCCATCGCCTCGGAGTCCAGGGTACGCTGCGACTATAATCCTGAATTGACCAGCCTGGTTATTGCAATTTAGCGACTGTCGTCTGATCTCGGTAGCCCCGACAAAGGAAACCAGAAAATTTAGATCATAAACGGGACCAACTTCTGAACGTGTCTTCCGAAACACAGAATCATCATTCCTATTGGACTATCAGGTGATTCAAGGTTGCAATGTCCTCACCAAACTAGGAAAACCAACAAAATGTATAAGTGTTCCCCACAAGATTCGAGCCCACGAACTCCGAGGTTTGAGCACAGCGATCTAACCAGCTTCAAGCTTTTAAAAATCTCATATACATTTATAAAATCTCAAAAAAAAAAAACTGACACAACGTTGGAATAAACCTACTAAATCTGAATATATTCTATTCATCTACTCCTATGTGCGCATCGTTTTCATACATCGGTCCCCGCAAGTCAATCTCAGAGCTAGGCAGTCAGTCTACCTAATAATTAGTTTGGTCTCCGCTGCGTATGCGCTAGGGGCGTACGTCATTAGAACTAGGGTTGGCGAACACGTGATTTATGAAATACTTTTTTTATAAATGCTTTGAACTTGAAAGGTTTTTTGTTATATTGTCTTTTTCATCTAATAAGTTGATATAAAGGTTCTAATATACAAGATACAAGGAATGTAAAATATGAAACGTCTTTCAGTTAAATATTCTGCAGCTTAATTTTCAATTAAATATAACAGTAACCAAATGATAGTCTAGTCGAACTAGTCTACATTTCGTAAAACCGTATGCAAAAACACCACATTTATAATTTGAGAATGTCTTATGAGTGCCATATTGTGAATTGACAGGGAACTATTTCAAACTTTAAAAGCTTTTCTCTAGCAAAGAATGGAAAATAAATAAATTCTTTGAATTAGCAATCTCCTACTCACGAACTGAGCTCGAAGCTTGTTTCTACTATGGAAGCTAGCATACAAAAATTTGCATGCTAGCTTCCTTGTTTTTGTAGCAAGGGTCTCTGACCACTAGACCAACGGGCCAGACACCTTAGAGTCAAAATGAGACACAGTCTTTACGTGAGGCTCCCTCAAGCTAGGAAATGATATGAGAACTCTTTTGTATTCAGAATCTACCTGATAGACCATATTTATAGCTTGACAATGATTTAAATTTAAACCCTCTTTGAACTTTAAAAGGGTTTTTCTAATTCAAAAAATCAAAAATCATTCCGTGAGGGCATCTAGACCCAAGCTGGGAAATCTATGAGACTTGTACTCTTTCATAGTCAGAATCTACCTGATAACTGAACGTTAATTGATAAAACACACAAGTGGTCGATCATGGCGCTTTCCCCGTGACTCATCGGTGTGGTAATTGTATTAATGGCCACCCACGACACCTATTGTTGGACATGTTGATATACGTTGTAAGACGACTGTAGGTACCTATGTATGTATATGTATAGTCGGGTAGTGTAATAGATAGTCGATTACAACTATAGCTGTATATTATTAATATATTAATATAATAACAATATAGCGATAAGGATTTTCGATAAAATCAAATTAAGGTTTACATTCGCTAGCGTTAAATTCCTAGAACAATCGCGCATTAATGTTGTGCCCAATATCTCCCTATGAAAATGGTGCTTTGACGTGAAATAGAAATGTTGATAAAAAGAAATACAATGCAAAGCTTTTCAGATATTATCAAATAGATTTTAAAGTAAGTGTCAAATGTCCATCGAATGTTGCACTTGACTGTACGCTGTGTACGTCGTACATCGTACAGTCAAATATTGATGGTTTATTGTTAAAACCCATACCAATTAAAAAAGGATTTCAATAAAAGCGTTAGTCTCTTTTGCGTTCAGATTGCCTCAAAAAATAGAGTTCTTGGAAGTTAATAATCAGGACAAACAACCAAAACACAGAAGTATCAGGATATTGTATTATATTAATCCTTTTAATAAAATATGTCACTACTTAATATAATTCAGCGTTAATATGTCACGGACAACGGACATGTTTCAACATGGACCTAAACCGACCCAAATAACAGCATGATAACACCATATCGTCTCTTAACATGTCATTAAAGACAATATTGAAGGCTATCATATGAGGGAATTGTCCCAAAGCGTCTCAACAGAGTAGGTATGGGTATTGTACCTGTATTCTGATTTTGGCCGAAATTGTGGCCGAATTGCGATTGTAGAATGGAATATGAATGACTGCATTTTGAAATGGGTATTTCGAAACATAACTTGTGAGCTTTTATAACTAGGTACACACTACAACTAGAAACTATAATAATGTTTAATTAATAAATAATACATCGTACCCATCTTTTTCGCCTCTTCTATAATTCGTGAAGTTCGGGTTTTCCTCAAAACATGTTGTTTAAAGTATACCACGTTTCTATGCGTTGAAAGACAGTTATGTATATTTAATAGGCCGCATAAATTAAAGAAATCTATAAATTATAGTGTCCAAAATAGTAAATAGTTTTCGTGCGAATAAAGGGAAGCATAGAACTGTGATTAAAATGCCCTAAAATATGTTTTTTAAAGTGCAATGGAAACAATTCAAAATTAAATGATATAAAGCCGAACAGGCCGAACATCTACCAACACTACACATACACCATGATACAATTTAGATTCACAAAATTATCCTCCGCGCGATCGCTTAAGTTTAATACATGTAATAACACACTCCGCAGTGGACAGAGCTCGCTTATCTTAATCTGGGCTTAAGGCACATCAAGTTATGGCTCTGGGTATTAAATAATAATTGGATAAGAGGTCAAGTATTGATCGGATTATAAGGTGACCGAAAATGGTTGATGTGATTTCCTTGGAGGCGTGGCTTAAGGGCTTTTTGGAAAGTGTTTTGGGCGGTGAAGTGATTAGTTTTTGTCAGGCATAAATTTTGCTTATATTTGCGACATTGGCCATCACACAAACGAAGATAGATGAAGTTAAAATTTGATATACCAGCTGCGGTTTTACCCGTGTTATCAAGATTCTTGTTAAACCCATGAGAGTATTTAATCCGGATAAAAAGTATCCTATCACCCTAGTAAGCCATTACTTTGCCTGTATACCAAATTTCATCAAAATCCGTTCAGTAGACTCAAGGCGATTGACAGACGAACATCCATACAAACAAACTTTCACATTTATAATATTAGTATGATAAATCCAACAGCTTTATAAGTCATATTATCGATGCAAATATAGTTTCACACATTGTATTTGCAGATTTAGCAAACTATTAAATAAATAATTTATTAATCAGTTAAGTAACAAACCTCGCTATATCCGTCCTCCCACCATCGCTTGACAAATAATGTCAACTTGTTCAAATGGCTTTCACTCTGCGTATCCATAATCAATAACAATTGCAAAAGTTATAGATTTATTCCATATTTTACTACAACACTTGTAAATGTCCAGTTCGACACAAATTCACTTCTCACTCGAGAGTTTTAACGTAAGTTTTATTATCTATTCAACAGTATTACTAATGTAAGCATAAACGCAATGTGTCCTTCAACGCAAGTCCACTTTACAACTTTATCACTAATCCAAATATCTCACTTTAACACAACGTCAAACGTGACACAATCACACAAGTCCAAATCACACTCGAAAACAAGTTAAAATCCTCGACTCCACCTCAAGACTCGAGTGTTTCACCTCGACTCGAGTGTCCAAGCCCGTCGGTGACTTCAAATGCTAAAGCAAGACTAATCCTATGACATAAGTGTCACATATAGCCTCAAAGGACGCCGCGGGAGTGGGGGTAACTTGTAACCCTTGACTCTACCTGGCTTAAGACAATGGGGATGCAATCTGGATTTCCCATTGTTATTTTCGCAATTTTTTTGCAACCATTGTTTGAGGTAACTAGAAAATGTTTTTGGTTCGAAACTCTTTATTCTAATGGAATGTAATTTATTGACGTGACTTTTGACACAAAGGTCTTACGGATCTTTCGCCAAAAAAGTTCATAACATGTGCTAGTTAAAAAAGTAATTTAATGAATAATTTTATATATACTTTGTTCTAATTAAAGAAATCTTTTATTTAATAGTCACTAGTTCCTCATAAACACGAGACAGATGACAGTGAAACGTCAATTCGGACGATCGCGAATCGGTTCTAGTAAGTTTGGTCCGAATTGACACCTACTCTTAACAATTAAAACTTCAAAACAACATCTGCCAATCGAGATATTTTTGATATAATTAGGTAACTTTGGCTTCGAAATTATATTAGCTTATTAAATATATATCACGGTGCTTCTAATATCATCGCCACTCTATCAATTTAGTTAATTATTTTATGCAGCATTTTAATTAATTTTACACGTTGAAACCGAAAATGTTTATTTAATAATATCACAATAAAACCAACAGAAGAATTTGGAACGACTATGCGTTATATATTATGAATATATTATTTATATATTCAGTGTTGTAAATTATAAAATATCAGTAGCGTGTTTGGGATAATAAAAGTACAGTTTGTGAATAAATTCGGACGGGGTTATAAGTGGCGGTGTAAAAGTAGATTATACTTTTATTGTGCGTTGTTAGGCGAAGGAAAGCACTGGATCGAACCCTGTTGTTTCAACTTAATTGTTTTCGGGCTTTTTGTTATTTAATTTTGTTTATAAATTTATTTTTGAGTCGATACCAGAAAATATATGTATTGACTACTGGATGTTACACGAATGCGCAAATGCATGGGTACATATTAAGTGTCAGCATTCTTTTGTAAATCAGACGTTGGTTTTTTAATGTTTTATTTGAAAATGTTAGGTAAGCTCAAAATAATGACACACACGTAGACACGACAATAGAATAACAATTCTCTAAAATAATACATCCTTATACATGAGCTTTTAACTTCGTAAATTTAATCACACGTTTTCTTAGAAAAATGTCAAAAGGTAAAAGACATTAGCACTCGTTCTGAAAACAGCATTTGGAGCACAAAAAGTGTTACGAATAGTCGCCATTTTAAAAATGTTGTCTGCACCCGACAAAGGGATTGCAAAAACATGTTGTGTTTTATCAATAACAATGCAATACAATACAATATGGTTGCTGTCGGCGCGTTTGAAGGGCCACATACGACGAAAGATGGCGTCATGTCAACAATAGGGACATATACCTTACTGATAAGGCTCGTTTTGTTTGCGAATTGTTTCCCATTCTGCAAAATTAAGGTACACGCTCCAACAAAGGTCACAACGCTTCTTGGAAATGGTCAAAGGGTAGTTTTTGTGTTTTGGCACACGTGTGTCTTTCCATTGTTCGATGATGGCGGCAAGTGTAGGTTTCCTAGTAGTAGTTACTATTTCCATACAAGAAATGATTTTTTTATCGTATTTTTTTAAATTGGCGGAAAATTCGTTTTACCCCTGAAAGTAAGTGCTTACCATAGTTCTATACAAAATTAATTAAAATTTATTGTGACAATGTTGTTGTTGAATATACATTAAATCTTTAGATTTGACGATCGAGAGAGTTAACGACGAAAAATATAAATTCAATGTGTCAACTCCTCGTTCGAGTCAGTTTCTTTCAAGCGATCAAGTTCACTATTAAGTCAATTCCTCTCAGTAGTAACCTGGCGTTTCGAGAGCGTGTCGACAAAGGTGATTTAATCTGTATTTAGTTATTTTATTAAATAAATAGATAGATCGTCACGGCGCTTTTTCTGCGAAAATAAACAATCAAAGATAGTCGTTGATTAATTGGCTGCTTTCAATTTAGAATTATTGGATGCGTTTATTTATTTATAATTACTGATATTTACTGCCAGTTAACCTTTTAAAATTAAGGCATCGTGGTGTGGGTAGTGATAATAAAGATATTAATAGCACTGCTAAATTATCTATCGCTAATCAAATAGTGTTTTGAAAATGTTACACAATATATTTTTATGTTCTCAGATCTCGTAAATCCGAATGGGTAGTAAAATTCTCAACTTATGTTCCAAATCTAACGTTACTAGTCATCATCATCATCCTAGCGCCTCTTACTGTTGACATTGGTGATAGGATACTTTCCATCGATTAAATACTCCCATGGGATGAAACAGGAATCTAGATAACGCGGGTAAAAACTAGTCTCAATATTAAAATAAATGACATTTTTCGTTGTCACTTTATAACTTAAGAACGGGCTCAAATATCAATACCAAATAATAGGGTTTGTTTGAACGATTTAGAATGTGGTTACTGTGAAGTTTGTACAAAATCGTTCGAGTGGTTCTTCATTCACCTACTATAAATACTTATTTACATACGAAAATCCTTCAGCCCCATAATTCACCGACAATTTTCGCGACGCAGTACACTCGGCTACATAAATTCATTTAGTTAACCGCAGCACATTTCTATCAAGCGAGTCATCATTTACCCTGTCAAGCGCCACGCATCAGATAGCGGGTTCGTACCCCGGGGCAGGCTCACCAATAATATAATGTTTGCACCTAATAATTTTGCATTGCAATTATAATTTTCTCTTGCGATTATAATTTTCGAGGTGTGCCTGCGGTTTTGTAAGTGCGAGTAGTGTCTTGAGTTTTGGTTGCTTTTTCAGCTTGAAGTAAGTTTAAGTACGCCTATGTATTCAGTATTTTTACTTTTTAAAACCAGTGGTCGCGTGGTTTAAGTTCGATCGGCTTAAAATCTTAGTTAACGGATCTGGATAAGTTTATTGAGAATGACTAGAGTAATTATCAACAATCAATAAAAAATTATACATATAATAAATAAATAAATAAATAATAAATAAATAAATAAATATTTCACAACATCACAATACATTGATCTGACCCCGTGATAAGTAGCTTAAGCACTTGTGTTACAGAAATCAGAATCAACAGTGGTATTACAAATATACATAAATAGATACATATAACACCCAGACCAGGACAAACAGACATGTTCATGCACACAAATGTTTGTCCTGTGCGGGGATCGAACCCGCGACCTCTTGCGTAATGGGCAACATCTTGACCATTACACCAAACGGGTCGTCGTATATGAAGCCTTCTTAGTATTTTTTTCCTGACAATAATTCTTTTCATGAAAACCTACTTCGGATTATTCAAAATTTCAAAATCGTCTATGGGAACTGCTCTTTTTTAAAGAGTTCAATTAAGTGTCGGGTTATTGAAAAATAAATAATGGTTGAGTAGTGTACTTTAACTATTGCGTTGTACCTATGTTTTTTTTACAAATTATGATCTTTCTCTGGTCCTAAAAATACAAGTCACAATAATAATTATAACTATCTAGTATTACAATGTTCATTGAAAGAGATTTTACACACACATTTCATAACTTACTTATGAAAAAACCAAAACTGATGGATTGCGACTTACACTTTAACCAGCGACTAAAATTAAAACGCAATTAGATTCGAACCTACGCACTGCGCCAACAATCCATCACGACACGCGACAGTCTTGAGCTAAACGCCCACGAAGCGACTTCGCATGACATCAATCATCTTTGAATATTAAGTTCGTTTGTAGGACAAAAGTTCTATGCAGCAGTTGGTGTAAGTAAAATTATACTTAAACTAGCAGCCGCCCGCGACTTCGTCTGCGTGGATTTGAGATCCCTTTTTTCGGATTATGGTGAACTATAACATGACTAAAAATGGTTATATAGCACGGTTGTACGCTGTGGAAGTGGGTGCGAGAGGTATACCAGCGAAATCTTTCTACAACCTACTGAAGGACTTAGGATTACCAAGATCTAATATTAGCTCGTTACTGGAAAGAGCAACTAAAGCCGCTTTACTCGGCTCATACCAAATATGGTTGGGAAGGGAGAGGAATGTCATCGGTGAAGGTGATCGTTAGTATACTATAAAGGGGCCCCTTAAACCTACACGCTGGGTCGCAAGTCCCAGGCGCCGACTGACATTCCTCTCTGTTCCACGCGATGGACCCGGCACCCGCACGGAGAATCCATGGATAGCTAAGAAGTTCGTCTCAACATAACCACAAGGGACGGTGTAAACCATTTCCCCAAAATCTGTATTAGATGCTTCTTACTGCACCCACGGAACAAAGTGGGTTTCTGTTCTTTGCCGGTACTATTTGGTACTCATTCTACATAATTTTTATCATTCGAATCATGCCAGGTTAAAAAAAAAGATATGAACAACAATTTTTCTGTGCGTGTTTTTCTACTATGCTTACCCTAGTGGAATATAATAATATGGATATTTAACTATATATGCAGAAAATCGAGCTTTATATATTATAGATACATATCCAAAAGTATTTCCGAATTCGAACTAGAAACATCGCGCACAAACCTTAACCACATCCTCTAAACTTCAGCCCGACTGTACTAAGATAGAAAGCTAAAGATAGCCGCCAACCTGTTAACTTTCGTACAAGTTGCCCAACGAATCTATTTGCAAGTTTATTAATTAAAACCTATAATTTCATTGACAAGCGAATATTAATGTCGGTTTGTGCCCGATAGCATCTTTACTTGTCACGAAAATGGGAGTTGCCTCCGCACTCCGTCAAATGTGGGTTGCGAGACTTGATTTATATGTAGTCTGAAGAAAATAAATATACAATATATCAAACATTTAAGTCGTAAAATATGCCCCGACTCCAGAAAATGTAGCATTATTTTGATTAACGTTACTACGTGAATTGAAGCGCACGTCGCTTCACATAATAGGGCTTGTGTCAGACTGGCTCGAAGACGGCGAGGGCACATCTAACGATTAAATCTAAGCAATATATCATAGTTAAGTAGGCGGCGATGTTTATAGAACTGTGGGCAGGCGATTCGGGAGTTATTTAATTATTGCTGTTGAGTAATAGAAATCGTGTCGTCTTGTCTAATTTTAGATTGGTCAGGATTGTAAAAATCAACAGGAATGTTTTGCAATAGTTAATTGAATGTAATTATTGTTATTGTAAGGAAAAATTTAAAGTTTAAAGAGATTTTTTTTACTATGGCACAGTACCTTAGGCTCCTCTCTACCTGGATGGTAAGCAAAAGAGGAGCCCTAACAGCCATGACAAACCATGCCATCCTTTTCGCAAGATACTTCTTCACGCTTCTCTTTAAGGAATCCAGATTATATGAAGAAGGAAACATGCACGTTGGCAACTTAAATAATATTGTCTCTTAAAGTTGACGCAGCGAGTTCTATTTATATATAATTATACAGTTGTCGAAAATTACAATAATACAAGTACAAACACTGAAACAAGCTCCAAATTACTACCAAGAATTGCCGCATCACAACTTCGTAGAGAAGCCGAAAGCTCTCGTTTAGTTCCTAACGTCGATAAGAGATGGCGCCACCAGTACTTGCGTTCAGCGAAATGCGTGAAAATGATACCTCGAGCCGTGTACGTTTTGGGAGTGAATTACAATTTATCTTTTAAATGTAGGTATGTAGCGTAATAGTTATTAGTCGTATCCGCTGTAATATCAAAACTGATTAATTATAAAATAGCTGGTTTTCGGGAATTAAGTAAAATATTCCTAGAAAGGTCTCTAGGTTTCTTGGATGAAGCCGTAGACATTTTAGATTTCGATGCCGATGTTTATATTTCTATTTTATTACTATTCATAATTAGTAATTTCTATGTAAAATGTAATGGTTCGAATTAAAGTTAATATGACTGAAAATACCTACGTGGGTATAACTAATGATGGGTGTTTGAAATGTTGCTCATAAAGCAACGTCATCACAGTTTTTTTTACCAAAGTGATATTTCCCTTTCTTGGTACTCTCAGTCTTCAGTGAACCTTAAACAAACTCAAAACACTAATGCAAAATCCGTGACAGCACTATAAGGGCATCGACCAGTGTCCTAATGGCTTGCAACTATGCATTTGTGTGATGACCACCGATTTATTTCAATAACCGAGGCCCGGGAATATTATATTACATTAACGCACCTCCGGGCTATGGAGGGAAAGTTCAAGACTGGCTATCTTAAGTGATTTTGGTGAGATAAGAATTGGTGGTGGAAAAGACAATGCCGATTTTTGTAGGGGAAGTGGCGACGTATTTTTTTTAACAGACAGACTAGAACTTTTCTAATTTTGAAAATGATTACTAATATGGTTGGGAAGGGAGAGGAATGTCATCGGTGAAGGTGATCGTTAGTATACTATAAAGGGGCCCCTTAAACCTACATGCTGGGTCGAAAGTCCCAAGCGCCGACTGACATTCCTCTCTGTTCTACGCGATGGACCCGGCACCCGCACGGAGAATCCATGGATAGCTAAGAAGTTCGTCTGTTCGTCTCTGTGATTTGTAATGTAGGCAGGTCAATTTAAGAGTTATAGGAGTTGTTCTGTTCAGCCATAGAACACCTTAACCCATCTCTATCCGAACCCAGATCTAATTTCATGGCACGAATCCAACATCTGTGCTTTGTTTATTGGTTATTATAACTAAGTCCAGGTTTTTTTTTTACAAATAATACACGTAGACAATAGAACTGAACTCAAATTGGAGACTTTCATTTAAAGGTCAAAAATGTGTCAAAGTTTTTCTTGGTTCATTGTTTTAAATAATCTTAGCAAAATACATGATTCTACAGTTTTCTTTGGAAACGTTTAATTGTTAACAAAACGAATCAGAAGAATAAGTAATCTAGAGCAACTATCGAGTTTCTTGCCGCTTCTTCTCGGTGGATGACTGCGTTCCAAAGTCGGTGGTAGAGTCATTGTTTTGTGATAGGTATCAATGACGATTTATTAGTGCCTCACTGAGGTCTACATAAATTAAGTATATTAATTTGATTTTGATTTAGAACATGGTGAACTGCACTTTCTTAGCCTCTTAATTGTACCTATCTAACAGGGGACGTCACAGACCAGTCAGTGGTCTCCATTCCCGCTTATAAAGTTGGGCATCAGGGGAGTACCCCTGGAATAACTAGTAAGTTAAATAAATATTTTCACAACATCCCATACATTGATCTGACCCCGTGTTAAGTAGCGCACTTGTGTTACAGACATCAGAATCAACAGTGGTATTACAAATATACTTAAATAGATACATATAACACCCAGACTGGGACAAACAGGCATGTTCATGCACACAAATGTTTGTCCTGTGCGGGGATCGAACCCGGGACCTCTTGCGTAATAGGCAACATCTTGACCATTACACCAAGCGGGTCGTCAACATACGAGTCAGAAGAATGTGTATTCTACAACTTGGTGGTGAACCGTTCTATCTTACAGGGGTCATCACAGACCGATCAGTGGTCTTCATTCCCGCTTATAAAGTTGACCATCAGGGACTCCCTGGAATAACTAGTAACTTATTCCCTGCGCCTACTGCCTAGTGGAAGTCCCAGCATAAATCTCATCCGAGTGGCCGCGTCTGGACGTCGCTCGTGACGGCATTAGTTCCGCGGCGCGCCACCGACGGCGCCCCCGGCGCTTGCGCATCGCGGACGAATCTAGAATAGATGGGCCAGATGGTTCCTTGTCTTATAGAAGTGTTTAAGGTCTTTAGAGTTTTTACTTGCGGCTTTGACTTTGGTTTGGCTTTGGTTATAAAACAATTAGTTAGTATTAGCCTATTAATGTCCCACTGCTGGGCAAAGGCCTCCATCATTTGAAATCATGTTTTCGTTACAAAGATGGGATTTGGCTTAATCACCACGCTTGCCAAATGCGGGTTGGTGATCACAAACCCGGGCTGTGTTCAGAAAAATCAACACAAAGTTTGCCCGACCTGGGAATCGAACCCAGGACCTCGAGACCAAGGCCCGGTACTTAAACCACTAGACCATCGAGGCGTTAAAACAATAGATTTCATTTTATTCCATGGGAGCATTTACTCGGGATAAAAGTTTCCGATTAACTAAGTCATCTTTTACGCAGACAGCATACGAAATTTCATCAAAATCCTATCATTAGTTTCAACGTGATGGAGGGTGAAACATACGTATGATAAATAGATTTAAGAGATACGACATATATTCCGGGATATAGAATTGTGCACATTTTCAATGTCTTGCAAGAAAAGGCGCCACGTATTTCTTCATCATAAACACATGAATAGAGTATTACATATTATGCACTCTTATATGCATTAAATAGATATGCTAGAAATTATCTCGGAACGAGGGTGCACGTTTGTGTTTCATTTCTTAATATAGGCAAACGGTTACCATGATCAACTGAAGGAATGCTATCATCACCGCTTAAGAACATTGAGGACTTCATAACTTTTGTTATTGTTATTAAAAGCATTTGCCCTCCCTGAACTTAAGGTCTACCTTACTAACCGGCATAAACATGGCACAACAGTAAGTGAGAAAAGCTGTAGAAAGCACTATGGTGTTCTGAACTTAAAAATTACTGTGAATTTTCCATATAATTAAAACCATTGAAACGACAAGCAATCAATATTCGATTAAGTAAATATCATGTTTAGCTTCGGCTTCTATTAATTTTTAATGTAAATAGGAAAGCCAGAAGGTGACTATGCATGTTATCGTAGACTCATCTGTTTCTACTGACTTAATTTATATTCGTTTGATCTCAAAATTTGCTTAAGTCGACAGCTAAAGAATTTGAATTAAACTACTGTAATGTCATGATTCATTTATGAGGACTTTTTATTTCTCTTGATATGAATATTTTATGAGTTTGAGTTTTAAGACTCCGAATCGAAATGTTTGTTTCTTGTTTGGGGATCAATCTTTATATAATATGTTTATCAAGCAAGAAATTTTAAGAAATAAAATAACAAAGAAAAGTATTTTTACCGTCGGCAAAACGTGAGAACTCGTAGTTTTAATCTTTTGAAAACCATGTTGTTAATAATTACACATTATAATAATGCTATCAAAACTTATAGTTTCTACTTACTCAGGCTGAACCTATATTGTATTGTTGCATAAAATTATTAAAAAGTGTCAGATAGATTGTGAAAAAATTCTAGACTCAAAATAGAAGTAGCTATTTAAATGAGATACAGTGTTTCTTATATGTTAATTCCCTTAGATACCAAAGCAATTTGATTTAAGTTTTTTTTCATAATTAACTTGATTGAGAATCGAAACTACAATGTTTGGTAATGCCGACACATACTTAATCTCTATTAAAACTCTAACATTGAAGCTTAATATTCAATAACTCGCCATATTAGGAGAGCATTTAAACTTTTCTCAAGATTATCATAATTTATCGATTAGACGAAATATATCATAAAATAGATGATTTATATCGAGTAACTCTAAAGACTCTACCATATATAACGCTGGTCTATAAATGCATTAATTATTTTAATAAACTGTATCCTATAACACTTTCTAAATCTTCTTGATTATTGAACATAATTGCACGTATGCTTCTGTCAACAATTATGACTCTACATTTTACATGTCACAATACCAGCGATGACTAAGGTTTTAATTATCACGCATGTATAATTATTTATTAAGTTTCGCAGCGTACATTAAAATTAATTGTCTCTACATTATAATGCACGTTTTGTAACGGTAGAGATGTGAAGGTGATTGAAGCCTTTAATTTTTAACGCAGCGATGCTTCGGTGATAACTCTACATCACTACATAGTATAAAACAAAGTCGCTTTTTCTGTCCCTATGTGTGTTGTATGTCCCTATGAACGCTTAAATCTTTAAAACTACGCAACGGATTTTGATGCGGTTTTTTTAATAGATAGAGTAACTCATGAGGAAGGTTTTTATGTATAATATCATCCATTAAATAGTGGACAAGTACCACGGGCGAAGCCGGGGCGGGCCGCTAGTATATTCATAAAATAATAATTGTGTAACAGTGTCTCTGGGTCAGCAATTAATTTAATTGGCCTCTATGTTCGCAACACTTAATGAACACATTTGTGAGTGTAATTAAATCGCTTTTCAATTGGCCAGTTGACGCCCACTGTTGGACATTCGATTCAATTAAACGGGACGTTTCATCATTTGTTTACACCTACTGCTTTCGGCGATTTTATTAGCTCTACATTTTTTAAAGTTGACATTTAGAGATCGAAATAATAAGATATAATTAAAATATAATTGGGCTGTATAATAAATTAGTTTTACACCTACATACATAAATATTGTTGTTGCTATTCGATATGTAGAGTTCTTATTTTTTCTAATAGGATCTGTCAAATATATTATTTAATTCTTATATTAAATTATTATTAAGAGTATGTATATTTATTTTGTAAAGTGTCATCAATAGTCTCTACATAATAGGTTGTGTAGAGACTTATTGGTAGTGTTCACACAAATTTTCCCGAAACTGTCATAAAAGATAAAGATGAATGTCCGTTCTTATTAAAAGCTTTCATAAACAAAAGCTCGAGTACAAAGGGTCGTTATCAGCAGATGGCAAAGTTGAAGTTCTAGATAACAATAAGCGTGACCTTTCACAAAGGTCTTTCCCCGACAAAAGCATTGTTTTGTTCCAAATTCAAAATTCACAAAAAAATTAAAACAAAAAAATTTTTGAGTCGTCACTGACCTGAATCATGGATGCTTCTCTGTTACACCACAAAACATCAAATAGCACAAGCCACTTCACAGTACATATCACACTAATCCTTTATCCTATATGTAGAGTATGTATTACGAGAGCGGTCGTCCGCCGTCGACGACACAACCGTCTAACAGTCAGCTTGGCTGGACACTGGGCCTCGGTTCGCGTAGAGCGGGATGAAAGATACGCGGGGGGCACATGCTGAAGGATGCCGAAGGAGCCAGACGCGACAGGACTCCGGAGAAAAGAGACGACTACACTGCGTGACATTTGAAAACTGTGTCTCTACACCACCATCCGTTAGCACAGTGCAAACCCAACCTTATCTCCTTTGCAATAAAGTTGAAATTCGAGTGTAAGTTGAGAATTTTATGTCGTTATTCAGCTTAAGTATTGTCGTCTAATGTCGCATGGGTGGCGTAGCTCTTATGCAGGTGTGTTAAGGGTGTTTTTGCCATAGCAAAGGCGACGTCGTGCGAGCGAGAGGACGGCCGGGAGGTGTCACCGCTAAGCGGATGAGCGCTGCGGATTTTGTGACGTTGTTTGCGCAAATGTGACCTTTTTCAGCGGACATGTGCGGATGAGACGGACCTTAATTAAAGGGTTTAAGAGTTTTATAAAACAGCACCTTGCGGAGATCGTGCCTGTGCAATGATTGGAAGAGCTAGGTAGCTCGCTGCAAGTAGGTTTTCTCTATGTCGAAGTATTAGCATATCAAAAACTAGTGACCGCCCGCGACTTCGTCCGCGTGGATTTTCTTCGTCAAATGGATTATTCTCGCTAACATTTGCCCTTAGCGGGATTCGAAACTGGGGCCCTTTGCTTTGCAGCCAGGGTCTCTGACTACTAGACCAACGGGCCTGTCAACAAATAAATAGGTATTAATAGCATAATGAGTACGTAAAAACTTAACTTGAGTTTGTTATTTCAACGATTATTTTCGTGTAATGTTCGAAGTCGACTAACTACTCGAGAGGTCAAGGATACAATTCTCGCTTAATACAAACATTTGCGTGCATCAAACCATATGTTTGATGTATCTCTCTCGGTCTACTTGTTTCTTAAGTACCTACGTCTATCTATGTATACCTACTTATATAATAAAGCTAAAGAGTTTGTTTCTTACGCGCTAATATCGGGAACTACTGATTTGCATTGAAAATGATTTTTGCGTTGGATAGTCCATAATTTGAGGTAGGCTTTAAGCTATAGTACAAAACTATGTGTGCGGACGAATTTAAAAGCCGCGGGCGGCCACTAGTTTAAGTTTAATTAGAGTAGGTATTTTGTAATAATCAGAGTGTGTCTATCTATTGATACAGATGATTTGTTTCGACGTTTGAAATATAAGTATTTTGTTTTTAGTACACAAAGGTTAAAGATTTCTAGCTCACAGTAAAAATAAAAATAGCTCAGCTTTATGGCTACCAATTCGCATTTGGCACGGTTGGTGATTTAGGCAATTACCGTTATTACTGAGATACCTTGATGTTGATATTGACCCGATCTTTTGAGATCATTAATAGAAGAGGACTCAGACGTCTGGGACCACTACATAACTGGGACCGCGGTTTCGGTTGCCTTTTTAGTTTTTAATTATGACCATCCGTAATTTTAACCACAGTTCCATTGTCTCAGTACCAGTTTTCGTACAGTGAGCAGACTATCGTAAGTTAAAGATTCATTTTACTGTGTTGCTTCTTTAAATATTAATATACATATATGACTGGATTTGAATGTTTTTGTTAAAATACTGTCGTTAAAACTAAATAGTTTAAGGTCCCAGTCGACCGATTTAAAAATGTTATCAAGCAACTGGGACCGTGGTCCCAGCTCTTTATGGACCCAGTCGCCAGAAACTTCGAATAAGAGTCTACTTTATTTATTAGTTTATAAAACTTTATGATTTATTGTTTTCTAAATTTAAACGTAAAAAATTGCTAAGCAAAAAAGCAAAAAATCGGGTCTACCAAACTCTACCAAAAAATCATAGTACGACTCTACCAAACAAAAAAACTATAAAATCTCGTTACGCCAAGCCCATTTCTAAAATCACCTCTCCTTTGTCAACTGTCATCGGTTTAGAAAAAGTGACTTTTGCTAACAAGTGACGGTGACAATGCGGTAGCGCCACCGGACAGTGGGCACAATAGGAATAATGGGATTGTGACATTCTCGGTTTGTCAAAGTCGGGCCCACACGGAAAGAAAGAAAGAAAATACATTTATCGACAGGGATAGTAGAGTCGGCTTATCTCACAAAAGAAAATAGCGTTGTTGTGTTTAGGGTACTACGGGATAATAATTATGTAGAGTCTTAGCTGTTAGTTTCGTTTATTTTGCATGTAGGTTTAGTATCTTAGTATTATATGTTAGTGAACATAGAGGGCGTACTTAAATTTTCCGAGGCGTTAAATGTATTAACTTTCTTTAGATTGTAATCATTGAGTTTATACAGATTTAGTACTGGCTTACTTAATCAGTATACTTTAAATAACATAATGTGATGATAATAATAATAATTGACAATAAGATTCTAAAATGTACGTTTTAAGAATTTTTTGTTACCCTATAAATGGAATTTGAAACTGCATGTTATGTTTTTTTTCTGTGTTGGTAGATATCTAATTTAACCAAATCTTCATATACGGAACCTTAACTTAAACTCTCCACATTTTCCCTCCTTAATTCGAAATGCAAATGTCACTGACCACCCACGTAGCGTTCGGCGTCAAAATATCAACAGGATTAGCCTTGCCGTCTGATTCACAATTACCTCTCTTTGGGACCACTGCTGATGCAAGCAATGGACAATGCCTGCTCTACATCTGACAAAGGGATTGTAGAGTTAGAATTAGGATTGTTAAATTATTTTGCACGCAAATTCGGATTTTGGAGGTATGTTGTAAGGTTTGATTGTGAGTTTAAGCTTTTGTGTATGTCTTTGTGGGCTGTATGATGATTTGATAATGTTATTGACTTAAAAAGTTGTTTTGTAGGAGACGATAGTGGATTTTGATAAGTTATTTATAACCATTGCAAAGCAGTTCTTGGCGTATTTGGTACTTAATTTATCTTGTGATTCAAATGTACCTACAAGTACTCGTATTTACGAAATTTTGTGAGGGTATAAAACTGTTTTTTGTAGATAGAATAAGTATTCAATAAACATTGAAACGAAAGTCAGACCTAATAGGTCACAAAGGGTCCTTGTAGTCAAAGAAAATATAATATTTCTGCGGAATAACATTGTATTGTTTATGAGGGCGGTTCCACTATAAGGCTAGTGGTTAATAAAATTACTCTCTAACCTTACATTTTATTAAAAGTTCACTTAATTAATACTAGAAGGTGTAATTTTAATTTGGCCATTAAAACGGCGCGACTGTAAATGGCTGTTAATTTGGCATTGTCCGTGGCTTGTAATATTTTGTTCCATTTCCATACATTACCAGCGTACACACAAGCGTAAAGATACTTACGTTTCCTGCACTAAAGTGGTACTGTCGAGTGGAAAATTTTATTGCATAGTAAAATAATAATGTAATCATTTTGTGTAAATTATAACAATCTATTTTTTTTAATATGCCCGTGATGATACGGTTTTATCCAATAAATATATGCTATAATGGTGCATATTATGTACCTACATAGTTTTTAAATAACTCAATTTTAGTAATTATTTAATTGATACTCAGTGTTCAAATGTTAAATATAGAGTTTACCTTCATCTTTGATATTTGCCTAGAAAAAAAGAGAAACCAATTCGTTATTATTGATTGTCTTTTTAAGGTTAAATAAACCGTTATTATCACAATATAATACTTCAATATAATATTGACAAGTTTGTTGTTCGACTTAGGAGTCGAACAACAAACTTGTCAATTCGTCATGGTATCGTCTAATTTGTGTTCTAACAAAAAAATCGTCCGTGAAATTAAATTACACTGATGATAGTATCATTTTACGGTTATAGGTGATTTTTATTAAGGTCACAGTGTGTATTGTTGTTAATGTCCCATGGTAAAGCATAGACCTCCATATTTATGACTAAGCTATCTTCGTTTTGATGGTTTCACTGAATGAATGTTTGCAAAATGTGGCCGCCAGGTCACAATGCGAAACAAATTTTATACTCAATAAATAAATAGTTAATGAATTGAAATTATTTTTGGATGACTCTTTGGCCTATAATGGACTTGTATAATTTACTTGGCTGTGTGAGTTAATTATTGCAAAAATATGTAAAATCCTGAAAAAGTTTTAATTTAGTTAAAATGTATGATCATAATCTTGTAAGGCTAACACCTGTTTTTATTAATATCAAGGCTGTCCACAACTTAACGTTTTTTACTAAGCCCTATGCGTGCGAGTGTACGTTTCTTTAATGTTATTTTAATAGCTGGTACCAATCGGACAAGTGCTTACAAAATGTTTAGGACACGTTATTTATTACACAATTACTATTGTTTAGTTTTGACTGATGCCTCTAATGTCTGGAGATTAGGTGTTTGTTTAATGGTACGTGTAAAATTATGCCTGTTTCGGTGGGATGGACTGTACAGTCATGAGTAATAACATAGAAACATCCTTAAAATTCAAATTTATGTAGCAACATTAAATCGCAAAAATAAATATGCTAAACTACGGCCCATAATTAGGTAAACGCTAAATTATTTCAAAATGAACTACACAATTCTATCAAATAATTGTAAACAATAGGTAATCAAAATGTTATATTAACTTTAAGTTACAAAATTATATACCCACCAAGCAAATCTAAAATATGTACACAGAACATTTTCAAAAATATGTGAACAATAAGTATTAATCAAAATTAAATACCATAAAATCAAGTGAATATTAACCGTCAAAACTAATAAAAGCAAGACTTATTTCTAGATTTTTTCAGTAATTGCGTTATTATGATTTGTTACAAAAATAAGGTAAATATTTAAGTAAGTTCATAAACATCAGCGAGCGGCATCGCGCAGCGTAAAGGCTCGCTGGACCACATTTTGTTTCCATTCACCGTCCTGAAACTGCTCATGCTGTTAGATTTCTACGGAAATATTGTGGAATTTGTCTTTCCCTGTTGTCATGTGATCAGGCCAGGTTTGCCCATGGTGCGCCCAAAATGGACTAACCTGGCCTGATCATTGATAACTTGTTAAGAACCAAGCTGTGCTTGTTCTTGGTGGGCGCTGATGTAGAAACCTCTTTTGTTCATTTGACATATGACAGCAGGGAACGTATTCTTTTTAAATATTGTTTTGTTTTTCGTTTGTTTTAATGTATTGATTTTTCTCAGTCTGAGAATACTAGTATACGCTCACATTGTTATACCTATTTCGGTATTTTATTGAAAAATGTCTGAGATTCGCATTCGACAAAAGGAGGTACTCAAAGTGCTCAGCAATCTTAATATAAATAAAGCGAGTGGGCCTGATGGCATACCAGCTATTGTTTTGCGGAACTGTGCGCCTGAGTTGTCTCCCGTACTGACGCGCCTGTATCGATTATCGATGAGAACCGGTAAAGTTCCGGGCTGCTGGAAGATTGCCAATGTGCAACCTGTACCAAAAAAAGGTAGTCGTGCTGACCCCGCCAATTACAGACCAATTGCGATCACCTCCATACTCTGTAAGATTATGGAGCGTGTACTAAACAATCGTCTCCTGGCGTACCTTGAAGACAATGACCTCCTCAGTGATCGTCAATTTGGCTTTCGCCGCGGTCGGTCTGCTGGGGATCTCCTTGTGTACGCCACACACTTATGGAGCGAAGCTATTGAAAAACACGGCGAAGCACTTGCTGTGTCTTTAGATATTTCAAAGGCTTTCGATAGGGTTTGGCACGATTGTCTGGTAGGCAAGCTTCCATCGTTCGGAATAGGACCTACTCTTTGCAACTGGATTGCGGATTTCCTGAGGGGTAGATCGATTCGAGTTGTCATTGACGGCACCTCATCTGATCTACTGGGCGTTAATGCCGGTGTCCCTCAGGGCTCCGTTCTCTCCGCGACTCTATTTCTGCTCCACATCAACGATTTATTAAATATGCCCGGTATCTTTGGGTACGCTGATGACAGCACAGTCACGGAGAGGTACTTGTCCGATGCAAGGTCCGGATCTCTCGTGCAATCTCTCAGAGAGGAGATGATTGAGAGAGTGAATGGGACCCTTGAGGCTGTGTCCCGCTGGGGCATTGCTAACTTGGTTGCATTTAATCCCTCCAAAACACAGGCGTGTCTCTTTTCGGCAAAACGGAGTGTTTTAAATCTGACTCCGACTTTCCGGAATGTAGCCGTGCCGATAACCAACCGCCTTGAGCTCTTGGGTTTGAGCATCTCACCCAAATTAAATTTTGGCCAATACATCGAGTCGATTGCTAAGACTGCTGCCAAAAAGCTGGGTATCCTAAATAAGGTGAGACGATACTTCACTTCCGAGCAGCTTCTGTGCCTTTATCGGGCCCAGATTCGCTCGTGTATGGAGTATTGTTGTCACCTCTGGGATGGCTCAGCCCGCTATCAGTTAGATGCACTTGACTCGTTGGAGCGCCGTGCTAAGAGACTCATTGGTGATGACTCACTGACCGAGACTGCTTTGCAAAGCCTTGTCCATCGTAGACGTGTGGCGTCTTTGTCAGTGTTTTATCGGCTGCATTTTGGTGAGTGTGCGTCGGTCTTACATGACCTTATTCCTCCAGCTCCCTTCCGCCTTCGGACAACTAGACGCGGTGAGGGCTTTCACCCTTACATTGTTAATATTCCTCCTTCTCGCACGAAGCGTTTTGCTTCATCTTTCATAATGCGAACTGCTAAGGAGTGGAACTCTCTGCCGTGTTCTGTGTTTCCCGAACGTTATAATTTGGATGTCTTCAAGACTAGAGTGAACAGGTATCTACTAGGCAAGCGTGCTCCATCTTAGGCCTCATCTACACTTTCCATCAGGTGTGATCGAGGTCAAATGCAAGCCTATCTTAAATAAAAAAAAAAAAAAAAAAAAAAAAAAAAAAAAAAAAAAAACAATCACTAGGCCCAGGTTTTACTTACTTGTATTTGTGAGCGTCAGGGGGCGTCAGAGGATTGGCCAATACTAAGAAATCAATGTAAAATGAATAACAATATTGTGCCGTACCGTATTTCTACACATGACAAACACAGTAGTTTAGACAGTAGTTTCAGCGTGATTGATGGACAAACATCCAAACAAACAAATTTCACATCTATATCTATAAAACTCAAAGGTGACTGACTGACATAGTGATCTATCAACGCACAGCCCAAACCACTGGACGGATTGGGCTGAAATTTGGCATGCAGGTAGATGTTATGACGTAGGCATCCGCTAAGAAAGGATTTTGAATAATTCAACCCCTAAGGGGGTAATCTATATCTATAAAACTCAAAGGTGACTGACTGACATAGTGATCTATCAACGCACAGCCCAAACCACTGGACGGATTGGGCTCAAATTTGGCATGCAGGTAGATGTTATGGCGTAGGCATCCGCTAAGAAAGGATTTTGAATAATTCAACCCCTAAGGGGGTAAAATAGGGGATAAACGTTAGTATGAAACTTTGTCAATTTTAAACCGATCGGGCTGAGGCTTTGTATGCATAAAGCTTCTTTAACGTTAGCATCGCCTAAGCAATAATGTTGATAAATTTCAACCCCCAAGGGGGTAAAATAGGGGATGAACGTTAGTATGAAACTTTGTCATTTTTAAACCGATCGAGTTGAGACTTTGCATGCAAAAAGCTATTATAACGTAGGCATCGCCTAAAAAATGATATTTATAAATTCCAACCCCCAACGGGTTAAAATAGGGGATGAACGTTAGTATGAAACTTTGTCATTTTTTAACCGATTGGGCTGAGACTTTGCATTCATAAAGCTACTATGACATAGACATCGCTTAAGAAATGATATTGATAAATTCCAATCCCCAAAGGGGTAAAATAGGGGATTAATCTTCGTATGAAACTTTGTCATTTTTTAACCGATCGGGCTGAGACTTTGCATTCATAAAGCTACTATGACGTAGGCATCGCCTAAGAAATGATATTGATAAATTTCAACCCTCAAGGGGGTCAAACAGGGGAGGAACGTAAGTATGAAACTTTGTCATTTTTAAACCAATTGGGCTGAGACTTTGCATTCATAAAGATAATATGACGTAAGCATCCCCTTTATAGAAAATTCGAAAATTCCACTTTTATGGAGATAAAATAGATGAAGAAACTGAAATTCACGCGGACGAAGTCGCGGGCGCCCGCTAGTTAATTATAATATTGAATAGATAAGATTAAAAACCAAAGGCGGAAATGATGTTGATAAAATTATTTAGGTGCACAGCCGAACAATCGATTTTGCATTTTGTCTACTATGAGTGGGTAAAAGGATTTTTTTTTGTTTGAAAATAAGTTTTTATTGAATCGCAAAAGCTTTTGAGGGGAAAATTTGCAAAATAAGTAGGTATTCCTAAAAACGAAATTGTCAATGACTGTATACGTCATGATCACTTAATTCGACTAAAATCACGAGTAAAGTTACTAGGCAAAAGTAAGTATACACTTCCAATATAATTTTGATGTATACATGACAATGTCTATTACATGTGTACATTTGTATACATACTATAGAAATTTACCTGGATAGTTAAAAAATATATTCAGAGTGTGAATGTATTTATGATTTTGTTTCGCTTATATTAATGTGGAATAAACGTTTACCTTATTTTGACATTGTTTAATGGTTAGTTAATTTAGAACAAAACGTTGTATACTTCTTTCTAGATTGGTACAAGTTAAGATATTTAAGAAAATGTGACAATGTATATATATTATTGCTCATGACTGTACATCGAAGATTGATAGCGAACGGTTGGTGAGTTAAATTTAGCGATTGAAATATTGTAGCAGAGGTCATGGATTCGATGACTTAGTGTGTTGGTTGCAAAGCTTACTGTTGAGAGGCCACCGGTTCGATTCACGACAACATGTTTCAGTTACTTCATTTGTTATCTATTTTCTTATTAGTAGAGTAATTTTGTAAGAAGTGCGTAGATTTCTAGAGAAGAGGGCACAACCCTGCATGGCTGTAAATTTGAGAAAAATAACCATTTTCAAGAATTTCGTTTTCGATAAAATTATACCACTTATAACTCTAACGAACCCAAATTAAAACCAAGCACGGTAATAACAAAAGACATCTCTATCGCAACATCTGTGATCAAAAAGCAGCAAATTAGCTTTACTATCGTGCCGTGGATCGGACAGGGACACGCAATAAAATGTATAACAATTCTCTCCCGCCCATCGTAAACGAATTGGAAAAAATAATAGAAAAAAAAACATCGTCACCTGTCGTGTCATTTGGTCCCAATAAACAGGACCGCCAAAGAAAACACGAAATTAGAAAAAAAAATACAATCGCCGAAAAGTGACCGAATCTAACTTAGGACGGTGTGCCTCAAGGCCTTACTTTTGCCAGACGAAATTATATCGTAGTGGCATTGTTTTAAAATCGAAATTCCTTTGCGAATGTTTTGATTAGGATAGTTGACGTTATTTTTTTTAAGACGACAGTTTTTTCCTGTTAATCGTTTTGACTGACGAGAATTTACGATGTAAAACTTTACTACGGGTACGAAATAAAACCCGGGGTTGGACTTCATTAGTTCTGTTTTTGTGGGACCGACGTTGGCTTTGTGCAGTGATGATGGTCCTTCGCCGTCCCCATTGTGATTTGAATTAGGCCTTCCGAATTTTAAAGAATAATTCGGCATAATTACTGTTTAGTACAGAAATTATAATTAATTATAATTAATTCTGAAAGAAATCCAAAAAAATTTAATAAAAAAGTGGCTGTGACAGACTGGCGGACAGACAGACAGACAGAAAGACAGACAGACAGACAGACATGACGAATCTATAAGGGTTCCGTTTTTTTGCCATTTTGGCTACGGAACCCTAAAAATGGTCTCAATAACCGCGGTGATCGTGGGTTCGACTCTCACGCAACTTTGTGCACGTTCTCTCTGATTGGTTAGGAAATTGCAGGCTTGAATCACCTGATCGTCATATGTCACATCATAGTTCGATGGGACAGCAATCTAACACGACCGTAGAGAGATCAGACGCAGGAAGCACGGAGGAGCTCGAGATGAAATTCGGCTTTTCGGTCATCCATACGATGACAGGCCTTCGCGAACGTCGCACGCCGAGCGCGCTAACCACTGCGTCATCGAGCTCCTCTGGATGCTAGAGATGATGAACAAAGCAAGTGAACAAAGCACGTGATAACACGTTGACAGCGACATTCTCGCGGCGGCGCGTCAAAGCACGTCCCGCGCCATACCGCTCGCTGGTCCCGAGTCCCCACCGAGAAGAACCGAGAAGAAGGGTTTTCACACCACCACAGATATTCTTAATATCCTTACTGATATTATAAATCGGAAAGAGAGTTTGTTCCGCTTTCACGCCGTAATTACTGAACCGATTGCTTTGAAATTTTGCAGACGAAGTGCTATTCACTGTGATCTTCTGTCAGGTGGAGGTACTTCCCCAGACGAGCGGCTCATTCTAGTGGAAGTTCGACTTAGCTCTACCCCTCTTACATGATGAGCATTCCAAGTTTTTATTTATTTATCAGAGACGGCAAACGAGCTAGCGGGTCGCCTGATGGTAAGCAATCACCGCCGCCCATGGACATGCGCGACACCAGAGGTATCGTTGATGTGTTGCCGGCCTTAACCCCATACCCTCCCCAACTGAGCTCTGGCAACCTTACTCACCAGCAGAAACATAGCACAACAGTTACGAAGTGCTATTTCACTGCGGTCTTCCAAGTAAACAAAGCACGTGATAACACGTTGACAGCGACATTCTCGCGGCGGCGCGTCAAAGCAAGTCTCGTCCCCACCGCCCGCTGGCGCGCGGCTGGCGACAGACGCGTGCTCACGAGACGAGTCCCCACCGAGAAGGAGGGTTTACACCACCACAGATATGTTATAACATATCTGTGCTGTACATATACAGATATAGTTATAACATAACATATCTGTATATATAGTAGGCACAATGTCAGGCACGTTATATTAACGCGGCAAGTAATCACTGATACAAACTTACCAAAAAAAAACTTTTTTACTTTAAATCCTTACTAATATTATAAATCGGAGAGTGAGTTTGTGTTCGTTCCGCGGCTGGCGACAGACGCGTGCGCACGAGACGAGTCCCCACCGAGAAGGAGGGTTTACACACCACCACAGATATGTTATCAGCAGACACAATGTTAGGCACGTTATATTAACGCGGCAAGTAATCCACTGATACAAAAATACCAAGATAAAACTTTTACTTTAAATTAATTATAATTTGATACAAGTATATCTTATTGTACAATTATTTTGAAGCATTTTTACATGCTAAATTATTAAATAAATTATAAGTAAATTCTTTGGACTACCACATAATAGCATAAATGTTATTCTTTAGTGCACTATAGAACGTTTTTTTTAAATCTAAATCTTAATTTTTTTACAATTAAAGAAAAACTATTGGCGACGCTAGTATGTGGAATGCACACCTTCAAAAACTATCAGTATGGCCATTGGACCAATGATGTCAATTGGGAAGCGTAATTTAATACCAACTGTTTGTAAAAGGTAAGCATTGTGCGTGCGGAAACCTACACACTACGAGTAAGTGGGTAAAATGGAGAAGGCAATGGCAAACCACTCCATTAACATTACCAGAGTTGAGAGTTGTCATTCAGTCGTATTCCTCAGTAAGGAGGAAGTTCGATAGAGTCCAGTTACTATTTGGTTAGTTTATTGTGCTGTAAGGGATTTTAAACTCAACTCTTATAAAATCCTAACTCGCCATACCTTATTTGACACTTCATCATGATTTATACTTCCAGTCCAATCCCTTATTTCAAGAAGCACTTTACAAACAACATTATCAAGTCAGTCACGGAAGCAGCATTAACGTCATCAAATCAAATAACATCACGTTCAATCGCGACCGGGTCGTGTCTCATAAAAGTGCAATATTCGCGGAGTACAAAGCAGAGGTTTTAATCCCGGGATTACGGTAATTTCTATCACCAATAAAATCCCGGGACTATCCCGGTATCCCGGGATTAACTGTAGATAATCCCGTGATCAGAAAAATCCACCGGGATTTCGGAAGTAACTGTAGATAATCCCGTGGTCAGAAAAACCCACCGGGATTGAAACCTATAAAGGCAGTTCGAGACCTTCCACCGGGATTGTTTGAAACATATAAAGGCAGCGCTATAAGACCTGCGTGTCCAAGACCAACACTGCATCCATAAACCCAGCCCAATATTTACTGCCCTTGGTCACGACACCGGCCAATTGGATGTCCCGATAATTTACAACAACGTGACGACATTAAGAGCGTGCAGACAACACACTAGCGCCGCTAATCGTTTTTATTTATTTTAATGAATTTAAGATCTTTACTGAATATTAAGCTGAAGAGTTTGTTTGTTTTTTGAACGCGCTAATCTCGGGAACTACTCGGTCCGATTAGAAAAATTCCGTTTGTTTTGGATAGTCCATTTGACAAGGCTATAGTATATACATACTTATAGGACGGAGTCGCGGGCGGCCGCTAGTGTTGAGTTAAAATAACTCTCTGTAGTGCACTAAATAATAACATTTATGATTTTATAAAAGTGACTTTTCTAACATTGTTCGTCATTAGGTAGTTATAATTTTAAATTATGCTACAAGTGCCCACTTTTGCAGTATAGATTGTGGCTTTCTTTAAAAATCTACTTTGAAATCTACTTTGAAAATAGATTTCAAAAATTTACAAATGTGTTTTTTAGTGCACTACAGAGCATTGTTGTATCTAAATACCTTATTTTTTTACAAATAAAGAAAAACTATTGGCGGCGCTAGTATGCGGTCTGTACGCCCTTAATATAAAGGTACTGATATAGGGCCTTTTAATACACCCGGCTCCGATCACGCTGCGACAATATCCAATGCCCTTTTTTGTTCCAAGTTTGAATTTATGTTCACTCATTAATTGAATGAATGTTTTATCGTAAAGCTGTTTGTTTGTACGCATACTGTTAACACTCTGAATTAGTTTTACGTATTCTTGTAATTTATTTCGTTTGTCTTGGTTTAGGGAAATGGGTTTGTGAGACGTTATTTAGTGGCGGGCCCGTTGGTCTAGTGGTCAGAGACCGTGGCTACAAAACCGAGGGTCGCGAGTTGATTTATTTGTTTATTTGATGTACCGGCAGATTTTGAAACATCTCGATTGTTGATTTAATGCTAAGTTTGTAATATGTGTTTGGAGACGTTTATCAATACTGTTCACACAATCGTTCTTGATATATTATACAGCACCCGAATTTTTTTTTAATAGACCACTTATCTATATCCAATTTAGTATATTATTAGGTACTGACAAAACATCAAACCCGGGTCACACGCTACAGTTAGCTTATCTCCCGAAGGTCGTCCATCACAATCACCACAATCACCTATACAGCTATACGTTTAAAAGCTCTTAAGGTAATCAACGTGAGTGGTGTTTAATTAAGGTAATCCAGTTAGCGCACCCAATTTTTGTACAGTCACATTTTCAACTCCGACCTAATCCACTTTGATCACCTATTTGATATTTTCGACGGGCTCGTTGGTCTACTCGTCAGAGACCCTGGCTATGGCTTCAAAACCAAGGGTCTCGGTTTTGAATCTCGCTAGTTGCAAATGTTCGTGTGATGAACATTGGCATTTGTACTCGAGTAATGAATGTTTATGAAAGTATTTAAATTGTATGTCTATCGGTTCCCTAGCATCAATAGTACAAGCTTCGAGCTAAGTTTGGGGCTAGGCAATTGGTGTGTTAGTCTAAGAAACTTATTTATTATTATATTTTTGGCAAGCGATCTCAATAGGTGCTCACAGGCCAGGTGCTTAAAAGGCGGGTGCTCAAAAACTGGGTGCTCCAAGTGGACTACGTCGTTTAATTGGCGCGTCACTACCAATTCTATTGTGCGAGTTATCACACTATCCAATTGCCGGCCATTGCTGTTATCTCTGGCAAGACGAATCTCCTAACTACTGGTATTATGAGTCATGTACTTCAATCAATATGCCGGTATGTCTTATCTTGGGCAATCTATCAAGCTACCAGAATGTGGACCGTCGACGTGCATACACTGTATTGGTTAAGTGTCAGAATATTACCATGCTAGTACATTGACAACCCGTTTGGCGTAATGGTTAAGAAGTTGACAATAACATCGAAAGGTCGCGGGTTCGATCTCCGCACAGGACAAACATTTGTGTGCATGAACATGTCTGTTTGTCCTAGTCTAGGTGTGTTATATGTATCTATTATAGTATCCCACTGTAAATTCTGTTATCTGTAACACAAGTGCTTAAGCTATGTGATGTTGTGAAATATTACGTAGGTAATTAATTTATTTACTTATTTAAGAGTGTGTACATGTGTACCTGTGGATGTACAAACATGTACCATCGTAGCATCATCATCTTAGTGCCTCTCCTTGAATTGTGAGCCGAATTAATTTTGTTATTTTTTATTGTTTCAGGTACCAGGTTCGTAAATTCAATGCAACCGTCGTAGTAACATAGAAACATCGACTGTAAAGGTAGGAGGCAAAATTTTATACATTAGTATAGATTTATTAGAAAGCTGATTAGTTTGTTTGTTTGACTAATCCCAGTAACCACAAGTATAACTTTAAAAAAAAATTGTGTTGGAAAATTCATGAGCTGATGATGGCTTTAAGTTATAGTATGAACGCGGACGGAGTAGCGAGTGGCCGCGAGTAGGTACACAATAATCATATTCGTGCTATTTAAGCTTCATTTTAAGATTTTCACAGTAAAGAATTCTCATACGCGAATAAAACAAAATCGACGTAAAATCCTATTGTCCTCAAACAGCTACCATAAACGTTACGCTCCATCTAAAAATCTACCATAACTATGATCTTATGGACACACAGGATCATTAACCATAGTTGGATAGTTAGTCAGATCGTTTACCAGCAGGCGAGCCATGGAATCTGTCACCACCAGCGGGAGGCCCCTCGATGCCGCCAGAGGAATGCCATTACGATTATCCTCGATATTGTAGCCCATTGTGAGAGGTGTTGGTATTGCGTGCCGATGTTTTGATAAGTGTGCGGAAACTGTAATCCACACGGACGGAGTCGCGAGTGGCTACTAGTTCTCAATTATCATCTTAGTGCCTTATTCTTGCTTAATTGCAAGATTTTTACAGATACGAATTTCCATACGCTAGGAAAGTAACCAAATAAAATCGACGTAAAAACTAGATACACGGCAGTGCTCCAGTCAAGTCTCGTGCAAAGCGGGCACGGCCGTACCAACTTTTCTCGAAGCATTTCGCGGCTATTTTAGCCCCGTTGAAGCGTCCATTCTATTGTCCTCAAACAGCTACTACAAAATATACGCTCCCTCGAAAAATCTTTAAAAACTCCACCCTTACTTCTAAGGACACACAGGATCATTAACCATGGTAGTCAGATCGTTTACCAGCAGGCGAGCCATGGAATCTGTCACCACCAGCGGGAGGCCCCTCCATGCCGCCAGAGGAATGCCATTACGATTATCCTCGATATTGTTGCCCTTTGTAGAGGTGTTGGTATTGCGTGCCGATGTTTTGATAAGTGTGCGGAAACTGTAATCCACACGGACGGAGTCGCGAGCGGTCGCTAGCACTCAATAGTGCCTTATTTTTGATTATTTTCAATACATTTGCAGAAACGAATGCTCAAGCGCTTGGAAAGGAATAAAATAAAATTGATGTAAAATGTAGGTGCACGGTAGTGACCCAGCCAAGTCTCATGCAAAACGGGTACGGTAGTACCATCTTTTCTCGAAGCGTTTCGAGGCTATTTTAGCCCCGTTGCGCGTTGTAGCGTCCGTTCTATTGTCCTCAAACAGCTACTACAAACTATACGCTCCCTCAAAAAATCTTTAAAAACTCCACCTTTACTTAGATCCTATGGACACACATGATCATTAACCATGGTTGTCGGATAGTTAGTCAGATCGTTTACCAGCAGGCGAGCCATGGAATCTGTCACCACCAGCGGGAGGCCTCTCGATGCCGCCAGAGGAATGCCATTACGATTATCCTCGATATTGTTGCCCATTGTGAGAGGTGTTGGTATTGCGTGCCGATGTTTTGATACGCACTTTCTTGTTGACGTAATGGATTGTTATGCAAAATTCGTTTATCTGTTAGTGTTGTAAGTTTATATAGGAAGGTATGTGGAACGGTGGAAGCAAATTGATTGGCAGGTAAGGCATGAGACAAATAGGTTACATTATAAACATTTCATTACGTCTTTTAAAATGTTGATTTGCATTATTAAAAGTTCAGTTGGAAGCACTTGTTGTCTTTATTAACAACAAGTTACACGAACTATTAATTATATCTTAAAGGCCGGTAACGTATCGGTATCTCTGGCGTCGCGGATGTCCATGGACGCTATCTCGTTTGCAGCTTCTGCCATAAAAAAAATCAAAAAGTGATATCAGCTCAATCTTCGTTACTATTCAAACAGATCTAGCACATCCAAGGTAGATATTTATAAATCAAACATTACTAACGAAATTGTTTGCGAAAATGATCGTCAAAAAGATCTTGAGTAAGTACATTTTGTATACACACTCAATCTTATCCCAATCCACCTTTCAACCTCATTTACATGGCCCAATATAAAACATTATACATCCTTATCTCGGGCAAAATCTTCGCTTCTACATTATAATGACGCTTGCATCACATCGCGGTCGCACAAAGCTAAGCCAACGCGGTCACCCGCAGGGTCTCGTGGGGCTCATTTTTTTCCCTCCTCCTTTTTACAACGCCGGGACCCAACAAAGGACGGCGACTTTTGTTCCGTTGTCTCGTCTCTTAATGATTTTTACGAATTATTAATTGTGGTCCGATAAAAAGCGATTGAAAAATGTCGATCGCCGGACGATTTGTTCGGAAGATGAGATATTGTTATGGTTCACGGGGTGGCGTGGACATGTGTTCTGCCCGTTTAATTATGGGACGGGAAGGGATATTGTTAATTCAATATCGATTGTGACGGTGGAAAAAATGTTCTAATGCAGCTTTGATAGTTTTTTTAACTATCATTTTGGGAGGTATCGCACCCTGAAGGGTGAATGTAGTCCTTGTTTGGGAAATGTAGAAGACATTACAAACCTTATGTGTCCAAGAGCCAAAATACATGGGCTTTGTGATCCGCATTTGGCAAGCGTGGTGATTACGAAAAATCCATCTTTGTTACAAAAACATGATTTCAAATGATGGAGGCATTTACCCTGCAGTGAGAATTTAATGGGCTGATACTTTATACTTCACTTTTAGGCCTAGTAGTTGATCGCTTATCCATTCAAGGACCACATCTGGCACTATCAATACGAGGACCATATCTGGCATTACAGAAATCCCAGGCAACAATAGAGCTGATGATATCCCACGTATGATAATATGCAGAAATGTTTAGGATATTAACAAAATCCGAATCAATCTTATCTCAAACATCCTGCAAAAGGATTAGTAGTTGATAGCCAATCAATTTGAGGACCACATCTGACATTACAGGCATCTCAGGCCAACTAATAACCATAGTCTTTGTTTAAACGCGCTTAACTCAGCTGATAATATCCCACGTATGATATATTGCGTGCAGTAATGGGGGGGTGTGGCTCCGACAATTTGGGACGTCCCATAATGTATGGGATGACGGAATAAATTAAATAAGTTTTTTCGAGAAAAGGTTTTTTGGCTGTGGGAGCTGGTGTAAGTCGTGTCGCTCGGTAATTGTTAGAAAGATTGTTATTTAGATTGCTGTTTCTGTTTGTGTTGATGACTTCGGTGGTGTAGATTTTGTTTGATCTTCGTTCGGTGATAAAATATGAGACAATATCGTTATACGGTATGATTTAGAAAGAAAAAAAATATAATAAATCGTATGGTCCATTTAAAAGAGACGATGGTTATAGCCTCCTGAATGTCTCCACTGTTTCGTACCTCTTAAATTGTGCAAAACCCTATCACTGCAATACTATTATACTATATACTATTATATCTTATTATTAATGTTATAATTAATGTAAAAGTTTGTTTGTTAGGACGTTTGTCCGTCAATCACGCTGAAACTACTGAACGGATTCTGATGAAATTTGATATACATGCAGGATATAGGCTGATTTAAGTGATATGATACTTTTTATCCCGATTAAATACTCCTATATGATGAAACAGGACTATTGACAATGCGGGCAAATGCCGCTGGTAGAAACTTGTATTTATTAAACTTAATTTTTAACCTAAAGTGAATTGAACCTACAACATCAAGTTAATTCACATTATACTCTTGACATTGCCGCGTTAATCGTCCTTTGTCTGGTTTAATAAGTCCGGTGGTTCAGTCCGTCCCGATGTATGGGCGTGTCCCGCCGTCCCACCGTCCCACCGTGGGACGAAATAAATTAAATAAGCAACAGTAATTAAGATCGGGACGCGGCTGATTAATAGAGCGAGGTGTAATCGTTATTGGGCTGGATGACAGCGTTTGTTGTAAGCGGGTTTTGTTTATTTATTAATCCGTACTTTAATTATATTTATTATCGAAAATTGGAATATCCTAAAGTGTGGCAACCAATTGAACGAACCCAATATTACATTTATGACTTAGTGGACAGTTGGGGACGGTTGCGACCCTTGTGCGGTCATTGATGTCCATTGGCGGCGGTGATCACCTACCATCACATGAAAAAACGTAAAACGTATGTGTATTTGAAGCTCTAGTCTGAATGCGACCCTGATCATCCCACTCTTTTAAAGGGATCCAACAACGTCTTTTGCACATTGATCAACTAAAACGAACCTTCGTATACAGGCCTGTCACGGCTCAGTCACGCTTGCAACTTTATTAGTCGCTTCTAAATGATATTCTGCAGTGATAGGCAGCATCAGCGTTCCCCAGTGTTCCGACGTTCATCATACCTGCCCAATGAGGTAAACATAGGCATAGCCACCAGTGGAATGCCCAGGAAAGGAGTGCTATGGTCTGCAATAGGCGGTTTTTCTAGTCAGGCCTAGCGTATGCGGTGATACAGGCCTGTAACCCAGTGATACAGGCCTTCCATGCAGTGATACAGGCCTATCAACCCAGTGATACAGGCCTTCCATGCAGTGATATAGGCCTATCAACCCAGTGATACAGGCTCCCCTCAGTGCTACAGGCCTACCCCCCAGTCCCGCCTAGCGCAGGCCGCGCAGGTGACGGCGCAGTCGGCAGATGGCGCCGCGTATCGCACGCCGCGCGCGCCGGTTATCGCGCACCATCTATAACGATCGATCGGCGTATGCGCAGAGCACGGTGGAGCACAGAGAATCTGCTTAGGTCATTACAATGTTAAGGACGACATTATCAGATTTTAGACTTTCGCGTTGCATTATATCACTAATATTATTAGCGGACTGACCGCTTGCGACCACGGTTGTTGTAACGCAACCGAAACGTCAAGCAGTAAGTAGTATACATATACTACATAATTAATATCGCGTTTAGTCCCGTTAAATAATATTAGTTACGACATTATCCTCCTCATCATTGGCCTGTTGCAGTACTCTGCTAGACCAAGACCTCCTTAGGTGAGGTCTTGAGGAGTTATGCCCAATGGGCAACACGCTTGGCACGTGGAATACTTGAAAGACTCATCTGACTCTAGTCAACAGTTGTTAGGTCTCATGTAAGCACTTGAGCTATCCACCACCTTTTTCCAGAAATCTATATATACAATTTTAGTGCAGTGATTACGTACGATGACTCGTACACAAGAGTTCAAAGGCACTATATATAATGTATGTATTATAGACCTTAGTTCGGGCTACTCTAGTTATACAAAATTTCGAATTACTAGCGGCCGTCCACGACTTTGCTCGCGTGGATTTTAGTTTATGCCACGGGAGCATTTAATCGGGATAAAAAGTATCCTATCACCTAAGTCAGCCCATACCCTGTCTGTATACCAAATTTCATCAAAATTCGTTTCGTAGTTTCCGCGTGATTGACGGCCAAACAGCCAAACAAACAATCTTTCACATATATAACATTAATAATATTTATAATAATTATGAATTCTCTGCACCCAACCTACTCTAGCTCGCCGAAGGACGCAGCGGGCACAACATCAACCATTTTAATTATGTCCGGGACACCATTAACAATAAATCTGTTCGTGCGCTGCGCAGGCGCATCCAACGCGCATGTACGCGCAGACGTACGGCGAAATTATACGCTTTTGTACTTTGAACCACTTATGGGAAAGTATATGGGTTATATATTCTTAGGGTGAAAGTTAATAAATACATAGACATTTGACGACTAGACTGGCATTTTTGTATTTTTTTATTATCTTTTAATGTTGAAATCCATAGAAGTCATGGAGCTCGTTATGTAGGCATTTCTCCGAATGTAAGAAACGAAACAAACAAGAAGAAACGTTAAAGTTTAATAATTTAATTCCTGATGGGGTGGAATCCCCGCCGCAAATTATTTAATTAAAACCGACTACACAAAACACGGGGGACATAATCGATACTCAGATCGATTCTCGAATCGATTCATCCGATTCGATTTACGGCTAATTACGATTTTGTTTCAGCACCATCGTAAACAGGTCTGTGACCAATTCGCTAATTATGGAACTGGCTCTTAGGGCTTTAGGATGCATCCATATCTGACGAATGCGCCGAGATGGAGAGAAGTAGTGCTTAGTGGATTCCACTCGAATGACCCGCTCGTCTGAGGAAGTACCCTCCACCTTACAGAAGACCACAGTGTAATAGCACTTCGTAACTGTTGTGCTATGTTGTGGACCTCGCGACTACGTCCCGTTTAATAAGGTACAAAATGTATTGACTAGCCCATAACTTGTCTGCATGAGATTTTGAAAGAACTGGAGCTTAGTGGAACTTCCAGTCGAATGAGCCGCTCGTCTAGGGAAGTACCTCAGTCTTATAGAAGACCACAGTGTATTTGCACTTCGTAACTGTTGTGCTACGTTTCTGCTGGTAAGTAAAGTCGCCAGAGTTTTGGGGAGGGTATGGAGTTTTAGAGGCGGGCAACGCATCTGCGATCCTTGTGCGGTTGTTGATGTCCATGGACAGCGATGATCACTCACCATCAGGTGACCCTCTTGGTCGTTTGCGTCCTTATAACATTTAAAAATTGTCTGCTCAGCAACTCGTGACCTACGCATTGCTGCAACCGTTTGGTACACTCCTCAAGATGCTTGTGTAGAGAACGAACCTTAAGGTGGATTTACATGAGACGAGCGAATGCTCATTCTATCCCCACTATGTCAAATTATTTTAGTGTAAACAGGCGTAGAGCATTCTTTCGTTGTTCTGAGTGCGTTCGCATAGTTTCTATGGAATATTCTAAGAATGCTCGCTCACTTGATGTAAACGCCGCTAGAGCGCGCGAACAGTTACATAGAGCGTTCTTGCGTGTTCGAACGTGCTCGCGCCCCTGAGCGGTCTTTTCAAAGCGTTCTTGTGTTCTAGCTCTTGCTCTAGCTCTAGCTCTTTGTTCGTTTGATGTAAACGCTGAATACGAGTTTTTGTTTACACTAAAAGACCACGAAAAAATGCTCTTGTTCTAGCTCTAGCTCTATGTTCTTTTCATGTAAATCCACCTTTACAGGCACGCGCGCTGCTCGCGGTTTGCTCGCTGTTCGTTCGCAAGCATTCGCCGCGCGTTAGTCAGATGTGGACGCACCTTAATGTTCAGTTTACAGGTCCTTTGCGGGATTTATTTTATTTAGGGTCGTGGTAGGAACGTGTGAGTAAAAGCCTAGGTCGTGATGTTATTGCTTAGTTAAAGTAATGATGGTTAAAGATTAAGCCATCAAAAAGCTCATTCGACAAAAGTTATGCGTAGCATTTGCTACTGAAGTTTGATATTACTTAGTACCGGATTGTCTCGACGTCCTGGGTTCAATTACTGGGTCGGGCAAAATTTGTGTCGATTTTGCTGAACACAGCCCGGGTTTGTGATTTCCAACCGACATTGGGTAAGCGTGGTGATTAAGCCAAAACCCATCCTTGTGACGAGAACATGATTTCAAATGATGTAGGCCTTTGCCCACCGGTGGGACTTTAATAGGCTGACTCTACTCTTTACTTATATATATCATTATCAATAACCTTGTTCAGTCCACAGGTGGACGTAGGCGCCCTCAGCCAAATCGGGGTTATACCCCTAGTTTCCACCCTGGGCAGGCGGGCTGATGGCTGTCATATCTTAGTAATGTACTTACAAGTATTGAATGTAACAGGACATCAACAATACGAGTATAAAACAATGGTGTTTTACGCAGCCTAACTTTTTTTCGATTCTCCATCATGTCCCTCCCATTATTATTATAATCATATTTATTTGTAAAGTCCGTCCTTCACCTTTGCGATACAATCAGGCTTTAGGCGCTGCGAGAATAAACTGACCCGTCGCTAACTGTGCCACAGTGGCGGGAATAACAGTGAGGCATGCTTGATCATGGCGCGTAGAAATCGCAATGGAAAAACTAGGTTTTTGCAATATGTTTTACCTGAATGCTTCCGAACAAAGTAGGTTGTACACAAAAATTTAAATAAAATTTATGTTCTTGAGCTCAGCATCTCAAATAACGCCATTTGATTTTTAACGCCAAATTGAAAAACAAATAAAAAAAGCCTAATCTATATAACAAACTATCTATCTATATACTAATATACAGGGTGAAATCTTGAGCAAAATTTTTGCCAGTTTCAGCACTTTTTTTGCTGACTGTAACTTTTTTCCAAAATCTGTGAATCTAGTCATAATATCTCAAAAAGTTAGGGATGGTTGCCTAACGACGTTTTCTTGTAACTGTAACGGTTAATGTACCTGCCCAACAAAACCCATTTCAAGATTCCACCCTGTATAACAAAGCCAAAAAGTTTGTTTATTTGAACGCGCTAATCTCAAGTACCCCGATGTATCTATGATGTATAGTAAGTATAACACTATGTATGTGGAAACCGATATACGGGTCGAAGTCCCGGGCGGCCGCTAGTATAAAATAGAAATTGATGCAACATGATTATACAATTTGTTCAAAGAAGAACCACTAATATTCCTCAAAGTACTGATTGACACACAATCTCAATTTTTGCAAATAAAAATCTTGTCAGTGCGCAATCAAGTTAGTTATTTTAACAACAGGCATATTTCAAATCTTGTCACCCCTTTCCTCACTGTCATTTACTACACTACACATTACTTGGTACAGTTATCGACGTCTTCCATCTATTGGATTTAATCGGTACCCTCCGGTGACCTGTGCGTTTTGTTTTTAATTTTGTAATAAGCGAACGCTTGTAGCCAAGCGAATGAGAGACAAATGACGAAACGCGAAGATCTGTGATACAACGTTATTATAATGGGCCCTGGCTGAATTTGGTTATGGCTTATCTGGTTGATTGAACTAGTGAAAGCATTGAAGTGAGGCCTATTTTTGACCTTCTACCTTCGTTCAATAAGAACGACAGCCAATGGAAATAACTTATTTCAATGAAAAATATTAATGTTTTACCATTTTCCAACTAAAAACTTCCTATTCACAGGTTAATCTACGACCATTGAGTGAAGACGCGCAATAGCAATTCGTGGCCTGACATTGCAAATTTTCTTATGTTTTCTTATAGATTTTGATGCAAAATGATTTTAAAATTTCGTATAGTCAAGTTCTATACCCTTAGAAAGGACATGGGCTACCTTTTAGTCGAAGTCGCGGGCGGCCGCTTTACTTAGCTAGCCCTCCTCCGAAAATGGATAATGATTAATTAACTGGTTTGCAGAAATACATATTTTTTTTTTATTATCAGCTTGTTGCAATTTTTTACTGGACGTACCACACTTAGCAGCTACCTAGGTCATAAAAATCAGACAACATCACCTCCACTAGTATTAACTTTTACAAACAAACATTACTATCAAACCGTGACCTTAGAAATGTACAATATTGCGGTAGCTCTCTGATCTGTTCACCGCTATAAATACACTACCCCACTCTAATGAACTATTACTACGTCTAGATAAACTTTGTCAATGCTTATCTCATACCTACAGCAATTAATACGAACTAGCGGAAGCACCACGCTTTGTTTACTATTTTAATTGTTATTGGTTATTGGACAAGTGTTTGAACAGTTAAGTACCTTGTTATTTATTAATGATTTTATTTTAATTACTTAAATGGACAGCTTTATTATTTATTGTTTGCTGTTTAATATGTTATAACCGGTTAGTTATTACTTATTAAATGTAAGGAAATACTCTAAACAAAGAAACAAAATTATTATTTAAAAGAGCAACCAATCGTTTAGTTCGAAATTTCAGTGACAACTTTTTCAGTAAGATATTTCTTGAAATTCAATTATTTCCGAACTATGAATAAATAAATGACTTTAGAAACGCATAAACAGGCACAACTTATTGCGAAATACGTCAATAAGCACTCATTTATTAATTAGAATGTGTGTCTATGTTCTCTACGTTCGGCTCCGCGAAGTAGATAGCTGACCGGGATCCGTCCGTCCCCACATCGGCGCTCTCTAAGCTCAGCCATCGTTTTACCACGTGTCGTTTCGTTTGAGTGTTGGATGAGGTATTTTTGATGAGATTTCAACAATGTCGGGGAGTAAGGGGCAAATACTGCCGTATACTGCCTTTAGGCAGGCAACTCATCTGCGACTCTTTTGTCGTTGTTTATGTCCATGGGTGATCATTTACCATCAGGTGACCCTCTCATTCGTTTACCTACCTTCAACATACAAAAATGTCGTTACCTATGATTATGGGCAGATATGCACAAGCAGACATTAGCATTACAAGTACATATAAGCGCATCACAATCATTGATTAGAATGTGTCACTCCGCTCTCTTGTGGTTCCGCGAAGTCGATAGCTTGACCGGGATCTGTCCATCTCTCTCTTAGACGCTCAGCCGCCGGGTTATCAGCGTCGCCACCGAGACGCTTTGTCATACTCGTGCTTGTGACAGATATATAAGTATCTATCTCTTAATTGTATACACCAACTGTCTTAAAAGTCTTTAATATAAACAAACAGACAAACTTTTAAGTACTGCATTACTCGTATATGAGCGCTTCACAATTATTGATTAGAATGTGTCACTACGCTCTCTGGTGGTTCCGCGAAGTCGATAGCTTGACCGGGATCTGTCCATCTCTCTCTAAGGGACTCAGCCGCCGGGTTATCAGCGTCGCCACCGAGACGCTCTGTCAATTCGACCTACGAGATGACTGACTACTATACGACTATGTCAATAAAGATAATGATGAAGATAGTAATTAATTATTATTAATCTGTTGTGGAGATTGACGCAGATTTATGTTAAGTTAATCAGACGTGCCGACATGATCGTATATTCTAAGACTCTAGCTAGAAAGTAAGGATTGTCATGGTACCAGAAAGTATGTACAATACCAGAATTAGAATTAGAGTTAACTTTAGGGTACAATACGTTCTAGCTTTTTACCTTTAGTCGTAAGACCAGACTTACTCTGAACTTGTGTTTCTTTTCTTCTTCTTCCTAGCGTTTATCCCGTTTCTATACGGGGTCCGCTTTGACCATGATCCAGGATTTGGCAAGTCTGGATATTACAGTAAAGCGACTGCCATCAGACCTTCGTAACCCATAGAGGGGAACCAGACAGATTGGATCATGGTTACACATTCAGATCCAACTGAACGTTTCTCTGTTAGGAAAAAAATCTAAGACAAAAATTAATCATTTATTTTTGCCTTAGAATTTATTCTGCTTGACAGATTGTAATTCTGTGGCCAGACTAAATAAACATAAAATAAAAAATGCAACATGCATTCCGACAGTAATCATAATGGATCAAATCATTTCAACGTAACATACCTTCTTATCGTCATAACTAAAACCGTACATGCCATTATTGCACAAAAAGAGCAGAAATAACATCCTTCGGCGTCCTTTCAACCATACATTACGTACAGAAGGACAAAGAGACAAAAATTGAATAGATATCCCTTTGTACATAATCACATATTTGGGGGGAAAACATGGTGCCTCCATAGAAACATAATACACATCCTAACTTAACAAAGCCGTGTAATTGGATTACTGAGCACTTAATATCTCTCTTCTAACGCTTTTGCCGAATTTTCAAACATTTTTATTGTAATACTGTAATAGAATGTCAACCTTAACAGCTGTACATGAAAGTTGGAGATTCATTGTAACTGAGAAGGCGGTTAAGTTATTTTAGAATGGGATGTCCTTTCCCGGTACTGGCAGGCGACAAAAAAATATCACCGCTCGAAAAGATGTCATATTAAGAAACATGTCAATCATATTTTTATGAAGAATTGAATGGCCCGTTTGTTCAGTTGCGCATAATTTTTTTTTCTCCATATTTTACGCTCAGTTTGAGTGGCGAGAGGATAATTTTTTTTTCTCAAACTTTTTTTGTTCAGTTTTTTCCCTTCGATGGCTGTTTGCCGGATTTCGAGTCTCGATTCGATTATGCTCTCGAAGTTATCGGTACTTGTATCGAGTGGTTGTACAAACATTCGAGATTCGGCTTCCTGCTTCGTTTCGCAAATTAGATTTATAATACGGATCGGCCGATTATTTCGGAGTTTGTATTTCGGCTGGCGTGCATTGTGCGGGCTGGTTTGAATTTTGTAATTACGCAGTTTTCTGGTTTTGAATGATTGGCGATTATTTATTTTTAAATTGACCGTTTGCGGTGATTTCAAGGGTTCTGATCGTTTTCGAATATCGTTTGAATCCTTATTTTAATATTCCGGATTATTCACGCAAGCCTAAACTACTTCACTGAGCAAAAATTTGTGTATGAAAACCGCACTTGAAAATTTGTATTATTTTGTTCATACACAACAATATAATGGAAAATGTTTAAGGTGAAATAAATAGAGCATGATTAAAATCGTCAAACGACGCATGTGCGCCGGCTACACTTTTGCAAGGAAATGACATCTTTGAAAATACCGAGTTACGTTCGAATAATTTCAAAACAAATTTTATTAGACCTACTGTTTTCCATCCCAGAGGTCCCATTTAAACAAAGTAATACTGGACCCGACAACTAACTCCGATACTTCAGCTACTAAATGATAAAATCACTACTAATATTGTAAACTAGCGGGCGCCCGCGACTTCGTCCGCGTGGATTTCGGTTTCTTTTTCACCTATTTTTCCCGTTAAGGGTGGATTTTTCGAATAATCTTTAAAAAGGGATGCCTTCGTCATATTATCTTTATGAATGCAAAGTCTCAGACCTATCGTTTAAAAAATGACAAAGTTTCATACTAACGTTCATCCCTTATTTGAGCCCTTGGGGGTTGGAAATTATCAATATGATTGCTAAGGCGATGCCTACGTCACAGTAGCTTTATGTATGCAAAATATTAGCCCGATAGGTTTAAAATTGACAAAGTTGCATACTTCTGTTCATCCCCTATTTTACCCCCTTGGGGGTTGCAATTTATCAATATGATTGCTTCGGCGATGCCTACGTCATAGTAGCTTTATGTATGCAAAATATCAGCCCGATAGGTTGAAAATTGACAAAGTTTCATACACCCGTTCATCCCCTGTTTTACCCCCTTGGGGGTTGGAATTTATCAATCTCATTAATTAGGCGATGCCAACGTCATAGTAGCTTTATGAATGCAAAGTCTCAAGCCAATCGGTTAAAAAACGACAAAGTTTCAAACTAAGGTTCATCCCCTATTTTACCCCCTTGGGGATTAGAATTTATCAATATGTTTGCATAGGCGATGCCTACGTCATAGTAGCTTTATGTATGCAAAATATCAGCCCGATAGGTTTAAAATTGACAAAGTTTCATACTACCGTTCATCCCCTGTTTTACCCCCTTGGGGGTTGAATTAATCAAAATCGTTTCTTAGCGGATGCCTACGTCATAACATCTACCTGCATACCAAATTTCAGCCTGATCCGTCCAGTGGTTTGGGCTGTGCGTTGATAGATCACTATGTCAGTCAGTCACCTTTGAGTTTTATAGATATAGATGTGAAAGTAACTCTGTCTACAGTCAGACTGTTTGTATAGGCTTCAAACTAGTGGTCGTAGTCACCTTGTAAGCAAAATAAAGAAACACACTAGGCCGAAAAATCGCGACCGAAGTTTGGCGGGACTACTTCGCCCGCAATGTATTTTTAAGTTATTGTGGCAAAATAGCGTCGCATAATACGAGTATTGTATAGAAAATGAATTTCGGTCGCGTTTTTTCCGCTTAGTGTGTTTAATAATATTTTGTAACTACGTATGTTTAATATAAAGGGCATAGTTTAATTATTATATACAGCTACATTCCAGCTGATAGACGAACAAGGTCTGATTTTGTCTTAAACGAAAAAATAAAAGTTATTAGACAAAATTCAGGTCTGCAAGATCGACACTAACTATATAGGAGTCAATTTCAAAGAACATTCTAGACATTGATTGAAGTAAAACTGCATCGGAATATTAACTTGGATCAGTTGCGATGAATCTCAGGGTTTTTGTCGTCGGCCGCGTATCAATTACATGTAATACAGCATTGTGTATCATTACTTGTAGCATATAAGGCACTGAAGGGTTCCTTTATGGTCAAATGGGATATAAAAACGATGTTTATATTTTTCCATTGTTTTTTTAGTGTGGTGGCTAGATATTTGCGTTTTACAATTTCCTTCGCAGTTGCTATACCTATTTATCATAAGGGAGAGACTTAGATCACCAATCAAAGAATGACGACCCGTTTGGCGAGGTTGTCCAGAAGTTGACTTTTAGTCCAATGGGACAGAACAAACATTTATGTGTATGAAAATGTCTGTTAGCCCGGTCTGGGTGTTATAATGTATGATTTTGTAGTACCATTGATGATTCCGATTAATGTAAAAGGAGTGCATAAGCTTTTTACTGCGCCGTTCGTTTTGGCGCGCTCTTTGTCTACCCTTTTTTACGATTTTTCTATAAAAATGCATATTAAATGTTTCTGGTAGACCTCTTTTTAATGTGCAGAATTTATTTTTCATCAAGCAAGATATAAAGAGGGAGGTAGAGCTTAACGGAACTTCCATTCGAAGGAGCCGCTCGTCTGGGGAAGTACCTCCACCTTACAGAACACCACAGTGATGTAGTGCTATGTTTCTGCTAGTGACTTGAGTCACCAGAGCTCATTTGGGCCTCCCCAAATGAGATATGGTGACTTAAAGGCAGGCAACGCATCTGCGGCCCTTGGGCGGTTGTTAATGTTCATGGGCAGGGCAGGCCCCTCTCCTTATCAAATAAATAACATACAGAACCCGATATTTGCGCGTGCGCTTCGTCCTTCCCAAGTTTTTTCATAGCGCACGGCGCTCGTGACCGTCCTGACAGCTACTTTTTACCGCGCTGTTCGTTTTGGCGCGCTCTTTGTCTACCCTTATTTACGCGCCGGCCATGCGCTCGAGAGCGGAGCGTAATCGCTAGAGATTATGGTAGTGCAGATGGGTCATATGATAGCGCAAATACGCTATTATAAATAAATAAATAAATATAAATATTTCACAACATCACATACATTGATCTGACCCCGTGTTAAGTAGCTTAAGCACTTGTGTTACAGACATCAGAATCAACAGTGGTATTACAAATATACTTAAATAGATACATATAACACCCAGACCAGGACAAACAGACATGTTCATGCACACAAATGTTTGTCCTGTGCGGGGATCGAACCCGCGACCCCTTGCGTAATAGGCAACATCTTGACCATTACACCAAGCGGGTCGTCAAAGCTATTGAGAGCATTATTGCGCTATTAAATCGAAATCTAAGTTAAATAAGTAAAATCTTTAATGAGTAAGTTGTATACGAAATAAACTTAATAACTCAGTAATCAAAAGAAAATAATAATATACATATTCATAATATCAACATTTGTATCTTAACCTACAGTATTTTTTATTAGAATTTTAGCAGTTTTGTTACTCTAATAAGAATTTATCTAGTTGCTCTACTTGCCACGGTTTCAAGAAACTGTATACCACGGAATACCCATTAGAGAGACGGCAGGACGCAATTGGTTGCACTTTGTAGTAGATATTTTTAACTAAGGCCTATTTTATATGATAGTTTACTACAAATTATGATACTTCTGGGCTTCTGGGTATTGTGGACCAACGTCGTGAGTCACTTAGACATAAAACTATCCCGCAAATCCTTAATCTTAATTATTTTCAAGCTTAGTTTGGGGCTGGGCAATTGGTGTGTGAGTCCAAATAATTTATTTATGTTTCATTTATTTCTACAAATTGTGGTACTCTATGGGGATTGTCCAACAATCTTATAATTGTCGACAGGAATTGCCAAATATGAAGCTCTTAATAGGTCTCACTAACCTCGACAGTCAGCAGTCGTCAGGCATAAAACTACCCCACAAATCCGTAATCTTAATCTTTGCCAATAATAACGCCCTGTCCCCGGTCTCCCGGAATGCCATGGGAACGGGTAGCGGCCGCACTCGGCAACTGCGCTCCCCATTACCCCATTACACTCTATACCATGGATGTTTAGAAAAAGTATTCATGTATGTCTTGTCTATCCATTACCTAGTATCCATAGTAGAAGCTTCGAGCTTTGTTTGGGGCTGGGCAATTGGTGTTTGAGTCCAAAGAATTTATTTATTTATTTATATAATCTATGGGGATTGACCAACAGTCTTCTAATTGACAACAAGAATTGACGAATATGAAGCTCTTGGCAGGTCTCAATTTCCATTAAACTTGTCAGTCACCCAGTCAATCGCCAGTCAAGTAGGCATAAAACTAGCCCGCAAATCCTTAATCTTAATCTTTGCCAATAATAACGCCCTGTCCCCGGTCTCCCGGAATGCCATGGGAACGGGTAGCGGCCGCACTCGGCAACTGCGCTCCCCATTACCCCATTACACTCTATACCATGGATGTTTAGAAAAAGTATTCATGTATGTCTATCCGTTCCTAGCATCCATAGTACAAGCTTCGAGCTTTGTTTGGGGCTGGGCAATTGGTGTGAGAGTCCAAAGAATTTATTTATTATCTCAATGGGGATTGACTAACAGTCTTCTAATTGTCAATAGGCATAAACAAATATGAAGCTCTTGATAGTTCTCAATTTGCATTAACCTTGTCAGACACCCAGTCACGTAGGCATAAAATTACCCCGTAAATCCGTAATCTTTATCTGTGCCAATAATATCTTCAGTCACGTAGGTATAAAACTATCCCGCAAAACCTTAATCTTAATCTTTGCCAATAATAACGCCCTGTCCCCGGTCTCCCGGAATGCCATGGGAACGGGTAGCGGCCGCACTCCGCAACTACGCTCCCCATTACCCCATTACACTCTATACCATGGATGTTTAGAAAAAGTATTCATGTATGTCTATCCGTTTCTAGCATCCATAGTACAAGCTTCGAGCTTAGTTTCGGGCTGGGCAATCGGTGTGTGGGTCCAAAGAATTGATTTATTACTACAAACTGTGGTACTCTATGGGGATTGACCAACAGTCCTCTAATTGTCAACAGGAATTGACAAATATGAAGTTCGTAATAGGTCTTAATTTCCATTAACCTTGTCAGTCACCCAGTCAACCGAAAGTCACGTAGACATAAAACTATCCCGCAAATCCTTAATCTTAATCTTTGCCAATAATAACGCCCTGTCCCCGGTCTCCCGGAATGCCATGGGAACGGGTAGCGGCCGCACTGCAACTGCGCTCCCCATTACCCCATTACACTCTATACCTGTGTTTAGTGATGGAATGTTAAACGCGCACATTATGTCGTGGAAAGAAAGCTACAGTCTCTATTTTCTACTGACAACGCTAGGTTTGATTCCTGGAAATTATATTTTGCGCTTTTTTGCCGACTTTAAACAAGGAAAGTTTCTAAATTCGCCTTTTTTAATGTTATTGGGAGGCAAACGAACAAACGGTTATCTGATGGTAAGTGATCGCCGCAGCCCATGGACATCAAGAGTCGCAGATGCGTTGCCTGCCTTTAAAAACCCATACCCTCCCCAACTAAGCTGTGGCGACCTTACTCACCACCAAAAACATAGCAAAACAGTTACGAAGTGCTGGTCTTTTGTAATGTGGAGGTACTTACCCTGTGTACCTCTCTTAATTGCTATGGCAATATTTGTCATTTAATGTTTGATGAAAGCTTTCAATGAGTACTAAAATCATTATTTTGTTGTTAGAAGCGCATGCTAGATCTAGACCTCCTCCAAATTGAAGGGTTTACGAGTCATGGATGTTTTTAAAAGTATGTTAGTATGTCTATTAGTTACATCGCGTCCATGGTACAAACTACGAGCCTAGTTTGGGGCTAGGCAATGGGTGTGTTGTTCCAAAGAATTTAATTATTTAACACTAGCTGCCGCCCGCTAGTAGAACCCAGCGGATTTCAGTTTCCGCACACATAGTGTTATACTGAAGCTTAAAAAGCCTTCCTCGACAAATGGACTAACCAACACAAAAATATTTTTGCAATTCGAACCAGTACTCGCAGTTCCTGATTTGAGGTCGTTCGAACAAACAACAAACAAACTCTTCAGGTTTATGATATTAGAATCATCGACGCTGGAACTGATGATGATTCACTTGTCAAGTGTTCCCTCCAGTCATCCTACAACGATGCACTCATTCGTCACCGGCTCCAAGTGCATGCGTTTCACAGAACAACACATGCATGTGAGGAAGTGCAGTTGAGGGGAGAAGGGGGGCCAGGGACAGCGGCACGTGAAAGTGATTAGTGCACAGGCCTGCTTTGTCGTGGACAGAGCGCTTTGTGCCTGGGGAGGATGGGGACGATCGGGATACTAGGGCAACTGCTTCTTCAAAACCATTTTGCTCATTAAATACAAAATTTATTCAATTAAATATTTAATAGTTTCAAAGGTATCCAAATTATGTCTTTTATTTATATTTATATAGCAGTAGGTACTTTAATTTTATATAATTGTTTTTCTGCCTTTTCCATATCTAGATAAAATCTAATACTACACTACATAACACGAATTCTCATTTTTAAACAAGATAAAATAAATAAACTTTCGGAATTAAATTGTCAAAAGATTTTCAGGCAAGAATCTGGCATAGCAACTCATCTTTCTTATAGCCTTCACCCGTCCGTTTAGCATCGGTTTTTTATCTTCTCTCAGAAGAAACTACAAAATTAATGAAAATAAAATAAGCTTGAATATGAATACCATGACCATATTCTTAAGACAGTGTTCCCGCGTCTCCTCAAACCAGAGCGGCGATGTCGCGTGCGATTGAATTTCAACGGACACAACGCACCCTTTGTCGACTCATTACACCACAGGCACGAACAAAAAACACAATGTATTAGCGTCACTTTGCGGCAATCTCTAACGCTACTCTCGCTAATTAAGAACCGAAATAACCTGACCTCTGTTCTTTTAGGAGAATGGGGTAAACAAGGGTCCGTTAAGGTTGGTCTGCGTTGTTAAATGACCAAAATAATTTGATCTCTATTTCGAAAGGAGAATAGGGTAAACAGGGGTCAGTTTAGGATGGTCTGAGTAGTGCCAAAATTGATGGTTCGCCGGTAATTGCAAGACAATGCGATGCGAGTCATAAAGTCTGTTGTAAGCAATGAGGTCATGCTTTGTTTTCTGTGTCTTGGCTAATGACAGTTTTAATTATGATTATTTTCCCCGTTCGTATCAAAGTTAGCATGGTTGTGCAGAAAATGAACGTGTACAATGTACGGATTTATTACTCAGTTGATTCACTGTTGGTTTGAGTTGTAACTTCGGCAGAATGATTTTATGTTCACAGAGTATTTATGTCCATGTAAGTTTTTATTCGAGTTACCCCTTAATACATGATAATAATAAGCGTTCAATACATTCGTTTACTATTTTCAGTTATAGTTAGCATTATTAATCACATCACATCTCAGTTGTCATTTTTCAAAGAAACGACGACCATGACCGTGTCTTGTTTGAGAATTCCGGGTCAAACCCACAAATTGTGAAGAGCTGTTTGAGTTATTTTATCAAAAAAATAAAGACATTGAAATATTTTGACCCCTACAATTTTTTTTTGATAACACATTGAAGATACGAGTGACGATACGAAAAGAATATGAACGCCATACAAATGCTGTGTCAAAATTAAACTCGTCCAACTCCAAAGCAATACTGAAACCAAAGCCTAAAATGGTAAATCCGATATACAACATTAACTCCTCCAAAGAATTCGAGTTCAAATCTACGCAAACATCAACCAATCTAATTGCAACAACATCCGAAACAAACTTGACCCTAAAACTCGGTTATACAAACTACCGCTTCCCAGAGAAAACGTTGTAACGTTGTACGCTACTAAAAAAAGTATTTAAAACAGTCTCAAATGTCGAAACTGTTTTTATACAGCTTGTACATTAGTACACAAGTGGACGTCAGGTGCTAGGGATGGGCCAGTCACGATTCTTTGACCGATGTCTAGCTGAAATGCCCGCTGTATTCCATTCTCCTCTAAATCGAAAAGCAATTCTGTGCTATCACAAAATAGGGCCGCTTTTTCTGTGACTCTAGTTGCACGAACGTCGCTGTAGGTGCAAACGAAATTCAACTTTAATTGTGATTGGTTAGAGGTGGTTTTGCAATGCAGGGTCGTCGGCAAGATTGAAAAGACTTCGCGTTAGTTAATGCTCTGCCTATGATCGTAATAAGTAGATGGTGTGTTGAAAAATTATCGGTGCGATCGGAGGCGCAATGGGCGCGTGACTTTTTTGCCTGTTTATATTGAGTTTGAAAGTGAAGATATAAATTTACTGGAAGTGACGGAATAGAGAGAAAGCTTAAAAAATACAATGGCTTGGACTATGGCATCTTATCGATTGCAGAAATAGTATACAGACAAAACATTGTGGAAATAACACTTGAAAAACTGAGTATTTTCCACCAAGGTTATGTGGAGATACTCAGTTTTTAATACAGAATCACAATATTCATTATTTTTTAAGAAATGAAGCCCTTTTTGAAACCGTCTTTCTATCAATTACTCACCGATAAAACGAAATGTGTGTATCAAGTTTTTTAATAAAGTGGCAACGAAACATTTTTTTGTAGTGAATTTATTACAATATTTAATTTCATCTTAAGAAAAAGTCAGATAACTAATCGATTCTCAATCAAAATAAAAAGATACAACTTCGTTGTTCAAAAATACAAAGAAACTCAATAAACACGGCCACATCCAGCCCCCACGATCTATGTAACAAACAAGTTCGTAATACCCGCTGCGCCGTAATAAATGTATAGCGAATGCGTGGTCCCCATCAAAATGTCATCAATGTTTCGGAGGAATACGCCACGTATCTACAGGTAATTACAGCCCAGCCAATATCGTGAATGTTCGTTTAACTACGGTGCAGCTGAAGGGCTTAGGGTGATAAGGTAGAAAATGTATTAAATGTATTGACTAGGACGCCCGTTCGGTTCGCGGACAGTAGAAACTTAGGTGCATGAGATTTTGAGAGAGGTAGTGCCTATGATATCTTATCGGAAGCAGAAGTTGTGGTATACCTACTGATAGAACTTAGTTAATGGTATAAAAGCTGAAGCTGGCTTGATAATTAATTGGCTGGGTGATAAGGTACAAAATGTGCTGAATAGACATGGTCGCCCGTTCGGTTCTCGGACAGTAGAAACTTGTGTGCTTTTATGCACATTAAACGCAATATTTAAGTTTGTGAGGTTAGCACGCTCGGCCTGCGATGGCAAAGTTAAGTAACTTTCGCAGAGGCCAGTCAACGGATGGGTGACCGAAAAATTTCATCTCAAGCTCCTCTGTGCCTCGGAAGGCACGTTAAGCCGTTGGTACTGTGCCTGATCTCTCTACGGTCGTGTCAGATTGCTGTCCCTCCGAACTATATTACAATGAAGCGAATGTCGTCTGACAGCACGGAATCATCATTCTTATCAGGCAATCAGGTGATTCAAGCCTGCAATGTCCTCACCAAACTGTCCTTACCTTTGACGGGCCCGTTGGTCGAGTGGTCAGAGACCCTGGCTACAAAACCAAGGGTCGCGGGTTCGAATCCCGCTAGGGGCAAATATTTGTGTGATGAACATCGGCATTTGTACTCGAGTCATGGATGTTTATAAAAGTACTAGCGGCCGCCCGCGACTCCGTCCGCGTGGATTTCTTTTTTTTTCGAAATAAAAAGTAGCCTATGTTCTGTCTCAGGGTCTAAAGATTGTCTGTACCAAATTTCATCAAAATCGGTTGCGAGGTTTAAGCGGGAAAGCGTAACAGACAGACAGACAGACAGACAGAGTTACTTTCGCATTTATAATATTAGTTGGGATTTAAGTATTTCTATTCGTTCCCTAGCATCCATAGTACAAGCTTCGAGCTTAGTTTGGGGCTAGGCAATTGGTGTGTCAGTCCAAGGCATTTATTTATTTAAACTGGGAAAACTACACTTAAGTGATTGTTCCAGGCTAGAGCTACCCTGATCCACCATATTATTATATACTGATCATTAGAGTTATGAAAGCAGTTTTCGTCAATCAACGTTGAGCATGTCAGGCAGTAAGCGCGAGCGTCAGCGTCAGATATCAGACAACATCTGATAACAAGACGAGCCGTTTGGTGTAATGGTCGAGAAGTTGGCTACTACACCAAAGGACGCGGGTTCGATCCCCGCACGGTACAAACATTTGTGTGCATGAACATGTCTGTTTGTATCGGTCTGGGTGTTTCTATGTATAATATGTATGTATTTACAAAAAAAAGTATATAAGTAATGTTTATCCGTTGCCTGGCACCCATAGCACAAGCTAATGCTTAGTTTGGGGCTATGGCGCTATGTGAATAATGTCCAGGGATATTTATTATTTTATTTTATTATTTATTATCTGACAGCTGACCTGGCAACAGCTGAGTAGGTAATGATGAGTGACGTTCACAAAATCTATACTAATCTTTATAAGTACTAATAGTACAAAAAAAGATTTTGTTTGATTGTTTGAACGCGTCGAACTACTGCTTCTGCTTTTGGAAAGTCCATTAGTCGAGGAAGGCTTTAAGCTATAGTATAACTTTTTCTTCCTAGCGTTTATCCCGTTTCTATGCGGGGTCCGCTTTGACCATGATCCAGGATTTGGGAAGTCTGGTTATTACAGAGAAACGACTGCCATCAGACCTTCGTTACCCACTTGAGCTATAGTATAACACTATGCCAAAAACCGAATCCCACGCGGACGGTCGTCCGTCATTTATACTCATTAAAATTGCACCAATTTTTGACAATCAACATTGAGTTTGAACGTCAGCATATTCGTCAGCGTGAGAGTCAGATATCAGTCCACATCTGACACCTGACCAGATGGAAGCTGACCTGATGATGAATGGCGCGCATTTAATGAGCCGTCGGCGCCTGCGCACGACCGTACGATCACACGGTCGCGTGGGGCAGTTTTATGTGCACCAGTGCAAATACTACCTCAAACATTGAGGGGACAGTCTTCAAATCAGCACTGGCGGTTAAGCCAAGTTGCCACTTCGACTACTTGATGGAGATTTAAGTCCCGACAATAGCGATAACGACAATAGTCAAAGTGGCAACTTGGCTAGACCACCAGCTGGTTGGTAACTCGACAATATTATTTGTGCCCATCAGACTTATATCAGTCCACATCTGACACCTGACTAGATGGAAGCTGACCTGATGATGAATGGCGCGCATTTAATGAGCCGTGGGCGCCTGCGCACGACCGTACGATCACACGGTCGCGTGGGGCAGTTTTATGTGTGTCCTGCACGCTTTGAGAAATATTAACAGTGCAAATACTACCTCAATGTAAAAGCAATTGGTTTATCAGCACTGGTTGGTTACTCGTCAATATTAATAGTTTTTAACCGCGCCTTTAGCCGCGTTATCAGGGTTTCAGTTTCATCCCATGGGAGCATTTAATCGGTAAAAAAGTATAATATGTATCACCCAATTCAGCCCATACCCTGATTGTATACCAAATTTCATCAAAATCCATTCAGGAGCCTCAGCGTGATTGACGGATGGATATTCACAAATGATGACACAAAAATGGGGCTAGAGAAGAATTTGAGTGGGCGACTTCAGGATTGCATGTGGACAGGGTCTTTAGGCGTTTCGCACCGCAGGAGATTCGAACCGCGGTACGAATCGCCCAAGAGCCCCTTTTGAATGGGTTCTATCGCACCGCAGTAGTTACAGCGGTGTGAATCGCTCAAGGTTTCTTTTGAAATTGGTCGGTTCGAACCACGGTACAATGCTCCTGTAAGTCCGATTTAAACACGCATAAAATAGATTTGATAAAAGTGATTTGAGTAAGTACAGAGCAGAAGAGAAGTGGATTGTTAAAAATAGATAATAATTAAAACAAAATATATTTTCAACAGTTTTAAATTTAAATATGGCATACCAGTAAAAGAATGATAATACAATACATTGTAATGTACTTAAAACTAGGTAATCATGAAAATTCACAAAAAATCAACAGTGATATAAAAACTTCATTTTTCTAATCGATAGCCGACGTTTATAAAACAATAGGTTATGGTTTAAAATCATAGTGCGATCGATATTTTTAACTTAAAACTATGTTTATATCATCAGAAGCAAGTGCAAGTGTGCTTCTGATTGGAAGCTTTTGTTTCCAGTTAGTCTATTGTGTACTTAACCGGTAAGTCCTCTTTGAACAAAGGGTCAAATTTTCCTTGATTTTTTGGAATGTGAGCATATTTAAGATGTTCACGTGGTATTAAATTTGTTTTGATTGGCCTGTTTTTTTGTGCTCGGCTGTACTTTATGAGATGTGTGATTAACATTCATTTAATTTGCCAGAATACAAAAGAAAACTGCTTTAGTTATTGCGGTTCGAATCGACCCATTCAAAAATGATTTTGGGCTATTCGCACCGTGGTGCGAAAAGACCCATTCAAAAGAGGCTCTTGGGCGATTCACACCGCGGTTCGAACCGCTTGCGGTGCGAAACGCCTAACGACCCTGTGGACACAGCATCTTACACGACTGTAAATGATAGGACAACATACAGGTGTAATTTATAATACTCTTATAATACATATTATTGATATGAAATACCTTAAATTCCCGAGTTCAATTTTGAGCGTAAACTTTTAATTTTTACATTCATTTACAGCATCAGCTATTGTTTGTTAGAAGCATTTGCTATTATTGTTCTTATTTTTATTATCATCCTTTTTCCAATGTTACTTTAATGCAAAAGTCACAAAATCTGGTGTTTTTTAGCTATTTCTATAAAATAAATAATGCGGTTAGAAAGAGCTCTTACTGTGACTTTAGTTTTAGCTAAGGAATTGACGAGTGATGTTGGTCATGTCAGCCTTAATCCGATAAGAAATAATAACTTGTCTAAAGCGTGATGACCATTAGGTATGTTACAATTAACACCCCACAGTCTTACCATGATTCAAATTAAACTATGTCAAAATTGCAAGACGAGCAATTACACCATACTATCAGATGCTCAAAGTATAACAACAGCAGGTAACAATGAATAATGAACCATGAAGCTTGTGCGTGAAGGTTCATATTGGATCGATTATACATTTTGATTAGTATAATTATGATTAAGAGTACTTGCCTATACAAAACAGTTTCAGTGACCTCTCAAGATATATATCACAACAGTAGTGTCTGTCCGTTTGTAGTTTTAATTAGCTTGTCAAGTTAGAATGAGTAAAAGTGAATACGATTTGTTCACATAATTTATTATACTGTCGTTGGTTCGTGTTAATGTTGTGTCTGTTTGTTTAGCATCGATTATGAAACGGTTTTGAGCATATTTTAACGTCAGCCGAAGATGGGGTTAATTATAAAATGGCTGGCTTGATGTCGATGTGTTTGAGTGATGGTGGATCTGATAGTACAGTCACGAATGGATATTCTATTCAATTAGCATCTCTATTGCAGAGGTATAAAGGTCTTACAGTATGCTTTGGATCACGACTGTACCTACTTATTCTTGTTGCGAGCTTAGATCACTAGTCAAGTTGGTAGTTTTCCATGTTAATTATGTAAAGTCATACATAGTTCAAAGTATGTTAGTTACCGGTCGGTACCAAATAAATTATTATACTTAATACAAGCTGAATTTAAAACACAGACTAAAACATATTTTAGAGAGCATTGAATTTCAGTGTCACGGTTTAATTCGCTATTAAACTATAAAAAATCCGTACCGTAACAATTAGCTGTGTTATATATGACATAATTAATTCAATACTAATGTGAACACTGAACTTGGCAGGCCATGGGGATCATAAATTAATGATAAAGTGCCTCTTATTTGAACAGGATTAATTGACTTGACTGCTTAGCACTAGGAACTACAATCTAAACCGTTTCATAGTAACAAACGTACATTAAACCTTTCATTTCACAATTGAATGTGTAGTACCTACTTTCATGTCAAGACGGTAAATACGAAACGGACGGACGGACGGACATATTCAAGTGTGAATGCGTTTACGCATTCTCCGCTCATTGAACGGAGGTATGTGGGACTCCGAGTGGATCTATCCATTTTAATGTTAAAAACAGGATTTGTGTAATGCGACGTTAATATAATAAAATGTTTATCACAAAGCACAGTATGATATAATACAGTGAAAAACAGTAAAATACTGGTATAAACAGTGTATTGTTGTTGGCAACCCTACGTCATTTCCGTCATGGGTACGTCACGCGTCATACGTCACGCAGTGAAATTTCGTCTCAGCACGATATATTCAAATTTCGAACCATGTGTCATTCGATACTGAGAGATCTGACGTCTTCATGATGCCTAAATCGATTTCGGAACATCCTATATCTCACCACCACACTCAATTTAAAATGGACTTTATCAGCTCAACGGTAGAGTTGTTATTTCTGTGATTGATGCGCAGGTTATGATGGCATAAAGGAATTCGTCAAGTGACTATCCGTCACGGCGCTCCTAAAAGACTACCAATGTGCAACGCATCCCTCTCAGCCAATTCAAACTCTATTCCTTCGCCATTAAAGTTTATTTTAGTTTGGCTGTTAGAAGTTTTAACCCTTCAATGCCGTCGGTGGTCTGCAAGGCGCTTCTCTCAACTGACGGCGTCAAAATGCTTCAGAGCGGTCAAGTGTGATGACTCCTTGTTAGCGGAGTATCAAGCGTCAGTGACAAGATAATGCTATGCTTATCCTATTCAAACGCTGCCTACCGATGCGTCAAGATTTTAATTTGAATTTTTCGACTATTTACATTTTACTGTCAGCTTTGTCGGGTTAAAATTTCTTCTTCGTTGTATTGTAATAGTTGTCTGGAGTGATATTGCAAATAGTAAAAGGATTGTCTTCATTATTCAGAGTATAATGAACGCTGTCAAAATAGTATACAACATTAATATCACTGATATTGTCTTAAGGCCGATTCAAATAATTGGAATAAGACTTTTACGTTCTATTTCAATTGATCGATAGAAGTATTGAAGTGAGATGTTAAGACGTTACATTTTTTATTGTTTCAGTTTGAAAGGTGCAGCAATTTCACTCTGATTAAAACACTATTTAAATGTATCAATCAATCGATGAAATGGCTTTTTTGGCTTGCAGAAAGCAGTAATGCCTATAACTAAAGTAGGTTAGTAGTTAACCCGTTATTTGAGGGCAAGACCACAAAACGCTTAAAACTAAACTAGGTAACGCTTTATTGATATTGAGTTTACCTTTTGATATTTGAAGTATAATTAGGTAATACTCATTGAATCGTCTTGAAACAAGTGATTAATAGCCAATAACACACGCAGTTGCAAGCAACACCTTTAACGTGAGCCCTTCAATTACAAATCATTTTCATTTCAACACAATTAAGTGCCATTAAGTGATGAACTTTGCATCACAACCGATCAACACGGTATTTATACGTATACCACACCACACTCGTGATCTCTTTGGTTAATCATTGAACGATATGTTTGTAGGTACCTACCTACAAACATATCGTTCAATTCGTATCGTTCGTTGTAGTACCTACTACACTCAATGGTTATTTATCTATCGATAAGTATTCAGTAAAAAATTTGACCAAATAAACTACAGTCCCGTATTCGTATGGAATAAAGTTTCCCAACTTATGACATTCGGTTTTCTCTTGACAAATGTAATTTAATATAATATTTAATACCCATTTAAGCATCTTGTAATACAAGTTAAATAAATAATATTTCACAACATCACAAACATTGATCTGACCCCGTGTTAAGCAGCTTAAGCACTTGTGTACAGTGTACAGACATCATAATCAACAGTGGTGTTCCCCTATTACCGAGATTATTATTCCTTATCTTTAACAAAGTGGCTCCTGTACCTGACATCGGCTAGGAAAGGCTTCGACTTCATCAAAAAGGTCTTAACAGCCACTAGCAATACACGCATTTGTTAGCAACACTTTCAAGTTAAAACAAGCCCTCCAATTACAAATTACGTTTCATTTCGACACTATTAAATGCCATTAAGTGATAAACTTTGCATAACAACCGATCAACAGGGTATTTATACCAATATTTATAATTCAATTCAATTCAATTCAAAGTCTTTATTGCACTCACGTGTTTACAAAGATCTTATTAAATAAATTATAGTTCTAACGTGAACCCCGCTAGGGCACTGCAATGTACAGAGTATCTTATTTCCTACTTTAAACAATAAATCTAATTTTTACATCTTACACTTATATACATATGTTTTATCTTACTAACTAATTAACAAATTTCAGCAATTATAAATATTTATACATATAATTAAATCTTTACAAATTATGTGTTTCTATTATTATTAACATAAAAATTAAGTACACATATACCACACTAAACTCGTGTTCTCAATGGTCTTACCCATCAATAAGTATTCAGTTAACAATTTGACCAAACAAACGACAGTCACGTATTCGAACCGAGTAACGTTTCCCAACATTTGACATTCCGACTGCGGCCAAATTGCCGGTTTCGATGCCGGGTCGTTTTTCTCACACGATTCGAGAGCAAATAACTGGGTGCTGATGATATGGCAATATCGGTTCGGGTAATGCTGAGGTGTGGATTAACTTGACGTTTGGAGGGAAAGGATGGCGAGCGAGGTGACGAGCATTTGGCTCGTTGAGGCGATGATTGGTTCTAAATTTAAAATTGAATATGTTGAATAAGATTCAATCGGTTCTAAGTTTGAATTCGAGAAAAATTATAACATTCTTAATTTGAAATTCTTAATCCACCGGTTCCCGATTCCCGGGGTTCTTAGAAACGCACTAATTAAAATAATTATAGGCGGAAAAAATGCAAAATGACTACACCTGCAATGTATTTCAAATGGAAGACACACTGTGCCGAAATTACGTCGTGTAATTTTTATAGAAAAGGCGTTGCGTCTGAACTTCGGTCGCGTCATTTCAGCCTTGTGTGTTCCTACATTAAGAGCACGGTAGCCTTGTGGTAAAGACGTTTCACATTATTATTATAAAATTATTTATTTATTATTATTTACATAAACAAAGTAAAATACCAACTAATAAAAATAAGGGTAGTTAAGATAAAAGAAAACTTGGATTCTTAAATAAGATAAAAACATTTTATGAACAGCACCACTTGTCTTGTATTAATTGTTATTTTGTTGTTCTGATCTGTCCGTATGTCACGCATCTAAGTATAGCTCCGTTTGTACTATCAGGGCCCGGGCAATTTTCGCCTCTCATATTGGTAGCATGTAAGTACACGATCGTATCGTGCTTTCGAAATTGAATTGATTTCTGTCTCACCCGCCGTCTGTCTGTCCCGCTTTTGACACGTAGTAGAAAAAGACTGGGCGGAAGAAATGTGCTTTCATCTAGGACGTAACGCTCACAGTCAAGGTATGGACACAGAAGTGAAGAGGTTTATCAAATTCCTAATCTAAAGTTAGTTTTTTTGGATAAATAATTGCATAAATCCGAAGAAAACTACAAAAAAAACCATTAACTTCTCTTATTCAATCAGTTATTTTTCGAAGCCCTCAAAACTATGATAAATGCTATTTTGTCAGCCACAGAGTGGCCAAAATAACAGAAATAATGTGTTCAAAGTTTCGAATTTTCATGGATTTTCTTAGCAGAGTTTTGAAGTTGGCACAATTTTCTGATGATAAAATATCTGTCGATGTATTCAAATCAAAATCAGTAATATCTTTATTCATATAGTCATACATAAAAGCTCTAATAAATTGACGATTTATCCAAAAACCACAAAAAACTTAAAGTTATATAAATTGATACACCGATTGATATTATTGAACCAAGATATCTAATCATGTAAATATTTCTGGATTAAACAATGGCAAATTACTCCACTAAATTTGCCAAGAGAGTTGTTGTGTGTTTCATTTCATACAATGATCACGACCCTCAGTAATGAGGAATATGACTCATGGAGTATATCTTTCTAAAGAAGTATACAACTTCTTTTGCCAGTAGTCTCCTCACTGCTCTTGTGTTAGCTGGTGTCATGTGTCAAATTGGCTCTCCGTCGTGAGTCCCGTGTCAATTTGGCCAACTACCGCGGTTATTGTGCGCAGGCGCATCCATACATTCCACTCGTGATTGGATGTTTGTAATTTTCGCGCGGATCGCATTATCTTTTCGTTTTTTAGTAATTCCCAGCGAAATTCGCCGGTTCTATTGAGAATCGTGGTTTCTGAGTAATCTTTGTCTATCTACCTTTATGGTATGGCGAATGCGTTTGAGTGTAGCGTTGGGCCTAGTCTTGGTTTGGTATCTTGATTCTTTACGATTGCTTATACATATAATGTACTACCGATGAAATGGAAAAAAGGTTAAAGTTTCTGACCAATACGACTGTTGGTCGGAAGTTTGAATCCCGGTTTAGGTTTTGTTGATGGCAAGATATTTGAGCCCAATAGTTTTTATCTTAGTACCTTCCTGTGTTATGTTATGTTTGTGTATGGTAGGCAAAAGTAGTTTAGTAAGAATTAGTTAATTTGTTGTTGTTATTTGAGGATTATCCTATCATTTTCCTTGCTAACTTAATCGTTATGTAATTTCCGGACGTTATTATAATATTGTTTTAACTTAATTATGTATTTTTATGCTCTTCCCACAATGAAGTACGAAGAAGTGACTAGAATGAAACATATCTATCTAAATCTGGGTTTAATTAAAGCTTCATTTTTACAGGATTACTATCCAGAACGACAGATTATACTATGTTTCTGCTGATGAATAAGGTCGCGAGAGCTCAGTTGGGGAGGGGTCCTTAAGGCAGGCAACGCATCTGCGACCCTCGTGCGGTTGTTGATATCCATGGGCATCACTAACCTTCAGGTGACTATCTTGTTCGATTGCCTACCTAATACAATAAAAGAAATCCGTTTAAAACTAGTTAAGTTCAATGTGAAACAGTAGCGTAAACTTAAAGAAACATGACATCAATCTAACTTTAAAGTTCCATACTCTACGTTGATTTCTTCGATGTGATGTATTAAACAGAAGTTTCCTATCTCGAATCGAGTCAACATTTGTCGTGTATGTACGTGGTATTTTTACCGTCGTCTGCGCAGAGTAATTTGGTCGAGATTGTCTCTGGAACCGCCGCAGTAGCGATTGGGGGCAATCACCAATGATCACGTGACATTGTGCTTCTCAAACTGTGCTAGGCATGGATCTGTAATATCTTCGGCTAAAGTATCAGACCTTGGTACAATTTTTTTATCAAATGTCATTTTTATACTTTTGTGTCACAAGATTTTACACTTTAGGCAGCGATATGTGATCCGTAAAAAACATAAGATGCAAAATATTCTTATTTGATGTCATTTGAAAGTATTTTGGCTACGTACTTTAATGAATGAAATCAGATGTTAGGGAATTCAACTAAGAAAATGGTGGAAAAGTTTCTAAAAAAGTCGCGTTCATGGGAAACTGAGCTCGATAAACAAGTTTCAGATTTGTAAATGAACAAAAAACATGTAAATACTGAAAAATAATAAGCTTATTTTGCTGATATTCAATCAGCAAAATCCAAACCAAGCGCTGAAATGAAGCCAAAGTTTCAATTATTCGCCCAAGAATAATATTGATACTTTGAAAGATGTCTACTTATAATTAAAAAAATCACAACATCACATACATTGATGTAACTCCGTGTTAAGTAGCTAATGCACTTGTGTTACAGACATCAGAATCAATAGTGCCATTACAAATAAACTTGAATAGATACAAATAACGCCCAGACCAGGACAAATTTTGTCCCGTGCGGGGATCGAACCTGCGACCTCTTGGTCTAATAGGAAACTTTTTAACCATTACACCAAGTGGGACTCTAAATAAGCTGTCGACCGTAAATAAACTATAAGCGCTAGCACATTGCTGGTAGTTTGAGAAGCAGCTGGTATTGTCCCATCATCTGTCTCATATAATCCTGGGACTACATGAAAGTCAATGGAAAACGTGAGTACAGTCGTTGACAGTACTGTTTGACGAAAACTATTATTTTTGTGTTTTTTTTTTCTTTTTTTTTTGTGTTATAGGGAGGCAAACAAACAAGAGGGTCACCTGATGGTAAAAGATCTCCGCTGCCCATGGACATCAACAACCGCACAAGTTGATAGTCTATACAAATATTATAAAGAGGAAAGGTTTGGTTTTTTGTTTGTTTGTTTGTATGAATTGAATAGGCTCCGAAACTACTTGGCAGATTTGAAAAATTCTTTCACTGTTGGAAAGCTACATCATTCTTGAGTGACATAGGCTATATTTCATTTTCAAGAAAAATAGGCATCCTTACTAAAATTACGATAACGTAATCCAAGGTGTGAAAAAAATATCAAAAAACTACCTTACATCGCGTGCGCTGCGAAAACTATTGATGATAGAACAAAATGATATACTACATTTTTTAGAACACACCATTATCTACAAAAAATTGGCGGCAGCATATCTCTAACTATTACAGTCATGTCACAATAAGCGTTTTTTTTATTGAAAAAAAGAAATTAAAATACCACCGCTACAAAAAGCTCTTTATTTGTACCTTGGTATTAACCCTTATCAAAATAAATGATGTATTATTTAAGACTGCTTCAATATCTTTATATTACTTTTTGAATTATTCGATTCTGACAATCCATTCAAAAGATATCACGAGTTAAACAAAAAATTAAAAATAAACTGTATTCGGCTAGCTATGCGTTGTAGGGCAGGGGTACGGGAGGGGGGTTAAGATCACGAAATAAACTTGCCGCGCGGCTCACTCGCGAGGTCGGCTCCCTACGTGATGGACGTGTGCGGAATTTACGCTTGATAATAATTCGTTTAGTAAGTAACTACACCGATTTAAAAAGTTCTTTTCAGAACTAAACCCATTTATATAAAATATTGTTCACTTATGTGTCATATTATTATTATTATTATGAATGTGTTAAAATTAACAAATCTAAATGTAATGTTTAATGCCCGTGCGAAGCCAGGACGGGCCGCTAGTAATTAATATTTTTAGTTACATGTTTTAGATTTATGAATTAATAAAATTTTATGGTGGTTGTGTTGCTTAATGCCGGCATGGTCTTGTCTTTCCCAATGGATGGTGTCACAAAAAGAATCTGAGAGACATGTGGTTGAGCAGGGCATTAGACAACAGTGTTCACATGTGCTCTCACTGGAAGAAAAATCACCGCTGCAATTTATTTATATGTTTATTTTTGACATCCAAAACCCTTACAAGATAAACACTACATGAACCACAATTGAATGTAGAAAGATTTTATCATTCATCTTACTGCGGTCACAAAGCTTTTAAGTGGACTAAGTGTGCCTGATATTTTGGACCTCCCAGCCTTGCATCGAGGAGAAAACATTCTTATTGCTTTTCCAGTATGCCGATGCCCCGTTTTAACTTTCAAAGATATACAGTTGCAGTATTCAACAATATACCAAGCCACTTTTGTGCGCGACTGCACCTCCAGTCCGCGGTAATGACACGCGTACGTGCGCCAATACGACACCGAGCAAACACGCGCGACCTTCACTTCTGTACGCGACTGTACGCTTATTTTATACGCGTTGGTATTGATGGTTTGTGCGTTCGTTTTATGTTTAACGTAACTTTGTGAGGATTTGAAATTATGAGATGGATAGTCTGATTTTTTTATTATGTCAGGGCATGCAGTTAATAATATACATGAGTAGGTTGATGGCGCAAAGGTGAGTGCGCTCGGTATGCGATTGCAAATTTAAACAACTTTGATCGCAAATTTAAGATGGGTGACTGTAACATTTTCATCTCAAGCTCCACCGTGCTCAAAAGGCTTGTTCAACGTTTGGTCCTGCGACAAAAATCTCTACGGTCGTGTCAGATTGCTGTCTAACTGAGCTCGCGCACTCACTTGGGTACTTTAACATGTATATCCTGCGGATTAGCCAGGTCCGACCTGACTGATCGTAAGATTGGCCGCCATGGTAGAAAACGGCCGAAAAGGTTATTTATCAATATCTCAGAGTCCTGAAAATATGTGTTTATTATCCAAATATAAAAATTTAAAAGTCACGTCAATGTTGGCTGGCGTATAGGTAATATGGCGGAACAGTGTAAATTTTGCTTCTTTGAACATTGTAAAACGGACAAAAGTTCGAATTCTACATGAGTTTAGCCGGCCGCCACTTTTGGTCACTTTTGTGAATCGTAATTAGGTACGAATTGATTATGTACATGAAATTAATGTCCCAGTAGCTTGTCATGTCCCACCGATGCGCAAGCGCAACGCGAGACACAACGTGCCGCGTTCAATCTGTCATTACTCACCGTTTACTGACTATCTGCGGGATTTCTTTAAGTCAGGGCATTGGACAGCAGTGTTCATCTATGCTCTTACTGGTAGAGAAATCACCGTTTGAATGTGGAAGGATCCTTTCGTTCTTCTTATTGAGGTCACCAACATACTTTTAAGTGGTCTAAGTGTGCAAGAGTGTCATTACATTCGGAGTATCTATCAGGCAAATCGCCTGATAGGTACAATTGGATTCGTCGATCTGTCTTATAATTGTACCCTAATTATTCACGAGTGCTAATATAGGTACAGTGTTGTTTTGATGCATATCAATACTTTTTCTTTTTGGTACTCTTTACTGCATTCTATCAATATGCATCATGTGGCTGTACTTATTTAATGAATAAAAAAATATAAGTGTGGAAAGTCACGTGACCAGTCCCAGTAGCTTGTCATGTCCCACCGATGCGCAAGCACAAGATATCTCATCGTAACGTGAGACAACGTGCCGCGTCCAATCTGTCATTACGCGCCGTTTACTGACAATCTGCGGGATTTCTTTCAGTAATGGACTCCCGTAATAGAGGTAGACAGAGTTATTGGAATTATTTGTGCACGTCGGTGCAGTGTGGTTATTGAATAAGATTGTCATGTCTCTTCGTTATTGGATTATTTAGGTAATTTATAGTGTAGAAAAGAGCAACTGTCGAGTTTCTTGCCGATTCTTCTCGCCAGTAAGTGCCTTCCGAATCGGTGGTCGAGTCATTATTCTGTAGTTTTTGACAATTAATTAGTGCTTCTTTGAAGCCTATTTTCATAGAGAATATTTTCAGCTGAGTTTGAGTTTGTCATTTAGTTGGTGACAGATCTATCAAAGACAAACAATTGCAAATTTAGTTTTGTTTAGTAATATTTTATTATTCATACATTTTGTTTGCCTTCAGTAATGTTTATATGTGAAGCAAATAATTTTGCTAACAATAGCAAAGTTTATTTTATTTTAATTATTTAAAAATATTGACTTATCCATACGTAAGTTTTACACTGCACAAGTGGACGTCTATTTTCAAAAATCTATTTCAAATCATATTTTTTGACATTGATACCATTGATGGTACATCGTTAATCACAAAAGTAATGAAGAATTATCATTCGCACAATTTCCGTAGTTAGCATCATAAATCCGGTTAGACTTTGATTAATTAACGGGCAACAACGAAGGTTGGTTTGAATTCCGAATTCGAATCAAAAACACGAAGTCGAAGTATGGTTCGAATTTTGAATTTAATAGAATTCGAATCAATACTCCAAGCCGAGGTTTGACATTAAAAATAAGTTTTAAGTTAATAATTTACATTGTTATTCTATTTTTCCCGAATTGGTATGGCCTGTTTTTTCTATTAATTTAATATTTATTTAAAAATTGATAATTTTATTCAACACAGTTTTATTTAATTGCATTGAATTGTTCTAGTTCATATTCCAAATTCAAATCAAAAACACCAAGCCAAACTCTGCTTCGAATTCCGAAATCAAAAATGTCGAAATTAACGCAACGCAATCAGCGATTACAAAACAAACGAAAATCGATTGTTCAAATACCGAAGGGGTTGCATCCGAATCCATCCAATATATTCGGAGATATGCGACAGACATACCACCGGGCAATCGGGGACTCAGCGATCCGTGAATGAGCTAATTCAATTGCACACGACTCCTTAATATGCAACGACTGGGCAAATATTTGCGTACTGATTAAAAGTGGCTCTGTCGCCGGGGGCGGGCCTAAATAATATTAGTCGAGGATCATACACGTGAACGATCATAGGCAAGCTCCCTTGCCGAAGGAGCGGGTATTGTGGCTGTAAGAGCGGGTTAGAAACATTCAAAGAACTCAAAATAGTCCTTCTCCTTGCCTTGAGTCCGTTGAGTAGTTCTCAATACCGGGGATAATTGAACAAACAATTATTATCCTGGCATAGTACTATCGTAGTGCTTTGTCATTTCCTGCTCCGTAAAAATAAAGTTACTAGCGGCCGCCCGCGACTCCTTCCGCGTGGATTTCGGCTTCCGCACACATAGTAATAATAATAATAATAAGAGCGTAGGGATGTGACGACCCCATCGCCCGTTGGTGGAAGTTGGAGCTGAGCGTAGGGATGTGACGACCCCATCGCCCGTTGGTGGAAGTTGGAGCTCCTCCTTGAGGAATTACAACTTCCATCAATGCAATCAGTCTCCGCAGGGCAGCTTGTGGCGAGCTGTTGGTGTGTGGCGACACCACGGACCCGAGACCTCCCGGGGGAACTTTACCATCTTCTCCCCCACCTCTGGCTTGCCTTAACTGGCCGTCCAGAGTGGAGCGCAAGAGCTATATGCTCGCATGGTGGAAGTGAAATATGCGTAAGACGCGAGTTGGTGAGGTGGGCAACCACCGAGCAGAAAGCGGTGTACACCTCTCGACACCCTGAGCCGACCACGACAATGTTGCCCTCGTGCCACCCGCGACCGCTAAGGCCGCTTAGAGCGGTGGCTATTTTCGGGGGCCCATCCAGTGGGAGGCAAGTCACCGTCTGCTAGAAGACAAGTATTTGAGACAATTTGCATGGCAGACGTCCGATGTCTCAATCAATAACCCAGTTTACCAATCCATCAACCTACAATCAATAGACCCGGATTAGATTTCCTTTTAATTTTGCAATAGTTCTTACATTTGCCAGGTGCTGTCTTTGACTAGATCTGTATGTAGTCAGAGATAGAACCTGGCAGATGTACTCATCTCATTTAGATCAAATGGTACAAAAAAGCCTCGGCGCTGTTGGCTTTGGCCCCACGCATGCTTCAAAGGACCGGGTCCCTATGGACCCGTGATCTCGAAAGAGTACCTACATAATAATAATAAAAATCATTTATTTCCATCACAAAAAAATAGTAGTTTACAATAAATAAATATCTCTGGACGGAACTTCAAACTTTTCTGTTTTATTATATCAGTATTGAAATAAATCTCTATAAAATGTTTGATCCACTTTAAAAACCTAAATAACAACAACTAAATTATGTCTATAAAGCAGTTTACGTAACCGCTCTTCTGTAACTTGCACCCTAACCTTACCGCCGTAAGCGCATTGTCTTTGAGTTGACATTCGGCATTAGAGGGATTACTCAGATTCACAATACCGCATTATGAGGGCAAGCTTTTGACAGCCTAAGTAATATTTACACAAGTTTAGGGACTAATTTGTGGGTACAAACTAATCGCGTAAGTAACTTAGTAGCAAGTAAGGTAATGTGGGAAGAAATGCAAGTGATCACTTTTCTTAAGAAGAAATTTTAAACCAATATCTAAAAAGGAGGAGGTCCTCAATTCGACAGATTCGACAGACGATGTACCTGTAGTTGTTGAATTCAAACTCGTCTTTACTTGTTAAAAATACGGTTCCGTCTTAAATGACGGTATATACTCATTTGCGAAAATTGTACAGTCTGGGCAAGAAAAGTATTTAGTCTCGTTGCGATAATTGAAATTCTTATTACAGCCATATTACATTGCCATTAGCGTTTCTTGTTTCTTGGCTTAGATAGCATAATTATGCATTCTATACATGACTTGTGTAGCAATCACTATACATTTAACACATTTAGCTCATCCATGTTTTGTAAAGCAAATTATCAGCTTTTAGTGCCTGGTGATCGGATGAGGGATTTGCATGGGGCGGCAGACGGTGTACAATCGATACACAAACACCCCACCGCATTGTCTCATACAAGCCCTACATTGTACTACACAATTGTGTGTATGGTGTGTGGTATATACATTATACATAGATACATGAGTTTAATAATGGCTTTGAATTGAACATATTGTACTCTTTTGTTAATAAATAAATTCATTGGACTAACATACCAATTGCATAGTCCGAAGCTAGAAATTTGTACTATGGAAGCTAGGGAACGGATAGACATCCTACTACATACTATATACTATCTTACTACTATTAAAAAGGCGAAAGTTTGTATGTGTGGATGTGTGGATGTATGGATGTATGGATGTATGGATGTTTGTTACTCTTTCACGTAAAAACTACTGAATGGATTTGAATGAAACTTTACCACCATATAGCTTATACATCAGAATAACACATAGGATATTGGAAATCGAAATCCACGCGGACGGAGTCGCGGGCGGCCGCTAGTACTATTATAAAGGCGAAAGTTTGTAAGTATGGATGTATGGATGTTTGTTACTCTTTCACGTTAAAACTACTGAATGGATTTGAATGAAACTTTACCACAATATAGTTTATACATCAGAATAACACATAGGCTATAGCTTACAAGGCTTTAGGCTATAGTACATACCTATGTATGTGGAAACCGAAAACCACGCGGACGGAGTCGCGGGCGGCCGCTATACTTAAATACTTTTTATAAATATCCATGACTCGAGTACAATTGCAATGTTCATCATACAAACATTTGCCCCTAGCGGGATTCGAACCCGCGAACCTCAGTTTTGTAGCCAGGGTTTCTGACCAACGGGCCGTCATACCTATATGTATGTATGTATGTATATAGCTGTTTCATTTTTGAAAAAATGATCTACGAACTAGAACAACATATTATTTAAGATTGCTTCTCCTACAATAACTTGTGGCTTTTAAAAAATAAGAGATACTTTTTTAGTACGTGACATTTGTGATTGTGAATGCGATTTTCAAATACGACGACTTGAAATGTGAACATCAGCAGTAAAATAAAATAAACTGATATAGAAACACTGTTTACTTGTGTGTGTGTGTGTGTGTGTGTGTGTGTGAGGGAGAGTGTGTGTGTTTCAGATAATTTGTTTGTGATCTCAATTAGTGAGACAAAGTTTATACCCGAGCCTCGGTAATCCTCTGGAAGCCCAAAGGTATTTATTGTTTTACAACCACCGTTCTTCGAGGAGTAATCGGTTTACTGTCGTTGCGGTCCTTTATATGGGGACGGTATTTGTGTTCGATTTTTTTATTTAAACAGTCGCTTACTGAGAATTAAGTATGTATGTTTTCGACGAAGCGACCCATATAAGAGTATTTCCATTAAGTTCACAGATCAAACACTTGATAGTCTACATTCTTAGTACTGTAGTATTCAGTCTAAGAATGTTGTTTTCAAGACGCAAATAATATATGTATTACTAGCGGCCGCCCGCGACTCCGTCCGCGTGGATTTCTAATTCCAATATCCTATGTGTTATTCTAATGTATAAGCTATATTGTGGTAAAGTTTCATTCAAATCCATTCAGTAGCTTTTACGTGAAAGAGTAACAAACATCCATATATCCATACATCCATACATCTACACATCCATACATCCATACATACAAACTTTCGCCTTTATAATAGTAGTAGGATGATTCTTTATTGACCGATTCGTTACAATTAAATTTAATTCCCATCGACGAAAAAAAATAGAATATAAATAAAAAATGCCCCACAATTTTCGGGCCACGGCATTCTGTGCCCCAAATAATTGAGTAGGTGTTCAAAAACAAAGGACGCAGGCAAATTGGCGAAAAGACTAATCGCCGAAGCTGGGGAGGGAGAAAAAAACAAAAACAACAGAATAAAACAAAAGAAAGCAGCGAACCGGCAAAGGAAAACCCGCCAAAAGCCAATCGGCACGGGAAACAATGAGCCAATTACACTGTCTCCTTGTTGCGTTCGATATAGATGGGGTAGGCGCAGAAGTGACGTGAATTTTATAAAATAAATTTATTTAATATATTATCTTTTGCGCCACGGATTGAGGTGATCTTTTACGTAATAAGTCATAAGCTCATAGACCGTGCAAAGAACACTAAACCACAGTTGGCACAATCCTGATTTAAAAAACCTAAAAGAAATATTTAAAAAGTTTTACTTAGTTAACAGCTACAATAAAATAAAAATTGGCCAAGTGCGAGTCGGACTCCCGCACTGAGGGTTCCGTACAAATTTTATTTTTGACGTATTAAAAAAACTACTGACTAGATTTCGTTCGAACCAATTTTCGTTGGTAGTTTTTATGGTAATGTATATTATATAATTATTTCAATTTTATCATCCTCTTATTTTAGAAGTTAGAGGGGGGTACACACTTTTTTCCACTTTGGAAGGGTCTGTCACGCAAAGTATTCACTTTAGAAAAAAGTGATATTAGAAACCTCAATATCATTTTTAAAGACCTATTCATAGATACCCTACACGTATATGTTCAATGAAAAAAAATATTTCGAGTTTCAGTTCTGACTATGGGGACCCCCCACTTTTTTTATTTTTTTTCTATTTTCGTATGAAAACCTTGTTGCGGTTCACAGAATACATCCACTCACTAAGTTTCAACAGTATAGTACTTATAGTTTCGGAAGAAAGTGGCTGTGACAGACTGGCGGACAGACAGACAGACAGACATGACGAATCTATAAGGGTTCCGTTTTTTTGCCATTTTGGCTACGGAACCCTAAAAAGTGTTGCCTAGTTACGTAAAGAAGCTGCTGTAACTTTGGAAAGTTCATGAACATAACCTTATTTTCTTTGATAACGTAAAATACATTGTATTGTAAAGTGTTGGTAAAACGGGTATTAATGTTTAAAGAAAGCGTAAATCATTGAAAATACAGTAAGCCGGGTTGGTGATTAAAACCAACCCGGCTTATTGTAATTTTCAACCAACAAAATTACTCAGACTTTCCGTGCAAGTAGGCAATTCTTGCCAATCCACAACACAGTGCACCTACTGAACATTATTTATACTTTGCTATTTTATTCCATGGGGTGCGTATAGAAAAGCGAATTCCCCATAGAGAAGCGATAAAAGATCGCCGCTTGTAGACCCGGTTCTTCAACCCTCGGTAAGTGACGAGAACGAAACAAAAGCTCAATGAGATGTTTGAATTTCTATTAGATCAAAGAGGTTATCATTGTAGGTTGCAGGATGTCATTTTTAGGGTTCCGTAGCCAAAATGGCAAAAAAACGGAACCCTTATTAAATGAAGAATCGGGAGTGAATTAAAAAATACCTTTGCTGATCTTAATTTTGTGTGAGAAGCTGGATGGCGCAGTGATTAGCGCGCTCGGCCTGCGATTGCAGGGCTAAGCAACTTTTGCAAAGGCCAGTCATCGGATGGGTGACCGAAAAATTTTTATATTGAGCTCCTCCGTGCTTCGGAAGACGCGTTAAGCCGTTGGTCCTTCGCTTGATATCTATACGGACGTGTCAGATTGATGTCCCACCGAACTATGAGAGGGGAATAGGGAGTTCAGCTGTGCATGTGCACTCACTTGTGTAATATAAGTGTCGTAAATTTATTAATTAACGTCATCCTTTACCTACCATTTCCTCGTGAATAATACAGTATAAGCATTACTTAGTTACAACTATTCTCAACGGAATCGGAATAAATATAAGGTGTAACAAAATATACTGCAAATATTTTAAGGGCGAATTGTTTAGTGGATATGTAATAAATTTGTCTATTAATTTTTTTTTGTTAATACGCTAGTTTCCAAGAAAATCAACACAATAAATTGAGTGAATAATTGGGAAAAGTACAAAACTTGTCATATGCAAGACAGCTGGTCGTGTCTTATCAGTGTAATACAATTACTACACTTGTCCTGCCCCAAAAGCAAAGTGGTGGAGAGGGGGCGAAGCTTACAGGACGAAAAGAGAAAATCGGCAAATGCAGACAATGCAAAATTTGTAGGCATTAATTTTGACTTTTTAATATCTGATATTGGTTACATAGCCACTAAAGAATTCGCCCTTAAAATATTTGCAGTATATTTTGTTACACCCTATATACAACCCCTACTTTTACCCCACCTGGAGACAAATTAGTTAAAAACTCAAATTACACGCAATCCGACAAACGTAACTGCATAATTAACACTCAATTAACTTTACAAACCTAAACGGTCCCTAACAAATGCCTGAGATGAGCGACATTAAAACGACATGATTCCCGCTTAACAGGAAATTCGGGAATTAACAAGATTGCTCGACATCGCTTGTCTCTCCCCTGTTTCCCCTGGCCGTTTTTGGGGAAAAAAGAATAAAAAATACACACCAGGGGAGAAGGGGACAGGATTACGTGCCCCGGGCTATCTAATGTGACAGATTAGCTCGTAATTTCTCCCAAATTGATATCTCAAGAGGCACGCGTTTTTCCCACTTTTTTCTGCACCCTCTTTGAAAGATTGCCAGTCATCGCCCTTTAAGGACGGAGAGGAAATCTGACGGAATTTGAAGATTTTTTGTACTTTTTGGAGTTTTGTAAATCTTGGAAAATTAAAGAGCGATTGTGTTTTTTTAAATAGAAATTACACAAAATGCTGACTTTTCGAGACTCACTAAATTACTTTGGTTTGTGTCCCTCAGTTTGCAAGTTTGTTGAATAGCACACACGCGTTTTACATTGTATTGTATAAATACAGTGAAACCTGCTTAACTAAGACATCCAGGGACCAGCAATATTGTTTCACTTATAGGGGTATTCCACTTACCCAGTGTCTCAGATATCCAGGTATAAATAAATATATGTCTCATTAACAGAGGGTTCCATTAACAGAGGTCAGAAAACAGGTTATTTCAGATATAGAGGTGCGATTATTAGAAAATTTGTTACGAAACATTCTAAATCAGCTTCAATCAAAGAAATATTATATATGGAACAAAAATATTCAAGCACAAGCGTGCGTATGTGTAACCACACGTATTGCAAAAATGAGAACTTAAACTTAAATTATAAAAATCTGTCATTTTAGTTTGTCTTTTGGAAGTATTATCATCACATGTTTTTCTAAGTTATAAATTTTATTAAATATGATTTGGTCTCTAATTGGTCCACTCATCGGAAAGGTTTTGTTACGAACTTGCTTAACCCAAGCTACCAAACACTGTTCAAGTTCAGGATATTCTGATAAACGTACCCTTTTCAGTTTTCTAGAGCGATTTATTAATACGACCCTAAAACTGGAGACCATAAAAATTACGACGTTAGTGTAAGTGCGGAATTTGTGGGAATAATAAGAATAATTAAGCAAACAAACAATACTTACACTATCTCAGTAACAGAGGTTTGTTGATATGAAATACACTCGCTGTCTTAGTAACAGAGGTAAATAAGAAAGATAAACCGAAAGAACGAATCCCAGATATAGAGGTCTGCTTCGTCTCACTAACAGAGGTAATGCAGTGCCAAAGTGTTGGGACCTCAGATTGAGTACTGGATAAGGAGGTTTCTCACTTATCCAGGTCTCACTTAATCAGGTTTCACTGTATATTAATCGAATAAATTTTTCACTTAAAATTTTAACGTATGATGTTGTTCTTTACAATTCAATTTAATAAATGTTGCATGTCAATGTGCAAAATGTGCGACTAAGTAATTCGTAAAATGTATTTGAAAAGATGACTCGTTAAAAAAGCATAAATTATATATCAAGTTGAGGTCTGCATGTCAAACTTAAATAAATATATTAGATATTTTATATTACAGAAGATTAGAAAAATATGGATGATCAGTCAATACAGACTTCATTAATATCACACGTTTAAATCTAATTTATTATTTTTGACGCCAGCATTTGACCTTTAGAAGACATTTATGATATTGAACGAAACGAACATATACCACGAGTTTTTATATAGACAATTGGACATATTCCACTTTGCACGGAATGTAAAGCTTAATATTGTTTACCTATATTATGATTTTATTTTGATTCTATAAGACACAACACTATGGGAAAGATAATTTGTCGCAACATAATTTCGTGGCACAAAGGTCTGAAACAATGCCGTAATTTTAATGGTTCACCTTATTTAATTTCTGAGTGGCTTATCATTGAATTGTGAAATGAGGTGTTGAGGTGTGATTATTCCGAAATTTTGCTACAGTAACCATAAATATTAGCGAGTTTTGGCTACAATGGCTATCTATTTCACCAGGAACTCCGGTGCGCCCACTGTTTTTAATCGAGATCTACTACTCTCAAAGACTTGCTAAAGACACACCTATTTTTACAGAGGATGTTAGCAGATTAAAACAGCATCCTGTATTATAAAGCAGGGATGGTAGTGACAGACCATCATACACTTGATTGATTATATCGAATTTGAAACTACCTTCACGGAAATTGGGTGATCATAATTAATTTCTCCAAACGTCATTCCAATGAGCTAATGATGATCTGATTGACAGACGGTTGAGAGTATGTTATAGGTTCTTAAATCATAATTTCCTGTGTCGATGTGTCCAGCTGTCCAATGTGTTATAGTTTAGATATGTAAAGAAATGACGCCTATATCAGTTAAGATTGACCTGATTACGTTTGGCGAAAACTTACATTTATTATAACTTGTTTTATTAAGTGACTGAAAGTCAGTATGATTTGAAACTTAACTAATCTGTTAATTCATCTTTGTAACGAAAACATGATTTCATATGATGGAGGCCTTTGCCCTGCAGTGGGACATTAATAGGCTGATACTGTACTATACCATGTCGTATGTATGTATATACCTAAATTATTACACGGAATGTTAATCTGAATATTGTTTACCATATATTCTGTTTCTGTTTTGGGTTCTATAAGACGCAACAAAATGAGAAAACAATACTTATTCTATTAAGTCATACTGGTCACAATTAATCTCATTGTTCTATTTTTTTTGTCCGCAGGAACACCAACACCTGTCAACAACGTCATACGAAAGGTAAGTGACGCCATTACCAAATATGCTAAAATTGACGCCTGACATTTAAGCTCCAAAATCAATTTGCCAGCCTGATGAGCCAATTACTAAATTCGCAACCGAACCCCGAGGACTTCACGAGACAGCTCAATCCACCGGCTTGTCATGTGTTTGACAAAATAATGTGTCGTTTCACAAGAACTTAGCCGGTCTTGTAACTATTGTACGTGCTTATAAAATATTTACGCAACAAACGTCCATTTTGACAAGAGCTACAATTCCTTATAAATTGTACGTGAGAAGAGGTCAACGTAAAATGGACGTTAAAACGATGAGCATTCGGTTGGAAGTCGCGGTCTACTTGGCAGAGAGGCCGTCGCATCCTCAGTTATTATCACTGCATAAGATAAGTGCTAGTCAATAAATCGTGTAATGTATGTGGGCCAATGGATTTTTAATTGCAACCAGAGATTTGGATGCAATCTTTATAATGGTCGATCGTTTTAACTTGGCCTTAGACGTGTGTTAATTGCGTTTACATGCGTTCAAGTAGATGGTATGATAAATGTTCGTTTGGTTGTACTTTGTACTCGGGTAAGGTCAATTCCAAGTATTTTCGATCGAACTAAACTATATTTACTTCCTAAGTTAATTTAATTATGAAGTCTGCTTATTTCTCGGCTAGGGAATTTGCAATCACCATTCAGATTATAGTGTTCGTAATAAGAAACGCACAGGACCAAATTTCTATGTGCTACATAAGCTGACACCAAAAGGTCTTCCTAGTAAACCTTCTTTTAAATTTTTTCGGTCACTTATGCGATGGCTGGCCTCTGCGGAAGTTGCTTTACATAGAAATCGCAGGCCGAGCGTGTCTCAACCATGCATCAACATGCCTTTTTAAGCACTACGCCATCGGGCTCATAAAAATAACATAGTCTATGGTATCTTCATGTATGGCGACCCTAAATAAAAAAACAATAGGAAAATACTGATAATACACTATACAATCATCAGTTGCCAGGAAACATCAAAACATTAAAACATTCACAACTAATTTGCATGATGACAATCGTTAAGCGGTAATAGATTTTTCACCCGGAAAGCAATCAGCCGAACTGTCAACTGTCAAAGTGACGTGCCGACATGACACCGGAAGCGAGGAAAGTGAAAAAAGCGGGACGCCATCGCCGGAAGTTGCGTTCCACCCCGCGCCATCAATCAAGTCTGTCGTGAACGAGTCGATTAAAAGTTTTGTTTTTTTTATTATGCAGTAAGATGGCGCTTGTAAGCTTTGTAGGGGTCTGTAACTGGTTGAAGAAGACGAAATTGTTTTGCTTTTTCATTTACGATCTGCCTTTGTAAATAACAACTTTTTAAATTAAATTAATAATGATGGTCCTTGGGCCGATTTTGATCAGAAGTTTTAAATTACAAGTAATCGTACAAACTGCTGTGTCTATATCTAACTAAACAAAAATTTGGTAACCCTTAATAGTAATAATGTAGCAAAGTTGACCTCGGTACAGAAATGTTAACAATCCCTATTAGAAATCAGGCACAAGACATACCTACTAACTGTATTACCTACGATCAGCTGTATTTTTCAGCAAAGGGGAAAAAAATAATATTTACATTCAAAACCTTCTATAGACGGAACCCATCTACTCAAATCAACTCCAACTTCACCAGTTCTTGCATGATCACGCTCGCCACAGATCGTGGCATGCGATTAGCTTTACGACAGATAAGACACAATTTAACCGCGCAGACTTCTACTTAAATAACTTCTTTATCAACGCGTGATTAAAACAATCTCGAGAAATGAAAATTCACTTTCTTATCGATAGTGTCGTTTATAACTCAGAGTTTATTGTATCAATTATTAATATATTACATTGTACAGTTGCATAGTGTTTTGATAAACACAGAGACACTGCTTAGAAATGTATTTCAAAGAAGTTTCCATGTTGATTTTATACTCAAACCCTGTCTAACTATGGTGCCGGCTTTTTACGGCAATCGGTAACGCAAAATGTCGTAGTTGTTTTTACAGAAATTATTGCAAAACCAGGCTTTCACTCCTATTTGCTCGAGTGAATTTACCGAATATGAAATCATCTTCATAAAGCTATAGATTCACTGAGTCCTATCACCCATTGCATTTCGTTTGACTTTAATCTCCGTACAAGTGCCAAAATAGGCTGCATATAAGGTGTATAATTGCGCCGTGCAACCGTTCGGAGTAATTGAATGAACATGCCATTTTTACCAATTTACCCGGAATTAAAACGACTTTATAAGACGATAAATATAGTCTGCGATCTACTAACCATTTATTTTTTAAATCAATAAGTGTTAATACAATCACGGCGTAATATCCTTCTCGTAAATCTCAGCAGCGACACAATAGGCTCTATAATAGTGCTGTGCTCGTGCAGTTAATTAAATTAAAATGACACTCTTCTTCACCGAGAATTAAAGATAATCATTAATTTATTAGACGTTTAAAATCAATTTTCGTCATAATAGACACTGCGCTTATTTCTTGGAGTCAATCACTAATATTTATCGTATAAACTTATCAAATAAAGCTGAAGAGTTTGTTCGTTGAATTGAACGCTCTACTACAAATCCTAGCTATAATTTATAACTATGTGCGCGGAAACCGAAATCCACGGGGACGAAGTTACGGGCGGCCGCTAGTTTATCGTATAAATGTACTGTTACACTTTCATACAATCACAGGCATGTTATCCTTCTCGTAAATCTGAGCAGCGACACAATAGGCTGCATAATTGCGGCGTGCTACCGTCCGCAGTAAATCTGCGCGCGCGCCGGGTGTGGGCGTCGGCCGCTGAAAATGGAATGACGGCCGTTATGATTTTTGTTTACATAATTAGACAAGTGAAATAATTTTGGTATTAATTAAATAAGTCCCTTGGACTAACACACCAATTGCCTAGCTCGAATCTCGTACTATGGAAGCTAGGGAACGGATAGAAATACCTACTTAAATACTTTTCTAAACTTCCATGACTCGAGTGCAAATGCAGATGTTCATCACACAAACATTCGGGGCGGGATTCGAACCCGACTCTTGGTTTTGTAGCCAGGGTCCCTGACCACTAGATCAACGGGTCCGTCAATTGACTGTGTGGTATTGACATCCGATCCGATGTTATGAAAAACATAAAAAAATCTGCAATCAAGATTGAACTGTAAAAACGTAGGTGATTTCAAAGATATCTATTGATTTTTAAAAGTGACTGATTTGTGATTGACTGCGCAGCCAATCAAAATACCCAATTTAAAATTAAAACGTCAAAATAATGTCAGAATCTGTCAGAATTCGCAAACTCGTACGTCTTATTGTGGCGCGGATTAGCGAATACTTTCTAATTTTACGGCCATCAACTAAAAATCAATTAAAAATCTTATACGGGCGCATCCGTTGACATGGCACGCGGTAACTCATCAACAGATTCTGGCGGCAAAGAGTAACAGAGGGGACATTCTATTATCCTCATTATTTTGACCTTTTCCCTGCAGATCGAATTCAAATTATACATTGTCTGACTTACGTACCTATTTCTATCAACAGAAAACGACGGTCAAAAACATAAAGTTACGAAATTCGAAGATTTAGTGGAAGGTTTTGTGTACACGTTAATATTTATTAAATAACAAAGCAATGCATTATGCGTGGATGCAGATTGCGAGAACGAGGATATGAGAATTTGGACGAGAAAAATTGTTTCCACATCCCATTTGATAGTTAGGCCATGAGAGACGAGAGTAAGTGTGTCTGTAATCTTACCTTAACAAATCTAATTCTTATTAAGGAAAAAAAGGATAGCATAACTGCCAAATAATCAACTTCATCTTTTGATATTCATTAATCTGAGTACCATAATACATATTATGAAATACAATGTTTAAAATTCGAGTAATTAATTAATAAATGATTTTTTGGAACAATAATAAAATCCAAGGCCGTAAGTGACAATCAAACTTAAAAATCAATGAGTGTTAGTCGAGAGATAATCTTGGCCCATCTTTTTGCCTCCCAATTGAAAGGACACACATACACATATCATCCGATATACCCGTCTGTCAGTTTCTTCTCAAGCCAGGGGTCAGTAAAAGTTGTTCAAACATTATTTCCGATTCACACGAGACCGAGTTCGTGACTCGATCCACCAAATAAATCGATTGCATGATCCGATTGGTTTTGACATTGTAACTCTTTTAGAAATCGACCCATCCTTTTATGGATCATTAAAACCGAATTTGGCCTAATAGTTCATCAAGTAGCGGTTATATCCTGTGTTGATGAGCAATTAATTAATACTTATAGCGGTATTTTAGTATTATTAGCTATGATGATATTGAGTCTTCACAAATAGTCTCTTAATTAATTCAAAATATTCAAATGAGATTGTTGGTTAAAATCTCAGTGGATTTTTACACTCCTTTCAAACAACTATTTTATTTTTAAAACTATATGTATTTTTAAACACGGGAATTGAACATGTTGTTCCCCTTTTGTTATCATAAAATATAATGCAAAATTCAGTTTCATTTAAGAATGTTGATTTCTGTTATCTGACGACAAACGCAGAACCCTATTAGCTTAGCTAAGAATAAAATTACAGAATTTCTTAAAATATTTACCAGAACCGAGAACTGAAGTACTATCTTAAATCCTACAACATATTGTAACCACATACCCAAAACAAAAACCAAAAACATACGTCATTCAAAAAACCCCAACAAAAAGCGTAGTATATTCCTTGTAACCGTTTCATTCGGCTCTATTGTGATATTCGTGATAGGTAATATGCTGACGTCAGAGTCAGACCGGGATGTTAGACAGCTGTTACCCTTCCTGTGACGTCACTAACATGAAGTTTGCGGGAAATAGAAGTTTTGTAAAAATGTGGTTTAACTACTACATAATACATTTTTATAGTAGGTAGTAGGAGTATTACATACGGGATCGGAGATGTGTCGTAGGCAGCCACTAGGATTTTGCCTTGAAAGTGACCATCTCGGAATTGAAATCCTATTGGCTACTTACGGCACATCTCCGCTCCGCTTCACACATCTCCGCTTTGGTGAAGTCTTAGTCTTAAACAGGGGCACTGTATTTTCAATACGGGAGTGACCGGTCAATGATCGGATGGCAAGCGTTGTGTATCTCCATCATAAGTGCAATGTCAAAAATTAATTTCAAATATATATTAATTAAAAATACGTTGCTTAGCAAAGAGAGCCATTTCGATGCGGATTGTTACTCTTTTTTGCTCTATCAAGACTGCTTGGATACCAATTGGCCAATTATTACAGTTTGCAATTGTTTTTTCACCCATTTTTGGTAAGCATATGCTGGGTTTGTTTGACAATTTAAGGGGCATTTCAAAAACCCAGAGTTCACTAATACTTTTATTAAAATAATTAGGAACCGATTTCGCAATTTTATCCTTTACAGAACAAAAGTTATTAAGAACAGGCCGACACTGTCTTTATTAGGAAACACATTACTGAGTTCAGTGTTCCAACAAAACAAAGGGCTTTTATGGAATAGTCATCAGATGCGCCTACCGGGGACGTCTGACGAATGCGCAAGAGCATATGAAAATATGCGGCTCTGGCCACGGAAAAATAGACTCTATTTATATGTTATTAAGACTCAGTAGCACTGAAGGATTGTAGCTGTGTGCATATTAACGCGAGAGGATTTTCTTATACTCCAGTCATTATCGACTTTAATGCTTTCAAAACACAGCACAGATTGGAGTGCAGCTTCTGAATTTGAAATTCGAAAATGTGTTCCATGAAAATAAGCTCCGTTAAATTTTCAACTTTATTTTGAAAAGTATAAGATGGAATTTGGATTGTGTATCAATATACGACAGAATGCGCCTACGCACGTCAGTACGCCTGTAATCGGATCGCACTGCCTTGGGTGCCTTACCGCGATGATACTGATTTTGATTTAAATGCGTATTAATACATTGAGGGAGCTGCGTTTTATACGAGAAGGATCAACGGACGCCAGTGAATCGCGGAGAATGGAATTTGATTTAGTTTGTCGTCGGGTTGATGTGAAATGCGGTTTGATTTATTTCTTATCACTGTTTTAAAATTTAATCGTCGCTTGCGATTAAATTAATAACTGAATTTATGATATCACGTTATCGTTGATCTGATCTTTGAATGATTTGAACACTTTGTTTATCAGAAGTTAGACAGATATTTGAAAGCGTAAGTTTTAATCTACATATTTTTGTAAGTATTCCTACTTTTTACATTATATGAATCTGTCTCAACCCAGGTTTTTTGCACTTCCAAAAGAAAATATTGACTTGAATAGTTATTAAAGGTAACTTTAAAGTCACTAACCAACTGTTTGCCAATCTCTCGATCATTTCAAGTACTGCTAGTTTTTGCCTATGTATCCTTACTAATACGAGTTTTATAAATGCGAAAGTAACTCTGTTTGTCTGTCTATCGGTTACGCTTTGCCGCTTAAACCTGATTAAAATTTGGCACAGACAATCTTAAGACCACGAGAAAGAACATAGGCAACCTTTTGTTGCGGAAAATTGGGATCTGAAATCCACACACTATAATAGCCATAGTGTCCAAGGCATCTGCTTACAAGCTATTGACTCCTCCTGCTTTTAAACATAACATGGATCGGATAAAGGTCGAATGCAGTACTGCAGTCGTAAACACTTCCAACATTGTTGCTTGTTGCTGGATAGTTGTTGTAAGTTACCCAGAAGCTAGTAAATGTATAAACTATAATGTACACATCTCCCTATTTATATAGACTGGGAACCCAGGGTCCTTTTTTGTGCTGTTTATCAAATGTTGATGTAAGAATTATATTACTCTCGCATGAGCCATTCGTCTGGGAAGGTACCTCCACTTTACAGAAAACCACAGTGAAGTAGCACTTTGTAACTGTCGTGCTATGTTTCTGCTGGTAAGTAAGGTAGCTTAGTTAGGGAGGATATGGGGTCTTAAAGGCCGACAATGCATCGGCGATACTTTTGGAGTCACGGATGTTCATGAGCGGCGTTGATTGCTTATAACTAATCAGGTGACCTGCTAGCTCGTTTGCCACTCTGCCAAAAAAAACTCAGCTCCTCAAAGCAAACTCCTGTCAGCTGTCAACTCCACATTCACCTCTTTCACGTCCATAATTATAATTTTTCACTCCAATCCATTTTTTTATGTTATAGCGAGGCAAAATAACAAGAGGGTCATCTGATGGTAAGTGATCACCTCTGTCCATGGACATCAACAACCGCACAAGTGTCGCAGAAGCGTTGCCTGCCTTTCACACCCAATATGTACCTTCCCCTACTGTGCCATCTATCATCGGTCTTTCTATGTGTATCCTTGTAAATATTTCTCCCATCCCCCGGTCTTCGATAGTTCGGCACCATAAACCGATCATTACGGCTCGTTACGACAGTGTCGTCGGTTACAGCCTATAATGACACGGCGGCCATTCCCAGAAGTTGACAGAGCGGCGACAATAAAAGCATAAAACCCGCCTAATTGTTGCAATAAACCTCTCTGGAAAGTTTATGGTGTGGTACCGGTGAGCTCTCGATTTGTACGCTCGCGGCGGGAATAGGTTTGGTTTTGATTTGGATTTTTGTTTTATTTATGTAAATAATTTCTGAACACAGCCCGAGTTTGTGATCACCAATCCGCATTTGGCAAGCGTGGTGATTAAGCCAAAACCCATTTTTGTAACGAAAACATGATTTCAAATGATGGAGGCCTTTGCCCTGCAGTGGGACATTAATAGGCAGATACTTTATGTAAATTAATAAAATAAATATAAATATTGCGTGTAGTGGTAAAACTAGCAATGTAAGATGCAGGCAATTATTAAAAACATAAAAAATTTGAAGTGACTGTAGTTTTAAGCGTAAATATGAATGTATTGTATAGTACCTATAGTATTCATTTATTGTATAATATTAATTATTTAAGGTTTTTCGCCAACACTTAGTACAATTTTGACTCTTAACATGTGCCTTTGAGAAATGTTTCAGACTATAGGATGGGTGGACTAATAAGAGCACTAACACTAAAGTTGGGTACATTGGAAACAATGAGAGCGTCACAGCCGGACAAAAGTTTGTTTATACAGAACTTAATTGGTACTGTATGGGCGCAAAATCATGTCTTGGTGCTTGAAACAAATAGTAGTAAATAAAAATATTATTGTTTTGTATAGTCCATTTGTCGAGGAAGGTTAAGCTTGAGTGTTACATTATGTGGGCAGAAACCGAAATAATCACGGACGGAGTCGCGGGCGGCTGCTACTAGGGGTACCTAGTAATGTAACACTCAAGCTTAACCTTCCTCGACAAATGGACTATACAAAACAATAATATTTTTCAACTCAAACCTTAAGTCCCTGAGAACAGCACGTTCAAACTAACAAACAAACTCTTCACCTTAATCAATACATAGTATAAAACAAAGTCGCTTTCGCTGTATGTCCGTATGTATGCTTAGATCTTTAAAACTACGCAACGGATTTTGACGCGGTTTTTTTTAATCGATAGAGTGATTCTTAAGGAAGGTTTGTATGTATAAAACATGTAAGTAAGTACCACGGGCGAAGCCGGGGCGGGCAGCTAGTTATAAATAAATAAAGTATAATACTGTTCATTCCATGACATTCTTTCCGCGACTGTACCAAGCGGTCGCATGGTTTACGAGCCGGCTTGTTAGTATGACAGGATGGCGCGAATGAGGTCTTAGGTTAAGGGGTTTATAGATCTGGTGGTGATGGGTCGCCGCTACCGGCTTAGAACTCTGATCAAGAGATCATGCCGCAAGGTGATTTAGTGGGGTAACCGATGATTCTGCTAAGTGTTAGAAGATTTATTGAAAAAAATATACGGTTATATTTCATTTCGATTTTGTCTAAGACTCTGTTGTTTTCGATTTATTCTGCTCGTCACTTGACCATCAACAATTACATAGGTTATTGAGAAGAGCATCAATGATTGATTGCCAATTCAAATGACAATATAAATTCTGTTCTATGTACTTCTTGTACTAAATCACATAGCTCCATGGGACAGCAATCTGATCAATTTTTGTCAGGGATATTCCGAAATTATAATCAACGAAACATTTCTAAGGAAGAATAATACTATCCTCACCATAAATAAAAACTTATTTGTATAAGCACAAATTATAATTTCGTGGCTACTGAAACTTGAAATATTAGCGTGTTTCTTTTGTGTTAGTGTCACATATTTCCGCAACCTCAAATATCCTCAAAACTTTGTCAATTTAACTGATTAACCCTTTAAATTAACCCCTTTAATCAAATAACATCTAAACAAAAGAACTTCTATGCATAATCCAAACAGAATCCGAATCGGTGTAAGTGGAAGACACAACAGATCGCAGGCATTCCTCCGTAACACCAAATACAAACACTCATATCCGACTATTTATGTCCTCGATCGTATATGTAGGTATAGGACGGCTTACACGGGACTACCGAGCATCCGTAAGGGGGACAATTGAGGAATTTAATAGTAGTTGATTTGTTTGACTGTTCCAGAAAATATTATAACTTCTATTAATTCGCTTTTCTTCTGAATTTTTTTATTCATACTCTTAATTCTTTGACGACCCGCTTGGTGTAATGGTCACGATGTTGCCTGTTACGCAAGAGGTCGCGGGTTCGATCCCCGCACAGGACAAACATTTGTGTGCATGAACATGTCTGTTTGTTCTGGTCTGGGTGTTATATGGATCTATTTGGGCCATTATCCACTAACTGGAAAATCGTCCATACAAGACTGTCCTAAGCAAATTTTATTAAATATTGAGAATATCTGTCACTACAAAGTAAGGCAATGATATATCTAATTTATATATTAAAAAAGCCCACGCACTTTCCTCTCGGTTTTTGAGTTTTGGAGGGTTTTGTGTAAAATTGTGACAGAGGACTGTTGTAACCAAACAGAGGACTGTTTTTATGAACAAAAACTAGCATTTTTGTTTGTTAAAATAATAAAGTTTTTATTTTGTATGAGCAGTTACGATATGAATTGATGACTTTAATAATTAACGAGTTCTTCATTTTATTTCTGTCGATTTTAATGGCGCCATATATCCTATATTGATCCAATAGAATCAGGTGAATTTTCCTTCTTAAAATTATTCGTTATTTCTGTCATGGCTCTTTTTTTGGCGAGATTTGCAACAGTGCTCTTCCCAAGTCCTTTTACCACCCTTATGCTCGCGATGACTCATATCCGTATGCAATTTTCTGGAAACTTTTTAATTTTGTTTTTTTTTTTGTTTTTTTCTGTCATTTTTTCAATAATTCTTCTTGATTTTGATTGTGAATATTTAGTTGTAAATATCTCAAGCGTTTTTGTTCTAATATTTCTTCATTTTTTTTGACCGGAGTTTCAGTTTTTTTTTTTTTCAAAATCCTCTATTATCGATCTATTACCTCATTACTCTACAAAATAACGATGTATTATTAACGTTGATGCAGATTGACGCGCTGTCTAGCATGTAAGTCCGTAAAAAACTTAAAAAACCAGTGTCCTTTGCAATGACATGACAGAGGACTGTTGCACAGAGGACTGTTTTTTTCACTAAAAAACTAAATAACACAAAATAATAGAAAACAAATCACAGTTGAAAAACAGATTTGAATACATACTTGTTTATAAACTATTATAAACAAATAATATTAAAAAAAACTCTTAAAATAGGAAAACAAATACTCGACAGAGGACTGTTCCTACTGTCTGCCGAGACGCGTGGTTCACTACCAAATGTGGTGCTGCCCCTGAAAAAAATGGCAGCAGTCTGTTTTGCTAAACAACCAAAAGAAGTACACACCGGTTGCTTTCTATTTTACAATCGTAATGTTTCAGATCAATATCCGAAGTTAATTTTACACTGGATTCAATTATTGACAGAGGACTGTTTTAAAAATTTCAGGACAGCCTTTGATCCTCTTTATTTGGATAAATTTCTATTATACACTAATAATTTATAGTTAAAAAAGATGCTTACAGACTTATTAAACTAAATGATTTTTATTAATTTTATGGATGGCAAAGTTTTTAATATATAGGTATCAATGCTAGTAATTCTGGAAATCGGACATGACAGAGGACTGTTTTTTGAGGTGTTGAACATTTATTTTCTCGAAAACTATTATATTTTATTTCTAAATAAGCGATGGTAAACCAAGAATACCAAATTTATGTTAGTACTAACCCAACAATAAAAATATATAATAGAATAATCTACCTTTTAATTGCTTAGGACATCGATTTACCAGTTAGTGGATAATGGCCCATTTAAGTATATTTGTAATACCACTGTTGATTCTGATGTTTGTAACACAAGTGCTTAAGCTACTTAACACGGGGTCAGATCAATGTATGTGATGTTGTGAAATATTTATTTATTTATTCTGGTGAAATAGTCAGGGGATAACACAAACAGAGTCCGAATCGGTGTAAGTGAAACACACAACATATCATGGCAGGCATTCCTCCGTAACACCAAATACAAACACTCATATCCGTCTATTTATGTCGTCGGTTTCATATAGGACGGTTTACATGGGACTACCGAGCATCAGTAAGGGACAATTTTATTGATGATTTTTGAGTTTAGATGCAAAAAGTCCATTTGGCATTAGTGTTTCAGCAATGAGTCTTTATGTCATGAATTCGCTTTTCCTCTTGAATTCTCTATCAATCCTTTGGATCTGGTTAATTGGTCGGAGAATAATCCAAACAGAGTCGGAATCATGTAGAGTTGGTGGAAGACACAACAGCGCATGGCAGGCATTCCGTAACACCAAATACAAACTTATATCCTTCTGCTAATGGCGTCGGTCTTCCCATCTTATCCCGGGACGGTTTACACGGGACTACGCCAGACAATTTTATGCAGAACTAGCGACCTTTGCTTCGGAGGCCCACCAGAAATTCAGAAAGGCACAAATAGTTTCTCGGTTCACGTTTAGAGTGGAGACGAGTCGCCCCCTAACGCAACTATTTTTACATTTGATATCGAACAAGAAAGGCACTACAAAACTTTGTAGTGTACTTGATATTATCATGCCGTTATTAGCATATTAGCATGAGCGATGGTGGCCTAGTGGTACTAAGGCGCCTCACATATGTACGTTACGTGCGGTTCGAATGCGAACCCACACCTCTGGATTTTTCGAAATCTATGTGTGGATTTGTGTCTTTAGCTCGGCGGTGAGGGAAAATACCTTGAGGAAACCTACACATTCAGTGATTTCTGACTTAAGTTCAGTTAGATCTGAAGGTGTAACCATGATTCAATTTGTCTGATTCCCCTCTATGGGTTACAAAGGTCTGATGGCAGTCGCTTCACTGTAATAACCAGACTTGCCAAATCCTGGATCATGGTCAAAGCGGACCCCGCATAGAAACGGGATAAACGCTAGGAAGAAGAAGACTTGATATTATCATGAACGTACTCGTATACACCATCAGTCGTCCCATATGAACGCTACCGGTCGTAAAGACCACCCACACCGCGCGCTGTGCGTTTATGGCGCGACAATAAACGCGCGTAGCTGTTTGCGCGAACGCGGTCACTGTCGCCGTGTCGCGTTCAACATCGCTATTTGTTTTGCGATTATAGTGACTTTGCGATTGATATAACTGCATATATAGTCAGATAGATATATAGACGCTAGATATAACGTTCAATGTTGTTGTGTGAGTTTGTTGCTTCAAACAAAAAAAATATATAAGAAATATAAAGGTACAAAAATAAACAGTTTTTTCAAAACACTTCATATTTATCCTTGAATACTGAGTATTAACAATGTTTTTTATATTGAAAGCGAGTAATTGCGTGTAGGCCGAAAGGCAAATTAAATGAAATATCATTTAATGAAATGAAGTTTAATGTTAGACGGAAATATTTTGTAACAAATATTTTAGATCGAATACAGGTAATTTTACCAAACATGGATTATACTGTAGTACATACAATAGATGAGGTCATGAGGTGTTAGATAGAGAGACCATCCACTCTGATAATAAACGTGTGTTTACGCCACCGCAGTGATGCGGTCGCGATCGCGTTTACTGGAGTTGCACCCTCGGATTATAAGTTCTATTTTAGGTTTTAAAGGTTGTGAGGGGGGGTGTCTTCATAACTAGAAAAGAAGAAAAACACTTCATATCGACAACCCAATTTAATTTCCCTTCCTTTCATATAAAAACTAGCGGCCGCCCGACTTCGTCCTCGTGTAGTTCGATTTTCGCACATAGTTTTATATTATAGCTTAAAGCCTTCCTCGACAAATGTACTATCGAACACAAAAATATTTTTTTTCATTTCGAACCAGTACTTCTTGAGATAAGCGCGTTCAAACATACAAACTCCCAAAATAGATGGAGACATTGTGTGACAAAATAATTAGGGAAAAACTTTGAAGTACACTCTGGATCCTTGTCTATTATTACAAGTGTAACATCTCTTAAAGAAATAGGCTGCATATCTTACCATTTCATATTAAGATAGCCGCATGTCTACCAACCAAATTGACACGCCAACATAATCCGACCGTTCCGCCAGTTTCGAAACTTCTTATTTAGGCGTGTGTATGTAATAACAGCAATTAACGTCTGCAAGTAGCTGACACACGAACAAAGGATGCTCATTAATGAGCCGAGGCCGCAGCCGACATTTGATTGTCCTTGCTAATTAGGTCGCAAGGTGATGAGCGTGCGCACTTTGATAACAGATTTTAGGCGCCTTCGTTGTAACGAGTGAAGTTGAGTCATTAATCATTGGGGAATATTAAGTATTTAGTTTGCAGTGGTATGCTAAGTGTATGCTACGATGCATTTTAGAAAGAAAAACTGAAAAATGTTATTTATAATATACTTCGATAAAGACTTGCCGAGCCGCTTGGTGTAGTGGTCTAGTTGACTTTAGACCAAGAGCTAGTCCTGTGCGGGTTCGGTCACTTCCTTCACCATTTAAGATCTGGAGACCATATACCAGATACATAGTAACCAGCAGAAACATAAGACATCGCTGCTTCTCTGTGGTCTTCTGTTAGGCCATTCGAGTGAAAGTTTTTTTTTATGGCAGAGTAAGCAATCACCGCCTCCCATGGACATCCGTGAGTGGAAGTCTAAGTTTCTGTTTAATTAACCTTCCATTTTTTTTATGTTTTTGGATGGCAAACATACAAGAGAGTCAACTGTTGGTAAGTGTTACGCTGCCCATGGCATCAACCACCGCTATAGGGTCGCAGATGCGTTGCCTGCCTTTAAGACCCCATACCCTCCCTAACTGTGTGCTCTGGCGACCTTACTCGCCAACAGAAACATATCACAACTGTAACTAAGTACTACCTTACTGTTATTTTCTGTAAGGTGGAGGTACTTCCCTAGACGAGCGGCTCATTCAAGTGGAAGTTCCACTAAGCTCTACCGCTCTCAAAAGATGAGATATGGAGACCTAAGCCACCAGCAGAAACATAGGACAACATCAATACTTCCCTGTGGTCTTCTATAAGGTCATTCGTCAAACTTTCTTTTAAACTAACGTTCAAATGACACTTCAATGGCTAGTCACACGACTATCAGTCGCGACAGATTGCGCCACTCCGTGACTCAGTGGGCCAGTGGGCGTGCGAACCGCTTCGAATCCTTGTCGGACTCTTGATGCAAGTTGCGTTAAATCAAGATATTACACCACAGGACATGTGGGCGACATGTTCCATTGCACTATCGCGGTTTAAACGGTTAGATTAACTTCTATTGTACGGTAGACTGATTTGATGGTTTTGGTGTAGTGGTTAAAAGTCGAACCACCACCTTTTAGTATATTATGTATACTTGTATCACTGCGTTTACCAAAAATGAATATAACAAGTTTATTTATATGTAGGTATATACTACACATATTTACACACATTACGGACAAGTTTTGCTAATATTTTCCACATATTCTTAGAGTAACAATACTCTCGTGACATAAAGTTCTCAATTCGTCTTTATTTTTTTTAAACATTAAATCATGAAAGGTTAATTTCACTAAATCAATAATGAGCAAAACTAGTAAGTATTTTGGTAAAGATAGATACCTACCTGAGATACCTACCAGAGATAATATTTTTTAATGTTATTTAGAACGTTTATTTAAATATAATGCAAATCTTCTCATGTAATTGAAATTATATCAGATGCCTACTTTATCTTATGACTGTTTTTTTTTAATATTTTGTTAAAGAAATCAACTTTACGATACGTCAGAATTTAAAATAACCGTTTAAACATTACACACCTGTTAAGCACATTCACTTGCACCATCATTAAAAACCATTCCTCGTTAAAGAGGACAATTTCAATTCATGTCCGCGTCAGTCAGAACTTTGGCCCGCAGCGGTTGTACGGCGGACACGCAAAACCGTCGATGTGTGTGTATAATGCATATTATGTGTATTATATCCGTCGATCCGTCAATCAGCTGATGCGGTGATGTCACAATTAAATAGTTATATATACATATAAGGTACAAACCTTGCGCAGATGGCTGGCAGGAGTTGGAAGCGAGTCGCCGAGGTTCGGGATGGGTGGAGAGTCCTAGGACAGGTCGATGTCCAGCAGTGGACTGTGATAGGCTGATGATGATGATGAAGATATGTACCTGCTGATGTTACTTTGAGAAAGTTCAGTAAATTACTACTTGGGAGAGTAAGTAAAGGTTTTCAAAACCTCAAAAAGAATTACGCCTTCCTCGAGAAATCTGATCAAGCAGACACACCCCTAATTGTAATATTTCATAAATATCATCATCTTTATCGTTTTTGACATAGACCTCTTGATAAAAACCGGCCAAGTAGAAGTCAGCCACGCGCACCGAGGGTTCCGTACAAAATATATTTGTGGCGTATTAATAAAACTATTTTACATGATCTCGTTCAAACCTATTTTTTTAGTAAGGTAAATTTTACTAGTTTGGAAGCTTCTCTCGCCCCTCAAACTATTCACTTTAGAAAAAAAAGATACTTATTGGAAATCTCAATATTAATTGAAGACACATAAGATACCCCGAATTGATAACAATAAAAAAAAAATAGTTTCATTCTAACTGTGGGGAATCCCTCATTCACTTTTCTATTTTCGTGTGGAAATCGTAATGCGGTACACAAGATATATTTTCTTACCAAATTTTAACAGCACTAGACTGTTAGTTTTTATTCGGAAAAAATGGCTTTGACATTTGGCGGACATACAGACAGACATACAACCATGACGAATCTGTAGAGATTCATATAATAATTATAAAAGTTCCATTTTTTTTATATTTAGCTAAGAAACCCTAAAAAAACCTTTCCCATCCTACACAGTGTCACCACGGACCGTCTGTTGGTCTTAGCTGTTATCACAGTATTCGCACCCACGTGACTGAGTCAGCGTCTGTGAGGCAATGTCGCGTCGGTGCCTTGTGGGTGGCCGCACGCTGATAAGCATCTAATTATCTGACTTTTGTCATAGATAGTTGGGCTGTTCACGGTGCGACTATTTTTCTAACATTTAGTAAAGGTAAAACAAACTCTCCAGCTTTTTTATATTTGTATAGATAACAAATATGATAAAAGCTGGAGAATTTGTTTGTTTATGCGTTTGTTTGTTTGAATGCGCTAACCTCCGGATCTACTGGTTCGACAAAAAATATATCTTAGTGTTGGATGGTCCATTAGACGAGCACCACGGCTTATGGCAATTATTGTATAACAAACACTATGTGTGCCGAAATCCACGCGGACGGACTCGCTAGCGGTCGCCAGTTTAGGTTATAAATCAGTATGAGTTTCAAAAAAATATTTAAGTGTAGGAGTGTCCTCCCATTTCTCTTCTTAAATTTGTTAAATTTACTACAGTCGACCTGATATTGAGCTAAGTACATCCGCAACAGTGATTTGATTGGAAACCAACAACCGATTACTGTTATTAATTAATTTTACCTTTTCTCTGATGTTCGGGTTAACCAAATTTTTCTTATTAAAATAACTGTGAAATAAAATGCTGCTGTCGAATGATCTACTTTAATGGGGTGGTTTTTTGAGAGAACTAACACGCCTTACTCAAATATTAATTTATTAAACTCTTTAATAATTTTGATGAAATATGTCGCACATTCTATTCCAGCCTTATTTATTGTTTCAAGTACCTCCTAACGGTGCGTCCGTTTGTTTAGGCCGACGCATCGACACGACAATATCTGTTCTCAATCTACATTTGTTTATTTATACACATCACTGTCACAATACCGCCAACATGTTATTATAATGTAAAGCAATAATGATCTCTAATGATAATACAAACAAGGATAAGTTTCGGTTGTCAAAAGATGTTTGTGTACGAAAGGAACATTATTGCAGTGTGGGAAAAGATTTTATTCACAGCAATTTTGTATTTGATTTTTGAGTCGAAATATGTATAAAAGTTTACGAAACAATATTTTCTTGAAACGTATGAATAAATAATACTAAATTTTTACACATCGAATATAACATTTATTCATAAAGGAGTAGATTTAGGTAAAAAATAACTTTCGTCACTGAAATAAAATTGTTTGTTACATACCGACTATAAGTTGTAATAACGGTTAAATTATTGTCAAAACTTAATAAATCAAATATTTATTTTCTTGTTACACGCCTAAACGAAAAATAAGAATTAACGATTTTTTTTAATCATCCTTTTAGTAAGTATTTAATTGGTGTATTATGTATGCCATGCTATGTAAACCGGGTAAAGAAAATAGGCATACTTAGCAATAGAAAATTTCAGGCATACCTCTTCTACGTAATTATACGAAACCACCCCTACAAATTACCACGGGCCCACCATAACTGCGTAATTACACGCCGCATTACCATAGACTATAAATCCTTTGTAATCACAACACGAGGTGACATAGAGCCAGAACGGCCTACTTCCGGCCTAGTGCCCGGAAGCGGAAGTGGCGCGCCGGAAGCGGTGTACAAAGTGAGAGGCTTCGCGTGCCGCGGATAGCATCAGGCTGGGGCGGTATTTATGGCCTGTGGTAGGTTGTTGGGGGATGTTTCGGCTAGTTTCGGCCAGTTTTTGGCCAAGTTTGGCCAAAGGTAATGGCGTGAGTTTTATGGAGTTTTAATGGTCTATAATAGACACTGCTTAGTGTCAGAAGCTTAGGCTAATTTCGGGCTTACTCAGCCAATTTAGGCAGAGATAATGATGCCAGAAAATCAGTGTCTCTTGTTATTTTAATTTGGGATTAATGTTTGTCAGTTTAAGCTCAAAGTTATTAAAATCACAATAAAAACATTGATTTTGAAAATTTGGTTGTTACAGACATGAAAATATGCCCAAGGCTTTTAAGTTTGCTCCAGCACATTAAAACGAATCAAATAAAAATATTACTAATTTGTACATACCACTAACATTAAATACCTAAGAAAAACTTAATGTAAACTTCAGTTGAACGTTACCAAAACGCCGAAGAAACAGGAAGGTAAACGATATACATATTTTCGGCTTCGGCCGAATGTTCCACGTAGCTTATATCGTGGGACAGCATTAGCATGTTGGAAATGGCCGTGGGCGGTATTGGACTGCAGTCGGCTTTTGCTTCGGTTTTGAATTTAAAATGTAGGTAAATTTTGCTCGACAGTATTTTGCAGTTTTGATGATGACACAACATAATATTCAATAAAAAGTAGCTTGTCTTTTCTAATTTTAACTTGTTCCATTCATGACAATCAGTTCAGCAGTTCCGGAACTTATTCGAGACGACAAAATATTAGGCATATTGTAGGCATTATACATAGTTAGTGATCAAAATCTCCTTGAACAAGTCAGAACCACTGGGATATGGGAACCGCTTAGCTGGTCCGGAATAAATAAAAAAGTTCTCTATATCTTGCTGCGTCTAGTGTTGTGCTCAAAATGCGTTGACAATGGTTATTTCCAAATCAAAACACTTCTAAATCTCACTTACGTATTGTAAAATGGACCGCTCAGGTTAACCCTTCCACCGCCGCTCGACGGTATCGCGTCGCGTGTTGGTGTCGCGGGTGACGTATCGCCGACTCGCGTGGCGCCGCGATACGCCAAACCACCTCAAGCCGTGATTATGCTAAGTGGACTGACAGGAAAACACAGTGTAGCTGTATATTGTGCCGTTAAATATCTAAGTTTCATGTTTGAAAGTATTTTTGTCGTCAAAACATATGAAAGAGGATCTCACTAGAACTGCTACTAAACGATTTGCGTAGAGCTAAGCTAATTTTGATAGATACCAGTTTCATGTACGAATATGACAGTATCGTCAACGACTTATAAGGTAACGAAGTTTAAGAAACACTTCTATGCACTGTTAGGTAATTGCTATACAAAACGTAAGCGTTTAACCTGAGAGTTAACCCTTCCACCGCCGCTCGACGGTATCGCGTCGCGTGCGGGTGTCGCGGGTGACGTATCGCCGACTCGCGTGGCGCCGCGATACGCCAAACCACCTCAAGCCGTGATTATGCTAAGTGGACTGACAGGGAAACACTGTGTAGCTGTTGGTATATTTTGTCGTTCAAGTAGAAATTTCGTGTTTGAGAGTATTTTGGTCGTCTTAATAAAAGGTGGATCTCACCAGAGCTTGTAATAAAATAAGAAATTTAACAAATTAACTGGTACTTATCTTGATAGCTACCAATTTCATATATGACAGTATTGTCAACGCCTTAAAAGGTAACGAAGTTTTAGAAACAATCCTATGCAATGTTAGGTAACTGCTTTATAAAACATGAGCGTTTAACCCTTCCACCGCCGCTCGACGGTATCGCGTCGCGTGCGGGTGTCGCGCGTGACGTATCGCCGACTCGCGTGGCGCCGCGATACGCCAAACCACCTCAAGCCGTGATTATGCTAAGTGGACTGAATGTGAAACACAGTGTAGTTGTATATAGTGTCTTTCAAGCTATAAGTTTCATGTTTGGGAGTATTTTGGCCATCTTTATAAAAGGAGGAGGATCTCCTTAGAACTACTAACTAAATAAGAAATAGAACAATTAAACGCTTTGCGTAGTCCTAAGCCAAATTTGAAAATGTACCAGTTTCATTTATGAACGTATTATCAACGCCTTAAAAGGTAACGAGTTATAAACACTTCTATGCAATGTCAGGTTAATGCTTTACAAACCGCTCAGGTTAACCCTTCCACCGCTCGCGTGCGGGTGTCGCGGGTGACGTATCGCCGACTCGCGTGGCGCCGCGATACGCCAAACCACCTCAAGCCGTGATTATGCTAAGTGGACTGACAGGGAAACACGGTGTACAGTTTTGATATCAGTTTCATAGTATTGTCACTAAAAACGTAAGGGTGATTAAGGCTCGTATTAGTAAATCGCACTCAAATCTGAGGTCGAACTTAAGCGCCAACTTGAGGTGCTGTTTTGTATGAGAATGACATATCTAATTCGCACTCAAGATCGAGCTCAGACTTGAGTGCGATTTATTAATACGAGCCTTAGAATGACAATATGTGTAGTATTGTCATTATTTGGAAACGTAAAGAATGAGAAATTACATTTGTGGTGTCAGCCATCCGCTCCCAAAATAGTTTGGTTAAACTGTTGAGGTAGCCTTAAATAAAAGAATTAAATAAGAATTAAATAAGACGTCTACAGCGAAAAAAGAGAATCAATTTTGTCAAAAATAAAAAATGAAAAAAAAAATTACAGGAATACGACAATAATTTTGATCCATTTCTTTTAGAGTCGATGTTCGGGCATTAAGCGTCTACATTAGCCAAACTTAACAATGTAGCATCGGTTAGTTTCGCTGGTTAAAACAAATCGTCACTGACTTATGTTATTTGAACACAAACAACAACTTACCTAAATAATATGACATTAAATTGTCCATCCTTTTAAATGAACATGTAAGTTCCTTAACGCCCCATCATTACCACCGTCAACACCACTTTCCGTGACACAAACGCGACAACATGTACTTATTTATACTTACAGACCGCAATGTCGATTTGTCGCCAATCCCCGTACACATACGCAACATACAAATTAACGACATATGGCGTCCATTGTGAACCCGCCTTTATTTACACTCCAAACAAATGGTCGCCACATGTCGCGACATGAAATGACAAGGACTACCACGACCAGTTTACAAAGACCCCTCGACTCCTTAATACTTGCGAACACTTGCTTTAAAGATAAGAGGTCAGCAGTATTGGTCGGTGTAAAAATAATGCCTGTGACACAATAAACACAGTTTATTTATTTACGTAATTATACATAGCAGATGTGATACCAACGGGTTGTCTTGAGTTATTTTGGTTTTGTTGGATACAATGCGAGTTGTCATTGGGCGTAATGGAGGGTTCTGAGACGTTGCTGTTATATGCAAAATTTAATAACTCGATTTGTGTATGAGGTTGTGAAGTATTTCGTAAGGTCATGCTGCAAGTAGGTATTTATCGCACTTTTTTTTCTCTACTGCACGAATAATACTGCTTGCTTACTACTTGGCTGTATATTTAGATTTGTATTGGTGCTAAGACAATGATTACTGCATTTTCCACTGTCGTTGGAGCATATTATTGCTGTGACAAGAATTATGTAAGTAGAAATGTGTGTTCTGTTCACCCGAAAGGGTTTTAATTTTTATAATTGTTTATTCGGGATCCTGTTAAATTTTTGCCTTACTTACTTAAAATAATTCCTAGAGAAGGATCACGTATCACATCGTTTGCATTTCTTCCTTTTCTAGAATTTGGATCGACACTATTTAAGGATCGTACCCCACATAGTCTCCAGTATTGTCTCACTAACGACACACTAAACAAATCTGACGCCCAAACTCGAACATCACGAAGCTATAATTAAATAGGCCATGTCTGTCTATCCGGCCGTAAGGATGGGAAACGTGTTGTCCCGAGTATGTCTAGGATGAATAGGGTGTTAAAGTCTGATGTTTTTAGTTCTCAAGGGAAAGAATTACCGTTTTAGGGACAGCATAGAGGTATCGGTGATAGGATGGCTCGTACCTATTAGTTATAAATAAATGCTATGGACTGACACACCAATTGCCTAGCCCCAAACCAAGCTCAAAGCTTGTACTATGGATGCAAGGGAACGGATAGACATATATAACCACCATTTATATATTTTTTTTATATACATTTATAACCATCCATGACTCGAGTACAAATGCCCATGTTCATCACACAAACATTTGCCCCTAGCGGGATTCGAACTCGTTTTGTAGCCAGGATCTCTGACCACTAGACCATCGGGCCCGTCAAGTTGGAAGAGGCGATGTTCGTTCATGCATAACAAATATGTAGCTGGTCCATATTTATCTATCTTCATAAGCTTATAGTAGCGACGGTACGAACCACTACTAGCGTAATATCTTTAGTATCCGATGCTTTAATACTCACAATATCTGTTTAGAGCAGCGCTATAAAAGCGAAAGTTTTGTCCCATTTGTCCCACATGCCTTATCTTTAGCGTACCGTTCCGCAACTAGCGCTAGTTGCGCACCCCTAGCCGCTAACTGGACATGATGCGCGCTCTAAGTGCGCGTATTGCTTGCGCACACAGTGTTGTTATGACAGTCCCACGGAAGCGCATGTTTGGGCTCAGTTAGCGCTTTTCCCGCCGCCTGTTAAGGTATTGATTACTCATTTGTACGTTTGGACCCGGCCTGTAGGTAAAGTAGGTATAGCAAACGGTGATATGTTCACACTTCTATTGTCTTTGAAAATTTAAACTGGTAACTATTATACTTACGCATCATCATCATCTTAGCGCTTCTCCCGGTTGCATCCTCGGCCATTGTTTTGGAGCCCACGGTACGCTACGCCTATAATCCTTAATTGACCAACTAAAAGTAACTTAAATAATTAGTCATCCAACTGAAAATCATGCTCAAAACTTTGTAACAACCTATTGATCTAGTAATTTCTGAGCCCTCACCTACATATTACACCACAAATAGAAACCTTTTCTTTTTATAGTTCTTAAGGTGGTGTCACCTTAAGAACTATAAAAAGAAAAGGTAAGCGTGTGCTTAAAAAGGGGTTTCTTAATCCAACTTGCCAGAAAGAACCCAAAAGTATAATCTTGAGCTATGGCAGATGGTTCTCCTAAGTTAAAATACAAGTATACGATGAAAGAAACACCGTCCTTACTTATTTCAATTATGTATTTAACAAAAGATATTGCATTTATGTGCATAAGCTGTGGGCTACCTAGACTTGCAGCCGAGTTTCTATTCTACCTCATTTTCATAATTAACAGCTCCATTAAACTTTACATCTGGTCCTTGAGACTTAACCCTTAAATGTCGCGTGAGTGCAAACGTAGTTATCGCTAGACCGATGGTCGTTTAGATACCGCACTGGGTCAGCGGTGGGGGGTTGTAGTTGTGTAATCACAGTGATTATCAGTACGAATGTTTCTAAGGTTTCGAAAAGGTTTGTGCACAGAGTAAGGTAAGGTTTCTAAGGTGAAATAGGTAAATGATTGGTGCTGTGGTCTTTAGGGAAAATGGCTGATAGATAAGGCAAAGATTCTGAGTTATTTGTAATCCAGGTAGGATGAGAAAGCAGTAGGTATATGCATACCTACATGACGAAATGGTTTGCAATTCATACCAAATCTGTCCCAAACTGGAATACAGATCCACATTGCTATTCCTTCACCGACACTCTTTAGCTGTGTTGGTATGGCAATGAGAACTTCAGAGATGTCAGTGTTATGCGCAAAGAACTGGCTGTCACTACAAAAAACGACGTTTTGTGAATGACTTAGAAAAACATAGTAGGAGCTACGCGTCTTATAATTACACATGCCTTCTACTACTTTTTATCTTACCATCTACCAAACTTAAAACTTTAACTATTACCCATGTCTAAAAGAAGTAAAATCAATCCACCATCATACCGTGTGAATCACTCCTTACTCCGCATTCCCCTCGTAATAAGTCGTAAAGATCCCTGAAGTGATAGTCTCATGTCGTTTGTTACGCGTTTTTTCTGCGTTGACACGAAAATGTGTTGATTGCCGTAATTTGTCAGATCGTGTGCGATAAACGCTGTTGTAAATCATATTTTTGTAAATATGAAAATAAGCATGTAATAAGGTGATATTTAAGTGATTCGGATCACGAAGGCTTAGGGTTAGATCGTTGATATTTTCGAGTGGTGAATTATTGTTATAGGATTATGGTAATGTGATAATAAGTAGTATGTTAATTACGTGAATTATTGTAGAGGCTTTGTCTATCTATGTTTGTTTGGATTATTTTGATTTTATCAGTTTTTTTTTGTGAAACCTTAACTAACTAACTAACTATTATGGCTCAACGACCCAAAGTGTGTCTTGGCCTCCGAAACGAGAGACTTCCACCGGTCTCTCTCTTGCGCCATCTCCAACCAGTCCTCAACCCCGAGCTCACGCAAGTCAGCCTCCACCATGTCCTTCCAGCGATATCTGGGGCGACCGACTGGACGTTTTCCACTCTGTCGCCCAAGATATGCTTTCAAAACTCCCCGATCTTCACCCATTCTGACCAAGTGACCGAGCCATCGGAGCCGGTGGGCTTTGGTCTCTCCGAGGATGTTTGGTTCGGCCACTAGTTCTTCTATCTCCGCGTTCTTGCGGACTCTCCAGCTTCCATCCTCCCTTTGCATTGGGCCCAAGATCTTACGGAGGATTTTTCTTTCCGCCACCAAAAGTTTCTCCTCCTCTTTGAGTGTTAGTGTCCAAGCCTCACAGCCGTACATGAGAATAGGCCTGATGACGGTCTTATAAATGCGGACTTTTGTCTGCCTGCTCAGAAGCTTGGACACCAAAACCTTATGTAAGGCTGCACTACAACGCAGAGCGTTTTGAATTCGGACGTCGATGTCCTGTGCTCTTGTGTTCGTGTCCGTAATAATGCAGCCCAGATATTTAAACTTTGCCACTCCAGTATACTTAGTATCTCCAACATGCAGGTCTTCTCTTTTAGCGCGGGTATTTTTGCGGCGTTTCATGTGGAGATACTCTGTTTTTTCGTGGCTGATCCCGAGTCCTACAGCCTTTGCCTCTTCTTCTAGAACTTTCGCTGCCATTACCACTTGTTCGCGGTCTTCCCCTAACAAGACAAGGTCATCTGCGTACCCTATCACCTTGTGCTGCCCATTAAGTTGCAGCCCCGATTCTAGTGCCAATACTTTCCGGAGCACAAATTCCAGCACTATATTGAAAAGCAATTGTGAAACCTTAGTATCAAAATTAAAATTTCGGGATAAAAAAAGTTGCAGCATAGTCATTAGAAACTCGCTGTTTTATGCGAGAAGCTCTTAGAACTTACATAATAATAAGACGCGAGATTTATAGTATCTTGTAGACCGATATAGCGATGCAGACAGATAAGAATACCACTTTGGTACTGCATCCGTTGTCATGGCGATCAAGGTTTCCATTTTGATTACCAAAATACCTAGCCTAGCGTTATAATAAAATATTTATTTTAAAAATAAAATCAATATCAAGGGCACCGTAACTAAAAAAGCCCTAAAATCTTCCTCCACTTCTACATAGCTCTACATAATGTACCTACTTACAATACAGTTACCTAACCACAAAGAAATCTTTCACCGTCAACCGTCGCTCTATTCATCCACGCATAAAAAATGTCACTCGACGTCCTTTATCCATTCCGGCCGCGAGCCTCGCTCTCATTGGTCGACGCACAATTTGTCGCCCATTTGTCACCAAGCGCCAGCCAATCAGAGCGCAGAACTCGAATATGGAACACAATCGAGCAAATGTCACCCGATGTCGTTTGTCGTTTATGTACCGAATGCTGGGTGATGCTATTGTGATTTTATATTGTGGGAGTAGGCGGTTTAGTGGAGGGTTAAAATGGCGTAGGTAATTAAAAGTGTAACCGGGCAAGTAGTAGATAGAGTGTTATAGGTAGGTACTACAATACTGAAAGAGATAACGCTGCATTAAAGGTTAATCAAATATTAAGGAGGAATTCATCAGATCGACTTAGTGTCTCGGCAGCTTAGTGGTCAGAACGTTTGCCCGGATTGCAAGAGGCGCTGGATTCGAGTCCCGCCTGATCCAACTGATATGGGATGAATTTATAATTTCGAAAATAAATAAATAAAGGTAAAATAATACTTAGCATGTACAAAAAAAAGGAATCTATGAAGGAAGTTTCTTCGCTTTGATGGTTCGAAACAAACTTATAAAATAAATAAACGTTCACCACACCCACTAATCCGTATGTATCACCATGATCTACATCGCGTATAAATAAATCATACAGTGCATGTTTTAAGCCGTGGAACGATGTCCGGGGAGGCGGGTGTCCCGTTCAAAAGCACACAAAACATCTTCCACCCTCCACAGCTGCGCGCGCGCAGATACCCGGGGCAACGCGACCGATGGTACAGAGCGCTGGGGAAAAATCCTACTACTATTATAAAAGCGAAAGTTTGTATGTATGGATTATACAGGACGGCCAACAAAACGCGGTTTAATATTTAAAATGTTTAAATATACTTTGTAACATATTGTTTAAAGTAAATAAATAAACAACTAGTAATGGGAGTGCATGCAAGTGGTGGGTGACGTTTGTAATATTATGTAGCAAATAAATGACTATTTTCGGGGCTTCTTTTATTTAGAGGATAAGTAAATGTAGCATTTGATCGTAAGAAAATGTTAAAGAAGTGTATAGATTAAGCAAATAAATGTTTGTTTTGCCTTATTTTATTTAGGATAATAACTAAGAAATTTGTATGCATAGAAATATTAAAATAAAGAAGGGTAGATCGTACCGACTAGCATCGTCAAGTCGCGCCCATATGTTTTGTCCTTATCACAAAGTTAGACTGTTTTACCCTGACCAGGTTGGAAAAGTTGTGCTCGTCTCAGATATCGCTAGCTGAGACCAGCTAAATCGCACTTAAGCGAGCCTGGTCAGGGGCCAAATCGTAGTTCACCGGAGGATCCAGCACTAAGAAGCCCTAAAGGAAACCACAAGAAAACCACAAGAAGCCTACCCAGAAGGCTGAATATCGGCGGGCTTGACGCGGCTAGGCGGGAAAGTGTACCCAGTTGTACCGACAGTGGCGTTTCACTCCGACCACCCGTAACCACATAAGGCCGAGTAACCACATAGGCCGCGTAACCACATAGGGCCGTGTACCACTACGCGCCCTACGCCCTGCGCCCGTATCCCGCGCCGCCGAGTCGCCGTGCCCCGCGCCGTCGAGTCACCGGGTCGACGCGTCCAGCGCCTCGCGCCGCCGTGCCGCCGCGACTCCTACGTCCCGCGCCCCGCGCCCTGCGTCGCCGTACCGCCGCGCCCCGTGCCCCGCGGCCCGCGCCCCGCGCTTGATCCCGCGCTCCGTGCTCGCGCCCGCGCCCCGTACCCGCGCACCGCGCTGCGCGCTCGCGAACGTAACGAGGCCCGCAACTAGTGACTGTACGTGGAAGCACTAGTGTTCACCGACCGCTGCACGACCGAGTCCTGACCGGCGCACATTTCGCGACGCGAATATCGCTCAAGGGTCGTGAAAATTGGTCCTTCGAGCCGGATACTGTGGACAGTCAGTGAAGTGAACGAACAATAAGTGAACATTAGTGAAACAGTGACTCAGTGCAACAGTGACTCAGTGCAACAGAGACTCAGTGCCACAGTGACTCAGTGCAACAGAGACTCAGTGCAACAGTGACTCAGTACAACAGAGACTCAGTGCAACAGTGACTCGGTGCAACAGTGACTCAGTGCAACAGTGACTCAGTGCAACAGAGACTCAGTGCAACAGTGACTCGGTGCAACAGTGACTCAGTGCAGCAGTAACTCAGTGCTATAGTGACTCAGTGACTAAGTGATAGTGACTATGCCGTGCACAAGGTCCATGAGCGGAAAGACCGCTTCGCGGGAAAGGACATCGGCTGAACCGCTGAGGGATGCTGCGGCCGCCCAGATCGACAATGCACCCCGCCTCGATGCTGCTCAGGCTGAACGAGCAGCAAGCGCTATGCAGGCGAGGAGCACGGCGACCGCTCCGGGCAACTCGGCGGTATCAGGCACAGCTACTACGAGTGGAGCTACGTCCACCGATAACACTGCCACTGATACGACCGCCACTGGAACCACGACTACTGGCATCGCGACCACTGATACAACATTTAAGAAGGGCAACTCAGAGACGACTGTAACTACAAGACTGGATCCTCCGGAAACAAGAAGGGCTCGAAGAATTAGGGAGGGCGCAGCCCAAAATGAACTACCAACCGCCCCCACCGCAGCAGCCTCCCAGAACCCTGTGGAAGAGAACAGGGACCCGTCCGAACAACGACAAGCATGTAAGTCGACAGTGATTAGTGTGGACCGGAGGTCGAAACATAAAGCAACCCGCCTAGCTAAAGCTAAAGAAGAATTGTTGTGGCTTCAAGTACAATTAGCGGCCGCTCGTGTTGCTACAATAGAGGCCGAGGAAGAAGATGAAGATGATGATGACACCGTCATAACGCAGGAAGATACGGAGCAGCGAGTCACCGACTGGATCGAGGAGAGCGGCCGTCGGGTCGTGCCGGCTATTGCTGATCAGCCGCACATGGTGCTACAGCACCAGAACAGACGTTTGTCATCAGGGATCCCGAGCCAAGGTATGCACAGCAGCAACAGGCGCCGCCGCCGGAGTGCACAGAACGGCGCACTTTCGAGCAGCCCCAGCACACCTCGCAGCCAGCGAGACCTGCCCAACCAATGTACGTACCCCAGCCAGTGAATACGATAGTACCGGCGGGAGATGGAACAGTCGCCTTACAACAGAAGGTTGACTTAAGTGAATTAGCATCTGCGATAGCACTCGCAGCAAGAGGAGGACAACGACATCGCACAGAGCTACCGATATACAGCGGTTACCGTACCAAGAATGGTTATCATTCAGAGCGGCCTATAAGGAATCTGAAGACGCCTACTCTGAATTAGAAAACTTAGCCCGCCTACGCCGAAGCCTGAAGGGAAGAGCAAAGGAAGCAGTTGAGGACCTGCTTATCTACAGCGCTCAGCCGGCTATTGTCATGAAGACTCTCGAGTCAAGGTTTGGACGACCAGATGCGATCGCCCTGGCAGAGATCGAACGCCTGAAGAGCTTGCCACGCCCTACAGACGCCCCGAGGGAACTCTGCATATTCGCAACGAGAGTGGCTAACATTGTGGCCACGCTTCGAGCACTCGAGAAGACACATTACCTCTACAGTCCCGAGGCTACAAAGGCGACCATTGAAAAGCTCACCCCGTCACTGCGATACAGGTGGTTCGACTTCGCAGCAGAGCAGAGTCAAGATGAAGCGGACCTTCCTAAGTTGGCGCGTTTCCTCCAGAGAGAAGCAGACAGATGTAGTATGTACGCGCAGCCAGAACAAGTGGAGATGACGCGAATAAATGAAGCCTCCGGCCGCGCTCCAGTAAGAAAACAGAAGACATACATCACATCTCAGAAGAGAACCGAACCCGAGTGTCCTGCATGTGGGAGGCAGGACCACCTTACCCCCGCTTGCCGCCATTTCAAGGAAATGGACGTGAACAAGCGGTGGGAATTTGCGAAGGAGAAAGCTTTGTGCTTCCGGTGTCTGAAGGGAAAACACCGGAAGTTCAACTGCCGCGCAAAACCGTGTGAAGAGAAGGGTTGTGGAAGATTGCACCACACCCTGCTACACGCCCACTCGAAGGAGGAAGACAAGGAAATAGTGGCTTCTACCTGGACACCGATAAAAACACAGGCGTACCTCAAGATTGTACCAGTGAGAGTCGTAGGACCGAAGGGCGCCGTAGACATACATGCCTTGTTGGATGATGGGTCCACCGTCACCCTTATTGATGAAGAAATAGCACAGCGAACAGGAACCAGGGGACGAGTTGAACCCCTACATATAGAATCAATCGGGAATGAAGAAATGAGTGCATCGCAGTCACGACGGGTCACCGTAACATTGGTTGGAGCAGCTGGCAGGAAGAAGTTGAGGGCGAGAACGTTCGCCAACCTCCAGTTATCGGCCCAGCAAGTACGGGAAGAAGACATCAAGAGTTGTACTCACCTAAAGGACATACTAGGCGAGATAACTTATGCGAGCACAAGACCGAAGATGCTGATCGGGCAGGACAACTGGAGCCTCCTCCTGGCACAGGAGACCAGGAGGGGAAGACGTGATCAACCAGTTGCCTCACGCACGGCGCTAGGCTGGGTGCTGCACGGCGCCCACACCCGAATCACAGGACAACGCGTGCATTTTGTAAACCAAGTTGGCGAATTAGAAAGGAAAATGGATGAAGAACTCAAGCATTATTTCACAATGGAGGCACTCACAGTGGAGCCGAGAAGACCTCAGAGCGACCCCGAGCAGCGTGCACTCCAACAACTTCAAGAAAGAACCACTAAATTGGAGAATGGTGCATACGAAACACGGCTTCTGTGGAAGAAGGAGCCGCCGCAAATGCCGAACAATAGAGAGAACGCCATCAAGAGGCTGTTCGCCACTGAAAAGAAAATAGACAAGGATCCCAACTTAAAGAAAAAATATGAAGAACAAATGAACGATTTGATAAAGAAGGGTTACGCAGAGAAGGCGCCACCCTACGCTGTTCCGGGGAAGTTATGGTATCTTCCCCACTTCCCAGTTCTCAATCCGATGAAGCCAGGGAAAGTGAGAGTGGTTCACGACGCCGCCGCCAAAACAGGAGGAGTCTCACTGAACGACCACCTTCTGACAGGCCCAGATTTACTGCAGTCATTGCCCGGTGTGCTGATGCGGTTCCGCCAGTACCCCATCGCTGTCACTGCAGATATAAAGGAAATGTTTATGCAAGTAAAAATAAAAGCTGAAGACCGTGATGCGCTGCGTTACCTTTGGAGAGGCCAACACCGAGGAGATCACCCGCCGGAAGAGTACCGAATGACCTCACTGATCTTCGGAGCCACTTCATCGCCAGCCACCGCCATCTTCGTCAAAGATGAAAATGCCAAGAGATATGAACAGACTCACCCGGAGGCATGCAAAGCTATAATAAGAAATCATTACGTCGACGACTACCTGCAGAGCTTTCGGGATCGAGACGAGGCGATCAGGACAGCGCGCGACGTAAAGTGGATACAACTGGAAGCCCACTACGAGCTAAGACAGTGGGCCTCCAACGACCCAGACATATTGAAAGAACTGGGGGAGGTCAGCGACACAGAGTCCACGACCAAAGCCCTTAATGATGGTGAAAAAACTGAACGAGTACTCGGTCTGATCTGGCGTCCCGATCGCGACGTTATTACATTCAATTTAGAAATGAAAAGACTCCCAGATAATATTTTGATTTCAGAAAAGCCCACGAAGAGACAACTGCTGAGGGTCGTCATGTCTCTCTACGACCCGCTCGGCTTCGCTTCGCCAGTCACAGCTCGGGCGAAGCAGATACTGCAGGAGACCTGGCGAAGAGGAACGGGCTGGGACGACCAGCTCGACGAGGACCTCGCAGACCAATGGCGGACCTGGCTGGGACATCTACTCTCACTCAAAGACTTAACGATCCCACGTTGTGTTCCAGGTTTCAGCGGGGCGCGCAGGAGAGAGCTCCACATCTTCGTGGACGCGAGCGAGGCTGCCTACGCTGCTGCGCTGTACTGGCGCACCGAGGACGCGACGGGGAGGATAGCCATCTCGCTGGTGCTCGCCAAGGCGAGAGTGGCCCCGCTGAAACTGACGTCGATCCCGAGGCTCGAGCTGCAGGCGGCGCTGATAGGCGTCCGAATGGCGAACGCAGTAATAGAAGAACACGACGAGAAGCCAGATCAGAGGGTGTTCTGGACGGACTCCAAGACCGTGCTCACCTGGCTGCGAAGAGGAGCACGCGCATACAAGCCGTTCGTCGCGCACAGACTCGCCGAGATCGAGGAGCACACGAGAGTGGCAGAATGGAGATGGGTGCCTACCATTTTGAACGTCGCAGACGACGCCACCAGAGACGTGCCAAGCACATTTAACTCGGAACATAGATGGTTCCGAGGTCCCGCCTTCCTAAAGGGACCAGAAGAGGAATGGCCAAGAGAGATCAATAAGGAGGAAGAGATACACACAGGCGAAGAATCGGTGATGACCATAGGGGCACGTCACCGGCGGGAGAGCATATTAGAAGCTGTCCCCGACTTCACCCGCTTCTCGCGTTGGGAACGACTGCTGCGAACGACGGCGCGAGTAGTTCAATTCATAAACATAATTAAAAGGAAAACACAACGGGTTAATTACGCCCGCACGAAGAGAAATAAATTGGAAGACCCGGATTACACTGGAAAAAGAAGAAGAGAGGTTAGTAAAACTTTCAAAGAAGAAAAAGAATCGAGAGGAAAGAAGACTCTCAATTTTATCAAGTTGCCAGCCGAGCAACTCATAGAAGCCGAAAAACTTTTAGTCCGCGCCGTTCAGGAAGACGCTTTCGCAGAAGAACTAGAGGATCTACGACACGGGCGCCGCGTGAATAACCAAAGCAAACTCAGAGCTTTGGCTATAGACATACAAGCCGGGCTCATCGTAATAAGGTCTCGCATAAGCAAGTTGGAAGACGTCGCAGAAGAGACAAAGAGGCCTGCCGTGCTGGACGGGAGACACCACATCTCTCGTCTCTTCATCGAAGATGCCCACCGTAGACACCACCACCAAGGGGTGGAAGCAACCATTAACCACTGCCGACAACGTTTCCACATAATCGGCGTGCGTCCAGTCGCGAGGCAAATTGTACGGGGATGTCTGCCCTGTCGAGTGCGCAAAGCCGCGCCTCCAGAACCAGCTACGGGGAACCATCCGCCGAGTCGGCTCGCTCACCATCAGCGAGCCTTCACCTATGCAGGCGTCGACTACTTCGGTCCGCTGCAAGCCACGATGGGGAGGGCCACGGTCAAACGGTACGTGGCTCTCTTCACCTGCCTCACGACGAGAGCGGTCCACCTGGAGCTGGCCGCCAGCCTCACCACCGATTCGGCAGTCATGGCTCTGCGCAGAATGATTGCGCGCAGAGGCTGCCCCAAGGAGATATGGAGCGACAACGGCACCAACTTGCAGGGAGCCGATAAAGAGCTCCGGCAAGCGATCGACGAGGCCACCGAGTTTGAAGCGTCAAGAAAGAAGATCGTCTGGAAATACATCCCGCCGAGCGCGCCCTTCATGGGAGGGGCCTGGGAGCGCATGGTGCGCTCTGTGAAGACCGCACTCGCGGCGGTCACGTCGGGGCGAGCGGTGAGCGACGAGATACTCGCCACCCTTCTCGCCGAAGCGGAGCTGACGGTCAACAGCCGTCCGCTCACACACGTCAGCGTCGACCCAGAGGATCCCGATCCGCTGACGCCAAACCACTTCATCCTGCTTGGTCCAGCCCACGAGCCGCCGATGGGGGTCTCCTCAGACAGAGACCTCCTCGGGCGGACACACTGGCGCGCCTCAAAGCGCCTCGCCGACATGTTCTGGGGCCGATGGCTCAAAGAATACCTGCCGGAACTCCAAAACCGGCGGGAGCCCCACGGACGAGGAGAAGGCTTGAGGGTCGGCCACATCGTCATCATTGCCGACAACAACCAGCCACGCAACACGTGGCCGCTGGGACGAGTCATAGCGGTCTACCCGGGAGCAGACGGAGTGGTCCGCGCAGTCGACGTGCAGACACAAGGGGGAGTCCTGCGCCGCCCCACGAAGAAGCTGGTGATCCTGCCCACGGAGTCGGCCGCCCTTCCAGCAGCAGGAGATGCGTCGCCACAACTGCCGACGCACGGCGGGAGAATATACAGGACGGCCAACAAAACGCGGTTTAATATTTAAAATGTTTAAATATACTTTGTAACATATTGTTTAAAGTAAATAAATAAACAACTAGTAATGGGAGTGCATGCAAGTGGTGGGTGACGTTTGTAATATTATGTAGCAAATAAATGACTATTTTCGGGGCTTCTTTTATTTAGAGGATAAGTAAATGTAGCATTTGATCGTAAGAAAATGTTAAAGAAGTGTATAGATTAAGCAAATAAATGTTTGTTTTGCCTTATTTTATTTAGGATAATAACTAAGAAATTTGTATGCATAGAAATATTAAAATAAAGAAGGGTAGATCGTACCAACTAGCATCGTCAAGTCGCGCCCATATGTTTTGTCCTTATCACAAAGTTAGACTGTTTTACCCTGACCAGGTTGGAAAAGTTGTGCTCGTCTCAGATATCGCTAGCTGAGACCAGCTAAATCGCACTTAAGCGAGCCTGGTCAGGGGCCAAATCGTAGTTCACCGGAGGATCCAGCACTAAGAAGCCCTAAAGGAAACCACAAGAAAACCACAAGAAGCCTACCCAGAAGGCTGAATATCGGCGGGCTTGACGCGGCTAGGCGGGAAAGTGTACCCAGTTGTACCGACAGTGGCGTTTCACTCCGACCACCCGTAACCACATAAGGCCGAGTAACCACATAGGCCGCGTAACCACATAGGGCCGTGTACCACTACGCGCCCTACGCCCTGCGCCCGTATCCCGCGCCGCCGAGTCGCCGTGCCCCGCGCCGTCGAGTCACCGGGTCGACGCGTCCAGCGCCTCGCGCCGCCGTGCCGCCGCGACGCCTACGTCCCGCGCCCCGCGCCCTGCGTCGCCGTACCGCCGCGCCCCGTGCCCCGCGGCCCGCGCCCCGCGCTTGATCCCGCGCTCCGTGCTCGCGCCCGCGCCCCGTACCCGCGCACCGCGCTGCGCGCTCGCGAACGTAACGAGGCCCGCAACTAGTGACTGTACGTGGAAGCACTAGTGTTCACCGACCGCTGCACGACCGAGTCCTGACCGGCGCACATTTCGCGACGCGAATATCGCTCAAGGGTCGTGAAAATGGATGTTTGTAACTCTTTCACGTAAAAACTACTGAATGGATTTGAATGAAACTTTACCACAATATAGCTTATAAATCAGAATAACACATAGGATATTGGAAATCGAGATCTACGCGGACGGAGTCGCGGGCGGCCGCTAGTATGCTGATAAATGGGAGTGATTTTTGGAACAAACAACAAAGAGTTATGGCGGAAAATGGATATGGGGAAAAAGAATATGGCGACCCACTTGGTGTGATGATCAAAAGTTGACTATTAGAACAAGAGGTCGCGGGTTCGATCCCCGCACAGGACAAACATTTGTGTGCATGAATAATAATGGACATTGTCTGTTTGTCCTGATGTTATTTGTATCCGTTTAATTATAAGTATTAATTTGTAATAGGTACCACTGTTGATTCTAATATCTGTAACACAAGTGCCTAAGCTATTTAACATGGAGTCATATCAATGTATGTTGTTGTGTGATATTTATTTATTTATCTGGAGCATACTTTGTGCGTAAGCGCCTTGCAAAAATTGTGTCGCAATGAGTTAAAACAATATTTGACCTGAAAAGTTAATCTTTCAGTTTCAATGAAAAGAAAAAAAAAATTTTACGATTTTCAAGGTAGGTAACTTATAAAGTCAACCAATGAATTAAATAGAGTTTAATCCACACTTGATGATAATAAAATCTACTGACCACAGAAATCTTTACTGACAACTTTTAAATAATCATAAATACTGTACGCTTACCTTTAATACTTTAAAGAGCCTAATGAAACAAATTCAAAATGAGCCATTGAACCAAAATCGATAAAACGCAATTTTAATCCCATCACTTCCCGGCCCGACTGTACACCTGGGTGCAAAAACCCTCAGGTTATCTATACAGGGCACTTTGGACCCTTTGTGCGCGTCACGGTCGATCCGCGGCGAATGTCGTTTTTGTCGTCTCATTGTCGTGTTGTTGTCGTGTTTCGCCGCCATTTTTGTAGTCTATGCTCAATTCGACAGGGCTGTCATAGAAATATTGTAAGTTGACATGTGTGGATGGGTAGGGTTTTGTGTTTTTTTGTTATTAAATAGGTATGCAATATGATTGTGATGTGAGCATTAATATTTGTGTTGGTATTATTTTGTTGCTGATTTCATGGTAAATGATATAACTACATGAGGATTTACATTAATTGTGTATCCCTTTCGGTATTGACAGCTATTGATTGAGATCAGTTTTGAACTGTTGCTCCAAATAAGCAGTTTTTTTTTCGAGAGGTTAAAGCGGGAAATTGTAACAGACAGGCAGACATACAGAATTTCTTTCGCATTTATAATATTAGAAGGGATAAGATATATTTTTGAGACATCTTGTATAAGTAGAACTCATGCTTAGAACCTTGTTTCTTGAGATTTACTATCTCCTATTCTTATTATAATTTACGTACTTACGACCAAAAACACTTTTCTCGTCTCTCTTTCTAACTTTCAAACCTAAACGCCATACATTTCAAAGCATAACCCCTCACGCACCCATGCCGCCATCTTGCTTCATTATTCGCCATATTGAATAATCTTTTTATCAAAGAGGTGCATTTATAATAATCCTTTTAAGATCCGTCGGGTCGGCAGATGCCGCATTGCCTACGGTTAGTAACGGCGGGATGTTTAAGTTGTTCAAGTTCAAGTGCTCATTACATGATGTTTTATTGCTTATATTGTGATATATTCTGATGACGGAGTTTTTAGTGTCGTAGTTGTAAGGTTTAAGAATGGAAGTTATTGTTGGTGTTCTGTTTTCAAATGGTAAGTTTTTTGAGTGTTTTGTGTTCTTCAATGCTGGTGAGTTACTCCTTTAAAATTCAAAGTGTTAACAGCTTTCTCTGTTGAATAATAAAGTCAGGTATCTTTGCGTTTCCTAGTAGAATTCAATGATGATATAATTATAATAAGGTTCCGGTAATTTGTGCTTAATTTATTTGTTTTAAAAGCAAAATGTTTTGACATTTTCAACTAAATTTTCCATTAGTCAATGATCCAGTTTTCCTCGACTTTTTTTTTTCTATAAATAAGCGAGCTTCAATTTAGAAAGTAAATTTTTCGAAAATATATCTATTATCTGTCATTCTTATGTATTTTCTATTACTAATAGATAACTAATCACGTTAGTCCTTGTATAAAATTAAAATATCTCTGTTATCACATATAATTTCTTGTTTATGTGTGCATTGGTAGGTAAATGTCAGAATTATGTCGCTAACACGGCAGAATAACACTAAAAAGAATCGAATCCCGCACTCTAACAGTATCCCCGGGACTGGCCGGGGAGGGCTAATCCCACATTCGGCAAGTAGGTCAGTCAGGATCTGTGCCAGAGGCCGGCTCCCTCGGCACACGCACACAAACGCAGGAGGCCGACTGTACCCGGTACAGTCGGTGAGGAAATGCGTCTCGTTACATATAACTCATCTAAAAACTAGGTATTTTCAAAGTCATTAGTAACTAGCAGTGTTTGAACGATATTGACTTTTGCTTTGGTTCACCTACTCAATAAGAAGTTGACTGTTACACCGAGAGGTCGCAGGTTTGATCTCCTCACAAATTTGGAAAAAAAACTTCCAAATGATAACATTTACTTCTAAAACCCAGAAAGAGTTTGGAGTTTCATCGTAACGACTATTTTTTAACGAAAAACCAATTCAATTTAACAAGTCAAGATCACGAATTCTAGATTCATTATCTGTAGTGTGTACTTGTTAATCCATGAGGTGGATCTAGTAAGATATGTAAAGGTAATCATCAGTGTTGTCACTGCCTGCCTGTCAATAAATGAATAAATATAGTTAAATCCTTATAGATAAAATCCTGCTAATACTTTTGTTTGTGAGCATACCCCGTGTCCCTCCATCGCGGGCGGCAGCTGAAACTTTGATGCAAGGACAGCCCTCAGCCCTTCACTCACTGAGCTCGACTCACGCTTACATTGTGCTATCATTTCAAACATCAAGGGTAGAATGATATGTAACAACGTTTAATGAGCTTTTACAATGTATGCTCTATTTATCGTCGACATGATGAGATGCATATTTGCGGTGCATTCGTAAGATGTGGACGCACTCTTAGGCTCGTATTAATAAATCGCTCTTAACTCTGAGATCGATCTTGAGAGTGAATTTGAGATGCCGTTTTATATGAGAACGACATATCAAGTTCGCTCTCAAGATCGATTTCAGAGTTGAAAGCGATTTATTAATACGAGCCTTAGTGTAAGAACACACTAGGTTGCAATTCATATTCTATACCAAATTACGCGACGTTATTTCGGCTAAGTGTTTCATTTTCTATTTACACTAAAAACATTGCAGGCGTAGTCACGCCGAACTTCGATCCTAACCATAGTATTGCACCTTTTAGTACATACGGGTCTTATTATTGCTTTCTTAGGTTTACGTGACTGTTACTCACTACTCCTTTTCAGGAGCCAAAACGTCGGGTTTTACTCTAAATAATTAGTTTGAAGATTATACCGCGATTATATTCGTTTTAAAGTAGTTTTATTTCATATCAATCTTATTTATGTGCCACTGCACGGCAAAATACTCATACATATTTTGTTATCATAACAAAGTTGGGTCTGGAATTAAATACCACGCACACAAAATTGCGATTGGTTATTACGAACCCGAACTATTTCTTGTTCGGAATAACTGAACAAGTTTTGGCAGATCCAGGAATCTCGATTATCATGTGCTCAATGTGAAAGCCAAATCAAAGACCGTCCTTTGTCTATAAGATGAGACTGTAGTCTTTATAACATCTTCAAAGTAAGTCACAACACACCCGCTCCCACTCCTTTGGCTTCTCCGACGCACAAACACCTAATATTATCATTAATGATTGCGGGCTAATGCCCAATGATTAATGATAGCTTTATTGTCTCTAACGAGAGATATCGGCCGCGATTTCTTAATTCTGGTGATTAGACGTGACGCAACAAGAGCGATGGGCCGGTAATCAGATCGAGATGGATTTAATAACGATCTGAGAATTGTCGGATGATTCGGGTATGTGTGGTATGGAAATCTGACTTATTTTAGATGCCTTTGCGGCATTACGGACTGGGTCGCCCTTGAAAGCTGCAACCGCACGGAAAGTAACTGTTTCGATTACCGGATTGTTTAAAAAATTATGTGTCAGCTGCCCACCACGGATAATGTTGACGTACCTACAAAGTATCTTATTTAGTATTTAAGCGATAAATTTTGGTTATTTGTTTGGAACCCGAGGAATATTGAGTAAACCCTTACGGCACTTCTGCATCGTTCGTAGAGGGGAGTAGGTACAGTAAGCCGTATGAAATCTTCCAACTTTGCAATGTTATCCGGGCTGAAAGGACCAAATAACAGTGCTGGTGACGGGTGTTGGAGGTGACGCCGCGGCACAGTGGCGCGTGAGTAGAAAGCGCATGCGCAGCTGTAATTAACACAAGATGTATTGCTCACTGTCGGAAGATACCCGAGCCATATTGACGAAACCCTTACGGCACTTCCTAAGGAGGAATTACGGTAACAGCACGAAGTCGACTTTGCAATCTTATCGATGTTGGAAGGACCAGATGACCTTCCGGTAGTGGGGAGGAATAATGGTAAGCAGCACGATGTCTTCTTTGCAATTCTATCCGTGTTGGAAGGACCACCTAATACTTGTGACGAGTGTCGGAAGTGTGGAACCCTATGTATTAGGGCACACTTCGAAGCCAACTATGCGATCTTATCCGGGTTGGAAGGACCATCAACTGCTTGTGACGGGTGTCGGAGGTGACGCCGCGGCACAGTGGCGCGTGAGTAGAAAGCGCATGCGCAGCTGTAATTAACCCAGGCACGACTGCGCGGGCATTGATTTCGGCGATGAGTACTGGAGGGAAAAAAACATGTGTTTTATTTTTAATAAAAAAGGCAGCATAATTATAAAATTTAATAAAAAATCAGATTCGAGAATCATTGGATATTGGGTCCATTCTGTCAATGATCATGTAGTGAAACTCGAAATAGACAGGGATCAAGACAAAACTCTATTATATGAACCACGATCAACGATCTTATTTAAAAAAATAGGCTTCTACTAATTTTATTTATTATTTATTTATTATTATTATTAGGCATAAAAGCCAAAATGTAATACGAGTATATGTTGTCCTTACAAAACCTGTTCTTTGGCATTAACCATAATTAAAAGTTGTCTTTTCTAATTAAGCTGTAATAAAGGTTTTCATTCTTCGTAATTTAATGGGTAATTACATTCGTTATCTTAAATAGCAATTATTTGATGGTTCTGTAATTCTTATTATTTAAACATTACTGAAGGTCACGAAAGGTGTTTTGGTATCATACATGAACAAGTATCTTCTGAAGTAAAATTTTCGCAAAATTTTAGTTATTATTTAATTATTTATATTCTGATTTTAACTACAATTAATGTGAGGCGCACCTATCGGTGACTATCTAAGACTATCGTCTTTATTGGTTTTTAGTTATTATTAGTCAGAGGTACAAATTAGCTAAATGTGTGTCCCCCGACTAATCCTTAAGTTAAGAAATGTAAAATAATTTATACATTTATAAGTAAATAGTTGTTTATTTTCTGAAAATTCAAACTTAAGCTAACTTTAACAAAGTTTTTTTTGATAAGTAATGGTCATTATGAATTTTGCGAAAACAAATCATAGCAAATTAAATCTTTCTCATATGTTTATGCAGACGGTACCAGTAGTTACGAATGTTTCTAAACGTAATATTTTACTATCAAATTCACACGATCGTATCGGAACATCTGTCACGACCTTCTACATACGCAACTTGTTTGGGTCGGGCCAAGAAGTTGGCGGATCGAAGAAGTGCGGTTGAGATACTGAGTAAATGAGTTGAAGTTGGCGAGTGGAAGACATTCGGTTGAGTTTCTGAGTGAGTTCGCACCTATAGTTGTAAAAAACCCGTTAGCTACCGTTAAATAACCAAATTTTTGGTTAGCTACCGATAAAATGCAGTTGTTAACGGTTAGTTATCTGACAGTGACAGCTAAAAAGGGTATAGTTTTTTTCCTTTGTGAAGAGAAAATCGATGTTCAAAAGATAAATAAAATTCATTTTAGATGTTATCCTACTACCTAATCCTACTAAGATTATAAATGCGAAAGTTTGTAAGAATAGATGGATGGATAGATGTCTGTTACTCTTTCACGCAAATACTACGAAACGTAAATGTTAAATTATATGTCGCTTTGATTTATAATTGCGTCTAATATACAATCTATTACTATTATTATTATACAAACACTTATTTACATCTAGCGGAATCTAGTGGAATTTAACCGTAAAATGCATAAAATGCGGGTTATTAACCGTTTCTAACGAAAAATGCATATTTACCCGCACGGTTAAAATCGTTAATAACCGGCGTCGCATCTATAGTTCGCACACAGAAATGATCATAAATGACTGGACGGAGATATATTTGCGGGGTAAATACAGGTTCAAAAAACAGAGATGTTGTGATTTAATGTAAAAGTTTAAGGTTGCCGTGGTTTATATACCTACGGTCGCCCGCGACTTCGTCCCCGCGGATTTCAGTTTCCACACACACTAAGTGTTAAATGTATGATGCACAAAGCCTTCCTCGGCAAATGGACTATCCGACACAATTTTTTTTTCAATTTGAAGTTGGCGAGTGGAAGACATTCGGTTGAGTTTCTGAGTGAGTTCTCAGACAGAAATGATCAAATCAAATCAAATCGAATCAAAATATTCTGTATTCAATTGGGCTCGGATCGGATTTTATGCGTGATTCGATGCCTAGTAAAAGGGATTGGAACTCGCAACTCTTGGTTTTCAAGTCAGTCACTCTGACACTAACAAACTTGCAAGGTATGTCAAGCAATACAAAATTGTTAAGCAATAAAAATTGACAAAATCAGGTATTGTTAGACCAGCTGAACTAAACCGTATAGTGTTTAGGTGAATGAAAAATTACATATAAGCTAGTGTAACGCCTCGATGAACAAGCGGCTCAAGGTCCTGTGTTCGATTTCTGTGTCGGGCAAATTTTTTGTCGATTTTGTGAACACAGGGATTTGAGATCATCAACCCGTATTTGGCAAGCGTGGTGATGAGGCCAAAACCCATCTTTTTAACGAAAACATGATTTCAAATGATGGAGGCTTTTGCCCGACAGTGGGACATAAAAAGGGGATTTAAGCTAGTGTCGCGAACATATGACAATTTGTAATAAGTTTCGTTGAAGGTCATAGTACATTTTCCGCTTTGCCCAGATCTCGTGGCCCGCCACAGCCCATCGTTGCACCTCACACGCCTCACATATTTAACGTGCTCATTATTTTTTGTACAGCCCCGCGTATAACGCTAACTGTACTTTCATTTCGGAGATTGATTATTAAACATTTTGTCTGTGGCTAATTACACGCTCGGTTTAATTGAGTAATTTATGGTAAGGTCTAACGCTTGTAATTTTTTCGCCGATCGCCAGTAATCAATAGTTTGGATCCTCTGAAATGTGTGGCTAAATGACTAGACGGAGATATATTTGCGGGGTAAATATATGTTCAAAGAAACAGAGTGAAATGTAAAAGTTTGGTGTTGACGTGGTTCGTAAGTATACGCGTCTGTGCAAAAATATATTTATTGTAATTACTAGCGGTCGCCCGCGACTTCGTCCCCGTGGATTTCAGTTTCGGCACACACAAAGTGTTATATGTATGATACCATAAAGCCTTCCTCGGCAAATTGACTATCCACCACAATTTTTTTTTCAATTCGAACCAGTAGTTTCTGAAATTAGCGCGTTTAAAGAAACAGACTTTTGAGCTTTATTATGTTAGTATAAATATCCCGTTATATTTAGGCACCTTCTATTAAAATGAGTACCTAATTATGAGATCATAATTGTAATATAATACATGGGCATAAAAACTGCCACCTAAGCCAAGAAATTGTCATTCTTTTTTACACACTACACTTTGTCCATTTGTGTTTTTTTCCAAAATAAAAAAAAATCTTTTTAATTAAACGTTATTTCTTATTCATGTAAACAATCTTAATGAATAAATCAAGTAACATTTTTCTTTTTATAGGTATTTCCATTTAATATAATTTGTTAAAGAAGGTGACTTCTTCATGGTTTGTTTATGTCAATAAAGTAAATTATATCTGTCAAGTTGACCGTGAAATTAGTCATATGCAGAAAGCGAAAGTAAAACATTTACAATAATAATTATAACGACGCATGAACAATAATGAACATTGTGCCGCAGTTAAAGTAAACGCTACTTAGTGAACCACAGTAGAGTTAGGATTGAGAATGTTATGTTCGTCTTAATTTTAAAAAGTCAAAATAAAAAAAAAACTTAGTTACGATCTTTTATTTGCTCTAACACACCAAGTAAAAGTTCAGTTGGGGAGGGTAGGATGGGGTTTTTTAAGGCAGGCAATGCATCTGTGACCCTTGTATGGTTGTTGATGTTCATGGGCAGCGGTGATCACATAAAATTAGGTGATCATCACTAACATATAAAGAAAAAAAAGGAGTAAATACATTCGAAAGCTGCACACTAGTATAATATTTATTTGATGACTTTGACACAACCAATGTCAGAGTCAAAATAGTCAAAAGTCTTTTTAATAATATGTAGTAGAATTGTAGAATCGCAAACTGCTACATTCGGACCATAAACATGAGATTGTTATTCTAAAAATCTATAAAATAGATCACTTCTATTATTTCTGATACACTAAATTATCAGTTACTTCTTAAAATATTAGATTACTGACATAATTTATTTATACTATGACCTGACAGTGCCCGTAATTGTTATAGTTATTATGTCGGAACGGGTGAAAGTTCTTCGTTAAGCGATATCATATGACAAAAGTAATATATTCACCACTAAGGAACTTAATAATTGATTCCGAGGCAGTTTAAATATTGTCCCGTATTAAAGAAATGAACTGTGGTAAGATAATGTTAATTGATATTGTCATGCTTTTCAATTATAGAAAGGAATAAGTAAAGTATTTTAAACGTTGTAATTGATTGTTTAAGTACTGATTGATTCGTCTGTTACCTTTTTACGCTGATAAAATTTGATAAGTATTTCCTAGTTTTAGAACCCTTTCTAAGACTTTACAAAAGAAAGGAACGAATCTATCAACTCTTACAACGATAAGTTAAATGATGTCTCTAAGGTCAACACTTATAAAAGTGAAGACTAAAATATAAACTCATAGGTACCTAAAATAATAATGAATTACGAATACATAAAACAAAAATATACCACATCCGCACTTCCATATTCTGCGAGTTAACCCTTAAATGCGACGTTACATTTTAATAAAATTCTTCAGCAAACATTAATGAAGTCGAGCCCAAACAAGCCGGCATTGTGAGCGCACGTCGCGCCATTATGATTCTAACCGAGATAATGCACGGGAAATGACGGCAAAAGAAATTTAATTCGCAACGATGAAAGGGTTATATGGGGTCGGCTTTGATAAATAAAGCCGGGAGACCCCGGGGATATTACGTGCCCCTTTTTTGCTCCACATATTGATATTAATGCTTGTGAAATTTTGTCAAAATTGCCCTCGGAGTTTGTGTTTTAGAGACAATTGCACTTGTTTGCTTTTTGCCCGGTCGGTGAACGGTGACGTGCAGTTTAAATTAATTATGTTTTGTCCCCTTTTGGGGAAAATAATGCAAGACAACAATTGGCCATGAGTGGTAATTTTTGTGTGGTATCAGATTCGACCAGGTACATACTTACTTTTATGTATATTACAACAATATCCCAAATGTTGTTTGTGATTCGAGATGTAGCCTAAGAGGATGTTTAGCTTGGCGATATTATGTCTGATCAAAGAAAACTTAAGTGTGTGGGGTAAAACTGTAGTGTTTATAAGGATAGGTAGGACATAAGGATTTTAAAATTAATTAATTTCCTTAATTTGTCGTAATGGTTCAATAGATTTATATCTATTTCGGAGCATGATAGGTTTCACATTTAACTTTTTACTTTTTTATTTTAAGCAGGTAAGTACGCCACTATTTGTTACGACTCATTTCCTACACATCCAAACATACATAAATAATCAACACCACCTACATACACCATACCACATTTCCGCAACGTCGTAACCGACCAAACCCCATATTTAAACTCAACATTTTAACTCTTCAGGCATTCGGTAAACGCGATACCTACCGTCCCCTAATCCCCGTACACTCAAGCCGTATCGCTTATTAAATTAATAAAATCCCCACATGCTTTTAGAGATAACGTTCCGTCCCAAAAGTCGGCGAACTCTAAACATGTCTGCGTCGGATACTTCATTAATATTTCGCTGCGAGCTGCGTTAATTAACCGGTCGTAGAGTCGCAGGCGGTTTAGGGTTAAAAATGTTTTTGGGCGGTAAACATTTGACGTTACGCAATTCTGTTGAGATTTTCAATTTTGCAGTTCATATAAAATATGCACCTACAAGTTGTATTTTACAAAAACACTAAAATAGGTCCACTTATTCAGAAAACTACAATGATAACGAGTAAAATTACTAGTGCTATGGCTAGAGCAAGTTTAAGAAGCTTGAAAGAATTTATACAGGAGGACAACAATGTTTCTACGCATTTAAATTTCCATTTTTTTCAATCGCATGTTGGTTCCATTATAAAATATTCAATACATTCTAGGAAAAATAAGTAGGTAGTTACATGGTTTGGTAGTCGATATAATAATCTATCCTTACTTAATTGTTGTGTCTGTGGTTAATAAACTTTTTTCATCCTTTCTTTCCCGTTTCCTACTTATTGAAATCTCCGCCTTAAGATAAGTGTCATTTAATTAAAAATTAAGATCGCAAAGTAGAAGTGGGAATGTAAGCAAACGGCGGAATTTGCAGAGCCATTAGAGCTCGCGAGAGGCTCCGCAGGCAAATTAAATGGCAATCGATTTGGAGAGGCGCCCGTATTGGGGACGCGGCGGCTGTCGCGTTGCTGATGGCGGATTTGATACAATTACTTTAAAAAAAAACAATAAAAAAAAATTCAGACTAAATTTTTTTTCTTTTCATAGTCTTTAAAATCGGTGAAATTATTCACCTTTCGCTCTGAATTGACAAGTAAAAGCCCAATATTTATAAGGTTCAAAATGGCTTGACGTTTCAGGTAGGCTAGCCAAGATGCCACTTTGTCGAATTCGCCATACGCTTTCGTAGAGACTTATATGGGATACGGGATGGCAATATAAGTCGCGACGAAAGCGTATGGCGAATTCGTCAAAGTGGCATCTCGGCTACGGGCCAAGGGCTGTGTCATAATCGGACAAAGTGATACATGAACTAAACCTATACTTACATTGTAAAGCTGAAGATTTTGTTTGTTTCTTTATTTAATCTCAGGGACAGCTGGTTCGAATTGAAAAAGTGTTTTTAAACACTTTTTCAAATCACAAACCAAATGATGCGGGAGACCTTAATCTACAGTATAACACTATGTGTGCGGAAACCGAATTCCACGCGGACGGAGCCGCGAGCCGCTAGTTCATTATACATGTTATGTCCTAATCTTGGTTATCATATTTAGTATGAATGCAATTTAAAAGTCTAAAAATACTTTATTTACATTTCATCAACTCATCAATATATTAAGTGGTAACTGAAACATTTTCACAGAAAATCGACCACATGTTAGTGCAGCAATTCTGTTAAAAAAATGTATAGGTTACATTCTTATTTTATTTACTGACTAGGAACTCGAAACAACAAGTAAGTACTCCCTAATCAAAGGTTAAAAAATGTTAAATATTTTAAAAAGTTATCCAATACCAAAATACCTTAACAAGAACAACAAAAGACTAAAAGAAGGAAAAATCCTAATTAAATATGGATGCAGCGTAATGAGTTATGCAAATATTTTAGACGGTGGCTAACGATTGGGGGTGGCAGGGAGGCTTGTACCGTCGGAGAAATCATCTGGAATATTCCAGAGTATTCCAGAATATTCCAGGGTATTCACTTTGGGCACCTCCGCGATTCTTTAGAAATTGTTGAACGGGTTATTCGGACCGTGCCACGCTCGCGTTTTAGGGTTAAAATCGGTAGATTTGTTGCCTTTGAATGGAGTAGCTAGCGTTTTTGGTCAAATCGGATCGGTTAGTAAAAGGGTTAACAGTCTTAAACTAAATCCTGAGTTGTGAATCAGTTGGAATGTTTCAGATGTTAACTAAACTATTGCTTGAGCAAAACCTTTTTAACTTATAAATCAACTAGCGCCCGCCCGCGACTTCGTCCTAAGGATTGCAGTTAGATGCTCTACATGCATGGGATAAAACAGGAAACGTAAAAGTATTACATACTACATAAAAACCGCGTTTAGTATAGTATAGTCTAACGATAAAATTAAATAGCCTACTTATAATATTAGTAACCTACATGTAGATATTATGGTAAAATATTTGTGACCCTCGATTTGATTTGTCTGCTGCCTTTCAATTTTGGCCAATTATGTACGAAATTCAATCCTCTTATATTCCCATTTGGCCATTCATCTAAAACCAGCAGTTAGTAAACAATGCTGTCGGTACATTAATGCGACTTGCGAACAAACCCGGGATGTTAGCGAAGTCATTATCATAATGCGAGTCGCCAGTTGCGCCGCGCCTACGAAGAATAACTTTGAAGATTATGAAAAGATTTGATGTTCGTGGAAATAGAAATAAGAACATTATGTAGGACAACGTTTTACCTACCTGTAATATTCATTTTTATTGATTTATTTAAGAAAGACCAAGATTTATAAAAACTTATCTATGGTAACAAGATGGTAATTGCACAAATCACTTATAGGTCCTCACATATAGAAGTAGAATAAATATTAAAAACATTGTCCGTCAAATATAAATAGATAAGGTGATTAACAATGCCACACTTACTACTTTAACTACTTACATACTAGTATTATAGCACCACAGTAATTAATGATACATCTGCTTGCATATCCTGCCTACCTAGGAATAAGTTACTTGGTGGATTCAAAGAAGCGCCTACCTAGTAGCCAATATCCCCAATTATTTGAGTACCTATCTCATTTATTGCACTTTCTGGTAAGTTGATGTTGTAATAGACAACCAAGCTCTCAGACTTGATGAATTTTTTAAAATCATATTTTGTTATTCTCGTAATTATTGGTTTTTTATTTAAATTTTTACTCAAACTATTCAAAGTTCAGGGTTTGCCTGACAACAGAAAAAAAGTAATAAAAAAATTATCGAGTGCTGATATAGTTTCAAGCACCACTTAAAATTACAACCCTCACTACATAATGTAATCCGCATGTATTTGTGTTTGTACATACGTTAATCACCCCACAGGCGCGTATTGACAAAATGCACTTCGCTTACAAAATGGCTGACAACCCTGTCCCCGGGCGACACAGAAGCACACTAAAAACTTTAATAAAACCACTAGAAACACCTATTCGAAATTCAACCTTACCCTATTGAAATAGAACACAAGTAATGCACACAACAAAAACTTTAATAAAACCATCTCCGAATAACTATTCCAAAATCAACCTTACCCCCTTATCATAAAGCACACGTGACAAACAAATCACACAATGCGTTAAAAGCTTTAGGATGATAGTGTCAAGCGAATATGATCCTTTTGTAATTGTGATAAGGTGTTAGTGGCAGGGGTAGTATAGTGCAGAATCATACGCGCCCTGCGTATTGACAGTGCGATTAGAGAGGATTACAGTGCGGGCGTTATGTCGTCATCGGGACGGTTGTATGCAAATAGAGACGTTGAACAATAAAAATTAAAACTGAATTAATTAAATTACGCAATAACTTACACATACCTCTAGTTAAATAACAGCACCTATAATATGGGTTTAATTTTGTAAATTCTGTATCGAATCACTACAGCATTGCGGCAGCTTAATTTCGATATCTAAATGGTAGAAGATTCATGGTATGGCTAACTTATTTTTACTTATTATGTTTTCTATAAAACATAATTTCAGTGACATCTACTGCTTTGGCTTTAGGTATAAACCTTTAGATATACGAGTATAACAAGACACACTTTCAAACATACCTATTAAAGTAAAAATCAGTACCTACTTGTTAACAATTCCATGGTTTCTATCAAAAGCAAAGTATCGTATTTTTTTTCATAGAAAATTATCTTTCAGCTAGTGATAAAACTTCATTAACTAAGAATGGTGACTATTGCTTTAGACGTGCTAAAATACTTTCCTTCTTCAATTTAACCTGTTAACTGTCCCATACAATCAGCCAAATTCAACAAACTACCAAATTCCAATTTTAATTTCAAGAAATAATCATTAAAATAAAACAAAATCATTGCTCGCTCCCGTATAACCTATTCCCTGATGACATGACGCTCGCAGATTTGATTTCATCCCGTCATCGCCCGTCGGGAACCGGCGACCGTGCTGTTTGCATCCCCCATGCCATGGGGTAGGGGATTCAATTATACCATTTTTATAATTGGAACTATCGGATCAGTTGTCTAGTTTGTCCTTTTTGGTTGGGTGCTGGCCAAATGTTGTAGGTATTTGAAAAGGAATAAAAATTGCAATAAAATGATTACACATATTTCTAAAAGATTTGCATGTTATAAAAAAACGGTAACTTAATACCTTCGAAAGAAAACGTACTGTAAACATTTAGCTTCAGTGATTGAGAAAGCATTGGTAAATGTTAAAAGTAGTTTAATAGAACTTTATCATACACGTAATGTTAGGATAAGGTATAAGTATGTGTAAAGTATCAGCCTATTAATGTCCCACTGCAGGGCAAAGGCCTTGATCATTTGAAACCATGGTTTCCGTAATACAGAGGTTTTGGCTTAATCACCACGTTTGCCAAATGCAGATTGGTCATCACAAACTCGGGCGGTGATCGGAACAACTGACACACATTTGCCTGAGCATGGAATCGAACCCAGGACCTCGATCCACGGCCGTAATATACCTCTAGACCATCATGGTGTTACTATGCGTATAATGTATAATAGATGATGATAAGATGGATTATTTTAAGTAAGATTTATATTTTTCATTCCAAAGAAGGAGGTTTTCTTTGACAGTTTTTTACTTCCGTAACGCAGTAATATATCGGACTTTGAAATCTATTAAGGAACCTGGCAAGAAAATACACGTATTTTTAGATGATCATTTCAGTTAGATCAGATCAAACAGATTCAGTCTGCCTAGATATTTTTAGGCCAAACACAAGCATTGCTATAATCATCCAATCCGCGCGTATTTCATCAATTTTATAGGTTTAGGTGGCTTCACGACAATGCGCACAGATCTGTCATAGAGTAGAAATAAACAGAAAAAAAAACCCTACAAATTATTAGAAGAATTATCTTAAAATAGTCAATCAAATTATTAGGAGAATGATTTCTTTAATAGCCAATAGAAATTAACACAAACAGGGTTAATTAACGCAACCCACAGACAACAGGACTTTCTGTGAAATATTCTTCTTCTTGATAAATTACCATACTAGAAGTAACTGTTTGGTATTTTTAGGGAAATAATATTGACATTTACAGGGGACAAGTGAGACCCACATCTTTCCACTGTATTGCTTCAGAAAGAATAATTTTATTCAATCTACATAAACCAACAAAATCATTATCAATTCAACATTTCAACATTTTCAACTGTTTTATTATAAAAATATGGAGGCATTGCATTAGTGCACCTGATTTATTGTTTAGTTAGTATTTTTGGTTTTTATAATGTTGTAAATTTATTAGCTTAATCTCTTACACCTGAAAATATATAATTTTAAACGTAATGTAGTTGACATTCTGTTACTTCTCATTCAACGTGATAGTTTCCTGTTCGCTCCACATTCCCCTTATAAACCGGCGATCTGCATAAAATACTCTGACATGTCAATAGACTGTGTTCTTTGGACGATTCACAAGAAACGTCACTCACAAAGGATTTCCAACCTTATGGAAATGCCATTAGGGTGTAAATTGATTGAGACTATCGCAGAATGCTTTGACATGTCAATAGACTTGTGTTCTTTGGACGGTTCACAAGAAAACCTTCTCGCAATGGAATTTGGACGTTCTGTGATTCTAGTTAGGGTGTAAAATAGATTGGTACTATCGCAGGCATTCGGCTAAATCTAGGATCACTAAACGTGATCGCGAGTTTGAGACCCGCCTTCGGTGTGATGTGTTGAGAGCTGTTGTAAAGGTGTGACTATCAATGTTTTAGTGTGATTTATCAACATAAATTTTTGATTTACTTACTTACTTATAGTATACTATAAAGGGGCCTCTATTCTAGCTTGTATGGAATTATCAACTCAATATCATGTCCTAGGTCGTAAGCACCTCAGTGGATTAGTGCGTGTGTCCGCTAGTGCTAGCCGGCGCCGATGCGTGACGTCACAGACGGGCTCATTTTATGTACTTACTTGTTTTTGCCCCCGGCTTTGTCCGTGTTTTTTTTTTTTTTTATGGCAGAGGCGGCAAACGAGCTGGCGGTTCGCCTGATGGTAAGCAATCACCGCCGCCCATGGACATCCGCGACACCAGAGGTATCGTTGATGCGTTGCCGGCCTTTCAAAAGAGAATACGCTCGTTTCTTGAAGGTCCTCATGTCGTAGCAGTCAGGAAATACTGCAGCAGTGAGATTGTTCCACAAAACTGTCGTTCGAGGCAAAAAGTTTCGGGAAAAACGCACAGTGGAGGACCGCCATCCATCAAGATGGTGAGGATGGAATTTGAGTCGATTGCGTGTAGTTCGATGTAAGAACTCAGCTGCTGGCAGTAACGCAAACAGCTCAGCGGAACACTCCCCGTTATAAATGCGGTACAAAATACAGAGGGACGCAACGTCCCGCCGCAAGGCCAAAGGGTCCAGTTGACTTGCGAGAGCTGAATCGCCAACAATACGAGCTGCCCTACGTTGGATACGGTCAAATGGAAGAAGTTGGTACTGTGGTGCAACTGCCCAAAGGTGAGAGCAGTATTCTATATGAGGCGTGTTATTAAGATTTGCAACCTTATTTCAAAAACTGAAAATCAGTGTGTAGTACACTACACAAAGATGTTGATGTGTTTGTTTTTTTGCAATATTGTGGTAAGTGTAGGTTTTTCATATACATTGTTTTCCTTCATGGATCCAACAGATTCTGTGTAAATAACAAAAAAATATGGATAATAAATAGGCACGTATGTTTATCAATATACTAAACACGCAAAACGGTGTCCTACAATACTTATTGAAACTCGTGAAGATTTGCCACCGCCCTGTAGCAAGAACTCTTATAAAAAGACATCATTATTTTAATTAGTGCATTTCGTTTTAATATGATTTGTTCCTCGGAGGAAAAATTCATTACTTTTAACATATTCTAGTTTCGTATACCAATTGTTACTCTCATCACATGATATCATTTCACAACGTAAAGGAACCTTACCCACAAATGTACGAAGGGTATTTCCACCGATCTGCTGACCCTGCAGGGTGGTAAACAAAGGCACATAATTGGCAAATAAGGGGTTCGAGTCCCAGGGGACGGATGAGCCCTTAATGACATCTTATAATTGTATACAATTATTACTACGTGCTTTCGAAGTTTAAATATCTTTTGGGTGTTGTTTGGTATCTTCTACATGATGTTATGTAGCATTAACTTAACGCAGACATAGACAATTCTATGTATAAATAACGCCCATTAAAATAATTTTAAATCGAACACTTTTATGAAGGTAATGTACCTATATTACCAAATGTATTTATTTTATGAAACGAGAATTTCACCTACGACTTTTGCAATAGCAGACGTTTCTAAAACCAGAAGTACATCTCGTACATCAACCTAAGATCACAATGCAAGACCATATGGTCGTGTCAATTAATTTTAAACTCAATTGTAAGACTTGAAAATAAAAATATAGGCCCAAAAATCCTTACACCATTAGATCAACAAGGCACCTAAAGGTACGAATAATTTCTACCGATACCTATTGACAATTGAATTTGAATCGCAAAGTTCGATATTCCATCAACTTCGCGATCGCAAGCTTACCTTCATACATACGCACAATACACGTATGTATGTATGTAAATACGACCCCAAAACATCAATAAAAATATCGGTCCCACCATTTTAATCAGGGCGCCCCTGTAATGAAATCTGGCGGCCATTAGAGGATTAAAAATAATAACTAGGACCGAGGGGTGACCGTGGCTGGTCTAATGAGTTATTGATTGGACCGGGTCAAAAATGACGATCACTATAGGGTCCTGATAGGAATTGCTCGGTAGATGAGTACATCTTTTGTATTGGTTATTGTTAGAAACAAGGATTTTTTATTATTAATACGAAATTATTTAGTTTTCCGATAAGAATATTAATAATTTGCCAATTTAATTATTACTAGTGTTTTTCGCGCGGCTTTGCCCGTGTTATCAAGATTCGAGTCTCGAGCGAGCGAATTGACGTATAAATCAAAGTTAATGGCAATTGGGACTGTGCAAATATTACTTTGTTTGCTGCGTATGGCAATTTAAAATGTCAGTCTCATTCATATACCCACTCGTTGTAAGATTTATTCCTTAATCCTTTTTAGGAATTCTAAGCAGATGTTTCAAATTTGTTTTTATTTTCTAATAACTTTAGAAGCATAGGTGGTCCCCACTAACTCACCTTAGCAGCTCTGTACCGTCAACATTATTATTTTTAATGCGCAATAAACCGATATTTTACGTCCACACATTACGAGCGTATTGTTATTCTAAAACCTGCGCACACCACTAATCTGTAAAGTCTAAGTCAAACATCCGAAGGTGGTCCGACTAGATGACCACTACTGTATCCAAACAACATTAGGCCGCCATCTTGAATAAAAAATAAAACGCACTAACTCGTGTTCCAGGGCTGTGAACTTATGACATTTTAAAAATAGAACTTGGTATGAAACCAAATACGATAATGGCGTAAGTTCTACTTTTGAACTTGTGAGGAAGGACGTTCTAAGTTTGAAATTCGAAAAGTTTTAAAGGAGTGTACACACGGTCGGCACCGCAAAGGCGACTTGTGTGTCAGAGTGATTAGGAGGTCGGGTAGACCTCCGCAGCGTGGCGCTACGTAAGTGAAGACGTGTTTAGAATCCAATATTGGTTTTGGCTTCGACTTTGTCCTGTTCAGTGGCTTAGATTGGTTTTATTTACTATCAGTTGGTCGTTCTGGTTCCAATAGCAGTTAGAATAATAGGAGTTCAATTGAAACAATGATAATACAATAATTCAAAGTCAACATTTTTGTTTTTAAAGTTGAACATTATATTTATTTTTAATCTTGAAGATATATTCAAAAATTAGCGTGGTCACAATTTTGTTTTTTTTTAATTATCCCTCAGCAGTGTATGCGTATTCAATTGGATTAAGTTCTCGGTTTTATACTCCTCCAAAAAGTGTCTTTTTCATGGGATTTTCTAATCATTCGTTTAAAATCAACGAAACTACATAAGTAGAAGCTATTAAAACAATACAACCAACCGGACCTTACGTATTGACGTATTTATATTATATTTCACTAAAATTAATTTTCGCATCGCCGCTACAATGGATGCTCGCTGCGTCAACACTAAAACGTGCTTATGTAAGCATAACATCTCTCGGCAAACTCAAATAATAAGTAAATTATAAGCCGCCCCAAGAACGTTGATTCCCATCGGGTTCTTAAATCGCTACGTCCACAGGCAGCGCAAACATTGACCCAGCGAACTCCGGTAGCTTTTAAACAGTTTTTTCTCCCGTGCTAATAGATGTCCCGCCAGATGCCGCCGCGAACGACTGTCGTTTTTATTTTAAGTTTTTTGAATTTCGAACGCGGAGTCTTGCATTTTTTTGGTAAAAAGGTTTTGTGTCACTTTGCATGTCAGAGTGAGATATTATTTATTTGGAAACTAAAAATAATGATGTGTTTGTTTTAGTTATACCTTTGGGAGTGCAGTGCGTATTCTGGTAACAATAAGATACGACCGTTATTCAATAAATAATAACCTAACCAATTGAACTTTATTACATTTTAATATCACGAGACAGGTATAATTATACCTATTATTTTATTCTATACATATGTTTTCCCATGCAAGTTCCCATGTCCTTATGGTGATTATTCTTGCGTAGAGCATAAACCTTACATTATACTAGGCAATAGAGTGCCAACTAGACCAACAGGAAAAAACTATGCTATTCCTAGAAACTTCATGCTGTAACAAGCTGTTGTTCATCTTTACGATAGACTTTACGACTGACAATTGCACTGTGCGACAAGCCATCGTTGTAACCATAGATATAAATCGGAAGATATGCCTCGAGTCAATAAAACTGTGCCATTATTTTGTTAGACATAAGGTACGTTTTAACATGCTGTTATTGCCAGAAGAAGCGACTGTCGCTTCAAGATTTAATGCCAATTTTAGAGCAGATCAAAGTATGGCGAGGGCACATCTAACTATTTAAATCTATGGCTTTAACTTTGATTAGATCCACTGCTGCGGTCGTTACTGCAAAACATACATTCACTCTTAAAACAAAGACTGTAAGGTCTGTGTATAATATTGCAATTATCTGATAAAATAAATTAAAATCAGTTTAAAACGCCATCACGGAAAGAAACATTAAACAATAGTAGATTCTCGTCGTATGTAAATATAACTAACAATTACACCTACGGGTTATAGTTTAAATTTATAGCCCATTAAGTGTTAGCAAGCTATTATATCTTGGGATTAATTCGTCATTCTTACAGTAGACGTCGACACAGCTATTTAAAATATTAAATTGGGTCTCTTAAATTGAATCTTGTGTAACTGGCTTTATTTTAAAGAAAATGGCTGAAAGAAAACTGTTTTTTTTTTCTTTTGCTTATCTGTTCAGAACTTTATGCGACTTTCTAATTTATTTTTAACGCGTTATGGTTGAAATTATATTACAGTTATTTTGACGTTTTATTTTTAACACGACACTATTATAATTAAATGGCAGTTACATTGTATAGGACAGTTTAACATCATAACAATGATGATAACTGGATTTTTTAAATTAGTTTTCTCATAGTTATAAAAATGTATGGCGGAAACGTCGTGTACAATTTTAGTGAACGGGGTTTTTGTTTCGAAATTAATACGTTTAGGCGTGTTTTTAACAAAGTGTTGATTCATGATCTTTGTTTAGATAAGATAAGAGTGTATTATAATATGCAAGCTATTATATTGTCCAATTTGTAATACTCCATCGCAAGTCAAAAGATGGGAAAAGGTTTATTTGTTTAAACCATTGATCAAGTCTGTTATTAAACTTTTGTTCAGTAAAATATCGATAAATTCTCGCGACAAAAGAGTAAGGGCTTAATTACTGTATTTATTAAAATACGTAAGGTTACATACCTACTAATGTAAGGGAACCCGGTGACAGTTCCCCTTCAAAGGAACACTTAATTAATGACCCTACGGAAAATCATTAAAACAGCACGTGTTACTTATTACTTGGAAATAAAGTTTAATTTCACTAATATTATTTAACGGGACTAAACTCGATATTAATTATGTAGTATATGTTAAATAATATTAGTGATATAATGCGACGCGAAAGTCTAAAATCTTAAGTTTAATTTCGTATAAGAAGTACCTACCTATCTCAGAGATCATCTTACGTGAAATGACTATGTAGGTATTCAGTTCGCATGTAATCTCTCACTGTCTAGACTGAAACTTGTATTTTCGTTTAATGTTATGATTGTTCCCACTCTAAAAACAATAGCACATCGGTTAAATAACTGTTGCTTAGCGGAAAACCGATAAATAAAATAACAATTTACCTTCAACTTAAGATGTCAAAAGCAGGACCGATGTTACTCACTGTTCAAAGAAAAACCGATTCATCACAAACCCACGACAGTTTCGGAAACTCGCATACATTAAACCAACCCTTTTCTGCGTTTTTTGTACGCATTGCCACTAATAAAAAGATTGGGACCTTTTAGCACACACAACTTTAGTCCCACCCAATTGAATTTCAACTCTAATTGTTTGGAATAAGAGTGTAAGTGATGTGACTGGTTTGGTTAAGACCTCGTGAATCACTTTGACGCATAAAAGTCACGAATTAAAAAGGACAACAACAGACAAAGAAGCCATTTTGCATTATACTGTGACAGTCTTCCTTGTGATGCCGCTTTTGTAGAGCCAGGAATCTAGTAGGATTGGCAGGAACATCTTAACTTTTAATAATCTTGCCACCAATAAAGATGTCAGTAGCAACTTTTTACATGAACAATATTTTCTCGATTTTTTTATAATTTTTGGAGACATTTGAAGATTCTTTTAAGTAAAAACACGATATTTTATAACTGCCAGAAACTCAAAAAATATGTTAGCCATTTAAAAATAATATTGTGTTACACAATTTGACAAAAAATGTTTATTACAAAAACATGAAGATGAGTTAGGTTAATTTTTTTTTTAGTTAATTGGTAAGGTTTGTTTTTATTTAATCAGTTTTTATAAACTTAAATACTTACATTTTCCCATTATCTCCTCAATCTATATAGTAAACGACTTAAACAAATATTTAAAAAAAATCGAAAAACTATATTTTCGTTTAGATTATTTTCTTGTTTATCAGTTTTAATATTCTGGTCAAAACCTCTGCAACATTCATAACTCTTTCAAAAACGCATCAATACTTCTTTGTACTCGAGCAGTGTAAATTCGGCCGGCAGTGTCGCCGCGGTCGTTTTGACACTGCCCCGCTAATTGGACACTTACGCCGAGTGAGGGTTAAAGCCTTATCCGAGGGCTGAGGAGACCGGCACGGAACGGGTTAACTACTGATCTTGCCGATGATGGTGAATTATTGATTTTTAACTGGTCTAGTAGTTTCAAATGGTAAAATGATGGTTGATAGATTCGATTATCGGGTAGAAAAAAAAAGTAATCTATTTTTAAAAATAATATATTTAATAATCTATTTTTATAATGGCGTTTGTAGTTTTTAAAACTACCGTTTTTTAAATCAATAGTCATGTTTGTAAGTGTAAGAGCACACTATGCGGAAATAACGCGACCGAATTTGGGCGGCAATGCATTTTGTATACAAAGTCACGTGACGTAATTTCGGCATAGTGTGTCTGTTATCTCCCATTTAAAAGTGTGTCATATATTGAACATGGCGGAACGTAAATTCATTGGCGTAAATTTGGTCGCATTTGATAGGTCGCACAGTGTGTTTCTACACTAAGATTTAGATAGATAGTCTAGCTAGAAGAAAGAGTTTAGTTGGATAACTATCCGACAGACTAATGGGCAAACGTGATTCTGATCAACAGGCATGCGGTCAGATCGTCCCGTCTCATATCAACAAACATTACTACAATAAAAACATAAATTGTTCATGTTACTATAACGGTATAAAAAACGTCAATATGCACTGCGCTTTACAATCAATAGTAAAATAAAAATTACAGCAAAAAAAACGATTGCAGCAAAACGTTATTCAAATTTGGAACACAGTCGTTCGCGCCGAAACCATTCATACATTCGCCCGCCATTTTGTATGCAACAAAACTTCTTTGTTGTCTATGTACACAGCCCTGCACCCATGGCAATTAACCCTTTGGAAGCCCATCGCAGCCCTTTATAACCCTTTCATACAGCCTATTGTGTCAACTGTCACTCGAAGGACTGAATTAAAAAGTGGGTGTATTAATTTTTTTTTAACCCTCGTCGACATAAGTGGAGGGGCGGGAGTGGGTAATAATACGCTTGGCACGAAATGACAGCATTTTAAGCATCTTTCGAGTGGTCTATGTAGTTTGAAAGCGGTACGAGTGCCTAATTTGACTTTGAAGGCAATTGTTTTATTTGTTTTTCTCTATTGAGTCCTGTTATTATTGTGGACGCGACTTTAATTGCACTTGGTTTCAGTGTTAGGGGATTTTTGTAGACGTTATTTCTTTTATTGAGTTTAATATTCTGTGACTTGCTAATTATAATTATTGCAAGCTTTACCCATTGCTAAAGCCTGGAAGGTCGTAGGGTTGTAGTCTTAGGGTTCTGGGTTCGATTCCCAAGTCGTGCAACACTGTGTCGGTTTTACCAAACACGTCCGGGTCTGTGATCACCAATCCTCATTTGGCAAGCGTGGTGATTAAGCCAAAAACTGTCTTTGTAACGAAAACATGATTTTAAATGGTGAAGGCCTTTGTCCTGCAATGGGTCATTAATAGGCTAATAACTTAACTTTTTTTTAATAAACTCTTGTTTTTTTAATTATCTGGATAGCTAAAACTTGAAGTCAAAAGAATTATTTCTTCGCTGATATATTATTTCCACGCTAACTGTTTGTACAGTCACACCCAGTAACACCGATAATAATTTTCCTCAACACATTTTTGCATCACCATAAAAACCGTTCATTGTCTACGAACAATTTCGGGTCACGGTGGTCCATAATCATAACATGGTCTTTACGACCCATACTTACACCTCATTTGCCAGTTGTAACAGAGATGGTATACAATTGTGTTATGAGTAATTCGTGATGACGTGAGGTTGTTTTTTTGTTTGACTGTACTTGGAAGATGATTACTATTCGGTTTTGTTTTAACGATGTCTTGTATTTTTAGAATAACTGTTTGATGTGTTGTTAGGCACCTTATTGGATGGTTTCTGCAATAGTTATCAATTTTAATTGGGTTTCTTTTTTTTATTATCTTTTAAAACTAAACAAATCAAATCAAAAAGTTCTTTATTTTCGTAGGCTTTAAAGATGCACTTTTAAATCGTAAATGACTGCATTACAATAAGATTCTACCACTGACTTCGGAAAGCAGTCATCTATCGAGAAGAAGCGGCACGAAACTCTATAGATCCTACTACTATTATAAAGGCGAAAGTTTGTATGTGTGTATGTATGGATGTTTGTTACTCTTTCACGTAAAAACTACTGAATGGATTTGAATGAAACTTTACCACAATATAGCTTATACATCAGAATAACACATAGGATATTGGAAATCGAAATCCACGCGGACGGAGTCGCGGGCGGCCGCTAGTTCTGATATAGAATCGCATTTTTATATTTTTTGAGATATTCTCAATGTATGTTTCTAACTGGCAGATCATTTGTTCACTTCCAGTTGGCCTGCCAAGTGATAGATAGTGTAGTAAAAAAAACATAATATTATTCGGTCGAATTGAGAACCATCTCCTTTCTTAAAGTCGGTTAAAAATGCTTAGCCAAAAACGCCATGATTTCTCTATATAATGACTGGCGAGTCTCGTCGACAGGCCGCAGCGGTGTTATTTAATCACTGTAAATAATAATTTCAATTATGTACTGTCAGTGCAGGTTGAGATAACCCCTCTAACTCGTGGAGCGTCAGCAAATATTGTTTAAATTGTAGCATTTGTGGTATTGTATTTTCTTTTTGTAGACGATCGAGTTGCGGATTTAATTTTGTTGGTCGGAAAGAATATTCAAAATTAATTATGAGGAGATACGTTATTTAAAAACTGTTGATCCCTGGTCTGCAATAAAGTTTTTTTATGTGATAGTGAAGCGAACGAAGAACGTTTTACCTGATGGTATATAATTGTTACGGGCAACGTGATTAATCGGGAATTATGAATAAGGGCCGGCCTTTATTAATAATTCCCAAGAGCGTTGGGCAAAGTGATTAATTTATCACTTTGACCGGCCCGTATTAATAATTCCCGACGCCTCTTGGTCCATGTAATAAATCAGTGTTTGAGATGGCTTGTATTTATCACTTGGACCGGGCATTATGATAAGAAATGTTTAAGGGTCACAAAAAAAATAACCCTAACCTATTTTAGACCACCTAAGAAGCGGAAGACTAATGGATGGATATAGGTTAGGGTTATTTTTTTTTTATGACCTTTTAAAATTCCCCTAGTCACGAACATAACACATGGTAACGACTTTTCATCTTATGTAATATTTTTATCTAAATAAAAGTAGGAAGTTAATTATATCAATAATTGCTTTTTTTAAGTGTTTATTTTTAAATGTTCAATTGATGTGTCCTTTAACTTTTCATGTTAATATTGTAAGTTTAATAAGATTTAATTAGCAAAAACACTTCAAATAACCTATTTTATCACTTTGCCCAATATGGGTTGGGAATTATTCATAATGGCCGGGAAAAGTGATTAATTTCGCTATTTTTATCACATTGCCCAATTGAGTAGGGAATTATTAATACAGACCGGGAATTATTAATACGGCCCGGGCTTATCACATGGCCCGTAACATAATCACCGCTACCCATGGACTGACTGATCAACAACCGAACGGCCGCAGATGCGTTGCCTGCCAAAATAGTTACCTACGCGTGTTAGTTATTCCATTTCATTACACATCATGTTGATGTAGTAAGAAGATCCCTCTTTTTAGCGCTTACCTTACTACTGTCGCCTACTTGCCAGCCTATTGTTGAGTTTCTTCTGGCACTTCTTGTCAGCAGGACATTTACGTCGAATTGCTAGTGGGTAAAAACATATGACGTGTAAAAGCATTTCTATTTAATTTAATTGCAAAATAATCTTCTTTGACTTTGATTATGGTGGTCTGCAACAGGCTGATGCTGATGAGAAACAGCTGAATGAAGTCCTTTCTTACTTTAACATTCAGGCAATATATTTTCACTATTTTATTTTTATTTATTTCTTAAACTTAAGTACCTAAAATATATTTGAAACCACAACATTGCTGTTTTGCTGTCGCTCCAGTGTGAAGCCCGTGTCGTGTTGCGTGCGCGCGCGCTTCTACGAGTATTACGCTCTTTGTCATCCACTAAGTTCTAACCAATGTATGAAAGAGTAATAATTAATGATCAAGGATTTCTAAATTGATATATTTCTAGCAGCCGCCCGCGAATTCGTCCGCGTGGACTTCAGTTCAGATCCCTGTTTTCGCTATATAATAAATAAAAATAAATAAATTCATTGGACTAACACACCAATTGCCTAGCCCCAAACTAAGCTCGAAGCTTGTACTATGGATGCTAGGGAACGGATAGACATACTTGAATACATTTATAAACATCCATGACTCGAGTACAAATGCCGATGTTCATCACACAAACATTTGCCCCTAGCGGGATTCGAACCCGCGACCTTTGGTTTTGTAGCCAGGGTCTCTAGCCACTCGACCAACAGGCCTGTCGATATATAAGGTAGCCTTTTTTCTTAGGGTCCGAAGAATGTCTGTAAATTTCATCAAAATTGGTTGAGAGGTTTAAGCGGGAAAGCGCAACAGATAGACAGACTGACAGAAAGGTATAGTGCAGACAGATAAAGACAGAGAGACAGAGTTAGGTACTTTGGCAATCATAATATTAGTAGGGATTAGTATCTACACAAAGAGATTATTGTCAATGCATAATAACTTTGACATTATCGAAATGGATATCCAAAAGAGCAACCCAAATCCAGTGTACATAGCATAGTAGATAACACCAGTTTTTCTCTCAATGACTAAACGAGGTTAAAATTATGATATACATCTTATTCTAATTAATTTCCAACCACAATTTCCCCTCAATCTTCACAATAAATACAACTCTATATCTTTATACGAAGGTTTGAACCCTTCTAACCGCGTCACCCTCGATTTGCAAAACAAATTAACGATTCCTTGGATACGAATACCTACGGGGCATTTGGCTTGGGTGAACAATTTTATCTGTACTAGCAAAGTTCGTGGGTTTTCGTGTGCGTTTTTGGCTTAATATTAGTTACGAATTTTCAGACTCTCTTTTTAGTGCTATATATCTGTCTTTTTAAAATTCTATATCAATATCTATACTTAATATACATTATAAAGCTGAAGAGTTTGTTTGTATGTTTGTTTTAATCTCAGAAAATTATTTTTATCTTGAACAGTCCATTTGACGAGGAAATCTTGAGGCTATTGGAAATCAAAAATATACGCGGACGGAGACGCGGGCGGCCGCTCGTATTAATGTAAAATATTAAAATTCGGTAATAATTTGTGAAATGTTAAAGAATAAAATTTTATTGTTTCCTTTTAAATTTACTTATGCAATTTCGAATCCCTACATTGATATAATCTTCAAACTTTAACAATATCTTCGTCATATACACATAAATCACACAAATACATTCGAATATGCGCCCTTGTTTTGCATATCACATATGCATTAGCATGCGTACTTAACACTAATAGGTAATAGGATGAGGGATGCAATTTGCGGCGCACTCTCTTGCATAATGAATGCCTTGTTACTGCGACTGCCTATTAAGGAGTTAGTAATCCTATATACATGGAATACATAGGTTATATAGGCCTAGGTAAGACATAATACCTACTGATATACATAGATTATGTAGACTCATGTATAATGATGGAATTGTAGACGCTTGATTAAATTGGAAATCAGATTTGATTATGTAATAGGTACTAGGCTTTCGCTTGCGGCTTTGCCCGTGTGGACAACACGGCGGTTAGTCGTGTGAATATAAGTGAGGTAGCTTGGTGGAACTTCCACTCGATTGAGCCCTCGTCTGGGGAAGTAATTTTACCTTACAGAAGACCATAGTGAAGTAGCACTTTGTTCCTGTTGTGGTATGTTTCTGCTATTGGGTAAGGTCGCACGAGCTAAGTTGGGGAGGTTAAAACAATTTCAAACAAATATACAATAAAACAAAAGTCTCTTAAAAATATTAGGTTCATAAGTTCTAACCTCAGAATACAGATTCTGAGGTTCTAACCTTAGATTTATAATTAAATGAATAATTATGAAGATTATCCTGTAGCTTTCGAATTTGTAGGATTGACCCACATCATCATCATTAGGCCTCTACGTCTATGTCAGACGATTTATGGTGCAAGTCTATGAAGACCCACAAGGGATGTGATAAACATTGGTTTTTCACCACGAATCACGAAAAATACATTTTAATAGCAGCAGTAGGCGTATATCATACACCATGAACTTCAATCGCGTTGTAAGATCTATGTCTAGATTATAGTTAGGGTTACAATTACCCGAAAACATGTCATTCCGCGACCCCTGGCGGTGGGAACCCGCACCTGTGCGAAGTGATAAGGGTCGCCTTGTCTTCTAATCTTCAGTGGTTTACGACGTATTTGAGGGGTACGTGCTAGTATTTTTGAGTCTACAGCTTTGAAACTGAATAGTGAATATTTATGTTTTGAAGACTTGATGGATCACTGTCCACAACATCTCAACTTTTGCCAAAAATTAAAGTAGCATTAAACATAATGAGACAAAAATATGTGATATAGTTATACTTTTTGATAACATACGTACGTCACTTTTATGGATGTGATCTGAACTATGAACACTTGTCGTCTTAATTTTCATCGACGACCAACACTTTGTATCATAATCCTTTTCAATCCTGATCTCATGAACATAATTTATGTTCTCTCAGTTTGAATTTCATATTTTAACTGTTTTTGAATACACACACAGCATTTAAAGGTTTACACTGCATGCTTCAAAAAGTAGAGCTTATAGGGTTTCAAATATATCCTTAATTATAAAATATCCATGTTGTCAACACGTCATAAATTATTTTTATTTTTCTATACAACTGTTTTTCAATAAACACCTAATGATTTCTGCTGTCTCCCCGTTATATACTTACACAGACAAGTAGGTATTATCCCCAACTCGTCGTAGAACCCTTTGCGCAGTAAATGTAAAACGGCAGGCCGTCTCAGCATTTCGGATGACTAAATATGAATCGGTGAATAATGGGGCAGGGAAACAGGGATGACACACGGATGATGATGAAAATATAATTTGCTTGTCAATTGCAACTATGAGAAAATTTGAAAAATCAGATACTAACAATCCGGTTTCTGTGTTGGTGCACATAAGTTATAGAAAGCAGCCCATTAATGTCCATTTGTAGAGCAAAGGCCTCTATCTATACTAATATATAAAACTGAAGAGTTTGTTTGTTTGTATGTTTATTTGTTTGTTTATTTGAAAGCACTAATCTCAGGAACTACTGGACCGATTTGAAAAATATTTTTGTGTCTGATAGTCCATTTGACGAGGAAGACTTTAGTTAGGCTATTGGAAATCGAAATCCACGCGGACGGAGTCGCGGGCGGCTGCTAGTCATTTGATATGATGTAAAGATAGGTTAGGCCTTACTACCACGAGAGATAGTGATGTGTACCTAACTATGTCACGTGGTAGTAAGGTAGTAGGTATGTATACCTACGCAGTTAAATATTAGAAGCAGCAGAGTCGACTAAATCAATGTTTAATAGTCAGTAAACACAAATTAAAATGAAAATTGAAAAAGCATTGATCGGAATGTAAATAACGAATAAAAAATTGTTCGATAATGCTGTTTGTAAAGCTTACTGCACACTAACCCCTACTCAATACTGGAAACACTTTTTAAAAGTAAATAATGTCTTGAACGGTTACAATACTTTTTTAGGTTTACGCGTCTGTTATTTATGTAATAAAACAACTGAAACGCATTTAATCGCGGAATAATTTTAAACTACATAGATGTTTACAGGAAAACCCGACGTTTCGGCTGTGATATGTGAATATGTGAATAAAACTTTTCAGCAGCCACGGCTGGTGTACTTGCAAAACTTATCAAAGTTACATCAAAACTGGTTGTTTTTTATAAAATATCAGTCGTTTAAATAATCACCAACCCTGCGAGAGGGTTGTCGGGGGACCCTTGCAAACGTCTCAATTACTAGCGTTATTAATTCGGGGGGTGATTATTAATCAAGCCGTTTTGTCTGCAAACACGGGATGACGCGACGCGGAATCAACCGAGATTGCTGTGAACAATAAGAGGCTTCATTTAATTGTAGGTTGTATTTATATGTATATTTGGTCTTTGGATTTATTTTTATATACCTAATGGAATACAAATGGTTAATTTCGGCATAATTAAAAAATTATCATCAACAAAATTAAATATTCATTTCGGATTTAACATGCCAAATCCTGGATCATGGTCAAAGCGGACCCCGTATAGAAACGGGATAAACGCTAGGAAGAAGATTCGGATTTAACATCCTCATAATTTGTGGGATCAATGTCGTTCTGGTTCATTTTATTAGTGGGTTTCGGTTTCCGCACACATAGGGTTATTACCTATAGCTTAAAGCCTTCCTCGGCGAATGGACTATCTAACACAAGAAGATTTTTTCAAATTGAAAATATAGTTTTTGAGGTTAGCGCGTTAAAAAAAAAAAACAAACATACGCTTTAGCTAAACATTAGCATAGAAGTATAGATTGATTACTTGACACAAAAAGCCATAGTGACCCACATTGCCCCAAAGCTGCAGTCCCAAACTACTACACTTCAATTATTTACAGGAATATTTATGTCATATGCAATAGTTTATTTTTTATGAGTGTGCTATATTTATAGCTATATAAAAACGAACTTCTTATCTATAATGAAACACGCCTGCCTTCTTTGTTATAACACAAGAAATTTTCAAAATGCATCCTCTATTTAATCCACTTCACAAAAACCGGGAACCTTGCAAATGCCGGAGACGCCATAATTCACGAATTGCGTGTCAACGGCCTATATTATAACCCAACCACCATTCCCAGACCCCCATAGATCCAAAAAATAGTCCGTATTACTAACGCCTTAAGGGTGAAAGTATTAGTTTCAAAAGTTTTACATTAAATGGCCATGGGGTGCCATAAAGATAATAATATAGCGGTATGTTACGCCTAGTAGTGATAAGTATGGTTGATGTTACTGATTTAGTTAGAGATTTTGTGGTATAGTCGGTAGTTTTATAAACGTTCAGAAATTATATTAATTTAGGTTAGTTCTAGCGGTGTGTAGAAGTTGAACTTAGGGATGCTTGTATGAGTAAGTAAGTTTGAGATTGTGTAAGCTTCAGTGACATGCTTTTGTAGGCACACCCCGTGTTTTTATTTTTATTTAATTTATTTTTATGGAATCTATCTATAACTGTCAACGTTTAAAACCTCAAAGGAAAGGCCGCGCTAAAAAAAAGAATCACGCGGACAAAAATAGAACAGTGTTCCGGTCCCATTTTCGAATTCAACATATCAAATTGTTTCTTTTTCGTGAAAATGATTTTTCTTTCCTGAATTACCATTTCACCAACCTGGCCAATTATAAATAATTGCAGTTGCAGAACAACAAAATGTCATTTTACGTTTATAACTCGTGTAATTTCTTTGCCAAATATAAACTTTTTCTTTCTTTCTTTCAAAATATTATTATTTTTAATATAGCAACTACCTACATAACAGTCGATTACTTGAAACGCCTCTGCATTCCGAAAAGAGGTATGTATAAGTAATAAATAAATAAAATATGCATACCTACAAAGCCTCTTTAACTCAATTCGTAACTCAAAGAAATATATTTTTTCGTCAATGTCAAACATGTTTGATCCACTTATGATCGTTTATCACCTAATGATACCATTGTCGGCATTGAGCGATTGTCACGACACAATGGGAGCAAACAGAGATGTCGTGACAACGCTAGGTAAATGTTGTGACTACAAATAATGTGTGACAATTGGGCTTGTGGTGTTAGGGGCCAAAAAAAAGAGAAAAAACCATATGATATTTTACTATGATAATTTAATACTAAAAAATCAAATGTATTGGGCGCTTTGCCACATCCATTATATTTGAATGGCAATTGTTGTGAATTGTTATTATTATTTTTGTTTTCAGTCAATTAAAAATTATTACATTAGTGTAACCTTAAAACTAGACACTAACCGAAAAATAATTTAATTAATATTTTTTTTTTTGAAGAAAAAAAAAAGTGATATATTTTTGGTTAGAATTTATATAAAAAAAACAAATAAGAAAACATTGTCCATAAAATCGAAGAGTCCATAAAGTTTTATGCCACCCCGGTTTCTTAAAACCTGATCTTTTGGTACCCGACTCGAATCATACTACAGATGAATCTACTCTAATAACTGCTTACGGAGCTAAACAAGACCGGGAAACTATTTGAACTAACTTGAAGAAGCTGGATGAGCGACGGAGCGAGCTATTCTAAGTTTGGCTAAGAGACTTAATCCGACACAAACTTTATAAGACAAAACTTAAGACATAATTTAAATTATCTGCTTGTTAAAACAAGGTTTGTTTCGTTTTCGGTCCTCAAACAGAATTTTATGACAGCAGCTTCGGCTCCATTCTTACCCGAATTACTAAGTACCTAGGTTATTTTAAAGCACAAATAATAATTAAAAGATATCATAAATAAAACAAATTTTACATTCAATCTAAATGTAGGTAATTATAATTGCAAAAGAAGAGCTTCAGTAATAAATTTAATTTTCCTGTAGGTATTAAAAATCATGATCCAATATCATAAAAAAATACGGAACCCAAAGCTAATTTAACTGTAAACTTACCGAAAAATATTTTTCACGAAGCAATCGTGATAATTTTTATGTTGTTAATATTACGTAAAAATTTACAACCAAACAGCAAATGAAACCAGCTCTTACTGTTTTGTTGATAAGGTTGAAGTTGCTTTGTCGTGGTCGATTTTTGACCACAGGCCACTGTCGTCAGTTGTCACATAGTTGTGAGGGAGTCGTTATCACTGATTTCTGAAGTAATTTGTAAGGGTGGATAGACACTGTCGATTTTTGCAATTATTTTGAACATAGTTTTTAACAGAAATAGTTTTTTTTATCTGTTTAATTTTGCTTCTGAAAATCCTTTTAAATATTAATGTCAAACGACTTAAAAGTGATACTTATTAAAGTAGTATTTTACGTCGTTTTCATTATCGTCTGAAATTATTAATCTAATGTTAAACAGATATCGTATTATGAAATATGCATACTTTTTCCAAACTATTTCGTTAAGATTGAATTGACTGCTTTCTAATTGTTAAATAAACAATATTTTTTAGATCACCACGACCAGGTCGATTGGTGGTTAAATGTAATCACATAAAGTGAAAAATACACCACAATTTTATTCCAACCTGAGAAGTACTCAGAATCTAGTCAGACAATATCACATAAATAAAATTCTAAGTACCTAGTACGAGAACAAAATTATCCGTTCGCGTTCGTCCGGCCTTACATTATCACTGTCAAAGCTCTAACCATTTGTGCCGTCAGTGGACACAAAGTAGATTATGAGACATGAATGCTCTATTCACACATTTTTGTTGCCATTTATTGCCAACAATACTTTGTTACTATTGTAAGTTCTAGTGTTATCACACTTCATTGTGAGATTTTGTCAATTGAATTATATTTTTTTCTTTTTTTGTACATAAAGAGTTAATAATCTATTTCAAATAGAATGTGTCACTTTATGAAGAGTTTGTACTGTTTTTATACTATGAGGCATAATATTATGTATAAGCATAAAAGTAATATGCAGTGCTACTTTCTACTATTCGACGATAACAGTCGATTTTCGACGGTGGCGGTCGATCTTAAGATCAGCCAGATACGCGGGAAATATTATAGGTACCTAGTGCACAAGTGAGAGCGCAAGCACAGATGCACTTCTCTTCCATCACTCTCACAGTTCGATGGGACAGCAATCTGACACAACAGTACAGAGATCAGGCGCAGGACCAACGGCTTGACTTCCGGGGCACGGAGGAGCATGAGATAAAAAAAAATCGGTCACTCATCCGATTGTCTTTAGCAACCAATGCCTTACTTTAGCAATCGCAGATTAAGCGCGCTATCTACTGCGCCATCAAGCTCCTCAGGATCAGATCAGTAAGCTGTGTGTGTATGGCAAAAAGATCAAAAGACTGCTAAGGCAGGTGGCGGTTTTATGTCCATGGTCCGTGACATGAGGTGGCTCTCTTACTCATTTGCCTCCCTTACCCATTTGCCTCCGTTACCCATAGTATGCGGACCTCAGTTCAGTAGGCAAAGCCTAAAGAGGAACTCCCCTCTCACACAATAAAACAGGTAAAATAATATTCGATTCGATTCATTGGCTGATCACTCGATTGTGAACTGCATCAAAAGCGCGCGACCGCGTGCGACAGACGCGGCGACGTGGCGACCGCAGCACGTGGCGATGACCAACTGTTGCGACACAGTACGGCATGTTAGCAGTAGGTAAGTTATTGCAAAACATAATAAAAAACAACCTGTTTGAAAATAAACATCTAGATGAAAACAACCTTCATCAAAAATAAACAATCTAGTTAAAAATGTGACTATGTCGTATTGAAATAATTGTAGTCGATTGATTTTTTTTTAACTTAATTCTGATTAACGTGATCATGTATTTAAAGTAGTGTATGTGCAAGTAATGTAAACTTGTTGGTGATCAAATAAAAATAAATATGCAGAAAAATGAATGCTATAGCAGCATAAATAATGCACCAACTTCAATTTATTGAAAAAATGATGTGACCTCTTTTTTTCATATCGAAGAACACGTTTCTTTTCAGCGGATTCACATTTTATTTATTTAGAAAAGATTTTATGTCGTGAAGCCGAACATAAAAACGTTTCTCTGGATACAAACATACTATGGCCTTATCGTGAATTCACCGACCGCTAATTGCTTGCCGAAAACCGCACGGTACGTCAAATTTGCGATAATTTCCGACATTTACTCGAATTACCCGCGTAATGCCCGATATTGACCGGGTAAAGATCACGCGATAAAGTGTAAGCTTCGTGACAATAATAACCGCCATTTTGTTTTTTTTCTACAGCCATGACATGTGTCTTTTGTTCGATAAATGTTCTTTTGATACGAATTTTGTGAATTTGGGTATAACCACTTTTCATTGAGACAGTTGTTTCGAAATGTGGCTGAAGGGAAGGGAGGTTTTATTAATTTTGTTTGTGCCAGGATTGTCCTTGAAATCGTTCAGTATTTTTACCTGACTGTTGAAGATAAAAAGGTTTTTTATTATTATTTCTGATTAAGTACTTACAACATTATTGACATTTTTCGGGGTCAAAGGTCAGTGGGGTAAAAAATGTAATAATTACAATTGGATTCTTGACGTCTTTAAATAGCACAAATATCTCATTACTTAATATGTAGTAACTAGAGTCAAACTAAGAACTTTTTGTAAGCCACACACTTTTGCAAAGTCTGTCGTGTATATTTCGTCAACACAGGACATTCCGGCAACAACTCGTAAACAATATTAAACACAAGTTCCTGTACTTTAAAAATTCATTAGGGCGTTAATTAAAAACGCCCGGCTATTAGGCCGGTTCCACACTCGCGTAACGAGAAAATTGTGGCGCTTGTCGCGCGTCGCGCTCCTTGCGTGACAATTACGACACGGTGTAGGGCTGCCTTTATAGTGCACGTTTCGAATTCCAATTTCAAAAATTCTTCTTTATTTATTGAGGCTAAATAATATATTTATAATTTGAAAAAAAAAAGATTTACATATTCTGATAATTTTATAAAGAATTATCAGTTCTGTTCATAATTTATGACACTTTATTTTATTTTGATTTTTAAAGAATGTAATAATTTAAACATGAATTGAATGATTTTCTATACACATATTGGGGCATAATTTTTTTTATGTTATGTGAACCATTAACCTGAAATTATTATCTGATTAACTTAGTGCAAGCTCTACGTAATTTGAGGCTAGTTCGATATTATACAATTAGATATATCTTATTATCAAGGATATCTCTTTTAGTTTCCTTGCTTCCCCGTCTAAACACACTGTCAGCCCTGCAAGTTCGGCGTTTCCCCGGACATTTGCATAATTGAAGTGATAACAGCCGTCGCCCGCGGCGCGGTGACAATTACCGCACTTTCCGCCGTAAATGGCCGCTCTCCACTTATTTAACCACGCTTATGACAAACAAACTTTGACGTGTGGCGGTAAAAAGGTTAAATTAGGAAGGACTGACGATTTTTTTTTTTATTAATTTATGATATATATCAATCTAGCGGCAGCCCGCGACTTCGTCCCCGTGGATTTCGGTTTCCGCACACATAGTGTTTAAAGCCTTCCTCGACAAGGTACCTACTATCCAACCACAAAAACATGTTTTTTCCAATCAGATCTGTAGGTTGTTTCTGAAGAAAGCGCGTTCAAACAAACAAACAAACTAACTCTTCAGCTTTATTATTAGTATAGATTAACTTAATGATAGTTTCTGGACTGTAACTGAGATACCGCATAAAAAAACCCAGATAAAAATTTCGTTCCGTTTGGGATTCGAACTCAGGATCTCTGGCGCGGCTGCCGCCTAAAAGTGCGGCCTACTACCAACGGTGGTTAAACTTGTCATAATTGAAGTGACAACAGCCGTCGCCCGCGGCGCGGTGACAATTACCACACTTTTCGCCGTAATGGCAGCTCTCCACTTATTTGCGCTCAATTAGACACGCTTATGAAGCTTATGACAAACAAACTTTGACGTTGGCGGGAAAAGAGTTAAGTGCCGCTAGTAAGGAAATAAGTTTATGTTTGAGAATGTACCTAGGTAATATTAGGTACTTAGTGCCGCTTTTGCCGCACGCGCCGCTAGTTTGGTCCCTCCAATCCGCATTTGGCAACCGTGGTGAATAGGCCGAAACTTATCGTACGATAGCATGAAGGACAACGATGGATTAAAAGAGATGGCTTCGTGCAACTTCCACAAAAGCTTCTCGTCTGGGGACTTATCTCCACCTTACAGAAGACCACAGTGAAGTAGCACTTCGTTACTGTTGTGCTATGTTTCTGCTGGTAAGTAAGGTCGCCAGAGCTCAGTTGGGGTCTTAAAGGCAGGGAACGCACCTGCGACCATAGCTGGGCACCGTTAATAAAATAGTTAACTTCGTTAATCGTTAATCCGCTACAAAAAATGTTAGCTTCGTTAAACGTTAAAGCGTTACATTTCGGAAGAATTAACGCAAGTTAAAGTTAATCGTTAATCCGTTAACTATGTGTAAAAATGCACTTTATATCGTTGCGTTAGTGCTCTTATAAACACAATTTATATGGTACCTAATAATCACAGGTTATTAGGTACCATTGTTAGGAACAAAACAAAATACTTGTATGATTCAAATATTTAAATGTGTAAATTAATCATTGAGGTATTACTACTACGTATAGAGTGGACATCGCAAACAAATTTTTGCGTCCAATTGGAGGGATTGATATTTTTTGTTTTAAAAAATGGTCAAAAAAAGAAAATTAGACTGCAACTTTGTGGTCACAATGTGGGTAAGAAAATTTTTGTTCGTGATGTCATCTCTATACGTAGTAGTAATACCTCAATGAATTTTATCGTCGGACATAAGGTGCATATTCCCATTCATAAACATTAACATGTTGAAGTTCGAGAACTTACAGACGAGTCTGAAAGCGAGGCTCGTTTTGGTGTTAAAATGTCTTTATCCGTGGAAAACAGACGTCTTACTGAAGCGCTTGAGGGTAAAGCAGTATTGTATTTAATAAATAGACTTATAAATATTGATTCCCCGAGGAATGCAGCATCGTTGAACGAGCCTTTTGATTTCATGTCCAGCCACATTTTAACGAGACTGTACGCTTTACTCTTTAAAGAGTTGGAGCCCTTTGGTTTTTCTATAGACTGAGTGACAGAATTAAAAAAGTCTTCCACGTCATCATCGTTGTTACTCGTATTGCTCCCCTGACTCCCTTCGTCATTTAAAATGCCATGCGCCGCGCTCGCCGCACCCGGCACTGTCTAAACCTGGTTTTCGCGCCTCATCCCGCGACGCCGTGCCGTTAATAGTAGGCATTGGATTAACGATTAACGGACTTCTGCATAATTAACGGAAGTTAACATGTCCGTTAATTTTTTTCAAAGTTAACTTAAAAGTTAATCCGTTAACCAAAATGTTAACTTCGTTAATTAACGGATTAACGAGTTAATGCCCAGCTATGCCTGCGACCCTTGTGCGGTTGTTGATGTCCTGTCCATGGCAGCGGTGATCCCTTACTTCCACCTTAAAGCGCAAATGTCATAAAAGCCTTGGCCGCAGCGGTAATGTCATAAGTAAAACTAGATTTATCGATAGTATCGACAATCAACTGGAGTGATGAATATCAAACTATAAAATACGAATAGAAAACTGTATATTAAAAACCTTTTACCGATAACATCGCCGCTGCCGACAAGGCTTTTATGACATTTGCTCTTAGTGAATCGCACCTCAGCTTACTCTCCTGTTCGTCACCAATATTCAATCCAAACTCCAAACCACCGATCACGCACAACCAAACGCACCTACTACACACATATACTCAACATAGCAACCCAACCCCGTTTAATTGCAAATGTCATTACCCGTCATGCGGCGCGGTTCGCACGGCCGCGACATCGCGACAGAGGCGCCGCATTAATCAGCTGTCGCGTCGATTCGTCGCGCAAATTGCTTCATTGTCGGACGATTGCAGTCATTTTCCGCCCGCTTGCTTCGGGAAATGTCGGCCTTTTTAATGGGAAATATGGGAATTAATTATTGTTATTTTATAGTATCAGGGTGCGAAATAGGGATTTTGACATATAGGTATGTCAAAGAAGATTTGACATAAAAGATGACGCTTTTTAGTAAATAATGTATTGGTTTGTTTTCTTTTATATGTTCAATTAGGATTTTTAATAAATTAACATAATATTGTTAATTTCTCAGTTGACTCAAAAGTTATGACGTATTAGTGTGCTATTCCCATACAAACTAAATAGTTCGGAATCGTTTTGACACTTATAAAAGTAAGTTAAATGACTGGTAGAGTCAACATTGGGGATGTTTAGTTTAGTGGGTGGGCTAAAGAGTTTTGGGTTCTATAATATTTTTAAACAATTAAACAAACACTCATAAAATTATTCATGTGTTTACATGTTTCACAAGGCTCCTTGTTTGCTTATTGAGGAAGCATGTTAATACCAAAGACTTCCGAGTATTCTAAAATATTAGAAACATGATACTGCCGACCGATAAATGAACGCAGCTTCTATCCAATTTGAAAGAACACAGCGCTTCCAACCGAGACAACGTTACGAAATAACAATCGGACAATTACAAAACGGTTGAACAAAACGCAACTTACAATGCCCGCGAAGCAGAAGCGACAAAACGCAACACGTTTATCATCTTACCATCAAGAAGGTCGCAACCTCAACGCTTGTTCTTCAGCCATTGTTGTGACCGCGCTCCGTAGCGGAGGCCGTCAAAACAACTAAACTCAACAACAAATCCCAACTCTATTTTCATAACAATTTAAGTTTATAATTAATCGAACTTATAATCCTATTGGAGACGCAACCTTGGCGTCCGCTTGTAGCATTTTGAATTTAGAACGCTCTGCTACAAAGGTTCGATTTGAAATGAATTCGAATAACAAAAGAGTTAAATGGTGATACAGACGAAAATTAACTTTATTAGTGAAGTTTAAGGTAGGAAGTTAACTTGACAGGTTTTGTTAAAAGAAAATCATCAAGGTCCAAGATGGTATCTTCGGCTGTTAGTGAAGACGCTATAAATTAGTCAGATATTGAATTCAATTATTAAGTGGGCACGTTTGGAAGGGTTTTTATCTGATCGTGTTAAGTTTGGAAACTGGATGTGACGACACGAGGACGTGATGAAATTAATAAAACGTAAAAACAAGGCGTGAGATCGTTAATCAAATGTGGGCTGGAAGTTTGACTTTTCATTCAGAAATATTTTCCCATGCGGGAATGTTCATACATAATAAACACGGAGATAAACAAAATGTTCCATTGAGAGGCTTTTTCTATTGAGATATAATAAGCATGGCTCATGTACCTACATAAGTCATAATGTACTTAATTATAAAGTAAGTACTTTAAATTTTCCGCCTCGCGTCTCGAGGTTCTAGTGGTACCTACCTATAAGTAACGGGTCGTGATCTCGAGGTCCTAGATTCGATTCCCGGTTTGTGTTGGTTTTCCTGAATATACCTTGGGCTTGTGATGTGACCCGCATTTGGGAAGCGTGGTGATAAAGCCATAACTTTTCTTGGTAACGAAAATCGAATTCAAACGATGGAGGCCTTTACCCACAGGGCAAACCCTGTGATAAATTAATAAATTGATACGTAGATTCGGTACTTTTCGCATTAAAAAGATACCACATACAAATGTGACTTATTGAATTACTAACTTGATTTTAAATTAATTTACTCCGTTAATTACTCAAGATCCACTTGAGCGAGTTCAAAGACACAATTTCACTGATTCCTTTTTTGAAATTCCGCTCTTAATCCTCTTCGAAAGTACACGTCAGTACCTCAGGGGGTGGTGCCCCACCGCGTATTCTGCGAACCTCTGATTGCGTCATGTCGGTACTGGCAGGAAATAAGACGACGCCGTTGACAGTTGCCGGAAAGACAGTAATCATCGAATCGGTTTGAATCGGTCGCGATTCGAGATACGTCGAGATTGCTGGCCGGTTTTGTTTCTGGCTGTTTCGAATTTAGAATTTTGTTTTTTTTCTTTTTCGTTTGACGGTGGTTAAGGAGTTTTACTTAAATTTAAATCAATCTTTAATTTATATCAATCGTAATGTACATTTATTAATATTTATTAAGTGCAAATAAATATCTGCACTGATCAATTATTATTAATCATTTCGTAATGCACATTTATTACTTAATATTAACTACGTGCAAATTAATCTCTGTAGTGACATATGGTTTTTTATGATTATTATTATAGATGTTTGTTTTTTTACACTTAATTGAAATTGAAATAAAAATATGCTTCAGAAAATAATGTAATGTTCACGACATCCCGCGTCCTCATGATCTCAAAGACCACCAAAGCTAACGCCACAATAGAAACATTATTTATAACCTCAACATATCTCCAAGCTGTATTCAAACGATCTAGCCTCGGCTACTATTGCTAATTGTTCCACCCAACATCCATCATACGGCGTCATTAGAGCCACCCCGTAACACAGGAGGCTTCGCCCACAACCGCCTGTGGCCGAAACAAGCGCATAATTACCAAGATCATATTTACGAATGTAAATGCGTCCGACTGTCCTACCATAAATCATGTTGCGGTCATCTGCCGCCTCCAGCAACCAGAATCCAATGACCCTTTGAATTTCTAAGTAACACCCCTAACTAGTATTAAAAATGTACTAGAGTGAAGGGCGGGGTATATCTTTTTAAGCTGGTCGAAATTCAAATGCGTAAGAATACGCCCAGTATAACTTGACCCGTCAAAGGCTCAGCAATATCTCTCATTCGGTTAATATTTGTATGAACAGTGCGGGAGGAGGGAGGTCAAGTTTGAGTGAGCGTCAAATGTGTATCAACGGTCGTATGCGTTCGTTTTTTAAATCGCAGCCTGACAGATGCACGTTGTGTTGCAATGTGCGACTGGCGTATAAGCTTCGCAGTCGGATTTGTTTGTAAGAATAATATAAGCCCTTTCATGCCTCTTAAATTTTACGAAAACACCCAGAATTTGTATATTTCTCGCACATTATCAGCATGTAAAAGGATCATTTTACTTAAAATACTTAACCTTCTCGGACATCAATTAACACACAGCTGTGACAGTTGCACTTAGACACTGATATTAGTACTAACCTTAATATTAAAGGTAGTACCTATAGAAACCTATTTAGTTTTACTCTTTTATTAGGTGAAAACCATCTATAACAGATGTATGTGATAAACAAATCCATTTATTATAAATACTAAACGCAAATCGTTTTCCATCAGGCCAAACAATAATTTTACACCGTAAAAAGAACATCAATAATGGAACCAATTTAAACCCATATTGTTTGTCAAAAATTCGATTATGTCCGGTCGGGGACAAAACGTGGTAAAAAACTGACAAAGACTGCATGGATAGGAACGCATCCTTTGATCGAATGAGGATGTTGTATAACGGAACGTATAAAACATTCGATCCTTTAATTATAAAACTTTTTTTAGCGTTCCATGATTAAAATCGGCCAGTTGTGTGTGTGGATTTATCAGTTTAGTTCCGTGCGCCAATTGACAAAAAAAGATTTATTCATTTTAAATATTCACCGGAATATTTTTTTATGTAGGTAAAATTTGAATTAGAATGACAGAAACTTCACTTAATCCTGTCTTTAAGCCTCTTTTAATACTGCAGCGATTATTCTGTCATCTTATCTATGATTCTATTTTGACTATAGTTATTCTGTCAGTTAAAAAAATTGCTGTGATTATAATATTGTTTAACTTTAAAATCTCAATATTTGACCATATCGAATCATTTAAGAAATACGAAAAAACTAATTTTTATTTCAGCGATCCATGATTAAGACTACCTAGTACCTACACACTTTACCAAGAAACTTGTAAAAAGCTGTGCGTCAAAAAATCTTCGGGATCTATATTCGGGATGGTTCACAACACCACCATTCCGTGTTAGCAGAACCCTCCTATTTTCCCGCGATGAACAAGGCGTGACATTTGAAATTTTCGGTGTTGTCAGCACACAAAAAAGGGAAACAAAAATGGTGGAATAGTGTTGTCGGTGTGATATTAATGCGTCTAACGGCCCCATTGTGGGTCGCGTCATCGCCAGATAATGATATTGGAGCAAAAAGGATTGTTATTAAATTTCGAGCCCCTTTTTGTTAACTAAAGTTCCGTTACGAAGGAGTCTTTTGTCGCTAATGTGTGAATAGTAAAACTGTTCATCATGGATCATGAGATGTTGGAAATTGAATATTGGAGTTATTTTAATAGTTTCCGCGCAAAATGGCAGCAGGTTTGAGACTATAAAGTTGGGATGTGTATTTGAAAGGATCCAAGAATAGAATTCAAGTACCTAAGTACCTACGACTGAGAAATTTTGATGGACTGAATAAAAAATTTAAGATTTGAGCTTCTTGTTGATTCCTCTTTATAGATTTTTCTTTCCTTAGTCGGTGATATAAAGCTATGTAAAGTAAAGACGACTTTTTTTCTTCTTTCTAAGTACAAGGCACTAGCTACCTACACAGACGAGAAATACCAACCTTACAAAATGTCATAGAGCAAACCCATTACGTCAGCCATATTACCGGCCAGTACCAGTGCGCAACGCTTCATTGGGTATTTTATCGGGTCGTTACTGCTAAATATTATGATTTACGGCGCGGCCCGCTCAGGTGGCCGGCGCATCTGCTGATATTGTTAATAATAACCTATTGTTGGAGCGTGCAACTGGCGCGCGTGGAAAGCGCGCGTAACATCTTTTGACGTTTGTTTTTTTTTATTATGTGGCTGTGGGGTCATGACAATTTGAGGACGGGTGCGTTATGAATAAAAAATAATAATATTGTCATGATGAAATATGTATGTTTGGTCATTTTTATAGCTGTACTAGCGGCCGCCCGCGACTTCGTCCGCGTGGATGTCGGTTTTCATTATACGAATGTTTTTTCCCGCTAAATCCCGTTCCCGTGGGAATTTTGCAATATCCTTTTGCAACTAAGCATCAAGTTTACTAAGGGACCTGCATGCCAAATTTCAAGCGTCTAACTCAAGTAGTTTAGATTTTCCATACAAACTTCCACCCCCTCATTTCGGGGAAGTGGGGGGTTGGAATGGGTCAAAAAGTAGCCTATGTTCTGTCTCAGGGTCTAAAGATTGTCTGTACCAAATTTCATCAAAATCGGTTGCGAGGTTTAAGCGGGAAAGCGTAACAGACAGACAGACAGACAGACAGACAGACAGACAGACAGACAGACAGACAGACAGACAGACAGACAGAGTTACTTTCGCATTTATAATATTAGTTGGGATATTTAAGTAGCCATTTGGAATTATTTACTTCTGTTAAAAAGTAACAAATGATTGAACAAAGACGTAAAGCGATATTTCTTATATTAAGAATTTCAAAAAATCTATACTTACAATGGATAAACTATTTTTGAAACCACTTACCAAGATATTTTAATGAGGACCTAAGTTTGTATCAACAACAACATTTAGACATGAAAGACAAAGAACTAAGTACTTAATTTAAAAAAGGAACAACTGTCTTCTTATCACATTAACGACAAGAAAGTGTGACTTGTGCGTAACTTCCTCCACGGTCGGACAGCGCATGCGCAAGGAGTAAATTGTTAATTTGTTTTTCAATACTTGCCGCGTAATTACTATAATTCGTGAACACGCCACTTCATGGTTCATGGGGAATGCGTAGACTTAACGAAATAACAGACATAACATTTACCTACTTTTTTGTGTATTTTTGGGACTGGACGTTGCACTTTGGCTCAAAATTTATATATATCATATGATTGTGACAGTTCATTCTATTCATTTATAAAAAAAATGCAAGCGACTTTCTTGGCCCTTTCACTAAAATTATTTGTGAACACTACGTCTGAACACTTCTAATCATTCTATAGGTACCTACCTAGATACAGACTTATAGAAAACCTCATTAGAATTCAAGCAACGCGTTTTATACTTTTAGCTTACTATGTAGGTAGTGCCTATGTAAAATGTACAGTTTATGGGCGTTTCATTAAAACCACCATTTTATTGAAACAACCATTTAAGTATAATAATATATAAGAAACGAAGAATAGAAAAATAATCTTATTTCAAAGAAATAAATTCCAAGTAGCCAGTTTTTAAACGGAGGCCTGTTACTGGCCATTACACCCTTAATTAACTACTTTCTTTTTCTTCTTCTTAACCATTTACTTTAAAATTCCTAATTAAGTTAATTTATTTTTTAACCCTGTCTATGTTCTCATAGGTCTTCGGTGTCAACGCAACGAGCGTGACGGAACAACGGACAGTGCAATAAATATTAAATAGTTATTGTGACCTACGCGACACTCATTTTGAGGAAACGTGTACATAATTTACCTGTTTATTAAAATTTAGTAAGGGAGCTCCCAAAAATAACTAACACGATTTACACAAATCAACCTCGATTTTAGTTTTTGGCCATTATACATCCTACAGCGCCATTTATGATCAAAATAAGCTAACAATCGATTGATACAGCCACCCAGAAAAAGGTAACAATAATAGTTTAATAATTTTAATTTAATTTGTGTATTTATTATGGAACAGTAAATAATGCATGCAAACCAAATTCCTTTTGTAAGTAGGTACGAGAAATACACACCTTCTGTGCAGTGATGCGGTTGTGAAAATCATCTATAAAATAATACTCATTCATTCTGCTTCATTCTGTTAATAACCATACATTTTTGTAAAACTGCTTAAAGTCTAATAACCAAAACAATGAACATAAACAAAAAATCAATACCACACTGCTTCGACCTTCAAGATCGATCAAATCAAAAGATCCCTTACGATTTACGAGTATGAATGTAATTTCACGAGTCTCATCCAGGGTTTGATTCCCGGCGCTAACGTGGTTAGTTCCGCCGGGACGCCACTGTCGCGACTCCCACCGGTGGGGTTTATGGGACCAGTTTATGGGACGAATTTATGACAGAGGATGGCTGTTACACCGAAGCGAATGTTTGGCGAATCTTTATTAAGGCAAATGACCGATTGAGGTACGTCAATTGAAGTATGGTCGTGTAGTGTTGGCCTAGATGTTAGTAGATAGTAGGTGCCTACGCCATTTTTTCATGTCGGTATTGACATAAGTCTCATCCCGAGGGACTGATAGCGCTTACGCGGTGGATTTGGCGACTCCCACCGGTGGGGTTTATGGGACGAATTAATGCGATGCAGGTAGCTGTTACCCTTAAATAATATACCAAAGTATGTTGTTGTATGAATTTGTATTTATGATGAATTTATGAGACGCGAGGATGGCTGTGACACCGCAATGTATCAACGCAAATTACTGACGTAAGGTTCGTAAGTGGAAGTGTAATAGAATTATTGGTTTATGGTAACTTTAACAAGACTTGATGCGTTTGAGTGTTGACCTAGTTCAAAATGATAATTAATAGTCGTAGATAAAGTCGAAACTGACCTCCCAAAACTAGAAAAAAATTCAAGTGAGCTTTTAAAGTGGTATTTACATCTAGTGAAAATAATTAGTTTGATTAAGTTTATTACGTACTACTCTGATTACAAAATATTTGCAATAAGAAAACATACCGAATCATTTTTTTATTACAACCTATATCAATCTTTCGCTTCGGTGTGACTGACGGCCTGCGTTTCTCATCAACAAAAATTGTTAAACACAATTAAAAATAAACTTTAAGGCTAAGTTCTAAAGTTTATTTCTTCCATTACATCGCGTTCATGAGAAAGTGATTAGTCTTTCTTCGCAATGACATAAAGCATTGATTGCGCGGCTTTATATCGATGATTCAACGTTATATTGTTTCATTATGACTCTGTGAACCAATGGCAAAGTCTACTTTTAGATCATTTTAGTGTTATTCGGCAGAGATTTTAATATTTCTTAAAGGTCAGTTTTATTATAAATTCGTGAATTTTGAATAATACGGGCGTAAAGCTTTACACGATGTTAATAACTTCATCGCTCGATTATTTGGTGACAGAGAATTTATAAGGAGCCAAATCTAAGAATCTTTGCTCATAAAAAAAAAGCTTTAGGAACCACTGAGTGGAAATTTAAATTCAGAGTAAAATAAGATTTCATAGTTATAAAAAAAAAGAAATCGAACTGAATCGAACAAAATAATAATGAAAACAAGAATGGTATATATTTTAAAACAAACATTCTTTAATTTCACCAAAACTTTATATTTGAAAAATAGAACGCAAACTTCATGCACTAACTTTAGAAAAAAAACATGAGAATCCCAATCCGTCCAAAGAGTTCCAACACAAAAATATTTAAAAATAGAACACCACTCCCCGCTCGTTTCGAAAACACCCTAAGTCCTAAAATGTAAAAAAGCGGTTTTCGCGAAGACGCGGCCGCTCGGGCGGGGCGGATCGATACGCGCGCGCCGGCAAAAACTGCTCGGGACACGAATCCACTGTCTTTGCTGTCCTGCTGATTATGATGCGAGGATTTCATTATTAATAGCTACTTGCTTTTATCCAAATTTAACGAGACTTCCTTACTAAGTAAACAGATGTTTAACAAAAAGGTAGGTAGGTACATATCGCGTCACTATTTTGTTGAGTATCAGTAATCAGACAGTTCCTACTTGTGTCAATAAATGATTTTTCTTTCCTTCTTCTTTCTTTACTTGTAGTACTACTTGTGGTACTTACCTATCTTAACTCTTGCATTTTATTAACATCGAATCATGCTCTTACTATAGATAGTTTTACGGTGAGCCAAAATCAGTAAAATCATAGGAAAGAAGCCTTTGCCTCCTCGAAAGCATGGTTTAGGGATTAGTTTAACTCCAGGCTTGATATTTAATTATTAATAAAAATATCTGAAATAAATCTCATCTAGTTATCCCGCCCGCTTATAAAAGGAAACATGCATGATAGTTAAAACTTGATAAAATGCGCTTATAGAGACTTGCAAGATAACAAAAATATCATATTTTCCTAAACCTAACTAATGCATAGCAACTTATCCTTAAAACAATAAAAATCACAATCGCAAACTTAGGTAACAACAAACCCAAACAGCACCAGTTCTATTTATTCAAATTCGGAAGAGGTCGCGCCCACCGTGTGACAAAACGGACCAATGGGCGATGTCGCGAAGCCGCCCGCGACACTCTCGGCCAATCAGACGCGTCGTGCGCGCCCAATGACATCCGGTGACATCGGGACTGCGACGCCCTGTCGCGAGGTCACGTGGTTAGACTGAGTATTGTGAGGCGTTCGAATTTTGAATTGGATTCTTTTGTTGTGTGAAGTTGAGTTGTGTATTCAAATTTGGAATAGATTAAGTATTCTGTTTTAATAATATTAAATTTTATTTTCTTTATTGATTTTAATTTAAATATTGTTTCAAATTAATTTTTATACCTACTTGTGAATTCAATGAAATTTTTTGGAAATATTAGCTTTGTTATTTAAAAATGAAACATTAATTGATAATTTAACTTGATTTATCTTCTCGGAAACATCAGATTTGTAATTTAAAAAAAAACATATTTAAATTACACTGCCCGCCCCAGCAAATAAACTTGTTTTGCTGTAGGTAAATTCGTTACAAAGTAAATTCGTCACATTTTAGTTACACTCCATACATTGAAAGTCAATTCGTCACACAAATGCATTAAAAATATGGGTTAATTTGCCAAAAGTAAGTAAGGGTTGTTGTATAAACTTGATCTTAGCATTATGTTATTTATAACCTAGATACTGATGTCATTAGGTCAACTAATTTAATTAGGTAACTTATCAATTAGGACATAATACATTACCTACTTTCTTACTTATTTGGCTTATAATATCTACCTACTTACTTAAAATTAGATTTTAACTATTGTTATTTCGGTCACCTTTGCTTTTGTCAGTTTTCAATAATCTAATCAACTAGAGATCTCATCAGTTTAACCTCATTCGGGCATCAAACACCCGACCATTCAAATTCAAGGCCGTTCAACTGTGACAACTCGATTAAAAACACCTTACTTCCAAGAATCTGTCTTATCTTGGCGCCTGAAGTGACCATTTTACATAGACCTCTAATCCAAAAAATAGTTTAATCGGTGATGGGTCTCTTAATAATGGTCAATTGTTTATGATGTACAATTAGAAATTTATTCTGTCTGTCGCGGTGTCCTCTAATTAGAATGGAGGGTGGCACAGTAAAATGGAGTGTCAGTGTGAAAGATTAATTTGTAAAACAATATTTTTTTAGTATGCTGCCACTACACGGTCAGCAAATAATATGTTTAATTAGAACAATATATATTAATTAAGCAAGGTTTATTATAGAGTCATACGCACGAATATGAAATATTGTTTCATTCTCTAATTGAGAAAAGTTAGCTTTTGCAAAAAAATTATGAGCAACATTCGGTTTAGGACGCGAAAATTCGCAGTAGTTAGGTACCTAAAGACAAAGGTATCGAGAAAGATGAATTTACACACATATTTTTTTTTGTGAAAATTAAGAATTTTAGTATTAGTCTTTTTGCGTAGGTATTTAGAATTTTTGCGTATATAAAATATAAATTATCAACTTACCGCAGCGCTCTACTTCATCACTGTCTCATTTCACTACACTGTGCAGTCTAATTAGAATGACTGGGGGACTTAGAGTAAAAAAATAACAACTTTGACAACAGTTTTATGGGGGAGGGTCAATTAATTGTGATTGGGGGTGATTTAAACTAAAGTGATTCTTAAAGTGGTTGTGATTCTAAGGACCAGTTTAACCCCAAGTTGAATTAATTTTGTTCAGCCCCGATTTGGAATTGAACTTGGGACTTACAGTGCGCCAATAAAGATATATTTATAAGCCAATCAAAACATTTCTTGTACAAATCTTTGTTGGCTTATAAATATACCTATCTATATTGGGATACCGATGACAAAAGTACTTATAACACAAATTATCTTAGTGTTTATAACTGAAGTATTCTTATTTTTTTTAGTTTCTCATAAGTTTCCAAGTGTTAAACCTTTCCAATTGGAAATCACCTACTGTATTTTGAGTAAACGCATAATAACAAAACTTATTCATTTAACCCTTTGTCTGCGTTAAAACCGTCTGCTTATACTCGTAGGTGACACAGCTATCCATAGATATTAAAAACATCATCATCAATAGTAGGTACTAGGTAGTTAGCTTAGCAACTTAGTCTCGTAAAAGAAAACGATTAGCTTAAGTCGCCAATGACTGGTTGTCTAAGTAGGTAAGCCACTCGTAAGTACCTACTCATCGTGTAAAATAAATAATTTCCATCTACGTATCTATGTAGGTCGTTTTATTGTAAAGATACTTACAACCATCTTTCTTTGCGAAATGAACGCCATAAAAACGAATTAAAAGAACAAAAGAAAAGATATTGAAACTCTGTCGCCAGCACACAGGAAGTCTCAGAATAGTTTTTACAGCGTTCCGGTGGCGCCATCTGCGTCAAATTGCGAGTGACGCGGCAGTTATTCGCGGCATATTGGCATGAGATGACATTCGACGGCGTTAAGAAGAAAATATTGCATTCGATCAAGTGTGTAAAAAAGAAACACGTTATTTATTAAATAACCACTACTAGTTACAAAAGTAAGCATGAACAGGAAATAATTAATATTTTTTCAAAATTATAAACAAAGAAAATGTCGTTAATGGTATTATAAAACCTATTAAGTATTTTAAAAATGCTTTAAAAATACATAAAATATAAATACATATTGCATATAATTAGAAATGGAATGGTGCTGTGTGTGCTGAATGGTGGTCACAGTCACGTATTAAATAATATGTCAATATTATACTGTAGGATTTATGAGAATTATGTTAACTTTCTCAAATTAGGTATCGAGCTTCCACCATATTTTGCTTAATAAGTAGGCTTAGTTTTATATCCAGCAGATACCTACTTAGTGCTACTTGTTCTAAATCAACTTAATTTTTAAAGCTCTAACTAATTTGGAATTCTTTAGGTCCATGATACGTGCAGGTATGGTTAATAAATAAAAAAAACTCTCATGTCACACATGTCACGATGACAGGAAAGTCATTTCATGCGAAATTAACGCGCCAACCATTTTTTGTGTCGCGGACGTGCGAGGACCTTTCTTTTTTAATAACACCTTTGAATAGGGCGTCAAACCTTCGACATTCCAAATTCAAACTTATGTACCGTTAAATTAGATTAATCACAACAATTTTAAACTCTATTTCTTCCCCGATAAGGTACTTAAGCTTAACGCCAACAGAAAAACGTCGAAGTTGACGTGTAAAAAATTAGCAATGTCATCGTTTCGGATCGTTTGTAGGAAATTGGAGCGAAATAAAAATAGGGTTCCATTTTTTTGTCGAAATATAAAAAAATAAATCGTTTTCTAAATAGTCGTATGGGAGATGATGACATTTTGGGTGAAAAATTATGTTCCAGAGTAATTCCTTGGACGAGTTTATCCCCGTAAAGAATTGGCTTTCCGCTACGATAAATAATGAAAAAGTATCTTTCGAAAATAAATAAACAACAAATTTACTGTACGGTATATTCATATTGATTTCATACGGGGTACAATGAATACACTGATATTAATAAGTTTCTCGTATAATTTTAACTATTTCTACTTAGTAATGCTTAGAATGATCTCTACTGAATATGACCGCGTGTTGATATGGCATAGGTACCTGTGATGTTTTTAATTAAAAAACGTCCACCCTGCCCCAATGATTGCATTCGAGTTTTGGTAACATTGTTATCGAAATTCGAAAATAATTTATTTCGATCTACCTCATCATCATTTTATTTTAAAATATTATAAATTGGTAGAAATAGCGCTTATTTTCATTATAAAAAAAAAATAGAAATCCGAATTTTGATCCGAAGTCTCACCACCCATAATTAAAAAAATAAAATTATGATTATTTAATAAATACCGCAGCAAAATAAAATTAAAGTATATTTATTTAAAATGAGCATTATAAAAGCGGTAAGCGGTATTCCTTTCACGCCTCACAATTTCAATTAAAAAAAAAACTGTCAGAATAGTTCGATTCTCAATTCGAATTCCGTAATCACAACGCGGCATTAATCAACATCATTACAACGTTAATTGCAACACAATGTCCTCACACAATGATTTCGAGTGTCATCATGTGTCACAAAAAGTGTGTTTGTGTGGAATCATGGTCTCTGATGAGGCGGGATCGTTTCAACCGAGGTGTTTCACGCCGTCCTGTTTGATTTGCTCTAATGATGGCGGCTGCGGCTGTTGTCGTCGCGTCAAAGGAACATGGCCGCCGATAGTGGTGTAAAATGATTTTGAAGTTTTGGCGGCAGGTATGTGGCATAATAGAGTAGGTACTGACTTATTTCTGGCTTACTTCAGTCCGGGTTTGTGATCACCAACCCAAATTAATAAATGATAGTTTACTGCCGAATCTAAGAGCTGTTGTCATAAATAATAATTAACTACTTTTAGTTAAGAATTCTACGTCTAAAAGTAGACTACGAGAATCTTTGAAACGAGGTGCGTAGAAACTTAAGTTTCTATTTACATCAGAAGGAAATAATATTAATTTATTTATTATTTTTAGGGGAGGATATTTGATAAGATATTGAATTGCTAGAGTCCAGTATAATGCAATAAATTGTATTTGCATCAAATTACTAATTACAACCGACTAACAATTGCCGGTCTATTTGGATCGCGGATAGATCAAAAAAGATTCGTGACGATTATGTTATGAGTCGTCTAGCTTGAATTAAATCTTAAAACAGTTATAGACATCACAAAAATTAAATGAATTATTGTCCAAACTCTTCAGAGATCAGTAATTCAATTAAAGTTATTGACCTTCGAAATTCAAAAATCCGTATAAATCGGCGAGACCGTTACCACCGAATCACAAATCGTCGTTTAACACGACGTTAACACTTACCACCCACGGCCGGCTAAATTAACCGTCTCGGACGACGGACGTCGGTGTCAACTTGTCACTCTGTCACGCGGTTTAAAAGCTTTAGCGGTGACTTTCACCCGGTGTTGGGTGACCGGCTTCATTTGTACGGCATTTATTTGGTTGTCTTTTTTTTCTTTTTATTGTTTTTTTTATTATCAAATGGCGTTGGTAGTGGCCGGGCATACAATTGAAGATGATTAAACACTTTTTTTTTAATTAAAATGTTATGTTGTCTACGCCGCTCAAGGCCATTTGCAACGATAATGTTTGAAGAAAGAATACCTTCTGGTTCTCAGTCAGTTAGGTCTAGGAATTGCTGGAAATTGAATACCTACATTCAGCTGAATAGATTCCCGTTGACGGATTTATTGTTGAAAATGATCAATTATGTACCATTGACGATTTTTTGTTTTAAATGTTAAAATCCCCCATGGTATACCTAATGTTACTTATTGCTACATGTTTTATGCAATGATGATAATATTCTTACATTTGTTTTTTTTTTGTTCTAGGTAAGAGGCAACCAGGCAGTTATGTTTGATAATAAGTATCTTCTGCCTCCTTTACATTTAACATCAAAATCACGTGTGTACGTGGATAAGAAGCATGTACTTACCTTCCTAAAATTCTGGAAGAACATCAACATTTAGTGGTGGAACACACTATGCGGAAGAAGCGCGGCCAAAATTACGCCGTTGAATTCACGTTCCATTTAATATGGAAGATGACAGACGAGACACACTATGCCGTAATTACGTCGCGTTATTTAATATAAATAATGCATTGCCGCCGAACTTCATTGTAGCATGATCCCAAGTTAGCACCGGTTTCATTGACGATCATAGTCTGTTCGGTAACTCAGCGCACCCCTTCATCTAAAACAACTTGACCATACCACTACAACGACTTTGCTTGTCCACTAAAAAAAACAACAACTAATGAGATTCCCATCACACCTATCATTCCATCTAACCGCTTAAGCGCTAGACGATACGTTTTAATAAAAGCAGAGTAAAAAGCGAAACGTCAAAAAGTAAAACACAAAGAGTGCGCCGGCGCCCGCGTCCCGCTGGGATACTGCGCTTGAGTATACAGGGTGACTGTGATTAATATTATTTATATTAATATGGCTGTATATTTGAGGCTAAGTGTAATAAGTAATAAGTAAGTGCTCTAACCACAAGTGAGTGCAGAACCAATGACTCGACGTGTCTACCGAAGCACGAAGAAGTTCGAGATGAAATTTTTCGATCACACATCCAATGGCTGTTGGTCCAATGGAGTTGTATAGTGCACAAGTACAGGTGCAACCTTTTTCGCTCATTTTCATAGTTTAATTTGTGTATTGTAACGCGTGTAGTAATTGAAAACCCGATAGAATTTAAACACATATTCAAAGATAAAGAACATCTCAATGATGGCGCCAAAACGTCACCAATGACCAGTTTAGAAGGAAAGCAATTTACCTACTCGTATAAAATATAATCCACTATTTTCTACAGACAGACATCTGTAGTTAAAAATGCTTCTACTTATTTATTTAGGTATAAGTAAACCACGTAATATCAAAAGCTCACCCTGTATATTCGCACATAATTTCCATAGCCCCATATATCGCGCGGGTTTTTGTCACTGATGAAGTAATACCATTGTCTACGCGATTTGTCGCGGGCGACCGACCCTCGTAATCGATTCACATTATAATCGTTTCATTTTATAATCGATGCCGCGCAGGTTGCATGGTAAAAAATGTGCCAAGTTTCAAAGGTTTACGTCAAATTATTTTAAAGAAATTGATTGGTTGGTTAGTGTGTGACTATAAAGGTTGATAACGAGGTTCATCAGTGATTGTTTAATTGTTTTTATAATTTGATATCATTACTCTTTTGATTAAGTAAATATAAAGATTTATTATAAATAATCCTATGTACATCAATATATCTCAAAATTAAGAGAATATTCAATCTAGCTTAAACACATTTTGTCATTATTATAGAATGGAAAAATGTGTCCCCCCTCTAACTTCTTAAATAATAGGATGATTAAACTGAAATAAATATGTAATGTACATTACCATAAAAACTACCAACGAAAATTGGTTTGAATGAAATCTAGTCAGTAGTTTTTATTAATACGGCATAGAATTTGTACGGTACCCTCAGTGCGCGAGTCCGACTCGAACTTGGCTGATTTTTTCTTTTCTGTGTTAAACATAATGTAAATTTAAATTAAAAGCAACTCACATTGTAATCGATTCCTTTCAGTCATCATGACTCAAAAATCACAACCGTCAAACCAAACACTTACCTAAGCATCCCTAAGGACCAACTGAAACTTGGCTCTCCCACTACCGTGCTCACCCACTACTAATCGATTATGGTTTTTGTACGCGGCGCCTTTGAGCTTTTTTCGAGTCACAAAAGGCGAAACTAAATGTTTGAACTTTAAAGAATGTTGAAGGGACACGCGAATGCTGTGCGGTAATGTATGGACTCGAATTATGTATTGGGACGATTAATTTATTGCTATTATATCGGTGGGTCATTAAATTTTTTCTTCTAATTTATTGATTAATTGTGCATTGTTTTTTTTTCAACATTGGGTATTAGCATTACGGCTCTTGCCCTGCAGTGGGACGATATGGGCTGATATAATTTAATACAAATTAGCATTATACATTTTGATTATATTATTATTTTAGACATACTTAATTATATTTGTTTGGTGAACCAGCCATTTTGGGTTTGATTCTCGCAAAGCACAAAAACTTTTTTCAATAATTGTTATTAGTGCAAGTGCTGGTCTGGTGGTACCAACAACTTTTATCTATGTGTATGTTGATAAAATTTTGTCAAAATGGTATCAAGGATTCGTAGTACAAGCTTTGCGACTTTTAGGGATAGATGGCGTTGTGTGAATGGTTTCCAAGACACAATCAACCTTACAAATTATGTATGTATTTTTAAAATAAATTATTTTATAAATAACATAAACATAACAATTTAAACGCATTTTCTTTATTGATGTGCTATCCGCCAAGACGAAAAAAAAAGGAAAAAAAATCAATAATATTTTTTTTATTGATCAAACAATCAAGTTCCTCGTGTTCAAACCTCTCAATTGCATCTTACACGATTCGTCTCACTCTAACATTACCCTCCAATAAAGACCGTCTCAAATAATTGAACGTTCAACCGGAGGTGGTAATAAATTACGGGACGGGCGAAAAATCGTAATTTTCAAAAACGACGCCCGGATATGATTTGAAAAACAAAGCGTTCGGGCGACCACGCCCGCTCGTGCCGGGTGCGCGGGCGCATACTGTTCCCACGTACGGGTAGGGGGACTTTGATTTGGAAGGATGAAGGAATAGTCCTTGTTCAAACTAGTAGGACCTGGGAAATTGAAGTTTGAGATAAGCCACCATCTGACCGTCAAATTTCAATGTTTAAAAACATGTGAGCTCGAAATTAATTTAAAAAATTGTAAGAGCTTAGTCTGATACATGAATTATGTGGTTGGTGCTCCATTTCTAACAAAGCTACTTGCAAACCACCTTTCATTGCATATATTTACAATAATCTTACTACAATACCGAAAATATTATAAAACATTTTCTAATTCAGCATTTCTTTTTTGTTTTTTGTAGCCATTTATTGAGAACAGATACATCTGGTCATGGGCGTACCCAGGTAGGGGCAGGGGGGGGCAGCTGCCCCCCCCTGGATAACGTTGACGTCCATACTAAGTACCTTATCATGTACTTTCATCGATAAAAATTAAGAAATAATTTTTTTGCCACTTGTTTGTATTATTAATACAATATTTTAACAGCCCTATATTACGCGGCGCATTCTTTACCCATAGTCCCATACCCATAACAGCTCGCTAGCAGCGCAGCGCCACAGATTACTTAATAGTTACTACGGCAGCGCTGCAGTGTCGCCAACTTTATTTTCTAGAGGATTGTATCACACACTTGGGAAAATCGTATTTTAACAAGAATTCTAGAAAAAAAATAGTACGTTTTGAAAAATTCAATAAAACTACAGCAAATTATTTAAATAAGAAATATAATTGTACTTTTTACTAGAATAAAATACAAAGTTTTAGATAGATAAAATGACTCTGTCCGCGTGGATTTCCAATAGCCTAAAGCCTTCCTCGTCAAACGGACTATCTAACACTTACACTTTCATTGTTACACCCTACTCAGATAATTAAAATTACAGTTCCCAAATTACAAAAATGCATGGAGGAAGTATCTGATTTTTATGAATTAGAAGGGATCACGTCTGAAGCCGAACTTTGGCGCACGTTTTGGATAAATAAGCAGCAGCAGGATTTTGAAAATATTGGAATAGCGGAGTTAATACAAGAAGCAGATTCTTTTTACCCGAAGGTCAAGATAGCCCTAGAAATTTTGCTGGCAATGCCGTATTCCACTGCTACGATTGAAAGGTCGTTTGGTACACTTAGACGTGTTAAAACGTGGCTAAGATCGACTATGACAGAAGATAGATTGAATGGGCTTTGTATGCTCAGTGTGCACAGAGAATTCGTTAAAAGTATGAGTGATTCTTTCACGGAAGGCATCCTAAATCGTTTTGCTGAAGACCCATGAAAATTACTTTTAAAATAGCCATTGTATAAGAAGAATTTATATAAAAAGATTTTATCTATTTTCATTTAAGTTTTTTTTATATTTGAAAAACACCTCACCTAGCTCATAAAAATAAGATTTGCCCCCCCCTGGCCCAGAACCTGAGTACGCCCATGCATCTGGTGTAATTCATATTGCATTTTTTTTTACATTAAACAAATATTAATTTTCTTCCAGCCTCGCTATGCTCTAATGACGCCATGAAGTGAAGGACTGGAATGGTACTTTGTTCCCGTTGGTGTCATAAGTGTGACCAAGACACTTTCCAAGGAAAGAAGCAGTTGTGTTCCCCTGCTTTATATCGTTAACCATACTGCTGTTACCAACCCACCTGCCAACATGAATACTATAGTAGGTATTTATCCCACCTGGGAAAGCCATTAAACAGTGCTAGTCTGCCATAGACTGATAACGATAACATTTAAAGTTTCAAATTGTCTCTGTTCCAGCCCCAGTATGGTCACCCTCGCAAGGAGCCGGTACACCGCGCTGGGCGTCGCCGCGCCGCGTCTCTCATAATGAATAACGGCTTTGACATTAGCCGGAGAGGGGTGTCACTAATTGTTGCACTTGTAATTAAAACTGTGCGAAGCTTAATGAAGAAATGATGGAATGGAAGAGGAAATTATTTTAATTCTCTTTGAACGTTATTTTGCCTTAACTGGGAACGAAATCTGAAATCACGTACCGAGAGTTTGAACTCTCAATTCACACTTACTCAATCACTTTCAATAACAAGTGCAACAATTAGGTTGTTTGAACAAACGACATGCTTACGCACAAAAATGTCATGATCTCTTAGTATAATTACTTAACTTATCCCAATCGGTCGTCTATCGGTTTTGAGTACAACGCAGAAGGTACTCTCATTATGACTAACGGCTTTGACATTAGCCGGGACCGTCCACGCACTCGCCAGAGAGGGGGTGTCACTAATTGTTGCACTTGTAATTAAAGTGTGCGAAGTTTAATGAAGGTTATATTTTTTTAATTACAGAAATATGGGATGGTGCTAAGGGTTTTGATGTTAAACTATCAGAATAGGCTAAAAAAATGTTGCTTGTACTGGGAACGGCCTATGTCCAGTAGTGGACTGCGATGGGCTGATGATGATGATGGGAACTTTACCCATAATCACGGGATCGGGAGTATAAACAGACATAATTTAAATACACACAACTGTGTGGTGCGGAAATCGAGTTCGCAACGTCTTGGTATAACAGACGACTTCCAAAACGACCGAGTATATACACTACCTATCGATATAGGGTTCACATTTTACTGTTGGACCAACTGATATGCACTTCTAGTTGTGCTATTCTATATTTGTATTCCCAATGGCACAACTGGACCAACTGATACATATAAATATAATTGTGATAGACTTATATAAGTACGAGTACCTATATGTATCTGTAACTCATGAATGAATTATGAGTAAAGTCCAAATACCTATAATAACCGGAAGAGACCGATCGGTTCCAACCACGGCGTAACGCGTAATGCCTTGTTATCAAGTGCGGCTATATTGGGATGACTTGTCGTACAAGACCAAAGGTTTAGAGCGAATGGAAGTGACAGTGATGTGCGAGAGTGATTGTTTGTTTGTTTGAACGCGCTAATATCGGGAACTACTGGTCCGATTTGAAAAAAATATTTTTGTGTTGGATAGTCCATTTGACGAGGAAGGCTTTAGGCTATAGTGTATATGTACAGATGTGTGCGGAAACCGAAAACCACACGGACGGTGTCGCGGGCGGCCGCTAGTTAATGATATAAAATAAAGAGATGCAACGCTTCCACAAAGCCAGTAAGACCAACTTTTATACACAAATAGATTGAAGTTCTCAATAGCACGACTAGGCTAACTGAAATTTAGAAATAGTTGTGTAACGTTTGGTATGTATTGTTGTTTTCTTATTAAACTCATGAATGAAATATATTAACCAAGTCTAAACTCATATAATAACCGGAAGAGATCGATCGGTTCCAACCACGGCGTAACGCTAATGCCTTGTTATCAAGTGCGGCTATATTGGGATGATTTGTCGTACGGGAACACAGGGTTAGAGCGGATGGAAGTGGCAGGGATGTGCGAGCGTGGTTGTATAAACAAAGTGTAGAATGATTATGGTAATTATTGATATTAAAGGTGAGATGCAACACTTCCAGAATGTCAGTTATGCCAACTGTTGGACTTTTTACCGACATTTTTATCAGGCGCCAAATCACTATATGAAACTGCTTGTGTTAAGCGGGACATGCAGCTGCCCTTAGTTCAGGTTTTTTCGCGTCTATGGGAGGCAATAATCATCGTCAAATTAACCTCATTAAACAATTTATGTTGCATCTAGCAACGTTTAATCCTTTTAAATTGAATGGTTGTTCAAATAATTTATTTACTTATGAATTATCTTTAATTACTCTTTATTTTTTTTCAGAATGGCCTAGTGAACCTAGAGGAGCCGTGGCTTTAAGATCATAATGAGCCGTTTGTCGCAGGCAATGGAAGTGCAAGGCTCAACGATTGTTGAAACGGGGCAGTACATTTTATCTTTTTTTTATTCTTATAATTCTACCTCTAAAAATCTAGTTTTTTGATTTATTAAAAAAAAATTCATAATAGATGAATCAAAGATGAAAAACTAAAAAATACCTACTACTTACATTTTTTTTGTTAAATTCCTCTGCCGCATCCAGTACGTTTACATCCGCAAGAGTCAAGTGCGGGCGGCATATTTATTTATTTCCACCGAAATAGATCGAGCGGTCGTCGAGTGCGTGAGCCACGGCGCTGGAATCCGGCGCGGGTTATGTCTTAATGCAGCCGACTGTACCGAGGTGTTGCTTCGGAAATTGCAGGAAACGGAGAATGCAGGTAAGTGCAGCCCAATGAGTAAGTTGATACTAGGTGCTTAGTGTTACCTCCGTTTCAGCTACCTAGGCCGAGAAATGTCTGACTTTTTTTGTATAAATATAATAATATCCGCCCAACCGTTTCGGCCACAGTGGCCAATCTTTTAAGGTCAGCCAGGTACGCAGGATATAATGTTATTCTTGTGGCACAAGGGTGTGCACAATCACAGGTGCACTCCCTATTCCCTCACTATCATAGTTCGGTTGACGCGGAAACACGGAGGAGCTCAAGATGAACGTTTTCGGTGACCCATCAAATGACTGGCCTCTGCGAAAGCTGCTTAGCTTTAGCAATCCAACGAAATCTGCAACGAGCTTCTCAATTGTGCACATTATAAGTGTTATGCACGTATTTGACCACTCGCATTTAGAAAAGGTTGCGTCTTGTAAAACTTCGAATGATGACATGAACGAACATAGGTATGTAGTAGTGGAACAATAACATGCTTCTTTTTTCCGCTCGCAGGTAAATATTTACCCTGTGGTCCAAATGCAATAAAGTGCATCTAGTCATCGGCTTTATCGCGCGCAGTAAATCCATCGCTGCAGCTTTATTTAGTGCGCGGAAGCAGTGCCGACCTACTTGCACGGTGCATTCTTGCGGGGATGTGCGTTAAGTACACTATTCGAATCCCCGTTTAACACCATCATCCACCATACGAGTATGCTATTTACACAAGCGTGTTTTTTTTTAAATTTCGTATGTTCTCAGCCGCTTCGATTAGAGCGACCAATAATTTCTTTCTTTTGAGTCGTATTCCTCATTACTGAGGGTCGTGGTCATTGTATGAAATGAAACACACAACAACTCTCTTGGCAATTTTAATGGAGTGGTTTGCCATTGCCTTCTCCATTTCACACACTTTCTCGTAGTGTGCAGGTTTCCTCACGATGTTTTCCTTCACCGTACAGCTGGTATGAACTAACGCACATAGATTTTTTGAAAAACCAGAGGTGCGTGCCTGACCGGATTTGAACCGTCGACCTCACGCATGTGAAGCGACGCTCTTACCACTAGGCTACCGAGCTGTTCAAGATACAGGTAATAAGTGAGTGGGCGTCTACAGGTGCACTACCTATTCCCTCACTCTCATAGTTCGGTGACACATCAATCTGATACGACCTTAGCGAGACCAGGCGCAGGACAATAACTTGACGGGAGCGGAGGAGTATGAGATGAAAATTTTCGGTCACCCATCCGATGACCGGCCTCTGCGAAAGTTGCTTAACTTAGCAATCTGATACATTATGAGTCATCATCATCATCCTAGCGCCTCTCCCGGTTGCATCCTCGGGCATTGCCTTGGAGCCCAGGGTACGCTGCGACTATGATCCTGAATTGACATGCCTGGTTATTACAATGGAGCGACTGTCGTCTGACCTCCGTAACCACAAGGGAAACCAGACCAGTTGGATCATAGTCGGGACCAACGGCTTAACGTGCCTTCCGAAGCACGGAATCATCATTCTTATCGGACAATCAGGTGATTCAAGCCTGCAATGTCCTAACCAAACTGGGAAAACCAACACAAAGTGAAAGTGTTCCCCGCGGGATTCGAACCCACGACCTCCGAGTTCGTAGAGCACAGCGCTCTAACCACTACACCACGGAGGCAATCAGATACATTATGAGTGTTATGTACATATTTGACGATTCGCATTTGGAAAATGTTGTGGTTTGTGAAATTATGCATGATGACATGATTTTAGGTAATCAACTGTGAAATTAACAAGCTGCCATTTTTTTTCTCTCTTAGGTAAATAATATGTATTTACCCTGTCTGTGGTCCAAATGTAATCCCGCAGTAAATCCATCACAGCTTTATTTAGTGCGCGGAAGCAGCTCCGACCTACTTGCACGGTGCATTCTTGCGGGGATGTGCGTTAAGTACACTATTCGAATCCCCGTTTAACACCATCGTGAGTAATACGAGTATGCTATTTACACAAGCGTGTTTTTTTTAAATTTCGTATGTTCTCAGCCGCTTCGATTAGAGCGACCAATAATTTAAGATACAGGTAATAAGTGAGTGGGCGACTACAGGTGCACTCCCTATTCCCTCACTCTCATAGTTCGGTGACACAGCAATCTGATACGACCTTAGCGAGACCAGGCACAAGACAATGGCTTGACGTGAGCGGAGGAGCACGGGATGAAAATTTTCGGTCACCCATCCGATGACCGGCCTCAGCGAAAGTTGCTTACCTTAGCAATCCGATACATTATGAGTATTATGTACATATTTGACAATTCGCATTTGGAAAATGTTGTGGTTTGTGAATTTATGCATGATGACATGATTTTAGGTAATCAACTGTGAAATTAGCAAGCTGCCATTTTTTTTTCTCTCTTAGGTAAATATTTACCCTGTGGGCCAAATGTAATCCCGCAGTGAATCCATCGCTGCAGCTTTATTTAGTGCGCGGAAGCAGCGCCGACCCACTTGCATCCTTCTTCCGCTCCGCTCCGGCGTAGACGGCCGGGCCGGAGGAGGCGCGCTCATTTGCGTCTCCTCTAGGCCTGTGTAGGGTGACCTGCGCGGGGGGGTAGCTCCCCAACCCGCGCATTGCACTAGGTCACCCGAGCCATGTCTGGGGACCACCTAGTTTCCCGGGTGGTCCTCCCTAGGCGCCAGCCCCGGCCTACCGCATCAGGTCGGGGCACTCGAAGGACGGGTCGAACATAAGCCGCCCACCAGGCGGCTGGCAGCGACCCGTCCTGATGCGAGCAAAAGGGGAAACTGGAGGGGTTTAGTGGGTAGTGGGCGCTTATTTTGTGCGCCCGAGCCCCACACACGGTCGCGGGCTTAGCTAGCCCGCGGCGACATGGTGCGTCAATGCATTCCCCTCCATAAAAAAAAAGGTGCATTCTTACGGGGATGTGCGTTAAGTACACTATTCGAATCCCGGGTTGAGACTGTGAGTCATTATCCTACTCTGGTATGTTAGTGTTTTATCATTTTTATGTAAGAAGCTTTGTACAAATTACTCTTACATATTATTGTAACCGTTGACCCTGTAAGGACAGATCATTTGACATAGTGATCAAAAGTATTAAGATGAAAAAATCTATTGGCGAAATGTTATGTCGACATACAGTACTGTATTACGATAATTTAAACCGTGATGATAAATGAACCATGTAGTGCAGGCAATGAAGCATTTTGGGTCCGAATTTTTTTACTGTGAACCGATTTGCATGAAATTTTGGAATTAGTTTCATTGCACCCTTAAATTCAAAAGTGAAAATTATTTGAACGCCGCAACTACCCCTGGAGTGGTTGCCACCCCATCTCGGGGGTGAGTATTCTTTTTTTAAGAAAACCTCGGATATCGATAAGAAGACTAATTTTAAGCAAAAAATCGTCTATAAAGTTTTTCGATAAATCTAATACTTTTCAAGTTATTGGCAATTGAATATTCGCAATTTTGTCACGTTTTTCATCGGTTTTTTGCAAATATCTCCAAAAATATAAGTTTTATCGAAAATTGTATAAGGAACAAAATTGTAGCTAGTAAAAAATTAAATAATTTTGTTTATCCTAAAGTTTTCTATGTGCAATATTAAGATATATATTAAAGATCGTAGCCGTTTTTTATTTTGTGTGCAATTTAATCGATGTGGTCAATGTCATCTAGCGGCGAGCAGATGCATTTTATGCATTCTTATAATTAAGAATTTTGTAGTGCTTGAAATAAGCTTTCAAATGAGTACAATTAAAAGTCTTTTGCACGTAAAATAAGTAAGCTGTATTACAAATAAGAGGATCATCAAATATGTGTCCTAAAGCAGCCAAACTGATACAATTTATCAAACACTTCATAATAAAGTTAATTCTTGGCGGAATACGAATAATTTCAATTCTGGTGGAAATGGCACTTGTGAAACCCATTGATTTACAAGAAAAAGCATTCGATGCAGGCGGCTGGCAGCGACCCGTCCTGATGCGAGCAAAAGGGGAAACTGGAGGGGTTTAGTGGGTAGTGGGCGCTTATTTTGTGCGCCCGAGCCCCACACACGGTCGCGGGCTTAGCTAGCCCGCGGCGACATGGTGCGTCAATGCATTCCCCTCCATAAAAAAGCCAAACTGATACAATTTATCAAACACTTCATAATAAAGTTAATTCTTGGCGGAATACGAATAATTTCAATTCTGGTGGAAATGGCACTTGTGAAACCCATTGATTTACAAGAAAAAGCATTCGATGATCCTCTTATTTGTAATACAGCTTACTTATTTTACGTGCAAAAGACTTTTAATTGTACTCATTTGAAAGCTTATTTCAAGCACTACAAAATTCTTAATTATAAGAATGCATAAAATGCATTTGCTCGCCGCTAGATGACATTGACCACATCGATTAAATTGCACACAAAATAAAAAACGGCTACGATCTTTAATATATATCTTAATATTGCACATAGAAAACTTTAGGATAAACAAAATTATTTAATTTTTTACTAGCTACAATTTTGTTCCTTATACAATTTTCGATAAAACTTATATTTTTGGAGATATTTGCAAAAAACCGATGAAAAACGTGACAAAATTGCGAATTTTCAATTGCCAATAACTTGAAAAGTATTAGATTAATCGAAAAACTTTATAGATGATTTTTTGCCTAAAATTAGTCTTCTTATCGATATCCGAGGTTATCTTAAAAAAAGAATACTCAGCCCCGAGATGGGGTGGCAACCACTCCAGGGGTAGTTGCGGCGTTCAAATCATTTTCACTTTTGAATTTAAGGGTGCAATGAAACTAATTCCAAAATTTCATGCAAATCGGTTCACAGTAAAAAAAATCGGAGGTTGGACCATATTTTTCGCTTCAATGACTGCGCTAATGGGCGTATCAACTTTCGGGTAAATAACGCAGCGTTCAAACAAACATTCGACTAAATTTCATCTTCGTTGTGTAATTTGACGAAGCGATTTTCGAAATGGAGTTGTGATCCCCAAGATTTTATTTAAGAAGTTCACTATGGTAAGCGTTTTATTTGTCTATAAAATTTTCAAAACCATTCAATAACTGTCGTATGCCTATAACACATGACTTTAGGTCTCACACATAGGCATAGTACCTAGTTACATTTAATAGGAAACTATAATAATGTACGTACATATCTATTATTGAAATCTTGTTTTGTACCAAAGATTTTAAGACGTTGCCAAGTTTTTCCACGTCGGTGTTTACAAAACTGTGCGCTATGGAATATTCTACGCTACTTAATCATAAGTCATTTGAATGTTAATTGTAGCACGAATCCATTGTCAATGGTGGCAAAAAACCAAGACGTCACATGCAACCTTCAATAGTAAGATCGCAGTGAATTGTCACAGGCCGCCGTTTGTCACACGACAGTCCATTGTTTTCATTTGCATGCCGACTTTTAATCGCTCGAATTATGCAAATTCTTTGTCTTTGCTTTATCTATCATTTAAAAAAACAAACGTCAAATGAATCCCATTTGAAACAATCTAAACCTTAAAGCGTCACATTTAAGGCCTAGTTCTATAAGTTTGGTGTATAAAATATAGATTTGCAACGGAAAACGACCATGCCATGGCCTTTCCTTGTCGCAAACCTGTCGCGAAACAATTATTGTTTTAATGGGATATAATTGCATTTTAATTATTTAACTTATTATATTCTTAGCGATACGATCTTAAGGGCCGTATATTAAGGTTAACAGAATGCTATGTTAGAATGTCAGTTTGCCTAAACAGGTGTAAAACTGGTTAATGATAATTAAAGAAAAGATCATAAAATTGCCATCATATTTTCATTTATATAGAAAGTAACAAACCCTTAAATATTTCATTTATTTATTACCTTAGTTCTAAAAATACATTTTGTGTAAAAAGACACTTAAAATTTCTTAGGCCGAGCTCCAGGCAGAAGAATAATGAATAAATTAAAACTCACAAAAATCCAAAGTCTAATATAAAGTTAAGAAAATGCTTAAGGCGTAACAGGACCGTCCGAATTATCTTAAAGATTTTTTTCCCAAATACGAAATATACGTTTATTAAAATTTAATGGCTGAATGTCCACCCATCGGTGAGACATAGGTCTGACTGACATCAAATATTAACATTCTACAAACTTGCCCTTAACGATCCTGTTTGAAATTGGAACTCTTTCGAATTCGAAATACGAATTAAAATGAAATGGTTCTTTAAATTTCGAAAGCAAAGTCAAGTTTGTTGTTACATTTTAACTCAAAAGCGGTTCGTGGTCTCTAATTCATTGTTATAGGGTTTAAAATTGTTTGTTCGGTTGAATTTGAAATAAAAAATGAAGTTGGTTCTTCATGAAACTGTTTTGAAGCTCCGCCTACAGTCAGCCCGGGACGTTTTAAAATTAAGGCCTTTGCTTAGATGTCACGGCTTGGGGTCATTATTAATACTGTACCATTGACAATCTATTCATTATGTGCAATTAAAGTTCTTTTCAGTGTACAACTTTGTTTGATGTGTGGATGGCGGTGCTTGTTTAGCGGTATAGGTGATTAAGATTAATTATATTCTGTGGTCCCGTCGTCGTGTTTTGAACATACCTATGTCATGTTATGTACCTATCGTATACTGGGTGTGTCGCTGTCAAATAAGAAATAAAAGCTTATTCATAGTAGTTTAACTAATGTAATTACTAGGTACTTTACGGATAGGCACATTGGGGTTTTTAATCGATAATTGAGACAATTTGTTTTTTGGTATCTTTATTGCTGCCGTGGCGAAACATATTTAAGGCAACAACTCAACGAATCGCTGCTGTGGTTTTAACACCAGCCAATTTGCACCCACAAAATGAGGTAATAACTTCTTGTATTTAAATTACCCAGTTACACTACACTTATCTATTTTAAGTGCGGCAACATTGTCACATTCCGGCGACAGGCGCCGCGCGTGCGCGCAAAGTAAACACCAATTGTGGGACGTTCGAATTTCAAAAACATCGGCAACCGACGTGACGCTGTATCCGGTGACGATTCCGGATTTAGTGCTAATTCCGTGTTTTGAATTTCGAATCCCGGGGTTACAATGTTTGAGTGTTGCAAGATGTGATTTTGTTATTACCTAATTAAATAATATATTGTCGTTGGGATTCCCACAGTTGTACTAATAGTTATAAGTTAGTTTGATAGACCTAGTCTATCAAACTAACTAATAATTATTATAGCTGGGAAATGATTTTCCATAGGGTTGACTCTGATTGTAAGTGACTTAACGCAAAACAAAGCTGCTTATAGGTACTTTGCATAAAGTAGTATGTAAGTATTTTTCAAATTGTAGGTACACCAAATAATGGCTTGATTCTGTTGACCAATCTTGTTGATCACAAATCCTAGTAATCAATTAATAACCACAAACCTTTTTAGTTTTTATTGAACTTGATTGTTTGAACGACAATTTATCCCTTAATCGATTACCGCCAAATCGGACCGCTAAACCGCCTAGCAACAAAGAGGCGCGAAAACCCAACTATAAATCAAAAATATCTTAAACAAAAGACTGTCAAATCTCCAATCTCTACGTTCATTAAAATGTCCATAAAGGCTGGAGAGTAAAAAAAAGTTAATAATCGCATCGCTTTTTCGGAATAGATCTACCCAGAGCACCAGAGGCGAAGGTTTTTCACTTTGAGCACCCAATTTTGGACCACTTGGGCGCCTGACCTAGTTTATTTACGTAAAAGGGAGGCCAACAAACTAGCAGGTCACCTGATGGTAAGTGATCACTGCTACCCATGGACATCAACAGTCGCACAAGGGTCGGAAATGCATTGCCTGCCTTTAAACCCCACGCTCTCCTTAACAGAGCTCTGGCGACCTTACTCACCAGCAGTAACATACACAACAGCTACGAGTGTTGAGGTACTTCCCCAGATGAGCGGCGCATTCGAGTGGAAGTTCCACAAAGGTCTACCTCTCCTAAAACTAGTCCACTTTAAGCTCCTAATAATATGATTTGCTTGTCATTTATCAATATAAAAAAGTCGGCTCAAAGAGGACTAGGCAAGGTGCTCAAAAATTGGGTGGTCAAAGCGGACTACACCCAGAGGCGGGACAGTGCTTATGAGTTTTGGTCACAGAGCTCTTTTATTTGCCGTCTGGAGGGCAAATTAAATTGACTCTGGTCCGGGCACGGTCGTAATTGAAAAGTGACAGTCGCTTCGAATAAATTTCGGGAGGTGGTGTTTTGTTTTCGTGATAAGCTGACGATTGTACGTCTGGTAATGTTACTATAGTTGCCTAAAGATATCTGCAGTACTAAGGGAATAATAACAAATGCGTTGCTGCCCCTTCAGAGTTTGAAAAGTTAACTGACTTTCACGGCGATTTTCTTCAAGGCCAGTCTTTTATCCTGTTTATCTACTAACTCATTAAGGTGTAAATCAACCACCGAAGCCAATCTGAAAGAGACTTTTACCAACATTATATGGTAGAGGAAGTGCTTAATAAAATAAATTAGTGACAAGATAGTTGTCGAGGACCAAACAGAACATGGACATCAACAACCGCACAAGGGTAGCCGATGCGATGTCTGCCTTTAAGACCCCATACCCTCCCCACTTGAACTCTCGCGACCTTACTCACCAGCAGAATCATTGCACAGGAGTTACAAAGTGCTACTTTACTGTGGTCTTCTGTAAGGTGGAGGTACTTCCCCAGACAACCAGCTCATTCTTTTGGAATTTCTACTAATCTCTACCTCTCCTGCATTGACTCATCTCGTAGGGAACTAATTAAAGTAATTGACATTCCACCTTATGATAATTTGACCCTAATTACTTATCTAAGTCTCCTTGATTATACAATCGTAAAAGACTACGGTCAACAAAGTCTGACTTCGCTATAGTGGTGGACGAGGTCCTAAACAAATATTTCAAAGCACTAACTGCAAGACCTATTTGATTAATGTTTGCGCCGACACAATACCAATCGATTTCATGGTCATTAACATTTGCATTTAATATTTGCATAAATAACGCGTCGAATAAATTATACCGTATGTCAAGAACCGAAGGGTGATTTTAGAATGCACCTGCAGTTCGAATGATTGTATGCAAATGACCAGTTAATGTTTACCAATAAGCTGTAATTATTATAATGATTGCCGCCGTTGCCGTCCATGGCCTTTAATGAGATAATTTATTTACTCATATACCGATTTTATTTGGCGGTTAACACTTTAGCTCTGCGGTCGAGTTTCTATTGATGATAAAATTGGCGATGGTTTGATCACCTCATTATACATAGAATATGTTCAGATTAATTTCATAAGAAATTCAATTAATTTCACACATTCGAATTTTGTTTATTTATTTACTTATAGCATTTTTGTTGTGCTGTTTTACCAAACTAAAGCAAGATATATGAAACTAAAGATGAGTTTTATTTGAAATGACGATTAATATGAAACATAATAATCATGGTTTGAATTCACACAATCCAAGCTCTAGAAATATGAATAATCTTTATTAAGCAAATGATATTAGCGCGAACGCGTTTTATAAATGAACTAGCGGCCGCCCGCGACTCCGTCCGCGTGGATTCCGATTTCCAATATCCTATGTGTTATTCTGATGTATAAGCTATATTGTGGTAAAGTTTCATTCAAATCCATTCAGTAGTTTTTACGTGAAAGAGTAACAAACATCCATACATCCATACATCCATAGGTACATACAAACTTTCGCCTTTATAATAGTAGTAGGATAACATTAAACAGAACAACAGAACCCCTTTTCTATTTTCATTATGGCACCTTTCCCAAACTACGTTTTATATATTAAAAAATCCGTTTCAAAAAAATAACTAACATGATCTAAAAGTTAAATGTAATATTTTTAATAACTTTATTGATCAAAATAGTAATCTTTGATATTTACATACTTTCACTTGCACTCCATAAAGCAATTTCCTTCAAATGTAAACTGTATCACTAACCAACGAAAGTGTTTCTCCGCTGCGTGTGCAAAAACGCCTCTCAATCGGTTCTGTATGCACTTGCACTGATCAAATTTGCATATAATGAAGACAAATGTCGCTGTGAATAATGCAGGGGTAATTATTATCACTTACTGAAGCAGTCGTTTGTTTTAAGGTTGATTTATTGGGACACTTTCATTTAAACCTGTATTTGATTGGAAGATCAAGCGCAGAGTTTTTCGTATTTTCAACGACATTTTTTAATTCTGTCAGTAAGTTAGGGTTTCTAGAACCGTTTAGCTCGTCTGGGGAAAGGCATTCTTGATGTCTACGCTATGAAAATACATGACATAACAATAATTATTTTTCAACAGTAGTCTCATTTTCAGAGACTTTCGCCGGCCGTCTCATCCGCACTCTCATAGTGCGGTGAGACAGCAATCTGATACGACTGCAGAGATATCAGGCGCAGGACCAATGGCTTAACGTGCCTTTCGAAGCACGGAAGAGCTCGAAATCTTTCGGTCACCCAACCGATGTGTGACCTCTGCGACAGTTGCTTGAATTGCGATCGCAGACCTAGCGCCCTAACCACTGCGCCATTGAGATCTTGCTTTGAGCTTGGTACGTCTAATGTGGACTTCAAAGGCCTTCGTCAGACCACTCTCCACGTCAGATGTAAGTAGGCAAGTTGTTCAAGTTGCGACACTGCATGTGAGCGGCAGATGTGTATCGCTGTCCCCAAGTCGCTCGTCTCACGCACTTCTCCCACCATTGTTGAGACATGGAGGTACTATGTAGTAATGCTGTAGATACGGCAATCACGGAACTTAGTTAGAGAAGTCTTGGGTTTTGAGTCAGCCAACAAATTGACGACTCCTCTGGAATTGTTGTATTGAGAAAGAGAGGTAGAGTTTTGTTAAGGGAGGTGGAGATTAGTGAAACATCCACCCGAATGAACCGCTCGTCTGGGGAAGACCATATTGAAGTAGCACTTCGTAACTGTTGTTCTATGTTTGTGCTGCTGAGTAAAGTCGCCAGAGCTCAGTTGGGGAGGGTAGGGGGTCTTCTTTGGGGTCCCTTGTGTGGTTATGACACAACCTTGATCAATTTCCTACCAAAAAAAAAGTGGGTCGTAACTCGTAGATTGTTTACCAATACCCAATAAGACTGCCCATCAATGCCTAAAAGTTGTAAGAATACCGCGTCCACCCCTTCCTAACTCCTATCAAACGTCGAATCGCAGAGACAAGCAACAAATTAAGATATCAAGTTCCCGCGTTTTGCATACAAATTGTTATATGAGAGGGGCCATTGTCTCCGTATCTGCCATCGGTTCCGTGTTCATTTGGGCCGTATTTATGTTATTGCTGGTCCAGTAATTATGAACCGCTTGTTATCTCAATTTAACGGTGTCTCGGAGCAACGCAAATTGCGGGATGATTTAGATTACTTTGTTGCGATAAAAAGTTTTTTTTTACAAAAGTAACACGTGTCGTTAATAGCTGTAACAATTACCTAAATAAATGATGCAATAGAACTCACCCTTATTAGCCGTGCCAATTTTAAGATACTTTATGTTCAAATCCTTGCAACATGTGCTACACCTTAGCGAAAAATATACAAACCAGGATGAAAGTGGACGAGATTTAACATAATCAAAAACTAACATTTAATTTACGTTTCCTTTTTGCAATGTCATCGTGTAGCTCTCCTCAGGATTAACGGTTGCCGTGGTTGCTTGAAACGCCAAAGGGACTATTCGTCAATCCTGTAACAAAGTGCCATTCCCAATTAAAATCCGAGCAGAAAATTGAGGTTAGTAACCAACGAATACATAGACATGCTATGGAAGTAACCAGCTTTAACTGTATAGGTTTATATGTAGAATTGTGTTTATTTACCACCATCGTTTGACAATCTAATTTGAGACAAATAATCCATCCGTCAACGGCGGCCATTTTCCACCGGTGACGTATGGCAGGCGCCAACTCGGACGAAGACAATAAACGCGTCTTGTGGACACGTTGTTATTCAGTATCCGTGTTTAATAGCGGACTTTATAGCACCTTGAGCATAGACGAGGAAGGTACAGAGATGAGAACATGCTTTAAGAGGTGGTTTATTGCCTATCACACTATGTACTGCAACGTTACACCAGCAGGTCCCTAGTTAAGAATTCTATTGCGGAAGTTCATTCAGTGTCTGGTCAGTTTGAAATGTTTTGGAATCATCTTTGTTGTAAAGTCAAAAATGTTAATTGAATATTACATTAAATAATAAACATTATCGATTTTATTGCTGAACATTAAAAATCATTTTTTTCAATTATTTATTTTTTTCATTTCTCTGATAAGAAAAATCTTTAAAACCATCTTTTTTCAGCAGGGAAATACATGATGACCATCGGTAGGTCCTTTTAATCATGAGAGAAAGTTCATACAAACAAATATGATTTACTTACGGACTTTTTTATTCTAAAATTATTCAGTTATACCAAACCTTTAATTTCTCAGACAGCTGAAACATTAGCTTTCTGTACCTATTAATTTGTGACACCAGAGCGAGAGGCACAGCTCGTCTAATATCGCCATCTCTCTCTCGTTGATTAGTTCCCTGGAATGCACGTGAAAAGGCTTGGAACCATCAGAAGCCTATAATTATCTAAAGCGAGACCGTTTTCGGGAAGAAACGATGATTTAGTTAAACGTTTTTTAAGGTCTTGTTTTGATTTGTAGCCCAAACATTAACGGACTGACGGTTATGTAGACTGGTGAATAATATCTGCAGAGTTCTATAAATAGGATTGAGAAAGGAGTAGGCAATCTTCATGGTATGCGTGGTGTAGACACCACTTTTCAATGAAACAATGGTTAATTTTTGAAAATTTAAAGATTTAATTTGGTTCATCTTGTTTACAAAGAAAGGCTATTTGAATTATGAAAGAATGCACTACTAGTTCTAGGACACATTTTGTGCTAGTAAGATGATCTTTCTTGAATCGTACCTTCTATGTGTTTTTGTGTAACACATATTGCATCGCTCAAGACGAGTCTCATAGCTGACAAATCTACTCTGCAAGCCCACAGAATACCCCAAGTGTCGAAAAAAGCGTTTCTGTATCCTCTCAATTCTCAAAGAGTGACTAGAATAATGAGGCCGCCAAATGATACTACCATATTCCATGATACTCCTCACCAAGCTGCAGTATAAAAGTTTCTTTGTTTTGAGATTCCGAAACTCCTTTCCGTTTCTCATTACAAAGCCAGCCATCCTAGATGCCTTTGCAATCATTTGTTCCATATGAGGTAGGAATGTGAGCTTACTGTCGAACAATATGCCCAGGTCGCGTACTACATCTACCTCTTTCAACTTACCGCCTCCTATGGAGTAAAAAGTCTGCACTACATTCTGTTTTCTGGTGAATTTTATATGGGAACATTTATTGGAGTTGAGAAGTAGTCCATTCTGAGCGCACCAGTGCCTGAGATTATCTAAATCCCTTTGCAACAGATGTGAGTCACTGTCTTTCTCTATCACCTTGGCTAATTTGAGGTCATCGGCGAACATAAACGGAGAAGAATGCAGGAAGCAATCCGGCAGGTCATTTATGAAAATGTTGAATAAAATGGGTCCTAAATGTGAGCCCTGCGGTACGCCTGAGGAAATTAAGCATACATTGGATTGGTACCCATTGACAACCACGTAAAACGATCTGTTGCTCAGATACGACCGAAGCCAGGCTAAACAGGATCCCGCAAAACCATAGGCACCTAGTTTATCAATAAGCATGGTATGGCTAACACTGTCAAATGCCTTGCTAAAGTCCGTGTAGACAACATCCACTTGCTTTGAGTTATCAACAGCCTTCATTAGACCTTCTGCGAAGCAGATGAGATTCGCAGAAGTTGATCTGCCCACAACAAATCCATGTTGTTTGTCAGTGATATACTTCTTGAAGTAAACCTGAATCAATGGACATATTATGGCTTCAAATACCTTAGCAAAAACGGGAAGAATAGAAATAGGCCTATAATTACCAATATCTTGGTCATTTTCAGACTTGTAGATCGGCACAACTTTAGCTAGTTTCCATAGCTTAGGGAATATTCCCTGTTTGAGTGAGTGGTTGAAAATCATCCATAGTGGAGTCTGTAAACCATCAGAACAGCTGACTACAAAATAGGGAGGTATGCCATCTGCGCCTGGTCCCTTCGTGATATCCAATGCCTTAAGTTTTGAGCGATGCAATATGACAAAATTATCCAAGCGACGAGACATTCTCGACCTGACATTCCTATTCAAATTACTTAGGAATAATATAGACTGCTCCGAGTTGTTGAGCATGTTTAACTTTAGGGTTCCTGTAAGGCCTCCACGGAGGCCAATCACGCCACTCTACCTCCCACTTCGTCGCACTGTCTTGGGATCACACTCGCCGATTTGTCGTCTGTCTAAACTTTATAACGAAATAAGTGATAAGGTCGATATCAGTCATGTCTCATTGCAAATGTTCAAAAAGATAATTTTTGAAATATTAAATTAAATATTATACATTTAAGTCTTAATTTGTAATTCCTGTTGTCTTTGTCTTGTGTTTAGTAAAGCATGCTGTGTTTACCTGTAATTGGCAGTGTACTTATGTATGTATATATATTAATGTTCCTTGCTGTAATGTCCTAGTACATATGTTGTTGGTGAACCAATAAAATAAAATAAAATAAAAATAACACGAATTAGCCAAAAATCCTGCGCCAGACCGAAATCTATTCGTTAGCAAACTCCGGCTTTAGTATCGCTCTTATTTAATTCATTTTAGTAATTGATCAATATTATTGCTCTCCGATTTTTAAAAGTTGAAGACACTAGTTGAAGAAACTACATAGTTATAAGTCATTGCTACAATGTCTTCTTTAAATAATTAATCTGATATTATGCATTGAATTACATAATGTACTTTCAATAGGTCATAAGCTGGCCATCCTTGCTAGCCGTGTGTCTCAAGTCTTGACGTCCAGGCAAAATTGCCGGCTCTCTTGTCATGTTACAATGGGGACTAATTAAGAGCCCTCAGAGTTAATTAGATTCGGGTTTTGGTAATCCAATGAAGTTAAATTTTTGCTTTGTCTCAAATTGAATGGATCGGCAGGAGTAATTTGTTTGATGTATTGAGAAGCTGTGTGTACGGTCGTATTATTTTATATCGGTTGGAAAGAAATGTTTCTTGTGGCTGTAGATGTCGAAACAATGGTTGACGGAATTTCGATATCTGTGCCGTATTTGTTCATTTGTATGTGTAAACAGTGTATATTATGTTTTTACTTTCCTCCGTAATATTAGGACTAAAAAAAACATTTTTGCGTCAACATCATCTTAGCGCCTTTACTGGTTGCATCCTCTGCCATTTCCGCGGAGCCGACAATGATCTTGAATTGACCAGCCAGGTTATTACAATGGAGCGACTGTCGTTTGACCTCCGCAACTATTACAAGGGAACCCAGACCATTTGGATCATAGTTGGGACCAACGGCTTAACGTGCCTTCCGAAGCACGGAATCATCATTCTTATGTGACAATTAAGATTAAGTGATTCAAGCCTGCAATGTCCCATTCAAACTGAAAAAACCCGCACAAAGAGAAAGTGTTCCCCGTAGGATTTGAACCCACGACCTCCGAGGCTTTTGAGCACAGCGCTCTAACCACTAAACCAGGTAGGCGGTTTAAAACTTAATTTTTGAATATTAAGACAAAATGATTTGGCAAAGTGTCATCAAGCTGGACTCACATTTTTACTTTTTACAGCTACAAAATCAAGTAAGCGTTATAAATCTAGAATTATACTTCGTTGTAGCATCCTAGGAGATTTAATAATAACGTATAGTATGTTTCCAACGTACTGCATCATCACACGAATTTTAGACATAATAAATAAAAAATTAAATCGTTCTATTGACTACCGCGCCTAGCACCTCAACCTGCCGACAGGGGGCGGGGGCGATCATTAGTTTTCTGTGTGTTGCATCATCCGCGTGCGCGCCGATTTAAAAACGTAATTTTATTTAAATTTAAGCAAATTTTGTGTATTTGTGCTAGTGAAAATGGGGAAAAAGACGAAAACCAAAACAGAGGATAACATCAGTGCAAAAATAAGCTTCTGGAGAAGAAGTTTTCTCGACAAACGTTCACGGATACCCGGCGTTTTTTTTGTTCAAATGAAGGTTTGGACTAATTTGTGTAGAAATACATAAAGTTAAGGTCAGTAAAGTGTTTTTTCTAAGTATTTACGTAATAACTTAGGAATCCAGGGATTTTGTTGATGATAGATAATACCACAGCTATCTTCTATATTAACAGGATGGGAGAAATTCCCATATTATTTAAAGGTTATTTCCATTGAGAAATGGCAGTGGTGTACATGATGAACCGACTGGGATTATTGTGCTCAATATCGGCCAAACCAGCCTTGTTACCCAATTTTATTGTCATTAACTGTTCCGGAAAGTTTGTATTTTGAACCACATGAAAAAGTGTTACTTATACCGTCGCATTACTTGTGGCCCATCCTGGTTACACTGGTGGGCTTGAGCAGGCTAGCGTTCGCGTGTCAGTCATTAGATAGTGCTGCTACATTTGTTGTCTCAAAGTGCCTTGGCACAATATAAATACGGCGTATAAAAATTGGTATAATTTAGACAAGTCAAATAATTTAAATATGTTCTAGGTGCTATTCTGACTAACATATGTTTTATGTAATCTTTTAAAAAAGGTATGGCGCAATAACTATATTTATTTTCTTAATATCTGTTATTATATATGAATTTACCTACTATGGTCAGCACATTATTTTTTTACAAAATTAATGAGACCTGTACTATGAAGTCAACTCAAATAGAGAAATAGATAGACAGTTGTGGTGCACATCTAAATACCAGGTTTCATGTTCAAATACTGTGACAGTGGTTGTAAACACTTTCAATAAGTTAAGTGTAATTATAAATAATGGAATATTATTTTCTGCCAAGTCAAATTTGAATTATTAATTTTTATTTTAGCTTTTAAGCTATATTCATTGTACATGACTTTAGAATTGCCAACAGATAAACGTCATAAAACTTATGAAATGGTGGCTGATATGTCTTCTAGAAACTCGGTTAAGGGAATTTGTTTCTTTTTTGGGCACCTTAACCGCAGCTTGTATTGAGGTGTCTTAAGGCTGGATGTAGGCACACTAAACTCCTTGAGAGAGAAATATTAATCCTTGCTACCCAAGAAAAGCTACATAGCTAATATGAAAATTAAGCCTTAACAACAGGATAACATTATATGACGGAGTAATAAAATTGAATTTATTGATAAAGCTATAAGTCCTCGGGCTGCATTTGGAAATATTTTCCTATGCCTCTTTATCAGGGTAGAAAGCTGTTTGTTAAGGAGCAACTATCCATGGAAATTAGTCTTTGTAAGAGGAAAAGAGACATATTAATTTTGTATAATTAAGCAGCCTTTATGGGAATAAAATTCTATTGCAAGTATTTAATTAAATACAAGTTTGCTTTTCTAAGTGGTGGCACGAGATGTCATCCGAAAAGTATTCAATATGTACTTCACTCGAGTTCGACGATGGAACAACATACGTACGACCAGTAGTATTTCCTCAGTGGTAGCACGAGATGTTATCCGGAAATACAAGTTTGCTTTTCTAAGTGGTGGCACGAGATGTCATCCGAAAAGTATTCAATCTGTACTTCACTTGAGTTCGACGATGGAACAACATACGTACGACCAGTAGTATTTCCTCAGTGGTAGCACGAGATGTTATCCGGAAATACAAGTTTGCTTTTCTAAGTGGTGGCACGAGATGTCATCCGAAAAGTATTAAAAATGTACCGACTTCACTTGAGTTCGACGATGGAACAACACACTACCAGTAGGTAGTAATGGATTTCCTCAGTGGTAGCACGAGATGTTATCCGGAAATACAAGTTTGCTTTTCTAAGTGGTGGCACAAGATGTCATCCGGTAAGTATTCAAAAGTACTTCACTCGAGTTCGACGATGGAACTACATACTACCAGTAGTAATTGATTTCCTCAATGGTAGCACGAGATGTTATCCGGAAATAAAGTATCTAAAAATGGGGATCAAATGATATAATTGTAACCTTTATTTCATAAGTGATGGCACGAGATGTCATCCGGAAATAAAATAAAATCAAATCAAATCAAATATTTTCATTGCGATTGTAGGTACATTATGGTCTTAAAACTAGCTCTCACTTCAGCTACAATTTGCCAATTTGATGGCATGCAATATTATAAGGTCCATCATAAAAAACTTAAAATGTTATACATTTATTAATCAAATACAAATACAAATATTTATTCATAAAACAGGTGGGTTTTACATTTCTATGTTGCGATCGAGGATTTATTTGAGTAAATAAATACTTGTGGTAGAATATCCTCCCTTTCCATATTTATTTAACAATATTTGACATGCTTATCGTTATTGGAAAAAATAATTATTTAATTTACTAACAGTAAACAATCAGATTCTTTAACCAAATAACAAATGAAAGTTTTATTATAACTACAATGGATTAAGTTTTATAATTTTACATATAAGATAAAATTAAGTTAGAAATTTTAATTTTGTTAAACATTACTGTTATAAATATGAATATTATAATCATGAATCATTTTCAAAATCATATAAATTAAAATCATTGTAATAAATAAACGAAAACAAATGTACATAATTTTAAAAATTTTGCTTTTTTAAGTGGTGGCACGAGATGTCATCCGAAAAGTATTCAAAAGGAGGTAGTTGTACCTACTGATACCTAACATTGATCAATTTTAAAACAGATATGGGCATTATTGGGAAGGAATTTATTGGGAGCAGGTATGCAGGCATAGCCAATCTCACTGTAGACTTAAACCAGAATGATTTTTTGAAGTTGACATTGTATTAGGTAGTATTAAAAAGTATTAAAATAGGTGATTTGAGTATTATCAAACAAGAGAATATTGGATCCACACCATGAAGAGACCATGAATTGTCGCCATCTCATTTTCCCATCACTGGATAAAAGCTTCATAAATATTGATTGGTGATCAAAGTGTGAAACGGGACAAAAATTTATTTGGAGAAAATTTAGAAGACAATGTCAGATCGATCAAGTTTATTGATACATCTAGCCTGAAAATAAAGAAATGGGCTCCTCAACATCCTTCTGCATATCGCAGATCAACGTCTACAACCTCGCATGGGAACTTGTCAATGCCTCCATATCCAGTGAACTGACCATGCACAAGCACGCGTGCGGCGTGGCCCACTCGTACGCTCGCCACTACCCGCACCAGCTGCGTCGCCGCCGCCAGCTGCATGCTGGGGCCCGCGCAGCCGCCGCTCCTCCCTGCCTCTGCGCCGCCGCCGCCATGTCCGAAGGCCGACAGAGACGCCCTGGAGGTACTTCATGCTGGTCGTATTCAGTATCTTTTGCTAAACTGGCTTAATATTGCCTGTGTCCCACGGGTCTTAGTTAAAGTTATGTAAGTTGGAGGTTACTCGAACACGGTTCAAGAACAGACTTACCTACCGGCTTTAAAAATTATAGGTTTGACGGTATGGAAAACCTTATGAAATTAACAGCAATTGTGTCATGTAGTACAGGGGCAAGTTTTGTTACCTATTTTTTAAATCTGATTCCAAAGAGTATCATTGATTTATTCTAAATTCGAAGCACTATATATTTACTTTACAAAGACATTTTAAACATGAACATTCAAACAGCCAATAAGTTATGTCTCAAGACTCTTAAATGGCAACAATTGCTCTGACTTAGGATTATTAATGAGTGTGTCAGTCGATTTTTAAATAGTGCGTTTAGGGCTAGACCGAATCTACCCAAATATGTAACGCAGATTTTGTACTATCTCATATTTGTAAGCTATTTCCTAGGGAATCATTAGACCTGGATGTAATAAACTTATTAAACTGGTTGAGACGTTAAGACTTATTAACAGTAACAACATAGTATTTATCAAACCTAGTACTATTATTATTATAGATGACCTCGTTAAAACATCGACGTCCTATAAGGCGAATCAAAAACTGTCCTTTCATATTACACTAATAATAATTCTATTTTTCCAGCGAATGCCTTAAAAAGCAGGTGAGAGGTGCTAGTGCGCAGAAGGTAAGCCGCTGGATAAAGCAAGTGCTGGGAGATAGCGGCACCAAAGTGCGCGGGTCCTGGGGCACAGCCCGCGGCGCGCGGCCACGTCGCCGGCGCCGCGCGCGGGCTTCTCCGCCGGCGTCATCCGGCTGGAGGACCTCCCCTAGTTGTTTGTTGTTGTTGTAACCTTTGACGGGTCCACGCCAAGCAGGGCTTTATCTGACGCAATACTTAAATTACCTTATAATAAGTTCCTATGTGCCTACCTCTAGTATTATGCTGATTAAGAGACTGATATGTATTAGGAAAATGGTTTAAAAGCGATAAACATTGTTAGATTCAGTCGCTTTTATTATTTATTCTGCAATTATTTGATCTGAACATCTACGTTATTATTAAATCTCCTAGGATGCTACAACGAAGTATAATTTATGGTTAATTGAACTTACCTTAAGTGAAGTTCAACCAAAATTATACGAGTTGTAGCATCCGTAGAGATTTAAGATCCCTACCCTCCCAAGTAACCCCTTGCAGAATAAAATGTCAAGGAATACTCTAAAATAAATGATCGCCCCCGCCCCCTGTCGGCAGGTTGAGGTGCTAGGCGCGGTAGTCAATAGAACGATTTAATTTTTTATTTATTATGTCTAAAATTCGTGTGATGATGCAGTACGTTGGAAACATACTATACGTTATTATTAAATCTCTACGGATGCTACAACTCGTATAATTTTGGTTGAACTTCACTTAAGGTAAGTTCAATTAACCATAAAATGAATGGATCTAAATCATTAGCACGTATGAATCTATTTTGTTAATTTTACGTGGAATGCGGTGTAATTAGTCTTGTCTTGACATGTAAATGTTTTTGCTGAAGCGACTAGGTATTTTAAATTCTCTGCGTTTAGTCTAACAAATTAGCTGAACACACAACAGGTTTTATCACACTAAGATATCTGTCCATAGCAATTACGAATTTTACAATTATGGGTCTTTTTATCAATTTGTATTTTTTCAAATAACTTTTTTCAGTTATTTTATTTTGTTCATCTTGTTACAATAAACAGACAATACTCATACATCAAAATCCTTTGCGTACCTAAAGCGATCTTAGCAAACAAACAAACAAAGCCGCTTCTTCTCAATAGATGACTGCTTTCTGAAGACGCTGGTCTTCTTAGGGTAATGTAATATTTATTGAAGATTTACACAAGCATTTATTATTAACTTTTTGATTTTCACAAAAGGACTGAGACGGGAAGCTACTTTGAAATTGTATCAATTTACGCGTTGCGTGTGCAAGTAACTTTAATATTGCTACATATTGAATTGCCCCACTTCATCGCTAGTGCAATAATTAACCACTCGTCCGTATCCAAGTGAGAACACGCATCCTTTTATCGACATTGGCAAGATTGATAGATGTCATCCCGTCACTGGCTAAGTGCTACGACCGGAATGCTAAGCAGGCGATACCAACATCTTTATGAAATTAGCTGACCGTAAATAACTAGGCGAATAACGCACCGAGTGATGTCCTAATTGGTAGCGGTTTTATCAATTTGACGAGAGGGTAGTGATGTGCACAATGTTTGTTTAACAAGTTCATAAGTTGGTTTATTGTAGACGCCTCGCGACTCCGTCCGTGGAAGACGCTTAGGTACAACATACATAGTGTTATACTATAGCTTCAACCCTTCCACGACTATTATCTAACGAAATATTTTTTTTCAATTAGAACCAGTACTTCCTGAGATGAGCGCATTCAAATAAACAAACAAACTCTTTTGCTTCATTGAATTAGCAATAAGATGTAGATTATGAGGGCATGTGGAAGTAGCAAGCATACTCGTTGCAGTGTCGTGGATGTCCAGTAGTGGCTGAAATTACTTACTAGCAGGGCACTTTATTCACGTTCTATTTATTGTTGAAAGACGACACAGATTCGTCAACTTTTAATCCAACTACATAACTACTAAAAGTGTAAGTAGGTTACATTACGTTAACTTTTCCATAAAAAAATTAAACCACGCACTATAGATGCCTATCGCAATAAATATCAATTACAATGATTGATGCTTCGTGATACAATTGTCGATATCGGTAACTTAAAGTCGGTCGCATCACGACTCACTTCTGGGTTTAATTTAACTCTGTCAAATCACTTTTAACACATCCGTCAATTTTACTTACTATTTCTTTCGTAATCGGTACTTTGATGATAGACAGATACGTAACCTTTTTAATGTCGAGCAGGTTCGGCCTATTTTATTGAGTAACACTAATTAACAAAAAAACTCCACAAAATATACATATAAGCATTTTCGATCTCCTAACATTTATTTTATAAAAAACTTAAGTGAAATCATCCCCATTAAAAATATCGATAAAAAGTTTATACGTTGTCCCCTCCCTACGCGATGTCACCGTCTCAATTACAGCGACACTTTTGCCACAATTAGTGTGACGTTGAGTTACTTGATGTAGATAGGTACCATTTGACGGAGGCGCGCAAGGCACCATAAAGTTGATAATATCGACACCGGTCGACACGCGAGCTGTTGATACTCGATAAAGAGACGTGAGTTATATCGACAACCTGTCCGCGTAACATCCTTATTTGCATTTAATTACTGCCTTCGGATATAACTAAGAGTGTGAGAGGAATAATTATGTAATCTGGGTTGGAAATTTATATTATTTGTAAAGAAGATTCCTTACATGAAACGGATTTTACTCAGATACCTATAGAACACCTTGTTGAAAATAGAGTAGTTAATGACCGACAATTAATATGTAATTTCCCAACATTCGGCAATTTCATGGGGCTAATTAAAAGTTTTACTCACAATTGCATGCATGTGTAGAATGGCTTAATTAACAGAAATAAGTAATTATACGTTTTAAAGTAAGTATAATCAATAATTTGTTTTTTAAATAAATCAATATGAAAGAATTTTCACACTTTTGCAGCGTTTAATTTTTCAGAACAACAACATCATAAATCACGGTATGTCTGATCGTATCGGCGACTGAAGTATCAGGATGAAGCTTGATACCAAAAAGAATTGTCATCATAGAATAACTATGAAACACACGCCAACTTCACTACATAGTATAAAACAAAGTCGCTTTTTCTGTCATGTTGTCTGTTGTATGTCCCTATGAACGCTTAAATCTTTAAAACTACGCAACGGATTTTGATGCGGTTTTTTTTAATAGATAGAGTAACTCATGAGGAAGGTTTTTATGTATAATATCATCCATTAAATAGTGGACAAGTACCACGGGCGAAGCCGGGGCGGGCCGCTAGTAATAAATAATCCCATACTTTTTCCTCATGCCCTACGCATCAAACACACCAATAAATCCAGTCACGGAAGGATATAACGCCGGAGGTGAACCCAAAGAGTTTTGAACCGCAGATGTAAAGCAGGTGTTCTTCATGCCAATTCATGATGTATCCTTTCCTCCTTGTTATTAATATTTAACTGTTGTTCCACTTTGGACACCCAATTTTTGACAGACCCGTTGGGCTAGTGGTTGGAAAACCCTGGCTTCAAAACTAAAGGTCGCGGTTTTGCATTTGTATTCGAATCTCGGATGTTTTTTTTTTAAGTTTGAAGTCTGCTAATGTAGCTTGTACGAGTACATACAAACTTCGAATTTTAGATTGGGGCAAGGCAATTGGTGTGCTAGTCGAAGGAATATATTATTTCCTACTTTTTAGTCATCAAGATTTCTGTTTTATCCCATGGTAGCATTTAATCGGGATAAACAATGTACTTTTACCTAACTCAGTCCACACCCTAACTGTATACAAAATTTCGTCCGTTCGAAATCTGTTCAGTAGTTACAGCGTAATTGACCGACAAAAATTCAAATAAATAAACTTTCACATTTGTTATATTAGTATGATAGTATCATTAGCTATCACCTGGCCGTGTCCATTTTGAGGATCTAATCATTTTATTAGCTTGTCAAAAATATCAAATGGGTCCAAAATTAAACTACTGACTAGGCCAGATAGTCAAGTTGCGGTTGTTCAAATTTTTGTTGTGTTGAGGGTAACCTGATGGTAAGTGATCACCGCCGCCCATGGCCATCAACAACCGCACAAGGATCGTAAATGCGTTGCCTGCCTTTGTGATCCCATACCCTCCCCACCTAAGCTTCTTCATGTGGTGTCCCATTGGGTGTCCCAAGTGGACTACATTATTTTACAGCTCTCTTTACGGTCATCGGTCATGTAATTAGCAAGCATCTGCCTCACATGATACTGATTGTATGAAGACAGGGTCATTAGTCGAATTATGGTGGCTAAGTGCGTAAATTATTACCAGCACACAATAAATTCTGTAGTTTTCAGTTAATTGTCTTCGTAAATGGACGGTAGAACAAAGCAGGCGACGTCGTTTTGCTGAAATAATCAAATTATACAGTTATTTATTTCACCTTAATGGGCAAAAATACAATTAGTTAGTACGGCTTTATGACTCGAAAAATAAGTGCCAACACAGTTAAGTTAGGTCGTCCTTTAACATGAAACTGTATATTACTAGGTCTTCAATGCAATTTTTTTTTATCTATAGTCAGCACAACTTTTTCTTCTTCTATATTTACGGACTCCAAAATTATTCTTCTCTACTTCTAAAATCCTTATAACTGTAATTAATAATTAAGAACAAACTCATGAAGTATAAGTCTCATAGAAATCACTTAAGCTGCGGTCACCCATCCCATCATTACCTCGCACGGAGTTGCTTAACTTCAACGATCGATTAACTTTGATAAGCCTTTAAAAGCCGTAGAATGTGAATAACAAAGGGATGTTTCACCACGGATTGAAGTGTGGTCATCACCTGCCCAGCACATCTGCGGTCACGTTTTGTCCAAAACGAATCTTTAAAGGGTAAAAAGTGGAGGCTAAAAAATGGGAAGCAAACGCCGTTATCGAAGTGTTGTGTAAGCGACGATAGAATTAGCTATCGATATTTTTTATGGTTTAGGTAGCCGGGGAATTTCACCTCCAAGTTGGACCATTGTGCGTGATGAAAGAAATGTAATCGATTATATTAACTTTCGAAACCGCGTGAGGAAACTAAAGCGACACAACTTGTCAATAGAATAAATAACATTATGGGGATATAAATGATTTAAAAAAATATGGAAACTTATGCAGAAAAATATTCATGATGTGTACGAATCAAACCCCTAACCTCTAGATCATTCATCGATTCCTCAAATTTCCTCGCTAAGGGCAAATATTTGTGTAATGAAACTTTTTTTTTTATGTCAGAGGCGGCAAACGAGCTGGCGGGTCGCCTAATGGTAAGCAATCACCGCCGCCCATGGACATCCGCGACACCAGAGGTATCGTTGATGTGTTGCCGGACTTAACCCCATACCCTCCCCAACTGAGCTCTGGCAACCTTACTCACTAGCAGAAACATAGCACAACAGTTACGAAGTGCTACTTCACTGCGGTCTTTTGTAAGGTGGAGGTACTTCCCCAGACGAACATTTGAAATCAAGTCAAAGATGTTTACAAAAGCACATTTTAAGAATGTCTGTCTATCCGTTCCTTAGCATCCATAGTACAAGCTTCGAGCTTAGTTTGGGGCTAGTCAATTGGTAGTCTTTATTATTAATTATTACTTATTATTTCATACCAGCTATACGGTGAAGGAAAACGTCGTGAGGAAACCTACACGCTACGAGTTAGTGTGTGAAATGGAGAAGGCAATGGCAAACCACTCCAATAAAATTGCCAAGAGAGTTCTTGTATTTCATTTCATACAATGATCACGCACGACCCTTAGTAATGAGGAATACGACTCATTAAGGAGGATTAACAATATTTTACTTCACATTTTACCCCAATGAAAACAATATATCAATAAACGCATCGACAATGCATTTTCCCCTGCCTAAGGCAGATGCGCCGGCGCATTGTTATTGACAGATAACATCGTTACATTGTTCTGTGGCACTGGTTTAGCCCGTGGCTTTACTTTACTTGTGGAAATCAAGTTAAGAGTATTTGTGAATGCAAATAAATTTTGATAATGCAAACACCAGTTTGCAAGTATAATAATTATAAACAAAAAAAAATCTCTTAAACTTGTGCGGTATAAGAAAAATGTCTTTATTAAGGTACATAGGTACAACATTAATAATAATATATATACCTTACCGACCGTTTTGAACCATGGCGGGCGATCTTACGATCAGCCATATGCGCAGGATATTTAATATCGCACACGTGAGCGCGCAAGCACAAGTGCACTCCCTATGCCCTCACTCTCATAGTTCGGTGGCACAGTAATCTGACTCGACCGTAGAGAGATCAGGCGCAGGACTAACGGCTTAACGTGCCTTCCGAAGAGCACGGAGGAGCTCGAGATGACATTCTTCGGTCACCCATCCGATGACTGGCCTCTGCGAAAGGTGATTAACTTAGCAATCGTAGGCCGAGCGCTAACCACTGCGCTAGCTATTACGTGATTTCGGAAGCACAATTAATTATAGCACTTATATAATTCTTACAGTTTGCAAAATTTCTCTTTACAATTAATAAAACAGTTTCTCGTCCCATTACCTCTAATACAACTCCTACCTAATCAATAACTTCAAAGCTACTTCTTTCCCTCACGGCTAGATGTCCCTGCAATACATTAACCGGGACTCGAACTCATTAACTAAGGCTTGCCTGAGGCACGTGTGAATTTATCGAGGGTAGTCCGCTCGTAAACCGAGTTTTTAAACACGACCTGACGTTTATTTCTGTAGAGACAGATTGCTGTTGGACATCATTGGTGAAGCTAGATGGCTGATGAAGTAGCGTTTGGTTTGTTCAATGTGATTACCATTTCCCTCTATCCTCCTACTTGAGTCGTGTTCCACATTACTGAGGGTCTTGGTCATTGTATGTAAATGAAACACACAATAACTCTCTTGTCAATTTTAATAGAGTGGTTTGCCATTGCCTTCTCCATTTCACACACTTACTCTTAATGTGTAGGTTTCTTCACGATGTTTTTCTTCACCGTACAGCTGGTACGAAATTACGCAGATGGATTTGTTATTGATAGTGCGCTTAAGTGAGCAACGGTGGCCACCGCTAGTCTCGTTCTCAATAATCCCTCTACCTTTCTTGCAATGGGCCCGGATTTGCTCTGCTGAGTTCTACACCTACCTCATCAGAGGTGCGTGCCTGTCGGGGTTCGAACCGCCCGACCTCACGCATGTGAAGTGGCGCTCTTACCACTAGGCTACCGAGTCAAACACTTTACACCACACGCACTTTGGCAAACACTTTATACCATATAGTAACTAATGATATCTGGCCACAACTCGGCCATGTTAAACAAAAAAAAGCAAACGCAAAGCAAAATGAAACCACGTTCTGACTTTAGCTCAGTTAGATCTGAATGTGCTACCGTGATCCAATCTGTCTGGTTCCCATCTTAGGATTACGAAGGTCTGATGGCATTCTCTTCACTGTAATAACCAGACTTGCCAAATCCTGGGTCATGGTCAAAGCGGACCCCTTACAGAAGCGGGACAAACGCTAGGAAGAAGAAGATTAATGATATCTGGCCATAATTCGACCATCGAAACAAAAAAAAAGCAAACTCAAAGCAAAATAAAAGCACATTGAAACAATTACTATGGAACAATGAAGACGGGACAAAGAGGCGGCAAGCGGGATAAATGCCCGGCCATTTACAAGGGTGTAAGATATGACGTGATATAGATCACTCACGCGGTAATAAATAAATAAATAACATAAGAAAAATTACACCGTAAAGCGAATGTTACCGGAGGCGCTGGCGGAGGTAGTGTTGTGTGGATAAGACTTAAGAGTTATTTGGAAATAAACTTTAATTGAATGAGTGTGTGTGTCCTGCCATGTTATGAACAGCGCTACGTTTTTGTCTATCTGCAGAATTTATATTAAAAACTAGCCTTCCACCCGCGACTTCGTCCGCGTTCCGTCCTGTCCCTTCTCTTTCTTTGTCCCGTCTTCCCGTCCCTGCATTTAGTATTTTCTTGACGTAAAAACCATCCGTGGAGATAAAAGAAGATTAAAAAAAAAAGAATTATCTAAATTGGTCCAGGCGTTGTTGAGTTATGCGCTTACCAACATATTTTGCGATTCATTTTTAGGGTTCCGTAGCCAAAATGGCAAAAAAACGGAACCCTTATAGATTCGTCATGTCTGTCTGTCTGTCTGTCTGTCCGCCAGTCTGTCACAGCCACTTTTTTCTGAAACTATAAGTACTATACTGTTGAAACTTAGTGAGTGGATGTATTCTGTGAACCGCAACAAGGTTTTCACACGAAAATAGAAAAAAAAATAAAAAAAGCGGGGTGTCCCCATAGTCAGAACTGAAACTCGAAATATTTTTTTTCATTGAACATATACGTGTGGGGTATCTATGGATAGGTCTTTAAAAATTATATTAAGGTTTCTAATATCACTTTTTTCTAAAGTGAATACTTTGCGTGGCAGACCCTTCCAAAGTGGAAAAAAGTGTGTCACCCCCCCTCTAACTTCTAAAATAACAGGATGATAAAACTGAAATAATTATATAATGTACATTACCATAAAAACTACCAACGAAAATTGGTTCGAACGAAATCTATTCAGTAGATTTTTTAATACGTCAAAAATAAAATTTGTACGGAACCCTGAGTGCGGGAGTCCGACTCGCACTTGGCCAATTTTTACATATAAGATCAATCAATTCAATTTCGGAATTTCGCTTTGCACTAATAGCACTTATCGCAAAATTAGAGTTGACAAGTACTGAGTGTTACAATTATTTATAAATTATGTTTAACAGAGTTAACATCGAAAAATTAATTTAATTAATTGCAGCATCCAAATTATTTTGAGCTTGTTTTAAGTCGGTAAGGGTTAAAAAAGTTTTGTGTGTGACATCACAGTGAGCACTGAATTCAAAATTCACATTTATTCCTGTTAAACTTACTCATCGCCTGTATATGTGTCTGCTCTGCCTATAAGCTTTAAATAGGATAATTAAAAAGATCTTTATGTTGTCTAAAATGACTAATACAAAAAGAAACACAAAAAACTAGAAGATTGCCTACTGTTATAAAGTCAAATCTGGATATTGAAAACTCCTTAACTAAATTAAGCGATTAAAAGAACATTTACTAGCCTAGCTTACACTTTTAATAATAAACAGTAAGGCATGTCCACACGTTGCAGTCGTGCTAGCGCCGGGCGCAAGGGAGCGACAGGGACGGATGATTTAGAAACCCCTCGGGACGCCGCGACGCGACCCGGTATTAATATTGTGACTCGAGCATAGTACATGCTTGGAGGGCAGATAAAAAACTGGCGTAGTATTGTGTCTTGTTATAATAGTTGTTGTATGAACAATAAAAGTTATAATATGAGTTATTAGTAATTCACTACAATTCTATGTCATTTTTACTGTGAAATACCTTTTTAAATATGTAATAAGCTAAAAATTACATGGAAACTCCGCTAGATACCGTTATTGTAATATGTATTCATAAAGCAAATGATAAGCGTACCTACTCAATACAATACAATTTTTGTATTTTTTTTATTATATGCCTATTTAATTATATTTCACGTTGCAAAAAGAGAACACCTAGAAGGAACATACGCAACAGTTCTTGAAAATGATTTTCATCAATATTATGTAACGGTTAAAAATTTGGATGAGATACCACATTTTCAAACCTGTTATTCTAAATTGTTTTCTTAATTTAAATTAGAGGAAATACACTGACTGAACAGTTATTAAGTTTCAAAAACTGTAATTATTTAAGTTACTTCTGCAACCGTACCCTGCCAATGATTTATCTGCACCCCGCGCGTATACTACACCAGTTCTGATCACTCCTTTCCCGCCCGGTTTCGGTATCTGTCGCAGCACCTCCAGCTAAATTGGTACCGAAATTTCAAATTCAAATTTCGGTTCCCATGTGAGCCCCGCGGCGAGGCTCCTTTTAACATACTAATTGATCCTTTGGTGATTCGGGATCGGTTATGCAGCCCTTTGAAGCTTGATTGGTCCAACTAACTGGTTAGTGGATTGTGAAGGAGTGTTGGGTAAGGTCGCGGATCGTAGTTTGACGGAGTGAATGCAGAGTGTCGATTTTTGAAAAGTGTTTTTTTTGGTAAAAATATTTTTTTCGAACGAACTAAGCCTCGGATTAATAAATCGCTCTCCACTCTTGATTTAATAAATAAGCGAACCTGAGATGCAAAGTCACTCTCAAAATCGATCTCAGAGTTGAGAGCGATTTATTAAAAACGCATAGATGGATTATTTATTGCATAAGTGGTGGGAGGGGGTGGGGTCGCCTCTGTGGTGTATTGGTTAGAAAACACCAAGCCGTTGGTCGGGTCCCGACTTTGATCCAAATTGTCTGGTTTCCCTTGTGTGGGTTGCGGAGGTCAGACCGACACAGTCGCTCCAATGTAATAACCAAGCTTGTCAAATCATAAAGCTAGTGGCTTGACAATTCATAGATAAAAAGACAAAAAGAACATTAAATTATGCGCTCCCTGCCCTCCAAGTAGACGCATAGATTTTGTTCTCCATATCCATTCTTTACGAAGTAGTAATACCTCAATGTATAATTGTATACCTTTCCAACGACCTCTACGAAAGATAGTTTTCCTTAACCATTTCACACGAAGCAATAACAAAACTATAAAATAACTCTACAATTGCGTTCTCAAAAACATCGGCCGGCTTAATGCGTTAATAACAATCTACATATTCAAACCGAAACTAAGAAACGACCGTCCTCCGGCTATGACAAATTTAAATTTGACTTAAGTTAAATTTAAATTTTTATAGCTACCGAAAATGCTTGTATCGTTAAACCTCCAAATTAACAAGACCCCTCACCCAAAACTAAAAGTTACACCACACAGGTCTAATAATATTGGTTCGGTTAAACAGTTTTCGAGTTACGCTCCACACAAATTACTGTGTTTAAGTGTTTAAGCTATTTGGGAAGAATTTTAAAGTTGTCAGCAATTATAGTATTAAGGGACAAGGGCTAAATGAATTTACTTTTAACATTTTCCAGTTTTTAATGTTCTGCCTGCAGTGATTCAGTGATATGGGAGCAATATCAGAAATTGCTCAATTTACAAGTTTACAGATTATTTTGCAATATTAGACCAATTTTTATATCTATGCGTTGAAGGATAATTTGTATCTTTAGCGTGAAATTAGATAATTACTCTCGGTTAAAATAATTTGTCTATGACTAGAAACGTTGTAGTGTTATGATTCAATTATTTTGTAGTAAGTTTAGTTTTCAAACAACAATCATGAAATTATTAAATATTATAAAAAAATAGGCAATTTTATCAATATAAATTTTATGGGAAAAAATCATCATAGAACTTTTTTCACCCAGGTATCTACTAAAATATTAATTACTAGCGGCCGCCCGCGACTCCGTCCGCGTGGTTTTCTTTTTTTCGAAATAAAAAGTAGCCTATGTTCTGTCTCAGGGTCTAAAGATTGTCTGTACCAAATTTCATCAAAATCGGTTGCGAGGTTTAAGCGGGAAAGCGTAACAGACAGACAGACAGACAGAGTTACTTTCGCATTTATAATATTAGTTGGGATGTATGTCCCAGTGTCCCTTACTTCACAAGGCGCGATTTCAATTACAAAAGTATCAGCAATCCCCTTTCGCAGTCTATCTAACAATAATTTAATAAAACAAAAAACAATAGCCCAGTTAAATTGTCGAGGACCCGCGATTCCCTCCTTATTTCATTTAAAAACATGCCTATTATTTCCCAGGGGAAAGAAGAAGTCGCAAATTTCATAATTTAATATCAACCGGGCCATATTGGATAATTAGATAGGATCCTGATTTTGGGCGCGAAGGAGAAATTAATATCAATGTTCTTTGTTTTAGGGCTGTAGGGATGGGTAAGAGTTGTTTGTTTTTGTTTTTTATCGATATTTTTGTGCATGCTGATTCCGATTTGAACGTAGCTGATAGAATGATGAAAAAATATTAGGAAAACATATAAGAAACACTTATTGGGCTTTGGTATCAGGTTTATTAGTATATGGTAAGGATCAATTATGGTTGATCCTGACAGAAATGAAACAATACAAAAATCTCTTATTTCTGCTCGTGTTTCAAAATACCTGACGATATAAAAGATGATTGTGTTGAGTCATTTGACTTGTTTGATTTTCCTTGCTATTATTGAAAAATAAATTATAATATTATTTTAAGTTACTACAACACATTTTAGTATTAGATTTTGGACAGTATTCCGTATTTTTAACCGACTTCAAAAAAGGAGGAGGTTCTCAATTCGTCTGTATGTATAATATTTTTTTTTAAATATATTTTCACCGATAATTTAACTATAAAAACCTGATACCTATTTTGTATATTAAACTGGTTGGTTGCCACTCTTTGAAAGTCCGAACATTTAAATATGGTTTAGGTTATTGAGTTAAGTTGTTTATTTAAAATATTTAATTGGAATCGCACTATCGACTTCTACAATCGACCGCACCCCCTCCCTACTACAAGCAAATGAAGACAAATGCTACCTCTCGCGTGGGGTCCGGGATTCGATCTCGGGCGCGACATGACAAACAATCTATGACACACATAATTCCGGAACTTTCTCCTTCGTAATTTAGTCATGAGGGGGGTTGACTTATCGATGTAATGTAAAATATTACGTCGTGCAAGGAAACGGGAGTTATTTAAGTGAGTAGTAACACTATTATTTAAGACTAGCTGCCCGCCCCGGCTTCGCCCGTGGTACTTACTTACATGTATTATACATACAAACCTTCCTTAAGAATCACTCTATCTATTAAAAAAAAAGCGTCAAAATCCGTTGCGTAGTTTTAAAGATCTAAGCATACATACGGACATACAGCGAAAGCGACTTTGTTTTATACTATGTATTGATGAATGTTTTTGGAGTCTATATCTACAAATATCTAGTCTATGTCTATATCTGGTGGTGGGCTGACCATTACATAGTTAAAGAATCATTCTCTATTTTCTGCATTTTGTGTCACTTATAAAGCCAGATTGAAAGCCGTATACCTACTCCAAATATAAAATAATAAGTGTGTTTACTCGTGCTAAAAAAGCACTTATATGGGAAGGTGGAACAATAGTAGAACAAATTGAGAACCAGCTTTTCCATTCTCATCAAATTCTAAATTTATCGGGACCTACCTATCAAAGAAACCGTCTTGGAGATTGATTTAATTTAAGACTAAAGTTCTAGTCTGATTAACGAAGTAAGCTCTGTTTCTTTGAGCTAGATGTCTTGAGAAAAATGTAAGAGTTGAGATTCTTGAAGACAATTTTCACGGTGAATTTTGCATATCAATTTCATGTCAAAATTCAACAATCATATACCAGTTAGACCCTACGCCTACCTTTTGCCATCTAGAAGATTTTTCATTTGCGAAATCCCTCATTCCAATAACCAGCCTAAGGCATCCGAGAAATTAACGGACTTTAATCGAAGGTTTAACTCATACTTGCGTATTCCGATAACCCACAAACTGGTGGTACGTGGTGCGAGCCACAGGTGCAGTCAGGTCGATAGCTGGCGAACACAAGTTTAATTGAATCCGGGAACTTACAGGGACAACCCATAACCTCTTCACATTCGCCATAGACCTTTGAACGTCAAGAAGTCATTATTTTTTATTATTGGTACTAGTATGTAATTAAATTAGTATGTTATTGTAATACTGTTGATTCTGATATCTGTAACACACGTGCTTAAGTTCGGAGTCTGATCAAAGTATGTATGTGTTGTTGTGAGATATTAAATTCGTTATATTATTTATTAACAACAGCAACACCAGAGAGGTACCGGCGATGCGTTGCCGGCCTTTAAGACCCCATACCCTCCCAAACTGAGCTCTCGTGACATTGCTCACCAGCAGAAACATAGCGCAACAGTTACGAAATGCTACTTCACTGTGGTCCTCTGTGAGATGGAGGTACGTCTCCAGACGAGCCGCTCATTCGATTGGGAGTTTCACTAAGTTGTACCTACCTCTCTTAAACTTTTATTGACTACTAGCGGCCGCCCGCGACTTCATCATCTTGAGCCTTCCTACAAAATTGGGCTAGGAAAAAAAAGATATTTCAATTCAATTCAGTCGCATTTAAAATACAAACAAATTCGTCAGCTTTAGTAAACTATGTAGTATACATTTTTAATTTGTTCACTTCTAAAGCTACTTAGTTCTTCCCCACACGTATTGTTGGACAAAGTTGTTAAATCGAGCGGTTCGGTGTCGCACCGTGCCTGGCGCCCGCGCAATTAGCGCTAATCAGCGCTGTCCTTGGCGAGGACTTGGCGCTTGACGCTGCCGTGCTACCGCCTACCGCTAAACATGGGAAGGGGAGGGAATTAACTTTAACCTCTTAATTAGTTTTCTATTGGATGGAGAAATGGATTTAGATCGTGAAGTGTGGTAGTATCACGAAAACTTTATAAGTTTTGTACACATCGTGAAATTGGGAAGTTTTGTGAAGAAAATGTCAATCGGTTATAATTATTTTATGTGGGGACTAGCCGCCGCCCGCGACTCCGTCCGCGTGGTTTTCGGTTTCCGCATAAATAGATATATAGGTACTATAGCCTGAAGCCTTTCTCGTCCAATAGACTACCCATCCCAAAAGTATTTTTTCAAATGGGACCAGTAACATCTGAGATTAGCGCGATCAAACAAACCAACTCTTCAGCTTTATTATACATATTAGTATACATTAAAAATTGGTGGCGGAGCTGGTATAGCTTCTGCAAGTAACTTTGTCAACCTAGAGGTGCGTGCCTGCGCCTGCCCAGGTTCGAACCAACGACCTAACGTATAGATAAAGAGTAGTATTCGTTTCGTACCCTGCCTATGTATTGCAGCTGAGCGCGTCACGTACGTTTCAGTAAATGTCAAGTCCATTAAAGTCACTTTAATTCGCTGGATCGAGATACCTAACAAGGGCGATGTTTGTTCATACAAAATGTACGTTTTTTGTATCTAGAATATTTGTTTGATTGATCAACGATAGTATTTTATAAATTAAATGTTTTTTTTCTCTTCAAAGTAAATGTTTAAATAAAAGACAATTAAAACTCGTCTCTTCGTTTGAATGAACTAGTTTTCAAGATTATGTTAATAAGTTATCAGCGTCTTAGCTGAACGTATTCCACCTTTGGACATAGGCCATCCCCAACCTGTCAAGCGCTACATTTAATTTATTCTCTCAACCTATAATAATACCTAATATAATAAAGATGAAGAGTTTGTTTAATTGTTTGTCTGAATATTTTTTTGATTGTATTCCACTGGTCGAAAAAGGCTTTAAGTCATAAAATAACACTATGTGTGCGGAAACACAAATCCACGGGGACGAAGTTGCGGGCGACCGCTAGATTTTTTTTTATAGTTACCAGATATTTTACGACGACCTACCACAAAAGCATTTCTCATTAAGTGTCCACCAGTTTAAGAATATTCCCTACGAACAACCATCAATTCCGCTTCCAATGTCACTGCACTGACAAACGTAATTTTGCAGAAACAATCCCCCATAAAACTCGTAAAAAACAATAAAATAAATTAAAAATATGTATTATACGAATGGTTCCACGACATCCAATTATAAGACACACAAACAAAAGACAAACCTTGGACATTATTTATGATCACCCGCGTTCCGAGTCCCCACTTGTAATTATCGGCAGGAATCGAACCCGCATTTATGGCCAATAATTGGGAACGAACAGTGTGTAAGTATAGTGTTGAAGTCATAATGTTGTTTTATGGTGATCTTAAAAAATAATGAATGTCATTCGGCATAGGACATTGGAAAGATGCGGCAATTTCGAACCTTGGCTGTTAGACTAATTGGGGGATTAGAACCTATAACCTCTAGGTTATGTGTGTAATTATCGGTTGAGGGGATAGGCATTCCGATTAGGTACTGGAGTGGACTGATTAATATGTGCCTGATGAGACGATAATTAGATCTTTGTGCAGTGCATTCCACGGTTATTCCTGGATAATTAATTTAAATATTCTATGTCTTTCTAGACAATATTACCGATACGTTTACCAGTACCAGATCACAGTTTGTTAACTTCATTACATGGATAGGAAGTTTTTTACTTTTATTAATATAAGTCTACACCCTTTATTCTAGTAATAAATTAAAGCTGAAGAGTTTGTTTGTTTGTTTGAAGGCGCTAATCTCAGGAACTACTGGTCCGAATAGAAAAACATTTTTGCGTTGGATAGTCCCTTTGTCGAAGAAGGCTTTAAGCTACAAATGATATAACACTAATAACACTACGTGTGGTGCGGAAACCGAATAGCACGCGGACGGAGTCGCGGGCGGCTACTAGTACGTTATAGTCGTAGAAAAATGTCATTAAAACTTAATAAAAAACAGAGTTTCGACTACTTCCTCAAAATGTTGCTCAAGTTCATTTTATGGAAGATACATAAAGACAATTATTATTCTAAAGTTATGTCATTCTAATTGTAATTTGGAAGCCATGAGACGAACTTCTTAGCTATCCATGGATTCTCCGTGCGGGTGCCGGGTCCATCGCGTGGAACAGAGAGGAACGCCAGTCGGCGCCTGGGACTTGCGACCCAGCGTGTAGGTTTAAGGGGCCCCTTTATAGTATACTAACGATCACCTTCACCGATGACATTCCTCTCCCTTCCCAACCATATTTGGTATGAGCCGAGTAAAGCGGCTTTAGTTGCTCTTTCCAGTAACGAGCTAATATTAGATCTTGGTAATCCTAAGTCCTTCAGTAGGTTGTAGAGAGATTTCGCTGGTATACCTCTCGCACCCACTTCCACAGCATACAACCGTGCTATATAACCATTTTTAGTCATCTCGTTGGTTAGGTCATAATACTTATTTGTTTTAAACGCGTGATCTTTGGGAATGTTTGTCTCCCATGGAACAGTAAGTTCCACCAACAGTACGCGCTTAAGTTTTCTAGAATAAACGAAAAGGTCTGGTCTAGACGACGATAACACAATGTCTTCTGGAATAGTGTAGTGCTTTTCATACGTGTCCATCATGATCTTCCAATCTGGAGCTACACTAACAATGGAGTAAGGTTTGACTTTGGACTTCTTGGTAGATCCTTCCTTGACGAAGTTGATGTTCTTTGTATTCGTCGTCAAACCTTTTGCTGCTCTTGCTATTGAAAGGCTCACCGCTTCACGTATGATCTGAAGCGGTGAGCCTTTCAATTAATTCGCCGTCAAATCCGAAATACCTTCAGACCTATAATTTCCTCTACTTTGTTCAAGATCGTATACTGGGCAATTGAACCAAATAATTGTTACTTGCTTCCTTGGGGCCCGGACTTACTTAGACACCATACGAGTAGGTAGTACAAGCTTCTCTTAGTTCGGGGTTAGATTAATATTTCCCAAAATAAATGAAAAATAGAAACAAAGTCACTATTCTAGCCCCTTTACGTTTGCTTGAATCTTAGAAACTACACACTAGATTTTTATGTATTTTTTCGAATATTTTAATATTTGTATTTATACCGCATGTATACAGCCTATCTACAGTATGAGACGAACATCTTAGCTATCCATGGATTCTCCGTGCGGGTGCCGGGTCCATCGCGTGGAACAGAGAGGAATGGAATGAATGGGACTTTCGACCCAGCGTGTAGGTTTAAGGGGCCCCTTTATAGTATACTAACGATCACCTCTCGCACCCACTTATATGTAGTTAAAGAACACGTAAGATTTCCGTTTGTATTCAGGGCGGGTAGGCGCTAGTAAATAATTCGCGTAGTAGCTTGAAGTTAAAACGCTTGGTGTCCGTGTGGAACAGAACCCACTACCCATTCCCATCACAGCGGGTGTGAGACAATGGTAATATCACCTTGTGATAGGAAGTCGCCTTTACCTACATTACCGCATATCTAATACCCCGTAATGCTATGTGATATCTTTGACATTTGCAAGGTTATAAATAAATATTTCACAACATCACATACATTGATCTGACCCCGTGTTAAGTAGCTTAAGCACTTGTGTTACAAACATCAGAATCAACAGTGGTATTACAAATATACTAACATAGATACATATAACACCCAGACCAGGACAAACAGACATGTTCATGCACACAAATGTTTGTCCTGTGCGGGGATCGAACCCGCGACCTCTTGCGTAATAGGCAACATCTTGACCATTACACCAAGCGGGTCGTCTAATTAACAAGGTTATATTATTGCTGGAAATGTTACGAGTAACGCTTTTTGCTATAGCCTTTGCGGTGTTAATGAACCTGTAGACATTATACTTACTCCGTTGGCTCAGCGACCCGAACCGAGTCTTGGCCTAAGAAACCACGTTGATATTCAAAAAAATATGTAGTAAATATGTGTTTATATCCTCATCGTTGTATTCTTGGACAGTTAACAACAAAAATCTATAATTTTATTCTTCCTTTTAATTAGAATTTAAATATGAAATTAGGGTAAATAATGTCGAGTCGCCTGATGGTAAGCAATCCCGCCGCTCTCATAGCGAGGTATCGCTGATGCGTTACCAGTTGCCAGCCTTCCAAAAGAGAGAACGCTAGTTACGTAAAGGTCCTCATGTTTTAACTCTTAACTGTCAGGATATACTGCAGCAAGACTTAATGCACAATGAGTCAGCTGGGCAAGCCAAGATGGCACTTTTGCGAATGCGAATTATCGTTTCGTCGCGACTTATATCTCCATCCCGTTCACGGATTCGTATAGTATAATCTCCTCGAAACGATAGTTCGTGTTCGCAAAAGCGGCATCATGGCTAGCCAACTAGGAAGTAATATGTAGGTACAGAGTTGACTTACTGTCTCTCGTCTAGTCTGTCGTGTACTATGACTACTATGAGTAATGAGCGCCTTCCGACATGACTCGGCGCAACGACACAGCGCATCGGACCCGCGGCGATTCTAGCAGACAGGGTGTTGCCGACGATAACTTGACATCGATATCGATGCGATCGACGATCGTGTAACTTTTAAACTGAGATTAATGAATACCGTGCTCCCTATGCCACGTTTCCTCTCAAAAGTGTCCTCCCAAAACGTAAAAAAAACACCTAACTATTCACAGAAGTCTACTCAAGTTAAGGTAGCCAGAGCTCAGTTGCGGAGGGCATGGAGTCTAAAAGGCAGGCTGCAGACAAAATGGATGAGCTTGGAATGTCCATATGGCTTTAAGTTCTACATAAATCTCACTTGTTTCCTGATTGTCAGATAAGAATGATGATTCTGTGCTTCGGAAGTCGCGTAAAGCCGTTAGTCCCGACTATGATCTGATTTCCATTATCAGGGTTACGGATGTCATACGTCAGTCGCTCCATTGCAACAACCAGGCTGGTCAATTCAGGATCATAGTCGTAGCGTACCCTGGGCTCTGAGGCAATGACATTTGTTGCCAACGGGATAAGAGGATGATAATGACCAATCGGTACTCATAAATTTTAGTGCTCAACATTAAAATCTCCAGTTTAAGGCTTGATTCTGGATTAAGTTCAAACACAAATCTCACTAGTTTCTTCCTCGCGCCCTGCCACCTGCGCCCGCGCACCCGGTCATTACGACGCCGCGTGATTGTCATTTGGCCCCGCCCTGCGCTAGACAATTCACGTCTATAGATTAAAAGCACAGGTCATACTTTATTTCATCTTCCAAGATAATCTATTTTGTACATTATAGGAAGGCAAACAAACAAGAGGGCACGTGAAAGTAAGGTCACCGCTGCCCATGAACACCAAAAACCGTCAGAGATGTCTTACCTTCCTTTAAAAACTCTGTACCCTCTGCTCTGGCAACTTCACTGTGGTCTTCTGTAAGGTGAAGGTACTTCCCCAAACGAGCGGCTCCACCTCTACAAAATATGTAGTTCTTCCATGTATCTCCAGATTAAAGCTTGTTGCGGGATTATGTTCCAACACAAATCTCACTAGTTCCTTCCTCGCGCCCTGCCACCTGCGCACCCGATCATTACGACGCCACGTGATTGTCATTTGGCCCCGCCCTGCGCTAGACAATTATTGTAATTCGTGTGATTACACCGTGTGTGCGAGTGACGGTGTGTAATGCCTGTCTTTGAACCGAGGAAGTTGGGACCAGTTGGTCTTTTTTTTAAGTGTCAGTAATTTTGACTGGCCTTGAGATGGGACTATTGTTAGTCACGGTCGTGTGTTTGAATGGGACGTGGTAAGGAGTTCATTGGTCAGAATAATTGTGACATCACATACTTACTGGTTGTATTCATACTTAGGTGGTAAAGAATTGTCAAGCGTGATGGGACTCAATAAGGATTAAAGGCGAAAAACAATATGACATTTTTCTTTATTTTATAATTAATTAGTAATTCTTCGATGATAATAAATGATAAATTAAAATAAATTGAGAAATTAGAAAATAATTTTATATAGGTATTTCTCATATTATAAACTTTTTGAAAAGTTGTTGTTTTTAATCTCACAATTAGAAAATATTCGTGACAATACGAGTATATCGCCGAACTAACAAACAACCATGGTAAAAATATCCATAAACCCTAAATCGTCTCTCATTCCACCGCTATTACCAAAACCATCTCACGAACTTCCAAACATAATTCATTGACTTCTGCTTTCATTCAGTCGATTTCTCCGTGACCCGCCAATGACACCCGAGACAAAGGAACAAAGACTGTTGCCCAACTTGATATTCACGCACTGTACACGCCGTAATGATCTACTAGTACATACTACACTAATGGCGATCCACGAAATTGCTCCGCACTTGCCTCTCACATCAAATTGTCAAGGGAATATGATCTTAAAGTACCTAGATCTAAGGTGCAAAACAGCGAATGATGGTTAGTGGACCACCACGCCTCCTATTGCGACAAATGGGGACATTTTCATAGGTCGTCAACGTGTTCTACAATTTTGAATTTTAAAACTGGTTCACTAAAGTCGGGTTTGCATTGAACACGTGTGACAGAGGCTTTGATTTTGATTGAGCTGTTTGTTACAGTTACCTACAGTTTCATTAGAGCTAATAACGTTTTGTAACTATAACTCTTAATCACAGCTTCCTGTCTCGACGGATTGCGGGCAAAATTTGTCATTATAACATGTAATAAGGCGACTTACATGTCTATAATCGTATCATTACAAGGTAAGGTACAAGGTCTCATTTTTTGTTGAAATTAGAACGATTTCGAACTTAATTCACTTTAAAAACTGTAATTTTATTATGATGGCATTGCGAAATAATAGCCATGCAGTGGATTCACCCAGTTATTTTTATGTGAGTTGTCATAGATTTTTTCTTTGGATTCTAGTTGTCAATATACCGTATTTTCAAGCCCAATAACATTAATTTTCTGCGAAGTTGACTTGCCAAGCCCATGCCATGTCTTGGTGCCCTAGGCGGCACTCCTGTCCTGTCCGGGAACAGACTAGGCATTCGCCAGGCACGAGAAACAGTCCCTCTCACCACATGGATGATAAGGAAACCAAAATGAAAATGAAAATAAATAATAAATAAATAATAAATATTTCACAACATCACATACATTGATCTGACCCCGTGTTAAGTAGCTTAAGCACTTGTGTTACAGACATCAGAATCAACATGAAAATCAAAATAATCTTTATTCAATTAGGCCTCAGGAAAGCACTTATGAATCCAAATGTTCTTAGTAGATAGTTAAACGTTATTCTGAGCCCTACACACTGCCAGTGCCGTAACTAGCCTTTAATGCGCCCGGTGCGAGCTTTCAAAACTGCGCCCCTGGTATCTACCAGTGGTCATTTCTGCGCCCCTCCAGGGTCTGCGCCCTGTGCCTGGGCACCGTTGGCACCGCCCTAGTTTCGGCACTGCACACTGCAGGCTGCAGGTCTACCTAGCCGATGCTATCCTTTTTCCCCTTACAAACGTACTCCCGCCGCCTCAAAAGTGGGTTGACGTCATTAACGCGTGGCCGTCGTCTTCTGTTTAGAGAGACTGGAAGAGAAACAGACGTAGGTGCAAAGTTATGTGAATTGTTGACGTTTTGGTGAACACATTCAAACGTGACATAGGGAGCATTCAAAGTACTCATTAATCTGACTATGCAAAGGTGCTTTGAAATCGTCAACAACGATTATATCATTTGACAAGTCTACTTTTGACACTCTCCTGACATTTGCCACAACAGAAGGCCTTCGACTAATCGCTCGCGATAAATCAATTGGAAATTGCTTTGACATTTCCGACGGCAATTCCATTGTGCCGCGGCGAGACATTTTCTAGCTGCCACTGACGAATAATTGGGAGAATTGCTGGTCGTGATTTGTTGTAACTTGGAGCCGTGGTATTTGGAATCTCTAATATGAATGCTGTGGGGACTGATTAAGTCTTAACGTCAATAAAAAAGAGGTAGGTACCTTCTGAGTGGTGATATAAATTCAATTGTATTTTTCAGGAAAAGTTTTTTTTTTATAAGCAAGACAGTCAGGTCGTGCTTTGAAATATTATAGTACCTATGCAGTGGTAAATAATCCCTAAGTTTAAATACGTCTAAGTATAAAAACACACTATGCCGAAAAAACGCGACCGAAGTTCGGCGGCAATATATTTTCTGTACAATAAACGCGACGTTATTTCGGCATACTGTAACATTGACGCTGTAGGCGTAGTCCCACCGAAACAGTCATTTTTTTTGGCTCTGTGTGTTTCTACACTAACTGTTGGGAATGCTCTGGTGTTTCATTAGTGGTCCACCAATTCAGTCAAAGCATGCTTGTACCCATCAAGCTATAACATATAGAAAAAAAATTAGAAAGTGTACCTGCGCTTGCACACGCACTTGTGCACTATGAAAATCGGAATAAATTTTCAACTCATCGTCGCCACAGGCCAAATTCGGTTCAGAACATCATTATTATTAGTAAGTTCAACTTTGAGATTATTCACTACCTATACCTATTTATTTATTAGAACAGAAATTAGGACCAACCTTTGTCCACGATTGTGTTTTTAATTGGCACCAGTTGCAATCAACCTGGATGTCAAAACACATCTCAATCATTTCTGGTTCAATTAATCCACAATAGATCCATCAAAATTAATGCCAAGTTTATAATACGTAAGTGAAGTCCGTTCAATGCATTTTTTGTTTGATTGAGTATTTTAATTGTTTGTGCGATTAATTAGCATGTGGTTTTGTGTCTTTGAGATTGTAATGTAATTACGTTTTGTGCTAATTAAGTGCTTTTTTAGTTTGATTAAGTTTAGTGTAGGATATCTACATAATTATGTTATTCGGAGAATTTGACGTGTTGCTGACCATTAAGATAAAGTTAGTCTCACTAAAGCACAGAATTGAATACTCATACCAAAGGTTTCAAATTTTCTGTTTATGATGATGAGAATATACTAGTACCTTGGAAAAACTAAACCTTATAATAAATTTTAATTCTCACATGTCGCTCTTAAATTTAAACTTGCAGTAAGTTTCTTTCAGTTTCACTCAGTTTTGTAACGAAAACATAATTTCAAATGATGGAGGCCTTTGCCCTGCTATGGGACATTAACAGGCAGATAAATTATTTTTTTAAATTTAATAGTATTATCAAAATAATTATTGTTGTAGGTACAATGTGAGCATCAAACCAACTACTTCTTGCTTGAGGTGTAGGTAGTTATTAAAATTACACTAAACGAGTCGTAAACTCTTATATACCTCTTCGCACCTGATAATATATTTTCTGTATAAATTTAAATGTATAATTAACTTTACCAAAACTGGCGTTTAGCTCAAAGGTAAATCACTTCAAATCTAAAGGGGTTTTTAAAACCGTTACGACGCAAAAATAATTATAATAATCACCTTAAAATATATGCCATTAGTGCTAAATTACACATTATCCCCTTTTTCTTACTCGGGGACCATAAAATGGCCGTTTTCGTAAGTTATTAACCACTAAGCCGTCGATAATTGAAATAAAGAGTGCCATTCAAAGTCATACATTTCAGTAGCGGAAATAAAACGCAGAAAACTCATATAGTGCGACGTATGATTTCTTCCTGGCTTAAAACTGCGTGAAAGGAGCATTTTTGAAGTGAATGGAATGGGTCTGTGTTATTTGAAACAGAATTAAACATAATCCAGCAATCACACATCATACGATGCTAATATAAGTAAAACAATCCAAAATGATTTTAAAAATTGCTGTAAATAAACATTTAAAACTAAATCATCACTTTGAAGCACCTCTCAAAATCAAAATCAAAAATATCTTTATTCAAATAGGCATACAAACAAGCACTTTCGAATCGTCAAAACTATATACTATATAACTATATATTCAATACATTTGAATACATATATATGGTGATATATAAAATATACTAATATAAATAAACATACTTAATGCGATTCTACCACTGGTTCGGAATGCTGATTCTGCCGAGAAGACTCCAGCAAGAAACTCGGTCAGTTGCTCTTTTCAATCGCCAATTTAGTACTACAATCATTTCAATACAATATTTTCAAAAAAATGGTACTGGAATACGACGTCATACAGGTAACGGAAAACTCAATTATATAAAACAAAAACTTATACTCTAGTTGTTAGTGAAAGAACATGTATGACGACGTTTGCATAAAAAAAGCAAGTCAAATACTTAATACAATATTAGTAACAAAATTATCCTACGAGGTGAAGGGCTTGATTCCATGCTTCTTTATCGCCGATATATTCCTCAGTAGAGTAATAACCTTTACTTAACAGTGTAGTTTTGATTGTTTTCTTAAACTGGCGAGTTGGTAAATTTAGGATATCTGCCGGGATTTTGTTATAGTAACGTATACCTTGACCCAAAAAGGAACGAGACACTTTAGCAAGTCTATGACGAGGCATCATAATTTTATGTTTATTCCTCGTGTTTTTACTATGTACGTCACTGTTCTTTTTAAATGTATTGAAATTATTACGTACATACAAAATGCAATTATATATGTATTGGGACGCTACTGTGAGAATACCTATTTTCTTAAACAGCTCCCTTAGAGAAGTACGTGCGCTAAGTTTATATACAGATCTTATAGCCCGTTTCTGAAGTACAAAAATAGAATTAATTTCTGCTGCCTTTCCCCAAAGTAAAATCGCATAAGACATAATACTATGGAAGTAACCAAAATAAACTAGACGAGCTGTGTCAACGTCTGTAAGTTGCCTAATTTTTCTAACTGCGTATACGGCAGAACTGAGTCTTTTTGACAGAGTGACAATATGAGGATTCCATTGCAATGTTGAATCTAATGTAATGCCCAAAAAAATTGTAGAATCTACTATCACTAGTTTCTCATTATTAATGGATAAGTTAATGTCCAAAGATTTGACGTTAGGAAGAGCAAAATTTATACATTTAGTTTTTTTGGCATTGAGTTGGAGGTTATTTGTTGTGAACCAATCTAATGCCATTGCAAGAGCTTCATTAATATTGTCAAAGTTACAATTGTTTCTCTCAAAATTAAATATCAAGGAAGTATCATCTGCGAATAATACAATATCGCAAATATCCTTAACGTAAAAAGGCAAATCGTTTATATATATTAAAAATAGAAATGGACCCAAAATGGAACCTTGAGGAACTCCCATCTTCATCGAAGAGCCCGAAGATTGAACGCCGTTGATGTCTACCTTTTGGACTCTGCAACTGAGATATGACACAATTAATTGCAAGTTAGCACCTTTAATCCCGTAATAATCAAGCTTGCTAGCAAGTGTTTCGTGATCCACGCAATCAAACGCTTTCGATAGATCATAGAACACTCCTAGAGCATTTTGCGAGTTCTCCCAGGCACTGTATATTGTCTGTAAAAGTGCTACCCCAGCATCAGAGGTTGAACGACCTCTAGTGAATCCAAATTGTTGCGAGTGGAGCAAATTATTCTGAACAAAATAAACTAAAAGCTGTTCGTTAATTATTTTTTCAAATATTTTACTAAGAGCGGGTAGGATAGATATCGGTCTAAAATTACCGGGATCTTGTTTACTTCCGGATTTATATAGAGGTAGGATCTTGCTTCGTTTCATCAAATCAGGAAACACGCCTGTGTCAACACATTCATTAAAGATATCCGCTAAGTAAGGAGCAATAATATGTATTACATGACTAATGAATTTCACCGACATGTCAAACAGATCACGAGTGTTTTTTAAATTGAGTGATTTGAATACTTTGACGATATCAGAACTATTAATATAAGTAAATTTAAAAGTGGAATCACATTCAGTAATGTTGTTCTTCAATAAACTGATTGCTTTCGAAGGCGAAGAATCTAATTTAGAAGTTACATTTAAGGGAATATTAGTGAAATATTCTTCGAAAGCGTCGGCAACTTGCCCATTGTTTCTTAGCACTTCGTTGTTAATATTAAGTTTATACGAAGTGTCCCTAGGTTTTATTCTTCCATTTTCCAGGCTTATGACGTCCCAAGTAGCTTTAATTTTGCTGTTAGATTTAAGAATTTTATTACGAATATAAATGGATTTAGCCTGGATGCACACTTTTTTAAATACTTTTGAATAATTACGTACATACAAGATAAATTGAGGACTTAAATCAAACCTTTTCATGTCGTACAATTCATATAGGCGTTTCCTACTTTTGAAGATGCCTGACGTAGCCCAGTCCCCAAAAGTCAGATGATCTTTATTGGTGCGTTTTTTTACCGGAAAAGTTTTATCAAATTCACTACTTAGCAAGTTAAAAAAGTTTGTGTACAGCTGGTCTGGATCCTTTGGCGTATAAGAAATCCTAGGTATATTTTGAATCAAAGAACTTTTAAACTTATCCAATTGGGTACTAAAAATTGGCCTGTATTTAGTCTTACTAATTCTAACACTTTTAACATTGTCATTAAATGAAATCATTTGTCCTAGGTGGTCAGACGTTAAGTTCGATATGACTGATTTCTGCACTGGTTCACAGTTACAGAAAATATTGTCAATACATGTTGCAGAGCTAGCAGCTATCCTAGTAGGCTCCAGATACTGACTGTGGAGATTAAAAGACTTAAATAATGAGTCCAATTTAATACTGATAGGTGAATTAAGCAAAATGTTAACGTTAAAATCTCCACACACTACAATGGATTTTTTCTTACTGTCCAGTTTCCTTAAAACCTCTTCCATAGTCACTTCAAATATGTTAAAATCGCCTGAAGGAGGCCTGTATACACATACTATTATGAAGCTCTTAAGTTCCACACAAGATAATTCCACAACTTGCTCTGATGACAAATTTACTATGTCCCTACGTTCCTTACATTGGATGTCATTTTTAACAAGTATAAGAGAGCCACCCCTTATGGCAGTCTTCCTCTTAAAAGCACTAACTAATCTATTCTGTGTTCTCACAATTAAGTATCTTTATAAAATTAAGACTACATTTAATATACCCTGAGACACTATGTAGCGGACGCACTAACGCTCGCGGCTCAAAGTCGTCCAAAGCATTCCTTCTTTTTCAAGCCATTATATAACCCTATTAAAAAGACAACCATCGAACTCGGGTCAGAATGCTGAACTTTAACATGCTTAAAGAGCCCGATGTCTTTATCGCATCGTGAATGGGCGGTGCTAAGTCAGGACTCACGTTCCCTGCATTAAGGCTTTGTACCATGCAAATGAGGGGTGGTCCACTTTGTTCACCCAATTTTTGGGCACCCGCAAATTAAAGACTTGGCCTAGTCCACTTTGCGCGACTTTTCATATTTTTCACTCGTTAATAAGAGGTAGTCCAAATTAAGCATCGGATTTTCTGAGCATCCGCAACGTAAGCACTTGGCCTTGCACACTTTAAGCGCCTATTGTTATTTTTGCCTTGTCAAAAATTATCAATAGGGCTGTCCAAAATTCCCAAAGGTGCTCAAAGTGCAATAGGCCAAGTTTTCAAGTTGCGAGAGCGCCTAAAATGGGTGCCAAAAATTGGGTGCGCTAAAATCGGGTGCGCAAAGTGGACCACATCGCAAATGATATTCGCGAGCGCGAAACGCTGCATAATTATAAACGCATCAATCAGTCCCTCGCCAAGGGCACGCACGTAAATGGTTATTACACGGCGATGTGTGCTGTTTATTTTTTGTTATGTAACTTGTCTTCATGAGGTGACGACTAATGTTTTTCCCGTTTTATAATGCACTGGAATTTTCGCCGTGAATTTCATATTTTTTTGTTGTTTCCACCTTAAGGCATATAATTACTAACGCTTCCGAATCTTGATGATAGTCATCGGAACTTAGATCTTTGCCATAAATAAGTAGGTTAAACAAAAAACTTTGCCCCAATATATATAAAACAATAAACCAATAAATTTATGTTCGAAATAAAAAAGTGTTTCAGTTGCGTTTTAATTTTTGTATTCATAAGTTGTTATCAGTTTGACAACCGTACCGAAACATTAATTGTGAAGAGTTACTTATTTTTTATCATACAGGATCTAAAAAGCCTTTAAGAAATTCGCATTTGTAAATATTGATATAAACTACTTAAACTTTCCACAAATTTTATGTCCATCGCCAAACTCTTCACACGACATACCAAAACCCCATAATCACATTTAACTTCGATTATATTTTCCAATCCTTTCATTAACACCATTTATATCAAAAGCTTAATCAACTCCAAAGGCCGTCATTTGAAGGAAGCGACAGAGCGTTGAGTAAAGTGAGTAGTCCTGCTACCATAGATTTATATCATTATGAATGCCCCGACACCCGAAAAATATGGCTTTATTCTGATTGAACATGACGTCCATTTAATATGAGATAAAAAGAGACAGTCGCTTCAAATTTGAGTGTTAATTTAAGAGCAGCTCAAGTATGGTGAGGGCATATCTAATGGTTTACATATACATATGCTTGCTACCATTAAACGGCTTTGATGGGCGATCAATGAACCTGATTGGCATTGATATGAGCTTCCATTTGGCCGTCAGGTCCAGCGCGACCGCTAGTGGGAACTGGCGTCTGTGATGACCGATGGAACAGAGACGCTGATTAGAAAGATATTTACTTTTACTTTACAATATTTTAAAACTAGACATAGTATCTTATCGGCAGATAACCATGAAGATGTTGGGTTCAATCCTTAACTGAGATCAGATGAATTTTGCCTTGTTTGCAACTTTCAATACTATAAATTATATTATGTTAGTATAAGTAACTTAAGATAAAATAAAACTAAATTAATATGCAAAAAAGATACAATTAGAAACTCTTCTTCAGTGCAAATAGCTTTTGAAGTTAGTACTGTAGTAGGTACTAGTATTGAAGAGATAACGCAGCAATATGCATTGAGCAAAAAACAAGGAGAAAATCCTTAGTTCCACTAACTGGCGAGCGAATTAGTTTGAGCGCTCGAGATCAGAAGATTTTTTGATAACTAAAGCTTAGTGTAGCTACGTATTAAACCAATGTTAGGTACACTGATCCCAACTAATATTATAAATGCGAAAGTAACTCTGTCTGTCTGTCTGTCTGTCTGTCTGTCTGTTACGCTTTCCCGCTTAAACCTCGCAACCAATTTTGATGAAATTTGGTACAGACAATCATTAGACCCTGAGACAGAACATAGGCTACTTTTTATTTCGAAAAAAAGAAATCCACGCGGACGGAGTCGCGGGCGGCCGCTAGTACTGAATAAAATACACTCGTATGCAATTAAAACACACACGCGTCTCCACACCTTTCCTATTCTCCATCCCATTAGTAAACCCGCACCCACCTCAACAGTTCACTCGGCCTTTGTCGATTATTCCGCCGCTGTCGTTAATGGAGATTTTTCAGATATGCCCCGGTGACATGCGCTTGCGCATTCTGTCAAATCACGCCGATCAAACGAAGCGACGCAGGCAGCATCCGCCATGTTGTTATTGACTAATGGCTGTTGTGTCTTTGGTATTAAAGGCTTTTTTGGGGTTGATGATGAGTCTTTAACAATAATATAGAAATTCTTGTTGTGTTGAATATTTTGGAATATTACCAATACTGAATTCACTGTTAACTGCCTCCGTGGTGTGGTGGTGAGAGTGCAGTGCTCAATACCTCGGAGGTCGCGGGTTCGAATCCCGCAGAAAACACTTCAACTTTGTGCTGGTTTTCCCAGTTTGGTTAGGACATTTCAGGGTTGATTCTCCTAATTCTCCGATAAAAAGGATGATTCATGATTTATATAGGTATTTATTTTCTTTGGGACACCAACAGCATCCCACAGAAACATATTATGTAATGTAACAAATAATTTAAAATATTTAGCATGCATGCTAATAAAAGGTATACATAGCAGGAAGTTATCCTGAGTCACTGAAGTAAACTTCACCAGGAAGCATCAATCTATGTCCTTTTCAAAGAAAAAGTGGAATATATACTTTTTGACCTATATTACGAGTATGGTTAAATACAAAAATAAAACTTGAGATCGGCTCCTTTCTAATAAAAATTACAGTAAATTAAGCATTCATTTTTGAAATACGTCAGCGAAATATATTTTGGAAAATCATTCTTGTCTGCACCTTATTTTAAGTGTATGTAACTTTATACTCGTAAATCTAACAGTTCATTTCATTTGACATGGTGGATGTAATGGAGATGGCAAAGGTTAATTCAGATATTCTATCGTCAAATAATATTTTATTGTCAAAACATCACTCGGAATCGATGTTGATGCTGTGTTGACGTTTATCGACAGATGACAGTGCGATTTTGTTGTCAATTTTGGAAACTTTCGTGGTCCGATACTTCAAAATGCTTGGAGATTTTAGAGTGAGCTTCCTATAAAAAATTGTGAACATAATATTTGAAACTACGTAGCAAAAAATTTGAAATGAATTGTCACTTTATCATATCATGTAACTTGGCATTATTCCTAAGAAATGCATAGATTCGTTTTGGTAAGGACATAAGGTAAAAAATATAACAAATAAACAAACTTATGTAGGATTTCTCCAAACACTTCTAATGTATTATATTCTCAAACAGACCTTATATGATATAACTTTAAATGTTCCCATTGCAATATAATTAGAACCATGAAGCAGAAAGTTCGCAAGTACTCATAAAAAATATTATCGCGTTTAGTCCCGTTCTTATGTCGCCTAGACCTTATGCCCATTCCCTACTTCAGCCATCGTTCTTGACTGATATGATAACCGGCATATAAACGCTTTTGATTCGATTACGTTTTTTGGGGCAATATTATCGTTCTAACTCCCATCTTTCCGTATCAAAATTGCGCAATTTTAAACCACGTGGCTTCAAAACCCGTTCCTGTCGATCGGTTAGTTAAAATGTAAAGGATAAAACCATTCCCGGTGGATTCGCTTCGACACCTCGGATTTATGAATAATCGAAACGCGAGATCGCCGCCGGCGTGTGCACAATGCCCCTGCACTATGAATAGGGGTGCCTGGTTTATTTAGCAGTAGCGGCCGCCCGCGACTCCGTCCGCGTGGATTTCGTCGCGTCCTTCCTCGTCAAATGGACTATCCAACACCGAAAGAATTTTTCAAATCGGACCAGTAGTTCCTGAGATTAGCGCGTTCAAACATACAAACAAACTCTTCAGCTTTATATATTAGTATAGATAGATAGTTAACAGCTCGGTAGCCTAGTGGTAAGAGCGCCGCTTCACATGCGTGAGGTCAGCGGTTCAAATCCGGTCAGGCACGCACCTTTAGATTATCAAAAATCTATTAGCGTAATTTTATACCAGCTGTACGGTGAAGGAAAACATCGTGAGGAAACCTACACAACACACTACGAGTAAGTGTGTGAAATGGAGAAGGCATTGGCAAACCTCTCCATTTAATTACCAAGAGTGTTGTTGTGTGTTTCATTCCATGATCACGACCCTCAGTAATGAGGAATCCAACTCAAGGAGGGTTGTATATGACATAGTAGATATAGGAGACAGGACAAATTGACAGCTTGGTTGTATTGTGGTAATTGATTGGCTAATTTACACCCAATAGCAGTATCACACTTTTGCAAAGAGCAATGTATAGTCCATTTTAGCTAAGATTATCTGCGTGACAGGTGTACGATATTTAACTCAAAAACTCAAACGATATTTAAATAAAGTAAATTTTGATTTTGATTTTATTTTTAAACCAGCGGTCGCCCGCGACTCCCTCCGCGTGGATTTCGATTTTCAATAGCCTAAAGCCTTCCTCGTCAAATGGACTATCCAACACCGAAAGAATTTTTCAAATCGGTCCAGTAGTTCCTGAGATTAGCGCGTTCAAACAAACAAACATACAAACAAACTCTTCAGCTTTATATATTAGTATAGATATAAAAATATAGAATATAGAATGTTGCGCTTCATAGCATAAGCTGGCAACCCTACCTTCGTAGTGTATTGACGGGCTAAAAGCAGGTGTGGAATATGTATGGTTGTTTGTGCTCAAACCGATAGGTAAACGTCATGTATTTTTAGCCTTTCACCTAGTCATCGGGAGTAGAGTTTATCCGCCGTGTTTCAATACCGAGTTTTTATTTGAAAAACTAAAAATGTTATTTTCTAGCTTAGGTTAACCTAGACGGAGGAAATTGGGTTAGAAAAATACGGTAGGTGGGAAATCCGTTTCCGTTTAAACGAGTTGGGAAAATCGTTTTTCAAAGTTTACGTAGAATAATTCAAATGGTGGAATAGAAATGTACATATTGCTCAATTTTCACTCCACGGGCTATAGAGATAGTTGAAGTGCAAATGCGATTTCGTTACCAATTTTTTTGGGTACGAATGTAGTAAGTTATTTTGACCATAGTAACTATTTCATGATAACGATTTTAGGGTTCCGTTGCTAAATGGAAAAACAGGAACCCTTATAGATGCGAAATGTCTGTCTGTTTGTCTGTTTATATGTCTGTCTGTATGTCCGCCACTCTGTCACAGCCACTTTTTTTTATTAAGCAATCGTCACAATAATACTTTATAATTATGCGAAAACAACATTTTTATATTCTCACCACATTGAAAAAGCACGTTGCTATCACCGATCATTATTAAAATACCTCAAAACTTATACAATTAAACTTAAAAGGATATCCACTGCTCCCTCACACCGTATCATTAGCGGCATACAGGGTGCTCCTCAAACATGACTGTGCGTTTTCACAACATCCTGTAGAGTATAAATCTCGGATTGTCGTTTTAATTATGGGGCTCTTAATGACCCTCCCGCCATCGATAGTTATGGTAATTTCTATAAAAGCTACCGCTTTGATATTTTCTTTTGTCATTTATAGAATTGGGAGGGTGGAGATGGACTTCGATTCATATAATATTTTGAAGGTATGGTTTTGAGTTTAAATTCAAAATGACCAAAATTTAACAAATATTAGTTATTAGTTAGGTATTGCAATAAAATGCAATATTTACTCAAAGTAGTTTATTTTTTTGCATTTTTTTGATCAAAATGAGTAATTACGCACGTCTAAGTGTATTTACTAATGCATGCAAAAATAAAAGTTTTCTTATAATATCTACATATTCATCATCGGGTCTCTATGTCAGACGATTTATGGTGCAAGTCTATGAAGACACCATTTTTGGTGGCTGAACCTACATATTACGAGTAGGTATATAGTGGAGTCAATGAATACATAAAACAGGCAATATTCGAAAGTCCTCAAGAACAGCTCCGATTTCGATGAATTTTTTTTTGTTAATTTTGTTTTTTTATATTATTCAAAATCAGAAACCTCCTAGAGCGGGGACGGAACTATTTATATTGTATAAACAATATCTACGATATATTTTATACACAAAAAAAAATTCTCCTATACAATATCCATTAAAAACTTGTAAATATATTAATGAATGTTATAAACAATCTATATATATAAAACTCAAATCTATATATATAAAATAAAGCCCGATCTTATATATACAAAACTCAAAGGTGACTGACTGACATAGTGATCTATCAACGCACAGCCCAAACCACTGGACGGATCGGGCTGAAATTTGGTATGCAGGTAGATGTTATGACGTAGGCATCCAGTAAGAAAGGATTGTGATCAATTCAACCCCCAAGGGGGTGAAATAGGGAATGACCATTTGTATGAAACTTTGTCAATTTTAAGCCGATCGAGCTGAAACTTTGCATACATATTATCTATTATGATGTGAGCATCGCCTGAGGAATCATTTTGATAAATTGAACCTCTAAGGGGATAAAATAGGGGATGAAAGTTTGTATGAAACTTTGTCAATTTTGAGCCGATCGGGCTGAAACTTTGTATGCATCAAGTTATTATGACGTAGGCATTCCCCATGAACGATTTTGGTAAATTTCACTCATAGAGGGATTAAACGGGGGATGAAAGTTTGTATGAAACCCAAATATACGCGTCAAAATAATATTAAATTATTGTACAAAATCTTTTTTGTAACAGCTATTTGTAACCATAAGATTATTTTATGGAGATTTTTCTACAAAAAAATAGAGACCAAACTTATTTTTTTTATCCATATCGTTGATACTGTTAAAACAATATAAATAGTTCCGTCCCCGCTCTAAGAGGTTTCTGATTTTAAATAATATAAAAAAACAAAATTAACAAAAAAAAAATCATCGAAATCGGAGCTGTTCTTGAGGACTTTCGAGTCAAATGCTTCATTGACTCCACTAATATAAACAGGAGACTATTTGAAATGCTAGTACTTTGCCTCATAATCAAGAATCACTTTGACACTTTCATTGAAAAAACTACAATATTTGCCCTTAAGTAACTATTTTTTTGTGATCAAAACATTTTATATTTGAAGTATGGTCACGAAGTCATGAATTGGGGTCTTTTAAAAAAAAGAAAATATTTCAGAGTCCGCTTCCACACTATCTTCATCCCATAGGACCTTCGAATGACTTGCAGTTCTCCTGACGATGATATATGCCCAGTCGTAATGAGGCCGCCTGTCCAGGCCTGTCCCGGCCTGTAATGCAGGGATAATTAGCTTAATCAGATAGATTCCGAAAGTGGTGGGTTCGAAGTTTGGTCAGGGCAGAATGTAGATGTAACTTTTGGCGTTTAGTTGGTAAGTTGTAACCGATCATTATTAAATAGTTTTAGGTTAGAAACACTGCTGCCCATCCCCATTTTAATTTAAAGAAGAAAAGTCCCTTCAACTATAGCAACATTAGATCCTCTGCATCTCTCAAATACATACAAATTAAATGTCACATTAATTGCTCCCATCAGCTTGATATCCCCATATTATGTACTTATTAACTAGCAGCCGCCCGTGAAACCTTCCGTGTGGAATTCGTTTTCTGTGCTTGAAGCCTTCCCCGACTAACTATTAGTTCCTGAGATTTACGCGTTCAAACAAACAAATAATATCTTCATCTTGCGTCATCTTGCTTTAAAATGCGTTACGCTTATTGTCCCGCTCATAGGTGACCCATTGGTAAAAAAACTGTATTTGATTTGCACCGAAGTGGCATAAAATTTAACCTTACATCTACCAAGGACGAACGTTGCTCTAAACTACGCACCACTCTAAGACCACAAAAGCACTCGCAACCAGGATAAGTTACGTCATCACATTGAAAAAGACATTATCCCACATTTGAGCGGCAATTTATCAACGGATCGCCGGACCCGCGTGTTATGACATGATGAAATATATCACGCGATGATATTCCAAATTTGAAAATCTTTCGTATTCTTTTTAAATAATGTTTGGGGTCCGATGGGGAAACTATTGGTAGGGTTGGTTGGATTGCGTCTTGTCAAATTGTGACGGACTTCTTTTTCTTATCCTTGCCAGTTTGTGTAAGATCTGTTAAGTGAAGGAGTAATTTTTATGAAAATTGATTTGCCTCAAGTTTTATTGTTGATTCATTTAATTATTTCAGTGGCAAATGTCTTCTCAAAGCACATGATTAAAAAGTTAAAGCGCTGAAGTTCCTAAAGTCTATTTCAATAACACAGTCTTGTTTACACAGTTCTAAAACCATACTACTCAGTGAGCTTTTGAACTAAATGTATTTTATATCATCTTTGATTTTAATAAGAACCTATTCCCACATAAAACAAGTTTTGTATGGCTTTAGTACTAGTGGGCACCAAATAAAATTTAATTTATTTGAATCAGTGAAATAACTAGGATTTTATCATTCATTTAAAAGCACCTACTTAATTCAACAGAACCCATTTTAAGTTATAATTTTTTTACAGAACCCTTAAAATGGAACGCTCACTCCTGACATTCATTTTTTAAAAGATGGCGACAATACCGCCATTGTGGCGATAGTGATGTGACATCGGCACAATGTATCGATGACTGATGTTCGCGACGATTCGACTCGTCTTTGTGCGATGGAATTCCGACCGATTTATTATCTATTCCTTTACGATATGGGGAGTAAAACTGCTACCGTCATTTCGGAGGGATGAGGTTGAAATAAGTTTTGGTGAGTCGCTACTCATGTTTATTAATACGTTTTTGAAAGTTTTTGATGTTCTTGAGACGTTATAAATTGGGATATTTAAATTAGTTACAGTTATTTAGATGCTAGTTTTCACCCGCGGCCGCAAAATTGCGGTGAAAAGTTCATAAGTCGAGGAAGGCTTTAGGCTATACTATAACACACGTGAATTCTTCCTAGCGTTTATCCCGTTTCTATACGGGGTCCGCTTTGACCATGACCATGGACCTCACGTATGTGAGGCGCCGTCCGTACCACTTGGCCACCATCGCTCCTGCTAGTTTAAATTAATCATGAAAAATATTTCTTAACTCCTTTTTTTTTGTTTGACAACTGCAATATCATTGCACAAATATGTCATACTATGTTTCTTAGACATAGCAGTTCCACGGACCCTCTTGCACACCTTGCGGCGCGCACAAAGGCGCCGCGGTCGTTTGCGGCCGCCCGCCATCGCGAGGATGACATTCACAAAAACAATACAACACGCAGTATATGGAGAAACTTCAGATAAATTGTGTTTTCTATTTTTTGAAGGTGTTTTTTTAATTGTTAAATAATGTGGATTTGAACAAATAAATGTGTTCCAAAGTTACAATTATAACAGTAGGTATGTGTGCATTTTTTGTTGTTCATTTAATTAAAATATTTTAAGTAGGTACTGCATAAAAGCGCGTCACTTGAATTTACACACTCATATTTTTATGTGTTTATTTAACTTTAATCTTTTAATAATTGCTCATTAAACACAAGAAAATTTATTACTGGCATTTATTATTTTTATTTTTAAATGGAAACCTTATATCTTATCAAAACGTTACTCCTTAGCAATAGGTACCTCGGTTACTAAAATGTTGAAATTGCTAAGTAAATGTCGAAGGACAACAAAGCACGCTGCATCTCCAAACCCAGCCTATACTACAAATGCTCGTGAAATAAAAATCGAAATTGTAATTTCCTGGCAACGTCTGATCGAGGGACAACAATTTGCGGTCACCGACTGATTACCAATACGCAGCCCTAACTCACAACTTAGCCAAATACACAACCTACTAAATACACCCTAACACTGTACAACTAGAGTTCAAATTTGTGTGACGTTAGGGTTGTACTTACACCACTGATGTGAATTAGTTTTGTCGAAATTCGTCACGTCGTCGACATCTGTCGCCCGGCTTAATCGAATCGAGACGGTTGCGTCATTCGATACGATGACAATTCGTAGCGTGATTACTCGTAATAAGCCCGCAATTTGCCGACGACAGGACGGTTATCGATGTTTTTTATCGATTGGGGATCTTGTTTTCAACTGTCGTCATGGTCAAGGTTGGATCAAATTATGCCGTAAATCGATTATGTTTGAATAAGGCTATTTTTATAGTTGTCTGCGTGTTGTTAAGCTGGGGCCTGTTAGAAGCCTTGGAAATCTAATTATCTCAACGTAAGTTCAAAAATAAACGTTTGTTATAAATGTGCTTTATTGATGAAAACAAAATACGTTATGGTATCAGCAAGCAATTGTGTAATCCTCTGTTCCTTAACAATATTTTGTAATAAAATGATAATTAAAAATAAATAGGTCTTTGATTTTAATTGAAACTCAGATTATATGAAACATTGTTAAATTGTGATACTATAAAACAAATAAGTAGGGCAACTACATGAATACCTATATAAAACATGTAAGAACTATTTGTTCAATAGAGGGATGATAGATATAGTCATGATAACAGTTGTAAAAAAGTTAAAAGGTAGCTGTATTTAATAAAAATGAAAATCATTAGTCTACAAAATCACAGACATTGATATGTCTCATGGGAATTGTGAGATTATTACCTTGTCTGCAGTTGAAACTTTAACTTTTTAAACATTATTTAAACAAAGTCCTACAAACTACAAACTGTCTACATGAACTTAGTTATTCTCTAGTAACCAAAACAAATACCTAATAATGCTAAAGAAAATATTGTACAGTCCATTAAACAACTTCGGCTGTGTCCTTCACAAGCCATCTTCTTGGTTAGTAAGTCATGGCTATCTTGCAACTTAAAATAACTATTCAATTTAATAAAATTAACAAAGATGATTTCAAAAATACATATTTTTTTAAGCCTTCTCCTCATATTTGACGATAAATAGTCATTAACTGCACCAAAACATAACCTCATTATGCTAAACAATCACAAAATATTCCACAGTCCATTAAACAAATTCAGCTGCGTCCTTCCCTCGCGACCTCCTTGATTAATAAGCCGCAAATTGAATGGATCCTCTCTTTGACAGCGTCAATTTTCTCTCCGTTTAACCAACAGTTACCCCTAAAAATCCACTTACAGAGTCTATTTGAAATTTTGATCGACCCCCAACATGACACCTCACATCTATTTACAATGTAAATTGTCAAAGTGATACCACGCTCGGGTTACATGGTGCGGGTTTATGTTTTTTTAGAAATACTACTTTCCAATAAAAAAAGTGTTTAACTATTTTGGGTGAAAGAAAATTCTATTATTGAGTGACATTTTTTTTTAATAATATTTAAACAAAAAAAATATTTTCTCTGTTAGAAGAAGCGACGTTAGTGCTTCCGTTTTTTGCAAAGAATGTATGAAAAAAAAATAGATATTTTTGGTTTAATTCGAGAAATATTTCAATCTCTTTTAGACTTGTCTTTAATAATTTAACGCGTCTTCCAACAAAAATAAAATCTACGTTTTATTCGGAAGTAGCGACGCTAGCTCCACCAAGTTTGACAGAGTATAGTTCAAAAATACCGTGTAACTACTTCTAAAAAACTGTTTAACTATTTTGGTGAAACAAAAATTGTATTATTGAGGGGCAGTTTTTTTTAATTTTTTTTAAATATGTTTTTCTTTGTTAGAAGAAGCGACGTCAGCGCTTCCGGTTTTTTTGCAAATAATGTATGCAAAAAAAATCAAGATACTTTTGGTTTAATGCCAAAAATATTTTAGTCTGTTTTAGACTTGTTTTTAATAATTTAACGCGTCTTCCGACAAAAATAAAATTAACTTTTTTGTCGGAAGTAGCGACGCTAGCTCCACCAAGTTTGACAGAGTATACTTCAGAGGGGTGGGACTAGCGAGCCTCAGTTTGCTCGTGATCGCCGCCTAGAAAACTCGAATAAAAGCCTCCGGCATTTCCGTGTCACTTTAAAACCAGCTGCTGACAGATCTTTTTCTTTGAAATGATTTCAAAGAAAAAAATCTCTTTGTAGCTCAGGACACATCGCCGTCTACTGCGTCTTTTAGGAGTTTTCTTTGTGACCTAACTCATGGTCACTTCGCGAACTTTATAACAATTTAATAACAGTGTGTGGAAAAAATGTACACTTATTATTCGAGTGCCGAGTGTTAGTGGTGATTGAAATGTGTAGTGAGTGTCAGTGAGTCATAGATTCAAATCGATAGATATGCCCTCTCCATTCTTCTACGCGCTCTGAAATTGGCCCTTAAATTTGAAGCGACAGTCACTCCTTATTGCAGTAACTGCGTGTTAAACAACGTATGCCATGTTAAACAAAATAATACCACAGTTTTTTTCGTGTCGGGGCATATCTCGCGATTCAATTCTATGCAGTGAGTAGTGAGTGTGTGTGTTGTGTGTGTTGCGTGTGTTGTGAGTGTATTCATCACGAACGAGTCACGTCGAGTATCCGGTCTTCATACGAAAATGTGCAGAAGAAGTCAGGTAAGTGGGCATGCTTTCTTTAACGAACATGTCTCATGTTCTCCTGTTCAAAGTTACATACGTTATATGTTTTTACACAATGACAACGATTTTATAATATTGAAGGCGCGTGATGTAGGTACTTCATCATTTTCGTTTTAGTTGAAGCGGTTCAGGATTCCAATCCTGAGGAAAGTTATAACGATGTAAGTGTTATCATTTCTTTACTATTTACAAAATATGTAATTATCAGAATTTTTTTATAGGACTGTTGCTCACAAAAAATATAATTATTAATGATAATAATATAAATCTAACGTACATACTAAACTTTATATTATTTTTCGACGGCACAATAAAGATCTCAAAATAAAAAAATATATTAAATTTGTCAGCATCCGGACACCATGTAAGCCTCGCATCCAATTCTCGCGTCACCCGCCATTTTGCATGAGCCGGATTGTCTCATACGTCAAATTGTCACGGCTCGCGGACGTTGATCGATGGATGCACCTGCTTCCAGCGTATCATCAACCCCTTACCAACACCGCAGGCAAAACAACACTTTATTATTGAAGAACTAAGGCTTGTATTTCTATGATATGAGACAGAAGGGGTCACAGAAGACTTCATTGCAATATTTCTTCAAGAGTTCAAGGGAAATTGATTTATTAACCAGTCAATGTGTTCAGTCATCGTCTTTTTCACTGTCTCGGTGTTCTGACGTGTTTAGTGTCATATAAACAACATCTTAAGCAGGTGGAAAATATGTAGCTAAAATGAAGGTAACGGTGGCATAATTCTTTAAGTACTGGGACGTGGTTTCGAGGTCCTGGGTTTGATTCCCGGATTAAGCAAATTTTGTGTTAGTTTTTCTGAACACACCACGGTTTTGTAATCACCAACCCACTTTTAGCAAGTGTGGCGATTAAGCCAAAACCCAATTTTATAATTTAGTAGTACAAATTTTATGTACCACTGTGTTATGAAGATGGAAGGCTGATACTTTTTTTACTTTTAAGGTATCATTTACTGATACAGTTTATAAATAAAAATAAACGCGGCTTAATCAGTCACTAGAAAAATAAATCAACAGTGTCTGATAGCCGATGGATAGTGTAGGTATATACCTACTTGTGATAGCAATTTATTTTGTGTTCTTGTTGTTTACGTGTGATTTTTTTTTTGGTTTTATGTTTTTTTTACTTTCCTAATTTTAGAAAAGTTGGAACACACCATAAACCACTTCTTTATACCAGTTTACTATAAGCGCAAGATGTGTTATTGACGGGACCGTTAGTCTAGTGATCAGAGACCCTGGCAACAAAACTAAGGGTCGCGGGTTCGAATCACGCTAGGGTCAAATGTTTGTGAGTTGAACTTCGGCATTTGTACTCGAGTCATGAATGTTTATAAAATGTTTAAGTATGTATTTCCGTTCCGTAGCTTCCATAGTTCAAGTTTCGGGATTTGTTTAGGCAACAACAATTTATATATTTAATCTATTTTTTGTAGTAAACCGTCAGTTGAAGGATTTCTATATTAACCATGAATCAATTGATAACCCAGTTTGTCCTAGAATGGTATAATGTTATAATGTAATATTATTATGTATATTCCTTCATACTCGTACCACATTAAAATAGGTATATATGCTAAAATATTTATTAAGTATCTTTTTTAAATTAATAAACCTATAATTAAATTCAGCTGACATCGCTTTTCTAAATTGCGAATATTTTTTTGATGGCGTTACTGCTGCTGGTGGCTATTGACTTCACTAGAAAGGGTCATGAGTTCGAATCCTTTTAGGAGCAAAAGTATTTCACGGCATTTGTAATCGAGTTTTTGGAAACGAATATTGTTTTTTAATGAAGCAAATCGTATCTGTCCTGAGTTAGGATGTGACATTTCTTTTATATTATAAATAAAACCAAAATGTGCGGGAAAGGAGGTTCGTCTCCAAAAAAATACAAGTTGTTGAGGTGATATTTATTTGGATTAGTTCAAATAAAAGTTACTTTTTTATATAGCTATTAAGTAAATTTTTCATTTCATATTTCATTGTTCCATCCTGGACAATAAAAAAAATGTATTTGAAATCTCAATGATGACGTAACAATTCTTTTGTCAACCATTTCGATATGACTACAATTAAATCGTATTACCAATTCAACTTTATACCTTATCTCTTCAGAGATATAGTTTATTCTTGCTTGCATTGAGCTATGATGACATCTTAGTAATTCGGATTCATATTGGGACCACCCAAAGGTGTGAATGGGCTCATTTAGTGGACATTAAGTTGTTATTTTAAATCTTTCTGTCAGACGACAGTGTAGTGGCGGATTAGACCGAATGAGTTTATATCAAATCATTGTTTATTTTTATGATAGCGTTGGATTTGGAGACATGCGGCATCTTCTTGTGACAAATATAGAATGTGAATAAGTGTCTATTCAAAATTCAAGTGTTTATGTACGTACATACTTACTACCCAACATTCGAATTGAAATAGTACTTTATTGCTTAAACATGTGGTTGTATAAAATGGTCACAATATATAAGTATAATTACTTATATTTTAACTGACCATTGAAGGCTCACTATTTATCGTTAAAAACTAGGTGTTTCACACATCGTATCTAGGTACTACTTACTAGCTTTGAAGTAGTGCTTACATAGAAGGGAAATCGGCAAGCCAGTGGTTGTAACCTTTTTTCAATTACGAGTACAACCATTCTAATATTCATCATCATCTTCCTGCCCTTATCCCACACTAGGCGGGGTCGGCGCAACACGTCTTCTGCTTCCACTCACTCCTATCAGCCGTCAACTCTACATTCACTCCTTTCACGTCCATATCATACTTCACGCAATCCATCCATCTCTTTTTTGGTCTTCCTCTGCTCGTCTTTCCATCCACAGTCATATTTATCACTCTCTTTGTGACATGCCAATCTTCCCTTCTCATAACATGCCCATACCATGCCAGCCTTGCACTCCTGATCTTCTCTGTTATTGGTGCTACTTTCAGGCTTCCCCTTATATACTCATTTCTAATTTTATCCAGCCGGGTTACTCCACACATCCATCTCAGCATTCGCATCTCGCTTGCATGCACCTTTTTCTCGTCCATCTTTTTCATTGCCCAGCATTCAGATCCATACATTACGACAGGTCTGATGACAGTTTTGTAGATTTTCCCCTTAAGTTTAAGGGGCATCCGTGCGTCACAAGTTGTTCCCGAGACCTGTCGCCACTTCATCCATCCTGCATTCATTCTATTTTTTACATCACGTTCGATATCGCCATCGTTCTGGATGAGTGAGCCTAGGTACTTGAAATCCGAACAGACTGGAAGGGATACACCATCTAAGGCAATTCCGGAAAAACTGGAGGCGGAAGCGAAATCGCAAAACAAATGTTCCGTTTTAGTGCGGCTGATCTTAAGGCCCACTCTCTCCAGCTTTTCCTGCCATTTTCCCAGTCTGCTCTGTACCCCAGCTGCATCTTCCCCGACGAGGACAATGTCGTCGGCAAACAGCATACACCAAGGTGCCTCCTCCTGTATGTCCGATGTTAAGGCATCCATTACCAGGAGGAACAAATAAGGGCTTAGCGCCGATCCTTGATGTAAGCCTACCGCCACACTGAACTCGTCGGTAACTCCGGCAACAGATCGAACGTGTGTACGCGCTCCTTCATACATCGCTTGCACAAGCCTAACATACTTCTCAGGTACTCTCTTCTTTCTTAAAGCCCACCACAGAACTTTTCGGGGAACCCGGTCGTACGCCTTTTCTAAGTCGATAAAAACCATATGGAGGTTTTTATGCGCACGACGATATTTTTCGCAGAGTTGTCTTAATGCGAAAATTGCATCCGTTGTTCCCCGTCCTGGCATGAAACCAAACTGATTCTGGGTGATCTCACTTTCTCCTCTCATTCTTTTATCAATCACTTTCTCCCAAACCTTCATACTATGTGACATAAGCTTTATTCCTCGATAGTTGCCACAGTCTTGTACATCACCCTTGTTTTTAAAGATGGGCACCAGCGAACTGCTGCACCACTCATTTGGGATCGCCTCTTCAGTTAACAACTTATTGAAGAATAAAGCTAGCCACTTACATCCATCTTCTTTCAAAACCTTCCATGCTTCTACTGGTATTCCATCTGGACCTACTGCTTTACCATTTTTCATACCTTTTACTGCCATTCTTACCTCATCCGTGCTCACTTCATTGACCAAACCAAGATTGCATGGTAAACTCTCAAGTTCACCAGCCCAGTCATTCTCTTCATTCATTAGCCTTTCGAAATATCCCTTCCAACGTTCTTTAATCACTCGGTCATCTGTTAGGACTCTTCCACAATCATCTTTTATGCACTTAATGTATGCTATGTCTTTTGCATCTTATATTATACATCAAAAAATGTTATCAACGTTATGTGTCTAATAATATGGTTTAAGATACTTTTATTAAGAAACTCCTATCGTTTTTTTACTGCCTATAACCACTTATTGCCACATTAGGTATTTTTTAAATCTCATCTACCACTACGTGTCCATTACTGTCACAATCATCGTTGACACTCCGCGATGACATCAGCAATCATGCAACAATACTAAATCAACATCAAGTGTCAACTGTCCCCTCGGCCAGTTACTTGGCTCCCTTGACTGGTATTATAATCACGCGAATAAGCCGACGTCAGTGCGGGATCGATGTCTATCGCTGGTTTTGTAATATAGTGGAATTATGATTGCGAACAAAATCGGCAGTGTATGACGATACGTGGGAAGACGACTGGCGGATTAGTGTCTCGGTAGAACCAGTCTTTGTGACATGACCAGTGTTTTTTTGATAAGATACGTCTTCGCTATTGTAAGTCGAGAGGGGTCTAGGAAACTTGGTGGGGTCAAAGACTATATATAAAATTTTAGTTTTGTTTTATGCCTATACTCTTGCGTTTTAAGAGTAAATTTTCAATTCAAACTGTTTTAAACACAATGTGCTTTTGTGTTGAATTATTAAAATGTATGCAAAAGCGGAGTTGATAAAGAAAATCATCACTAGGAAAGTAAAGTTGCTCTTTTCAAGTGGCAATTTCTTTACAATTGTTCATATTGGTTTAAGTCTTAGAGTCAAACTTTTTTTATAAAATTACACAATTAAATTGTGTATTTTTTATGAGCTGGTTATGAACATAAAACTTGCTCAATTTGCAATTGTGCACGGCCATAATACTAACTATGTACTTGATCAAACGATGCCTTCTGTAGGTGTTAACTCTTTGTCCCTCATCGTGACTGGCGAAACCTCTGTCGCCTACCCACTTACTCTTAATGATAATATTAATGTTATCTCAGAAAGCAATCTTCAGAAATGCTCCTTGCGTTTCCATTTGCCTTTCAAATGGCGAATCTCGAAAATTGTCACGTCATTTTTTTGCATTATAATATCTATTGATGGTTAGAAAATAAATGTTGCTACTGTTAATAGGCGAAGCAACTTTAATACCAATGTAAAAATGCTTTTTGGAAAGGTCCTTTTTGAGTGATTTTCTAGATCAGTGCGTAAGAAAACATTTTTACTTTCAACTACTTTACTCTTTTATAGCACTTTAAGATAATAACATAAATATTAGAAATAAATATTAACATAAATATTAGAAAAAAATATTAAAAATCATATTCAATTATGAATTCATAATTGTTGAATATTATGATTTAATTTTTGTGTGTATATTTCCAACTTTGTTTAAAAAGGATAAAAAGGGTGGGTATTAACAACATTTTGATATTTTGCTTATTTTAATATTATAATTTTGGCGCCACACAACAAACACGTTTCTTATTAATTCCATATCAATAACGATAAAAACATCTCTACTTAACCTAAACCATGCTAAAACCACCGTTTCTCATCTCGTCTTTACAACCCCTTTACGAGGCTCAAAAAATCGCATGACCCTTGAAATAAATAGCCAGCAATTTATAAGAGAAGTGACCGTAAAACGAGCGAAGTAATGCCGAGGTGCCACTGGCCACCTTTGTTATTCATAAAGGAAGAATATTTATGTGTTATCGTCAAAATATTTATTATTGTGTCCGGGAGTAGCCCCTTAGCCCTTTGTAAGGAGAAAAAGTCGGGGGTGTGAACGAGGTAGTGGTGTGGAGTTGTCGATAGAGATAAGTGTAGATAAAACCGTACCGGTTAGAAAGGTTTACTTTCGTGTTCAATTAATGTCTTAAATAACTGATTGGGTCTATTTTAAGTGTGACATGTGACAGTTCTTGCAAAGCTTCTGAGGCTTTTTTCGGGTGTTTTATCATATGATGTGGCATAGCCATAATGATAATCTGTCCATTTCCATTGATTAATTCGTCAGAGGATAAAGAAAGTTTACATATGTATTTTGAGCCGTGAACACATAAACAATGAGTTTTTCTTATAAGGTATCCTTTGTTATTTGAGATAATTGTATATTGTCGATGAATTTTCTTATTTTACTACTCTATTCCGTTATACTAAACCAGTTTTAAAACTCAAAAGTTAGTAAGTCTACGAGTCCAAAATGAGTTGTTTTTGTTGTGAAAAACCGCAATTTACCCTACAAATATTTTCATCGATATCCCCCACCCCAGCTCTATCGCAAAGACCGCGTTATGAAATATGTGATTCCTTATACACGAGAAGTCCTTTATGTATCCCTCGGGACGCACTGGTCAAGTGGGTTATCACAAATGGCCGCCGGCGGAATGAAAAATTTATGTCTCAATATAGTGGGATTCTGAAGCGTGTCTAGAATTACGTAGACCTCTGGGGAGGGCTACGGATTGGTTGGAGTATGCTTGTTTAAAATGAGGAGTTTTAAGACTTATTATAATAAAGTTTATCTGATACCTAAATTATGTGAGTGCGTAGCTTGTTTGACTGTAATTAATCTTGGGCTTTTTTCTGCAAGCTAAAACAAGGGAGTTTTATGCCTTTTAGTATCTCTGAGTCTTGAGTTCGATTCTCGGGTCAAATAGAATGTTTGATCCGAGAATCGAACTCAAGACTCATTGCTGTGAAATACTCATTAATAAACTGAAACTTTATTGAAAAAAAAAAGTAGTTTACCTTTACATTTCTAGTACAATGCAATAAATATTGATCATACATTGATTTTTTAAAACGTAGTTTACTTTAAGCAGTTCTGTACTAGTGATGTGTCGAATAGCTAAAAATTTAGATCCGCGAATACGGATACGGATAAGTATCTTAATTTTCATTAAGTCATCATTAAGTCTTTTCTGCGAATGGATGAAGATAACGAGTATAGAGTACATGCGCTTAATCTCGAAATGCAAAACGAGTGGGTGTCCCTTGGTGAGTTTTGTATCCCTTTAGCATTGAAGTGGCGGTCGATACTGTACGATTGGTCTCCAGCGCTGCTTAAATTCTATCTGAATGCCTTTCAGTTGACCCTACCTGATCAGAGCAACCTTATAAGGTGGGGAATGGCGGTAGACAAAACCTGTTTGCTCTGTGGTGAGGCCGTAGGTACTGCGAGGCATTTGTTGGTGGGATGCAGAGTACTCCTAGACAGAGGTCACTACTCTCGCCGCCATGACGGAGTGTTGCAGATCATACGTGAGGCGGTGAGCCTTTCAATAGCAAGAGCAGCAAAAGGTTTGACGACGAATACAAGGAACATCAACTTCGTCAAGGAAGGATCTACCAAGAAGTCCAAAGTCAAACCTTACTCCATCGTTAGTGTAGCTCCAGATTGGAAGATCATGATGGACACGTATGAAAAGCACTACAGTATTCCAGAGGACATTGCGTTATCGTCGTCTAGACCAGAACTTTTCATTTATTCTAGAAAACTTAAGCGCGTACTGTTGGTAGAACTTACTGTTCCATGGGAGACAAACATTCCCAAAGCGTTTAAAACAAATAAGTATTATGACCTAACCAACGAAATTACTAAAAATGGTTATATAGCACGGTTGTATGCTGTGGAAGTGGGTGCGAGAGGTATACCAGCGAAATCTCTCTACAACCTACTGAAGGACTTAGGATTACCAAGATCTAATATTAGCTCCTTACTGGAAAGAGCAACTAAAGCCGCTTTACTCGGCTCGTACCAAATATGGTTGGGAAGGGAGAAGAATGTCATCGGTGGAGGTGATCGTTAGTATACTATAAAGGGGCCCCTTAAACCTACACGCTGGGTCGCAAGTCCCAGGCGCCGACTGACATTCCTCTCTGTTCCACGCGATGGACCCGGCACCCGCACGGAGAATCCATGGATAGCTAAGAAGTTCGTCTCATGCAATCGTCTAATGCAGTCACCCGCGCGTGCCTGTACGCACGCGCGGGTGACTGCTGACACAACGCTCGACGCAATGACACGCAGGACATGTTTTATTTTATAATTACTACTACCTACTACTACTTCTATGACTCAACGAACCGAAGTGTGTTTTGGCCTCCGAATGCAATGGCAAGGCAATGTGGACATTGCAGAAACGTAAAATATCCGTGTGAAAAGTAACGGATACGCATACGGTTTTTTCCGGATACGCGTCGCATACTTTTATCAAGAACATCACTATTCTACACGTGTCCGCATAGTGCAACGTGCAATGTGCACCGCTGCAGTCTGCGGTGTCGCGTGCGCGGCGCGACAGGCAATTTCCGGATATGTCACACTGCAGCGCACCACTGTGCCAAGGCACATAATTAAAATACTTTGTCTACCTTACAGAGTGTAGACGAGTACATTCTAGACTTTACACCAGGCTTAATTATGTCTTTTGAGGAATTTGTACACCTCGGTAGCTGTCACAAGGTGGGCCTGGAAAATCCCCCTACTTACTGAAATGAGGATGGCAACAGGCTAAGTTAAGGACCCTTAAATGGACGTTGCTTAGCGAAAACGTTCCAACCCACTGTTCGTTTCAGATTTTTTTATATAAGATCCTGCCGAATTCAGTGATAGTTTAAGTTATTTATCAACACCCTCGTAGTATCAATTTCGTAAATGAGTAAATATGTACATCATTATATTAATGTATTGAAAGAAAAAAATGTGTTGTGGGTTAGACCCCCATTCTGTTTGTCCCCTTTACGAAAAGCACCAGTTCTAGTGGTTCTGGAAGTCTGGAGCGCGATTAGCATGACATAGACAATTTTTTAAGTGTTATTATTTGTTCCATTTTTCTTTTTTTTTTCTGTTCGATCAAGGGAAAATTATGTCAATTTGGTAAAGAGTTTATTAGTAGGTCAGATACCCAAATCACTCATACAAAATACAACATGCGCGTACGAACACTCTTTTGGTGCTTGTGACGAATTTACAACAATTACCTACTTTTGGCAAATTTTTAATGCATGTGACGAATTAACTTTGAATGTATGGAGTTTTCAAAAATGGGACGAATTTACTTTGTGACGAATGAACAACAACCCCTTGACATCACATATCCTGTCCTGTTTCCCGGACACTTCAGCAAAACGGTCGTCATTAACCTGTCAATCAGGTGTTTTTTCAGCTAATTACTGTGTAACACTAACACAGATGGCGGCAGGAAGGCGACTTGCGCACGCGCAGGTAAATCACGCACAACACTATTTACCCACTGACTTATAATTGTCATGTTTTTACTCATAGCATGAATCGATAAATGCCCGCTCCATACATCGATGCACTCTGAAATTGGGACTGAAATTTTAAGCGACAGACGCTTGTTGTCGCTGTGATATTTTGTTAAAACGTAAGACATGGCAAGCAAAATAATGCCACAGTTTTCTGTTCTCGGGGCATGTGTTACATACGACTTTAGTATGTTTATACTTACACTTGTTACGCATGACTTTTATTGCTCCAGTATTTGTGTCCATTTATATTGTTTTGACATTATTTATATGACATTTGGAATCTTCCTGGGTTTGATTGTTGCTGTAATGACTGGGTAGTCACGCTAGATTAATAAATTATGTTATTGATTGCAATATTATATATAGAGCAGAACAGATAGATATGACTTAGGAAGGTGGTGGAATAATGTACTTTACTATAGAAATTTTGATTCAGATACTTTATTGCATGCTACATTGTTGTACACATAGTTAGTTTACAGTTAAGATTGTATATACAATTTCAGTGTAGCGCCCTGTAAGGACATAGCAATATCGGAGGGCTCTACGTAAATAATAACAAAATTATTAATACAAGACAGTAAAGTAGTTATCACGCCGCCGCAATGTCCCTTGAAATTATTAAATTCAAAAAACATAATTATTATGTGGGTATAATGAGTAGGTATTTTACGCCTAGCTTCTCTTGCTGTGATTTCACTGTTCAATCTTGTGTTCATCTTCTTCCCTTTTATTCAGAATTCCCATTTATCTTTGTATATTTAAATATACTAAGCTAATATTTTAAGAGCGTTTTTGCATCGCGACATGAAAGGACCAATCGGCTAAGTGGCCGGTCGAAGGGTCAATCGTCCAAAGGGAACCTGTTTTCAATCAATTTCACATCTTTCATCTCTTAAATTACAGGGCAGGTACGCCCTTTGAACTCAATACTTTATAGAATACGTAGTCTGTGATTTGAGTTTGATGTAAAAGCTGAGAAAATAAACATGATGAGAAGATGTTTTCAAGTATTTTTCCGACTGTCGGATTCTACGTAGTCTTACACGTTTTAATTTGAGTTACTTTACTAGTCGAAATGGTAAGTTTATATAGTGAGACAAAGGTAGATAAAAATGGGATTCTGGTGTATTAGTCTATGGCTTCCAATAGCTTCAATCACTCAAGTTTCTAGTTGGATATTGGTACTTTTTACTATAGTCAAAGCAGTAAAATTAATGATTGAATACTCGTTAATAAGAAACCTCAAGCCTTATTCAAATGGACAAACATATTATTTACTTTTTGCGGTAATACAAAATATCTATTTATACCATCACGTACATTTTTCACAGTAGATGTACCCAAATACTATTTTCTGCTACTAACTACGATCTTCAAAGCGTCCCTTGCTGCAACTACATCAACATTTAATCATACAAGTACCTACTAAGATTCCTGGCCACTTAACAATGAAGAATCATACTTCTCACAGTAAACATTCTTGAGGAATTTCTGCTAAGCAGTTTATGTACAACGGTGATGTTAACATATCGAGCTTGGGCCGTAAATGCGCCATTTGTGAACTCAATAAAACTGATTGAAACAGAACTAAAAATGACGATGAGAGTTTGTTAAATTATTGTGGGTTCTGTACTCAACTGTTTAAATAAAATTAGCATAGTAGTTATGCGAAATCTCTCGGTAAGATTCTCGGAAATTAAGTTTTATGTATAGTTAGTTTAATGTAAAAGAAACCACTTAAGGTATCCCAAATAGGGAGGCGAGAAGACCACTCGGTCATCTCCACCGCCAAAATATCCACGGTTCCACATATTCAAAAATATTTTGCCCTGCCCTTAGAATTTTATTTTCGCGCGCACCAATGAAAACTTATAATTAAACATCAAAGAAAACAATAAGCAATGCTTTGTTAAATATTTAATAAACTTCTGTAAATGACGTAGTTCCTTTCGTTTTTTTGCATTAATGTAGTTTAAAGTTGCTCTCATGATAGTACTTTCGGATTACTAATTACACGACGGTACCTTAAAAACTCGACAACTTTGATCCTTACGCTTTTTATACGACGAACCACGCCCCCCTTTGAACCGATGACGCTCTAACTCAAACCAGTTAACAAAGACCCCCCTCTTTTATATAACCACTATCAGAAGCCTTGCATTAACCCGCGAGAGAGGGGCAGGGTAGCTCTTATTACTCTGGTTTTAGGGTCATAATTGGCTCGGCTCGTTAAAAATTTTTAATCAGCATCCAAACTTTTATGAGCGGTTCATGAAAAGGCTTCTTTGTAATGGCAATTATGTCGTGTTTTTAATTATTGCGATATTGTTGGAGGGTCAGCCTAACTTATTCGCTGCTAAGCGTTGAAGATGATTGTTTATGTAAATAATAAAAGCTGTGGTGCCTAGATGATTTTTTTAATGAGAAACTTGCATTATCTTCTTCTAAAGACATCGTAGTGCGAATCATAAGAGAGCGCACTTATCTACACTTGCTTTTAAAGAGAGGCTGACGTAGTTTTGCTTTTTTTTTAAGTTTGTTTGTTGTGACTGTTACTTATAAATAATACATAACGCCTCGATGGTCTAGTATCAGGCCGTGCTCTCGATCGAGGTCCATGGTTCGAGTCCACAGTTTTGTAATCACCAACCCACACAATGCACGTTTTTGGCTTTAACACCACGCTTGCCAATGCAAGCGTGGTGATAAAGCCAAAAACCCCATCTGATACTTGACATACCTTTTGAATAACACTTACAAAAATCGTCCAATTTTTTGTCATGGAACCCGTCAACAAACACGCTTGTATTCATATATGCACCAAGGATCTCTTCTCTCAAAAAATATTATCATATTTTCACAACTTATACATAGAACTTACAATTTTATGTAAAACAACTTCCCACTTCCATAATAGTAGTAATAGACACTTAAAAAAACTTATTTGAGACAATTAAACTTATTTGAGACAATTACTATTTTAATAGCAATAGTAAAAAAGTAATTGTCTTAAATAAGATATTCATACTGCCCTCAGATAGCTCACATACCTACCCACTTTATCATCAGTTATTATGCCGTAATATTTAATTGTGATGTTCATGTGACAGTTGAAGGTCGTTGTCATAACCATAAAAAAACAATAATGTCATCCTAATTGACGGCCACAACGGTGTGAATATTTTTTGCGTACGATATTCTTTTGTACTTATTTGTTAGAGATCTGTGATAAGGGCACTTGGTAGATATGAATCGGTTCTTAGAACATCCGGGTACTTACCCATAACTTGACAAATTAATTTGTGGGTTTTTATTTTTAAACCAGCGGCTGCCTGCGACTCCGTCCGCGTGGATTTCGATATCCGCACATATGTTGCTATACTAAAGCTTAAAACCCTTCCTTGTCGCATGAGCTATAAAACAAAAACAAGATTTTTTTAAATTCGGAGCAGATGTTACAGAGATTAGCGAGTTCAAACAAACAATCAAACAAGCTCTTCAGCTTTACTATATTAGTACTGGTAATATTTGTACTTTTATTGGTACCTAAGTACTGTACTTTTTAATATTCGTAGTTAGTGTTCGATCCCCGCACAGGACAGTCTGTTGGTCCTGGTCTGGGTGTTATATGTATATATCCATTTAAGTATATATTAGTAATACCACTGTTGATTCTGATATCTGTAACACAAGTCCTTAAGCGACTTAATTCGAGGTTAGATCAACGTATGTGATGTTGGGAGATATTTATACATTCATAATTATTGTTACTTTTGAATAGTACATCTGTTAGCAAACAATTGCTATGGCCTAAGAACATCACAAACAAAATACAATTAAACTCATCACGAAAGTACAAGTGTAGGTACAGCAATGCCTTTATCACCTATGAGATCTTCCACGAATTTTTAATTTAAATGGGTCGTAGATTGGTCTGAACTCTTAGATACATTTTATGATTATTTTTACGAGTCTATGGTCTACGACTATTACCATCTAACTATTATGAGTTCTATGATGATGAACACTTTAATGTTCAATCTTGATACTTTATAAAAGTCCTTGAATACCTAGTTAAAATGCAAGGTCTTTATTCTTTGCCTTACAATCCTGATCTTCCTCTACGTCTCAAGTAACAGTTAGTCTAAATTCCTATCGAATAATATATGTTTAAATAGGTGTATGATATAAGGATTGTAAGTAGAATTAAGTAATCTAAGAGTTGGAAGGGTATGGGGTCTTATAGGCAGGCAACGCATCTGCCACTGCCACCATTGGGCGGTTTTTATGTCCATGGGTAGCGGTGATCACTTCCCATCAAGTGGCCCTCTTGTTCATTTGCCTCAATATAAGATAGAAAAACGATCTTAGTATCATAGTTTTACTGCTTATATAAAAACTATAGCTACAACAACGTGGGCATAAATGTGGGCAAACAATAATATGCGTTAATTATTGACACAAGAAATGACATAATAATTAATTTTGCTCTTTCTCCAGACCCCACGGCATGTTGAGAAAAGAAATGTGTATGATTATCCATAAAAACAGTAGGTAAAGTGAACGTAAACAGTGCTTAGGTGAATTGAAAACTAACAATTCTCAAACATTTTTGCGCTAGACCCTTAACACAATATTATATTTAACAATGTTTGTGTGTAAATTATTAATTGTTTGTTTTTCTTTCTTAAATTGGTAATTTTGCGTAAGTAGGGTTACAAAATATTATTTCAATTAAAAAATTACTCCTCATCGCTGCACATTAGAAGAGTTATTTTTTGATTACTTTTATCTAAAGCAAAAGAGGAAATAATTGTTGTACTGCTATTTTAATTTCAAATTTAAAAGTATTATAAATAATGATATTTCTTCCTTATAAATTAAAACTAACGCGCTGTACTTGATATAACTAACAATGGCATCATTACTTGTATAAGATTTAAACGTACTCCAGATATGTTATTCCTCGGAAAATATCACAGCCAACATTTTCGCACGCAAGGCTCTGTAACTTAAGTTTAAATCATGCCTTTGAATATACTGTTCCGATTGATTTTGACCACTATTTTGAGATAGGTGCTGTTCTGCATGATTCATATTGACTCCAAGAGGAAAGCCAAGAATTACCGAAAAATGTAGTGTTTGACATAACACGATACTGCCGTAAAAAATTGGCTCACGTGGGAAACTCTTTTGATCCAAGAAACTGATAGGTGTAAGGCCGCCGTAGCTCGGTTGGGGAGCATATGGAGTCTTAAAGGCCGGCAACACATTAGCGATACCTCTGGTTGTGATGTCATGTCCTTGGGCGGTGGTATATAAACAATTATGATCTGCTATAAAATAAATAAGAAATAAATAAATAACTTTTTAGACCCCCGGGCTTTGTCCACAGTTTGAGAACCAGTGTTAACATTGGCCGGGTCAAGTCGTCCGAGGGTGCGCGCCGGCGCGTGCCGGACTGGATTTGTCACGCTCCATGACAACTTGAGGAAAAAACCCATGGCGTCAGGGTTGACACCTCGAAGAATAAATAAATAATCAATCCCAACTAATCCAAACTAATATTATAAATGCGAAAATAACTCTGTCTGTCTGTCTGTCTGTCTGTCTGTTACGCTATCCCGCTTAAACCTCGCAACCGATTTTGATGAAATTTGGTACAGACAATCTTTAGACCCTGAGACAGAACATAGGCTACTTTTTATTTCGAAAAAAAGAAATCCACGCGGACGGAGTCGCGGGCGGCCGCTAGTATTATAAATGCGAAAGTAACTCTGTCTGTCTGTCTGTCTGTCTGTCTGTCTGTCTGTTACGCTTTCCCGCTTAAACCTCGCAACCGATTTTGATGAAATTTGGTACAGACAATCTTTAGACCCTGAGTCAGAACATAGGCTACTTTTTCAAAAGAAATCCACACGGACGGAGTCGCGGGCGGCCGCTAGTAAATTAATATATGGACTAACACACCGATTGCCTAGCCCCAAACTAAGCTCGAAGCTTGTAGCAACTGACGTCTAACCTTTACAAAGGAAACTAGACCATTTGGACAAAGTCAGTCTGTATTTTCGTTCGTTCCCGTTGATTTCGGTTTTGGCATACGGTGCTACTTATATAATAGCTTGAAGCTTTCCTTGACAAATGGACTTCGGATCTGACGGATCCAGCACCACCAGTAGGTCCTGCGATTAGCGCGTTTAAACAAACAAACTCATTAGCTGTATTCTATACTAGCGGTCACCCGCGACTCCGGCGGCGTGGATTTCGATTTTCAATAGCCTAAAGCCTTCCTCGTTAAATGGACTATCCAACACAAAAAGATTTTTTCAAATCAGAACAGTAGTTCTTGAGATTAGCGCGTTCAAACAAACAAACAAACATACTAACAAACTCTTCAGCTTTATATATTAGTATAGATTAGTATAGATAACCAAGTGAAAGGTGCCCCCGGCAGCCCTACGGTCAAATGGACCTGTTACGTGCAGTGGACGGATTCACCCGCGTATAAGTAACCGCGATCTGCTAATAAATGCCATTCTTTGCTCCGTGCGCAGGTGCGGCCTCGCAACGACGAATGTTGTCTTGTAAGATTTACAACGTCGTTACAAAATTAACTATTTCTTTATTATTATTTTTTTCTTTAAAAGTACCCTTTTCTTCGGAAATACATACTTCGTTACGCTTGTAGGCATACCAGTAGGAATTAAGAATATTTGACGTGCAAAAGAATTTCAGTTTAAATCAAGTTTCAAAATAAACGCTTTAAACGCTCTAGCTTTGAGTTTGACGACGCCTTTACTGACATCTGCTATTATAATTAGTAGCGGCAGTGGTCGTCAATTGTTGCGCATTATTAACGCGCGCGGCCTAGCTCGGCGGTAACACCTCGAGTCGCGCGCGACGTAACTACGTCCATATCATTATAAAATTTCTCTTTCACCCCCTACAACTTTGGTATTTGCGACATGTTTGCATTTTAAATGGTTTATTCGTGAAACATTTACTTTTTGTTCTTTTTTTCTCGAAATTTATTTATTGACCGGGGTCAGTCAACCAAGTCAAAAATGGTTATACCCCAACTGACCCCGTGGTACGTGCAACGGGGTCAGTCGGCCAATTCAAAAAACGCCGTGCGCGACTGACCCCGCGGGTCCAGTGCCTTGCGGGGTAGGCTAACGAACACCCCTAATTTTCTTTTTAAATAATATTTAATGTGCGTCGCATACAAACGGCACTCGGCAAGTTTTGCGCATTATTCATAAGCGCGGCGGTCACTCCGACGAAATTACGTTTGACGACCCGCTTGGTCAAGATGTTGCCCATTACGCAAGAGGTCGCAGGTTCGATCCCCGCACAGGACAAACATTTGTGTGCATGAACATGTCTGTTTGTCTTGGTCTGGGTGTTATTTACCAGTTATTTGCCAGTTATATACCACTGTTGATTTTTATGTCTGTAACACAAGTGCTTAAGCTACTTAACACGGGATCAGATCAATGTATGTGATGTTGTGAAATATTTATTTATTTTATTTATTTATTTATTTATTTATTTACATCCATGTCTTACAAACATGACATTTCTCACTTGAGAAGACTTGAGAAATCGGGTCACGAATGTCATTTGAGTCGTTTTCAATTTTCTTTTTTCGTTAGAGTTCTTTTGTTCGTCCAGGTAATAATTGTTATTTTTTTGTAAATCATAGTGGATCTTCGTCGTATACAAGCGGCACTGGTCAAGTGTTGCGCATTATTCATGCGCGCGGCCGAGCGCGGCGGTCACACCGACGGAACTACGTCCATGTCTTACTAACATAACACTTTTTACCAACCACAACAAATTATTACTTGCCTTTTATGCTTTGTTATTGTCGGTGAAAAAATCACTTAATTACATAACATTAAAATATTTTTTGTGACAATATGGAAGGACCCTTCATACTATGCTGGCTGCCAAAGCAGTTTAGGTACTCTTATTTCTAGTCCGAAAGAGTGGTGGTTCCTGGACCCAGATTCATAGTGGCAAATAAATCATTTTGACCAAAAGAAAATATCTGAACAAACAGAAAAATCATACATATTTTGGTTTCAATATATTGAAAAAAGCGTATTACTTAACTCTTTCCCTCAGAATCCGGAATACTGTACGACTATGACCCTGAATTGGCCAGTTTCTTTATCCAAAAAAATAAAGACTCGTAGATAATGAATGTTTCTTAAAATTATACCTACCGCTATACGTATCAGTTTTTCAGTGGCCACGGAAATTCGTTAACAAAATATACTGAAAGTGGAACCTTTGTTATAACTTGCAAAAGTAAACATTTAAAACATAATTTTATCAAATGAAATAAAATTGTCAGTACAATCTTGTTACAAACGAAAGTGTGGGCTTAAAACAATCCCCGTTACATTCCTGACGTACAGAGTATTTAAATTGTTATGCTTAAGCTTGCGTTACATCAAAGGAAATTTTCTTGGAAGGGGACATCAGCCAGATGAAGAAAAACTTGTCTTTAAAATAATCCTGGAGGTATTTCTTTGCCCCTTTTAAACTGGGCTCCGCCTGACAAATTGTCATAAAAAAATATTTAAACAAGTTATTAACACTGCTCAAACCTTAAATATAGAAAAGTTGAGAATGGTATTACCTAGATGTAAAATATTATTTGAAAAGTTATGAATAGTGATGATAGTTCCAAGCTCCCATATTTTTGCCTATTTTGCTCAATTACTGTGCCTTGGAAAACATTACGGTTGTGTTAAATTGCTGATATGACCAAAATGAGGGAATAGGGAAAGAGTGCACCCTTGCTTGTGCACTATGTAAAATATAGTCCATTTCACGTGTACCTACTGCTTAAACGAAATTAAACTTTATTTCCATGAAATAAGTTCCATGAGCTGTTTTAACGATTTTTCGGTGGGTCGTATTACACTTTTACAATTGACACTTTTTTAAAGTTCCTTTAAAGGCAATCTGTCACTGGGATCATTTTAGCTGAAATTGACTATGTATAGCTCTGCATAGTTGGTTCATCAGTCGCTAAGTTTGCCCGCCGTAACCGAAACAAGGCTAGAACAACATTATTATTATATTTATGATGTTACAACCAAGCATCAGGTTCCATAAAAATCGGTCATCCCAAAATTATTGCAATACTCCGAAGCCGACGGGAACTTTACAATTCGGTAAAAAAATAGCGAAAAACGTTTTATGTCTCACTAAACTCGGCTTGGTGATATAACCCTTACTGGTCCTAATTTGACAAATCTGCTTCGCTATTATGAATTTTATTTCTAAGGTGTTAGAGTATTATTTTGTTAGTTAGGTTTTTTAAGATGACAAGTGTGAATTGGTCCTTTAATAAATGGCTTTGACAGTTCGCGGTAAGGTCGCAAAACGGTAGGTTGGACAATTTCGATGGCAAGATTATTATTATCTTTTTTGTCAAATGTCAACTTCTGTGGCCGGTGTTTTTTATTTCGTCTGGGTCCTAGTTAGATGCCACACAGTCCGATTTACCCTTTATGAAAGATTGAACACAATTTGTTAAAAGGTTACTGTTTCATTTTGGTTATATTAGGCTAATAGAGTTTGCTTGTAATACAGATAATTTAAATTTTGTTATTATAATAGGTAATATATAGGTAATATATGATTGCAGTCATAGCAACATGGGCTGCTATGAGTATTATATTCATACTAAAATTAACAGTTTCTTAACACAATGCCATAAGGTATCACATTACTTTTTATATTTTAATCTTCTGGCCCTCATGGCTAGGTAAAAAAAAAACTAGCCAGTAGATTTCTTTACGTGCTATTCAAGTTGGCGCGCGCAGTACTGACACTGTTTATTTTTAGGGTGTCCACGGAAGATCAGCGTCGTGGAGCCACTGGGCTCCTCGACAAATGCTGAGTGGACTCCCATTCATTGCGTACTAATTGTGTGAATTGTATTGTATTGTTTTTTTGGCAATGAATAAATGACTTTATTCTTATTATTATTCTTAAGTACGTTGATGCAATATTAAGTAGGTATTACCGTCGTCCAGGGTCTGTAACTGAGTTTGCTAGACACTGAATTCCAATCAGTTTTTTTTTGCCAAGCCGTCTTCAATATAAATTAAGCCTATTCGTTACTTCCGGTCGTATAAAAATATTGATAAGAGTTATTTTTTCCCCATTTACATGGGTAAAAAATCAAAAGACATGATCAACTTTGTACAAAAGACACGTGTGATCAAGAGCTATTTCTAATCAAAGACAGTGTTTAATCGTATCCACGACAGTTACAATGGCGTCTGTTTGCTTACATTACCTTTTATCCTGAACTCTTTCACTTTTAACCCTTAATCGGACATAACATGACCAATTTTTTTATTGGTTTTCGACCTTAAGTCAAGGACATAAGGTTCGATTTAAGGTGGGAACTATTTTCCCTATATCCGATTAAGGGTTAAACACTTCAAACAAGCCTGACATGAACGGGGACTGTCATACATTAGTTTAAATTACCTACGTTAATAGATTTCGGTTCTTAGTATTAAGATGTTATGTGAAAAACTAGAGAGAAAACAGAGTGATAAACTTGAAACCAATCCAAAATAAATTTCGCAGCACAAACGTTAAAAAGCAAGCACAATGTATTTTTAACTATACAATACTTTATTTATTACTAGCGGCCGCCCGCGACTCCGTCCACGTGGATTTCTTTTTTTCGAAATAAAAAGTAGCCTATGTTCTGTCTCAGGGTCTAAAGATTGTCTGTACCAAATTTCATCAAAATCGGTTGCGAGGTTTAAGCGGGAAAGCGTAACAGACAGACAGACGGACAGACAGACAGAGTTACTTTCGCATTTATAATATTAGTTGGGATTGAAATTAAATACCTACCTTATGTCATTTTAAAAATGGAATGTTACCAAATATCGTAAGGGCTTAAAAATTTTTGTTTGTCTTAAAACTGGTCGATGTTTTCTGATAACTCGGTGTTGCAAATCGAGGCTTTTCCTCTCTATACACACAATGAGTCCTTTATAAAGATTTTGTCGTCGTTTAAAATGCAACCATACAATACACCTATTAATTCCTACTTCCCAACGCGCCGAAGCGAAAATAAATTCCCTAAACAATTCCCGAAGGGCTTCAAAATTGTTCCAAATTCTGTTTAAACAAATAACTCATAGACTCAACGCAATCAAAGTATGACAACGTTGGACAAAGTTGTGGAATGTTAATTGCGGATCTCTTTGATGCGACTTGGGGGGCGTAGTCGACGGAAAGAGGGCAGTGTTTTAATTTGATCCGGCTGATAAAAACATTGTTCGTAAGCTATTTGAATGGACGAGCGCGGGAAGTTTTGTAATTTTGACGTGTGTGTTTTAAGGTGGATTTTTTGGATTTTTCTTTTAAGGTATGTTGTGGAAGAAATTAAAACGTAGCCAAGTCTACGAGAATATGTTAATTTTTAAAGAAATTCAAATGAAGGTACCTACGTCGCGTCGGCTTGACTTTCTATTTAATTCGTTATTATTTTTTTAATTCAAATCTTTTAATTTTTACGAGTTAAGTACATATTATACGAGTTATAATGATTTATGAACGCAGTTATTAATAATTTGTAAATCAATGGTGAAAAATAAATATAAATAAATATAAATATTTCACAACATCACATACATTGAAAAATGAGTGAGATACTATACAAAAATTAAACACGCTATCATTTTGTTGATTCCAAACAATGGTAATTGAAGGAATGATTTTACTTAATATATATTTTCCTCTAAATCTTTTAAATTGTAACACCTATTATACGAGTTTCTTCTTCACTCCCTCTCTCTCCCTTCTCTCCCACTCTTGTCAGTGTCATTGTTAGAAATGAAACACACAGCTACTTAACAAACCTTAAATGAATCCTGTCAAAAATCGAACCTAGACCATCCGCATAACATTATCAATCCATCAATCTCCACCCATCGAGAGCATCCGCGTCAGAAGACACAGACACGTGCCGCCCTAAGTACACGGGTTCAATGCCCGAGATAATTTCGTGCACCAAGGTACTGAGGTTATTTCTGATTACGATTACTGTAGCTGTAGTGCCGATAAGTCCCACTTTGAGCCCCGGAGAGTCAAAGGTTCGCCGCCTACTCGAGATGTCTGGAAATACTCGTGTTTAGGGACAGATAGGGACCTTTTTATGTTAGTTCAGTAGCAAGCAAGCCCTATTAAGTGATCTGAAGCGGCTGCTACGTACTATTTTTAAGAGACATAGGACACTATTGACTTTAGTGATCTTCTATAAGTCACTTGAGTGCTATGTAGTGCGAGACTCGAACATTATTACTCTAATTCTTTCCATGGTTGTCGTGAGATTGACAGGCCCGTTGGTCGAGTGGCTAGAGACCCTGGCTACAAAACCAAATGGTCGCGGGTTCGAATCCCGCTAGGGGCAAATGTTTGTGTGATGAACATCGGCATTTGTACTCGAGTCATGGATGTTTATTAAAGTATTTAAGTATGTCTATCCGTTCCCTGGCATCCATAGTACAAGCTTCGAGCTTAGTTTGGGGCTAGGCAATTGGTGTGTTAGTCCAAGGAATTTATTTATTTTATTTATTTATTTATTTAAGATATGACTAAGGGATATTCTATGGGGTTGGGCTGTAGCATTAAGGTATGTTTTATCGTTAACTATAGTGCGGTCACCAATCTACTTACAGACACAGATTATGCACGCTTCGGTGTCACCCTAGGCCATTTACGCCCCAAGGCATCATTTAAAAACTATTCCTAAACAGAAAAATTAAACGACATTCAATAACCTCATTCTCAAATCAATCTCCGTCAATCTCAACACTATGCGGTGACTGTCCCAAAATACCCGGGCATTAATCAAAGCTTAATCCGGGTAAGAGTCTGTTGAATATTAACCTTACCACAGTTGCTTGTTGTATAAATTTTAACGACCAAACCAATTGAAGTTTGGGTGGTCCTCGTAACGGAGGGTCATCCGAATAGTGTAAATATAGCTTTATGACGCGAATAGCCAATGATCGTTAAATTATAGTGATATGTGCCTGTTGTTTACAGCGACGATGGAAACTGTCGAGTGTTCCAGTTTCCTTATGTCTCGGACTAATGGTGTTGTGTAGTGCCGGACAAGAATAGTACTCGTATTTTACTAACATTACGAGAGGTAGGGCTTAGTAGAACTTCCTCTCGAATGAGCCACTCGTCTGGGGAAGTAACCCCACCTTACAAGTCTACAGTGCACTACGTAACTAAGGTGAGTAACTCGCCAGAGCTCAGTTGGGGAGGTTATAAGGTCATAAAGGCCGCAGATATCCATGGGCGGCGGTGATTGCTTACCATCAGGCGACCCGCTAGCTCGTTTGCCAACTATTGCCATAAAAAACCCTCAAGAACTCTTCTCATTTCTTCATGTTAGTTACTTACTAGAGAGAAAAGCGACTCGGAGACATTCTGGGGGATTGGAAGTCATGTTCCCCTTTGTTTTATCGTTCATAATACTGCGATCACCGCCACACAGCCCCCACCTGAGGAAGGTCAATATTTCGATCTGTGGATTGCGACTAGTTTCATCCTTTCGAGTTAAAATAAAGCAATGTCGGGTCTCATAAATGTTTCTCTTCATAAGATTGTTTCTTTTTCGTTCACTATTAGGCAATTTTTTTGTGATATCCGCAGTTTTTGTTTTAGCCAAGCGCATCTAGTTATTCTATTTAGTCATTATTTCATTCTTTCGTTACATAGCTGAATATAAATCCTTCCATATTAGGTTTTGCAAATATCCAGGCTCATAGGATCATAGTCGTAGCGTACCCTTGGTTCCGAGACAATGACCAAAAGATGCAATCGGGAGAGGCGCTTGGATGATTATGGAGGTGTTGCAAATGTCTTTGAGCGGCAAAGTTTACTCCCTATCAGCTTATTCGTATGCGCGTTTGTCTCTCAAAAAAGTACCATTTATTTAACACTAAACGGTGGTCCCAACGCACTGTTTGATAACCGAAAAACATGCATTCGACGTGTGTGGTCGAACTCTTTAATGAGGTTTCCATCGCCTGTAATGGTCGTTTAAGAGGGGGTGTAAAAAATATCGCGTATTTTCAAACACATTTTAAACCTTGAAAATGAACTTCAAATGACCCGAAAAAAAAATCGTAGATATTCAAGCATCGTTCCTAAATAGTTATCACAGAAAATATTGAAAAAATTGCAATTTTCATTGATAAAAAAAATCTTGAAGTTGCGTCTGACTTGATTTTTGGTTACATTTATTTCCGAGACGATGCATTTTGGTGAACCAATATTTTGGCATATAATATCAAATTATATTATCTAAATATTTATCACAGAACATTTTGAAAAAATATCATATTTTACGAGTAATTCAAAGAAAACTAGTTTGGCGCTTACTACGTTCATATTCCGCGCAGTAAGCTATCGTCTGTCGCACCTGGCGCGTGCTCACAGGCATGTTTTGTTTCATCGGTTAGTCGCAACCTCTCCGTTGAGACGAGAAGACTATGATTCAGTACTCTCCCGGCTCGAAAAAATATTTCGTAAAATTATTATAAGGATTGACGTGAATGACGGATCGGCCGAGAGCAGTATATGCAAGAAAGAACGATGCTTTCAAATAGTCGCTTGTTGGAAGGCTTAGTAGCAATTTGAAATTTAAAGTTTACAATTCCAGCCTAAACTATTAAAACTTATTTTTCATAATCAGTCTTTTACTGTGTACAATAAATGGACGAATAAATTAGGTGTTGCGGCAATATAATGTGTAAATAATTTATTTTGTGTATTACTGTTACTAGATAAGAGATTTACGATTTAGAAGTTTTTGTTTATTATTATATTTCAAAACACATTAAAATTAACCAGGCCGTAATCACTGTAAATATAGCACATTGTAAATTAATTAATGTTCATTAATTCTTACAAGTTGATGAACAACGATTTAACACGTCTTTTTTTAAACCTACTAGCACTTAAACGGGCCTGGCCGTTCTCTGGAAATGGAAAATACAAATAAATCTTTTTTTAATTTTTTTTATTGCCATTGGTTTTCAGATACGTCAGTTAAATAATTAAAAATCTAGAATAATAAGAATGACATGGTTCTCATTCTTATTCATGTGCACAGCGACAAGAATTTGATAAATTCACAAATTATTGTCGACGTTATTTAAAAACTCTTGTATCTTATAATGTCCTTTTCTCTTTGAGCAATTCTTTATTTTAAGTCTAATTATATGTAAAGGTGCAAAATTACGGTTTACGGTTTAAGACATTTATTCCTCAATTACAGAATACATGTTATTCACTCTCACTGAGAAACTTTTAATTATTCTGTACGTTTAACACAAGCACTAGTAGTAACTAAGTAAATCATTTATTAGTAGATCTGAATTTATGTTAGTATTTTCTTAAGTAATATGTCCATTTTTCTCAATTTTAATGAGGGTATTTGTCTTAATACACACAACAATACTCGAGCGAGAAAGACGAGTCAGTCACAGTTCTATTACGTATCGAAAAACAGTTGCTATCATAGATGCCATTTGCTGCCATGTGTGAGGAATCATGCAGATCTAAAACATGTAAAGTAAAATCAAAAATTGGAAGACGTAATTAAAATTTAAAGATTAAATTAAAATTCACAAAGATTTTGTAGTTAAAAAAACATATTATACAATTATTAATTAAATAACTTGCGCGTACCTTTGCGTATTAATAACTACCAGAAAAAAGTACAATACAAGTAACTCAAAGCATAAACAAAATAAATCATTATAATACTAACATTTATGTATTACTAGCTTTCCACCTCTTAGTTACGTCATCCTGCTTCCAATACTCTCTTTGACAATTTTTATCTGATTTACTTTGAATACTGTGCGGAATCGCCCGAAACAAATTGAAGTGGCGACCTCTGTCTCATTGCGTTGAAGTCATAGGACGAGAGGGGGCCGAGGAAGCGCGCGGGTGCGATCCGATGGGTGTCGAAATTGATGCGCCCTCTTAATAGTGTTTACTAACGCGATCCATAACAAAAGCCTTGTAAAATATAACTAGTGAACATTTTTATGAGCCTATGGTTAGTAAGTAAACCGGCGTATGAACAGGAGTGTGTTTTAAGCGCGCATAGGGCGGGCGGCAATACGGTTTTGGAAGTTTCCATTCTTTGAAAAATGAGTTTGAACAGTGTGCTCAGTTGACCAAGATATCAATACTAATATAATAAAGGGGAAGAGTTTGTTTGTTTGTTGGTTGAATGCGCTAATCACAGGAAGTAATGGTCCGATTTGAAAAAAATATTTCTTTGTTGGATAGTCCATTTGTCGAGGAAGGCTTTAGGCTGTAGTATATATGTACCTATACTATCCTATACCTTTAAATTAATACATAATTATTGGAGAACAACGCACTAATGTATGCGGTCGAGGATAGCCTTCGCTTTTGCAATGGATTTCAGAACTGATGTTTGTGCACTGACCCATTAGTATCATTATAACATAAGACTTACTTATATCATACCATCCCGAACACCAAACTGCTCAACACGTGATCACAAAAGAGCTAAATGACTGTGTTATTTCCCCAAATTAGTGGAAAGATAAAAAGACGATATGTCTCTTGTCCCCTTAATGTCCCAAATGGGATTGTGTCAACAAACAATACACCGGTTGGGATATTTCAGTCTGTATACATTACGACCGGTAGACATTCGGCGACAGCCTATCAATCTCACGATAAATACCGACTCGAAATACACACGACGTTGTGACTGTGTTTACAGTAAAGAAAATTTGGAATGTTGGAAAGAAATTCTTAGGGTTACGCGAGATGGGCGGTGATGATCACCATCAGGTTACTTTCTTATGAAATAGAGAAGCAAACGAACAAGCGGTTCACCTGATGGTAAGTGATCACCGCTGCCCATGGACAGCAACAACCGCAATAGGGTCGCAGATTATATATTTTGCCTGCCTTTTAGACCCCATAACCTCCCCACTTGAGCTCTGTTGACCTTACTCACCAGCAGCCACATAGCACAACAATTACAAAGTGCTCTTTCACTGTGGTATTCTGTAAGGTGGAGGTACTTCCCCAGACGAGCGGCTCATTCGAGTGAAAGTTCTACTAAGCACTACCTCTCTAAATCGAGGTTTGGTTATTAACATCTTACTTATTTTGCTTTACCGATAAGAATTGAAAATGCAAACATTATCATTGTCCTAAATAAGAACAATGATAATATATTGTTAGTATATAGTATGTTATAGTATAATTAAACAAAATTCCAATAATAGTTTAGTATGGAACCCCATCTCTGTCCTCCTAAATCACACTTCCCATTTTTTCTTTTTTATCTCACAATCCTTGGCTAGGCAGAAGACAAGATTTTTTACGGCCGTTTTATTATGTTTTTCACACGTTTGACATCAGAAACATGTGTTCCATTCGGCACGTAAAACGTTTTAATACGTGTTATGACATTATCCGAGATGGATAGTATCATTTTTAATTCACGACAGCTAAGACAGATGAACTGTGGTGCTGACACACTATGCCAGAATGATTTCGAAATGATTTTGCGTATAATTTTCATGCTTCCTTCTGTAGGTGATAAAAAAGAGTTATTGTTTATACTGATGTTTTGGGATTGTGATGTCTTTCTAGGGGAGAGCATTGTGATTATAAGGTTTATATTTTTAATTTTATGGATCCTAACTTGCACAATTAACACTATAATACAAAAAACCATAAATATATGTATACTCTAGATAGGCTAACTAAAACAATATTCACTAAGGATTAAAATATATGTACTCGTATATTGGAAAACTGAGTTTAACCCTTGAATACTTGGTGAGACGTAGACGTCGACGATGTCGTTTTAAAATCGTTCAATTAATAATAATAATAAAACACATGTCGTATAGTTCGCAAATTTTTACAATTAGATTCCGACGCTGATAACATTTTATAGAACCAAAACTCCAAACCTCATATTTGCTTGGCCAAAAGCCCGCAAATATGAAAATAAACCCGGTAAACGGAGATTTCTTAAGATAAACATGTAAATAATAATAATAATAATAATATTCATTTATTTCAGGCAATATTTACATAAAAAGATGTTAAATATATGTAAACAGAGGCCCATATCATAAATACCTTAGTCTAACATACATATTCATAACAATTTTATTAAATTAATTTTACAACTTTAATTAAGTCACTGATTCTCACCTCGGAAGCTAACAAACTTGAAATTGACAAATAATTAGATTTGAACTGGCAACACAAAAAAATAGCTCGGGACTTCGCCCCACTACCAACTAAACTATGCACTGTTTCCTTCTCACCCTTGTGGGAGAGACTGGTTCTCGTGAAGCGGTCGTCTGGCAAATGCCCAGTCCGAACTAATTACACCACCTTATCTATTAATTCTCTTTAAAAACTACCTATATTCGTAAGCCCAGTGTAACATCACCCCTGAAATCTACATAGTTAAACATAGACGCATTTCGTTTCGCTTTGACAAAAAGTTGATTGCGCAGTAAAACGGAACGGCCCGTGTCACAGGCAAACAATATAAAACGTCCCGTGGGCTGTAGCTTTGTCGCGACCAAACTATGTCTTGTCTGTTTTGTAAGCGAAAATAAAAGGGGGTAATTTAAGGTTCCGTAGGTTTTAAATTTATTCACGTCTTATTGGCGTCCAGTGATATAAACTTTGAAGTGGAGGTTTTACGAATGATTTTTCTGTTCAGTTTTTCTTAACGAAAAGCCAAAGGAGTGATGAATGATATTCACTATAGCAAATTATATAACGTAAAATATCTGTACCTCATAGAGGGACAGTAACAAAAGACTTATAAAAACTTGACACGCTATCAGCCAAACATCTTATTAAAATGTTTGCCGTATCTTTTTTGTTTTCGTACTAAACAAAACTTTCTTCTTCGTTTCGTGACCTCCAACTCTCCTGCTCAGCGTAACTGTGAATTTAAGCCTGATAATGATCCTGTTAATTAATAAAATCATATACCTACCAACAGTACTTAATTTTAAAACCCCTACTAATATTATGAATGCGAAAGTAACTCTGTCTATCTGTCTGTCTCATCTGTCTGTGTGGCTTTCCCGCTTGAACCTCTCATACGACTTTGATAAAATTTGGCACAGATAATATTTAGACTCTTATAAAGAACTCCCTACCTTTAAATGCGAAATGAATTTGAATGAAACTTTACCACAATATAGCTTATACATCAGAATAACACATAGGCTACAATTTTAGAGGTTTACCCGAATCCACGCGGACGGAGTCGCGGGCGGCCCCTAGTTGACTATATATTTGCCAACGAAACCATTCCCGTTGAACCCTAACAATCCCGACCGAGAAACATTTACGATGACACGAAATTAGAATTCTGTCATCGCACGATCCGAATATTTGTCCCGGGCAGTAAAACGTCGCATAAACAGCGCGTAAACTAGCAGCGAGCGCTGTCCATTACCGGTCGTGTTGACGAGTCTGCGTCGACTGTAAACCATAGCCGTCCATCTACATTAAATATAACGATCTAAATGTAGTTTGGTTGTTTATTTTGTCGTGTTGTAATTTTTATTTGGGATTATTGTTTGATAGTTTAGTTTGTTCTTGGTGAATACAAATGTGACAATGATGATGACGATGACCATTAATATCATCAGCATTCAGTTTCAGTCCACTGTTGATGGAAGAGCCATGTGAATGTCGTGACATGTTGTATCGATTTGATGATCATCATTTCTAAACGGCTTAGACGTGTCTTTCCCAATCAATTATATTAAATTTTCCGCCAGGGAAATTTTTAATGCCAATACCATCTGCAACGCACTTTGGTGAATTTTGAATATTACCTCATAAGCAAAGTATTTCATTGAAATATAGTGTACTGCTTGTATGTATAACTATGAAGACTTTTTGTATTCTGATGAGTTTGATTTCGTTTAATGCAATGTTTAATGAATGTTGTAATACTAAAACGCATGTTCCTTTGTCATCTCGCCACGGTGTTTGTTGTCTTTGGCAGTAATACATCATAGACAATAATTTAACTCTTGCACGCGCCGCTATGTTTGTTTTATTATTGCACGTCATTCCCCGCATTCGTCTGACGATGACACGATTTCCCGCGAATGATTTTCCACCTTTGTCCTCCCACTTGGTGTTGAGTTATGATACTATTTTCACATCTGTGCCAAAGTTCGCAAATTCGGATTCGAATTATGCACGTGGATGCACTGTTAAAAGTGCAATAGGAGTATGTTTATTTGATTTCCTTACTTTCATAGCATGTTTAGGAATTTTGTCTGACCATTTTGATTTGCTACTAAATGTGCCTAAATGTACCTGTTGGAAAGGAATCGCCTATTTATTTGCTTCTTTAAAATATTAAGGTCTGCGCCGAGATTTGAATCCGGAATCCTGAAGCGGTCACCTGCCTGCCCCATAAAGGCAGTCCAGTGATGCATGCTATGTTAATATCCGTGAGAATAGTTTAAGTACCTACCTTCTGTATTTGCTATACTTTATGTCACCTCTTTATGAGTAATAAGACATTCATATTTATTTTATTTAAGCATTTTTAAATGCTAAATGCTAATACCTTTTAACTACAATGTTAAAATTAGGTACTTACTACAACATTAAAGAGATAACGCAGCTTTAGCGTTAACCAAATAACAAGGAGAAAATCGTCAGGTCTACACACGGTCTTTGTAGCTTAGTGGTCAGAGGGCTTGCCCGGATTGCAAGAGGCGCTGGGTTCGATTCCCGCCTGAGCCATGATCAGATTAATTTTTCTTTGTTTATAGTTATAACATTAATTAAATTTTTATATCACCTTTATAACCTTAGCGATATATTATACAAATCTATTCCCGTACTGTCACTTAGAGCAGCGTTCTCGTCACCAGTGACAAGCGCGCGCACACGCAGTCTAAACAAATCCGTCCCCGATCGTCTTCTGGGAAACTTTTACACCGTTCTAAAAACATTTTATACTTTTCTTCTGGGAGACACTTCAGTGTCTTCCCGTCGCTTTATTGTAACTATTTTGGGTTCGTTTACGTTGGAATGCGATTGATCGTTGGCTATTGTTCGGGTGTTTTAGTTACAGTCGATAAAAAGGATTGATGTCGTTTAGTTGTACTTTGGAACTAAATGTACCAAGTTAGATTTTGTGAGTTAGATATATTATAGGTATATTCTTATTGATCTCCACAATCAAAGTGGCTAGGAGATTCATAAAAGATATAACTAGCAAGTTAAAGCGTTGCTAAATAGGAAATAGAGAGATTTTAAGAGAGGTGGATCTTAGTAGATCTTTCACTCGAATTAGCTGCTCGTCTGGGGAAGTACCTCCACCTTACAGCAGACTATATTGGAGAAGCACTTAGTAACTGTTGAGCTGATCGCCAGACCTGTTTGAGGTCTTAAAAGGCAGGCAAAACATCTGCGACCCTTGTGCGGTTGTTGATGTCCATGGGGAGCGGTGATCACTAACCATCAAGTGACCCTTCGTTTGCCGAAATACCATATAAAAAATTAAACCGTATTCCTGATCTCCCTATATTTGTGGCAGATTGCTGCCCTATGAGAGAAAATGTCCTTGCGCACTCCCTTGAACATTATAATAGGTATCCTTTGAGTACCTGCTCTATATTGACCGCAATAATTTCTTCGTTATTTGATGTGATGCACAATGTTCTTTGCTTTGTCATCATCTTATGTTGTGACCTTGTTGTTTAATTAGAAAAAGCCTTCTTTATACCTTTAATTACTCGTATTTAACTGAAGCAGTTTATTTATTCCACGCGTATCGACACGTGTGTATTCTTACAAAACGTCAAAGAATGTCAGGATGCAGTTCGGCGATGTGGTTGTTTCCACAGACGTCCTGGGTATAATTAGGCGTCCTTCTAAGTTGTTTGATTGGTAATTACGAGTGTTGGTAAATGATACTGATTGGTAATCTTTATGTTAATTCTGTAGGGTAAAAAGTGCAGAAAAATCCAAGATACCGATGGTGCTATTATTATTTTTTATTAATTTATTAAACAATACATGTAAGATTAACTTAACTAAAAGCCTCGCAAACTGCTTCCGTGGTTGACTGCGAGTGCTATCACGCAATTAGGCACATAGGGTACATATAACGATCTTAGAACTAAATTATGCAACAAAGTATCACAAGCTACTTATGTAATACTGCTTTAATTAAGCTACTGGGAAATCACAAAGATTTTCTATGATTTATTGCTTTGACTCCTCCGATGTGATCTTACAGGAAACACAAACATCATTATTGATGAACAATTATGAATTATTGTGCTTATTTGGTCTGTATAATGTAAATAATACTAGAACTAAATGTATCTGGCGTTCAATATTTTATCAAATCCTTAAGGTTCATTGAGTGAGCGAATATCGCCCGACAATATTTGAAAACAGTTCGTTAAAATATTTTGTGCATGAGACCATTACAAAAGAAGCCACATATTATGGTTATTAAGAATAATTTAATTTTTTTTTTTTTTTTTTTTTCTTCAAACATCGGCATTTATACTCGAGTCATGGATGTTTATAAATGTACTTAAGTATGTCTATCCGTTCCCTAGCATCCATAGTACAAGCTTCGAGCTTAGTTTGGGGCTAGGCAATTGGTGTGTTAGTCCAAGGCATTTATTTTATTTATTTATAAGTCAATAATAATAATAATACCCTCCTAGCCGAATTCGGCCACGGCGGCCAATCTTACGATTAGCCACTTACGCGGGATATACGAATATTATACTCCAGTCAAAATAGACAAAATTAAGACTCAAGTTTGCATTAATTCCCAACAAGCTGGATTTTTGTGCAGGCCTTGAATACGTCATAATAAATGATATGTCAAAAGTCCCCATCAATCCCGCTTGTGCGTTGTTTTTTATTCGTGGTCAAAGGGCCCAAATTTGCATTTTTTGCTTATATCTCTGAAACTAAGAGAGCTATCGAAAAATGGTTCAGGGAAAGTTTGTAGATCGTAAAATTGTCTACCTAAAAGATTTCTACACTTTTCTTGTACAAAGCAGCGCTGTCGAGATATCGTGACTTTAAGCCGCAGGAAAGTCGTATTTTCGAGTAGCCCACATTATGCAATTACAATAAATTGAGTTGAGTAATTTATTTGGAGCAGGTTTCAGTTAAGTATGGATTGGCTTAAAACTATTATTTACCAATTTCCAGCACCAACTTTCAAGATTTAGATCATTGAAGTCAAAAAAGGCAAAATGATGTATCAAGCTTGCATTCATTCCCAACAAGCGGGACTTTTGTGCAGGGCTTGAATATGTCATTACAAATGATATGTCAAAAGTCCCCATCGATCCCGCTTGTGCGTTGTTTTTTATCTGTATTGAAAATCTTCGGATCCTATTTCTAACCTTTTTGGTTGTCAAACCTCAATGGTACCCATAGAGACTTTTACTCCTTACATGAAATAGGAACGATTGGCGCGAAAAAAATTTTTGGAATTTTCAGTACAAAATGCTCAAATAGGCAAAATTTTTTTTTCATGTCAATCGATCTTATTACATGTGTAGGGACACAACATTGTATTTCGCTGACTTAGCGTATAAGACCGCGAGCGAGACTCAGGACGGCATCATCGCCAGTCGTTCCCCGTCGCGCTCCTAGCTAACTCGCATTCCCATCTCAACTCATTATAATTGTATTAATTCGTATCTAAATTCGTGTAATGAATATTTGGCAAATACAATCATTAGTGACCTTCGGACTTTTATTTATCTGCACCTTCTAAGAGTCAAGTTACGCACAGTAGTCAAGTAATAGCAACCCTAGTGCGTACAGTGGTGACCCCGACGAACATTTTTTGGGAACGGCTCAATAGTGAGTGGGGTGCGAGCATTATAGCTAGGAGCAAACAACTTCACGGACCGTTCGCAGTAACGAAGAAATAAGTGTAGTGCCCAGTGGAGAAGAAAATAATAGATAGTGATCAAAATTTCAAGATGGCTCAACCTTCAAAAAGCATCGAAACACCAAGAACCGAATTGGCAGGAGTATCAGTTTTCTCAAGACTACCAGAATTTTGGACAGATCAACCGCGTCATTGGTTTATTCAAGTTGAAGCAATTTTAAATCCTCAGCATCTCAGCGACCAGACTAAATACGACCTTGTTATTGGAAAATTAAGTAAGGAAGCGATTGGACAAATTACAGATTTATTAATGCAACCTCCAGAGACAGGAAAATACACAGCTTTAAAGGAAAAATTATTACATGTTTATGAAGAATCGGCTACAAGACAGATACAGAAATTACTAAGCGAGATGGAATTAGGAGATCAGAAACCCTCACAGTTATTACGGCGAATGAGAGAGTTAGCACGAGGTAAAATTCCGGATCCCACTCTCTGCATACTTTGGCAAAATAGATTACCAGCATCGACGAGAGCAGTTTTGGCAGTATCAGACAGTAAAAATTTAGACACATTAGCGAACACAGCAGACACGGTAATGGAAGCCACGAAACCTTTACAAATTTCGGATATCGAATCAAAATCAACTGGCGATTCAGCAGTTTTGGCAGAAATAGCAAAAATTAGTACACGCCTAGCCAATTTAGAGGCCGGTAGTAGCAGTTCACAAACACACAGGCAATGTCAGTGCGGAAGAAGAAGTAGAAGTTCATCAAGGAACCGCTCAATGAATTATCGGCGACGTTCAGCATCTCGGGGGAACAGCAGGCGCACACCAGATAGTCCAAATTGGCTCTGTTCCTATCATTTCCGCTACAGAGAAAAAGCTCAGCGATGTATCCCGCCGTGCGCATGGAAGAATCAGACCCAGGGAAACTAGCGGAAGCGCAAGCTGCGGCGGAAGTTTGTGCTATTCAGCCTTGTCACCGCCTATGTGTCACCGACTACAACTCCAGACTTCGATTCCTCATTGATACAGGTGCTAACATTTCAGTTTTACCCGTTAGTAATAAATTAAATAGGGATGAAAATTTAGATTATAAATTATATGCAGCAAATGGTAGTGAAATCAAAACCTACGGTATTAAAACTTTAGAATTAAATTTAGGGCTGCGACGAACTTTTCGTTGGACTTTTGTAATAGCAGATATTAAACAACCAATTTTAGGCGCAGATTTTTTAAGTAAATTCGGTTTATTAGTAGATTTGAAAGCGAGGAAATTAGTAGATAGCGTTACAAATTTAAACATTCATGCATTCGTTGTTGATTACAGAGAACCCGCTGTGAAAACTTTGGAAGACGGACATCCCTATCATTCTCTGCTGACCAAGTACCCAGACCTCACGAAACCGATCAACTTTAAGGAGCCGCCGAAGCATGATGTGTGCCATCATATCGAGACAAAAGGTCCACCTATTTTTACTAGAGCTAGGCCATTACCACCGGATAGATACAAAAAGGCCAAGGAAGAATTTAGAATTATGCAGGAATTAGGAATTTGTCGACCTTCAAAAAGTCCTTGGGCCAGTCCTTTACATATTGTGCCGAAAAAGAATGGCGAAATTAGACCGTGTGGTGATTATAGACGATTAAATTCAGTTACAAAACCCGATAGATATCCGATTCCGAGATTACAAGATTTTACATATTTATTGTCAGGCAAAAAATTTTTTTCAAGGATAGATGTAAATAGAGCTTATCATTTTATACCCGTAGCTGAGGAAGATATAGAGAAAACAGCGATAATTACACCTTTTGGCTTATTTGAATTCCCTAGAATGACTTTTGGTTTACGTAATGCCGCGCAGACTTTCCAAAGATTTATGAATAGTACGGTATTTCAAGGATTAGACTTTGTTTCCAGTTTTATCGACGATGCCCTGATTGCCAGTGATACTATGGAGCAGCATCAGGCGCATTTAGAAGCAGTTTTCGAAAGGTTAGACAAATATGGTATTACAATAAATATTTCTAAATGTTGTTTTGGACAGAGTAAATTAGATTTCTTAGGCTACGAAGTTTCAACAGAGGGTATTAGGCCACTGACAGATAAAGTTCAGGCAATTAAGGATTTTCCGAGACCGCAGACAGTTCAAGATCTTCGTCGATTTTTGGGTATGGTCAATTTCTATCGTTCGCATATTCCCAGCGCAGTAAAACACCAGTCTGAGTTAAGTAAATATCTCCATAATAGTAAAAAACGCGATAAGACGCCAATTGTATGGAATAATAAATCTTTAGAAGCTTTTGAGCAGTGTAAGTCGAGCTTAGAGAACGCCGCTACGCTGTCTCATCCTAATGTAAATTATCCTATAGCACTTATGACTGACGCGTCAGACACTTGCGTAGGCGCAGTGTTACAGCAGCATAACGGAAAAGTTTGGGAACCGTTAGGTTATTTTTCTAAGAAGTTATCAGAGTCACAGTTAAAGTATAGTACGTATGATAGAGAATTATTAGCAATCTATTTGGCGATTAGATATTTTAGGAAATTGTTTGAAGGACAGCAGTTAATTGTTTTTACAGACCATAAGCCCTTGACATTTGCATTCAAAAAGTTAAATAGCGATAAAGAAACTCCACGGCGAACCAGGCAGTTGTTATTCATCAGTGAATTTTGCACAGACATCCGATACATTAAAGGTAATGATAACATTGTTGCGGACTCGTTATCCCGTGTCGCGACAATTTCCTGTCCCACAGTAGTCGATTACAGCAAACTTGCAGAGTCGCAGAAACATGACGAGTACATTGCACAAACAACTGCAGCTGCGAACACCAACAGCAAGGTAAGCATTAAAGGTATTATTCTGCCTACTAGTAATGACACCGTGTATTGCGAAACTTCTACGAATTGTGCCAGACCTTACCTACCGCAGGAATTTAGGAAAATAGTTTTCGATTCATTTCATAATTTAAGCCATCCGGGAATTCGCACAACCAGGAAATTAATTAAACAAAAATTCTTTTGGCCCGGTATGAACAAAGATGTAGGTAAATGGGCAAAATGTTGTATATCATGTCAGAAGTCTAAAGTAAATAGGCATACTTTATCAGAATTTAATGAGTTTCCACCGGTTAACCGTTTTGAGCATGTTCATGTAGATATTATTGGTCCTTTGCCCACGACAATGCAAGGTTATAGATATTGTGTTACTCTAATTGACCGTAGAACTCGATGGCCAGAAGCATTTCCAGTGCAAGAAATTACAGCAGAATGTGTAGCTAAAGTTGTATTTGAAGGATGGATTGCACGTTACGGTTGCCCTGTAAAGATATCAACTGATCAAGGTAGACAGTTTGAGAGTAATTTGTTTAATAGTTTAATGAGATTATTGGGAATAAGAAGAATACGTACTACTGCATACCACCCACAGAGTAATGGTATGGTAGAACGTTGGCACCGGTCGTTGAAAGCCGCACTATCGGCGAAGTTAAATAATTCTTCATGGGTTGACGAGTTACCGTTAGTTATGTTAGGTCTTAGGTCAGCGCTAAGGAGCGACAACAGCATTAGCGCGGCCGAGATGACTTTTGGACGCACTTTGAGGTTGCCTAGTGATTTTTACGACGTCACCCAAGTAGAGGATAGTTTGGATAGCAATCTAGTAGATAAAATACGTAGTGCAATTAACAAGTTTAGGCCGACCGCAAAATCTCATATTAGTCGTTCTTTCTTTGTTCATCCAGATTTAAAATCATGTAGTCACGTTTTTGTTAGGGACGATACAGTCAGACGACCCCTTAAGTCTCCGTACGATGGTCCATATCCTGTTTTGAGGCGTAATAGTAAAGTATTTTTGATCCAGTTGCCAGACCGTAAAGTATCTATTTCGATTGATCGTCTGAAGCCAGCCTATTTGTTGAGCGATAATGATAGTGATGTTTGTACGCCCATCGTAGAACAGACGGTAGAACCAGCGGATATAATTGTGAACCGTAACAGCAATGAGATAAAGCCCATATTAAAGACAAGGAGTGGTCGTGTAGTCAAACCACCAGTAAGATTTAATTTGTAATTTGGCAATGAATTGGTATTTCGAAATTGTTATTGATTTGTCATTGTAAAATTGTATTTTGAGTAAAGATGAAATTTTACTAAGTTATTATTTTCCTTTCCAAAATGGATGATAGGTAATAAGATACTTAGTCGTTAATTAATTGGAAATAAAATGTTATTTTTGTGATGTGTTACTATGCGTTAGAACATAACATTGAGGTTACGCATGTATTGCAGTTATGTTGAGTGTGCGAAAGGCACGACTCCTAATTTGTAGGTCAGATAGTCAGTATGTACGAAAAATGCTATTGTTACTATTTTTGTAGATCACGGAGAGATGTAATTTTAAATTAATTTCATTGGTAAATTCATTCTGAGATATTTAGTCAATCTGTAAACATGGGTATTGGAAAAAGTAAAGAAGAAATGGCCATTGCCCAGGCCCAAGTTGTTACCAATACGACTCAAGTGGAGGATAAGATTCAGTATTTGATAATTATAGTTTTGATTGCAGTCATTTTAATGGTGTTTATGGCTTACTGCTTTTTAAGACAGCAGTGTTTGAAGTCTACTAAAACCTGGTTAAGAAGACAGGTAATTGTTACCAATGGTGGTCTGGAAGCACCCAGCATCAGGGTACAGACTGCACCAGTTGGAACAGTGCAACAGCCTACCGTGTATTGAGAGTGAGCATTTTGTGAAATTTTATGTTTGTTTGCATTTTTAAATGTGATTTTTCGTACAGACTGACAAATCTTGTGTGATTGATATATGTGTGTGTGTTAGATTATTTTTTGTCACTAATTGATCAAAAGGTTTTTGTAAAATTATATAACTTCAAATTTAATTCTTTGCGATGTTTACTCTGAATATTGTTTGTAAATCTATTTTTAGAACAGGTCAATTGTAACAATCAGTGCAAAGAACATAGCTAACGCGATAAGCAACCGCATTCTTTAGGTCTCAAATTTCATTCACTGGAGCGTACTTAGTAAACAAGTTGTACTTTATACTGATTGCGTTAGGGTTGTCAAAATTAACTTATCAAAATTATAGTAGCTACTTTTATTATTTAAAAATTTTTTTTTGGATGTAATAAAATTTTTGGGAAGGGATGTTATGTAGGGACACAACATTGTATTTCGCTGACTTAGCGTATAAGACCGCGAGCGAGACTCAGGACGGCATCATCGCCAGTCGTTCCCCGTCGCGCTCCTAGCTAACTCGCATTCCCATCTCAACTCATTATAATTGTATTAATTCGTATCTAAATTCGTGTAATGAATATTTGGCAAATACAATCATTAGTGACCTTCGGACTTTTATTTATCTGCACCTTCTAAGAGTCAAGTTACGCACAGTAGTCAAGTAATAGCAACCCTAGTGCGTACACATGTTAGGATTAAAAGACTTTATGGGATCATTTGAGGTTTGAGTACTAGAAATGTCAGAAATCGCAAAAAACTTTTCCCATACATTTTGTACTGAAAATTCCAAAATTTTTTTTTCGTGCCAATCGATCCTATTTCATGTAAGGAGTAAAAGTCTCTATTGGTACCATTGAGGTTTGACAACCAGAAAGGTTAGAAATAGGATCCGAAGATTTTCAATACAGATAAAAAACAACGCACAAGCGGGATCGATGGGGACTTTTGACATATCATTTGTAATGACATATTCAAGCCCTGAACAAAAGTCCCGCTTGTTGGGAATGAATGCAAGCTTGATACATCATTTTGTCTTTTTTGACTTCAATGATCTAAATCCTGAAAGTTGGTGCTGGAAATTGGTAAATAATAGTTTAAAGCCAATCCATACTTAACTGCCACCTGCTCCATATAAACTACTCAACTCAATTTATTGTAATTGCATAATGTGGGCTACTCGAAAATACGACTTTCCTGCAGCTTAAAGTCACGATATCTCGACAGCGCTGCTTTGTAAAAAAAACGTGTAGAAATCTTTTAGGTAGACAATTTTACGATCTACAAACTTTCCCTAAACCATTTTTTGATAGCTCTCTTAGTTTCAGAGATATAAGCAAAAAACGCAAATTTGGGCCCTTTGACCACGAATAAAAAACAACGCACAAGCGGAATCGATGGGGACTTTTAACATATCATTTGTAATGATCTATTCAAGGCCTGCACAAAAATCCAGCTTGTTGGGAATTAATGCAAACTGGAATGTCTATTTTGACTGGAGTATTATAGTGCACAAGCGCATGCGCAAGCACAGGTGCACTCCCTATTCCCTCACTCCCATAATTCGGTGGGACAGCAATCTGACACGACCGTAGAGAGATAAGGCGCAGGACCAACGGCTTAACGTGCTTTCCGAGGCACGGGGGTGTAAATACACGGCCAACTTCCAAACTCCGGACTGTGTCTGTGTTATCACAACATGAAAACATAGAAACAATTTCATCGGTCCGACCCGGGATTCGAACCCAGGACCTCCGGCGCGGCCGCCGCTTTAAAGTGCGACACGCTAGCCACTGCGCCACGGAGGCAGTAGTAGGTATAAGTCAATACAATGTTATGAAAATACGCATTCAGTTTGCGTTGTTGACAAACATATATTTTCTTAGCTTAATGCTTAATACGTACACACGTCATAATTACATATTTATAAGATTATGCTCATACAATTAAGATTATAGACACGTTATTATTAAACACCTTGTAAACGCGCAGACAAAGTTGTTTTAATACATGTGACCAATAAATAAATACACTATAAAATTCAAACAAAGTTGCTAAATCAAACGTAAGATGGTATGATGTTAAAGATATCTTATGATTTACTGACACGACTCGACCCTCGAGGTTAAATAGTTGTCATATCATCATTTTATATCTGTTGTCTTTGCACATTGACAATATCGAGAAAACACGGCCCTGATATCTATCAGAATCCGTTTTTTACATATTATGATACTAGCAGCCGCCCGCGACTACGTCCGCGTGGATTTCGATTTCCAATAGCCTAAAGCCTTCCTAGTCAAATGGACTATCCAACACAAAAATATTTTTTCAAGTCGGACCAGTAGTTCCTGAGATTAAAGCGTTTAATCAAACAAACAAACATACAAACAAACCCTTCAGCTTTATATAATAGAGTATAGATTAGATTTTTCATACTGAAGATAAAAGCGTTTAATCAAACAAACAAACATACAAACAAACTCTTCAGCTTTATATAATAGAGTATAGATTAGATTTTTCATACTGAAGATAAATGCGTAGATACACATAGATTTTCAGTATGATACATCTAATGTAAATTTTATTGTAAAAACCTGGCTGGTCAATTCAGGATCATAGTCGTAGCGTACCGAGGCAATGGCCGAGGTAGGAACCTGGAGGAGGTAGGATGATGATGATGAAGTTCCACGAGGTGATTATTGTTTTTCCGTAGAGTCTATTACTTTAGAATAGTGTCGATTTTCCTTTGAAGACAATCTGTCACCCGGTCAATGAGACTATCTTAGCTGAAATGGACTTTAATTAAAAATATATAATCTACTTTTTTAATGTTTCATTGAAGGTTGATAAGTTCCACTCCTATCCAGATTTTCTCGGAAGAATCCATCTTACTAACGAGTAAAAAAATTTCACTCAACAACATTAACTATCATCCAACTATTTCCTAATTGAATTTCTATTGGTCTATCAATGTAGTCTAAATTTTTGGGCACGATGCCAGTTGCTTTAATCCATTTCAACAAAATAGAACACGACAATTCAGGCGATCCGCTTGGTGTATCTAATGGTCATGAAGTTGACTACTAGAGAGGAGGTCGCGGGTTTGATCCCACACAGGACAAACATTTGTGGGCATGAACATGTCTGTTTGTCCTGGTCATAGTCTGGGTGTTATGTGTCTATTTAAGTAAACTTATTTGTAATACGACTTTTGATGATGATATTAATTTTTATTTTTTGATATATTTTATTCCTATAGTTATTGAATTGTCGGTTTATTTGTGTTATGCCAATAAATGTATTTTCTTTCTTTATTATTTCTAATATCTGAAACAAAAGTAGCGTTGTACTTAACACGGAGTCAGATCAATGTAGGTATGTGATGTTGTGAGATATTTATATAATAGATTCGGACCGCCAACCCTGTTCGAAGTAAACGCAGCGTCCCGACTTGACGACATCTCCGGCGCCGCCTGTACAATTTACATCATCCAACAACGACAGGGTTCCATCATCATTCCCATCAACATTCAAATTTACACCTTAACACTTTCTAAATACAACATCATTTGCATCGAAGTCTATAACGTTGATGGTACCATGTGTGCTTGAAGGAATTTCAAAGACATGCTCAGGAAATTAGACTTTGTTTACGTTAGAAGAGAAGACAATGTGCTTTGTTCGCGCCCTGTCACAGATGGGTGATCGCAAACGGGCCGCGGCGCCTCTGTCGCCTACGCTGCGCGTCACATGTTCTCTATACAAGGTGTTGCTAGCGACATTGTTAATTATAAAGGAGGAAAAAAATAATCTAGCCTCAGGCAGGATTCGAATCCGCACCTCTTCTAAACAATACAAAAAGAGACAATTTTATTGATATTTTCGCGATTTACAAAGTCAACCTATTAAAAGATTTTTTATAACGTTGCTTTGGGATATCTCAAAGCTAACACTGAAATCGAGCAAATTTTCAGCAATCTCCTGATTACCAGATAAGATTCATGCAATATATTTGGTGGCAGTGTCTCCAAAGCTCTGCTGGTTTCTTAGAGAGTAGGTAGCACTCGAGGCATGGATGTTTATTAAATTATTTAAGTTGTCCATGTCTTTTCGTTCCATAGCATCCATAGGACAAGCAATTGGTGTGTCCAAGGTATTTTTTTTATTCATCTAATTTCGGATTCGCACACAGTGAACCACAGTTGGCTGTTCAGACAATGACTTTACGTTCGTAAAGTCTAAGTAAATGTCAAATTAAAAACATGCGTGAAGTCACTGGTTTAAACTCGGTCGCCGGGCAATCTAGTGGTGTATTCCATAAAATGATCACGTCCCTCGGAAATTCTCTCACCTCCTATGTAAAATCTAGGTCACAAAAAGCTTAGTACATGAAAATGCGTATAAATCATTACTCGAACACGCTGTAAAACCAGCGATGACAAGGAAACTCGGCGGAAGAAACCGCACGCGGCCCGCGTAAATCCAACCAGTGACAAGTAAAACTTTACTGCACTATAAATTAGTGGACGTGCACTAAGATTCATACAAGTTGACCAAAGTGGAGAAGCCATTTTTTGAAAATGCAACGGTTATAGAGTTGTACATGTCCTTGGGCGGTGGTCATCGCTAACCATTGACAAGTAAATCTTGACTGCACTATAAATTTGTGGACGTGCACTGAGATTCATACAAGTTGACCAATGAGTATAGGAGTTCGATAGCTCAGTGGTTAAAGCGCTCGGTCTGCGATCGTTGTGTATATTTCAAACAACTAGCGGCCGCTCGCGACTCCTCCGGCCGGGTGGATTCCGGTTTCCGCACACATCGTATTATGCTACAGCTTAAAACCTTCCTCAAAAGTTGGACTATCTAACACAAAAAGGTTATTTTAAGATTCGTACCAGTATAAGATTTTAGACTTTCGCGTTGCATTATATCACTAATATTATTTAACGGGACTAAACGCGATATAAGATATTATATTATATCGTGTTTAGTCCCGTTAAATAATATTAGTTCGTATCAGTACTTCCTGAGCTTAGTGCGTTCAAACACACAAACTCTTCAGCTTAATTATATTAAGCATAGATTTTCGCAGATGCCGGCCATCAGATGAGTGGCCAAAAATGTTGATCTCAGACTTTTCATCGGATGAGTGATCAAAAATGTTCATCACAAGCTCCTCCGTGGTTCTGTAGGCATGTTTAGCCGTCTGCCCTGGCTACAGTACCAGTTGCTCATAAATCGTAACATCCACTCGCGTGGTGGTTTAAGGAACAATCTATGCACCAATATTGGCAACGTCAATGTGGTGAAGGTGAAGATGATGTGTGTGATGAATGCGTAGAAATATTTTTTGGATCCCTATAACGATGCGATTAAAAATAATCAGGTAGGTGACTAGGCTATGATTCGTCCTAAAAGCTTCGGAATTAAATTGACATCAATGAAAAAGAGTTTTCCGGGATCTATACATGCGCAGACGCAGCATTTTGGCCATCTTTTGTCAACTGTACTATACCAGTTCAAATATAGCGCCATTGACGTTGATACGACTAAACGTGAGCTGTCGCACGCGGCGGTTTACGACGAGCTATCGACTTTGTTGTCGTCTATAAATACTATTATTGTTCTGTGATATATTCGCCTAGTTGTCCATTCGTAAAGAAGAATAAATAAAAAAATACTACTATTAAAATAACGGCCGCCCGCGACTTAGTCCGCGTGGATTTCAGATCCCTTTCTTTCGCAATAAAAGGTAGTCTATGTCCTTTCTAAGGTTCCAAACATTTTCCGTGCCAAATTCCATTAGAATCGGTTGAGAGGTTTAAGCGGTAAAGCGTAACAGACAGACAGAGTTCCTTTCGCATTAATAAAATTAGTAGGGATTGGTATTAAAGTACTGCTACCAAAATTTTCAAATTTTCAAATCTTTTGCCCTAGCCTCGGTACCCAGAGTACGCTGCTACTATGATCCTGGATTGACCTGCCTGGTTATCACAATGGAGTGACCTTCGTCGTCTGACCTTCGTAATCCTCACAAGGGAAACCAGACATTTTGGATCATAGTCGGGACCAACGGCTTAACGTATCATTCGAAGTACGGAATCATCATTCTGATCTGACAATTAGGAAATTCAAGCTTGCAATGTCCTAACCAAACTAGGAAAATCAACACACAGTGGTGTTGTTCCCCTCCGGGATTCGAACCCACGACCTAACCACTACACCACAGAGGCAGTCATATCATAATATTATGATTTATTTGTGTTTGATATAATATATCATCCGAATCACATGATCAAATTTTAACCGGGTCGTAACATTTGTCATAGCTTCCAACAGTTATATGATTTAATATGTAAACATCCGGTATTTATTATAGAAGTAAGATGCTAATAATATATGCTAGATGACTTTTAAATTCTACTAGCAGCCGCCTGCGACTTCGCCCGCGTGGATCAATTTCAGATCTCGTTTTTCAGAATAAAAGGTTACCTTTGTTTTTTCTCAGGGTCTAAAATAATAAATAAAATAAATAAAAATAAAAATAGTTTATTTCAGATAATTAAAATCCATATTTATGTTAGCAATACAAAGAAAAAAGACTTAAAAATAATGTTAGTTGACACAAATGATAAAAATAAAATAGATAAAATTAAAATGGAAACTAATTGAGATAAAATCCCTTGTGCCAAGACAAACCATCATGGAGGTGGATAAGGTCCCGTGATCAGTCTCTGCACAAGGCACTTCCACAGCGGTGATGTGTATCTATCCGCTATTGTCTGCAAAATGCTGTTACGGCTGCCACGCACCCTGCTTATCAGGGATGCAGTTTTATTGCGAATAATAGCATTAAAACCATCTGTCTGGTATTTCGCAAACATGCCCGATGCACTGCAGTAGCGAGGCAGCCCCAACAACATCCTGAATACATTATTGTATTGTACGCGCAAGGTCCCCAGCGATCTTTTGGTATGCGCAGTCCACAGGTTCCCCGTGTAGATACTCTGGCAATATGCTTTGAAGAGAGTAACCTTAACCTGCTCTGTACATCGGTAGAACCTGCGAGCCAACATGTTTCCTCGGACCGCTAAAGCCCTACGCTCACGCTCAATGTCCTCATCGTCTTTCAGGTCACTGGTAATAATATGACCCAGATATTTAAATTTTGAGACGCGGTTTATGCTCATACCGTTAAGAGTTATGTCAATCGATCTCTCGGGATATTTACCAGCGGCCCCAAAGACCATGCACTCCATTTTCTTTACATTGTATGCAAGCCCATGGGTAGCAGCATATGCTTCACAGACTCTTAACAACTCTCTCAGACCCCCCACCGTCGGGCTGAGCAGCACCATGTCATCAGCATAACTAATATTTATTGATACTTACGCCGTCTATCCGACAGCCGACACGCATGCTGCTCAGCTCCACGGTGAGGTCATTTACATAAATGTTGAAAAGTTTCGGAGAAGTTAAAGATTGTCTGTGCCAAATTTTATAAAAATCGGTTGAGAGGATCAAGCGGGAAAGCGTAACAGACAGACAGACAAAGTTACATTTGCATTTATAATAATAAGGATTTGGAATTTTATTATTTTGAAATTCAGTAAGTTTTCTCTGAGCTGATATCTATCCATTAAGCTTACTTTACCTAGGTAGGTACTACGATTCGTATCAAATGGTGCGAAATATAATTACTTGCATCGATTAAGGTATTTAGTCTTTTTGTTTGCTAAGATATCACTGAGACAAACTCTAAAAAAGTACAAATAAAATAAATCAGTGTAATTCATTTATTGATACCTATTTAAATCAATTTAACTGATTAATTTCCCAATAAACTGACTCCTTCTTAAACCGGGTCATTAATCTTGTTGAAAAAAATAAACCGAAGCATCCGTTAAACGTTAAATGGGCCCGATTTGTCTTCTGTAACGTAAACATCAAATGAACCACATCAAATGGACACAGTATAAGTTACAGCAGTGAGGAAGGTACTGAAAATCTTTGTCGCTTCTTTTGTTCGGACAGTTGGTATTATGACAGTGAATTTTGATGTGGTCGCGGTGGTTATTTATTAATTACCTATTTACAAAATTAACGTCTCTTGATGTTGGTTTATTTAATAAAAAAGTTTAATATCAATTAATGCAGAAAATTATGAAGATCCTATTGTAAGCAATATACAGACCTATTTCGCCAGTTCATAAATTGATTAGTTTAAATTAAAGTAACGAGTTGTCACCAAACAATTCCGATCTCACTGCTCCTTTCAATACTGTGCACGGGTGTCAGATTTGACGATGACAAGCATCGTCATTGACATAAAACATTAAATGAACGCGAGCGCGGTGACAACCGCGGTTAGCTGGCACCGTGACAATAAGAGGGGTGGCGACAAAGACATGAATACAGAGGCATTAAGTAGAATATCACATTATAAGATTTTAGACTTTCGCGTTGCATTATCCCAACTAATATTATAAATGCGAAAGTAACTCTGTCTGTCTGTCTGTCTGTCTGTCTGTCTGTCTGTCTGTCTGTCTGTCTGTCTGTCTGTCTGTCTGTCTGTCTGTCTGTCTGTCTGTCTGTCTGTCTGTCTGTCTGTCTGTCTGTCTGTCTGTCTGTTACGCTTTCCCGCTTAAACCTCGCAACCGATTTTGATGAAATTTGGTACAGACAATCTTTAGACCCTGAGACAGAACATAGGCTACTTTTTGACCCATTCCAACCCCCCACTTCCCCGAAATGAGGGGGTGGAAGTTTGTATGGAAAATCTAAACTACCTACCTGCATGCCAGATTTCAAGCGTGTAACTCAATTACACGCTTGAAATCTGGCATGCAGGTCCCTTAGTAAACTTGATGCTTAGTTGCAAAAGGATATTGCAAAATTCCCACGGAAACGGGAGTTAGCGGGAAAAAACATTCGTATAATGAAAACCGACATCCACGCGGACGAAGTCGCCGGCGGCCGCTAGTAAAATATAAATATACTACATCCTACTACTTTACCACAATATAGCTTATAACATCAGAATAACACATAGGATATTGGAAATCGAAATCCACGCGGACGGAGTCGCGGGCGGCCGCTAGTAATTAATATCGCGTTTAGTCCCGTTAAATAATATTAAGAATATTACATTATTATTTTGGTCTAAGTGTAGAAACACATTAAGTGGAGAAACCGCGACCGAAGTTCATTTTATATAAAAAATAACTCGACAAATTTTGGCATGGTGTGTCATTCTCTCCAATTAAAATGCATTGCAGGCGTATTCGCGCCGAACTTCAGTCTCGTTTATCCAATAGTCACCTAGTGTGTTCCTATACTAACTGGCTGGTCGCATTTCTAGCATAACCGTTGAAATTATTCATAGGGCAAGGATATCTTTAAAATAATTTTTGACCATAAATGGCAATGTTATAGCCACTTCTTTTATGAACCTTCGAAAACATCCTATTTTTTTTCGTAAGTTGTTAAATTAAAAGTCACCATTATCCATAAATGAAGGTATGCCATAAGCGCTAGACCATTACTAACCATTAAATAATAATTATTTGATTTGATTTAAGATTTAAACGTGTCACGGCAACCTTACTGTCATCCTCTACATTAGTCGCGGGTGTCAGTTGATTCGGTGACAAGCGCCGCCGTTGACATAATCCATTAAATGCGCGCGTCGCCGCGATTAGCCCGCCATTCACTGGCGCGCCAGTGACAAACTAGCTAGTTGGCAGTTGGCAGTTGGCAGTTGGCACGGTGTCAACTCTGGGGTGGCGCGGCCGGCGACACGTGGGAATCGTTTCCTGGCCATTTAACGCTCTGTCTAATTCTGTAAACAATCACACATTTGTCTTCTCGGAATCGGGAAGAATGTGAATTATTCGAAGTCTGGTTTTTTATTGCGCATAATCGTTGGGAGGATTTTTAAGATTTCGAGAGCTGGGTTTTAGTTTAATTATTATTTTTTCACAAAGATAGAGTGATGTTAGTTCCCATCGTTGAGACCACTACATTTAGTTGGTGTTAAAAGTACCTACATAGGTACTTTGTTTTTTTTTACTCATAAACCCCTGATTTATAATTACTTACCTTTTTCTGTGTATTTCTGAGTGTCATCATCATCCTAGCGCCTCTCCCCATTGCATTCCTCGAAGCCCAGGGTACGCTACGACTATGGTCCTGCATTGACAAGCCTGCTTATTACTATTCACTTTTGAGTGTATTCATACACAAATTAGACCAGCCAGCGTCCCTCCAGCTCTTTTGAGAGTTGTGGAATATGGCGGGTTGGCTGTAGGCTAAGTGCCCCCAGCATTCACCGCGGTCACACGAATTCCACATAAGCTGGTTTTGAGCAATGTTATTGGTCAATTTATACTCGTCTCTGCTCAGCTCCGCACAGCTCAGCTTATGTGGAAACGCTCTCTTAAACCAAAGCAAACCCATTCCCGTTTTGACCTAGATTGATCAAGCTATTTAACCTATCTCTCCCGGACTAATCTTCAACGCCAGCAGCATAGTTAATTCGTCGCTTGTAAACTAAACATCAATTAATGAACCGCATCAAATAGGCGCCTGCGCCATTGACAGAGTCGGTTAATGCGCGTTTGCGCACGAGTCGCGCCAGTAGGTAAACAATGCGCAGTGACAGACCGGATTGTTGGCACCGGGAATAGGTGGGAAACGTGCCTACATACATACATCGAATAGTGGAAATGTATGACGTGTTATAAACAATACACGTAACTTTTTGGATATTTATTTTAAGAATTTTTACATGCTAAGTATTATTTTCTATAATTCTTAAAATAATAAAAATAGAAAAAATCATCAGAGGTGAAAGGACATTGCCCAAACCCGTTTCGCTATCAATATAACGAGTATAGTCAAGGCAAATTGCTCAAAATTCAAGACATAATTTTCTATGCCTTCCTAATTATTTTAATGCAAATCTGTTGTGGGATTCGTAATTTATATTTAATGAGACAATAAACTAGTTCCCATGGCATCAAGTGCATCGATGAATGAGTACGAATATTGGTTGAAATTCTTGTAAAAGAAAAGTTGTAAATAGATAAGCTCTTATTATAATAATGGTAATCATTATTATTATAAAAGATAAAAAAACTCGAGTAAACATAAATTATGTAATAAATACATTTTCTAAAATAAATAGTATCGATTTTGAATAATCGTACCGCTGTCAACTTCCGCGAGTTGACAACATGCGGGAGAACTGACACATCAACTGAATTCTTGTGATTATTTTGTGAGGTATTCCGGCAAGCAAATAGTATTGTTTCTTCTCCACCACGTTCGTGTTGAGTTGAGTTTGAACTCTTTCAATTCGTGCAGTGATTTGTCACTATGTCTCGCTGTTTGATCTGTGTTCACTTGCATTAGTACATCCATTGCCAAATCGGCGTGTTGACGAGGACTGGATTAGCCCGGCACTAGTAAGTAAGCCTACCTATGATCGAGGACCTTGGCCATCAAGCTAGTCAATGTAATGATAAATAAATGTGGCTCGGGTATTTCATATTCTTGTATTTTTTCAGTTGCCATCTGATGATACGGCCTGTCAAGAATGTTTCATCATACTACAGAGAGGAGATATGAATCATGTTACTGGAAGCACTGCTGGTGTAAAAATGAGAACATGAATAGAAGGAGAGCTATGTTCGTGACCTAAGAACAGACCCATTTAAATCATTTTCCAAAACTGTCGTAACATGATTTAATGACTTTGCGCTAGGCTCCTATCAAGTCAAACAGGCGCGTTCATATTACGGGGAGCACGTGAGCCGGAATGGCAAATATTAAATAGAAATGCTGACGACATTGAGGATGACTTGCCTCTGGTGCTGGGAACGGATAAATGTTTAGTTAGGGCTAGGAAAAAAAAACGGCATCTTAGCAACAAGGTTTACTATGCCTATATTTTAGTGAGCAGAGTTTTACATAACGCTGCTACAGATATTGCTGGATACTATTGTATTTGATTAGTAGGCAATCGGACAGTGAGCTGCTGTGCCCATGTAATGACACTGCTATGGTACCTGAGACGTAGATGGTATTTTTAGACGATATATTTTGGACACTAGGCTGGGAAAACGCTACGACGAAGAAGAAGATATTTTATGATAAGACCATTCTGAATAAATGTTTATTATGCAATCTGATGTTTTTGTTTCACCTCTTTTGCATAGTTAAATGACCTACCTAATATAATGATTTGGAGATACTTCCACGGTCAAATGGCGTATGCACCGACCTTAAGGTGCCGCTAGCGTGCCGGGTTCGATTCCTGGTCGGGTAATTAGAAATAACTTATTTTTATAGATTTTCTATAGGTTAATGTGGTAATGCTAGGTACTAGGTAGTTGTTGTTTCCAATCACCTACCATAACGCATGGGCTTGTACTATTGGGATTGAAGTAGGTTCCTACAAGGTGATTTATTTATTATAGAATGGAACACCATAACTTATTTCTAATGAATTAATGTATTTCTATTCTCTCTTTTACGAACGTAATATAGCAAATGTCAAATATTTCCTAACCTCCAAACCATTACTTTAAATTGAGTTTTGCAGGAAACCCCACAAAATAAAAACAAAAATCTTTGTGTGTTCAAAAGTCTGGTATTTCTACTATTTTTTGTGTTTTTTCACTGTTGTACTCGTTCATAGCCAGCGCAACCGAGTTCCATAGAAATATGGGCAATGTTCTTTACTAAGTGCAAATTTAATGTCATAATCACACGGCTGTGTCATCGGCGATTGTAGTAATTTAGTACTCATTTTGTACTGTCGCCGTTGACACAGCCGTCAGATTATGACATTTGCGCTTAGTGAATTGCACCTCTGAACTTAGGTGGCTCAGGCGGGAATCGAACTCAGCACCTCTTGCATTCCGTGCAAGCGCTCTGCTCGCAAAAACAATACAAAACATTTTGAAGAAAAGAAATAACAGAAAATACAGTAACAGTTATAATAATACCCTTCCGTTCGTTTTTCAAACATGGCGGCACAGGACCAATGGCTTAACGTGCCTTCTGAAGCACGAAGGAGCTCGAGATGATTTTTTTCGGTCACCCATCCAATGACCAGTCATAGAAAAGATCTCTGAGAATGGGGCTTAACTTAGCAATCGCAGGCCGAGCGCGCTAACCACTGCACCATCGCGCTCCACAAACAATAGAGGCAACACGCACCGAAAACTGCTTATCATTCGGTCAAACATTTGACATGACTCTTGTCGCCATAAACCGCTGTAACGACCAGCTATTTCGGAACAATGCCAGCAGGCAATCACTCACACATCTTCTTTCACATAAATGTTGCCAACAAATTAAATTGGTTTAATTAACTGTAAAAGTTGTTTGTTAATGTATTTTTCTGTCTTTGATTACCGTCAAAAACTTTTGAGTAACCAGCTCTCGTGATACAAAGGTTGTAGTGACGCGTTCTAACTTAAACGCGATATCTTAAAATTACTTATAAGTATAAAATTTATTCGATACTGGCGGCCGCCCGCGACTCCGTCCAAGTCAAAAAGCCCTTTACAAAAAGAATATTTAATTTCAAACCAGTTTTTCTGAGATAAGCACTTTTTAACATACATACAAACAAACAAACTTTACAGCTTAATTATATATGTAGTACACCCGACGGCCGACCATACATTATTTTGAATGCTACCAGTGTTTATCGACTTTCTAAGAAGAGACTGAAACATCTCAAACAATACTTATGACGTAGGTATTATTTAGAAAAGAAACACATAATAATAATTATGGAAAAGAAGTGCATATAAGGCAAGACAATTACTTTAACAAAGACCGATAAACAGCAGTATCTTCTCAACAAAAAAGAATCCGTGTCACCGTTCTGCCAATGACAGAACATGTGTCGCAGTAAAGTGCGGTTACGGCCTGCTATTTCGGCTATTTCGGCCATTTCGGTTATTTCGGACCGCTGCCAGACAATGTCCTGGCGTGATTTCGGCTCTGTAATTAACTCGAATCAAACGAGAGATAAACATTGTTTAGAAGACGAGACGAGAAAGTTTTGATGTTTGTTACGGTGATTTGTTGGGAATGGCGAAAGCGATAAAATGAGAAATGTTGTTATTTTTAGAACGACTGGATCTATCGACATAGTGACATCATCTCAATTAGTAAACGTAGGTACTTTTTAATAGATGCTATATTTGCAATTTCAACTGATTTAGTACGTTATTTACATAGTATTTTTCTGGCTCAGCAATTCTTAGAGGAACTATTGATTTGTTGTCTCAAGTTGTTAGTTGTGATTAATTATTTTATTTTTACTATATCTTGGAGGAACTACGATGCTGCTTCTGCTATAGCATGACTTAATAATTTGCAAAGATTAATGTTTTCTGCCTCAAGAAATGATAATAAACCAGCTCCCAACCTACTACAAATAAAAAAAATTACCTTCCGAACGTCATTCTCCAAAAATAGCATTAACAAACGAGCCGTCATAAAAAAGGACCATCAACTCTTTCCCAAACATAATAAAAAGTTGTTTGGAACGACATCCGAATAACAAACAGAACAAAAATCCAATGAATTAATTAGCTACGATTAATTGGTCTTGACATTCAGAATGATTGAAAAACCGGCGTTAAACATCCCATTACGTATTCAAATGAGAACTAAAAGACACTAATTGACTTCGACCGATGTGACAAAAAGATAGAAGACCCAGACGAAGAAAGCGGACACACAAAAAGCTACTGTGACACGCTTCTAATAAACAACGTCAAAGTAATCTAAACTTTAAACTTCTTACTGTTAAAGTTGATATTGATGTGGATGGAGAATCTGTCAATTGAAGAGCAACATTGTTTTGGATGTAATCTGACACTATTGGTTATCTGTAACATATTACGAGGCATCGGTTACTGTTTAATATCCAAAACGTTCGTTGCGTTTAATTATCTAGTCATGCGTGTGAGTGAAATGTTAGAGTTAAATAAACATATAGATCTTTCGTAAATTCTCGCGTTTTCACTTCAGACTTTTAGTTTCGGAATTGGTTAATTAGGTCCCATTTGAAAAAGTCCGCAATATGAAATAGAGCTAGTTTTAATTCCCAATATGAAAAAAATACAAAAGGGATTTATCGTTTGGAAATTACATTATTACGAAACTAAATCAGACACTGAAAAAATACTTTAACTAGTTTTAACCCGGTTCAATCAAGTATCAAGGTTCAATGTATCAAGGTTCCTTCTTTATCTCACGGGTGCATTTAATCGTGATAAAAAGTATCCTATCACCTTTTTTTTTTTTTTTTTTTTTTTTTATTGTCAGGAAAATGCCTTGACGCATGTTATGCAGGACTCCAGACCTCAGAAGGAGACCCAACTACCTGCTAAAAACCTGACAGTGTTCCTCCGGTGCACTTGAGAGTTTAGGACGCTGGCGGGTTGGCTATAGGCTAAGTGCCCACAGCATTCACCGCGGTTCCTTAACTCGGCTAGCTCTCTAGCAGCGAGCTCCGGCCGTGTAGCTGGGGGGAAGATGACATGGGCTCAAAGACCCCCCTTTCAGTCCGAAAATAGCGCGCGGTGCCGTCACGGCCCCTTCAACGCACGTCAGGCTCCTCTGAGTCAGACGCCTGGGGCCCAGTAAGCGGCAGGTGGAGGAGGAAGTTTCTCCTCCGTTGCCCATAACGCCGGCGGCGAATTGATGGGGCGTCAGCCGAAGCCTCTCGCTCCCGTTCCGCTGCCTCTTTCTGTGAAATGACGGTCTCACAGAAAGTGCGCATCGCCTGCCAGGCTTCCGCACAGGTAGCCATCCTCCGCACGATCTCCGCTAGTGTCAGGTCATTGCCCACTACTGCGACCATGGCACCACGCTCCCTCACCCATGCTGGGCATGAGGTGAGGGTATGCTCCGCGGTGTCACAGTCGCAGCCCGAGCAATGATGGCACTCTGCCGTCAGCTCCCGTCCGATCATGTGGAGGTACCACCCGAAACAGCCGTGGTCCGAGAGCATTTGGGTCATCCTGTAAGTCAGGTGTCCGTGTTGGCGCTGTACCCACTCAGTGAGGACCGGGGCAATAGCCCCTGGGATACTGCGACCATATCGGCTCTCGGACAAACGCCGCCTCCAGCAGCGCAAGGCTACCTGCGACAATTGCGCCCTCTTTGCCTCTACTTCTCGCGGTGCGGGCCTTTGCCCCTGGGACCTCAGGTCTCCTCGCCAACGATATACTGCACCAAGGACCTGGCCATCAAGGTCCCAAGGCATGCTCCCTGCTAGCGCGAGTGCCGCGTCCGCGCTGATTGTACGGTAGCCTCGAATGGACCGTATGGCTAAGTGGCGCTGTGCCCTCTGCAACAGCTTGGCGTTAGTACCTATAACGGTGTCGTCCCATACGGGGGCCCCGTAAAGGGCCATGGACCGGACAACACCCATGTACAACTTTCGGCACGATGCAGATGGACCCATCAGGTTGGGCATGAGCCTGCTCAGGGCACCTGCAGTCTTCATAAGCTTCGGCATTAGACGCTCGAAGTGTGCTCGGAAGGACCATCGCCCGTCCAACCACAGTCCCAGATACCGCATCGTCGTCGCAACGTTGATGCGAGTTCCACCCACGATCAGGTGGGACCCAGCAGGCGGCGCTCGCCGGGGCCCATGGAAGCAGAGTGCTTCCGACTTATCGAGCGCCACCTTGAGTCCCAGTTGGTGTATCCTGCTCACCACAGTTGCAACGCCGGCCGTCGCACGTTGAAGCGCCTCGCGCAAATCACGTCCATAAGCTGTCAGTAGGGTGTCGTCGGCGTAACAAGTTACACCCACCCCGGCGATCCGCAGCTCTCGGAGTGCCCAGTCGTAGCCAATGTTCCACAGGAGCGGTCCGAGGACTGACCCCTGTGGAACACCGCACGACACCGCTCGCGACACAATCACACCGCTAGGCGTAGCCCACTCCACCGTTCTGCGTGCCAAGTAGTCGGCAATTACCGCTTGGAGGTAAACAGGCACCCCATGATATACGAGTGCCTGGCGAATGCAGGACCACGGTATGGTGTTAAAAGCATTGGCGATATCGAGAGATACCGCCAACAGCACCCCGCCGCTGTTTACCGCCTGCTCGGCCATGTTGCGGACCCGAAGAATAGCGTCCACCGTGGACCGCTCCACTCTAAAGCCGAACTGAAACTCCGATAGGTTTGGCCCAACAGTATCTAAGTGCTGAACGAGGCGCCGGGCAATAATCCGCTCGAAAAGCTTGCCCACTTCGTTCAGCAACACAATAGGTCGGTACCCCGACGGAGCGTCAGCTGGTCGTCCCTCTTTCCTGATCAAAATCAGTCGTCCTCGCTTCCAGATCTCTGGAAAGTGCCCTTGGACCAAACAGGCACTGTACAAGCGCCGCAGCCGATCCCCAAGGGCGTCTTCAGCGATCACCCAAACTCGACCTGGTATACCATCAGGACCTGGAGCCACCTTCTTGCCTCTTAAGCGAAGCATAGCTGCCCCGAGCTCTGCCTCTGAAATTGGATCAGGAGGATCCGACGAAGCCACAGGGTGTGGCAACATGGAAGGCGGTCTATGCTCAGTCACATCAGGGAATAGGCCGGACAGAACTGTTTGCAAGAGGTCTGGTTCCATGGTCTCCGTGACCGGGGGCACCCAAGGTCGAAGCTTTCCCCTGACTATGCGGTAGGGGCATCCCCACGGATCCCTGTTAAGGGTCTCCAGCAGCTCTTCTCGCGCCTTTGTTTTGGCCTTGGCAATGGCGACCTGGAGGGCCTTCCTTGCCACTCGGTAGGCTTCACGCAGAGGTGCGTCCTGTTCTTGATCTCGCTGGCGCCTGCGAAGATGGCGAGATGAAGCACGACGAGCAGCGAGGCACACTTGTCTTAACTCCGCTACCTCCGAAGTCCACCAATACACCGATTTTCGAGGCATCGGGCGTCCAGACCGAGGCATTGATGCGTCGCAAACCTGTGTCATCGCATCCTGGAACCATTCCGCCTCAGCATTAATGTCAGCCAGCTGTCTAGGCTCAGGCAACCATGATCTAATGAGAGCCGCTTCTTTAGCAGTCTCCCGATCGAGAGCGCCAAGGCTCCAGCGTGGATAAGGCGAGCGCGTGGTCATACTAGGTGGTAGAAAGGAGGACGGGGAGATGTCTAACCATATGTACCTATGATCAGACAGGGACTCCTCGCCATCCAGCACCATCCAGCGTGATATTCTCGCTGCGACCGACGCGCTAGCAAAAGATAAGTCCACGATGGATTCGCCCTGCGGGCGTACGCACGTCGCCACATTGCCCTGGTTTAAAAGGATCAGTCCTGTCGCCGTTGCCCACTCTAAGACTAAACGGCCCCGAGGGTCCGTCGTCGGGGAACTCCAAGCCGAGTGTTTGGCGTTGAAGTCGCCGCACACGAGTGCGGGAAGAGCGGTTCGCCGCAGGACGCCACTCAGCCAATCAAGGCCAGCTTCGACTGCGGCGATGTTTATGCTGGGTCGAAGATAAACCCCCACCAGCAACAGCTCCCCACACCGGGCAACCACAAAACCATCAGCTTTATCGACAACAGACAATCGTGACCGCTCCGCCTTAATGTACACCCCACATCGCGAAGTGTCCGCCACCCAGTCTTCCCGGTCGGTGTCCGGAACGAAATAGGGCTCCGACACCACTGCGACGTTCGCCGACCACTCCAACAGGTGCTGCGTTAGGATGTCCTGTGCTCTCATGGAGTGGTTTGCGTTCGCCTGGATTATGGTTAAAGCCATCCTAACCCGTCTCCATAATCTGTCCCTGCACATGAGCCCCTCTGCTAGAGGGCGCCGGCGTTTGGGCTATAGCCCTGCCCCGTCTCTTAGGTGGGGAGCAACTTTTTGCCCCCACTCTGTGGTTTGCATCCCTTCCTGCACTTGCACACACTGGACAGTGTGGCGTGGCGATGCAACCTCTTGCTTGGTGCCCTGGCTTGCCGCAACGATAGCAGAAATCGCTGCGGTCGATTGGTGCCGGGCACAAACACTTCACGTGGCCAGGCTCCAGACACTTAAAGCACCGTAGTGGCCTAGACTCCAATATTTTCACATGAGCCGATATCCAGCCCACTCGAAGACGGCCCTGGGACAGAGTCTTGGCGACGGCCACCGGGACCTTAATCACAACGGTCCCAGTTCCGTCGTAACCTTGTCGGATTTCGCCTACCGAGACCGATTCAGCTATGCAGCTGGTTTTTTTGACCACTGCGGCAATAACTTCCTCCTTGGTGACAGAATCATCCAAGTCCGACAGTCGGATATCTATCGTCTTAGTGGGCCTGGAGATTTTCACCACATTCTCGGGCAGAGTCTCACGGAGCTTAGCTGCAAGCGCGTCTGCCTTCTCGGCACTGTTTGCTCCTGGAATTTCTAGTATCTTGCCTCCAGTTCGCGCTGTGCGGAAGCGCATGTTATCTATACCTAGAGCCTCGATGTCGATCCGGGACTTGGCATCCCGAATGAGGGACTCGTATGTGGCACCACTATCTGCTTCCGTTCCAGGTTGGAGGGTTAGTACTACAGCGGACGACCGAGGAGGGCGTAGCTTACGGGGCTTTCTGATGGAAACCGCCGTCTTATTTGCATCCTGTGGCCGCTGGACATCACCACGTCCATTCCTTTTCCCGCGTCTGACGACCGTAGACCACCCCTCATCCATTGCCAGAGGAGGTGGCGCGAGAGGGCGGGGCTCACTTGCTGGAACGGTGGACCGCTCCCGGCGTTCTCGTTCTCGGGCTCGGTGCCTGGCATTTTTGCTTCTGGGAGCTTCAGAAGCTAAATTTTGAGCGCCAGACGAACGCGGAATAGCTCCGGCGGAAGAAGCGGCGGGCGCTCTATTACCTGGCGCGCTAAAGCGCGGCCTGTCCGTTACTGTTAGAGGAGCGTTAGCGGGAAGAGCTGTAGGATCTTCTTGACGCTCTTGTCTCCTCTTGTCTGCTGCCAGTGGAGGGCGGCACGGCCGTTCCGGTAAAAGCCGGTCTTTGAGGCCCTCAATTCTTGCGTTCATCATGAAGCCACAAGACTCCATGATTTCACGCCGAAGCTCATCTACCGAGGGCTGCGCAGCAAGCACAGCAGATGTAGCTGTCGGCTCCGACCGTTGTTGCCTCATTGCAATAACGTCGCGACGCAGCTCCGCCAGCTCCTCACTGAGCTTTTTGTTCTCAGCAGACAATCGCTGTATTTCATCGTCAGCAGTTCGCCTTGATAGCACCTCAACGGTAGCACGAATGAGGGTTGCGGCATCGTTCAGATTCTTCTGAACGGTGCCTTTGATGCTGCCACACTTTCGCACTCCGGACACTATCGAGTCCGTGGCCACTGTCACCTGGCGGATCAGATCGTCTGCGCTGAGCTCCGTGGCGCGAAACTGCGCCCGACCTAGCTCTTTACGCAGCTTTGCTGACCACACCTCAGCATCTGCCTCCACATCAACGCTTCGCTGAGCGCTTTTGTTTTTTTGATTTGCCAGTTTGGCCTCGGATCTCAAAAATCCAACTCCTGTGGGTAGAGCCCTTATTGAGCTAGTCGAGCTGTCAGAGTCGATATCCCCTGAGTCGCGCTGAATGCGGCTGCGCTTCCTAGATTGGCTTCTACCTTTTCTTTTGGTAGAAGCATCGGTCAACTCTGACGTTTCCATCACAATGGTCGCTGCTGGACGGCTGAAGCTCCCTGACCTTGATATGGGTGAGGCAGTGCGAGGAGGTCCCGCACTACTGGCGTCGTCTCCGGATCTGTTCGGATCTGCGCGAACTCGCATAGCCGAAGAGCTTGGAATCTCTACGGGCGTCGCTGCTGATGATCGCAATACCCTTTTGATAACAGCACCGGTATCGGTGCTCACGCCATCGTCCTTTGCGGACGGAGCAGCAGCGGGTGTAAGACCTGTCGCTGAGACTGGTGGTGCCCCCCCCAGATACGTGGGGCAGCCCGTGGCCGAGGCCACGGGGGCGGATTCTCCAGCTGAGCCGGTACCGCCCTGGGGAAAAATTTTCGTTTTCCTACCAGACATAATTTTTTGCTACTTAAGGGCGCAGCTGCCCTGACGCGCTTGCAAGTTAACCCTACGCCACGGCACGCGAGACCGTGGTTTCGGGGTAATTTTTTGAAGGGGTTGTCTTCCCCGCAGCTCAGCGAGTGAGCCCCCGGGCCCGGTCTTAAGCGGGGTTTACGGTTTACGTTTTTATGGTGGTTGCTCATCCACTTGATCCCTGACAAAGCAGGAACTCCCAGTCCCAGTACACAGGAACACGGCCCGACGAGACCCTTTTGGGTCAAAGCCAGGCAGTGCCCCTCGAGTGCACCAGGTTTCCGGTCACATTCCCCCCCGGTCAAAACCTTAGGAGCACCGTTAAGCGGTCCTAAGGGTTTGACAATGCTGCTCATATCACCGCTATGCTAGTCATAGCGGGGACAAGAGCAGCCCCAGTCGCGGAGTGTTCGGCCGGCAGTTAGCAAGTTTCCGTTAGGAAGAGTTGCTAGCTCCCGTTGCCCAGAGTGAACCTGGACAGAACGCTACTCCTTATGGCCGGTTGGCGCTGGGCACCAACACAATCAGCCACAACTAGTAACGCTCCAGTCACACGTGGAAGTATCCCCGCCCCCCACCCCAAGTATCCTATCACCTTAGCTAACCCATATCCTGTCTGAATACCAAATATCATCACAATAAGTTCAGTAGTTTCAGCTTGACTGACGGACAAACATCCAAACAAACAAACTTTCACATTAATAATATTAGTATAAAGTATAATTACGGCAATCGTTTAGCAATATTTTAGGTGATCGTTAGTATACTATAAAGGGGCCCCTTAAACTTACACGCTGGGTAGAAAGTCCCAGACGCCGACTGACATTCTATCTGTGCCACGCGTTGGACCCGGCACCCGCACGGAGAATCCATGGATAGCTAAGAAGTTCGTCTCTGGTTGGAAGTCGAACCTGTACTCCTGTCTCAAACTGGAGGATCTCCACTTGATGCTCCATAAACCCAATACCTACTTATTTCTATTTCATTGCGTGTGTCCAATCACGCAAAGCACACACGTTTTCCTTCCTTCCATATCACATATTATTATCGTGATAAAGTTACCCTTGTGCAATTTTAGATCTATTGATCTCATTTAGGTTTCATTGTGCACTATGATTAATCGTTATTTTAATGTTTCTTATTAAAAAAGATAGTTACAAGTTTGTAACTACTCATAGTTAAGTACTCGTTGTTTTTATGATAACTTCAAAAATGAATGTATTGAATTTCTTAACAGAATATTTAACTCATTTAATAAATATACGTCCATAGACAGATAGAAATTGACAGATTTTTTTTGCCATTTTCCTTGGCCAATCTTAGTAATCATGAATGTTCCAATGATATTATTTAATTTAATTGTCTTATAAATGTTAAGTCTTATCCTATACCTATATTCGGCAATAAAACGTACATCCTGTACTAAACAGACCGCCGCAGATCAATCCGAGATCATCATTAATGTCCATTGTACATGTCAATATTGGACCTTGAAAATTTCAATCTCGATTGATCGGGCCTGCTCAGGCGGTTCATTTGTCAATCGGTCCAATACTACACGACGTGATGCAAGGCTCCTATGTTTCGATATTGGGTTTGACAAGCGGATAGCTAATTACGCACATTGTGTTTTTTGTGTAACAAACGATGCCGACATAGGTGGTCTTGTAATCGCCGGTAAACGGTTCTGTTTCTGTCGGCTTAAGGATTTATTGGAGTACGTGATACTTTTTGTCTTGATGTCCTGTACTTATCAAGGCCAGCGGGGTATCTTTTTATATTATAGGGAGGCTCACGAATAAGAGGGACACCTGATGCTAAGTCGTTACCGCTACCCATAGACATCAACGACCGTACAAGGGTTACATATGCGTTGCCTGCCTTTAAGAACTACTTATACCCTCTTCTCTTTAGATGCAGTGTAAATGATCTAATATAATATGACTGTGAGATGTAGGAAAGAATACAAGGCTAAAAATATGTGCAAAAGTGTTATAACCAGACTGGACAATTCAGGATCTTAGTCGTAGCATACCCTGGGCTTCGACGCAATGGTCGAGGATGCAACTGGAAAAGGCGTTAGGATGATGATGATGATGATACCAAAGCGTGTCAAAACATACCTTAGCAGTAGTTGCAAAGGTCCGCTATGTTTCCGCTGGTGAGTAAGGTCGCCAGAGCTCAGTTGGGGAGTGTATGGGTTTCTAAAGTCAGGCAACGGATCTGCGACCCTTGTGCGCTTGTCTATATCCATGTAACATAAAAAAACCTCGTGTACATTTCCTTCGGTGTAAACGGAAGTTTTTGCGCAACATCAGCCTCGCAGAAGTAATTAAACGCAGCACGGAATGAATAGCGATCGTTCACGCACGCTGAGCTCGGAAGAAAGTGAAGATGTTACGGCATTGTGTTCGCGCCCGCGTGGCCGGAGTTACAGAGGTAACGAATACGGAGAAGTTAAATTGTGTCAAGAATAGTAAAGTATCAGCTTCTTAATGACCCTCTGCAGGACAAAGGCGTCCATCATTTGAAATCATGTTTTCGTTACACAGATAGGTTTTGGCTCAATCACCGCGCTTGCCAAATGCGGATTGATGATAACAAACCCGGGCTGTGTTCGGAATAGCTAATACAAATTTCTACCGACCTGGAATCAAACCCAAGACCTCGAGGCCACGGCCCAGTACTTAAGCCACTACGCCATGCAGGCGTGTCAAAAATAGCGTTTTTTGCGGTGTTCTTATTCTTATTTATTAAGGCGCTACACTTGTTTTGAAATATTGGATAAGTCTGAACATTTATTTAATTACAATATTATCCAATAGCGTCGAACCATTCATAATTAGGTACTTACTCATTATTTTGATTACCAAAAAACTTTTAACTGTAAATTTTTATCTCCGAGTTGTATCAGCTTAATACGTGTAGAATCGATTCTTATGTTTCATAAAAGCTGTGCGTTTCTATGTACTCTACAAGAAAACCTACTAATCTTTCAAAGATTTCAATGTACGTCAGGTTGACTGGCACATTACAAGCAATCTCGAACAACACTACTTCTCCGAAAGAGATGATGTGTAGGATAAACACAGAACCTATGATGAAGATATCTCAGAACTGTTACTATGGCTTTGAAACTAAAATTAACCCGTTCAAAATTATTATCATTTTATTAAAGTTTTCAAAATTCAGTTTAATTATTTTCTTCCTTTGATAGAACAAATTCAGTCGTCGATACGAAAGCAGTTAAAAATTGCAGATTAAAATATTTAGTTTTTACTTACCCAACCAATCGATTATGTTTTCATCTTGCAAAGCGTTTAGAATCTTTTGAACTGGACGATTATGTCGTCAAAAACTTTAAAAAAATGAGCAAAAACTATTTTTTCTCCAGTACCGCTGATGATCAGATATGACCGTGAACCATCATCATCACCTTAATTCGTGTAATGACAAATGTAACCTGAGCGGGAATCGAACTGAGTCACCATAATCCTGAACGTTTCAATCGTCGCCGTCTTCCGCGGCGCGCACTCTGCGCAAGAGTCGTCTAATTTCGACCGGGTATATTTAGGGCTGCCTTCTATCTGATTATTATGATTATTTTTAACTTGAGGTACGAAATTTTGTCAAATTATATTCGTTACTTATTAATCTACTTACGACCCGCCCCGGCTAAACCCTGAAATTATCATTATTCCTTTTTATGGACCTTTCTCTTGAATAATTCATTGTTTTCATGAAAAGTGTATCAAAATGCTTAGGTAGTCTTTAAGATTTACACAACTAAGTATTTTACATAATTATATCTTAGTCTATGTTTTCACCAATAAACTTTTGAATAGTTTGACGTTTCGATTATTGTGACATACATTTTCAACAGTAGTAGAAATATGAGATCGGTTCGTTCTCCAATGCCTTTAAATGTCTTTTGTGGATGTAATGAATCATCTTATCAATCACCCCATCTCATCGGATAAATGTGTGTTTTTCTTGTTAATTATAAATTCTTCAGTTTCTACACTTATAAAATAAAGCTTAACAGTATGTTAGTTTGAACGAGCTTATCTCAGGAGCTTCGAGGAAGCATGCAGAACCATAAGCTACAGTATAATACTATGTGTTCGCAATCAGAATTCCATGAGGCCGTAGTCGCGGTCGCCTTGAGTCTAATATATTCGAATATTCTAATCTATTTTACACTTTTCTTATTCAGCCAACCCTGTCGCCAGCCCACCCCGGCGTGAGAGCTTGTATTTGTTTACATTAATTTTTACAACGGCCACGACAGAAACCAGAGCAAGAGCCGAGCTATTTATAGCTCTGCTTTAACCTTACCACGTGGGTGCATTGACGCCCTCGGCCACGGTGATTTTTACCCGTCAGATTTTTGATAGTGGCTATTTCTGTGGTCGTACTAAGAGATCCGTTTAATGTTGTACTATCACGTGGCTTGTGCATGTTACGGCTGATAAGTTGAAGTATGTACGTCTACAGTGTACGTTTTCGTTGCTAAAGTAATACCGTTTCCGTTGGTAATACACCCTTTGGGCCTGTTTTTGGCCATGGCGGCCGATCTTACGATCAGCCAGGTGCGCAGGATATATTATAGTGCACAAGTTAGTGCGCAAGCACAGGTGCACTCATTATTACTTTACTCTGATAGTTCTGTGACAGCAATCTGACAAGACCGTTGAGAGTTCAGGCGCAGGACCAACGGCTTAACGTGCCTTCTGAAGCACGGAGGAGCGCGAGATGAAATATTTTCTGGATTTGTGTAACCAAGGATTCTTCAAGCTGCGACTTGACAGACTTGTTCTATACTAGACCGATGTCAAGGTCTAGACTACAGCAAGGCTTGACTCGCAGCAAAAGCGAAGGTTTTTGATCTTATAGGGTCGGTGTCATGAAAGTGAGCAGCTTTTATTACAAGTGTTATTGGAATTGAGCGCTTAGGTTAGGGAATTAAAAAAAACTGATTTTCGAACCCGAAATCACAAGAATTTGATAAATGCTACTCTAGCTCATCCATTATGTATTCAGGTAGGTAATAGAAATAGAATTAGGAAACTAATATGTATATAGAATGTAGGATATATGTAGAAATGAATGAAAAAAAAATATAATACAAAAAAAACTATCCATGTTACGTAACGTCGTCAAGTAGTTCCCACAAATGATTATTTCACCCAGATAATGAAAGTGTTCACCCGAAACCAGTGTCAAGCGCTCAAACGGTTCCTCGCCAAATGATTTACGAGTATCCGACTTGCATACATTACTTGCAAACGTAACCCCACTAGTGGGAAACGAGTATCAACTTTAAAAGTGTGGGTTAGAGTCGACTTTGGTATGAAAAGATCTTTCTTCCGGCTTACAATGTAAAGGATGTTTGAGAATTTGAATTTTAAAATTTCTTTTTAGACGTTATTTTGTGTAGTTCTTCGTATGAGGAAAATACTGATTTTAGCGGAACATTTACCCAGCACAGAAATATTAAAAGTACGGGACTTACTTATAAGTACTTTCTCAAACCGCACTATTACTGCTTTGGGACGCTAGACCGTGTGATGCTTAGCATCATCATCATTTTTATCAGCCTTTACACAGCTTGACTTTAGCTACTTCAGAATGTTAACTATGGCCCTAGTCACCACGCAGTACAGGGTGGTATAAGCGTGTTTTGACATCCCCTCGTTTTTCCCCATCCCCCCGTTTGGGTGTCTGCCCAAGATAACATGCGTAAATGTGTTTCCCCCCTCAAAAAAAAGTGCAGGCGAGCAATATCCCTTCCTCTCAGAATGTTCCATCTTTGCCTCTTAGGACATCAATGGAAAGAAATGCGTAGGACCAACCTTATACTACCTGACTTAGATATGAATAGCCTATCAGTTAAACATCTGACAGTTTATGATCTTACGACCCACTTGGGGTACTTGTCAAAAAGTTGACTATTACATCAAGAGATTGCGGGTTTCATCCCTTGCACAGGACAAACATTTGTGTTAATAAACATGTCTGTTTTTACTAGTCTGGGTAGTAAATAAAATGTATCAAAGTATGTCTAACCGTTTCCTAGCATCCATAGTACAAAAGCTTCGAGATTAGTTGTCCTTTATTTATTTTTTATCTCTTTAAGTGTCTCCCAACTACTCCCAACGTTATAGGTATACTAACACCTTTATGATAAAGTCCTAAACCAATGTCTTGTCGCAGGGTTATCGAAATCCCACACCCTATACCGAGCAGTGACAATATTCCCAGTTCATAGAATTTATTCCATTAGTTCCTGGAGTCTAGTGGGCGGGATATTCACCGAACACGCCACAAGGAGACACACTGGCGGATGTTTGCTATACACGTCGGTTTTATATGACACGCGTCACGTCACACGCCGAAGTGTACGAGAAATGGTGCAGATACAAAGATTTATGTTGTTTAAATGTTTATGTTCTGTGAAATGTTGCGTTTGGATGAATAGTTTATATAGCCTGAAATATAAATTCAATGAATTATTTTTAAATAGCGTACATTTTATGCTGGAGAAATATTAGTCAGATTATCCAGGAAAACTTTTGGTTGGCATGGCACATAATATGATCTAGGGCATGATCTGATAGTAAGTGACTATAAAACAGTGGTTTTTATGAATTATTTGCTATACCAAGTGTGGTAACATAAATGCCTTGCTAACCTTGTAGAATTAGTATTTATGAACACACTTGGTGGAAGAAAACGCGACCCGATTACACGCTATGCTGATATAAAGTCGTGTAGTTTCGTATACAAAATTCATTGCCTTCATAACTTTCAGGCATTTAATTTTCGTCTGATAATAAAATTGAATTAATTTTGCCTCTCATTACAGAGCCATTAAATTAATAGGTACTTTGTCTTTAAAAACTGTAGTTTGTTTCTATTTCCCCCACCCAGTGTCTTAGAACTTAGATGATCCAATGTACTTTCAGGTTAATTACTTCCTTAAATCTGCAAGAGACATTAAACCACCAAATTTGTACGTAACATGTAACAACAGCAATTACATTTACATATGGCATACTCACATTGCACCTAATTGGCCGAGACTTGACTAATTAAACATCGTTTGTAAACTAATGTAATTTCGCCTAGTTTCTCTTCACAAGGAAATTAACTATTGCTTCATAAAAGCGTTTTGCAAAAGATAAACGTCTTGTTTTTGTTATACGTCAACTGTTTTTGTGGAGCCCCTAGTTATTTTTTCTAAATCCCTTAATCATCATCATCATCATTTTCCTGCCCTTATCCCGCACTAAATCCCTTAATATCGACTATTTAATGTTTTGACAGATTTAAGGATCTTTCACCAAAGATTCTTAAATCTGTCAAATTCAATTGTCTACTTTAAGTTGATATTATATATTATATAAATTATATAATATATAATATCCACTTAAAGTAGACTTGCGGCCGCAAACGACTGACTCGTCCCCGTTAATTTGGGATAGATATTATTTCGGATATATTTGTTTAAAGCTTTCCTCGACAAATGGACTACCCAACACTACAATATTTTTTTAAATTAGAACCAGCATATCCAAAGATTTGCGCGTTCTAACAAACAAACAAACTAACTCTTCCGGTTCATATTATTAGTATAGATACGCAGGTTGACCAAAAAGCATAGCAAAATGCGCTAATCCATCGCAGTAACCTGCATTCTGATCTTCAAGTGTAATATAAATTATAGGCAGTTATTGTAGCTCCAAAGGATTAACAAGTTAAGTCGTTACGCTGGAAATGTCATACCACCAACGAACGAACAATGTTACTTTATAGTGCAATAAACGAGACAGGTAATAAAAAGTTAATGTAACATTTATGTCATTATTATTTTGGTCTAACTGTGATAATTGGTTCTCAGACTTCGAAGATTTGATGAAGTCAGGATCGTATTCCAGAATCAATATTTTAAGTACCAAATCGTACACTTACAAACAGATCAATAAATTACTCTACAGCTTTGTAACGAAATAATAAAAGGAAATACATTTTTTTTTAACAACAAACAATCATCGTAATTTTAGTCCAAATAATAACGTAAACGTCGCAAACTGGTTACCCACTTATCGAGACGACGGCCAAATATTTCACTACGCCATTATTTGTGATGTCGTGATTAGTCCCCGAGTTGCGTAACTTGTCGTGATCTTATTTGCGAAACGACCAGTTAAAAGGTAGTCCACTTTGACCACCCAATTTTTAAGAGTCTTTCAGAGAGATGACAATTTTGAAAGATCATTAACAACCGCAACTAGAGTACTTAGCCTATTTTTTATGTGATAGGGAGGCAAACGAACAAGAGGGTCACCTGATGGTAAGTCATTATCGCTGCCAATGGACATCAACAACTGGACAAGGGTCGCAGATGCATTACCCGCCTTTAAGACCCTCCCCAGCTGAGCCCTGACGACCTTACTCACCAGCAGAAACATAGCACAACATTTACGAAGGGTTACTTCACTGTGGTCTTCTATAAGATGGAGGTACTTTCCCAGACGACCAGCTCATTTGACTGGAAGTTCCTCTCGGCTATACCTCTCTTAAAAAAAGTTTTGCGTGCTCAAAGATTGTATGTCCGAAGTGGATTACCTCTTGCGAAATGACGAGTTACAACTGTGAGAGCGGCGTTTGGGCAAGCGGGGCATCCGTCACAGCTACTGTTTAGTCCCGTAGTTTATAACAACCGTTGGTATTTTTGAAATGTCACTTTGTATTAACTTGAATTACTTCGTAACAACTTACAGAGTGAGTAAATCCCTTAAACTGATTGAGCAGATTCCACTGGAATTGATCCTGCCACCAAGATGAACACAACATTTATTTTTTTGTACGAGAATTAACATCCCCTTAAGAAGTTCGCACATCATTACTTCTCTAGGAGTTATCATTGACACCAACAATTTCTATCGAGAATTTCGTCATGTCTTCAATATTATAATCGTCATCTTATAAGGTATGTGTGCATAATTCAACCAGTCAGATGTGTCCTCATTACCATCCAATATACATAGTTTAACAACGTCAAAGCAACGACGTCGTGCAAACAATTATTAAATTTTCTTATCCACTTCGTTTAACCAAATTGGTGATTACGTTTAATTTTATTGGTGCCTAATTAACCTTTATAGAGAATACCGCTTTAAAAATTAACAAACGGGCAACCTGTACCCAGAAACTAGGCAACTGTCGCATAGTTTTACGTACGAATTTAATTATGGCGGCATCCTTTGACAGCGCGCGGTTGCAAGATGGCGGGTGGATCAAACGCGCCGCCCGTGTGAAGTCGCCGCGGTGAAATGTCACCACGGTCGATCAATTAACGGCTTTATAATGTTTAATACGTTATTGATATCGGAATAATGCTCGACAAGTGAGAATGGCCGATGTGAATGTTTTGTGAGGCTTTGGTTTATGTTACGGGCGATAAGCGTACCGATTCCGGGTATACATTTGGAAATTAAACCCTTGATAATCTCAGTCAGATTTCATGTTTTTGTGTCAAGTTTTTTCAAAAACTGTTACTATAAAAAACATTTTTAATCAGTGCACCAACTTTAGTCTCTTTTCCGCCAACTCTAGCGAAATAACTTTGCTTGCACCGTTTGCAACATTATTTGCACAGCATACCTGACATAAGTGCATTCTTTGTTTTATTCAAAATGAGGCATTATCCCAACGATATCCTTAATTTACTATTTGGAAAAACTATGCCCAGTTACACAGCCTTTATTTCACAACATCTGCAGACAACTTCAATCCTTCACAGCCTTTAACTTGCACCACGTGTCAAAATATAGTTGTCCGATGGCACTAGGCTAAACGAGCTCGATAGTGAATTGATGCCCGTAACAAATCTCAACTGATAGGAGACGAGGTTTTGTGACGACGGACAGCGGACCGGCGGTTGCGTTCAAACGGGACGTCAAAACAGTTTTTGGGGGTCCAATGTCATTTTGGCTTTTACCTTCCTCAATGATAAATAATAGTATCTTTCTTGCCGATTCTTCTCGCCAGTAACTACTTTCCGAATCATTGGTAGTAATTTTTTGTAGTTTTCTGACAAATAATAAGTGCTTCTATGAAGCATATGTTAATAAAGAATATTATGAATTCGAATTTGAAATTATTAGCTTCCTGATTCCTGAAAATATTGGTTTTCTTTTGCGGAATAAGGCATGTCAGTAGTTTTAAGTAAACAATTGTATAATATTGATCTGGCTTTTTCCTTGATGATAAATTCAATGTTGAGATAAATGTATGTTCGAAGCTCATTGATGACACCCATGACTTTACAGTGAGCGCAAATATATTGACCGCCTTTTAAGCTAGATCCTCTTCCCAAAACGAAGCATTAAGGACTTTTCTCAGACATATTCTAGTACATAGAAAAACAAACCTTACAAAACGACAAAAAAAAAAGAACAATTTATCAATTGTTTCTTCACTGCGGTCAAAACGTGTTATTTTTACACACTTCTAGTTACATTAACCATATACGAATAACATACGGAACCAAACCACCGTGGGAGCGAGCAGTACGGCCAGTTTTTATTAATTCCGTCCGATATGATTAAGAAATGAAGCCCCGTCTCATCAGCCGGGCGCCGCGGGCAAACTCGATTTCGCGCCGCTTCTATAGACGGTATCTTTGACAATTAGTGACTATTCACACGATGGACTGTCGAGGGTTACCAGCTAATAGAGAATACTGACAACTATTAACATCCTCAATTTTACTAGCTTTTGCCCGCGGCTTCGCTCGCGTTTCATTCGGGGTCAGTCGGGACTAACAGCTTATCGTGCCTTCCGATTCACGGAATCATCATTATTATCAGGAAATCCTAAACAGTGGTGTTCCCCGTCTCTAAACCCACGAACTCTGAGGTTTGAGATCGGCGATCTAAGCACTACATCACGGAAGCAGTAAACTTAAAATTATTTTTGTTAAATCCTCCAGCGTACAGTTACTAAGTTATAATTATAATTGAATGACAGAACAAATAAAACATAGCTTTTGGTAAGGTTCAAAGTTATTATTCAAAGCGGCATACGTTAAGATTCGTTTAATAATTTATTTTTCATTGGACAACCCTGCAAGTAATCATAATCATTAGCATACTAATGTTGTAATATATTGAATAGGAGCTTTCCAATTTCATTTACCCCGCATTAATTTGGCACTTCTGTATGATTTGGACATGTTTATGTTTTTTGTATTGCATCTTAATATTAATTTATGTTATGCGAAACAACATAATAAATAGAGCGGTCAGTGCGTAATGTATCTTTTAAATTCGCATATAAATTATATTATACGTAATACTTCGAAGTTTTTATGGGAAAGGGGCAGATGTGCTTATACCATTAATGAGTACATTTGATGGCAGCTAATTACAAATACTCTTCTTCCACAACGCTAGTTTGGTCACAAAGTCTCTGAGAATCGGGGTCTAACAATACTTTGTTAAGGGAGTAGTATAGAAAGCTTTTTTCGCGGGTCAAGCGCAAGATTACATGTTTATGTGATTTAAAGACAAAAAGCTGCATGACCTAAAGACGAAATCTAGGTAGTCCCTTGCCTGCAAATCATTAAGTTTTTATACAGAAATACTTTTAAATCTTTGCTCTTTCCTACAGCTACAGCTAGTATAATTACTGTGTATCATCATCATACTAGCGCCTCTCGCAGTTGAATCCTCGACCATTACCTCGGAGCCTAGGGTACCTACGCTACGGCTAAGATCTTACTGTCTTCTTCTGTAACGGATACAGGACAATGAATGACACATCAATTTATTTTGCATTAAAATTATCATTGGAAGTCAAAACAGCAACCAAGAGTCAAAAAATTGGTTCTATTCAGTTCCGGTCCGTACCTACTTAAAAAACAAAAGACGTAACTCTCACTAATCATATTAGAAACAAAACACATTTCTTACCCACTGTCAATGTATGAATTGAAATCACAAAAAAACCGAGCGTCAAAACAAATGAGTGTTTCTTTAACAACGCAAAATAAACGACTTCGGAATCGGAATGTCTGTCCGGTGTTATAACAACTCATTAATCCAAACATAGCCCAATTTCTCCCATAATGACACATTGAAAAGAAATAAAGGCCTCTCGCCACACTGACACGGCATATATAACTATGTGTGTGTATGTATTACATATACAGGCTGATTTGTTGGTGTTTTATTTTTCGGAGATTTGGAGCAGTTACTATCTGCCCGGTTTTGAGCCCTTTTTTCGAATAAGTCATGATGCTTACAAATAATTAAGTTAAGATGTGTTTGGATGATTGATTGGTAAGCGTAACTTTTATGAGGAATTGGTTATGTTTGTTACATAACAATATTTTCTGGTACTTCTCTTTTCGTTTGTTATTTTTATTAACTTGATAGTTGTCGCAACTCCTATTGCCTTATTTTTTACTTCAATCCATTAACACAACGATGCCTTTATGTCTCTTGTGAAGTCGTGGGTGTCCATGTGTTCATGGTCATATAATTTACCATCAGATGACTGTTCTATTGGCTCGTTTTCTCATTGAAATATGAATTATTTATTTTATTATATTTTTTAATGATGTGTTATTCACCGTTTTTCATAATTATTGTTTCTGTGAATTAATTTAGTGCGACCTGTAGAGTTTAAAAGTGGTTAATCTCTATTGCATCAGAAGTAAGAACGATTGCTGTCCTCAAATACTCAAGCGACTATACTTAACAGAAGTAAAAAGGCAAAGTCAATCAGCCTGTATAACAGTGGTCGCTGACGACTGGTGAATGTTTTGTACTAATTCGTTATTGATGCCGCGCGGCGCGGGAGTCATGAGGCGACGAACTTATCTGTAGCACTTTAATTACTGCATTCAACTTACACTCTGCGACTACATATAGGTACAGATAAATATGTATATGTATCAAATCAAATCTTTCAAAAGATTACATACGGAGACTTGACATCTGACTCCGTGTTAAGTAGCTTAAGCACTTGTGTTACAGACACCAGAATCAGCAGTGGTTTTACAAATCAACTTAGCTAAATAGATACATACATTTATCACTCAGATCAATACAAATAGACATCTCATGCACAAAAATAAATGTCCTGTGCGGGGATCAAACCCGCGACCTCTTGGTCTAATAGTCAACTTCCGACCACTCCATCAAGCGGCTTGAGAGATAGCTCATAACAACTTATCAGGAACTTCTCTGGAAATGGGTAAACAACTATCTTTTGAATTAAATTATTTAACCCAACAGTCTTGTCGTATAAACGCACCTTCTCCGCCGGACAGATACGAATGTACCCCATTCACAGTCCAGTTATAGAAGCCGCTACACAATACTACGCTGGACAGAGTAACAGAGCGGCAAGATTTAACGACCGAGACTGTCCAGCGTTACACATGAGGAATGGTGCGACCGTTTCGTCACTGCGTACATAACCAGGGCTGTGTAGTAGTAGTTAACTAGTAGTGGTAGTAGTAATAGTACCGCTGATAGAAGTGGAGGACTCATCCTAGGGCGTAGGTCTCCCCTAGAGGGGGAGTTTCTGCTTATGAACGACAAGGACTAACTATCAACACAGGAACGCCCCCGAATTTCTATTAGTTGATTTACGGGAATACTAAAAGGAACTTAAAAAAATAAGCAGCAAATAATACCCAATAATTTTGGCTATTACAGGGTTATTCAATTTGTCATCTAGTTGTTTGTTAAATCGTTAATAACTGAATTAAAATGAATCTATTATTAGCCTATTGATGTTCCACTGAAGCGTAAGTTATACATCTTTGTACAAATGTTATCATACAACATTTCTGACTTATAATAATATGCAGTCAGGCACTTCTTCGCAGCAGGTCATTCACGTCAGTTACATTGCCTTGTAAATCAATTTGCTGAATAAATATCTTTATCTTTATCGTATCTTTCCTTTTTCTGTAAATGCCTTTATTGTACGAGTATTATTTGTGCCAGCCCTAGCACCTAACGTGTCACGAAGCGTGACCGTCTTACGATTATGTGGCAAATATGATTTATACATGACTCTTGCGATACTTGCCTGTGACATTTAGCAAAAACAACGGCAAATGTTGCTGCCCTCGAAGTTATTTTAACTGGGGTAGAAATAGTTTTTACCCTGTTTGAAGGTATAAATGGTGTTTGTTTTTTATAACAGCCATGCTGCCTTTACAGCGGTGATATTTACGTGTATAACAGTAAAATTTTTAGTTCTTAAAGATTTGAAATCACGTCAAGACTCAAATTTTCGATGCATTTATGATTTTTCCCCTTTATCATTTTATCAAACGCTTACATTTAAAACAAATGAAATATGTATGTTTATTTCTGTACTTAAAACAATACAATGTAAGTGATACAAAAGACACTTAAAGTAATACACATTTTATATATGATAGGGAGGCAAACAAACCAGCGAGTGGGTCACCTGAGCACTAACCGTTCACCGCTGCCCATGGGCGGACATCAACAACCGTACAAGGGTCGCAGATGCGTTGCCTGCCATTGGAAACCTCATACCCTCCTCAACTGAGCTCTGACTACCTTACTCGCCAGCAGAAACATAGCACAACAGTTACGAAGTGCTACTTCACTGTGGTCTTCTGTAAGCTGTGCATAACATATAAGTTGGTCCTGCACCTGAACTCTCTACGGTCGTGTCAGATTGCTGTCTCATCAAATTATGTGAGTGAGGGAATAGGGAGTGCACCTGTGCTTGCGCACTCACTTGAGCACTATAATATATCCTGCGTACCTGGCTGATCGTAAGATCGTCCGCCATGGCCGAATCCGGCCGGGGGGGTATTATTATTACACATGAGCAGTAACTTCAACCCATTTCATAACTCCGTATGAAGTATAAAGAATAATACTAAAAATCTTAACTCTTAAATATGAACATAACAGCTACCTATGTATCATAATCGCGTAGACATCTCGCAAGTACATCGTACACATTAAGGCCGTGCCGAGTGGTGCCTCGTAATTATGGTGCTTGGTCACCACGCGTGACGGTTTTGCAATCATGTGCCAGTACCATTGGCTGCGACAGTGGACTGAGGTAATTAGATTTGAACATTGTACGTTGTTTGTATGAGTATACCTAATCGTATACAATCGTATAACTGCCTCTGTGGTGTAGAGCGCTGGGCTCCGAAACCGCGGAGGTCGTGGATTCGAAGCGTGTGTGGGAACACCATCACTTTTGTAGGTTTTTTTCAGTTTGGTTAAGACATTTCAGACTTGTCCGATAAGAATGATGACTCCGTGCTTCGGTGTGCACGTTAAGCCATTGATCCCGACTATGAGCCAAATGGTCTGGTTTCCCTTATAGGCGTTACGGAGGTCAGATGGCAGTCGCTCAAATGTAATTACTAGGGTTGTCAATTCAGGATCATAGTCGAAGCGCACCCTGAGCTCTGAGGCCATGGCCGAGGATGCAACCGGGAGAAGCGCTAAGATAATGATGACCTAATTGTATACCAAGTGTATGCAGAAGCGTAGAAAGTAATTAGAGAATTGGTTGTACTTGATATGTCGTAAAAATAAATATTTAGTGGAAAATTAAACGTCAAAGATTCTGACGTAAAACTTGATAACTGCACTCAGGCTCTTTTTACCGATAAGAAATGAGACTACTTTAAAAATATATGGATCCAGTAATTTGGACGTGGTATATGAAATTACTAAAGATGAAAAAATTAAAAAATGAATCTATCCGAGTGTTCGTATTTCAACATAAAGTTCAAACATTGCATAAGCAATGCAACTTTTAATGGTCCCGCACATAGCTAGTAATCTGTCACAGATTACGGATAATGCATGCCAATCTGTCTCTTGATTGAATGCATCGCTGCAATTTCTCTGACGCGGAATTCTATAGCTCTTACTTCTTTGCTTACTTCATAAGTCAGAATTCTATTTCCGCTTGCTTTGACCTGACGGGCCCGTTGGTCTAGTGGTCAGAGACACTGGTTACAAAACCAAAGGTCGCAGGTTCGAATCCCGCTAAGGGCAAATGTTGGTGTGATGAACATTGGCATTTATACTCGAGTCATGGATGTTTACAAAAGTATTTAAGTATGCCTATCCGTTTCCTAGCATCCATAGCACAAGCTTCGAGCTTAGTTTGGGGCTAGGCAATTGGTGTGTTAGTCCAAGGCATTTATTATTATTAAACCTTAGGCAGTCTTAGACTTAAACTGTGTACTGCATCTTTTAATGCACCTTCTTATGTTTACCTTATTATTTTTGTTTGGGAATTTTCGGGTTTATTGTGTCCCTGTTACTGTTACATTATTATGTATTGTGTGATGAAAACAAATGATATGTTCATCTATTTACATATATTTCTACAGTAAGAACATTTAATAAATAATGATCTTTTTAATATATTAAACAACTAAAATAACCATGACTTCATCCAAGATCCAATAAAGTAACAAATAGGTCAGCTTGTATGTCACTTTAAGACATGATGACATCGGAATATCCAAGTAATTATCCTTAACTAACCATATCTTATGAGAGCATCAAATTATTGTTATTTTATTCATGCATTCAGACAATTCCTTAAGCGCTAAAGACTACAGTGAGAACAAAAATAAAACACGTATTTCATTGCAAATAAATTGATAATATTGTCAATATCGCAAACATAAACGATTGTAGATCGATAAGAGATATAATCGGACTAGCAATAATAATTAAACGTGAATACATTTGCATGATCATTGTCGTATGTGCGACTATTAAAGTTACTTCTTTGAAATCTTTTAATAAACCCTGACTGGTAAGACTGGTTTTAACTGCAGACGTATTTAATTTAGTTGTAATCTTCAAGGTTTTGATCAGCAAGTCAAAGTATTTGTTGTATTACGATCTGACGCTTGAAATTGAATCATTCTTTAAATCGAGTCCATGTTAAAGCAGCTATTTGGGGCACTGGGCACAAGGGCCTTTAAACCTCTGGTTTGGTAATCGTGCATGGTCTGGGAGCCCCAAGTGCAGGCTGTTGAGGCCCCGATCGATTGTGGGGCCCTGGGTACACGACTCCATTGTGCTCACTGGGAAAGAGGGGTCTGGTTTTAGGCTTAAAAAAGTGTGTCTCTAGCTACTCGTTTGTTCGATCGTTGAAATATGATTTATCTCATTTTCTGGAAAAGTTGAATTTACTAAGCTTTCGGGGAAACTGATTCAAACTTCGGGTCTAGAAAACTTATTTATAATTATAATGATCTTCTAAAGATCCAAAATTTTCGTGATTCTTCTTTTTCCAATTCGCACAGCGTTAGAACAATGATCTAATTCAGTCAGACTTGTTCTTTGTTCTTCACATCTAAACAATAATCAATCAGACAAGGCACACGTAGAGGTAAAATGACTATAATGACATAGGAAGCAGAACAATGCCGCCCTCGTTATCTGATCACGAATCTCCGGTAACGCCGAATATTTTCGGTGAACGCTTTAAAGGGAAACTACGGTCGAAATTAGAATTTCAAGGTTGTGGATCAAGTTACAGTGTATAGCGTTTTTGGAGAAAAACTTAGTGTCTTAAAGTCTGCATGTGCATACTTTAATGCAATTATGCATATGCTGACTACACACATCCTGATCATGACCTTTGTCAGCCTGTCGTTAAGCGAGGTAGAGCTTTAGTGGAACTTCCACTCGAATGAGCCGCTCGTCTGGGAAAGTACCTTCGCCTTACAGAAAATCACAGTGAAGTAGCATTGCGTAACTGTTGTGTTATGTTTCTGCTGTTGATATAAGTCGCCAGTGCTCAGTGCGGCAACGCATCGGCACGATTCCTCTGGTGTCGCGGCTGTCCATGGGCGGCGGTGATTGCTTACCACCAGCTATGCAAGACACTAAGCGATACTCCTTCGATGCTCTCACGGCTGAAATCGCGGAGGGGTCAGCCTTAACATCGTTTGATGTTTTAGTGTCGTGTAGCGTTGAAAAAGTTCTTCCAGAATACCAAAAAGTACTGTCACCGATTACATAGCCGCTGCGTCCAAGGCCTTTATGTCATTTGCGCTTAGTGAATCGCACCTCAGGTGATCCGCTGGATGGTTTGCCTCTTCTGCCATAAAAAAAATAGTATAGACAAAATGTAGCTAGGCACAAAAAAAAGGTACAACAAGAACCATCAACTCGTGACTTGGGCCGCATAGCCGGTGCACAAGGTGTTATTATGTAAATGATGAGAGCTCGGTTTCGGCTGAGTCAATACGCCGCGGAAGGTAATTGGCGACACGTTCATACGTCGGTAGTGCTGGCTAGTGATGTGCTCCGTCGATGATGACCGGTGTCGATAGATTGTAGATAAGATCTGAGTGAGCCCAATTTTTTAGGAGAAGAAGAAGTTCAATCCCTAATTTTCTTATATAAACTTGTCATTGAAATTAAGGTAAAATCATAAAACCACAAGCAATACTTTATAGATTTTATTCGATATTATTTATGATAGTTAATCACGGAAGCACTACTGAAATATATTAAAGCATACAGGAAATAAAGTAAACAAATGAAACGTTGCATAACTTTATTATGAACTGTATTACAATACACCCGGCATTTTAATAATGAATAATATTGTAATAAAATCAAAACCAACAAAAACTTTAATTCATCTTTACACAGTTCATTAACGTTGATCGGTAAGAACGATTATAATCCCGCTCAAGAAATACGTTCAACTTGAATCCCAAAGACATCAATTAAAATTTCTTTCGCTGCAAGTGCTAATTAAGTTAATCGAGATTTTATTGCCGTCGATGTTATCGATGGAACGGCCAGCCCTACGAGAGGTGACGTCAGGTCACGATTTGTACCGCGAAGCAATTTAATCAGAGTTGTTCACAGTGACAGTTGCACTGAATTATAGTCGAGGCGGCAGTGTTGCTATATTCAGATAGTCAAATGACATTTGATACTTAGGCTCTTTAAATGAAAAGTGTTACAAAATAAGGCATATTATTTTTATCGAAAATAAATCTACTGTCAGAATATATCTGAAGTCAATGAAGCCCTCAATGATAAATTGTATCACAAATATGTCTGTTTATGTTGAATTGAGATTCATTCATCTTCCGAAAAATGAAAATAAAAACAATTCATACTATCCTAATTCAGTAGTGCATGTACTTGTACGTACAGTCATGCTGAGTTGGAAGTAAGAGTGTAACGAATTACACCAAATATATTCTTCTGCAGTCAAAACCTGTTCCATAAATTATAATTAATAACAAAATAATAATCATAATATAATGTGGTTAAAAATACTGTAAATGTAGCTAAAGTGACATTCTGGTAACGCAAAGTCGTGATCACCCGCGATAGTGATGCCACTATAATAATATCGATTCACTGACTCGGAAAAATAATCATGTTCACATAAATTAGTTTGCGACGAGGAAACAAACTAATAAAACTGTGTCATAAACTTTATCGTAGTACAGTGCGATGCATCTCTTTGAAGTTTGTCGTGTGAATGTTGTTAATTTTTTTATGATTATGTTTTGTTATTATTTTCCGTGGGTGATTATGAATTTCGTGCTTTTTGTTAGTCATCTGATAAATTCATCAGGAATTTATTTTACGTAATTTTTATATTTTCTTTTAAGTCAACTATCCAGCATATTCATTTACACAATAGAAAACACAAAAATAATTTAATGCAAATTAACGATGTCAAACGCGAATTTTCCCCTTTCCGCGAGTGTATTAAGCACTTGTTAAACTAAAGAGTACGCTCTTGTCGTGTAGCTGCCTCCATTTGTTCAAAACAAAATTCAAAACTTTACATTTCTCTATTAACATTAACTGTCTGTCTGTTAATAACTCTTTCTCGCTTTAACCCCTCATTTTGATGAAATTTGGCAGAGAAAATCTTTATACCCTGAGAAATTACATAGGCTACCCTTCATTGCTAAAAAAGGGATCTGCAATCCACGCGGATGATTTTGCGGGTGGTAAACTAGAGTTTATACATAAAATTATAATTAGTATAATACTTCTATAGACGTGAGAAAACTATGACTGTACAGTCGTACGCACGGCTGTCTGTCGTGACCGCTTGCCAGTGACATCACTACAGTCAAGGGCGCGATGCATCCTACTACAATTATTGTTTTTACGCGCCTTTTTGCCAAAGCCTTTATCAGATAAGATTTTACATTGAAACTATTTTTAGTTGGACTGTAAAAAGATGTTGTTGGCAAGCCAGTTGTACATTTGTTTAATTGTACAACGTTTTGTGAGTATCCTCATCGGTTATGTCACTCTCAAGTCATTTAAATCGGGAAGAAGTCGTTTTGCATTCCCGATATTAAAATAACATGACTAAAGCAGGATACGACAAGGTCCTTGTTTTGTAAATTAACACTATGGTTCCACAGCTGAGCAAAGGTCTCCCTGAATTTCTCCATTTGCATCTGTCTGCGGCCAAAAGAGGGATGCCGGAATATGGCCAAGAAGTGCACACGATGTTCCATTTTATAAAAATTGCTAAAATATTCGTTCTTAATTATTCGCGCTATTTGTATGTCGCTAAAAGTTGGGGTTAATATAACAAAAATTAAAAGAAATTGAACTATTTATTAACCCCACCGGAATTGTGTCCTTTTGACAGATATGTGTAAACAAATCTATCTACGCCCTACCAGCATTGAAGTAAAGCTCAAATTCGTGTGTATCGAGCCGACCCGCGGCGGGCTCGTGTGTGTTAAGAGTTGCCACTACAGAAATATAATTTCAGATAATCGATTATAAGAGAATATCGAATATTATTACGTTGGTGGATCTTAGCTAAAATAGTGTCATTATCCTATTTATCTTTTAAATATTTTATAATCTTAGTAAAATATTTTCATGAAACGTATATTTAAGGCTGCATTATTTTATAAAACTATATTAGAATCGAATAGATCTAAAATCGAATATCGATATTTTTTTACGCAATGGAAACACTAAATTAACTGCCAATTCAACTGTCAAAGTTCAAAATATCAAAAAGTAATTGTGTTTTTCTTGCATCAACAAAGTGATCGGTTTTATTTCGTGCGTTTAACTAAACAACTTCATCATGAATACTGACTCCGACGATCCGGGTTCAGCCGCAGCAGGTAAACAAATACTTTTTACAACCTTCAACAGCTAATATGGTGGAAATCGTAGATTGTATTACTGATGGAAAATAACGAATATGCATTTACCCAAAAACACTGACTTTTTTTAAACCCTTTCTTTCGCCAGTTAACTAATGACTATTTACTCTATATTTCCATAGTACTTTCATATGTGTGCACTGTGGGCCTGCACTTCTATGGCCAGCCGGCGTCCCCCTTTGTCAATCGCGTGAAAAGTGAACAAGATCGTCAAATTTTTTTTTTGCCTTCCAATGGTCCGGTTTCCATCGGTCGCTAGCCCTTGGGTGACGACTTGCGCCCATCTTCCTTCCTGCACTCTGCAATTGCAAATGAAAACATTTATTTAACAAGCTGTTCATTTAATGGGCAGTAAGGATTATTTAGTGAATTCAAAGTTTTCTATGAAATCAACTTTTCCCAGGTTTCCATGTTAACTTTGTTGCCTCGCAGTTTATAAACTTTGAGGCAATAAAGTTTATTATCTATAGATAAGCTAAAATTAAAGGAATTAAATATTGAATCAGTTGTCAACACAAATGCACGACTAAATTAAGTAAATCACACACACACACAACAACATAAACAGAGAAATTCCCAATCCACGCACAGCCATGGGAGACAAGTGGTATAGGCCTTGACTTTATCAAGTCATGGTTTGTCAATTACCGCGCCATTGTTGCGCCGGAGTCGATCCTATCGGCTTGTGACAAAAAACCGCCGCCCGTCTCACGGATGCTTAAGATTTAGAGGTTTAACATGTGTTTCAGACTTTGAAGGGCGTGTGACAATTACGTATTTTAAAAATAATATTTAATATCCTTTAAAAATCAAATCTTTGATAAATTTCTAAAGAGTTATGGGGGCGGGTTAAACTTGATTTTATTTTACAGTTTTTACATTACCTACTTATTCTCAAGTCGTATTCCTTATCCTGATGGTCATAATTGATGTGTGGAATGAAATAGAACAATTTGCTTGGCGATCACAATTAAGTGATGGCCTTAACCAATACAAAACAAGGGATATAACTTGAATTGAAGACAACCAAGTTGTAAACTTCAGAAAACACAAGAGTTGTATTTGTAGGTAGCACGTTCAATTCTTTAGCTTAGAGTATGTATTAACAAAAACTTAGAGCTCGAAAATCGTAACTATTCGTCGAATATTTCGAATTGAAATCTTTAGTAAAAAAAAAGCAAAGGTAGCAGTGGCCATACTAGGTAGCCACCGAGCTTGTAAAACAACTTACTAGAAATAAAAACACATCATTGTTTCAATGAAATCATGCCCACTATTAGGAATAATGTAAGGTGTTAGATCACACATTTATTTTTATGTTCCACTAATCTTTCGAACTCATGACCTTTTAAGACGTCAGCTAGATTTAGTCTAGACATGCATATCCAATCGGGTTATGTAAGCTTTGAGAGGTAAACACAACCACGAATAAAAACCCCTCCGTGACAAATATTCGAATGAGAATTATTCTTTCACGCTTTTAATGTCCCAATATGATACATGTCAAAGGCGATTGCAGATTTCTTATGAAAATGATGTAAGGGTAACTGCAAGTATCTGTGATGGTGAAAGAACATTCTAGTTTGTGCATTGGTCACAATGTATATTTAAAAATATTAGTTAGCGCCACTTCAAAGTGAATATAAAAACAGTGTTAGAATCAATTAATCTTATGTTAATCTTAACGCAGGGTCGTCATGCCTTGTCGTGAATGGCATTTATCCAAAAATTACCGCTGATACTACTTTATCTTAGGAATCGCGACAAAAAAACCGCGTTTGGGTTAATCACAACGAGTCAAATTCTGGTTAGAGTATTATGCTCTTATAGAAATATTAGCTATTAAATTAAAAATATAGAATCCGAAAATTTCAGTCAACCAATCAAACTAGCAATTAGGGGTATTAAGTATTATTCAGTTCTCAATGGGTAACCCTCTTGCTCGTTTACTTCCCTCTTACATAAAAAAAATATTTCAAGATAATATTATGCAACCCATAGATTGTAATCGTTAGATTTCTTCAAAATTGGCACTAAATAAAATAATAACGAGTGACTCTCAACGTGCTGTCTTGCTAAGTTAAGAAGCGACTGTCGCTCTTATTTAAGTGCCAATTCCGAAGTATGGAGAGGCAAATCTAACCATTTAAATTTTAAATCTACGATGCAAACATCATTCTGACCTAGTACTGATTTATCTTACCAACCAAAGCAACAAAACCGGCTCATCACCGTCGCGTACGCACAATGACAAAGCACAGATCATCGCATCAGATTGGCAATAATTATTACAAACGCAGCCGTCGGTCCATCCATCTGTCCGTCATTTATCGGACGCATCGTCATCTGACTGTAATTAATGCTTTTAGTCAAAGAAACCGGAAAAAAGTCTTAGTCACCCCTTTTAAGACTGGTTTTGTCGCTATCGTGAAATGTATCGATATTGTTTTATTATTCACGCATGTATGTATGTATAGGAACGTTCATTAAGAGCTACTGAGGTACTTGTATATAAGTTTCGTTACGATTGGCCATCAACAATATTAATTGAATTATCAACGAATCAATTGAATACATCAGAAGGATTAACTGATTTGATTAAACCTTTTGTAACTTCAACTTGACTGTTGATCTCATCATTGTCAAAGATCACTCGAGCCTACAAGTTCATACACACGTCTTAGCTTTTCAAATAGGAATCCCCTAAAAGGTCATCTTATTCATTTACAACTGCTTATTCAACGTGTATCCGTACATTATTAATGATCAGTATGCCCGACGCCTTAGCCAAATCATGATTATACACACACATCACCGAAAATTTAATTGCATGTTTTCCGTCATCGGCTTGACTTCCGTCATTGATTGGAAACCTCAACGGTTATTTAGATGTCACGAACAGCCGCGTATAGATCACGATCGATAAAGGTCACGGCTAAACTCCGAAGCATTGATTCTTTGGGTTCTGTCCACATGTCACGGACATCGTTCTAATCATTATCGAGTTCAAGCACTATCTGATCTCTGGTAATGAATCAATCAACATTGTTTGTTTGAAGTCCAATGAATTTAATAAATCTATATTTTTTTTACTTTGTAACCGATTTATGGATTTTTTAATTTAATTTTAGAATTCAAGTACGTGTTAGATAGCCTGAGGCGATTATTTATTTGATTATCGTGCAGTCGTATTGGTATTTTGAGGTCATTATTGTACAATTGTATCACACTCCTCGACAGGTGGTTCAATCGACCAATTATACAGATGATATAAAAAAATAAAAATGAATCTGTTTTTTACAAATAAATTTAATTTGAACTAATATCAGTTAATTACTTTAAATTTTAAAATTCGTATTTATTGAAATTAAAATTATAATTTTAGGCGTTCTCCAAGGCTCTTATATGGGTCCTTTTTTGTTGCATATGAAATTAGATTTCGCACACCACATTTTTCAAGGCATAGCCACCTGTATATTGTGGTCACAAGATACCGTTCCGACAAACAGTTCCATTGTGCCCAACTGAACATCATTAATCACAATTTTTTTGTCACCACTCGCTAACATGATGAAATTATGTTCTTTGTGGCACTGGCTCCTTGGTCTTAGGGACTAGTCATCGGATCCATAATAAGTTTTTAAATTGGAATGACTAAAAAAGAACAAACGTCCCCGCGATCCGCACCGTTATTATGTTTTGAAGACTTTTAGTGATCCTTTGAAGAATTCGAAATACATTCTAACGATAATGAACCATTTCTAATATAGAGTAAACGATCCAGACATCGATGTCCATCAAAGGATTTGATTTTTTGTTGATAACCAACTAATTATGAAGCTTTTGGTCTATAATGAATAGGTTCATTTAAAATAAAAATAAAAAACAGGAATGTAATTTTAGCTGACAGTTGGACTTAGTAGTTTATTCTCACGAAATTAGATTTCCATTTATTGCGACATTTAAATTTAATTTAAATGTGGTTTGTGACCAAATATTTCAAACTATTTTTTTAGTTCAAAAAATATATTCTACTGAACCCACATGCCTTTTTTAAGTTTGTCCATATTATTTGCGCTCGTCGTGATTGGATTTGACAAATTACTTTGATGGACGCTCAATTTATTTGGTCATTAGGAGTCACTGTTTTTCTCGGAGTCAAATTCAACACATAAATCATAGGTCTCTATGACCTAATCTGAGATCAAAATGATTAGCTTAGATAAAATAATTTAACTTAATTAAGGGTCTTAATAATTTAACTTAATTAAAGGTCTTGATAATGTGAATGCACAATTTTAATTTTTTAAAACAATTGATACATTTGCATATTGATCTACTTCAGTTAGTAGGTGGTCCAAATATCAAAAGTGTGTGCTAATTGTGTTATTTTTTGAACCAATATAAACTGGACTTACATTTTGCATAATGGCAAATAATAAAACTCTTTCAATTTTGACTATATATTTGTCTAGCGGATAATTATATTTCTTTTGATCTGAACATCAACAGCATAGGACGAGTACAAAACAGAGACCAATTTCCTATACCAAGTCTGAATGATTGATAAGATTTTATATCTACGCAATGAATTTTGCTACGGTTTATGAACATTTAATGAATAGTGAACCTACGTGCTTAGCACCAAAATATGTCCACCAATGCTTGCAAAATTGGAGAAAAATAAATAGCGCTCATTATTCCTTCTCCTTGGAATTACACACCAAATTTACGATTTCTACCAAGTCATAGGTCCTCTATAATTACTTGGGAACTCGGTTTAAGTAGCCTATTTGAAAGCAGCGTACATTTCTTCAGTATTCGAGAAATGGAACTTAAAATGCCAACGACACCCTTCAGTGAGGCGCTATTATATTCAAACTCTGAACAAGACGTCAAAGAGATTTAAATACCTACATCTTTCTTACTCGATCTTGTTGGGCTATGAGAGCAGCGTTTTGTTATTCCGATTTCTTCGATATAGAAGAAAATGAAAAGATTTAGACGTCCCATCTAGCCCACCAATGATCTGTTTATATATTTGTTACTGATACTGATACTGATACACATGGCTTAAAGTTAAAAAAGGTTTTAAATGTGGTGTAGTAATAAGGTACGCTATGTTTACGTGTTGTAACCAATATATAAATCAACGATTAACCTAATTAAACACAGTCTTAAGACAGCACTCTGACTTTCATTACGCTCCTCCTAATACACCCCATACATGGCGACCCTGCCAAACTTGGGTTTCGCGTCGCGAGAAGTATAACGTTGCGCAATAAGATGTTTCAATACGCATACTTTTGAAGAAGAAAAGCAACATGTGTCAGTCAAAAGTCGAAAAAGAAGACGTTTTCGTCATGCAAAATGCTGTGGGTGATAACAATAGTTCTCACGCTTCACTCCATCAGAACATCTCGGTTATTACGATCATCTTAATAATTATCTGCACCATCGTATGCATCGCGGCTATTTTTGGCATTTACAAACTGTACCGAAAGTGCCATGAGAGTTGGATAAACCAGCAAGTGGTGATGTACGGCCTGCGGCGGTCATTCAACAGAGCAGAGCATCGTGTGGTTTACTCGGGAGCCAGGTGCCATGGATGTGGACAGCAGCAGGGAGATGTTGGTGTCTCTATGCCGGCGAAGAAAAAAGAAGTAAGCACTACGACAGTTAAACACGCGCTAGATCCTTCGTCGTTATTGTGTAAGTGTTAATAGTGGAAGTTTTTTTTTTATTATTGTGTGGAAAATGTCAAGATTGCAAGACACTTTTATTATAAACTTTAGTTGGTATTAATGTTATGGCGAAAAGTTTACGTGACATACATTTTCATCTTAAGCAAATTAGAGACAATCTTGTAAAACTAGGCTATGAAAGACGAACTGAGACTACTCTTAACCAAAAATTATCTGACGCAGAACAATTATTTCGTAAATTTAATGATCAAATAAATATTATAAGCGTACAGATAGATAAAAAGTTGTTATCAGGACAGGTATTAATTGACATACAGACCGATTGTGATTGTATAAAGAAGTATTATAAAGAAATTCAGGATTTTTGTAATATAAAATATTGTTCTAAAACCGATACCAGAATGGATAAATTTGACCTTAAAGTCGCATTGAGCTTGCTGCCGTCAATGAATGATACAGAAAATAATACAAAGGAACTGATAGACGGAATAGAGTATTATAGCTCCATTTTGGAAGATAATTCTAAACCATATTTAAGTAATTTTGTGTTAAAAACTCGTCTGTCCCAATCAGCAAAATTAAAATTACTAACCCAATATGTGTCTGTTGATAATTTACTTAAAGATATGAGGAAACAGTTATTACCGCAGAAAGCCTCTACAGCCATACAGTCCAGGTTGGAGAGTGCCAAGCAGAATAACCGGTCAGTCGCAGAGTACGGTAAGGAGATTTCAGAGCTTTTCGTCGATTTAACTATTTCCCAGGCCGACGGAAACTCAGAGGCGCATAACATTTTACGCCCTATCAACGAGAAGCTCGCCATAAGGAAGTTTGCTGACGGTTTACAGGACCAGAGGGTAAGCACAATAATTGCAGCCCGGGGTCTCACGTCGTTGAAGGACGCCATACAGATCGCACAAGAGGAAGAACGATCAAGGCCACATTCCGCAAATGTATTCGGAATGACCAGCCAATATAAGGGTAATGTTTCCAACAGGCATTTCCGTGGGAACAGAGGACAGAGTCGTGGCAGAAACTACGAACCAAATCGTGGTTTCCAAGGTTCCAGAGGAAGAGGACGCACTTTCCATAACAGTTCACGGCAGGCACAGGGTCCTATCCCAAATACGACCTTTAATCATCGCACGAGTTCAAGGGGTAAGTATACCAGCAACCGCCGATTTTCTTCTAATAGAAGACACGTGAACTTCATGTCGCATGAGCAGGGGTTACAGACCGCTCATGAGGGTGACAGTGCAACGAACTCGCCGAATATGGAATCATTGAATCATTTTTTTCGTGCCTAACTACGTACTGGTGAGTAATAGTTTAAACAAAGTGTCATTACATATCGGTAATCAAAGAAGTACTTGGTTAATTGACACCGGGGCGTCGATCTCAGTTGTTAAATATGATTCAGTGAAATGTTTACAGTTGCCAATCCATATAGAGAAAGTAGTTATCAATGGAATCGGAGGTAAAGTTATTTCTGAAGGGTATGTTTATTTAAAATTGAATTACGGTACAAATATTTTTCACCATAAATTTTATGTTTTTGAAACGCTACCATGCAAAACGGACGGTATTATAGGCCAAGACTTTTTAATAAAATTTAGAGCAAAGTTGGATTATGAATTAGGCTTGATACGTTTGTGTTCGCGAAAAAATAAGGAAGTTGAATTAAAAGTTGACTATTTTGAAGATAATACTAATATTTATTTAACTGCGCCAGCCCGAAGCGAGACGATACATTATATTGATTCCACGTTAACGGAAGATTCTGTAGTTAGTACCCAGGAGTTATGCGAGGGTGTTTATTTAGCAAGTATGGTTGTGAAACCAAGTAAGGGAAAAATACCCATAAAAATTTTAAATACGCGAGAAACGGATGTTAACTTAAAATACTTTAATATTCATACTTCGAGGTTTAGCGAGTACAACGTTTGTCATTTTGATAGACCGGAAATAAATGCTGATAGGGTTAAAAAGTTACTGTCTTCATTAAAACTAGACGGAATGGACCAAATCGAACGAAAGTCGATACAGGATATATGTGCGAAATTCCCCGATATTTTTTTTATGCCAGGTGATAAATTAGGTACCACATCACTTTACGAACAGACTATAGAGTTAAAGCCACATTCAACACCAGTTTACGTTAAGCCTTACAGGTTACCTCACGCACAGAAAGATGAAATTGAGAAACAGATTCAGGGTATGCTTAAGGACGGAATAATTGAGGAAACTAGGAGTGCTTGGTCGAGTCCGCTGTTGTTAGTACCCAAAAAACTTGATAATACAGGCGTCAAAAAGTGGAGAGTTGTTATAGACTATCGAAAGCTTAATGAGAAAATTCAAGACGACAAGTATCCGTTACCAAACATTACCGACATTTTAGATTCACTATCCGGCTCTATGTACTTTTCTCACTTAGATTTGTATCAAGGATTTTATCAGTGTAACTTACATAAAGATAGTAGGCCATATACTGCATTTACATCAAAAAAGCAATATCAAATGACCAGGCTACCTATGGGTCTCAAAACGAGTCCCAACGCATTCGCTAGAATGATCACGGTAGCCATGTCAGGCTTGAATTATGAGAAATGTTTAACGTACCAAGACGATTTGGCCGTCTTTGGAAGGAATTTAGAAATCCATAATCAGAATTTACTATCAGTATTTAGCAGATTGCGAAAAGTAAATTTAAAATTAAACCCAGCTAAGTGTACATTTTTAAGAAAAGAAATTTTGTATTTAGGCCATATCGTTTCGAAAAAAGGAATCTTACCCGATCCAGAGAAAACCAAAGTTGTGAAAGAATATCCAAGACCACAAAATAGCGATGACGTTAAACGTTTTATAGCCTTTGCCAATTATTACCGCAAGTTTATACCGAAATTTGCAGAAAATGCATATCCACTTAACAAATTATGTTCTAAAAATGTAGCTTTCGTTTGGACAGATGATTGTGAAAACTCATTTAATTATTTAAAAACAGCTTTAATAGAGCCACCTTTACTTCAGTACCCAGATTTTAGCTCCAATAATGAATTTGTATTGCAAACTGATGCGTCAGGGTTAGCAATTGGCGCTGTGCTATGCAACAGTAATGGGTTACCAGTTGCCTATGCTAGTCGTGGTTTGAACAAAGCCGAAATTAACTACCCGACGATAGAGAAAGAGTTATTAGCTATAGTTTGGGGTATAAAATATTTTCGCCCATATTTATATGGAAGGCGATTTAAAATCCAAACGGATCATAGTCCACTTGTTTATCTTTTTGGTATGCGTGATCCAAGTAGTCGATTAATGAAATTTCGTTTACAGATAGAGGAATATAATTTTTACATTGAATATATAAGAGGCAAAAATAATAGTGTAGCAGACGCGCTGTCTCGTATTAAAGTTACTTCAGACGAACTTAAACAAATGAATGAACGTATTATAAATGTTATGACACGAGCGCAAACTCGACAGATGACCCAATGTAATCAGAGACAGGATAAATTAAATGCTTCGGCAAATAACGATAAACTCGTCGACTCAAGGCCTGATCAACCAAGAGTAGTGGGTATCGTAAAAAGACCTAGAAGCTTAATAGAGTTAATTTTGTCGGAAAAAGGGGAAAATATAGGAAAATTAGAGAAAAATTGTCGAGGAACAACTAATTCCAAATATTTTGTCTATGTGCCCAATTTAAATTGTATTTACTTAAAGAACTTTTCCCGATCGTTACTAACGCGAGACGTATTAGCGAGGGATTTAAGTTACTTATGTAATATGCTAAAAATCGAAGAAATATGCATAGTGAAAAATGATGAAAGTAAAGAATTGTTAGAAAAGTTAATAAGTATAATAAATAAGTACCAAAAATGGTCTGGGCCACGGATATGTGTTTTACGAAATGTTCAAAGAATAAATAATGTTGAGAATAGAAAAGTTATTTTGAATGATTTTCACATTTTACCGACAAGTGGTCATGCAGGTACTAGGAGAATGACCAATAATATTAAGAGGATTTACTATTGGTCTAGTATGGACAAAGACATTAAAGACTTTGTATCAAAATGTGTGCAGTGTCAGAAACAAAAGCACCACACAAATACTAAACAACCAATGGAAATCACGTCTACTGCTAATTATGCATTCGAAAAAGTTTATTTAGACGTGGTCGGTCCATTACCTAAAGACGATAGGGGCAACATTTACGTACTCACCCTACAATGTGAGTTATCAAAATACGTAGAAGCCTATCCTTTACAAAATAAGGACACCGTAAGCGTTGCACGCTCCTTTGTTGAGAACTTCATTTTAAGGTATGGTATACCTCGTGTGATAGCTACGGATCGTGGCACAGAGTTTATATCAAGCACCATGAAACAGGTATGTGACTTGTTACAAATCCAACAGCTGACCTCAACGGCGTATCACCACGAGTCTATAGGCGCTTTGGAGAACAGTCACAAGACTATGGGTGCGTATCTTAGAATAAGCTCTGAGAATAAGCCAAGCAACTGGAGTTGCTGGGTACCATATTGGACATTTGCGTATAATAATACAGTTCACAGCGAGACAAAGTACACGCCACATGAACTTGTATTTGGTAAGTCCTGTATTTTACCTAATAACTTGTCTAGTAATATCGATCCTTTGTATAACTATGACAGTTATCCTTTAGAGATGAAATACAGACTACAGCTCGCTCAAAAAGACGCAAGGGAAAATTTGTTGTTAAGTAAACATAAAAGAAAAGAAGTTTACGATAGCAAAATAAATCCTATTATATATAGTAAGAATGATTATTTGTTAGTTAAGAATCCTAATGGTAATAAAATAGATAATATTTATATGGGCCCATATTTAGTATTAGATGATTTAGGAACTAATGTTAAAATCTTAAAAAACGGTAAAGACGAAATTATTCATAAGAATAGGACGAAACTTTTTATAGTTTAAATATATTTTATTCCATTTTAATTATGTAAGAAAATGTACCAATGTTTCTTAGAATAACTGTACGTGTACTTGATAAGTGATGAAATATGATAGGATTGTTATGTAGACACGATGATGTAACTAGTTACAGGTCAGTGACTTATCGATTGTTTGAATTGTGTCAACTTCTCAAATTATTGTTCAAATAATTAATATAAGTAATGTAGTTTAGAAAAAAAAATGTATACAACTTTTTTTTCTTTTAATACGGGGAGGATGTGGTGTAGTAATAAGGTACGCTATGTTTACGTGTTGTAACCAATATATAAATCAACGATTAACCTAATTAAACACAGTCTTAAGACAGCACTCTGACTTTCATTACGCTCCTCCTAATACACCCCATACATAAACATTGTAAATTAAATTGATCGATTTAACCAAATAACCAGAAAGCAAGGGACAAAATACTGTAATTTAACATGGCTAGATAGAAAACTTAAGTTCCTCTTAACTTAAATGATTTGATTTTCTTACATGTTCGTTTTAATACCTTACCCATGTTGGAAACTCGATAAACTTATGTAATCATTTGTTAACGACTGATTGAAAGAAGCTGCTTTTAAATATTCTAATTTAGCTGCTCCTTTCGATCTTCCTATTATTAAGCCTCCACTTCTTTGGCCTTCTACTTCCAGCTCTGAAACAATGGCGGTTGACAGCGGTCATTCTTCTGTACTATCAATCGCACCATTAGCTTCCCCAATTGAGCACTGGAGACCTTACTCACCAGCAGAAACGTAGCAAAACACTTATAAAGAACTTATTCGATTGTCAGTGCCACTAAGCTTTTCCTCTCTTGATAAAAGAATGGGTTCCAAAAGAAATGTTCCTCTAGATATTCTTTTAAATTCCCTTTTTCTTACCCTCGAATTCCCTGGCCTCCCACTCTCAGTTCAGAAACAATCGGGCGGTTGACAGCGGCCGTTCCACTGTACTGTCAATCGCACCATTAAAACCTCCGGCGGGTCACACATCAAGTGCGTACACTTCATTAGGCACTTTTATGAACGTCCTTAGATTTTTTTGACAAAAATATGATAACTGCATAATGAATTATGTTAGTAAAAAATACTTATTTTTATGTCAGCGGGATGGAAACGAGCAAGAGCTTTCACCTCATAGTATGTGATCTCCGTTGCCCGTAGACATCAACAATACCACATGGGTCGCTGATGCGTTGCCTGTCTCTCTCTAAAACCCCATTCCTTCCCCAACTGCGCTCTGGCGACCTTACTCACGAGAAACTTAACAAAACAGTTACGTAGTGGTGCTTCACTTTGGTGTTCTTTAGGGTAGAGGTTTTTCCCCAGACGAGCTCCTTATTCGAGTGAAAGTTTCACTATACCACTCCCCTTTTGATATTAAATTCCCTATTTCTTACCCTCTACTTCCCTGGCCTCCCACTCTCAGTTCAGAAACAATCGGGCGGTTGACAGCGGCCGTTCCACTGTACTGTCAATCGCACCATTAAAACCTCCGGCGGGTCACACATCAAGTGCGCACACTTCGTGCTTGAGGAACCATTTTTGTCAAAAACATTTTTCTTCTTATTTTTAATGCCAGCGGGACGCAAACGAGCACGAGATTTCACCTCATGGTATGTGATCTCCGTCGCCCATAGACATCAAAAATACCACACGTGTTGCCAATGCGTTGCCTGTCTCTAAACCCTACACCCTCCCGAACTGTGCTCTGGCGGCCTTACTCACCAGAAACTTAACAAAACAGTAACGGACTGGTACTTAACTGAGGTCTTCTGTAAGGTAGATTTACTACCCCAGACGAGCTCCTTATTCGAGTGAAAGTTTCACTAAACTCTTCCCCTTTTTATTTTAAATTCCTTATTTCTTACCCTCTACTTCCCTGGCCTCCCACTCTCAGTTCAGAAACAATCGGGTGGTTGACAGCGGCCGTTCCACTGTACTGTCAATCGCACCATTAAAACCTCCGGCGGGTCACACATCAAGTGCGTACACTTCATTAGGCACTTTTCTGAGCATATTGCGATTTTTTGACAAGGTGATGCTTGAGAAACCATTTTTATCAAAAACATTTTTTTTTCTTATTTTTAATGACAGCAGGACGCAAACGAGCAAGAGGTTTCACCTCATAGTATATGATCTCCGTTGCCCATAGACATCAACAATACCACACGGGTCGCTGATGCGTTGCCTGTCTCTAAACCCTACACCCTCCCCTACTGTGCTCTGGCGGCCTTACTCACCAGAAACTTAACAAAACAGTTACGTAGCGGTGCTCCACTTTGGTGTTCTTTAGGGTAGAGGTTTTTCCCCAGACGAGCTCCTTATTAGAGTGAAAGTTTCACTATACCACTCCCCTTTTGATATTAAACTCCCTATTTCTTACCCTCTACTTCCCTGGCCTCCCACTCTCAGTTCAGAAACAATCGGGCGGTTGACAGCGGCCGTTCCACTGTACTGTCAATTGCACTATTAAAACCTCCGGCGGGTCACACATCAAGTGCGTACACTTCGTGCTTGAGGAACCATTTTTGTCAAAAACATTGTTCTTCTTATTTTTAATGACAGCGGGACGCAAATGAGCAAGAGGTTCTACCTCATAGTATGTGATCTCCGTTGCCCATAGACATCAAAAATACCACACGTGTTGCCAATGCGTTGCCTGTCTCTAAACCCTACACCCTCCCGAACTGTGCTCTGGCGGCCTTACTCACCAGAAACTTAACAAAACAGTTACGTAGCGGTGCTCCACTTTGGTGTTCTTTAGGGTAGAGGTTTTTCCCCAGACGAGCTCCATATTCGAGTGGAAGTGTCACTAAGCTCCTCTTCTCTTGGTATCGAATGGGTGCCAAAAGGAAATATCTCTTGTTTTTCTTTACATAAACTTTTTCCTTTCCTCTACTTCCCTGGCCTCCCACTCTCAGTTCAGAAACAATCGGCCGGTTGACAGCGGCCGTTCCACTGTACTGTCAATCGCACCATTAAAACCTCCGGCGGGTCACACATCAAGTGCGTACACTTCATTAGGCACGTTTCAAGCAAAACGTGAGACACATTCCCGATGTATTTTGCATCTGGATAAGTGGATAGGAGATTGATGTATAATGGACGGAATTAAAGCCGCTTGTGGGCCGGTTTTGTGGTTTGTCACAGTGGTTTGGTGGGCAGTGATGTTAGAATGAATAATAACCGATAGTGATTGATTTCAGTCTGGAGTTTTGGAAATAATTTTGTCCCGTTGATTCCTCTATCGTTTTCTGCCCTGAAGATTAGGACATTACGAATTTTGAATATTTCTAAACCAATAAAAAATGCAATTATAGATTTTGTATAGGTATTGACACAATTTACATGTCTACTATGTCAAAAATGATTTTAGAGGCTCTTGAAAAAATAACTGTAATATTTCTGGCCTTATTTTGCTGTCTTAAAGTCTAAATTTTAAACGGAACATAAAATTTTCATCAATTAAATCTTGTCCTGTTTAAGAACAACAAAAGTTAATTTTCGTAATTCTGTTATAAGTATTTCTTGTTTGTAAAGTCAGATATTATTCACTGTCCTCTCATTTGCTGTGGCGCTGTGACAGGGCCGGACTCATCAACGATTGTCACAATGATCCCATTGAATCGGCCGTGTCATCGGTGTCCTTATCCGTTACTTTCGGAAGTCCAAATACGTCCCTGGGCAATTGAATATACTGATTTATTACGTCGTCCAGGTATACATTTGAATCAATGCCGGCGCCGTAGAATATTTAAAGTCCAATTTAAGTTATGTTGGCAATTTTAAATCAATTATAAGATTCAGTAGTTCGTAATTTTTAAAGAGTAATATGTAGGTAAATTATAATAATAAATTTCTAAAATAATATTATAAATATTTTAAATGTCTCCTATATTGGAAGATGATTGAGTGCTGTGATGTGGTATGATCATAAATATATGGATTTCCAAATGATAACGTGAATATTGGTATATTTCTTGTAAGTTCCTATATGAGTGACCAGTGATCTTATAACCAGAATCTGTATCAAGCTTACTAAGATTCTGTTCAGTTGGTGCTGTACATAAAAATATATCCAGTTTTATAAACTCATGGAAGTTAAAAGGACACACCTTTATAACATTGATTTGTCACAAGCAGTTACAATTCAATCCTTCAACATCCCTAACAGTAAACATTGGGCGTAGGAGTTAATCAAGTCAACGGAACTTTCGTGTGACCCTAAGATCAAACGTCAAATATCAAAAAATAAACATATTCAAAAATATGACTAATAATCATTCAATATCTTCATATTGCATATTCGAGATTGAAGAAAAAAACCTTCTCTCACACTAACCGGCTTCGGTCGTCTATCAACGTGTGACGTTCTTGCCACGAATTTCTGGGGCTGACTGTAGTTTTTTTGTTGGATTTTGGACTCTATTTCTATGGTGTTAAGGTGGTGGGATATTTTGTGGGTTTGTGGAGGAGTTGGTACTGTCGGAATGTCAAAGCGTCGCGAAGAGCGCCGACACGGGACAGTCTCGTGCTGAGAGCAATCTTGCCCGACCTCGGCTAGGGCTGTTTAGAGATCTTATCGATATGTGATTATCGATATTATCACACATCTTGAGGCTTCATTGGAAGTGGGTGTGATGCCGTGTAGTAGATAACTTAATTTGCTAGGAGTAGCTAAGAAAAAAATTTTTTTTCTAAATAAATTATAGAGATGTACCTAATCCATATGAGGTTTTTGACGAAGATTGATGGAACCACGACAATGTTGTATCAAAATAGATTTAATTTAAGATTTTACTTTGTTAGTATTCTGAAATTCTTCTTCTATTCAAAATTATAATTTAAAAATATAATGCCCTCGGTCAAGTTGTTTTGTGCATACAGCTAAAGGTATACCTACAGTCAACCTTAAAAAAAATAATCATCTCTTTGAGGTACCTACCTACCCAAGTAAAATATTTAAATAAATAGATTCAATTAGAAGCTTTCTTTTAAGAAAAAGCTCAGCTTCACCCAGAGCACCATCGATATCTCCTTACGTAGTGCTGCGCCAACATCATTAGTGTCTCGACGGGGCGCTCGGGTCAGAGAGTCGAGACAATCTGTCAAACGGAGAGAATCACACACGGCCCGGGCCTCATACGCCGCCCTATTAATCATATTTCGGCCTTTTTTTACCATTTCCGACCATGTTCTCTCGCATAATAGCTACTTCAAGAGTCCTTCCGAAAACGACATGCGAAATCACACCCAAACACCTATCCAAAAAGCTCAAAATCCAATGTCGCGCGAGTGTGTGAAGTCGGCTTAAACAATAGTTGTCGTTTGATTCGAGATGTCATGTTCCCTGATAGGATCTTGACGAATTTTCGTTTGACGGGGTCAACAGAACAAGGCGGTATGACATTGTACCGATACCAGTTCAATTGTGGGAAATTGCGTTCGAGATTATCAGTTCGTTTGGACTTGTCTTTTTGTCTTTGGATTATCTTAGACGAGATTCGATTTTTTGTGGTAATGTTATGCAGATAGAAGGTATCGAATATGAAAGTTTTTTTTTTCAAGAATTCCTTACACTTAGTCGCTAACTTATATACGCAGCCATTTACATTTTTTTTTAAATAAAGTGAACAGCCTGATTAGAAGTTAAATATAATAACATCATACAGTACACTGCATGTTATTTTATTTTCTCATGTTAATACAAAATATACTGGTTTCTTTTCTTCACATTTTTGTAGTTTTGCGTTGCCGATTAATAAACGTTAATCGTATGCTTGAACTTATATTATTATCTTTATCGGGTCATATTATGTCAAGCGTGAATAACGTTGAATCAAAAACGTCAAATATATCCAACATCGAATCAAAAAAGCATGAAATAAAATCCTTTATCTGTCTGTTATCAAAACGAAGTACCTAACGAAAACGATCATCTATCATAATGTTTCAAATCGTTGACTCTTACGATGATCTTGACATTATTTGATCGACTGTACTCGTAAAGACAAATGGCCGGAGTGGGCGATATCATTGACATTTTGTGTTTTAGTCACAGTTCAACTATCGTCAACCTTCAACAATAAAGATAATATTTGATTTTCTCACCTCAATATTATTGTCTTTTTAGGGTTCCGTAGCCAAATGGCAAAAAACGGAACCCTTATAGTTTCGTCATGTCTGTCTGTCTGTCTGTCTGTCCTGGCTCGTTCTCCGCCGTTTCTGAACCGATTGCCACAAAAATTGGTGGAGAGATGTATAGTGATAATTCAAGAATTGGTTTTTAAAATAATCGAAAAATAATTATTTTTACCCCCCCTCCCATACATTGTAAAGTAAATTAAAAAAAAATTCGACTTATCCCATCGTGTGGGGTATCGTTAAAAAGGTATTTTTAAATACAATAAAACTTGCCTTGAAACCATGTGGATCCAGCACCCCAAACTCGAGATATATTAACAAAGTTAAAACTAGAGCGTCCCCTCCCCCCTTAACTTTTGAAATACTATTGCAATAATTCTTAAAAAAATGTCCTGTATACCTCCCAGTAAGTACTTTCAACGAAAACTATAGCGAACTCTGTATCATACATAGTTATTTTTTTATACAACTCGACCAACTTATGACGTGCAGTTGCCCTTACTAAATGGTGTCTTAAGCGGTCGGGCCATCTTTTAGCTACGGAACCCTTTCATGGGCGTGTCTGACACGCTCTTGGCCGGTTTTTAGGGTTCCGTAGCCAAATGGCAAAAATCGGAACCCTTATAGTTTCGTCATGTCTGTCTGTCTGTCCTGGTTCGTTCTCCGCCGTTTCTGAACCGATTGCCACGAAATTTGGTGGAGAGATGTAAAGTGATAATTCAAGAATTGGTTTTTAAAATTATCGAAAAATAATCATTTTTTACCCCCCCTCCCATATAGCGAAAAGTTAATTCTAAAAAAAAAAATCGACTGAACCCATCGTGTAGGGTATCGTTAAACAGGTATTTTTAGATACAATAAAACTCGCCTTGAAACCATGTGGATCAAACACCCCAGTCTCGAGATATATTAATACAAAGTTAAAATAAGAGCGTCCCCACCCCCTTAACTTTTGAAATACTATTACAATAATTCTGAAAAAAATGTCCTGTATACCTCCAAGTAAGTACTTTCAACGAAAACTATAGCGAACTATGTATCATACATAGTTATTTTTATACAACTCGACCAACTTATGACGTGCAGTTGCCCTTACTAAATGTTGTCATAAGCGGTCGGGCCATCTTTTAGCTACGGAACCCTTTCATGGGCGTGTCCGACACGCTCTTGGCCGGTTTTTTTATTATAAACTTTAACTGAAGCTTTAAAGACTAAAAACTCAGCAAAGGTATCGTTTTATTGTTTTTTTTTTGAAGAAATAAAATATGAATTTCATTACAATATGTACATAATACAATTGAGAGTTTCTTAAAAACTGTACCAAGTCCTAAATGCAGCAAGCTAAAATTAAAAAGGCAGTAAGCAATATTTTTTTTTATGGCTAACTAGCTAGTGCGTCTCTTGATGGTAAGCAATCACCGCCGCCCATGGTCATTCACGACACCAGAGGTATCGCCATCTTCGATTCAAATACTGAAGAAAAAAATATTTTATTGCTATTAAAAAATTGCAAGTCTTCGTATCAGTTCCTTCTAAGCCTAAGCTTCGATCTAGCTAAGTCCTTTTAAATTAGTCACAAACATCATAATGAGGATATTATAACATCAAAAATGTTAACTCCATACAAAAAATATGGCATTCGTTTTCTAAGAAGCTATTTTATATTACTCATATGAAATAACCATTACTTGTTTTGATTCGTCGTATGAGTAATTAAATAAAAAACATGTAATTTTAAACTTCGCTTCGTAAGAAGTCAATTCTATCAAATTCTCACGCTATTTACTATTGATAGTAAGAGGAAACATAATATTATTATGTAACTAAGAATGTTAATTTTAAATATTATGTAGTATTAGTGTTTTTACTTCTCTTGGTTAAGACTGCAGGCTTGAATCACCTAACTGTCCGATATTAATGATGATTTCTTCGGAAGGCACGTTAAGTTATTGGTCCTGACTATGATCAAAATGGTCTGGTTTTTCTTGTAAGGGTTACGGAAGTAAGCAGGCATTCAACCCATTGTAATAATCAGAATGCTTAATTCATGCTACCGGGAAAGGCTCTAAGAGGATGATGATGATGATGGAGTTATAATGTTGTATTAATATTATTTTTCTATTATCGCAGAAATCTGTATCACATAAAAATTTGATGAGCATTTTTTAACTTAATGAATAAAAAAAAACTAATACAACAGTAATATTTTAATCAGTGGATGCGGCCGTAATTTTTAAAATACTTATTAAGTTTAGTTTAGATTTTTGCTATAAATTAATAGAGTAACTTATTTTTCGCACTTTTTTTCCTGGGTATCTTATCCGCTACAGGCGTTTTGGATTACTTATAGAAAACTATAATCTCATTCATGAATTGTGTATGTATGTAATGGATAAGTTTAGTTTTGTACTGTCTAAAAGTTCCTAAATCTACCCGAACAGGACAGACGGAGGCCGCGTCACTGCATGAGTATTGAAACAATGACGTCACAATTAGACGAACGGCGTCGTGTATCAGCCATCAGTGACAGACAGACAGACAGATGTTATCATGAGACTGATGGGACCTCAGTGGAGACTTTGAACTTAGTGACCAGGTTGAGAAGGTTACCTATGTATATTAAATATGTAGGTATTGGCTTTAGTCATACATTTTGTGGTATTGATGAAAATTACTCACTACAATAAAAGGAAAATACACCTCGTTTTTTTAAAAGTCTGATAGAAGAAGTTTCTACTCTCGGTAATGATTCGATCCGAAAATGAGTGACTTTAGCGTAGTAACACTCTAACTAAGCGGAAAAATGCGACCGAAGTTCATTTTCTATGCAGTATTATGCAACGTTATATCGGCACAGTGTGTCATCCTCCATATAAAATACATTGGGGGCGTAATCCCGCCATATTTCGGTCGCGTTTTTTTTTCACTCGAGTGTGTTTCTATATCTAATACTTGACTAATAATTTTTCACCCTGGTGTGTCTATAGTAACACTCGAATAGAAAACTACCCTATCTTTATATCTATGTTTTTACTAAGGAGAGTTTCGAAAAATATCTATAACCACGTACCCGTACCACAAGCTTCAATAATTTAGTGTATTTTCTTGAAGAGACGAGGCGGCTATTTCCAGAAAGACAACCAAAGCAGCAGCGTGGGTTCTATTAAATATCAGTTCTTTTTCTATGAGATAATTAAAACGCTCAAAAATAGCATACGAGTAATCATCGAATCTAAAAACCGTTGAGCAGGTGCTTCGAAATTGGAATGCGATCAAATTCGTGACTTACATGTCATGCACTTCCAACTCATAATTACACAACCAACGATTAATAATGCGCCTTACCAATTAACAGCTAAGGTTCAATTTTGAAAGTTCCCGCATAGGTGAAGTATTTTGTCGCGTGTATGAAATAGTGATGTGACGGTGATGTAATGTGGTTTCGTAAGTGTCCACTGATTGCCCCAGACAATTTTACAAATGGTCATTCTCTTAATAGGAGCAAAGTGAACTATTGGTCGTTTTTGCCTCTCTTGAGGCCAGATTCACACGGCCTTGGTTGCGACACCCAGATTTCGTAGATGTCGACGAAGTACCGATAAGAAAGGGTTTTGTACCAGTTTTAATGCCGCATTGTTTGAGTTGGGAAATTGATATGTAAATTGGTTTGTTTTCGTGATGCAACGTTTTTTTTAGTGTTGAAGTGTAAAATGAAAGTACCTGGTAGATATTTTGTTATCATGCATCATGTTTTGTTAGTTTTTCACATCACTTTACAGTTTAACGGCTCATAATAACAGGTTAAAACGAACGTACACCATTTAAAGACCAAGTATTGTGATACATCATTATGAACGATAAAAGTAAATAAATATTTCACAATATCACATACACTGATCAAACTCCGTGCTAACTAGCTGAAGCATTTGTGTTACAGATATCATTATCCACAGTGGTATTACAAATATACTGAAATAGATACATATTACCCCCAGTCCAGAACAAACAAACACGTTCATGCACACAAATATTCGTCCTGCCGACTCGAACTCGAACCCACGACCTCTTAGTCCAATAGGCATCTTCTTGACCAAATATCTACACCAAGCGAGTTGTTAAAGCATCAAACTCCTTCTTCATCCCTGGTCCAAACGAAATAAAGCCAGTTAGATAAACTGTGTAAATTAAATCTAATGACCCTTTTTTTAGTGTTTTTATATTTCACAAATCGTAGTCTCGGGCATATTCAGTCTCATATCATAATAGTGCAACGAGAAACTCTAAAACCTATCCCTAGTTCAATTTAGCGACCCATCACCGCATGTCTGCAGACCACAATGGCCGACTAATACGAAGGCACCGTCCAGTAATAGAATTACAGGCCTAATAGGTCTAATCTAACCTCAGAAGCCTTTGCAGTTAGATAACCGTGGCCGTGAAAGTGGTAATATTGCTAGACTAGCCCCCGCCCGCGACTCCGTCCGCGTTGTTTTTAAACAGCACACATAGTGATATGCTCAAAACCTTCCCCGGTAAATGGACTATCTAATATAAAATTATTATTCCTATCCGAAACAGTAGCTTCAACAACCGTCTAAAACAAACAAACAAACAAATGGCCATGATAGTGGTATTATTGCTAGACTATCAGGCGCCCGCGACTCCGTCCGTGTGGTTTTCAAACCGCACACATAGTGTTACATTATAGCTTATAACCTTCCTCAATAAATTAACTATCCAACCAAAAACTACTTTTTTCCATTCGAACCAGTAGTTTCAAACAAACAAACAAACAAACTCTTCAGCTTTATTATATTAGTATAGATAAGAAGATGCGGGTTAGAAGATAGAAGATCTGTGATCTACGGAGATTTGTTTTGGTAGCATTATAGGAGTTGTTTGATACAGTGGAGTTATGGGTGATGGATGTGATTTATTGGGTTTGAGTTATATGAATTAGGTAGAATTCCCATAACATTTTTCACAAAACGGCACCAATTGGTGGTCCTCTCAAGCCAATCGAAAAAAGCGTTAAAGTCATAAAAAATGGAGTTGTTTCATTGTATTTTGCAAGTGTTTTAATCATTGACATCTTTACTTTACTAATATTATAAATCAAGAAGTGAGTTTGTTTGTTTGTTTTTTCCGCTTTTATGCCGTCACCATTGAACCGATTGCTTTGAAATTTTGTATACGTAAAGTTAGAAGTCCGCTTTAAATAAAAGGGTAGTTTTCCTGGAAAAATTATATTCCACACACAACATAAAATTAAAGAAATCCCACCCATCCAGTCACCGAACATCTTCGTCGCGAATCCTTTCAAAATGGTCTTGGACGAACTTAGAAAATTACTTACATGCCAATGCAATTTCCATAAACCGCAAGCGAGTCTGGCCGGCAAATAAACAGTGGACCTTTTGTCGGCACAACCGCAAGATTGGCGCTGAGACATTGTCGGCGATACATTGAATATGCCCTTCCTTATGGGACCGGTTGGACCATGAGAACAGTGCTTTCAATGAGATGACACTGGGAGAATTATGAGATAAGATCTTTGCTTCCCTTATCATTTTTTATACTAGGAGTTTACAGATCTCTATCAGCCCTAGGTTAGTTAGTTATGAGACCAAGAAACTCAGCAAACTTGATCTAAATGCAAAGGACTGTTATTATATTTGACGGGCCCGTTGGTCTAGAAGTCAAGGACCCTGGCTACAAAACAAAGGGTAGCGGGTTCGAATCTCGCTAGGGGCAAATGTTTGTGTGATGAACATCTGCAATTGCACTCAAGTCATGGATTTTTATAAAAGTATTTAAGTATTTATATCTGTTCCCTAGCTTCCATAGTACAAGCTTTGAGCTTAGTTCTGGAGCTGGGCAATTGCTGTGTTAGTCCAAAGTAAATTTTTATTACTAGTTTTTACCCGCGGCTTTGCTCGCGTTATCAAGATTCCCTTTTTATCCCATGGGAGCATTTAATTCGGATTAAAAGTAGTACAAACAAACTTTCACATTTATAATATTGCTATGATTGTTATGAGTATTCTAGAACCCGAATTCAACCCAAAACTGCCAACTCGCGATTGACGTAACGCAAAAAAACATCGCACCGACACAGAGAGCTTATCTATTGCAATAAAGCATTATTATACCGAGCTCTGTTTGACGAGGTGACGCGTTTATCAGAATATCACTGTAATCACTGCCAGAGGACTCCAGATCACCTGTCCTTTCACATGATAAGTCTAAACTGTACTGTGATACATCTTATCAGGTGCTCCTGTTTTGAAATGTAATATGAGTAGCTGTTTTAATCCGGTTGGCTATTGAAGCTCTGTAGTTTTAGCATTTACGGGATTTTGATTAATACAGATTCACTTTTTTTAAGGAGATAATGATTAAGTTTTTTAATTGATGAAATTACTTCCAAAATGTCCGTTATCACTGAGTGTTTTTTTTGCTGGACTTAAATTTAACACCCACCACTTGTCTGTCATAAGCATGGCTGATAATGACAGGATTCGGGTAAGAAGTAGTATACATACCATTTTTTATAAAGAAAAAAAAATCCTACTATAAAGAATATAACATGAAATATCCTTAAGAACTTTACAAATGGTAAGAAAAGAAAAACCCTAGAAAGAAAACACCCAAAGAGTTTTCCCGCAGAACAAAGAGCAATTACTCCGCTGGCACTACACTCCACCCCATCTTAAAGAATGTATGATTGATCAGCTGTTCGCAGTGGTAGACGACAGTTAATAATCGCGCCCCAGTGTAATCTCGACGTCTTGGTGGAAACTTGCAAGTTATAAGCGGGAGCGTTTTATACGCTACTAGCGGCCCGCCCCGGCTTCGCCCGTGGTACTTGTCCACTATTTAATGGATGATATTATACATAAAAACCTTCCTCATGAGTTACTCTATCTATTAAAAAAAACCGCATCAAAATCCGTTGCGTAGTTTTAAAGATTTAAGCGCTCATAGGGACATACAACACACATAGGGACAGAAAGAGCGACTTTGTTTTATACTATGTAGTGATGCTAAAAGCCTTACCTAAAATTGGCGTATTTTTTTCTCGCGTCCATCAACCAAACATGGTAATATATGTATATTCTTACGGGCATAACAAACGATATTTGCTACGGCAGTATAGCTGTAAACTCAGCCCGAACTGAGTGGGACAGGCTAGAACTTTGACATTTAAGGCCTTTGCTTCATACATTTTACTGTGGGAAATTGCATCTTTTTTTTCTTGCATCCACTGACCAAACATGAATATATATATTTTTGAAATCATTAAACATTGCTATGGCAGCAAATTTGTAAACTCAGTCCAAACTGAGTGAGTCAGGCTGAAACTCTTTCACTCATTTTTGAATTGAAAAATAATATTGACGAGCAAGATTTTAAAAATGAGGGAAGAAAGAACTTGCTGGGTGACAACATCTATACTAATATATAAAGCTGAAGAGTTTGTTTGTTTGTATGTTTGTTTGTTTGAACGCGCTAATCTCAGGAACTACTGGTCCGATTTGAAAAAATCTTTTTGTGTTGGATAGTCCATTTTACGAGGAAGGCTTTAGGCTATTGGAAATCGAAATCCACGCGGACGGAGTCGCGGGCGGCTGCTATTACATTATATGGCATACGAGCGTACTTTGTACAAATTAAATATGCATTATATTATTTATACTTATTTATAGTTGCTCTCCGATTGGAATAGGTGTTTCATATGTAAAAATTATGTGTATTAAAATATACAAATGAGTATCAGAAGTGCGTTGAGTTTAATTTATTCTTAGATTAATGTGGAAGTAACTATGTCAATAAGTATAGCCATAATCTAACAGAAAAATTATATTTTTCCAGATGGTTGTTAAAATATCCTCTTCGTTGTTTCTTTGGACCACACAACAAGCATTCTGCCTCGAAAGTGTTTACTGTTGACACGCGAAATTAATATTGTAAATGAAATTAGGGGAAAAACTGTTTCCGGGTAAATTGGATATTGAGATATTGTAAGAAATGTTATAAAATATTTTTCAGTACAAAAAATATTAACATCTTACCTCTTAAGACAAAGGAGATGCCTTAAACTCTATTGACAAAAAAAACCCCAGCGTCAATAGATTTATTTGTATGTCAGTTTTGATACACTAGTTTTAACCTGCAGCTTTGCCTGCCATATCAAGATTCCTGTTTAATCTCATGGGAGCATTTAATCGGGATTTAATATCTAGCCCACCACCTAAGTCAGCCCATACCCTGCCTGTCTACCAAATTTCATGAAAATCCATTGTTTCAGCGTGCTTGACAGCCAAACATCCAAACAAACAAACCTTTCATATTTATAATTTAGTATGAAGTATGATTAAGTATTAGGTATTTAGATTTTTCCTTACTACTGGGGGAATTTTCTCATCACAAAAATATCATCCCATACATTTTGTACTAAGCAGATTCCCAGTTCCATTCTACATTATATGTCCACGGATATCAAAAGGCGGACTCCGTACTCCGTACGTACACTTCGTGTCCGTACGTCTGTATGTCCGTCACTAAGCACACTCTCGTCTAATTAGTCGGCATAAGGGCTCGTGTCACGTGCCACTCAAGGAGACGTTGATTGCGGTCGAGAGGGCGACCCGTGAAGGTTTAGTACACAATATTGCTTTTTAATTTTGCGAAGGAAAGAGACTTGTGTGCGGAAAGTGGGATTAGTCATTTCTGTCACCGCGTTCTAGTAACTCGGGATAAAACAAAATATTTCAATAATAATCGGATCTGCCTCCCTGTTAGATTATTAGTTAAATCTTCGTTGGATATTAACATCGAAGCAAAAGAAGTTGAACTGTAGTCTATTGCAAAAAGGATTACTGTAACCGATATCTGTCACGCTCCCAATTTTTAAGCAAAAATTGTAACTAAATTTTGCTATAAACAACTTAAATATAATAACAAAGACACACTACGGGTCGCTGAGCCATGGGAGTAAGCAAGTAAGTAACTTAAATATATATATATTATAAATATTCTGGCTTTATTACTTTTTATTTCAAAGTGATAAAGCCAAAATTAACTAGACGTTTGTGGCTCGTTACTATGCTTATAATAAATAATACCCTCCTAGCCGAATTCGGCCACGGCCGGCCAATCTTACGATTAGCCACTTACGCGGGATATATTATAGTGCACAAGCGCGTGGGCAAGCACAGGTGCACTCTCTATTCCCTCACTCTCATAATTCGGTGGGACAGCAGTCTGACACGACCGTAGAGAGATCAGGCGCAGGACCAACGGCTTAACGTGCTTTCCGAGGCACGGGGGTGTAATTAAACCGCCAACTTCCAAACTCCGGACTGTGTCTATGTTATCACAACATGAAAACATAGACACAATTTCATCGGTCCGACCCGGGATTCGAACCCAGGACCTCCGGCGCGGCCGCCGCTTTAAAGTGCGACACACTAGCCACTGCGCCACGAAGGCAGTCAAGCTACGTCTATAAGTCTATGCTTACACAAAGTAGCTTGTCCCTTCCAATCCTAAGCCCTTCGCAGAATCCCATCAAGTTATTCTAAATATTTGCCGAGCAAGCCAGCGTAATCACCACGGTGTAATGGGGATTGTGGTGATTACCGCGCCGAGTGGATAATGATAGGACGTGAAATATGTTCATACAACGCAAACAAGCATATGAGACACAGGTTCAATGAAGAAACATTTATTTGTAGAATAATAATAATCGCCTCGATGGTCTTGTGGTTAAATACCGGGCTGTGATCTCGAGGCCCTGGGTTCGATTCCTGTGTCGGGCAAATTTGTGTTGGTTTTTCCGAATACAGCCCAGGTTTGTGATCACCAACCCGCATTTGGCAAGTGTGGTGATTAGGCCAACACCCATCTTTGAAAACATGATATCAAATTGTAGAAGTCTTTTCCTTACAGTGGGACATTAATAGGCTGATACTTTACATTAACTCCTATTTTTCTTCTTCACAGTCATGATAAAAGTATTTTTATTAACAAAATGAAGTTAAAATTCAATATCAAACCTATACTGACATTACTGTGCTAAGAAACTTATTTATATCTTTAATTGAAATATTATCCGTGAAATAAATAGTGTCTAGTTTCTAGTCACTATTGACTTATTAGATAAGATAAGAATACTACTATAACTAAAAAGCTCCAACGACAAGAAATTTAATTTTAATTCTTCGGCCATTTTACAAACGGCCATCAAATGACCTTAGGCATGCCTCCTGTGCCCTTTACAACAGATAACTAGAGATCTCTGATGTCCCCAGTGGCTTCGGTTAGATAACTATCTATCTCGGCAAGCCTTGATATGAATCTAGAATTACATTAACCTTTTACTGGTAAATTAATTAAACGCGACTGCACGGTGACAATTTAGTTTTATAGTTTTTATAAAGTGATAAGAAGTAACGGACTATTTTAATGTTGGATATTAGTGTAGACGCTTTGCAAAACATAGTACACTGTGTTTTTAAGTATTGAACATTTGTTGATTAAAATTGGATGTATATGTTTTTCAACTAAAGATAATAAATGAAATTCATTGTCGTCACATAGACACAAAATGGGCTCCAAAGTTTTGTTTATAAGAACAGACTTATGAGCATCATAAATTATACTAACAGGAATCGAACCTATATTTCATGCGGTTTACAAAAAAGACGCTCCACTTATTAAAATTACTAATTTGTATTTCATTGGGTCACAATTTGAATTAATGCAATTTAGCGTAGTAGATATGTACTTAATCATGTTTTATGTTTATTATTTTGTTAGACATCTTATTCTTTGAATCATAATGAAAATAAAAAATAAATACTTCATAAGCTATTCATTTACATAAAACTGCATGATTCAATAAGAATCTGGATTATTCATAACTATAATTTTGCTGGAATCTTCTTTTTCTCGTTAACCTATTGAGTGTCACATCACTTTCTTAAAAACAATATTTCGGTGCCGATGGTAAACTGATACTGTTAAAATGATTTTTAAACCATTCCTGTTATTTCGCAGTCCATCAAATTCAAAGAAAAGTAATAAATTATGTAATCTTTCCTCTAATATTTTTACTATATTTTTATAACTATGTATTAATTTGCTCCATACTATACTCGTAATAGTTAGTATTCTGTGATGTCAATCAACCACTGTAGCCGCTATAAGCCCGTATTTCCAAAACACCAAGCTCGCTTCCCTCAAACAACGGACAGCGATAATGAAAGAGAACAAAGGTCGTCCCATCGCGTCAGCTGATCGGCGGCCATTATCCCGGGCGATAGCTGTCCTGGCCAGGCAGTGTTGCCAGAATTTAATTTAGTACAATTTGCACCGGTTAGTTGTACTTAAATATTCAGGCTCAGAGAGTTAAAGCACACATATGTCCTTATTTAGCTAGCTGGATATTTCTTTTTACTAATTATTAGGTTTAATTTAATAAATTAACAATGGATTATTGGATTACGGATATTTGGTACTAGTTGTTACCTTACCGACTTTCAATTTTTCTTTTTTCCCTTGTGTCCATTATCTTAACGCTGGCAACACAGCGACCGACGTGTGTAATCCCGGATCACCGGCTGTCCGGCGGGTGATTGCTCTTTAATTGCGGCTATGCGTGCGGATCGCGCCATTTTCCCGTATTGTCCTGCATTTCCATCACTGGGTTATTAATAATGGGAAACAAAGCGCAGATTGTAATGAGGTGCTTAAAAAAGCAGGTAACACATAAATTTTAAAAATAACGTTTAGTTGCCAATTTAAAAAAACAGTCCATTTTATTAATTTTATTGTCACCCTGCAGGGCAAATGGTTCCATTATTTGAAATTGGGTTATCAATAACATTTTTATATGGCTGAATCACCACGCTTATCAAATGCAGTTTGGTGATAACGACTCTAAGCTGTGTTCGAAAAAAAGACCAGGGAATCGAAACACCACCAGTCCAACGAGGCGTTATATTTATTTATTACATCATTTTCTAACTGACATAATGTACAGAGTAGAAGCTGAGTTTTCAATGACACGTCACATATTTCGTTATCCCCAATAATCTCCGCAGCAGTGTACCAATATTTCCAGATGTTAAAATATATTTTAAGAAATATAAGATAATATTCCTGCGCACACCATACATCCAGGAATCTTATCTGACAATGACCAACTCATTTATTTTCGGAGACACAGGAGTCATAGCACCTGCACTTGAGTTTGTGGTCGGGCTTTTAGTGAGGCATCAATAGATTTTGATTATGCTACTTCAGATTTAGAAACAAACGAAAAGGAACCACAAGTCACCGTGTTAGAGTCTAAAGTTAAAGTAACAGCTACACTGGCTGACAATACTGATGATAATGAAAATGTATTTTATCCTTTGATTTTGAAACTAAAGGGCGTGTTCTTTCAGTCGAATTTTCTGTACCGTAAAAATGTATGAGTAGCATTAGTGTCTCGCTATACGATTAAATACCTTAGCTACTAGCAAACAAGGTTGGATTTTGCTTGATCGCGTTGAACTTTCATGGCGCCACGCTTTGTCATTCCGATACGATCTATATCCGGTGCAGTTTTAGGATGAAAATATTTTTACTTATCTTAAGTGGTTGTATCTGCTTATTAATTAGGTATAAAGGGAATATGGACCTGTCAAATTGAACACTTTGTCGGCGTGTATGCTCTCAACAAACGGACTAATAGAGGATGATTCTTGAAATGTTAAGATTAATGTTAACATTTTAAGTGTCAGATTCTACATCTTTACTAATGTTACATTGTAAGTCGGTGTGTCTATCATTTTTTTTCGCTTTAGTAGTTGAAATGGTTTAGACGCTATTGTTTTTATGAAATATTTGGTAAACAAGCCTTTATTGAAGTGTGCAAGTCAATAATTGACTCTTTATTTTTTAAGGATGTTGCACTTTACTATAACGTGTGTTCAATACCATTAAGTGAAGTAAGTGAGATGCCGCCTTACATCATGTAAGGTGGCATCTCACTTAGGTACTCACTGGTTTCAAAGCGACAATTTAATCCTTAATTTTGTTTTAGATGTGTTTCCCCAAGGCAATATTTTTTTGATGGTTTTAGAACGATAAGTACATCGTATTAATAATGCAGTTTCTTATCGAAATCAAATAGAAACGCAATAGCGAATTTAGAATCAATTTATAGAACATGAAATAACTTGTAGGAGAAGCCGCTGGATATAAAAAGTTATTTTAATAAACCTGCATATACTTTTATCTCGAATAATTAAAAAACAACAATTACTGATGTATTTTCAGATTTTGCTGCCCACAAACGTTCTTAACCCATTTTCAACAGACTTCATTATGCTGATCTATGGCATTGCATAAATAAAAATCTTGATGAATCTATTACGGATCCAAGGAAATAAGCCTCGATCGATTTACTAATAATTTCCCCAATGTCTGTTATTCTTGGCCTGCCATTGTAATGGTTATAGCGTCACCAATCTGCCGAAAGTTTACAGAAACGAAGACAAAAATACACAATGGTTCAGGACAAAATGCCAGTCTAAACAAATCAAGCGGAACGAGCGTCTCTATTAATAATTTTGATGGACGTCGCGTAAGCAAAGAACGACAAAGGTTCAGCAATCATTTAGTACGGAGCAATATCACGATAATTATTTATTCGTAAATACGGGTAAGTTCAAGGGATTCTGTAAGAGCCGATAAAGAAGAAAGATCTTATTTAGAACATCTAGCTTGCTGATCCATTTTGTAACATTTATGCGACTACTCATTTCTATATTGGACAGAAGGGCTCACGGGCAGAAACTGGACTCTTGATTGGGTTCCTCTTACACAGCTTATTTGTACATTTAAGTAATGAATTTCCCACAATAATCTATCAAAGCCTTTTGAACGAGTCACTCGTTGACCTCTACCTACCAGCAGAAGATTCTCTTCCTGGTTTGCCTCCCTTTAACATAAACAAACTTACGAAACTCTTGACATCTTCATATCTAAGCATATCTATTATTACATTCATTACAAAACACTTGACATCTCCCCATCTCTAAGTCCTATTATAACATTCGCCATGGACAGTGGTGGTCCCTCAACCACGGAACCCACGACAAAAACATCAGCAATTACTTGATATCACCAAATCAACGGGCGTCCGTTAAGACAATCATCAACTTCATCAAGTGGTCCGACTTCCTGCATTACTTGAGGAGATAATACATAGAAATTGTATATTAAAGTCACCTCATAAATATGTATATGTCTCGGTCTGTGGTTACAGAAAACACTTGCACAATCTCCAGTGCGGATGGCCCCTGACTTGGAATAGGGAAACTGTGGAGTGGGTTAGTCTTCCGGTTTTTAATTTGCAGTTTTTAAATTGACCTTGCTAGTAATAGAATTTACATTTCAACAATGTTCAATTAATTTTGATTGCTTTCAATAGATTGATAAGAAAGAAGACTTTTATAAAAATGACATTAAAGAATTTTACGCCTAAAGGCATTTGGAATATCCAAAAATTTAATAAAGTCGTATTTTTCTAGGACTACTTCAGGGTTAGATCTCAAATTAGTGGCTTGTTTATTTAAACGGTTTGAGTGTAACATTACTCGAAAGGTTCATTCCCTAAAGACAAGCTAAGATGAATTTTTATTAGTCTATTTGTAAAAAAAACAACTTTTTCTCGTATTGAATCGCGGTATATAAGATGTACATAATACCTTTCATATAATTCTATCCGTTTAAAAGTATTTTTATGACAAGAGCAACAGTCGCGTAAACCTACGAAAACATTACTTACTCTATCTGTTTAAAGAAAATACATAATATTAAAAATACTAGATAAAAAATCGAACGTGTAACCTACTCCACGCCATCCCTGTGCCACGACACATCCACCGAATGCCGTCGGCCTATGGCGTGCAATAGAAAAAGTGATACGCGCTCACCACACCGACACACTGGATATACTCGTGCGATGTTTTATCGTGGTCGACTCATATTTGCGACCACTCGCGACGGCCCTTTAATAACACAATACCGGTGAAGAGACACGCAATTCTACAGATAGTCAGCAGAAAGCTAGGTTAAGGGGAATAATTCTTAGTATAAACAACTATTGATATGTTTCTGATTGTGATAAGCGGTTCACCACACCGACACAATGAATATATTAAATGGTTTTGTCATGGTCAACTCATATTTGTGACCACACCTGCAACGGCCATTTAATAATTATTTTGTATAGTTTGTTAAATAAATAAACCAAAGTGATGTCAGTAAATGCGATTCACGAGTAATATCCATATAGCCGTAATATTGTGGTGAAATACTTCGCTTGAATTACATATTTGCCAATCGAATCGATAATGTGCAATCTAATAAACCTGTCTTACCAATATTGTTAAACCCTAAACCTGAGTGGTCAAAACTTCGTTTGTCCTAAGCGAGCTGACTTATTTGGCCAAAAATGTTATGTAGTAAATTACGGCGAATTTTGGGCACAAAGTGAGTCAATGTAGTGGCTTTTGGCTGGTTAAAACTTCCACAACCCTAATCTTGGATGATCTAAGTACATTAACCCCACAAAAATATATAAAAAAAGACGAGTAGCCACTAAAACTAAGCCTACTCAAGTATGAAAACTCGCATGATCGTACCTAACCCTACACAGCTCGCTGGCGTGACCGGTTGGGTAACTTCCTCGGTTCCTTCCGCGGCCGTACGTTACGGGTATCGCGCGATCGTCCTTCCTCATTGCGAGTATCGTAGCATGACCTTACAGTGCCAGCGAAAGATATTGGAGCCACTGGAAATTGTCTAAAGGGGTAATTTGAACTGATGTTAATTCTAGATGGAAATGGGCACGTGTGACCGTTGGGGTTATTTCAACTTCCTTCGTTCCTTCCGTGGCCGTATGTCAGAACTACAAAAGTCTTTTTAACTGAATCGAATGAGTCTTGTTTTTTCATATTTTGTATAATTTTAAAAATGGCTGAAGCAAACATAATTTTGACACTAGTGACTTCTAAGAAGCCATTTCTTTCTGGACTAAAGCGGAAAATATTAGGTTGTCACGTAATCATACTCTTCATTACCAGGATAATTAACAATCTAAAAACAGCATTGACCAATAGAGAGGCCACAAAGTCTGTGTTGAAAAGCGGCAAATAACGCAAAAAAAATTAGCGTCCAAAACATTGCTGTACATTCCGTACTTTCAGGAAGTCTTGCAAGAAGCCCTGCATTTTTGTACACACTGTACTTAGAATATGCGCGATTCAGCCTCAATTAAAATATTAAGGCTAATTTTGCGAATTTGTGGTGAACTGAGGAAGCTAATTATAACGATTTGAATAATAGAATTGAATAATATAAAATAGTGCTTAAAGTTTTTTGTTTTTAAAGGCCGTATGTTAACTGTTTTAAAGAATGTAATGTTAAATACTAGAACAACAAAAACTGATATTAATTTGAAGGCTTAAGTATTATTAAAATGTATTCGACATTCCGTATAAAGTAGGTATTACCGTATCGTAGTAGAATCGGTTTGCTCAGAATAAATAGAATAAATAAATAAAAATAAATGCCTTGGACTGACACACCAATTGCCTAGCCCCAAACTAAGCTCGAAGCTTGTACTATGGAAGCTAGGGAACGGATAGACATACTTAAATACTTTTATAAACATCCATGACTCGAGTACAAATGCCGATGTTCATCACACAAACATTTGCCCCTAGCGGGATTCGAACCCGCGACCCTTGGTTTTGTAGCCAGGATCTCTAGCCCCTCGACCAATGGGCCTGTCATCCCTGTCTGTAGTAGAATTTGTTTGCTCAGAATACGGTTAATAACAAACACTAATCAAATGAATAAATAGTTCAATTCTGGTTTGATTATAAGGTTTATTTTTTCCAAAACAAACGAAAATTAAACATGCCATAAAACCATAGTACCTACTATTATGATCATGAAGTATTTAATGATAATGTCAAACATATAGTCAGTATTCATACTATTACATATATATGTTACGGGCATAGTGATTAATCGGGAATTATTAATACGGGCCGGCCTTTATTAATAATTCCCAAGAGCGTCGGGCAAAGTGATTAATTTATCACTTGGCCCGGCCCGTATTAATAATTCCCGACGCCTCTTGGTCATTGTAATAAATCAGTGATTGAGATGGCTTGTATTTATCACTTGGACCGGGCATTATGATAAGAAATGTTTAAGGGTCACAAAAAAAAATAACCCTAACCTATTTTAGACCACCTAAGAAGCGGAAGACTAATTTGATGGATATAGGTTAGGGTTATTTTTTTTATGACCTTTTAAAATTCCCCTAGTCACGAACATAACACACGTTAACGACTTTTCATCTTAAGTATTATTTTTATCTAAATAAAAGTAGGACGTGAATTATATCAATTACTGCTTTTTTAAGTGTTTATTTTTAAATTGCTATGTTCAATTGATGTTTCTTTTAACTTTTCAAGAAAATATGGTAAGTTTAATTAGATTTCGTTAGCAAAAACACTTCAAATAACCTTTTTTATCACTTTGCCCAATATGGGTTGGGAATTTATCATAATGGCCGGGAAAAGTGATTAATTTCGCTATTTTTATCACATTGCCCAATTGAGTAGGGAATTATTAATACGGCCCGGGAATTATTAATACGGCCCGGGTTTATCACATGGCCCGTAACATATATACATAGATTCGATAGAAAGATATTAATGTTTGCTGGTTAATGAAACTGGTAGGTCATGCATGGTCTCTACTAAAGATTTTTTAAAGGCAGATTTCTCCAAAGTTTCTTTTAGGAAGGTTTGCCTTACTTTGGTATTATTTCTCTCATAACTATGAATTCAATATTATTTCCAAACATAGTATTAAACATAACTATTCTTATCATCGAAAATCTATCAATAAACTGATTTAACGAACAAACGCAAAAACTTTACAAAAATAATTATCAAAAGAAAAATTATTATATTACCTTTTTTTAATAGGATGACGGGTATAACCAAACAACCAGTTTTCCTAGAATAATTGTGACTATCATGTTTTAATAAGCCGGACATAAAACTGCCAAGCGAATTGACTTGTTTTGATGATGATTTATTAACCATGATGTCTGCTTATACAAAAAGATGCATTTATTGCACAGATTTGACATAAGGGTGTTAAGTCAAACAATAGGATTATTGTATTAAATATTAATAACTTTATCCAATTAATGTTGAAAATTTGGCAAGGAAATGATTTCATATTGAGTCTTTCATTATTTTGTATACATACAATCAAGAACTGTATAGCATTAAAACGAATTGCAATTTCATAGGTATTAATAATAATATCAATAATTGTTATAAAGGCTATGGAAGCACACAGATGTTGTCCCAAGGAAAGTAGCATAAGCACCTATACAAACATAGAACAAGTTTTACAAACAAAAAACATCTTTAACTTATGATATCAAAATAAACAATCGACCCGGTTACCTACTTAAAAATATGAAGATTTTCTCCCAATGTTAAATGTTAATTGGCACATAATATTTAAATAGTAACTTTATGCTTCATATTTTTTCAAACGTAAGAGGTAGTTTCATAATTTTTATACATACATATTTTGGTTTATAAGGAACCTTGAATTTTGAGAGCTCATTTAAAAAAATAATTTCAAAGAATATTATTTTTTTATTGCGAATGCTAATAACACGAATTTTGTGTGTAACCTGATCTGATACTAACCCTTCACTCTCTTCATACAGAAACAATAAAAATAATCATAATTTATTATCAATATCACAAGGTTTTCCGATCAAACTAAAGCACAATATCATTACCAAAGCATTCTACCTCACATGACGAGTAAAAATATGCTTTGATAGCACAGGTAATTACTTCACGGGTTTGTTACGGGCCAGACAATGGGTTCCACTTTGAACACCCAATTGAACACAACCTGAGTGCCTGGCCTATTCTACTTGAGCAATGAGCACCCATTGATATTTTTGGCAAAACAAAAATATGAATAAGTATAATAAACTAGCGAACGCCCTCGACTCCGTCCGTGTGGATTTCGGTTTCTGCACGTGCACACACAGATTTTTATTATAGCTTAAGCTTTCCTCGACCAATGGACTATCCAAGACAAAATTATTTTTTCAATTTGGACCTGTAATTTCTGAGATTTGCGCGTTCAAACACACAAACAAACAAACTCTTCAGCTTTATTATATTACTCGAAGAACAGACGATAACAGTGCTTGGATATCAATTTGGGGGTATATCAGTAAGATATGACTGGTAAGTGACGCAAAAGATCTTAGTCATTCCGAACCTAATCACGGCTGCTGAAAAGTTGGCCAAACGACGGGTTTTTCTTGTAAAATGTAGTTGTAAATAAACCGCGATTTTCATTCGTTTGAAAAAAGTTTAATGTCATGAATTTAGTTACTCAAAGTTGAGAGTTGCGGATGGCCAAAAATTAGGTGCGCAAAGTGCAGACAATGTACGGGGACGGTGTACAGATTTACGGCTCGGCTGTAATGGCTAGTCTACATTATACAAAGGACTATTACGAAGAGCTAGTAACTCGTAAGCACAATGAATTTTTAGATCCCCTAAGAGGACCTTTGGGGTGAAATGTAAGGGGATTGGGTTATCTTAAATAGAGGTCTTAAATCTTGTTGAACATTAAATTAACTGGGTTGTTTGATGAGTGTCTGTTAAATTAATAAAGCTACTAAACTAATATTATAAATGTGAATGTTTGTTTGTTTGGATGTTTGTCCGTCAATTACGCTGTAACTACTGAAAGAAATGATGAAATTCGGTATACAGGCAGGGTATGGGCCGACTTAGGAGATAGGTTAGGAGATAGGAAGGCTTTTTAACCCGATTAATGCTTTTATGGGATAAAGTAGGAATGTTGATAACGCGGGCAAAGCCGCGGGTAACAACTAGTGAATAATATGTTCAAATCTTTACACTCGTACATATTGTTCTTAAAGATAACGAACTATATAAGAGCAACGAAAGTGTGAAACATTCTAAACCACAAAGTGTTTATAATAAATCATATTATTAGAACGTTTCAAAATTCGATAAAAAATATTCGCATATCGGTTCTCCAAAGTGTGATAAACATCAGCCTAATAAAACGATCATTCGTCATTTTTTTACAAATCTGTTCATAAAAGATAATATATCACATTTCAATTTAACAGTATGTAATGATATATAATAAACATGTAAATGTTTATGTGATCACTTAGATGAAGTAAGTATTAATTTTTGCAAAGGCACTATTTTTAATAAGCTATCTACAATTTATATCTGTCAGTTGATCAAAGGAGGCGAATTTAAATATGATTTTATAATTTTGGCAATTACTCAGAAATACTCGGCCTACGTTTAACAGATTAGGAATGTCTTCGTGTAAAACAGTATTACTTTGGTAAATAGCTGAATCCGATTAATTTGCTTGTTTTCTGAATAATGCCTCTGTACTGCAGTAACCAGATTGACACACTAAGCTATGACCACCACATCTGGTCTTAGGTTCAGGCAAAATATCTATAGAAATAATAATTACTAAACTACTTTTAAACGGATATAATCGCGGTATAATTCTAAAGCAACATATTTACAGGAAAACCCGACGTTTCGGCACCTTTTCAAGAGCCGTGATCACGAAAAAACTCAGGTGATATGCGTCACTTGTCGTATTTAACCGAACCAAAAAGCTATCTGAACAACTAAATAACTACATATTAATTATTTTAATAACCAATAAGTAATGTATAAGAATCAACCAGGATTTATTGGAGTCCATTTCTGAGCAATAGGCTATCATTTTCAGCCAAATTTTCAGTTCATTCGTAAATTGCATATATAAGTACTACATAAAATGTGTTCTACTCCCTACAACAAAATCGGTTTACAGGCACATTTTACAACGTGTAGCAGTATAGTTAGCAACTGTCATCAATTTTACGATGTAATCCTTAACTACTTGCGACTTGGGCGGCTCCTCTTTGGTTGATAGTTAAATAAACAGTTTACCTATACTGTATAGGTATATAATATACATATATAGGAGTACTTAATTTGATGAAGGATAATAATATGTATGTGATGTTTAGGGGTATGATGTGATGTTAGAGGGGGTTGATTTTAATCGAAGTCTATCTTAGATAGACAAAAATCAACATAATTATTAAGCAATCTCTCGACTTTTGTGTTTCTGAAATTATTTTCGTTATGTGAGTTCTAGTTTCAAAAATTATTTTTTGAAATGGTTTTCATTGTTTTTACGTTTTTCCTTTGTTTTTTTATTGTAGCAGTCTAATGAGTGTTATACACAGCCTTGATTTTAATTAACATTTAGCATTTCTCATTAAGTATAATAACAATGTTATTTAGATACGGGAAAAACAACTTAGGTACACAAATGTCTACTTAATATTCATATTGATTGAATTGACATACAACCATGTTTTATACTTACATAATAAATCAATAAATGCAATGAAATATACTCACCGACTCGTAAAGATTTTAAGTGAAGCACATACAAAGATCGAAGTGATTTTCATTTATACAAATTAGGCGTATTACAAAACTCATACCCCAAAAAAAGCGCTAGACCTTTTCTAAATGGAAACGTACGAAATCGATCAAACTCGTCTGATTAACTTTTTCCAATCGATTAAAGTTTCCGTCATTGATCATTTGTCATTGCGTCAGCTGCGGTCACACGGGAGTCGAATCTTGACCTCTGCCCCTCACTTGTATGGGATGATGGAACGGTCAGCGCCTCGGGTTGACTTTGGAGACTGGATTACTTTTGATGACACGTAATAGAGATGACGCCATTTAAAATTGTTATTTTTTTTAAAGATGGCGTTCAAGCCTACGACTTAAGGCGAAGTTTCACTATGCCGTGTACACTGTACGCTAGACCTTAGTGTAGAAAACACATTAGGCTGAAATCACGCTTACGAAGTTCGGCGGCAATGCATTTTCTGTACAAAACTAGCTGCCGCCCGCGACTCCTTCCGCGTGGATTTCGGTTTCCGCACACATAGTGTTGCTTAAAGCCTTCCCCTACAAAAGGACTATCCAACACAAAAATATTTTTTCAACTCAAATCAGTAGTTTTCGCGTTCAAACAAACAAACAAACTCTTCAACTTTATAATTAGTAAATTAGTATAGAACTAAAAGCCATCAGTGAGCACAAATAATAAAAAAACTGCCAATTATGCTTCTATTTCTATTTGAACTTAAGTACACGTAGGTACATCGATATACACTCCTCATACAACATAGTCAATAATTTCAATAAAACAAACCCGAAGCACAACTAATAATTAACGCCCAAGCAACAAAGGTCGCTCACACCGACGCCCTATTAAAAAGTATTCCGTCGCGTAAACCTTAGAATTATAAAGAAAAAGTTAACATCCTCAGTCACAGTCGAACCACCAACATTAGCATTAAAACGGTCGCACAATTACATTGTGATTAGTGTGTCGCCGACAACTGAATTCATTAGTTCAGCTCACCTGATTTTATTTAATTAAAATGCAAGCGGCCGGCCTGCGGTCGAGTTTAACTCCGGTTAGTAAACTGAGGGTTAATTTTGCTGTTGGTTTGTGTTGCGGTGTAAAGAAAGAATTGGATAATTATGTATTTTATTAAAATACTAGCGGCCCGTCACGCGGTTTCACCCGCGTCCCGGGGGAACTACTTCCCGTACCGGGATAAAATATAGCCTATGTTACTCTGGGTGAATGTAGCTTTCCAACAGTGAAAGAATTTTTCAAATCTGCCAAGTAGTTTCGGAGCCTATTCAATTCATACAAACAAACAAAAAATCAAACCTTTCCCTCTTTATAATATTAGTATAGATTATATTTTCCTTTTGGGTTGTTACTTCGTGAAAACTGTTGACGGAGATAAACTATAGACTCGATTTATTTTAATACATTAATTAAATCTTAAATCACGTATAATTTGTTAAATCAATACTAACATTTATAAGTTTGTTTCTGAACGTATAAGACTTGAATACAATTTCGTATTTTCAATGCCATCTCGAATTTCCACACATACGTAGTTACCTATTAATCAATTATTTTGATATGAAATAAAACTACTTTTAAACCAATATAATCGCGGTAATATTTTAAGCTACATGTTTACAGGAGCACGTCAACAAGCACTACTACAACATTTAGCCTTACATTTCTTAATAAATATTGACTTAACTGACCAAAGATTAACTTAACCTAACCGGGCATCGATCCCACCGACCCAACGATAAGGAGTAAAAACCAACTCCTCGGTCTGGTCACCGGAGCGTCTCTGGCAACGACTGTCCCCGCTTATGGTAATTATTACGCCGACTCTACCGCCTCGGTGGGCGACACTCCGGAATAGCTGTAATTTTATTACATTTATTAATAATAATGTTATTTAAGTGGATGTGTCACACTTTTTTTTTGAAGAGGGCAATGGGATACAACTTTGTCTGTCTGTGGAACCTTAATAACCTTTTTTTACGTTTGGAAAATGCGTTAACGTGTTATGCAGGATTTCTGATCTTACAAGGATATGTGGCTAAGGAGCCGAGGAAGCTGGCAGATTGGCTTAAGACTTAAAAGGCCATAAGCCTTTTGACTAGCCAAGAAGTTGACTATTAGACCAAGAGCTTGCGGGTTCGATCCCCGCAAAGGACAAACATTTGTGTGCATGAACATGTATCTATTTAAGTATGTATACTTATTTGTAATACATATTTTGAGTCTGATGTCTGTAACACAAGTGCTTAAGCTACTTAACCCGGAGTCAGATATATAGGTACTATGCCGACTCTGTCTCGCCTTTGGATGTAGTCCATTTTGAGCACCCAAATGTAAACTTCCATTTATATAATCAACTGATATAAACTATATAGTTATAAATTGGCCCCTTTTTTAAGCTGTTAAAACATACCTATGCATATCTATTTTAATAAAATCATTATATTACAATCAAATGGACTCCAAACTTTAAAGCTCTTACCAAAACAAATCAGCGTTAAACAAATGACGTGGACATCTATCTCAATCTGGTCGAATTACAACAAATTTAACCCCCATTTATCTGCATAATGTCCGGAGTGGCCTGTATAAATTTGTTTCACAACCCCGTTAGGACAGATCGGCGACTTTTTAGATTGATATCGTTTTGGCCTATTGTCGTGTGATTAGGTCTGGGACACATTGAGGTGGAACATTTATAATACCCCTTTTCAACCGTTTTTCGACTATGGCGGCCGGTTTACGATCAGTCGGGTACACATGATATATTATAGTGCACAAGTGAGTGCGCAAACACAGGTGCATTTTTCCCTCACTCTCATAGTTTGGTGAGACAGCAATCTGACCGTAGAGAGAGATCAGGCGCAGGACGAATGGCTCAACGTGCCTTCCGAAGCACGGAGGAGCTCGACATTATTTTTTTCGGTCACCTATCCGATGACTGGCCCCTGCGAGGATTGCTTAACTTAGTAATCGCAGGCCGAGCGCGCTAGCTACTGCGCCATCGAGCTCCTTATATTTTATTTATAGACAGTGCGTGCAAACTTTTTCTTGTCTAAATTAGATTCATTAAAAGTAGATCGTCAATATTTTTATTTTTACGCATCAGCGACCTCTGTGTTGCTGTTCACGTCCATGGGCGGCGGTGTTCACATATCATCAAGTGCGACTCTTACTTGTACGCTCGCCTCCCGTTTACATAAAACTGGTGCAACATTCACTTAGCTCGGTGCGTCCCAAACCTATCCCCAACGTATCCCGTCAACCGTCAATGGGATTGAACATCAATCAACGTAGAAACAAAATTACGTGCATTGTTCAACCAGCTCCTCACAAATGAGCCCCTTTGACGCGGATGATATTTTGACAGTTGGCATTTTTGGTTCACGAGTCATATGCACGCTTTGTCGGAGTTTTATCCTGCTTTTTTAAGCGGCTTTTTTCATAAAACTTGATGGTATAATGGTCTTACGGTCGTGGTTTTGCGAAACCTAAACAATGCGAAAACAAAACTTTCCTTAAGGACTTTTTTGGTTTTTCTTCCATCATACTAATATTTGTGAATGTGAAAGTTGGCTTGTTTAGATGTTTGTCCGCCAATCACGCTGAAACTACTGAACGGATTTTGATGAAATTCGGTATACAGGGAGGGTATAAGCTGATTAAGGTGATAGGATACTTTTTATTCTAATTAAATGCCCCCATGGGATAAAAAGGCAATCTTCAACGCAGGGAAACCCCGCGGATAAAAACTAGTTCTTAATAAACCTAATCCTGCACCTACTTCCACACAATTACTTAACATTATCGGGTGAAAGTGTCCGTCGTATATCTATAATAACGCGGCTAATTCGCTAATCGACCCGTATAGGGGGTGCAGTAAGCAATATTGACAGGCTCATTAGAACAAGGCCTTACGAGGGACCGAAGTGCTATAGCATTGTGGTTACGTGGAGGAAAATAAGCGGGGTTTTTCGGGAATGCGAATATGGTTGTGGTAATATGGTCTGCTGAGAAGGTAAGGGTACAAGAATAAAAAAAAATAACATGTATTTTAATGCAAATCTCGAAAAAACTATTTTTAATTTAAAAAAGACGAAACGAAATCTACATGTCTATCTACATAGAGAAGCATCAAGATTATGAATTGCAAACAAATTACAATTAATTTGTATTTTAATATTCATTACTAAGAATTACCAGCATACCTCTTGATTGAGCAGACTCAAAGATGTTTGTTTACTTGGTATACCAATAGGTATATATATAGGTACATAATAATGTACTATGATTGCTTTATATCCGACAGCTGGTCCTTGTCATTTTTATGCGAGATTGAGTGTACAAATACATACAGGTAAAGTAGCACCATTTGTTTCAAATATATGTGGCATCCAACTGGCAGGTAGAGGTTATTATTAAATAGCTGAACGTGCACTCACTATTTAATATTACGCACACACACACTTCAAAAGCAGCAATCAAGATAAAAATTAACATTCTTAGATAAGAAAACGCATCTAGTGACCCGAAAGTTTCATATTAATAACTGGAGGCACAATTTTTCCGTGTCTATAAATCTTTTCATTGGTGTATTTACTGAGAGGGGGTTTCGGTGGGAAGGGGGGAACGTTCTCGTGTGATAAACGTGGTCCAAGCGTTATTTATGACATGTTTGATCAGATTGGACCACTGTCCACTTCGGTCGGAATTGACGCAGTAAATCATAGAGGGAAAATGGAGATATCGCTGCACGTTTTTGTGCTAATAACTCGTCTTTGGAAAGTTCAGTTCGAGTGACTTACTTATAATGTTGACATACTATTTATGATGCATTTGATAGATAATTCGCCCTAAAAGACTAAAGTTAGATGATTTAAACAATTTTATTAAAATGTATTGTACTAGACCCAATTTTGAGGTTGAGGAGATTTTCTTGACTTAGATTTTCTGCAGTTTGGACTCTTACAGTGAAATATCGTTATTAAAATATAAAAACCATAACGATATTGCTTTCTATTGCCACCTCTAAAAAAGGGTATTCCACTTGAGTACCTATTTTTTTTTGCCTCGTAGATGCTCAAAGTAGTACTACTAGTTAGGTCAGGTTCTAAATTTGCAATCACTTTTCAACGTAGGTATGTTTCCTTAAATGCTCATTTTGTAAAACTTTGAAATAATGTTACTTAGTTATAGCTTTTTAAGTACCGGAGAAAGTTTTTTAAATTTTTGGGACAGGGAGGCAAATAAACATCTGGGTCACTTGATGGTAAATGATCACAACAAACCTTTTTCACCAGAAGAAATATAAAAATAACACTTATGAAATATTACTTCACTGTGATCGTCTGTAAGGAATAAGTTTACATCATTATCATAATCTGTTTTAGATCTTCTTTAAAAATTAGCAAAAATCTCGTGTATAACTCCGCAATACTTTCACCGAACAAAAACCTCATAATTGCACCTGTGTTAATCCTAACCTCTCCTCGCGAATAACAGTAACTCGTAAACTACCCGCATTAGCCATAACGAATAAAGGCACTAAGAGCGTTCCCTGAGGGCAGTTTCGGCTGTCAATGCGAAAATTTAAGCCCGCCACACCCATACACTCTGGAGAGGTCGGCCTCTCTGCCCTTTGTCTCTGAATTGCTTTATATTGCGGTGTATACCTTTTTTTTGGACGTTACGATCGAGTAGGTGATGGGTTAAGTTTATATGTGTTTGTGTGTGGGACAGTCGAGTGTGATACACAATAAATGTCGCGAATTGTTAACATAAAACTTCGGTACCTATTACATTTCGAATCAAATAAATTTAATAAGAAAATATTAAATAATTTGTAGAAATTTTAGCCCGCCACACCTATGCACTCTGGAGAGGTCGGCCTCTCTGCCCTTTGTCTCTGAATTGCTTTATATTGCGGTGTATACCTTTTTTCTGTACCTTACAATCGAGTAAGTGATGGGCTTGGTTTGGTTTAAATATGTGTGTATAAAGGGACAGATGAGAAAGTAATTATGTATGATGGGGAATATGAGAATCAAATAGTATGTAGTTTGCCTGATTGAGGTGTCGCAAGTTGCTATAAAATAAATCTGCTTAAACGAATTCAATTAGAAAATTAACATAATATAATGTTTAAAATTTAAGCCCGCCACACCCATGCACTCCGGAGAGGTCGGCCTCTCTGCCTTTTGTCTCTGAATTGCTTTATATTGCGGTGTGCCCTTTTTTCAGGACGTTCCGATCGAGTGAGTGATGGGTTTAGTTAGGTTCAGATATATGTGTAGAAAGGGAAGATGAGAAATTAGTGCAACTATGTGATAATGCCTATTTTATATCCAATATAGTAAATTAGAAAACTTCCCTCTATTATCGACGACTATAACCTTTTAATAATAGCCAATGACCTCCCAAGCAGCGGTGACGCGAAGATAGTAATCCATTAGATACTAATGATTAGAACATTCGGTCTCCCCGCCACTGTAAAGAACCCGACAACAACAGAGCTTACTAACAAACCTTTGTGTACAAAACATTCATCAGTACTAATCTTGTTGTCCATAGGAATGTGTTACCAACATCAGGCACCCATTTATCTTGCCGTAACGACAATGTCCTGATGTATTTTATCACATTTAGCTTCAGTAGAAATATTTACGGTTAACGTCCAGTCTTCTTCGACCTTCGTTTGTGTCTTGTCTTTTCTTACAATTGGGTTGGAAGGGAGTGTTTTTTGGAGGTGTAAGGTGTCAAGATTCTCTGGTTGGTTGGATGCCGTGACCGTAGTGTTAACTTCCATATTTGTCATCTGTCAATTTGCCTTCTATTTTGGTTGGGGGATATGAAAGCTTTCGTTTAACTAGCCGGGTTGTCGTGGGTGTTTTGTCATCATTATTTCTGGCTCTTTATAATGTCTATTGACAGGGGTGAGGCGCAAGCTTAATATTTTCGGATAAGCCATTTGTAATCTTTTTATTCTTGACTAAAAATATCTTATTGAGTTTTTTGTGCTTTACGATAATGGTGATGAAAACCAGGTGTCTTTGTTGTTGTAGGTATATTATCATTTGTTGTGAACCGTTTTCGTTTTTAGTATAAGTTATTACAACAATGTAGGGATAATGAAAGTAATTCTTTTTGTTCATTTATACTTGTTTAAATGAACAAACAGAATTATTGAAAGGTTTAATCATATTCAATAAGGTCAATAATTCATGTTTTTATCGGCTTTTGGACATTTATTTGTAATTGAGTAAGAATCGGTTTTGCTATTGTTTTAATTAATTCAATCTAATCAACAAGGAACAAACAACTTGTTTGTCTCATTTCTCTCAAATTTCTAAATTGACCCAAAATATTGTCTATGGCGTAGCAAGCATTTCTCCATAAACAATTCCCGCCAAATTAAATTGTAAAGCGAGTAATCAAGCAAATTAAACCGAAATCAGAAGGCTAACCCCGGAGTTTACGCCCAATTAATAACTGTGTAATGGCACGCTGTAAGAAACTTAGGAACATTACCCTTTTTTGCTTCCTTTATTAGGGTTCCGCATGGGGAAAAAACAATTGAGGCAGTTATTTTAGTAACCAAATCTTATACTTACAAATAATTTATGCGTCAGTTAGTTTTGTTTTCTTATGATATTTTAACGCTATCGCCGCTCGTCTGGAGAGAAACACAGTAAAGTAACACGTCAAAACTGTTTTGCTGTATCTGCTGTTTATTAAGGTCCGCAGAAATCTCCGTTCTGGTGATCTGGTTGTATGGGAGGTGATATTTTATTACTTATTATACTAACTAATTTGCGTCATGTCTTAAACAATCCAATTCCTTTAGAGACTTGTTAAGCAGATAATTTAAAAACGAAACCCTCAAGTTGAATTTTACTCGGACTTACCTTTTTTTCGGTTTAATTAACCGACTCCCGTCAAGGTGTGTTCACTGTAAATATAGTGACCGCAAAATAACAGAGTTCTCGTGCCTCCGATTAAATGTGTTTTTTTATCCTGTGGTTTTTAGTTTAGGAGTAAGGGCAACCTTTTTGGATAAACGCGTGTAAAATTGGTGAAAGCAGTTTGTATTGACCCATTGTGTTTTTGTTTTGGTTGGTTTGGGACTATAGGGTGCTTTGTGATAATTATTATAAGTTACCGTTACCGATTTGAGGATTGTCGTGGTTCAAGCTGGCTGTTTAAAAGGTTAGGGTAAGGGTTAGGGTTTAAAGAAAAGGAATTATAACATTTTATTCGTCACTTTCATATTAGCTTGCTGACAGAATTTACAAAGCTTAATATTGCTGTTGAAGTTATATTAGTCCAGTAATTTTAGCAATTTTGATCCACGATCTGCGGAATAATTCCTAGTGAGCTGAATTTATGTATATACCTTTATTATGATATTCTAATGATGATGTGAAAAATCGACATTGATATCGTGCCGGCTAAAAAAGTTATAGGGGTCCAAACGTCACGAAAATCAATTTTTCGCAAATATCTCGCGATCTATTGCTCAGAGGTTAATAATGGCTTCATGAAAGTTGTTCGTCGTAAAATTGTCTACAAAAAAGGTCTCTTGAATTTTCTGTAGAATTAACCGTTGTTGAAATAGAGACTAGAATGCACTCACATATGGTATTGTATACCGTACGCCGCATACCAAGGCATAAACCCTATTGTTTGTTTTTTTTCCCTTTTTTGTTTGTGTGTTTTTTGTTAGTATGATGTTCTACATATAGGAATATAAAGGACTTGTAATACTAGTACAGTAAGGAAAATAGGAATATCAGCTATAAAAAACTAAGTGGCAATTTTTTTTGTCACTTTATAACTCAAGAACGGGCTCACCGATCCAAACTAAATTTTCAGGGTTTGTACAGACTATTTAGTATATGCTTTATGTGAAGTTTGAACAAAATCGGTCGTTCTTTTTATACGTAGCGAAGCACGTACCCGGCCGCTAGTAATGATATAGATATGCTATGTCCAGTGACGTTTGGACCCCTATAACTTTTTTAGCCGGCACGATATCAATGTCGATTTTTCACATCTTCATCACAATATCATAATAAAGGCGTATACAAAAATTCAGCTCACTAGGATTTTTTCCGCAGATCGTGGATCAAAATTGCTATAATTCACATTGCATATCTATATCATTACTAGCGGCCCGGTACGTGCTTCGCTACGTATAAAGTGAAGCGACCGATTTTGTTCAAACTTCACATAAAGCATATACTAAATAGTTTGTATAAACCCTGAAAATTTGGTTTGGATCGATGAGCCCGTTCTTGAGTTATAAAGTGACAAAAAAAATTGCCACTTAGTTTTTTATAGTTGATATTCCTATTTTCCTGACTGTACTAGTATTACAAGTCCTTTATATTTCTATATGTAGATCATCATACTAACAAAAAACACACAAACAAAAAAGGGAAAAAACAAACAATATGGTTTATGCCTTGGTATGCGGCGTACGGTATACAATACCATATGTGAGTGCATTCTAGTCTCTATTTCAAAAACGGTTAATTCTACAGAAAATTGCAAGAGACCTTTTTTGTAGACAATTTTACGACGAACAACTTTCATGAAACCATTATTAACCTCTGAGCAATAGATCGCGAGATATTTGCGAAAAACAGATTTTCGTGACGTTTGGACCCCTATAACTTTTTTAGCCGACACGATATCAATGTCGATTTTTCACATCATCATAACGATATCATAATAAAGGTGTATACAAAAATTCAGCTCACTAGGAATTATTCCGCAGATAAAATCTAAAATTCCTGGACTATATTGAATGTTTACGAATTTAATAGACTATATTTTAACAATAAAACAGTTCAATAAAAAAATTAAGTTAGCTTAAAAATAGAATTAAAACAAAAATTGGTTTTTATTTAAAATATTTCCAGCAGGAAGTTAGCAAATTACAAACCAACATTGCTTAACTTACGAATTATCACATTCTGTGTGATGTTAAACTTGTATTTTTCATCTTTCGATAACATAGAACTACCAACACGCCCTCTTATAATTGGTCCTTCGAAAAAAGTCACACCGGATTCCGATTAAAACCTCTTTAACAAGCAAACGTCTCGCACAGTTTCGGTGCCACAAAAGGGCTTCGAACCCATTACCTGTACTGGACCGCACCCCTAATCCCTATAATTAGAGTCATCCCACACCGGGTGATTGATAGTTGGCCGTAGGAACAATCCCGCACCATTAAATGGGATTCTAATCACTTTTTATGGGATAGTGGATGGCGCTGCTAACTGTTTTGATATTTTAAATACGTTAGGTACCTACGGTGGGTTAAGAAAGCAAATCTGTCTAGTTTTGGCAAAATTACATTATTATGCAATAATTATTGCGTTATGATTGAACTCGGTTATTATTAGATGCAGGATTTTTTGAACAATCATGTACTAATTTTGTTTTAATTTTTGGATGACATAATAAATATCCAATTTGAAAAATAGCGAAACAATTTTATAGTGTCACTTGTCATTTTATTTTAATTTTCTCTATCTTTTCCAATAAACAAAATAATGTTGATAGAAGGATCATAAATAATTTTGACGAGTAGGTATATTAAAAGTCAAGTTTGTGGTTAAACAAATTTTTGTCTTCATTTAAAATAGGGCACTAAGTAGATTCTGCTAATTTGAACCTAGCCTTTATACCACCATAGAATAACACAAAATTGCTTTCTTCACATAAGATATTTGATAAAAATCTTCTAAAAACTAATTAATTTTCTCCACAATTCACCCATAGTACCGCCTCAAATTCACTTTTCTAATCCCAGCGTCTTTTTTTCATCCACACTAATCGTCAGGCCATCCCCGCCTAGTCCACCCCTGGCCAGCCTATTGCAGCTATAGGCCGTCCCCTGTAATTTACCAGCTACCAAGACATTAGACAAATTGACTACGTTTAATAGAGAAACTTTTTAAAGGTAATCAATTTTTGTCCGCCATTTTGGTTTCGGCTAATTGAGCCAACTGGTGGAATGGCATTTTTTTTTAAAGAATTTAAAGGCATGCAATTTGCGCTGAGACTTTGAATATTATTATTTTTGTATTTCAACGAAAAGAAATTAAATGTATCGTTAAATTTGAAACACAAATATTCACGTTGTTATAGTGTCCGACCGAAACTAGTTTTACGGCCGAAACCGAAACCGAAAACGAATTTCGGCAACGGTGTCTGTTTCGGCCGAAACCGAAACCGAAACCGAAACTTCCTTGCAAGGCTCATATTTTGAGGAAAAAATAAAGAAAACGTTATTATAATCAGTCAGTTTAATCAGTCTCTATTGTTTTTCTTTAGATCACATAGATTTCACTTTTAATCACATATGTAGTTAGTAGTTACTAATATCACAATCACAATAGACAATAGGTATAAGTAGATACTTAACATTTAAGTACTAAACAAAAATGGATCACTTATCAATCTATACTTAATGTAAGGCTATCTTGCATATTGATAAGCAGGTATTAGGTCATTAACACGGTTTCTTCTATTCTAATTACTAAAGGTTAGCTATTACGAAATACTATCAATTCTTACAAAATTTAATTTATTAAAAAGAAAAATAAGGATTTATTTATAGTCTAAGTTTCTTTTAATTACTCACAATATTTAAAAAATCGACATAACCCGTGTCATAATCGGGTCTTTTACCTTAATAATTTCTCAAAACAAAATTGGTAATATGAAAGTTAGTATCTACTGTACTTGCCACTTATCCAAGTGTATACCTTATCACCAAGGTATACAATACTAAAATGAACTTTGAAACTCTGAATTCATAATACTATCACAATGAAATGCACTATAGTCATAACTAACTACCTAAGTAATGTTTGATGTTTGTTTACAATTTGCAATTGCAAACCAAAAAAAATTTTAGGTTAGATTTACCTTGATTATACTTTTATCAGTCATATTGAATATTTTTTTGATGTTTACTTCCCGCACTTATGATATAACGACATAAAACAAGATAAAACTTACCAAATTCAAAATAAATCACTCGAAAACTCGCCACCACAACAAAACAAAGCGAACAGCACAAACAAGCGAGCGAATCACGACATTGGCTCTGATCGGATTCATTCACTCATTCAACGCTCCGAGCACGACCGTTCCGATGACAGCGCGGAAACTCCCGAACGCACATTCGGTTTCGGCCGTAGTTTCGGCCAGTTTGCCGCCGAAACCGAAACTAAACCGAAACTCGTGTTTTTGCCGAAACTCAGCCGAAACCGAAACCGAAACCGAATATTCGGTCGGACACTACGTTGTTATGCAATTATGAAATAATACTCGTATTTTAAAGAATTAAGACAGTCAATCTTACAATATAAATGAATGTTAAAATGCATAATGAGTGAGCAAACACAAGTTTTATCCACCTGTTTCTTAACTCTGAAAGATCAATGTTCAACTGCGAATTGAAATGGCAGACCAGGTGCAAAAAGGCTTTACTAACTTTCCCAGAAGATTTGTAAACACGGTCCCATTTTCGGTACGATAGGGAAGTGTCTTTTTCTTGAAGGAGGCATCTTTGATTGCAGGTAAATGCTCTATTTCTAAAGGACAGAGAAGAAGAGAGACGCACATTTTTATTCCAAATCTATACCAATCTAAAGAAGCTGAAGAGTTAGTTTGGTTATTTTGTTTGAACGCGCTAATCTCAGGAACTACTTGTTGGAATTGAAAAAAATATGTTTGTGTTAGATAATCCTTGTGACGAGGTAGGCTTTAAGCTATAAGTATGACATTATGATTGTGTGCGGAAACCGACATCCACGCGGACGGAGTCGCAGGCGGTCGCTAGTATTTAATAAATGAATAAGATGATTAATTCAAATATCTGTTGGACGGCTAAATACATCACGTTATCGTAATTATATACCGGTTTGTTCGTTTGTCCGACTGTCCCAACTCTGTCTTCTCGGCATAACTGTCTAAACGGCCATATGTCTAAACGCTTAATCGTCTTCTAATAACACATCCGAAATTGTGACTAGAATTATAAAACCGCACCCATTATACCCGATTCCCCGCAGCCATATGAAATAGTAATAAAATATTTGGAATTTCAATCGAAAAAGTTTGAAGGGATAAATAAAAATGTTTTTTTTCGTATGGGCCTTTCGATTTTGTTTTTGTGTAAAATCTAAGTTGGTAATTACGGTCACAATGTAGTGGTTAGCGTTGTGGGACAATTAGAGTTTGACGGGTCGGTGATAAATGGTCCTGTGCCGGCCTAACAGAGATCTGTGGAGTCGACTACTCTTCTACTAGTAATATTCTGTGATTCTGTTGAATGTTTCTGTAGTGGCTTTCATTCGAATGCACTATATTATGATGTGATTCTATTAAAATGTGATTTTAAACAGTATTTCTACTGGGTTTTGTCTTAAGTTTCAAAAATGACCTACAAAATGTCAATACTGTGCCACACATATACTCTACAATCTACGTCCAAAATATTATTTTTTGAATTTAGAGTACGTATGACAATGAAAATGCATTTTATTATACCATTTTCTTAGCATCTTTAAGAAAATTAATAGACCTGCCTACTCCATGCCACCTCTGTCCGGCTGATAATTTACCAACAATGCGACCAAAGTTATTATTAAAACGATCGTTTTCCCTAACCGCGAATTATCAAATTTCTTCAACTGGCCCTAACATTATCACATAAGTCCAAATGTCTCGGGGTGCCTTACCAAGACCAGGCTATTTTGAACCCCATATATTCCCTCTGATGACGGTTCTTTGAACAATTACAACTACCCAACTCAGATGAGAGGGGTATAGTTAAGCTGGCCAAGCTAAACTTGGACGATTAAGTGAAAATTGCGAAAGATTACAGACTCATCCGTCGTAATCCACGGATCACTTATTGTAATTACAAGTCTCCTAACTTTTAAATGTAGGCAATAATTAAGTTGAGATTTAAAAGGATTTGATCCAATTTTTTTGCGGTTTTCGTGAACACCGTGTTATTATGAGCTATTTGACTTGTTTTTGTGTTCAAATGCTACTTTTACGAATGTAAATTTGTTTCTTTGAAAGACATTTTTGTTTATGTGTGTTGTGTAACATTACACATTCTTCGTTTATAATTCTAAAATAAAATATTATTTATCAAAAGTAGAATTAAACTGGGCTTGTTTTTCATAATGAATTCATACATTTTAACATATTGACATTTAATACTCGTGAAATTTTAATCGTAAATTAATATTACGGAAATGACACTGATACTGCAATTTGAAAAAATAATACGCTACCAGAAGTGTACAAAAAAATATAATTCAATAGGAAATCCTAACGTACTTGACATTTAGATTGCATGCAGAACAGAATAGTTTTTAATAGCACAGAATCATACTAAATATTAAAAATATAATGAAATAATGACTTGACTCATTGTGAATGTTTACTGCATATTATTATGTAGTATTAAAAGGAGCCAATAATTATGCTTCATTGTAATAACCAGGCTTGTCAAATTAGAATCATAATCTCAATGTATTTGGGGCCCACAATGAATTTAGTACACTTAAACGAAGGTAACGATGAATGATTTCCTAACAAGGCGGACACCGGTTTATCCCTGCTTAGGGTAAAGTTAAACCGCAGGAGTTTAGTGGGTAGTGGGACGAACGTCTCGAGTTCCGAGCCCCACACACGGCTGCAGGCCTAGGTTAGCCTGTACGCTATGGCGCGTAAAAGCGATCTCCTACGAAAAAAAAAAAAGGTAACGATGAATGAGATTAGTAGCCAATATGTATAATCTCGATAAAACAAAGTATGGACGGTTTCATTCGATTTCAAAGACTAGAGTATTCACAATATTTTTTCAATCCTTTCTTTCGCTCTAGCTTTAACCTCTGGCGACCTTAATCACCAGCAGAATTAAGCACAACAGTTACAAAGTGCAATTTCACTGTGGTCTTCTGTAACGTGGTAGGTACTGCCCCAGTACCTTCCCTACTAAGCTCAACCTTACTTGTACTTCATATTGTTTTATTTCTTTCATTCTTGTTAATTATTAAATAAATCCGGTACTTTATAAATGCCCCGTTGCGTGTCATGCGTGTGCCTGTCAAAGTCGTTCACACGTGGATACAGCGACCGTTTTTTGATAATTGGCAACGGTGATCATTATACCGTACGCTCCATTTGATCCGGTGTTAATGCCACGATGTTTCCACTGGCTCGGCGATACAAGTGTCCCTGTTATTATTGAACTCGTTAATATTTATGACTGTTGCCATCTGGGAGGAATCGCACGGTACAATGGTTTTTGGAGTTACGTAAATTGCTATGGGAATTCAAAGTCTTAATTTGATTGATAATCAACTCCAGACAATGTTTCCTCACGGTGTTTATGATCACCGCCGAGCTAATAGCACAAATCAACACATAGTTTTTTGAAGACGAAATGATTTTTCCAAATATAACTATCCTATGCTTAATTTAGATCAATCAAGACGGAATTTCTTGTCCTTATTTTATTGTATTTCAATAACTCATATTATGCGATCAGAACGATAGTAAGTTGACACAATCATAAACTATACTAGCCCTTAAGAAGCACGAAATCCCCTACAGTACTATACATCCCATAGGTAGGTGTCAACGGTATTTTGCCCGAAATACATTTAATTTATCCATTATCCCAAGCATTGCTTAACTTGGGATAATCAAGACTTTCGTGTTATTTCGTGGAATTTCGTGTCCGTACATTTTTTCAATTACCCAAATTATTTACGACCAGGAGGATAGTAAGTTGACACAATCATAAATTATACTATTTACGACAACTATAGAAGGATGGCACTTTCATAAACTATACACAAGCCCTTAAGTAAAGAAATCCCCTACTACATCCCACAGTGTCAGCGATTTTTACCAGCAAGACATCCCAAGCATTGCTTAACTTGGGTCAATCAAGGCGGAATTTCGTGTTCGTAATTTTTTCAATTACTCAAATTATTTTATTCCAATAGTAAGTTGACACCGTCATAAACTATACACAAGCCCTTAAGTTAAGAAATCCCCTACAACATCCCACAGGAAGGTGTCAGCGGTTTTTACCCGCAAGACATTTAATTACCGGCCGTTTATGAATTATTCATTTGCGCGCGCGCCGGAACGGTCACACAACGCTGCGACTAGCGGTCGTCAGAATCGTTGCCCGAGCTAAGATTTGATATTTATGTTCAGAGGTTTTCAGGGGCCCGTGGGAGGCATGGACAAACTGATTTTGTACGAACCTAGATAGCTAGTAGTGTTTTCCAAATGCCAATTATGAAGTTGTCTTGGTTTGGACTCAGCTGTACTTTTTTTCATAAAATCACAAATGATCCAAAATGGATCTTGGTGTATTTTAAAAATAAATTAAATTGAATTAAGATTATGTTAACTGTTACAAATGTTAAGTACAGCTGTTAAACTCAATCACAATTTTTACATAACAGAACCAACTTTATCTTAAAATGCGTAGTTTAAATTCTGGTAACACAGCTTTCTTATAATTATACAATGCAAAGATCTGAAATATTAAACTGAACCAAAAATTGGTCAGTAACTTGTCATACGTAAATCAAAATTAATAAAAGTAGCACCAATTGTATAACTTTGTATCTACAATACAAAAACCTGGGCATAGAACAAGTACAAATTTTAATGTATATGAAATGCGGTGTACGGTAAATCTATTACAAACCTACGGAACACTAGATCTTACATATTAATTGGATCATTTAGTTGTTATTCTACACCGAGTTATGTTAAGGTAGGATCGGAAAAAAGGAAAAAGTACTTTTTTCTAACATGGAGCGAACAACCTGCGAATTAATATAATTGCAGAAAAACCGTCCTAAGAAAAAATACGTAACAATGACAAAAAAATAACGTGACCGTATTTTAAATATTATGTATGCAAGTGTTATATATTTCCATCTTTAATTAAGATAAGTATATAAATTATTCATGTGTCTACTTAAATATCTTATTCTATTAATCTTTATGACGAAAGAAGCAATAAAGCTGAAGGAGTAACTTGTAACAATTCTGACTAATGTGTTTTTGACGTTGCTCGCGATATAATTAGCTTTGCAGTTTTAGGTTATTTATTACTCAAAATTGTTTTTAATAGTATACAATAACATGCCTGTTTTTTGACTGGATGCAGAATGGCATTGAATATACATATTATGCAAAAATACATGTTATATGACATCTCAGTCCACGCATGTTTATAATGTATGTAGTTACATTTCATTTTAGAAGAATGGTTGACTTGATCCATTTCACTAGATGCTATTTTTGTTATATTCTTGTAACAAGAGGTAGCCGGTCCGGTCTTCACAAAATTCATATTATGAGCATCAACTAATATCTCACAACATCACATACATTGATCTGACGCCGTGTTAGGTAGCTTAAGCACTTGTGTTACAGATATCAGAATCAACAGTAGTATACAAATATACTTAAATATAACCATACATATAACACCCAGAGCACGACAACCATGTTCGTTCATGCACACAAATGTTTGTCCTATGCGGATTGAACCCGCGACCCAAGAGGTCGCGGTTCTAATAGTCAACTTCTTGACCACTATACACTACACAGACCAATACCGTTTGTATGGGTTCTGGGTTTCACTGTGTCAACTTCTTCCTACCTCGTAGGTGTCTAAATTCCCAGACATTTTCCTCTTTGTGTCTGTATATCTCAGAAATAGCGATGAGTCATATAGAGGCTAAGCTCGACCATTTCTCTGCGCAAGCGCAATGTCCCCGGGCGGTCATCATGGCTCACAGTCGTCAGCGGTTGATTTAGTCCCGGACTTCATTCTCCCATGCTGAGTTTTATCCTGGGTGCGCTGCGATGATGGTCCTGATCTGACTGACCTGGCTATTATGAACATCCGTCATTTGACCTCTATTATTCCGAACTTCATAGCATAGTTTCTGACGCTTCTTTGGAGTAAGATTAGTTCTCGTAATCCTCTTCATTGAAAGCCTGTATTTGACAGATTTCTGTAGGGTTGTTGTAATCAGAGCTCGTTTGGTTCTCAAATAGTAAAAATATGGTATCATTCCTTGAGTTCATCTGAGTTTTGTCACTTTACGAAATCGTCTGATTTAGGTAGCTGTATTGATCTGGGTCTATTTCATCGCGTCGATGTGATATCACCTTATATGTGTCCAAATTCCCAGCCAAATTGTATTTTCCTCTTTGTCTTCGCATATCTCAGAAATAGCGGTGAGTCATGGAGGCTAAGCTCGACCATTTCTCTGCGCAAGCGCAGTGTCCCCGGGCGGTCATCAGCGGGTGATTTAGTCCCAGACTAAGTCACATTCGGAGCGAAAAATATTTGACATTCCATCTCCGCCCTCTGAAGTGTGATGTAGGAGAGGTTTACATGGCACAAGAGAGTTCAGTATACGTTACGGAACAAAAGCTGTCAATTATTGGTTGGGCCAAATAATTGACATCTTATGTTCCGTACTTTTTAACGCTTTAAAGAGCGAGAAAAAAAAGGTCGGTTCGCACCACCAATTACTACATATTTAATTGAAAGAAATAGTTGTTCCATATTTAAAATTTAAAATTACTAATAATTGCAAGTATGTACGTACTTGTATGTTTACAAAACAATCGACAGCACCTAAGTTGACTATGAACGAACAATGGCTTCGTAATATTAACGATAATAAAATCATGAGTGATAAGAATGAATGTTGTCGTGTATTAAACAATAAATGTTTGTTGATATCTAGATTTACATCTGGGAAAGTTCTTCCTCAGATGTTTATTATACAAATAATTGGCATAGCTCGACCAAGATTTTAATAGATATCTTTAAAAAAAATTCACACAAGAAACTTCGCTGCTAATTTTACAGTTACCTATCAACGAGTGTCACACTCACCTCGTGATTAAAGTTTTGAAGATTTTTTTTGTTTATTTCACGAATCCTACCTGTATGGATGGACTATCCAACACAAAAATATTTATTTGATTCGAACCTGTACTTTCTGATTTCAGCGCGCTCAAACAACAAACAACACTCTTCAGCTGTATTATATTAGTATATCATGAATTCATATTTTCTCGCTTCATGTAAGCCCCACCATGCCTTGGTCCCCTCGGTCCCATACATTTGCATAATAACACACGCGTTACGGCGACCTCGGGGCAGACGCGGCCAGTTTTTTGACAAATTCCTACGGATTCTACCTTTGTTGTAAGCTTGCAGATTACTTGAGCGGTTCAGAGCGATCTTGAGTTATTACTGTGGGATGGGAAGTGACATTTCAGTTTGCGTTTGATGTTCAGTGACATTTTTATTTAAATTGGATTGGATTTTCTGATATGACAGGGATATGTATAACTTGTGCCGGTGTTATATGTAGATTTAACGACATTTTCGGTGTTCAAATATTTTGTTGTTATTTATATTTACGTGGTCAGTGTTCACACTTGAAGGATTTAATTATATATATATTTAGTTTTCCTACCTACGGGTAATACATATGTAGTTCATGTTGCAAGTGTGGCAATTTTGTATTTTTGTTTATAAAGCATACAAAAACTAAATAATTTAAAAATAACATATATTACAAAAAAACTACTGAAATTAAGACTTCATTAAAAGTAATCTTGCTAAATACATGCTTCGACTTAAAAACACACATTCTCGCAATATCTTCCTCTTAATTACCCGCCTAAAGCAAAGCCAACTCAATACCGCGCAGCGTACAGTTACTAAAAACCATTGCAGAAATCATCATGGCCATTAACCACCATAAAACAATTGCACCAAATGAGTTCCAAGATTGCCAGGAGCACGTCACGTGAAGAGACTCCGTTACAAATATCAGCACATCGCATTAACCACGACAGCTTTTGCAACCATCGTGGGGCAACAGACGACCACCAAACCGTGACAACTGGCACTTAAAAACAAGACAACATACTCCACAACGCGGACACACAAGTTATACACAATCCCGACCTTATACAGAAGGAAATAAGGCGCGATAACAAAAGACGATAATTAAAAAAACGTACAAGCAAACTTTGCTGTGCCACGTCACAGAGTGGAGAGACATACGCAATTTTCTACACTCGACTTATTGACCGCTGGTGGTTTTGTTCCGGATGTGTTTGCACTGTGGCTCTGTCGTATGTTACATGGACGTTACGCTCCGAAGATTGTCGTTTGAGGTAATTGCAACTCATTTCTTGCTCGTCCAATAGGACTGGCTTGCGACAGACTTACATGCTGATATTGTGCAAGATGGAATGTTAATATTTATCTACTAGACAATCCTAGACAAATCCAAAGAAATCCTGTATAAGGAATCAGGAATGAGAAAATCCTATTTATAACCTGCATGACGTTTATTTTCATAAATCAATTCACAATAAAATAGACAGACTATTAATATTCTCAACACATGTTTTTATTGGTATGTGAAAGAAACTAGGTAAAGTCAACAATTTTTCATTCAAAGTTAAAAGTAGAGTAATTTTTTGAAACAACCTTCACCTCCGAAATTATCTTATTTCGCAATATAATAGCAATAAAGCCATCAAGCTACAATGACAACACTTGCCTTAAGCGTACACTGATTGTAATAAGAATAATTACATCGCAAGAACTCCCAAAGCCCATGGCATGATGACTTTAAAATAACTTATGAGATTTCTTCATGCGAAGATTGGTATTTCAAAGACTAAACAGACATCGCCACATTGTATAAATTCCCTCTGATATTTTAATACAACTTGTAGATTCACAAACAATAGTAATTTACGAGCAATATGTAAAAGTAAAAGTGATTTATTAGGTATTGTTGGTTTGTAAGTAATGTCTTACTTATGACATTAACTTGTTCGGACTCACGATTATCGAAGTGGTATGCAAGATTTAACACAACCGCACATTAACAGAGGAAGATTGGTTGTTTTCACGTAATGTAAATAGTTGTTCGTACCGTTAATTTATAACAAAACAAACTGGCTTGTTACAGCTCAGCTGTTTCTTGTGTTTAAAATATTTTCGAAAAATAAAAAATAATTCTTACTATTCCATCACTAAAAAGTGATATAATATACCTATAAATACGAGAGGTGCAGACAGGAGCAATAATTGCTTAAAATATCTTTCGGGAAGCCTTTATCCATCACTGAATATCGTTCAGTTAATACTTAACTTATCGCACCAAATATTATAAATGTGGAAGTTTGCTTGTTTAGATGTTTGTCTGACAATCATGCTGAAACCAATTAACGGATTTTGATGAAATTTGGTTTACAAGCAGGGTGTGAGCTGTTTTTCCCATTAAATGCTCTCATGAGATAAATGGGAATCATGATAATAATCGTCACGGCGAAAGTACCGAAAGTACTGCCTCATTTCACGCGGGCAAATGCCGCAGGTAGAAGCTTGTAACATTATAATTTCCCCACCCACGATTCTCAACAAAATTGCGTATCTAAGTGGCACATGCTACAAAACTGTCATCAAACGTAATGACTCGTCTGACCAATCGCAGCCACATTAGGTATACGTATATACCTACGACAATACATGCGTAATTTTCCGGAGGTCGAGTACAATGATACTGGGTAAACAAGCCACGCATTGTTCCCATTTATATAATTGGAAAGACAAGCGGTGCGGATAACAGCAGTGGAAATAGGATTGTGTGCTGTCTTCGTTTTTTTGTTTTTTTTTAGAACATTGCTTTGTTTGAGACGCCTTTTTGGTCTAGTGGTTTTATAGGCTGGTGTGAGGTGCGGATTAATTAATACGAACGCACTGATTGATTTAACTGTAGAACAATTGCAAAAGTAAGTGAACTTCTTTTACACCATTTTGAAAAAAAAAGGTTAAAAAAAGAGATTTTTTATAACATTGCTTTAAACAATTGTCTTGTGTCTTGGTACCTCCTTTAGAATATATTGTGCTTAACCACCAAGATCTTTAAATTTAACAAATTTTACATTGATTTTGTTATCCTTCCTGTGTCTGTTTTTTTTAAGTTGTAGGAAGGCAAACGAACAAGAGGGTCACCTGATGGTAAGTGATAACCGCCGCCCATGGACTTAAAACGCACAAGAGTCGCAGATGCGTTGCCTGCCTTTAAGACCCCAATCCCTCCCCATCTGTTCTGTCAGATCTGGACCTTATGATGTCATAAGCCACTCATTTCTATCAAGTCTCGTCTACATTTCGATCCGCTTGGTAAAAAATTACTTAACACTACCAATTGACCAGTTCGTCAAGTATTGTTACTTTCTACTAATAATCCGAAACATCTGCTAATCGACACACGACATATAGATTGCACAACGCGATTTCTAAATATAGAAATCTTTTTAATTTGAGTGAAACCCCGAAAATCTTGTATTTGGTCAATGACAAACATATTTTACATTTGCACGGACGTTTTGCGAATTTACGCCGGATTCAGTTGGATTGGTCGTTGCTAATTACATTTATTTAATAGCATCATGCATATCGTTTTTATTTAAATGCTCAAATTGACCAATTGATTATTGGCCCAAGTAACGGGTCCGGTGGTCTAGTGGCCAGGGACCCTGGCTACAAAACCAAGGGTCGCGGGGCGAATCCCACTAGGGGTAAATGTTTGTATGATGAACATCGGCATTTGTCACTCTCAGAGTCGAGTCATGGATGTGTATATAAGTATTTAAGTATTTCTATCCGTTCTCTAGCTTCCATAGTACAAGCTTTGAGCCTAATTTGGGGCTAGTCAATTGTTGCGTTAGTCCAAGAAATTTATTTTAATATATATTTTTTTATTGTTGGCATGTATAGATAGGACAATCTAAATCTCAGTTAGAGGAATAACAAATATAAAATTAAAATGTCCTTATTAGATTAACATCATTAGTTGGAATATTGATGGTCAGTTACCAATTTCCAAAATACACGCTTTAGAACATTTAATTACTCGTAACAAGATCTAAAACCATTATCAAATGTGTACAGAGAACCAAAAAAATTATTTTATAACTCAAAATTAGATCAATGCTAACAACACGACAACGATCAAATTGATACTCTTACATTAAAAAACAAAGTAAAAGAAACTCTATAGGAAATAACTAAATCGTGACCAAAATAGGAAAATAAACGTTTAATTGACCAATATACTCATATAAATAATAACGATACCTACGCTATAGAAATAATATTTATTCGTACACAATTTGTAGACATTTTCGTTGTGTTGTGATCAATCGAACTAATTGCTCGCGTTTCGATTTTAATCGATTATTTTGCCTTTTATCGATTGCTTTTAGGAAGTATTTCTGGTAATTGGTGTTTCTGCGAATTTTTATAACTGTTAGTGCAGAAATGGGTAGTAATAAAATAAAATGTATAACACGGTCAGGTAGCAGGGATTAAGGAAGTTTATGTATTAGAATTAGACCATTCTCTTCTATACCTAGAATTTGGAGCTAAAAATAAAGGCGTAGGATAATTTTCAATCCAGAAATGTTGGTGATATTGAAAGACTTCCAATGGGATAGCCAGCCATGCTTGCTTATAGCTTAATTTTTTCTACAAACAAACATCTTTTCATCTTTATTATATTAGTATAAATAATACATTTCATTCCCAAACTTGATGTTTTTCAAAAGCATTACATTTCCTACAAAGACATAAAAAATGCGCAACATAAAACACCTTCACAAACTCGTACAATATTATATATCCAAACACATACATCCGAGACAACATAATCATCATCATCATAAACGAAACATCATTATCAAAATCACAATCGAACCGAACGCCTCATCAAAAGTTCAAACGTTGACCAACAATGCTCCCCAAACCAGTCTGGGCGATTCAAATTAACGGATTTGTCATCGCAATTAATTTTATAGGAATTAATACGCGAGCGGCGGACGCAAAGAGGCGTGTTTTTTTGTACAAATTGACATTTAATGGAGTTCGGACGATCTATGGCCCGGTGACGGTAAATTGATTGACAAATTGCGTGACGAATCCGAAATAGGTGGATTTCTTTTGAGTGTATCTGTTGTAAAGTCGCAGTTACGTGTGGGGCTATGAGAGTGGAACATCCGTCGAATATTATTCTTTGTTAATGTTTTCGTCGGATGCCATAATGATTCGTCAAGTTACTGATTATGTCAAACAGCTTATATTCATACCCTACATCTTAAGATGTAATGATTATTTCAATACTCCTCTCTACTTGAGCACGCTGGGATACTTTTTCCATATCATAATCCACAATGAATTCCGATATAAGTTATTTAACCGAAGTTTTATATAAAATGTAATGAACTTATGACCAGAAATGAAAGTAGGTTTCTAAATAAAAAAAAGTCGTGCACTGCGTGTCTAAAGAAGGATAAATCGATTCTGCGTACCCTAAGCAAGCAAAAGTGCCACCCAATCTTACTTATAATAGCACTCAGTTCAAAACTTCCATTATGGAAGTTTTTCTCAGCCAGAAATGTCTAATGAATGAAGTCTATGTGCTATGTCATTGGTGAATTTTGACATATCTGTCAATATCATGCCAAAATTCACCATTTTGTGGATTTGTCATTTGAGAAAACCTTCATTAAGATGTTGATTAGCAAACAGACGCTCCGACCATACCCCCGCTCATTCCCTGGCCGCACCAGAGGAGTTGTAAAAGTCTCAGTTAACGGTGCGGAGTTCTCACGACAGATCGTTCCGATTACCGAGTCGTGTTCATTATTAGTCAATCTGTTTTATAGAAATCCAAAATGCCGGCTTTGATCTCACCCGTCAATATGTCAATTTCACTTTATCGACGCCCGAGTACGGCACTGTTTCACTAATTAGTCGAGTTTCACTGATATTTTTAATTGCTGTGACTTTTGTAATTTAATTAAATGTGTTCGGTTATTTTATAGACGCATCTCAAAGAGATCTTATGACTTTTGAGATTTTTAATTCTCTATCGTTTAATTGCTAAAGTTTTAGAAGCTGCTTTCAAAAGTTGTTTGATGGAAAATTCTCAGTTTTATTACTCGTAATTCATTTCCACTGCCATATAAAAAGCATATTCCGTCGTCCAAATCAGAACATATATTGAAGTAACTACATAACTAAAATGATTGTTGCCAAATGATGTAAAGTGATGTTTTATAAATACATAAATAAATCAAAAATAATGGCACGTCACATTCTATATTTACTAGTGCATGTAATGTAAAGTATTTTGTTTTTTAACAGATAAAACCTTAAAAATATTGCAATAAGCGGTTCATTAATGCGGATCTGACCTTTTAGAATGCCACTTATTAAACGTCTTTACACAGGTTACCTTCTTTGTCGCAGTATATCCTTGTCTCCCTTGCCATGAAGATCATAAGTTAGACAATAGATAACATTCGGTTCGATAACTACTTTCATAATACGCACTCGCTTCTTCACCTCATACAATACCTACACCTATTATACACGTGTCAACGAGTGACCGACAGACGCATCTGCCTACGGTCGTGACACATGACATGTTCGGCATTGACATTCCGCGCCGCACGCTACCAAAAATCATTTAATTTATTTAATTTGCGCTTCTAATTATACACAATCGACGCCCGTCGTGACGCTCCTGACACCCAAGGTAGCCTTTTGTGGCGTCGTCATTCTCCGAGACACATGTTTTGGCCGTAACCTTTTCAATCTTGTATAACATGACCCTCGTTCACGCATAAATTCCCCCTATTTTTTCTTATTTCTCGTAACGAGCGAGCGGAGAGGCGTACCCACTTATACTGGTTATCAGACGCTATTATCAAAGAGTAGTAATCAGAGGTAATCATTGAACAACGAATAGTTTTTCATCGTGACGTGTTTTTATGTCAAATTATTTTGTTTTTTGGTTTCCGATTCAATGTCAAAGATCGTCGTACGTTCGATTGACAACAAATTGTATGTAATTACGGGCAGCATACTAAGTGTAATCAATGGTGGTAAAAATATGGATTTTTCCTTTCGTTTTTTATGTTTCTGTTGTAGTGTTTTTATGTGTTCGTTGCGAGTACTCGTGACATTGGAAATATTTTAATGGAGGATAGAATTATGCTCCGTACGAAATGCAGGTCCTCAGGACTTTACCTACGACGTTAAGTGCTACTGACGAAGTTTTCTTACAAAAACAAAGTTCTTAAAATCTGAATCCGAGGAAATACCAATGAGAAATGCTTCTTGGTTAAGTTATCAATAGGTTGATGACTAGCGGACTCTGAAAAGTACTGTCTTCAACCACACGGGACCAGGGGAAATACAAAGCCTTCCGGAAATTTGCAGGAGGAATGCAAATAAATTCACCACAAACACTTAACCTCCAGAGGATCCCGAACGATTTGCTCGAGTCTTTACTATTGAAGCCTCTTACGCCGAATTACTGAAGCATTTACTATTGAAAATTGCGGATGTAATTTCGGCATAGTGTGCAAACTTTCATTTAAAAGTATGTCATATCATGAACACGACGGATCATAAATTCAACCGCGTAAATTCGTTCGCGTTTTATCCGCATAGTGTGTTTCTACACTAACAATATTGAAGCAACTCTTCCCATCTAAACGCGTAAAGCAAGACTGTACTCGCCACTAGCGGGTCCTAATAACGTATTCAAACAACATAATCCAGCCGCGTAATGATAGCAATCTGTTGGCAATAAATCGTTAATGGACTATCGGTTGTCCACCGCGCTTGTGTGATGCGAGCGCCGAGAATATACCGGTACTGAGAATATACTAGTATCGATAATATACCGGTATCGAGAATATACATGTAGGATCCGGGGATAGGTCAAGGAAAAGCATATAATTACTATTAAATGGTTTGAGTGCTCTGTGCTTTTCCTTGACCTATCCCCGGATCCTACAAATTGGGGGCTCGTCCGGGATAGAAATAAAGGCAGGAAAACACAGACCAAGACGACAAAAAATTTTTCAACGTTTGCATTCATTCTCTCGCTCGCACGCTATCTGTCGCATTCATTCTCCATCCTACATACATGTACCGATAATATACCGGTATCGAGAATATACATGTATCGGTAATATACCGGTATCGAGGTTTTAATAAAAATCGGTTTGTGAGATATGGAAGATATATGCATTTCAATGGTTATTTTTAAGAAAATGTTGGGGTCGTAGGCCTTGTTTTACAAATGCTGCTAGAGATTCTTCTCGAATATATGATCTCGAATGCAAAGTCTTTGGCACTTCGGTTTTTTTTAGCTAACGAGATCTTTAAAGTCCCTAAAAAGGTTAATATTACCTTGCGAAGAGCATTATTTTACTGAATCTACAATATACGATTATTTTAAAATCGTAAGTCCACATAACCCTCAGTGGCGTAGGACGTCGCCTGCGGCTCTTGCGATGCGAGTGAACTTTCACCGTGTGTCCACGGCTTTAGATACACTTAGATTTATCCCGCAACTTTCCACGGTTCGAAGGCCGGCTGATAACTATGTGCTAGGGTTTTGGACAAGGATTTACTTGAGAATGTGGGACCGGTGTGATAAGTGAGAGATAGTGTTGTATGTACAGTAAAAGTAAAATACCGGTATGAAATTTAGATTGTGCTTTAAAAGATTCTAAAACTTAAATCAATTTAGGATAAATTAATGTGATGGGAACTTGAAAATGTCCAGTAACTAGAAAAACAATATTATAGAATGTTAAATATGGCGAATTTGGCGCTTAAATAAAGTGTCAATTACCAATAACTCGACAATTATTAACTGACTGACACCAAAAGACATTTTGAAAATAATTATCAAACAAAACAGTTATAAGACATAAATTAAATGAACAACGAGTTACGTTTTTTTAGTTCACTGAGATATTTTATTTTGTTCAGTAGCCGCTTTAATGCATAGAAATCTTCACATAAAATAATGAATCAAGCGTTTAGTTTGAACTCAACAGTATAACTGAGTGCTCCTTCCAACCGCAGGCGGAGGCGTCGTCCTCAGACATCCAAAAACTTAGTAACAAACTAACATTCGATGCAATCCGGCATCTTAATGTTAGCGAGGTAATTGCCGGTCCGCACACAATAAATAATAGCACCGATGCTAGGAGGAGCCGGTATCGGTGATCAATGCGCGCACAATGGCGATTGTTCGCGCTGCCGCCGGCCGCTGTCACTGGGTGGCGCTGAGTTATGCAAGCCGGGGGAATTGATTCGGGTTCCTTCTGGAAATACTCTGAGAGCCTTACCTAACCAAGCTTGGGACAGTTTGCCGAAGTTTTCGACCAGGATTCCACCTTCAAGAGCCAAGTACTCGGGCTAAATTATTCCGGGTCCTCTGGAGATTCATGGCCCAAAAAGCGCAACAGGAATTAAGATTCCTTCTGGAAATTTTCCGAGGGCTTTCGCCTTTTCCTGCTCGGATCTGATCGCTGATAGCATGTTTTCAGAGTTTCTGATAGCACCAAGAAGCTGGTCTTCACCCTGTCATGTCACATCTGCTGTCACAATAGCATCGATGCTAGGAAGAGCCGGTATCGGTGATCAATGCGCGCACAATGGCGATTGTTCGCGCTGCCGCCGGCCGCTGTCACTGGGTGGCGCTGAGTTATGCAAGCCGGGGAATTGATTCGGGTTCCTTCTGGAAATACGAACCTGACGTACCTTGGGACAGTTTGCCCGAAGTTTTTGACCAGGATCCCATCTTCAAGAACCAAGAACTTTAAGAGAGGTAGAGCTTTGTGGAAATTCCACTCGAATGAGCCGCTCGTCTGGGGAAGTACCTCCACCTTACAGAAGACCGCAGTGAAGTAGCACTTCGTAACTTTTGTGCTATGTTTCTGCTGGTGAGTAAGGTTGCCAGAGCTCAGTTGGGGAGGGTATGGGGTTAAGGCCGGCAACACATCAACGATACCTCTGGTGTCGCGGATGTCCATGGGCGGCGTTGATTGCTTACCATCAGGCGATCCGGTAGCTCGTTTGCCGCTTATGACATAAAAAAAAAAAAACTAGGGCAAATGATTCTGGATCCTCTGGAGATTCATCGGCAAAAAAGTGCTTGGGGCAAAAGGAATTCAGTTTCCTTATGGTAATTGCCTGAGGGCTTTCACCTTCCTCTGCTCGGCTCTGATGGCTGTAAGCACGTTTTCAGAGTCCAAGAAGCTAGTCATCACCCTATCCAGTGTCACCTGCTGTCATAATAGCACCGATGCTAGGAGGAGCCGGTATCGGTGATCAATGCGCGCACAATGGCGATTGTTCGCGCTGCCGCCGGCCGCTGTCACTGGGTGGCGCTGAGTTATGCAAGCCGGGGGAATTGATTCGGGTTCCTTCTGGAAATACTAACCTTACGTGCCTGCCCGAAGTTTTCGACCAGGATTCCACCTTCAAGAGCCAAGTTCTCGGGCTAAATGATTCCGGATCCTCTGGAGATTCCTTCTTGAAATTTTCCGAGGGCTTTCGCCTATTTCTGCTCGAATCTGATCGCTGATAACATGTTTTCAGAGTTTCTGATAGCACCAAGAAGCTGGTCTTCACCTGTCATGTCACATCTGCTGTCACAATAGCACCGGTGCTAGAAGGAGCCGGTATCGGTGATCAATGCGCGCACAATGGCGATTGTTCGCGCTGCCGCCGGCCGCTGTCACTGGGTGGCGCTGAGTTATGCAAGCCGGGGAATTGATTCGGGTTCCTTCTGGAAATACTAACCTGAAGTACCTTGGGACAGTTTACGCGAAGATTTCGACCAGGAGCTCCTTAAAGAGCCAAGAACTCGGGCTAAATGATTCCGGATCCTCTGGAGATTCATTGCCCAAAAAACGCTTGGCGCAAAAGGGATTCAGATTCCGAAATTTTCCGAAGGCTTTCGCCTTCTCCTACTGGGCTCTGATTTCTGATAGCACGTTTTTAGAGAGAGAGAGGGCAAATCGTTCGGGATCCTCTGGAGGTTTCCCTACTCAAAAGTGCTTGGGGCGAAGGTTGTTTGCTAAAGCTAGGTTTGAAGCTAGGTTTTTTATGTTTTAGGAAGACAATCGAACAAGAAGATATAATGGTAAGAGATCACCGCTACTTATGGCATCAACAAACGTACAAGAGTCGCAGATGCAATGCCTGTCTTAAAGACCCCATAACCTCCCCAACTGAGCTCTGGCGACCTTACGAAGTGAAATGCTACTTCACTGTGGTCCTCTGTAAGTTGGAGGTACTTTCCCAGACGAGCGGCTCATTCTAGTGGAAGATCTTCTAATCTCTAACTCTCTTAAAGCAAGAGAAGGTGAGAAAATTGAGACGATTAGCAGACAAAACAAGCAACATTAAAGAGTAATCCGTATCATTTAGTGTCGCGTCACTTGTGCGGCGGACCGTCATCGATTTCCTTGGACTCACTCCCGCTAAGCTCAGAGCAGTTCTCTCTTTTAATTGCGACCCAATGAAGCGCCACTAATTCCCCTCCGACTGCCAACTTTTGGTCCCTCCGATAACGCACTTACTAACCAACTAAGTTACTAGCCATAGACTTGCGATCGGAAAACGATTTTGTTTTCCTTTTTTATAAGCTGTTTTGTTTTGAGATGGCTTTAAAATGAAACGATTGTTTGACCAAGAAAGCTATTTTAGCAATTAAGTAATTGAAATTACGAAATTTAAATGAAATTTATTGGTAGGTACCTGACCGATAATATTGTAGGAGTTTTTTTACGAATTTGAATAAATCTACATATTTATCATTCAATTTTGTTGTATTCTTGTCACTACAGAATTATGAATAAAACACTATGCGTGTCTGTTCTCAAATAATTTCATAAATTTCAAAAACTAACATGGTATTATAACCTATATGAGTGAAAATAAAGTCAGTCTTGAAAACCATAACTTTCCAAATAACATTGTTTAAGTGCACCCTATTTAAATAAAAAAATCTAACATAAGTATCATGGTATGTCGCGATTCGCAACTCTGTGGCACCTTATCTCCCGCCCAACAATAAACAGAGGCCAATCAATAAAGGACAAAAGCTGGCCAAGTCCAAACGATGTTTGCTACGTGAGTTTGTTGTTGTGTTATTGTCTATCAGAACTCTGTTCATATGCTGTTAAATACACATGCTTGGACGGAGATTTTGCCAACTTGGATATGTGTTATTCTTGTGTATTTTTGTATGAATTTGGCAGTTGTACAAAATATTTGTTAAATTGGTTATGTCTAGAACAAGTATTAAACTTGCTATGTGAACGTAGTGATTAAATAAGTCTTCAGTTTTGTTAAGGTTAAGCGAGTATGACTTTAATAAAAGATGTACAGATTGTTCATCTAATGGTAAGAGCGCCGTGTCTTGTCATGACTTTTGCAAGTGTAAAGAAATCAATAACCTACAGCTAACTTACCTACTATTACTATCAATCAATCAATAATTTTACATTCTTAAGCCTATGCCTAATATTAACGATTTAAAAGTACATTATTACATTAGTTTTATTAAATTTGTCTTGTGGGTGCTTGTCACTCTCATGTGGATAGTTATTACACTACCCACAAACTTTGTCAAGTTGTTAAATCCAAGAAATGTCCACGGGTCCAAGTGACGCAAGAATTTCCAATCTCAACTCAACCGTCCATCATTCAACAGTCAACAGGTCTGCGTGGGACTCCAGGAATTCCAATCCAAGATTTGGGTGTCCCTCTCTGGAACGTGCAGAGCGTCTGGAATGAATACTTGTCGCATTCCACATTGCGATATTGGAACCAAGAAGCTTGGTCTGGACGAGAAGTTTGGACTCACTACTTTAGAGTTCGATTAGCGGTAAAAATGGCTTAGAAGTTGTGAAATGCATTGTTAAGTCATACAAGTAAAGAATGAGCATGCATTTTTGTTATTCTTTAAAAACAACTTATAACCTTTTACTAAATAAACTAAAAACCAAAACTATGTCTTCAAACAAACCTTTGAGGTTTAGCTGCATAGAAAATTCCTTCAAATATTTTATTATAAAATACCGAGCCAGCTCATCAAACTCAAACTCAAATATACTTTATTCAAATAGGCCTCATAAAAGCACTTATGAATCGTCAATAATAATAAAAAACAACACATTGAATCTACCACCGACTTCGGAATGCAGTCATCTACCGAGAAGAAGCGGCAAGAAACTCGATAGTTGCTCTTTTCAATCGCCAAGTTTTGTTACAATATTTGTCCAATAAGATTATATACTTGTACTTGTTCTAGTACTAGGCCATACAGTTACCTCTTTCAGGTATAGAACAAAAATTATTAAATACATAAGAACAGATTGAGTCCCAGTCGACCAGTCCCCAAAGGTGGCACCTGTTCACAAGTATGACGTATGTGTCAGCCATCATCTCACTCAACCATTTTAGAGGGAATGAAATGACCCGCCACATAGCGCCACCACCCCAGGGACATTATAGTGAGCATGACTACTGAGACCCAGGCCATCCAACCAAAAACTGGAAAAACAAAATTTAAAGTACATACAACTACATTGTAGGACCCAGTGTACATATTCCATTTTCAAAGTATTTTACAATGCTAATGTTTCTTACATAATTTATATTATAAACTGACAAGATACATTTTTGATTTTACTTCCACACACATTTATCATTCAAATAATCATTTGTACAATAGTAGCCTTTTTCCATTAACACCTTTTTTATATGATTTTTAAACTTTGCATAAGGTAAATTAACAATTTCATTTGGAATCTTATTATAATAGTGAATACTTTGCCCCACAAACGAACGCGACACTTTCTGCAGCCTAAAACGAGGTAATGCAATTTTGTGTTTATTTCTAGTGTTTGTGTCGTGCATATCTGATTTTTTCGCAAATATATGTATGTTTTGATGTACGTACAGGATACAGTTATAAACATATTGGCTAGCCACAGTGAGAATATTTACTTCTTTAAATATTTCCCTTAATGATGTCCTAGCACTAAGCTTGTAGATGCATCTAATTGCTCTCTTCTGTAAAACGAATATCGTTTGGATATCCGCTGCCTTTCCCCAAAGTAAGATGCCATAGGACATAATACTGTGAAAATAGCTGAAATATACCAAACGAGCCGTTTCAACATCAGTGAGCTGTCTAACCCTTTTAACAGCAAAAACCGCTGAACTAAGCCTACCTGACAAATTACTTATGTGTGGATTCCATTGCAATTTTGAATCCAAAGTTACACCGAGAAAAACTGTCGAGTCTGCTACTTCTAAATTATTATCGTTTAACTTAAGCGATGATAACACACTAGTAACATTAGGTAAAATGAAGCTTACGCATTTCGTTTTTTTGGCGTTAAGTTGTAAATTATTTATACTAAACCAGTTGGAAATTTTCGCGAGTGTATTATTTACTTCGTCAACACAGTTTTTAGACCTGTCCATGTTAAATATCAAGGACGTGTCATCTGCAAACAATACAATCTTGCATAAGTTATCCACAAAAAAAGGTAAATCATTGATGTAAATAAGAAACAAGAATGGTCCTAGGATCGATCCTTGAGGTACTCCTATCTTCACAGGGGACCCCGATGATAAGATACCATTGACATCAACCGTTTGTAACCTAGAGTCAAGATATGACTGAATTAGTTCTAGTGACGCTCCTTTAATTCCATAGTGTTGGAGCTTGAGAATGAGTGTTCGATGATCAACACAGTCAAAAGCTTTAGATAAGTCACAAAACACACCAAGAGCGTTCTGTGACTTCTCCCATGCCCCATAGATGTGCTTTAGAAGAGCGACACCTGCATCAGTTGTAGACCGGCCCTTAATAAATCCATACTGCTCTGAATGAAAAAGCTTATTAGATGTAAAATGTGCCAATAACTGCTCATTTATTACTTTCTCAAAGATCTTGCTAAGAGCAGGCAGAATTGAAATTGGACGAAAATTTCCAGGGTCTTGACAATTCCCGGATTTGTATAAAGGGATGACTTTACTGTATTTCATCATATCAGGAAAAACACCTCTATCGATACAATTATTAAAAATATCTGCTAGAAAAGGAGCTATGTCGGCTATAATGTTACTTATAAACTTTACTGACATACCAAATAGGTCGTTTGTATTTTTTATATTCAGTGACTTAAAGTTTTTCAAAATGCTAGCTGAATTCGTATGTTCAAAACTAAACGTAGTACTACATGAAGAAACACTAGTTTCCAACAATATGCAAGCTTCAGAAGCGGAAGAGTTTAATTTTGCCGTAGTAGCTATAGGGATGTTTGTAAAAAACTTCTCAAAAGCCTGCGCGACATGTTTATCACCTTTGATAACTTCATCATTAATTTTTAATACATGCGACGAAGTTTTTTGTTTCAACTTACCACTTGCTCGGTTAATAACTTCCCAAGTTGTTTTAATTTTATTCTTCGAGTTTACTATTTTATCACGAATAAAGTACGATTTTGCTAAAGTACAAACTTTCTTAAACAATTTTGAATAGTTCCTAACGTAGCCCACAAATTCAGGACTATTATTGTATGTTTTCATATCGTACAGTTCGTACAGACGGAGTCTACTTTTGAAAATCCCTTTAGTAGCCCAATCACTAAATTTATTTCGACTTCCAAGCGTAATTTCCTTTTCGGGGAAGTTACTATTAAATTCATTTTTAATGCAATCAAAAAAGTTTTTATAGAGCTTATTGGGGTCGCTCGGTGTGTAGATAATATTAGATATGCCTTCATTTAGTTTATTTTTAAAGTTTTCTAAACGTTTAGTCGTTACTGGTCGGCAGGTAAACTTCTTAGGGGGATCATTGATTATTTTCCCACTAAATGAGATGAGTAAGCCACAGTGGTCAGATGTCAAATTGGAAATTACTGACTTCTGAAGCGGCATGCAATCACAAAACACGTTATCGAGGCAAGTAGCGGAAGTGGCCGTGATTCTAGTAGGTTCCGAAAATTGGTAGTGGAGACCTGATGATTTAAATAAAGAAACTAACCTATCCCTTAAGGGTGAGTCATCCAAAAGATTTACATTAAAGTCTCCACAAATAATAACCGATTTAGTTTTCTTACAAACTTTTTGTAAAACTTCATCCAAACTAGACTCAAACAAATTAAAATTACCGGTGGGGGGGGCGGTAGACACATATTATAATAAAATTCTCTAATTCAACACAGGACAATTCAACAACTCGCTCAATCGAGAGACCTACAATGTCATTACGCTCTTTGCATGTACTAGTATTTTTGCACATAATTAAAGAACCACCATGTATACTGGTGGTTCTAAAAAATGCACTTACTATTTGAAAGTTATCAATTACGAACGATGACTCATGTTCCTTAAGCCAATGTTCCGTAATACATAGAAAATCAACAGTTGTATTTTTTAAGAAAACTTCAATTTCAATGCCTTTCCCAGCAAGGCCCTGAATGTTTTGACAAATAATATTTAATGGCTTAATCTTTGAAAGACCTGACTGCGAGTAATTCCTATTCTTATTAATTACTCTATTCCTGTCATGTGGTATCAATCCTAATTCATTTCCAGAAAAACCCTGTATTTTTTTATTAACAATATTAATACAATGGGGTATATCTTTAGTCAAGATGTTGCTAGCTAGCATCTAGCATGCAGCTAGCATCAAAAACATAATCCTCCTTTCTTAGGCAGACGAATAAAATGTAGCGCAAATTCTCACATTTACACAAATCTGTATCAATTCCCTTACCGTCAAAACATTTATCCTTTCAAACGACTGCCTCACGTGTATCAACCACACTTATAAAACTCTTAATAAAGTACTCAAGCATCTCACAAATCTTTCCAACAATTTTGCCGACAAACGATCCAAGGACTGAGTACCACTTGCGACGTTTCCACGCAATTGCTCACAACACGATGCCTCGGAAAGAAAACCGAGCCATTTGTCCTGCAGGGAGTCGAGACAGGTAGGAAAACACGCTCCCTCTTGAGTGAAGGGAGCGAGTATGGTGGTAAAATTAGCGGAGGAAAGAGCGGCTTTTATATTCAATTCAATATCAACGCGGAGCTACTTGAGGTTAGGTTACAAAATAATACATTTAGATATAGATAATTAGTCAGAAAGGCTAAATTAATATCCGACAACATGCTGTCTACTTAAAAGGGTAGACAGAGAGAGCTTAAAGTGTACGGTCATTTGAGCGAAATGTACGAAAGAATCTTTGACTAAAATGTTCCTAAAAATGTAGCAAAAATGCCAAATCGTATTCATTAGAATACAAGTCAAAAGTCAATCGTTCAACAATCGTTATGACGAAACTAGATAATAAAACCTGTAGCTGAAAATAAAACTTAAAACACTACATTTTACTGTCAGAGTAAAGCTTTCATTTACACAATGCATTTTGTATGTCGAAATATTCAAAATTGGAGTAACAACTCCATTGTATTGCACTCGTACCAGCTCGAAGTGCGATATCCGCATCCAATTTTCTTGTCTCCATAATTGTATTTCCATTAACGATCTCCAGTCTCCTCACTATAGTCGCTCCATAACCTCAAAGAATCGCGCGCCATTTCTCCAGACACTAAGTGATGGGGTAGCAAGGACACACAGGGCCGTATTAGGCGGACATATTGCCGAATAAATCGCGCCATATTTGTGCCTACGTGACCTCGGGAACAACTGGCGTCTTAAGTCCAATAGATCTCAGGTGGACTGAATGGGCCCATTTGTTAAAGTTTATGAGGTCGTTTGTAGGTCACATTTGTCGGATTTTGTGCGACAATGTCACTTAATTTTATCATAGCTAGATCTTTCCAATCAACATTAGTACTGGAAATTGGCAAATGTCTTGTCAATATTTTTTGTTGCAATCTTTAGCCATTCTGTTCTTTTAAATTTAAAGATTTACGTACATTAAAAATCTTTTTTTCAACTTCACCGTTCTGACTACGATTGTTGACATTCCTTTAGTTTAATTCTGCTAAAGTCATTGAAACAAACCTTTCCGATTTTTATGTCAAGCAAGCATGTTTTTATTTATTTTGGCACACCAATGCCCAAACTAGCAACACCAATCCCATAAAGCCCCCAAATTCCAAAATCTTACGTCTCACCACTGTTTATGACAATCCAAAAAACCACAGCGTCACTCTCAATCACTAAATCGCAATAGTTCGCAATACTTAACTATCAATCACTGAATACGGCCCGCTAAGGACATATGGCGTGACACAGAGGATTCGGGCAGTAATTACAGCGCTTGTGATCGACAGAAGGACCCTTTCTTTTACTCGTATATACGGATCGGTAAACTTAGTGCAAGTGGGTCGTGTGTTGGCGAAATACGAGTACAAACTGTTGGGAAGATTTTGGAGGTCTGTGTCTGATTATGTATGTTCCTGTGATTCAAAAGACTTTGTCTAACAGTCCATTTTATCACTTTATCGTATCTTATTTTCTAATTTTGCTGCAAAAAAGATAAACTTAAATAATAACTAATGATCTAACGTACGGATACCTATGTATTAATTCCATCATCTTCAGTATGTTGCATGTATGTATGTCTTCCCCGATATAAATATTAAACAAAGAATAAGGTGCACACAAACATTTACATTTGTCCCACGACCACCAGCGTAACGTTTCACAACCGGCGCCAAACCATCAAACAAGATGCAGCTTACGAAACGAATTCCATCAATAAAAAAAACATCGCATCTCAAAATCATAAAGATATTATCAACCGATGGACTCCGATAACCGTGACCACTCAACGTTTCGCAAACACTAAAACAATACGATGTTAAAATCATTCAAATAACGTTACAATACGTATTAAAAGCGAGACGCACAGACAAACAATAGAACACGGTATAAACGTTAACATTCACGATTGTCGTGACGATTGCTGCAGATACGACTTAATAGCCTAGCAGCTTTTAAATAACAATACGGACCCGCCCACAGCTAATAATGTGTTCCTAATCGACTGATCTCTCTCAGGGATGTTTTACAATTTTGATTTGTTGCTATTTAGTCCTTTCAAGGCCTTTTCAGGGTTAGTTTTCGTGATTGTTAATGGTTTTCTGTGGAAAGGTTAAGTGGTGTTAAAAGGCTGTGGACTGGCTCATTTAAATGGATTGCCAGTTTTGTTTGAGGCGTTGGGTTGGTTTAGCAATAGTTGTTGAACTGTATCTTGATTGGTACAATGTACTATTTATACGTTTGCAAGATTGAGAGCGTTGAATTAACAAAGTTCCCGTTACAGTTCGTAACGTTCGTTTGCACATTATACTGTATAAAAGGGTTTTTCCTGTACCTCGGTTTGTTTTATTCCAGGAACTTGAGCGTCATATGTATTGTACTACATATGTACATTGTACAATACTGTTCCAGTTAAGAGTTCCGCTTTAATTACCTTCGGCTATTCACTAAAAGGCCTTTACAAATTTCAGGCTCGCTACGTTGGCAGCGCGGGCGAGAGAATAGAAGCCCCCGGGTCTTCGCCCACGTACAGATGGGCTTATACGTCTCCTGTCTTCAGCAAGTAACTACTCGCCAACAGGATAGGCTGCGGACATACAGAATGATGTGAATTTGTTGGTTAGATGCGATTTTGTTAGAAAACGGTCCAAGTATACTGCCCTGTGGAACTCATTTAATTTCAAATAAACTGGAAATGCTGTAAAGTCAAAAGATAAATGTTCTGGCTGTCGCTTATGTATGGTTGTCATTATTATTATCATCATCACAAGGGTTAAAGGTGTTCCTGTATTTAAAATCCATGCCATCCAGCATTGCCAATTTTTAAGAATTAAAATAATAAGACCAAATAATGTGCCTTGTAACAACTCCGTGAGTTAAAATGCTATAGATAATCCTATTTGCATCTAATAAAAATGTTGTCGTATCTCTTCTAAAACACAATGATTAACTTATCATCTGAATCTAAGGCCGTGTACATTCCAACTGTTCACGCATTTAAAGTATTAGATAATATTTGTAAAGGTAAAGTAATATTTTAACCACATACAAAAATGATTTTTTGACTCTTTTTTGTTCTATATTACGATACATTTGATACCGAAATGGCTTTCCTTAAAAGTCTTTGAAGCTAAACGAATTAGTACAAAGTTCAAAATGAGACCAGATCCGCGTAATTCAAATGACTTAGTTATGCAAGCAGATAAAATCATGACACGTCATAATGAACTTAACCAAACACGAACCCAATAATGACACTTCATGTACCGCTCAATATGGAAAGCGCCTTGGGCCCTCAAGCGGCCCTTACACGGATGCGGCCCAACCTAATAATTTCTTAATGTCATGCGCTTTGAAGGGAATTATTGTTTTGTATTAGAATAATGGCGTACTTAGAATCTTAAGTATAGATTGGCCGGGGCTATTCCCACTGACATATTGCATAGGCGCAACCACATTCAATTGTGGACAATAATTGGGTCGCTGTAAAATGTCAATGCGTAGTGTTTCGAGGTGTATAATAAGATGTAATTATTTTGCACTGTGGCAATGGTAGCAAATAGCGGTCATTACGTTTTAGACGCGAACGAATTTAGAAAGGGGACGTGATAGAGCAATTCGGTGATTAAAGTTAAGCAGCTTTGCAGAGCTTCTCTGGCAATATCTATGCTTTGACATTAAACTGGGAGTACCTGACCGTTGTTTCAAATGAGGCACGGGAAATATACTTAATTAATACCCTATTACAAAGTCAAAGAACCTCTCCCCGCAAGGAGTGGAAAGATGCCTCTTTATTTGGCAATAAGAGGTTTTATTATATTGATATTTGTAAACGGGACTAAACGCGATATTAGCGCATCTTTAAGTGGTTTTAGGTGAATAGTGACAAACTGGGACTGCGGTCCCAGTTTTGTAGTGGTCCGAGTTGCGCGAGTCCTCGCAAAAATATGATCAAAGGGAAATATTATTCATGGATATTTCTCATACGGAAAAATGGTTCTCTTGAGATATTTTCATTCATAATGCTGCACCAACGTTTGATTTCCATGTAGCTGACACTATAACTAGCTGATCTATCAGCAGTGTCAGCTAGATGTTATAGTTCTAATAGTTAACTGACCTACCTAATTAGGTTAATTCAACAATTTATTGATGCGGTGATAAATCCAAACTAATTTCTATCGAACATTTTAAACATGCTTATAGAATGTTCATACAAACAGATGTCATTAATAATGTCAAAACTAACACACGATAACGTGTTGCGTAATCATAAAACTAATTTAAAATGTCAGAATGAATCATCATCATACTACTTAACATTGTCAAAAAATCATGACCATACAACCGAATACATCTTTTACTCGTAGTTACACGTTACGTTACGCCACACTTGATACAAATCAACTAAGGTTCATCCCATTTGTCAGGTAACACCTTTCAAATCAATATAAATGTTCAAGGCATACGCACTGAGAAGTATGAATCTCTTTCGGATTGCATTACTACTAGTTATGACGTAAACGGACAACTTTCAAAAGTCGAAAACCACATCCAAGTTATTTTTCAACACGCCTGTGTCATATTATATAGCTTTTACATTGGCACTAGATAACCGTCTGGTTATAAAATAATATACAATCCAGCAAATTTCCCTCCAAACCTAAGTGCGTTCAAAACTCGACCTCATCCCTGCGCCTAAAGGTTGGTAATTATTTGATAATTGTATAATTTAACTGCGAGAAACCTATCCTACAAGCACACGTACTGATTCGAGCGTAGAACATTATTTAGCCAAAGTACAGTACATTATGATATTTAACAATATCTAAATGCTGGCATTGTCTTCGGAATTAGACACGGGTTGTGAAGTTAAAGCCCTAAGCTTTGAACGGTGCGTAGGTGGGACAAAGATTACGCGATACAGAGATAAGACATCGGGTATTTATATTTATATTATGATTTATGTATCAAATATGCGATAGTTTTCTCGAATAGCAAATAATACGCAACAACTGTATTGACGAACGCGCTGGGTTAAAATTCAAGACTAGAAAAAAATTACTATTTTTAATACGAATACAAAGAAAAATTCATCTGATCTCCTCCGGATTGCAATAGATGCCGGGTTCGATCCTCGCCTAAGCCACTTATAATCAGATTGATTTTTCTTTATTTGTATTTATTTTTAAATATAGATAAATGTATAAGCATGCATGTAAAATTGCTTAAAATTAAATATACAAACAGTTTGTCAAAATACTACTACTACCCACTACTTTTCTAGACATAATACTTTCCTACCATTTATTTTGGTACTTAATCCCTTGTTATACTTTTAAATTATCTAATGTAATACAAAACATCGTGACATATTTCCATATTATGTGCCATTTACCCAGTTGCCACAAACACAGAACAGAGATAAATGTACAATAGATCAAACAATATTCATAGTATTCATTTCTTACCTACAATCAAGGGCGGATCCAGCTTTGGCGCCAGGGAAGGGTCACACAGCGCCAGGGGGGGGTCACATAGTCGTGGTCAAGTCAAGTGGTCAAGTTTAAATGAAAATTTCAATTAGTGGTCCACTATAGTCCTGGAACCTGCTCAGGGGGGGGTCATGACCCCTGTGACCTCCCCCCTGGATCCGCGCTTGCCTACAATATGCAAAAGAAGTTCCTGAAGGTATATTCCCTTCTGCATTAAACATTCTCTCAGCAACTTAGTCACAGAGCAAGGATCGCCCGGGGCAGGTCAAAATAGTCTCCAAGAAAGATCACTTTATGGAGATAACACGAGATTAATTAACGTCTGCACGTAATGTGGAATCTTAAGTGATAATAATGCATGCTTTGGTGGAAAATAACTAATAATCTAAGCTGGTAGGTATGTTTTAGGTATAGTATGTACACGTTTGATTACACCAACGGGCAGCGTAGGTTACAAGGAGCTTTTCAGTCTGGTTCCAGAGTATAAAGTTTGTTGGAAAATCTGACATTCAAAGAACATACTATATCCGTAGGTAGTACCAACGGCTTTACGTTCTTTTCATGTGAGACTGTTAAAAAACATTGAAATACTTCAGTACATATTTTGATTTCATAAGATAATCCGCTATGAAAATTCAGATCGTGAGTAAAAAACATCTATCTCATTATATTTTTTTTTTATTTACGATAGGCTTGCATTTGACCTCGATCACACCTGATGGAAAGTGTAGATGAGGCCTAAGATGGAGCACGCTTGCCTAGTAGATACCCGTTCACTCTAGTCTTGAAGACATCCAAATTATAACGTTCGGGAAACACAGAACACGGCAGAGAGTTCCACTCCTTAGCAGTTCGCATTATGAAAGATGAAGCAAAACGCTTCGTGCGAGAAGGAGGAATATTAACAATGAAAGGGTGAAAGCCCTCACCGCGTCTAGTTGTCCGAAGGCGGAAGGGAGCTGGAGGAATAAGGTCATGTAAGACCGACGCACACTCACCAAAATGCAGCCGATAAAACACTGATAAAGACGCCACACGTCTTCGATGGACAAAGCTTTGCAAAGCAGTCTCGGTCAGTGTGTCATCACCAATGAGTCTTTTAGCACGGCGTTCAAACGAGTCAAGTGCATCTAACTGATATCGGGCTGAGCCATCCCAGAGGTGACAACAATACTCCATACACGAGCGAATCTGGGCCCGATAAAGGCACAGAAGCTGCTCGGAAGTGAAGTAACGTTCTTTTTTTTTTTTAACGAAAACATTTGTTTTGAACTTGGTTCTCATAAATCGGGACTCGGATATTGTTAAATGATTACAGTCCTGCTGACATTACTTGGTTTAACGTTGCGTTGAAAACCTAAACTCCCCAAAAACAGGAAGCCCATCAGGCCTCACAACATTAGCAATCAGCAGACATCCCATTAGCAATCACCACACCTACCAAACTTTCTCCCATAAACATTCTCATCACAAAGGCGATAGTGCTGCCCCCGCTAATACAATTACTCCACGTACGACAACTAATGAAATGGCAGGAGCGTAACACTCGAGCACAGTTAAAGGGTATTCGGTATTCTTCTCGCCAACCCTCAAGAGTTTCACAAAGGGAATAGGGCAAACACTTGACGACCAAAATAGAGAACGTATTGAGTCGCGAAATAAAATGAGGGTGGAAAGAGTGCGCTTGTAGTTGGATCTATGTTGAGATGTTTATACCTTCCAAAACTTAGAAGAAAACTACTAAGACTTATTGCAAGAAATGACAATCAGACTGTAGAAACCTTTTTGAATCTTTGAAAATAACTTAGAAATCATTTGAATAAAAGTTATAAACTCAACACGCATTTCATCTTTGTCTTCTTTGTCTGCATGATCCAAGTGTTTTTGGAAATTAAAACATTTTTAAATTACGTACTGATACGTTCTGAACATCCCTGATTATTTCGCTTGGCTGATGTTTTTAATTTTCTCCTAAAATGAATTACACATTTTCACACTTACACAATGCATGTTTAATATTAATATCATAAGCATCTTCATTTTTCTGTTTTGGAATTTTATTTTTAAATAAAATAATTTTATTCTTTCTCGGCTTTGACCACTCTATGTAAGTCTCGATACAGAGTGGACAACACAAGACTGACCGCAGGTGGCTTGAGCTCGCAAACTTTTCAAATATTTGCTTTGGTGGCTTTCCTATAGATTTGTTCCTTCCCTACGCCACTGACGATAACCTTACAATTTATTTAACCTGGGATCAAGTATGCTTTGACACAACAAAAAGGCAAAAACAGGGGAAAACTGTGAAACATCTTTTGTCGAAATGTTTGAACGGGATAAAGTGTAGTTGCTTTTGCATACATGGGTTGTTTAAATGGGGAGTTTTCGCGTTTGTTCCGTGGGTCAGGGAAAGTTATTTTAGGGGAAGTAATATTGTATGCTTTTTCAGTTTGAGGTATTATACTTTTACAAGGATTTACATGACAAATAGACCACGCAAAAATGTTGCTATGGCTGTTATAACGTGTCAGATTAGCAACTTGGGGCTTGGGTAAAACACAAATAAAATAAAGAAACGATATAATATATTCATCAAAGTTTTAAGTTGAATATGTTTAATCACAAAAAAATATTATGTAATAAATAACCATGCTGATAAATCAATTAGGCGCAACAATCAGATCACGAAAATCGCAAACCCGGTAAATTTAAGTAACATACGGTTTTTTCCTCATTATTACGCTGCATTCCTATAATCAATCTATTCAAGGTAAATGCATCCAAAAAATTCCGTCGACAAGACAAAAGCAACAATCAAAAATCGAAGTCCGATTACAATAAATCACGTAGCATTTCCTACAATCGTAACCACGCGAACACTTTGATTTTTTGCCAATAAACAATGCAATTGTATAATAATTTGCTCGCATTAAAACAAATCGATTTCCTAGCCGGCGAGTGACGCCGGCAAAAACGTCGGCTTGACAATTAGCACACAGATAAAGCACTTGATGTAATAACCGTGGGAGAGCGTTTTTGCTATACGCACCAAGGTGTAAGAATGTGGCGATAAAAAAGGTGCGAAGATTTATATTAACATGTTCAAGTTACATGTCGTCTAAGAATTGAAATCTGATTATGCATTTCTTTTTCATATAAGTACTGTTTTAAATTGAGAATTATTTAAAAACACGTTAGAGGATTCAATATTTATAGCTCAAAGAGCGACAAATCGTGATTAAAATCACTTACAACTTTAATGAAGAACTAGTCAATGTTCGTGCAAAAGTAATGTAACATGTTTTTTGTAAATAGTTAGTAGTTGCTTTTGGTGTTTTTTATTTCCTATTTTCTGACGAGTTCATCCATATTATTTCAGCATATAAATGACGTGAATTTTTCGAAACCAATTTAGTCATATTCGTAACGTTAAATAACTAAGACAATTTTCCGTGACACTCTTATGACTTAGACCATCGTTATTGCATCAAACAATCTATAATAATACGATAATCGGCGACGTGTTCGTGTCAAATCCTAAAATATTAATGTTAGCAATAACAGTCGGCCTCTAACTGTTACGGACGATTCCCACAGACGAGTCGCGCCCACGAATTTGTCACATTCACTTGAGGACACTGGTTTAGGTTACGCAGTTTAACACGCTATGCGCAAACCGGTGCGTATTGCAAAGTAATCGGTAACTAGGTAAAGTATGCCGATACTTTACCTAGTTATCGATTACCGTGTTCAACAATGATTACCGGTAACAGCTTGAAATACCGATTTTAAGCTGTTACCGGTAGTCGATATCGATATTTATCAGCACTTCTGCACTTGAGTTTGATATTTTCACAGACCATTGATTTGTTTGTTACATAACTTGAGGACACTGGGTTGCTGGGTACGCAGCTTTCACGATGCGTATTGAAAAGTAATGGGTAACTAGTTAAAGTATCGGTATTTTAAGCTCTTACCGGTAATCGATGTCGTTACTTCCTTTTTTTTGTTTACTTGTGTTGACATTAAATTATGATTCCAAAATAAATTCATGATTGTTTATAGGCAAAATCCAAAGTCTTTCAGATATTTTTATATGCTTATGGTTGCTTTTGCAAATATTATAATTTTCCCCAGAACATTTACCATTCAAATGAAATTTAAAAAGAATTAAATCACAAAGGTAATATATTTTTTGTAATTGTGTATTGTACAGTTTCTGCTGGGTGAAATAAAATTTCACTACGCTAAAAAGTAACGTTTTCTTACTTAGCCATTAACTTTTATTAATTTATCCAACATCTTTATCTTGCCTAGCCAGACTAAACTATCGTAAATTATCGACAAAGCGCAATAACAAACAATTATGCCGCAAATACATTCAATCACAATGAATTTAAGAGGCCATAAATCCATAGTTATGGCGCCGTCACTAAAACCGGTTTCACGCGACAAAGATAAACACCGGTTGTGATGAAAACCGATTAGACCTTGCAAATAAAGTCACGGCATATTAGATCGTATCGAAACTGAAATATTATAATTATGGTTGACGGGCCTGTTGGTCTAGTGGTCAGAGACCCTGGCTACAAAACTGAGGGTCGTGGGTTCGATTGCCGCTCGGCAAATGTTTGTATGATGAACATCGGCATTTGTACTCGAGTCATTGATGTTTATACGTACTTAAGTATGTTAATCAGTTCTCTAGCTTCCACAGTACTAGCTTCGAGCTTAGTTTGGGACTAGGCAATTGGTGTGTTTGTCCAAGGCGTTTATTGATATACGAGGGTGATCCAAAAGTAATGATAATCGGGTATTTCCAGAGCGGATAAAAATTTAAAAAAATATTTTTTTGCTGCCTCATTTATCCACTAGTTCAGCATAAAAAAATCATATAAATAGGACAGGAATACAGGGAGGTACATTCATTTGAATACGAACAGTCGGAGAGTAAACATCAAAATGGAGAAAAACGAAATCAGAGCTGTCATTAAGTACCTCTGTTTGAAAAAAATGTCTACGAAAGACATACACAGTGACCTAGTGGAAACATTGGGGGACTCTGCTCCTCCATATTCCACAGTTGCACGCTGGGCAAAGGAGTTCAAGCTGGGCAGAACATCAACAGAAGATGAACACCGCGAGGGCCGCCCGTCCACGTCCCTCACTGCAGAAAATGTCAAAAAAGTCGAGGACGTCGTATTGGCAGACCGAAGAGTGACCATAAGGCATGTGGCTGAGGTCACAGGGTCATCATATGGCAGTGTTCAAAGAATCCTTGCGAACGAACTGCATATGAAAAAGGTCTCTGCGCGTTGGGTACCGAGAATGTTAACCGAAGAGCAAAAGAAGAAACGAGTTGACATTTCGAAGGCAAATCTCGAAAAGTTCCAGATTGATCAAGAAAATTTTTTGTCACGTTTCGTCACCATGGACGAGACCTGGATCCACCATTTTGATCCGGAGACCAAACAACAGTCAATGACTTGGAAACGAGCCTCTTCTCCGACGCCGAAGAAATTCAAAGTGTCAAGTTCCGCAGGAAAGGTTATGGCGTCAGTCTTTTGGGATGCTGAAGGAATAATTATGGTGGAATACCTGGAAAAGGGAACCACTATTACGGGCACTTACTATGCAGACCAAATAAGAAGATTACGGGAGGCCATCAAAGAGAAAAGACGAGGCAAACTCCGAGCGGGAGTGTTGTTTCACCAAGACAACGCACCGGCTCACAAAGCAGCCGTTGCGATGGCTGCCATTCGAGAAACGGGATTCGAATTGCTCGAACACCCACCCTACTCGCCAGATCTAGCCCCTAGTGACTTCTACCTCTTTCCCCGACTCAAGGAACACCTCCGGGGCAAAAAATTTGAGGACAATAGCGAGGTGATGACTGCAGTAGAGGCGTTTTTGGAGGGTCAAGGCAAAGATTTTTTTTTGAAAGGAATTATCGGTTTAGAGAAAAGATGGACTAAGTGCATTGACTTGCTAGGAGACTATGTAGAGAAATAAATTTTTTTTTTAGATCATATACCTTTATTTCATATTGATTATCATTACTTTTGGATCACCCCTCGTATTTTATGGTACAAACAAAGTATGAGGAGGTAATTAGTCTGGTGATTTAAGTGCTTGTAGTTGAACTACAAGGTACAGTTGCCAGGTAGAGTAAAAACTTAGTTAGGGTACCAAAGTGTAGGCTTATCAAACCGAAGATCGTATTTTTATATTCGTGTCATGTAACTTAAGCTTGTACTTTTTGTCTTTTCGAAAGTTATTACTTGATTTAGCTTTGAAAATAAAGTTATTTTGTCTTCAAGTTAAGACAAAATTGACTTTCTATTTAACAGAGACATTTTTATATTACCTTTTTAAACTGTTCAGATTTTACATAATATGTATAAACTTAACTAACAAACAACTGCGATACTTACATATTTTTCATAGTAAGTTTAAGCATAATCGAATATTAACATAATATCTACATATACATGACGTCTTGTCATAGCATGCTGAGATGAAGTATGTTTATTATGTATATCACAATGCTAGTGATTTAATAAGTGATAAATATCAATTTCAATTTTACATTTAGTAATATTGATCTAGGTTTCGCATTTAGTTTTCAACACATGTCTTTTATGGCACAACTGTCAACTAAATTATGTTTCATAATAATAATATTAATTCTCATAAAATGGAGCATTTAACGTTTTTAGTTTTCCGTAGAGGAAAGCCAAAATCTATTTTTTAGGCCGACTGTGTATATTTGAAAGATATTTTGCCGTTAACCATCAGGGGACCGCTAATAATGACTAATAATTATCAATTTTGTTAACTGTTTTGCACACAGATTTTTGTAAAAGTTTAATAAAAAAAAATAAGAAAAAACTAACTAGCATCAAAAAGACTCTCTAACTACTAACGACCTTAAATCATTCTAAAGAATACCTACCTTAACAAATTCATCATTGCATCATCAGTCCAATAAAGTAACCACTACTGGGGTACTGGCCTTCCCTTTGGAGGGAAAGATAGATCTTACCTCTTGTTATAGGGAGGGAAACGAGTAAAATAGGGTCACGTATGGTACCCTACGCTGCCCATGGACATCAACAACCGCACAATGGTCGCAGATGCGTTGCCTGCATTTAACACCCATACTCACCCTAATTAAGGCTTCGATTGAGATCGGGTCTTTTTCTTACTTACTTACTTACCCTTGCTCCCACTAGATAATGCCGTAGGACTAAAGGTATATGATGCAGCAATGTAACAAGTGATTCATCTAATTGTGATAGTAAAAACGAATGCACATAAAGCATAAGGATGCGTCGTACACAATAGCAGCTAAAGATTAGTCCTTGCCACGCCAAATTACAGGCGGACAAAAACGCTTCCTAAACTCGGAGTTGCCAGCTTTAAAAATTATAGCTAATAATGGCAATTTGTGCTTTAATTTACAAGGTATTGTTAAGTTTGTTTCCAGTATTGTATTCATTTATACATCATAATCCAATCTTGAATATTTTTTTCAGATCGTGATTTGCCAAGGTCTTTCAAGGGGCGTGTGAATTTACAGATTTCCTTCGATTACGAGTATACTCAGAATGTTCATCATACATGATTTTTTTAAGTAATAGGTAGTAAATACTACCTACGCAATTTAACGTGTACGTGATGTTGTCAATAATGATCGATAGTTTCTATTAGCTAACCATTAAATCCGCCAAAACAACAAACATCAAATCAAGCAAACTTACTTGACACCTGCAAATCTAGTAAACACTTATTGCCGCGGTCTTAAAATAATTGCATATTCAATTTGAAAAATTATACATGGCAACACAGAATAGGACATTACTTATGATATTTGGACAACAATACGTGCCCACATTACCGCTTAATAGCGTGACCAAAACATATTTGGCGATCTGTCAAAGTTCAAGGTCTTACGGTGCTTACACACTGGTACATCAATGATATTCTAACTCTGCTTCCCTGTCACAATTAGCTGATATAAACCAATTAACGAGTCGCGGATTAAAACTATTTACGATTGGTCACTTAGTGTACACACTATGCGGAAAAAATTGGCCAAGTGCGAGTCGGACTCCCGCACTGAGGGTTCCGTACAAATTCTATTTTTGACGTATTTAAAAAACTACTGAATAGATTTCGTTCGAACCAATTTTCGTTGGTAGTTTTTATAGTAATGTACATTATATAATTATTTCAGTTTTATCATCCTCTTATTTTAGAAGTTAGAGGGGGGGGACACACTTTTTTCCACTTTGTGAGGGTCTGTCACGCAAAGTATTCACTTAAGAAAAAAGTGATATTAGAAACCTTAATATAATTTTTAAAGACCTATCCATAGATACCCCACACGTATATATTCAATGAAAAAAAATATTTTCAGTTTCAGTTCTGACTATGGGGACCCCCCACTATTTTTATTTTTTTTCTATTTTCGTGTGAAATTCTTGTTGCGGTTCACAGAATACATCCACTCACTAAGTTTCAACAGTATAGTACTTATAGTTTCGGAAAAAAGTGGCTGTGACAGACTGGCGGACAGACAGACAGACAGACAGACAGACATGACGAATCTATAAGGGTTCCGTTTTTTTGCCATTTTGGCTACGGAACCCTAAAAACGCGTCCGAATTTACTAGGCTGAATTTACGTTCCGTCCGTCGTGTTCATGATATGCGCCACTTTTCAATGGGAGAAGACACAAAATACTGAAATATGTACGTTGCGTAATTTTGTATAGAAAATGCATTGCCACCGAACTCAGGTCGCGTAATTTTAGCCTAGTGTGTTCCACTTAGGTCCGTTTATTGCAAATAAAAATGTGATGAAATCTCCAGAGAGGGTAAAGGTTATCTTCAGATATATCAGATATATCCTGTTATTACGTCAAGTATTAAAATAGATAGTTATATAACAATTTTTATACACACTTATGTAACAGCTGGTTCGCAGGATTTAAAAATATAATATTACATTTGTTCAAATCAATCAAAACAATCAAGTTAAGTCGTGATTGCAACAAATTGAGTTTAAATGCAATTTATTATCAGACGCAAAAAACAGTCATATGATTGATTATGCAACTTCCTTGAAAAATATCTTATATTAATACTATTTATTTACTAGTCGAAAACCATGTAGCAACTAATGACAAGACCGGAATTGATGCAATTTTTTATTAAAATACGGCCTTCTAGCCTACATTTAACTTATTTTAACACTCCTCCTCAATTAAAGATGTAACTATAATACCAACAGAAACAAACCACAACAGAATTGAACTACAAATTCAGGGGTTGCATTTCAATACCTTTAGAGTGTGATCAGGATCGATCTTATGGTTACTGAAAAATGTTTGTGATGATGCGTAGCCTGCACATAAAGCCCTATTTTTGCGTTTGTTCTCAAAGCCTCACCGATAGAAACTAAGACATATTATAGAAAGACTGTTGAGTTATGTTTCTGCTGGTGAGTAAGGTCGCCAGAGCTCAATTGGGGAGGGTATGGGGTCTTAAACGCAGGCAACGCATTTGCGTCCCTTGTGCGGTTGTTAATGTCCATGGGCCGCGTGGTCACTTACCATCAGGTGACCCTCTTGTTCGTTTGCCTCCCTATAACATAAAAATAAGACAATATGTGCATGTGCAATCCGTAAAATCTTTTATTGAAATCCCCATTCATCTAGTTTTAATTCTCGGTCATTAACGGAACGAGTGGGAAATAAGAAGTTCCAATTGTCACCATTTAGGACGAATGAAACTTTTTTTGCATTTGTACCTACCCAGTGGGTACGACAAGGAACAAAGGGTCTCTTGTAAGAAGACCGTTTTTCTTGACACCTTGCTGACCGGGCGGAGAACTCCGTCTTTCTTTGCAAGCGTTACGTAGTGAATTGTCACTCTAAAAATCAGTTCACAAGTTCACCGTTAAAAATGTTCATGCGTCTTAACAATTCCGTCTGTTAATAGTGTCCCGGGGCACCTCACATTGAGACGATTACGCTTGATTGTGCCCCTGGGTCTCCGTGTGTCGTGCCGTGGCCTTTTTGTCCCGTGTGATTTATTCCCAAATTGCGGTCGTTTCGCGTGTCATACCATTCGGGTCATTGTGAAATGACATCTCAGAGGTCTTTGTTGGACGTTTTTTTTGTTCGGTTGGTGCTGGCTGTTACGGTTACGTTTGGAAATCGAATGCATCGTTAATGATGATGTTCTATTTTTATAGTCGGGTGTATTGTTTTGTTTTTAAGCCAATAGTGTGCAATACGCATGTGTGCAGTCACGTGCAATAATCATAAACAATTCCAGTTGGGATCTTATCGCAATCTCACTTTATCGCAATCTTACATTAAACTTTTCTTTCGACACATTTTCTAAAAAAAATCTAAGGAACGAGAAAGTCATTCATCCTCTGATAATGTCATAGCAAGTACATAGATTGTTAACCGAATAGAAAGCACCAAGCGTAAATGTCACCCACTAAAAATCCAAAGAAATCAATGTTGATTAATGTTCTGTAAATCATAAATATAGATATTTTATATCTATACTTATACTAATATATATAGCTGAAGAGTTTGTTTGTATGTTTGAACGCGCTAATCTCAGGAACTACTGGTCCGATTTGAAAAATTATTTTTGTGTTGGATAGTCCATTTGACGAGGAAGGCTTTGAGCTATTGGAAATCGAAACCCACGCTTACAGAGTCGCTAGTTTTGGATAAAACGATGCATTATTTGTATTAACACTGTTGCATTAATATTAACTATTGATCCGCCCCGGCCTCAAACGAGTAAAAATGTTAGTATACAAAACCAGTGACAATAGCTCGCAGAAAAAATAATTAAATCGGTTCCGCAGTTTTTGAGTTTAAGTGTAACATTCAAAAATGTAAATATTTCATCTTTATAATATTACTAGCGGCCCGCCCCGGCTTCGCCCGTGGTACTTGTCCACTATTTAATGGATGATATTATACATAAAAACCTTCCTCATGAGTTACTCTATCTATTAAAAAAAACCGCATCAAAATCCGTTGCGTAGTTTTAAAGATTTAAGCGTTCATAGGGACATACAACATACAACATGACAGAAAAAGCGACTTTGTTTTATACTATGTAGTGATGTATAACAAGAAAAAACAACTATTGCATTTAATAACTACGAATCTATAAAACTAGATAGGTACTTTTACTTGACATCTGCCCTCTTACATAACCCCAACTGTCACCGATTGAATTAGAAACATTTAACAAACAAGCGCAGGTGGTCGTTGCGACAAGAATCACCAATATTACGCAAAGCAATAAATAATTATTGCCGAGTAAATCCAAGCCTAGAATACATTAAGGTTACTTAGCGGCTCGTCGTAAACTACCGATTACAAGAACTGCCTAACGGGATAAGACTTGGCTCTGTGTGAAATTTTGAAATTGCGAATAATTAGGTGTTATGTCTATAGTGTCAATAGTAATATAATAAAGCTGAAAAGTTTGTTTGTTTGAATGCGCTAATCTCAGGAACTACTGGTTAGAATAGAAAAAAAAATGTTGGGTAGTATGTAGTTTGATATTTTCTAGGAAGGCTTTAAGCTATAATAATAACACTATGTGTGTGGAAACTGAAATCCACGGAGACGAAATTGCGGGCGGCCGCTTTGCAATTAATAAATATTTCATGAAAATGCGTCCTATCAGGTGTATGCCACAACTCTACATGGCCAATACGATTCCAATTACTATTAAGAATCACAGTAGATATAAGAGAAAAACCATTTAGGTGCCTTCAGCTTCCGCTTCTTCAACGTATTTAATAGAAAGTGAGATTTGAGATTATGTTTTACGGGAAATGGCATTATTTTGAACTAAAGATATTGTGACCAATCTCTATTTCTTTCAGTTGATTTACCCATAAATTGAATATAGAAAATATGACTTAACTAGTTTACTGTACTATGTACCGACATAATTTCTAAAAATACATATCAAGGCTCTAGTCGTATGAAGTCTTTCCTTGTGAAACAGAGCTTTCAATCCTGTCAAACTAGATGTAAATTGTCTCACGTTCCGTACATCTTTATCACATGTTGTAGTTGAAAAGCGCGGGTATATTGACAACTCTATCTATTCAGACGTCATCCTGAGTGGCGTTGTCACTTGCAACATTAACTTACACCGCTGAGTCATCTCTTGAGATTAGACCAGACGTTTTGCATTAATATAATTCGGAATAATCTCCTGCATTAATTGTAAATCAGAATCGGTGTTAGCGCACCCTTATATGGCGACACCGGCTCATTTTATCATTGTAATGAAGTTTAAGATAATTCAGGATTAACTCAACGTAACTTAGTCGTGCATCCATTAGAGGAATTATTTGAAGTGTGCAATTTGTGATTTACAATTCAATTTGTCCTTACATGAACACTGTATCGAATATAAAAGTCTTTTTAATAGAAATTGAAATGTCCGAAAGTCACTTTTCCACACTGTCTTCAAACTTGTAGGTATCTCTTACACGGCAGGTTTGGTGTAATGTTTAAGTCATGAAGTATACTCCCAAAAGATCGCAGTGTCGACTAGCACTAAACAAACATTTAGGTGCGTGCATATGTCACTTTGTACTGGTCAGAGTTTTTATTATATGTCATATGTAGGTATCTTTTTAAATACAAATAAAATACCACTGGTACTTCTCATCTTGGTAAAGAAAGCGTAAGCTACGTATTGCGAAGCCACAGAAACGTAAACGATATTATTAAGTAATTATTTGCTTAATTACTAATTAACTTGATACATTTCTTTGCTATGGATGGTGGAGTACTAGTAGATGTCGCGAGCGTAGGCGCGGTGACACGAGTCAAGTGGCGCAGGCGAGTTACAACACGGGCCCACGGCGGTGACTCAGTGCGCACGCGCAGCTCACTCGAAAGTCAACCTTATTACACCGTATTAAAGTCCATTCACTGAAATTAACACGCAATTTGTCTAATTTGCGACTATCAACCTTATTTCGCTAAAGTTAGGGTCCATTTACTACAAGTGGCATGCAATTTGACGAAATTGAAATTGAACGTGTGATTGTCATAATTCGTAGATTTGCGCTGAGTAAATATTTCTAATATCATCAGCGGGATTTTGCTTTGACACAGTGACTTTTGCGACATAGTTAGGATTTCTTTGATTGAAGAATTTATTTAGCTGTCATTTTTATCAATTTTTACCAACTTCTGCCTACGACCAACTTGGAGATGAGATGCAAAATTTACTCATTGAAACGGTTGGACTGCAAAATGATACCAGGTTCTTATTTTACGAAACCATTTAAAATAATAACAACTAAATAACTCTGCACATATTTGTTTGCAATTAAAAATAATCGAAGTGAAATGCCTAATTAACTCTGCTATTTCCGAAATCCAAAAATATCGAACTTCCCAAGCCAAATCACTTATAACTGTACCAAAGCTTTCGAATGATACAAAATCTCCACAAAATCTGTAACATAACGTTAAATAATATGATTATCTCATCAATCGGTTGATCAAACGGTCCGAGAGACAAGTCGAATCGAATTAATCTGGCACAAATTTAATCAGCTGTGATTTATAATGAATTTTAATGAGCTACTTCATTAGAGTGGTCGGACGATTGCGTATTAACTATGTTTGTTTTGATGCGACATCAAGATTTAGTGATCGTGTTAGATAGTTATTGATATTGGATGCGTTGATTAGATATTCGGGTTGTTATAAAGGTGTAAAGGTTGCAAAACGGTATTCTGCAAAGGAAATGCATTTCTTTTTTACCCCATGTTTAGTGAAGCTAATAACTCTTTTTGGGGTGCTAATGGTGATACAGTAACACTTTCTTCTTCCGCTAAAATAGGTGCTGAAAAAAATATGTCTCTTGTCACCCACGACACCTTCCAAAGAAATGGACAAATTCTTATATTGTGTAAAGAGGCTCCCTTTTCAAAAACTTCGTAACTGTTGTGCTATGTTTCTGCTGGTGAGTAAGGTTGCCAGAGCTCAGTTGGGGAGGGTATGGGGTTAAGGCCGGCAACACATCAACGATACCTCTGGTGTCGCGGATGTCCATGGGTGGCGGTGGTTGCTTACCATCAGGCGACCCGTTAGCTCGTTTGCCGCCTCTGACATAAAAAAAAAGTTTAGTAAAAATGTTGGACTTTATGAGACAAAAGACCAAAGTCTTTTGACAAACGAAAATAATCATTTAGAATCATCACAATAGTCATAATATAGCAACAGCCTGTATTGGTACTTCACTCCATCATACACGATGCCACTTACGTTACCTAAGAATCAACAGTAAACACTTAAATAATTAACCTCCAATTAAGCAGAGGTAATTAATCACTTGACACATACGCAATGTAACGATGTTTTCTAATGTTTGTCACGGTTCAAGGAGAAATCTAATGCACGAAGTTTATAATGACCTCCAATCTCCATCGTAAGGTCGAGAAAGTGTCATCTTTTTGGTGACGACAGTAGTTAATATTATTATTTATCTGTCTATTTATTAACAAATAACAGACATAATATTCTTACATCTTTTAATGAGATTGCCGTTTTAAGCTCTTATTTTTTCTGACAGTATTAGTACGACATCGAAATCGTCTGACATAGACGTAGAGGCCCGATTGATGTAGGTAAACTAAAAACTTATTAATTTATTTAATAACATCAACAGTACACGTACACAACTTAATAGTAAAAATAGTACAGCATTCTTAGTACTACTATAAAAAACATCATCAGTATCTCTCCCGCTCTAGTTAGTTATAAAAAAGTAAATTTAAGTGATTGAAGGTTTATCAAACAACGTTGTAAAACATATATACTTGCTTAAACTCAAAGCATTAAATGTTTCAATTAGATTAACATCGAAAGTCGAAAACATCATTGCCCCTTTAAAACAAACTATTAAAAGTGTTAGTAAATGCCCTTCAATATTCCGAAATGAAGTAATAGAGTACTGAATAGTACACACATAAATCCATTAAAAAGTACAAAAGTACATTGAATCACGCTGCAATCACTAAAATGTGTTAACTATGTAATAAAAGTACAAATACTATGGAATTCTCAGATCGAAAAATTTACGAGGATGGTTAACTTAATTTTTATGAACACAAAATTAAATTAATAACGAAATTCCGTCACGGTTGTAACAATTAACTTTCACGTTATCACGTGTTGATTGGTTTGACCCTAAAATACGCTCGATAGCTAAAACAACATTCCCGATACCTACTCATATTTGCACGTCCTGGGTTAAATTCCATTATTCTAAAAGATTTGTGGCAGAACTTTGTCAAGGAGTGAATGACAATTTTTACCTCTGTGGCCATTTGCTTATTTTCTGTTGATGCGAAAGATGGGATTAAACTTTTTTGATAACTTGCAAAACTTTTAATTATTACTAAACTTATGTCCTAGTCGCGTTGACTATAGTTAAATCATTAAACAATATCAACATTTTAATATTTTACCTATTTTAATATTTTTTTAATCTGATTCCTTTCGTAAATTATTATCGGAGGCCAGGACTCATTTTGGGTCGCTGCGCTACTATAAGTAATATAATTATCATCCGTGAAAAATAAACACTACATCTCCTTTAAATATATGTATGGGCTGTAATTTTAATTTTGTGAACGTAGCCGGCAGCACTCACTTTTGTCTTCGCCAATTTATTAAAAAAATATATTCATGCATCGTTTAGTAGAGATTAGCGGGTGCGGAATAGATCCGCGGCCTTATGCAGTGATAGTCCCAAGGCCGCGTTAGGCTGGCTCCACACAGCTTGTTTCCGCATTACCACGTTTAAGCATTCGAATTTCAAACTATTGCGATTTATCTAGGCCGATGAAATTGCTATTAACCAAGATATTTAAAAATATAATGTAGTAGTTTTAAAATTACAAACAAACAAAATTCATAAGATCTCAGTTGGATTATTCCGCCTGAGCCAATTGAGATCGAATAAATTTTTCTTTGTTGATAATTAAAATAAAATAAGGGATAATAATACTCAGCATGTAAAAATGCTTGAAATAAATTAACAAAAAATAATTATATTTAGTAAGCTATTGTTTTGCTATTAAAATAACGCCACAACAACTGAACAGAATAACTTTAGCAGAACACACGGGGGTTCACCGTAACAGTATAAGATTCTACGAAAAAAAAACATAAAATTTTAAAAACATAATATAAAACGAAAAATAAATCTGTCAAAAATTCCCACATACAAATTAACCATGAGATGACAAATACGATTTTAGTCATATTTGAAGCTTAAACAAATGCATTTGAATTTCGAAGCATGTGCCTTCTAAACCAATTTTCAATGTTTTGAACGTATGGAACGGCACTAAGGCCGGTAAATTGAACCGTTCCAGCGATAATGTGGTCGCATCATTAAATTCTAAGGTCAGTAGAAACCGCTCACAGTCACCTATATATTATACGCTTCCTTGTTCAATATTTTCTTTAATTGGCGGTGGAAGTCGTGTTCATTGTACATTATGTACATTATACATGCTACAGTAATGATATCATGCTGACGATGAGCCGCGAGAATGCAAATGCGCATAATGTTGAAATTAAATATTATTAAATATTACTCGATGCCTAACGGCCAAAATGGCCTAAGCGACATTTTTTGCGAAATCGACTTATATACATCATTGGAATCGCCTTTTTTTTCTGCGTCGTTCTATCTAGGTTTCGTCTCTCTAGGGCGTTATTTTTGTCGCTTAAGCGGTTGGTAAATTAAGGCTCGAAGCCTTAATTTTGCGTCTTAAGCGCCCAATATTTAGTGTTTTTTTTCATTCTGGTGGTTAGGAAATATAATATTTTGAAAAAGTTACTTAGACAATTTTGCTTGAAAACAATAAATAACAAAATGTCGCCTTATACTTTCGGGCTGCAATTTTCAAATATAAGATATGGCGCTTAGGATTATTTGCCCTATCACATATTACTATGCATAGTGGCGCATATCCCATTTTTTTCTCAAAATAAATGATTCAATCTATGGGTATTGGTGTCCCTGGTCGCAGACTTTCGCTGGTACAGGTTATCTGCGACAGCCTGTATATTTAGTATTTCGCTAACACTAAGACTTTTTCGTCAATCACTTCTTATGTTGGCTTAATGTCGGTTAAGCAATTTTTATAAAAATACAGATGCAATTAAGTCGCTTAGGCTAACATGAATTTTTTTGGTAAATGCAGTTACGACATTTTTGCTGTAAAAAAATAAATCCATTTGAGCATAAGCGACTAAAAACACCCTTAGATGAATGATTTGTAATACTTTAATAAATACATTTTGAAGAGAAGTATCTTTTATATTTACACCTAAAATTTGGAATCTTAGGAAGCAAAACCCAACGACTTATGATTTTTTTTCGTAATTTTTCGTCTTTAATCCTCTCTTCTGTAAAGTTTGTGAAGTGGCGGTTAGGCCTTTTTGACCGTTAGGCATCGTACTAAATATTATTTCCATTTCTTTCCGAGTCTACTCAATTGTTTAACTACCTATATAATGTGTGGCACCTAAATTACTAAGAAGAAGACAACATAATAATTCATGTAGTGTAATTAGGCACCTTACAGTACTTACTGTTGTAAGTTAAAAACGCCTTTTATATCAATAACTACGACTACCGAAGGCTTCTAACAGTTGGACATTTGACAATCTTTCACTGATTAACAATGAAAACAACCTTTTCAAGGCGGCAGTCCCACCAACTGAAGACCCTAAGAGGATGGGTATTTTTACATATTGTTTGAAGAGTTTTCTATAAGGTCATTGAGCGTTGAACAACCAATTAAAGGCACAAATTACTATTAAAAATATTTGGTTCAAAAATCCAGTTTTTTCGGTCTCAATTTCCTTTCTGGACAGAAAGGTTTACGAAGTACAAAAAACAAAAGCACATTGATCTCCCATTCTTTCTGGCAACCTTTCTATTTCACCACGACCTCAGTACACGGCTAATTAGACACGTTCCCAATAAAACATCACCTTAAATTGCCAAAAAGAAACAATGGCCCGAGAAGCGGCGCTTGCGCAACTCACTTGATCGATGACGTCTATTTAAGATACATATTTCTGCGGCTGGTTTCAAAATTCTGGGTCCCATTAGTGAGGGTTTCCAAACTTGCATGATTCATGGTACGCTCATTGTCTCTGTGTAGATAGTGTTAGCATGTTTATTTGTTTAGGCAGGATATTGTCTTCTTCTGATCACAGCCATTCGTATCAATATTATATGTATGTGTTTTCTGTTTCAAGAAGCTGTTGAAGTAAAGATAAAATTGGTATGGGCCATTGGTCAGGGAAAGAAAAATATCTCCTATTACTTTTCAGGAATGTGCCAGACTTTAATTTCTTTGGTATAGCCACTTTTAAAGGAATGCTTGGTGATTTCAGGCTTTGCAAGGCACATAATAGCCGTACCGACTAGGGTCCAACATTGTCTGGTTTCCCTGTAAAGATTGCGGAGGACATTCGGCAGTGGCTCTTATGTAATAACCAGGCTGATCACATTAGGATGGTAGTTGCAGCGCATCTTGTGTCCTAAATGGATGTTGCCGTCGTATTGAGGCTCAACTTTCTACGTCAAGACATAAACAAACTTAGAAGGAACGTAAACCAATCCTGCGAAATCCATGGCCACAGCACAGACACGTTTAGTTTTTTCGTAACTTTCGGTGTGTCGGTTTGCTCTCCGTTTAATGCACAGGTGTTGAGTGGTGAATCGGCCCGGTTAATAAACGTCCGAGGTGCTGCTGTGTGAATCGGCCCCATTTTTATTTGCCCGCTAACTGATATAATGTGCTCTGTTCGTTCTGTTTGAAACTGGGCGAATTAGTGAGCCGATTTCGTGGGCACGTGCAAACATGTAAGGCTGTAAATAGATGGTGTAGTCGGGAGTTTCCCATCACACTATCGACTTACTCGTATATAAAAAGAAGAATAGTATGGGCCCGTCGAAGAAAATGGCTGGGTAAGATACTTTTGGTTGGTCTGACAAAATCATTAAAAAAAAAAGTAGCAGATACTTATTAAGATATTGTCCACATTAACAATAGATCTTCGAAAGTTATGTAGCTTTTGTAATAATTCCATCAATTTTACTTTGATGGTAATATTAACATTGCTGCAAATATGAGTATTATTTCAATACGTGTATTTGTTGAGATTGCTTGAATGATTTCACTCTCAAGTCTATTAATATTGGCAATTTATTTTGCAGTGTCCAATTTAAAACCAGGAACTACACATCAAAACTTATTTCAGTTTATCAAACATTATGACGCAAAAATAGATTTTCCGTGACTGTCAAAATTTGACCTTATCCAACACGAATGACATTACGCCAGATCATTCATTAGAGACCGCAACGATGATGATGATGCGACCACTAGTGGCAACAGTGGCAATGTCAACGCAGTCTCAACAAATCTAATGGGGATGTGACAAGCGTGAAGGCTGTGTGGCGTCACACGTCATTAGACAGGGTTGGTGAAACAACCTTACATGTGTCTCGAAAGTTGAATTTATTTGATATGATAAAATGCCCATCAGATTTACTTGTAATGTATCAGCCTATTAATGTCCCACTGCAGAGAAAAGGCCTCCATATTTGAAATGGGTGAAATTTACTTGATATTTATTACCTGATGAAAATCGGACGTGATGTTTAAGTTATCGTTGAATTTCTACAAGGAAGCCTTATTACCTCTCCACCATTTTTAGCATCATGAGATTTATAAATCATGGTGATGACACCACACCAATAGTTTTCTTTCATGTGTATTCTGTTGTTTCGATTTCTGATTAATTATTTTATTTTACTTCTAACTACTCTGGACAACAATTATCTGTAGTGCACTATTGAGTGCGGATGCACAGAAGTCTTTCTGGGTCATCGCACCTACAGTCTTCACATGCACTCCCTATTCCCTTACTCTCATATCTCAGGGGATAGCTATCTAACCCGACTAGATACAGGTGAGGACAAATTATATCAGCGTTAGGGACGCCGATAAAATTTCACGTTCAAAGAATATTGAAGCCGCTTTTCCAATGAACACATGTATAATGATTCATAAAACCTATTCTTCCTATTTACGCGGCGATCGTGACAATGATCTTTATCGTTGTCATCATGATTAATTTGTCACCGCAGGGTTGGTTTTATCACGAGCAAATTAGCATAAATGATGTCGTACTCCCATGAGTCGGCACAGAATAATTTGCCTGTGAACTAGCGGTGTTCTTATGAATATCTGAATAAATAGTGACGATGTCTTCCTCGTAATTCATTGCATCGTGAATTGCGATGGTAATAAATACAATTATCACATTTCTCACTATGAGACATGAGTGCACATCACAAATTAAAATAAATAAATATTTAAAGCCGACAGATTTCATTGGATACGACATGCTCGTACAATAAAAGTCGTATTGAGGCTTCTGTAACACAGTGACTTAGTAGCCAGTTACTCTAGTGAGTAGCAATATTAAAATTCTAATATTCTTTTATAAATTTGATTACTCTTTTACAACATGGCTACACGTGGCTACTGTTACCAGTAGCTGTTTATTTATTAGTTCAAAAACGGCTGTGGTTAATTGTTTATAGTATTTTTTTATTAAATCTTTGAACTTTGAATATTAGGAAAAAATTAATGCAAGTGCATGTGTTGTTCTTGAGATCTACTACATACTACTACATATAGGGGAAAAATTAGGCACCAATCATTTTTGTAAATTATAATCGTACGTAGATATAAAACGTCTGTCTTTCGTTTTGTTTAAAGATTTTGGCTTACAACTGAATGGACATCAATTGAAAATCAGTTATTCAAAAACAAAGGGCAAGAACAGGATCATTTATCACACACTTATTTACTGTCAAAATACCAATTAAGTGCAACCAAGACCCCCAGAGAGATGCAAATGTTTACACTGCAACTATGAGTTACAACTAAAACAGTAAACTAGCCGGTGACAGCGGTGATATAAATTATAACTATTACTATTATAAATTGTATTATTAACCAATTCGCAGTTGGCGCGCAAATAACTAATTGTGTTTTGCAAAACATTGCGGGCCACAGAGAAGGAGAGGTAGTGAAATAAATATGCTGGATGCATTTATATGAATTATGCATTTATTATTGAGGAAGTATATACGCAAAATAATGTATATTTTTAATTATTTGGCCTTGTGCGGACAGTGCGGGCTCATCTCAAGAAAAGAAAAGATAAGAAGTACTTTATATGAAGTTTGATAGAAAACGAAAACTGATAGCTTTCGTTTTTATTTGGGTGATTAAGAAGTTTCCAATGTTTCCGTTCCTAAAGTTTCTAAAGTTTAGATTCCGGCGGCCTTTGGTTCAGGATTGCGAGATTATAGTTATTTACTTAGTCACTACAAGGAGCATTAAATTGTTACACGGTTTTATTACTCTGTGGCATCGTCACATTCAAGATGCGACAGTGTATTGCATCGTCTGTCGGCATTCACTTATTATGCGATCGTTACGAGATCCACATCGCGCGTCGTCGTTGCAAAATGGAATGCAGTCAATTTTAATTCAGTCATCAAAAGTGACATATGTTGAAATTCGTGTTTTTTAGGGCTATTTCGCTAGCAAAAGATCCTAAGTAAAGTTCCAGCGTAGGTTTTCGGACCTATCGGCAGGTACCGACTATGATCCAAGTGTTTCGATTGCGAGGATTACGGAGATTTACGACAATCGCTCCATTGTTATAAACAGGCTTGTCAATTCAAAATTATAGTCGTAGCGTACCCTGGTCTCCGAGGCAATGGCCAAAGGATGCATCCGGGAGATGCGCTGGGATGATGATGATGAGTAGTAGTAAGGTGCGTTTCACTATTACTGCATGTGACAATCACAAATCTGTCAGATCTCTTATCTGACATAAAAAACCTTCGAACTGTCCTTCAATAGGCACCGTGCAGAAACTATGAGGGCGCTAAAATCCCGATTTTTTTTTGGGGTTTGACAGTAAAACTGACATTTAGCGTGAAGTTTCGAATATAAGTCACTAGATGGCAGAATAAGGCACCGTGTTTTTCCATGGTTTGACAGTAGAATTACCGACATTGAGATTAAAAGTTTTGAGAGAGAGTCACGAGATGGCAGAGTCATCGCTGAGCACGGTGCCTATACACAAAAATAAAACCACCAATAAACAACAACTGGGACAAAAATATGTATTTTTCTATGATGTGTTATTATTGTCATAATGTCATCGCCACAATGGTCGCAGCCAGCCCTGAGTGCAACCGCGGCCTTGAACGCAGTCACGACGTTGACAAAACAACGACATTGTGGATTTGTTTAATTTTAGTGGAAAACCGACGCGTGAGTGGGACATTAATCAGAGACGACCGCCAAAGAGTAGAATAGAATAGTGTACAGAAGGGAATGTTATGTGGGTCATAAATTTTTTTGGCAATGAATAAATGACTTTATTCTTCTTATTCTTAAATGTTCTAAATGTGGAGGAACGGTATTTTTCGTTAATCAATTTTGTAGACAGTGTTTAAATGAGTAGAAGATTTCTTTGAAATGTTATTACGTTGACATATACGTATTTTTTGTAATGTACTTAAACATATTTATATGTACTAAAATAGTAAAGCTGAAGAGTTTGTTTGTTTTTATGACCGCGCTTATCTCAGGAACTACTGGTTCAATTTGAAAAAATATTTTTTGTATTGGATAGTCCATTTGACGAGGAAATTTGTAAGCTATTGGAAACCGAAATCCACGCGGACGGACGCTAGTAATAACATACGCGTAAGTTCACCTTCATCATCGATAAAAAAAACCATGCAATTAGGTATGCCAAATTTTATTATGGCAAAGTAAAATATTACTGACTTCGTTGTACATACTGGTCTGATTAAATCGCACCAATACAAAACCGGTGAACTTCATTTCTTTTTCTTCGTTATAATATTTAAATGGAGTCGACCTTCTGTACGCCGAATTGGTGATAATGGCGCAACTTAAACGCGGCGGCGGTAATTGATTTATTACGCCGTATTAGGCCAAAGGCCGCCATTTGTCAAATAGTGTGATTCGCCAAGTTAAGGAGTTGCATGATCGATATGTCTTTAGCTAATATTATTTTTCCCACGCTGTTTTAAGTAATATTTTAGCAACATTTAGCGACAGTATAAAAATTGAAATAACTTAACAGAGATTTCATAATCAAACTAAAGCTCTTGATCCTATTTTACGAAGCTTAACGTAAAAAGGGTATAGTTATATAAGCCAATTTGTGTGAAGAGTTCTCTCATAAAAGAAAATCAATATCTGATAATAATTTAAATTGAAGTAAAATTCTGTGTTTAAGTTAAAAACATTTTATCTTTTAAGTCTTTTTTCAACTATTTTTAGTGTCTATAATTTTAAAAATTATAAACAATTAAAAATTCATCCGATCTCAGTTGGCTCAGGCGGGATTCGAACCCAGAGCTTCTTGCAATCCGGGCATTTTTATTGTGCCAATAATTTGTCTATACCCATAGTTGTTAACCTTCGAAATTTTCGTATCTGATTTGAGTAGGTACTTGAAACTTTTATATTCATGGAACAAATTAAACTAGTATGCATCCATATTCCCTAGTCAAATCACGATTAACTTAATTGTAATGGTAAAAAGCCATGCTTAATAAAAAAAATAACAATCCAATAACAGCCTCGATATGCTTACCAACCTTATCCTTACTAATATTATAAATTATTTATACTGTAACCATTGATATACAAAAATATATCAATGACTGTAACATATGGATAATGATCTTATTTGAATTGATCTGATTATGAATTCAAATCAGCCGGGGAATATAGTCTTTCTTCAAGACAGGATATTCTTGAAGAATACTATGCGCAGGAGATCGTAGGATTAAGTCCTACTTATAACCTTTTCCAAATACGGATATCATACCAACGATATACGCATTTTTATTACAAACATTCAGACCGAACAAACTACCAACTTTGTTCGGTCTAAATGTTTACAAAAGTAGTAAGAATGGGTGGGTTTGTATAAAGTATCCATAAAATTAATAAGCAATATGGGTAACTCATTTTACAATAAAATTTGTGTAAGTATACCTGGTGTTTTAAAAATGATTCGTAAATTTTATTCGTTGTAGAGAATCACATACATGTCGTGTATTTGAATTGTCTGATTGAAGACATTTAATTGATGAATTATGATCAATCATCAATTGATTTCGATGAATCATCTATCATATAAAATGTCAAGCAATCATTTTTAAAAATAAACATTGTGGCGTCACCAAAATAATAAAATTTCCGTAGTTTTACCAATATTTAATTTTATTTTAAATATCCCGAAGCCCACCTGCCGGCAATTAACTGCAATATAAAATGTTTTACATAAAATTGTCATATCAAACGTGCTTTGTTATAAAAACGCTATACTGTGAGTACTGTGACGAATCCTAAATTAATTTAATTACTCTCCGAAATCACATTGATTGATGTAGTGGGGAGAATGTAAGGGTCTGTACAAACGAGCTATTGGCCAGTAGTGATGATCATATTCATTTCAAATAATTAAATATAAAAAACGTCCTTGGACTATCACCCCAATTGCCTAGCCCTAAACTTAGGTACCCGAAGCTTGTACCACGGATGCTAGGTAAACGGATAGACATACTTTAATACTTATAAATATAGACATACATGACTCGGGTACAAATGCCGATATTCATCACACAAACATTTGCCCCTATCGGGAGTCGAACCCGCGACCCTTGGTTTTGTAGCCAGGATCTCTGACTTAGACTATCGGGCCCGTCCTTTAAAGTGACACTACCGCTAATGGCACATGGTCCAAGACCAGACTATTATAAATATTGTCTGTTGTCAACACAACAAGTAAATTAGGTTCTGTGGTTGCCACCGTGGTCTATAGCCCGTTTGGATAAAGCCTTAATCTCATAACTGTCCTCGTTTTCTAATTAGTGGTTTTACGAGACGTCATAAAAACTGAAGCATTGCGGTAACTGTGTCTTGGGAACACCGACATGTGACGAAAATTGATGATTTATCACATCACACACTAATAAAATATTATTTCAACTGTGTAACAAACTTTTGACACTTATTTCTACTCAACAAAAATAAACATTCACGATGTAAGACTTTAAAAGCCTTGAGTCTCGGTTATTGTTTAAAATACGAGTAAGAATATGTAGATCCAACCAAATTGTCTAAAATCCGGAAATCGATACAATTGTTCGCGAGATCTACCTACTTATAAAACAAAATACTTAGCCAAAATGGCAATTGGCACTTAATCACATAAACAACTGGGCGACACTTCCACATACATACTTCCATTTCCAACAAACAATATTAACTTTGCCACGGAACGAAACGACCAAAATCTAAATAAGAAAATATAGACCCGACCTGGGAATTCAAATAAAAATATTACAAGCGATAAAATGGTAACTCTCAACGAACAATATTCATTATAGGTACAAACTACTCGTAACAGACAAAATACTATCTCTCATTTCTTCCTCATCATTGCTGCAAACAAACTTCGCGTCATAGGTACTTACACTATTGATTCTACAAACCATCCGTACCAACCAAGCAAAAAAAAAACAAAACACAATCTCATTCCCTCATTTCTTTCAAACTTTGTCACGAAACGAAACGACTAAAAAAATAAATGAACAGCGTAAAAAACTAGTTGGTCGCGACATGTCTGATGTATTACAGGCGACACACCGGCTACTGTGGGAACTGGGTCGGGCGCGTCTTGATTTTGTTGTGATACGCTGCGCAGGCGCCGCCGAGTGAAAGAGCGAGTGGGGCAAGGTATAGGCTGAGGCGGGATTCGAAAGAGGCTATGGAGATTATATTTATTTCGGCTTTACTTTGCTTTTCTATGGGTTTTTACCATTGTTACTTATAAAATAGCACTGGTTTATTGAGGGTCGAAGCAAGGAGTTGTTTAGCACAAGCTTCAAACTTCAAAATAAGAAAGTGATAAATTATTTTTTTAATACTAAATAACAATGACATTATGATTGGTACTGAACGTGTTGTATTTTTCTATAATACAAAGGATCATAGTCCATTTTTGCTAAGATGATCCCGGTGCAGTTTGGCTTCAAAGGAAAATCGACACTATTCATAAGCAATAAGACCCTGGAAAATCATAAAAACAACTCGTGGAACTTATTGCCTCGAAAGAAAGTTTAGCTTCAGAGTGGTAAGAAGGACAACTGTCACAGATATCATCTTAGCTAAAATGGACTCTTAAATAAATAAATAAATAAATCACTGTGAAATAATAAAAGAAAAATCTAGCGGCATCTAGCGGCAATATTGTGTCATAGCATTTTTATTAATTTGATGGCTTTCAATTGTTTTACTCTGGCACTCTGTGTTTTAAGCAATAATTATTTATATTATATTACCGAATGGTCAAAACGTCGATTTAGCATCTTGATTATGCTTACAGATCATACGATACACTACTTTTTATTTAGGTAAAACAGACAGACGGTTTCGCTTAATGTTGCGATACCACAACCACCTTCAAAACGCTTCCTCTCCCAACTCGAAACGAGCGCAATGCTTGACATATCTCTTGTAATTAGAAAGAAGTTCCAAAACGAATCGAATACGTGACTCGATCTCGGGCTATCTGGTGACTGGCTGGATGAGACAATCGATCCCAGATACCATTACTTGGTACGCGTCGTTAGAGCCTTGTCATGTTACCAAGATGACTAGTTGGTACCTGTTTGGTACCCGTTTGTGTATCAAAGTCAAAGCCAAAGTGGTTTATTTTGCAATTTCATTTACATAGAAATTCTTTTTCACGTCATATCTTTTTTTACCTACCATATCTATGACCTAGTGTGGTTGGTTAGTAATTAGAATCAAAACATTTTTCTTTTTCACTCTTTTATGTTAGTACAGTGAAATAGCACTTCGTAACTGTTGTGATATGTTTCTGCTGGTGAGTAAGGACGCCAGAGCTCAGTTGGGGAGGGTATTATAGGGTATCAATCAATGGCAAGCAACGTATCTTGGTCCGCGTATATTTCGGTTTCCGCACATACTCGTAAATAGGGTTATATTATAGCTTTTTTGACAAGCAACCAGTGCGTTCAAACAAACAAACAAACTCTTCAGCTTAATTATATTAATATAGATTACAATTTACTTAAAAATTGATGATAAAAGCAAATTGTTATCGTTTTGAGAATAAAACATCTCTGCCGAAGTTTCATCACTATCACAAATGGGATGCTCTGGAACCTCATCATAGAACAAACATACCAAATTTTTATTTTTACTTAGACAAATACAAATCGAAATATATAATCTTTTCCAATACTTTATCTCTAATCAACCGGACGAGACACCGATTCGTCGCATTTAAATAGGTTATTAAGTGCAATCGTCATCAAAGATTCCAGATAAGTCTAATTTGACAAAATCCTGCGCCAGTCCCGACTATTCAATCACGCGAGATAAAAATCAAATTATACATCCGAAGACAATTCTCACTTTGAGATGGCGGCAAAAAGAAGTACTGGACAGGCGGTCGTACATTGATTTAAATCTTTAAATATGCCCTGACACCAAAAATATGTCGCATTATTTTTTTTGACATGACGTACGTTTCAACGTGCGATAAGAAGCGACAGTCGCTTCCAATATTAGTGGCAATTTCACAGCACTCAAAGTATAGAGAGGGCATATCGAACTACTTAAATCTATGTTGAGATGGCGGTAAAAAGAAGTACTGGACCGGGCCCGTATCATTTATCAATCTAACATGGCGGCCCAGCGGGTGGTTTCTATTAAATTCGTCCGTTTCAATGTGTACATGAGAGAGGCTCTGTTCTGTCTTGGCTTGTTGGTTTTGAAACGTGTTGGCTTAAATAAAGCCGCTGTAATAACTTGGATGGATGGTCGGTCAAGCGACAGTCTCTGGTCTGCACATTACACACACTTTACTATAGTACAGTAACGCAAGTGGTGATGCTTATTTAAAGAGAGGCAAACGATCGGTGATCACTTACCTGATGGTAAGTGATCACTTACCTGATGGTAAGTGATCACCGCTGCCCATGGACATCAATAATCGCAAAAGGCCCGCAGATGCGTTTCCTGCCTTTAAGATCCCGTACCCTCCCCAACTGTGTTCTGGCGACCTTACTTGGCAGCAGAAACATAGCACAACAATCACGAAGTGCTACTTCACTGTAATCTTCTGTATACTTCCTCAGACGAGCAGCTCATTCGAGAAGAAGTTGCACTAAGTTCTACCTCTCTCTAGAACAACAAAAGCACAGATAAATGATAAATACACCAGAGTACAAATAAAGTAACTTGTGGTCAAATAAGAACGCCATCTGTTTCCGTAATTAGATTTTGTCTTTTAGCACTACAATGAAGAAATACCTACTGTAGAAAGATTTCCACCAAAACGACCCGCTGGATGTACCATATCAAATAGATTCTTGACCATTACAATGGCAAGAATGAATTGTGTTTGTGTGCATGAACATGTCTGTTTGTCCTGGTCTGGGTGTTAAATGTATCTATTTGAGTATATTTGTCATATAACTGTTGATTCCAATATCTGTTACAAAAATGTTAATTAACACGGAGACAGAATAATTAACATAGTGTTGTTGTGGAATATTTATTTCTTTATTTATCATACTATTTTCCTTTACGAGTATTTACTAAATTCCTAAAAATCTCCAAAACAAAGCAACAAACAAGAAACAACACCGCAAAAACAAAACTATCGCCATCTTATTATACACTGTTTACCGACCAATTTCAGAACAAATCAATATCCCTACTAGATATTGTTAACGGCACTACCATTTGTCATACTGACTTTGATATTGGGGAATTTCTCACGCCCTACCGAGTGTTGGAAAAAACCAAAACCGAATTTATTAGACTATATTCAAATATAGGGTCACTTACACAGTTGGTTGCTGGAAAATCGATGCTATATAAACAAGTGAAAGTAAAGCGTGATTTGATTTAAAAAATGGTTCTGTATGTGTAGACCATTATTTGTTCCACAACATTTGTTACATATTTTTTTACTCAATAATATGGCCAAATAAAAATGTATTTAATTAAGCTCGAAAACAGCCCTTGTGCTTAATTGGAAGAAGGTTATTACTCGTGATTGTTATAATTTTGAGAAATACTTGAAAATAATCAATTCTGCTGCTGGTTTCGATGGTTTTCAGCAACTACCTTGTTATTACATATCTTCATTTTATTTACGAGTGGTGGCACCACAGTGTTTTGAAATGATATCATTCACCCCACCTAAATACCATACCCTAGATTATTTCAAAGACAAGAGCTTTTATTTTGCAATTTGATTTATATTGAAATTCTCTTGCACGTCAAATATTTTTTTTCTCTTTTAGCTAGCTTTCTTAACTCTATGTATATTTCCTTTACATTGCGGATCCCTAACAAAACGAGATGCCCACAGCCGCCTCGGTACAAAAAACAATTATCTACATTCACGACATTTGGATTTTTTGTAAGCTCAATCTGTGAGTTGTTTCGACATAGCGACAGTGCTCATTTCACTTTACATTAGCTTCGTACCTCGTTTAGTTTAGAAGTATTAGAAGTCAATGCATGTCTCTATTCAGTTGAGATAAGGTTCAAAATGAAGTGACACTTATGTAGTTCGTGTGATGTTATTTGATAACCTGCTATTCATTGAGAATACCTATTAATTTAACTAGATTGGGGGCAGTTAGTTTGTTTACCATTTGTCACTGATTTCCTTTTTTATCCTGACACCTCTCAAACAATTTTGCCAACATAAACATTGGAATACTAGAGGTTGAAATTTTTTTTTGCTTTACGGGAATTTATAAAAATATCATAATATTATGTTACATTGTCCCAGGGGAAATTACCTATAAAACTGGTATACCATGCATAGGGATATTTTCATTTAGGTAAAAGCAACTCCCTAAGAGGTTTATCTACTTCAAAACAACCTAAACTCATTAGAAAGGTTTTACTCAAAGTGTGATGTTATTTTAGTGCCGTACATCATAGTATTCCATACTTTCAAAATCCATTCCATACTACTTCCTACCAATAAGTGAACATTTAAGCGAAACTGAACTTTATGTTCAACTTCCAAAGTCTATTTCAGATATTTTCCAACTAGATGGGAACACAAATTTCATATAAGTCATTTGTCTAACAACAGGTCAAGGGGTGTGATTCGTCCCATGTTAATCAATGTACGGACGGATGAGATGATCAATTATGTTATGTAAATCGTCCGTGTAACAAGTTTCGTTCTTTATTGGACGTGTCTTTGGAAGCAGGTACCGTTATGCTCGTCAAACAGACGGCTAATGTTGTGAAATTTGATATCCAGTGTTTTGAAGAGTTTTCACAAACGATTTCGCGTAGTGTGAAGTGAGAACTTTTACTTAGCTTATTAATATTTATTTTCAAAGAAATTCATTAGGACTTCAAATATTTTTCTCCTGATACATTAACATTATTCAGAATTTGGCAATTCTATAATATAATGTCATGATAATTTGTACTTTTTAAAAGTTTTTTTTTATTTCCTCATTACGAATATGACATTACACACAGAGTATTTAGACATTTTAGTCCCATTAATATCAGTGAATATCTATGTAGAAAAACCCTTTGCATCGTCATTAAGTTCAAACATTGTCTTGTCATAGTTTAAGATAAATAGCAATACTCAGTAAAACTAGGAACCATTTGATACAAGTGCGACTGTGAATATTAATTTTATTTATTTTTGTTCTTCAAGCCTGATGATGGTACCACTGAATTACGTCAGTCATGGTCATCCTCTGTACATCCTGTTGGAATTGAATAAATATATAACATGTTATGTATTTAATTCCGATATCCTTCCAACTATCCGTGACTAACACGAAGAAAACAAGTTAAAATTACTAACCAGCTAAAAATAGATGTTCGTGAACGAGATATTATTCGATGATACGGTGCTGCAATTTGGAGTAAGGCAGTCAATGGAGCATCAGATATCTGTGATTGTGAGATATCAAAATATATTTAACACTATTTCTGTCTTAGCTATGAATACTGATTTCATGTAGCAAGTTGGCTAAGTCAAATGTCAAAATTTTTACTAGAATTATCCACAAAAACAACTAATTTAAGTCTTGGGTACTATTCTAATACTTCTTTTCAGTTCAATTTATGAAAATAAAATTTCTGTTTACATTAAAATTGCCTGATCAGCTTTGGGAAAAAAAATCCACTGAATGGACACCTGCTAATAGGGTACGTCGCGGTAGACCTAAAAGGAGATGGCGAGATGAGCTCGACTCATTTAACACCAACTGGCGCACCATTGCCCAAGACCGCAAAAGGTGAAAAGAGGGTAGGGAGGCCTTTGCCATGCAGTAGGACACTACAGGCTCCTAATAATAATAATAATTAAAATTGGATCCCAGACCTGTTCCAAAAGACACCTCACACACCAGATCACGTATGTGTCAGCCATCGTATTTTCCTTTCGTCTTATTCAATCACCTCAGAGGGCAATGAACCACTATGTCATTATTAATAATCATCATTATGAGCATGTTTCAGTTCTTTGCTGAACTGGTCTCACGATTTCGGTTGCCTCACACATAGTGTTTACATACTATAACTTTGTGTCCTAATCGTCACATGGGACTATCCAAAGCCAGTAGTTTCTGGTATAAGCGTGTTGAAACAAACTTTATTACATCAGTCTAGATAATACGACATCGATCGACAATCAACAGGCCCGTTGGTCGAGTGGCTAGAGACCCTGGCTACAAAACCAAGGGTCGCGGGTTCGAATCCCGCTAGGGGCAATTGTTTGTGTGATGAACATCGGCATTTGTACTCGAATCATGGATGTTTATAAAAGTATTTAAGTATGTCTATCCGTTCCCAAGCTTCCATAGTACAAGCTTCGAGCTTAGTTTGGGGCTGGGCAATTGGTGTGTTAGTCCAAGGCATTTATTATTTATTTATTTAATAGAACTTAACACCTTCCAAGTAGTTACTATGACCAAACTCCACAACCTTTAGCCCCTGTCTTGGAGAGCACGACATCGCAATGCTGCAATGGGAACTGCAGTGCTTAGTCACCAGTTTCGTGATGCAGTCATACACTGCGGCCTGCAGTTAATTGCAGTCGTGAAGTCCTGATAGCCGGCGTTAGTTTTGCGTAAATGCCTGATTGTGATGTGACTAATCGGTGGAGTGGGTCCATTGTTATTGTCTAATAGTTTTGGTACTATTTCTCGTTGTGATTGGCCGAAAAGTTGACTGTAGTATTAAACCGTGTTATCAAATATAATGTAAATTGATGATTTTAATCTAATTTCGTCAATCAGTTTTCTGTTAACAATTTAATTTTATAAATGACGGTTTCCTTCAACTTCACAAAATATTTTTAACAAAAAAGAGAATAAAAAGTACCTTATTGGTATTATTGAGATGTTAATAATTTTTGGACTAAGTAATTTATATTTTAATTAAATTATTTGCGAAAACTTCACGGTTATTTAAAAATCTTGAAAGATTTTGATAACTATTAAAATCAAAAATTTTGCAAATTTAACCTTTCTAATCCTTATATGTTTGATCAGATAGATAATTTTTACTAAACTTACTGAAGATACAAAATAACTACTTACTTCAGTGTTGATGGCCAAGTCACTCTCAACTTCTGCCTTTCTTACACATATCATCTAGTCTCGTCATACAATGAGAACGCACCCACCTCTCGTCCTTTACACCGAACGAGGCCGTTCGCACGCGCATTTACAGATAGCGATAATTATAATTGTTATTTGCATATCAAATGCATTATTACCTGTCGGGTGCATAGCAGTTACGGTGGAGTCAAAATTATTGTTCACTGAACGGACAGCGAAGGACAACCGCTTGGGTTCTCGTTAACAATATAACATGTGTGTTTCATATAAGTATATAACGTACAGTTAGTATTTTAACAATCAAATTTGAACCTTGTTCGGTTACATCAGGTTGCTAGCATAATTGTAATTTGCTAGATGGGAATCAAAGACGCCTTAAAGTAATTGGGATCCAGTAGCAAAACTTACGTAAAAACACACCAAACGTAGGCATCTATTTACTTCATTAATACTTCGTCTAAACTACGACTTTAAGGATATGTTTCATCTTTTTAAATCTTTCTGCTTTAATTGCTTTGTTATCTGTGAAAGAGATTGTCTTTAGACTACACGTGTATATTTGTCTAATTGTTATAGCCAATACAATAGTAAAAGGTTCCAACTAATCTGTTAAATGGCTTTTAAACTTTGAGGAATTTTGCAAAACTCGCCTAATCCAATCTGAGATCGATTCCACATAACATAAACTGTCCCGGCTTCGACATGTATTTTGACATCCTACTACTATTATAAAGGCGAAAGTTTGTATGTATGGATGTCTGGATGTATGGATGTATGGATGTCTGGATGTATGGATGTTTGTTACTCTTTCACGTAAAAACTACTGAATGGATTTGAATGAAACTTTACCACAATATAGCTTATACATCAGAATAGCACATAGGATATTGAAAATCGAAATCCACGCGGACGGAGTCGCGGGCGGCCGCTAGTTTATGATATAACGTCGCCAATTAGAGTCAAATGAGCATATTGTCAATTATGACCGTTTGTCATAATCATCCTACTACTATTATAAAGGCGAAAGTTTGTATGTATGGATGTCTGGATGTATGGATGTCTGGATGTATGGATGTATGGATGTTTGTTACTCTTTCACGTAAAAACTACTGAATGGATTTGAATGAAACTTTACCACAATATAGCTTATACATCAGAATCCTACTACTATTATAAAGGCGAAAGTTTGTATGTATGGATGTCTGGATGTATGGATGTATGGATGTCTGGATGTATGGATGTTTGTTACTCTTTCACGTAAAAACTACTGAATGGATTTGAATGAAACTTTACCACAATATAGCTTATACATCAGAATAGCACATAGGATATTGAAAATCGAAATCCACGCGGACGGAGTCGCGGGCGGCCGCTAGTTTATGATATAACGTCGCCAATTAGAGTCAAATGAGCATATTGTCAATTATGACCGTTTGTCATAATCATCCTACTACTATTATAAAGGCGAAAGTTTGTATGTATGGATGTCTGGATGTATGGATGTATGGATGTCTGGATGTATGGATGTATGGATGTTTGTTACTCTTTCACGTAAAAACTACTGAATGGATTTGAATGAAACTTTACCACAATATAGCTTATACATCAGAATAGCACATAGGATATTGAAAATCGAAATCCACGCGGACGGAGTCGCGGGCGGCCGCTAGTTTATGATATAACGTCGCCAATTAGAGTCAAATGAGCATATTGTCAATTAGGACCGTTTGTCATAATCAAATTGATGATGATGATGACCCGACGGTAGCATCAAAGGAAACGCGTACCTCTTATAACGGATGATACCATTTTTCTGATTAAACTACGCAAAATGCAATTAACAGACTTTCTAAGATAGAGTCATTCAGAACTGGTTTGATGGATTTAATGAACTTTACCGATTTTATGAGACGATGTTAATTTTTTTGGCAACGGATTAAATTCGGCGGTTTTGAAATTTTATAGGTACTACTTAGATTGAGTTAGTCGCGATTCTACAAAATATTCTGTTAGCATTCATTTTCTTATATTTTATATTCTTACTAATGTTTATTAATTGAAATACCGCAAATTAAATTTGAAATAATTTATATTAATATTTATTAGGTACGTAATGGAAAGTTTTGAGTCGACAATGGAAATGGCAAGCATAGCAAATAATACAACAAAATATTAAATATAATTTAGTGTAAGATTCCTACACCAACATAAGCTGTTTGGTTATCACAGCCTTAGTGGGCTTTCAAAAATAACCAATATTCACCATGAAAGAATTCAATATCACCAATAAACTCGTCTGACGTCAGAGCGCCCTGTTTTTATTGTGTCTTCGGCCACAAATCGCCATATTTCCCCCTTGTGACGTCACAATGAAATATTTGTGACATCACAGCCGTAAACGCACCACAAAATGTATTGTGAACGAATAAATAGCATTATTTCCACCTTACGACCGTATTAATACAAGAGTGAACGCTTTGCTCCGAGAATCTGTCTTCTAAGAATTTGGACTATATTTAGATGAAGGTGTAAACAAATTGGGCAAGTAAATCTTGGTAACGTAAAGGATACTTAAAGAGAGGTTATACACTTGTTTATGATTAGAATCTCCGGAACTTTTTGTTTGATGTTTGGTGATGTGGTTATTTTTCTCGCAGGTATGAATCGACGGTAAGAAGAGTTGTAGAATGTTATTGCACTAAATCTTTATAATGTACGGCGGAAAACTTGTACCTATATTTGTTTTTTATGTGCTTTGAAATCGTGTCAAATTAATAATATGTTTATGATCACTTTCTTCTGTCTGTCTCTACGTATGCTTCAATCTTTAAAATTATATTTATTAACTCAAGAGGAAGGTTTATGTGTATACTACAAGCATTTTCTTTAGTATTTTTAATATCAGCATTGTACCCATGCAAAGCCGAGGCGCATCGCTAGTTTATATCATACTAATCATCTATCTATATCTATAAAACTCAAAGGTGACTGACTGATTGACTGACTGACTGATTACATAGTGATCTATCAACGCACAGCCCAAACCACTGGACGGATCGGGCTGAAATTTGGTATGCAGGTAGATGTTATGACGTAGGCATCCGCTAAGAAAGGATTTTGATTAATTTAACCCCCAAGGGGGTAAAATAGGGGATGAACGGTAGTATGAAACTTTGTTAATTTTAAACCAATCGGGCTGAGACTTTGCATACATAAAGCCACTATGACGTAGGCATCGCTTAAGCAATCATTTTGATAAATTCCAACCCCCAAGGGGGTAAAATAGGGGATGAACGTTAGTATGAAACTTCGTCATTTTTTAACCGATCGGCTTGAGATTTTGCATTCATAAAGCTACTCTGACGTAGGCATCGCCTAATCAATGAGATTGATAAATTCCATCCCCCAAGGGGGTAAAATAGGGGATGAACGGTAGTATGAAACTTTGTCAATTTTAAACCTATCGGGCTAAGACTTTGCATACATAAAGCTACTATGACGTAGGCATCGCCTAAGTAGTCATATCGATAATTTCTAACCCCCAAGGGGGTCAAATAGGGAATGAACGTTGGTATGAAACTTTGACATTTTTTAACCGATCAGGCTGAGACTTTGCATTTATAAAGATAATATGGCGTAGGCATCCTCTTTTAAAGATTATTTGAAAAATCCACCCATAACGGGAAAAATAGGTGATAAAGAAACCGAAATCCACGCGGACGAAGTCGCGGGCGCCCGCTAGTATATCATATAATATTATAAATGTGGTTTGTTTGGATGTTTGCCCGTCAATCAAGCCGAAACTACTTAACGAATTTGAATGAAATTGGTATAAAGGCAAGCTATGTGCCGACTTAGGTTATATGGTACTTTCTATCCCGATAAAATGCTCCCATGGGATAAAACAGGAATTTGAAAACGGGCAAATGCGCAAGTAAAAAGTAGTTTATGAGTAGGTACTAATTCACATAATTAAGTCTGACATCAGATTGGTAGGTACAGTATCCCCCGGATTTTGATTTCTATTCAGTATTCGGCGCATTTGTTGCACCGAGCGGATGCTTTAGCAATCCGGACTTTAGGACCGTGGCCAGTTCCGGAAAAAGAGAACACCTTATAGGTGTTCTCTTTTTTAGTTGGAAACCAATTGTACGCGGTTTGACGACCCGCTTGATGTAATGGTCAATAAGTTGACTATTAGACCAAGAGGTCGCATGTTCGATCCCCGCGTCAAAACGTTAAACAGTAAGTGTTATGTACTACATAATTAAATATCGCGTTTAGTCCCGTTCACTCATATCAATTTTAGACGCCAATTTTGTAGGTACTGTATTAGTATTCGGCGCATTTGTTGCACCGAGCGGATGCTTTAGTAATCCGCGCGAGGGTTGCACGCTGCATTAGTAATGCATCGGATGCGATACGGCCTCCGGAGATTTAACACTTTCCCTGCCGGACCCTGGCCAGTTCCGGACAAAGGGTGTTCTATATTAGGTGGAAAAATAGCACTAGTGAACCAATTGTTCGGGGTTTGACGACCCGCTTGATGTAATGATCAATAAGTTAACTATTAGACCAAGAGGTCGCAGGTTCGATCCCCGAATATCTCACTTGTGTAACAGATATGATAATCACCAGTAGTGTACACCCAGAACTACCAAACAGATAATACAACACCAAGACCAGGACAAAACGACATGTTCATTCACAATAACGTTTGTCCTGTATGGGGATCGAACCCGCGACCTCTTCGTATACTTCTTGACTACCACACCAAGCTGCTCGTCAAAACTCTTAGTTTGGTTTGCGATAGTCACGTGAAAATCTTGCAACTTATAATAAAGTTGACACAATACTTGTGAAGTATCACAATAGTACGCCATCGCTGTGTGTGGTCCGTTAATTACTCGTTTAATTAATTACACATATGGTTAATTATCTTACAGCATCTTTTACGTTCTTTAGCATACTCCATGCTGGTGGGAAGTTAGAGTAATTATTACGAATTTTGTTTAGTACAGTTCTTGGTGATTAGAATTTCATTTGGCTACTTTTCTGTATTTTGTGATTTAGATTATAACTTGAACTTAGCTTATTGTCAATCTTTGTATTTAGATGATATAACTCAACAAGAAAGTAAGCTCAAGTAAGTAAACATGGGAATTACAATCACTTAATGGTGTGTGATCGGATTATTCCCTTCAGTTATACCTATTATTTTGGTGTTATAGAAAGGCAAACGAACAAGAGGGTCACCTGATTGGAAGTGTTCACTGCTACCTATGGGGGGTTGCAGATGCATTTAATACCCAAACCTTCCCCAACTGAGCTCTGGCGACCTTACTCACCAGCAGAAACATAGCACAACAGTGATGCACACAACAATGATCTTCTGTAAGAGGAAGCTTCTTCTCCAGACGAGCGGCTCATTCCAGTTGAAGTTACACTAAGCTCTACCTAAAATTCTTTTAAAAATCTTTTTGATGTCTAGCCCGCGTTCAGGTCAACTTAGTGTCAAAAATGTGAATCAAACGTCACATCAAGTATCTTAGAACCCGCTGTATATCGGGACACGACAGCATCTCGATAATACGGACATATTTCAAAGACACCTGTTAGGGGAAGGATTCGACGCTGACTTATTTATCGGCCGGCGCCCCCTATTTGACTAGTTTGAAGATTTATATTCTTCCACTAGTTGTGTTTTAGCAATGACTTGCGTGCGTTGGGACAGCGTGGAGATGTATACTTATCTTATGGGTTTCCTATAAGTTTTTCTGGTTTAAGTTGGCGCTATATGAAGAAAGAATTGCTAAAAGGAATTTTGTAATTTATTTGAGTGAAAAAGGTGTGAGTGACTCGAAGACGAAAGACCCTAGAAAAACTGGGAACAGGGCAAACGAATGATGATGAAATCTGACGGTCATTTTGATTATATTACCGTCAGCACTATATAATATTAACGGTAATATAGGTAATCATATCTACCATTCAGACGGGCCCGTTGGTTTAGTGTCAGAGACCCTGGCTACAAAACCAAGGGTCGCGGGTTCGAATCCCGCTAGGGGCAAATGTTGAACATCGGCATTTGTAGTCGAGTGATGGATGTTTATAAAGTATTTAAGTATGTCTATCCGTTCCCTAGCTTCCATAGTACAAACTTCAAGCTATTTTTAGGGCTAGGCAATCGGTGTGTTAGTCCAAAAATATTTATTTATTCTCTTGGAAAATAAAGCGTATAATATACCCTCAATTTTCAACAAAGCTGCATACATGTTCATAATGTGTGCATCTATCCATATAAACCCAAATCCCAATCATCAATAACTAAACTCACATACACGACACGGTCTATATTCATCTCAACTATTCTGGGTCCAAGAAAAACAATCTCGAACTCAATTTATCGACACGTTCGATGTCTCAGTCTCTTGTTGTTCCGCCATGATTGATGCATAAGCACCGGTTTTACGAGCGGGATTTGATATTTGTGATATTTCTGTACCAATGTCAAGTGAGCTGGGTATTAGGATACTAGCGGCTGCCCGAGACTCCGTCCAAGGAATTTCGGTTTCCGCACACATAGTTTTTCATTATAGTTTGGGACCTTACTCGACAAATGGATTATCTAACACAAAAATATTTTTTTCAATTTGAAATTAGAAGTTCCTGAGATTAGCGCGTTCAAACAAACAAACAGACAAACAAACTCTTCAGCTTCATTATATTAGTATAGATAGATTAAGGAGCTGGATATTTGGATATAACTCGTGTATAGATCTTGTCAGATTTATTTGTGTCGGTTTGCCACTGGATTATTCTTGGACGCATTCGTTATTTGAATATGATTGTTTGTTGTTACAGATACAAATATTTCTGTCATGACTAGTTGGGATAGCTCGCGAATTTAATGGTTTATTGTTAGTGAAGTCCTGAACTGTTCTTTGTTCTTTGTTGATTTAAATTAAAGAAATCAAAATATTACTTTACAATGTTTCCCTCGATTTCGAGAGGTAGTTATTACAACTATTATTGCATAATTAATACTATGTTAAAAAGCTGCCCATTTTATAAGTAAATATGTATATTCGCTAAGACTCTCATCACTGCCATTCGAATTTATTAGGCTAACATCGCATTTACCTTAACCAGAACACTTTATAAAACAACAGGAAAAACTCTAAACAAGCAAGACACTCGAGTATATTCCATCAAAAGTTTCCAGTCCAATTGGTCTTTTACCAAATAGACCCAGTTACACGGAACACTCGCATGACGTGCGAATAATGTATACAGAAACACCATAAATCGGACAGCGTTTACTTTTAAAACTTCCCGACGATAGAAAAACGACAGTGTACGGTAAGCCGCGTCTACAGTACTGCGGTTTTCTTGGTATTTGAAAATTTCCTCCTTCATATTCAGGTGAAATCTGTCAGATCAGTCTTACTTCTTCTTAGTGAGGGAAAGAATAGGGAATGCACACGCTTGTGCTCTATTACTTAGATTCAGTAGTCAGAGCCCTTGTAAGACTGATTTGTTTCTGACTTTTCCTTCGCATGTGAAGAACGCAGAAGAAGAAGAAAAGTCAGATAGTCTTCTGTTCGGATTAATTAGTCCCAGATGGAGTTGACTGTGGAAGTCGGCGTTGTATTTACATTCCTGCCTCAGCAAGCACTTTAAGTCATTGGTGGTCAAGAGATGCTGGTGCCATCCCCGCCAGAACCATTCGATATCAGATGAGTGTATATAATTTTATAAAGTACATTAAATTTCTACTTATATTGTTTTGGACAGTACGTACCACTAGTTACGGCCAGTAGCCCATAGTTACCACCCCCATGACTGAGCTGGCGTCTGTGGAGGCATCTGGCTGTTACGCTTCTAATACTAATAGTGATCACCTGCCGGCTGTACCATGGTGGTTTCGTTTATAGGGCTCGCCTCGTTTATATGACGCCCAATGACTCGGAAGTCTTTTTCGGAAATCGAGCTTTTTGAAAGACTCGAGCCCTTTTTGAATGCTCGTGCTCTTTTTAAAGCTCGAGCTCTTTTGATAGGTTTGGTTTGTTTTGTTTTGTTAAGCTTTTTGGGGGCTTGAACCCTTTTGAAGGCTTTAGGAATAGCTCAAAGAGTTTGCGCTCGGAGCTCACTGAGCCTTGCCATTCTGCCTCGAGGTTTCAAAAATAAACTAGTGCCAAGCTAGTGCCACGGTAACTGGCAGTGTGACCGCACCTTTGGCCGGCCTGGTGGCTGCCTCTGTCGAGTGCGCGGTATAAGCGTCGCGGCGGCCACGCCACTTGGCGCACGCTCAAATTGATATTGAATTTATTTTCAATTTTACCGCGCCCTCCTTAGATGTGTAGAGTAATAGGGGGGAACAGAGGAAACGCTGACAGTTTTTACCGTAATATTTTTTTCTTAATTTTTTGATAAAATGGTTACTATTCAAAACACGTACATACGTATATTTGAATTTCTTCAGATATTAGTTTTCCATTACTTATTTACTCAATTTGCATCAAAATGTTGTGTTTTTCAACCCCACTCTTCAATCCCCAACATTGTCCTCAGGGTAAGAAAAATAACATATTCTCTAGACATTGATAGAAACTTTCAATCATGGCTTACTTTCTGGTCTTTAAAAATATTTTATAATAGTAAATCGGTTTAGCTGATCCCCAGAAACCTGCGGTCCAATGATGTTACGTAGACCTCTACCATATAAAAAAAACCCATGCAAACCTTAAAAGTAAATTCAGACGTCAAAATTATTTAGCTTTCACATCCTACACCTCTGATCTCAAACTACTCTGTAAAGTTGACAGTGAACAGGCGCCACCGCGGATACAAACGTCAAGCGCTATTTCTGTTGCGACTGCGGTCTGCCCTCCCCCCCCTACTGCCCCCCCCCCGGCAATCCCCCACTCCGGCGTGGCCTGTCCTATAAACAAGTGCTTTTTTATGGATATCGGAATTAGGTTACTTGAAACAGCCGGTGATTGAGACGTACGGGCAGGAATTAGTCTATTACTGTTGCTGTATGTACTTGTTTCCGAGATGGTGGTGGCGTGATTCGTTGTGATTGGTAATCAAAAGCTGTGTTGGGAAATTCTGCTACCGGTAACCCAGAATACTGACTTCAATAATACATATAAATAGGTACTTTAATAATAATACATATAAATAGGTACAATAGGTAGGTACTTTAATAATATACCCACGAGGCCTGACTTCAAAAATAAAAAGCTCTTACTAGTGGTCTCAGCAAAGAGCTTTAATTATTACGCAAGTGTCCCTTAACAACTTTTGAGACGCAGTAAATATTATGTCGACTTTTGATATTATGTCCTTTCATATCCATCCATGCGAGGGCACAAACAAAACTTATTCAAACTGAACTTTTACGTTATGGAACTCTCACAATCCCACTTACTTACAAACTCATTGCTCCACCTCAAAAAAAAACCAAACAAAATTCAAAAGTGGAACAGAAAAAAGACGTTCGAAAATGTCACGGCGGTTAACATCGAAATGTCATCTAAGTATTTACAAAGGCAAATAAAAAGGCCGGAGTCACGAGACAAGTGAATAGAGATGCAATCACAGCGCGCGTGACAGATCGCACCGATAGCAGGGTTTCTGCGCCCGCGCAAGCGCTTCAACTAGATTGATTCTCCGGCCATTTAAACTATTTTTATTTCTTTTTTAAGTAGGTACTTTGGTAGGAAGTTTCACTGTGATTTGGGGATCCTTATTCGTCATTACTGAAAGTAGTGATCATTGTATGAAATGAAACACAGAACAACTCTCTAGTGGTTTACCATTGCCTTCTCCATTTCACACACTTACTCGTAGTGTGTAGGTTTCTTCACGATGTTTTCCTTCACCGTGCAGCTGGTATTAAATTACGCACATTTATTTTTTGATAATCCATTAATTTTTTCTTAAGTACTCTATTGGATGGTCCACTGTGATATGGGGATTCTACAGTAGGTTATTCAGCAGATTTGAAGTTGATATTTCGAACTCTATTTGTAATATAATCAGTATAATCACTAAGCATTTGGCAAACGTAGTCAATAAAGTAGTACGTACTTTAGTACTCATCATTCTGAGGATATCACGACTTTAATTGTGGAAGAAAAGCTTCCATTCCACAGCGTTATAGGATAACACTATAGGTGCGATAACCGAAATCCGCGCGGACGGAGGCGAAAACACCCGATAGTAGTTCGATATAGTCACCGAAGCAATTATAGATAATTATATAATAAACAGTCTCGGTCCCAGCGGTAAGTATCACCTGTATCAAGCTATTAATGATCAAAGCAGGCGTGAAGTCGTGCCTAGATCACAGATACACCACTTCGTTTGTAAAACAAATGCAATTGCGTTTTATTTCTGCACAGTTAAGTGCGCTCGTTTTATTCTAGTTTTGTCGGAGATAAAATACCTGACCTACAATAACAATAAACATTACAATACAAGAAAAGAACAATGGCGAACCTCCAAACAACTTTTTTCAAGTATATTTTTTATGCGTCTTGATTTCAAAAAAATATGATAATATACAGCTTCAGTTCCTCAACAAATTAACGTAAGTTACACGATTGTCGTAAGTCTGGGGATTGAGTTAATCCAGTTTGAAGTTTTTGAGGTTAGGGGAGGTAGGGGAGGGAAGGGCAGTTGGGAGACATGGGCACCCCCTTTTTATTCTGATTTGATCATAGATTTTATTTTTTTCTTGATTTTGTAGTTTACTTTACCGACTGATTACACTGTTCATCCATAGGCTATCTGTCTTTTCTGTAAATTGTCGAGCACAAACACGTTTGAAGTTTTACGAACGTAAAATTAAATATTTTGCTGCGATTTCGGATTGTAATAAAGAGAAAACTAATTAAAGGTAACTATGTGTATTTTCTATTATTTATCTATGGTTTATTTACTAATCTATGAATTAAACTGAAATTCAAGCCTAAATATGTAGATTCAAAAAAATACCGGTAACCTATGTCGAAAATGTATACGGAGGGAGCAATGGGCATTTGGCGCGCGGGTGGTTTGGGCATGCCCAATGCTCCCTCCTACTATGTTCAGTATAGGAGGAGTAGAGCTAATATTTAAGGTTTACTTTAAATTACAGAAAGATGCTGTTTACAATCAAAAAGAAAGAATTGCGACGGGAAATTCCTAAAGATTTAATATTACGAGCCATAGAAGAAGTATCATATGGTGCAAAAATAAAAACTACTGCTGATAAATATGAAATCCCTAGATCTAGTTTTAAGATACTGTTTAAGATGTTTTTTATTTGTTAACTTTTATTATTGGTTTCGATTATTGATATAGTTTAATAAATAGTTAATTTGATAACTAATTTTTTAATTCCGTTATGGATATAAAGTGATTTATATGCCGGGCCCAAGCCTCCCTCAGGGTATGCCCAAGCCTCCCTACCAAAGGGAGCATTGGGCACTTTTGACTTAGTTTATAAAATGTCTCGTTATGTTGAAACTGATTGTGGTTTTAAAGAAATCTCTTTAGTTATATCTAGCCAAATATGTGGTCCAATAAGAATTGGCAATAAAAGTTGATTATATCAATAAATCTGTTTTTTATGTAATAAATAGTGAAAAAGTGCCCATCCCTCCCCTACCTCCCCTATACGTTAACAAATATGACGTTAGTGAACTCAAACAATATATTATCAGGATTTTACACCCAATAAACTAGATACCTACTATAAACAGATTTTTAAGAAGCCAGAAGTTTACTTATGGGTTTAATCTACTCGTATACTTGATATGATAAAGCTGAACAGTTTGGTTGTTTGTTTGATTGAACGCGCTAATCTCTGGTAGTACAGGTACGATTTTAAAAATCCTTTTTGTGTTGGATAGTTCATGTGACGAGGAAGTCTTTAGAGTTTAGACTATAGTATATACCTATGTGTGCAGAAACCAAAAACCACGCGGACGGAGTCGCGGGCGGCCGCTAGTTAAAAGTAAAACAACATTAATTGTTATTATTTATTTTTATATTCCTCGTCTTCTCACAATTCAATATTGAAGAGCCACATAAAAGGAAGACATTTGTACGTCCTCTAGTACTTGTTCCAGCTTCATCATCACAAGAGATTTCACTTGCTAAATTATAATTAACTGCAGCAATGGTAAAATCTCTGCAAGCTTCCCAGAAATAGTCGTCCAAAATCTATAAAAAAGGTAAAATACTATGTTTACAACAATGATTTCTTACAAAATATATAAGTATCTGAACGGCAGCGGTTCTAATGAATGTTCTAATAGGTAATAACATTATAGAGATAAATTGCTGTGTCAAATAGTTATAAGACACAACATAATTATATTTAGTCCAATACTTTATAAGCAGAGCTTGTACTTTAGGTACGAAATAATGTATATAACAATTATATGAGCATCCAAGACTCGGGAACACAATTAAATGCTCGTGCTCATCACACTTAACAATGTCCCTACCGGGATTCGAACCACTGTGAAGGTTCTGTACCTACTGCACAAAGTACTTACAGCTGTATGTTGTTATAATTTTCAGTTTTTATTCTGTATTCTGAGGTTTTACACAATTTCCCAACGTTTGTGATCAAACATACACAAACAAGATGCAATATCGTTGTTCCAAGTCCACAACAAAATGATAATAGCAGAATATTGGAATCCTTAGGCAAACACTAGTCAGCAGTCCCGCGAGGAAGATTCCAAGAGTCCAGAAGTAGTCCAACTCGTAAAAATTGAAAGAATAATACGATCGAGCATAATTATGTCCGTTATTCAATTGTAATATCACAAATGACATTAAAATGACAAGGCAAAATGGCCGGCAAACTGACATTATATAATGATAATAACGTTTAGCTTCTTTTAAAATTAATATTTTTTCCGAGACTTAGTCAGAACTAGATGAAAATCTGAAAAATCTTAAAAAAATTCAATAGATCATTTTATATTAAAGGCATTTTAAGACGCTCAATTTATAGCTCAACAAATGTTTCGCCATTGTTCTTTAGGCTTTAATACAGTGGGATTAAGAATTAAAGTCTTTTGTTAGAAGTGATGGTAAAGTTCTCATTTGTCAGTAATGCGAGAGATTTTGAAAAGGTATGCAGTTGACGAACAAATTTATCATTCCGATCTACGGTTGAACTGTAGGTTTCTTGTTTATACTAGGTTTTGTTTGTGGTTTGGTCTATAATGATAGTCTTTTTCCGTTTACGAATATTATCAATCAGGATCTAACAAATATGCCGTTAAATATACATTTACAAGGAATTGGTATTCAGATATATTTTTTTTACTTAATCTATTATCTTTACAATGCTTCTTTTATAAATCATTGTTAGGAGCCGAGAGATGAGTTCACCCAAACATAATGAAACAAACTATCCATATCATTGAATTACGGTGACTGAGTTAAGGCCAAATCCTATTAACTGCTTACGACACATCGCCGCTCCACAGCACACATCCTAGCTTTGGTGTAGTCTCACCCTTAATTGTGTACGAAAGTAGGCAGCTAATAGCATTCTCAACCAGTCAACCTTTAGGGTCAAGTAGATTACGAAACCTTTAGTCCTCCAAGCTGGTTAGCTATATTCTTGGCACCGTGGGAGCTCTGTCCGTCCATCTTATCACGGTTATCAAGTAGATAGGCGTTACAGGCTATCGGCTTGTTGGCGGGAGAGAACAATGCGGAGGCAACCGCCTAGGCTTCCCAATCTATGCCTCTGTATTTAAGTATGTCTATCGGTTCCCTAGCATCTGTAGTACAAGCTTCGAGCTTAGTTTGGGGCTAGGCAATTGGATTGTCAGTCCAAGACATTTATTAATTTGGCAATGTACATTCCTGGATAAATACCAAATTTATAAAATGTTCAATCGCATTTTAAAAAGTATGAACGTATTTATTTCTTTATCTGTGTATGCTAGCGTAGTACTAAGGTCAAAAATTCGTCTATGAGTAATACCAGTAGTGCTTTTAAAAAAGAATCATTCACTTATTTCGAAATTGAAAACAAAAGAAAGTTGGTGTCGTCATAACAATAGTAGTCCTTCATTTTTCAACATTTCCAAAAGCCACTATCTTACTTATTCATGGCTCTAAACACCCCCATGTTTTAAACCGTGACACTCGTAACCCTGTCGTGCCGGGGAACGAACCCCGACTCGGAAGTGCGTAAGTAGCACAGATGACGAATGTTTGCGCAATAAACCGCAGATAAATGTGACGGGATGCCAGAAAGAGTGTAGATGCAGGATACTATGAGAGCGTCGGAGGGTTGACAGTTTATAAAAAATGTGGCTTTTTAGTATATTTAGTATAGATACTACTCCAAAATATGTATGAGAAAGGCGGTTAAATTTTATCATCGACTAAAATTACGAAAATATTTAGACTTATTCGGGAAATTTGGGGGGGACCCTTGAAATCTTCTTTCACTTTTCGAAAGCAAATTGTGATCTTGTTTCAGCAGTAATTATAATGTACATAAGGCGTCATATTCTATTATGTCTGGCATGTTGACGGCTTTAAGTAAGATATTTATTTCTATATATATACTCTTGTAAGGACAAGCTGATGTTAACAATAAAGATAACAAGCAACTCTAGTACTTGATGGATACATTTCCCAGTGCGTGTGTTCCCAGCGACCTATCTCAGTCCACTGCTGGCCAACACCTCTTTAAAAGCTCTCCACTTCGTCCAATACTTAGCCACTCGACCAATGACTTCAAAACCTGTAACAAAGTATTGGCAACCCTTCCAGAGTTATCGTATGTTCTGCTCAGGAATCCGCATCGATGCGTGCGCGCCGCACGAATGGACGAAATGTGCCGAAATGATTTATTATGTCTGTTGCAATCGTTCCGTGTTTGTTGGAGAGCACAGTTGGCTTTTCCCGATTGTCAAAGAACTATTTTCTTATTTGTTGATTCTTCTACTTTACTATGAAGCGGTTTTAATAAGACTCATGCATGATTGTCGCGTTATTTTTATAGTATAATTGCTTGCAATTTAAAGAAGTCGATGTCATCATAAGAAAATGACATTGTTAATCCTTTATAAGGATTTTCTGAAACGGCTAAACGCAGCATGAAGAATACCATTTTACTAGTAGGTCCCATGATCTACTGTTCAGACCCCTTTTTGCTACATCTAATCAAACCGCAATACTCTAAACGCTAAAACTTCATCGTTTATGTATTTGCAAATGTGACACGATTATAAACACTCCAAATATCCACAGTGCATGCCAAAACGCATTACACAATTTTTCATTCCGTTCCAACCCCGGCACCCAATTGACGGCGCTCTATTCACCACAATGTCTCTTGTCAATTGTCTTAAATGAGCGTAAAATTACTATAAACAGTTTGACTCTTAAAAAATAAAGTTTTCCGACAGCGAGAGACCTCCACACAAAGAATATTATTTTACATTTTATACATGTATAGATACCATGGTATCTTTCGAAACCCCTGTTCTACAACTAAACAAACAACAACACTCTTCTTCGCTACAATTGAATTATTTATGTACATACATATTTGCAAATGTGACACGGTTTTAAACACTCCAAATATCCATAATGCATGCCAAAGCGCATCACACAATTTTTCATTCCGTTCCAACCCCGGCAGACAATTGACGGCGCTCTATTCACCACAATGTCCCTTGTCAATTGTCGAGCGTAAAATGAAACGCTGACACTAAACACGTATCCCTTCCGCGTGTCAGGGCTGTCTGCCGTTGCATGAGCGCCTAATGTGACAGGGGACAGCCCTGGCTGGCGCTTTCAATTTGACTTTAGAGAGGACGTATGAAAGGAATAGTCAAATACGTTTATTGAAGTAGGTTTTGGTTCGATGGGTAAGTTACGAAAGTCTTTTGGTAATGTGTACTTCAAGGCAAAGGATTTTTTTTTCAATTCACTACTGGACTTAAGCTATTTTTTTTATATAAATGATAGGCAAACGAGCAAGCGGGTCACCTGATGGTAAGTGATTACCGTTACCTATGGACATCAACAACCGCACAAGATACCCTCCCCAACCGAGCTCTGGCGACCTTACTCACCAGCAGAAACATAGCACAATAGTTACGAAGTGCTACTTCACTGTGGTCTTCTGTAAGGAGGAGGTACAAGACGAGCGGCTCATTCGAATGGAAATTCCACACAGCTCAACCTCTCTTAAATAATGATGCTATGTCCCCGGTCTGAATAGGTGGATTGGCAGTATGGTAAGCAAAAACCATGGCCGTGTTAGCTGCTGTCTATTTACCGAAAAGTCCATTAGTTGCTCCTAATATCTCCTATGGAAACTTTGTCAAACTTGAAAGACCAAAACAATCGCAAACACTTAACAATTCCCTCAACAAAGTGGCCTGTACATGTTCTACACGTCTCGAAAATCCCAACACCGCCTAAAAACCAGCAAGTACAGTTGATCCCGTCTCAATTGTCTTTGATCACAAATACGTGAATTATTCAACACAGCTCCCCTCCTGTCATATCGCCTGTCGGCCGCGAATTTGAATCATAAGGGCACTTGTGCGAATCTATTCGGAAGCGGAGGCGTTTATGGAGTCAGATTTTAACCGATTTTGAAAAAGGAGTTTTGGTCCTGTAGATCGTTGTTGTTGCATATTTTTTAAACAGTTCGTTTATCGCTCGGGCAAAGTGGTTTTAACTAGTAGGTATAGATAACCATGCCTGTTTTCTGGGATTGAAATCCTAGGTCGACCAAAAAAGTCATGCCCCAGCCTGGATGTTTAGAAAATTCATTTACAGTCCATAGTCTGGTTGCTTCCGGGATAATAACACTTCCATAGTTCGTGTAAAACATCAAGCTGTTTTCTACTGGATACATAACGATGCATGGATGGTGATTAAAATTATGATGGAACAGTGGCAAAACACATAGAGAGAGAACAAACTTCTTTTTCTCAGAATCTCGGATTAATTCAAGTACATGTGTAAGTCTTCATTTTGAACGGTGAATATTCAAAGGATACACGTTGACTTCAGTAAAGCAAGTAACCTTTGTTAGCATTCGGTATCACAGTTGAGATGCGGTTTACACAAAGTGACTTATTTCTAATTACTCTGTTTGACAAAACGGGTACAAAGACGCCCGGTGCCGCAGGCGATGTCTTGATAGGTATTATGTTACTGAGACACTTTTTATATTATTTTATAAATACACTAGCGGCCCGGCACGCGGTTTCACCCGCGTCCCGGGGGAACTACTTCCCGTACCGGGATAAAATATAGCCTATGTTACTCTGGGTGAATGTAGCTTTCCAACAGTGAAAGAATTTTTCAAATCTGCCAAGTAGTTTAGGAGCCTATTCAATTCATACAAACAAACAAAAAATCAAACCTTTCCTATTTATAATATTTGTATAGACTAGCGATTGTCCGCAAATCCGTCCGCGTGGATTTCGGTTATACTATAGCCTAAAGCCTTCTCGTCATATGGACTATCCATCGCAAAAAGATTGTTTCTATTACAACCAGTAGTTTCTGAGATAAGCGCGTTCAAACAAACTCTTCAGCTTTATTACATTAGTATGGTTAATTGTCATAAAGGTACATACGTTGATGCGTGCTGTATGGTAGCACGCACTCGTGTTACGAACATCAATATCAAAAGGTGAATTACATAATAAATACAAAAAGTAAACACCCAGTTTAGTTCAAACAGAAATAGATATATCTGTGCTACAGCTGGAGTCAAGAAATAAATAAATAAATAAGTAATAATTCATATTAAAAATATAATTATTATATCAGTGCATAAATTCTCGAAGCTTTTGATGACACTTATTAATCTTTCCAAGTACATATTGAATTGAATTCTCTAACATTTGTACCAATATTCTGACAATTTTGAATTGAAGACTCTAACCTTTGTACTAATATTATTATTTTTTAATTTTGACGTAAGCTTTTATTTTCCTTTCACGCTTTTACAAAACTGTTAAGACAAAACACTCCATTTGAATACGGGTAGCGCTCCAGTGAGGAAAGCTCTATGGGGTGGCAAAAATTAAGGGGCTCGGTTAATAATTAACATACTGGCCTTATTAACTACGCTCCTTTTGAACGTTGTAATCATATTAAATAGGAAATGGGGCAAATAAACTTAATCACAGTGCTACGTAAACGTGTGTTCCTGTTAAAAATAATAAAGCGATGACATAATTTGTACACTGATTCTCAAGTGAATAAGACTTTTGGCAACCCTATGGCAAACATTTACACACATTAATGCAGCATTTAAATAAAAAATAAAATTGAGTAACACTCTCTTTAAATAAATTCTGATTAAAAAATTCAGTTAAATATCTTTGGTGCTGCGCGAGAATCGAACCTAGCACACACTTAAGGATTGGCCGAGCAAACCTTTTCACAAATACCTTTAATCCAGTTACACAAAGCGACCATTTTTTAATTATCTCATACTCAGAATATCTAATTAAATTACTGCTCGAAATCTTAAGAAAATCCTTGAACCTCGAGTCAACACTGCTTCAGGCGTCACTTTAATCTCCTTGTCTCAGTACCGGGTTCGAGTGAGAATAACTAATGTTTCTTTTAATCTCTACCAAGTTCAAAGAGAACTGTGCCCGGGGGTTGACTCGCGATTTTTTTAATTATTTACAGATATTAATGGCAGACATCTTGGCTTATGGCTTATCAAAGGAGTTCAACAAAGTCTTGATATAAATATTTGAGCTTTTCCTACAGTAGATAATTTTATGTTTTACTAAGGTTAATCAGCTGATAAAACTGACATCACCGTTTTACATTGTCCTTATTATCTAATCTTCTTTTCTCGCTTCGCTGTAAAAAAATAATTTGTTGTTTACTATATCTTCGGTCGGAGAAAACGATACCTACTAAACTGTATTCCCACCCAACTCCCAATAAAAAAAGTATATTGTGTCGTTTGCAACAAAGAGGTTCTAGTATCGGACAGCCAATTTTCAAAATCTAAACAGCTTCCCACTCAGCACATTCGCTGAAACTAAGTCCCCATTAAACAGAACATTTAAGCAAATATAATGAAGACGGTAAACTTAATACAGACACAATATGATATAAGATCCCTTCCCGCAAAACATACAACATAACGAACCAAACTGCAGCCGGATATTAGTTCTAACTGTTACACAAGCAGACGACGCCCGGGGGCGCGCTAAGTCGGTTTGTCAGACCCCGGGGTTTATTAATTAGGGTTTGACAAACTATGCGGTGGGACCCGCAGTCTGTGGGAGCCTCTGCAGGGTTAAGGGTTAAATTGTTTTAGAACACGTGACAATATTTACTCTTTGAATTACCCTTTATGATAGTGTACTGTTAGGATGAGATTTCGGGACCCTCGAATCAGATCTTATTTTGATAATAACTGTGGTTTGAATAAGATGCGATCTTTGGCTATCTTATAATCTTCTAGATATTTCAGATATCTTAGTTTTACGTCGCTCGGGGACGCGCTAAGTCGGCTTGTCAGACCGCGGGGTTTATTAATTAGCATTTGACAAATTATGCTGTGGGACCGGGAGTCTGTGCTGGTTTAAGGGTTGTATTTTCATAGCACGTTACATTATTTACTTTTAAAATTAGTCGTTTAATTGTGTTATGGCTTGAATGAGATTTTAATTCGCTGTGATAAGTTTTACTTTCATTGTCTAGGATATTTTCAATGCATACCCAAATTTGATTTAAGCATATTTTGTTTCTAAGCATTCTCATGATACGAGGAAAAAGGTGCTTATTGTATTTATTGACTAATCTAATGCAAACGTTAAAATCGTAAACTAATCATGAAAATTTCAATTTCCATCAGAACTACAAAAAAAACTTGAACTCTAGCCTAGCTAGCCTGCAGAAACAGCGCGTAAATTCGTAAAAAAAACTTACGTTCACAAAATGACTGCCCAAATTCTTCCAACCGTTTGTCAAACGAGTCACGTCAGACCTGGGAACTTTGAATTAGCATTTCGACCGTCGCCCTGTTATTAAATCATAACAGGTCCGACAATTAGCGTTGTGTTCTCACGGCAATGGACAAGAGACTCGGATAATTACAGCTTTTGATTTGAGGAAGATTTTTTAAGCTTCGAGGTCACCGGTTCATTTGGATTCTGCGTTTTACAACTATTAATTAGACGGAGACAATGACACGGTTGCGTCATTATTCTACATGTGTAAGTGTAGCCTGTGTTATAATGAATTTGTTATTTGTTATGGGTAAGTCCTACTGCACGGCTAAGGCGACCATATTTTTTTCCGGTCTTCCCTGTACCATAAAAAACGCTCCAATTCTGTGTCTATGCCATCGCTTCAGCAGCGTTTAAAGCGATGACATAAAAATCTGCAAAAAAAATATTAAAACAAATTGCAGGAAAAATATTTAGTCTTCCTGAGTTAATTTTAGAATTAAAAGTAAATGGTTATCATGAATGTATTTACAAACGGTACTTAATTGTAAAAACATCTACGAACATTGTTCTTTTTCTGTTCAATTTAGTAGTAACTTTTTTTTCTATAAGAAACATATTTTTAATAACACAGATGTTTAAGTATGTTGGTACAAAAAAGCTTTGGAATTAAATCAATGTGTAGAATTTCACTACACATACATAACAAACAGGAAAAAATATATTTCTTGTTAATCGAGTTCGAAACCTCCATTATGATTTCAAATAGATGAAACAATTTGTAGATTCTCATACATTTTAACACCTCGATGATCTACTGGTTTAAATAGCGGGCCATCTCCTCGTTCCTGGGTTCGATTCCTGGGTTTGTCAAAATTTGTGTAGATTTTTTTTTAACACAGCCCGGTTTTGTGATCACGAACCCGCATTTGGCAAGGCTGGTGATTAACCCAAAACCCATCTATGTAACGAAAACATGATTTCAAATGATGGAGGCCTTTGCACTATAATTTTATGTATCCATGTTTAAAACAGTAGGTGGTAGACATATGTGTATGTACGTAATTGTATATGAATAAAAGAAGCCAGATGTAATAGCCACTTGTCCGTAGGATTAATGATACACGCATTGTTTTGTATCAAGTGTTATGACCTCAACGATCGAAAGGTTTTTTCTATTGTTTACAGTTTGGCATCGACTTTCAAAACAACTGGAGCATCTTACTGCACAGATTTTACCATTGCATAAGTGAATATGTAAGCATGCATGAACCTGCATGAATATGTTTTCCTTATTCCCTCACTCAACTGATAATAATGAGAGATAGGAATTTCAATTGACATATGAAAGGTCAAACTGACTAACGACTATACTTGTTTTTTATAGGCATAAAGTCCTAATGACAACAACTACGTACATATTACCTAGCTTTCAAGATTTTTACTGAGGAACATGTCGAACTAATAAAACCTTCACATACATACACTTTTGTTTCAAATTGGTGTTTTCCCAAGATGGTCGCCGGTTTTCAGACCTCAGACAGAATCCGGAATTGTCGTGGGTTGTTGATCGCCTTCGATCGTTTGAGTGGGAAGAATTTTTCAAAGTCCTAAATTATCTTGAACTACTAAAATTGACTGTAACTAGCTGTTCCAACGATATTAATACTGCACCTTTGTAGTACCTGCGGTAATCAAACAAACATGCTACCTTCAGAATGCACAGGGTTGAGATTCGAACCATTGACCTTTGAAGTGGTGCTTGGAATAACTCTCCTACTACAAGTATCATGATTGGTTTAAGTTTCTATTACTTATATCCGGTGTTTGTGACTTGTCTCATTTAAAATTGCTTTCTATGAACAAGAACGTGATTTGATCGACCGAATAGTTAATTTAAATTGAAACGTTGAATACGAAATCATTTTCTGTTTATCATTTAGGTAATAAATTTAAATAATCGAAATGCTTCTGTTCATAAAATACATTTAACATTCGTTTCAAAATTTAATAGCACTCTATTAGCTATTCATAGTAAGATATTGATATTTAATATCGGAACTTAAGATATTTTAGGCGCTCCGATATCTGCTCTTAAAATTCGATACTTTATTTTTATGAGATTAGACAGTTATAATTTACGATAAAAAACTTACAATCATTCAGATAAGTATGTAGCATGTTTTAATAAAGCGCGTTCATGAATGCTATTCTTTAGAAAGGTTACGATCTCAAAATTATTAAAATGTAGCTCTTGAGTAATAAAGACGAAATAAGTTATTAAGATTCAAAGAATGTTGTCTATGTTATAATTATGTAGAGTCAGGTGCTTGTTCTTTCCATCCGAATGCGTCCCCACAAAGCGTCGTAAAGTGCTATTGTTAATAACAAACCATAGCCAGATTATCTTCACAATTCGGCTCACAGCCCACCGACTCGCGTCGTCTCGTCAGGTATAATAAAAACAATTGTACATTTTTTCCTCAATGAGTTTATTGCGCCAGAACAATAAATGAAGCTGATCATAATAACGTTTACTTTCAACATCGATTACGAATACTCTACACGATACCATATCGTACGCGAGTCCATTAATATTTATAATATTCGATACCGTATTGCACTCCGCGACACACGCCCACTCGTCACCGAGCCTATCCCTATTAACTTACAGTTCGTGGGATCGATTATTACCATATATTTGTCTAAATATCACAAGAAAAATACAAAACGAAATACGAAATAGAATTAACACAATTAAAATTATTAACAATTAAATATACAGTCTATTGCGCGCCATCGACCGAGACGTGAGGTATCACCAGGAGGGCCGGGAGTCGGGGCGGCCGCGTCATGAGACCGGCACGTGGTGCTGGTACAGCTGCTCCTGGCGCTCGCAGAGGGACGTCATCTTCTTGAACGACTCGGAGGTCTCGCGAAAAAGCAGCTTGGGGTCGTCCCTCGGCCGCGCGTGCGCCGCGTCCAGCCGGCCCGGCGACAGCACCGGCGGCGACGACGCCGACAGCGGCGACAGCGACTCGCGCGCCGACTGCGCCCCCGCCGCCGCGCCGTACGGGCCCCCGGCGTGCGGGACCCCGCTCCCCATCAGAAAGGGCGGCGGGAAAAACCCCCGCTCCCCAAACTGCGGGAACAGGCCCGCCTGCAGCACGCTCAAATTCCTACTGTAGAACTTCATCGTCTCTGTGACATAACTCGGCAGCTGTGCGTTGTCCTCGTTGCCTCCGTATCTCAAACTCTCCAACGTGGACGCGAGGCCTTTTATGTCGGCGTACAGTTTGTTCAGCAACTCAGTGTTGACCTCTAACCCGGGTCTCTGTTCCCGCGAGTCCGGCGACCCCGTGGACAGCAGCCGGCGGTGGAGGTCGACGTTGGAGCTGTGCCGGTCTCGACTCCGCCGCGAGGGGAAGGCGGCGTCGCAGCCGCTCACGTCGCACGGGTGCAGCAGCTTCAGGTGGTCGCTCCGGTAGTGCATGCGCAGCGTGAAGTGGTTCTGAAACACTTTCCCGCAGGCGGTGCAGCGGTCGGGGTTCTCGTCGTCGATGGGTATCTCGATGTCGTTGAGGTCGGTCCGGTCGTCGGTCCGGTCGCTGCTGGCGGAGGGCGAGCGCGCGCGGGCGAGGCGCTCCTCCAGCGCGTGCAGGTCGCTGCCGCTGTCGCTGGGCGTGTACAGGTCGGAGCGCAGCCGCAGCCCCTCGCGCACCACGCTCGGCGCGCTCGACTCGTCGTCCGACTCGCTCTCCGCCTTCACTCGCGTCACCGATTCCGAGTCCACAGCTGCTTCCTCGCCGTTCGGAAAGGGCTCCCACTTTTCGGGCTTCTGCTTCTTGAGCGATAGGGGCTCGTCCTCGGCACGACTCGACCCCGGCGTCGACAGGTTTCTAAATAAATCACCTTGATACTCCTCGTCCGATACACTATACTCGTTATTTTGAGAACACCGGGTGGGATTGCCGCTTTTCCGCTTCCGCTTGTTAGGAACGAGGGAGGTCATCTTATCATCAGTCGAGGTGGGTTCGCTCCGGGCACCCTGCTCGGGCGCCGGGTCGGCGGGTTTGGCATCGCTTTTATTTTTATTTACAGTCAAATCTTCCGGCTCGTCGTCGTAGCTCAGCCTTTGCGTCACGGCGGACTCGGTCCGGCCATCACACTTGTCCTTCTCCTCGTCGTCAGATAAGTCATAATTATTTTCACTACAATTAATTGAGTCATCGTCCACGGAGACGGGGGGCTTGGCGAGATCTAGCGCACCGCGGGACGGCTCCTCGGGCGGAGGGATTTTTCTGTACATTTTCTCAATTTCACTGAAGTTGCGGAGGTCGTCGAGGGGCACTCGCGGCGGGAGCGGCGCGGGCTGCAGCGGCGCGGGCGGCGGCAGGCGCGCGGCCAGCTCGGGCGGCAGCAGCGCGGGCGGCGGCAACGGCAGCCGCGCCAGCGCCGGCAGCAGCGGGAACGGCTGCGCCGAGCGCCCGTCGTGCGCCGAGATCTTGCGCCGCACGTGCGGCGAGTGCAGCTTCGGGTTAGGATTAGCACTGTGTCTATTGCGCGACCGCCGCGAGCTGAACATCATCGTGCAGCCCTCCACCGTGCACTTGTGCATCTCGCGCAGGTGCACCGCCGAGAAGTGGATCTTGAGCGCGCCCTTGTCGCAGAAGGTCTTGAGGCACACGTTGCACTGCACTCTCTTCTTGCCGGTGGCCGGGTTGACGAACTGGACGCCGAGGCCGAGCGGCCAGGGCGCCGGCGGGTGGTCGCGGCGGTCGTACTCGGGCGAGCGGCGTTCGTCGCTCCGGTCGTCGTCTCGCGAGCTGAAGCTGGCGCCGAGTTTTCTGAAGTCGAACTGGGGCGCGGGCTGGCTGACCCGCGGCATCATGAAGTAGTCCAGGCCGGCGGGCAGGCCGGGGACCGCACCGAACTCCTTGCCGTCCATCACGTCCGTGTCATAACGCGCGAGCGAGGCGGGTGGCGCGCGACGCGGCCGCTGTGCGACTGAGGACGTGCGACACAGGTGACCGCGCGGGCGGCGCGCGACAAAGGCCGCGGCGGGGCGCGGCGGGCGCGGGCGCGGGGGCGGCGGGGGCAGGTGGGAGGAGCGAGCGCTGGGCGGAGCGGATCGATGCGCAGTGGGGACAGACGACACTCAGCCCGCCGACCGCTGTAAACACGAGCGAACTAAAGCACCGCAGGTTACGTAACGCGCTCCGCTACACATACGCTAGCACATGACTACGTGACCGCACCGCGCGGCTAGCACAGACGTTGGTACCGTTAATCCGAGCTCAAATCTACGAACTGTACTACGAACTAACTAACAGTATTTGCAAAACTTGCCCGAGCTTGTTGTGGATTTGATTTACTTATCAAAGCTGGCATTTCGTCTATTTTCCGGCATTGTTATCTCAATCCAGAATCTTGAACCGTAACATTCGGATTAACTTGCTATTAATAATAAGAAAACAACAGCAGTCATTTCAGACGTGTATTTAAATAATGCATGCTCTAACAAGCCTGCGCCTACTAGCTTACTTCTTGTTTGTGCATTTCATTAGAATCCACATTTGTCGTGTCTTTGAAACTTAGTTTTTTGTCATAGAAAAAATAACCAGTCGCAGGTGCCCAACAGGAATTTAATCCGCACGCACTGCAAGCTGGATACCTAAACAGCCAATTATCAAGTAATTTTGCATAGGTACCATAAAATACTAAGAAGGGTTGCGACTTGCGAATAAACCAAAGTATGTAATTATTGAAACTACAAAGTGATAACAAGGTGTTTACATCACAAGACATATCGTATTTATTGAACAGACATTGTTATTCGAATATTGAACCTAAATACCTAGTCACCACTTAACGTTTAATTTTCAACTAGCTTTTACCCGTGGCTTTGCCCTCGTGGAATTATATAGATTCCTGTTGTATTCCATTTGAGCATCCAATCGGGATAAAAAGTATCCCATCACCTAAATAAGTCCATACCCTGCCTGTATACCCAAATCCACAATAATGTGCTCAGAAGTTTCAGCGTCCAACATCCAAACAAACATTCACATTTATAATATGAGTGTGATTCTGTTGTTAATGACTTAGTAGGTATTATTATCAAGCCCTTTAGTTATTTTGTGTAATGGCTTCCTAAAATACCTGGCCGTAATTGAAAGGAACACCGTTCCATTTGATTGGTGGGGAGTGAACAAATTCTAATGGTTTTAATAAGTACATGTGCAAAGGTATTGGTCTAAGATCCCGCCATACAAGGACCTTCATCGAGCTGGTTATTGGATGAAACATTTTTTATACACAATTTTACATGCCAATAATTATATCGCATATGGGTTGCCTAGTAAATTTCAGTCCAGGATAAAAAAAATAAAAAATAATACAAAAAATTGAAAAGTTATTGAATCAAAGTTGAATGAAAATAAAGATTATTTCATTATGAACACGGTGGTACAGGGTTTCCTCCGAAAAATCAGTCCAGAATTAGGGTTGTCGCATTTTGAAAAGTGAAATATTGCCGCTATGAAAAAGAGAGTTCGCGTGCTATTTGATAGTACAAATGACAAGGATAACGATAGACTTGGATTTTCTGTGTATCATTTTGGAGTAATTAATTACTTAACTGGAAGAATAGTGTTGTAATTAAATTTTTAATTTTTTAAGTCCGAATTAATCATATCCTGGACTGAAATTTACTAGGCAACCCAAATGCAATATAATAATTGACATGTTAAATTATGTATAAAAAATGTTTCATCCAATAACCAACTCGATGAAGGTCCTTGTATGGCGGGATCTTAGACTATATAAAAACTAAGATGATTTAATATTTTGTTTTTGTGAGAGTGGTAGATAGCGCCAAATACTCGTTTTTCCAGGAAATATCGGACTGGCCACTATAGATTCTTCAAAACAAAACCCGGTCTATTTTTGAGGACATCGGAAATAAGATTAAATCCATAATTTTATGATCAAACTGTGATATGAATATAGTAGAATAAACTTTACAAACAATTAAACTCCAAAGTTTTACTTATAATGTTTGTAATATTTCAAACTTTATTTTACGACGAGTGTATTCGCTTACAATACTACTAACGCCATCTATGATGCCGCGGAGGAACTAAAATTGTATGGTGCATTGAATTGAACAGTGATACTACGATTATTTTGTTTACGATGTTTGATATTTTTATTAAGAGTAGGTTAAAATTCTTTGGAAATAATTTAATTACTAAATGAATTATAGTAACCAGGCTGGGCAATTCAGGATCATAGTCGTAGTTTGAGTCGTAGCGTACCCTCGGCTCCAAGGCAATGGCTAAACATGCAACCGGGAGAGGCGCTAGGATGATGATGATGAATAAATGACAGGTCCCGTTGGTCGAGTGGCTAGAGACCCTAGCTACAAAACCAAGGGTCGCGGGTTCGAATCCCGATAGGGGCAAATGTTTGTGTGATGAGCATCGGCATTTGTACTCGAGTCATGGATGTTTATAAAAGTATTTAAGTATGTCTATCCGTTCCCTAGCTTCCATAGTACAAGCTTCGAGCTTAGTTTGGGACTAGGCAATTGGTGTGTTAGTCCAAGGCATTTATTTATTTTATTTTATTTATTATTATTAAATAAATGTGTTAGTTTTGGTAATCTCCTAACGGGTATTATTATTCGTGGTGAAATAAAGGTTATCCTTCAAAAGATTTTAGAGACCTAGAAAATCATTAATGTGACGGAACTTTTTTCTCCTTTTAACCTTTGGTCTGTTATTTTAGAGAAGTTTTACTAATGTCAATTTACTTATTCAGGTTAATAGCTTAGAATGAAATTAACGTTGTTATTAAATTTACAACATTTTGTCCGCTATCATTTCTATCTAATTGTTTATTAATTTATTTCTGCAATGATAGCAGCAGAACTACAATCGAACCCATTCAAGTTTGCTTTTTTGAGCAATCCAAACTCCTTTGTTCCTAATCAAAACAAACTTTTATACGAATCACACGCAATCGGATCTATAAAAGTTTAAAAACAGTCTTAAAAAAATCAAACCTTGATATAAGCCTCAAACTGTATTATTGCAACCCACCAATACTGGCCACATTTCATACAGGCAGTGGATTCATCAAACAAATAGTTGCTTCAAAGAGATTTTTATGACAGCCGCCTTCAGATGTTAACACTGGGAATAATTTACTTCAATCTAATACGTATCAACAGGGCCGGATTTAAATTGAATCACTGTGTGGATATTATGTGGCAACCGTTTTTGTGTATTACTCACACAGTGCTATCTAGCATCCAACTAAGGAATAGCTTATCAGCAGATCCCACTTACCGTAAAAAAATGCTTAAATCCTTCTTTACACAAAAGTTCATACATATTTTATTATATTACCAGCCAATATTTCAACCGGTTTGCTGTGATGCAAATCAGTCATGAAACTCAAAGAAAATAGCTTTTACCAATTCAATGTCTGGTTCCAGGTTTTCCTCACCCAATTGGGCTATTTTCTGAATCTACGTATATCCGCCGGGCAAAAAAATCTTGGTCGTTCTTTCTCATTTCATGTTCATGTCATGATACTATGACTAACAAACAGTTAACTTCCACTCGAATGAGCAGCTCGACTGGGGAAGTACCTCCACCTTACAGAAGACGACAGTGAAGCAGCACTTCGCTACTGTTTTGCTATGTTTCTGCTGGTAAATAAGGTTCCTAGTGCTCAGTTGGGGAAATTGTGGGGTTTTTAGAGGCAGGCAACGAATCAGGGGCTTTTTTTGGGTTGTTGATGTTAATAGGCAGCGGTGATCACTTACAATAAAGTGACCCTTTTACTCATTTGCCTCCAGCTTACATAAGAAAGTAACCAATATCAATTCTATTATTAATTTCCATCCGCTGCCCTTGTTCCGACCCTGTCAGACGGAAAGAGTGGCGGCTCGTGTTCTTTAACTGTTAATTTTTCTGTCTTCAGCCTGGAAGAAATGAAAAACAGAAATCCATGTTCTTTTAATATCTAAGTCGTTTGGAGTATTTAAAATCGTCAACCTTGAAATGTCACTCTGAGCTTGTAACAGCTTGTTTCTTTTATTTTTAATTTTAATTCACATTTCTTTAGCTTGAATATAACACAAGAGCGACTCGTTCGTCACCTCGCGAAAGCGCGAGTTAAGAAAATTTATTATGAATCGTTACATACCATACCCAACTGAAATCAAAAGCACAACTGAGTGCAAAAGGAAGTTCAGAGGAGTGGCTGCCTTATTAGCCACTACAACAAAGAAGCTTTGCTGAATATGTACGTAGCCAAATTGGTCTAGCAGTTTAAAACGTAGGTTTGTAGCAAATATTCGTGCAATGAGCATCGGCATTTAGATGTGCGCCTTGGAATTGCAAAAAGTATTTAAGCTTGTCCATCCGTTCTCAGTATCTTCAAAGTGAGAACTATCCACTGCAGCAATAAATAGATACTCTATTTCAGTTCCTGGGGAATGTTGGTGTAAATAGCACATCCGTATGTGTCCCTGGTCGATGTCATGTCGCACCCGCTTCGATCGCAACGGTTCCTGGCCGGACTATCGGGCCGCGTAAACAAACACCGCCCGCGGATATCGTGTGGTTTAAGTTACACGCGAAAGAGTTTAAATAATAAATTAATTCCTTGGACTAACACACCCATTGTCTAGCTCCAGTCTAAGCTCGAAGCTTGTTGCTCGTACTATGGGGATGTACCCAGGGCCCCGCGATCGATTGGGGCCCCCGGTTAGCAAACAAAATATTTAAACGTCCATGTGACAAGGGTGCAAGACGGTCTTGTACACGCGGAAGGGTTTAGACACCTATTTTTTTATATCCACCAACAAACCCAACAGTAATCTTGGTCTAAGTAAGAAATAGATATTCCACTGCGTTCAAGGAATGTTTGTAGGCATGTTGAGCGGTTCAATGCATCATCAATGCATTTTCTATAGGCACAGTGCAGAAACTATAGAGGGCGTTGTAATCCCGAATTTTTTTTTGTGCTTTGACAATAGAATTTGACATTGAGAGTAAAAGTTTCGAATATGAGTCACTTAGATGGCAGAATAAGGCACCGTGTTTTTCCGTGGTTTGACAGTAGAATTACCGACATTGAGAGTAAAAGTTTTGAATATGATTTACATAATAAATCCAAATCTTTCTTCTTCTTTCCCGCTACTTCTCATCACTTGTAGTATATTCCGCAGTCACCGAACTATTCCTCATAATGTAAACATGCTCTCTTTTTGTCCTAAGTGATCCGGGACCGGTCAGTGTATATTTTCATATCGGCTTGAAGGACTTTCACACTAAACTATCGTGAATGTTGCAAAAATAATCAGAGGCTAGAGGATCAATGAATGTGATTCTGATCTGATTATTCCTTATTTGATTATTATTAGAATCCTAAACGTGAATGTTAATTTTCAATTGTATTCAAACATATTCATAGCAATATTTTCCTGATGTCGGTTTAATGAAACTTCTGCCTTCCAACTCGTTTGTTTCATATTACTAATAAAAAATAATATGATAGTTATACACGAGTAGGTACGATACGATTGGTCAGAACCAATATCTAATTAGAATTCGCTTAATCACTACCAAAAGCAATGATCACAATCCCTTGATTTGTTTAAAAATCTCATCAGTGTACTCGATAACTCGAGTAATGAACCAAGTTTCCAAAATCTCAAATAAAACACAAGTCATGCTGTATGTATACAGGTTCTGATGTAATGTATAACGAATAGACAAAAATAACTTCTGAAATCTTCGCTTAGTATACAAGGCTCCAATTGCCAACCGACATGTTTATTTTCAAGCGTTCCTATATTTATTTAAATTAAAAATATTGACGACCTCGGCGCGTTGGATACACACTGAAGAATGTCTAATGTCAGTCAGAAGTGAATTATTTTCTTCACGGTTAAGTACATATATAATATTTTTTATATATCTATTTCAGTATATTTGTTTTAGCACTGTCGAATCTAATATTTTCTTTAGATCTTATATCGGCTCCATACTGGAAAGCGCAACTAAAGCCGCATTACTCGGCTCGTACCAAATATGGCTGGGAAGGGAGAGAAATGTCATCGGTGAAGTTGATCGTTAATATACTATAATGGGGCCTCTTAAACCTACACGCTGGGTCGCAAGTCCCAGGCGCCGACTGACATTCCTCTCTGTTCCACGCGATGGACCCGGCACCCGCACGGAGAAGCCATAGATAGCTAAGAAGTTCGTCTCAGTGTCATATCTATGTATGTTATGTTGATAGATACCTACTTTGCATTTTTATTTTAAGTTTTTAAATAAGCCGCAGTAATCACTTACTTTAGTTCGTTCAAACTAGCACTTAAATAATATTTTGCAGCATTATTTACAGATAAATCGTATTTTCGTCGATGTTATCTCTAAAGAAAACATGTTTTACGTGACTCGTGTTATTTCTGATCGGAAATTCCTAAACTTTTGTCTTTTTGTTACAAATGGAATACTTACCAGATGATTGGTGTAAAATGTCAGCTGTGTTTATTTACTTGGGGCCACACTTACACACGATTCTGTTAGTAGGGTTGTCAATCTTGATTTCAATATTTTTTTGAACGTTATTAACTCGATTTGTTATCCCCAACATAAGCACTGCTATAGCCACATGACAATTTCAGATATTATTCTTGTCTACAGCTATTTCCACTTTACTAATAACTGTGGAATTTAAAGAAAAAAAATTGTCAATTGCTCCCTCGGTGACAAATCCCGCTAGGGGCAAAATGTTTGTGTGATGAACATCGACATTTTGTACTCGAGTCATGGATGTTTATAAAAATATTTAAGTTTGTCTATCCGTTCCCTAGCATCAGTGCAAGCTTCGAGCTTAGTTTGGGGACAGGTAATTGATGTGTTAGTTAGTGTAGTGGTTCAAGACATTTATTTAATTTATTTATTTATTTACCACCATCACAGTTTTGGCAACCCTACAGAGGGCAGTGCAAAGTATAGGCGGACACAAATCAACAAACAGATCTCGCGACAACGAATTTATGTTGTGTTAACATTAGCTTTATTATTTTGTATGTTCACATTCTTATGAATCATGGATTTAAACATTTCGTTAAAGTAAGTAGTCATTTTTTAAATTAATCATGTCATAATGGTCACCCATTACACAAGCTTTTTCGGGATCCTTAAATATGCTATATGGTAAAAACTGAATCCGTAGAATGAAGAACTGAACAATGATTTTGCTTATTAGCTTATGACATTGATAGTTACCTACTACCCCATATTTTATCATAAAATGCACAAACAAAAAGTACGTCAAAACATCTAAAAATATCAATTAAGATGCCTCATTATAAATCAACACCAAAAAAAACGAGATACATTACGCGGGAATCAGAGCGTATCTTTCGTGTCCGAAACTCCGGAGTACCGCGCAAGGTCCACTCGTCATGGATTTAAATCGTTACATTTGTTTTCGCCATACTTCAACCCGCTGTGAAATTGGCGCTAAAATTTGAAGCGACTGTCGCTTCACATCGCTAAGTAGCCGTACTAACCAGGGTAGGTCACATCAGTCAAAACAATGCTACAGTTTTCTGGCGTCAGGGCATAGCTAACTTATAAAATCTGTGCCACTCGTTGCATGTTCACGCCCTTCCACGCGATGCAGGTTTCCCAGAATCAAGTGAAGGCTGTGCGTCTTCCGGTGTATCATCGATCGGATCAGTTCTGTGCCATTGCTTTGTAATTAGTAGAAATCTGTTGATTTACGACTTTGAACTGCATTCGTGTGAGTATCAATGACGGATGAAATATGTATTGGGTACGGCGGCGAATATTTTCTATTCGGGAACTGTCCCTGGTATTCTATCAACCCCACAGAACAGCAGTATGACACGATCTAGGACCGAGAGGTCCTTTATGGTAGAATCATGACATACCTTAGAACTACGAGCGGCTTTACGTGCTCCTCGAGAGATTAACTAGACCGATTTTCCAGACTCCACGACTGTGAACATTATCATCGTAAAACGCCTCTATAGTCTAGTGGTTAAAAAACTGAGCCAAGGCCTCTAAATTTTACTCTGAAGTCGAATTTTGACTCCAGAAGCGAAATTCGATGAGAGACAATTTTTTCAAGCAAAATTTCCGGAGTTCTTGAAGATTGAGAAGAAACCCGGGTTTGTCATCACCAATCCAGTGTGCGCAGGTATGAGCGGGTGACCCTTCGCAATCCCATCCATCCCATCTTCGCAACGAAAACATGATTTCAAATGATGGGGGCTAGGTATATGGGACTCCAAGTGCGCCTGCCCACTCTGGCAAGGTTTTCCAGTTGCCTACAACATGGCCGTTCTTGTTGTTATGTTCGGCTGAATTTCACGGCGGTCTCGTCCGCGTCAACGTAACCTCAGCTTGTCTCCCTCGGATGAGTCAAGAGTAGGGCATCAGGTCATAATAGGGATGTTAACACATATCATAATTAATTTCACAACACTTTTCTTAAAAAAGAAGACGCTTTTTAGCACGTAATGTATTGGTTTGTTTTCGTTTATACGTAAGATTAAGATTTTTAATAAATTAAAATTATACAATTAGTTACTCAGTTGACTTTAAAACTAGTGACGTCATAGTGTGCTATTCCCATACAAACTTCATAGTTTGGAATCGTTTTGACAGTTAATAAAAGAAGGTCAAATGACTGGTGGTGGCAACATCCCTATTGGCAGGGTTGTGCAGTTTCCTGCAACATGGCTGTTCTTGTTGTTATCGTCGGCTGAATTTCTCGGCTTGTCTGCTAATGTCATATCGGGATGTAGGGCATCAGGTCATATTTTGCAGGGTTTTCCAGTGGCCAGTATGAGGTTGTTACGTTCGGCTGAATTTCACTGTAGTCTCCCCCGCGTCAACGTAACCTCGCGTGCGCGCATTGCGCAAGCGCCGCGCTCCGGCGCGCAAGCGGGCCGCTGAATCACTTCCTCTGTACACACGTCCGAGGATGCGTGCCGCTTGCCACTGGTGATTTGCACCTGTACTTTTAGCTATTATATTTGTACCAGCTTTTGCCCGTGGCTTCGCTCGCATGGTTTTTGGTTTCCACACGAATGGGTATACAATATAGCCTAAAGCCTTCCTCATCAAATGGACTATCACACACAAAAATAATTTTCCAAATCTGACTAGTAGTTCCTGAGATTAGCGCGTTCAAACAACAAACAAACAAACAATCAGTTTTATTATATCAGTATAGATTAGTAAGAGTATAGATTTTTGAACAAATTAGTCGTTTTAGATTAAGAATAAAGACGCACCTATTGTTCGCGTTAAGTTTTATTTAACCTTTGATAATGTATCTTTATTTAATATTTACAAAGTCTAAGTGGTCGCACTTAAAACCGGCAAACGTGTCTGATGTCCTAGGTTCAATGCCCAAATCGGACTGAAAATTTTAATCCGAGCTTTTCTCCGTGATGTGAAACAAACCGTAAGATATGCTTTTCGTAAGAGGAGTTGTAATTGCGCTGCTAACTTCCAGTCTCCGGGTAGTGTACACCAATGTAATTGTAATGTTTACTTGAGTTTTTATAAGAATCTTATTTGTAATTCACGTAATGGTCATATCCATATTTACATCATGTAACTAGGTCAAATACAAGAGGCCCAAAGTGGAACACACTATTTCGCGACGAAATCCGCGACGTATCATTGCTTTTACTTCTGGCATCCGCGGAGGCGTTTCACGGTTCGAATCCTCGGTAGCCTCACAACTAATTACTCCACCCACAAAACCTACTAACGCTCTTATCACCAAGCATTAGAGTTCAAAATAACATATAATATATTTTTTCAGGTGCAAATGATTTTGTACGGCATGTGTCCTGTCATTAAATTTGGAGGTCTGATGTCAAAGGAAGCGATTTCCATTCGGTGCTGTTTCATATGGACGGTATTTCTGTAATTGGACGATTCAAGATACATTTACGACTCCTTATTTCCTCTTTGTGAAGGCAAACGCTGTATATTTGCGGTAATTAAGTATTTTATTTATGTATGACTTTAATTGTTGCGAAATAATGCGATACTTCTAGTCTTAGACAAAGGCTTGGTTTATCCTTGAATAAACTTTCTGTTTCTGATGAGTATAAATACAAATATGATCATATCACAATCTAACACTGACTGCTACAGAAGCATAGTCTCTAGTGGATTGTACTTTAAAGTCATAAGGGTAAACATGAATTCTATTCCAAAAAATATTTAGCTATAGCTTAATTCTGAAAGGTAACCATGTAATGTTATATCTACATATTTTGTTATGTTATACTGAAACAACATACCATTAGGCTATCCACGAAAGTCTTTGTGTGGATTTTATTTCACACTAGCGGACGTACGCGACTATGAACGCGTTGTTTTCGGTTTCCGCGCACATAGTGTTCTACAATACCTTAAAGTCATCCTCGCCAAATTGACTATACAACACCAAAATATCCTTGTTCAATTCGATCCAGTAGTTCCTGAGATTAGCGCATTCATACAAACATACAAACTCTTCAGATGTGATATTTGTATAGATTCACACAACAATCACGAGGCTTAGCAACGAAAAACAGGACAGGAGAAGAATTTGTACACTTCCCTTCCCATTTCAAAAACTGTCGAAGCAAACCAAAACAAATGATTTGCAATCTTCCGCCAAAAGTAACGGTTCGTTGACTTCCAAATGACTCGAATGTCACATGAAAAGCTGCGACTCGAAAACATTACTAGACAAATGACTGCAGTGACTTGCAACTCGCTAATTGACAAACACTCCAATATACTGAAAGGACGACTGCGTCGAGTCGATTAATTAATCTTGTCTTTAAGTAAAAGTTTAGTGTTTGCTTTATTTTTCACTAGTTGATTTTGTTGAGCGTTCGACCGCATACATTACTTGTAGATATCGAGTATATATACTCAGGTAGATTTTTCCTAACTAATGGGGGAATCATTTGTACTGAAAATCCTCGGATCCTGTTTCGTACGGTTCTTACGGGGAAAATTTTTGTGCGACTTCTGACATTTTCTAGTAGGTACTCAAAGCTTAAATGTTCCCATAGAGTATTTTGATCCATACATGAAATAGAATTGTACAGCAAGTCTTATTTTCATTTATTAAAATGGACATAAGAAGATTTTATCGACTCTGTTTTTTTTTTGTGTATGAGCCATATCCTTAGTTTTGTAAGTCAAAAAAAGTTTGTCACTGTACCCAGGACTTGGCAAATATTTTTTTACGGTATGACATTCTTCATTACTGTTCTTTCTCTTCGACCCTTGTAATCAAGAATTACCTAACCTCCAAATACACTCTACCATTACCCCGTATTTAAGTACTTCCTCTACTCTCGCGTAAATCCGCCCTAACCAATTCGGCCGTGCGAATTTACGAGTCCTCTTAAAAGTGCAGGAACAATAAATTGTGTTCCGTCGTCGTCCCATTCCACTCTGTCATTGTTTGGGGTGATCGACTGTGGCGACGAGAATAGAATAGTTGTGTAGTTTTAAGTAACTCGTGTAATGTTAAGGAAATGTAGAAGAAGCAGATTAAGTATAATTCTACTTCATTTCGTGTAAACTTATCTGTAACAAATCAAATACAAAATATAAATAAACTAGCGGCCGCCCGCGACTTCGTCCCCGTGGATATCGGTTCCCATACATACATTGTAGCTTTTAAGCGTCACAAGGCTTTAGCCTACCTCGACAAATGGACTGTCCAACACAAAAAGATTTTTCAATTGGAACCGTGAAATTTGCGCGTTCAAACAAACAAACAGGTTTGTTATATTAGTATAGATATTTATTAAAAAGAAATCCTGCAGGACATGTTACTTTTGCTTTCAATAGTAGCTTGCGGCATCCAAACCAGCAGATGACTATTAATCTCTCGTCATATTAAGATAACCCTATGGTTATCTTGCTAGTCATTGTATTTTAAATATTCAAAACTTATGTTAGATCTCCGGATGACGTCACGTACCCAGTACCCTTAACTCACTCCAGCTCCGCTCAGTTCGAAGCAAAATGTCTTGGTTAAGGGCAGGACCGGCGAGTCGTTATAAATGTTTTAATGGCGACCATTACGCAAACACATTAAGGGGATCACCCTCGGCCGGTATAGGGTTTGGTTGTGGGCCAAGTTGCAAGGAGTGTGATACATTATTCGCTTCTACCTATGATCCTGTGGGTTTTCATAAAGTTTTGTCTCAATTTACCGAAATATGATTGACGGATAAAAATTCGGATCGTAATGTTTCTGAACCGTTCCGACAAATATGTCGGGAGTAAAAAAAATCACACCTACCAAAACAGTATTCATGCTCTCTAGCAATTTATCCATTCTGAAAACTTTGATTTCTGATTTTGATTTAATTATTCGTTGTTCGGTTCACGCCAAGGTTAATTATGATCGTAAGCAGTAGAAGAAATAACAAGATTATGAAGTCTATCACTAACCTAACTGAAAAAAATTAACGAAATAATGGTTTCGTTTTTTTCTTATCTGATAATTAAATAAAGAAAGAAAAAATCAGATATAATAAAATTAAATCTAAGTGTTGAATTTGTAGCCCCTTTTATAAATGACACAAAAAGCAAGTTTCGGAATTGTATTTGTGCCCCAAAAACTAACCCTTCAACATTTGCCATATTGACATCACAACTTAACCCGCTCACCGCTCATAACTCCCAACAAAAAAAAAACAGCTTTTTTACCATCCCCGCACGTAAGCCCCGGATACTTGGAGTTATGATTAAATGTCTTCGGCGTTACCATAGCGTGACTAATCGGGATTAAGAGAAACTAGGGACATTTTAATTTGGGTGCGCTGTGATTTATCTTCAAAACAACCATTAGCGTTTTAATCGAATTGTTTTTGGTCTTGGAGACGTAGCGGACAAAATAGTTTGACACTTCAATTAATAGGGTATGAAGTGATGTCACTTATCACTGCATTATGGCTTGGACGTAATGTGTCATAATATAAATTGTGTTAAAGAGCTTCTTTGTATGGAGATTAAAATTATGTCAGTGGAGGAATATTATTTAAATATTATAGCCGGGACTATACTGCCCCCGTGGTGTAGTGTTAAGAGGCCTGTGCTTAATTACCTAGGACGTCGTGGGTTCGCATCCCGCGTTGAACACGTACACTTTGTGTTGGTTTTCCGAGTTTGGTTAAGACATTGCAGGCATGAATCACCTGATTGTCCGAATGATGATTCCGTGCTTCGGAAAGTACGTTAAGCCATTGGCCCCGACTATGATCCAAATGGTCTGGTTTCCCTTGTAAGAGTTACGGAGGTCAGACAACAGTCGCTCCATTATAATAACCAAGCTGGTCAATTCAGGATCATAGTCGCATCGTACTCTAGACTCCAAGGTTTGCTGAGGATGCCATCGAGAGAGGCGCTAGGATGATAATGATGAGCCGGGGCTCGATACTAAACTCCTATTAAAAAAGCAGCACAAGAAGTTATTGGTAACTAACTACCTGATGTTTTGATCGTAACAACAACCATGTTGGTTGCTAATTAAAATCTTACTACTGGAAGAACAGTCATCGAAAAAAGATTTCCATAAGCGCCGTACCATGAAAATTCATGTTTTTATACAACAGACAACGTCATCAGCTTTCAAAACATGATTTGTACACATTTCCCTTTATAACTTAACCTTAGGAGCGTCATAAATGTCCCCCACTTTTCACACTTCCTCCATAATGGCTTACACTACAATTTACGCCGTAAAATGTGTATTGTAAACTGACGTGCTTACAAAGCGGCGGACGTACCGTGGCCATAACAAAACAACTCAACAAGTTGTAACATGCACCCTTATTTGTCACCCCAGTACGTGAAAAGGCGAATAAAGGCCATTTTCAACCTAAGGAAAACTAGCCGTCAAGCCAAGTCACAGACTAAAAACGATCGGTAAAGATGAAGAAAAAAGAGGCAGTGTGAAAATGAAAACTATGTGTCGATTTTAGACTGTGGTCGCCCAACCCTCCGGTGTCACGCGTCATCCGAAGGGGAAAAAATCCCCAACGAAAAAATAATAACAGAATCTTATCGCCTTTTTACAGCGGATTCTTACATAAATAATGATAAAGGGAAATTAAATCAAACTCTTATTAGAATATTAAAAGTTTGGAAGGCGTTTTTTAATGTCTCTAGCGGTATTTAGGGAGGCATATTTCACTCAATTTGGTAAATGGAACGACCGGGTGATTTCGGCCACGGCTATTAGAGGGTTGTCTTGATATTGTTTTTTTGGTCTAATGCATTTATTAATTGACATTGACAATTATATTGGTTATTTATGGGTTACCTTAGTTCATTAAGGATACGCAAAGATAAAATGGTAGGTATAATAAACTTTGCTTTTTCTGGTTAGGGAGCAGACGAGTATTGATGCGTTTGTAAACTTTACTCGAATTGTGTAGATTTCAGCTTAGTTTGAATTCGGTGGAAGCAATAATATGAACAAAAATTACAAATCGGCTAAACAAAAATGAACAAGCTTTTAAAATGGATAATTTCACCAGTAGATAAATGAATAACTAGATTTAATGAAATCCCCAAAACGTGACCCCTTGAATGTTTTGAGTGTTTAAAATTGATTTCATCAATTAAACTTACATGATCTGATGTTATATTGGTCATTACCATTTGAATCACGGCAAAATTAATCGACTGTACTACCTTTTTTGGACTTCTAGAGTTGCAATTCTATAAGAAAACAAGAAATAACCCAATTACAGCCTACGTAAACAAAACAAGAGGGCAAATAGTTGTCCATAAATAAGGCCGTTCCTTCGGGAGCCTGCTTCGGCATAAATAAACCGGATCGCCACAGTGACCACGGAACCGATAGTTTAAGAATATTCACGGGGATAAATTAAACAGCGAACGCCGCGGAGATTTCCCTAATGGTTGACCGTTGACTGTGCGAAGAATGGGCAATCTTGATACTTTGGAAATTAATCCTTTAGTTATAAAGTACGTTATTTCGCTTTCTTTAGCTAACGCATGGATGACGCTCGAGATTACCTTCTCCTATTTAAAAGCAGAGGACTCCATCGTTAAAAATCATGTTATCTGCATAAGGTTTACTTTTGATGACCGAAAAAATCCTACATAAATCTTGACCAACCAGAACCCGAAACCAGGCAGAATACTCCTTGCTAACCAGTGTCTTCCTGGAGTATCGTAAGAGGCGACTAAGGGACATTCCATTAATAGGCAGCAGCGTTCCCTTGTCTATATCGTTCACCTTGCCACGGTTACCAATCGGCCTGCCAATCATTGTTACTATGGACCTCATTCCTTATCTGGGGAAGGCTTACCTACACCAAACAGTTGCAGTGGACTAGGTACAAGTCTACAACAGACATTTTTACTGCGCACATCAGATCACCTCTTGGGGAGCCATACCTACACCCAACAGTGGGCTTCAACAGACTGATGATAAAACACAGTGTAGCATTGTTTAAAAAGAAAGTATCAAGATCGCTTTCACCCCATACCGGCAGGATACATATCCGGGCGCGGTCGGCGCAGACAAGACACATGGCCGGTCTCAGCCCGGCGTGGATTGCCTGCTTCCTACCGAGTAGAACCGGTGTAGAATAGTAGATACTACCGCATTGCTTCCTGTAGGCATCGTAAGAAGCGACTAAGGCACATTCCTGGGGATGGGCAGCAGCGTTTCCCGATGTTTATCGTTCACCTTACAGCCAAGATTAATGTGGACATCACGCCCCATCTGGGGAATGCCTACCTACAAACAACAATGGGCTTCAACGGACTGATGATGAAACGCGTGAATCTTAGCATTGTTTAAGACTTAAACAATGCATACTTAAACTTTAAGTATATGATACTTTATACTTAAAGTTTAAGTATAAAGTATCAAGACTTCTGTCACCACGTATCGGCAGGATACATATCCGGGCGCGGTCGGCGCAGACAAGACACATGGCCGGTCTCAGCCCGACGCGACGGAGGATTGCTTGCTTCCTACCGTGTAGTGGCGTAGAATAGTACCATTCTATGGTAATATCAGTGTTGTCTTGTGGGTTTTTCGGTCACTATGATGTGGTAACCACTATGTGCTTAATTAGCACTACATGCCAGTCTTATGCTGATGTTTTTTTTTTTTGTTTGTATTTGGGAAGCAAACAGTGATCACCGCTGCCCATGAACATCAACAACCTTACAAGGGTCGCAGATGCGTTGCCTGCCTTTAAAACCCCATACCCTCCCCAAGAGCTCCGGCGTCCTTAGTTACCAACAGAAATAAATAAATAAATAAATATGTCATATAGGCACGTTGAAAGAAATAACTAAGGTACGATCTGAGGGTTGGGCAACTGCGTTTCTCTGTACTTAGGTATTTTACGGTTCACCATATTGCAAAATCATATACAAGTAATAACGACACAAAATGTTTCTTTTCCACCCCATAAATTTCACAAGTGAACACATCAAAGACACAAAAAAGGGGAAAAATTAAGCATAACTTTTTCATTCTCAGTACAGGCACGGGCTCGGCTGTGAATAAAACATGTTCCCTCAAGTTACCCGCGCCGCATGTCTGGTTACTTTTCTTATTTGCACTAAATACGGCCCATTTTTAATTCAATGCTAAGTACCTCATTAGGATTGAGACACGATGTTGTGTGGGTCTGTAAGTCTGAAGTTCGTTATTTATAGACATACATTTTTATTTATTGTATTTCTCTTGCTCTCTTCAGTAATCTTCCTACGATCAGATTTATTTTCATAGGCACTTTAAGCACTAACGAATACTTAGTATCTAATATCAATATAAAGAACATTTACGAGAAAAAAGTATGTTTTCTCGAGAGACAAGATCGATTTTTCTCTTTCTTTAAAATATAATACATACTAACCATGCCAAAAACAGTACAATTGTACATATGTAAACTTTGTTATTAGTTACCGAAAAACATTTTGACCCGACGGCATATCAGTCAAACTATTGTTCATCAACCCATTTATCGGATTTATAACAAAAGTAGAACTAACATTAGTACGAGTACGTAAGTACACTTCCCATTAACGGAGGTTAACTGATGCCAAACTAATTCCCTCTAAGCAAAGCTCTCTTCAGGTATGCAAACAGACTATTATGAGTGCTGTGCAATTGAAATGGTTAAATTGAACACAATCATAGTCTGTATTTATAGAGTTCCTAACGCCACATTTATTAATACATTTTTTTGCAAACTGGAACAATTATTAAGACTTATAACGAAAAAGAAAAAATGTAATTTAATAGTATCTGGTGATTTTAATATTGACATAATGAAAAATAACAATGTAACTTTAGAATTAGAATGTGTGCTTTTAAACTTTAATCTGAATTTAGCAATTAAAGAACCAACTAGACTGCAAAGTCAAACTTGTATTGATAATTTTGCACACAACTTCAAAGTATCATGCAAGACGGAAGTGATAGACTTTGCTCTCTCAGACCATACTGCACAATTAATACATGTTCCGGTAAATAATGTACCATGTCTCAAATTTTGGCGTAAGAAGCAGAGAGATTTTTGTCACGAAAACGTTTTGAAATTCAGGTACTATCTCAAGAAACTGTCGTTTATAGAAATTTACAATACAGAGGATTCAAATAAGGCTTTTAATTATTTTATGGAAGATTTTAAACTCTTCTATAATTTATGTTTTCCATTTAAGCTGATAACCATTTCAGCATATAAAAAGAATAAATGGGTATCTCATGGTATAAAACTATGTAGCAAGAAAAAGAGGCTTCTTTTATGGAACTCAAGACTGAAACCTACTATTGACAACAAAAATATCTACAGCTGTTATGCAAAACAATTTAAAAAAATTATTAAGTTGACAAAACGGGCCCAAAATAATTTCTGTATAAAAAATTCATCGAACAAAGTCAAAACCACATGGGCAATGGTAAATTATTCAAAAATAAACAGACCCAAGAATTATATTGAAGAAATAAAAATAGGGAATGACTTGGTAACAGACCCAAGGATCATAGCAGAAAAATTTAACAATTATTTTGTTGACAAAATTACCTCATTGCCTGGTTCAGGACAAAATATTAGCTCAAAAATACAGGGTCAACAAAATTCCATGTTCATGGCACCAAGCTTACCGTATGATATTAATAACATCATAAAAAATTTAAAAAACACAAATAGCGTGGGTACTGACGGTATAGCGACAAAAATTATAAAAAATGTAAGTGATACAATAAGCAAACATTTAAGTCACATTATCAACCTTTGCATAAGTGAAGGAAGATATCCTGATGCTCTTAAAGTATCCGTAGTAAAACCCCTATATAAAAAAGAAAGTAGGCAACAATTGGAAAACTACAGGCCTATCTCATTGTTGCCTATTATGTCTAAAATTTTTGAGAAATATATATCTAAAGAGATCTATTTATATTTGGAAAGGCATAACTTACTTTGTATAGAACAAAATGGGTTTAGACAACATAAAAACACAAATATGGCTATATTCGAATTTTTAAATAATGTAATTCAAAATATGGACCGAAGAAATCCTATTTGTACTATATTTTGTGACATGACGCAAGCTTTTGATCACGTAAAACATGACATTCTGCTTGACAAACTTCTTGCTTACGGTATTCGAGGTAATGTTTTAGAATTGATAAAATCTTATCTTAAGGACAGGAAGCAATACACATCAATTACACGTATAAATATGAAATCGAAAGTAGAAAAAGAATACCTTTCAAATGAACGGGGTGTTCAATATGGAGTACCGCAAGGTAGTGTCATGGGACCACTTCTATTCATAATTTACATCAATGACCTACCGAGATCAACTGACAACCCTATGACTCTATTTGCGGACGATAGTACTCTTACAGTAGCATGTAAACGACCTGACATTTATGAACTTGACATTAATAATTCATTGACATCGATAATCTCATGGTTAAATAATAATAACTTAAAAATAAATTTATCTAAGACACAATTGATCAAATTCCGACAAAGAACATTACAAACACCTGACATAAATGTAATTTACAATGGAAGGAAAATAGCTGAAGTCGATAACGCGAAATTTTTAGGAATATTCATAGATAAACAACTTAATTGGAAGAAACATATAGAGTATCTGAGTAAGAAAGTAAGCAGTTCTGCTTTTGCATTGTATAGATTAGCTCCAATAATAAATGTAGATTCTTTGCTCTTGGCCTACCATGGCCTGGTAGCGTCATATTTGAGATATGGGATAATTTTCTGGGGAAATTCCACGGAAAAGGAAACAATATTTAAAATGCAGAAGCGATGCATAAGAGCAATGTTTGGACTGAAACCTACTGAGAGTTGTAAACCGTTCTTCCAAAAACATAAAGTTCTTACACTTCCGTCATTGTACATTTTAGAAATGGCGTTGTTTGTGAAAGCCAATCCGTCACATTTCCCTCGTTTGGCAGATACTGTTAGTCGGAACCGACGCGACGACACAAGATTGCGTATGCCCAATTCAAGGACAGCTCTAAAGTCTAAAAGCATTTTTTGTATGGCACCTAGAATTTTCAATAATATTCCACTGACAATGAAACACTTAGAATTGAATGATTTTAAAATAAAATTTAAGAATTTATTAATTGAAAAATGTTATTATGAAACGACGGATTTCTTAAGTGACAAATTCTGATATTTTTTTTTTTATTGACGGATTGACTTCAATTTATTTTTATTTTATTTTTTCTTGACTTATTTTTATATGACATGCATGTAATAGTTAATAATTGTAAAATTAAATTATTTATTAAATTAGCTCTATTAAATTGTAATGAATTATCTTATATATATAATTGACAGTATTTTGATGTAACATTTTATGATCGTTGTAACGTAAATTTTTATGATTGCTGACTGTTTTAATTAATTATTTTTTGTATGCCGCAATGGTACGACATGTTGAAACCAAATGTTTATTTATCAACCTTGTACACATGTTCTGAACAAATAAATACATCTTTATCTTCTTTATCTTTATCTTTAGACCGATCCCATTATAATACTATTAGTTTGATAAACTGTGATCCCGTTAAAATGTTGAGGGTTATGTTTAACCTTTTTAAGGTTTCCGTTGTTGGAAAGTTTGCCACCGTTTACCTAATCCGAATGGAAAAACCCTTTGCTAATCGATCGGGCTTAGTAGCTGATATTTTAATAAACGTCATACTACCGGTGCCTTAAAAGAAATATAAGGAACTGAAAAATCACTTAAAAACGTAAAATTTTGTGTATTGGCTCTATAGATTAGATGTGTCTAAAATTATTAGCGTTTTTTGTTGCGAGTCAAAAGACATGTGTGAATGATAGCTATCTATCTATAAGTAAACATGTGTGCATCAATACAGTCCACTATGTTATGTCTCAGTTGCAAATAAACCAGCATTGGAATTACACGTTGTTTCTATCAAAAATCCCAGTAAACGAAAATCAACCTTATTAGTTAAACATTTTGGTCCATATTCGAACCGGAGCGTGTGAATAGTCAGCGAGCCCGGCCGACCCAAGAGAACAAAAGAATTTACCTGAGTGCGATAAGAAGAGGTCGTCGGGACACATGTTTTCGCAAATGTGAATAATGAAACATTATAACTAGCGAGTTTTTGTCCAGTGATATTAATTGACGATAAACTGCTACTTGATAATAAGGTATGTGAGTTTTAGTGCAAATCGTAACAACAGTACTTTGAGTGAGTGTTTAAGAGATTTAAAATTAACAAACTGTTATTTTACGAGACCTGATCACCTAAAACAAGTAGCCGAGTGTGCTGTTTGCTGGGACTGCGTGCGAGTTTATAACTACTCATCAAAATGGAGGAACTTTTGTCGTTGCAAGAAGAATTATACGAGAATTTAATTAAAGCGGAAAGAAATTATAGGAAAACGCCGAAAGAAAGAATTAAACGTCAGTATATAGAAACGAGATTGGAGTTGTTAGAACAATTATATCAAGATTATAAGGACAGGCACAAGGAAATAGTTGCAAAAGCTAAAAATAAGAAAGAAGCTTATTTTACAGAAGGAAAATATGAGAGTTTTGAAGAGGTTTATGTACAATATAAATCGAATTTACGAGAAGCTTTGCAACAGTTTTTACCGCCGGTTTCCGTGTTTTCTAACCCAGCAGTTACCCACAATGCGAACAATAATTGCAGTGATGTGAAATTACCCCGCATACAATTACCTACGTTTGGGGGTAAATATGAAGATTGGCCAACATTTTACGACATGTTTTCCTCATTAATACATAATAATCAGAGCATTTCATCGGTACAAAAATTACATTACCTCAAATGCAATTTGAGTGGAGAAGCTTTCAACCTATTGAGCAATTATTCTACTACAGATTCCAATTATGAAGAGGCATGGAAACAGTTAGTTCGGCGATACAATAACAAGCGTTATAACTGCAATGCTATTATGAGGACGTTATTTGGCACAAAGAAAATTCAAACCGAGTCAGCCGCTGCAATTAGAAGTTTATTGGATACGACATCGACCTGTCTTAAATCATTGCAAAATTTGGGAATTAGTACTGAATCCAGTTACGCTGACGCGTCTATCGTTTACATGGTCGTTTCGAAGCTAGATACAGAATCTGTTAAACAATGGGAACAACAGTTAAACGTAATGAGTGATGAGTTACCTACTTGGATACAATTAAGAGACTATTTGGAGTTCAGGTTCAGGACGCTAGAAATGATAGACACGAACGGGAACCGTTCCGCTCTTCAAACCAAGCCTGCCGCTAAGTCAAAATCGTTTCATGCATCAGTAGAGAAGGAGAAGGAGAAACAGAACAAGTCTAAGGCTAAACAAGAGTGTCCGATGTGTCACGAAATTCATTATCTCAATCAATGCAATCGTTTCAGCCTTATGACACCTAAGGAAAGACAGAACTTCGTTCAGACGACAAAATTATGCTTTAATTGCCTAGCACCAACGCATGCAGCAGCTAAGTGCCGTCAGTCATTCAGCTGTAAGAAGTGTGGGAGGAGACATCACACAATGCTACACTTTGAGAGGCAGAACCAGGAGCCAGCCAGTAGCCTACAGGCAGCCGCCGTGCCACCGAGTGAACCACCACAGGAGAGAGCGAGTACAACACGAGGTGACACAACCATAACTGCTACATTTTCCAGAGGAGAGTTACAGCCCAACAGCGTGCTACTTGCGACGGCCAAGGTTAAGGTAATCCGTCCTAACGGTTTTAAACAAATAATACGTGCTTTGCTTGACCAAGGGTCACAAGCATCTTTTGTATCGGAGTCAACTGTGCAATTATTAGGTCTTGTACGCAAACCGGTAAGTGGCTGGGTGTCAGGGCTAGGAGATGGTCATATGAGGATTAAACATACGGTTTCGCTTCGCCTGGAATCGCGACATAATCCAGACAGCTACATCCCAGTTAACGCTTATGTGTTGCATTCTTTAACTTCCCTACTTCCTTCTACCAACGTGAGCACAGCTAAATGGGTGGAGATTGACAATCTTACTTTGGCTGATCCGACATACGCGACGCCAGGTAAGATCGATATTTTATTAGGTGCGGAGGTTTACAGCGAGATATTGCTTGAAGGGATTATCAAGCATCCTGATTATAATTTAATAGCACAAAATACGGTGTTTGGATGGGTTTTGTCAGGAAGTATGTCAAAGGGGTCTCGAACGTTAGCAAGAGATAATCTCATTAGCATGCATGTACAGGTGAAAGAGGATGAGTTACTGAAAAGATTTTTTGAGATGGAAGATGAGCCTAATTTGATTAAGAAGGAAATGACAAATAGCGAGAAAGAATGTGAGGAGTTGTTTGATTTAACTACTGTAAGAGATAATGAAGGGAGATTTATAGTGAGGTTACCTTTTGCAACGAACGATCCTAAGTGTCAATATGGTAACACAGAAAAAATAGCAGTTAAGAGGTTAGAATATTTAGAGAGAAAACTATTGAAAGATTCAAAGTTGAAAGAGGAATATAATAAAGTTATGAGTGAGTATATGAGTTTGAACCACATGAAACTGGTTTCTGAGAGTGAGTTACAGAATGCTAAAGCCGTGTATCTTCCTCACCATGCTGTGGTGAGAGAAGACAAAGACACCACTAAAGTGAGAGTCGTCTTTGATGCTTCGAGCAAAGGTGATAATGGTGTATCACTAAATGATGAGCTTCTTGTTGGGCCGAGATTACAACAAGATTTAAGGCATATCTTGATGAGATGGCGTCATCACAAAATCTGTATCGTAGCCGACATTGTTAAAATGTATCGGATGGTTAGAGTGGCGGACATCGACACAGATTTCCAGAGAATTGTCTGGAGATTTGAGCAGTCGGAGCCTATACAGCATTATAAATTGTTACGATTAACATTCGGTACAGCATGTGCGCCATATCTAGCTGTCAAGGTATTGCACAGACTTGCTGAGTTAGAAGAAGAGAAGTATCCACTAGCGGCGAAAATAACAAAGCAATGCTATTATATGGATGATTTAATAGCAGGGTGTGACACGGTACATGAGGCAATTCAAATTTATGAGGAAATGAATGAGCTAATGAAGAGTGGTGGTTTTGAGTTACAGAAATGGAGTAGCAATAACGACGAATTCTTAGAGCAGATTGGGAAAACTGAGTCGAGTGAAAGTCTAGCTATTAAATTGAATGATCAAATCAAAGTGTTAGGTTTGAGTTGGAATCGCAAGAATGATAATTTTGAGTACATAGTAAATCTACCTGAATCTAAAGATTTAGTCACTAAAAGACAAGTTTTATCTGAAGTAGCGAGATTATATGATCCTTTAGGCTTGATTGCGCCCGTTGTAGTGAATGCTAAAATTTTTATTCAAAAACTGTGGAAATCTGGTCTTGGATGGGATGAGAGTTTGACGGATGAATTACGTGGTGAGTGGCTAAAATACAGAGAAGAACTTATAGATTTTGAAAACCTTAAAATACCTAGGTGGATAAACTTTACACAGGAATGCAAGAGAGAGTTACACGTATTTTCGGATTCGTCAAAATCTGCCTTTGCGGCTGCAGTTTATATTCGAGTGGTTGATAATTTTAATAGAGTGCATTCACATATACTGGCTGCAAAGACTCGAGTTGCCCCAATCATAAAGGAGGTATCAATACCCCGACTTGAATTATGTGGTGCCACTTTAGCAGCAAAACTTATATGTGAAGTGGCACAAGTCTTGGAAATACCTAAGGATCATCTCTATGGGTGGACTGACTCCACCATAGTGTTAGCGTGGCTCAAAGGAGGCTCAAGCCGCTGGGCAACATTTGTTAGCAACAGAGTGTCTACTATCGTAAATATTATGGATTACCACCAGTGGGGTCATGTCTCATCAGAGACAAACCCAGCGGACTGTGCATCGCGTGGTCTGCCACCTAAGGAATTGAGTGAGCATACATTGTGGTGGAGAGGACCACATTGGTTGTCAGAACCTATAGTACCAAAAGAGAACAAATTTATAGAAGACACACACGAAGAGCTGCGTGTCCAGTCTTTGTCTGTTTTAACTGACGTCAATGAAGAATTTGATTGGTCAAAATATTCATCTTTAAATAAACTATTAAAAATTGTATCCTATTGTAGACGAGTTTTAAATTATAAATTAAAGAAAGACCATAGACCGAAACTACCTAAATTCATTACACCAAGTGAAATGAATGAAACTTTATATGCATGCATTAAACAAGTACAAGAGCGCGAGTTTTCATTAGAAATTAAACAGATAAAGACTGGACAATGTGTGCCTACGAAGAGCAAACTAAGATCTCTTTGTCCCTTTTTAGATCAGAAGGGGATACTAAGAGTAAGTGGACGCATAGCACAATCGGACGCGTGCTATGACACAAAGCATCCGATAATTATACCTGGTAAGCATCATCTTACCAAGGTTTTAATTGCGGATGCTCACGTAAAAACATTGCACGGTGGTCCACAGGCAATGCTTAATTATCTGAGAACCAAGTACTGGATATTACGTGGTAAAGAACGCGTTAAAAAATATTTTAGGGAGTGCACTATTTGCTTGAGATACTCCACAAAGAAGACTACTCCTCTAATGGGCTTGCTACCAGAAGCGAGATTGAAACCCAGTAAACCATTCAAATCTACTGGGGTGGATTACTGTGGTCCTGTTTTTATTAGGTTTTCGCCAGGCCGGGGAGCCAAGTCTTATAAAAGTTATATTTGTATCTTTGTGTGTATGGTAACCCGAGCAGTGCATTTGGAAGCAGTAACTGATATGACCGCCAAAGGTTTCATTGCAGCGTTTAGACGCTTCACTGCTCGTAGAGGCCATTGTCAAGACTTATACAGTGACAATGGCACTAATTTTATAGGAGCTGATAAGCAAATGAGAGAAATGTTTAACAGTGCCAAATCTTCTCTTCCTGGAGAATTAGCCGAGCTTCTTTCTTTAGAAAGAACCACCTGGCATTATATCCCTCCCCACTCGCCCAACTTTGGCGGGTTGTGGGAATCTTCGGTGCGTGGTACTAAGAATCATTTAAAAAAGGTAGTAGGAAATAGTACACTTACCTACGAAGAAATGTCAACTGTCCTGGCGCAAGTGGAGGCGTGCTTAAATTCGAGACCAATTTCCTTGTTAAGCGATGACCCAAATGACCCTCTACCCCTGACACCAGGCCACTTCTTAGTGGGTGAACCGTTGATCACTATTGCAGATGAAGATTATACTAATTGTAATGTTGTTGGATTAGATAGATGGCGATTAACGCAAAAAATTGTTACAGACTTTTGGAATAGGTGGTATAAGGAATACCTGGTAAATTTAAATCAAAGATATAAATGGCACACTAAACGTGATGAACCAGAAATAGGCGATGTTGTTGTCTTGAAGGAAGATAATTTGCCGCCAGCTAAATGGTTACTAGGTAAAATTATTAAAAAGTATCCCGGACCTGATAAAATAACCCGAGTTGTGTCAGTTAAGTGTAAAACTGGAGAGTATAAGCGTCCAGTAAGCAAAATTTGTCATTTGACTAAATGAGTTTTTGTTCATATTTTTTCTTTATATACCTTAAACATTTCATTCTAAACCTATTTAAGTTGTTTCCAAAATTCAGAGTTTATATAAATATCAAACAAAAAAGATCAAATGCAATGTATTTTCATATTATTAAGTTATTGTGTGTGTTAGTTAGAAGATTAATTCGCCCAAGCCTACTATGTATTTAAATGAATAAGTTCTATTGAGATTTGTACCAATAACCTACTGATGAACACCTTTGTTATCAATGTACTCGTATTTACCTGCTGGAATGCGGCCCATCTGGAGCCGCATGTATGCGATATTTGAATACCTATTTTCATACCTATAATTTTAAGACAGTAGCATGTGTTTTCATTCAAGTTTTTTGTTTACGTTTTTTTTTTTATTGTTTAGTACGATTCTATTTACACTTTGAGATGGTTATTATTGTTTAGTAATGTATAGTTAAAGAACTATGTTCTTTGGCGGGCGGAATGTCTAAAATTATTAGCGTTTTTTGTTGCGAGTCAAAAGACATGTGTGAATGATAGCTATCTATCTATAAGTAAACATGTGTGCATCAATACAGTCCACTATGTTATGTCTCAGTTGCAAATAAACCAGCATTGGAATTACACGTTGTTTCTATCAAAAATCCCAGTAAACGAAAATCAACCTTATTAGTTAAACAAGATGCTTTTGTCTCGTATCATTCGATTTCCTCCCATCAATAAACAAAGTGAGTGTGAGTGAATGTTCGGAAAAAATATCTGCTATGCACACTACAAATCTTACTTGCCTACTTTTTAACTAAGATTAACATTGCGTTACACTAAATTATCTCTTCAGCTTTATTATATTAGTAAGTATAGTACATACGAGTATATAATTAAAATCCTAAAAAACTTAAGTGAAGTCCCGAGTTCTTACAATTATACGATAGAGTGTTTCAACTAAATACACCTAAGTACTTACTTAACACTTCATCAACACCATATCTTTGAACGACCACTCATAAACGCAACAATGAACATTAAGAAAATCACCATTATGTTCCGTGGCAACCACAAACCACTACATCACGGGCTCCCAACCGCCATTTCACTCGCAAAATGTGTCTTTAATACCGAAATTAATACCTAACCTGTATTCATTACCGTCATTTACGCACATCGGTCACATTTCATGCGGGGATGGCATAAAAAAACAATTTTACCCCAAAAAAAGGTATAAAAGCCAAAGTCTAACATACGAGGCTCGGTAATATCAATTTTGCTCTCATGAATTTATTCATGCCGCATAACGTCAGGTCATATAATTTATATGTACGGTTGGAGTGGAAACAATCGTATGTATTCACGAACGATTTGACCGGGGAGCGAATACAGGGCTGGAGAAATGTTGCCACTGAATTTGCTAGGCGATTATTGTCGTTTTAAATATTTATTCTCTATTTGAAATAAGTACTGAAAATAAGCAACCAGACAATAACGCCAGATCACACACATTTAAAGGCCCATGTAGTGTGAAATAAAATGTAAGGATCGATGTACTTCTTTAAAATTTTGTTGTAACTCAAAGTCAAAGTCAAAGTAGTTCATTTTGCAATTTATAGAATTTCTGAATATAGAAATTCATTTGGACGTCATATCTTTTGTTACCTACTAGAGCAAACACTGGTCTCTTTAAAATGTGTAAAAAGAAGCATATTGTGCAAATGCTGATAAAATTACTAATATGTACTATGTTTTGTTTGTGACACGACTTCATTGCATTCATACTACAAGTACACGCGTGTAAAACGACGCAATCAAATACCACCTCATTTCCTCTACCTCTTTTGCTCATAATAAAAAGTGCAATTATTAGCACCATTATTCCTTAAAGTAAAGATCTGCATTTCAACCCTGTATAGGGCGGATGGTATTATGCATGTGATGCCACTCTTGGGGGTAGTTACTTACTCTGCGTCTTTTTAACGCAAGGGTTGCCCGGCCCGCGACTTACAATGTGCCTGGGATTTTACTTGGGCATTATTATCGCTTTTCTATAGGTGAGCTGGCTGTTTGTTTTGGTTAAATTTGTTATATTTTGCCTGATTAGCAGCAGCAACTTGCCAACCATTAGTACTACATATCTTCAGCACAATAAGATTCAAGTTCACTTTTGTGTGTTGTTTAAGAACCAGGCCGCGGTCTCGAGGCCCTAGGTTCGATTCCTGGATCGGGCAAATTGGTGTCGATTTTTCTGAACACAGCTCGAGTTTTTGATCACCAACTCACATTTGGCAAACGTGGTGATTAAGCTAAAACCCATATTTTTCAAGAAAACATAAAATGGTTAAAGTCTATTAATACACAAAAAGGTTTGTAATAAAAGCCTTGCTCAGTTTTGAGGCTAAATGACATCATGTAAATTAAGTCCAACATTTTTTTTTTAATATTCTATACCTTACCTAAATACCCACATAAATAAAGTGTGTCACACAGTTCGTGCGTCCCCTTACATTAAAATGCGATGGGAATGATATACGACTAGCTAGTAGGTTACCAAGACGCCCATAAAACAGCGACATGACATGGCTTGAAAAATTAAAACGACTTCCGTGATAAAGATGTATGTAAGGGCTCAAGGACACAAGGGAATCAGAGGTTTAGTATTAAATAATAAGTAGGTACTGTCTGTGATAAAAAATATTTTGGGAAAAAATGGAAAACGAGATGTTCTGGTAATTACTGCGACGCGCATTTTCTGATTTTAATTGGTAAATATCCTGGTGATTAAGAAGAAACTTCTACATCCGTATGCCTTCCCCATGTGGTAGGGTCACCACGATGTGTAGTCAAATTAGTGAACGAGTTACGAAATGGGTACATATTACTAGTATTATATATATAAATTCCATCAAACTCAAATTTTTTATTTTTCAATAAGGCTTCATAGAAACACTTATGAATCATCAATTACAAGAAATGATGACTGTAGAGTCAACGGGGGTTCTGCAACGGGGCAACTGTAGAGCCACTTTACGTTACCATCTTGTCAGTGGGTCCCATTTCTACAGGAGATACAAAAAGTAATAATAAATTCCTACACTATATTCCTTAGATTTTTCTGTCAACCAAACCTGACTTTCACTTTATTTTACTCAATCTATTGTAAACAAGACTATTTGAGGGGTACTTTGATGCTCCAACTGACCGGGTGGAAATCAATCTGCATTCTAATTATTTGCAGCAAACCGTTGCGAAACAGGTCATTTGTACAGTCCCATAGCCGGCGGGGTCAGCGGACCTTTGGGGTAGCCAGGATTTTGAGAAATAGAGGATTAGTCCAAGGGTGTAACATTCAGAAGTCAGAACAGACAGCGCATCATTTTATCCGTGTGATCTATACAAACTAGCAGCAAAACACACTTCTATGCACATATAACTAATCAAACTCTTGCGACTTTAAAGGTAAGCAAAGTAAGCATACTATTATTTTATCATCTAAAAAAAATAAGTTCAACAAGAGCAACCGAAATACCTTTCAGTAAAATTTAGCGCAAGGGGAGCTCCTCCTATGAATAGTAATATTTTAATTTCCAATATGGACTTGGTGATCTATTTATTTTATACAATGGGTCCAATTCGAACTAATGCAAAAAAAAATCACAATTATGGTGATTTAGTTTCATTCATTTTCAATATCTTACCATAATAAAACTGCTTGAGATACTTTAAGGTTTGATACAGTAGTCAATTCGAAATCAAATCAAAAATCAAAATATACTTTATTTATGTAGGCCTCTGCACTTATAAATCGTCAATAATAATAAGAATTACGAGAACGAGCTTAGTTTGGGGCTAGGCAATTGGTGTGTCAGTCCAAGGCATTTATTTATTTATTTATTATTTTTATTTGCAAGATTTTTGAAAATATCCTTACTCAAAATTCAGACTTCTGGCCACCCTTACCAGCCCTTTGACACGGACCGTGTAAACAGTTTTAATTTGAATCCCGCAGTCAATTAATCAGGCGTAAGCCGCCGTCAATATTTGAAAATAGATATTGGAGCGACGACCCGTGGAATGGAGCCCGTGGGTATATTCCCGGAAAAATAAATTGACAATTTGCTTGGACCAAGGAGGACTTGTTTATTTCGGCCATGTTGATTTGTGAGATGCGACCTTTTTTAATTACAAGAAAAGCCTTAAAAAAGCAAATTAATGTGCCTGACTAGAGTGAGTTTTAATCATTGTTTGAACCCATGTTTTGAGGTTTTCCCATTGGTCAGATTGTTGGTCAGACTAGTCAGACCAGTGGGAATATTTATAAGTTTCTATAAAAATTATCGTCTAAGCGACTCTGTCCGCATGGATATCGGATTCCTTCTAAGCGCATAGTGTTATACTAAAGCTTTAAGCCTTCCTGGACAAATGGACTAACCAACACATTTTATTTTTCAATTTGGACCAGTTTTTCCTGAGATAAGCACGTTCAAACAAACAAACTAAGAAACTCTTTAGCATTATTCAATTTGTATGGATTTTAGTGTGTTTGCAGATTAAGCTAGCCAAAAGTACAATCTTAGCCACTGAATCCATAAAACCATAATGTGGCCATTATCTACTGCAACAAAATCCAAAATCAGCGCAAAGAAATCGTCTACATAAATCCAAGTGAATTGATTGATGGTCAAAAAAACTTATTGGAAGTAAGTATTTTCTTTGCAGGTAATTCCAAACGTAGTAATCGTAAATGTTTATTGAAATAACATTAAACTCCATTTCCATTTCACAGTTAATTTGGAATAATTCATTCACAATTTTAATTCTCACTCAACATCAAATTTACCGCCGCTTTTCCCTCCGAAATGCGGATTAAAAATGAAAAATAATTTCGATACCGCAAATAAATCGTCTGTAATAAATAAATATTTTATCATCTCGCCGTTTTCAATACGCAAATTACTTGTACAATGGCGCCGATCGCAAACGAGTGGGATCAACCCCTCAGATGAATGAATATCAAAAGATGAAGGGAATAATTTGACAGTTATGCTATCATTGTTCTCCGTATTATGAATCACGTGTGATAGAGCAAGATAGCAGACACACGTATTCTAACCGTCTAAACTTCAAGTGGGATGACGTCATTATAGCGTGGCCGTCGCCTTCTGTCGAGAGAAACTAATTTAGGTGAATTTTTGACGTTTAAGTGGTTACAATCAAATGTGACATAGGGAGTATCTATGGTATTCTTTGATCTGAGATCAACCCTCGCGCGAACGTCTCAATCTTCTCAATCGTTTCAATCGCCATTAATTCATTCAGTTCGCTCACTCACTCACTCGCGTCGCTCCCATCCGCGAGTTGCGATGCGATCAGTTGTCGCCCCATACAATTACTAGCCATTTAAAGTTATTGCTGAGGATACGGAGCGTCTACAATGGATGTAAACGTATGCCATGTAAAGATGATATCGTAAAAGCAAGTGTACTAGCAACTATCTGGCTGTTGGGCATTGCCGACGTAGTAGGTAATATTTGTAGAATAAAATATAAAGTTAAGTCATGTTCTAAGTTGTTGTAAATAGTGGAGAATAATATTTACACGAAGAACAGCGCGGATTTTAAAAATGGAACTGCGTTCGGGTTTTTCCAAATTTTCTTTTGATAGTGGTGGTAATTACTTGGCTTTATTTCCCCATGTTTCACAGAATAACTCACTTGTTCACCAAGACAAGTTACAAAGAGATTGCATCTCCTGCTTCAGTCTTTAATATATAGGGAGCCAAAAGAGGGTTACCTGACAGTGTTCACCGCTGCCTGTGGACGTCAACAAACGCACAAGGGACGCAAATGCCTTGCCTGCCTTTAAAACCGCATACCTCCCCAACTGAGCTCTGGCAACCTTAAGTATCCAACAAGATATATAAGAGCCGTTTAATAATATCTTGTTTCCTTAGTTGTCCCACTGTAGAACAATATCAAGCGTGCACCGCCCCCTTTGCACTGAGATGCACGCGCATTGTGCAGAGGTGCAACAATGGTGACTCAGCCGTGTGAACCAAGCCTAACCATCGCGGGAAACGAATTAATACGAATATCATACTCGTGACTTGCCTGGGCCTCGTATGCTGATTTCGAATCAATTAAAGTTGGATATTTTCTCTGCTTTTTAAACATCCACTTCGCTCGTATCTCAGATAAGTGAAAATTATATTATTTACACGTCAGCTGAGTGAAGAGCATTAGAAGAGGCCTATGTCCAGCTATGGACTGCGATTGGCTGGTGATGATGATGACACGTCAAACAGTTTTGGTAAACCAGGAAGTTATTTTCTACATTACACATTGTACGTTGGGAATTCAGAGTAGTTAAACTGTAAAATTAAGCACAAAAGGTGGAACAAAGTAAAAGATAATAAAAATAAGATAAAGATATGCTAATATTGTTCAATATTTTAAAAATCCACTCTCAACTCAACACAAGTCCCTGTTGCAGATGTCTAAATTAGCGGCTTTAGTCACTTACCATCAGGAGAATTGTCTCCCACCAACCCTTTAGTCCATAAAAACCCTGAAGAAAAACTATAAAGCTAACAAGCACAGCGAAAAAATTTAATTAAAAAATGTACCCTAGAAACTCGACATCTTCATAACAATCGCAATCTGTATAAATATAAACAAATACGAAAGGTCATTAAGAAAACACGACCGGGGCCCATCTTCCGCGATCGATACAGTAACATCCTCAACATCGCTTGCTAATTGGCTAAGAAAAATTAATTCCGCGAAAGGGTTCCGTGAGCCAACGACTCCCGGCGGACCATTATCACGCGTCCCAAGGAAAGAGTGAGCCGTTACACCACTCGAATAATTGAACCCCGCGCAACAAAAATATGCAAATTACCTCCCGACCCGTGAAAATTAACTTTTTCATTATGAATTATGTCCTTTATGTTGTCTTCGGGACGTCTTTTGGGAGTTTTTCGAGATTTTACAACGCTCTTTGCGAACACGGGGTAAAAACTGCCCCGCGATAAAGAAAGGGTTAAGTGTTACTGTCGACGAAATATGGGGATTTTGTAAATGAGATTGCAGGTAAGGTTTTAGTTTGATTAAATAAACGTTTTACGGAGGATAGTAAATAATTTCGCGGGCCTTTATTTTGATGCGGGGGAAATGTTTTTTGCACTGAAACTCGAGGCCTTGATTTTGTTAAGACAGGGACTGTTACTAACAGATTAATCAGAGCTTTCAGTGGAGTAAACTGGACTATTAACATAAGAAACCTCAGGACTTGCAAATACATACGTATTACGTATAATGTTGTAACCCATTAAAGGCAACGATGTAAAACATTGTAAAGCTTTATGCATTATTTTTGTTTGAATGAGAGACCTTGGGCAGTGATTTTTTTGCCCGAATACTGCAACAACGATACTGTGAAAAGTAGTGGTCTTGCAACCTTTAAGTGCCCACGCAAAATGAGACGTGAATCACCAGCTACATCCCTATATTATCACAACTCATCACGGTACTCTTACAAAAACACGGATCCCTCCCACCTTATTTATTTAGCTCACAGCTTCAATACAATATCGTACTTAACCGTAAAGCAACAGCCATTCACGGAGGCCCATTCAGCCACCTACACTTAGTTTGTATATTTTTACATTATGCGAAGTACGCTCCTTTTTCATAAAATTTTCCATTCACTGGCGATACATTTATTAAAATGTATACATGTCGGTTCTTGAATAACGTCTGAGTGGGTCGTGGAGGAAAGTCTCAATTAGAGTGGCGGGTCAAAGAGGGCTTTCAGAGGGTTTCAGGGGTTGTGAAGACACTCTGGTCTTGTGGAGTGCGGCTGAAAGGGCGGAGTTTGCTTTCGGCTGCTTTTATGTTTGGTGGTACTTTTGCTTTGGGTACAGTCTACTACAATGAGAGCATTTTATGTTGGTGCGTATCGTAGTTTTTATTATTTAATGGCTAATGAAGAACGACATTTCAGTTAATTCTGCCCTACTGAGTTGTTTTAATCCGAAGAATCTATTGGATCAAGAGAGGTAGAGCTTAGTGGAACTTCCACCCGAATGAGCCGCAATTGGGTATTTGACTGAATACGGAATAAATTATAACATTCTAAGATTAAAGACGAAATCAAAAATTAGGCACAATATTTTATCTCACAGATACTATTGAGCTTTTAACAAATTATTACAGCTAATTGAAGTTAAGAGAGTATTGATTTGACACTATTGCATCGTGACGTCACGATTCAATATTTCATAAATTTTTTCCTACAAGGTTACGTTTTTGACATTTAAAAAAAGTAGGTGATGTGACTTGTCAGTCAAATACCGTATTCTGAGGAAGTACCTCCACTTAACAGGCCACGGTAAAGTAGCCCTTCGTAACTGTTGTGGTATGTTTCTGCTGGTAAATAAGGTCGCCAGAGCACTGAGCTCTGGCGAGGATATGGGGTTTAAAGGGCAGGCAACGCATCTGCAAACCTTGTGAGGTTGTTAATGTCCATGGGCAGCGGTGATAACCAACATGTTTGCATTCCTATTAAATAGAAAAAAAAATTGCCCAAAACACATACATAAATAGGTACATACATCTATACTAATATATAAAGCTGAAGAGTTTATTTGTATGTGTCTTTGTTAGTTTGTTTGTTTGAACACGCTAATCCCAGAAACTACTGGTCCGATTTGAAAAAATATTTTTGTGTTGGATAGTCCATTTGACGAGGAGGCTTTAGGCTATTGGAAATCGAACTCCACGCGTACGGAGTCACGGGCGGCCGCTAGTTATCGAATATAGACTCTGTCCATTATTATGATGAGAGTTTTTCAACTTCAATACCGACCTTGTTTTGAAATTTCGATTATGCCTTTATTAATAATATAAAAGTTCAGTCCATAATCACTTAGTTTCAACATAACTTAGAGAATAAATGATACAAGAATCGACCCCCATATCTCTTACCAATGTTAGATAATAAGCTTGAGCGTACCTAAACCATTTCGAGAAAGCCGAATTAAAACAATCTGACCTAAAAACGGCTCGGGCGTAAAAGTCGATAAGTCGACTTCTTTTTTCAGGAAGTCTGGTTAGCGAACAAAGGCTTGGCTAACGAAATAAAAGAGCGGAACAGGGTGGACCTCCCCCCCACCCCCCACTGAAGATGTACAGTTTAAATTGCGATGATTGTGAGATAGTTCCTTTAGCATAAAAGTCGGTTGTGTTTGTTAGATAATGGATTACATTAAGATTTTCATTTTGTTGTATATTGAAGTATATATGCTTATCCACAATCAAAGCCTAATATATAAATTAATAAATTCTTTGGACTAACACACCTATTGCCTAGCCCCAAACTTAACTCAAAGCTGTAGGCTATGAAAGCCAGGGAACGGATAGACATCCTTAGAGACGAACTTCTTAGCTATCCATGGATTCTCCGTGCGGGTGCCGGGTCCATCGCGTGGAACAGAGAGGAATGTCAGTCGGCGCCTGGGACTTGCGACCCAGCGTGTAGGTTTAAGGGGCCCCTTTATAGTATACTAACGATCACCTTCACCGATGACATACTTTCACTAATACTAAATTTATACTTTCATAAACATCCAAGCTACGTCATATCTTCGAGTCGTCTATCCCACAATCACTCAAGACCAAAGTATTTAACCAGTGCGTCCTACCTGTGATGACATACGGTGCCGAAACGTGGCCACTGACAGTAGGACTGATCCAAAAATTCCGAGTCGCTCAACGAGCAATGGAGCGTGCAATGCTTGGTGTTTCTTTGGCGGATAGAATTCGTAATGAAGTCATCCGCCAAAGAACCAAAGTTACCGACATTGCGAGACGGATCAGTTCACTGAAGTGGAAATGGGCTGGCCACGTCCCCAGACGGACTGATGGGCGATGGAGCCGTGAAGTACTGGAGTGGACTGGCCGTCATGTGGGCAAACGCAGTGTAGGACGACCTGCTGCAAGATGGGAGGACGACCTAAGAAAGGTGGCGGGAATGGCGTGGATGCGGATCGCACAGGACCGGGATGGCTGGCGCACTTTGGGGGAGGCCTACGTTCAGCAGTGGACGGCAATAGGCTGATTGAGAAACATCCATGACATTTCCCCTTATTTTTTTTAGCGGGATTCGAACCCGCGAGTGCCGCTTGATTTTGTCTCCAGGGTCTGTGATCATTAGACCAACGGGCCTGTAAAAATAATAATAAGCAGCAGCTATGTAGTGTTATCATAATAATGCAAGCAGAAAGTACGCAGAGCACATAACACGGCACACTAAAGCACAACTCAAAGGAGATTAAAGCTATCACGTTACTCATTCTGTTTTATCATAACAAATAACTAAACAAATCTCTTAAAAAAATTGGCCAAGTGCGAGTCGGACTCCCGCACTGAGGGTTCCGTAATTCTAATTTTGACGTATTAAAAAAACTACTGAATAGATTTCGTTCGAACCAATTATCGTTGGTAGTTTTTATGGTAATGTACATTATATAATTATTTCAGTTTTATCATCCTCTTATTTTAGAAGTTAGAGGGGGGGGGGGGGGACACACTTTTTTCCACTTTGGAAGGGTCTGTCACGCAAAGTATTCACTTTAGAAAAAAGTGATATTCATCATCATCATCCTAGCGTTTGTCCCGGTCGCATCCTCGGCCGTTGCCTCGGAGTCCAGGGTCCGCTTTCCTGCTGCACCTACTCCACTTCGCACGGTCTTGGGCATCCAGGGTGGAAAGACCATTGACACGCATGTCATCTTCAACGACGCCAAGCCAGCACTTTTTGGGCCTGCCCCTTCTTCCGGGACCCGGCGGTGGTGGCATGGTGAGACATTTGTTTCCCACGTAGCTGGCCGGTTTCCGTAGAACATGGCCGTACCAACGTAGGCGACACTCCTGCAGTTTATCTGCAATATCACGGACACGAAGGCTACCCCGGATGCGTGAGTTCTTAATGCGGTCTTTCCGCGTCACTCCACACATCCAGCGCAGCATCTTCATCTCCGTGACACGCAGCATCTGCTTGTGTCGCTCAAGTACAGGCCACGTTTCACTGCCGTACAAAAGGACCGGCCTAATGATGGTCTTATAGACCTGTCCCTTCAACTTAACCGGCATTTTGGGGTCACAAATGACACCAGTCACCTCACGCCACTTGGCCCAGGCTGCTGAAATGCGGGCTTTGACGTCGCAATCGATGTCGCTAGACGCATGAAGTACAGATCCCAGGTATTTAAACTGGTCCGTACGCTCGACCAAGTCACCGTCTATGCGTACGGGTGGGGGATCTGTGTTGCAGGCCATGTATTCAGTTTTCGCCACGTTTAGTTTTAGACCGCCGTTCTCAAGTGCCACCTTCCACTTTCCCGCTCGTCGCACCAGTCGTCCCCTGTCCGAATCCGTCAGCGCGATATCATCAGCATACATGAGCAGCCACGGGGGTTGCTCATGTGCGTCTATGATGCTGGTTGACAGTTCGTCTAATATCACGCTAAACAGGAAGGGACTAAGGACGGATCCCTGGTGCACTCCGACGGTAACGGGGAAAGGGTTGGTGTCACCAACAGCAGTCCTAACTATTGAATCGGAATCGTGGTACATGTCTCGGATGACGTCAATATAAGTTTCAGGCACCCTCTTGGACCTCAGTGCCCACCAGATCATCATGCGAGAAACACAGTCGAAGGCCTTCTGCATGTCCAGGAACAGGAAATGCAGAGGCGTGTTCTTCGTTCTGTATTTCTCCATGATCATCCTTAGGGCAAAAACAGGGTCCATGGTACCAAGACCAGGTCGAAACCCGTACTGACAGTCCGAGACAGTACACTCCTGTCGTAGCCGAGAGTCAACTATCCGCTCAAATAGCTTCATAGTGTGGGACATTACCTTTATACCGCGATAACTTCCGCACTCCTGCACCGATCCCTTCCCTTTGAAGACTGGAGTTATGATACTCCGTCTCCACTGGCAAGGGATCCGCCCGGTGTAGAGTATGCGGTTATAAAGGTCGGTTAAGATGCCCACACCACGAGAACCCATCGCCTTCCAGGCTTCAATGGGGACTCCATCGGCACCGACTGCTTTCCGATTCTTCATGTGGCGAAGAGCTCTGAGGACTTCATCAGGCGTTATGGGTGGCACTAGTCCTTGATTCGGAGGGAGGTCCGGTGGCTGCACCTCCTTATGCTGCTCATTGAGCAGCTCGTGGAAATATGAGCGCCATCTCTCCTTCACCGCGAGGTCCTCGCATAATAGGTTGCCACTAGGGTCCTTTACACAGCGGCACTTGGAAATATCCAGTGCAGCTTTGACCCTAGAACGAGCTACTCTGTACACAAGCTTCTGCCCCTCAGACGAGTCCAGCTTATCGTAGAGCGGTTGTAAGTGTTCTCGTCTGGCTCTGGCTACAGCTTGTTTAGCAGCGCGTTTTGCAGCCCCATATGCGTCGCGGTCTTCAGGAGATCTGGTCGCTTGCCACTTTAAGAAGGAGGCTTTCTTCTCCTTGATCTCCCTCTGGACTTCTGCGTTCCACCACCAAGTCTCCTTGTCACATTTGCGTCCACCCTTTGAGATCCCGAGCACCGCCTTTGCCGCAGTGGTGATTGCATCCTGAATCCCATCCCAGTGGTCTTGGACCGGTTTGCCATCAGCATCAGCACAGGTAACGCTTGTAGCCGAGGCAAACTCTTGAGACGTAGATTCGTTCAGCCGCCACCACCTGATCTGGCGTCGGCATCGCTCAAGGGGCTTCTCCTTGGGTCTTACGCAGAGATCCATGACAAGGAGTCGGTGTTGTGCAGTGAGACTCTCACCGGGTATGACCTTGCAGTTGGCTACTTTGCTGATGTGGTGCCTCCTAGTGAGCAGGTAATCGATTTGGGTAGCATGCCGCCCGCTCCTGTAGGTGATTAGGTGTTCGGTCTTCTTTTGGAAGAACGTGTTCACGATCGCAAGATCCGCAGCCGCACACGTTCTGAGGACGTCCTCCCCTCCCGCGTTGCGACCGCCGTATCCAAAACCACCGTGAACACGATCAAACTCCTCACACCTGTCACCTACATGGCCGTTCAGATCGCCTCCCAAAACAATCCCCTGTGACAACGGGATGCCACTCAGCACGTCTCCGAGTTGGTTCCAGAACCTCATCCTTTCAGCATCGCTACAGCCAGCCTGCGGCGCATAAGCGCTCATCAAGTGGGTCGTTACTCCATCAATGAGCAACTTAACCACCATAAGCCGATCACTGCAACGATTCACCTCCAGAACGCTGTCCTGAAACTCCCCAGAGAGCACCACAGCGACCCCGTTCTCCCCCCCAGGCGCACCGGTATAGATCAGCTTGTAGCCATTCCCAATGGACCGGGATCTGCTGCCTTTCCATCGAGTCTCCTGCAGGAACGCCACGTCCACCCTCCGCCTGATGAGTACGTCGGCCAGCTCCCTCACGCGTCCAGTAAGCGTGCCAATGTTCCATGTTGCGAAGCGGAGTTTCCTAGTACGGTTCGGTGATATTAGAAACCTTAATATAATTTTTAAAGACCTATCCATAGATACCCCACACGTATATGTTCAATGAAAAAAAATATTTCGAGTTTCAGTTCTCACTATGGGGACCCCCACTTTTTTATTTTTTTTTCTATTTTCGTGTGAAAACCTTGTTGCGGTTTACAGAATACATCCACTCACTAAGTTTCAACAGTATAGTACTTATAGTTTCGGAAAAAAGTGGCTGTGACAGACTGGCGGACAGACAGACAGACAGACATGACGGACGAATCTATAAGGGTTCCGTTTTTTTGCAATTTTGGCTACGGAACCCTAATATATGACTAGAATATGTCAAGAGATTTTTCTATAGATTCTCTATAGAACTTTAAGTTGATAGCAGTAATGTCAAGTATCACAATTACAAACAAATATAAATTGTGAAACTTTACTCTCAAATAACATGATTCTTATTGGTACTAGGTGAACATCCGACTTTTATTTGACTTTGCACACTGTAAAATCTACGAAGCTTGAATCCCAATTTCACAAACAAATGAAAATCCCCCATCTCCCAGGCGACTTTTCTTTTTCCATCCCGTTCCCGCCTTCCAAAGAGAACGCAACATCCACAGTCGCATACAGCCTTAACCTTTTTAAGCGCAGTGACAAACCTCCGTCGTCTCACTCCGCCACGCCCTGTTGGCGACAACTGCGGGACACGCCCAACGCGACAGTTTCCACCAATCAGAGGCCGCGTAGTTTTTTATAGACAATCGTCGCGTTGGACACTGGCCGGAAAAGTTTAAATGGCCAAAGAGGTTGGATGTGGAACGTTCGAGATATGTTTAGATAAAAATAAGATAGAGCTACGACGAGTAGATAACACACTCATAACTTCACTTATAAAGAAGATTATGAATTGTGAATTTAAAAAGTCCATTATGGTATTTAATACTTACTGCTTATTAGTCGTTACAGTTTGGACTAGGGTTAAGACCTGCCATTAGCCATTAGTGCATTATATTTGATGCATGTTGCATCTTATTATCATCCTTATCCTTTCTTGGAATTCATGAAAGCTGAATGGTACATTGTTTATCGCCTCCTATAAAGTTCCTTAAAATGTTAGTTATATTACTACTATCAATAAACTTGTTTCGATACTTCTGCTGCAAAAGTCTTAACCCACCTATCTAATTTTAGGTATTATCTTTCATCACTTTTTATTTATTTATTTATTTATTTAATCTTTATTGTACTACACAAAATATTGTACAAAAGGCGGACTTAATGCCTCATGGCATTCTCTACCAGCCAACCTTAGGGCAAATCAGAAATCGGGCACTTTTTGACTACTAATTGAAGTTACGTTTACTAACATTTATTATAATCTAACCAGTCCCAATAAAGCAAGCAATAATTAACCTTCTAATTTATGTCATAATAATACTGATCCTAATTAGTTTACCATTGCCTGCCATTTGTATTTGAATTTGTTCCATTGCTTTCCCATGTTACACACTAGCCAACATTCAGGTATCTCAACACACAATCAGCCTTACTTCCCACCAAATCCTAAATTCCGCAACAGCAAACCTAACCTTACGCTTTCATCTGCTTAAAACATAATCAGCTCCCGAATAAAATTGGTATAAACATAAAAATGGCAACGTAGCACGGGTCGGGGGTGGGTCGTGGGTCGTGGGCTGTGGGGGGAGGGGCGGCAAAAAGCTCAAGTGCAGAGGCTGTATCGATCCGAGCGAAGGCGACATGGCCGGGTCACATTACTAGGGAGCGGGCACTGTGATAAGCAACAGCGGGTGGAATTTTCTTTTTTAACTTGCGACGCAAAAAGAGGAGGTGTTATAAGTTTCTCAAGTATTAAGAACGGCATTATCATATGGTAGACAGGATATCTTATCCTACTACTATTATAAAGGCGAAAGTTTGTAAGTATGGATGTATGGATGTATGGATGTATGGATGTATGGATGTTTGTTACTCTTTCACGTAAAAACTACTGAATGGATTTGAATGAAACTTTACCACAATATAGCTTATACATCAGAATAACACATAGGATGTTGGAAATCGAAATCCACGCGGACGGAGTCGCGGGCGGCCGCTAGTTTTAATAATAAAAAATATCGCCTACGAAATGATTTTGATAAATTCAACCCCTAACGGGATAAAATAGGGAATGATTTTTTTTATTAAACTTTGTAAATTTTACACCGATCAGGCTAAGACTTTGCATACATAAATCTACTATGACTTAGGTAGCACCTACGAAATTATTTTGATATACTCCACTCCTGAGGGGATAAAATAGGTGATGAAGAAACTGAAATCCACGCGGACGAAGTCGCGGGCGCCCGCTAGTATTTTTATAAACGTCCATGACTCGAGAACAAATGCCGATGTTCATCACACAAATATTTGTCCTTAGCGGGATTCGAACCCGCGACACTTAGTTTTGTAGCCAGGGTCAGACAGACCACTAGACCAACGCGTCCGTCAAATTTGAACCTATTCATTCCCTTATGACAAATTCAATCAATCAGCCTTTTGCGGTCCATTTTTGATCGTAGGTTTTCCTCAAGCTGCGCCAGCCATCCCGATCCTGTGCAATCCGCATCCACGCCACACCAGCCATCTTTTAAATCGTCACGTCACATAACGGACACTCCACTCCAGTACTTCACGGCTTCATCGCCCATCAGTCCATTCAAAGACATGGCAAACACATTTCCACTTGAGCGAACTGATCCTTTTCGCAATGACAGTAACTTTAGTTCTTCGGCGGATGATTCCATAACGAATTCTATCCGTCAAAGAAACTCCAAGCATAATAAAATATGTTGCGGCAAGGCTGGCAACACTGGATACGCGCTGCCAACTTCACTCGTCCAGCGCAACAACTTCACTCTCTAAAAACTAACCTCTCGGTAGACGCACGTTTATTGAAATTCAAGTAAAATTCAAAAATTGTAACCGCAACCAGAATACAACATCACATTTAATTGGAGTCAGATTTTCATTTTTTATCCATAATAAACATTGGTGACCCCGACGTGATATATTGGATACCAATATAAATTGGAGCAATTGGAGGGCCATCCACTCCGAACTTGAAGCCAGCCGGTCAGCCTACAGCCCACGAGCAGCGCCGCAGCCAGTGCTTAGCCAGGAAAGTGCCTCATCCCATCTACACCTATTCCAGATTTCCCATTTCAAATCCATTTAAAGGTCAAGTAACTTAAGTGTTTGCTTAATTATGTCTCATACTAGTGAACGTGCGAGTAAATTGCAAGCAGAAATGACAAAACTTCCAATACCTTGCGTGTCTGTGTCCAATTTAAACATAAAGGATTTGTGTACAAAACGAAGCTCGATAAAAGGTAGGATTACTAAGTACAAAAATTATTTAAACACATTCTTAGAGCCTGGCAAGACCTTTTCATCCATTGATTTGTGTAGTTTAAGCCAAAGATTCCAAAAGTTTGAAGAGTTGTGTACGGCGTTTGAAGATGTTCAATCAGAGATCGAAATGCTCAATTCTTCGAACTTGGATAGTGAACTTGACGTCAGAGATGAAATGGAATTGGATTTTTCTACGTTAATTGCCCAAACTCGCATTTTTTTGGACACAAATCAGCCCCACGAAGGTAAAATTAGTTCTGCGCATTCAGTCAATAGTTCTTGTCAACATAATAATGATAATAGTGTTAGTTTTAAATTACCAGTGATAAAGATAGCCAACTTTGATGGAACTTATTTCAAGTGGCTCGAGTTTCGTGATACATTTATGTCGCTCATACACAATAACAATAGGATTGAGGATATACACAAATTCCACTACCTCAACTCATACTTAGAGGGAGAAGCAGCACTAGTTATTAGCAATTTAGAGGTTAGTTCTGCTAATTACAAGGATGCTTGGCGTCTCCTCTGCGAGAGATACAACAATGAAAATCAACTCATAACATACCATTTAAATTCCATGTTTAATTTTCAAAATGCACCTCGTGAGTCATCTAAGACATTAAGGTTCATAGTCGATCATGTGTCAAAGAACTTACGGGCTCTGAATACGCTAGGTGAACCAACTGAGTCTTGGGATTCCTTGATCATACATTTGGTCTCAGCAAAGCTCGACAACAGCAGTAGCTTCAAGTGGCAAGAACATAAAAATGTTCTCAATAGCAAGCCTTCTTTGAAGGACTTCTTTACATTTTTAAAGAATCGTGCTGACGTTCTTGAATCTGTCCAAGTTAATAAAGCTGAACGCCATAATCATAATAACACTTCAAAACCTGAAAAACCTCATGCAAAGGCATTTGCTGTTTCAGCTGTTTCTGGTGGTTCTGCTGCTACCTGTGTCTTCTGCGGTGGTAGTCATCGCATCTACGACTGCTCCTCATTCCTGGCTAAGTCTGTGGAGGATAGACAGAAGGAAGCAGCGCGGTTAAAGCTATGTATAAACTGTTTACGTAAAGGACATTCTCCTCGTCAATGCAGGTTAGGCCCTTGCACTATTTGTAAGAAATATCATAATAGTTTGCTACATAGACAAAATAACTCTCAAGCCGTTAATATAGCAAATGTAGAATCGTTTGTCTCTGAGACTGAAGTTGAGTGTCAGCAGGGTTCGAGCGTCAATACCACTAACATACTAAACAACATGTCAATACTTACAAACGATTGCGTTTTGTTATCCACGGTCTTGGTGGATATTAATAATCCAGTTTCTCAAACACGCTGTACTGTTCGTGCACTGCTAGATAGCGGTAGTCAATGTTCGCTTATTACAGAAAGTTTAAAGAACAAATTGCAGTTGACTACTCAGCCAACCAGTGTCGATATAGTCGGTGTAGGTAATAAGCCACTCTCTAATGCAGTGCAAAGATGCACTATTCACATTAAATCAAAACATAGCCATTTTAATACAAACATAACTTGTCTTGTACTTCCGCATATCTCCGGAAGCATACCTAACAAGTCTATAGATATTTCAAATATAATATTACCATCTAACATTAAACTTGCTGATCCTACATTCAACATATCTGCAACTATAGATTTGTTGATAGGAGCTGATATTTTTTGGTCTATAATTGAGTCTAACCAGATTAGTCTCGGCCCCAACCAACCTATTCTACGGAAAACTAAATTAGGTTGGATATTAGCAGGCCCATTGTTAACAAAAAGTCAAGTTAGCTCAAAATTAATTCAATGCAATCATGTAAATGTTACTTGCAACAATAGTAACTGCATTTCAAATAGAACCCTTAATGACAAATTAACCGATTTTTGGAAAATAGAACAAATTCCGTCCTCTGTCATTGTAAATACGGAGGAGGAAATACAATGCGAGGAAGATTTTGTTGCGAATACTTTTCGTAGCCAAAATGGAAGGTTTAATGTTAAACTTCCTCTTCTTTCACAACCCGATTGTCTAGGCGAATCATACAAAAAGGCAAAAAGGCAATTTTTATCATTGGAAAAAAGATTAATGAAAAATCCTACTTTAAAGCAAATGTATTCTGATTTCATAAAAGAATATTCTGACCTAGGACATTTGTCAACATCTTCCATTTTAGTTCCAGAGCTGTCATATTTTATTCCACATCATGCAGTTTTAAAGCCTACAAGTGAATCAACAAAACTACGGGTTGTGTTCAATGGTAGTGCAAAAACTAGTTCCGGGTTTTCAATTAATGATATACAAATGACTGGCCCACACATTCAAGATTCCCTGTTTAATATTTTAATAAGATTTAGGCAACATACCTTTGTACTGTCCGGAGATATCGAAAAAATGTATCGGCAGATTCAAGTTCAAGAATGTCATCGTGACCTACAAATGATATTGTGGCGAGATCATGATACTGATCCTTTAAAATCATTACGACTAAACACAGTTACCTATGGTTTGACAAGTTCTAGCTTTTTGAGCACTCGCTGCTTGTGGCAGTTAGGAGAGGATTGTAATGACCCAAGAATTAAAAACGTAATTCAAAAGGATTTTCTAGTCGATGATTTATTAACCGGTAGTGACAGTACAGATGACTTACTTTACATAAAGGAATCTGTAGAAAATGCTTTATCTAAAGGTTGTATGAACTTACGCAAATATCGTAGCAATACATCGAAAATATTACCTAACAATACCGGTAGTCAAAATAAATTAATTTTAAGTTCATCGTCGCACATACTGGGTGTAGGCTGGGATCCGAATGATGATTTTATCCATTTTCCTAACAGTTACGAAAACAATAAAGACAAACCTACCAAACGTTCTATTTTATCAGACACTTGCAAAGTATTTGACCCTCTTGGGTTATTGAGCCCTCTTACAATTAAGCCGAAAATCCTAGTACAAAATTTATGGATACGAAAAATAGATTGGGACACCCCAGCACCCTATGACATTTGCCAGTCATGGTATTCGTTTATCGAGAACATGAAACATCTACACACACTACGTATACCTAGGCACACTCTATGTATATCCCCTGTTCAGATTGAAATGCATTGTTTTTGCGACGCTTCACAAAGCGCGTACGCAGCGTGTATTTATTTAAGATCTGTGGATAGTCAGGATAATGTCATAGTCAGGCTGCAGTGTGCGAAAGCCCGATTAGCTTCTGTCAAGCCGACAACTATTCCTCGTTTAGAGTTGTGTGCATGTTTGTTAGGCGCCCAACTCGCGAGCGCCGTATGTCGTGCGCTTCGATGTGTGATACAGCGGAGAGTGTTTTGGACTGACTCATCAATTGCGCTGACGTGGTTAGCTTCGCGGTACGACAAGTTAGAAACATTTGTGGCTAACAGGGTAGGGGCAATATTAGAACTCACTGAACTGTCTGACTGGAGACATGTACCCACCGCATCGAATCCTGCTGACGTAGCTTCACGCGGTGTGGACACCGATAAAATTAATAATTTAAGTATATGGTGGAATGGACCAACATTTCTTACCCAACCAGAACTGTTTTGGCCTTCACGCAATTTTAAACGATGTAATGATGATAGTTATGTGTCTGAATTGAATGTGAATATTATTAATGAATATAATCCAATTAGTGAACAACTCATAGATTTTAATCGGTACTCTAAATTAAAATTTCTACAACGTTCATTTGCTTACTTGCTTAGATTTATTTATAATTGTCGTAATCCACAACATAGAAAATCTGGTATTTTGCAACCAGAAGAGCTTTCAACTTCTTTTGAGAAATTGGGGCGCTTAGCACAACAAGAGCTTTTTCCAAATGAAATAGCAATTCTATCTAGTAAAGGAATTTTACCTTCTAAAAATCCATTATCAAGCCTTAATCCTTTCATTGACGAGAATAATGTCTTGAGGGTAGGTGGACGTTTAGAATTCTCCTGCTACAGGTTTGAAAAGCGTCACCCCATGTTATTGCATAAAAAACATAGACTTACCAAGTTGTTATTCGAGCAGGAACATTTGCGACTCCTACATGCCGGTCCGCAGCTGCTTCTTTCTTCTATAAGAGAACTAGTTTGGCCTTTAGCCGGCAGAGACCTTGCTCGAACCACAGCAAGGCATTGCGTAGTTTGCAGAAGAGCCAGCGGTAAAACGTTGACACCTATGATGGGTGCGCTGCCACCCCAACGAGTAAATCCTGATTTTCCTTTCATTACTGTTGGTGTCGACTTTGCAGGGCCATTTTTAATAACCGATCGTAAAGGCAGAGGTTGTAAGATAACAAAATGTTACCTCTGTATATTTATTTGCCTTAGATTTAAATGCATACATTTAGAAGCCGTAAGTGAATTGTCCTCAGATGCTTTCGTATTATCCCTACGCCGTTTTATCTCCCGCAGGGGAAAGCCAGCTGAAATTTTTTGTGACAATGGTAGGAACTTTCTAGGAGCCTCTAAAGAAATAGGTAATTTTTTAAATTCATATACTCAGAATATTAATAGTTTTCTTTCTGAAGAAGGAATTAAATTCAAATTTCAACCGGCTTATGCGCCTCATTTTGGAGGATTATGGGAGGCTGGCGTCAAATCTGCCAAATTTCATATAAAAAGAATTTTGGGGCAAACACACTTGACATTTGAAGAGTTGGCAACTTTATTTAGTCAAATTGAATCCATCCTAAACAGCAGACCGTTGTATCCTTTATCTTCCAGTCCCGATGACTTCCAACCTTTAACCCCGGGCCACTTCCTGATTGGCAGACCATTGACGTCGCTGCCCTCACCTAATTTATTAAATGAAAAGGTTCACAGACTCAATCGCTATCAGAGACTGGAAATGCTACGTCAACACTTCTGGAACCGCTGGATAAAGGAGTATGTAGCAGAGCTCCAACAGCGTTTTAAATGGCGAGTTCCTGATAGACAGCTGAAGGTTGGAGAATTAGTTTTGATGAAGGAGGAGAACACCCCACCTATGCAATGGAAGCTAGGACGAATAACTGCTCTGTATCCTGGTAAAGATGACGTGGCTCGCGTCGCAGAAGTAAAAACCCCTACGAGTACTTATCGACGCGCCATCAAATACCTCTGTCCTTTGCTGGAGCCTTCGGAGGATATCATCGAAAATTGAAGCTTCCCGGGCCCCCCAATATGTTGCGGCAAGGCTGGCAACACTGGATACGCGCTGCCAACTTCACTCGTCCAGCGCAACAACTTCACTCTCTAAAAACTAACCTCTCGGTAGACGCACGTTTATTGAAATTCAAGTAAAATTCAAAAATTGTAACCGCAACCAGAATACAACATCACATTTAATTGGAGTCAGATTTTCATTTTTTATCCATAATAAACAAAATATGTAAGTCCAAACCAAATGAAATTATAAATTGTTCTGCCCCATTATGGATTAAAGTAGCTATTGAAATATTAATATTTGTCCTAACCATTTATGTACCTACTTGTACAGTCAGCGTCAGATAGATAGTGACATACTCGCTCGGGCTACTCATAATATTAGGCGCAAGTCAATAAGAGTTGCTTAACTTTGCAATCACAGTCCGAGCGAGCTAACCAGCCATCGAGATCCCAATATCATGCTCTCATAGTGATAACGCTACTTAAATCATCTGTCATAGATGTAAAGGCCTATGTATGTATGTAGTGATAACGCATGTAGGTGTATGGTATAAGTAGATAGGAGTACATAGGTGGTACAGAATCCAGTGAGTAGTTCAAAGGCGGCGTGGGAGACTGCATCGATCCAGACGACCGTGGACAAACCCGCTACCCTGCGCCTGACAACATGGTGATAAGAGGAGCGGTGAAACTTAAGTACTAAAAGTGATACAAAATTTTGTTGTTCATACTTTGACTACTGACTTTGACATAAAAGTAAAAATGTAAAGGTCTTAGAAGATCGCAGTGTTCTTAAAGGCAGGCAAGGCATCTGCGATCCTTGTGCGGTTGTTGATCACCTAACATCAAGTGACCCTCTTGTTCGTTTGTCTTCTATTTTTTTTATATTTGTTAAGTATCAGTCCATTAATGTCCCACCGCAGGGCAAAGGCCTCCTTCATTTGCAATCATGGTTTTGGCAAAATCACCACGCTTGCCAAAAGTTGGCAGGCGATCACACCCACGGGATGTGTTTTAAAAAATCACCTCATATTTTTCCCGACCCGGGAATCCAACCAAGGACCTCGAGACCACGGCCCGGAAGGTAAACCACTGGCGTTACTTTGAAATAGACGATTGTAATACCTCACACGCGGAGCCAACAATTTAAGTATATAACGTTGTGTATGTTGAGTTCTGTTTCCGACAGAAACATCCCAGTGGTCTTCTGGAAAATGCATTCGAATGGAATTTCCACACAAGAGCTGACTTGGTTTTTTCCTGGAAATTGGCATAGTAGCTAAAATAATCTTAATTCACTGTGTAATGACATACAGTCATTTGTTTCTTATTCTTTGGCATTCAAACTGTAATGAAAAAACCGACGGTAAAGTCTCCCGGATTTTAGATACCTACAAAATAATTTGACAAACAATATTTTTTGCACCGCCATCATTGATCTCCAATACAAAACCTTAAACCAGTCTCAGCTCATAAATCATTAATTTCCTTGTTCTCCAAATAAACAAAGCTTGTCTTCGACTTCGTCCCCAGAGGTTGAGCACGGAGATATTAAGTAGAGGCGCAACTTAATACAAAGACAAACAAACGATTCGCGTAAATGATTCAGCTCGGAAGGCGCTAAAGGAATTAATATCACTTTTCCGCGTCGCTTCGGCAATTACATCGCTGGCCTTATCACTGCTGCGAGCAAAGATTAGCTTGCTCTGAGATTGCAGAAGGGACAGTTGGTTTAAGATACAAAAAATAAAACTTTTTTCTAAAATATAAAAAAATCTAACTTTTAAGCGTTTTAAATGCTGGACACACCATCCCATGAGTAGGTACATTGATCTGAATCCGTGGTGTTAGGCTTAAGCAGACCCCTTTTCCCCACTGGGCACGTGCCCAGGGCCAAACGATCAATCGGGGCCCCCACACCTGCACCTGCACGATTAGCAAACCAGAGGTTTAAAGGCCCATGTGCTCCTGATAGGTAAAAGTCAACCCTGGGCTTAAGCACTTGTGTTTCAGAATAAATGTCCGAATAAACAGTGGTATTACAAATGCACTTGAATAGACATAGATATTAGGTATACATATAACGCCCAGACCAGGACAAACAAGATTCATGCACACAAATGTTTATCCTGTGCTGGGATAGAACCCACGACGTCTTGAACCATGACGTGGTGTTTAGTCCAAGGTACAGAAAAGCGGTCATCAATAACGCCAGATCACCAGCATATTATTACAATTAAATCTACTTAACGGAATACCTAACCATTTGTAATCTGCGCAATCAAGCTTCATAGGATCAAGTCGGTTAAAGGTCCAAAAATACACTAACCCTCGAAATGTAAGCCTCGACAGTAATCTTCCTTCTGTACAAACGTCACTGAATCTTTGGACATCTCTCAAGAGGGCCTAATTTGACTCGCGACAACCCGGCGATTAAATTTTAATATTTGAAAAGCGAATTCGTTCGAGACGGCGCGCGATTGCGATGGGGAGGTGTCGCTGTTTTTGCATTTGAATTTTTCCCGTTCCAAATTCGTATAAAAGTGTTCTAAATTTGAATTGTTTTATTTCTATGACTCTCGTGTTGTTTGTGCCAGTCTGATTCTGAACGAGTGTTTTCTCTGTTTTGTGTCTACTTTGTTTTCGTTAGCAAATGCAGCTGGCAATTGAGACGTTAGATGTTTTTGCCGTTCTATTTTCAAACAGAAGCGAGAATAAATGAGTTCGGAATTGAATCGATAAATTAATTTCCGATTGGTTTGTTTTAAAATTTTCTCACAGATCCAATGTTGAATCAACTATCGTATAACTCGATATTTTTTATAGGTAGGTTCCGAGATAGTTAGTTGGGTGGATCAACTTTTTAACCGACATAAGTTTGTCCCGACGACATCGCATTCGAAAACGACTAAATTCAGACAATATAGAAATTATTTCTATGTTTTATTCAATTAACAGCTCATTAACCTTAATAAAAAACATATGATATCTAGATAAAACGAAGAAGTAAACGTAAAAGCTATGGTAACTCAGTATACGACTTTGCATAAGACATAGCTTTCCATACAAATTTTAGCTGTCCCTTGATCGAGGTGGATATATGTAATTGCTAATTTAAGAGTTTTTTTCCTTGGAACATTCTTAAGTCTGCTTATATATTGCTTATAAATGAAACAAGGTTTAGTTCTTACTATGTTAAATATAAAAATAGGTTTTAATTTTATAGAAATATAGGCTTTAAAGCTCTGTCCCTAATTCATCTCATTTTGTGGTGTATACTGAGTGACCGCGAAAAAACGTAAACAAAATTATGCAATACGTCACAAATTTCTAGAAAAGAACGGGGATACGATGTAATTCTTTGCACGCGCGGCGGCGAGCCTTTGAATTCTGCCGTTGCGCTGCCAGTCCGCAGCAAACTCTAGAGGAGTGCGCGTGTATTTATTCAGTGTCGGCAGAGTTACCGGATTATTTCGATGAATGGGTAAATGTTTTTTAATTTCTTCATCAGATTTTGAAGGTCCTTAAGGCTGATTTGCTATGGGTCAATTCAAAACATTCGCCATATTAGTAAATTTTAATTTACAATCCATTAAGTAAAAAATGTCTGCTGAGTTGCCTGTATACTGTGTTACCAAAGTGGTAACTCCAAAGACAATTTAGGTAACGCTTTAGACATTATGCGATTTTCATAGTCATACTGTCATAATCAAAACTACTTGTAACCTTGCTAATGGCGGTATCCATGGTGGAAAACATGCATAACACACCTCAATAAGCCGCACAAGTTGTTACCTTTTTGCAACAAGGACTCAGACAGCGAGTATTCGCTTCACAGCTTCTCTTTAATCAGTCTATTGTATCCCGAGTATACAAGCAATATAAAGAGACTGGATCATTATTTTGAGGCTAAAAACCAGCCGCCACCGGGGTACTTCTGAACGAGACGACCGGTTCATTGTTTCTACCACCCTGCGAAATCGGCACCTTACGGGTGTGGACGTGCAGGTGAGCTGAGACATGTTCAAGATGTAGCTGTCAGCGAGTAAACGGTAAGAAGACGTCTAAAGGAAGCCAACCTGACTCCAAAAAGGCCAGCAACAGGCCACAAATCGACTGCAGGCCACCGGCACGCTCGGGTACAGTTTGGTCGAGAGCATCTCAACTCGAGTTTTGGGCAATGGCGGTCGATCCTGTTCACAAAAGAGTGCAGGGTGTATCTGCATGGCAGTGAAAGGAGAGGTCAGGACTACAGGCGTCCGGGAGAGTGAATTTCCCAATGCTGTTTCGCAGAAACCGTTCCCTTTGTTGGAGGATAAAACCGAGCTCGTTTTCGTGCCTGGAGGAGGCCGAGGAGGACAAGAAGCTGAGGGGCACATCACAAATATTTTCCTGGAACATGTTGTGCCCTACGCAGGATTTGCTGGCAAAGACTTCATCCTTACATCATCATTATCATCAGCCTGTCGCAGTCAACTGCTGGCCATAGGCCTCTCCTAATGCAAGACAAAGCTCTATGCCACACAGCTTGCATTCCGCAGCAGTTCCTTCAAAAAGTCGATTTGCACACCATGGATTGGCATGCGCTAGGTGCAGACCTAAATCTCATCGAGAATTTATGGGACGAGCTCAAACGCAGGGTACGAAAAAGAAATTCAGCCCAATCTAGTCTAGAAGAGTTGAAGGCAGTTTTATTACAGGATTGGGGAGGTATCCGTCAAGACACCTTCAATAAATAAACAAGGTCGATGAAGAACCGATTACGGGCTGTACTTAGGGCAGTATTAAATACTGGACCAATATTATAATAATTTTTATAATCCCTAAGAAAAAACATGTCAATTCTGAACTCAACACCTTTACCCAAAATCCCATTTTCCCTCATTCGAGTTCAAACACCGATATCAAAAATGTATACATTGTTATTATTAATGATGATATCTCATAAAAACTGAAGTTTTAAGCCATTAAATGACATATCCTTTCTATTCAAATGTTGCATACTTTTACTTAAAACTATGTTTGAATGCAGACGTTGGGCTTGAGTCGATTAGGTTGCTTGCGAGTGTAGTTATGTTCAGAAGTATATAGATTGTTCTTGTCTCATGTCTCTTGAGTTACCAAAAATGTCTCAGGAGTTACTTTTTGTCCCTAAATTTGTAAGCCGTTTTTGGAAGATAACAATGTGTGTTTGATTTCATTTATATGGTTATTTTAGGTTTACCGTAAAATAAGGTTATTTACCTACTTTAATTTCAGAGGAAACTGTGATTTTATTTTAAGTTTTTAAAGAATAACAGAGAAAATTTACAACATGTATGACTCGTTAGTAACTCAGCATACATATATATCATATTTTAGTGCCCATATACTAAAACTATATACAAATGCTGTATACCAAACTATTTGATTTCGCATGACAGAATAAATCCACTTAAATAAATATTGAAGTGTCTATTTATTCAAGAATTGCAGCGTTGTAACTTTGGGTAACTCCGGTGACAAAACTATGGGTCAAGATTTAAACATTTGAGTTTTTCAATAAGAAGTAGTTCAAAAAGTTCGCTGCTCGATTAGGAAGCCGCATCTCAGATATATTTGACACACTTCTGAGTAAATAAAATGGATAAATAAGCAAAAAATTTTTTTTTAAACATGCCGAAATTTTACGCTCGTTTTGTCGGTTAAAAAGTTGATCCACCCAGTTACTTACCATATTTTTAATGATATCTTAACCTGAAAACTTTGCAACGAAAATTGGAAGCAATTTTACTAGACGATTAAATAAAATGTTATTTCATATTTTTTTACAGTTTCATTTGATTTTCTCGTAATTAAAAATATGGGTATTTACCCATTCACATATACTGACATTTGCCGGTTATGTAGATACAGCAACGAAATTAAAACCGGTTTGATGCGGAAGAATCTAATAAAGATTAAGAGTGAGCATTTTTGGTGAAATCTTTCTATAAAAACAGTCTTCAAACATTTTCGCCACAGTCTCAATAGCAAAAAAATAAAAGACATACTCCTCATACAATTATAATGCGTAACCATCAACGTAATCAAATTGATAGTTTCAAGATTGCAAATAAATATCTCTATCTCTTTTCACCTTTGAAACGTGGTAGGTACAAAAGAGTGAGACAAAAAATATAATGTCCTCTGAAAGCGTGGGTTGCTTAGTGAAATTTAACATGCACTCTGTTGCATCCAGACAAAATAAAACATATCCGCGGGCGTAAAACAGGTAGCCACTGCAATCATTTAATTTGGACATGACACGGTGCAGACCGACCAGTTTTGATACTTGGAGCAACTCTTCTGTACTTTCTGCTTATTGGAGTGAAATAGACGTTAGAAGTTGGTTTGAAAATGTTGAGTATCTAATTAAAACATTTTTTTTCATGTGCATTTGGTTTCGAATCCGTATTCAGATGGGATGAAAATCAGAAACGTCAGGTTTTTTAGTAAACCGTAGATTTGTAATTCGATTTGTTTTGTTTGTTATTGTTTTTTTTTTTAAATTTTGGCAAAAAGTGATTATTTAAAAATCTTTTTTATTTCACACGACAACAAGTTAGTTCGGTTACACGACAGAGGTGTAAAATTAACTATCTACTAAAAACCTACATGATTTAATGTCATGTGTTTCAATGGTTTGAGTGTCGAACACAAACACAAACATAAAAAATATCGTAAAAATCTACCTATAACTCATGCAAATATACCTAATCTTGGTTTTCCATAAAAACGAAAGAAATTTGCTTTAACTAACGTTGCCAAAATACCAAGACGACTAAATCAGTGAACATTTCCAAAATATTGCCGGGAACAATATAATGGTTGTTTATTGAAATACGGCGATTATTTTAATAGGACATCCGGTGCTGGATGTGGCCGCTGTTTAGATCAGCCCGTAATGGCATTCGATGGGAGACACGCACCCTGCTGGTTAAGGAAAGATCACACTGAGCAACCAGTATGAGGAAAATGAACGAGCATCGAATAAATGAGCCGCTCATTTGGGTTACTGCCATTGCATGCATGCATAGTGCAACAGAATTACAGTTGTGCTGTGTTTCAATCTTTGAGTATAATTTCAAGAACTCTGCTAGGGATAGTAGGTCACCACCACCTTCTATTTAAACATTTATTAATAGTAGTTCTATCAGTAGAACTACTATGTTTGGAAGTTCATTTTGCAATTTGTACGCAACATTCAACACGGGTTTTTTCGAAATTCTTCATTTATTTACCTGAAACATTCCTTTGCTGTAAATTGAATATAAAGAATATGACTTAAATGATTGCAAATAAGTTCTACTTCAACCCCTTTCAAGGAATGTATCGGATTTCCTATCACCCTGTATTATCCTTGACCTTGAGTCTGTACTTATCGGAGTCAAATCAATAACAAACTTCAGATATATTTAAAGAAAATATTGCAAGCTGGACTCGCCTTAACCGCATCGGGCAGCGAGCATTAGAATAACGACTGCGTCTAATTGAGCCCGTCTCGCATGCAGATGGTGCGCCCGCGCTACACTCACGCTGAGTGAGACACAACTCCTTCTGTTTTAAAGGAAAAATAAACGAGGCATTTGACCTACAACCATAAAAAGATATTATATGTAGTATCAACTACTTGAAAAAGCAATCTGACATGACCGGAGAGAGATCAGCCGCAGGACCAACTGTTTAACCTGCCTTCCGAAGGACAGAGGAGCTCGAGATGATTATTTTCGATCAACTATCCGTTGACTAGCCTCTGCGAGAGTTGCTTAACTTTGCAATCGCAGGTCGAGCGCGCTTGTCACTGCACAATCGAGCTCTTCCTTAGAATAACGACTGCGTCTAATCCGGTATTTGACTGACAGGTCAAATCACCTTCTTTTATTAAATGTCAAAAACGTAAACTTGTAGGAAAAACTGTATGGAATACAAAATTGTGACGTCACATTTTTGTATTGTCAAATCAATACTCTTTTAGTTTCAATTAGGTGTTATAATTTGTTAAAAGCTCAAAAGTAACTATGGGATAAAAAATTGTAGGTACTTAATTTTTGATTTCATCTTTAATGTTGGTATATCATAATTTATTTCGTATGCAGTCAAATACCCAATTGAGCCCGTCTCGCATGCAGATGGTGCGCCCGCACTACACTCACGCTGAGTAAGACACAACATAAGCACTACCTGTGCTTTAAAGGAAAAAAAATACGAGAAATATTACTGTATTTGACCTACCAACTAAAAAAAATGTTATTGTAACAACAACGTTTGAAAAAGCAATCTGTCATGACCGGAGAGAGATCAGTCACAGGACCAACTGCTTAACCTGCTCTTCGGTTATGATTGCGTGTAGACATAATGATTTATGAAGGAAAACTTTAACTGTTGTGCTATGTTTCTGTTGGTGAGTACAGTCGCCAGAGCTCAATTGGGGAGGGTATGAGATCTTCGGGGCAGGCAACGCATCTGCAACATTTGTGCGGCAGTTGATGTTCATGGGCAGTAGTGATCACTTACCATCAGGTGACCCTCTTGTTCGTTTGCCTCCCATTATACATTAAAAAAACTGTTACTTATTTATTTATTGAAAAGCTCTGATGCCAGATGCCTTTTGCAGATTTAGTTTATTTTTCTCAATCTTGTCAAGCCGGAAACCATTCTGTTTGACCCTGGCTTTGTCACAGAATAACAATACACATTCTTACAAATGTTGGAAAAGTTGGCAACACTTAATAGCGAAACGTTTTCAGCTAAATAAACCCCGGGACGTGTGAGCCACGCTCTGCTGCGCTGCATCCTGCGCCGCACCGGAAGCGGAAATGACGCGCCGCCATATCCGCCGCGACACTAGCGCCGCCCTGCCGGATTAGTTGGGGAAACAATGCGTTCGAATTTCGGATTTCGATTTCACATATTTGATCTTTATACTACCAGCATTTTCACGGTTGCATACAAAAAAATATTTTTTCTACCTCTTCCGAGACCTCCAAGACTGAGTTAAGAGAATTGATTCCTAGTTAAGTTAATTCTAACTTTACTTTTGAATTTAAAATAACTTTAAAGAATAATTTGGAAACTAAATCTTTCTTCACAGGCACACACTGCACTTGAAAGAGTAAAAAATCAAGCCCTTTTGGTTGTTGAAGTTACTTTCAAAATTATTGTAACATTAAGCGTTCACAAAAAATCCCTGAAACGCAAAAGACTAAAGAAGCATTTGATTAAAGCTTGCTTCCTTTTTCATTTGACTAAGGGACGTCACCCCCACAATAAACACGGAATTCTTTAAAACAAACAACATCAAAACTTTGGCTAAACCACAAAGGTCCATTGCTAATATTCTGCCATTTTTACTCAACCTCGGCACGCGGCAATCAAGGCTTGAATCAAAAAGTTGACAAACATTCAGCGGGAAAAGCGACGTATTAATTCATTTCCCGCCACAAAGGCTCGCGAGAATAAACAAAGACAGACTCAAAACTCAGATTCTGTCGGATTGCGGTGTTTATTTTATAAGGTACCGTTCACAGTGAGGTCGAGGGTAGAATTATTATGATAAGGTAAATACATGGCCGCTATGGCAATACCATTTTGGTACCACATCCGTTGTCATGGCTACTATTTTGCTTAACGTTAGGCAGAGAGGAGCCTGTACAGTTGTAGTGTGGTAATAAAACACAAGGTATGTATGCAACGGTAGACGCTCTTGCTCGCCCGGCGGCCGGTACAAGAGTGCGCGGCGAGCTCCCGCTCTCCGCGCCCCCACCACCGCACGCCGCGCCAGCAAGCGTGTCCACTATATTTATTAGCTATACATCACATCTACCTTTTACAATGAAATAAAACAAAACTCTATTAGTTATTTCGCAAGTACATCATTGTATCTGACACAACCAAGTTTCCTTAAATAATTTACACAGATCAACTATATATACTATAACTATGTATATAAATCAACAATATAGATTGACATAAACATATCTATGACAAAGATAGCATAACTAATCGTCTACATCACGATTGTCAAAGCATTCACTAGAATCTCTCATAGTTCTATAATTTCCATTAGAAAATAATAATTACCTTCCACTTTCCTTCAACTTGTTTTAAATGTACGTTTTTTCCTCTTTATATGCACTCTGTTATTGTCATTTTCCAAATCTATTTATTTATATAAGTAAGTTAATTTATTTAATAAGTACAGCCAAAAAATATATATTGTTGCTAATAATAACAAAATACATATGGAGGAACCGTTCTGATATGCATCACAATAACTGCGTACATAAAACTTACTAGTAGGTACAGTAAATATATACAATGGGACAACTGAGTCGGAAGCACCCACCGGGCTATTTATCCGACAAATACATTTAAATTTAGAAAAGTTTTGACAATAAATATCAAGATCTACAATAATATTACTAACCTGATATTATACTCAGCCACAATCCTTGCCAAAGGGGGTTGAAGACCGAGTTTTGAATTTATTTTACTCAGATTCAGATTCGTTAATTGCAAGTCACAAGTTATTAAAGATGTTTAAATGTTAATAATTGTATTTGTGACTGTAGAGGAAATAATGTAAGAAGCAATAGCTTATATTGTATTGTTGTTTCTCTTTACAGGTATGTAAATAAGTTATTATTCTTAGCGTAAGTGTAAAATTAAGTGTAATTAGGTATGATTGTCATGCTCACAATAAATTTCTCTTCACAGAGCAACATACGGAACTATTGTTTCATTAAATAAACAACCTATTACAATTATATGTAGAAAGTAAAGGTGACGCCCTGCAAGGGCACAACAAACGTGTGGGGCAACTATTGCCTTCCTTTTTTTTTTATAAAAAGGATAGGCTTTTCTATATTAATTAAGACGCTCATTATAAGGTTGACGATGGGAATTTCCGCTACACAGAAATGCCAAATGCTTGGTAAAAGCACGCTCAATGCTCTCCACTCTGCGAGTGTACGCTATAAAATGGACTCCAGATTCAGGAAGCAAATTCGAGATGCCTGCGCACTAAAGCGTTATATTACTTGATGTGGAGTCATTTTCCAGCGATAAGGGATATACAGATTGCATCGCACCAATCTACCTTTCTCCCAAGGTCTTTTTGAATGAGGTTACTTTCCTCAAAATTAACAGATTTCTGTAAATTTTGAGGTCACCGGCAAATAAAAATGTTATGCAGTTTTTATATTTTGAAAGAGAGATCGATATCAAATCTCTAATGTGCATAGATATTAAAGAACAGATTAAAGACTTGAAGGCCTTTACTAAACAAGAAAGCGTTGATATAAGGCGGTAGTTATTTATACACATGTGGCGGGTCATTTCATTCTCTCTCTAAGATGGTTGAGTGAGGTGATGGCTGCCGCCACATACGTCATACTTGTGAACAGGTGCCACCTTTGGGGACTGGTCGACCAGGGCGCCTCCAGTCCAGAATAAATTAAGAATTTAATTTTCATTTTTTTAATTTATTAGGTACACACAGTAGACTATGTATGACTCAGTGAAAGCAATTGCTGATGCATTATTGTTGCAAGTTTATTTTTATATTATTGTAATGATTTTGGCATTTAAAAAGAGCAACTGTCGATTTTCTTGCCGATTCTTCTCGGCAGAATAACAGTCATTACTAATAAAAGTCAATAAAATAACAGTTTATTTTTTGATGACGATTCATAAGTGCTTATATTAAGCCCATTTGAATTGTGACATCTACTTCAGAGCCAGTGGTATTCGATGTCGTCTCTAGGTATGATTAAGGTATTTAAGGAACCGTTTCTGTACTTTATCTTTTCCCGAAAGGGGGTTGATAACTCATTTGTTGAACCATTTAGGATGACTTCGTCTACTACGACGTCGTTGTTTTCCTGACTCAACATAAAATAAAGAAATCATTTCATCAAAATCTCCACAAGCCAAAAACTAGACCGGCCAAATTACATACTGTAACGCAGCCACAATGTTACTATAGTCGGCTTTAAAATAATTGGATAAAGATACACTGTCGTTGGAACGGAGAACATTTGATTTAGGGTAAGGCATGATAAACAAGAGGCTCGGATTAATCCCGTAGCACTTATTGATAGCATACCTGATGCTGCGGATTCGTAACCAACGCATAATGTATGCGACTGATAACTAGTCTAGATACTGTTCATCACTATTACTGATGTTATTGAGTTGATGAAGGCCATTAGAAGATAAAAAGCCGATTAAGTGTAACCCAAGTTGTACTTGTAATTAAGTGGCGTCATTACGTATCATCACTAGGCTCCCAGTGGATACCACCAAGGTTGCAGTCACAAACTACATACCTATTACAATATTTTCCGATCGGTATTGAGCAAGTTCCACAATGTTAAGAAAACGCTTTAAAGGTTCCAATTTTACTGGTGGAGGTACGAAGGTACTAGGTACACAACGCAATTAATAATATTTTATTTATAGTATTCCCAGTTTGAAACTGTAGTCTGACCCAAACGCTTTTAATATCGTCGTATTTTAAGTCTTGTTAGCGAGTAGACAGAATATTTTGGGACAGAGCTTAAAGAACACTCCCAACATCCATTTTAGAAAACACCACCAGAGCCAACACACACACGATCCCTACGATAGACTATTGTCCACGATTTCGTCTGTCGAGATGTTAACCACGTTTCAGTGAGTGCAATGGCATGGTAATTACAAAGCAAAATGCTATCAAACACTAATTTCGTTTTGGCCTCAAGACCATGGACATTTTGGTAGTACAACTTAGCATAAACACATCAAGCCCGACCCATGTGCAAAACGTTACCTTTTTGGCCTCCGGCATGGTGACATTTGTCGCCGTGCGGTATAACTTTAGGCCTCGTCGCTACCATTTTCAATTGTGGTGGCTAACGGTGGTAGGTACAGTTCAGATTTTCATCGAACTACCTCTTTGAATATTGTCGGTACAGTTCCGATTTTCATCGAACAACCTCTTTGAACATTTTCGGTACAGTTCCGATTTTCATCGAACTACCTCTTTGAACATTGTCGGTACAGTTCCGATTTTCATCGAACTACCTCTTTGAACATTGTCGGTACAGTTCCGATTTTCATCGAACTACCTCTTTGAACATTGTCGGTACAGTTCCGATTTTCATCGAACTACCTCTTTGAACATTGTCGGTACAGTTCCGATTTTCATCGAACTACCTCTTTGAACATTGTCGGTACAGTTCCGATTTTCATCGAACTACCTTTTTGAACATTGTCGGTACAGTTCCGATTTTCATCGAACTACCTCTTTGAACATTGTCGGTACAGTTCCGATTTTCATCGAACTACCTCTTTGAACATTGTCGGTACAGTTCCGATTTTCATCGAACTACCTCTTTGAATATTGTCGGTACATGGTTTAGGTACCATTTGATTATTTAGACTACTTCTTAAGTGTTACTCTCAGTTGTTGTCAAAAGTAATATTAAACTTTATCATTAATTACACGAAACTTAAATATATTTTAAGTTTGGATAGTATCTTTAATCTTACTTTACGTTCGTTGATTAGACAGTGAAATTAGCGAACCGTTTGATGGTGGTTTGCACGGCGCAGCGCGAACACCTCACCAACTTTGCAATTTCTTTCTGCGACTTGCCTTGTTCATGGAGAAGTTGTATTTTCACACAATTCTCTAAACAAATTTCACTTCTTTTTGGCATTTTTTTTTTAAATAAATTTTTCGTCAATCTAATAACTTAAACAGAAATGAAAGCTTGTTTACTCGTAAAAGATTCGAAATTATTTGAGACACCGACATAACATCTCAGGTGAGCCATTGTTCAATTGGTAAACATGTTTTGTGCATTTTTTAGGGTGCCTAATACTTTTGGCCAAGGGTGTATCTGTTATTTTAATAAGGTAACAGTACCTATATCTATGAAGGTCTTACTTTCACATTGTACACATAGGTACACACGCATTCATGTATAAATGTATTCGAATAAAATAATTATCATTCACGTGATAAAATATTCATTAAACATTTTACGACAATAATTAATTTTTTGTTCTATACTTGCGAGGAATCTTAACTTTTAGTTACTTTACTTAATGTATAACGTTTAATATCGGGCGGGAGTATAACGAACACCTGTGCGCGATTCCGGTCCGCGCGAACAATAGAAACAGCATTCCATCCGATAAGCAAGCTTGTAGGTACCCAACCAAAATGCACATTTAATAAACGTATTAATTTTAAAATTATTTTGACAACAGACTGAGATAACTTGTAAGTAATTCTACTTTATTACGGTATAGGTAACAACCAGTGTCTGTAACCTGCCTTACTAATTAATTCATTATTACTGTAACTGTTTCACGGTAACATGAAATAGAAAACAGGTATCAGTCACTGATTTACCTCTAGTAGCACTTTGTGTTTTATTTAGCACAACAAAATTTATTAATTTCATACCTTGGTTATTTAGATCCTGGCAGGGTCGCCACTTGTACAGTTGTAGTGTGGTAATAAAACACAAGGTATGTATGCAACGGTAGACGCTCCTGCTCGCCCGGCGGCCGGTACAAGAGTGCGCGGCGAGCTCCCGCTCTCCGCGCCCCCACCACCGCACGCCGCGCCAGCAAGCGTGTCCACTATATTTATTAGCTATACATCACAGAGCCTATGTACCGTACTATTATAAAGAAAAACATGGTTGAGTTAAGCTTATCCGGAACGTAACTGAGCTGTCATTTGTTATTTCTGAATTTGAGTTCGAGGCCAGTATATTGATTGTAATGACAGCTTAGGATAAGCAAGTTAAGAGCATAGATATCGAGCCGTGAGAATGCTGAAGAGCCAATTTCATACGTGATTGGACACGGCGTACCAGAACAAGGCCAGAAAATATTCCATCATACCTGACACAAATTCGTAGCCAGGCCGCATTTCATAGTTTTTAAGAATGATCGAGATGGAGTTCAATAACTTCGATTTCAATTATTTCTAATATTTTTAAATATCACTATTTGACTTTGCTCCGTTGTGAAAGATGCCTTATCGTGAAAGAAATTTGATCCCCAAAAGTTTCCGCGAATTCCGTGGCAGCTCGCGACATTTGTGGGATGCCGCGTTTAGGGGGACCCGCTAGTATGATACTCGTACCTACATGTCAGATATCCGTCTAAAGATGAAGGAATTTGCTTTAGCAAATATAAATATTTTGGTTAAGAAAAACTTTAGTCCATTTTGTTTTTTTGTTATTCCTTTTTCCAATTACTTAATTGATGTGTGTTTAACGATATCAATTCCTAGATTTTAATTTGTGGCAAGGTCGTCAGTTTTAACATTACATCACATTACATTAAGAGCCTGCAGTGTCCCACTGCAGGGCAGTTTATACAATCTTTAATTATTTCGAATGAGCAACATAAAAAAACAGTGTAGCTGGAAAATGCACCATTCAATGGTATGAAAAAGAGGTGACAATTCGTTGACGTGTTAAAATAAAAAATCTATGATAAAACGTAAAGACAACAACGGGAAGAAAGTCACAAATTCACAAAGTAACCCGGGAAATATTGGATATTAGGTGTATATTCCTCGGGGTAGCCACGGGAAGCGGCCTCCTGTCGCGATGATGAATCCGAACGCGCGCTGTGATCCACAACCGGGTGTCTTACCTTACACATCAACAACACTAACTTACAGTTCAACATCTCATGTACAAGCAAAACTCAACCTTAAAACTTCAACAATAAGGAGCACGTAAAGTTGCATGAGGTGTAAAGCGAATGCTGTCAAACTGTGTTTTAGTATTTTAATATCGCGGACACAAAGTCAGGATTTTTCGCAATTTGTTTTTTTTTTGTTATATCGCGTTGTCATGCCGTTAATAAATTTATGACCAACTTTTGACTTAGTGTAAATGAATGGTGAATTTTGCAGTGTAATTTGTTGCTAGAATAGTAGGTGCTGTGATAAAGTGAAAATCGCTAATAATATTTCTAAAGCACCATTATTTTGTTCTTGAAGATGATATGTTTTTAAATTAAATTTGCTTTTCTGCTTTCATGACATTACATACCTAGAGGCACGCTTATTACAACTATGTTTGTTAAATAATTTTAAAGACGAATCCGGAGGTTAAGTTTCTCTTAAGGAACCCCTTACCAAACAATTCTTAGGTATTTCTTTGTCAAGAATAAAATATGTAATTTAATTAAAGCTGTCTACGAAAACCAAAAAGTCCGAATTTCCTAACTTTTTTAATCGCCCTCACCAGACTATCTTTCCACACTAGCGGGAAGTGACGTCACGTCATCCCGTCACCCGGGGTAATCTAGCGTGCGTGTGACGCGAGTTCCGGCGCGGCATTAAATTGAAAACATCCGGGGGCAGTTGCCGCTTTTCCGATAGATTAGCCGCGGTCAGTCTCCGAATCAAATCAAATACAAGTCAAATGAAATAACAAATGGTTTTACGTGACCGTCTTCGAGTTGATTATGGTAGTAAAAAGATAAGACATGCGTTTGATTCGCAGCTTGGTTGAAGTTCAACTTCGAGTTGACGTTGGTTTGGTACCGCCCCTGAAGGTCACTTGAGTTATTAGTTCTGAAGTAGTCCTAGCTTCATTGACATTTATGTCTCCATGAGTTCAAATTCAAATGTTTTAACTAACATAAATAACGTAAAGTTTCCCACTTTCTTCGCTGTACCTACCTGATAATTAAACCAACCTCTAATGAATTACTCGTAACTTCAACTTTGTCAATCGGATATTGATTAGCTTGACAAGTAGTTGCTTATTTTATAAGTAGGTACCTAGTTAAATAAAAATTTTCAAATGAAAGCTCTAAATAAATAATGATTTTAGATAAAGACCCAACCACTCTTAGAATTTTCTGCAAAACAAACTCCCTCGTCCGTCTACAATCGTTTTAAAATCTACACCATCAATAACCCTCCACTTTAAACACTCGAATGCCCCCGACAAGTCTTGCCGGGGGTCGATCGGCCCCAATGAAACTATTAGAATGTGTGTCACGGAGGTCTCTACCACATATCACCGCGAGGGCCGTTGGGAATGGATTTTAAATTTCGAACTTCTTTTTTTTATCGGTTTTATACGGCTAATTCAAGTGTAAGTGAAGTTGATGGCCAGTTATTTTGAAGTAGTGATGTCGTATGCAGCGGAATGGGTAGTAAAAAGTTCTTATTGGATTTAAGTTTTTCATAGGGACAGGAAAACTTAATTGGATTGGATTAGGAACTTGCCTTGTGTACAACTTCGTTAAGTACGAGTATTAAGGTGAATTTCATTGCACGGAAAGTTCCATAATATGAAAACTAAATACAGATCACACTAAGGGAAACCGGTTATAAAACTAAAAGTATTTCAAAATGACAGTTATCATTGGTCATTAGCATGCTTCACCTGCATTCAGATTTCAAATAAAGTAGGCATTACTCACGATGCGTTAGTCAGGGACAGTGAAGAACGACAGGAGGGCAATTTCGATTTCGCAAAAAGGCAAAAACATTGCCCTCTCCAATTTCACAGAGAGCCCCTACAAAAGATCACTCACGTTAACTATGAATGGCCGAAAACAAGCCCGCCATAGTCACGAATGGAAATTAAAAAGAAAAACCGCCCGCCATACGGAAACAGGAATTGAATTTAAGTACATTTTAAATTCCGAACCCCCGGCTTTGACTGGACGAAATAATAGAAACCCAATGTTCGAAATACGAATGCTTTTTGATCTCACTCGCGTGCTCCATCCCTTTAACGGCCAGCATTTGCGCGCCACGCGACGATGCTAAATGGATTATTTTCTTCGTGTGTTCTTTTTTTGAAAAACAATTTTGCGGGTCTTTTTCGGTTGACGTTCTTTTCTCTATGCCCGGCCAATACACAATGATCTCCCTCGCCCCGCAAAACTGTGAATGTTTTACAATAGACAAGGGTTGGATACACGTGTTGGGAGGTCTTTTTTAATCGGCAGTCCTAGCAAAAGAGGAAACAAAACGTTGACAAGGACGGGGTGTGATTGGATTAAGGAGGGTTGACTTTATAGTCGCGGAGCAATTTGGAAATTGACTTTGGGAATCTGTTTATGCGAGTCTGTGGTTCGCCTCGTTTTGTTTGTAGCATTGAGTGTCAATTTTTTTTTCTTCTATCGAATTTGAATACGGCACATTTGTGTATTAGACGGGTGGTTTACAAGAGTTTATGTTGTGTTGGGTTTTTTATTAGGCCCGTTTTATTAGGAAGGGTAAAAGTTTGGCGGTGTTATTCAAATTAGATGACTTTGAGTGTCGATAAGAGTTACTTGTTTACTACTTAACTGATTACCTATCGGTAAATTTAACTGCTTTCGTCGAAGTACTTAAGTGATGAAAAGTACAGTAAAACCTTTCTCTTGTCAGTCAATATATTTAGTAATCACAAGCGGCCACCCGGCTACTTCGTCCACCTGGGTTTCAGGTCCCTTTTTTCGCAATAAAAGGTAGGTAGCCTATGTTCTTTCTCGGGGTGTAAAGATTGTCCATGCTAAATTTCATTAAAATCAGTTGATACGTTTAAGCACGAAAACGTAACAGACAGACAGACATAGCTACTTTCCCATTTGTTATATGAGGTAGGGATTATTAGATCAAGACTTTACAAGAACCATCTAGGCAACACGTGTGTAATTCATCGCGGTGCAAATGTCCGTCGATTATGAATGACATAACATCATCAAATGACTCGTTTGTCTCTTCTCCTAGAACTTTCTGAATAAGTCACGCAATAATTGTAATTCTTAACAATCGATACTCCTCCAGCTGTTACAGTGGCAGGACGGTATCGTTAATTTGCGAGTTTCCGTGAACAGAATCATTTCGCCATCGCGGTCCCCTCGCACATCCATCATTCGCACATACCGAGTGAGTCGACAGGACGAATATTCATTCATTTGTTTTAAGTATAGATAAATAGGTGCGAGCGGCCTTTTGTTTTTGTAAAGTTATGAGGACCCGTCAAGTTCGTGAATTGTCAACATAGGCCTTTAATCCTGAAAGCTCCGTGATCACGGATTCCAATACTTTTAAAAATTAATAAAGTTAACGTTTAGACATTGAGACAGTTTAGATTTGCTTGGGCGGCTTGGATTTGATTTGATTTATTTCAGTAGTTCCTGAGATTAGCGCGTATAAACAAACAAACAAACTCTTCAGCTTTATTATATTTTGTAGTAGTGGCCGCCCGCGACTTCGTCGGCGTGGATTTCAGAGCCCTATTTTCGCAATAAAAGATAGCCTATGTTCTTTCTCAATGTGTAAAGATAGGCTGTGCAAATTTTTATCAAAATCGGATGTGGGGTTTAAGCAGGTAATTTTAACAGACAGTGGCACTTTCGCATTTGTAACATTAGTAGGGATAGATAATATGAACTACTATCTCTTCATCTCTTGAAAATACTAATGTAAAGGTACATTATCGGCGCGCAAGTAGCGTGTCGTCGCACAATGCGCACTCCCGGGCGGTAAGTTTTCCACAAGTTATTGTACAAACTTATCTCTTGCATAATGGATTTGCCCTGATAGGTTTTCGTAAGTGATTGATAGAGGCCGCTGATACTCGCTCGCGGTGAGGTTAGCGGATTCGGTAGTGATGTTGGAAAATAAAAATGGCTGACAGCGGTGTTACAATAATTTATTTTTATAATAATTTAGTTTTCTCCGCCTTTATATTTTGCCATCTTTGTCGGTACCTACTGTGTCATATGGAATTGTATCATATCAAATATTGACGATGGTGAAAATCCGAAATACATTAAATACCTATTTGATAAATATTAAGAACGACAAATTAAAGGAGAAACAGCACATTGAATGTTGCTCCTTAGAAAACTCCATGGCTTATATCATGAAGACCCGCCATGGTGCCATCATGACCTCAGTTGACTTTATCTAGTCTTTGGTCTTTAGTTTAGCAACACTTTTAATATTGAATTTAAAGTTAACAGTCATAGTGTCGTAATAATCAGGTAATATAACTACCCTTTCCAGCCGTTTTCGACCATGGCGAGACCGATCTTTTGATCAGTCAGGTACTCTGGATGTATAATAGCGCACAATCGAGTCGAATCACACCCTCTAACCGCGAGTACCTCCGGTCAAAACATCTCCATTAAAATATATCAGTAGTCATGTTATGACGGATCGGCGTATTGCTTTGTTGTGCTAATGCGCCGTCAGCGGCCGTCGCAACTTCGGACCCCGGGGTCCCAGGGTGTAATGATGGTTCCGAAACTTGGAATTTGGAACGATTCGATCATTATTGCCTGTTTTTGGATAGGAGTGGATTATTTTTTATTTAATATATCTGGCTAAACTTATGAGAAAGTAACGCCATTATGAACTAAGCTCCGTAAAGTGGCCCTTGCTACTTTAATACTTTAGAGTCTAATTGTAGGACCACACAAGGTCTTTTGTTGTTAATTACGCGACCGAAGTTCGGCAGCTATGCATTGTCTATGTCAGTCAAAAGTCAAAACTCATAACCGGTAAAAATCACTTGTGACTGCTAAAATCAGACAAAAGTGGTTTTGACCGATACCTTAAGTTAAAAACAGTTTTGACTGATTTTCGCATTCAAAAGTGGTTTTAACTAAAGGCTAAAGCCTTCTTCGACAACTGGACTATCCAACTGAAAAGTATTTTTTCATTTGAACCAGTAGTTCCTGAGATAATTGCGATCACAAAAACAAACAACCTCTTCAGCTTTATTACATTAGTATAGATTAGTTGACCACCGTTACGCTCGTTTACCATCCAGGTATTCAAATCTTCAAGAGATTTCAACTTCCAAAAAACGTTGCAAGGTAAACAATTTCCGCGATTTCCCTCCACAAATGGTGCTTAAACACAACACGGCCATTTCTATTCAAAACATCGTCGTCTCGTTATCCGCTTGGAAGTGACTGAGGCAAGGATAACATCTGTCGCGACTTGCATCTCTAACAGGGATGTTATGGTTATGACATTTCGGATACGGATATAGGATTGATTATTATACCGAATATTTATATGATTTTTTCCGGATTAACCGTGACTTTTGGATAATTTCGGTTACGAATATTGATTGAAAAATATATAAATGTACTAATGTACCTTTATATATTACCTACAAAGCACTTATTAATCATCAAAATTGCAACATTAAATGACTCGACCACCGATTCGGAAGGCTGTTACTGGCGAGAAGAATCGGCAAGAAACTCAGTTGCTCTTCAAATGCCATAGTATGTTTTATTTACAAAGGTTTTCATAAGTCAGCTAAAAAATAATCTAAACGAATAAATGGTTGGATTGATTTATAAGTTCTTTGGCGACTTGTGTTTCAGCATTGGCCTGCAGATCAAAATCACTTAAATACATATAAGCGTCACCCCTTTCCGCTATTATCAGAAACTTTTATTTCGGATTCGGATACGACAACAGATATTATTTATATCGGATATATGTATATCCGATTGTTACGGTTACGGAGCTCCCTAACATCTCTGCTCCCTAACCCCATCGTGGCATTACCATAACCTTTATGGGAAGGAAAAAATAATGGCTAGTTGAAACGCCGTGGGGTCACGCGGGTGATGAAATGCGACAGTCCAAACGATGTGTGACATGGACGTGACCTATGACGTGGGGACATACTGTTGGTAAGACCATCAAATTATTTTTAGGTAAACTAAAGTAAAGTATCCGCCGATTATGGTCCCAACTCCCACTGCATGGCAAAGGTCTCCATCATTAAAATAATTTTATCGTTACAAAAATGGGCTTTGGCTTAATCACCATCGTTGGTGATCACAAACCTGGTCTGTGTTCGAAAAAACGAAACAAATTTGCCCTACCGTACCCAGAACCTAAAAGACTGTTTGACTATGTATTTATAACAACAACAGAAGCAGAGGCATATAGAAATGCTGTGCCCTATCACTTCCCGTGGGTGTAGTAAGAAATTGTTGGTTCAGTATGATCCGCGATCCCTGTACGGAAGAGTGAATGTTCCACAATACTCTTTGAAATGCTTAGAAGTAATTAAAAATTGTCCATTGAAAATAAATGGTTTTATGTATGCAAGTCTTCGTCTTTTCCTGTACTCGTAGAATATCATATTTTGTATTTATTAACGAAACTTAGTTAACAATCTGCAAAATATGTATAGAATAAACTAAAAAACACGTTTGCTATTCGTCGTTGCCGTGTGTCTCCCCCGTTAAGAAAAGCCGAGGGTCCGCCAAAGGGGGACCCGTCTGCAGCTCAGGGAATTCCCGGGATGCTCTAGGTAAGCTAGTTTAGCTCCACCAAGATTGGAATTGTGGGAAAACCTTCGAGTGGCTACTTAAGGGGCTGCGGCTGAGATGAAATTTTAGTTGCCGAGTAACTGGCTTTGAATAGGAAGTTGAATAGCTTGGTGTTTTGCTAGTCACTATTTAGGTATTCACTTCTTTAAGCAGCTCCCAGGGCGCACGTTTAAGAACCCACGTCTTATAAATCATATTTTATTTAAAAATATGAATATATTTACAACGGCTTGCGCTGGAACACTACATATTTGTTCTTTTTTGTGTGATTGTGTACCCAACTTTGTCATCATGAACAAACGAAATCATGTTTTCAAATGATGGAGGCCTCTGTCCTGTAGTGGGACAGTAATAGGCTGATACTTTACTTTACTTTGTGTGATTGGTCAATCGTTCATATGTAATGTCGCACCGAATAAAAATGACACAAGTTACAACTGTGGAATTAACAACGTGTGATAAGTTAATTTTTTAATGAATATGTAGCAATATCGATATTTTGTTTAGATATCTGCTCACATCGGAAAGTTCCCACTCATCTCACAAGAAACATTCCTACTCAACATAACACCTTCCTATTTCTCTGTTAATCAAAGAAACAACAACTCTGCATCTTTCCTTCAAACCCATGACATTACGGTAGTCCATCGCGAGTTAATTTACTTCCCCTGGTCGTTACCTCTGTCCGTGTGAACTCACTTCCCCGGCGGTGCGCAAGCGCGTACCCTGGCTAATGAAGCAACCATATTGACACCAGAGGACGAACGTCTTGGGTACATTGCTAGAGAAAGCTGGAAGGGATACACTTTGTAAGGCTAGGTCCAAAAATTACGGTACTAATATTTTTTAATCCTAATGGTGTCCACAATTTCAAACGCCAATTTAATGTAAGGTGGCGTATGAGATCATATACTCCATTTTCATTTCTTTTTTCATTCTTGTTTTTAGTAAGTGATTGAGTTCAACGATACAATTTCGTCGAACATGTGATCAATGCTAAGGATTGAGGTTAGTAATAATGTCCGAAACACGGTTCAACAGAAACACTTTCCAGCGTTTAGGAAAATTATTCAACCAAGCCAGCATCATCGTCGAACCTGTCTAAGATTGTGTTATGATACTCTAGGAAATATTTCCGGAGTAGGAAAATGTATGTCGGTTTTTCCGAGCATAGCAGGCGCATTGAACAAGCATAGTTATTCAGCCAGAAGCCATAATGATTATATGATATCAAATGATGGAGGCTTTTGCCCTTCAATAGATAAATAATAGACTGATTGTACGAAATGTCACTTGATACGACACGAAACGCAAACACTGGGTTTAAATAAATTGAATATTTTTGAAATTAATTTTTATGATGTTTAATTTACTACTAGTATACCAACCGTGTTGTTCTCTTCTAGTTGTGCTAGTCAATGGCGCGGGGACTGCGGACATTGGTTAATTACGCGATAGTCCGGAGCTCGCGAGAATGATTGCTCTCCGTAACGACGCCCTCGGACCTCGCCTGACGACGTCACGAAGAAAGCGGAAAAATGGGACATAAACAGCTGCTATTTTCTATGACAGCTAACATAATAATATAGAGAGAAAAAAGAAATATAATTTAAGGAGTATCGAATGGTGCGTTTAGTAGTTTCGTGCCGCGTCGATATAGTTCCGCCGTTCACCAATAGATGGCGCTGTCTGTATTTAAATCACGGTGGCGTTTCGATTTTCTTGTTATATAAGGGTGTAAGCTAATTTTGAATAAATGTCTATACGTTCCGGAAATAGGTGTTGCTTATTTCCCTGATTCGGAGTTCCAATGAACATGGTCCTTACGAGTCGGAGCGTTTTTTGAAGAAAAGTTACCAGTGCGCTCTGAAAATGACTTACGTGTATAGATCAGCGTTTCGTAGTACTTAACTATTACTGCGTGGAGTGGAGTGGCTAGTTGGAAGAAAAATATATCAGTGACGGTGGCGACATCTGGAGGCGTTACGAGGAACGAGCTCTGTACTACGGCTACTACGAGTGGAACTACGGCACCGGCGGAGCAGCTGACTACTACTACGAGCTTCACTACTGCTACGTGGGCCAAGAAGGACTTCAGAAGATTAAAGTGTGGTAAAGTGCAAGGAAAACTGTGAGTACTGTTAAATTAAAGTGTTTAGGACTTAGAATAATTCGGTCAAAAGTGACACTACGGGGAACCTACGCCCGATTTCAAAGCGAATTTGTGGACATTCTAAAACACTTAGAAAAATTACGTCTTAGCCTGTTGGAAAAAATTCAGATTACATTGGAGTCATATAATACAAAACCATGGAACGCGATATTAGAGTAATTGAAGATTTGAAACATCAAATTGAGAAACATCGAAGCAATTTTAAGAAAACACCAAAAGAGAGGATTACCGATGCTTATGTGAGTGCGAGATTGGAAGGCTTAGAGGTGTTAATCAGCAAGTTTTGTGAGAAGCATGAAGCGATTGTAGCGTCATATAGTAGGGATGTTTTAAGTAAGACTAGTTACGTAAGTGATGATGTATTTGATATAGGCTATGAATGTTATCTGATTTACAAGGGTGAGTTGAAGGCGTCATTAAAATCAGTGACCCCTTCAAGAAGTTGTGATCACGAGGTATCCGACGGCCGAAATAATAGTATTGCTAGATTACCTAAAATATCTATACCTATATTTAGTGGCAACTATACAGAGTGGTCATCTTTCAAGGATTTATTTAGCTCGTTGGTACATAATAACCAGACCCTTGATGATGTTCAACGTTTACATTATTTAAAAACGCAACTCAAAGGTGAAGCTGAACAATTAATTAAACATGTGCCTATCACTCAATCTAATTATAAGAAATGTTGGGATATATTGCAAAAAAGGTATGACAATAAGCGATTTATGTCGAATTGTATTCTCAAACGTTTATTTAGTCAACGTAATATGAATACTGAGTCTGCTCATGCTTTGAAGGAGCTGGTGGATACCACGTCGGATTGTATTCATGAACTGTCAAACTTAGGTATTAACGTAGAATCCTGGGATATTATAATTATTTATGTATATTGTTAGTTTGAAGTTGGACCCTGAAACGCGGAAGCAATGGGAGTTGTATGTCAATGACTCCTGTGAGGACTTGCCTACATTCGCATTATTTAAGGATTTCTTAGAGGGTCGGTTCCGCGCTTTAGAATTCATTGAACCTTCAAGAAATCGAGTTAAAGTAAATTCATCGTCTAGTAACCCTAAAGCCTTGCATACCACTGTTGATATTATTTGCCCACATTGTAATGAAAACCACAAAATATATTCTTGTAGTAAGTTTGCCAAAGAAGATGTAGCTACGCGCCTCGATATAGTAAAGTCGCTTGGATTGTGTTTTAATTGCCTCGGCAGCCGTCACTCTGGGAAATCGTGTCGCGCATTCACGAAGTGCCGTATATGTAAGGGCAAACATCACACGCTTCTTCACGGTAAGTCAACATCGGTAACAGTGGCGCTAGCAACGGAATCAGCGGAATTGGATGAATCAGCCGACATGGAGCACACCGAACCGGAACCGTCTGATGAGACGATCGAGACCACGGACATTTTGAGCCATTTTGTGACAGGTAAAAAGTCTAATCAAATACTGTTAGCGACAGCGTTGATTAAAGTAGAGTCCCAAAATGGTTATTCTCTAACATTGAGAGCGTTGCTTGACCAAGGATCTCAAGCATCGTTTATATCGGAAGCAACCGTTCAATTGCTACAACTTAAGAAAATTGCGGCTAAAAGTAGTATTTCGGGATTGGGCGGTGCTCATAGTGACCTAACCTCGACGTATATGGTTATGGTAAACATTCAGTCACTACATGACCCGTCATTTAAATTGCAGGTTAAAGCGCATGTTTTAAAAAATGTAACCTCATTTTTGCCTGAAAAGAAATTCAGTTTACCCAATTGGAAAGAGTTGTGCTACATTAGTCTGGCCGACCCACAATACAATTCACCTAATAAAATAGATATTTTATTAGGCTCTGATGTGTACTGTTCTATTCTAAAACGAGGACTTATTAAAAGTCCTAATGGTTTGACAATTGCACAGGATACGTACCTCGGATGGGTGTTGTCGGGTCAAGTGGGAAACAATCATGTTGACGCCAGCGGTCAAAACGTAGTTTTGAATTTTCACACGAAACTGGAAGAAAATGACTTGCTCAAGAAGTTTTGGGAGTTAGAATCTGGGCCCGATAGCAAGAACAAAATGTTAACGGCTGAAGAATTAGCATGCGAAAGTTATTTTCAAGCAACAACTCGCAGAGACGAATCGGGACGATATGTTGTTGAATTACCTTTTCGATCAAACGTAAAGCAGGAATATGGCGACACGAGAGCTATTGCAGTGAAAAGATTAATGGGTTTAGAGAAAAGGTTGAGTAAAAATTCACACAGTAAGGAAGAATATGCGAAGGTCATACAGGAATATAAGGAACTAGGACACATGGAAAAAGTCTTTACGGAAAGGGACGAAGTGAAGGAAGGAAAAGTATGGTTGCCACATCATGCAGTAATAAGGTTGGACAAAAGTACGACTAAAACTAGAGTAGTATTTAATGCATCAGATAGAACGGCAAATGGGGTATCCTTAAACGACACGTTGATGGTAGGACCAACTTTACAGCCTGAGCTTCGTCATACGATTATGAGATGGCGTTTACATCCTGTATGTATTACAGCCGACATTGTGAAGATGTATCGCCAAATAAGAATAGCTACAAAACATGTTGACTATCAGAGAATAGTTTGGAGAGAAGACCGTAGAGATGAAACACAGGATTTTAGATTGTTAACAGTCACGTTTGGAACATCATGCGCTCCTTATTTAGCAGTGAAGGTGTTGCAGCAAGTGGCAATAGACGAAGGTGCTAAGTTTCCTTTAGCAGCAGATAGGGTAAAAACAGATTTTTACATGGATGATCTGTTAACTGGTTGCCAAACTGAAGCCGAAGCGATAAACATTTACAAGGAAATGACAGCATTAATGAAAATGGGCGGTTTTACTCTACAGAAATGGGCTTCTAACAAAATGGAATTATTTAAACTGGAAACAGAAAATACTGAAGTAGAAAGAGAAATAAAGGAAGATGATGTAACGAAAGTGGTAGGGCTTCGCTGGAACAAGAAAACTGATAAATTCCACTACAATGTCAACATTTTAGCCGAGTCATCGACCTCTCAAACAAAACGAGAGATAATTAGTCAAATTAGTCGGCTATACGACCCCCTCGGCTGGATTTCACCTTGCATCATTACTGCTAAGATTTTTATCCAGAAACTATGGGTAACTGGCCTTGGTTGGGATGACCGATTACCAGAGCAACTACTCGAGGAATGGAACCATTACCGCACCGCATTGTCCCGGTTGAATGAGTTTAGTCTTCCTAGGTGGGTCGAAAAAACAGATTCTGACGTGAAGGTGGAGTTGCATGGCTTTAGCGACGCATCTAATGCAGCTTATGCTGCAGTGGTTTACATAAGATGCATTTCTTCAGAGGGCACAGTTAAGACTCAACTGATCTCATCAAAAACCAAGGTTGCGCCAATCAAGCAAGTTTCCATTCCTCGTCTAGAATTGTGCGAAGCTGTTTTAGTTACAAAGCTGTTACAAGAAGTAGCACAGGTGCTTGGTATTGATAAATCGAATTTACACGCTTGGACAGACTCTACTATAGTGCTAGCTTGGTTAAGCGATCATCCCAACCGATGGAAAACGTTTGTAGCCAATCGTACAGCCGAAATCTTAACTATATTGGACTCATGTCAATGGTCTTATGTACGATCGCAGGAGAACCCCGCCGACTGCGCATCGCGCGGGTTATTACCGTCGGAGTTGATAAATAATCACCTGTGGCTAAACGGTCCAATGTGGTTAAGGGCGGATGATATAACTTACCAAAAACCGCTTTCCATTTGTTCGAAAGCAGACCTTGAGGCTAAGACTGTTAAAGTGCATGTAGCATCCACACAAGCACGCGTAAATGAAGAATTTATAAACAGATTTTCTACGCTGCGGAAACTAGTCCGGGTTGTGGCCTATTGTAGAAGATTTCTGAGTTTTAAAATACCTAGTCAACATAAAGAAAAGTTTTTACCTTACCTTACAGCATCGGAAATACGGGATGCGCTTAACAGCTGTGTTCGTATGCATCAGCAACTCGCATTTCACCAGGAGATAGAAGATATTCTGAAAGAGAAAGGATTAAAGGGAAAAAGTAAACTTTCTTCGTTAAACCCAATTTTAGATAAAAATGGATTATTAAGAGTAGGAGGTAGAATAGAAAGATCGCACTTACCTGATTCCGGCAAGCATCCCATTATTATTTCTGGAGAGTCTCATCTAGCCAAACTTGTAATTGCTGATGCGCACGAAAAGACGATGCATGGTGGTCAACAGCTGACTTGTAGTTATGTTCAGGCGAAATACTGGATTACTCGACTCAAGAATGCTGTTAGGACGCATATTCACAATTGCGTACCTTGCGTGCGTAATGCAGCAAAAACTAGAACACAGCTGATGGGCCAGTTACCAATTTGTCGGGCAACTCCTCAAAAACCCTTTTTACATTCTGGAGTAGATTACGCTGGTCCCATAGCTATAAGAGCTACCAAAGGACGCGGTCATAGATCGTACAAGGGCTATATTTGTCTGTTTGTGTGCATGTCAACGCGAGCCGTCCATATTGAAGCCGTGTCGGACCTGACATCCGAAGGGTTCCTGGCTGCGTTCAGACGATTTGCAGCCCGAAGAGGCCGTTGTAATCATCTGTGGAGTGATAATGGCACTAATTTTGTTGGTGCAGCGAAGGAGCTCAAAAACTTGCTATCCAGAGAACGATCTACATTCGCAAAGGATGTTGCCAGCGCTTTGGCCAATAACGGAACAGAGTGGCATTTTATTCCTCCACATGCTCCGAATTTTGGTGGTCTGTGGGAGGCCGGAATTAAAAGCACGAAACACCATCTTCGGCGAATTTTAGGGGGATCTACCCTTACTTTTGAAGAGATAACAACAGTTCTATCTCAAATCGAAGCATGCCTCAATTCAAGACCCTTGTCGCAAGCCAGCACCGACCCTGATGATCCAATTCCGCTGACACCGGGGCATTTTTTGGGAGGGGAGCCTATAGTCGTGGCCCCAGATAACGACTACAATAATCTTCAGGTTAACACCTTACGCCGCTGGCAGCTTACGCAGAGAATGGTTCAACATTTTTGGAAACGTTGGTCACGAGAATATTTGACTAGTTTCTTTCAACGTTATAAATGGAAAACCAACACTCCTCAAATTAAAATAGGTGACGTAGTTTTAGTGAAAGAGGATAACTTACCTCCAGCGCGATGGCTTTATGGTCGAGTGATCCAACTGCATCCAGGGGAGGATAATATCACGCGAGTTGTAACGTTGAAGTACAAAAATTCCACAATTCAGCGTCCAACCTCAAAGCTATGTCTCTTACCGTGTACTGGCGATAATTAATAAGAATATAAGTTAATTTACTTTGTTGTAATGATTTAAACACTGTTAAATATTGTATTGCATTCTGTCTTCATTAATGTATGTAGTTAAGTTAGAGTTACTATGTCATTTGGTAGGTAAACTGATTTGTATTTCTCACAATGTTATTCGCACCTACTAAACTATGTAAGTTTTGTTTGTATAACCTTAGAATAAGGCTATTCAGCTTCTCCATAGATTTAATTTATTTGTAATAATGTAATTTGAAGGACTGTGAGTCCTTGGCGGGCGGTATGTCGAATGGTGCGTTTAGTAGTTTCGTGCCGCGTCGATATAGTTCCGCCGTTCACCAATAGATGGCGCTGTCTGTATTTAAATCACGGTGGCGTTTCGATTTTCTTGTTATATAAGGGTGTAAGCTAATTTTGAATAAATGTCTATACGTACCGGAAATAGGTGTTGCTTATTTCCCTGATTCGGAGTTCCAATGAACAAGGAGAATTTCTCCCGACTCAAATTTCCATTGATCTCGCAGTAGGCACTGACTGTCCTATGGCGGTCAACTAAACTTCTCCATGTTAAACTGGGCAAAATAGTCATAAAAAATTTAATACTATCGGAGACAACCGGTAGGGTCTGATTGTAAAAATTAACTGGAACACCAAGTGGTAGTCGATTTGATACCCGCATTTGTTTGCATTAATTTTTAAAGTGTAGTATTTATTTAAGTTCTAATTGTTATTCTACTGTTGCTACCGATATCAATAACACATTGTATTTTAGTTCTTAACACGGATTCACATCAAAGTAAGTGATCTTGTTAGATTTATTGACAAAACTAAAACATTCCGCCAGTTTCGTGGCCCTTGGAAGAATAGCACGTCTTCGGTAATGTCATTCGGCAGACGGCACAACTAGTTTATGGACGCATTTCGACAACAACACAAACACGAGACGTACAACGTACGTCTCACATAAATATAATACGTACAGAAGGGCCATTTAGTAAGATATCAATAGATAGGTACACAAGAACGACAGGTACCTTCACTTACAGAACTACGTGTAGTGCCTGCCTAGAATCGAACTAGGTATGTCTTTTCTTACACTGGATTTCGTTAGAAGCGACTAAAGGGCATTCCGGGGAAAAGGCAGCCGTATTTCCTCATGTTTTATCGTTCACCGTGCTGAGGACACCAACCCACCTGTCTAGCTTGGTGACTATGGGAAGTACCTCCACCTTACAGAAGACCACAGAAAAGTAGCACTTTGTAACTGTTGTGCTATGTTTCTGCTGGTGAGTACGGTCGCCAGAGCTCAATTAGGAAGGGTAAAGGGTCTTAAAGACAGGCAATGCAATTGCGGCCCTTGTGCGGTTGTTGATGTGGGCAGCAACGGTCACTTACCATCAGGTGACCCTCTTGTTCGTTTGCCTCCGTATAACATAAAAAAATCCTCTCTCTGACTATTTCGCAAAGATGACCCTCTGTACCAACATGTTCGAGGCTATAATTCGGCAAGCAGTGTCGTGTCGGGGCGGCAGATGATTGTTCCCGCGTTGTTAGCGTCACGTGATTACGTCCGTCGTTAGCTGCTCCCAATGATGAGTTGATGGCCTTTCTGCGGATTGAATTGTTCCCTTATAATGAAGATGCGAGGCCTGTGTGTTTTGAGTTTTTCCTGTTGCTACCTAAAATTTTCCTGTTTATCATATCCTACGTAGCTGAAACTCTGCTAAACGAAGGCAAAGAGAAGTATTTTTTGTTAAATAACAGTCTTTGGCATTACATTTTCGCTTTACTCCGTGATTGTCACCACAATCCTTCATATGGGAAATAGCAACACAGCAACAACTATGTCAGGCTGGTTATTGACTCCACCTTTCCGCATTGCAACTGCTCGATAATCCGTTTTTAGCACTCACGAAAATTCGTCCTCTTTTACCACGCGTATGGTAATTGCCTCCACCTCCGTATTGCAAGTCCTCGATACTCCGATTTCAGCGCTCACTAAAATTCATCCTAAAACACGAGTCCTGCTTTTCTGTTTCGTATTAAACCTAACTCCATCCAGGCCGGTCAACATACATTGTGAGTACTGCATACCACGGCCGGTCATGTCTCATTTCACCCGGTGGGCGGCGATTCATTTATAACTAACTCCAAAGTCCGCCGTCGCAGGACAACGCGATAATTATTCATCGGCGCACCAGGGTTACCACTTTCCATGTTTTTCAAGTTGTGGGTTCGATTTCCGATGGGATATATTGTATATGAGCTAGTGCTTGTGTAATGGTCGCAACTTCAACCGTAGCTTTAAAATTATAAACAAAAATAAAAAATTGATCTCAGGTGGCTCAGATGATGATCGAACCCAGCACCTCTTACAAACCGGGCAAGCGCTCTGACCTGAGACCGTTAGACATGAAGAATTTCATAATAAAATGTTTTGATACCGACATACTAACTATAATCCGATGTGAAGTTAAAGTAAAACCTCAACAGAAAAGTGTACGAATGCTTTAACCTAACCAACTTTTAGTTGGCAAGGCGTTCGAGACTATTGGCGATTATCTCTCGATTTATGCTCATCTACGTTAATCTTAATTTTTGGTTTAATTCTTTAATCAAAGTTTCTAACACGCATTTATTAATATACTGTAATAAACATCCTTCAAACTCGAAAACAAGGGTAAGTCTATTACTCGAATAGGTCCACAGAGGCGGCCGATAACGCGACGCCGCCCGCCCTCCCAAGTAATTAAGTGACAGCCCTATCATTTAGCATTCAGTGTCAAGAGTGACCGTTCGTAAATTATTTGTTCAAATTTAGAACGGGATCGGTTAAACGTTTCGGGGCTTCAATAAGTAATACACGACCAGTTTAAGAAGGTCTCCCCTGCCCCCCTTTATGGGAAGGTTTAAAGATAGGTGCGAAGGTATGGTGGGAAGTTTCGGGGGTCAGAGTATTCTGGTGGTTTCGTAATGTCGGATTGCAATTACTTCTACGGTCAGTGACAAATGTTTATGTGTTTGTCACTCGGACGCATCGGAGGGGATATAACACGGCTTTTGTTTCCTCAGCCCGGGGAGTTCTCCGAAGCCGCTGAGTTTAATGACCAGGTAAGATCGATGGCCGCGAGATGTTAATTGCGGAGAAATCGATTTGATAATCTTTTGCGGATTGTATTTTGTGACCGGTGTGTTGTCCTTTTTGCGAATTGAGTCACGGTGCATATTTCAACGTCTGGCGACATGGTGGTAATTATAATTATGTTTAGCCATACAAGCGTAATGTCACTCATAAATTCACACGAACACAAACTCTTACCGAATTCAAATGGTCTATTGAAATCGGTAATGTTGTAGTAGTGAAAATATCTAGATTCTTGTAAAATATGAGTAATTTGGTCCTCCAATGCTTAATCGCTTACCAAATCATTTCTCTGTTAATCTAATTGCAAAATTAATAACATTGAATTTGACCCTTTTCAATAAATTTTAATGCATTAAGCTAACATCCTTAATGCTGCCATGCCCAGGTAAAGTGCTTGTAACACCTAGCATACCCGCCAACGAATCCTTAAGTCACCAAAAAAACTAATAAATTAAATCTGAAGCTGAGATTGTTTATAAGTGAAGTGGGCTAGGTAGGCCAACACAAACGCACATAGTCATGCACAGTAAAGTAATAGTAGACTTTTCGCAATCAATAACGTATTCTGAACCCACTCATTTCAGCACCGATGCCACCAAAATCGTTTCAACACACAAAAAGTCTAAAGTAAAGTATCAGCCTATTAAAGACTCACGGCAGAGCACTCCATCATTTGAAATCATGTTTTCGACACTAATGGGTTTTGGCTTTACAGATTGGTGATCACAAACCCGAGCTATCTTCGTAGTCCTGGGGATCGAATCCCGGACCTCGAGACCATGACTCGATACTTAAACCACTGGGCTATCGAGGAGACTCAGAAAGCATTTACAAAAATCCCATTTGACCCATCATAACTCACTGCCCATCCGTACACGTATCGGCAATAACTTTGTCTCATTGTCGCATCGCATAAACAAGTCTTATTTACAGCTGAGACAAAGGCGTGCATCTCGTAATTACTGGAACCGAGCCCCAGGGGAGCGGGTTCGACTCCGGACGACACCGCACGCGATTATACCTAGTCGATTATTTACGGACAAACAAAGATTAATGATGAAGTGTTTGTTACGAAGATTTATAATAATATGAAATAAGTAGGTATAAACAAAACAAAATGTGGCCTTGGTCTTCTGATAAGAAGTCTAAGGATTGTGTCTTATTTTCCGGTTTAACATAATTTGGCTATATGACTAGACCGCTTTCCGTTGGATGAATTTTGTGTGATGAAAATCGTCATTCATACTCGAATCTATTGATTGAACTTTTTAATTACGTTTTACACATATAGTTGTGTTAAAAGTTATTAAAATTTTCATTTTATTAATTTATTTATTCTTGAAAAATACATAACATTTGCACTACATGTTTATGCGTTCCGTAGCATTAGGTAACTACATACTCGTACTAGATTACAGCTTAATTTGCAGCTAGGCAATTGGCGTGTTAGTCCAAGGAGTATATTATTTTATGTATGTTTTTCTTTCCATCTCGCGTAATTCATAAAATATTAAAAGGTTCCTTGTTAACCTTAGTCGACTAACCTCGTTACAGCACTGGTCAAGTACCCAAACCTTCTTCCTAATTTCCCCAAAACAACAAACGCAACACTATCCATCTCGTATTCCTGTCGTCCGACAACAAAGTGTCGTAATTAGTCAACGGGGTCCATTGCCACTAACAAGTTATTCCCGTTGTCCCCACTTATTTCCTTTGTCCCCACTTATTTATCGGCCCTTAGCGCCCCTCAGACGGATCACCTAATTTAACATTAAGGTGCTGTAACTGCCTTGGCGTGGACAGCTATATTTCTTGTTCTTGGAATGGGCTTTCCCCGAAATTGCTTGCAAACAAGAACAATACAAAGGTAATATAAAATTTAGGTACATAAGTTATCGCCCTGATAATTAATGACAATTAATGATTTCATTGATTTTTCCGATTCCGTGCAATGTGCTTTGTCATGTATTAATGTCAAGAAATGTTGTGTTTTTAATCCCTGGGCAGACTGAGCTCACTAGGACAAATGTTAAGTTTAAAAATCATTGCCACAACACAAATTTTTGAAGTAAATACGAACATAAATATTAATTATTCAACGGGACTAAATATCTCATGTAGTAAGTATATAATAAATAACTAGTCGCATTACGTCAAAACTGTCGGTGATCCAATTATTAGCAATTACGCTTTTGTGTTTCTCTGTTTTCGTAATTACGTCTCATAAAATTTGCTACGAAATTCAATGATCAAACAAAAAAGGATTTAAGTATTTTCTATCAGAATGTGCGTGGATTGCGAACAAAATGTTTAGATTTGAAGCAACAAATACTATGCAATGAGTACGACGTAATTGTGATCACCGAAACGTGGTTGCACTCGGGAATTTTCGACAGGGAGTTTTGTGATTGTCGCTATGATGTATTCCGTTACGACCGAGACCCCACCTTGAGCAATAAGAAGTACGGAGGTGGCGTTATGATAATGATACGCGGCGGGCTGGGAGCCTCTCGGTGCATTTTTAACAATCAACCCGCACAACTGGAAATGTTGACGGTATGTGTGCCGGCTCGTGCGCTTAGGGCATCTGCTGACCTATATCTATGCGCAGTCTACATACCACCGGAACCTAATCGAATATCACGTGATGTAGATTGCATACTCAGTGTTATAAAAACTTTTATGAATAGTTCTCATGTACATAGTAATTTTCTGTTAATCGGAGACTTTAATTTGCCCTGCATAACTTGGAATGAGAATGGCCCCACTCATAATAACACAGGACACACCGAGGTGCAAATCGCAGCAGGAAGGTTAACCGATGAATTAAGTTTTCTTGGTTTGAAACAGTTTAATACCATTAAAAATCATGTCGGAAATACTTTAGATTTGGCCTTCTCCAGTCTTCCTCTAGAAGTCACTCATTGCGTTTCACCTTTACTCAAACCTGATCGAGCTCATCCACCCATTTTACTAACTGTCCTTGATCTCACAGTAACACCGCTGACTGAGGCCTCAACACAAAGACTAAACTTTATTAAATGTGACTATGGATTGATGAACGAGGCATTTCGCGACATAAATTGGCAATCTGTTTTAGGTTCTTGCACAACCGAAGAAGCAATAGATACTTTTTACAACATACTAAATAAAACAATTGAAAAACTCGTTCCACACAAAAAAATGCAAGGCAATCGTAAGTATCCGGTTTGGTATAGTCAAGCGCTTATAAAAATTATAAAAGATAAATATAAGGCTCATAAGAGATGGACAAAATACGGTAATTTATTGGATTATGATGAATTTTCTTTATTACGTAAACGACAACAACGTGTTCAAGCTGAATGTTTCGCAAACTACACAAGGCGGGCTGAGGAATCCATTGTGCGGAGCCCAAAGACCGTGTGGACCTATATCAAGTCATTACGAGGTGGATCAAGCTATCCTAAAATACTCGAGTATGGTGAACGTAAACACTCAGACGGTGTGGACATATGCAATGCCTTCAACGCCTTTTTCAAAAGTGTTTTCGGGATACCATCACAGGAGTCGGCTGATTCGAGTCACTGCCGAGTTAATAATGACGCCATATCTAAACTAACTATAAGCTTGAATACCGTCGAAACCCAGTTAAAACTTTTAGACCCAAATAAAGGAGCGGGTTGCGACGGTATTCCACCGGTCTTCTGGCGCAACTGCGCTGAAACACTCAGCCTCCCGTTGGCAGTCATATTTAACATTTCTTTGAAGGAAGGAGTTTTTCCATGTATTTGGAAGAAAGCACATATCGTACCGATTCATAAGAAGGGAACTAAAACAAAAATTGAGAACTACAGGGGAATCTCAATATTGAACACAGCTGGCAAGGTATTTGAAAAAATAGTTTTTGATGCTATATATCCTATCATATTTAAAGAACTACCGGAAAATCAACACGGCTTCCTCCGTCGTCGATCCACAGTCACCAACTTAGCATGCTTCTCGAATTACGTTATACCTGGAATGGAGCGGGGTGGGCAGATTGACGTGATTTACACGGATTTCGAAAAAGCTTTCGACCGTGTCGATCATAGCATTCTGACCCGTAAATTATATGTTATGGGTATTCACGGGGATCTGCTCAGGTGGATTAAATCGTATCTGAGCAATCGCTCCCAGGCTGTTGTGGTGGGAGGTTATAGATCTGATTTCATTAGTATACCCACAGGTATACCTCAAGGATCGCATTTAGGGCCGCTATTCTATAACGCGTATGTAGCGGATATTGTTTCATGTTTCACATCAGCGCGCCACTTAATGTACGCGGATGACAAAAAAATATTTTTGAAAATAGAGGACGAACTTGATTGTCACCTAATACAGTCGGATCTCAATAGGCTATCAGATTATTACAAAAGAAATTATATAACGGTAAATATTAATAAATGCGAATGCATCACTTTTACTCGTAAAGCCAAACCAGTTATTTACCCCTATAACTTTGACGGTATTCCGATCCACAGAACATCTTTGGTCAGAGATCTCGGTGTACATTTTGATAGTAAAATGCTTCTCAGAGATCATATAGATATAATAGCGGACAAGGGTTACAAAAATCTAGGTTTTGTATTGAGGACATGCAAACCCTTCAAGAATATAAACACACTTAAAACTGTATATTTCGCTTATGTGCGGAGCGTTATTGAATACGCTAGTGCTATATGGAATCCGCAATATGCTGTTTACATAGACCGCTTGGAACGATTGCAAAAAATATTCATCAGTCACTTGAAATACCGTTTTCCAAAGCCAGTGGTAGGGACATATGAGGAAAGTTGCAAACAATATGGTTTAGTTCCACTCAACGATAGGCGGAAGGTTTTGGATTTGTGTTTGTTATACGACATAGTGCAGGGAAATGTAGATTGCCCCGAACTAGTCGAAAACATAACGTATAATGTACCAACAAGACGGAGTCGCCGGCGGCTCCCATCTTTGTTTGTGGTTCCTAAAACGAGTACTAACTATGCGCGTAACTCGCCAGTCTATCGGTTGCTGCAAAACTATAATGATACTTTCCACGATATTGACATGTTCACTCTCAGTAAAAGCATAGTAAAGCGTAAAGCGATGGATATCATCAATAAAAAAGAAAAAAATGCGAATTAAAGTATAGACGTGGAGAAAAACGAAAAATGTAACTTTACCTATATGTATATGTTTATAAATGAATAAATAAATAAAAACATACCTATATAATTATATAATATGTAAAATTGTAAATGGATGTGGGTTTGTGCGTGTATGTGTTGTGTGTTTGTGTGTGTGTGTGTGTGTGTGTGTGTGTGTGTGTGTATAAAAGTATTTAGATAGATTTATATGTATAAATCATTTATTATTTTTGTGCCACATCTTGTGATTAGTAATTTAAGGGAAGCCTGTAATTAGCTTTATTTTAGTTATAAGTAGAAATTAAGATAAACTTGTATTAACGCAGTTGGTTTTCTTAATAAAATAAAATAAAATAAAAAATAAAATAAAATGTATACTACTGACTGCTTGACATTACCTGTTGTTGTTGTAACACAGCCTAAACGTACGAGTATTAGAATAACATTTTCTGTAGTATCCTTCCTTTCCTTTCATTTTATCTATCACTTATTAACCCAACCTGGAATTGAATCCAGACTATATCGCACCTCGAGAACCTCGGTCATCATAATTTAATAACATTAATAAACGTTAACCTTGCCACTCGGCTTAACCCTGCTCCGAGCCGGTATCGAACCCCGTACCCATCCAATAACAATAAACACTAGAGATACACGTTCCCGGCGGTGCTAGTCGTCTCTAATCTAATTTGGTCCCCACACTGGGCGGGAAATATGAAAACCACCGTATTGAGAAACGATTATTGTATCTTTTATTATTATGCCACGTGCTGTTACGAGAATCTACGAGTATTATTTCAATCCATAAAATAAGAAGAATGTAAAATGAATTGATTATTAAAAAATCCGATGTAAAAATTAGAAAATGAAGTTACATTTCCTCTGTCTTTCTGTCTGTCTGAACATCGAAAATGTAGGTTGATGAAAATGAACACGACGACAATTAGCAATGGTGACGATTTATTTTTAAGAGCAGAAATTATGATAACATGTAAATTGTATAATAGACAAATAATCATACAATAAGACAGACCGTAATAAGTATGTGTAACTAAAGTCTAGTTTAGGTCACCTATTCCTATACCTAATTTACCTGACATTTCTAAAAAAAAGTAAGTTACCCTACCTCCTGGCTAAGGACGAAAGATCGCCAATAGATAATGTGAATACCAATAGCACTAATCAGATATGTGGCGTGGTTCTCTCAAAACAATTCTGCATTCGCGTAAAGTGGCTCGATGTATAGGCTCCGATTTTCCCACTAAAAGTATCAAGCTCCCATCGATACATTGGCGGCTCTCTTTTTTGCGATAACACAACACCGGCCGCGTCTATCAGACTAATCTACTGGGCCGGTTGCGCATAAATCGGTGCGCGGGCGCAGCGTAAAGTACGCCGCGTGTCCGACAAGGATGCACACTCAGCGAGATAGCGCGACAACCGGCTTATCGCGCGGTGACAAATACCGGCGGGAGGCGAGACTTCGCGCGCTCGACTACGCTGCGACACTTGCTGCCCTGCACCAGCACACACTCAGCGAGATAGCGCGACAACCGGCTTATCGCGCGGTGACAAATACTGGCGGGAGGCGAGACCGCGCGCGCTCGACTACGCTGCGACACTTGCGGCACTGCCAGCACGCACTCAGCGAGATAGCGCGACAACCGGCTTACCGCGCGGTGACAAATACCGGCGGGAGGCGAGACCGCGCGCGCTCGACTACGCTGCGACACTTGCGGCACTGCCAGCACGCACTCAGCGAGATAGCGCGACAACCGGCTTACCGCGCGGTGACAAATACCGGCGGGAGGCGAGACCGCGCGCGCTCGACTACGCTGCGACACTTGCGGCACTGCCAGCACGCACTCAGCGAGATAGCGCGACAACCGGCTTACCGCGCGGTGACAAATACCGGCGGGAGGCGAGACCGCGCGCGCTCGACTACGCTGCGACACTTGCGGCACTGCCAGCACGCACTCAGCGAGATAGCGCGACAACCGGCTTACCGCGCGGTGACAAATACCGGCGGGAGGCGAGACCGCGCGCGCTCGACTACGCTGCGACACTTGCGGCACTGCCAGCACGCACTCAGCGAGATAGCGCGACAACCGGCTTACCGCGCGGTGACAAATACCGGCGGGAGGCGAGACCGCGCGCGCTCGACTACGCTGCGACACTTGCGGCACTGCCAGCACGCACTCAGCGAGATAGCGCGACAACCGGCTTACCGCGCGGTGACAAATACCGGCGGGAGGCGAGACCGCGCGCGCTCGACTACGCTGCGACACTTGCGGCACTGCCAGCACGCACTCAGCGAGATAGCGCGACAACCGGCTTACCGCGCGGTGACAAATACCGGCGGGAGGCGAGACCGCGCGCGCTCGACTACGCTGCGACACTTGCGGCACTGCCAGCACGCACTCAGCGAGATAGCGCGACAACCGGCTTACCGCGCGGTGACAAATACCGGCGGGAGGCGAGACCGCGCGCGCTCGACTACGCTGCGACACTTGCGGCACTGCCAGCACGCACTCAGCGAGATAGCGCGACAACCGGCTTACCGCGCGGTGACAAATACCGGCGGGAGGCGAGACCGCGCGCGCTCGACTACGCTGCGACACTTGCGGCACTGCCAGCACGCACTCAGCGAGATAGCGCGACAACCGGCTTACCGCGCGGTGACAAATACCGGCGGGAGGCGAGACCGCGCGCGCTCGACTACGCTGCGACACTTGCGGCACTGCCAGCACGCACTCAGCGAGATAGCGCGACAACCGGCTTACCGCGCGGTGACAAATACCGGCGGGAGGCGAGACCGCGCGCGCTCGACTACGCTGCGACACTTGCGGCACTGCCAGCACGCACTCAGCGAGATAGCGCGACAACCGGCTTATCGCGCGGTGACAAATACCGGCGGGAGGCGAGACCGCGCGCGCTCGACTACGCTGCGACACTTGCGGCACTGCCAGCACGCACTCAGCGAGATAGCGCGACAACCGGCTTACCGCGCGGTGACAAATACCGGCGGGAGGCGAGACCGCGCGCGCTCGACTACGCTGCGACACTTGCGGCACTGCCAGCACGCACTCAGCGAGATAGCGCGACAACCGGCTTACCGCGCGGTGACAAATACCGGCGGGAGGCGAGACCGCGCGCGCTCGACTACGCTGCGACACTTGCGGCACTGCCAGCACGCACTCAGCGAGATAGCGCGACAACCGGCTTACCGCGCGGTGACAAATACCGGCGGGAGGCGAGACCGCGCGCGCTCGACTACGCTGCGACACTTGCGGCACTGCCATCACGCACTCAGCGAGATAGCGCGACAACCGGCTTACCGCGCGGTGACAAATACCGGCGGGAGGCGAGACCGCGCGCGCTCGACTACGCTGCGACACTTGCTGCACTGCCATCACGCACTCAGCGAGATAGCGCGACAACCGGCTTATCGCGCGGTGACAAATACCGGCGGGAGGCGAGACCGCGCGCGCTGTACTACGCTGCGACACTTGCTGCCCTGCACCAGCACACACTCAGCGAGATAGCGCGACAAGCGGCTTATCGCGCATGCACACTCAGAATAGGTTTGCTAAACGGCTCTTTGGGAATAAAAAAATCGGGTTTTGCGACTTCCATATACCGATAGGATGCAAGCAAATACATTTTTAAGTTACCATCTGAAAACAAATTGAACTCAAGTTGGTTTGAACCATGAAACGACTCATAGCAAAATAATTCCACCCAAGTTTGTCGTGTGGTCCATTCAATACGTATCATGAACAAGTGAAATACGATCGGTCTTATTTACCACACACTTTATCTTTGCCGAAGTTAAGCATTACAGCTTTTGTTCATTCACTTGTTTCACGCACAGGACAAAGCCGGCAATGTATTCTGAATCATCGATACAATGGTAGGGGTGACAATGTTGTCGCGAGTCCGTGGTAGGGGTCTTGTTATCGAATTACGATTTACAGTGCAGAAAATATCTGTTGAAGCTCATGTTGGGTTAGTATTTTTTATCTTTTGCCCAAAGTATTGTTTCGCAACTTTATGCCCCGTCGCCGTAGGAGGATGTCTGCAGTATCGTGGGGTGAATTTCTTTGATTTAGGATTCCTTCGTGGCAGGTTTATGTGTTGGGAGACATGACACCGTCAAAGATTGGAATCTGAGGATACGAAACTATTGCTCAGAACAATGCCGGAAGTCGTATTCTGAAAGATTCAATTCTAAGTTACTACTGTGATGTAGAACGAACATCATTTTATTTGTTTTTACACGATGTTTTTTTACGTTTATAAAGAAAAATATAGAATTCTTTATGTGAGGTGATAATCTTTAACAACCCGCTTGGTGTAGTGGTCAAAAAGTTGCCATGCCAAAAGTTTGATCCCCGCAATGGAAAAACAAACATGTCTGTTTATCATGGTCTGGGTGTTATGTGTAATTTCAATTTATATTTGTACAAATAAAAATTTTCAAGCATGTCTATCCGTTCCCTAGCATCCATCGTACAAGCTTCGAGCTTAGTTTGGGGTTATGCAATTGGTGTGTTACACAAAAAAAAATTGCCCCCTACAAATCACTTTTCCCCAAAAACTCACTGGTCTTATCAAAAACCTATAGCAAAGTTATAGTTTCCATTTTATTTTTATTTTTTTATTGTTTATAGTGACCAAATTCCAAAGTTAAAGTGACCCTATTCCAAAGTTACAAGTTATCTTGCAAAACTCTGACCACTTCTTATACTTCCGAAGGCTTTCGATTCAGTAAATCTTGAAAGGCCGGCACAGCTATAAAGTCGGCCAATCATAACCGTGTTTTAGTGGAGCAAAATGGTGTCGTTACACTGAATGTTTCAGGAGGTGGGCCAGTACTGATGTGTCCCGTGTAGGCCACAGGGGCGGATTTAGGGAAAATGGGAACATTCGTTTCAAATCAATGAATTGGCGCATAGCGCCAATTCATTGGCACTGTACACGAGTGTACAGGTAAACACAAATACTTCTTAGTTGTCTATCTTATCAGCCTTTTAATGTCCCTCTGCAGGGCCAAGGGATATCATTTGAAATCATTACAAAGATGGAGTTTGACTTAATCACCACGTTTGCCAAATGTGAGTTTATGATTGATCACAAACCCAGACTGTGCTCAGAAAATTCAACACACATTTTCTCCCGAACCAGGAATTTAACCAACGCCCCCAGAACACGGCTCACGGCCAGTTATCTCATTCCCATAGAATCCATTAGAAACCAGTTTGTATGTTTAATGTCGTGCCACGATGGTATAAGCCTATTGGCAAATTATGGAATAAAACAAAAATAAAATTTAACCAGCTTCTATAAAAGATAGGGTTATGTGTAATGTATGAAATTTTATTCTGTAGTTGTGCCATTTCGATAAATAAAAGGAACTGGCCAGCAAAAACAAATAATTTGTATTTCTTAACCCCCTTAATCCGTCTCCTACAGCCATCAATACTAACGGTCGCGCCCCGCGAGGGCCGTACAGTCGCTGGTAAAATCATTCCGCCGCTAAAATATCAATAAAACACAAACTCGCGCCACCTCACGGGACCCGTTCCGATCGCGCCGGAATTACAAATGGGCCCCAAGTACGGCCCTGCCCTTTGATGGGACACTTTATTTTTTTAATGGGATTTTGTCCATTGCAGAAACGGCACGGTATAGGTACTAGGACCACAAAAAAACGACATATGTTTTAGCTGATGTTATGCTTAATTGCTTTCACCATCTACATAATTATTACTACAGCTAACACTTTATCTAGTAAGCTTACAGGGTACCTACATAGGGGGAGATGTACCATGACCCAACAAAATGCTTAGATATAAAACCAAGTAGTAATTATACATTACAAAATTGCACACATCATGAAGTCGGTTGAAAAGTAAACAGACAAGTCTTTTACAGACTTGTTAATGTGATAAGATATTACAAAACCTTTGGGAACTTTCCGCTAGAGGAAAACACGGAAAGTTCGATTATGCAGATATTACCATTACTGCTCGCGGGATACTTTCAGTAAAATAATATCATAGACCCCAAAAGTCTTCGTGATCGTCTCAAATGTTGTTATTTATTGTTATGCGCTATTCATAAGTGTTTTTCTGAGGCCTATTTGAATTGAGTATATTTTGATTTTGATATGATTTACATACATTTTAATCTTCTTATCAACAATCCCATATCATGTCCTCGATGAAATCAACGGGATTTCATCGAGGACGTACCGTGTCGTCCAATGGAAACCGATCCTAATGGCCGTTACCGCAACCCGGCTGATATCGCTCTATGAGATTTACATTTACTCATGTCTTTTTATTGGCGCCGTTACGCAGGACGTGTCCTCCAAGGAAACCACTTTGGGCCCGTGAAAAATTTAGTAGAATTCCTTTTTACCGCTGTTTTTCTATCGAGGTGAGTAAATGGGACTTTGAGGATGGGGAAAAGATTTGTCGTAAATACGTTATGTAGTAATCATATTATATGATTGTTATAGCCTTTTAAATTATAATATGAGATAGTGTAACACAGTATTATGATAAGATGAACATCGTTGGCCGTACTTGTAACGTAACGTGACAGCTGTTTTATGAATGTAGGATTAAAATCACGGATCTTATAAAATGGGTCCACTACTCCATTTAGAAAAACGTTTCTTCGAATAACTGATATTTCGTCAAATGTACGAGTAGGCATCGCTCAAACAGGCTCAAACAAACAGTCGACGATATATGAACTGTAATTCGACATAACGTTTTTCGAAAAGGCGTAGTGGACCCATTTTATTTTAATTCGGTCGTGTAATTCCGTGTACTTTCTAACTTTTTAACGTGTTAAACTCTTGAGTGTACTTTTTCAGTGCAAGGACTTGCTTTTCTTGCATCCGTTTTAAGCGCAACATTTTTGGTTTTACCAAACCTTATTATTATTATTATGTTTAACAGATTTTTGTGATTTGGGTACTACCCAATGCATTACTGGGTATACTCTCTAAAATACTTACGGTACAGTGCTGCTTGTCATAAATAACTGTCACAATGCACCCTTACAAAAGTGCGACAATGAGCCTTTCGCCACATAAATAAAGACCTCTATCGCACCTATTCAGGATTCAAGGCAGCCAGCTAGTGCTGTGTGAAAGTCGATCTAATTTATCTATCGACAAATGAAGAATATTTTTTGTAAGTGATTTTTTTAATTTGTCGATTGTCGATGCATCGATAATTCGATTGGTATGTATGTTTGTCGATATGTCAAACAGTGAAGATCTACTACGTAAGTGAAAATCTACTTTATTAGTCAATTGACGTACATTCTTAACCTAAATCACATCATTTACTTAATTTGTACGTAATAACTCGTGCCAAACTCTTGACTGTGCTTTTTCTGTGCTAATACTTGCTTTTCATCAGTTTTACAAGCAACGATTTTGGTTTTAACAGACCTCACGAACGTGTATTTTTTTCATTTCTGAACCAAGAAATGGGATATCCACGTATTTATAGTTTTTACTTGTCAAAAACCTCATTGTTATTTGTAATTCTCTCGTTCAACACAATTTCTTATCGACAGTCGACATTTCAGTATCGAGTATCACCCATCCCTTTCCCCAACATTAGTGTTCTAAGCACATTCCGATCGCCGCCGGCGTTTGTCTGTTTTCTTTTTAATTACCGCCAATAAATACTCCGACCACCCCCCACCAAGGGGGGATGTCTCTGAACTTATTACAGCTCATTGTTGCTATAGACCTTGCACGGAATACGTAAGGAGAATTAGGAAGACAGAATTCTGCACTACTGTTGGAAATGACTTAATTCTGATATGTAGTTTCAGGGTTATTTCGATTTGTACCTAGAAATTAAAATAAAAATGATTCCAGTAACAACCTCACTAGGTTCACGGATAACCTTAACAATAATTAAGTATTTTATAAGTTAAAACAATGAAAAGGAGTATTGCATTTATGTAGGTACTTTTAACTAGACTACCAGATGTGGGTTTGTCGCATTGGTCCCCTCTAGCCTTGTCTCTTTGGGGGACAAAGTAGACAGAACAGGCATTGTAATAAGAAAAGCATTGATACAGCAAAATATGTCCTGTCTTACATAGTGTATCTAGGTTCAGTCATAGTTCTTATTCCCTCTGTAAAAGTTGTCATTGATAAACCGTTCCCAATAGCCACCACCGTGTAAGGGGTGTTCCGCGCGGGCAAAGGGGCAATAAATACAGAGATCAAAGGCCACGATGACCGCGGCAGGCGCCGGTGGAATACCAAGCAGCTCGTGACGCATGCCACGCCAGGGAACCAAAGAGTTCTGGACCACAGGGCTACCACATTTCCTATGATAACTTTTAGCATCGACGTATTAATCCCGCTGTTAGGAAAAAATGGCATTCATATTCATATTCATATATCTTTGTTGCAATCATGCATTGAGCATACATAAACACCTTAAGAGAGGTAAAGCCATAGCTGGGCACCGTTACTAAAATAGTTAACTTCGTTAATCGTTAATCCGTTAACTATGTGTAAAAATGCACTTTTATATCGTTGCGTTAGTGATCTTATAAAACCTGTTGGTTGGTTTAGGTTCTGGAAGTGAATAGGCTAGGAACCATTGAGGTATTACTACTACATACGTCTAGAGATGACATCACGAACAAAAATGTTCTTACCAGTATTGTGGTTCATGGACCACAAAGTTGCAATCTAATTTCTTTTTTTGAACATTTTTAAATCAAAAAACGTCGTGTTGTGTTTTAAAAACATGTACAATCATTATAAGACGAAAAATGAAGATGGTAACGAATTATAAAATAGATAAAAAGACAAAAATATCACTGAATTATACGCCTCCTTCCCTCCAATTTGACGCATAACTTTTGTTTGCGATGTCCACTTTGTACGTAGTAGTAATACCTCAATGTTAGGCACAAAACAAAATATTTGTATAATTAAAATAGTCAAATGGTAATTTAATCGTCGGACATAAGGTGCATATTCCCATTCATAAACATTAACATGTTGAAGATCTCGTCTGAAAGCGAGGCTCGTTTTGGTGTTTAAATGTCTTTATCCGTGGAAAACAGTGCAGCGCTTGAGGGTACCTACAGCAGTATTGTGATTAATAAATAGACTTATAAATATCAATTCCCCGAGGAATGCAGCATTGTTGAACGAGTCTTTCGATTTCATGTCCAGGCACATTTTAACGAGAGTGTGCGCTTTACTCTTTAAAGAGTTGGAGCTCTTTGGTTTTTCTATAGACTGAGTGACAGAATTAAAATCTTCCACGTCATCATCGTTGTTACTCGTATTGCTCCCTTGACTCCCATCGCCATTTAAACTGCCATGCGCCGCGCTCGTCGCGCCCGGCACTGTCTAAACCTGTTTTTCGCGCCTCGTCCCGCGGAGCCGTGCGGTTATTAGTAGGCATTGGATTAACGATTAACGGACTTCTGCATATTTAACGGAAGTTAACATGTCCGTTAACAGTTTTTAAAGTTAACTTAAAAGTTAATCCGTTAATCAAAATGTTAACTTCGTTAATTAACGATTAACGGATTAACGAGTTAATGCCCAGCTATGGGTAAAGCTTAGTGGAACTTCCACTCAAATGAGCCGCTCGTCTGGGTACATTCACGTTACAGAAAACTACAGTGAAATAGCACTTCGTAACTGTTGTGTGTGTGTGTGTGGTTTAAATTTTATTATCTGCTACTTAACTACACAAAAGTTTTCATTGAAGGAAAATATCTTAACTGGGAATTATTGCTCAATGTGACTACCACATGTAAGTTTTTCTTTTTGTAAAGCTTTACCAGCTTTACTTCATCCATACAATGATATTAAGGGGTAACCTTTTTCCTCCGACTTCGTCCTCGTGGTTTTGGGTTTCCGCACAAAGTGTTACTTTAAATGGCTTAGGGATATTATGGTTTAATAAAGCATTCCTGGACAAATGGAATATCCAACACAAATGATTTTTTAATTCTACCCAGTAGTCCCTGAGATGAGCACGTTCTAACAAACAAACAAACTCTTCGGCTTTATTATAGATGTTTTACGATGAGCAAACATTTTCTGACAACCCTTCCCTCACCTGCTTATTCGTAGTCGGGTAAACAGGGCCCGATACTCGGCAGAGGGCGCTCTCACAAAGATGCGGCGAACTTTCCAAACTGAAAGTTTCCTTGATTTATTCCTTTCCTTTGCCACCTTCTTCATAACTACACTTTTCTTGAAATGTTTTTTATTCCCACATCGTCATTTGGGGTCGTATGTATAAATATTTATTGGACAAAATTACCTAGACCTAAGTAGTTTCACAAAGATACATGGTTTAAGCCAGTTTAACATTAACTTAAATATTACAGATAAACATTATAAAGCCAAATCGGGCCTTAATTTCTACTTACTTACTTACCTACTACCTTACTAATTTTGACTGTGATAATAATATCATAGTCATAATCACTATTCTTGACCAAAATCTGACTTTTAAGAATCGTCATTAAGAGCCGAAGTATTTGCTAACCCTATGACCAGATTGTTTCGAATATTAGCCCATTATTGTATATGCCGCCAAATACTCAAATAGGTAAGTGTAGGACCACAGGTGGCTGAAATTACGTACGCGGCCAAAGTTCGGCGGCAATGCATTTTCGACACAAAGTTAAGTGACGTAATTTCGGTTTGTATTATATATGTAATGTTTACTGAAATGGAATCTAAGCGCTCGCCCAAGACAAGTCATGTAGTGTCCGCACAAAGCCGGTCTAACTTATAATAAGATATCGTTATTGTGACAGTAAATGCGTTCTAAAGCGACCATGCTTATCACCCGCCATCTTACTTGTGGATAGAAGCCGCTTAAAGCTAACAAGAGCCGAGCTATATCAATGAATACAGTATTTATAAAGCGAGTATCAATGTTGTGATGCCTTTGATGATTAACTCTTTCTGGTGTGGGTATCAAAGTCTGTTAAGGTGAATATAAGTTTGGCAGGTTAGGATCAAGTAAAAACGTGAGGTAGAGCATACTGTTAAAAAGTAACTCCATCTTACATTTCATCATCATCATCATCATCCAATGCAGTATCTATACCATGTAGTCTCACTTATAGGCCACCTATAAATGGGACTTCATATTATGAGAGTTGACCACGTAACGCTTTCGACTATGACACAAGGTTACCATAGACGACGGTAACCGTTGAGGGGACTGGCGCCACTTGATTTGTATGCTAAAATCAAATAGTCGTTGCTGTCATTAAGATATTCATGGGAGAGTAATAACCACATACTAATGTACTAAGTACTAACTCCGACAGGCTGTTAAGCCTAATGAAGATAAGTACCCTTCATTCGCCATAACTCCCGTGCCGTTCCCAAGCCCGCGGCATACCTTTCTTTATAGCCGGCCGAACAGAGACGTAACATTGTGTGTAAAAGTAGCACCTTCACCCTTCCACGCGAGCAAAAAATAGTCGAATGTATCGATAAAATCGCTTGACACGATAATGTCGGCCGTAAATAATAAAAATATCGTCCATAAAGACAATTGATACGTTATGAGTGGCCGGCCGTGTCTGCCGGACGCGTATTTATGGTTAGTGGCCCGAGACACGGGCGCAAGGGCCCGGGTTCGATACCCGTTTACAAAAACCGAACAGAACGCGGCGTAATATAATGCGGAATGATGGCGCGTAATGTGTGTACGGTGCGAAATATTGCGGTGCGCGCGCGCTGCCTCGATTGAGGCTCTACTAACGATTTTCTAAATTTTGATATGTTTTGGACATAAAAGTAGTGTTAAAATACTAAGGTCCTAACTAGGATTATTAAAATAGCATAAGAAACAAGTAGGTATGTATGTATGTACAATATAATTCTTAATAGTTCACATTATACTATAAATTTGACACACACGTTAGTAAGCAGAATTTGTTTCATTGGACTTATCTAGCTAACATGACAAGAAGCCAGGCCTTCCTTCAAACAAGGTGAAACCAATCTTAAACTCACATAATAAACCTAGCTCCAAACTATACTTAAGGTCGTACTATGGTATGAAAAGGGAAACAATAAAAAAACACATTCACGGCTCGAGTAGCCAATGCAAGAGCACGCCAATGTTCATTACATAACAATTAGCCCCCTGGATTCTAAATTACTCAGGAACTTACGTAATCCAATACCCAAGGAAGGAGCACTTGTTAACTGTTGTGCTTTGTTACTGCTGGTGAGTAAGGTCGCGAGAGCTCAGGGGTTTTAAAGGCAAGCGACGCATCTGCGACCATTGTGCGGTTGTTGATGTCCATTGTCAGTGGTGATTACTTCCTATCAGGTCACCCTCTAGTTCGTTTGCCTCCATATAACTTTTAAAAAGTTGTAGAGCATCTTGCCAGTCGTTTAGCGCGTCATCGTCCCACGGGGAGGCAGCTTTATAGTCGTGTCATATCGGGTAATGGCGCGGGCTTTGTCGCACCGCTGCCGGCGACAACTCGCGCCTCTCACGCTCAGACCTATCTAGATCGAGGTTCGATGCACTGTTCGGCCAATTGACAGATTTGGTTTATAACGTTACGTAATTTGATAGCGAACTAGGCTATTTCTATCATGATCATCATCGTCATGAAATTGTTGCAGGCCACTATTGGACGTACGTATGCCTCCTACAAATGGGCATACGTACCCATTACGCATAGTCACCACACCCACCCATGGTCCATGATCATGACCTTGCTCAATCTTCAGTTTAGGAGCACATTGAGACATACCAGCAATGTTGAATATTGTCCTAAACCTCGGAGAACATGAACATGTCTGTTTGTCCTGGTCTGGGTGTTCTATATGTCGACTACAGGCTGGCTAGAAAGCCATATAAGAAGTCGCGACATAATTTCATCAGTCTCTTCTTCTGTCGCCTTCCTAGAGGTAAAATTGAATTGGTTTGGTTTATTTTTTTATAATTATACTAGCGGCCCGTCACCCGGGGGAACTACTTCCCGTACCGGGATAAAATATAGCCTATGTTACTCTGGGTGAATGTAGCTTTCCAACAGTGAAAGAATTTTTCAAATCTGCCAAGTAGTTTCGGAGCCTATTCAATTCATACAAACAAACAAAAAATCAAACCTTTCCTCTTTATAATATTTGTATAGATGACGATGATAATCCAAGATGTTATGACAACCCCGTCAATTTAAAATGGACAACTCGACAAACCATGTAACTGATGAAACCACCACATTAAATATCTCAGGCTACGGTAGCTAAGCACATGACAAATGTAATTCCCTATAAAGTTGGCAAACAGATATCCACGACTTTATGACAATTTACCGCCACTAACTCAGAAACAGCATTCTTGTCGATTATCAACGAGAATTTTATCGTTCACAAATCTCTTGCGTGTGTCATCCTCCGTAATAAATTGTCATAATACAACATAGTATGCAAATTATCTTTTAATACCGCACCGATGACAGATTCTTCTCGGAAACCAAATAACTTCTTTGTCCAATGGATGCCTGCGAAATTCTAATAAAATGTCACATAAAATTAAATCTGGCGGCGTGTGACTTATTATTTTTAAAGCGGGTTCTGTGTATTTAAAAGTTGAATTTTAACATTACGTAAGGTAGTAACAAATTGTACAACACAGTGGTTCTTAACCTATGGTCCGGGGACCACTTGTGGTCCCTAGAGACATTCCAAGATTCCAGGACAGCAATCATAAATAAGTACAAGACGTCTAACAACCCTTATTTACGTTTTAGTACCGTATTTGACCAATGATACCTGACAAGACAGACATATTGTTTTCCAAAAGGTCCCTCATACCTAAAAGGTTAAAAACCACTGGCGTAACATTAATTCTACAAACTATTTTTTTTTCAGGTTAGGTATTCATCACCAACACTCTTTTGATATCTGATATTGTTGCACACAGAAAATACTTTTAAATTAAATGTTGTCCGATTTAACTTTAACAAAGGACTGGCATTAATCTTGTGAAATCACATAACGGTCACAACATGGTCAAAACGATCATTATTGCAATGACTATCATTTCAACAGATTTTTGTGTATTCGTTTCATTGTAACCTCATTTTTATTGATAGTGAAGCATCATTAACCTATTTATGATCTGGTAAACACCCAGCGTTCATAACAACTTTGACTTAGAATCAAGTTTTCCAATAATTTGGCCATAGTGCTGGTTTCCAGCCGTGTAGTGTCGCGGCCTAGCATGAATAGCATTAGGTAAAAATTCCTGTTTTCCTGGAATTCCGGGGGATGAGCAGCTGCGTTTCCCAGTTTTTTATGGCAGAGGCGGCAAACTAGCTATCTATACGCCTGATAGTAAGCAATCACCGCCGCCCATGGACATCCGCGACACCAGAGGTATCGCCGATGCGTTGCCGGCTTTTATGACCCCATACCCTCCCCACCTGAACTCTGGCGACCTTACTGACCAGCAGTTGCATAGCACAACAGTTACCAAGTGCTACTTCACTGTGGTCTTCTGTAAAGACGTACTTCTCCAGACGAGAGATTTGAGTGGAAGTTCCACTAAGCTGAAAGCTCTACCCCTCTTCTATCACCAATGCATGCCTGGTGTTAATCATACAATGCCACAAGCTGATGGATGATGATCATGATGTAAACTTTGCTCTCCATATAAAAATAGAAACGGAACCCTAAAAATGAGTAACCCCGTAAAGAAGCAGGTTCGATTCGGTTCTCAGAACGGAGACAATGTAGTTGCGAATGTGACATTTTCGATTATCGTCTCTATTAACGTTTTGTTATTCCTAAACTTTAAGTTTACAATTTAAGGATAAACGAATGACTATCAGTAAGAAATATGGCCTGGTTTTTTATTTAAAGCCTTCTCATTCAGATTTCTCTCAATTTTAGTACTCTAACCTCAAATGGCCCCATAGTCCTTTAATCCTAACATGAAATAAGATCTATTACCATGATATTTGCTGGCTCTAACTTTTTCCAAAATCTGTAAGCGCAGATCAAAAAATCTCAGTTGATGGTAGCCTATCAACAATGTTTTCTTGTAACTGTAACGTTAAATTTACCTGCCCTTAAAAACCCATTTCAAAATTCCACCTTGTATGTAATGCTATCCGTGAGAAAAATGGCGTACTATACAAGCCACTTATTCTGCTTATGGCTATGTTCCACATATCCGTTACACTACTACGCCCCGAATTTTTATCTATTTTGAGTTATTGAAACCGTTGTAATCTTTTATAGACACATCACTCCCAAACATAATAAGCCAATTTCCTAATTGTAATCGTAATCCAAAGATTTCCCTAAACACAACATAACCCTTCATTAAACGTGCACACAACGGCCCACTTACGAAACAGCCCATTCTCCACTACGACTACATCCTAGTTCCATCGTCATAATTCTCAATTACTTAACAGACACTTTACTTAACCCTTCAGTGGGGCACGCGTGCTCGCGAACACCTCGGTCGGGTCATTACGACCGACCCTGCAATGACACATGATTGTCGTGCGACAAAAAAAAATATGATTCTGTAAATGCAGATCGAAAACCTCAAAAGATATCGATGGTTGCTTAACTACGTTTTCTTGTAACTGTAACGGTTATTGTACCTGGCTCTTCAAAATCCATTCCAAAATTCCATTCTGTCTGTATATTATGATTTTTGTGAGGTAAATGGCGTACAAGCCGCTTACTCTACTTATGGCTGATGATACATCATTCCCAAAAATAAGCCAATTTCCTAGTTGTAATCATAATCCAAAAATCTCCATAAATACAACATAACCCTTCATTAAACGTGCACACAACGGCCCACTTACGAAACAGCCCATTCTACGACTACATCCATCCTACAGTACCATCGTCATAATTCTCAATTACTTAACATACAGACACTTTACTTAACCCTTCAGTGGGGCACGCGTGTTCACTTCGGACGGGTCATTACGACCCTGCAATGACACGTGATGGTAGTGCGACAGCGATACTAGCGACATCTACGCTATTAACATGCCAATAACAATTTGCTGAATTGCTTTTATGTTGTTTTGGATATGGTGCCCGAAGGGGAAGGGGTTAGGGTAGGGTTGGCTCTTCGTTTTATAGAATAGAAAATAATAAAGCCAATATGATTTTTCATTTAAACTGTTGATTCCCTTTGTTTTGTCTTTCGGACGATCAACTTAATTGCACTTACTAATGCATGCTTCGTTAGTTCAGTTCTATGTATTAACACTGATAATCTTTTACTATTTAGGTATAATCAAGGTAGGCTTGAAATTCGCCAGAATAACCATTTTTCTTATTATATCGAGATTCCCTAATGTTTATTTGCGTTCACTAATCAGAAGTTATCGTATTTTGAGGAAAGCTTTTTCTCACAAGCAGATAATTTCCTACCTGAGATTTTTTAAGACTTTAACATTCACAGTACATTCAAACAAATAAGTTTCTGTAGTACACGACTACTTACCATTCTTTAATAATTTCTTAAGCCAGCCGCTATCTCCGGCAGCCCTGATTAGTCAAACAGTTGCAAAGTCAAGGGTCTGTCCCGGGACGTTCTATCCGGGAAATTGATAATTTCCACTCGCCTTCTGCCGTTACATTAGTTATTCATTAAACTAGATATGATCCAGGTCCGTCGTATTAATATTTACGCGTCCCTCTGTCCCGTCGCGTGAATTAATTTGGGAATAGTTCGGATTGCGTTTGAGGGGTTAAATGCCGTATTATGGTAACAATTTCCTATTTAATAATTAGTTTCCGTGTGGATTAAGATTACTGTTTGCGTTTAAGTCGGGCTGTAGATGGAAGTTTAATGGATAAATTCGTTAAACTCATTGTTTCTTACCTTATACCTAGAGTACTTACTGAGATTATACCGGAACTAATAATCACATAATTTCTAAGAAATCTAAACGCTTAATTACGGAAAGTGTTTATTATAAATGTTTCACACAATTTTCCTATTAGGTACTTAACCTTTGTGTCTGTTAATATTTTACTTTCATTACTTCACTTAGCCTTTTATTAACATTTTCTTCTGATCTCCTTACTAAGCAGCTGGTATTTGACAAAACTGGAACGAATAGTATTTTATTTGTAACTAGCGGCACACATCCAGTTTTATTACAGCTCAAAGCCTTTCTCGCAACAAAAATATTTTTTCAATTTGCACCATTAGGTCCTGAGAATAGATCGTTCAAACAAACAAACTCTTCAGCTTTATCATATCAGTATAGATTAATTTTATCACAAAACGAACCAACTCGTAATTACCTTTAAGAAATTTATTTATACAAGAAAAAACATTCACCCCTTCTATAAACATTAAAATATATTTTCCGTTCTCTAATAAGCCTCGTCGTTTGCACGACACGATACCGTGCTTTATGATTGTAAGCCAACAATACCCTTTATTCAGTTACCTCAACAAGGTCCCAATTAGCAGACCTTCGAGATTAGATTCGAGTGAACCAGCCGTGATGCCTCTTACCGACTGGAAGACGCACAGAGAGTCACTAAGGGCTATGTGGCGACTTAAAAGATTGTATGAGTAACATACTAAGTGCATAAGGGATAAATTGAAGAAATTAAGAAACGAATTAGTGAAGTAACTTTGCAATTTCATAACTATATTTTTTTATTTTTACCGCATTTTTTAAAGCGTATACCCAGACGAACTATTAGTGCTCTGTCACCATCTACACCATCTTAATCATCTTACAAATTTGATTAAGATGGTATTGATAACACAGTTTCGAAAAAAATGACACACACGTCAGTTAGAGAGCTAAGCGACGTGTTATAGGTTCCCTAGACATGCACCGGTGTACCAAAACCAAACTTCTCTTAGAGTTTTTTTCGAACCGTAGGGACTTTTACCCGCTTTCCATTGATTGAGTGGGGTAATCATAAAATGCTACTTTTATTGTATTTTATTCACCCTGAGTGCAGGCCTGTCGTCGCGTAATGAATTTCGCCTGAAGACAGATCTTTTGTTTGTAGTTGCGTAGTCGCGGCCGCATCTGTCACAACCCTTCCCTGTAGGGTGTGCATCAAGATTCCTGTTAATAATACTTCTCCATAAATTACGTATTTATGTAATTCAAAAAATTAAAATAGTAAACAGCCTTAACATAAACTTGAGATTAACGAACTAATGAACGACGACTGTAATAAATAATTTAATAAATTATTTGGGCTAACACACCAATCGCCTAGCCCTAAACTAAGCTCAAAGCGAGTACTATGGACGTTAGGAAATGGATACATCCATAACTCGAGTACAAAATGCCGGTGTTTATCACATGAACATTTGCCAAAAACTACTGTTTTCTTAGATTATTACTACATACATAAATATGTACAAATGTATAAGTAGGGACACATGTACGTAAGTGTGTAAGGAAAAGTGGACATCCTTATTCAAATAAAATCTCGGTGAGATGAATAAGACAAGATATAATAATTATTCTTTATTTGATACAGAAATAAGCAAGGCAATCGAGTTAACTTTAGATGAGCCAGCTTTAAAATCAGATCAAATCAAATTGTCATTAGTTGCATGAATAATAGGTAGGTACCTATAGATTTCTGGCAGGATGTAGGTACTCGTAATTTTTTGAAATATTTGGTTAAACTCATGGCAACACTATCAATCAGTAACCGAAACTAGAGATAATAACTGCAATTTCATTTGTTAATTATGAATAAAAGATGTGACCAGTATTCATATTACCATTAGTCCCGGTCCAATCACAAATGTTTCGCACCCTAGCGGGGGTTCCGTATAAATAATTCACGTCATCAGTCCGATTGCATGGCCCAAAGCTGGACACTGTTTACACGGGAAATGAATACTCTCCTGAATATTACACAATTACAGAAATAAATATCTTTAGTGGACGAAATATTACTTGCAAGAAACTAAGCTAGAACATATAATAAAATTAAAACTTTCAATTACACTAAACCTTTAATTGCATTGTTTTTTTCTATTATGTGTAATCAATTTTAGGAGCTTCGAGTAGGAAGATTCCCAGGTTCGAAAAACCACGTAGTTATAAAACGAAAATGAGCAGCAAATACATGCAAAATACATAGTTCATTCGGATAGTCCAATATATACAAATATTTTAAATTATATTGATTACAAAGATATGAGGCCACGGGGGAAACTTTGAAGGGTCATTGAAACATTTAATGAGCCATAAATAAATAATGACCAATTTATATGATACGCTAGACAATCAAATAAGTACTTAGTTCATAATTTTGAATATGATCAAGGTTAAAATAAATTAGGGCTAAATGTCACAACCTCGTTCTAAATTATTATGCTTTGAGTACCTACGCGATACCATTTTTAACCATTTGAAATGTTTGCTAAAATTATGACATAGTGCTTTTCTACACGACATGTTCCTAGGTCCTAAAACCAAAAGCCTGGCAGTACCCGGGGACGGGTCGGTCTCCACAAGGCGGACACCAATCACCCTCCTAGGTTGCGTAGGAAACCGCAGGAGTTTAGTGGGTAGTGGGACGAACGTCTCTAGTTCTGAGCCCCACACACGGCTGCAGGCATAGCTAGCCAGTATGTCTCTATGGCCGGTGGTAAAAGCGTTCCCCTGCGACAAGAAAAAGATCCTTAAACCAAGAATTATCTGTAGGTATATAATATCTATTATCATGATGATGATCCTGTATCATCAGTAGGTAGGTATAATGCTTTCTTCAAATAATACAACCCAACAAGAGTGCAAATATCAAATTGCTAAAGAACTCGGCAACTTTCTCACAGGGGCTCGCAAAGTTTCTAAATACCCTCGAAGACGCTGTAACGAAGCTTCCCCGGCAAGGTTTAATTGCCGCGTGATTTATCGCGGCCCTATTAATCGCCGCCGCTGCAGAAAACAAACAAAAAACCAAATCTATCCCCTTCATTACAAGCTGTCACGTCGCGGGATTTTTTCTAAGCCCTCAATTCTAATTAGTCACGTCGGTCTACAGGCCTCGAGTGGAGCATCCATTTTCTTAAATGCCTGTAATGGCTCCCCACCTCGGTGTTGCCAGCCGCAAAATTTATTGCTTAATTACCTCAAGAAAACGCGTCGCCGGCCGACATCTCCGACAGATGTTTTTTATTCCCGCGGAAAAACAAAAACCGTTTAAGAATGACATTAATTAATTCTTAATGAAATTCATCTTCACCCTCCCGTGTTTTAATTTAAACGCTCGATTTATTGCTTGTACAATTTGTCGCAACCCGCCGCCCTTCGAATAATTAAAACAGGAGCTGACGTAATTACATTTATTAGCGACTTACACGAATAGTTTTCAATCTGCAGTTTAATGTTTAGACCTACAAATAAATACTAATACAGATTAGATGTTAATGATAAAATTATTAGTAGCAACATTTGTGGCTAGTTTTCATACGATCTAAAAAACGAGCCATAAATGCCGCCTTGCAGAAAACCTGGTTAGTATTTCCTCTGGTATGGGTCCTCTATCGCACCTTGGAACAAGGGCTCCTCAAACCTGAGGTAGCCATCATCAGGCCGAAGGACATCTTGGAAGTTTTTATGTGTCAGTTGGTCATTGTAGCTATCCAGTCCATCGTGGTACTGATGACTGTTGATCAGATTCCTGTTGGTGTTTCTATTGTTGTTGTTGTTATTGTTGTTATTATTGGATTTATATTTGTCTTCTTTTTGCGGAAGGACTGGCGTGGGAGTAACTTTGTCGTCTATCTTCTTGTCTTTAACCACAGTCCCAGCGCCCGCCAGATCTCTGTAATTCCTCTCCTCTTTCCTTAGCGGAGCATACGGATATCTGTTTCTAAATCTGTAGTCGTATCTCCCGTTTCTCATCATGTAGTCTTCATCAAATCGTCTGTACGGGTCCACGCCGAACCTGGTCCTCAAGTCGACGTTGGGTGGCGTTCGCATCACCTCGGGCAGATGAGCGTAGTATATGATTCGCTTCGGCTTCCTCGGGACGTAATTATCATATGTTTCATCGTACCTATCGATGCGCGGCCCGTAGCCCGGGACCCGCCTGCGGTCGTATAAATCAAAGTACGGATCGCGCCTGTATAAATCGTCGGCGGGGTAGAATCTATCATCGTAGTAATGTCGCCGCGACTCTTCCGGGTAGTAGACGGCCTGGCGCGGGTACACCGGCTTGTAGGCCTTGCGGTCGTCCTCGCCGGGGCGGACAAATTCTGTTCGCAAGTCGTCGGTGCGCGTGGCTCGCTGGATGGACTCCTTGTCGTTGCGTGATTCGGACGCTTCGAGCTGCTTGTTCTGAGTCACGAAGTTGACGCGCGGCATTCGCGAGTTGATGAGGTCCCCGGAAGGTTGGGGCGGGGTCAGTATGTCGTCTCGTTGGTCGTCTCTGTCGGGGTAGGGCAGTTTGATCCACTGGTGATCGTTGGAGGCGCGAGCGCCGCGTCCTGTCGGCTTGTCGGTGACTCTCTCCGTGGTCTGGTACAGCGGCAGGACCTCCTTCACCTCTGTGTTGGTGAGGGATATCTTGGTGGTTGGGTCTTCATCTGGGGGCAGCGGGCCCGGCATCCAGGGGGTCGGGTGGTTCAAGTTGTTTTCATTTCTGATCTCGGAGTTGATGTTGTAGAATTTTTCTTCCTCTATCACATCTCGACGCCCTCTGGAGTCGGATGCGATGCTCACCTGAAATGTACAACAATATGTTCTTACAGACAAATGTATAAAAACATTCAAACATGTACAAAATCAGTTAAACTTGTTAAATTGTTCTCCTAGGTGGTATTATGGACATAAAACAACTAAGTATACCTACATCTGAAATGAATTAAACAAATTGGCAGCGAAAGGCAAGGTTTCCTTATACCTATGAAAAAAATTACTCATGTGAAAGTTGGTGTACACAGATATAAATTAAAAAAAAATACGAACCTCCGCATGTTTTTCAAAGTCATTCTGCAAGTCCAACGAAGCTGCTTCCAATGCTAAACTGCACCAGACGATAAGAAGCCCCAATCTATTCATAATCTCCATGATCTGAAAATATTGTAAAAGAAAATAAAATTAAAAGAAGCCGCTATTACACAATTCTTGCATAAAATATCAGTGGCACGGCGGATGGTTGAGATACTTTGACATCATCATTATTATTCTCCTGCCCTTATCCCACTCTAGGCGGGGTGGGCACAACATGCTTTCCTCTTCCACTCTACATTTACTCCTTTCACGTTCTATTCTTTTTTTTTGGTCATCGCCTTAATCGTAATATCATCCAGAAAAACTATCAGCACCTAATCAAACGGTGGATAACACGACAATAATGTCACACCTAATTTTCCCGTATCAAGTTGGAACACGGACACGGAAAAACACAAAATCTAACATTAACAAAAGGGTGTCAAAAATCTATTCTTCAAAGGCCAAAGGAGTCAATCGTTTTTGTATGGAGAGTTAGGCCCACATAAAACTTTAGCGTTTATTTACGAAATGGGTATCAATTTATTCCTTATAATCTCCAGATTATAGTGGTAACATTACTTTTTCATATTATAACCGGAATCGTTAGAAATCAGATGTGAAAATATGTATTAACCTCATAAACTAATCTGTCATTTTACTTTCCTGACGTTCAACGCCTGAACCGTAATTACTTGCACATAAGGGCGATTTTCCATTATGTTTTTCCTATGTATCTGAAGTAAAAGCAATTTATTATGACTAGTGGCCGCCTGTGGCTCTGTCTGCGTGGAATAAGTTTTTCGCACAACAATCTTAAACTATAGCTTAATATTTTTTAGTTCAAGCCTGCCTCGACTAATGGATAATCCAACGCAAAAATATTTTTTCAATTCGAACCAGCTGTTCCTGATAGTAGCGTGTTCAAACAAACAAACAAACTACAGCTTTTTTATATTATATAGTAAAACCATTCATGACAGTTGACAGACGTAAGGTTTCTGACATTTGTATTCAGTTTTTAAATAAAATCAAAATCCGGCAATAGACTAGCACTTGCGTTCCGTTATACGGATTTTTTTGTTTTGTTTATTCGAATTATTTTATTTAATTATTTAAATGATTAAAAATCACTAAGAATCACCGCCTTAGATAAAAATAGGCATGAAAACCGTTCCAGGAGTAAATTGCGTCTCCTTTATGTTCGATTTCAAGTGTTTTATTTTAATTCTATTGATAAAAACCTTTTTTCCTTCAGTTATCTGTATGTCAGCCATTGTTTACTAATCTTTGGACAGATAGTTCACGGATATAATCAAAATAAGGCTTTTTATTTTGGTTTTCTGACTCCGGTTTCGTTTGAAATTCACTTCAATTGCAAAATTCATTAAAAAAATATACATTTTTAACGTAGTTCTCTTTCTCTTAAACGTTACCGATTGTTGGTGGGCCCAAAAAAAATGGTCACCTTTTAGATGCTGCGTTCCCAGGCAACAATACGTCTGGCTTATTTTATTTGTTAGTGTTATTCAAATGCGAAGGAAGGTACAGTGACCGCAGGCGGAAGCGTGATGAAATCAAACGGAAGTGTCACTAAGTTCGTCCAACCGTGAATTAACACGAAAACTAACACGAAAGTAAACCTTATCACAACTGCATAAGCAATAGGTTAAAAAATCCGCAGATCCACAGGTGGCCTCTGGTTTGCCTAACATTTGATAGGACAAACATTATAATTATGGTCCACGTTTGTATTTCAATACTTTGTGACGTACCAGCTATTATAAAACACTCACTGATACTTTCAGTTGCTATTAAAACAGGTAATTTGCCGTGGCCTTTGACTGCTATCTGCTTATTTTTGTGTTACAAAACATTGATCTGATAAATTTCCAAGGACCAAAAACACAGTTGCAAAAACTAGTCCCATAATAAAATCTTTGAATATGATATTTTCCCAGGTAGGTACCAGAGAGTCATCTAGCCCCAAAGTTGATGCAGCTGGTAATTAGGCAAATGTTTGCAACAGGCTGCCGATGATTCTTAAATACATAATGTATGTGGAACTATGCTACCATATTTTTATGACGAACTTGGTCGCGTATGTTCCGTCTGATGCGTCTCTTCTCTAAATATCGATTTACTTAACCGAGTCTTCTCAACTCAAACTGTGCCCTCACCCTACACTAAAGTCCTTTCATTATTGAACCAACAAAACAAGGACGATTTGTGAACGTGTTGCGCTAAGATCGAACCGATGCATCTTCAACCATCTACACAAAGCACAATGGTCTATAAAGTTCCCACAGAATCCTACAATAACGGTTAGGAGTGACAGTCGGTTCTGCTCCACATGCCAAGGCATTGTATCTACAATAGTCACCATCTGGTCACTATGGCTAGTCACTGAGGTGGCCAAACGTATCGATCGCCACATTAATCACAATGGGAGGGTCAATAGCTAGGGTTGACCTAGTTTTCGGTTGTTTGCAAGTTAACAGTTACTGTCATTGAACAGTTTGGGCATTGAAGGCCAATCATAAATAGGAATGCGACACAATTGAAAATAGGACGTGTGATTTCCGATCTGTCAACAACAGAATAATAAATATGAGCAATTCATAGATTCCCATGAGCGCCCAAAAATTACCGTAATGAATGTTCATCATTTGAAATTTATCTGTTGTTTTTTACAAAAGCATATATTACTATGTACATTACCTACATAGTTCTCAATATTAACGTTATTTGGTCCTAATAAAAAGACCTCACACAGACACACAATTATTAATTATACTGCGCAAAATTCGTTATATGTTTATAGCTCTAAGAAAATACCACACATGAATCCAATTGTACACATTTTAATTCAATATTTATTTGATTGAGACATCCCCCTTTCCAGTAATAAGCTAAAAAAACAAGGCATTCCTATTCTCTATTTTGCGGACCAAAGAGACGAATGTGATGCATGCATGTTACTGGGAATGCAAATATTGTGATTTAGTAGATTGTAGGTCTGTGAATCTCAGTAGCTAGTATCAACTTAAAAAAAAACATAGAAATGCTCAGACCGACTTTTAAAAACAACTCCATAACTTCGTCTAAACCTGGCACAATCATACGGCAAATTCACACGAACATTTCTATAATTTTCTTTCAGGCGTTATAATACACTTGGTCCTTTTATCCGCGGAAAACCTTTCCATGTTCGGTTTTTGACCCCAGTCGAGACAACACTCCGAGACTAGGGATCATGTTAAAACTAAATACCCTTGTGTACCCACACAGCGTTGTGTAGTGGTTAATTAATGTATCTTTTACCGTGGAAACATTTCAAATGTTGCGTTATTTATGTACATTTCACACACACACACACACAAGGAACTTAAAACAAACGTGTTGACTGTTATTATACAAAACAATTATAGGGGAATTCAATCTGGAGTGCAAACCGATTACACCATTATTACCTTTACAGCTGATCAGAAAGCCAGGTTGTTTGACCAGTGTATTTTGCCGGTCCTTACCTATGGAGCGGAAACATGGGTTCTGACGAAAGATAGCATCAGAAAGATACAAGTCGCCCAGAGGAAACTAGAGAGGAAACTCGTGGGGATAACGCTAAGGGATCGCAAGACAAACACCTGGCTTAGAGAGCAAAGCAGGGTCACAGACGCCATTAAACGAGTTGCAAATTTGAAATGGCAGTGGGCGGGACACATAGCCCGTAAAAATGGCTCGTGGGGCAAGGCGGTTTTGGAATGGAGGCCTTGGGGGGAGAAAAGACCTAGAGGAAGGCCACAGATGCGTTGGAAGGACGACATTGTAAGAACTGCAGGGGCAAACTGGATAGCAGCAGCACAAGACCGAACTAGATGGCGTAACCTGAAGGAGGCCTACACCAATCCAATGGTTGAAAATGGCTAAGAAGAAGAAGAAGAAGACCTACACCAAATCCATATCATTTGCGTGAGCTTAAAACAATCTACCTAAACATATCGCGAAGTTGACTGTTCTTTGAACATCAAAATATTTAATTTCTTTTTGATCTAGCTAGATCCTATTAAAATCACCTGTACTAGTAATATATGTAGGTAGGTAGCACAACACAAATAATGGGCTTTTCAGGAAGTATAGGCAGAGGTAACAAACCTTCATTGTGCGCTAAAATAGACCATTGCCATTGTTGGTTATTTCTGTCTGTTTTCGCAGTTACAATTTTTTTATTTGCCAATAAGATTATTATTGATAATAGTTGTTTTATATTTACAAACATCCCAAAAAGATTTTTCTCTAATTTCATACCACAATTTTCCGAAAGACCTTCAAAATTCAAAAGTCTATACAAAAGGTTTACCATAGAGTAAAGTAGGTAATATTAGTACCCTGTTTTAACTTTACTAACCAAAACTATATAGCATTTGTTATCTTATTATAACAGTGCAAAGTGTGCAGTGCAAACCAAACAAAGTGCTCTCGTAAATAAAATTTCCACTCACTACTCCACCCAAGCGTCCTGTCGGAAGCGCAGAGCTGCAATGTCCACAAAGCTGCGCCGGCGCCGACGCGCGCCCGCGCATTGGAGCACCGCGTTTCCATTGTGACACGATTGACGGGAGAGATTATCATTGTTATGGTAATGGGTGATTTGGTACGGTTGAAGGAGTAGGTCCTGCTATGGGAGTATGCATTATAGATGTAGAGTAGAAGGAAGGAAAACCTAATACATTTTTATTAGCCTTGTTAATCTCTTGAAAAACTTTGTAATACCTACCTTTACAGATTACGGCTTCTTTTGAAAGTTAAACAATAATAAAAATAAATAAATTATCTTTAAGACAAAACTACATTATTGCCGTTATTAGCGTTATTAGAATTTATTATTTCAATTAATAATCTTATTTAAAACAAGTTATCTCACCTCTCCAGATAACGAAAACTACACAAAACACTTCAGATCAAAAAACCGTTTCTCTTACTGACATCAAACAGCAGAAACGGTTTCGATAGTATCTTTATTACTATTGTCTTCGACGCAGTAAGCAGCAATTGCAGAAAATGCAAAACTTATCTAATATCAAAAAAAATATCCAACAAGACACAAGGTGCAAAAAAATACCATCCCATCTGTTGAGGTGTTTGTCGGTGTGGTGCATTGGAAACACGTCGTATGTAACGGTGCGCGCTGTAAATGTCGTTTGTCCAACAATGCGCGGGCGCATGTCGCCGCCGCAAATCGGCTGAGTGCGCCCAACTCGCTCTTTAACCTTAATCACTTGACCACTAAACCTATACAAACATTCGACATTTGGCACTTGCCCCTTCATCCATCACCATTGAGCTTTTACCTCGTAGGCATAATAGCTCATTGACCATAACACTTATAATGTAATATACCCACTTTCAATGGTTTTGTTCATATTTCCAGATAGGTATGTCATTCATACTTATCCCCTAAAATGTATTCTAATTTTCATAAAATAAGTATAAATATATAAACAGATGAACAAAAAAGATGTGTCAGGTTTCGGGCGGGATACTACTTTATGCAACATTAAGCAATACTAATTGTACATCAGAAGTTCCGGGTTCGATAACTGGACAGTAAAAACGCAAAATATGCATGAACATAATATATTTGTTTTGTATTGTTATGTATTTTTATTATAATTAACTTTGCAATTATGTGATGTATAATATTATTTTCCATAAACTAAAAATCAAACAACAATGTAGTAGACATATATAAAACTTTAATACTATTATTGTTCCATTTGAAATTAGCGATCGACAACTTAAATGCACAAACTTGTGAAGATTAGACGAGACAATGTGACCGTATAAATAACAGAGTATATAAATAAAACTAAACCTTATTACATTGAAATAAATTCGTTCCATCGGAACGGAAAAATAACGTATCACGAGATAAGGCAACGTTAGCACTAAAGTTATTCAAAGCTTAATAAGTCGAGCCAGAGAAAATCGGAGATTTATTTACGAAGTTAGTGAACTAAAAATATGATGAAAAAATAAAATAAAATTCATTTTCTAACACCCGGGCACTCGTTCAGAAACAACATACCAGAGTCCGAAATAATACTCTAAATTGTTTCACGATAAACGTTTTATTCAGTCATATGCGGTTTCACCGTAAATATCTAACGATTTCCATTATAGGCTCTTTTTAATACAATTAAAATTCACGGACAAAATTATTCCTTTACACTTTCACAATGCCTGCCAAAACTTTATAAAAGTAACTCATTTCTACATAAAAGCTTTGGTCTTCATATTTTAAGATCTATGCTGATTCTTTCTACTTTTGAATTACAAAAAAGGTTCTGGTTTCCAAAGAGTTACTGAAATAGATCTTCTGTGTCCAACGCCTTGTGATCTAAAACATTTTAATAGCAATAATCTCTTATTATTTCGGGATGTTTAAAGAGTGTATACTCTTCAAACATCTTTCTCTTTTTTTCTTTTGAGCTTATCGTTTATGAATGTACTAATATGTACTTATTCTTTTTCAGACCACTAAGACATTGGAAAGTCCTCAATGTTGCTCCCACTACAGGACATGAGACTTGTGATATTTTTCCAAGTTGTGGAGCAAATTGAAATCTATTGCTATGGTGTCCTCAGAACATGAATCCCGATGTATCGTTAAGTACTCCAATCGTTATGTGTTTCAAAGCACACCAATAACAGAATATCTAAACAAACGAAAAGCATCCAGAGCATAACTTTCGTGTGTGAACGTGTATAGGCACCGTGCAGAAACTATAGAGGGCGCTAAAATCCCGTTTTTTTTTTCTGTGGTTTGACAGTAAAACTTGACATTTACCTTGGTCAGTTCGAATTCGAGTCACTAGATGGCAGAATAAGGCACGGTGTTTTCCGTGGTTTGACAGTAGAATTACCGACATTGAGATTGACATTTAGCTTGGTCAGTTCGAATATGAGTCACGAGATGGCAGAGTCATCGCTACGCACGGTGCCTATTAAACAAACATGTTTTACATAATTTTGCCCGTGATAAGCTAGCGTGTTACAGTGGTGTGAGGGGCGTGGTTACTCCTGCATCATGGCGGCCTGCGACGGCGCGGCGGGCTCGTTGCCGGCCCTCTTCTTAGACCCGGACACGATGTCGTCGATTCTGAGCAGGAGGATGGCTGTCTCCACTGCGGTTTTGTACACCTGCAATTTAGGTTTAGGTTTAAAGATATTTATTCTCAAAAAAGACAAATAGTCACTTACATGAGAACAACATTTCTTAAATTATAAGTGTGATGTTCGTCACTATTCACACTAAACACTAAACTTATATTTAAATTTGTCATAATATTAATAGTTTTCGACAATATGTTGGCTAAGTTTAATTTTAAACACATTAAACGAAGTTACACTTTTAATAGCTGAGGGCAATTTGTTATAAAACTGTACTCCTTCAAACGTAACCATTTTTTTCCCATAATTTGTTCTTACCCTCGGCAATACCAGAAAACTAGCTCGACGCGTGCTACGTTTAGTTGTGCGTTTGTTAAGTGTTAGGTTAGTATGGAGAGAGCCGTCGATTATTTTTTTAATGAGAATGCATGTGCTGTATATATATAATTGTTTTATTGTCATTAGCTTAGTTTCGCGGTATATTTTAGTAGTAGGTGTTAAAAAATTATAATGAAAAAGTGTTTTGACTATTTTATTTTGTAGGATTTGTAGGTCCGCTATCTTAGATTTTGGGGCATTTCCCCAAACCTCTATCAGATAAAGGAGATGAGGTTTCACGAGTGAATTATAAATAGTGTAACGAATCTGACGGGGTATGCATCGAACTATGCGCCGAAGTGATCCAGTAAGTGAAGAGAGTGTTGATCTTAAATGCTCAAGTTGCGCAGACCACGTCAAACCGCTACACACTGGTCCACTTTGGCAAAATATGGGACATTCGCATCAAAGTTAATATTTAGAGTTCATATTTTTTTTACGTGCTCCTCTTTTGATTATAAATCACTTTTATAAATTGCAATTTTTCAAATAAACTTATAGTTTTCGAGAAAAAAAATATCGTCAATTTTTTTGTATGGAGGAAAAGTGATTGACGTTTATAACTCCGAAATCTGCAGGGGATTTGCGTTGAAACTTGGTGAGTTTCAAGATCTCATCATTCCCTATGATAAATGTCAGCTACATTTTTTTGTATCCTTGCAGTCTTCGAAGCTACAGGCGCTTAAACACTTAAAATAAAACTGTATATTTTTAAAGCTGAAATAACATTCGATAAAAAAAATAAGTACCTTACAGCACCCAACAAAATATTGGTACTTGTATTATAAGCACTAGGCGCTAAATTCGAAGTCTTAAACCAAAAGAGGAAACAATGTTAATAGCATAATCTTACGATCCTTTTTCAAAAACTTAAAGGGTCTGCGCTTAAATCAGCTTATAAGTCTATAAAGACTTCATCTTCATCTTCTGAGGTTTTATGATCTTTACTTTCTATCTTATCTTTAAGTAAATCATTGGCCTCAGGAAAAAATAATACTATGAGTTTTATTTTTATATATGGGTTTGAGATGTGTGATGTATGTATACGATTTTTCGAGTATGTTTTTCTCGAGTATGTCTAAAATCTTTGTTACGGGCTTCAGATGCCTCTTCACCTCTTCTGATATCTTGCCTATGGAAATTAAAGAAGAATATATTAAGAACAACCTTAATTGATAAAGACATTTCCCTATTGCCATCATATCACAGAATTTTAGAAGCTAAGGAGTCGTGTTACCCGTCAAACCCTGGAGATATATCAGTAACAGAAACTGGTGCTAAAGTTAAACTTCCAGCACTTTTAGATTTGACTGTTGAGAACCTTTTCAAAGTAACCGGTGTTAATTTCGAATTGTCAGTTTTAAAATTTATATGCATATGGGGCTGCGATGGGTCTTCATCACACAGCACTTTAAAAGAAAAACACAATGCGGGGGATTTTTTTTCTGATTCGTCTGTTTGAGGGTAAGCCTAGTGCGCCCCTTTGCGCTTAATGTGTGGCGATGTTACTTGTAGACCAATGATGTTTAAATTTGTAAAAGAGACTGAAGATATCATACAAGAACAAACAGATTCAATTAATGACGAAATAACTGAGTTAGTCCCTACAAAAAATAGGCAATATAGAGGTATTCCATGAGCTCTACATGACTATTATCGATGGAAAAGTAGCAAGGGTCTATTCAGAAACCCGGTCTAGTGACACTTGCAACATATGTCTTGCAACTCCAAAAGAAATGAATAATTGGGAAATTATTTCTAAAAACCAGCAACAGAAAATATGTACAAGTTCGTCTTGGCTTCGCTTCATATGTGGATTAGGTGCTTGGAATGAATTTTGCATATATCTTATAACTTAGATTTGAAACAGTGGGCTGCACGAGGGGAACATAAGTTGCTAAAGAATAGGAAAAAAAACTTAACTCAACAAGAACTTTTTCAGTGGATGGGACTTCTAGTGGATATTGTAAAGCAAAGTTTTGGCACCACTAACGATGGTAATGCAGCCAGAAGATTATTTTGAGATAACAAGAAGTCTGCAGAAATAACAAAGGTAGACGAAAATCTCATTAAATGATTTGCTGTCATTGTCGGAATAAGGCTAAATTTTACATTTCTTTGTAGCCGTGGTATTACATTCCATCGAGTGTCCATAAGCTTTTGGTCCATGGTGCTGATATATTATGTCAACAGTTTTCGTTCATCCCCATAGGCAAGTTATCAGAAGAGGCATCTGAAGCCCGTAACAAAGATTTTAGACATTCTCGAGAAAAACATACTCGAAAAATCGTTTACATACATCACACATCTCAAACCCATATATAAAAATAAAACTCATAGTATTATTTTTTCCTGAGGCCAATGATTTACTTAAAGATAAGATAGAAAGTAAAGATCATAAAACCTCAGAAGATGAAGATGAAGTCTTTATAGACTTATAAGCTGATTTAAGCGCAGACCCTTTAAGTTTTTGAAAAAGGATCGTAAGATTATGCTATTAACATTGTTTCCTCTTTTGGTTTAAGACTTCGAATTTAGCGCCTAGTGCTTATAATACAAGTACCAATATTTTGTTGGGTGCTGTAAGGTACTTATTTTTTTTATCGAATGTTATTTCAGCTTTAAAAATATACAGTTTTATTTTAAGTGTTTAAGCGCCTGTAGCTTCGAAGACTGCAAGGATACAAAAAAATGTAGCTGACATTTATCATAGGGAATGATGAGATCTTGAAACTCACCAAGTTTCAACGCAAATCCCCTGCAGATTTCGGAGTTATAAACGTCAATCACTTTTCCTCCATACAAAAAAATTGACGATATTTTTTTTCTCGAAAACTATAAGTTTATTTGAAAAATTGCAATTTATAAAAGTGATTTATAATCAAAAGAGGAGCACGTAAAAAAAATATGAACTCTAAATATTAACTTTGATGCGAATGTCCCATATTTTGCCAAAGTGGACCAGTGTGCGCTATCCAGTTTTAGGCCAAGGTATTTTTCACAACTTTTTTCTTGTAAAACTACATTATTGATTTTTAGCGTTTCATGGGGGAGGATTATTTTGTTTTTGGCCCTGAAAATAACATAACACGTTTTAGCTGCATTAATAGTCAAAAGATTATATTGGAACCAGCAGTACAAACTATTCAAATCTTCTTGGGCTTTTGAAATAATATCCTGAATAGAGGACCCGAAGTAAAAAAGACATGTGTCGTCTGCGTACAGTGTTATCTGTCCATGTAATCCCAATTCCTGAATGTTGTTTATATATATTGAGAAAAGTAGAGGGCCCAATATAGAACCCTGTGGGATTCCGCAAGTTAACTCACACTTCCTACTCTGGGTGTTATCAATTTTTACAACTTGGGATCTGTTTGATAAGTATGACTGAAACATTTTTAGCGCAGAGTCTTTGACACCAATCGTTTCCAATTTCTTAAGCAGTAATCTGTGACTAACGGTGTCGAAAGCTTTTTTTAGATCTATAAAAATCCCAAGCGCGATTTTTTTATTATCTATGTTAGATTTGATCTCAGTGACAAGATTGATGGTGGCAGCAAGAGTATTACATTTGGTTCTAAATCCGTATTGGCGCTCTGAAATGTAGTTAATTGAGTTCAAATAATCCTGCAGGCGTTTATGCAATATTTTCTCAAGAACTTTAGAGAGTATAGGTAGTACCGAAATTGGTCGGTAGTTTCCGGGATCAGTTTTTGGACCTGATTTATAAATAGGAATAACTTTTGCTACTTTTAAAGTGTCAGGAAATTGTCCTTTGCGTAATAAAAAATTGAAACATATTGCTAGGTTATTTCCTATTAATTTTTTTATACATTTAATGGATTTGGTACTGATTCCATCAAGTCCAGTACTAGAATTAGGGTCAAGATTATCAATAATTTTTATAATTTCGTCATTACTGCATGGGATGAGTGTAGCGAGTTCTGAGGTGGTAATGATTTCCGGTAGTGCTTTAGTGAAGTGTCCATGAAAGTGTTCCGGTATTGCCTCGGCTAGACTGGGGCCTATAGTAGAAAAGTATTGGTTGAATGTTGTACATATATCTTCGAGTTTAGTTATTTCAATAGAATTAACTATCAGTTTTGTAGGAGCACAGCCTCTGGCAATTTTATTACTAGCTAAGTTATTTATGAGGTTCCACATCTTCTTTGGTTTATTTGTACATCTCGTAAATTCTTTGTAATAATAACTGTCCTTTGTATCTTGTATTAATTTTATGACATGTTCTTTTGTAGACTTGTGGTTCTCTATTAGCTCGGTGTTTTCAGGTTCCTCCTTTATCTTTGCCCATAACTGATTTCTTTGGTTAATTTCGTGGATTATGTTCTGTTCAATTTAATGTGTATTTACGTTAATTTTTATCAAATTTTACATTTACTGACACACCAAGACTGTTGGACACAATAAAAAAGGCTCTCTAAATCCCAAACCGTTCACGGTTTTAAAAATACATTTAACATCTACTTATTCAACTGACTTAGTAAGGAGCAACAAAAACAGAACAAGTTTAGTCTCGAATAGAAGCTTAGCTATCTGATTAAAATCAAATTTAAATCTAACTAGAACACAATCATATTCTATGGAACAGTGCATAATTATTGTATAAAAAACATGTTATCTTTAACCACAATAAAGTGGTTCATGTGTTTCATGTTTTCATTATCATTGGTGGTAGCATTTCAAAATTTAAGAGTAGCAGGGCTTCCCTTTGTTTCATCATTTACCGTTCTGTACTCCACATGATGATTATGAGCATTTTCACCTAACTGGAGGTTCGACGTCCATTGGGGATGTTGACACCACCAGTCATTTGATTTTTGTATTGACTGTCAAAACGATTCCGAACTATGAAGTTTGTAAGCACAATATGACGTCATGAATTACATAATTTTATTAATTGAAAATCGTATTCTTACATATTAACAAAACAAACCAAATATTATATACTAAAAAGCCTCTTATTTCTAAGTGTTGTAAAATAAATCATGATATGTGTCAACATCCCCATTGTGGAACTTCCACAGGTATATTACATACTATGCTGATGTTGACGTACCTGCAGCTTGACGGCGAGCGGCTCCCAGATGCCGGCGGCGGCCATGTCGCGGATCTCGCCCGTGTCGCCGTCGATGCCGGTGTTGCCCGCTCCTGCCGCGTGCTTCGCTCGTAGAGCAGTCAGCGTACGGATGGTGTTGGCTCCGCAGTTCTGGGCTAGCGTGCGCGGGATGATCTCTGCAACACAAAAAATTGGCCAAGTGCGAGTCGGACTCCCGCACTGAGGGTTCCGTACAAATTCTATTTTTGACGTATTAAAAAAACTACTGAATAGATTTTGTTCGAACTAATTTTCGTTGGTAGTTTTTATGGTAATGTACATTATATATTTATTTCAGATTTATCATCCTCTTACTTTAGAACTTAGAGGGGGGGGGACACATTCTTTTCCACTTTGGAAGAGCCTGTCACGCAAAGTATTCACTTAAGAAAAAAATGAGCTTAGAAACCTCAATATAATTTTTAAAGACCTATCCATAGATACCCCACACGTATATGTTCAATGAAAAAAAATATTTTCAGTTTCAGTTCTAACTATGGGGACCCCCCATTTTTTTATTTTTTTTTCTATTTTCGTGTGAAAACCTTGTTGCGGTTCACAGAATACATCTACTCACCAAGTTTCAATAGTATAGAACTTATAGTTTCGGAAAAAAGTGGCTGTGACAGACTGGCAGACAGACAGACAGACAGACAGACAGACAGACAGACAGACAGACAGACATGACGAATCTATAAGGGTTCCGTTTTTTTGCCATTTTGGCTACGGAACCCTAAAAATGTTGAATTAACTAGCTGACCGGTACGTGCTTCGCTGTGTGAGGTAAATGAGGAACTACTCGACTGATTTTATGCAAATTTCACATAAGCTTTCTACTTAGTAGTCCGAACAAAGCCTGAAAATTTGGTTTGGATAGGTGAGCCCGTTCTTGAGTTATTAGGTGACCCCGGAAAATGCCACATATTTTTATATATTAAGACTAAAATTATTCCAAAATGATTGATAGAAAGCCAACATACCTCCGGTAAAATGTCTATATTTTTTTAATCTAACAATGTCCGTTTAACTATAAATGAAAACAGACTCTGCTTCTCCCTGGCGTTTATCCCGTTTCTATGCGGAGTCCGCTTTGACCATGATCCAGGATTTGGCAAGTCTGGTTATGTAAACAGACTGCACATACATATTGTTTTTGGGCGATTACTCACTCAGTACTCTAGAAACAACCATCTAGACCTAGAAGGACTCTAGAGGGAGTTATAATCAAAGAGATAGCTAATTCTCGTTCTTCTTGCCTTTGGTGTGTTAGCCAGAATGGCCAATCCATTCTGGCTAACAAAAACACCTTCGATAATACATATCGATACCTTAAATCTCAAATGGCGTAAGCGCCAAATTGGTCAAAATGACTTTTGAATGCAGTTTTATTCAGTTTTTTTTTCTCTATCGATCTGTATATTTAAAATCCTGAAATTCGCAAAAAAATGGTCATTACGACCCGATGTTTTTTATAGATTTGAACACTTTTTATAAGGTAAAGAGGTCGTAAGCAGCTATAAATTTAATGCATGAACAACGTCAGGGCGTAACGAGATATTTTAATACATTAATATGGCGTATCACACATAGCCAACTTTATTTGGTGGTTACGCCCTTAGAAATTATTGTAAAGTGAAAAATAAAGTAAAAACACACGGGGGTAAGGGACATCATTTTTCGGTTTCGGCGTTTACACCACACACAATTTTTATTATTGAAAGGCGTTTACACCCTATAAAAAACACGATTTTTTTGAGATTAAGGTCGTATCTCCCATAAATTCATAAAAAAAATACAAAATAAGGGGTATTTTCTACATCTTTTATTGAATTTGGTACATTAAACGAGTAAGAGGATTTTAGGAAACAAAATAAAATCTAAAAAAAGCCAAGGCCGAGAGAATAAGAAGGCCTAATTCGATTAAGCAGTGTAGTGGTAGAAAAACGACCCTTATTCTTAGCAACAATGATTTCTACTTATATTAATATAATATTTACGTAATAATCAACTTTCAAATTCAATTAAAGAAAGTCCTAATGGAGTTAGAAAAGATTACAAAAATTGTATTAATTTAAGAATCAATGAATCAAGTAGCTACGTTCAAAAAGTAAGAGATTTTAGAAAGCCTTAATTTAAAATAATCAGTCAAAAAAATTAAATTGAAACTATCAAAAACAATCAAACATATAAAAACAGTATTTTTCTGTGTCTGTAACTCCGTCCTCTATATCAGTGCCTGGTAATACATCTGGCACATCTTCTGCTGTTGGTAATCGCGGGTGATATTCTTCATGATATGTTTTTGGGATAATGCCGTCTGTGCACAATTTTAATAATAATTTAGGAAATCAGAGTGAGCTGATACGATGACATTATAAGGTCGTGGTGTCTTTCTTGCTGATTAAAAGTATGTCGGCCATTGCGATGGGAGGTAAGAGCCCATCGCAATGGTCGTGGCATAGCTACTTGATTCATTGATTCTTAAATTAATAAAATTTTTGTAATCTTTTCTAACTCCATTAGGACTTTAATTGAATTTTAAAGTTGATTATTACGTAAATATTATATTAATATAAGTAGAGTTGCTAAGAATAAGCGTCGTTTTTCTACAACTACACTGCTTAATCGAATTAGGCCTTCTTATTATCTCGGCCTTGGCTTTTTTTAGATTTTATTTTGTTTCCTAAAATCCTCTTACCCGTTTAATGTACCTAATTCAATAAAAGAAGTAGAAAATACCCCTTATTTTGTATTTTTTTATGAATTTAATGGGAGATACGACCTTAATCTCAAAAAAATCGTGTTTTTTATAGGGTGTAAACGCCTTTTTGTCATATTTTCAGAAGTCGTAACCGACTTCTATTTTTTTAAATATAAGATTTAGGTGCTAATAGTTCTAACTGAAGCCTTCATCTCAAAATTCTAAGAAATTTGATGTATAAAACATTTTTATAGTATTAAAATATATAAAGTTATGATTTAAACAAATATTTTTTTTTTGTTTTTTTGCTCTCCTGAAAAGTTGTGTTTTGGTGGTTACGCCATTTGAGATTTAAGGTATCGATATAATGTCTAACACGTATATACGTTGATTTTTCAAGATAATCTTACTAATATTATAAATGTGAAAGTTTGTATGTTTGGATGTTTGTGGTCAATCATGCTGAAACTACTAGACGGATTTTGATGAAATTTGGTATACGGCAGGGTATGGATGGGTTGCTTAGGTGATAGGATATTTTTGTATCCCGATTAAATGCTCCCACGGGAGAAACAAAAAACCGAGCGAACGAAGTCGCGGGTGGCCGCTAGTATATATCAAAAAACATAGCCACATGTTTTTTAATATATAATATATATTGTGTCTATGTTTTCATGATGTATAATTGGCGGTGTAATTACACCCCCGTGCCTCGGAAAGCACGTTAAGCCGTTGGTCCTGCGCCTGATCTCTCTACGGTCGTGTCAGATTGCTGTCCCACCGAATTATGGGAGTGAGGGAATAGGGAGTGCACTTATGCGCTTGTGCACTATAATATATCCCGCGCAAGTGGCTAATCGTAAGATTGGCCGCCGTGGCCGATTTCGGCTAGGAGGGTATTATTATTATTATTTTATTAAAAGAAGCACTTACCGAGTGCCTGTGCGACGGCCCTGTAGGGAGTATTATGCGCGCTGTTGGCGGCCAGCGCCTGCGACACCGCCATCTCCACCGCGCCGCCGCCCGCTACCAAACGTGGGTTTAACACCTAAAGGCAAAATAGAATTTTAGCAGAGGTCCGGAATTACTAGTTTTCAAAATTGGTTAAAGACACTGCCTAAGGCTATTTGGTCACTTATATTTTAATCCCAAACTATTGAACGCGCCAAATTCAGGAAATACTGGTTCAATTTTAGAAAAAAATATGGGTGGTTAGTCTATTTGACGAGAAAGACACCAATATCTGTAATGTTAGATCCAAATTTTTTTGTCGAACAATATTTTTATAATGATCAGCAAGCAACACAACATACTAAAAATATAAACTGATGATCCAAGATATTCTTAATGAATAAATGAAAGAAAGTAAACGTACCAGATTCTTAGCAACGTGAAGAGCGTCTTGCAGATTCCTCTCGATCTCATTGAGCACATCCTTGGAAGCACCTCGGAGCAGAATTGTACACGCCTGGAAATAGGAAATATTAAATTGAATAACTTTTATTTCCAAAATAATTTCTACTCATAAACAAATAAAATCGAATTAATAACCTAAAATATGGTGTAGTAAAAACCCTATTAACAGTATAAATGCGAAAGTAACTCTAGTCTATCGGGCGAAGCCGAACATTACTGATGAAGGCGAGATATGTTATTAAATTATTAATTCTCTAATTATCCCAGTCTTACATATCATACACATGGCTTATCTCCTAGCAAGGGTTGTATTCTATCTATATTACTGAGAGACGTCGTCATTGTATGATACTAGTCACACTAATCCACTTTTGTTTATGTTTTTTAGTATGATTGGTTATGATCATTATCATACGTTTTAATGATAGACATACTGCGTTTCAGCAGGTGTAGAAACGTAGTGTATGCCGCCAGGCCAGCTGAGCTGAGCAGCAGCAAGAGCTGAATGCGAGTCGCCGAGGAACGGGCAAAATGGAGAGCCCTAGGAGAGGACTATGTCCATCGGTGGACTGCGATAGGCCGATGATGGCGGTGATGATGATGTTTAGTGACATTCTTGATCACTAACCTTAGGGTTCTTGCACTCAGTGACGAAGGTGAAGTACTCATCTCCGATCTTCTTGATCTCGAAGCGTCCGGCGGCCGTGCCCACGTCGCTCTCCTTGAGCTCCTCCGTGCGGTTCACGATGGTGGCGCCGCAAGCACGGGCGAGGCGGTTGTTGTCCGTCTTGCGCAGTCTGGGAACACAAAATCACCGTGAATTAAAGGTAAATGAAGTCCGACTCTAGTTAGGCAATATCCAAAGATCATCCTACGCTCAGAAAAGGTACGTTTTTAAAAAAAATATCTCCCTCTTGTTATTATGAAAATTAGCACAACAGGTGCAAGTGAATGCATTTTTCTCCCATGTAAAAAACCCTTGGAACTCAAAACTTACCGACCATCACACAATTATTGCTCTTTTTCAAAGTAACAATGACAATGTCAACCGAAAAATCAAAATTCTAACCCCGTGAGGAAATTACTGCATCATTAGGATTTTCATTATCGGTCAAGCCCCAAACTAAGCTCGAAGCTTGTACTAGGGATGCTAGGGAATGTCCATCCATTCCCTAGCATCTATACTTATCTATACTATACTTAAATACTTTTATTAACTTCCAATTAACTTCCAAGATTAGAGTACAAATGCCAATGTTCAACATAAAACATTTGCCCCTAGCAGGATTCTTACCCGCGAACGTCAGTTCTGTAACCAGGGGTCTCTAGCCACTAAACCAACATGCCTGTCTTAGAAATTCTAGGTAACAAATAATCCACAAATTACATAAATGAAGTTTTATTTGTATGGAAATATCGCAGTGCGTGACAGCGCCATCTGTTGAGATGTATCGGAACTACTCGCTTGTGGCCACAAATTCCTGATTCAATCCAAAAACTTCTTTGCATCACAATAAAGTTTCTGTTACCTGCGAATAGCTGTGATGCCAGCCTTCACCAGGTAGTGCTGGGCCAGGTCCGACACTCCCTTCTCCGTGAACACTATGTCCGGCTTCAGCGCGATGATCTCCTCGCACTGACGCTGTACGTGCTCCTCCTCCAGTTGAAGCAGCTTGGTGAAGTCCTGGGAGAAAAGAGAATTAGATAAAATTGTAAGCAACAACAGTGGAAGCTAAAGAAGTTTGTTACGCGACTGTGGACTCGAGGCAAGGGGTGATCCAGTTTTGGCACTAGGCGGGTCACATAGTCGTGGTCAAGTCAGTATAAATAAAATGAATAGGTTTAATTTGTGGTCAACCTTGTACTAGAACCAGCTCAGGCGGTCATGACCAACCACAAAGGTGTTCATGGGGATATCTCCTTCCTGGATTTGAGGAAAACTTGATTGAGTACGTTGTCATGAGGAAAGATTAACAACAACAACCTACTGAAGGACTTAGGATTACCAAGATCTAATATTAGCTCGTTACTGGAAAGAACAACTAAAGCCGCTGTACTCGGCTCGTACCAAATATGGTTGGGAAGGGAGAGGAACGTCATCGGTGAAGGTGTATAAATATAACACCGCATAGGAAAACAGTTTAACATGTTTTACGGATTTTACCCGAGCAATATATGGATGTCATCGGTGAAGTTAGTATAATATAAAGGGGCCCCTTAAACCTACACGCTGGGTCGAAAGTCCCAGGCGCCGACTGACGTTCCTCTCTGTTCCACGCGATGGACCCCGCACCCGCACGGAGAATCCATGGATAGCTAAGTAGTTCGTCTCTCTCTTTCATCTCATGATTTTATTTAACATCAAAGAAGTTTGAGAGCTTGATATTGTGGATATCAGAGCTCAGAATCAATTATTGTAATGCAATAATTTGTTTAAATATCAATTATTGTATGTATTGCAATTTGCAATGAATTGTGTTTGAGTTTTCCTGTTGGGTAACTGAAATAGATAGGTTGATAATTACGACCATGTGATTTGGAGAGAATATTCAGCCCTTGGTTCAGCACCTAATTGCTTTATGGTTGTCTCAGATTGCTTTCCCATTATACAACCGATCTTGTACACTATAGCATAATATCCTAAGTACTAACAGACCATAACATTGGATGCCACAACCAGAAAAAAGTGGATTGACTAGAATAATTGACGTATATTACCTGATCACCTAAAATCTCTATGTTGGTCTGACTCTCTCCCTTCTTGTACTCGAGCGGGCAGTCGAGCAGCACAATGCGCGGGTTCTCGATGAACCGGCGCATCTTGGGGTGCGTCACGTCCTTGTTGATCATCACACCGTTGAGTACGCGTGACTCCTCCACCGCGCCGCCGGGGATCTTCTCGATTTTAGCGTAGCTGTGTGTTTATGGTAATGTCAGATTGGTTGTTATGTAAGAAGGAAGCAAGGGGCTCACCTCATCATCATCCTCCTAGTGTTTATCCTGTTTCTGTGCGGGGTCTGCTTTAACTGCTTTGATTTGGCGAGTCTGTTTATTATAGTAAAGTGACTGAAGGTCTGATACCTTCGTAACCCACTACACATTCAGGTCTAGCTGATCTATAGTAAGAATATATCTGAATGTGCAGGTTTTCTCAAGGTGTTTCCCCTCACTGCCGCAATGGCACAAATCCAAACACCGATTTTTTATTGTGATGGCCCGGATTCAAACCACGGACCTCGTCAATGAACGTATGTGAGGCGCATTTCGTACCACTAGGCCACCATCACTCTCAAGAGGGTGACTTCATGTTAAGTGAATACCACTGCCCTTGGACCTCAACTGAACCGCAGGTGTGTTCCTTCAAAACACAATTCTCTCCTAAGCTGAGATTTGAAGGTTTTACAAACTTACAGCAAACAACAGTAATGAAGTTATGAAGTTGACTATTACTTTTTGATATTATCATCTGTGATCAGAATCTAGCACAAAATGCAGAAAGAAGTTAATTCTATTCCTTTTTTAAATTATGATAAAAAGGATTATTCTCCTCTAGGACCAAAGGAGTGATTATTCAGAATATCAGCAAAGAAAAAGTTTGAAGTCTCCACTTTATAAGAATACTGATAAAATTAAACAGTATGTTAAAAACTTTTATTTTAGCACCAAACTGAACTTACTTCTTGATGTCAACTTCCACTCTTCCATTTTCATTGATTGTGACTGTGTTGACTGCATCCAGAGCAATGTCAACTGCGAGGTCGGCCCAGCGACCAACATATTTTGTTCCAACACAGGAGCGGATCTGAAAAATATAACGTCATCATCAAAGAAATGCAAAAAATATTGAATTAGGGTACTATTCAAAATACAACAAAGATTTGCAATCATGTAAGTATTTAAAAAAAACATAGTACCAACTAATTATACAAACTATTATATAGTTCACTAACTTCTTAGGTAACTAACCAAAAAATGTGTGAAAATGTTTAAGGAGGTTGATTCTTATATGTTTATCTTAAGTTTTATTGCTATTTGTTCAACACTTAGTATTCTCTCAGTCAAACAGAAGTTTGTGAGAATGTGCCTTAAAATACAACACAAGAATAAATTTTAAGACATATAAATGTTTAAAAGCACGCAAGCATCAGAGATAAACTTATTTAAAAAATAAGCTCAAAAAGATAACAAGATTTGTGCTTTGTGATTTAATGAGTAATTGAGTCGTCTTTTCCTTTTGCAATCAATACAATAATCAATCATACAAATTGTTTGTTTATCACAAAACTAATATTTCTTACCACTTCTCTCAGCTTTTCTCTGTCATTCAAATCTACAGGTGAGGATATTTTATCATGGAGAAGCTTGACCGCATCTTCAAGAGCCTGTCTGTACTCCCGGATGATCACTGTCGGGTGGATGTTCTGTGTAAGAAACTGTTCTGCGACTGCCAGCATCTCTCCAGCGAGGACTATGACTGATGTTGTGCCATCTCCAACCTGGAAATATTATTTTAGACAACAACATGAGCAAAATTACCTTAAATTAAGGTGAAATAATTAAGGTCCTTAATTATTTCATTCATACTAACTCATGAGAAGAAATATGTAAAAAAAATATCTTCATTACAAGAAGTTTGGATCAGTTTGTCTAAAAGAAACCTAAGGGACTGAAAAATATTTTTTCAATAACAAAGACTGTCATTCTAACCTCTTCATCTTGTGTTCTTGCGATTTCGATCATGGATTTGGCGGCCGGGTGCTGTACCGTGATCTCACGGAGGATAGCGTTGCCATCATTAGTCATCACGATCCCTCCCATCGGATCCATCAGCATTTTGAGCATAGCCTGCGGCCCGAGGCATGTTCGAATAACGTCCGCTATCGTCTAAAATAAAACATAAAATCACATAAAAACTACTTCGATCACAAGATTTTCGCAAAAATTTAATGTTTCTATCGAAAAGGTAATGAATATACCTTTCCAGCACTGATATTTTCCAGTTGAACCTTCCGGCCGGACTCACGTTTTGTGTTTTGGCCTGAAAAAGACAGTTACCTGATGAATGAAATCACGCACTTTTACGGCAATAAAAGACAAAAACGTATCAAATACTCACTCAGCACTAGAATCGGTTGTTGTCCACCAAACATTTTGGCTTTTTTTAAGAATCACAAGAGAAAAATAATTTTCAGCAGAAGAAGAGCTCAGTTTCTCAAAAATCGCGTGGTGTGACTATTCTTGCCATAATGAAAAAATATTCTAGATTAAACAAAAAAAAAACATAATATTTAAAAGATTTAATTGTTTCAAAATGTAATAAAAATCACTGAAAGAAATAATTTTCACCAAGCCAGAACATATCCATTAGGAAATAATAAGCTTTCATAAATGTGCATATATCCGTTAATCGATTTTTGCTTATAGAATGACAATTGCTTTTTTAATTTATGAATCGAGATAATGTTCAAGAATGTCCAATAATTACAAGCATTAAGTGAAAAAGAAAAGATTTTATCGCCTTTATTTATCTATTAATAAAACGAATTTTATTTTAACTAATCTCACGTTACACGAAATATTTTGTTTTTTTATTAGACAGCCAAAATAATCATCCTTGAAGTCTTTGCCACTTAAAATCTCATACGCGGGAAATTCGAAATTGTTTCGATCAGCTATACTTACTTTTTTTTAACATTACGACGTGAATTTTTTTTTTGGTTTTGTGTAAATTATCAATACCAGTTTTACTTATTTCAAGGATTATGATTTGATTTATGTACCTAATCGTATTGTTGATTATTTAACTTTCCTTGGAGTGAGTATTCGTTTAATTATATATCTTTTTTTAATATTACTCTTACGAAATGTCATAATTGTTCATTTGTAGTAGTAATTCATCATAATCTGTTTACCCATTTTACTTATTTTCTAATGTTAAGGTCTATGTTCTGGATTCGTCGATAATACTAAATGCGAAACCAGTTAATTAATAAACAAAAGATTATAAATCTGATACTTCCACCATGGCTATTAGGGCTTCTGTGGGGATCAACTCTGATCACTTTTCGAGTCAAGGCTCTTCTCAAGACGCTGTACCCACTAGTACCTTGTCAGCAACTCCCAAACATGGTAAGTATTCCATTTGTAAGTATAAGCCTAGTTTCAAACTCAGTTTGTTACAGGTTTGAATTAAATTATAGTGCTAACGAGTACCTAGTAAAGTTCTAGAAAATTAGTGATTAATTTAAATTTATTTCACCTTTAAAATTCATGATTTGACTGTGTTTCATAGAAGGAAAGTCAGGAATCAGTTTCAGGGGTATAATGAGTCTGTCGTTTCTAAGTATTTATATATTATATTTTTATAAGGTTTATCACAAGCCTCATCTACAATTTATTTAACCTTTAAGTATAGGACAGGATCAAAATACAAAAAATAACAATAGGAGAAAACTTTATTCATAGTTACAATATAATACATTTATAATAGACGGGTTACACAAATTAAGGAATAAGTACATTTCTATCAAGTATTTATTTTATTTACAGACTAGGACTGATGACTAGAAACGTTGCATCTTATAATACGTATTTGGTATAGTTTCTTGTTTTGAAATATTTACAGACATTGGATTGGATAGGTTTCATATACCTTAAATTATGTTTATATGTAGTAGTTAGGTACATAATTTTTTTTCATTTTAAACTTGGAAAACGTTCATATTGGTAGTTATGCCCATTAAAACGAAAGAGATATAAACTAATCTATAATATCTTCGTCGACGTCCGATGACTCTTCTTTTGTATCCTCGTCTTTGCTCGGCTTGTGGTCATCTATGCCAACGTGTAAATTATCATACACTCTCTTCAGATTTCTCATAATATACGAAGTCCCGTTTACTTTGCCAGAATTTGACTGTTCGAAATATTTCTCGGGTCCGTCAACGTTTACATTCCCCGAACGCACGGGTACAGAGAATGCGGAAAGATGTCGAGGTCTTTGCCCGAAGTCTCTACTCAGCCGCTTGTCCAAGCTTGGTTCCTCAGGACGAACTTCTTGGCTTATATTTGTATCAATTCCTTCAGCAAGGGCGCGTTTCCGATCATAAATATGACCGGACACACGCAGATCTATAAAAAAGTTGAGCGGATCCACTCCAAACTGAGGATTGTAAAGGGGAGGATACCACATCGGTGGGGGAGGAGGAAGAATTAAATTGGAAGGCGGTACTGCAGTGGATTCTGCTGGGTTTCTGCCGATGCAGGGTGAAGGTTTAGGCAGCTCCTCTGTCCCGACGTCTACGAACGAGGACTGTCTTCCAGGCGGGACGGGACTGCTCGGCTTCGTCTGTTCTGCCTTTGGAGACATTCGTCGCGGCGATGGTTCACGCATCCTCGGATGTTTGTCCACAGTCAGTTCCAAAGGGACTTCGGGACGCGTTTCAGGCTCCTTCTTTTCTTCCTCTTGCTTGGGCCAGTCGCGCCGCCACTCGTTTTCATTTTCGGCGAAGTATTTGTGCGAGCGGCGTTTGAACCGGCGATGGTAGTGGGGTGGTCGGCAGCCGTGGCGCGCATTCACGAACGACCTGAGCATTTCACTGAAGAAGAACGCATGTGGTTGAAGTGGTAGCGCGCTGTATAAGTACGGCGGTGTTGCTGCCAACAATCTCGAGACCAGCTCAGTATTCCGTATGTCGCGTACGTGCGTCTTCGCTGCCCCCTCCGTTGGAGCCTTCTCCTCCTGCACGGAACTCATCTGTAACAAAACAGAGCTAACGTTAGATTCAATCTGCAAATGGCGGAGTGATCTGTGGAGATGTGAAAGGATGCGACGCGACGAGTGCACTAGGGTAGATGGTGCGTCGTCGGTGATCTCCTTTATACGTTCCGACTCTTGTGGCAAAAATCATTTTATATTTTGAAATTAATAAAAAACATTTACAATTTGGACTGGTATTCGTATATCTAGCGTATCCACTTTAACGCCAGCCTACATTGAGCCACTAATATTCAGGGAATATAATAATATACATGGAATCTTGAAATGGGTTTTGAAGGCTGCCCTTGCTACTGCCTACCTGCGTACATGTACCGTTACAGTTACAAGAAAACGTTGTTAGGCAACCATCCATAACTTTATAGGATGTTTTGCATTTACAGATTTTGGTAACGTACTTGCCCTTCAAAACCCATTTGAAAATTCGACCCTGTATAGCTTAGTTTTGTCACTCATATCTATATACCTACTCAAACGTATCATCCAACATAAATAAAATCTCTTTTAGTTTCTTTCTAATTAACCTATGACGGTTTAAGTAAGCTGTTTAAAGGCCGATGTCGAAACCAAGTCGTATCGTAGCGTACAACTGCCCCACCCCCGGAGACACTCGGCCGGTGATTATCACGGCTCTCGCGAACAATGCGCGCCATTACCTCGAGCAGTACGCTCAGACCACCCACAGTAGGAGGTAAAGCTGAGCGAACTGTTAAAACATCAATCATTTTTAATTAAAACTAACAGATGATTCTTCTACAATATATTTATAACTTTTTTTTTAAGTAATAGAGAGGCTAACGAACTTCGCTGCCCATTGACATCAACAACCGCACAAGAGTCGCAGATGTGAGATGCGTTCCTAACTTTAAGACCCCATACCCTCCCAACTGAGTTCTTTTGCAATGTTTAGTTAGTTACCCTACAGAAAACATAATAATTTTAATGTCAATGTCCTCGTATGTAAGTTGCATAGAAATAAATAGAAATCTACCTATCATAGATTCTGAGTTCAGGCGGGCGTTGCAAGTTTTCATTCCCCAAACTATTTATTTTAATAATAGTTCACCGTTTTTGAGATAAGACAAAGCGCTGTCTATGGAAGAAACTTTACAAAACTTGGGATAACATTTTGTAAACTTGTAAGCATTCACTTTTTTTTTATATTTGTCGCAGGCATTTTGTAAGAATGGTCTTTTTACATATAGCATCGTCATTTTGCAAACGCGAAGCGCTTTGTAACTTGCCGAAGGCATATCGTAAAATGTCGTAATTTTATAAAATACCTTGCAACCTTGGCGACGCGCCGTTTACAATGATATTATAATATAAAATAAATTAATAAATATTTATTTAAACAAACAAATTCGAGAAATAAAAATATTCTCCCGCCTTGCTCTTCTAACCTACTTCCGTCAGAGTAGTACTCCATCATTCAGTTCAATAACAATATACAAAGCGCTTCGCGTTTGCAAAATGACGACGCCATAATGTAAAAAGACCATTCTTACAAAATGCCTGCGACATATATACCACTTAACTACCTAGTCTATTCATGTTATTTCATACGTTTCCCGAATACAGACACATGACAGATTTGCATATCAGCGGAGACTTGTATCTGCGAATGCGATGCGTCTGTCGACATCGATTTTTCAGCTCACCGCCGTTTTATTGGCAATATTCGAATGACGGCGATCCGTCCGCATTCCGATATCCATTCCAATTTACGTTTCATATTCATATTTTGACTTGTTTTCGAGCTGAGCGGATTAAAAGGTAGTCAGTACGATTTGGAGGCTTATTTATTGTCGTTTCTATTGTATCAAACAACCCCTCAAATTCGATTGCGGTAGCATAGCAATAGCGTATACATGAAACAGAAATTATTTCCCTCTTTTTCTGGATGGGTCTACCTAGATCATTATCAAATCAAAAATATATCCTTACCTATCCAAAAAGCATTTTTGCCTAAAGTCAACCAACATCTAAGAATGTTTTTCTGTTCCTCAGCTTGCGCTAGTGATATTCCATTTATGTAAGTATTTTAATAAATAATAACTGTTAGAGCTCATCAAAGAAGTTACCACAACAAATCAAGTAAGTAACACTGTGAACTAACAACCGCAAACTAGTTTAATCTCCAAATCTCTCAAATCTATGCCACGAATAAAGGGCTCCGTATACGCAGTCGTAGCATTAATAAGACATCCCTCAAACTCGAATTAAACGTCACATTACCATACGAACGAGAAGTGAAAGCGATACATCGGATTTGTATGACAATGGTGACAATACGCTGGCGGGGTGATGGGTGGCCCAGGGCTGTGAGAAGATTAAAATTACAAAGATTTCATACCTGTTTAGATATTCTTTAAAGTAATATTACTCCTGGGCAAAATGAGTCTTTTAGTAGAGATGTGACATGTACCTACAATGTGTGTTTGTTAAAATTATTGAGTTCGATGAATGGTATTTTAAGTTGTAGGTACTCAATAAAAACAATCACTGAATGCCTGAACCTAAAAATTTATTAACAAAACATCGATTAAAAATATTATATCTCCAATGCACGGGTCTATAGGTGTCGGTTCCGTCTTTAAGTTTCGTTTTGTAGGTTCCTACAATTTGTTCATGCGGATATCTTTCTCCGTTCGTGTCTTTTTCTTTGAAGATATACTTAGGTATACACTACACATAAGTAATCTAAAAAATACATTAATAGACCATTATTGCGAGCGCATAAACTGCATTGAATAACCTGCGTTGACAGTGATCGGTCCGAAACATATTCAACATGTTTGAAATATTTCCGAAGGCCTTCCCTGCTGTGTTGGCAGCCCTGCTCGGGGGTGGCTCACAATAAATTCGGAGCGTATCGCTATTCAAACAGTTGATACGAGCGAGGGAATCTTGCGACGCAAACATGACGAGTGTCCCCCACCCGTCTGGTAAAAACCGCAACGATTTTAATCGCTTACGCAAATCGGCTGGCTTTTGATATATTGCAATACGAAGACTTGGTTGAAAGAGTTGGAGAGTTGGCGATTAATTGAATAGTGAGTTAGACAAGATTTTAAAAGAAGAGATTTGGTGTCTTTCATGTTCAACATTGCTGACGGTTTACCGTCGTCATATCTGTATACTAATATTTTTGAGTTTTTTTGTTTGTTTGTTGGTTTATTTGTTTGAACGCGCTAATCTCAGGAATTACTGGTTCGATTTTAAAAATATTTTTGTTTTGGAAAGTCCATTTGACGAGGAAGGCTTTAGGCTATAGTATATAACTATGAGTGAGTAAACCACCCGGACGGAGTCACGGGCGGCCGTGAGTTAAAATATAAATAAAATCTATTGATTTTTATTTATTAAATATTTTGGAATATGAACTCACGTCTTTTGGGGTATTTTTTTTTAAACATCTGATTATGAAGCTTTTAGCGTCAGTGACACTCAAAAGCCTATATCTCTCTCCGTGTTGAAAATATCATATTTTTTGCAGGTAAGTAAACCATTAGCGGCACGCGTGATTTGTCACAGGATTGAAAGCCACAGAAAGCCGGGACGCGCTTCGCAAATAAATTCGCTCCGGCCGGCGGTTGGAAAAAATATGACGAAAAACGGAAATGTATTTCGCGGGCGAATGCACTCGGTGCATCCATCCGTCCGCGCGGTTTTTATTTACCACCGCGCTCTTTTTTGTCACTTTCCATACCTCAATACGGAAAACACGGGGAAATGTAAGAGATCGCTGTGTTTACATTTGGCGAACTATGTGAATTTTCTGGGGATGTCATCTGTTCTGGGCATAATCATATCATTAATAACTATACTCTGTCCACTATATGAAGCGTCTTTTGACAGGTCGCCGATTGACAACATTGGTGATGTCCTAAAGTATCTCAAATGTGTCAACAATCCGATTGTACTATTATCATTATTCGACTTAGGTACGTAAAAAATAACCGATTTCGATAAACATGCGTTCTGATTTAACATTCTCTTTGATTTATTGTAAACAAATATAAATCCATATATTTGAGTTTATAAATTAAATATAAAACAAGTAAGTCATATTAGTAAAAGAAATTTAAATCCAAATGTTGTTACCTTTCTATGTAAAATATACATTATACCTTATGAACATGTTATGAAGAAGTTTAGATTTATTCATAGCATTTATTTCTATCGATTATTTGTAATCGGGGGCACAATCGTTCAAATCGTTTTTCGTAGCACATCACTGAGTTGGCAGTAACCGTCCATGAAGAACAATATTCTTTTTTCGAAAATTAAACGAAAACAATTCGAACTTTCATGGGCGTGAGCTGTCAAAAGACGCTTCATAAAGTGGACAGAGTATAGGTACTTGAACGCTTTAAATTCAAAGGCATGATCGACCCAATAACTGCACAGTGTAACAATCAAGTTATAAATACGTTTAGATTTCCAAGTAAACTGAAAAGACAAATGATAAAATCTCCTATCACTTGTTAAAAAGTAGAAAAAAAACAATTAGGCGCCGCAATCCCGGCGGGCTTGTTGGATTTAAGCGACAAATTTGCGCAAACGGAATTTACTTGGTATCGAGACCCTTGCCAATCCAATATCATCCTTATCCTAACTGTGTAAGGTTGGATAAGAGTAGAAAACTGTAGTAGCAAGCGGTAAATAAAACTTTTGTCGAGGTGTGAGCCGTCACACGGCAGCGAACGTTAATTTCCATATTAAAACCGTCACAAAGGAAGCAGATTTCAAAAACCGCACGAGATGGGTGGTGAGCAAACTCAAGGAGGTAGGAAAGCGACCACTTAATGGGATACGGTATTTGTCATAAAAAGTTTCATTTTTTAAGAAGTACAAATTGAAGAATATCGACATGATTATCCTACTACTATTATAAAGGCGAAAGTTTGTATGTGTGGATGTATGGATGTATGGATGTGTGAATGTTTGTTACTCTTTCACGTAAAAACTACTGAATGAATTTGAATGAAACTTTACCACAATATAGCTTAAACATCAGAATAACACATAGGATATTGGAAATCGAAATCCACGCGGACGGAGTCGCGGGTGGCCGCTAGTGATGAATATTTTGTTTGAATGTTAACCAGGGTCTAAGGAGTGGATCTCTCCTATTTATGATCCTATTGAAAATAAATATTTACGTGGAAAAACGATAGTTCTATTCTGAATCATCATCATCCTAGCGTTTGTCCCGGTCGCATCCTCGGCTGTTGCCTCGGAGTCCAGGGTCCACTAGTATAGTAGTTCTATTCTGAATATTTTACTTAATTTTCAAGAAGTATGGCAAAGGAGAAAGATGCGACTCTACAAATAGAAAACACTAATGTAACCTTCTAGTATTTTTTAGACCGAGTAAGAACAAGGAACCTATTAAACTTCACATTAATTTCACACCCATTTTTGTCTTCACACTACCATTATCAAATTCGCATTACATCCCCCATTATTCGTAATCACTGGCCGAATCAAAGCCGCGTATCCAAAACTCAATCTCTTCCCGGTTCTGGAGTACGAACAATATTGCGCTCAGATACGGCGGGGTATGATAATCGCGTCAAAACGCACGTGAAGTGGCGAAGGGGTACAGTGGGGTATCGTGGGGTACGGGGGGGACTAAGCTGGTGACGGCTTTAAAACGTACCCGATTATCCGACTGAGTGTACTCCGCTTCAAGAGGAGGTATGATTTATTACGGTCTGCTGGCTGGAGGCTTAATTTTTTCGTGAGTGACAGTTTAAATTAATTCGGAAGTTAATATCAAATCGAGTCGTCGATCGAAGGGTTAACGAGTTTTAACTAAGGAAAGTGGTTCCAATTTCATCCAATTGTGAATTGGAGTACCAATAATTTTACTGCCTCAAACAAACTTTACTGAACAAAGAAATATTGTAAATATTAGTATTTACCAGTAACATTGAATCTTAATATATAAAAATAAGTGGCATTTTTCGTTGTCAATTTATAACTCAAGAACGGGCTCACTTATCCAAATCAAATTTGCAGGGTTTGTTCAGGTTCAGGTTTAGTAGATTGGCTTATATGAAGTTTGCACAAAATCGGTCGAGTGGTTCTTCATTTACTAAACGTAGCGAAGCACTTACTTATAGAGATTAGATATATCTGATTCGAAACAGCGAAACTCAGAATTTAGTCGAATAAGGCAAAACCCGAAATTCATTTGAATCATCTCATTCACGTGATTCATTTTGGTGACCGAACGCCCGTACAATAGCACACGATCGCTCATTCAAGCGTCATTACATTCACTCATTCGTTCTATTCGCAATGGGGCGGTATCGGAGAGATCTCTTTAGGAAATTGGCTGCGCTCAGCTTTCTGATCGAGTGGCCATGTTGATTAGCGAGCTATGTCCGCTTCAGAAGAATTATTTGCCTTAAAGATACCGTTTGCACGGAAGAGGTTTATTGCCGTTTCGGCGTTGGCGCTTAATGGGCTAAAAGGTTTTTTTTGGCAAAAGAAATGCTGCAAGTATAATAGATAGATTTGTAGAACTTCCACTTGAATGAGCCACTCGTCGAAGAAAGTACCTCCACCTTGCAGAAGACCACAGTGAAGTAGCACTTCGTAACTCACGTGCTATGTTTCTGCTGATGAGTAAGGTCACCAGAGGTCTATGGGCAGGGCAGCGATGATCACTTCCCATCAGATGACCCTCTTAGGCGTTTGCCTCCCTATCACAAAAAACATAGACTTGATAACCCAGCGAATTTAATTTACTCACTGCACCTTATGTGTATTATACATAGTTCTCCAGGATGTCCCAAAAAATCCTTAATCACATGATTATACTGATTAATGTTCCATACTCAAGATACGTTCATTTGCTGTTTATACACCATTACAGCAGTATCTTGTTAACACGTCTTTGATTAAAACTTCCACACTTAGAAGGCGCAGAGCAAAGCACATACAATTAAGAGATTCAGTCGCGAGGGGAATGCGTGATAATTAATACATGTTTATCAATTAACCACATCAAACGTGGTTTCCGTGACTTGGTAGGTATTTAGTTAACCATTACTCGGTTTAGAGTAAATCTCGGTAGACTAGTGATTTAAATGCCTGGTGATTATAGGGTCGTGGGTTAAATTCGGGTCGGGAAACCGGGAATTAGTTTGTTATATCGAATTGTAATGGTCCGGATTTTAATCGCACCACCACATTTTAATAAATACTTTGATAAGAACTGTAGACGGCGATCGAGATTAATTATTTTTTATTCAGCTTAAAGTACGTAAACATTTATGGACGTATAAAAAGGTATTTTTCCGATTGACTGGTTATCAAATTCCTTATGGAGATTTGTTGTTTTCCTCAAAACACACTTAATGTTCTTAATCAGACATTTTGTAATATTCTCCAAATTTGCACTGAATATTGTTAAATTTTAGCATATCCTATCCGTTATCTATTATTAAAAATCGAGCCTCGCCAACAAAAGGATGAAATAAGCGGAAAAAATCTCCCCAAAAAGCCTTTATTAAATGTATATAAAGTATACATACATACGTACTTGTAGTATATCAGTGTTATTCAGAGCACTCGGTGAGGAGGTCTTTTTATTTTATTTTCTCCCTCTGGGCCTAATAATAATAAAAGCGTTATCGTATCGCGACACAATGCAGCGTCGTCGTTTACATTCCGTCAAAGCACGCTACACCGATCTATGAAGATGGTGACAATTTTGAATATGCTTTTTTTATTTGTTTAACTTCACGCTTATAAACGATCTTGTAGTCGTTATTTCGTGTTTGACATAGTATTACTTTAGGGATAAAGTAACAATCGCATCAGAAAGCACTTTGGTTATAATAAGTGCTTCCTCATGATTACTCGTAGACTCGTAGGTGCAAATAATAACTTAATGGCCTGAAGACATTTTCTTATTTAGGTTATATTACATATTTATTTTTATTTTATATTAATTTTATTTTTATTTTATTTTTATTTCTCTGCCTTCTGGCACAAATGTTTGTATTCAACCCACTGTGGTTTATTATACCTACTTGATTTAAAAGTTTCACCTTTATATATGAGCCGTAAGCTTGCTTGGTAGCATTTTTCTAAGAACTATTTATATAAAATATTGATTTTATTTTGGCTTGAATTCCCTCATTCTTATATTTTAATTTCACAAGCATGAAATTATTTTAAAAATAATACGAAGAAAACTTATCTTCTTGAACTTGAATGCCATATCAATTTATTAGGTTCGTAGCTCCCAGTCCTCGCATTCACCGTCGTAGACGCGGTTTCTTTGTCGTCGTAGCAATAAAGGTGCTACGGCGCTACGGTGCCGCATCGCTACACCGTAGACAACGTGCCTGCCACAGACTCTCGTATCTCGTAGCGGAGTCCTTTTGAATTGTTACCTGAATAATCTTCAGCTTTCAGATGAATTTCTTATTGACTACAAAGTTTTCGTTCGAACAAAATTGCATAATTGAAAATTGCAATTAAGTATGTTTGGTCTAATGAGTAAGTAAACACTGTTTAAGTACCTATTAAGTATGTAACTGTGGCGTACGTAAGAAAAATCTGTCATAAACTCATAACCAAACCAGAATACTGCACTTTTAAATCCCAGCAGCCTGTCATTTATTTTTTAACGTAATTCTATTCTACACTGGCTGGCTCTCACGAGATACCGCGGGTGTTTTTCAATCACCTTGCGGTAATACATACTCGTACCTTTTTGATATTTTGCTTTATGGAGCATCTAAATAATGTTTATCATTATACCTTATTAGAAAACAAATCATTGGGCCTACACGATCGAGTCTCAGAAAACGAACAGTTCCCCTATAAAACCATTCCTTTAAAGATACCCTTAATTCAATACTAGCCCCCGCCTGCCCGCTACTCCGCTCGTAGTGCATACATAGCTTAGAGTCTTCCTCGACTGATGGTCTATCCAACGCCAAAATATTGTTTCGTACCAGTAATTCCTGAGATTAGCGCATTCAAACCAAGACACAACTAAACAAACATACAAACAAACTGTTCAGCTTTATAATATAGTATAGAATAGATACATCTGTCATAACCAAACCAGGACACAGCACTTTTTGAATCTCCGCAGCCTGCCAGCATATATTTTGACCGTAATTCTATTCTACACTCACGGGCTGGCTGGCTCTCACACTACGAGATACCGCGTATTTTTCACCGCGCGTCGGTAACGGTAATACATGCCTTTTTACTTTTTGCGAGGCGCTCGCGGGAATATCACGTTACAATATCGCGTGATGGACCGGTACACGCAAACTCACTCACCGTGAATTTAAATGGGAACCGACGGGATCGTGTGAGCAGATGCGTGGTACGTATTGGGATTGAGGGTTTGGTGATTGCGGAGGATCATGGGCGTAGCCAAACTGGGGTAAGCTGGGGCACTTGCCCCACCCTGGGCCCTGGGCCCTGGCTCTGACCTATAAGGTGTCTGATTGAACAATTTTTTTTTACTAACGCTAACTAACAACAACAACAATCATACTATCTGTAAATTATTGCTCAAAAAAAAATTAGATTAACGGCTCAAGGTACAAAAATTCGGAGGGTGGATAGGTTCACTGCTGCCCCACCCTGAGCCCAAAGCTGGCTACGCCCATGCGGAGGATAGAGGTATAGGCTGTCCTGGTGAGCTATTGTTTAAGTAGAAACATTTTTTTTAATAACAATACGGGTTTTCTCAAAAGAAAAATCCGCAAGATGGCAGTAAGAAGGCGTAGGGTCTAACTGGTATGTGATTGGTGAATTTTGACATGACGTAGATAGATAAGCTTCATTCACCAATGACAATAGCAGACCTCTAGCGCAATTTTTAAACGCAAACACTCTGCCACTAAGTTGTCTTATATTTTCTTAAAAGCTTTTTTAAGGGCATGGACCTTTATCATTGCCTTTAAAGGGACAAATTGGTACTGTATCGCACTATCCATATCTCTGTACCTCACTCACTCTGTGTTTAAATGGCGAAAACCGACGGTATCGTGTGAGCAGATGCGTGGTACGTATTGGGATTGAGTGTTTGGTGATTGGAGGATGGCTTAGAAAAGATGACGTGAGGTGACCTGCAAAGCTTTTGCAAGAAGTGGAGAAGAAGAGCTATGCTTATTAGTTATATTTATATTTTGGGCTCAATAATTGTAATAACTGTATAAATAATTTGCACAACCATAGAGGTACATAGTTTGCGGGGTAGAGAAGCAGAAGTTTATGCCCTGCCCTTGTCAATGTAGTTAAAGCGACTAAGGGGCATTGTGAGGCACCATCCTATATCTATATTGCGACAGGTGATACAACAATATTAGGCAAAGGATATACAAAATGAAACATACATATTTCTTGCAAAACTCAATGAAAATTTCAAAATGAACCTGCATAATAAACTAATAAATTTTATTTAAAAAAAAACTACGTCCTTCTCGGCTCGTCTTAGTAACTTCCCTGTAAGTAAACCCTTTATCGCTAGAATACTCAAACACCAATTTTTAACGATCAATAACGTGCAATGGGTTAAAGTTCTTTTTGTTAAATAAAGTAATGAAATAAAATTCACAACACTTAAACAAAGTGCGGTAGACTGGGGTAAACCTAATCCTGCATATGAGTAAAGCAAACCGGAGCCTCGTGTTTGCTCAGGGGATCTCCCGTCTCCCGGCGGCGCCCGGCTGCACGCATAGATTACGTTTTAAATCTGTTCAAAAACCTTTTACAGTGCTAGTGCCACTTATATATTGCTTAAAATAGCTATAGAGTTCTTTTAAGATTTCTGGAGACTATACCTACAGTATTTATTTAAGTGGTTTGTTCGTATCTATGCTTATGTAATAAAGCAAAAGAGTTTGTTTGTTAGTTTGAACGCAAGAATCTCAGAAACTACTTGTTCGTATTGATTTTTTTTTGTGTTGGATTCATAGAGAAAGTCTTTAAGCCAATCATATTACAACACTATGTCTGCGGAAACCGAAATCAACGCGGACGGAGTTGCGGGCTAGTCTAATATTCATAAAAAAGAATACTTGGTGATTATATCAGAAGCTTTAGAAGCTTTAGCCTAGAGTGTAGGTAAAACAAGTGAAAATACGGCTACTTCCAAATTAATTAAGTCTTGAAGACAACGCCACAGTAAGGTACCTAATCCTCTACGCGTAATGAACAAACCGAGTCTTGTGTTTGCGTTGGGGATGATCAGCAGTCTGCGCTTCCCGTGCATACACTTAATTTAATCTTTGAACTAACTTTGTATGTTAGTCTCCATTGTTATTACTTGGCTGGTCAGTTCAGAACGATAGTCGAAGCCTACCCTGAGCGTATCCGAGGTATTGACAGAGGATGCAACCGGGAGAGGCGCTATGATGATGATGATGACGATGATTTGTAGATTTGTATGAACTATTAAGATTTAATTATAAAGACATTATGACACTGATGCACTCCCTATTCCCTCACTCTCGTAGATCGTAGAAAGATAAAGATTGGTTGTGTAGTACGATAGATAAAAGTAGTCTTCAACGAATATTCATACCATACTATCACGTACATTGACAGAAACTTTTTACACAGACTTGTTGAAAAGCGCGTTAGCAGCGCTACGCAATTTTGCAGCAACCGGTGACAATGGTGTCTGCGGCGCGCGGACAAAAGCGCATTGTTTGCCGGACCGGCCGGACGCGAGCTTGACGTGTGGACATGACTTGATGCTGCCTAACGGTTGTGTGTGGTGGGTATTCAAATCTGTATGTGTGCCTGAGTGGAGTGATTTGGCTTATGTTAGAAAGTGAATGTGCACTTATGACGTTGAAGGAAAAAATACAAGCACTGCTTAGGTAAGAAATCTTAAGAGAAATAAAAAAGTTTTTTCTACTATTACGAAAACTTTTTTGTTATCTTTACAGGTATATCATTAGTACGAAGTACGATAGCAGTTATAAATATCGTTTTGTAAACTGTATTTTCTGCTACCCCAATGCTGACCTAGTCACGATTACAGCGTTTTAAGAAACACTAGAGCGTTTGCACACCACCTAAACCCAACTCAAACGTTTCTACAGCACATGTGTTATCTGTACCGAGTAAAAGCATCGAAGAAAGAAGCCACATCGTATGAACACGTATTATGCATCCTCTTATATCTCGTACAACTCGTATCGTATTGTGGGGTGAGTCGAGACACACTGGTTGAGCGGAGTGCATTGTTTTAAGTGGGCTGTGACATGTTTAAATAGAGACCTCGATTTGTCTCTGGGTGAGAGCAGATGTAAAACATTTTTAAGGTGTAGTGTTCTTTTTTATTGTTGTAGGGAGAGTCACCTGCTGGTAAGTGATCACCGCTGCCCATGGACATCAACAGCCTCAAAAAGGTCGCAGATGCGTTGCCTGCCTTTAAGATTCTAAACCCTCCCCAACTGAGCCCTGATGTTGGTCGTCTTTTCAAATTAAACAAAAAATAAACATTAGTTACAAAGTGTCATAGAGATTATTTCCTAAACCCCTCTTATTGTTTAAAAGCAAGCCCATTCATATTATTAAATACTTTCACCTAATTAGCGTAACATATTTTTTAGTTATCTTTGAGAATGAACTAAAAATACCTTACGCTAACTGGACTGTTATTTTCAGGTATGTATTATTATGCGCTCAAATCAAATGGACAATTTGTCATCAGCAAAGACAACTACAGACCTCGGAACGGAAAGCGGTTTGCGAATGAAATCTTCATTACATATTATGGCATGCCAAAAGCGACGCATCTCGATAAATCATAGCAAGTGACGGCGCTGACAGGGACTGCCCTGGTTATCTTACGCATTACATTAATTTGAGAACGTCTGCCACCGACTTACAGAATGTAGGGACAAAGGGATGGGACCGATTAAGATTTACTCGAGATATTTGAAGATGAGATTTGGAGGTAACCGAAATGGGCCATTGTTCGCATGCGGCTAATTTGGGAGATCGATGCAAAGCTTATTCTGATTTAAGAAGCAGTCGTCCACAATTTAAGCTACATCATCTTAACATTTCCAAACATTGTAGTTGAACCTCAGAATTAGACAGACGAAAGGACGAATACGACTAATTTTCACTGGATTGACAGAGTATTGTGCATAAACAAAGGTTGCTGCCATGAATATTTGACACTACAAAAACACCGGATCATTACGTAACTTGTTGTCTTGACTGGGATTCGGGTTTGACAGGGCCACAACCACCTGCGCCATTGAGGAAGTGAATTGTGTCTATCTTCTGATCTTAATAGTCCATGTTCTGAACATTCATCTAACGACTTACCTAAAATACGCACGATTTTTGAATCGAGACAAGTCGATTCATTCTTAATCTACTCACAATTCCATTTTCTTAATAGGAACAATAGAAATGCTAAGCGGGACAATCAAAAAACCTTAAGCCCTATTTAATTACAAGGAAGACATTCAAAAGTTTACAACCCACCGTCGAAACACAGCAGGAATGAAAAAGCAATAATCCTTACTTGTTGATACCCTCCCCTACAAGAAAATAATCAACCCTTCCAAAACTCGTCGCCAAGAATTTATTGCGCGGCCATAAATATTAAAAAGTTGTGGCATAAATCTCTGGTAATATTAATAAAGGCTGCAAAGAGGTAAGTTGCAAGACGTCATGTGCGGAGGCAATATTGCGGCTTCTTTACGCTTTGATAAATCAAACGGAATTTATGGATGGAGAAAAGGGCGCATGATATTACACTGTTTGATTTTACTTAAGTACCTACCTACTAACAGTCCCGTGGCTTTCCATTATCAATTACTTCTCGTATTTCAGTTGTAGGTATAATTTGTATCCCTCACTGATGACTGGAGTATCTTGTTGATACCAATAATAAATGGATTACCTAATTCTCCAATGCAATAATTTCAAATTAGGAATTAGAATTTCTTTCGGGGTGTCATTTTAAAATGGTAAAATCAATGTAAAGATCAATCTCTTTATTTTTTTTATTAATATAAATCTATTGTATTAGTAACATAAATCGTGTATGTACATCATCTTGCAACGTAAATATTGAACTTACCTTTAAAAATTGAGGAAAACTCCATCAAATATTCAAAAGGACAAGTAAATTCACACAAATATTAATTACGAAGGGATTAAAGTGAACTAGGGAGATCGCTAATAAACGAAATGCGAGCCGGCAAACAAAAACCAATCCCTGAATGATTGTTGCCACAAAAGGAGCCATTAGCGACCAACTTCGCGGGAGGCCTGGCCACGGGAACCAAAGAGACACAGTGCATCTGAAACCAGTAACACTTTATTATGACCGTTGCATTGGAAAAAGTGTAACAATACTATTTACAAAATAAAGCTGAAAGGAGAATAACAACGTTAAAATATGGACTTTTCGACTTTGTAAATACAACGCTTATGACTTTTTTTAGGAGCGAAAGCGATGTAACGAAGTGAAATAAAAAAAAATGCAGAATTACTTTAATATTATGTATATTAATTACACACACTACAGTAACAAGTATTAGTAACAATTGGTTGCTACTTAAACTTTATGTTATATTGCATGTTTATTACCAGCCATTTATATCGATTAATTCACTGTCTTTAGAAGCACTATGACTAGAATAAGTCTCCATGGAAATCAGCAGAAGGCACTTTTGATTAATTAGCGCCATTCTTTTCTCGAGACGACAGGAAGCTTCGCCATTAATTCACAGAAAACAATATGGCGGACACCGCCATTTTATATAGGATCATATCCGGTTGCAGGGTTGAGGAGGGGTAGGTAAGTTTGGATAGAAAAATATTGAATCATATTTTTCCCATAAGTTTTAATCTCAGTCAAAGGCATTTCTTGATTTTTTCCAAAATTGAATAGCTTGCAAGATTGAACCATTGCATTATGTTAATGGGTATTTACCTGAATGTCTGAATCAACGAATATCACTTAACACAACAGGGATGAAAATAAGATTAATATTAGTCCTGGTTCGAATGGTATAAGACAATTTCAATATGTCTTATAAGAAGTAGATAAACTTATCAGCTAAACCACAACGACGTCAAATATTTGTTCTTTGATAAAGATGACGGCAGCTGTATGACGCGGTATGACGTAAATTAACGCTCGTCGACAAGTTTTATTTGTTCAAAAGACATTCCACCGCTGCCGATAGGGGAGACGCGCTTTCCACCCCTAATTAATACACGACGGAACCCCCGGATCCGATTCGTTATTGCCTAATTGTTTTTAAAACAGGCGCTGTTAATTCTCCGTTTGTTGTCGGTTTATCACAATCTCGGTGGAAAAATGTTGTATGAATTCGGGAGAAAGTATTTTTCTGAAACAAATGCGCGACTCTTGTGATTACATACTTTTCTGGATTTACAAACTTTCTGGTAAACGCCTCTGTCCGTAAACATCAGCAACAACACAAGGATCGCAGATCCGTTGCCTGCCTTCAAGACCATATACCCGCCATAAATAAGCTCTGGCGTTCTTACTCACCAGCAGAAACATAGCACAAGAGCTGTTATGAAGGGCTGTTTCAATGTGGACTTCTGTTAGGAGGAGGTACTTCCCCAGGCAACCGGCTCATTCGAATGGAAGTTTCACTAAGCACAAAATATGAACACGAGTAAAAATAATTGCGGTACGACGCGTAATTTTAATATCAAAACTAATGCAACGTGGCAATTACCCTGTCAGTGCAATTGGCACACGTAGGTGGCGGGCGTGTTGAATCAAATTACAGCGGGACAATACCGCTAAACAGGGGAGAGACCCTCGCGATAATGATATTAACACATAACCTCGTATTAACCACTGCCGATGATGTGTTGTGGACATGACGATTTATCAAACAAAAAAAAATGTAAAAGACTTGCGGCAAAATTTAAACCCAATTCCATGCTTAAAGCTCATAGAAGCACATATGTTCATGGTGTAGTTCTAATTCCACCGTGAGAATAATCGATTTGTTTGAAGATGCTAATAGTCTATTTGATGATTCCGGCTTTTGATCACTCTATCGTTCCTTATAGTAGAGTTAGTAACGTGATCGTTGTATCTGTGCCCTATAGCAATCCAGTACATTATTAGACTGTCTTGCAATTTACCTATTTCCTTCATTTTTTATTTATTCAGGCAAAAAAAGGACATTGCTTTACAATTTCTATTTTGAAAATAGATTCCAATGACGAAGTTAAGAATAATTTAAATGCCTTTTGTTGACTGTAAGAGTTTTGTTTTAGGCCACATTTTACTTTTTGCCATTGACATACGCTTGCCTTTATAATGACAATATGAAATTCATTGCTATTTTAAACAGGCTTATCCTCATTTCTTAAGGCAGTGCGAGCTGGGCCATGCAGGGGGACGATCACGTGACCGCTAAATGTCACAGACGTCGTAATTCCCACAACGAGCCGATTGGTCGCGCCCAAGACTCCGCGCGACAAATATTGCCAAATGTCAAACGGTATGAAAACAGCGCAAATGTTATACGCAAAGAGATCTATATTTTCAAAGTAGGTTAATTATGTCACAGATAACTTAAAAAAACAAATGTCACTGAAAAAAGCCAGGATTCAAATCAATTGTAGCTTAAAGATTCCTTTTCTCTATCTGTAAAATGTCTGTAATCTCTCGTATAATCTGATTTTAACGTTGATTCGGTCACTACAGTAAACATCTTCAAGGTGGAGAAAAAAAATGTTTACGATCATTGATACTTATAAAAATTAAGTTTTTCTGTTAGATTAAGTTTTCTTTAAATCATGAATGAAAACGATTTTAGCAAATGCGGAAGTAAAAGATAATAAGTTATGTACCTTCCTTGTTTATTAGGTATCTTGTGGACCATGTTTTTCAAAAAATCTGCAGAATCAAAATCAATGTAGCAGTCAAGCGAAACTAGGACCGCGAAGTAATAGAGCCACTATTAGTATCGGCAACAATAGTCCGCGAACAAAGCTTGTCACAGGCATCTGCATGCGGTATACTGTTACACATCACGCGCCAACTTTAAAATGCAATCGAAACATCCTTATTGTCATTGGGGTACAGTTCAAAATATCGCGATCGGTTCAAACAAAGCTTTGGCACAACTCACGCAATGATTGACGCATTCAACAATGACAGGGTCGCGGGTTGGGGGGGCCGAAACCCAGGGTGCATTCATTACAGTTCACTCGAGAGGGCAAATAGGATTATGCAGTTTTTCATAATGCGGTTAACAGGTATTATGGCCAAAAAGAATCGATAACGCAATATAATGAACTCGCCTACAGGGTGATTATGTTACTTTTTTTTCAAAAGATTGCATTTGTGATAAATTAAAAGCAATCAACTTATCATATAGGCTGTATGTCTAATCAAGGTGTATTACATACTGCTGCTTATTCCGAAACTAATTCCATAATTAAATAAGAACTTACAATAAATGAGGGTAGAAAACCAACAAACAATGTCTTCAATTATTAAAAAACTTAGTAAATTATAAGACATGTCATCTTTTGGCAACAAAGTCTATCGATTATATTTCAAAATAATTCCGTTTTTTCTTATAACGAAACACAATGAAATACGCTGGTATTTACGATTTTGATAGATATTATGAAAATTATGGAGTGTCATTATTCCGACAAGTTTAAAAGATGGCGGAGAACAAACTTGAACGAAAGCTAATGAACGCGACAAAAAAGAAACTTGCGAACGCGACCACTCGGGAAAATGGGAAAAATTAAAAAGTAATAAAAACACAAATGAGGAGCCTTCAATCATCCTCTGACAACGGGTGGGGAGGGGGTGACGTCACATGAGATTAAAAAGTTGGACGGTGTCTCCCACGGAAATTAGCATTTCGCGGGGGTGTCATTTGCATACTGTCCGATCTAATTTTTATCTTTTTTGTTATGTTATTAATGCTTATGAGAACGTGTGATGAGGGAAATGTAGGTATTTACATATTACTTTACTCTATGGTATTTACTTAAAATATTTATCTGTAGGTACCTACTAAGATTAGATAACGAGGAAAGATTGGTATTTTTAAATGTAACGAATAAACTTCAAACTGGCTGATTACAAAAAATGATTTTCCATTTGAAAGCTCAATTATCACTGAGTTATTTAGGTAGTACCTATTAAAAATAATTGAGTTTTGTATCAATATCTACACGTGCGGAGCTAGGCGAGCTGCTAGTGTTAAATAAACTCAAGTAGTAAGTAATAAACTCAATAAATTCAACTGAACAATTCTTTACAATTTATTTATTGATATCCATTTTTGTTCAAACCTTAATTTCCAAGCGCAACCCGCCGTGGTATTTGGCGATTTAAACAGAAAGATGTCAAGAAAGTAAATTAAAGAATAGAAAATTCACTTATGAAGAAACTGAATTACAAATTGGTGGAAGAGTCATTATTATTTTACATTTTGTTTTGACGATTCGTAAGTGCTGATATGAAGCCCAAATTAATAAGAATATTTTGAGTTTGAGTTTGTTATATGAACAACTTTGCGCAGAATACATACTAAATAAAATAATTTTAAGATGCTGCAAATAAAGAGGTTTTAATTGAACTAGCTCGCAACCTAGGTTTAAATCTAAATTTTTTTTGCCTACAAATTAAAATTAAAAACTTATCTTGAATCACTTGAATGCATGGTTTCTCAAAAACTTACGCCACATACATTTTTAAGTTTAGGCATGTACAATTGTTATTCAAACTAATAAACCGTCTTTGAATTCCTTCTACTACTATTGATTTATGTTATTTTCAAAAGTGAGTAAGGCACTTGTCGCTCACTTAATATTCACGAAAAGTGACCGAATGGCAGCTATTAGACTGCAATAAAAAATTCAAGCAAAGCAGGGGCAGGGAGTGCCTTCGCGACGGAGAGAGTAAAAAAGAAATGAAAAAACTCGCCTCTTTGTTTTTCTTAAAAATGAATAAGATGCTCAGTGCTTCTTTGTATTTATTTTGCTGCCATTATTAAGACACTGTTTCATGTTAGTTTATTTCCTCAATAATGAACTAAAAATTAAAATTATATTCTTACATTTTCTCTGTTTAATCAATAATCCATCAATCATGACTTAGATCATATTCAAAAATTCTATATGTAAAATACAAAATTCCTACATTCTTACAAAAGAGGTCAGCCACATACCTACTCCATAAAGAAAGCTAGCGGCCGCCCGCAACTCCGCCAACTTTTCATTAATTAAAATTAATATTAATATATTGTGTTTTATTTTAGTAGGTATGTGTAGATAAATAATTAGGTTAGGTTTCTTCTTCACTTTGTTGTGATCGGTCACAAAAAAACGCTATTAAAAAGTTAAATAATAACACGGAGATTCACTATTGTCAATTTACTAGACAACGACCAGAAATATAATATATACGAGCTTTAACATTCAAAAACATTTTGTTTAATATATTTTTACGATCTTTTAAAATGAAGTTTAAAATAACTCCCCCGGGCAGCTGTCATTCTGTGATTCAATTGTCCATTCCCTCCCTTGACTATTCTGTTCAGTTATGAATATTCTTTGATTATATTATACTTATTATTATAGTCAAAGTGAATATATAAAGCGGCACAGAAAAATAATTCAATTTAGTATAATTAACTATAGCTTTCACAAAATATGGATGAACATCTGGTGTGCTAACTTTTATCTATCAGTTATTCAGAATGAAAGTCAAGCCATGCTATAATCATGCTGGTCGGTCATTAGATTACTACTACGTTACTACTTTAGTCTTTACGTAACTTTTTTACATTTTCAGTAAAATTCTTTCCAGACGAGACGTATATAATAAAAGGAAAAATAGCTCACTTCTTTATTAACAAAAAAAACTTAAAGAATAAAAAATAAGAATAAGAATAAGAATTTATTTATTGTCTACAAAAGTTTAAATACCTGCCTCTTCTTATGATGATAATAACACCTTTTTATGACGTGTTCCTTTATAACTAAAAGTTGCGGCTACTTTATAAGACCTGAATTTTCATTTTAGTCAAATTAATGTTTAATACGTTACAGTGCAGGAATTCTGTACGGAACAAGAAAACTATTTAATTTAAAAAATGACAATACGATAATGTTTATCGTATTTCTTGTTAATGTAATTTACCTACATCATAAAGGATTAATAACTTAAAAGCCCACATTTAGCATAAAGAAGCTCTACCAAAAAGCGAAAAATCCCTACACTCAATAAAAAATAACTATATATTGAATAATAAATTAAAATATACAAAAAGGACACAGTTTTTTTTGGGCCCACCAACAATCGGTAAGGTTTTGGAGAAAGAGAACTACGTTAAAAATGTACATGATTTTTTATGAATTTTGCAATTGAAGTGAATTTCAAACGAAACCGGAGTTATAAAACCAAAATAAAAAGCCTTATTTTGATTATATCCGTGAACTATCTGTCCAAAGATTAGTAAAAAATGGCTGACATAGAGATAACTGAAGGAAAAAAGGTTTTTATCAATAGAATTAAAATAAAACACTTGAAATCGAATATAAAGGAGACACAATTTACTTTTGGAACGGTTTTTATGCCTATTTTTATCTAAGGCGGTGATTGGTAGTGACTTTTAATCATTTAATTAATGAAAAAATAATTCGAATAAACAATACAAAAAAAAGCCGTATAACGGAACGCAAGTGCTAGTCTATTGCCGGATTTTGATTTTATTTAAAAACTGAATACAAATGTCAGAAGCCTCCTGTCTGTGAACTGTCATTAATGGTTATACTATATAATGTATAAAAGCTGTAGTATGTTTGTTTGTTTGAACACGCTACTATCAGGAACAGCTGGTTCGAATTAAAAAATATTTTTGCGTAGGATAATCCATTAGTCGAGCCAGGCTTAAACTAAAAAATATTAAGCTATAGTTTAAGACTATACGTGCGAAACCTTATTCCACGCGGACAGAGTCACAGGCGGCCACTTATCATAATAAATTGCTTTTACTTCAGATACATAGGAAAACATAATGGAAAATCGCCCTTATGTGTAAGTCTTTACGGTTCTGGTGTTGAACGTCAGGAAAGCAAAATGACAGATTAGTTTATGAGGTTAATGTATATTTTCACATCTTATTTCTAACTATTCCGGTTAAAATATGAAAAAATAATGTTACCACAATAATCTGGAGATTATAAGAAATAAATTGATACCCATTTCGTAAATAAACGCTAAAATTTTTAGTGGGCCTAACTCTCCATACAAAAACGATTGACTCCTTTATGAATGATTATGTTTAGACATAATTGTTCATACTTCGAATGTCTTTACATATTGGTAAAACAAATACACCCCATACATACCTTTGCTTGCCAGTCGGTGACACAAAAAAAGTTCGATCGCCGCGCTAAAGTCTGGCACTGGCAACTTGTCACATGACGTCCACCGCGGAGGTCGGCTGAGCACTGCCAACTGCTCAGCAACGCTGGCACGGCTTGGCGCGGTGGGCGGGGCCTCCGCTGGGCGGGAACCTAGTTGGCAAATCAGCACTTCATGCTTCTTTTCTTGCCACGGTAAGGAGTGAGTGGCCAGGAAAGTGGGCAAAGCCAGCTAAGCCCACTACAATAAAACCAATCCTCGTTTATCTGTGCTACGTATCGTATAGCACACTCGCTAAGATGTCGTCCACGGTACTTGATAAACTAATGCTAGATAAGTACTGGACTTTAATACGCTACAAATCTTGAAGCAACTATGTAGAAGAAAGCTTATAGAAGAGTTGATAATTATGACATCTATACCTAATTTTAACTAAGTTCAGATGTCAAAAATACGTAAATGTTAAAATTAATTGAATAATAGTAATATTTCTTCTTCTTCTCCTTCTAATAATCACATTATAATAAGTATCTTTAAATGTAACCTTTATTTTTACCTTAAATGTGCTAGGAAGTATGAACTTTTAAAAGTTATTTTAAACGCAAAAATGCGCTGAATTATTTGAGTCAGCCCCTTTTCCACGCATATTTTTCGTTGATGAGAAAAACCGCCTACCACATACAGCTCTCTCTGATTGATCAGGTAGGTACAAAAATTGTTTGTTTGTTTGAACGCACCTTTCTCAGGAATTACATACTAGTTTGAATTGAAAAAATACTTTTCTGTTATATATAGGTCAATTTGTCGAGACTTTAAGCTATAATTAAACACTAAGTAGGTATATGTGCAGAAACCGAAATCCATTGGGACGAAGTCTGAATAATTGCCTTTAGTGGGTTTAGTTTGCCGAGAATAAATAATTGTGTTATCAAACATATTGTCTAGACACGAATATAAAACCGTTTTTTATTAAATAATGTCCTGGAATCTGACTCTACAATTTATCTCCTTAATTCTGAACGACCTAGGTCCTACTTAATTAAAAGCTATTTAGGTAATAGCACTTGAAACTATTTGGATGCATTTTAACTGCGTCATCTCCTAATACCTACAAATGCCTTACTTTAACAATACTAATACTCGTAGATACTTAAACATGTGTGATTACAATGTTACTTACCTAAATCTGAAAGCTTTTTCAGATTCATTCCTTGCTCAATTCATCTACCTACAGCCTGTTCAAAATAATAGACCTACCTACTACCTACATACTAACATTGAACTGATTATTTCATAAATAAAAGCATGCGTTATTGAAATGAGTATCAACAGCTAAATAAAGTTAATTTATAATATTGAGGGTTAATAAATTAATCAAAATATACTTTACTAGCGGCCGCCCGCGACTCCGTCCACGTGGATTTCGATTTCCAATATCCTGTGTTATTCTGATGTAGGTACCTATAAGCTATATTGTGGTCAAGTTTCATTCAAATCCATTCAGTAGTTTTTACGTGAAAGAGTGACAAACATCCATACTTACTTACAAACTTTCACTTTTGACTTTATAATAGTAGTAGGATTTACGTAGGCAACACTTAGGCACTTAGGTTTGCAAAGAGTTAGTTCCATTTCACACACTAACTCATTGTATGCAGGTTTCCTCACGAAGTGTTCCTTCATAGCTTGTAAAGCAACTTCTATGAAGAAGTAGCTTACTTAAATTGATATGATAACCTACATACATACCTACATTTTTAAACTCCCAGACCAGCAGTACAAACAGACATATTTTTGCACACAAAGTGTTTATAGGTACTGTGCGGAGATCTAGCCTGCAATATCAGCCTTTCTTTATTCAAATAGGATGTCACTTGCTAAACAACACCTTGCATGGAACTCGACTATTCAGTAAGAAAAGGTTGCAACTTTGCAAGTGATAATTATTAAATTTTAATTTTGTTTCAGGACTTGGTTTATAAAAGGAGAAATATACGACAATTTCATATTCATATTAATTTAATCACCTACGCATACAAATGAATATAATATGTAGTACAGTGTAGGTATGTAGGTGTGCTACGAAACCTGTGCTGTTTTGTTGTGCATTCGATAAAACAAATAATACTACAAATATACCTAATCTGAACCTATCATTATATTATAAAGAAGATTTAAAAAAAATTGCAAATCATCATCATCATCATCCTAGCGTTTGTCCCGGTCGCATCCTCGGCTGTTGCCTCGGAGTCCAGGGTCCGCTTTCCTGCTGCACCTACTCCACTTCGCACGGTCTTGGGCATCCAGGGTGGAAAGACCATTGGCACGCATGTCATCTTTAACGACGCCAAGCCAGCACTTCTTGGGCCTGCCCCTTCTTCCGGGACCCGGCGGTGGTGGCATGGTGAGACATTTGTTTCCCACGTAGCTGGCCGGTTTCCGGTATTTAAAAAAAATTGCAAATAAAAAACTTAAAAGCTACTTATTTCTTCATTAGAGAGTTACCTACATTATCACTTAACAACATCGGCTATATTTAGTAACAAGTTCACCCGTGCAAAGCCGGGGTAGGCCGCTAGTAAATTCCGATTATCTTAACATTAAAGAAAGGTTTTCAGCTTACCTGCAATTCCAAGACAGCCAACTAATAGAATACTAATTAGAACTGGTAAATAAATAAATATAAATAAATATCTCTGGACATTATTCACACAGCGCCATCTAGCCCCATACTAAGCATTAGCTTGTACTATGGATGCCAGACAACGGATAAACATTACTTATATACTTTTTTTTTTTTTGTAAATACATACATATACATATACATATTATACATAGAAACACCCAGACCGATACAAACAGACATGTTCATGCACACAAATGTTTGTACCGTGCGGGGATCGAACCCGCGACCTTTGGTGTAATAGCCGACTTCTCGACCATTGCACCAAACGGCTCGTCAAAAGGTAAAGCTAAAGGAAAGGTAAAGGTAAAGCTCGGTAAAGCAAAGACGTAAATGCCCTCGAATGTACCGCTCGTCTGGGCAAGTTAACTCCGAAGGCCGACTCTTCGATGTTCATGGGAGGCGGTGATCATATACCACATTGTGGCCTTTCTCGTTTTCCTGTCTTTAATAAGTAGAAGAAGCAACGATTGGTACCGTTTTTTTTAAATTATTTGTTTTTATAGTAGAACGACGATAATCCGTACGCCGATTATCCGAATATCCAATAGCATAGTAAAAAATAAATAAAGACAAGTAACCTTTATTATTATTGTGCTTTTCCATACTTTGCATTAAAATTTCAGATCCGTTGTTTTATGTGATTTGGAGGAAAACGAACAAGAACATGGACATCAACAAACCTAAAAAGGTCGCAGATGCGTTTCTTGTCTTTACAAACGCCATTCTCTCCCCCTCAGGCGACCGTAAGATCGTCAGAGCTATGTTGTGCTATATTTTTTCGAGTGAGTAATGACTCGAAGAGCTTCTTCACCGTGGTCTTCTCTAAGTAGGAGGTACTTCTCCAGACGAGCGGCTCATTCGAGTTCCACAAAGCTGAACCTCTCTTCTCTCATAAGTGCATCGTTTAAGCCAATATACCTACACTAATTGATTGAAATACATTAAAATTGTGATGCATACATATTTCAATGTATATAATATAATGAAAGGAATTTGTGCTAAAAACGATGTAAATATGTAATAAAATATTATATTTTTTACTTAGGATATTGTTGATCCGTGTTTCGTCACAGCGCCATCTAGCCAAAAACTACGAAAAGCTTATTATGTCGATAGGAAGTGCTAGAAAAATGCCCCGATACCAAAGATTTTGGAAGTACAAGATCTTTGCCCGATACCAATACAAATGAGCCTGTTTATGAATAAAGTCATCATCATCCTAGCGCCTCTCCCGGTTGCATCCTCGGGCATTGCCTTGGAGCCCAGGGTACGCTGCGACTATGATCCTGAATTTGACATGCCTGGTTATTACAATGGTGCGACTGTCGTCTGACCGCCGTAAACACAAGGGAAACCAGACCAGTTGGTTCAAAGTCGGGACCAACGGCCTAACGTGCCTTCCGAAGCACGGAATCATCATTCTTATCGGACAATCAGGTGATTCAAGCCTGCAATGTCCTAACCAAACTGGGAAAACCAACACAAAGTGAAAGTGTTGCCCGCGGGATTCGAACCCACGACCTCCGAGTTCGTAGTTTTTGAGCACAGCGCTCTAACCACTACACCACGGAGGCAGTTATGTGTTAATGAATAAAGTATTTAATTTATGTAATTGACAACATTTAATATTTTTCATGTGCTTTTTTTATTTACTATTCTGAAAGATTTTCAAAAACTAAAACTTACGTATTTTTTCTTTCTTGTTTATTTTCTTTCCTTTTTTTAAAATAAATTATTTAAAAACGGCTTATTTTAAAAGAGCGTAAGTCAATGTCATCGTATGAACGAACATTTTATCTTTGCTATTTAAAAAAAATAATTTGAAATACGGAAGTTCACATAAATGTTGCCAGGAGACTCTAGGGTAAATTCATGAAAAATTTGGCCAAGTACCTAAAGTGCCACTTAAATACCCAGTTCGTACTTTAATTTAACGTAAATAATGTTTAAGTAAGATTTCATTAAGCTATAAAATTCAATCTGGTACATCAACTGAGTTATAATTTTTTGGCAATATTTAAAAAAATGCGTTTTCCCCGATTGGCCAGGAGTTTTGCCAATCCGGCAACACTGTATGATAAATGTACACACACATGCACAGTTTTCTGTCAGTTTGACAAGAAATAGTGTCAAACTTGCGTTTCTTTTTGTTAATTCACGATGGCATAAGCGGGACCAAGACTGACTGTGTGTAGATCCGACAAGCATTGAATTTGGAAATATTTCAAAATATCTTTTTAGTTACTGAATGAAAAAAATTAAAAACATTTTTTCTGTGTTAATTTAGCGAAAATCTCGAAATGGTTTTTGAATTATAGTACCTTATAAAAAAATTAATGTTGTCAATTCATTATTCAGGCATCATATTTCCGGTATAAAAACGAAGCTCTCAAGCTTATAGTAAATTAGTACCTCCTTAGAATGGTTGAAAAATAAAAATAAAATTTGTAAAGGATCTACAATCACTTGTATAAGAGGTAAAGGTTTCCATTTCCAACTAGTTTTGATCAAAATTATGCAATAAGTTGTAGTTTTTATCTGCTAGATATTTCACACTTTTTTTTAATCTTATTGAGTATGTATGAACTTTATATTAAACTAGCGGCCGCCCGCGACTCCGTCCGCGTGGTTTCCGGTTTCCGCAAACGTAGGTATATACTATACCTATAAAGTTCCATACAAACATTAATCCCCTTTTTCATCCCCTTGGGGTGGAACATATAAAAATCCTTTCTAAGGGGATCTTTATGTATGTCATAGTAGCTTTATGCATGCCAAGTCCCAGCCCGATCGGTTTAAAATTGACAAAGTTTCATACAAACATTAATCCCCTTTTTCATCCCCTTGGGGTGGAACACATAAAAATCCTTTCTAAGGGGATCTTTATGTCATAGTAGCTTTATGCATGCAAAGTCCCAGCCCAATCGGTTTAAAATTGACAAAGTTTCATACAAACATTAATCCCCTTTTTCATCCCCTTGGGATAAAATAATAGATACATACTATAGCCTATAACCTTCCTCGCCAAATACACTATCCAACACAAAAAGAATTTTTCAAATCGGACCAGTAGTTCCTGAGATTAGCGCGTTCAAACAAACAAACAAACAAACAAACTCTTCAGCTTTATATATTAGTATAGATTAAATTAAATTAATAAATTAATGATTTTACATCAAAAGCAGTACAATATCATTACATTCAATAACTGTAAACTTATACCGATTTCGGTTTATCCCGTGGGAGCATAATTTAATCGAGATAAAAAGTTTCCTATCACCTAAGTCAGCCCATACCCTGCCTGTATAAATACTGAATTTCAGCAAAATCCGTCTAGTAGTTTCAGCGTGTTGACGGACAAACATCCAAACAAACTTTCACATTTAATAAGATAAGATTATTTTGCCTGACCTGGGTTCGAACCCAGGACCTCGGGACCGAGGTCCGATGTTTAAACTACTACGAGACTGACGAGGCATGTGCCCCTTTCCCCAAATATTTAATTTTGAAAACAAATTGTTGACAACACAAACACCTATTCCAATAAGATTGTAGGTAGAAGAGTTGGTATGTACCTCATAAGTTTCTAGGTAATTCAAATTAAAATATTGGTCGCTGAAAAGCTTTTTGCACATTACTTTACCTGTGTAATTTGAAATGTTACGAATATTTTAGTATGGAAAGTAATTTAATATAATGTAGGCAGTATCGGTACATAGCTACGTTAAAAAATAACATTTACTAAACAGTGCCATCTGCTGTTCTATTAGAGTTCATTTGTAGTAAATAAATGAATGACCATTCTGCATGACAAGCGTTCTTTCTACACTGTGAACAAAATCGAAACCATTACAACCAAAACCATCAAAAACCTACATGTAAAACGCATCCAATCAATATTATGAGTTTAACGTAGATGTCGCCACTACTACAGTGATTTGTGTCCCATAAAGATTTTTTTTTTACATATCTAAGAATATACATAATACAAAATACATTTAGTATCTTAATCTTCTTTAAATTACTAAAAATATTATTATACGTAATCAAAATATTTTTTCGTTTCACTTTATTATATTTATTGTCTAGAAAGTGTATGATTTGACTAGTCTAGGTCGCGCATGCCATCGACCTCAAGCAAGCCAGCGTCGTTCTAAAATGGAGCACGGCAACACCGCCATCTTGCGTCTATTGACAACTACAGATTTTCATTGAAATTTGATGCAGTAATTTGTGTTCCATCAAGAGCAAGAATAAAATAATAGTGTGTTTGTACTTTTATTGGTAAGTTCTTGAAAATAAACACTAATTGCGTGGCGGAAAATTCAAGCATTATTATTAAATATTGGTGATCTAGCAAGCGATGTGATTTTACGTTGTTGTTACGAACGAGTCTATGTTAGAAAATAGTAATAAGCGGCACGCATCGATCGTTTACAACTAAGAGAAAACACATCACAACGCGTAAGTGCCGCCAAAATACCGCGAAACTACATAAGTGCTTATTGTTTCAGGATACAAAATGTGGCACAAATAAAGTGTGGTTATTTTGACCTAAGCGGCATTCACTATGTCGGACGTAAAGCAAGTGAAAGTTGACAACTGGGGGATATATTTCCTCCAGAGGCTGAAGCATTTCTTCAACCGCACCGACTACTGCGACCTGACGCTGCAGTTCCAGGATAACGCGCAGCTGAAGGTGCACCGCCTGGTGCTGAACGCGTGCACGGAGTACTTCGAGCTGCTCGAGCGGACATGCGAGATGTACGAGGACTGCCTCGTCATGCCGGAGGACCTGCAAGCCGACGTCGTCGTCCCCATCGTCAATTTTATGTACACAGGTCAGTTGGAGTTCAGAATGGATGCGTTGGAAAGATTGTATCAAACATCCCAAGTAATGAATATGCCCGTGCTTAGTAAACTTCTTGAAGCTCATCGAGACAGCCGTAATCATATGAAGAGCTTGACACAAAGTTCTTCTAGAAAATATCCAAAATCTATTGAGAGTTCTAGAACATCAAAGTTGTCTTCATCAACTCCTTCGAGCTCCGGCAAAAGAACATATACTAAGGCCTTTGAAAGCAGTAAAACTACTCCTAATTCTAAAAGTAGCGAGCTACGGCGACCAACACTGACTAAATCTGATAAGGGCTCTGCAAACAAATCCAATGAGGTTATAATCTATAGAGACAAAAACTTATATTTACCTCAAAATAAACAAAGTTCAAATACAAGAGATACTTCTTACCGTGCTCCTTCTCCAATTCCATTAGATTCATCGTTATATAACAAAAGACTTGTGCTAGGAGAGCCTCGTCCTACAAGATATGAACTACCAGAAGATTTAGACACTGAGAATATTTTTGACAATTCTTTTTCTAACATTTCATATGCATCCCAACCTTTAATGGTACACCCGGAAACAACAAAACAATATTCAGCAAAGAAGAATTCATTCAATGAGGCTTCTAGCTCAAAAAGAACATTCACTAATACAGTTGATATTGTGGAGTGTAAAAAAGTGAGCAAAAATGATAGTATTTTTGAAGATGATACGATTCAGAGTACCCCAGATGATGAATTATACCAATCAGCATTTTTGAGTGTGAAAGATGCCTCTCCCAAGGATCCTGGTCAGCTTTTTGACCAGATTATAGACAATAATGAAGGTCCTAAAGTGACCATAGAATCTAAAGATAAACAAACAGGTAATTTAGATCATGCCAAAATTATCAGTGAAGTACTCAAGAGATACCCACATTTGGTGAAAAGTAATAAGAATATTAAATTGAAGATCTTGAATACCCCAGCAAAGGCAAAGAAAACTCGCCCGCAACATTTAGATGAACTCAAGGATAAGTCTAAAGAATTTAAGACTGAAACTTCTTTTACATATGAGACAGATGTATTGGATTCCAAAGAAGCAGCAAAATTAATTTCTATGGGTGCAGAAAATGTAAAAGGACCATGGATTTGTCTCATCTGTGGCACTCCAGGTAGAGCATTGAATTTTACCTCTTATTATAATTTCCGTCGGCACCTGGTTGAAGTTCATAAAGAAAAGCCAGTATCAACCATTTGTGAATATTGCGGACTGAAGTCATATAAGCGAAACTACTTGCTGCACCATATTTATACAAAGCATGGGGTACCACCACCACCACAGTATCACTTCCCTAAATGCCCTATGTGCGATTATATTGCTCTTACTGAAGGTTTTCTTGTTAAACATAAATTAACACATTCAGAGTCCAAATTCAGTGTTCGTTGCTTAGTTTGTCAGCAAGGATTTTACACTGGAAATCAATTACTTCTCCATGTTCAAAAAACTGGACACAAGCAACCTAGTGACAAAAAGGCTAGCATTCAGTGTTCTTACTGTTTGAAGGTATTTCTACGAGACAATAATTTCTTTTGTCACTTAAAAACTTCTCATAAAGACCAAGCAGTTAGAGATGGCCTCATTGAAGATTCTGATGATGAGAGACAAACTGAAGAAAAGACTAGAGTTGTTCATGAAATGAAAGCAAACGTCAAACATGAACATAATGTCTTCGAAACTGAACTTGAAGAAGAAGAAGAAGATATTCAATATCAAGTTCAACAAAAACGACATGATGGTAACATGCATATTTCCAAAAAGCCCTTGTCAGTTGCTAAAAATGTCAATTTGCAACAAAAGATTCTAAATACAGGATATAATTCACCTGTTGTGAGACAGACACAAAAACCAAAAATGGTTTCTGATGTTAATTCTGAATTTATTCAAGAAATTCATAATCAAGATCTTGGCAGTGAAGGCAATATTGTTGTTATAAATGATGTTGAATACATAATGAAAGAGAATCAATTAATACCTAGAAAAACAAATAAACAAAATACAAATGAGGAATACATTCTATCAGATTTTATACCTCAAGATGAAGAGCATGGGCAAAGGTTACAGAATTTAGAGAATGTAGTTCCTACAACATCTATGCATATCACAAATGAACATTCAACAGAAATGATACAACAGCCAAAAATGATCCTGAACAAATCAACAACTATAAATCAGCCAATTCAAATTGTTGTGTCAAATGAAGAGGAATATAAGGCATTAATGGCTTCTAATCATTCTATAATATTTGATGATGGTGATACCAATAAAACATTAACTGTTTTAACCGCACCACAAAACTCTACGATAGATACTACAAGTATTGATTTGGACAATACCCAATCAAATGATATGATGATAATTCAAGAAGATTATCCTATGAATGTGTCTGAAGCTGTTTCTGGAGATAACAAGTATGTAGTGGTTTATAGCCATGCTATGGACCATAATGATCCCACAAAACAATTCCAAATAATCACTCCTCAAGAAATTGGTGCCCAATATGTGCAAAGTTCAGCTGTCATTACACAAAATTTTGATACAATAACAACGTCATCATCTGTAGTAAATGCGAATGTTCTTGGTTCACAAATAGAAGCTTCGTGGCCTGAAAATAGTCAGAGTATCAATAATCAAGGTACCATTATTGTAACTTCTCAAACAGGACTTCAGTCCATAAAACCTTCAGAGCAAACAGTCTTAAAGTCGAATGAAGTTGAGAATCCTTTAATAGATCTTCCAGAGACTGAAATTATCCCCATTCCAGCGAAATCGTCATTCGTTCAACTAGAACAAGTCCAACAAAGTAATGATGTCACATTAGAAACAATATCAAACTTGAACCCTGAGCAAATGGTTGTTGAAGAGAGTCAACCAAAAAATACAGAGGAAATGAATATTGAAATACCAGCTGAAGTAAAAGCTGTTGAAGAAAATACTCCAGTAGAGGAGACACAAATAAGTGCTGAACATGAAATTGAATCAGAATGCCAGGAAGAAATTAATACGGAGAATGTTCCAATGGAAATATCCCAAGAGCATCAAATAACTGAAGAAACTGTAGAACATCAAGATCAACCTGTTGAGCCGAACCCTCCGCAAGTTGCTGAAGTAACGCATACAATTGAAGAGCCCACTGAAATGTCTTTATCCATAGAACATGGTGAAACTCTGACAGAGGTGGCACAAACTGAGATAAATGAAACTGTCAGTACAGATAATATTGACGCTGTTAGTACTAATGTGGAGGAATCTTGTGATTCGCAAGAAACTACAGTAATGGAAGAATTGCCTATACAAGCCGAAAATGCTCAGCCACCGGTTTTACAAACAAAAGAACAAATTCAAAACTTGACTTCAGAATGGTCAGAAGATGAATATGACACAATATTAGAAGAACCTGAGACTACAGAAAGTAATAATGTAAACAATAAAAATGTAATCACTGAAGAGCCTGAATTGGAAGAATCAATTGAAAACATTCAGCATGAAGTGCAAAAGCAAATTGGTGAAGCCGATAACATAAGTACAGAGATTCAAAATGTAGATCCACCGCAAGAAGCAAATGAATCGAGCATTGATAACTCTAATACTGATCAAACAAATGCAGTAATAATCAACCCTGAAGAAACTCAAGAGAAAATTTCTTCCCTTCTAAATGACTGGGAAGATAATGATTCCCAAGGAGATGATACATCAATAAATGAAAATGGTGATGATAACTCTGTTGCTGTCACTAAAGGCAATGAAAATAAAGATACTAATGTAGAAACAAAGAAAGATGACAATATTAAGAGTTTAGTTAGTGATTGGGATGAAGAAGATGAAGAAGACAACAATAAAGAATCATGAAAAATCTTAAGGGGACCATAAAATTTTAATACTACAATGTTTGTAGTACACATTTCATGTGTCTTTTTTTTCTTTTTTGGATTATCGTTAGTAGACATCTAACACGTGTGTAATAAGTATATATAATACAAATGTTATTTGGAAAATCAAGAAGTTAATACTGTTAATGGTAGGATATGTAATTTTGTATGTTACTATTATATTGGTCTTCGTTTACATATATATCTTAGAATAGTTAATGAAGTCATGAATAGAATTAATTTTGTAAGTTTTAATTATTATTTAATCATTTCATATAATATAAAAACACATCTAAATGCCACTGTGTGGTAACATTTGGTATTTATAAGGTATAAGTTAAAATAACATTATGTTTCTCAGTAACTTCCAATAATTCCCTACTTCCTGATCATGACATTGATACAATTTGATTGTAACTATTACAAGACCTAATTATTATTAATGTTTATGAAATTGTAGCATAAATCTATAATTTAGATTATCATGAGATGATTTTAAAGATGATTGTAAGATTATGTAGTTTATTTTGATCTGTAAATAAATGCTACTTACTTCATGGAATATAGTGTGTATTATTATACATTTTGTTATTTAATAATATTCTAGAGAATTATTAATGGTAGGATTCGTCACATAAATAAAAACAAACAATTTATAAAAATAACAGTTTACTGTATTGAATGATTTTCTTCAGACAAATACATGAATTACAACGATTGCAGTTAGAATTAAAATAACAGGAATTGTAAGTTGCCATTAACATCAAAATTTAGTGCTGTAAAATTTACATAGGACCTAGGAAAAAAACATTCTAGTCTCTGCTGAGAAGCACCCTGAGAAGAACTGCATAACTTCACTTATTCTTTCATGAATGACGCGCCGTCTCCTTTTTAAATCTATATTCATCAAATCAGAGGTAATTCAAATTACATATTGAGTTAATTTCCTTTCAAATGTAATATTGAGTTTAAATGAAATAAATGCAATATACATTAAGAAAAATATTATAGTATTTACCTTTTACAAATTAACTAGGAATAAACAACAATATTGTATGAACTAGGCCATTTATACAACAAAATAAAATTAATCAACAAAAAGTAACATCAACTCAGGTTTTTTTTCCTTTATTTAAAAAGTTCCACACCAAACCCATCTTTTAATTTTATCCTGAAGTAGTTTCAAAAGTATAAAGAGTATCAATTAATATTAAATACTAGTATATCACAATCTGGCAATGCATCAAAATTGTTTGGATTTGATACACACAATTGTTTTGATTAAGGCATTCCTGATTTATTCAATTTTGAATTGAAATATAAAAAACACAAATTCCCTAAACTAGGTGACATTAATGCAAACGCAAAATAAAGACACGAGGATCAATCTTCGGCATAACTCGAAACATATCTTTTACAACTGCTATTATATCTACAAGTGTAAGTATATGTGAAGCTTAGGCTTACTGACAATATATAATAAATACAAGGTGGTGCGTTGCTTAATGACAATAATATCAAGCATATCAAGAGGATATAACTTACAACGTGCAATGTTTCCTGTTATCACTGTATTAAATTTTTGTTCTATCTCCCCCGAAAAAAGCCCTTTCCAATCTCCCGTTTCATTTTTTATTATTAATGGTACATATGGGATGACAGGTAAATACATATTTATATTTTAAACATGTATTAAAATCTCTTCAATGTAAAATTCTAAACCTTTCAATCCAGAATCACTAATTTACTGCGCAACATATAAAGATGAATAAATGAAACAAATAGAAATATTTTAATTACAGTGATACCTAGTCATGTAATATACTATGTTTTTAAATGACAAATATTACAAATTCAGACCTTCTATGCAATATAGAAACATTATTTGAAATATTATTAAATATTAACATAAAAATGAACATTTAGGAAATTTTAATTGTAACTTCTGTATCTATGTGTGATATCTAAGACAATATTTAGTATTTATTATGTATATAACATTACTTAATTGTATAAATTTCACATTCAACAAGTAAATTAATTGTGATTTTTAAACAAATAGGTAACTTGCTTTATAAATAAATAATTAATTGTCCATAATACAGCTAATGCTACTGTAAAGACACTATCCTAGAAATCCTTGTCATAGTTTACAATCAATTTATATGTTTTTCCATCTTTCATAACCTGTATACATTCTTTAGACAAGATACTATGGCTCATCAGAAAGCAATTGTTTAATTAGAATATTATCATAATATAATAATTTAGCTGTATTGTTACAAGAAGCCATAAATATATTTAGAATGTGACTTAATACATTTTTATATGTTAAAGTTTGCATATTTTAGAATTACAATAAGTAAACATATGAACATTTAACATATCTATTCATTAGTACCATGACCTTCAAAATAATAGAAAATTTGCATTGCATCACACATTCTCAGTTACGACTTAACTAAATCATGTCTATTCATACCATTCCAATTATTCTTTATGCTGCTAATGGAATACATATGTATTTACAAAATAAATTACATTATTTACACATAAAATACCACAGGTAACATCTAGTCATTGGATATGGAAACTAGGACATATTTCACCATGTATGCGAGGAATGCAAATCCTACAAGCACAAACAGATTAGTCAAAACATAATACATATGGGATTGCTGTTCAGAAGTCACTTCACTCTCACTGAGTTCACCCGCATTGTCCGCCTGCAGCATGGCCTCCTGGCGCTCCTTCAGCTGTTTCTCAATCTCCTCCACATACTCGGGGAAGAGCTCGCAGAACATCTTATTCTTCAAGTTAATCTCCAGCGACTCGGCGGCGAGGCAACGCTTCTGATAATCCGACGTCTCAATCGACCCCAGGGTAGGCGTCTTCTCCAACATGAAGCTGAGCAGACCCGTGAGGATTGTTGAGATCGACCACGCTGGGTTCCAGGTGTCTGGGTGAAAGTCAGTAATGCTAAGGCATAGTCTAGTATTTGTCTTGAATCTGCCGTTAGGTGTTATCATGTAAATCGACGGCGGTTTGAACGGAAACTCTCTAGGAAAGATAATTTTTCCGTGGTAGTAGCCGCCCTCGTACGGACTTTTCTCAGGTCCTTTCACGACATAATGCCATTCTAGGATATTAGAAGGCACCGGCTCTGCGGTAACATACGGCACTGGATCGTTTTTGAGTCTCAGATAGTCTTGTTTCAGCCTGCTGGTGGCTCCAGTCACTTTAGTTTTTGCCATTGTTCACCATCCAAACATAAAAAACACTATTGCAATTTCCAATAGACTGCAATAAAATGTAACGTACTACAACATTGAAGTACTACAGGAAGTTTCTGTTTTGATATAATTATTAATTTTCGCTTTAATGTACGCCACAAAATGAATAAATAATACGTCAAGTGACAATTTCATCAAAATCAGGAAACGTCACTTTGTGACGTAAGTCATGAGATTTTTTTTCATTATTTCCACAATCGGACAATCAAAGATATTGAATTGATGTTTCCACAAATAAAATAAAAAATTGAGTGTTCAATTTGTAAGCGAAATCGAGTTTTCGAGGTGACCAATTGAAAACACTAAAATCGTTTCACTAATCTTAGTAAAAATATAAATATTTTTCATTCAAGTGGTTGTTCGCGTGTCTTAAAAATAGTGAAAAATATAATACCTAGCAACCAAGGTAGTACATATCATTTCTCTAAGATTCGATTGTAAATAAATAATTACATAAAATATATTTTTCTCTTCTATTTAGCTCTAATTGACTTATCATTAACATAGAAATATTTAAAAAAAAACTTTGAGACCGCGACAAAAAGTGCAATGACCACAAGAAACTTTTCATCACGCTTAGCGAGCGCAAATATCAACAATAAAAGTTATAAATAAAAAAGAACAGCTCGGTAGCCTAGTGGTAACAGTGCCGCTTCACATGCGAGGTCGGCGGCGGTTCAATTCGAACCTCTAGATTATTATCTATCAATGGAGAACATCGTGGAGGAAACCTACACATTACGCGTAAATGTATAATGGAGAAGGCAATGGCAAACCATTCCATTAAAATAGCCAGGAGAGTTGTGTTTCATTTCATACAATAATCACCACCCTCAGTAATGACGGATGACTCAAGGAGGAGGAAGTAAAAAAATATAAAAATTTTGCCATTTATTTGATAACATTATAAATTAATTAGAGTAATTTCTAAATCAAGTAAAAATTTAATGTTTTTTGATAGGTATTTATCACAGTCAATTGTCATACTTAATTTTAAAATTTGCTATCCATTCGCATGTTGCAATGCAAATGCAACATAATTTTTCCCGACAGCAAAAACGGGCGCGTAATTTCAAATTCGAAACAGCCGTGCGTCAGGAACAAAGGCCGCTTTTTGCGACTGATTTCAATGTGAATAAGTGCTTAATAGCACTAGACGTCCACGTGGCGCATAGGGCGTATCCAGGGACGTCTTTCACCTATTAGGGGCCCTAGGCACATTTGCTTTAAACCGCTTATTTAGTAAATGTTGCGAGGCCTTGAACACGTGCCCATTGTGTCCAGTGGGAAAGACGGCTCTGGACGTATCACGTGATCACGTGGCGCAGTTGAGCAGCATGGCGCGTATCTCGCGGTTGAGGTTTAGCAGCGCGGCCTCGTCAGGGCTGTCCTCGCGTACCAGCTGGTCACGCTGCGCGATCAGGCTGCTTATCTTGTCGTTCATTGGATTCTTTTGACCTTCTCTGTAAGATAATAATAAGAAATTTAGGGTGTAAGATGTTTATGAGTGAACCTAACATTTACAATTCCTTGTTCCTTGCATCTTTACGAAAGTCAGTAAGTTTAAATATATTTATTTATTTGTTTCTAACTTATACTATCATTACAGGCTTAACCTAATGCGATAGTATCGCTATCCTTAAATATTCAAATAATAATATCTGCTGGGCCAAATCAAACAACAATATATATATTTCGATTAACAGTTGAAAAAAAGTTGAAATATTACTAACGTTTTATCATCGAACATTCCTTCATTTATTGATGCACCTGAAAAAATAGAACACAAGACATTTTAATATAAATACAGGTACTTTTTAAAACTAGTTTGCAGCTCTGTAAGGCGGATCAATAGGGGCGTTTGGCAGAAAAAAAGCGCTAGGAAGCGTTTGTAAACAAAATGGCGATTGTTAGCGCAAAATGGCGATTGTTAAGCGGTAATACAGTAAACTGACAGTTAGCAAACACGTCCTGGCCGAAAACTGTACAGTTTCTTTTTTAGCGCTAGTAAGCGCTCGCAAACGCTTTTTTCTGCCAAACGCCCCCAATTAGTCTTAGCTTTACTATAGTTTACTACATCTAGCAGTTATTTAAAGATGGCCAGAGTGTTATTATTGTCAACTTTTTATCAGTTGTGACTTGCGAGTCAATTGACTGGTTCGAATTGAAAAAAAAAATTGTTGGATAGTCCATTTGTCGAGGAAGGCTTTTAGCTATAATTAATATAGCACTATCTTTGCGGAAACCGAAATCCGTAAGAATATAAAAAGGAAAATGATGAACTAAAGCTTACTAATCATCGAGTGTGAGTCCAGCGCTGGTGTGTTGGCGAGGATGTCCACGTAGAAGTCATCCTTCAGCTTGTTGATGTCCACGCTCGGGTTAGCGGGATTCTCCTCTTGATCAATTATAGTGTCCAATCTGAAATATCATATTTAGCTATATTGGCAAATCAAACATTTTGTTTTAAGTCACTAATTTAAAACTTTAATTCTGGTTTAAAATATAATTAATTGTTATTTTTTATAAGTAAATAAATTGGTTCATTAATTTTCATTACATATTTTCATGTAATTTTATTTTGAATCTCAAATTGCACGGCTAGTGTTGGGCACGGGTTGCAGTCTATAGTCATGCGTCAATCAATTGAACTGATAAATCAATCATTCATTACACTTTTTCAACATTCAAACAAATATATAAAATTAAAAAAAAGTTAATTTTTGAACTTGCTAAATTCTTGATAATGATAAAGATATTTTTTTCTCAAAAACTTTGTTTTGCTGATATTCGATTAAAGCAGACAATTTAACAGGATTTTAAAGTAGTATCAGATTACCAAATGACTGATGTCCTCCTTGAGTAGTATTCATCATTACTGAGGGTCGTGATCATTGTATGATATGAAACACAACTCTCTTAGCTCTCAATTTTGATGGAGTTGTTTCTCATTGCCTTCTCCATTTCACACGCTTACTCGTAGTGTGAATGTTTCCTCACGTTGTTTGTCCTTCACCGAACAGCTGGTGTGATATTACGCACATAGATTTTTGATAATTCAGAGGTGCGTGGCTGACCAGATTTGAACCGCCGAGCTCACGCATGTGAACCGGCGCTCGTACGACTAGGCTGCGAGCTGTACCATACGACGGATGACTGACCCCAGGTCCCCCAGCTGCTGCCGCTCGCGCTGCAGCTGCTGCAGCAGGCCGCGCCTCGCCTGCAGCTTGTGCAGGTGCAGCTCCCGCACGGCGCGCCCCCACTGCTCCTTGAAGAACGCCTTCGACTGCACCGCGCCGTCCAGCTGCTCCACTAGGCTACGAGCTGTACCATATGACGGATGACTGACCCCAGGTCCCCCAGCTGCTGCCGCTCGCGCTGCAGCTGCTGCAGCAGGCCGCGCCTCGCCTGCAGCTTGTGCAGGTGCAGCTCCCGCACGGCGCGCCCCCACTGCTCCTTGAAGAACGCCTTCGACTGCACCGCGCCGTCCAGCTGCTCCACTAGGCTACGAGCTGTACCATATGACGGATGACTGACCCCAGGTCCCCCAGCTGCTGCCGCTCGCGCTGCAGCTGCTGCAGCAGGCCGCGCCTCGCCTGCAGCTTGTGCAGGTGCAGCTCCCGCACGGCGCGCCCCCACTGCTCCTTGAAGAACGCCTTCGACTGCACCGCGCCGTCCAGCTGCTCCACTAGGCTACGAGCTGTACCATATGACGGATGACTGACCCCAGGTCCCCCAGCTGCTGCCGCTCGCGCTGCAGCTGCTGCAGCAGGCCGCGCCTCGCCTGCAGCTTGTGCAGGTGCAGCTCCCGCACGGCGCGCCCCCACTGCTCCTTGAAGAACGCCTTCGACTGCACCGCGCCGTCCAGCTGCTCCACTAGGCTACGAGCTGTACCATATGACGGATGACTGACCCCAGGTCCCCCAGCTGCTGCCGCTCGCGCTGCAGCTGCTGCAGCAGGCCGCGCCTCGCCTGCAGCTTGTGCAGGTGCAGCTCCCGCACGGCGCGCCCCCACTGCTCCTTGAAGAACGCCTTCGACTGCACCGCGCCGTCCAGCTGCTCCACTAGGCTACGAGCTGTACCATATGACGGATGACTGACCCCAGGTCCCCCAGCTGCTGCCGCTCGCGCTGCAGCTGCTGCAGCAGGCCGCGCCTCGCCTGCAGCTTGTGCAGGTGCAGCTCCCGCACGGCGCGCCCCCACTGCTCCTTGAAGAACGCCTTCGACTGCACCGCGCCGTCCAGCTGCTCCACTAGGCTACGAGCTGTACCATATGACGGATGACTGACCCCAGGTCCCCCAGCTGCTGCCGCTCGCGCTGCAGCTGCTGCAGCAGGCCGCGCCTCGCCTGCAGCTTGTGCAGGTGCAGCTCCCGCACGGCGCGCCCCCACTGCTCCTTGAAGAACGCCTTCGACTGCACCGCGCCGTCCAGCTGCTCCACTAGGCTACGAGCTGTACCATATGACGGATGACTGACCCCAGGTCCCCCAGCTGCTGCCGCTCGCGCTGCAGCTGCTGCAGCAGGCCGCGCCTCGCCTGCAGCTTGTGCAGGTGCAGCTCCCGCACGGCGCGCCCCCACTGCTCCTTGAAGAACGCCTTCGACTGCACCGCGCCGTCCAGCTGCTCCACTAGGCTACGAGCTGTACCATATGACGGATGACTGACCCCAGGTCCCCCAGCTGCTGCCGCTCGCGCTGCAGCTGCTGCAGCAGGCCGCGCCTCGCCTGCAGCTTGTGCAGGTGCAGCTCCCGCACGGCGCGCCCCCACTGCTCCTTGAAGAACGCCTTCGACTGCACCGCGCCGTCCAGCTGCTCCACTAGGCTACGAGCTGTACCATATGACGGATGACTGACCCCAGGTCCCCCAGCTGCTGCCGCTCGCGCTGCAGCTGCTGCAGCAGGCCGCGCCTCGCCTGCAGCTTGTGCAGGTGCAGCTCCCGCACGGCGCGCCCCCACTGCTCCTTGAAGAACGCCTTCGACTGCACCGCGCCGTCCAGCTGCTCCACTAGGCTACGAGCTGTACCATATGACGGATGACTGACCCCAGGTCCCCCAGCTGCTGCCGCTCGCGCTGCAGCTGCTGCAGCAGGCCGCGCCTCGCCTGCAGCTTGTGCAGGTGCAGCTCCCGCACGGCGCGCCCCCACTGCTCCTTGAAGAACGCCTTCGACTGCACCGCGCCGTCCAGCTGCTCCACTAGGCTACGAGCTGTACCATATGACGGATGACTGACCCCAGGTCCCCCAGCTGCTGCCGCTCGCGCTGCAGCTGCTGCAGCAGGCCGCGCCTCGCCTGCAGCTTGTGCAGGTGCAGCTCCCGCACGGCGCGCCCCCACTGCTCCTTGAAGAACGCCTTCGACTGCACCGCGCCGTCCAGCTGCTCCACTAGGCTACGAGCTGTACCATATGACGGATGACTGACCCCAGGTCCCCCAGCTGCTGCCGCTCGCGCTGCAGCTGCTGCAGCAGGCCGCGCCTCGCCTGCAGCTTGTGCAGGTGCAGCTCCCGCACGGCGCGCCCCCACTGCTCCTTGAAGAACGCCTTCGACTGCACCGCGCCGTCCAGCTTCTCCTCCAGGCACCGCTGATAGGTTGACCATCAACATCATCATTATTGTTATTGGAGTGTTCTAAGGAAGGACCAGTCGGGTGGATCACCATCGAGTGGCAACGTCAGTGGGACAGGCACGCCCAAAGACAACAAACTCTACAATTATTATCATCATCATCATAGTCATCATTGTGGTTATTTATTATTATAACTTTCATAGAAAAGAGGAAAAAAAATAAAATAGAATGATCAAGGATGATTAAGAGAAAAAAAATATCGAACAAAAAATTATATGTATTTTTTTTGTATCTCTTGGTCGCTCCAAGCCACTTCATTTTAAACTAAGAAAATAATAATGTATTTTCTTATCATTTATTTCAAATACATACCAGCTCTTGAATAAGACTAGCCGTTTGATCTTTGGTGAGACCAGAGTATCGACTTTCTGCATCTTTCTCGCTGTTCTTTATATTGTTCTGCGAACAAATATATAGCTGTTATAAAGTTTATAACAAATAGTTGTTGTGAATAAATAAGGATTTCAATCCAGGACCTCTGGGCACGGCAGAGCTATAAATTATTTTTAGAATAGAATCGAATATTTATTAGCGTAAATGGTAACAATAGGGACTTAAAATAAAACCAATACCTTGAGCACTTCCACCTGCCTCTCGAGTTGGTGCACCCTGGCCTCCAGCTCCTCGACCCTCATGTCCTTGAGCTTGATCTGGTGGTTCATGTCGTCCTCCATCTTCTGCGACGCCTCCCGCAGCTCTTGGTACTTCGCCGTGTAGTGCGCTTCTAGAGCTTTCTTTGCTTCTAGTAACTGGGAAAAAATTGTTAAGTAGATACATGAATAAAAATAAAGGGCAAGATAATTGAGACATTCAATAATATGTAATATTATATGAAAATGTTTATAAAAAATACATTTTATTTGAAAAGAAAATAAGCAAAACAAAAATTTATAATTGAATTTGAAAGTTCGGTTTTTCTTTATATATGTAGTCGATTACACGTATAAAACCAATTGAATGATCGAGTTTAATCGAGTCAAATAATGGGTACGGAATATGATATTGTTTCTATCGATTTTATTAAAATTATAAAATACTAAATCCGTAAATATATTATTTTTTGAACGATTACATTTTTTGCTAAAGGTTTCATAACCAGTAGTTACTGAACATTTAACCAAAATTACTATTTTAAAATCTACCACCAAATACGGTAGTTGACTGACAAGTCAAATCACTCACTTTTGTTACACGTCAAAAACGAAAATTTTTGGGAAAAATTGTATGAAATACTAAGCTATGACGTCACAAGTTAGTATTGTCAAATCAATACTTTTTTAGTTCCGATTATCTGTATTTATATGTTTAAACCGTGAAAGTATCTCTGGGATACTGATTAGTGCTTATTTTTTTACATGTTCTTTAAATAAGTTATTCGGAATGCAGTCAAGTACCTAATTCACCAGTATCCTACAATACACTCATCTATTCATTGCTAACCAGTGCCGGTTTGTTGTTAAGTTAATAACTTCCTCAACATTAGTACAACCGGGCTCCCTCATCGCGTCGTGCCTACCTTCCTCTCCCGCTCGGTGTTCCTGTACCCCCTGAGGCGGAAGTCGTCGGTGGCGCGGCTGAGGTCGGCGGCGAGCGCCCGGCACTGCTCCACGCCGCGCGCCAGGCGAGCCTCCGCCTCCGCTCTGCGAGTGCTCCACTCCTGGCTGAGCCGCGAGAGGTGGTACTCCTTGCGACGCAGCTGGGGTGAGGTACACCCGGGGGCTCACTCGCGTCGGGCCTACCTTCCTCTCCCGCTCGGTGTTCCTGTACCCCCTGAGGCGGAAGTCGTCGGTGGCGCGGCTGAGGTCGGCGGCGAGCGCCCGGCACTGCTCCACGCCGCGCGCCAGGCGAGCCTCCGCCTCCGCTCTGCGAGTGCTCCACTCCTGGCTGAGCCGCGAGAGGTGGTACTCCTTGCGACGCAGCTGGGGTGAGGTACACCCGGGGGCTCACTCGCGTCGGGCCTACCTTCCTCTCCCGCTCGGTGTTCCTGTACCCCCTGAGGCGGAAGTCGTCGGTGGCGCGGCTGAGGTCGGCGGCGAGCGCCCGGCACTGCTCCACGCCGCGCGCCAGGCGAGCCTCCGCCTCCGCTCTGCGAGTGCTCCACTCCTGGCTGAGCCGCGAGAGGTGGTACTCCTTGCGACGCAGCTGGGGTGAGGTACACCCGGGGGCTCACTCGCGTCGGGCCTACCTTCCTCTCCCGCTCGGTGTTCCTGTACCCCCTGAGGCGGAAGTCGTCGGTGGCGCGGCTGAGGTCGGCGGCGAGCGCCCGGCACTGCTCCACGCCGCGCGCCAGGCGAGCCTCCGCCTCCGCTCTGCGAGTGCACCACTCCTGGCTGAGCCGCGAGAGGTGGTACTCCTCCTTGCGACGCAGCTGGGATGGGGACATAGGTTTGTTTCAATAAGGGTGTTACCACACCAATCGATCGGCCGTCGATCGATGGTAGACTGGAACAGTCGACGTCGATCGAGCTGTTTCGCCAATTGATCAACATCGACCGGTGCCATCGATCAGCAATCGATAGATTGGTTAGTCGACTGGTGTCCGTCGATTGCGTCGATCAATTAAAGCTACCACACCAGTTGATCAACATCGACCGATGTCGATCGATGGCACCGGTCGATGTTGATCAATTGGCGAAACAGCTCGATCGACGTCGACTGTTCCATTCTACCATCGATCGATGCCGTCGATCGACGGTCGATCGATTGGTCTGGTAGAAACTATCGATCGACGTTTTAAGAGAGGTAGAGCTCTGTGGAAATTCCACTCGAATGAGCCGCTCGTCTGGGGAAGTACCTCCACCTTACAGAAGACCGCAGTGAAGTAGCATTTCGTAACTGTTGTGCTATGTTTCTGCTGGTGAGTAAGGTTGCCAGAGCTCAGTTGGGGAGGGTATGGGGTTAAGGCCGGCAACACATCAACGATACCTCTGGTGTCGCGGATGTCCATAGGCGGCGTTGATTGCTTACCATCAGGCGACCCGCTAGCTCGTTTGCCGCCTCTGACATAAAAAAAAAGTCTACTATTCTATTCCACCATTGATCGACGACCGATCGATTTTTGTGGTAACACCCTTAGTGAGGCTCCACTCATACACACGGAGAGAATTATTTAACCCATTACTGCATAACTTATGAAGGAGATGAAAAAAAACGTACATAATGTGCTTAATGCTTGTTGCTTCATTAAAGTAAAATTAGGAAAAATAATTAAAATTCTAAAAGAGGGGTAAAATAGAATATACGGCCCGAGAGCCGTCTTTCAACTAGAGCAAATGGGCCTTTAACATCTTGTTTGGTAAACGTGGGACCCCAATCGATTACGGGGCACTGGGCAGGTACCCATTGTGAAAGAATGAGTCTACATACTTATCCAGGCGCATGTCGAAATTCATGCACTGTATAGAAAAGCTGGTACTTATTTTGAAAAATTAACACTTTGATAGCGATTGGCAATTTGCAAAGTTGGGTAACGAGGCGAGGACCTCAAAACGTACCTGAATTTTAAACAGCTCCTGCTGCTTCTCCTTCCAATCCTCCAGTTCGTTGACGAACCTCTCCATGATGGAGTCCCGCTCCGTGGGTGAGAGGACCGTCTTCACTAAATCCACCTTAGCCCGGTCGTTACGCTGAATGCAAGTATCGCTCTTGCTCATCTCAAGACGTACTGGTTCACTGAAATAATATCCAATAGTAATAGAAATAAGTAAATTAGACATGTACATATATGTATAACAGAAAAATGAAATAAAGAATTCGAAAAAGCTGAGGATAAAACAGTAAAAAAAATTGTCTGCTAAAAATGTGTTAGGTTAGGTGAGGCGTGGTATTATATTAAAATTGCATTTTAATTTCTGATGTTTCGTACAAGTACTGTACTATCAAGGGACGCTGGGATACCTCACAGCGTCTATCTTGACGGCAATGGTCGAGCTGCACGTGCGTATATCAACCTTCTATATTTACTTTACATTGCAAGTTGTGAACACTTTACTAACATATTGATGGCCGGTCGAACGTCTAAAGTATAGCTGGAAAGACATTGTTATGAGGTACCTGTTCAAGTTGCTGGGGCCTGTCCATGTGCAAGAGGTTGCTCAAGACAGGGAGCAGTGGCGTAATCTCGTGTAGGACGCCAAGATCCACTTCAGGTCGCTGGTAAGAAGTGTACTTACGTATCAATATTCAGCCCGGTCTCATCTGCAGCATCCACAGCCTCGGTAGTGTCGCAGCGTGTATCCCGCGCGTGGTCGCACTGCACGGTCGCGTCGCTGGTCCTCGCTGCATCATAGACTCTACGTATATGTACTTACGTATCAATATTCCTGGTCTCATCTGCATCATCCACAACCTCGGTAGTGTCGCAGCGTGTATCCCGCGCGTGGTCGCACTGCACGGTCGCGTCGCTGGTCCTCGCTGCACCATAGACTCTACGTGTAGGTACTTACGTATCAATATTCTGTCTGGTCTCATCAGTGACCTCATCCACAACCTTCGTAGTGTCACAAGGTTTATCCTGAGTCTGGTCGCACTGCACGGTCGCGTCGCTGGTCCTCGCTGCACCATAGACTCTACGTATAGGTACTTACGTGTCAATATTCTGTCTGGTCTCATCAGTGACCTCATCCACAACCTTCGTAGTGTCACAAGGTTTATCCTGAGTCTGGTCGCACTGCACGGTCGCGTCGCTGGTCCTCGCTGCACCATAGACTCTACGTGTAGGTACTTACGTATCAATATTCTGTCTGGTCTCATCAGTGACCTCATCCACAACCTTCGTAGTGTCACAAGGTTTATCCTGAGTCTGGTCGCACTGCACGTTCGCGTCGCTGGTCCTCGCTGCACCATAGACTCTACGTGTAGGTACTTACGTATCAATATTCTGTCTGGTCTCATCAGTGACCTCATCCACAACCTTCGTAGTGTCACAAGGTTTATCCTGAGTCTGGTCGCACTGCACGTTCGCGTCGCTGGTCCTCGCTGCACCATAGACTCTACGTATAGGTACTTACGTGTCAATATTCTGTCTGGTCTCATCAGTGACCTCATCCACAACCTTCGTAGTGTCACAAGGTTTATCCTGAGTCTGGTCGCACTGCACGTTCGCGTCGCTGGTCCTCGCTGCACCATAGACTCTACGTGTAGGTACTTACGTGTCAATATTCTGTCTGGTCTCATCAGTGACCTCATCCACAACCTTCGTAGTGTCACAAGGTTTATCCTGCGTGTGATCGCACTGCACGTTCGCGTCGCTGGTCCTCGGTCGCGCCAGCAGCCGCTCCTGCGTCTCCGCGAACGAGTCGCACATCCTCTTGATCAGGTCCGCGATCTCATTGGTCTGCACCATAGACTCGCCGGCGGCGTTTTTGTATCTGTAACAATAAATTAATTGGGATGAATGAATGCTGACAAAATAAATTCTGAAGCAAGAACATTAAGAAAATCTATACTTAATATATAAAGCTGAAGAATTTGTTTGTTTGTTTGAACGCGCTAATCTCAGGAACTACTGGACCGATTTGAAAAATATTTTTTAAGTTGGATAGTCCATTTGACGAGGAAGGCTTTCGGCTATTGGAAATCGAAATCCACGCGGACGGAGTCGCGGGCGGCCGCTAGTAAATAAATAAATGCCTTGGACTAACACACCAATTGCCTAGCCCCAAATTAAGCTCGAAACTTCTTTTTCTAAAGTGAATACTTTGCGTGAGATACCCTTCGAAAGTGGTAAAACGTGTGTCGTGTCCCCCCTCTCTCCTCTAACTTCTAAAATAAGAGGACGATAAAAGTAAAGAAAATATATAATGATGTACGAAATCTGGTAAGTATGTATTTTTTTAATCAATACATAGTATAAAACAAAGTCGCTTTCGCTGAATACAGCGAAAGCGATAATAATAATGAAATAAATAATAATGAAATAAAGAGATAGAGTGATTCTTAAGGAAGGTTTGTATGTATAATACATGTAAGTAAGTACCACGGGTGAAGCCGGGGCAGGCAGCTAGTACGTCATAAATAGCATTTGTACGAATCCCACATTGCGCGAGACCGACTCGCACTTGGCCGATTTTTTGATTTTGGTTGCTCTCCACAGTGAACACCCACCTGGCGGTATTCCCAACGGCCATATTGGTGTAGGCGACGTTGCCCACCGCCTGATCAAAGTCGGTGCAGCTGCCGCCGCGGCAGTCCAGCGTCACCTCCGGCCCCAGCTCCTGGTTCTTCCTGCCGCTCTCTAGCTGCGTCGCACTCCGAGCCGTGAGGACCTTCGGCTTCTAAACAACATAATAGAATTTATCTCGTATAAATAAAAATGAATTGCTGTTTGTTAGTCTCGCTAAAACTCGAGAACGGCTGAACGGATTTATCTTATCTTAGTCTTGAATTATTCGTGGAGGTCTTTGGAAGGTTTAAAAGGTGAGAAAAATTCAAAAGGGACGGGGCAACGGGATGGGACGGGACGCGGACGAAGTCACGGGCGGAAGGCTAGTAAATAAATAAATAAATCCCTTGTATATACACACCAAATGCTCGTAGATGTTGTTGTTGAGTTGATGACTGCAGCAAGATGAATGGACAATATTACACAAGGAAATGCGAGGATTAGTGGGATTATACAGGGCAACACTGCTGCCTTTCCCCTGGAATATTCTTTAGTACCTAGCTACTTACGGCACTCACGCGAAGATATAACACGGGTAGTACTATTATCTAGGCCAGCATTACATGGCCTGCAAAGTATTAACTTTTTTGACTATATTCATTCTTAGTTAATGTAATCATTATAATATACAATTTCAAGACTACTTTTGATTTTTTTAACTTCGTTTTTTGTTTTCACTATATATAACTAGATATTTTGAACAACAATACCTGAACTTTATCCTTATCACAGCCGCCATACTTCAAGCTCATCTCGACATCGACGAAGGGTCTCCGGCGGTCGTCTCCCGCGGCGGCGTCGCAGCGAAGGAGGAAGCATCGCTCGTGGATGCTCAGGCAGCCGTCAGAGTTGCAGAACGACGGGAACTGCTGAAGGTCCTCAGTGGGTACCAGCTTGCGGAGATCCATGCTGCAGATTCCTGATAATACAACAGAACCGGCCTTGAAAAAACCACCAAAATTAGGGTTTTCGCAAATGAAAAATCCGCTAGATGGCAGTAGGTAGGCATAGGGTCTAACTGGTATGTGAACAATCACAAGCGCTAACAAAACCGCTTACACAAATACTTCGTGTGCGGGATGGAGATATAATTCGCGACGATAGTGAATTTCGCTTTCACGAAATGGCATCTTGAGTGGCCCACCTGGTAGGCCAGCTTTTGTCGAATGCCCAGTCCACCCGTAGGCAATAGTAAACAAATTATGTTTTAACTCATTGTTTTCTAGCTTTCTTTCTTATAAGAACACATATGATTTTATACTGACATGTGTCTATATACATTGCTTATTATCTCATAGTTGTTGTCACCTTACGAAATAAACGTTTTACCACCTACGCCCAACTTTTCTCTGTAAAATAACAAAATATAATCACAGCGCCACACCAACCTACGTCCTTGTCGGCGACGCAGACCTTAGTGACGAGGTAGGGGCACTGCGCGAAGTACCGAGCCAGCGTGGCCAGGCAACTGCGCAGGCGCAGCGACGTGCGCTGGTTGAACTGCGCGCTGCTGCCGGTCGCAGACACGCTGGCTGCCACCCTGCAGCACAGAGGATCATTTATATTTTAACTAGCGGCCGCCCGCGACTCCATCCGCGTGGATTTCTTTTTTTCGAAATAAAAAGTAGCCTACGTTCTGTCTCAGGGTCTAAAGATTGTCTGTACCAAATTTCATCAAAATCGGTTGCGAGGTTTAAGCGGGAAAGCGTAACAGACAGACAGACAGACAGAGTTACTTTCGCATTTATAATATTAGTTGGGACTAGCTGACCCAACAGACTTCGTCCTGTCAAAAACATTTGTAATCTGGCAGGGCTGTTTTTAGGGTTTTCCCGGCAATAATTCGATTTTTTCTCCCCGTAAGAACCATCCTTGGACTTCAAAGAACATTTTAAAAAAAATGGCCAAATTGATCCAGGCGTTATTAAGTTATGCGCTTACCAACACATTTTGCGATTCATTTTTATATTATAGATTTATACAGGGCAGAGGCGGCAAACGAGGTAGCGGGCAAACTGATGGTAAGCAATCACTGCTGTCCAGTCAGCTTAAAACCGATTTAAAAGAGCTACAATCGACTTTCCAGCTGCTTTTTCTCGATTGATGACTGCGTTCCGATGTCGGTGGTAGATTCATTCTATTGTGATATCATTTATGATTTATAAGTGCCTCCATCCATTATCGACTGCCTAGTTTCAAAAAGATGGCGGGAAATAGCATTATTTTATATCTTGTACTAATGCTTTACTTACATGATGAAACACAAACAAAAAGTATAGCCCATTGCAAACAACATTTTATACTTTTTTCATATAAAAGCAAACAAGAAAATGTTTAAAGAAATAACTAAGTAGAACATCTCAAACATACCTGTCAGTCATGATGTTGTGAGTAAAAACTGAGTAACTGACATAGCAATCCACTGCCTCTTTATTTACATTACTGTGGTCAGGTAACAACTGAAAATTATTAAATTATCTTTTAGCACTAATATTAGATAGTGAGCATCAAATCACTTATATTCTCAAAATAATTGGTATTCTTTATCTTTACATATTATACTTAAAACTAACGACCCGCCGCGGCTTCGCACGGGTGCAAGTACTTCTCCACTATTTAATGGATGTTATTATCCATATAAACCTTCCTCTAGAAGAATCACTATCTATTAAAAAAAACGCATCAAAATCCGTTGCGTAGTTTCAAAGATTTAAGCATTCAAAGGGACATAGGGACAGAGAAAGCGACTTTGTTTTATACTATGTAGTGAAGTAGTGTTTACAAACCATGTCCAAGTTCTCCACTGCACCAATTACAAAACTTAAAAGGAACAGGTGCTTTCCATCACCGATTTGTATCAGGCCCTCGTCAACAATCAGTCTAGGCTGCAGTTCCGGAGACGTCACTGTCTTCTTGCTTTCTGTTATGTACTCCTCTGTAAAACAAATAAATAAAATAAAAATAAATGCCTTGGACTGACACACCAATTGCCTAGCCCCAAACTAAGCTCGAAGCTTGTACTATGGATGCTAGGGAACGGATAGACATACTTAAATACTTTTATAAACATCCATGACTCAAGTACAAATGCCGATGTTCATCACACAAACATTTGCCCCTAGCGGGATTCAAACCCGCGACCCTTGGTTTCGTAGCCAGGGTCTCTGACCACTCGACCAACGGGCCCGTCTAAACATCGTCTAAACATAACATTATTGTTTAATTTAATGTTTAGGTTTAGGTTAGCCGGGGAGTTTTCCGGGCTTACCCTCTAAGGTGGGCTGTTGCGCATTAATTCAATGTTAACCCATAATTTGGACGGCAACTAGCAGATAGAGGTAAACTAATTATTTTGTAATAATTTTTAGTTTATGATTGTGTTGAATCTGATGTACATTTTTTAGACTTAATAAACAATTTCTTTCTTTCTTTCTTTCTAATTAATTATGGTAGCATGCGCATTGCTACCAAAAATAAATATTTTACCTAGTGTTTTCTAGTCAAGTTTACATAGACACATTGATCTTATATTCTAGAAATGAGTAACTATTCCATTGAATATTTAATACACACCTAAAGTAAATAAAATATTCCTTCCGCCAGCGGGATTTGCAGGGTTGTATGATGGTGGGTAAGCTATTTCATTGCTGTGGAACATCCTTAGCTCATTTCTCTGGAAAACAGAAACAAAACCATTTCAATTGCTTCTTCAAATACTTCGAAATATTATTTGATTTGTAATTGTTTTCGTTTATAGGCTATTTGTAGATTCTAAGAAAGTCTTCTTCCGTCATAATATTGGTTCATGAGACATAGATTAATACTTACAGGAGTGGGTGTGTTGACTCTGTCTTCTACGGTAAGGCTCATTAAGAGCTGCGGATGACAGCATTTGCCTTCTGCCTTCACTCCAAGGAGTCTATGCCACGTGTGTTTCACCTGACCAGAACATTTTGATGTTTACTAATTAATTATGTTGTTATGAAGAAATAATTATGCGCTTCATTGATTTATTTTTTTGTATATTTTATTTAAGCATGGCGGGAATCGACCACTAAGCTACCGAGCCTGTTAGTAAACCTGACCAATTGGCCTGAGCCTCAAGATCAGATGTTTCTTTTTTTGTTTCTAATTTTAACTTCATTGATTTAATTTTAAGTTGATAAATGAAATACTCTAACACTCACATCATTTATTTTGTTAGAAGGACAGGGCTGTGCGCCAAGAAGACTAAGAAGCAAATATCCTATTTTATCTTTTCTTCCCTGAGTTGCTGTAGTGTACACTTCCACTTTAACTGGAACATTCTGAACGCGCAAGCTGGAAACAGAAAATATCTTCATTAATATAACCTTTAATTTTATTCTATTCTATCTTGTTATAAGTAACAGTGTTGCCAACCGTACTATTTAAATCGTATTTATACGACCTTTTTGGCTTTGGTACGATGTACGATCGAAAACTCCTAATCGTACGCAAAATATACGATCTTTTCAAATATTAGAATAACATGGAAAAAAAATATAGCGATTAATTTTATTTGTTGATATAAAAAAACAATAACAATGTACAGATTTGAACGAGCCTTAAACTTTTTTTTTATTCATAATGCACTCATCATATGTACAAAAGAATAAATTCTTCGACTCTTGCATCTGGGGCCTTACCATCAAGTCTTAAAGCGATCTAAAAACCAGTGAGTAAGAGAGATGCCGCGTTACATCATGTAAAGCGGCATCTCTATTACTCACAAGTTTAAAGATCCCTATAAGACTTGATGGTAAGGCCCCTGATGTTGCGTGTATTGACTCTGATAGCGACTGATATTTTAATTTATATCCATACATGGCACTGCTGTGATAATCACCTATACCAAATGTATACTAATTAGTGAGTTAATTATCTATACTAATATATTATGCTGAAGAGTTTGTTTATTTGTTTGTTTGAACGCGCTAATCTCAGGCACTACTGGACCTATTTTAAAAATTATTTTTGTGTTAGATAGTCCGTTTGACGAGGAAAGCTTTAGGCTATTGGAAATCCACGCGGACGGAGTCGCGGGCGGCCGCTAGTAATAGATAAATTTTATGTACCTAAAACTTTGTATTTCATTCTATTAAAAAGTACAATTACAATTCTTATTTAAATAATTTGCTGTAGTTTTATTGAATTTTTTAAAACGTACTATTTTTTTTCTAGAATTCTTGGTAAAATACGATTTTTTCTAGTGTGTGGTACGATCCTCTAGAAAATAAAGTTGGCAACACTGATAAGTAATGTTGTTTTTGAACCAGGAATTCTAGTTCTATCTTTAATCAAACTTGGCCCCGGCACTGAAGTTTAAACTTAGAAACCTGAAAGGTATAAACTAATTATAAAACCTTCGGAATCTCCGTTTATCAGCTTCCCATACAAGTTCAGAGTCAAATATCGGCGCGTGCGTCGGCACCACCGAGTCCGTCTCGAGCATATAGCCATTTAGAGAACCACTCACTATAAAAGGACTTCGCATAAATCCAAAACCCAATCCTGAAACATTATTTACATTCAAAGTTAAGAAGAGAGATTTTAACAAACTAATGTTGAAGTTTAATACATTAAATTACCTTCCTTCACGTGGAGGACTATTTGTATATTAGGACCCCTTAATTCATCCATGAATACTTTTATGAAAGAGGCAAACAAATTATAATAAAAATTGAAAATTCAAATCAAACTCAACGTAAACAAACTCTTCCAAAATCAAACACGAAACGAAAATGACAATCAGTGACGTATCTGTCAGTTGACAAGACATTTCAAACAAATGTTACAAAGCAGAAAAAAAATCGAATTTTATCATAGTGCTCTTCGTAACTAAATAATGCTTTTCATTTTACTAATATTTATTATTTTAACACAAATCAACATTTTTCAATGTATATTGAACCTTATCAAATAAACATTAAATTGAACGTTGACTAACGTGATTTGTTTATGATTAATGATTAATCATTGTAATGGTAACTTTTACAACCTTGAGGATTTGCTTGAGGATTTCATAAGTTGTTAATATGCTGAGGAAATTAAAGCTTTGTTATATTCATTATTAATTTAATATGTATGTAATAATGTTTCCCTCGGTTTAAGCGACCATTATTTTTGAAGTTTTTAAATGTTTAAAAATGGCGGTTTAATTTAAATTATACATATATAAAGGAAAAGATGTCTGTGATGTTGGTAACTATTTATTGGTAAATTGCTGTTTCTTTTCTTGTTTCGGAAAAAAAAATAGCAATAAACATAAAATCTAAGATAATGTGGTGAACCCATCTTACTAAACAAAGGCTTGACCTATTTTAATGTTAATTGAAGAGAGTCGTCTTGAATCCTCCAGGGAAAATGAGGGCCACAGAGGACTTTGTATTATACTAGAAGTATTATAATAGTAAGTAGCTACTGTGTGAAATGTTGTATGATGTGTAATGAAACTTGTGTAAGAATACACTATATACATTTATTTGCCATAAAAATTGATAACTACAGTTAAAATATTTTTTATACAAAGATATTTCTACATTCTAAAAATGGATTGTTTAGGTGAATTAAATATGTAAATTATAGGTAAACACATTTATCACTTCATTCATTACCTAAGCTTGTAAATAAAAAATATAGTCTAAAGGAAGTCATTAGTTAAAAAGTATTTTATTCCTTTATTTTTCAAACAACTTGTTTTGTTACTGCCAATTGAATGCAGTTAGTATAAAAATTAAATACGATTTAGGGTATGATAAAACAATACAAATAATGTAGGTCTTACAACGCAAAAGTTTAATCGTAAATGTATTGACTTTTGTTTTGATACGAAAACGCCAATGAATAGTGGTGAATTTACTAAAAATGCGAACAATTTAAATATCTCTTTATTTTACTCATCATATTCTTTTAAAACAAATCCAATTTACGACAAGAAATACGATGAAAAAGTTTTTGTACGAGTATAAAGCTTTGAGAAGCAAATCTGATACAGAAACGTCAAAAGGGTAAACAATCGTTACAAGTTCTTTCTTTATAAACTAAGTTCTTTCTGAACTACCTACCCTACGTTTTATAAATGAGTTTTGTAGTGATTGCGTTCTTTTTATGCGGTTGACGAGCCGTCTCTGTCAGCGGCAGTCAGACAGACGAGCGAGCGAGGCCCGACCCGACCGGCGCGGATGAAGTGGATCACCGGAGCGCGACGAAAAGTAATTTGTACAAAAACTAAATTCAGCTCATTGCGAATGGCGTGCCGTTCGTGATGTTTTGTCTGACCGCACAATATATCGGTGGTCATTGTTGCTAGTCGTTTTTTGTAACGATCGGACTTCTAATGCGCCGGTAATGTCCGCGTGCTCGCAGGCCGCTTTCAGTTTTAGTTATTTGGTTGTAGTTACTTGTATTTAATTACGGAAGATTTATGTATTTAGTGTAAAAAATAGAGGACAAAGTGGATTCGTTGCAGGATATGGGAGTTTTTAAGTGGCTTCGCCGGTAAGTACAACTTCCATGAACTTGAGGATTTTAACCAGTATCGTATTTAAGTTCCATCCCTTGAACTCCTCAAAAGGTGGCAAATCAAATAATTTAATCATATTGCATGGATAAAATTAGTGTAACACTTGAAAAGTCTTTCTGATCAGATTTTTTCATTGACTTATCTGACTTTTCCTTTCTAATGGGTTTGAAAAAAGCAGATGGCGTTACCTACCCATGGGGTAAATGAACTTTTTCCTTGACCTGTATTTTAATGGAAATTATTCTCATACTTATCATAGCACTGTTCAAATTTTGGGAATAATATTATTCTAAGACCAGTTTCTTCTAAACTTTTGTAACATTTGTTATTTTAAACCATAAGCTTGAAATAATGTTAAAATAATAGGTAATTAATTAACTAATGTGTGATTCATTAATTAATTTAAAAGGTTGTTTGCTTCTGTAATGATAAATTACCTACCTACATTTTATTTTTATGAAATGCTCAAATGGTTGTTCTAGTTACTTGGAATTTATCACACTTCTTACTTGAGATTGCTGACCTTTTAATATTCTACCATAATATTATGTAAAGTATTAACAACACAATTATGAAATATTAATAAAACTGATGCAGTTAAAAATATATATTTGTCAAATATAACTTAGCAAATAATTCCTATAGAGCTTTCCAATTGGAAAAGAACCATCAAGTAAACTCCAGAACCTTGGTGACTTCATTTAAATTAAAAATAATATATCCTTCACGTGTTTAAATTACAATATTACTGTAAATACCTTAATTAGAAAATTTATTCATCATCATAATCATGGAATTTATCAGAGTGTCTAAAAAGCTCTTAAAATATTGGGAAAACCCTTCCTTTCTATGGTTTAATTTTTTAGTTTATAATTTTTTTATCTTAGTGTTTATCTCCATTCTGTCAAATTCAAGTTTTCACAGTATTTGACACCAAGCAAACTTTTTATGTTAGGTAATGAAATGTGAAACTACCCAATACCTCCATTTATTTTAAGAAATCACTGTGATTATTTTGTCTTAATTTTTTTTTGCATACATACATATTAAGTACATTCAATTATAATTTAAAATTTGTAAAGTATTTCAATGCTCTTAAAAGTTCAGATAAAAACCTGCAATTAGTAAATACATAACAATATATCAAAAATATTATACAGAACAAATTGTTATCTAGATTTGGAAAGAGAGGTAGGTACATGAATTACTATAGCATGTTTTATTTCATAGGCATAGGTCACGCCTGGAGATTCGGTCTCGTGAATGTCGCGTGAATACGTGCAAACAAACCGTCCAACTTTGCGCAAAAAATACATGACGCTTCAAATCAATTAATTTACTTACACCTATGATTAACGGATGTTAATCGTTATGCGGCTATCAACAGTTTATAAAATAACCCCTTGAGTATTTGTTTGGGGTAGGGGAATAGTCGTTTTACCAATTTCGCCTACCAACCAAGTAATATTATATAGGCACATTCCAACGACGCCATTGTAGGTATGAATAATGGTTAAAAATCGTTAGATAACCATTCCATTCACATTCATACCAAAATTCAATCAACTTGTATAAAACATCCAGCCATCATGCCATCATACAACAATAGGGCTGTCTGGGTCATTGTGATGCATGATGTAATGTCTCCACCTAGATCGCCAAATCATCAGTTGTTCAATCCGACCCTTTCATCAGTTCTCAATGCATGGAGGTCACCGCATTGTGGCCCGCTGCTCGGCCGTCCCATTGTTGCATTTGATGCAGTTAATTAAAACATTTGATGTACCTGTTTCCTACATACCTAAATCGTTTCGACGAGTTTGGTGACTTGGTTCAGTCCCGTAATACCAAATCAAGTGTATACTGCCAATCATGGATGACCTGTGCAGGTTGTCGACTTACGATTTTCCGCGCGGTCAAAGACCGGAGCCTTGTACTTGTACCTACCTACGTACCGCATTGTCTAACCAACGAATGCATTTTCCCGTCCATTCCAGTGGCGTAGCTAGCATAGGTGGCACCCGGGGCGGATTTTATAGGTGTCACCCTAAAACTCAATCGAAACTGTTAAAATAAAAAAAAGTCATAATCATTTACGTTTTATTAAAATATGAGGACCTATTAAAAATATTTGTTTATTATGTAAAACAAATTTAGTTTGTTAAAAATTAAAATTTCTTCCTTCTAGCTTTGACACTAGCGAACTCCGAAATCACGTCTTCAAAATTTATATTTTGTGTTGCTTCATGTTCTATCGTTAAAATACCAAGATGTTTTAATCTGGTTTCGGTCATTGTAGACCGCAAATAATTTTTAATTTATTTTAATTTGCTGAAACTTCTCTCACATGAAGCTACTGATGCACATATTGTTTCATCTTGAAATGAATGCGGTCGGGAACAAAAGAAGCCCAATCCACAATACAAGTGACGAGCGCTATATCGAGGGAATCCCCTGACTAGCGTTGGTTATGCGCGAACGGGGTATTAAATTTTGGGGGAATCCCTGATCGATTGACACTGTGCACATTGTTTTTTTTTAATATCAATTATTATGTTCGTGGTACGATATTATAGTTATAATACCTAGATAATTTTATTATTGGCGGTTATGCTCTCTGCCGCAGATTTACGATTTTTTATAAATAGAAAGAACTATAACTGATGGTCATAGTCGGGCTCGGGTGTCACCCCTAAACGGGTGACACCCGGGGCGGGCCGCCCCCGCCGCCCCCCCTTAGCTACGCCACTGGTCCATTCTATACAGGAAGACGGACAGAATTGCGACTACTGCTACATAACCAATGTTTCACTTTGTTTTTAGTGCTATAGAGATAATAAATTTGTTAATGGAGCCATCATCGTCGTAGATTCTTTAACCACGCATCGTAAAACAACACTTCCGGCTACCGGTATGCCGAATGCACGTGAGCTCTTCATTCTTGCATAGATTCAAGTGCATATGGCCTTGCGTCAATTTCGGCATTACCCAAGGTCCATTATTTTTCCCTTTCGAATTCCGAAATATATTTGGCATATCATTTTTATAACCGGAACTTTGTTGAAATTTATTGTGTTAAAGACCTTTAGTCACATTATTCAATGACCTCCTAAAATGCTATGTGCTGTTAAGTTGATTTCTAGCAATGAGAGTTGTAGTTAAAGTAAGAATTTATTGTTCAATTATTATTTATTTTTATTATTCAATACGATTTGTAACTAAATCTTCTGGCACGTCAATCTTATTCAGATAAAGAGTGAAGGCACATCGTTGTCGAACTGTGAAGCTATGAAGAATGAAATAGCTATTTCTTTATCTTTCGATTTAATTACACAACCAAGATAACGGAAACAATATCCGAACTAATCAATCTACCTGGTTCTAGTCTTGTGACAGTGACGTAATTCCCTAAAAGAAGCTTTCTAAATTGTTAAGTGCTTTCTTCTGTTTTACAAGATTTAGCATACAATAACAATACAACGAACGCTACGAAATACTTATGAATAAATAATTATTATGTAAATATTGCAGCTTAAAACAACACAAGTTCAAAAATGTATTAGACGACGACGAGTACCTAAAATACATTCAAAAACAATATACCTACCTACCTACCTATATTCAATATCTGCAACAAGGACCCAATGTAGACCCCCGCTCCTTTTCAATATTTCCGATAAATTCGATTTTTACATTTTGTTCCGTTATTAACAGATATCTCTCACGAAAAAACAATTTTCCAAGTGCAACAATGGTATCGACTGTTATAATGGTCGTGATTGATGCTTCCATTAATTACCCAATTCAATCGAGCTTGCCATTGCCTCCGATACAGCGGTATTGAAATACACTTTCACTATTTGTTGACCGTAGACGAAACATTTTCTTATTGTACCTAAATAACCAAATTTGATGGCGTACGACTTATTTATGTAAGCATTATGTTATCGGCGTGTCACTCAAAAAGTTTTTTTATGTTTGAGATGCTTTCTATTTTAATTAGGCTTACGTATTCTATTGTTTGTCTTCCCTTCACATTATTTTTGTGCAGGTAATTTGATCTATAACATTGATATGGTTTCTTAGTCGATGTTGGGATTATTGAAAAGTACCTAAACTAATAAGCAGATCAAGATAAATGATCGAGACTAAAGTTATCCAAAAAAACTCATTAAGTTTATATAATTTTATAGGTAACTTCTGTCGGATATTTTACATTAGTTAATAATTAAGTAAGTACCTAGCTGATTAAGTAAATCAACAAAATTTAGTAAATTAGATCATAATTAGGAACCTTAATTATACTCGTCTAGGGACTTTCGTTATGTCACACAAAGATATTTTAATTCGGTAAAAATAAAAGTAAGCAAATTCTATTAACCCTACATAAAAAATTGGCCAAGTGCGAGTCGGACTCCCGCACTGAGGGTTCCGTACAAATTCTATTTTTGACGTATAAAATAAACTTCTGGATAGATTTCGTTCGAACCAATTTTCGTTGGTAGTTTTAATGGTAATGTACATTATATAATTATTTCAGTTTTATCATCCTCTTATTTTAGAAGTTAGAGGGGGGGGGGACACACACTTTTTTCCACTTTGGAAGGGTCTGTCACGCAAAGTATTCACTTTAGAAAAAAGTGATATTACAAACCTTAATATAACTTTCAAAGACCTATCCATAGATACCCCACACGTATATGCTCAATGAAAAAAAATATTTCGAGTTTCAGTTCTGACTATGGGGACCTCCCATTTTTTTTTTCTATTTTCGTGTGAAAACCTTGTTGCGGTTCACAGAATACATCCACTCACTAAGTTTCAACAGTATAGTACTTATAGTTTCGGAAAAAAGTGGCTGTGACAGACTGGCGGACAGACAGACAGACATGACGAATCTATAAGGGTTCCGTTTTTTTGCCATTTTGGCTACGGAACCCTAAAAATTGCAAAGAGATTAAAATAGTAGGGAGATCCGTCTTTCCATTGGGGTCTGGTCTGATCTACGTTTAATCGGTAAAAGTTTATCGATCGAACAGATGTCAATTGTTGCGATTAACATCGCTCCTTTCATCTTTCTTATTTGTTTCGAAACTATTAAATGACTATTACAGTCATATTAAGTTTTATAATATTACGAAAGTTTACCGCCTTTTTATTGCTGAGATAGCTGACTAAACCCTCGATTATATTTTTAAAGCAAAGATGACTGTAACACAAAAAGTTACTAAGACAAAATTGCTGTTCGATTGCGCAGTTTCTGCGTTCACAGTCCTCCATAAATCACGTTTTTATTGACCCCGACGCTTCCACGGTTTATGCTCATTGCGAGTTGAATTACTTATAATAACCATGCAGTTCAGTGTATTTTTTAACTTTCTTTTTTACTATTGGTTGAGTTTATCGATGTAACGATCCGATTGCAGTATTAACTTGGATACATGTTCCAGGGAACGTGTAACGGTGACAACTCACCACGTTAGCCCCGAGCCCTCAACTCCAGAAGAACAATGCCCGCCGAGTAGTGCACAAGTCGGTACTATCCGCACCGAGGAGTACAAGAGAGACCTGGCAGAGTTCCAGGCGAGGAGGTCATCGGGAAATAAGGAGCTCCAGGTGACTCCTGTGAAGAAGAAATGTGGACGGCACTCGCTGCCGGTGTCGTGTACCAACTGCGCCGCCGACCACGACAACACTTTCAACTACGAAAAGAAATCCGCAGTTAAATATAAGAAGAAAGCACACAAGAGAGCTAAAAGTGCCATGTCTGATGAAAAACTATACGACGGACTCCCGAACGTACAATTCCTGTTTCAAAATCAAGTTTTCATGCCTGGAAACGTAATGACGTCAGCTTACTCAGAACCTCCCAAATCTAGGAATTCCCGGCAAAGATCGTTTCGGCCTCCAGATCCAGATTTTTTGACACAAAGGCACATTGATTTCAAGGATGAAGATCGCGTGGATTCGCCCGAGTTTTGTAAAAGGAGTTCACTGCCTTTCAACATAAAGCATTTTTTGGATGGTTCGAGAAGTGGTGAAGAGGAAGTGGACGGTGCCAAAGAAGCCGGTGATGTTATTAAGGTATCTAGTCAGGTATCGACTAATGGAGTACATAAAAATGAATGCGGGGATGAGAAGCTTTGGGAGGTGATGACGGAGTTGAAAAACTTTGACCAGTGGGCTGACGAGCAGCTGCACCCCCGCTCTCCCAACACAAACACGTCTAAATCCGACGATAGCAAGGTAAGGAATTATCTCTTTCAATATCAACATTGTACAGTATCGAATTTTACAACTGTTTACGTAATAACTTTTTGAACAGTAGCTGTAGTTTTTAGGTTGCAATGTCTTTAAAAATAGTGCTTTCGACTAACTGTAAGCAAAGTGGAAAAATAGATTGTTTAAAGGTGGCGTTATCTTTTAACAGGGTCTTCTAAATTCTATTTTGTTTGTGCGAACTTTCCATTCCATATATTGGCATGTTCAGGAGTTTACTGTTGAGAACTTCTACTTTTGCTATGTTAGGAATATGATATGTATATGGAATAGCGTCGCAAATATAAAGACGTTATTTCAGAGCGACAGCAGTGCGTTCGGGCTGCCTATAGCGAGCGCAAGCAATCTCGACATGACGTCAGACGGGAGCAAGGTGTGGAACCACGGCAAGTGGGGCGTCGTGCCCGTGCAGATCAAGAGATTGCCCGGGGTGACCGCGGAACACGTCAGGAGGAAACGGAACACGGAGATAAACATATTGAGGTAATAAATAAATGATATCCTCCAAGCCATTCCGGCTTCGGATCAGCCAGTTACGTACTCAGGATAGTGCCACAATCGTGAGCACAGGTGCACTTTCTATTCCCCCACTCTCACAGCTACTTAGGATATCAATCGGAATTTTGAGGTAATATAGCATAAGGAATGTTCACTAGGGGTATACTATGACTGGATCTTGTATGGGATTACTACTCCATTTCGAAAAACTTCTCGTCGTGTCGCCGTGCTTTACGCTGAGGTCATCAACCGACCTGTGTAAAACACCCATCTTATGATTGGAATGAGTATGGGCCATTAGAATTGCAGCAGACATCCAAGACAATTCCAGTCTAGTAAATATTTGCGCCACAAAAAATTGACACAATGAACAGGTTACATAATTCTTTTGACCTATTTCAATTTAACTTAACAAAAACATACTTATACATAATCATGACTCGCCTTATAGCATACAACACTGCTGAGACGAGAAACATCATTGTTCTAGTGAAATGGGTTTCGAACCTGAATTAATGAAGTTATTTACTTTCTCCATGTCATGCAAAAGCAATAATTCAATCGATGTAATGTTTTCGCTACGCAATTCTCATCGCTATGATTGCTGTTATTTATAGATCATGAACAGTATTGATGTTTGTTTGCTTGCAGAAAATGTCGCCACCCTAACATAATACTGCTGATGGGACTTTACCCAGACGTCCGGAACGATATCCATTTGGTGTGCGAGCGATGTGTCGACACGCTCTATGGCATCTTACATGTTCAGGTAAGTTATATTTTTGTTGTAAAACAAATTAAATATCAAATTAAATGTTAAACATTATCCTTATAAAGGTTACAGTCAGAACTCATAGCCGGTCAAAGTCCTTTTTGACTGCGAAAATCAGTCAAAACTGGTTTTGAGTAAAGGTGTTGGACAAAACCACTTTTGACTGTTTTTTGCAGTCAATAAGGGTTTTGACCGGCTATGAGTTCCGACTGTAACATAAACACCCTAAAAGATAATTATTTACCAATAGCAAGTGTTTGAAGTGTAATTTTTTAATGCAAAGCTTACTGTAGACGGAATTTTGACTGATTAAATCTAATTCAAATCAATTTGAATTTAGCGCACAGAATCGAGGTAAGTATACATTTTGTTATTACTTAGATACGCTACATTCCCATGCATTTGCATAATTATAGTGATTAATTATAACACTTACATTCCCACGAAAGTGTGTGTAGCAGACCTATAATTATATTGTACGATTCAGTTTGAAAATAAGCTTTACTTTTTATGTTTGAACAAGTTTTATTGTGTACATCTCGACAGTATGCTCTGTTGAATCGTTTCGTAATTATTGGTAACTCGGTATCTATCATGGTCGAATATGATTAATACATATTTTTCTTTTTTCGTCTTTATGTACTCAGTATTTATTCAGATAAATCGACAGAGTTCATTTTGATTATAAATAAAATACTTTTTTTTTTATAGAATCAAATATGAAAAATAAACATATGACGACACAAATATTAAAATGACCCCAGTTTAAATCCAATCGCTGGGGCACAGTCAATACATACTGTGTCTAGGGGACTCAAATCCATTGCGAGGCTCTGAGCACGTGCCAATGATATTTGAAAAAGAGGGTCTTGGTATTGTGTGACACTATGACTGCCCTTTTACGAGTATCTGGGAGTGTAATCGCTTTTATTCAACTGCCAGTGTTTACTGTCAAGTGATATCTTTACCATGAAGTGGCCCGTTGGTCTAGTTGCCGGAGACTCTGGGTACAAAATCAAGGGTCGCGGGTTCGAATTCCGCTAGAGGCAAATGTTTGTGTGATGAATATCGACATCTGTAGTCGAGTCATGGATGTTTCTAAAACTATATAAGTATGTGAATCCGTTCCCAAGCTTCCAAAGTACAAGCTTGGAGCTTAGTTTGGGACTAGGCAATGAGGGTTTTCGCAAATGAAAAAGTCGCTAGATTGCAGTAGGTTCTAACTGGTATGTGATAGCAGTTAAACCGCACACCTACCTATTGCCCACCCTCATTGGTGTGTTAGTACAAGTATTTTTTATTTATTTATGTTCGTGTGACCTTATCTGAATGACTAACTGAGGCGAGTTTGTCCAGGGCCGCATACTATCAGCGCAGACGGCGGTCCGCTACTCGCTGGACATCGCCAACGCGCTGGTCTTCCTGAGGATGCAGGGCTTCATCCACTCGGCGCTGAGCAGCGAGGCCGTCATGGTCACCACTCATGACGCCGCCAAGCTGGCCGACCTTGGCCCCTGTCTGAAGCTGCCGAAGGACCAAAAGAGGAAGGATAAGGGATACGATGTGTACTCCGCTGAGCCGCAGTACGCGTCTATCGAAGGTACGTTTTGTTTTCTGGTCATATTGTAAGCTAGGATATAATAATTATGTTTATGTACATTACTTACCTATATTTTCTACAAAAAAACGATTTGTCATTTTATAGTTTTTATAGTATAAACTAGCGGCCGCCAGCGACTCCGTCCGCGTGGGTTACGGTTTCCGCACACAGTGTTACTATAGATAGCTTATACCTCGACAAATGGTAAGTGAACTATCCAACACAAAATATTTTGTCAAATTCGAACCAGTAGTTCCTGAGTTTAACGCGTTGGCGCGCAAACCAATTTGGATCATGAGTTACACGTGTTATTGTGAGTCAACCATAAAAGATAGACATATGCTGTTGGGGGATATTTTTTAGGCAATTATATGTAAAATATTTCTTTCATACATGATTTCTATGTGACTTTAACCATTAAGGCTGCATCTGAAATGGAGAAAATTATCCCGTTTTTCCCACATTTCCCTTCACTACGCTGTTCTTGTTGATTGTAGCGTGATGAAAAGTATCCTATAATATGCCCAGGAGTATGAAGAATAATTGTACCAAGTTTCGTCAAAATCCGTCCAGTAGTTTTTGTTTCTATAAGGAACATACAGACAGACAGACAGACAGACAGACAGACAAAAATTTTGCTGATTGCATTTTTGGCATCAGTATCGATCACTAATCACCCCCTGATAGTTATTTTGAAAATATATTTAATGTACAGAATTTACCTCTCTACAGATTTATTATAAGTATAGATTATAGTTTTTATAGTATAAATTAATGAAATACAACAATAACTGTAATTCAGCGCAGATTTCTACAGAGGCACACTTTTTAGAAAACTATTTATAAAGCATTCACTTAAATTGTTGCAATACTGCAAAATAATTATCTATTTTATTTTCAATACTTAAACTTAGGAACAAATAAATACGAATATGATGAGAAAGTTTCTATTAAAATTACGGTATAGAATGATGTATTATCATTCATATATTGTCACTCAATCAACATTGCTCTATTGATATAGTTTATTATAATGCCTTATCCTATGTTTGCAATGTTTCATTATCAACGTCTTAAGGAGACTATTTTCGAACTTTGACGTATTTGACTGTCTACTTTAATATTCGTGCATATTGTTTTTTCGTCATTATATGTATATAGCGTCGGATAGATACTGACATTTAGGGTACTCAATTATATAGACACAACCAAATAGTAAATTTTATCGGTACAAACAAAGTTCCCAATTGTTGTCAACATTCTAATCGTTCTTTGGTTTTGTCTATTTATTTGAGTACCCACCCTGAGTGTCACTATCTATCTCACGCTGACTGTGTGTTATATAAGTTTTTCCGTGATCAGAAGACAGTCTGTATTTATTTTACCAATAATTCTTTAGTCCATATTTATATATAAACGGCAATTTAATCAGTTTGCATTTATTTATTATTTATTCACTAAACAAATACAAAAATCTGAGTGCAAGACAGTGTTCCGCAAAACTGTTCGAACAGTTTGACTGCAGAATCGTATAAATATGTTTGATAAAATAAAAATTAATTTGACAATATGTTTTAAAACGAGTCAAACCCACTTTCCCAGAAACCTGCCAGTCCAACGGCGCTGAGTTTGAGCCGCTTCTGTCCGCGCGGTCTTCCGAAGCGTACATCTCCACGCGAGCCGTCCCCAAAGACTACCAGGCGTGTAGTGCCACCGAATCATTCCGCTGGCAGGCGCCCGAGCTGTTCCAGCCTGATGACGAGGGACTGGTGCACGCCTGCTCGAGGACTGATGTTTACTCACTCGCGCTGATCCTGTGGGAGTGTTGTAACGGTGAGTTGTTGCTTCGCTTAAAAGCTACCAGGCTTGCGCTTCTGAATCATTCCGGTGGCAGGCGCCCGAACTGTTCCAGCCTGATAATGCGGGGCTGGTGCACGCCTGATCGACAACTGATGTGTAGGTACTCTCTCGCTTAATTGGTAATCTAAGTAATGCGAGGGAATCTTATTTTACTATACATAAAGACAGTTATATACTTGCCAATTTTTTTTACATAATTTGCTTTTTCTTCCAGCATCGCTCCCATGGAAGACACTATCCTACGACAAGCTGAAGGAACTATACGTGCTGTGGAAGACGGGCATTCGCCTGCCGCAGGACGGCACGTACCCCGGCTGCCTGCTGGCGCTGCTGCAGGCCGCGCTGAAGGTGGACCGCATGGAGAGGATGGACATGGACCTCATGCAGAGCACCCTGAGCGATGTCAAGGTTAGTACACGCTGAAGCAGTGAACACGTGTTGTGGAAGACGGGATTATGACTGCCGCAGGACGATACTTACCCCGGCTGAAACCGCATGCAGATGAACCGCATACAGAGCACCTTGAGCGACTTCAAGGTTGTCAAAAGACAAAACTGAATACCCAAAAAAAAAAGAGTCAAGAAGGTCATCAGCTCATTGTTATACATAGATATTACAATGAGAAGCAGTAATATTGAAGTGAGCCATAATTAATAACTAAAATACTTTGTTTACAATGCATTATAGCTATGAAACTTTAGCATCTCAATATCTATTTTGAACATCATATCGCCAACGTCCATACCACGTTGAAAACACCGGTTCTCGTCCGATCACCGAAGTTAAGCAACGTCGGGCGCGGTCAGTACTTGGATGGGTGACCGCCTGGGAACACCGCGTGACGTTGGCTTTTTGCATTTGACAATTTCTTTTTGATTTTGTGTTGAATACACTTTTACTCATTCTAACCATAAAATAAAATAACATGCTAATAACATGATATTCCGTATCCAAATGATTTAGAAATTTATATTATGTTATGCAAAGAAATATAAATACATTTTAATTTAGCACATACTAGTTTCCTCGGACTAGAAGTCCGTGCTGCATTTATATTATTATTTTTTAATTTCCGCATGAATTTTTCTATTTTTAATTTTTATGTTTTATAAGTCTTTGTTTTCGAGCGACGTATGCACGCACCAAATTATATAATCCATAAATTCGACTCTTTCATCGCCAACGTCCATACCACGTTGAAAACACCGGTTCTCGTCCGATCACCGAAGTTAAGCAACGTCGGGCGCGGTCAGTACTTGGATGGGTGACCGCCTGGGAACACCGCGTGACGTTGGCTTTTTGCATTTCACAATTTCTTCTTGTTTGTATGTTGGATAAGATTTTTAAGTTTTTTTTAAGTAAGTTCAATATAACCCCACACTAAAATAAATGCAATAAACATTCTGCATTAGAATGATTTAGAATTTTGGATCATGCATCAACTTTTAGACACAAACTCTATTTCACGAACTTCGCTCTATTTAAGATGTATTTTTTAAATTAATTTAAATAACAATAATTCTTGTGGTATTAAGGAATTTCCTACATGATTGTTCTATTTTTATGTTTTGAATATTGGGTTTTAGTAACGTATGCACATACACATAATATTATCCATGAATTCAGCTCTACATTCGCCAACGTCCATACCACGTTGAAAACACCGGTTCTCGTCCGATCACCGAAGTTAAGCAACGTCGGGCGCGGTCAGTACTTGGATGGGTGACCGCCTGGGAACACCGCGTGACGTTGGCTTTTTGCATTTGACAATTTCTTTTTGATTTTGTGTTGAATACACTTTTACTCATTCTAACCATAAAATAAAATAACATGCTAATAACATTTCTTTTTGCTTTTTGTTTTCATAGTTTGGATCATCACCTACTTGACCGTGATGAGTAATAAAATATTAAAATGCAATTTTTGTGTGCAGAACCAACAGAACCCAAAAATTGCATTTTAATATTTTCTAAATTAAAACTTTAGTTGTATGAAAACTTGTTACATTTTATCATAGTTTACTTTAAATAATTGGAAATTAAAAAATATTGGTCGCCCATTGGTTCATGTATTTTTAATATTTTTACTTACTCGCTCTCTATAGATTTCCTATAGATTTTTCTATTGTATGCAAATACATATTTATCTAAATTTGTTATATAATTTCAGCGTAACATGGACGGTTTGGAATACATCGTCATCCCGGCGAAATTATCCAAAAAGAAGTCGGACTTCAGTTCTGTGGCATGGGACACGACTTCACCAACCGATTCGGATTGCTTGAGCCCACCACATCTGGAACATAAGGTCGTAGTACACAAAGAAAGAGACCTTACCCCGGACAGCAGTGAGAAGGACTGCAGCAAGAGCGATAGCCCGCACTATGAGCGAATATTGAAGAGTAACAATGACACGTACGCTGTTCCCTACGCAGTGCCAGAGAAATGCTTCATATCCGACGAGGACCAAGAAAGAGCGGTACCAAAATACAATCATCTACCAGACAAAGATTTCTCAAGCGCCTGCTCCACTCCAATAGCAAAGCTGCGTGCCCGCATCAAAGACATCGGCACCCCAGGCACTCTACACCGAAGCGACTCGACCGAGTACTGCAGCATTCTAAGCCCGAACCGCACTAACAACCTTGGACCTACAGACGACGCGCTTAAAGATCAAACTGAGAGACCCGCCGCCAAGTTAAGTAGGAGTTTCACTCCGAAATCGTACAAACCACTTCATATAAAAGTACCGGATTTCAATTTAGACTCTATAAAGGATATAATGAAGGAGCAGAATGACAAGGAGCGGTCGTCGTACAATTTTGATATAAAGAATTACAGTTTGCCGTCGACCCCGATAGCTCGCAGCAACAAGCTTAGGAAAAATGCGTGGTTGTCTGGTGACCTGAGTATGACGAGAAAGAGTACGGAGGCACTACATGACTCGAAAAATAGCAACAAAGAAGAAGAAGAAGGTATGTTTTCCTCATAAGTTAGGTTAGTTTCTTGCTAAAAACTATATTACATCAATACACAAGGGACTTATTTTAGGATTTCAGTGAATAACTATTTGATCTATCTACGTCATGGTTTATGTACCTCTCATTATACTGAAACATTATTATACCATTGTACCAGTACTTCCTAAAATGAACCAAATTCGTCTCAGTTGTCGCCAACGTCCATACCACGTTGAAAACACCGGTTCTCGTCCGATCACCGAAGTTAAGCAACGTCGGGCGCGGTCAGTACTTGGATGGGTGACCGCCTGGGAACACCGCGTGACGTTGGCTTTTTGCTTTTTTATTTTGTTATAGTTTTTGTAGCTTTTTATTTTTTTGTTTTAAATCATATATTAGGACTTTGTGCTTTTTTGACGTGAAGTAGATGATCTACGTTTTTAGCTGTTACTCTGTATGAAATTAAAATCCTTAACATAATAACGAATTCTTGAAAATTTTTAAGCTTTTTTTTCTAGTGTTACCTTTGTCGCGTTATCAATAATCGTAGCAGAATATTGCTATGGATGAATGTTTGTATTATTCTCAGAAAAGCGAATGAGATCACAATGACTTCTTTAATGAAATAATTCATTATGAATACCCCATGAAATATGTTATTGTGATTCTCATAACAAAAAATGAACCTACCGATATAAGAATGTTATAATGTATTTGTACCATAAATTCAGTTCAGCATTCGCCAACGTCCATACCACGTTGAAAACACCGGTTCTCGTCCGATCACCGAAGTTAAGCAACGTCGGGCGCGGTCAGTACTTGGATGGGTGACCGCCTGGGAACACCGCGTGACGTTGGCTTTTTGCTTTTAGTTTTTTGTCATCCCATTATTCTTATTCAAAATAATTTGTGTTTATTCTATTTTATAATTTTCAGACAAGCACATAAGATCGCCACAAGTGTGTCTTGAACGTCACGATGTTTCAACAAACACATCATCCGAGAAGGTCGAAGATGATCTGGTAGAGAATAATAATTCAAAACAATATGAATCTAAAGAATCTTCACCTCACAGCGTTGCGACTGAGTGCAGTTTTTCCGGACTCCGAATGTAAGTTTTTGTGCTTATTTTAATAACAAAAGTTATTATTTTTGTATGATAATGCCAAAAAGCGCTGTATAGGACGCCCTCAGGCCAGGTGACGTGACGATCTGTGCAATATGGCTGGCAGGAGCTAGATGTGAGTCGCCAAGAGTCCAGCAGTGTACTGCGATAGGCTGACTGATGATGATGTCGACTATTTGGACTTGACGACTTTGAAGGATTAGTTTTTTTGTTTTGAAATGTTGACTTAAATAACTTCGACTAAAAGTATTCGAGTTATCAGTCGAAAAAATAAGTCGGATAAAATATATAGGTAATTGAACCTGTACGTACATTAGCAAACTTGAACAGCGAATACGGTATAATTGATTGACAGGTCAATGATGAGCTTGCTTGTTTGTAGGGTGAACTGTACGAAGTCATGAAATGACATGTTCTGTTTTTTCCGATAAACCGTTTTCATACTTTCAATTAGCTCATAAACTGAATAGTAGCTGTGGCATATTATTATTAAAACTTGAAGTAAATCTTTATTGTTTTACCTCTATTATTAATTTTGTTATTTTCTTCATAACCAGCCAGCAACAAACATCGTCACCGGAGTCAACGTCAGCCGTCCGCGAACGCAGCAACTCGTGGTCGTTCCGTACGTCGGTGGACCGCGCTCGGCGAGTGGACGAGGACGCGCTCGCCGGCGTCACCGTCAAGCCGCTCGTCGCCATACACGAGCGGTGGATATACGAGGCGAATAAGAAGACTGGCCGGTCCATGTCGCTGCCGGAGGATAACAAGTGAGTGTATAGTAGTTGTTGTGTACTGCTAGCGTCAACTCGCGTCTCTTGTGACGTCATCACCAGAGTCACTCGTGGTTGGTCCATACGTCGGTGGACCGCGCCCGGCGAGTGGACGAGGACGCGCTCGCCGGCGTCACCGTGAAGCCGCTCGTCGCCATACACGAGCGCTGGATATACGAGGCGAACAAGAAGACTGGCCGGTCCATGTCGCTGCCGGAGGATAACAAGTAAGTGTATAAGTAGTAGTAATGTACTGCTAGCTTCGTCGCTGCCTCTCGTGACGTCATCGACGTAGTCAGCAACTTGTGGTCGTTCGTACGTCCGTGGAACGCGCCCGGCGCCACCGTCAAGCCGCTCGTCGCCATACACGAGCGCTGGATATAAGAGACGAACAAGAAGACCGGCCGGTCCATGTCGCTGCCGGAGGATAACAAGTGAGTGTATAGTAGTAGTAATGTACTGCTAGCTACGTCGCTGCTTCTAGTGACGTCATCGCTGTAGTCGTTCCACATGTCCGTTGCTCGAGCGCTGGATAAACGAGGCGAACAAGAAGACTGGCAGGTCTACGTCGTTACCGGAGGATAACAAGTGAGTTTATATTGGTACTTTTCGTGTCAGATGCGTCTACAAGTCATTAGCCGTAATCCCTCATCAGGAAACGGCGAGGGCGGCCGAACCGTGTGTGAATCCTCGTCACCGTAACCGATTACTACTACCGATATTTAAAGGAACAAGCACCGAAGGATGACATGTTACAATTTCCGTACCCGCCTGGTACATGTTAATTAGCCGTAAGTGTATTCATCACTGCAGAAACACGAAAGTGTTTTTCGAACTTTCTGTCGCCAACGTCCATACCACGTTGAAAACACCGGTTCTCGTCCGATCACCGAAGTTAAGCAACGTCGGGCGCGGTCAGTACTTGGATGGGTGACCGCCTGGGAACACCGCGTGACGTTGGCTTTTTGCAATTTTGTGATATATTTTGTTATTGTTAATGAGGTTTTAAATATTAAAGTCTCCTCTGTTAAATTATATTAAAAAGTAAGCGAAAGAATAAACACAAAATAAATCAACATTTCATAAATTTTAAAAATAATAGACCGTATTCATATAAATTAAACCTTTCAAATAATGTTATTTTAATACATAACTCTAGGCTAAATATTTTTTTAAGTTAAACTTTTGTTTCGATAAACGTTCGTTACCTAGGAGATCCTAGCACACGCGTTATGCATAAATAACTATGATAAATTCATCACGGTCACGTTTCAAACAGTTCTTAATTCCAAAATTCAGCTCGGTATTCGCCAACGTCCATACCACGTTGAAAACACCGGTTCTCGTCCGATCACCGAAGTTAAGCAACGTCGGGCGCGGTCAGTACTTGGATGGGTGACCGCCTGGGAACACCGCGTGACGTTGGCTTTTTGATTTTTTATTTTGTAAAAGTATTTTAAATTCGTGATGACTTTTAATGTTAATTATATTTAACGTATCATGACGTTTGCTTTTTGTTTTTTGTTTTCAATAGTGAAACTTTTGGTGGTATAATTTTTTGTTTTGAATTTTTTTTAATAATATTATGTACTTTTTTCAGGTCTTGTGTGATCCAAGGGGTGAAGCCGGCGTCGCATTGCGTGGACACGCTGCAGAAGTCGTTGCCTCAGCTGAACACACGGCGGCCGGCCAAGCCTTTTCGGTCTCCCAACTCACCCACGGCTGCGAGGAATGGTCAGTGCATGCATGAAGATATTGAGAGCTTTGACTAACATAATCTAGACACTTTGCACTTGATGCGTGAAGTGTAGCGGCGTCTAAAGATATCCACAGCGCATAGCTGAACACATTGCAGCCGGCCAAGCCTTTCCGGGATCCCAACTCACCCACGGCTGCGAGGAATGGTCAGTGCATGCATGAAGATATTGAGAGCTTTGTTTGACTAACATAATGTAGACGCTTTGCACTTCGTGCGCGTGATGTAGGGGTGTCTAGAGACGTCCGCAGTGCGTATCCGAACACACGGCGGCCGGCCAAGCCTTTCCGGGCTCCTAACTCCCCCACGGCTGCGAGGAATGGTCAGTGCATGCATGAAGATATTGAGGGCTTTGACTAACATAATATATACGCTTTGCACCTTGTGTGTGAAGTGTAGCGGCGTCTTAAGACGTCCGCAGCATGTAGCTGAATACACGGCGGCCATTTAAGCCTTTCCGGTCTCCCAACTCCCCCAAGGCTGCGAGGAATGGTCAGTGCATGCATGACGATATTGGGAGCTTTAACTAACATAATCTAGACGCTTTGAACTTGAAGTATAGCGGCGTGTTAAGGCGTCCGCTTCACGCGTCGCGTGAACAAATGAATAACGCATAGTATTATTCCAGTTTCACTTTTGATGCCAAAAGATGGCATTAAAAACAAGTCAAGAAAAATTGTTTTAGTTATGTAAAGTTTGGAGGTTTGGAAGGATAGGCATGACCGTTCTCTTCTAAATTAATAAAATCGCTAACAGATACTTCTATAATAACATATTTTATTGGTGTTATCCTGGCAAAAAATGATAAAACCAATGGCCTTGTACTTTAAGGCACCTAACACTCTTTTGTCTTGTCAATAAGTGATATTTTATGTTTGTCTAACATTAAACGAAACACATAGTATGACGTATTCTAAATTTTTTTTAGCATTCAATAGAAAATAAGTACTTTGAATGTTGTTTGTTTATTACATTTATTACCTTGTTCATAAGGAATGTTCTGTGCGATCATGCAAGCAAGGGGTTTAGTACAAATGGTTATTCTTTTAATTAATAATGTAATAGAATGCATGCACCTGGTGATGGAACATCATGACTACACTTATGTAATTGTCGTCTTACCTCTAAGGAGAATTATTTTCGTAATCTTTTCTTGACTCATGATTGCATGTTTTTCTGTGTGTACTAATCTATGTTTGCTCGTACTAATCTATGTTTGCTCGTACTAATCTATGTTTGCTCGTCCTAATCTATAATTACTCATACTAATAAATGGTGAAATAAATAATTTTGTTTTAATTTCATAAAGTTGGTATAATATCAACTACCTGTGTAAAGACAATGCCGATTTTGTTAGGGCAGGTGGCGTCTTTTTTTTTTCGAGCGTCCACCAACCAAACTTGGTAATCTATATTCTTGAGGGCATTACAAACGATATTTGCTATGGCAGTAAAGCTGTAAACTCAGTCCGAACTGAGTAAATCAGGTTTGAACTTTTTTTCGCTTCATACATTTTTCTATGGGAAATTGAATTTTTTTGTTTCTTGCGTCCATCGACGAAGAGTAAAAAATATATATTCTTGAGGTCATCACAAACAATATTTGCTATGCCAGTATAGCTGTAAACTCAGTCCGAACTGAGTAAATCAGGTTTGAACTTTTTTTCGCTTCATACACTTTTCTATGGAAAATTGCAACTTCTTTTTCTCGCGTCCATCGACGAAACATGAAAATATACATTCTTGAGGTCATCACAAACAATATTTGCTAAGCCAGTATAGCTGTAAACTCAGTCCGAACTGAGTAAAATATTTTTACGTTTCGTCGATGGACGCAAGAAACAAAAAAATCAATTTCCCATAAAAAAAATGTATGAAGCGAAAAAAAGTTCAAACCTGATTTACTCAGTTCGGACTGAGTTTACAGCTTTACTGCCATAGCAAATATTGTTTGTGATGACCGCAAGAATATATATTTTTTACGCTTCGTCGATGGACGCAAGAAACAAAAAAATTCAATTTCCCAAAGAAAAATGTATGAAGCGAAAAAAAGTTAAAACCTGATTTACTCAGTTCGGACTGAGTTTACAGCTTTACTGCCATAGCAAATATCGTTTGTAATGCCTTCAAGAATATAGATTACCAAGTTTGGTTGGTGGACGCTCAAAAAAGAAAAGACGCCAATTTTACGCATTGTCTTTTGTAGGTAAGTTACATTTAAAAGATGATAACCATCAAGTCAATTAAAGAAATATTGAATTTAGTGTGCTGTTATTGAATATAGGTATTTAAATAATATTGTTATAATGTTCAGAGGAGATCGAGCCCATATTTGTTAGAAATTGGCAGCTGATGAAGCATTGTAATGTGATACGTGACCTAATCCGAACCCATTCTTAGATAAGTGCACTTGTGCATGGTGGATGAATCACCTATATGTTTTTTTTTATATTTTTTTCTAATAATTAATAAAAATGTTGGTTCTAACTGTAAGAACTATATTTGTAATGTTCTTACAAGATTACATTATTCTTATGTTCGCTTTTTCTAGCAGGACCGCAATGGGAGCAATTCTGCCAAGCGCGCGAAAATATATCGAAGAGCGTCAATTTTGCACAACGTGACTCGGAACGATTCCACACTTGGAAGAAAGACACAGACAAAAGGTATTTACCTAACTTGTACTAATCTGTAAATTCAGTTAAGTCGTCGCCAACGTCCATACCACGTTGAAAACACCGGTTCTCGTCCGATCACCGAAGTTAAGCAACGTCGGGCGCGGTCAGTACTTGGATGGGTGACCGCCTGGGAACACCGCGTGACGTTGGCTTTTTGATTTTAGTAATTTTGCAATATTTTTGTTTTTAATTATTGTGAATATTCAAATAGTTAAAAGTTACTTTCTGTTAATTTTCATTAAAAAGTATTCTTACCTCGAAGTAAAACAATATTTTAGAGCATACTATAAAGCATTTGTGCAAGAATCTGTAACAAAAAAATTATATAAATTCCATTTACTTAGATAAAGATTTAACATTATAATTTTAAACGATAGAATGAGGGAATTGTTAAAACATGATACAAGCCGGGACACGTGTACCTACTTTTCTATTTTTATAAAGCCTTGGTTACCAAGTAACGGGTGTGAATGCAGTACATAATACCAAAATCCAGACTAGTATGCGCCAACGTCCATACCACGTTGAAAACACCGGTTCTCGTCCGATCACCGAAGTTAAGCAACGTCGGGCGCGGTCAGTACTTGGATGGGTGACCGCCTGGGAACACCGCGTGACGTTGGCTTTTTGCCTTTTTTACGATGTTTATTAAACACAATGTCAAAATGGGTGTAGTTTCGAGTATGTACATATTTTTATGCGTTTTATGGAACTTATTTTTTGTTTGTGAAGTTAGATTGAAATCAAAGTTCAAAGTTTTATTAACAAAATGAAAAATCTATTTAATATTTTTGTGATGTTTGGAAATCATAACAAGAGGCATTCTTAATTTTCCAGTACTGTCACCGAAAACGATTTACCCAAAGTGGATACCAAGGTTGACCAATCAACCGACACACGAGGCATCGAGGAGTTCATCCGAGAGTTGATTCGAAAGGAGTTCCACCACATTATGCAGGAGATGTCTGAAGACGAGACCGTATCGGCCAATAGGAACGAAGAGTTGTTGAATAGGGGCGTGGCTAACATCATAGAGAATTTGAAGGGTGATGACGGGGATGGAAGGAGGGACGGGAAAGAGGTGAAGTCGTTCTCGAGGGTGAAGATCAATGGGAACAACAAGCCGCTGCTGCAGATCACGTTTAGCCGGTCTGGCGAGAACAGTCTGCAGGTATGTTATATTTATATTTTTTAATTATTTATAGCCGCCGCCCGCGACATCGTTGATTTCGGTTTTCGCACACATAGTGTTATATTGTAGCTTAAAACCTTCCCGAGACATGTAGAACCCAACAAAAGAGTTTATTTCAATACGAGCCTGTATTCCTGAGATTAACGCGTTCAAACAAACAAACTCTTCAGTTTTATAGTATAAACTAGCGGCCGGCCGCGACTCCATCCGCGTGGATCTCGGTTTCCAATAGCCTGAGATTGGCGCGTTTAAAAACAAACAACCATACAAACAAACTCTTCAGCTTTATTATATACTAGCGGCCGCCAGCGACTCCGTCCGCGTTGGTTACGGTTTCCGCACACAGTGTTACTATAGATAGCTTAAAGCCTACCTCGACAAATGGTAAGTGAACTATCCAACGCAAAATATTTTGTCAAATTCGAACCAGTAGTTCCTGAGTTTAACGCGTTGGCGCGCAAACCAATTTGGATCATGAGTTGCACGTGTTATTGTGAGTCAACCATAAAAGATAGACATATGCTGTTGGGGGATATTTTTTAGGTAATTTTATGTAAAATATTTTCGTCATACGTGATTTCTATGTGACTTTAACCATTAAAGCTGCACACGCGACTGAAGCTTAAGAAATGGAGAAAATTCTCCCGTTTTTCCCACATTTCCCTTCACTACGCTGTTCCTGTTGATTGTAGCGTAATGAAAAGTATTCTATAATATGCCCAGGAGTATGAAGAATAATGGTACCAAGTTTCGTCAAAATCCGTCCAGTAGTTTTTGTTTCTATAAGGAACATACAGACAGACAGACAGACAGACAGACAGATAGACAAAAAATTTGCTGATTGCATTTTTGGCATCAGTATCGATCACTAATCACCCCCTGATAGTTATTTTGAAAATATATTTAATGTACAGAATTGACCTCTCTACAGATTTATTATAAGTATAGAAGTATAGAAGTATAAATAGTAGGATAGATATACATTTTTACAGTGCCTTATGGAAATTATGGAATGAGCCCTATTTATTTCCGTGTTAATTACTTCATTTATTGGATTATTAACAAAAGATACAGCAATACGTAGGATCAATCACAGTAACATAGGATTGAATTCTTAACTTCCATTATATTTATAGATTATCCCTGAATTAATTTAAAAGGAAGGAAGTACATAATACTCGTGCGTTACTGACATTATTGCACCACGTGTGGGAACGTTAATAGTCTGTAGATTGAGCTTGTATTATGGTTAACTGGAGGGAGATATTTTTACAAAAACCCTACATGTTCTATTTTTGTTCGATGACTGTTTTGAGTGACGGATAAACAGATAATGGTACATTAATTCAGCTTTGCCATCGCCAACGTCCATACCACGTTGAAAACACCGGTTCTCGTCCGATCACCGAAGTTAAGCAACGTCGGGCGCGGTCAGTACTTGGATGGGTGACCGCCTGGGAACACCGCGTGACGTTGGCTTTTTGCATTTTTTTAAGTTAATTGTACATTTTTATTTTTGGTTTAGATGAAAAATTTGTTCTTTATTCATTTTCGCTTGTGTTATTTTTTCGCTTGTGTTAATTTTTTTTATAATTGTTAGTTTTTTTGTTTTGTACACATTTAACATAAAAAAAAAATCATTAACATACGGATTTGTAACCTTGTAAAACTACTTATTTCTTCTAGTACATATTAACTTTTTCGCGTTCTAAAAATCAGATACACAATATTGTTATGAATTAAAGCTATTCTTAGAAATGTAAATGAGATTGATTGGTATTTTTGATTTTTCAGTTTGCATACTATGCATGCAATGATATTCATTCATCCTCGTAAATGAACAGTGAACACAACAACAAACTTTATTTTTATCGTAAATTCAGTGTAGCATTCGCCAACGTCCATACCACGTTGAAAACACCGGTTCTCGTCCGATCACCGAAGTTAAGCAACGTCGGGCGCGGTCAGTACTTGGATGGGTGACCGCCTGGGAACACCGCGTGACGTTGGCTTTTTGTACAATTTTTTTTTTCCCAGTTTAATTATAATAATAATAATAATAAACTTTATTAACCAAAATACACATTAAACGGCACAACATGTTATCATACGGTCGCTGCACTAAGCACTGGCTTGTCTCGCAGCGGCCAATGAGAATTATTCAGAACATTAAATAGGCGGACGCACGGTACCTTACCAAGTTAAAACAATTTGTAGTATTAAGATGAGCATACATGATGTAGGTATTTAACAAGATTAACTAAAATGTTGTTGAGGTAACAAAGTTGAAAATAAAAATAATTAAAAGTAAATGCAAAAAGTTCTTTGTGTGTGTGTGTGTGTGTGTGTGGTGTGTGTGTGTGTGGTGTGTGTGTGTGGTGTGTGTGTGTGTGTGTGTGATGTACGTGTGTGTGTGGGGTTTTGTTGATGTGTTATAGTAATAAATCTTCGGTTTCATCATAGTCGAGTTTCAAAAGGAAGGATTGCGTATTGTGTTTGGCTTTGCGAGAACATACGTTTTTCAAATCTACTTTTCGGCTGATGGTATTATACATACGAGGTTGGAGTGAGAAAGCTTGTCTTTTTGCAAAAGTAGTATAAACAAAAGGGACCGGAATCTTATATACTCGCTGACGAAGAATGCGTTCATATTCGGGTAAATTCAGGATGTTACTATGTACGGACGTTATTATCCTCAAAATGTACAGCTGCCTGACCCTTAAAACTTTACTGTCTAAATATAGCTGGTCAGTATTATATCTACGGGTTTTCCCTAACATCACCTTGAGAACTGCGCGCTGAGCTCTTTCAATCTCTATGAGAAAAGATTTCGCTGCACCACCCCATACTCGGATGCAATATATGAGTAGGGATTGACAAAGAGCCTTGTAAACCATCATTAGTGTGTCCTTGGTTGCAGATTGTCTAAGGCTCTTCATTATATATAGGGCTTTGCGGATCCGCGCCGCCAGCGAACTAATATGTTGCTTGTAAGTCAATCTTTCGTCAAGGAGTACACCAAGATATTTGAAGCTTGATACGCGGTCAATAGGGCAGCAATCACATGTTTGGGAATCAGGGGTGCAACGATGCAAGAACAATTGTTTTAAAGTATTTGGTTGCGATGGACTTGTCTTATGAAAAGCCATATACTTGGTTTTGCTTACATTTAAAGAGAGAAGATTATTGTCCATCCACTCGTTTACCATACTCATACCCCTCTCTGCGAGCTCGAAAGTCTTATCCCAGCATGTACCCTGAAAAAGGATAACTGTATCATCTGCGTAACAGATGATGTCCGCATCTTCTATTTTCAGTTCTAAAAGGTCACACATGTAAGTAAGAAATAGCGTGGGACCGAGTATGCTTCCTTGCGGTACCCCAAATGGGATGGTCTGCTGATCACTAATATTAAGATCGACACGAACGCACTGTTTACGACTAGTCAAATAGCTATTAAACCATTCTAGGGCCGTTCCTCGAATTCCGATGAGATCTAGTTTTTTCAAAAGAATGGGCAAAGCGACAGTATCGAACGCCTTAGCTAAATCGATGAATACACCTATACAGTTAATATTCTTATCTAGTGCGTTTGTAATTATGTTGGTAACTTTTAGTACTGCATCTTCTGTTGACTTCCCTCTGCGAAAGCCATATTGATTTTCTGGTATAAATTTATTGCTTTCCAAGTAATCAACCAATCTCCTATTCACCACTTTCTCCAAAAGCTTAGAGAAAATAGTAAGTAAAGAGATCGGCCGATAGTTGCAAGGGTTTGCTTTATTTCCTCCTTTGTGAATTGGTGTAATTATTGCTAGTTTCCAACATGCAGGAAAAATTCCCGATGAGAGGCTGAGATTAAAGATATGGGTCAAAGGTTTAATCAGAATTAATCTTAACTGTTTGATTAGAAGTGGTTGACACCTGTCTACTCCAGGGGAACTATTTGGCTTCAGGTCGGCTATTAGTCTGTAAACTTCATCTTCGTCGGTGGGAAACATAAAAAAAGATTTTTTTGGGCATTTATCGCTATTAACCTTAGCAGCTAGAGATTCTTGGGTTTGGTTTAGTTTTGTTAGGATCTGTGATGCTAGATTTTTACCAACATTGACAAAATAGTTGTTACATTCATTAAGAGCATTACAGGGGTTTGTGTTTCCTTTGAGCAGTTCAACAGGGCTTCTATGAGGCTTATTTAGGTGACAAATTTCTTTAATGGAGTTCCATAACTTTTTCGAATCATTTTTGCTGGAGTTAAGCAACTGATTTTCGTAATTAACTTTAAGTTTGTGCAGAAGGTTGTTGAGGAAATTACGATATCTTCTGTATGTTACTTGAATTAATTGATTTGACGGTTGTTTCTTAGCTTCAAGGTGCAGACGGTCTCTATGCTTTTGACATTTAATAAGCCCTGGGGTAATCCATGGCTTGAAGATCATTTTCGAACGTGGAATACGTACGTTTTTGGTGTTTTTGTTGATAGATGTGGTTATTATATTACTAAAACGTTCCGCTGCTTCATTTACATCGTTAGAGTTAATAACCAGCGACCAGTCCGTAGAAGTAAGTTCTTTTATTACGCCATCATTATCAACTTTTAAGAGGGAACGTTTTGTTGCGTCTCTTGTGTCGTTTAATTGCATACCTAGTAAGCAAATATAGTGGTCTGTTATGTCTGTGCGGCAAACATAGCCAATTGTGTTCATTGGATTTTTCACAAAAAAGTGGTCGAGGCACGCTTTTTGTCTAGTCGGTATACTAATAGCTGGTATAAGCTGATGTTCCGCTAACAGGGTAACGTAACCAGCGCAATCTTCACTCAAAGGTTCAGAACAAATATCTAAGTTTAAATCTCCTGTCAATATAACAGAGGTTTTATTGCCAAGTGAGACCAAAACGTTCTCTAGAGAATCAATAAATTTAGAAATATTTGAGACTGCAGGAGATCGGTATATAGCCAAAGCTATAATATTATCTCCAATTGTGATCTTAAGGCAGTTGCAGTCTTCACAAGAGGTTTCTTCTGCTTGTGCATTCCAGTATTCACTGACATAAGCTACTACGCCACCACTTTTATTTATGTAATTATATGACCGAAAGGAACTGTAACCAGGAATTTGCGGTATTATAGTGTGTTCACTTAGCCAACATTCAGTAAGGACAATAAGGTCGAACAGATAATGAGAGCGCTTTAGGGTTATCATAAATGCATCAAAGTTTCGTTGAATGCTTCGAATGTTAAACGTCAAGGCTTTAAAGTTATGATTAATCGAAACCGAATTGGAGAAATCTTCCATATTGTCGAGCAACTTGCAGTCAATTGATAGGATTTCGTCAAGATCTTTGGTAATATCAGCCGTAACCAGATGTAAAGTATAATTGTTTTTTATTTAAAGATTATTATGTTGCGGTAATTTTGCCTTACGCATTTTATGTACTTTTATTTTTTGTCGCATGATCATATTATTGGATGTGAATGCCAACGAGTTTATGTAGCTATATTGTAAAAATTGTTTATCCTGTACGAAGATAAATGCATAAACTATCTACTATCATTGAAAGTTCTTAATAAAATAATCGTGCACGCTTTTATATCAGAAGGAGTAATATATAAAACAGTAATAACAGCAGTACAAGACCGCTTTATTCAGTGCTTGATAATTTTTGATTATGTGGTTTCAATTACTACTTATTTATTCTGATTTACTTACCTATATGCTACATAATAATGTAATACTTACTAGGGACACTACGTTCTTTGGTTGTTTGTTCCCTGCTGCGGTAACTATTCAACTACCTAACACTTGCACTTTGTATGCAGGTGCTCGACAATTGCGTGAACGTTACGATCTGTGATGGCGGGCGGCCGGGAGGTCCCGAGCGGCCCGAGCGGCAGGAGCGCCAGGAGAGAGAGAGGGCGGAGGACCCGCCGGCGCCGCCCGAGGAAGGGCACATCAACTCGCTCAAGAGGTGCCAGGCTTTCAGCGCCATACAGGTATTATCCATTGAAGTACATGATTTGTTTATTTATCAATATTGTCGTCAGTTTTATGTCGCAAATAATGTCAAATCAATATTAGTCCATTAATAAAATTCACTGTTCAATATTTTTTTATTTTTCTCTGGCAACGAGGTCTGTCACTAATAAATAATTATAAATGCAAGTAAGTAATAATTTATTTATAACAAGATTGATAGTGCTTTGGGTTGTGGAATTAAATTCTATTTGGGACAAAGTAATTGTTGACAAAAAACTAAGTAACAAAGATTTTATTTTTGAATTTTTTTTTCTTTGTATGGTGTCGGTTATCAATTTGATTGCATGTAATCATCATGTAAGTATTGTTTGATGTAGAATCTTCAAAAGACAAGGGGAAGAGCTGAGCTCTTCCCAGCTCTTAAAGCTCACAGACATGAGTTAAATTGTAGTTCTATTGTCGGTACAGGAAGCCAGGAGCACAGAAGACCTGTACATCGACGACGACCTGTCGGCGCAACTGCAGGAGAACTTCGGCGGGAAGGTGAAGCTGATCCCGCTGCACGGCTCGCTGCACGAGATCCTGTGCGAGAGGGAGGACGACTGCTGCCTCATCAAGGTCAAGCAGGAGAACGGCTGCGACACCATCTACTTCAGGTCAGTAACTAGGAAGGATTAGCGTCCTGTGGTAGTATTAACTCAACGTAGTAGATAAGTGTACGAACATAATGCAAGTAGAATTTCAAAACATACCATATATGTATTTTGCCTCGGAAATAAACTTGGGATCGACAGTTGTGATTTGATATATTCAACCCCCAAGGGGATGAAATAGGGAATTAAAGTTTGCATGAAACTTTGTCCATTTCACACTGATCGGGTTAAAATTTGCATGCGTAAAGTTACTATGACGGAGGCATCCCTCAAGAAAGGATTTTGATAAATTCATCCCCAAAGGGCTAAAATAAGGGATGAAAGTTTGTTTGAAACAGAAATCCACGTGGATGAAGTTGCGGGTGTAATATTATCACGATACTGTCGATCATTCCCTAAAAATTTCTGGTATAAAGCTCAATGAGTAAAATTAATGTTCATTCCGATGTAGATGCGACAACTCGGACACGGAGTCGCGCGACGCTCTGGACGGCGCGGAGGACACGGTGGTGTTCAAGCGCAGCTTCTCGCTGGTCGAGGAGCGAGTCCGGCGACCGAGAGACCGCCGCGACCTGCGCCTCCATCACCACGCGCATCAGCAGGTGCAAGCGATGCACCAGGGGATGCAGGTGCAACAGCAGATGCAACAGCAGATGCAGCAGGCGCCGCGTCGCGTGAGGCCGGTTGAAGTGCTCCGCGTGCGACCCAAGTCCGGTGAGTGGCTCTTTGGACACTCAATCGAGTGGCTATTGTGAATACTGGGCTAACTTCCATGCCTATTGCATATGTACTATACTACTTAACAATATAACTAACTAACTATCTAACTTTTATGGCTCGGTGACCCAAAGTGTGTCTTGGCCTCTGTACAATATACAAAAACATAATTTTGGAAACTGTGTCATCACAGTGTAACTTACTTGTATCAATTAAATAACACAACTCAGCACAACAGTATTTTGTGATTAAATAAGAAGTCAAATAATTAAATAGACGTCTCATTATTTTCATGAAAAAAGAATGAAACATTTTTTTTTTGGTCGTATTTAAAGCAGGCAAAGAAGGTTAGAAATACACTTTATAACACTCCATTATAATATTCAGTGTTTTTGGTTGCGAAGTTCCAAGAAAATCTTTTGGATGTAACATAATTCAGACATTTATTATAATTTACATTCTGTCTTTTACAGAAATACTTCTACAAAACATCAACAAGGAGTCCCGGATACTCAGCAACAGCAGTCCCTCCCTCATAATGAACGACAAGAACGACGAGGTGGAAGTCAACATCGAGAACGTCATGTGCTACCAGGATTCCTCCTCCGAGGAGTGCCTCAAGTGCCAGGCGGAGAACGACGACTTTGAGTTCCTCGAACGGAAGATCGAGGAGGACCTGGCCAATAGTACGCTGTCGTCGATGAACTGTGGGTGTCTGGAGAAGATATCGGAGGAGAACTTGTCGGTGATTAATGAGGACACGACGGACAAGGACTGATAACGTCAGAATACAAGATGTAGGAAGAGAAGACGTATCAGAGTCATTTATACTATTACTTACGGTTAGTGTGACGTCATCAGATGATTGAATTCCTCGAAAGATTGTGGAGAACCTGACTTATAATACTCTGACCATGATGCCCTGTGGTTGCCTCGAGAAGATATCAGAGGAGAACCAGTCTGTGATTAATGAGGACTCGATGGAGAAGGACTGATGACGTCAGAATACAAGATGTAGAAACAGGAGACGTTACAATCTGTGTCAATGACACATTTTCAACTTTTTCTTACGGTAAATGTGATGTCATCAGATGACTGAATTCCACGAAAGAAAGATTGTAAAGGACCTGATTTATAGTACTCTGACCTCGATGACATGTGGATGTCTGGAGATATCAGATGTTGGACGAGAATTTGGCGACGGTAAATGAGGATTCGACGAAACAGGACCGATAACGTCAGAATACATGAGGTAGGAAGGATAGCTTTGAGAATTTTGTGTGTTTTTCTTGCTAGTTATTGTGATTGTCGGCAGATAAGTTCGATGATCCAATGTAAATATCTGATTGGGGACAACAAAGACTAAGGAGCGGATTTTTCGACTGACACCAAATCTTGTTTAATCTTTTTATATTTAAAGTTGTGCTAAATCGTATAACGCCCCATTCCTCTAATTTGTTATACGATTTTTTTTTATTAATCTGTTTTTCCTTTTATTAATAATGATTGGGACTTAGGTGATGCAGTCATTTTTTATTTAGTTCATTGATTAAGTGATGATTGTGACGCTGGTTGATTCCGTCCATCAAACTTTGAAAGACGCCAGTAATTACATTTCTATTTCAATCAGTATTTTATAACATTGTGATTACAGATTGACTTGATTGAATTATTCTTTGGATTCACAGTCAATGTAGCATAATATTTATTTACACCTTTGCCGTAGTTTTAGTATTAATTTAACAGTTTAGCATTGAGTGCTAATAGTCACTGCATGACGTTATTTGACAAGTACAAAGTTATTTTAAATCATGCTGTATGGAAGCATTTGTTATGTGTACTTATTTTGATACATTCCTATTCGATGGAGGGAAGAATTCTGGATTATTAGTTAGAATATGCACATAGGCATTTTTTTTAAACTTAATATTAACTCAAGGCATTGTTAAGTTAGTATTCCATATTCATATCCAGTATAGCATTGAGCATTCGTAGTCGTTTATCTACGTATTTGTATAACATGTTTCATTTAAATTACTTTTGTTCTGCAATTAATCATAAATTAGCCAATTGCCAGAGTAAATTTTCAAAATCGAATTAATGAAATTAGGTTAGTACTTTCAACATGATAATTGAATAAAGGGATATGAGTGTTCAATGCCATAGAAGATGTGCATTTCTGATTGGTGCAGAATTCTTTACGCACAGGTAAAATTGGTGATTATCATGTTTATTGTTTTTATTATATTGATTACAGTCCGTCCAGTTTACTCGCATTTAGTAAACCCAAAGATTCGTGTTAGGTTTTCACACATTTTATATTAGTATTATTGTTTAATAGTTTTTAGAGTTACGCAAGGCTATGTGATTTTTAGGTTAAGTAGCACGAAACATTCCACTGTTGTGATTTCTAGCGTAGTTACTTTACACCTTGTAAAGGTTTATTAGCACTTTAATATTATTTCTATGGCCTCACGTTCAACTTAATTTTTAACTAGATTTCTATTTTCTACTATTTTTTATTATTAAATTAAAATGTTTAGCCACCCTATCATGGCGTCCGTTTTATCTTTGATTTTGTGAAATTTTTGAATACTTCTATTATTGGATTGTTTAGAAAGTCTTCATTTTAAAATAATGTTGTTACTTGGACGAGTAGTTGATTTTAGACGTAATCGTTAAATAAAACTTTGTACTTATTAGAAAATTTTATTTTGGTTTTCTTTAATACAAAAATAATCTTACAACTAGACAATAACGAGACGTGGCAGTCTACAGATGGCACCAAGTGTAAAGACAGATATATCTTAGATAATATCGCACTTATAGGTACTTATTCTAGCGGAAGACATTTGATATCTTCAACTAAATTCGATTTGATTCAATGACGAGAAATGAGTATAGCTTAATATAATTTCGAACTGAATGCGCGTTTTGTAGTGTTCCATACCACAATAATTTGTTCAACAGAATGTCTGTCTTTGTGCGTTTAGGTACAGTTTTAAAGTTTTTGGTCGCATGCGCCAGTGAGTAAAAAATTATGCCGTCATATACCTAAGCGTATTAGACGTAAATATTTTGTGTAATTTAACCTTGATTGGTTAAAAGACAGATCAAATTGGATCAAATAGTCTCAAATGACTGTAGCATGCAAAATGGAATGTAGTTCTAGATTTGATCTTTGAAAATTCACTGTCTGTTTTAAAAAAAATACAGAATGAGGTGCGACGTGATATCGAATGCCTATTGCGAAGCATAAAATCACAGAGCACGCGAATAATATATGTGGTGCTTACGATTACATCAAAAGGAAAAAAAATGCATGTTTCACAAATATGGTTAATATAAGGTCAACTGGCCTGCCCAGTGTGGTGACTCCAAGACCTCAATAGTAAGGGTTACGTCCATACGTAACCCTTACTATTGTGGTCTTCTTCCATTGATGATAGTGTTAACATAATGTAAGTATGTGTCCTATAGTTTACGAGTTCTTGTCAGTGAGTTTGACGACGACGGCCTTGACCTCAGTCAAGTAGTTCTCAGTTGAGATCAGTGTAGTTGTCCAGTCCGTAGGGGCCGTTCTCGCAAATATGTTTGTATGATGACAATGTGTATGAGTGTGTAACATAATGCGATTTTAAGTGTTGTAGTTTACGAGTTCTTGTCAGTGAGTTTGACGACGACGGCCTTGACCTCCGTGTAGTTGTCCAGTCCGTAGGGGCCGTTCTCGCGAACATGTTTATATGATGATTATGTGTATGAGTGTGTAAGTTAAGGTGAGTATTTTATGATGACTATGTGTATGAGTGTGTTACATAATGTTAGTATGTGTCCTATAGTTTACGAGTTCTTGTCAGTGAGTTTGACGACGACGGCCTTGACCTCCGTGTAGTTGTCGAGTCCGTAGGGGCCGTTCTCGCGGCCGATGCCGGACTGCTTGTAGCCGCCGAACGGCACCTGCTGCCCGAATACGTTGTAGTCGTTCACCCATATCGTGCCCGCGCGGATTGCCTGGGGAATTAATTTTTTAATTTTTTAACAACTTTTCAAAGCAAGCAATAACAAGAATATGCCTTATAAACACAACTAGAATGCAATAAAGAATGAATGAATAAAGCTATTTTAACACCAATGAAATAAAATGAAAAACGTAGAGATTTGTTTGGCTGTTCCTGTTTTCTCTTTTTGTTTGTTGTCTTAACGATTTTGGTGCTTAATTTGTGTAACAAATATACTAGTTCGAAACAGGTTAGTATAAAATAAAAGTTACATATACATTGGGACATACAAATTGAAATAATCATGACAAGGCAAATAAAATAAATAGAAAAAAAAACAATCTTGTCTCCTTTCATAACAAAAAAAAAGATAGTTTATATCGCATTGATATTATATCAATGTTATATCGACATCCTGTGCACACCAGTGAGTGAAATAAGCACCTCACGGTGATAATGAACAAAGCGGTCACGTGGGTTGTCGTCGCTTAAAATAGCACACGTAGAGTAGAATGATTGCTTGTAAACATTCACTGATATCCTTTGCTACGTTTTTACACAGATAAAATTAAGCGGATCTTGCTTTTGAGTACATAGGTTTTTTTATATAAACTTGTTCTAAGGAACGCATTCACGCGCCGTAGCTCCAGTTTAGCTAAGCCTCAATCAGTTTGTGAGAAACTTGGGGTCGTCGTCGTACTTAATTCTTTAGTTAGAGCCGTTTGATCGTTATTTGCGGTCATACCGCCTGCACAGCGAGGTGATTATACTCATAACTCCTACACTGAGGCATATTACATCACGCAACCAGTTTGTAAAACATAAAAATTAGTCATTAAATTTTCATGCTATTACAAAAAAACTATATGACTCTGTACTTAGAACCATCATAAACAATTGTTAAAAAATATGGCATATGAAAAGAGTTTCGACAGTCGAGTTCCTTGCAGATTCTTGTCGTCAGTAACTGCCGAGCTGGTGGTAGAGGCATTATTTTGTCATTTTCTGACGATAAATAAGTGCTCCTATGAAGCCTATTTTCTTAAAGATTATGTTGGACTGATGATGATATGAACAAAATCAAAATCAAAATAAGTATACTTTATTTATATAGGCCTCTGCAAGGCACTTATAAATCGTCAATAAAATATTATTACAATAGAATGACTCGACCACCGACTTCGTAATGCAGTCATCTACCGAGAAGAAGCGGCAAGAAACTCGATAGGTGCTCTTTTCAATCGCCAATTTTTACAATTTTTGTCTGTACAATTTGTAATAACATACGTGTACAGTCACGAGCAATAACATGTATTCACGTCGGCTCTTATGTCAAAGCAATAAAGTTCATATTTCAATGTGTTTGTATACATGTTAGTGCTCATGACCGTACCAGGTCATACAGGTCATATAGTGATGATGGTGACTGACCTGCACGAGGTAGTTGACGCGGTCGAGGTCGTTGCTGAAGACGGCGGCGGCGAGCCCGTACTCCGAGCGGTTGGCGCGCTCCACCACCTCCTCCACGCTAGAGAACTTGATGATCTGCTGCACAGGGCCGAAGATCTGCCAAAGATTTGAGATGGAAAATAGAATTGGAAAAATAAGAACTTTCTAAAATTGTTATTGCTTGATTTAATTTGCATATTTAGATTCACTTTTTTTTATTTATTTATGCATGTTTTAATATAGTGAACTATCGTTTATTATCCTTACAATAAGTCTAGTGGCTCGTTTCGGCAAAGGTAACGAGCTTACCAATTATAAAAAAAAAATGGATTCAATCGACCCTCAGTTTGTCCACCGCCGAAGAAGCCCGAGATCGTTATATTTTTTTTGTTATAGCTTTTAAAAAAGGCAAACTGTTGAGTTTCTTGCGGCACTTCTTCTCAGCAGGCCATTCACGTCGAAGTGCTGGTAGGTAAAAAAATGATATGACGTGCAAAAGAATTTCTATGTAAATCAAATTGCAAAATAAACCACTTTGACTTTGACTTTGACTTTGACTTTATAACCAGTTGATGAATATTCTCTCTAGACTTATTCGTTCAAAAGTGAGAATTTAAGGCTGACTTGTTCGATCGACCGCCGAACAAATGAAGAAAAAAATCTTACTAGTTCGACGATCGAACTAATTATTCGAACTAGACACAATGGTAGCAGTTAAGTAACTGACCTCAGTGCGCGCGATGTCCATTTCGTCCTTGACGTCAGCAAACACAGTGGGCTGCACGTAGTACCCGGCGCCGGGCACCTTCCCGCCGCCCGCCGCCAGGCGAGCTCCTTGCTGCCTCCCGCTCTCAATGAGGGAGAGAATCTTGCCGTGCTGCTCGGCGTCGATCTGGGTAAAAACAATGGGGTTATAGGTTACTTAGGAGCACTAGCATTGTGCAGGGGATGCTATTTTTTTTTGAGGATTTATTGTGAAACTCAATTAGGTTGTTTTCGCTAGATGGCAATACGCAGGCCTAAGGTCTAACTGTTATATCATTGAATTTTGATATACCTATCTGTTATATCAAAATTCAATGATATAGCATAATTGTCATGACAAAATTCACCAATCATATACCAGTTAGACCCTACGCCTACCTACTGCCATCTAGCGCATTTGTCATTTGCGATCACCCTCACTAAATTTAAACATTTTAATCGAAGATATTAGTAAGAATCTTGTCCAAAGCTAATGAAAACTTTAATGTCTTAAGATATTGGTGCATATATAAATATGTGATCCTTTTTTTTTATTGAGAATCAAACATACCTAATCTTTAAATTTTATACCCAAGGCACTATCTGGAACAAATGACTTAATATAATTTTAAAAAAGTAATTTTTAAAACATCCCTACCTGAGGGCCCTGTTCCGTGTTGGGGTCGAAGGGGTCACCGACCACGCGTCTTTTGGCGCGCTCCGCCGACATCTCCACGAATTTGTCGTAGATCTTATCCTCGACGAATGTGCGGGATCCTGTGAGTTTTAATTTTCTAAATGTTTAAAAAATAAACACAAAAAGCAAAAAAAGACATCTAATCACAGGAACCAGATGGGACTTCAATCTCCGTTTACATAGAAACCCCTCTTTAATTTTTTATTACCTACATATTCGTCCCGGCTTCACACGGGCACTAAAGATGACATTTAGGTACTTACACATTTTTAAAAACTAAATATAGCCTATGTTACTCGAGGCTCATGTAGATTTCGAATGGTGAAACATTCTTTTTAAATCGGACCTGTAGTTTTTGGGCCTATTCATTACAACCAAACAAACAAAGATTTCCTTTTTTAGGGTTCCGTAGCCAAAATGGCAAAAAAACGGAACCCTTATAGATTCGTCATGTCTGTCTGTCTGTCTGTCTGTCTGTCTGTCCGCCAGTCTGTCACAGCCACTTTTTTCCGAAACTATAAGTACTATACTGTTGAAACTTAGTGAGTGGATGTATTCTGTGAACCGCAACAAGGTTTTTACACGAAAATAGAAAAAAAATAAAAAAAAGTGGGGGTCCCCATAGTCAGAACTGAAACTGAAAAATTTTTTTTTCATTGAACATATACGTGTGGGGTATTTATGGATAGGTCTTTAAAAAATATATTGAGGTTTCTAAGCTCATTTTTTTCTTAAGTGAATACTTTGCGTGACAGACTCTTCCAAAGTGGAAAAAAGTGTGTCCCCCCCCCTCTAACTTCTAAAGTAAGAGGATGATAAATCTGAAATAAATATATAATGTACATTACCACAAAAACTACCAACGAAAATTGGTTCGAACGAAATCTATTCAGTAGTTTTTTTAATACGCCAAAAATAGAATTTGTACGGAACCCTCAGTGCGGGAGTCCGACTCGCACTTGGCCAATTTTATAATATTAGTATCGAAGTATAGATAGTAAATAACCCTACATCTAATAACAACATAGTCACACTCACCAGCACAGCAGCACTGCCCCATATTGTAGAAGAGCGCCATATGCGCCGCTTCCACCGCTTTCTCGAGGTCGACGTCCCCGAACACGATGTTGGGCGACTTGCCTCCCAGCTCCAGCGTGATGCGCTTGATCGTGTCCGCCGCGCCGCGCTGGATCAGCTTGCCAACTTCCGTCGACCCTATCGGCGGAGAGAATAAGGTGTCAAGCCTTGCTTTGGAATCCTTATAATATATATTTATATATATTTGAATACAGTTAGAGGGCAATATTGCGTAAGTGTAAAAGGGCGTTTGAGCTACCCTTTTTGCGGCCGTACTGTTTAGGAACGTAAACGTGCCATAGCGTGCACGCTAGTGTGAGGACAACGGGAATATATTTTAATAACTCTCGTTGTACCCACTTATGAAAACAGGCTTGGTGGGGACAATGGGAATGACCCGTTTTTTTGCGACAAGAAAAATAAAAACAATTAAAGGTTAACACCTGGTATGTGTTTAGTAGGTACTGTTTGTTAAACACGAAATGGCTTCAAATATTATACTTAGTTAAATTACCTGTGAATGCAATCTTGTCAACGTCCGGATGGTTGACGAGAGCCGCTCCAGCATCGCCGTAACCCGGCAGCATGTTCACCACGCCTTCCGGAAATCCTGCCTCCTGATGACGCAAGATGTTAATTTTAGAGATCATCAGTAATATTTAAACGCTTTTTCAAGCATGAAGTCTAGAGAGAAAAACACTTCAAATTTACTAAGTAGTATATTTTCTGAAGATAATAAATAATAGTACCTACTTAAGCAGATTTACAAGAAAATGATTTGATAGGATTTAACGTAAAAGTTATATATTTCGAGACTAAAGTCTCGAAGTGTACCTATCGTACCTACACCTGCTGTCCGTATTAATACGTTACTTACTGTAATGTTTTACGGTCAGTTAGCCGCGTGTCCAGGTAAAAACACTTTATTTATTTATTTATTTTAAGGACTACCAACATAAGATACAGCGAAATAAATATGGAAATACAGTGGAATACTTTTTTGGCTGACTGCTCTTACAATTATAGGTAGCCACAGCGTGCGACTGGCAGTTCAATATGAGCGTTTGCCATAAGGGCGATACAAAGTCCGAAGTGTTTCTTTTTAAGTTCTGTTTATGCCCGTACTCTGTAGGTAGGTAGGTAAACGTACCTTGATGAGCTGCGCGACGTATAGCGCGGTGAGCGGCGTCTGCTCGGCGGGCTTCATGACGACCGTGTTGCCGGTGGCCAGCGCCGGGCCCAGCTTCCACGCCGCCATCAGCAGCGGGAAGTTCCACGGGATGATCTGACCGCACACGCCTGGGCGAATAGACAGATGTTTAGTGTCAGAATCATGAGCCTGTTACAGACCGACGATGGACAAAGGCCTGCGTAGGTGAGTTATTTATGCATGCACAAAGACACAGCGCTAGGCAAGCGGTTGGTGCCAACAGAAAGGGAAACGGAAGTTTGACAGGTTATCGTCGCTGCCGATCAGCGTTGTCACGTGACCCTTCGTGACAATCCTACTTACATTAAACTTATTTTGACATGGAACTATGTAGGTAGTTACTACTTATGATGTCTTGTACGCAATAATCGTGGTTAGATCATCATTGGCCACAGCATCTTTGAATATGATTGTTGCAGCATCAAGGGTAGTACATTTTGGGGGTCGCAACGCCTCCGGTGACTATGAAATCCGATGGCAGCACGACACCTGTGGCAAGAGGTGGTTGCATGGTAAGATAAAGACCACAAAACCAAGGCCGCAGGTCCGAATCCCGCTAGGGGCACACAATTGCATTTGCAATTTAGTCATGGATATTTATAAAAGTCTTTTCTAGCATCAACTATGAATTTTATTCAGCTTAGTTTGGAGCTAAGCGATCAGTGCCTTAGTTGAAGTATTTATTTATTAATTTATATACTTATATTGGTTATTTCAAAACACGTTTTGGAGTTGAAAGCCAGACACTCACCGACGGGCTCATGGCGTGTGTATGAGAAGTACTTCCCGTCGGCGGGCAGCACCTTCCCGTGGTTCTTGTCGGCCCAGCCCGCGTAGTAGCGCAGGTTCTTCACCACGGCCGCCACGTCGCCGTGGTAAGCGGCCAGGTACGGCTTGCCGTTGTCGTGTGTCTCTAAGTATTATTTATTTACTTAAGTCACTCACCGACTGGCTCATGGCGTGTGTATGAGAAGTACTTCCCGTCGGCGGGCAGCACCTTGCCGTGGTTCTTGTCTGCCCAGCCCGCGTAGTAGCGCAGGTTCTTCACCACGGCCGCCACGTCGCCGTGGTAAGCGGCCAGGTACGGCTTGCCGTTGTCGTATGTCTCTAAACTCTACAAACAATAATATTATCCTTTAGAATCGGCCGCCCGCGACTTCGTCCGCGTCGATTTCTGATCCCTTTTTTTGCAATAGAAGGTACCGTATGTTCTTCATGTCTGTGCCAGTACAGTTTTTTTTATAGGGTTTATTTGTTCCTCTCTGCCTGATGTTAAGCAAAAGAGGAGCCCTAACTGGCCATGACAATGGATGTGGCACCATAATGGTATCCTATTCGTTGGCATCGCCATAGTTACTAGTATTATTGTCTGTGCCGAATTTCATCAAAATCAGTTAAGAAGTTTAAGCAGGAAAGCGTTACATTATAATTTCTATTATGGATGGCTGATAGTGCCAACCAATAAATTGTAAGTAATACAACTCAAAGAAAACGAACAAGGATCATTTGCATGTTTCGAAAATAAATTAAGTGTTAAACAAGTAAGACTACTGTGTAAACGAAAGAAACCTTGACTTTGAATTATGTACGAGTGAGTATGTATATCGAAACTTTGGGTGTACCTACCTACTTACATACCCACGTAAAAATAAAATTGTTAGCTACATAGGTACATAACAGGCAATTTTTTTATCGTGTTTCTTTTTTTTTGCTTAACACTTGGCCTTGTCATTACAAGGCCAGTTATTGAACGTAAAACGTGGTCTATATTTGATATTATGCAGAAACCTACTGCCTCTAATGTTGCTAAATGTCGCCTTTTCACGTTCCAATTTCATTTTATCTATGCATGCAATTGAAGTTATATTGTAAAGATATGACATGGAAACTAGTCGCCTTGGCTAAGTGAAAGTATCATTAGGTAACACTTACATGAAACGTTATCACCATAGTTAGATATTATCTTACATGATATTTCTCTTTGCTTGCATTAAAATGCATTCATGGATAAACATGTTCTACAAAGATAACCGCGTAACCGCAGGAACTTAATGTTATTTGTACATAGTTTCATGGACCAAATGTGATGAGGACAAAAACATTAAATTTTATGTAGGTTGTTATGTTATGTACTGTACCTATTTTTGAAGTACGCGTAGGTGTATAAATGAATTTAGTTTTCTTCCATTAAGGATAAGAATATTGAATTCGAATAATAAATAAAATGTTTTTAACAAAAATATTTCTTAGTCATGAAAGTATTTAGCAAGTTTACTCAAGCAGTTAGATAATAATTAAGCAAGCGCTTTGTGTTCTAGATTTCTTCTATATCCCATTACCTACTAAAAATATCCTTCTTTATGAAAAATGAATGAAACTGCCATTCTTATTTAACTCGCTGACGATAAAAACCAGCTTACCGCTAAATAAGTCCTGTCTCTCTCGATGAGATCCGCTAATCTGTTGATGAGGCGCCCGCGCTCCGAGGCGTCCATCCGCCGCCATGGTGATCCAAGCCTGATGATAAACAAAATGATGATGATAATATTAAAAAAAAACATTTATAAGGAGGGCTCTGAATATCATAGCTATATATTGGACTAAAAAGAACTCCAATGAAACCGATATGCTTAAACTTTTAAAAGCCGCGTAGGAACAGGGGTATATGTATGAGTAATTCAGCGATTGACATCGCGTTCGGTTCCCGGACTTTTTAGGTACTGAAGCTACAATTGTGCATGACCAGAACTTCTCATCTGTGTGGAACAAAGGAACGTGCTCTTTGTACCTTACGTTCCAGAAAAAATATTCGCTTAGGTACCTACTCACGCGATTTACGCGTACCAGATATAAGGTACCTACTAGTAAGGTATTCATGCACTAAGCTGTCCATAATATTATTATGCGGCTTAAGATTGCGCACTGCATACAAAAATATAGATGGATTCGTTATTTCGTACCATCCATTACAGGCAGGTAATATTGAACAAAACAAGGCTAACGCAATTATATAAACAGCGCATAGTTTAAAATTGTTATTTTTTTTAATGAAAGTACCTATGTCATAGGATTTTTTTCGTAATAAAGCAAGGAACATACTTAAATGCATCTTTAGCAGCCTGCACCGCTTTGTCGACGTCGGCTTTTCCCGCCTGCTGCACTTCCGCGGTCGCCTGCCCCGTGGCGGGGTTCTCCGTCTTGAACGTCTTGCCGTCCGACGACTTGACCCACTCATTGTTGATGAACAACTGGAATTACAGTTGCGTGATTTAAACATACGAATAACAAACAACGAAAAAGATAAGAGGTAAAATTTAATTCAAGTTCAAGTTCAAGCCCGCGATTATAGTGCTGAAAACTACGCTTCAAAGAATGTATCAAGGCAAAAAATAGGAACGCATTTCGCGATCGAGACACGGGGGATATATCCTCTCTTGAATTCTCTAGATATCTAGACAAAGGCATTTTTCTGTTGATCTTACAAAAAAAAATGGGATTTTAATATATCACTTCATGGACTTGTTTAGTTACCCACTTTGCCCACAGAGGGGTACCTCTTCAAGTTCCTAAAACCATAGAACATAATTTTGTAGTAAAAACCCAATCAAATCGAGGTACGATCAGAATATGAATTTAAATTCGCTACTGTTGGTGCGGGTCGCGCTTCAAGGGGGGTAACCGTTACATTTCAAATTCGTATGAAAAATAAAATCAATCAGGTTTGTAGGTCCTACCCTGGGAAGTTGGGATAACTCATACCGGTTGTGTGTGCGAGACTAAGTAGGTACCTAACGGCAATCTTAAAACGGGCAGTTTTGCAACATTGTTAACGATAGGTCTACCAACTCGTATTTATGTGTTTAAGATAAGAGCAAAGTGAAGATAAGTGATTTGATAGATGCACGAAAAATATTATTTATCTCAAAGAATAGGTATTTATAATGATAAATTTGTATACCACCCTACCTCAGTGTAATAGATGGTAAAAAATGGTACCTACGTGTACCTAATTAATAAATACATATGTGTAGGAATGAGGAATAGGTAATAAAAATACATCAAGCGTTGTGGAATGCTCTGACCGCTCCGTTAATTACAGCCAGGTGTGATAAAATGCTGTACTACTATAGGTACTTATGTCCGTGATCTTACGATGAAAAAAAAAACATTTCAAACAACAACATAATACCTACCCTACCTTATCTATAGGTTGGTATAGGTATGCAAGCTAAGAAATACCTCCAGTTGAACGCATTATGTATGTTAAATTGGTCAATTGTATAAAATTACGTACCCCTGTGTACAAAATTTCCGGATTTGTATGTGGAGCTGGAACGGCGGCGGTGGCGAAACCTGCCTTCCGGGTCTGCAAAACTCGGCCTAAATTGCGCAACATATTTGCCCAATAAATGTTTCCTGTATGTTGTTTTTAATAATACAAAGCAAGATGGATAAACACACGTCACTTTTATCACTTGCCGGCCGGCGAGTCAATCGCAGACTAATAATAAAACGAAACGAGATAGCGACCGATCACGCACAAAGCAAACATGCAATACCTACATAATAATATGTATAGATTTAAGCTATATGTTATGTAGCGAACTGCGAATTAAAAAAAATATATATTTTGTATTAAGTGTTCGGTGATATTAAAAAAAAGTATTGTTTAAAATCAAAAAAAAATTGGACAGTTTTAGAAAGGTCCCTTTCTTTTCCGACTGTTCTCAAGAATTTCCGAACAGAACTGTCAGAATGACAATATGACATTTATTTCACTTCTCAAAAATGTCAGAAAAGTAAAGATTAACAAAGAATTAATTCTTACAAATTTAGACTTTATTACTAAACTATTTGAGTTTATTATTCCTCCCTCTCTTTAAATTTTGTTTACAGCTGTGAAATCATTCAGTCCTAATCTTGCCCCCGTTGTTCGTAATCACTGAATAAACCAGGATGCAACTTAATCAGCTCTTCCAAATTCCAAGGCAAAATATTAATTAATTATCTGTAGAACCTTAAAATGGAAGAGTGTCTTCACAACTTCGCCAAATGGATTCTGAACAGTACTTTTGTGAAATTTATCAGATCTTTAGATAGACAAGTATCGTGGAATATAAAGAAATCTGAAATAGAAACAAGGTAAATATTTGGGTAAACATTTAGCAAATGCTGCTGATTTCTTGTCATATGTACAGACTTTCCGGTGTTGTACATATTCAAGAATTGAAATCCTTTATCATCAAATCAAATCTACATGTATAGGTATCTCTATGACAGTAACCACTACTACTTCACCGCATACTTCATATTATTTCATTACAGAAGCTCCAAGAGCAATGGTTTGTGGTGCTGTCTCCTGCTGCCGACGGTGTTGGCAATATACACAGTACAGTTTGAAGTGTCTCCGTTGTACAAGCTGGTGGCATTTTCCTCCATAGGCCTCCTTTTCTATTGCATGCTCTTTATCATCTTCCTGTCCATATCAAGCTTGATACTTCTGGAGAATATATATGGTGGCTGTTTGGCAACGAGTTTTATAGCAATGCTACTGATGTATGCTGTTTTGGGATATGGTAAGAAATTAATATTTTTTTATTTGTTTACCTAGCAGTGACTAGATTTGCCTGCTTAAAACAAATCATGACCTTGTTTTTCGGATTTCAAGAGCATGATACTTAATGTACAAATACCAGATCTAAGTTATTTCCCGTTAGGAAAATGTAACAGTTTTTCAATTTAAACAGATTTTACATTCTCAATATACTTGAGATTAATGACATTTTTAATATTTCCGACATAATTATTATTTAATTTCAGATCTTACCTCTGCAATGTTATTTTCCATACCTACTGTGTTCTCATTCAGTTGGTTATTAAGAACAAGCCTTAACCGATTCCAAAAGACATTTACTGTTGGTGAAGCAATGGTCATGGCTCAAGGATTCATACTGTTCTTTGTTATGGCTGTGGCAAAGTTTGCTTGCAATATTGATGAAAATGATGAGGAGATGGATTTCATATACACTGTTGTCTATGTGAGTTGAGTTTCCACCTGATTAAATTTAAATAACCTTTTACCTTTTACTAGTCACAACTTCAAAATCCAATAATGAATAATAATGATAGTTTGATGCTACAAGCTATTAGGGCATGTACGCACTATGCGGTTAGCTGAAATGGGGTCAGCCAGGTGAATGCAGTAAAAAACAAGTTATGACAAATTAGTATTTATGTGCTTTGCACTGCCATGGGGCTGCTGGCCGGCCGCAATCCGGCTAACAGCATAATGCATAAATACCCTTACATTTAATATTCTACTATTAACATGAATGCTTATCTTAACTGCTTTCAGACAGTGTTATCAACAGTGGGATTAATTGTTACAGCGTTATACTTACTGTCTGATGACTACAGGGATCTGAGATCACTGGCATACATTGTCGGCTTAGGAGCTGCATACACATTGCTTATGTTAATGACTATTCTTGGAGTACAAAGTCCATTTGATATAGTACATTATATTTTTCTAGAAAATGATAGGGTAAGTACAAATATCACTGAATTTCATACAGTTTTGATGAATTTTATAAAATTGTATAATTTGTAAGCAGATCCCTCTTCTCTTTGCCACTGGGCACAATGGCCACGTGCTCAGGGTTCTTTTATGTTATCTGTGCCCAGGGCCACATAATCAATTTGGACCCCCTGATTACCAAACCAAAGGTTTAGAAAGGTTTAAAGGCCCATGTCCCTAGGGCCTGTAATAGGGAAAAGTCGGCCCTGTTTGTAAGACTAAAGTTTTTATTATCATTTTCCAGTACCAATTGTTCACATTCTGGCTGATCTTAGTAGGAATAGCCGTGGGAGCTCTCACAGTTCGTACACAGCTTGCCGTGAAAGCCAGCACTGTGACGCGCAAGTCATTCCATGTGCTTGCCTCTTTGGTTTTCTTATCTGGAATTGTTAAAGATATCCACCTTATGATCCTGGCTTCGGGTATAGTCTTCGGTCTGCTAATTTGTGTGGAGGTAATATAAAATTTATTTAAAACTAGCGGCCGCCCGCGACTCCGTCCGCGTGGATTTCGATTTCCAATAGCCTAAAGCCTTCCTCATGAAATGGACTATCCAACACAAAAATATTTTTTCAAATCGGATTGTTCCTGAGATTAGCGCGTTCAAACAAACATACAAACAAACTCTTCAGCTTTATATATTAGTATAGATATATTTTTTATTGATAGAGACTATATAAAATATTAAGTGCAATTTCAATGTGAATCCAAGATTCTAATAGTATCCATCTAATTTTAGTTAAAAATATGTTGAGCTTGATAATAATGTCGTATATATGGTGCAAGAAATAAAATAAGTACATTTCTTAAAAAAAAATTCAGTATCTCTCTTGGGTTTGGAAAGTTGCTTAGTATTTTTTTAAATATTTTATTTTTTCTACAGGCACTGAGAAAGGCGAAAATTGAACCAATATCATCTCTACTTCAATCTGCATTTCTTGTTTACAGTGATGAAAAGGTAAGAAAGGTTTATTTGTAAAGAAAATATTCTGTTCAACAATTCTTGAAATTAACTAATAACTTTTTTACATATTCTAGCAACTTTCTTTCAATGTTTATGTAGTATTCCCCTCAGGATAATTGCCACCTCTATATTAAAGTTATAAATTGCAAGAAACTATTTATATATATTATACTAGCGGCCACCCGCGACTCCGTCCGCGTGGATTTCGATTTCCAATATCCTATGTGTTATTCTGATGTATAAGCTATATTGTGGTAAAGTTTCATTCAAATCCATTCAGTAGTTTTTACGTGAAAGAGTAACAAACATCCATACATCCACACATACAAACTTTCGCCTTTATAATAGTAGTAGGATACTCACATTGACGCATATTTCAGGACAGCGGTTGTTTCGCGATGACTGCCATATACTTGTACTTAGGGCTGGCGTGCCCCTTGGTTCTAGTGCCGTGGCATGAGGGAATGGAACTAGAACTACTCAGTGGGGTACTGTCCATCGGCGTGGGAGACACTGCAGCTAGTTGGTTTGGCTCCAAATATGGTTTCAATAAGTGGTCTGGTTAGTCTATTCACCATTTTGTACAATCAAAAAGTCTTGCTTGTTATTGAATTTATACATGTTTTATTGTCTTCCAGGAGGAGATAGAACTTACGAGGGAACAGTCTTCAATATTTTAACGCAAATTGCAACAGTTTACACTCTTCTATTGTTTGGTGTGTATTTGACGAATTTAATAATGAAGAAATCTTGTGTCATTTAGAGTACATTAATGATTAAAAAATGTATCATTATTTCCAGAGTTGCTGGACACGAAAAATGCGCTCATTCGAACTGCCATAGCAGCCACCATAACAGGCCTGGTCGAGGCCAAGACAAACCAAGTGGATAACTTGGTTCTACCTTTGGTCATGGTTATAGCTTTCCAGTCAACTTGGTTCCTAAGATGATTATAATAATGAATAATTAAATAATCATATCATGTTTGAGTATGAGTAGCAAACGGCTAATGCTCTCTTTAAACTAAAGTTATGTACAATCATAGACTTTAAGATTGTTGAATTTCATTGTACAATAATGTTTATATTTTTATATTTCCCATGGATTGATGCATTCCAGCCAAAGACTTTTTTATATTTTTATGAAAGTAAATAAATTATTTTAGTTTTACGAATTGTTTTATTTAGATAAAATTGCTTTTATAACAGAGTCTACTTTTATTATGAATGTACTTAATCATTATCACTTACACATTTTTTGTTCATGATTAATTTTTAATCTAGTTCAGTTTTGATATCATCATTACTGATGATATCATCATGTTCCATAGAACCATTGTTTATTGGTATGTCCAACTTGATTATTTTTGTTTTATCATCATTATTTTGTTCATTTGTTTCACTTACATCATTACTGTTTCTCTTACTCTTTATCAAACTTCTTTTCTTCTTCACACCCTTACATTTTGCTTTGAAAATTCTTTCTAGAGCTAAAACATCTTTCCTTTCAATACTCCAGCTTATGATTGAAGATTCTGCACATTTAGTGAGGTCCTCTTCTTCATTGTAACATGGAATGTCCAAGCCAAGGATGTTCATTACTTTTTCTAGTATGTCATCCACATAATAGTTTATAATCAAATCTGCTTTATTATCCTGTAAAGAAATAGGTTCACAATCAATTCATTGTATAAAAAGTATTAAAAACTATATGGAACTCTAACATTAAAAAGTGTAGATTGGAAATGGCACTTACATGTTTAGTTGGTTGTAGATTGCAAATTACTAGTTTTCCACCATATTTTGCAGTTTCTAATGGCAAGTTACCACTAGGAATGATTTGAAGTGTTGTCCCTAAACATATACTTAAATCTGCAATGCTAAAAAATACATTCAAATTAATTTAAATTTACAAGAATTTGAAAATAACTTAGTTAACAATTTTGCTTTAGTAAATACATACCTAGAATGCCATTCTGACATAAGCAAGTCATTTTCAGGCAAGCTGTGTTCCCAGTCCAGTACTCCATCATATAGTCTCCCCCGACAGGGTCGGCCACCATTATGTCCTGATGCACATGGGACACCACTGCATTTTTTCCCAACAGTTTCCACTGGCCTATTGCGGACAAACTGTCTGAAATATACACAAACAAAGTATATGATCTGTAATCTATACTTCTAAACTAATATTATAAAGAGGATTTTTTTTATATTTTTGAATGTAGTGAATAGACTCAAAAACTATGATTTCAAAAAATCTATTTCATAAGGAAGCTACAAAATTGCTGAGTAACATAGGCTTTAATTAGTACTAAATATTTTATTCTAATTTCTATTTATCTGCCCATGAGATGCTGGGACAGGCTGATTGTGATCTATAAATTTAAAGGTATCAGCACTTACAATCTATACCTGAATTGAATGTTAAAAGAAATGTAATGGGACATTCTTCATTAAACCCTTGAAAATGTGCAACAGTAACTACTTATCTTGATAGAGTTTATACCTATCACTACATAGTATAAAACAAAGTCGCTTTTTCTGTCATGTTGTATGTTGTATGTCCCTATGAACGCTTAAATCTTTAAAACTACGCAACGGATTTTGATGCGGTTTTTTTAATAGATAGAGTAACTCATGAGGAAGGTTTTTATGTATAATATCATCCATTAAATAGTGGACAAGTACCACGGGCGAAGCCGGGGCGGGCCGCTAGTATCTAAATATATAATACTGGTAAGAATGTTATTATTACCTCTTACACAAATTGCACTCATCTACAAACATGTTTCCATGCAGTTCAGCTAAGTATTTCCTGGCTAACCCAGACTTAAGATGAAGCCCATCAATGTTTTGACTCACTATGTACTGGACTTTACCACATTCAACGAGTTTCTTAAGAATCATGTGTGTCTTTGTAGGTTTGGCGTCACCAAATGAAATGTTTGTAGTAGGCTTTTTGCCTTCTCTTTCCAAGGTCCATACTCCATTGGGGCCCCTGTAATATTATTATATATAAGCATTTAAGCACTGATGTAGAATAAATTATAATACTGTGACTGCAATACGTAAGGAACACTTTTAATGTTTTATGACTAACCTGAAATCGGGTATACCGGCAGAAGTACTTATTCCTGCACCAGTGTGAATGACTGTATGTTTGCTCTGACTTATAAATTGAGCTAATAGTTCACATTTTTTATTTAGTTTCTCTGCTGGTTCAAATTTCTGAAATAATACAACAGTATTAATTTATACCTACAGTAAATTTGTAAGAAGCTTCATAGTAACATTTTCATTTACCAACCGACCTCTGGGACACCTAAGACACCCTTATGTTCATATGGTGATAAACCTTCTGCATAATTACAAGACATTTTAATTGATTAAATCCTTGTTAATCTTATTTAAATTATAAAACAGTACATGTAAGTACAAAATCTCACAAATGTTTACATTTATTGATGTTGTCTGTTAATTTTTTTTATTGACTGTTTTTTTTTTCACTTAGCTAGTGATGTGCTGCCGGTGCTAACTCAAAAGTATTATTTAATCGATTAGAGATAGTTCAATTGGTTTACATAGTCTGTGGCTGTTGTCTATGGTTATGCATAAAGCTGTCAACTTGACAGCAAGAAAGACACAACAATTTCGTTGATTTCGTTCGTGATTGACTTTATTGTAATTATTTGCTTTATTTTCTCAAAGAACTAAATGAAATATTTAATTCCTAAATATTAATTTCAAAGAACAGATTTAAATTTATCATGAATCGTAGACGGGGTCACGATGACGATGATGTTTACGGTAAGTTTAGAGGTTATAATTAAGATTTGTTGACGATGCAGTTAATACAATGTATAAAATTAAATTATTTTTATTTCAGAGCGTTTACATCGGAAGAGACGTCGTGTTTCTGAAAACCAGGAAATTGAAGATAGGTTGGAATCGCTGATCCTAAGAGTTGGTGAAAAAAGCAGTTCGAGCTTAGAAAGTAACTTGGAAGGCCTGGCCAGTGTTCTGGAAGCAGACTTAAGTACTTTCAGAGTGAAGATCCTCCGAATCCTGACGGACTGTGCTATTCGGATGCCAGAAAAATGTACCATCTATGCTACCTTAGTTGGTCTGCTTAATGCCAAGAATTATAATTTTGGTGGAGAATTTGTGGAGTATATTGTGAAAACATTCAAAGAAAACTTGAAGACTGGCAAATGGAATGCTGCTAGATATTGCCTGAGATTTATATCTGACTTGGTCAATTGTCACGTGTTGGCTGCATCGTCTCTGTTGACCTTATTGGAAACATTGGTGGATTGTGCAAATGAGGACGGTGTTCCCCAAGTAAGGAGGGATTGGTTTGTGTTTGCTGTACTCTCAGCTTTGCCTTGGGTGGGCCGAGAGCTTTACGAGAAAAAGGAATCTCAACTGGAGCACTTGCTTGTGACAATTGAAGTATTCTTGAACAAGCGCAGTAAGAAGCACTGGCCTGCACTAAAGGTCTGGTCTGCGGACTCACCCCATTTGCAGGAAGAGTATTTAGACTGCTTGTGGGCTCAGATCAAGAAGTTAAGGCAAGATAACTGGTCTGAGAAACACATTCCGAGACCCTACCTTGCCTTTGATTCTATTCTTTGTGAGGCTTTACAACATACACTGCCAGCAATACAGGTATGGTTTTATACAACTATACAAGAACACATATTATTTTATTGTTTCCATATTTTTATTTCTTATGAAAATTTTAACCAGAAAATTATTGATTACTTAACTTTTATTCAGCATATAACAAGTTAAAAAGCATTAATTAATAACATTATCATTGCTATACTACTTTATATTGTGAATGAGTTAACTTGATGTTATCATAATTAATACTAAGTTACAAATGAAAAGTTATCAATCTTTTGCCTTTCCTTGTATTTCAGCCTCCACCTCACAATGATGGCGACACTTACCCAATGCCTCGAGTCATATTCCGCATGTTTGACTACACTGACTGTCCCGACGGACCGGTGCTCCCCGGGGCACACTCCATTGAGCGCTTCCTTATTGAGGAACACTTGCACAACATTCTTGAAGCCTACCATTTGGAACGTAAAGAGTGTGCGGCTCAACTTCTCTGTTTTCCCTACAAAGCGAAGATCCCGCTGGAATATTGCATTGTCGAAGTTATTTTTGCGGAACTGTTCAATCTGCCTAGACCAAGATACTTGGAGATTGCCTATGGATCTATTCTTATTGAACTCTGTAAGCTTCAGCCGTCAACAATGCCGCAGGTATTGGCACAGGCAACGGAGATATTGTTCTTGAGAATAGATACTATGAATGTGGCATGTTTTGACAGGTAATCTTTATTGCACTGTGTTCATAGTGAAAGTAGAAATTATACTGATTGTTTGTTCATAAATGCAATCCATATGGAAGTATTTATGTTAATAATGCATAGATTATTGTAATTAACAGCAATGAAGAATTTGTTATCATAATTATTACTTATTGTTTGGTTAATGTTTCCATGCATTTAAATGCTGGTTGTTATAACAATTAGCAATAAAAATCAAAACATAATGTTTTAGAATTAACTGTATGAATATGTTTTTGTAATGTTTTGTATGATAACTCTTACAGATTTGTGATATGGTTTTCCTACCATTTGAGCAACTTCCAATACCGCTGGTCTTGGGAGGACTGGGAGGGCTGCCTGCAGTTGGAATCCGATCATCCCAAGCCGCGATTTATTCGCGAGGTGCTCGGCAGATGTCTGAGGTTAGTTTCGTCCTCTGAACTTTTAATAATTGGTTATTTAACTTTCCGATTCCAAGGATGTTTTCGTAATATTTCTCAAGATGGGAAAAATTAATAATTTTATTATTTTTTTAGATTGTCTTATCATCAGCGAATCAAGGATATAACACCTGAAACGTTTGCAGCCTATGTGCCCTTGAAGCCTGAGCCTATTTACAAGTATTCCATGGAAGGAGCAGGTAAGAAATTATTACAACATTTATTTTTAACAATTTATTTAAAAATACTTTTCTCACCTATCCTACGCTAACCTAGACAATAAAATATGTACATTTCGGTAACATCTTACCAGGACCTGTGCAAATTTAATGAAAGCTTCTCAATTCTAAATAAATGCTTTAAAATTGTATGCTAATGGAATATAAACTCAATAACATTCTGAGGCGTTGTTTGTTCTGTTAGGTTGTGTGAGATCGACAAGAATAACTGATTAAAGCTGCACAATTGAGTATTATTAAAGTTTTTGAGAGATTCAGTCTATTCCATGGCCATTAGTTCTAGTAAGCTGTAGGAGCGCTCGCGGTAGTCTTCGTAGTCTTTGTCAGCTGCTTCTCGGGAGTGTTCGCTCTCGTTGACGTCCTCGTTGTCGAACGGCGACACGTCGTCCTCTTCCTCCAACTCGGGGTCGTCCTCGTAGTCCACGTCATCTTTGTCATCGGAGTGTCCGTGTCTTCCCCGCTCCAGATTACCCAGGAATTCTTCGAAGTCTTCGTCGATTTTCAGGTATTTCTCGTGATTTTCACTTTCTTCTTCGTCTAATTCTTGTTGCGAAGGCTTTGTGACAGTTTTTTCTGTCGTCTCGTCGTGTGACGTCAGACTGCCAAGGAGCTCATCGAGGAAATCAATACCTGTGGTGGAGGCCCTTGTGGTAGACGGACTAGGCGGTATCGTAGTCTGCTCCTCCTCCTCATCCTCAAACATCGCGGTTGTTGTTGGAGCTAAATGGTGGTGTTTCTTCTTTTTACACCTCGACTTATTCTTTGGCGCCGTGTGAGTTGTGGTTACAACAGTTTGCTCAGTGACTATGTTATGCTCGTCTTCGAATATTTCATTTGTTTTCTCGCTGGGCGCGTTAGAAGTGTCAAAAATAAACTCAGTGTGATCCGCAGCTTCTTCCTCCGAGTTGTTATTTGGTTTTACTTCCGTGTCCTGATTGTCGTCCTCGTCACTGTCTTCATCTGTATATTCTTTTTGTGTGTACCCTGCTGTTGATTCGGCTTGGAAGTGGACAGGAATCTCATCAAAATCTGTCTGTATCGGTGTTGCCGTTGTCTCCGGAACTGTGACAGTTTCTGTGGTGCTTTTTGTTACAGTCTCTTGTTGTGTATATTTCACCCGTTGAACATTATCTTCAGTTCTTGTATTCTGTTTATTTGTGGGAGATACGTAGCCTTGGAAATTAGAACCTTTTCGTCTTGAGTTGGACTTGCTTGAGACTGGTGTTTTTTTGTCTGCAACAGTATTGTTTGAACTCCACCGGTCGTGCTTTACGGATGTGCCTTTTTGCATTAATGTGGTTAATCGGAAGCGGTTTTTGTTTTTAGGTGGCAATGTTGTGACTTCTGGTTCTGGTCTTGCTGTGGTTTCTTCGGATGCAGTGGTGGTTGACACTTGTGTAGTGGTTGCCTTAGTAGTGGTTGTGGTCGTCGTCGTGGTGGGTTTGGGAGACTGTGTCGGTGCAACTGTAGTTGTTTTGTTCTTTGGTTTCCATGTATTGGGCGAGGCCGTGGCCGCGGAACTTGCCTGCGGTGTCAAATCGGAAGGCTTTTTAAGGGTCTGCTTTTCGGGAGCCTTGGTGGTAGTTGTTGTGATACGTTTGTGTTTTTTAACTTTCTCCGGTTTGACGAACTTGTGGGGAGGACGAGTGCGCTTCTTAGGAGCTGGAGTCGTCGTAGTTGTAGTCTTAGTAGTCGTCTCCTTATACTCTTCTGTAGTGGTGGTTACCTTCTTCGGCGCCGGAGTCATTTGTGTAGTGCTTTCTGTTACCTTCTCGTTCTGGGAGAGCATGGGTGTCGTTTTGCTGAATGCGCCTAAAACATCTGCCCACTGCATTGTGTCTTCGTCTACCAACTCATTACTAGCAGTTATAATATCAGGCGTTGCCGTCGAGGATTGTGACCATTTTATATTTTCGTGCTTTTTCGGAGGTTTCTTTTCAGTCTTCTTTCGTTTGGAACTTTGTTTAGTGCTGTGGGTGACTTCGATGTCTTCTGTGGAATCTTCATCTGTTTGGTTTTTAACACTCGAAAGTATCGGTCTAAAAGATTCCACCTCAATATCCGGGCTGGAGAAATGCCCATCGATGAGTTGCGGGCTCGGACGGAAGTCTACTGGTCTCTTCGGAGGTTTAGATGAATAATGCAAGTGTTTTAATGGAGGCATAGGTTTAAATGGTTTCTTCTCCAGAAATACTCCTGGTGGGGCGTTATAAATAGGTGGTCTTATATGCTCTGGAAAATAGTTGCCTTTAGCAGGCGGTCTTGATTTGGTATATGTTTTATAGACGGGTGTTGTATGAGTCGTCGGTAGCTCTGGTATTCCGGTCGTTTCTTCGATTATCGTTTTGTTGTTTAACGAGTCGAAGTAGATCTCTTGTGTTGTATTGAGATAAGATCCAGGGGGCGTTGGTAAAACAGCCGGTCTTGTTGTTTTGACAATGTTGCTCGGTGATATATATCTGTGATCCTGTGACTGCGGCTGCACATACGGATATTTAACCACGTCAACGTCGATGTAATGCTGCTGAATATGACTGACAGGAGGCGGGGGCAGCGGAGGCCTGTATTTATACACGTGTTGAGGTTTGTACGGGTACGGCATGAGTCTCTTCTGATGGTGTTGATCACTAGGAAGACCAGTGTATCCAACCTTTGAATACTGAGGATACATCGGCGGCACTGGTGGTCCGTATGGGTTGACTTTATACCTCGGTGGAGGCTCGGCATGAGTTTCGTCATCCGAGAAGAATGAGGAGAATATTCTGTCTAAACCTTGGTTGTAGTAGCGACCCTGGCTGAATTGTTTCGGAACTATATTTTTGTGGAACCAAACAGCCCGCTGAGGCCTCGGTGCCTGGGGCCGGGGCGCGGGCGGGTGCACGGGGTATTCCTGCGGCATTCCGAGCACTGCGTCTGGAGCATTTTCACGCACTGTGAAAGTTCTGACTGGGTTTTCATGAGGCCGTCTTTGTTTTTTCGGTGGCTGGGAGTTCACCGAAAATGTCAATTCATAATGATATCTCCCGGGAGACGTCTCGACATCTCTTTGGCGCACTCGCTTCACTGACCAAAAAGCTTTAACTCCTTCCATGCATCTATCGTCGCTGCAATCTTCTCTCGACCGCTCGTCCTCGGTGAAGCGATAGCCTCCGTTGTCTTCCATCAGCCGTCCCTTCGCCATGACTGTGACGTCGCCGATGGTCGAGTGGTCATTTTCTTCCAGTCGGTCGAACGGAGCCTTCTTAATTTTTTCCCACAGGTCGTGGTCGTCGATTTCCTTCGATACGTATTGTTCTGGCTTGCCGTCGGGCGACACGACTACGCCCCGGGCGATTAGCTGGTCTATCTTGTCCCGGACCAGGGTGAGGTAGACGCTGTGGCGGAGCGCGTCCTCCCAGTAGTGCGCGGGCACGGCGGCGACGGCGGGCGGCGCGTCCGTCTTGACGGCCTCGTGCAGCGTGCCCACGCGCCCCTGCCGCCTCTCGTAGTTCCACGACTCGAGCGGGATCGGTATCGGCCTGAAGTCACTATCTGAAGCCCTGCTGCCATTGTGTATCTGTAAAGTAAACGATCACTAGTCAGTGCATAAATAATGCGCAGATGTTTGCATATTAGAAAAAATGCGGTGGATATTTCTGTATGCGTTTGAAAGTAAAATGTGGCGGGAAAGTGCCGCGGCGGCTAGCGTGCGCGCGCTCGCGTGCGGGACCATCCAACCCCTCCGTGATTAGAGTTTCCAATCGACTATTTCAATATAATTTGTATTTTTGTTGGAAACGTTTCATGTCTTCCTCTCCGGTGTTCTTCAGATATGCACTTGACATTTTATTTCGCAATTATTAAAATTCAGCTAGACCTCACAATGGACTAATCCGACTCCATAAAGTTTAATTGGGTGCAAAATAGCGAGTAAAGCATTGTTGTGAAACGCTCCCACCGGTTGACTATGAACCTCTTATAGGTGAAGGTTATCTTATAATTGAATTTATCATTTACACTTTTAAACATTTTTGTTCATTAACGAAATATTTCTGGACATACGTAACGTGATGTAATGAACGTTTAAAACTATTTAGGATGATGAGGTAACGGTGGTGTGGAAGATGGCTTAAGAATGATAACACGGTTACACGTATATGTTTGGATTTTTTAATTTTAAAGCAGTAGTAATGGCAACTTGTACCGTAATTCGTTCTTAATTAAAATACAATTTTCCCACCAATTTTTAAAATGGGTGTAAATAGTGTCAACCATAAAGAATAAGGATAATAAGGCTTAAAGCTACTTAAAATTTGCTTTATTCACGATTGAAACTGTCTTTATTATTTTAGATATTTCGAGGATTATATTTAAACGACAATTCAGTGTGATTGTTGAATCAGTGTACTGATCTACTAATGGTTCGGTGTTTTCGTTCAGGGTTATACAGCTTACCAGTATAAAAGCAAGTGCGTATCTCATTTCCGATTTGATAGATGGAAGAAGTTATTTATCACCTGCTGATGATAGTGATCTAGACCTACATAGGCAGCCACCGTGGCGGCCCGTAATGTTTCTTAAACGTAACATTGTCTATTAATACGTGTAAAATGTCCGTTTCAAGGTGACTTTGATTGATTATTTGATTATTTAAATTAGCAACGAAACTAAAGGTTATACGTTTCAAAGGGGTTCATTTTTCTTTTTCAAAGAAAAGGTTATGTACCTACACATCCGTTAATATTTTTTCAATGCCTCATGTAAATGTAATTTGACTTGAATGTAGTCTGCTAAATGCTTCCTTCATAAAGCACGTTACTTCCGAAACATTGCATATTAAAAAGGTTTGTAACATTCATGATCGGTGAGGTCGTTGAATGCACTGATGCATTCGGATAAGGTTCATTTGGGGACCATGAAAAAGCACAGTAATTAAATAAATTCTTGTTTAAAAATTTATTAAACCAATTCTATAGATTTCCAGTAGTTCAAACACCATCACTTGAAACCATAAAGAAAAGAAAGTCCGTATTTTTATTTTCTATTTCAAAAACAAACGGTTTTCCACATTTATTTGAAAACGGTTTGTCGAGCACCATATTACTGTCAAAATAAAATATCCGACTAGGATTAAAATGTACCCAAATATTTTTTTTTAAAGTATTGAGACTTTAATTTATTGATTAATACTACCATATAAATGTTTAAATAACTATAATAGTTACGCAATATCTATGTTACTTGTTACTAATTTGTCAACACGGAAAAGGAACTGTAAAGAAAATTCCAAGTGTTAATGTGATTCAATTACGTAGCGCTCTTCATTCTGTGACACCATAGTTGTTTAAAAACAATTCAGGCGGCCGTATTCGTGTGATTTTAGCATGTTACCTACTTATTAATTACACAATAAAATTATACACTTAAGCTTTAAGTTGATTCCATCAAATGGGGTCATCGAGAGACGGAATATAATTTATGACAGCTCTGTTTTATTGTGAAAAAGTGACTGATGGGCGACACAATTTAACACAAAGTTTTGTGCGTATTTTACTAGTAGTATTAGTAATGGGTATAGGAGACTATTGTGGCTGATCGATTCACTGCAAAGGATCCGTTTCTGCTTTTTGCACTTTAAATGAAATTAATATTGATAGGTGCTGACTTTATTACCACTCGGCATATAAATGTAGGGTTTCTTTGTAACCTATACAGGGCTAAACGTAGTGATCACAAATTACAAAATTCAAACGAAAAATTATTCTGAATAATTGGATTGAATTAGCCACGTTGAATAGACCAAAGAAGCATCTCTACTGTTTTAAAGCACAGCTAATGATTTGCTTACTGGTGAGTTTTAATTGTAACAACTCCGCTGCGTTTACCGCTGTCATTCAGTCAACGTGAGATATCCCAACTAATATTATAAATGCGAAAGTAACTCTGTCTGTCTGTCTGTCTGTCTGTCTGTCTGTCTGTCTGTCTGTCTGTCTGTCTGTCTGTCTGTCTGTCTGTCTGTCTGTTACGCTTTCCCGCTTAAACCTCGCAACCGATTTTGATGAAATTTGGTACAGACAATCTTTAGACCCTGAGACAGAACATAGGCTACTTTTTATTTCGAAAAAAAGAAATCCACGCGGACGGAGTCGCGGGCGGCCGCTAGTTATTAATAATTTCCATGTAAAGGTTAGATTTACAATACTTAGTCGCATTCGATTGCTCCACTTTGCCTGGGAGAATCTCATCCGCAGACAAACAATACAGGTATAAAGGTCATTGTCTGTCGCGTATTATGTAGTTTCATATCGTTAATACTCTAAGCTTAGTGTTATTTTAGCAAATATTTTAATTAGTTGCAAATTTAATTGTTCAATTTTGTCCACAGATTATAATTGCAATTTTTTAATGGATACAATATTTCATTAGTGGGAGGTTGCCGATGTTCTTATGTAATGTTGTGGTGTTGTTTTAACTTTTTGACACGGATGTAATTGAACTCCTAATTTCGTTATTTATTGACAATTTCTGATTTAAAAAAAAGTCAGTGAACGCCGCTTAATGGTTGGGAAAACTTGTTAAGAATTTTCTTTCTGTTTTGCCGCCATTTGCCGGTAGTAGTGGTAGGAGACATCGGTATATCTCTTACTTGGTTGATTTTTAGAATCGAAACTTTAACAATTCTTATTACGATTTCTTTATTTTTGAAACTACGCTATCTGAAATTGTAAAAAGTCGTAAATATTTTTCAAGTTTAAGATCATGAAAAAATTGTGCTCAGAAGTGCGTTTTCTAGTCTAGTCTAGTCAAATGACCACTAATCATTTCAAGATTTTCAAAAAAGAAAACAACTTCATTACTCCTCGAAAACTGTTAGTTTCAGCAGTTACACGGAACGTTGTCTAAACGCGTTGAATAAACATTAATCAATACTCACGATCAGCGCGAATAAGACGCAAAGCACGTCGGTTCTCATCTTGTCACATTGGCGGCACAACACAACACGCGGCGGCTCGCTCGTGGCGGCTCGCGGACTGCGCGCTTGCGTCGGCGGCCTGGCGCACCCCACTAGTGGGAGACGTCGGTGGTTGGAGAACGGAATAATATGCCGCATTAATGTCTGTCATATTTACAAAACTACATATATTTTTTTATATATTTTGAGGTGGTTGGAGAACGGAATAATATGCCGCATTAATCGCTGTCATATTTACAAAACTATATTTTTTTTTATATTGAACTAAGCTAGCACTTGACCACAAAGTCGCCTGATGTTAAACAACTATGCGATCTACGATGGAGCGTGCTTGCTCAGGAAAAGCCCGTTTATTCTGGCTTTGAAGAGCCCTAAGTTGTATTGTGTAGGAAAGACAGATCTCGACAGAGAATTCCACTCCCATATCGGAGCTTTTTAGGCACACGAGAACCATCACTTCATTTGCCTGCCCCATTCCCAGTCCTAATGGGGTCGCAATTCGTCGACTTCTTCCATACAGGCATATCATTCGTCATCGAGTCATTCACAACTTTTTTACTCATGTCATTCTTCACACACAAAACCAACAATTTGTAATATAACAATATTATGTAAATGAGAACAAATCCACGCAAATTCCAAAATTGAGATAAAACACAGAAGTTTTCAAAATTAACAAATTAACATGAAGCGCTTGCAAGTGTGCGGCGTACACACAAATTTACCAAATCCTTATTTTCTTTAAGCTTTCATCAATTCTAGATTGTCATGTCCCTGTGTATTTTAGAAGTACAGATTTTAGGCCACTAGATTAAAACTTGGTTCGGTCGTGTTGAAAATTTGTGATAGATTTTTTTTATTCAGGATCTGGTTTCTAGCCATTTACTTTACTTTTAAAAAAGAGATTGCGTGTGCAGCAATTTGTAACTAAAGTTGTTTATCAAAAAGGTGCAGATAGATTTTTAAAGAACTCGGTTTAATTTGCGTATAATTTTAAATTGAACTTTTAAGTTTTAACAATTTCAAAACAAGATACTGGTTGCATATAATGAAAGGAAAATATTTATCGTCAACAATCATACAATTAGTAATATTGTTATGATTTATTAGTTAGTTAGTTAGTTAATTATAGTAGATATTACAATCGAGTGTTATGCGTATTTTGCGTGACATTGTGTGATGTAATGTACCGTACGTTAAGTCTCTTCCTACATTTAACTATTCGTGAGTGGTGTGTTGTGCATTTTCTGTTGACAAAAAAAGTTGCGCAATCGTGCTGGAAATGACAGTTTCTTGACTCCAACCCGAGTTAATGGACGATATTAACCGTAATTAGTTAGTTTCATTAACGCCTACTCATTAATCATTTCATGCAATAAATATTGAAACAATCAAAGGAGTTTGACAGTTAAAAGAGATGTCCCATCCCAGGCCCGCACCATGTACGTGGTACCAAAAAATCGGTAAAATATTGCTATTTCCATTAAAAATACAATAAAACATTTTTGGTCCGTAGTTTAGCGGATTAAAAATAAAATCAAATTCATAATTGTTCACTTTACTTCGTAATGATGGCAACTGTAATTTTTTTCTTTACTGGGATTTACAGCTTTGACCCCAGCCTTTTTAGGTCGTTTGTAACCTAAAAATATAAATACTTTGTGAAATAAACTGCATACTGTCAAAACAAAAATAAACTGACGGATAAACGACATGAACGTCATTCAAGTTTCAAAGATGCGTCTTGGTATATTTACTTTACTCTATGGATGCGTCCTCCGCCATATTGTACTGAGTTGCAATATTGTGGTATGATTTATTGTTTTAGCCAAAAAACTAAGGTTTTCCATAAGAATTGGAGTAATTAAAACTGTAGTACACTTATTCGCCTATATTTAGGTATAGCGTACATGGTCCAGGCCGAGGCTTCATACATGTCTGGGACATCTCTTTTGCCGTTTTAATAATTTATTGTATGAATATTATTGAATTACTGATTTCATCTTAAATTATGTACGTACATATATTTGGGTAGTGCCAACCAAGAGAAGCAAAGTAAAAAGTTACATCAATAAAATCCATCAAAATACTTTATTAATGTTTTGTTTTATTAGTTAATAATTAACTATGACAAAATTGAAAAGACTTTCAATATAGCAAACAATTTGAGAAGTAAGATCGGATAAAGGATGAAATGCCCGGATGAATATTAAAATGAATATGTCCACCCACATAGATTGTTTCATTCACACATTATAGCTGTAAGTATGTTTACTTAGGAACCGTGTAATGGGTTACGAATCGGCGATTGCTTAAACGTGCTGGGAAATGCTGCAACTGCATCCGCGGCTAAATGAGAATGCAATCTTGATCAGATGCTTTTTGATAGAGGAGGATGAAAAAAATCCGCTCCGAACTGCCGGCTGTCGTAACGGGCCGTAGGGATTTAGAAATAATTTAGAATTTTTTAAATGAATATTATGTTCTTCAATAGTGTTGAAATTGTAAAGTATAATTATTACATAATATGTTTTACCTGTTTTGCACCTTTAGTTAACTAACTATTAAAAAAATAATAAGAATCTAGAACTTAAAACAAATAAATATTTGCGAAATCAGTCTAACGTGTTACGTGTTGCATGATGCCGATTTATTTCTAAAGATATCCTTTGTTAATTCTAGATTTCTTGTATTATTATACCTACTGTTGAAATGTGTGAAATAATAAATAATGTAAAACAACAAACAAATTATTCAATCACGCGTTTCACTTTGTTAAAGATATCTAGAACACATATTAGAAGGAGAGATTTCATTAACACAATTTCAATAAAGTAATGGACAAAAGTATACCGTCGACGATGATTTACGCCGCTGAAAAATTCCTGTATCCGCGCGGAGGGGCGGAGTGAAACGCGAGTCGTCGTCGTCGCGTGCGCACCACTTTCCATCTCGCGACTTTTCGCCGTTTTTTCACTCGGCGGGAGCGAGCCACGCGGATGCGTATAACAAATGGCTACTACTCTGTGTTTCTCGAGTGTTTCGTTATTGCTTTTTATTTTGTTTTGCGAAGAAAAATAGAGAATCATTCGTATTTAAGGGAAAATGAGTGCCTCATCTGGTTTTCCGACTGAGCACGACCGATTCATTCATTCTTATTACTTATGCTTAATTTTTCTTAATTCATATTATTTATAAAAAAATCACAAAATAATATTCATCATCTCATATCATAATATTAATCAAAATTGGCGTGCAATATAGTTTAATTTTGTAGTAACTTAATTTAAAATTTTCAGTAAAAGTATGTTACCAAATCAAGATTTCCTTGGGTATGGCCTATAAAGTCTTTATAACCCTATAATAAAATTTACCACCGCGATCATAAAGTATAACACCGGGTAAAATTTAAACTAAAAATTGGTTGTAAAAGCGACAAAATAATAATATGTTTATCTGCAGTGCCTGTATCGCGTGTGATCTGCACGGAACGCATCGCTGCGTCCGATATTTGCTAATAAGCCGCAGCAGTATATGACTGCCGTCTTTTTTGCACCTGCCAGACTATTTGCAACTTTATACAAACATGACACAGTGGTTGTTTCCACATTTCATTAATTATATTATTGGGTATTTACAGATAAGAGCCAAGATGTTCGAGTGATGAGGAATATTTCCTCGTTACTCGTTTTGCTTATAAAAATTCACGCATCATGTGTCAAACCAAATTTGACGTATTGACTCTCAGTCAATTTTAATACTTGATCTGCAATAAACCACTTTAAATTCTTGGAATTATGGCATGACTTGGTGCTTTAAGGAAAGTGTTATGTCGAACGAAATTGATTCTTAACATATGATGTCTTTGGTAATAAAATACTACATTTTAATAAATATTTCTACATTGCTATCGTTTATGAAAGACATTCTAAGCTTTTCACAAATTACTTACTTGCCATTTGTACCAGCCTATTAAAGATCACAAATAATACTTGGCTGTCTTTTCACCAATGTTTTGTCAGAACGACTGTTTTCTCGCAACGTAGTGATCAATCATGGTTAATAATTTACGTGTTTGAGATGTGGATATGCATGGTCAGGTAGGGAATTTGGTCGCTTTCCTTATTAATATGAATAAATGACATCTAAAATGTATTGTAATTGTGATTTTTCCACAAATATACATAATATATGCATGCAAACGTAATACTAAGTGATCTTCGCCTATATAAGCAAGAGTTGTTGTCATCGAGAACACGATAATTTTTGTATTGTAACAAATAGGTTCAGAAGCTGATAACTTTACGACCAATCTTCTCAGCAGTTTGTTTTCTTTCTTTTTACGACATTTTATGCGCTCAAGTTCAAGGAATGGAGTATTTTTTGATTTGGAAAAGCCTTCGTTTTATATAAGTTTCAAAAGTTTTCAAAGCAATTATTGAGAATTATATATTTGAATGTTTTTGCTAAAAATTCATTTTGATTATCAGATCTTATGTTCAGTTTAAGTTTCAAAGCCGTCAAATTAACGTCATTAGTCTTTGAAAATAACGCAGCAGAAGGCAAATATTGAATTGAAATGGGATTGTCTTTCCGTGTCTATCTGCTAATTACAAATGCCTATAAAAACGTTGTCTTGGTTTTGGATTCCTCGTTCCCAAGATCGCTCGGTCGCAGATAGCGACGCTTTTGCAATCCGTCCGGTATTGTTCAGTGGCGTGCGTAAAGCTTGACTATCTTATGTATTTCATAGTGTTCGATAAGTGCTGTGCACAATTATAATGTTTCTGAGCGTAGTAAAGTTTAAGGGTTTTGTTCTGTTGGGAAGAGAGTTCATTAATTTTGTAATGGAAAGCTCAGTGGTAACTTTATTGGAAAATAAATAAGGGATATTAATGTTTTGAGCAAGGATATTCATGAATGTTTTGAGAAGTAAATTATTGATTTAAAAATAAATAAATGTATAGTAAAATGTTGAGTGGCGAAGGAATAACTTATTTTACACAGCGAAGTAAGTGTTCCTAAACTGATACTATATTAATTCCTAATGACATAAAAACAATTTAGAGATACATATTATGGAATGTATTCCGATGATTCCTATTTGGAATTCATTTTTAGCTCAGTATGCTCATGGCTTCAGAAGTTTCATAATACGTATGGATGGTTTATGTGTCCAAAACAAAATACTTCTTCCTTACAAAGGAAAGGTGTGGAATTGCCTATAAAATCTTCGTAATTTTGAGATATCGCCTAAGCGGATTCCCATGATAGCGACTTTTGCAACGAGGTGTATTGTTCGCGCGGGTATCGAACCCGCGATCGCCCGTAATTGCTCGTATTGCCGACGCGTTCGAATGTGTATAATAATTGGCTCCGATTTCAACATTTAGCGCGAGCGATTCGTGATCCGCTGATAAGAATGCCTGCTTTCATGCCGATGTTAGTTGCTGGGTTGGTTATGGATTCCTTGTTATGTGCATTTATAATTATTTTTCATGTCACTGTCGTCGTCTTTATTAATTCTATTCTTGGTGTAATTTCTCAATTTCATTTTATTCACACTCCAGTGAATAGGATTTTTATTCAATTTTAACTGATTTATTAACTACTTTCAAAGTTTCAACAACTCGATATATGTTACCATGATTTCTTTACAAAGTTCAACTGCGATGGGATTTTACTCCACAGACTTCGGTTGAACCAATCATAAATAGAATCTTTCATAAACCAACACCATTCACATAATACAACGTTTGTCCACAGCATCCCTCCCAGGCACCGAAGCCGCCCACCAGCTGGTCATAAACGTTCGGAACAAATGCACGCCGGAGGAGGCTCTCAACGTGCTTCGCGAGCTGCCCAACCCCCTTCGAGAGGGGGAGCAGCCGGCCGCGGCTCAAGCAGCGCCCCACAACCCCCTCAAGATCGACGTGTTCGTGCAGACACTGCTCAACCTCGGTAGCAAGAGTATTTCACATAGCTTCGCTGCCATCTCCAAGTTCCACTATGTCTTCAAAGTAAGTTTTTCCATTATCTTGGATCTTGAAGGTCAAAACTGGACATATTAGCTGGTTCAATTATTTTACAGAGGACTAAACATCCACAAGTCCATAAAATACTACTAGAGCTGGCACATAGTGAAGCCCCGTTAGCAAGAGCATCTAGCATAATTTCGCCGCCAGCTTTGTAACAGAGTATATCTTGGTCTATGCGATTTCCAATGTAGGTTTTCTTTAACATAATCTTCACTAGATAAATCTATCCTGATTCTAAGTGGTACGTAGCATGACATAATACCACATGTGTTTAAACAGCGATCAAAATAATATCCAAAGTTTCTAAAGAAACCCAAAAACCATCATGCTCTTGACTTGCCTTGACTCAGAGCACCAATAAAGTATGTACAATGTTAACAAATTACTTTTTTCCTTACAGATCTTAGCAGAATCCGAGGAGGCGCAGATCTGCATCCTCCGCAACGTGTGGGAGCTGTGGCAGCGGCACCCGCAGATGGTGTGCGTGCTCGTCGACAAGATGCTCAAGACGCAGATAGTTGAGTGCAGCGCCGTCGCGACTTGGCTCTTCTCCAAGGAGATGGCGCCGTTCTTCACCCACGGTTATCTGTGGGAGGTGCTGCATCTCACCATCGATAAGATGAACAAGCACGTGTCAAAGCTTAGTGAGTATTGACATCTGAGAAGGTACCTGTGATAGGAGCTCGATGGCGCAGTGGTAAGCGCGCTCGGCCTGTGCTTGCTAAGTCAGCAACTATCGCAGTGACCAGTCAGATAAAAAAATAATCTCGAACTCCTCGTGTTTTTGAAGGCACGCTAATCTGTTGGTCCTGCACCAGATAAGTCAGATAAACTGCCTCATTGTTTCCGTTCATTGTATCAAGCCTAACTTACACTGCATGTAAAAGATTTTTCTAATAAATCTATACACTAATATATAAAGCTGAAGAGATTGTTTGTTTGTTTGTTTGTTTGAACGGGCTAATCTCAGGAACTATTAGACCAATTTGAAAAATCTTTTTGTGTTGGATAGTCCATTTGACCAGGAAGGCTTTAGGCTAATGGAAATTGAAATCCACGCGGACGGAGTCGCGTGCGGCCGCTAGTAAATAAATAAATTATTAATATTATAGGTGGAGAACTGCAAGAAGCAAGAGAAGCGTTAGCGAGAGCCGATTCGAGCAGCTCGGATTCAGAAGATGAGAGCGGCAGTAAGAAGAAGAAAGACCAGGATAAACCCACCGAAGAGGTACCTTTTACGTAAAAATCATATTATTATCCTGTGTATTAACTTCGTTCAAGAATAAGGCAGCGTGTGCTTTGATTTAAAGAGGAGCACGCATGTAGATAATAATGACCTTGGTGTTTCTACACGTAGCTTATCAGCTCGCGTGGCCCTGGCGCGACCGTAATTTATGCGTTTATGTTGCGTTGAGGAGTTCGATGGCTCAGTGTAAAGTACACTCGGCCTGCGATTGCAAAGTTAAGCAAATTTTGTTGAGGCCAGTCATAGGATGGGTGACCAATAAATTTCATCTCGAAGCTCCTTCCGTGCTTCTGAAGGCACGTTAAGCTGTTGTTGGTCGTGTCAGATTGATGTGTCACCGAACTGTTTCCTTGGCTGATCGTAAGATTGGCTGCCATGGTTGAAAAACGGCCGGAATTTATGTCGCACGAACCCTTGCATACTATTAAATATGTTTGAAATATCGTGATCACGCTCGCTAGTTCAACGAGTTTTAACCCTCATGAATGCTACTTTTGGTTTTGGTAAAATCTCGTTTTTGTCAAAGTGCCTGAATAAGCGCACTTCACCGTTTTGCTCAAACTCGTGCTGAGTGAATACGATGCTGTTTGCAGGCAGTGGAGCGCATGGAGGAGCGCCTGGAAGCGGCGCACATGGACCAGAAGCGTCTGTTCCTGATCGTGTTCCAGCGGTTCATCATGATCCTGTCGGAGCACCTGGTGCGCGCCGACACGGACGCGCGCGACCCCGACACGCACTGGTACCGCAGCACCGTCGGCCGGCTGCGGCAGGTCTTCCTCTGCGTGAGTACTGCAACAGATATGTTTAGGCAAGGAGCGCCTGCAAGCAGCGCACATGGACCAGAAGCGTCTGTTCCTGATCGTGTTCCAGCGGTTCATCATGATCCTGTCGGAGCACCTGGTGCGCGCCGACACGGACGCGCGCGACCCCGACACGCACTGGTACCGCAGCACCGTCGGCCGGCTGCGGCAGGTCTTCCTCTGCGTGAGTACTGCAACAGATATGTTTAGGCAAGGAGCGCCTGCAAGCAGCGCACATGGACCAGAAGCGTCTGTTCCTGATCGTGTTCCAGCGGTTCATCATGATCCTGTCGGAGCACCTGGTGCGCGCCGACACGGACGCGCGCGACCCCGACACGCACTGGTACCGCAGCACCGTCGGCCGGCTGCGGCAGGTCTTCCTCTGCGTGAGTACTGCAACAGATATGTTTAGGCAAGGAGCGCCTGCAAGCAGCGCACATGGACCAGAAGCGTCTGTTCCTGATCGTGTTCCAGCGGTTCATCATGATCCTGTCGGAGCACCTGGTGCGCGCCGACACGGACGCGCGCGACCCCGACACGCACTGGTACCGCAGCACCGTCGGCCGGCTGCGGCAGGTCTTCCTCTGCGTGAGTACTGCAACAGATATGTTTAGGCAAGGAGCGCCTGCAAGCAGCGCACATGGACCAGAAGCGTCTGTTCCTGATCGTGTTCCAGCGGTTCATCATGATCCTGTCGGAGCACCTGGTGCGCGCCGACACGGACGCGCGCGACCCCGACACGCACTGGTACCGCAGCACCGTCGGCCGGCTGCGGCAGGTCTTCCTCTGCGTGAGTACTGCAACAGATATGTTTAGGCAAGGAGCGCCTGCAAGCAGCGCACATGGACCAGAAGCGTCTGTTCCTGATCGTGTTCCAGCGGTTCATCATGATCCTGTCGGAGCACCTGGTGCGCGCCGACACGGACGCGCGCGACCCCGACACGCACTGGTACCGCAGCACCGTCGGCCGGCTGCGGCAGGTCTTCCTCTGCGTGAGTACTGCAACAGATATGTTTAGGCAAGGAGCGCCTGCAAGCAGCGCACATGGACCAGAAGCGTCTGTTCCTGATCGTGTTCCAGCGGTTCATCATGATCCTGTCGGAGCACCTGGTGCGCGCCGACACGGACGCGCGCGACCCCGACACGCACTGGTACCGCAGCACCGTCGGCCGGCTGCGGCAGGTCTTCCTCTGCGTGAGTACTGCAACAGATATGTTTAGGCAAGGAGCGCCTGCAAGCAGCGCACATGGACCAGAAGCGTCTGTTCCTGATCGTGTTCCAGCGGTTCATCATGATCCTGTCGGAGCACCTGGTGCGCGCCGACACGGACGCGCGCGACCCCGACACGCACTGGTACCGCAGCACCGTCGGCCGGCTGCGGCAGGTCTTCCTCTGCGTGAGTACTGCAACAGATATGTTTAGGCAAGGAGCGCCTGCAAGCAGCGCACATGGACCAGAAGCGTCTGTTCCTGATCGTGTTCCAGCGGTTCATCATGATCCTGTCGGAGCACCTGGTGCGCGCCGACACGGACGCGCGCGACCCCGACACGCACTGGTACCGCAGCACCGTCGGCCGGCTGCGGCAGGTCTTCCTCTGCGTGAGTACTGCAACAGATATGTTTAGGCAAGGAGCGCCTGCAAGCAGCGCACATGGACCAGAAGCGTCTGTTCCTGATCGTGTTCCAGCGGTTCATCATGATCCTGTCGGAGCACCTGGTGCGCGCCGACACGGACGCGCGCGACCCCGACACGCACTGGTACCGCAGCACCGTCGGCCGGCTGCGGCAGGTCTTCCTCTGCGTGAGTACTGCAACAGATATGTTTAGGCAAGGAGCGCCTGCAAGCAGCGCACATGGACCAGAAGCGTCTGTTCCTGATCGTGTTCCAGCGGTTCATCATGATCCTGTCGGAGCACCTGGTGCGCGCCGACACGGACGCGCGCGACCCCGACACGCACTGGTACCGCAGCACCGTCGGCCGGCTGCGGCAGGTCTTCCTCTGCGTGAGTACTGCAACAGATATGTTTAGGCAAGGAGCGCCTGCAAGCAGCGCACATGGACCAGAAGCGTCTGTTCCTGATCGTGTTCCAGCGGTTCATCATGATCCTGTCGGAGCACCTGGTGCGCGCCGACACGGACGCGCGCGACCCCGACACGCACTGGTACCGCAGCACCGTCGGCCGGCTGCGGCAGGTCTTCCTCTGCGTGAGTACTGCAACAGATATGTTTAGGCAAGGAGCGCCTGCAAGCAGCGCACATGGACCAGAAGCGTCTGTTCCTGATCGTGTTCCAGCGGTTCATCATGATCCTGTCGGAGCACCTGGTGCGCGCCGACACGGACGCGCGCGACCCCGACACGCACTGGTACCGCAGCACCGTCGGCCGGCTGCGGCAGGTCTTCCTCTGCGTGAGTACTGCTGTTCAACAGATAAACAACATCAAGTATTGAGACTAGGGAGACATAAAAATTAAATACTACGTGTGGTTAGTAGAATATGCGAGCGTGGATACAAGCAACGTGACGAAACCCGTGCCCTCGCGCGTCACTCGCCTGGTGCGCGGCGTCCACGCGCTAGCGGTTTTGTTAACGCTTTCGGCCTGCGAGTGCTAAGGTTAGGCAACTTTTGCACACTTCTGCAAAAGTTGCTGAACCGAAAATTTATCACCTCGGGCTCCACCGGGTGTCGGAAAGCACGTTAAGCCGTTGGTCCTGCGCCTCATCTCTCTACGGTCGTGTCTGATTACCATGACAGGACCATTAATCCCTGTCCTGTGTCTAGGAACCCACTTTCAGCAGTGTACCGCAACAGATACATCATGTTCTCCTCTCAACTGAAGTTACTCTAAACTCTGACTGTTTCTCTTCTCTCTTGCAGCACCACGAGCAGGTGCAGAAGTACAGCAGCACGCTGGAGACGCTGCTGTTCACGCAGGACCTGGACCCGCACATCCTCGACGTGTTCCACCAGTTCGTGGCGCTCACCGCGTGAGGGCGCCACTGTCCTCGAGTCGCGTCATGAGGAGACAGTGAGCTTGGTGTGAGGAGTTAGGGTAAGGGCCATAGCACACGGCGTATTTTAAACGCGCAGTCGACGCGCGTTTCAAGAACGCGTGTTTTCGGCGCCGTAGATGCTGATTGTTGCGTTTGCAATCATGATACAAAAGCGCGCGCATGAAGCGCGTATTCCCGCATTTGAAGTGATACAAACGCGCATTTCACGATCGCCCCGTGTGCTTAAGTTACAAGGTTGCGATAGAATCTCGTTTGAATCGCGTATACGCGTGTAATCTGCGCGTTTAAAATACGCCGTGTGCTATGGCCCTAATGTTACAAGTACGATGGGCGTAATGACGGAATCTACCTTTTTTGTGTTTAACGGCCATAGACATAGTCCATTCCAGCCCAATCTTTACTCTTTATTGATATTTATTTTCAACCGTATTAAGAATAATAATAAGACCAGAAGGTCTTTTCAGACAATTTTTTTCCGTCATGTCATCTTTACTGAAATCTCGTCTTCTTCTTGCGATCGAAATCTACCTATGTTTATGAATAACGTGTTGCTGGGATCTTGAGAGGTTGGGTAATGTTAAGATATTGACGTCCGAGGAAAGAAGAGATTTTGTAATAAGACTGGAATACGTGGATTATTTGCATTTTTTGTTTATGTCGGTTGTAACTGAGTATTGTAATAATTCGAAAACCGCCTTAGTAACGAAAAATCGAAACTCTATTTTTTTTCGTTTTCCAATGTTTCCTACCTAATTAACCCCCAAGTCTTACTCATCTGACTGGTTAAATTTATAATAATTAAATTATAATCGATAAATTCATCTCATTACCTCGTCATAAAATTAATTCAAAGAGGTAAAAAGAGTGGCAGTATTCGAACTGTCTGAAGCAATACCACTTCGGTACTAACCTAATAAGAACATTTTCATTTGTGCTCCAACACTGGGCCAGGTTTATTAAGTGACTCTAATTTCTGAATTCTTTTATTCATCTCATCTTGAAAAAGTTGAAATACGACGCAAAAACGCGCGGCAGATCGCGCCGACCGAGGGAACAGAGGTGCGATTCACTAAGCGCAAATGTCATAAAAGCTTTGATCGCAGCGGCTGTGTAATTGGTCACAGTACTTTTGGTATTCTGTAAGAAGTATTTCAACGCTGCACGATACTTAGGCTCGTATTAATAAATCGCACTCAACACTAAGATCGAACTTGAGCGCGTACTTGAGGTGCTGTTTTATATGAGAGAGTTGATGAGAGTTGAGTGCGATTTATTAATATGACCCTAAAACATCGAACGATGTTCAGGCTTTCACTCCCGTGATTTCAGCTGTGAGCACATCAAACGTGTCTAGTTTAGTGAATTGCATAGCTGGCGAGCAGCGCTCCGGGTGTTATATTACACGAACTATCTTACAATACACTACTTTTGTGACCAATATAATACGACCTAAATCCTCTTTGATATTTATGCGACGCACCGAATTGATTAATTTATATGGGGAAATAGGGCTAATATTCATTAATATATTTTGTTATATAACATCAACATTAGTATATTAAAATATCCTTCTGGTGTCTCGAATCTGATCTTCTAAAGACATCACACCAATTTACGTTTTTAAGGCTCTAGACGAAAACACGAGACAAACTCTAACTTGTCCTAAACTCCAATAGTATTCAGATAGAAAATATCTAAATCAAAATTATATTTAATAATTTCTGTAAGCTCTCGTAATATGTCTTTTCCATTGTAAGTTAAACTTCTTTAGCAATAGTTTTTAATTTATGGATATTTTCGTATGCACTGGTTTCGTGTAAATAAACAATTTCAATTTCTCAGTTGTTGTTTTCATAAAATTATTTTTAAAATCATTTGGCAGGGTTTACTTAGCAACCTTAGCAACATCGCTACTCACGGAATGTAAATGTTTGCGCACAGATGTATGAATACCTAAGTGTTCTGCACTTGATCAGAAGATTCGTGAATAAAAACAGCTGTGATTCATAAATAAACATAGGTATTTTTAACAGCTCGGTAGCCTAGTGCTAAGAGCGCCGCTTCACATGCGTGGGGTCGGCGGTTTAAATCCGGTCAGGCAACTCTGGATTATCAAAAATCTATGAGCATAATTTCATACCAGCTGTTCGGTGAGGGCAGTGAAAGTGTGTGAAATGGAGAAGGCAATCCATTAAAATTGCCAAGAGAGTTGTTGTGTGTTTCATTTCATATAATGATCACGGCTCTTAGTAATGACGAATACGACTCAAGGAGGAGGAGGATTTTTATAAGTATTGGGGAAAACATCTAGATCAAAACAAAGTCAACTAGATTATCAGTCTTTTATTGCAGAAACAATTACACAACAATTATTTCATAAAGCTCAGCAGTTCCTCCACGTCTTTCTTGGAGCCGAGGAAGCAGGGCGCCCTCTGGTGGATGGCGACGGGCACGATGTCCAGGATCGGGATGGAGCCGTTTGACGCGACTCCGCCGGCTTCGGTGACTATGAACGCCATTGGGTTGCATTCGTATAGTAGACGGAGCTGTGAATGTGAATATGTTTTTATTTAAGTAAGTAACTTTTTTATCTTTTTTAACATCACAAAAGCCTAATCCATTATTTATGTAACTTAGTTTAACTTTTTTTAAATATCAAAAATCTCACATGTACAAATTACAATAAATGTATTGTAATCATTGACGATTGTAATTTGTACATGTGCTGTCAAACTTTGGCGCGAATTACATCTATGACAAAATTTCTTTTTTAATTTTCCTACGGGCTCGTAAGAAGCGATTAAAAGACATTCCTGGCCTAGGGGATGGGCACTAATTAGGCATCCCCCAGCAGTATTTTTCTGTGAATTCGTCGCATACAGTACAGTGGTCACCAACACCCCTTTCCAACGTGCTAGTGGGAAACCCCCATCTGAGGGGGGGCTATGTACAGCGGTGAACTTAAACAGGATAATAATAAGTGATTTTGTGACAAGGATGCAAACGTACAAGAAAGTTACCTGATGGTAAGTGATCACCGCTGCCCATGGACATCACTAACTCCCCAACTGAGCAATGGCGACCTTACTCACCAACAGAAACATATCACAGCAGTCACGAAGTGCTAGTTCACTGTGGTCTTCTGTAAGGTGGAGGTACTGCCCCAGACGAGCGGTTCATTCAAGTGGATGTTCCACCAAGCTCTACCTATTTTAAAAAGGTTGACTAACCTTGCCATTGGGCGCAGACTTGGTGGCCGGGTACATGAAGATGCCGCCGTACTTGATGGTGCGGTGCACGTCCGCCACCATGGAGCCGACGTAGCGCGCGCCGTACGCCTTGCCCGAGGCCGGCTGCTTCTTCTGTTCCACGTAGCGTTTCAGACCGGGAGCCCATTCCGCTGCGTAACCTGAGATGTGAAGCGTGGGTGGTTTTTGTGGAGTTTTGTGGTGGTAAGAATCTATCTAATGATAGATTCTTGATTATTGTAAATGCGACCGACACAAAACAGGAGTTACTCCTCCACCCACCAGTGGGTGAGCGGGGCATAGCCTAATAAATAGGCCGTTTTGTCAAAAAAAAAATATTTTAATTCACAATTTTAATTTTTTTTCTTCTTTGTTGAGTAATTAGATATTGTGTATTTTATGAATAATAAATAACAGTGCCTTTATTTTTAAATTACCAATATGCAAGTTAAATATGTATGTATATAATTCGAAATGTTGGATGTTATTAACCCACTTTTAATGACTTCATGACGGAGGAGATACTTTTTCTACATACTTTGTTTGCTTTCAGTATTATTTGTTATTTAACTTTTTTGATATAAATTCCATGTAGAATGCACTGAACCAAGCTTCAAAATGTAAACTCAACTCACCCTCATTAATAGAGTAAATCTTCCCCTTCTCCGGTATCCTCATGTTAGGGTCGGTCAGGATGAACTCTCCCAGCGAGGGGTCGTACATGAACCCGTTGACCCCCTTCCCCTTCCCGAGGGAGAGAACGACCATGGTCGCGGACCCGTAGAGCGCATACCCCGCCGCTACTAGTTCATTGCCGGGCCGCAGCGCGTCCGCTTCTGTTGGTTCGCCGTTTGTCTTCTTTCTGTAATGTTTGTATTGTAATTTTTGTAATGTTTTTGTATTGTATTTGAAGCAGGACACTGGCATGCGGCCTGTCTGCCTCATAAATGTGAAACAAAAACATACAAACAGTTTTTCGAATGCTGCTAAAACTGCTTTCCAAATCGGATGTAGAGTCATTATTTTGTAGTTTTCTGACGATTAGTAAGTGCTTCTAAGCCTTTGTAAATAAGAATATTTTGAATTTGAGTATTATGTTTTTGCATGTTTTTTATATTCTTTGGCAACGAAATTAAGTTGATTATGGTGGTAGGAAAAGGAGAAAATGTATCTAATTGCATCGTGATAAAGGCATTATTATAATTATAAGCGTCAATAAGTAGTGATACCGTAGAAGTATAGAGCTAGTAAAGCATATAGGTTCTTAACGCAAAGGTTCATAATATTATCTACTACCTATGTTGTATTTTAGTCTTGATTTATCTACTCCCTGAGTCATACCAGCAATTGATTCAGACATAACATAATTATATTTAATTAATGTATCTCATTACATTAATTAACTGTAAATAGGAGCTGTTCATCTTTTTCATGTTCAAACATAAAACAGCATCTTAAATACAAATATGTAAGTAATATAAATCTTTATATAGTTGTTGCATTATTTAGTTCATAAGTTCATTAGGTATACCTGCGTCTCGCAGCAGTCAACTACGGAAGTGTATGCGAGGCTCTTAGCTTAAGTTGTTAAATTGTATTTGATTCAAACATAAATAAATTAAAAACAAATGGAGAACTAACTTGTAAATAGCGAAGATTGAGCCAACGGAGACTAAACAGTCGATGTTGGAGGACCCGTCCAGCGGGTCGAAACACACCACGTACTTGCCCCGTCTCTCAGTTTCTACCTGGTAAACGTTAATGGCATAATTAATTGCTGGCCAGATTTGTAACTGCACAGAACAGCGGATCAAACCGCCGCACAGTGTTAACGTCGGACTACTAAAATATGTTATTTCATTTTCTTTTTTATGTTATAGGGAAGAAAACTAAGAAGAGGGTAACTTGATGATAAGTGATCACCGCTGCCCATGGACATACTCGTATTGGACATCAGCAAAGGCACAAGTGTCGCAGATGCGTTGCCTGTCTTTAAAACCCATAACCCACCCATCTCAGCTCTGGCGACATTACTCACCAGCAGAAACATAGCAAAATAGCTACGAAATGCTAGTTACGAAGTGCTGAGTACCCCCTGTGGTCGATAAGGTATGTACTTACCCAGACGAGCGACTCATTCGAGTGGAGTTAAACTCTTTGTGTAACAATTAGGTATGTCTTTGGAAAAATGTTTCAGTATGAAGCCCTAGCTAAGGTAGCTGTCTCGATGGCCACGGTAAATATGTATGAAAGCCTGAATGGTAAATGATTCGCAACCTGTATGACAGAGCTATTTTCCTCGGAGACGAGCAGGCACGTGGTGAAGGATGACTTGAGCATGTTGATGAACAGGTCGTTGGAGAGGACGTCCAGCTTCTTCACCTCCTCGCCCTGCACGTTCGTGTTGCCTGAGATTCCATGGCTGGAATTAAATAGAAACATAGTGAAAAACTCGTGTAAAGTAAGCGTAAGTAGCGTTGCGTAAGCTAACTACGTCGTTGATTGTTTTTCATACTTTTGGTGTTTCATATGTTATCTGATCTCCAACTTTTTGATTCTATTATTCATTTCAAACGAGTTTTGGCATGCCTCGTACAGATCTGGAAGCAATTTCGCACATAGAAGAATAAGTTACAGTATAAGTTAGAAACGAATTAACTAGTTGTAATAAAGTTGATTAGATAATGTTCTGCCTGAGTATATGTAGAAAGGAGATTACACTCATTAGGTAAATATCCTAAGACCAGCGAGCGTAACATTTAATTAAATTGTCTATAATAACTTTAAAAAGTGACGACAAATACGAAATGTAGAATATAGTTAAAATAAGAAGAAGTTAGGTAATAAAAAACTTTTAATATGTAACTAAAGCAACCATTTCAACCTTTTGATAATACTGTTTAGTTTACAAGGCACAACTGTTCACAACAGAATGTGTAAGTATTTATCATTCGTGACGATCCGGTTGACGACTAAAGTTCACTCGAATAATAAATATGGAATTATTGTACTGGTTAGACTTGTTTATTTCTGTCGACGCGATAAGTTGGGGGTGTGTCTCGCAAGACCGTTCACTTTTGGTATTGTCGATACCTACTACGAGTACAATACCTACGTAGGTATGTATTTCAATACTTTACCACACTACATGACGTTAATCTTCTGAAAAATGGGCATATTATGGAGTTATGCGATTTCACAAGAAAATACAAATGTAGATAAGTTTTTTTTACACAATGACGTACCTATTGTTAGGGGCACTTTTTAATATTATTGACTTTGGAGTTGAAAGGTTTTGGAAAGTAAGTAGGAGTTACAATGTTGCTTGTTACTAGGTACGAGTAACCTACGTTTGCCTTGAACGTAAACTTCATAAATTAACTTAATATACAAAAATCATTGTTTTCAATATTTTTTAGGCTTGGGTGTCAAACATCCATCTTCTGTTTGTTTTTATTATGAACGATTCGTTTGTTCTCATTTCAGTAGGTACTCTAGGTAAATAGTCGATTTGAAGTTTTTCTACTTTAGGCATACCTACCTACATACACTAGGACCAATTTACAATCAAAATGTGAGTGTTAACGATATCTTACTACCTATTTACTAACAATTAATGAGTCAATTTTATTTAGTAAATTACATAATACTTATTTAATACCTATGCCATAGATAGGTATACCTACCTACTTAGCTGGAGATCACTAAGTTTTGTTACTACCTATCTACAAAAGGATTCTTTGATTAAATAGGTATCATCTTTTAAATCTTTTAATAGATACTTACTATAATTTCTATATTTTAGTTTAAGTAACGAGATTAATTAACGAAGTTTATAGTGACACTTACAATAGATCCATAAAAGAACGTAAACCTACCTAAGTAACAACCATAATCAAAGTTTAATTACTGTGTATCTAGTAATAATCATCATTAGTGCTTGTAGATAAACAGATTTCCTGCGAAGCGTAGGTAATATTTTTAATTAGTTTTCACTTTGATAGTGATAGTCATTTATGTAGGTAGGAAGATACAGCCTAGCTTCTATGTAGGAAAGTAGGTAAGTTTTAAATAAGTTTACGTCCGAAATAGTTTTTTAAGTTTTTGTACTCAAAATGGCACAGGTTGACTTTTTAAATTTTCTTTATAATTCGACCAAAGTCTTGTTATGGGAAAGTCTTCATAAAAAAAACACAATAAAAACTTGGTAACAATACATTTAAGTAGGGAAATAAATAAGAGAAAAGTCGACATATCCTTAAGTAAATAAACTCACAGTTTAGCAATGCCGGCTTTCCTAACGGCTGACTGTATGGCCTTCACCGCTGTTTGTATCGAGTTGAGCAGCTGTGTGAGGTCTCCTGTTGCAGTGGGGGCCGTCCTCTGCTGGGCCAGCACCCACCGGGTCAACGTCATCGCGTTAGCATCAAACGCCGGGCCTTGCTGCGACATCTCGAGTTTGAATGAGGAATGCGGACGGAATAAGCAGCTGTACAGCTTCGCGGATGCCGGCGTACTAACTAATGTGACGGATAAGCACTCATGCGCCGGGTAGTGCTCGGAGCGAAGGTCAATTAGTCCCGGAGCTTGCGAACATTAGTAAGACGGAATATGTGTGATAACGCGACCTTCATACGCATTTAGGTATGTGTGAACTTATGAGATATGCAGATATGGTAAAGTTGTAACTTGTTTTGAGAGGGCGCATCTAAAGAAAAAGATAGGAAGAGGTCATTGAACTTAAAATCGTAAGGTTAGGTACCTACTCACTTAAGGACTTTGCAATACACTACATAGTCTAGGAACATATTAGGTATTAGTGGCCCGGTACGTCCTTCACTCATCATCATCATCCTAGCGCTTGTCCCGGTCGCATCCTCGGCCATTACCTTGCAGTCCATGGTTCGCTGGTATACGGTACGTCCTTCAATACGTGTGGTTAATGAAGAACCACTCGACCGATTTTGTGCTTCACATAAACCTCCTATGTCCGTCCAAATAAGACAATAGAGATCATAGAGGCGCGTGACCTTGTCGCCACGCTTTGACTTGTAGGCCAAAAATCCGCGTGGAGCGTTTGTTTCGGTCATCAGTCTAAATAAGGACGCGGAGACGTAAACATGGTGCTATGCAGAAAAACCTACAGCTGTGGAAATTCTGCCACAAAGTGTAACTTCGTAAATGAAGGGATTTTTTTTCTAATAATGTATAGATTTTTAATGAAATATCCTCAAATAACTTTTTTATTACTAGTACCACGATTATCACAGAAAAGCGAATTATTATCTCATTTCAATAAACATTGATGCTCAAGTTTGCTTACGTTAATACTTATTTAATTTTGGTGTACTTCGTCTCTTGGCTTGTATGTTATCTGTTGTTAAAAGTATATTATTTTCTTTAGTAGTTTTGTTTAAAAGATTCATTCTGGTTAACATGATGAAATAATAATATTTATTTTCGGCAAGCAGTAGGAACCTATCTACTTAAACTATGATAATTACCTATCCGGGCCTTTGCCTCAATATCGGCATTTATCTTAATGGTTGTGTTGTGATAACGCTGTTATCATGGCATTAGAAAATTATTCTGGGGGGGTGTGATTAAAACACACCTCCAAATGGAGGTGATAATTAAGAATTATTGTTTTTGCATTGTATATAGGTACCTAAATGATTTCTTTTAAGTAATCACGGTAGGAATTACACCACCCAACCCACTTACACTCTTAAGTGCTAGTGTACTTAATTGATTTAGGCATATTCCAAAGCAAATTCAGTAATCACTGTAGCTAAGAATAAAATTTTCTTGAAATCATAAACAATTGTGATAAAATTATGCTGTAGTTTTTCGATTATTCAATTGATATTTTGGTAGTTCAATTGATAACATTTGTAATCTGTGGGATCAATTGATTCTCTCATTTTCGCTTCACTTCAAAGTCTATACTTTGTGGTCTGTCATTATATGTCATCTGTCAGTCAATGAAGTGAAATAATAATATAAATAAATATGGCACCCAAGCTTAAGTTTGCAGAAGGTAATAAAACACATTTAAACAATATTCGCGATGTCCATACTTTGCTTTTTCATTTGCAATATATAGTATATACACTTAAATGCCAACTATAACTCTACAATTCTTATTTCAGGTGAAAAAGTGCTATGTTTTCACGGACCCCTCATTTACGAGGCAAAATGCCTAAAAAGCTCAGTAACAAAAGATAAACACGTTCGATATCTGATACATTATGCAGGATGGAATAAGAAGTAAGTAATCGATATCCATATTCATTTGCTATTGTTGATTCAGTTTTAAAAAACTTCATTTAGAGGTTAGTTTTTATGTTTTGTCCTGAGGCTATTTCATCATCATCATCATCCTCCTGCCCTTATCCCACACTAGGTGGGGTCGGCGCAACATGTTTTCTCCTTCCATCCACTCCTATCAGCCGTCAACTCTACATTTACGTCTTTCACGTCCATATCATACTTCACGCAATCCATTCATCTCTTTTTCGGTCTTCCTCTGCTCGTCTTTCCATTCACAGTCATATTCAGCACTCTTTAGTGACATGCCATTTTTATCTTCTCATAACATGCCCATACCATGCCAGCCTTGTACTCCTGATCTTATCTATTATTGGCTACTAGCGGCCCGCCCCGGCTTCGCCCGTGGTACTTGTCCACTATTTAATGGATGATATTATACATAAAAACCTTCCTCATGAGTTACTCTATCTATTAAAAAAAAACCGCATCAAAATCCGTTGCGTAGTTTTAAAGATTTAAGCGTTCATAGGGACATACAACATGACAGAAAAAGCGACTTTGTTTTATACTATGTAGTGATTATTATTGGCGATCTTACCTATTATTGGTCCTGAGGCTATTCATTAATTCATAATAATTAACATTTTTGAAGTAGAGTAAATATTTTGTATAAGTATATTGTATGGGTAATAGCTTATTTAATATGTTTTTTCAACATTTTGTATTCCCATGAGAATTGTTTTTTAAAACATAAATGTATGTATGACAACAGACAGGTTCCCTTACAATTATTAATAATTTATACATTTTAAATGGTTGCAGTTGGGACGAGTGGGTGCCAGAGAGCCGAGTTCTGAAGTACAATGAAGCTAATGTACAGCGGCAAAAAGAAGTGCAGCGGGCCCATTCTGCACAACCAGCCAAGACGAAGAAAAGTAATCAATACCAGTTTTGCATTTGCAATTGTATTCTTTAAAAGCTGCTCAATAAGTAAATATTTTATTCTAGTTACTTTTGCACCGCTAAGTATATCAGTAGTAACTGAATGTTTTTTTAATTACTTTTTCATGTTGTTTCACATTGAATGTCAATTCTACAATTATTGAAGTTTTAAATGTTTTATGAAGGCATAACCATCCCTGCATTTTAATTTGACATGATGAAAAAGTATTTTAATTGGAAATGATTGTAAAATGATAATTTGTAGAAGTATCAATAAACTAATATTAAGGTTTATGTTTCGTGACTTGTAATAAATGATTTTCTCCATTACAGCCCCAGCTAAGGGCCGGAAGTCAGAAGCAGCAGCGGCGAGCGCCACCCCAGCGCGTGAAGAGTCCAGAGCTTCAACTCCAGCAGGTTTGTTATTTGTTATGAATCAATCTGGAATTATTATCATGAGGAAAAAATTCAAGAAAATACTTCAATTTAATATAGTTTTTTTAATGTTAAATAAGCAATACATTTTATAGGGACCATTGGTAAACATTTGAAAATGTCCTTTATTGAAATTAACAAACAAAAAACAAGTCATATTCATATTTTGATATGTCATGGATGGAATAGCGTGCCAATCCAAAAGTGCATAGAATTCATTTGGTCATTTTTTAATTTCAGGCAAGGAGGAGGCCACACCAACCCCTGCAAAGGCTGCGAAGACTCAAAGCAAAGACACGCCAGCGGATTCAGGCTCCGATCAGCCCAAGTGAGTAACATTGTCTCGTTTATTACATAAGAATATGGCTTGACATAAAAAATTGTTTTGATTTAACAATTTTAAAAGTCATTTTTGCTATGGGTAATGCATGCTATGTTGCTTGAGATTTGTTTGAGATTGCTTTTATATGCCTGTTTCTTTTTAGAATAATCATGATCTATCACGTAAAGTTATCAATGCATTATCAAATAAATAAACATAATTTTTTGTTATTATAAATTTTTATATACTAACATTTGTGTGTATGAACTTCTGCTTGTGCTAGTTTGGGTGTTTTAATGTGTATCTATATAATTATACCTTTATTAATTCCACTTTTTGTGTTGATATCCGTAACATAAGTGCTTGAGCTTCTTACCACAGGTTGTCAGTTATTTATTATTAAACGACAGAGGAAATACCTTGACAAAAAATCACTTCACCAGATTGCATGCTTTGTGTGCTGCTGTAAGGTGGGAGCCTTTCATATGCAAAGATTTTGCCGTATATTTATTCATAGACAAAATATTATTATTGTAGTCCTTTGTACCCTACTGTATTAAGTATTTTCATTAAAATTTATGTTTAATAGGAAAAAACGCGGCCGCCTCGATTTATCAATCGAATCCGAGGAGCAGTACTTAGCAAAAGTGGAAGTCAAGATTAAAATCCCCGAGGAATTAAAAGTGTGGCTCGTAGACGACTGGGACGTCATCACACGCCAACAAAAACTGGCCATCCTCCCCGCCAAGCTGACAGTCGAACAAATAGTCGATAACTATTTAGCTTTTAAGAAGTCCAGTAAATCTCACAATATGGCAAAGGAATCTGTACTGGTGGATATAACGGAAGGTATAAAAGAGTATTTCAACGCTACTTTGGGTTCTCAACTCCTGTACAAGTTTGAGCGACCTCAGTACAGCGAGATTTTGCAAGAGTATCCGGACACTCCGATGGCCCAGATCTATGGGTCGATTCATCTTCTCAGACTATTTGCTAAGATGGGCCCCATGCTGGCCTACACAGCTCTCGACGAGAAATCCCTCCAACATGTCCTTACACACATACAAGACTTTCTGAAGTACATGGTGACAAATAGATCGACCCTTTTCAACCTCCAAGACTATGGAAACGCGACGCCCGAGTATCATAGGAAAATCCAGTAAATTGTAGCTTTAGTTTTAAGTATGAACTATCCAATAAGTTGACTAAATATAAATTGTGATTAAGTGTAATAAATTGTTTTGTCTTAAACATTTAATTTTACGTATTATTTAAGGAATTCCATCATTTCACATAATTTAAACTTATTTATATAAAATACGTATTCATTCATTGTAAAATACGCTAAATCTTATCCCATAGAATAGGAATCAATTTATGTATAATCAACACCCTCAGATGATTGTTTTTTTAACTTGTTCTGTGTGTCAACAGCCCATAAATAAACACACCAACAAAGTTGCTTAAAAGACAAGATGAGAGCTAGGCTTGTCAGTTTGTGGGGACGTTAATAAGACGTATCGGCGAGGCCTGCATTACATAAGCTGTTATTAACTGGCGAGTCGCGGTGCAATGCCGCCGTGAGGTGACTCACGCGCCGGTGCGTAGGGCTGTCGTCTTGGTCTGAGGTGTCAATGTCTCGTGATCGAAGCATATTATGGGAAGATACACATGAATTGTTTTGATTCTGCCTGAGCCACCTGAGATCGGATGAATTTTTCTTTGATAAAGGAATAATAATACTTAACATGTAGAAAATGAAATAAAATATACCTACAAAATGTGTTTTGGGTACGACGACTTCAGTCTATTTTCATTTGTTTGATCTGATAACAGCTTGGTATAGAATAGGAATCAATTTATGTATAGTCCTTTCTCAGTTTTATATTACTACGAAAGTAATTGCACCTGTGGAATATTTGGGCGTTTTAAGCCTTTATGAAATCGTTGTAGTTACAGAGACACTCAAAACTATGATCGAATATAAAATCTCTAGTTCTATATTCGATCATGGTTCTTGACCTGAGTTTGGTTTGTTGTACATCGGAGTCAACCCTGCGCATACGCAGCCTGCAAAAAGCGAGACACGTAGATCCTTTTAGCGAACACGGTCAAGCACAGTGATTGACCATTAATCGCCTTAATCATTACCCATTGCAATACGAATGTACGAGTTTCGCTTCGAAATCTTGGCACTCAGTAACTTAAATGTGGCTTTTTAGGCTTCGCTTTGATCTTGTGCCGATTATGTCATAGAAATGTTTTGAATTTGATAATATCTTGAAATGCCGGATTAGGTAAGAAATCAAAATGAATGCAATCTCAAGTCTGACTCATACATTAATGACATGAGGACACTGCATTCTGCCTTAGGCAAGGTTTTCTAGGTGAGAAAACCTTTATATTTATTGTATACTTTTTTAGCGCACAATAATAGCCAAGGTTCTGTGGCATATGGCCGCAACATCTGTCGTCGCCTCATATGCCATACATGGTACTCTTCCAGGTTGAAAGTTATACACTTCTAATGATACTGCAAGTATTTAACATGAAAACAGGTGTTTTGGTGAGCTTTTGCCGTAGTGGTAGAGATATTAACCTAGTCAACCGGGGAGCTTGAACCTTTTTGAGAGGTACATCTATTGTGATACGATAGGTATGATAACAAGCGATATCATACTAATATGATTAACTTGAAAGTTTGGATGTTTGTCCGTCAATCACCTAACTACTGAACGGATTTTGATGACATTTGGTGTACAGGCAGGGTATGGGCTGACTTAAGTGATAGGATCCAGATTAAATGCCCCCATGGGATAGAAACAATATATATTTGTATTGCAAGAAAGAGGTTAAACGGATTTCCTAATGATTCATTCAACATGATGATTTGTTCCGGTTCAATTGTGGTTTAAGAATTTGGACAGCCCAGAATCGTAACATTGACGAATCCGGAATCTTCTTTTGTTTATGATGAATAGGTGCAGGAAATTGCGTAATGTAGGTTTTGTAAACTATTTAGTTTATTGAAATTTAAAGATCGGCAGTTGCAATACCTTTCCTTGTCACACATAGGGCAGGATCAGCTTAGTGCTGGTTTTAACTCATACCAGCGCCCTGTTGAAATTTCTGCGGCACCCTCTACGACTTAGTAAACTTCGAACTATAGGGATTAGGGGGCGCCCGCCTGTGGCGCCCGTTTAATCCGACGCCTCGGGCCTTCGCCCAACTGCTCCCTTTCCTAAAACCGATACTGGATCGGCTCAAAAATATTGATAATACCTACCACGTTTTTTCTTACGTCATGTAATATCACGACGTTGGTTAAATTGCATAATTACTTATGCACTTACGCTATACAATGTACCTTATCTTGATATCAGATAATCGTATCATGAAAGCCGCATCTCACCCAAATTGGCTGCAAGCCTGGCGCCGTGGAAATTAGTGTCATACGGCGCTTGCACTTCCACTGCAGTTGTGAAAACGCATTCAGGGTCTGCCAGTGCCTTATACGGAGCACCCGGCCGCACGCGCCGAAGGCCGAGCGCACTTGTCCCGCACGATTATTGCGTTTCGCTAATATTTATGACTGTTTTCTCCGTGGTTAAATACTTAAATACCAATGTTGTGTGAAGGCGAGGCCGCTGGTAATTAATCTGGTTCTTGTTCGGCTATTTTAAGGTACATTGTAAACAATAATAATTAAAAGAAAGAAAAAGGTTTCTTATTAGCCGGCCATTAAATCCGTAGGTAGTACCTAGATGCAGAAAAAAGCACCATAGTAAAACATTGTACAGTAGGACCCCGATTATCCGGACCTCGGTTATCCGAATTCGCGATTATCCGGACTGCCAATCGCGACGAGTTTATTCTAACATTAACAGGTCAGAACTTGCATAACGCCACGCCACTCGTGCCGTCCGCGCCCGTCGCCAAATATTTCAAACAAAATTAAACTGTAATTATTTTATTTCATGATTACCTAATGCAAATTACCAAATATATACGTAATTATTGTAAGCACAAGGTACAGACTACATATGTACATGCCCGTTAATGCATAAAGCCCGTTTTTCTTCATATAAGTATTGGATTATCCGGACTTTCAATTATCCGGATGCCTACCGACAACAATTAGTCCGGATAATCGAGGTCCTACTGTATCTACGAGTATTATAGAAATCGTAAATCAAAAAATAGTGCAGAGCGTCCTTGCCTCAAAATAAACTGAGGGCAAGCACAGCAGCGGTCCGTATTGAAAACCATTTCTTTCAGAGATTATTTCAAAACACAACACAAGATTATTCAAAACACAAGATTATTCTTACAATTTAATAATCATAAACGTTTACGCTGTTACAAGAAGCTTTGATATAAATTAAGCGTCAATTTGTGTTTTACCGGGAAACTGAAGTCGGGACCCCGAGATTAAACCCCGGTAGTTACAAGCGAGGCGTAAACTATTTAGTTTGTTTTATTGCTTAGGTGCTTACTTAGCATGTTCACCATCCGTGAATCATATTTGATTCATAGCAATTGCTTTTCCCATTGTTTAAGTGCGAGCAGCGAATACGATTTTATATCGAGTTATATAAATAAAATAAATAAATAAATAATTATAAGTTTGATTGTTACTTACACCTGTGGATTTTGCTATTGGTCTGAAATAAAAGTTTTATTTCAATGATACTAGACACAATCATCAAAATTAGAAAAATGCATAACGTTTTTAGTTTCTGCACACTTAACACTATAGTGAATTGCGTAGAATAAGAACCAACATAAAAGGAGAACGAATTTCAAGAACCCTTATTTTGGGACATATTTGGGAGTACTGGCATAGACAATAGTAGATTTATCACATTAAACGACGTATAGACTTGGGTGCTTAGATATTTACAGCAGTGGTTCCCAAACTTATTTTGTGTACTGCCCACTTTGAGAATAAATATTTTTTAGCGCCCCCTATATTCAATAAAATAGGACAGATATATGAACTGCCCCCCCCCGCCTCTACACAATGCCCCCATTTTCTTTCTGGGTCTCTTACCGCCCCCTTGGGACCTGTAGCGCCCACAAGGGGGCGTTATCGCCCACTTTGGGAAAGACTGCTTTACAGCGTTACAAAGGGTCAGTGATTACGAAACGGAATGGTCAGCTACGGCCATATTTGGCTTAGTTTATAGTTATTGTTATTCGATCGTGACTAATGTCCGTTCGGAGGAAAATGTAAGTGAGTCATTGTGTTGCATCGGGGAGGGAAAGTTTGTTAAGGATATGGCCTGCATATCAGGTGTTTTCGGTTATGTTAACGGCATATTCAGGAGATCGCTCGAAACATATCTGAGTCAGGGCACAGTGCATCACACTATGGAATGTCAATTTCAAAAATGTGGATCAGAGTACCTAATTTAAATATTTTTTGTGCATTTTGTTCTCCAAATTACGCTTACCTACTTCTTGAGAATGAAATAGTTTTTAATATTATACCTGCCTACAGCTATTTGATAGAGGTACCTACAACTACATATTTTGAAAATAATTTATACGTTAATGCTGAACTTATTTCGGGATGGCAGGTTTCTGCACAGCAACATAATTTTTAGCATGAATATGACTATTTTTTTCGTTGTCATAATAAAACTAGACATTTTATAGTAGATGTTCTATAGAAGTTGTAGGAGGACCTTCGAATGGATCGAAAGTACAACGTTGTCTGGAAAACTGCCATGAATTATGAGGTAGGTACAAGTTGTTGAGCATGTCCATGTTCTTTGTATTTTGTATAAGTAGATATTATGCTATCGCATATTCGGCAAATTGTAATTAGGTAAAATAAAGCACCAGAACGCACCTGAAGAAAACTCTTTGGATTTTTTTTTGATTTGTTAATTCTCGAACATTATTTAGTTAAAAATACGTTTAGAATTCTATTATTATTTTATTGAACTTAATTTTATTTGCCCATACAGATAATGGACAAATATTGCAATTAGTATGCCCGTCTTACGGCTATTTAGCAAGAAAAGAAGGAATGAGGAAGGTTCAGTCAGTACTTAATGACCCTACGTCTCTTTAATGAGGAAAAGAGGAAAACTCCTTGGTTGGGGCCACGCCACATGTATATTCATGTCTGCAGCGCTTCGTGTAATCAAATCGCCGCCTAACACAGCCACGGCTGCGCGGGCGCCGTTTATTAACGTGGATCGTGATCGAGTAACCTATATTCAAATTAACCCACTGATACTGAAAATTTAACTGGTTACATCTTCAGTATTTAAAAAAAGATAGTGTTGTTAACATATTTTTAACATTTTATTTTTCATACAGCTATCGAATTTAATACAATACAGATCACTAAAAGGTGAAAGATAGTCTAAACTCACACCGTAGTACCTATAGGTAACTTAAGATATTAAAAAAATACTGTAACTAACAACTTGCCGCTTAAAAGAACACTATTATAGGTACAATTTTGAAGAACAATATTTTTACTATAAAAATGATATCAACGTTTTATTCTTCATTAGTAAAGTAGGTAATTGGCTAGAAAAATGAGTACTTAATTCTTAAGCTTGTTACTAAGTGTGTATGCATTCTTATATTAAATGAATCATTTACTATCAAAGTTAACTCAACCGCAAAACTAAATCTCTCAATGACTGAAACAGTGTTCGCATTGTACCTATTTATGCAATCCCGTACTAAAACCGTAGCGTAGCGCCTCAATTCCAAATATTCGAGACTAAGAACAATGTAATCTGAACTTTACGTTCCTGGGCGGATGGTTGTTCAGATTCCATCACTAAAATAATATAAAAATACTTAACGAGTTGCGTGTGACGAAACGAGTTATTTCAGAAGCGCGGTCTCGCGCACGCGCACTGAAATAGCCGCGCGCCGTGATCTATGGGATGTTAAACGCTTTTAACCTTTTTGTTGCATTCCCTTCGCAGATCCTGCCTTGTTCGTCAGATGTGCGCTCATTGATGTGTTTTTTTTTACTCTTTGAGTTATGGAACCGACACGGTTGGGTTAATAAGAGATAAGATATTATTCTCTAAGATATATTATTACCTATTTTATCGTTTCATCGTCTCCTTTTAATACAATTTTAGAGCTTAAGTGCTCATTAACTTTTGCCGACCAGATGAAAGATAACTACACCACTGCCTGAGCCACTGCTCATATACTATACACGTGTAAAGCTGATGCTGGATAATGAAATGAAATAAAAAGTATTTGATTAATTATTTTATTAATACTGCGACAACGGGTGTTGCAAATTCACTGCTGCAATATTGTTCAATATGTTCGTACACTCCAGTGTCCGACTAATGGATATTACTAGATTATCTGGAGATGGCCTTCGTCTAACAGTTGTATGCAACAGGCTGATGATATTCATGACTCAAGATTCCTTGTATCGTAACTTACCGCTAAATAAGCCACGATGTATCATCTTCACGATGGTTTCCTGGTCGGAGTATGTCTCCAGTCGAGCCGAGGGTACGGTACGCTTGCACTAAATGCATGTGTAATTAGATGATATAACATGGCCCGTGTGAACTTACTCGTTACGTGTTTAGATTTCAGATCGCGCCATGGGAAATGAGCATTATTGTACTCGGCATTAGCTGAGAAATTGTAATTTAAATGATTAATTACTACTTAAATATATTATTTTAATGTATAATTTATGAATGCTACCTAATTCTGCAATAGAGCAAATCTCGAAAATATTTTACGACATCAATGGTTTATTCATTAATATGTACCTAACAAATGAATATGGATTTGATATTGAATAATATTGTCAAGAATTTAATTTCATCGTGCTAGATACTAGATTTTTATATTGTTTTCGACTCTCTTTTCCTTGATCTTTCGCACTGTCGGCAGAAAAAGCTTCTTAGTATTAGAAATTCAAAATTACGACTGATACTTAGCTAAATGTTTTATTGTCAAAATGGATCGCCCGTATAAATGAAAACAAGATTCAGCCATCATGCCCAAGTTACATAAAACATTATTATTCAATTATTTAATAACTAGCGGCCGCCAGCAACTTCGACCCCGTGGATTTCGGTTTTTGCACACATATTGCTTAAAGCCTTTCTCTACAAATGGACTATTCAATACAAAAATATTTTTTCAATTCGGACCAATAGCGTGCACAAGCAAACCATCAAACAGCTTCAGCTTTATTATATTAGTATAGTATTAGTATAGAAGAAAATGATTAAGATCATTTCATTGCTTAAATTTTTATTTTTTTAGCAGCTATATTTTCTTTATTTTTTTTTATTTTTCTTTACTTCTTAGTCATTTTGTAACAAAGGCACGTGTGTTTCGTCACCGATGAGATAGCCTACGGATACATTCTGTACAGTAATCATGGCCGGCAGATGATCACGTCCGCAGCTGATTAAATAACTTCGAGCGTGACATAGGGTAAATATTAAAACAAAAGAAATAATTTTATCAACTTGCGTAAGTAGGAATACTGAGTGGCATCTTGGCTAGCCTACCAAGTTTGGCTTACTGGGTGGCGCATGGGGTGCTTATGCCGCTAGGGTCGTTGGTTTGAATACTACACCTGAAGATTATTATGTGGTGAGCAGTTTAATTTAGCAAGCGCAGGACGCCCTCAGGCCAGGTGGAGTGACGATCTGCGCAAGATAGCTGGGGCAGGAGCTGGATGCGAGTCTCCGAGGATCGGGCTGAGTGGAGATTCCTAGGAGATACCATGTCCATTGGTGGACTGCGATAGGCTGATGAAAGTGAAGATGATGAGCAGTTGGTTATCGTTTGGTACTGGATGTGTATTTGTTTTAAGCTAATAAGAATTTGTATTCCCATCGTTGATTCATAAACTTATATCGCACACACTTCTAAATCAGCATTACATGCGGTTTTTGAAAACTCCTGGCAAAATGGTGTTTTAAAACTTTGCACATACATATTTGGATATTAACTACTGCGAGTGTGCACATCAATTGTCTTGTTTATTGGTGATGGCAAATATTACGAATCTGTCTGCATATTTGCACATTGAACCAGTTTTGATTTTCCCGTTATGGCAATAATGAGATAACTGCACTGTTAAAAAATTTTACCTCTTGGGACGAAATCTTTATGTTATTTTAAATATCACAAATTCTTATATTATTTTGAGAGATGACGATGATTCAGTCGTCACTGTGTGTGAGTACTTAATTTCTGTTTTTTTTTTAATCGGACATCCTTTTTTGAGCCAGAACGTCAACGTCGCTACAAGAAATACCACAAATGACCTTTTGAAATTCAAATGAATACTACGCACGAATCAGCTAATAACATTCCAAAAATTGTTCAAACTTAAAGATGTCATACTATTTTTCCTGGTACCAGTTGTTCATAATTATGTAAATAATCAAATTAGAACAATACAGTTGCAGCTCGCTCGGACGTAAATTACGAGAAAATACTGTGACTGGAGTTATTTCGAAATAAAAATGCCTCGTCGATGAGTCAAAGTTGACTTGACTTGCGTCGCGGACGGACAACTGACCCAGATGGAACTTTTAAAGGCGCAAGCAACATGCCTGCCTCGACCACGTAGTAATAATCGCATAGTCTTTACCACAACCTAATTACAGGTACAATACGAGTCAAAGTCGCGTAACTTATTAATGTCCAATAAAACCTTAGATGGACAGGACAACTGAATTAAGGACATAAAATAATCTGTTATCATGCAACAAGTCTCTTCTGTTTTCCAAGACCTTGTTATAAAGTATTTATATTAAAAGCTATATACTGGTTTATTCTTGCTGTAACTTATTATCTGGCTACAATGACGATTAACAAAAGACTGCTGCGATTTTTTTTGCCAATCTTGGAAGAATAAGTTATTTTCAAATCGGCCTATACTTCTGAAGAGTATAAGTTATCAATCAGTATAAACTTACAAATGCTTAAAACGCACAAGTGAACATAAATTATAAATTGCTGAAACTTAATTATGTACAATATTCAGGGCAACGAAAGATTTCCACAACCAGAACCAGAACTATAAATCTTAACTACAGTAATAATTGAATGTCCTCAGTACCCTTTAACCGTGATTAATGTAATTGGCAGGTTAACTGAAACGTTACTCAATTGTAGACATTTAATTAACTAGTAGTATAAACGCTGATTAAACTCTTCGTGAAATTCAAGTTTTCATTGCAGGCAACATACCGTAAAATATAAAATGCTTGCATAACGCATTTAAATTAATTTTCAAGCATGAATCGTAAAGCTTTGCAAGATTGCAAGGGTTGGAAGTTTCGGTGCAATTAACACAAACTATACCTACTATATAACTATATTTTTAACCATGTAAACGATAAACGAACGATAAAAGAAAACAGTGGAAACAAACTGTCTACAACTTCAGCAATAACTACCAAAGTGTTTATAAACTATATGTGTTTGGCCACTTATGTCTAATCTGTGCGATGCCCTTTTTTATTTTTCTGCTCCTGCAAACACAATTTTGTGATTTAAAAAGGGGAAGGCTTTTTAACTATGATTGTAATTTAATTATCTGAGACATAGTTTAGGAACTCCTGATTTCTCTGTTGTCTTTTAATTATTTATTGGGGAACGGGAGAAAGAAGCATTCCTGAGATTTGCTGTTACCGCTCTTTTAAATAGAAAGCAAATGCTTTGCCTCCAGCGATAATGCCACTTCACAAAACCGATTATGAAACAATACATTACAAATGGATGGTGATAGGAGCTTAGATTACACACATTTTAAATGTGCATTAGTTGAACATCGGCAGTAAGTTGTTCATATGTATAACCGATAGTCGATGTGTAATAGATAGTATCTGTCACAGTGGATGAGTACCTATGCCAACGGTCAGCGTTGCACTTGACCACATTTACTCTCGTCAAGGTTTGTTGTAAACCTGGCCTTTCTTATCGCCTACAACATGTTTATAAACATACGAAATAAGTTCAGAAATAGGTAAATTAGTTTATCAGTGTAAAAAAAACACGGGGGAAGAAAATAAAATCATCCAAATAAAGTTTCAAAGCTTTCTTGTTCAAAATTATTAATCGCATGTCTCATCTCAGTCCAGGTCTAACCAACGAACAAGCAAGAAGATATTGATATCTGTAGAATATGCAAAAATTGTGAGCTAGGGCTGTAGCAAGTGGGGCAGTCCATCGATCGGGGGTAAGGTGGGCTTTTAAAGATTTAAAGAATTTTAAAGATCAGATTATTCAAATATGTCTTTGGCTTATTTTCTGTTGCAACCGCAGAATTAGTTGCGATATGCAAGACTACCTAATTAATAAGCATTCATTCCGTCTTCGAGAAATCTTGTCAGTGATATTTCCGCCATAGTAACAAGTCCATATACGGTTATGTTATTCTCCTACTAGTACCTACATATAATATACAATTAAGTGATATAGTAACTTTCAAGATTTCTAGAAGCTTCATAGGTAATTTATTAGAATTAAGAATCGCATTCAAAATTCCACGGAGGATTTATGACATTATGATATTATTAATTTTATTTGTCAACATGCGATTTCAAGATAGCAATTTAGTACTGTCGTGTAGATGCATAGAATGCACCGCATTCTCAAGCATGATACGTCTTAAATCCTTCCATCGCTTCGAAGGCGCACCTCACTGGTAATCCATCGACCCCGTCATCAGATTGCAAAGGCTTCGTTGCAAGGGAGGCTTTCCCCAAGACGAGCCCGGCGCGGGGTGCGACGGAGACGCTCATCTCCTTACGCGGCCCGAAAGGCGACACCGCGCCAGCGCCCGCGCCGACCGCCAGTCGCACCACAGCACGCGTCGACTCGACATGTAAGTACGACCGCTCTGTCAGTGCCTAGTGTAAAGCCAGTGAAAAAAAAGTGTTTTTTTTTTAATCCAAGGAGTATCGGTAAAATCATTCGTCCTTTTTTAATTTTTCCGAGTCGGTAAGTAGGCCGTAGTTTAAGTGCAGTGGCTATGTTATGGTGCGGAAATATTTGGAGAATTAGTTCGACTCTTTCGTGAACTTAAAGACATTGTTTTTTTTTCTGCATTTTTGTTGCGGTGTTTCAGAAGATACACAAAAAAATACACTCGTTGTTTATACCATCGTCGCGTATTATCCACGTTTATTAAACGTAAAGTTGAATTTCAAATTCCGAAATCCCTTTAATTGTAATTATTGAGTTACATCCGATAATAATAGACGCTGATTTCTAATCGTTCCCGTTTCTATTTTTGAATATCGCGGTGCTCAGTTACATTTTCGGTCCACCAATAGAATGCGTCTATGTGGAATATTTCCCGCGCTTTTGGCTCGTTGCCAGCCAGTGACCAATAGCGTTAGAGCGCGGGAAGCGGGGGCGGGCGGAGCATGCGCATGTGTGGGGTCCGACAAACTTCAGCTTTTCAGTTTATGTTATAAATAGAAAGTAACTGGCCAGCTGTACCATCATACCATGGCATGAACTACTTTGACGTTTAAAAATAATTTTCAGATCAGACTTTCTTCTTTCCAGCTCTTTTTCTTTTATACACTTTACAATTAGTTAAGTAACCGCTTTATAATGGAAAAGAATATGATCAACTGGTCTTAAAAGTAGTCTTTACAAGTGCTTGGTTTAATTTTATAGGCAGTTATTATATTATAATGACCACCAGTAATTTCACGAGACCATGACAAAATAAATTTATCTTTCGCCGTGTCCGACCGAAATACCGGAAAATTGATACCTTGAGAACGATTACTGAGCAATCGGTTAAATGAGCCAAGGTTATGACGAATTACTTACCAATTTTAATAATTTATCCGGTGCATGTCAAAAGAATCTGGTTTTAAGTAATGAAATTGAATTTAAAAAATTCAAGATTTAATTTGTTAATAACCTGCTTATATTAAACAATATTAATACTTTGAACTTACCTAAGTTAATTGAATTTCGTAGTTTTTGAATAGAAATTGATTATTTCTAAAAGTAGTCTAATTCATAACTAAAACTCTGTAAAACTACCTAGTTGCAAAAGCTTTGCTACGAAATATTTTCGTAGCACTGATAGACGTGAACGTTTCAAATTACACTTTACACTACACTACAATCTAAAGTATGAATTCGTTAGGTATAATTTATGCCAATGATTATAAAAATATTTTGCAGAAAAAAACTAACGTATGTAAATCTACTGTAGTTTTTACGATTAATACGTATTACGTTCCATTAGTATGATGTTAAAAAGTAATTTCCTAATAGTACTTTTTCATAATACATATTAAAATCACTACATTGTGTCATACATTTTATAAAGTATTTGGTTTTATTATCTACACTCGAATGTGTTTAATCTAGTTTGCACCCCTTCATTACAATAATAATAAATTTACCAACTTGCTTTATGACATCATGATATTTATCAGCATATTTTGCTCCATACTAGTCGACTTCTGAAATCAAAGTATCACCCTTTTCCCGGTTGGGACCAAAATGTAGAGATCACAATTTTGGAACGATAAACTTTTATTGGCACTGACTATCCGCCAGTCTGGAATGCTTTTTGAAAGCGGGATTACTGCCAAGTAATAACACACTGCCTCAGAAAAAACGTAATGCGGTACTCTGAACGAATCGATGGATCGTGTTAAATTGCTGTCAAACCGAGACACTATGACAGTGTATAAAATTGAGAGTGCCCTTGTGGTTGCGCACTTTCTTTTACACTGTTTTAAGTACCTACCTGCCTACATAGAGTCGAGTTGCAAGGGCCGATATAGCTGAAACCATGCCAGGAGAAAATTCTAATATCAAAATAGATAACGATTGTTATTGATACTTCCAACGACGTTTTAATAGTCTGTTTCCTATCATGTTTACGTTGTTTATTTCATAGTAAGGCGTAGTATGCATTTCTCAGGCCGTGGAGCCAAACTGATTGTTGCAAGCCCTGGCCGACCGCCAAACTTCGCGTCGCCCATGATATGTGTAACAATAGAAACACTCAAACCTAATTAGTGCACACAATGCACAATCCGTAATCACTCAAGTCGATGCAAATTAATGAATCGTGTATACGGATGTGTGGTTGCCCGGTCGGTCAACCAGATGCCAAAAACACTGGTAATGAATATTGGATCTTCTATGATTGATAGATTTGATTAGAACAAGGATTATTATTAATCAAAAGTTAGGAACGAAACAGACGAAACAATAAGAGTTTTGTGTTGTACAAAAAATAAACATTATATGTATGCGGATGATGAGACAAGTTGAAAGTAATACTTCTGGGCCTCGGTATCTATAAGAAATCCATAAGTGAACTACTAAGCCAAATGATGTACGAGTATGTGATTTATTCACGATTCTAACATTAGAAGAGTTGGCATAAAGATACTAGTAACAGTTTGAATGACGTTGTAGATGAGAAATGCAGATATGTTTGTTTTGTACCAGTAAGATAAGATAATCATTTGTGCATCTGTTGCTATTTCTAGTCGACCTGAGTATCTAATAGAATAGTTTTTCGTAAGAATGGGCTTCCCCAAGACCATTTTTATGCTCCACTATGACAGTATTATACTAACAAGCTTACTTTTAGATAGAAAAAAGTTTTAAAGACAGATGTCTCTATGTATGCCTTTGAATCTTTACGACTTTTCGTACTTTCAGATAGAAGAAAGTTTTAAAGATTCATTATTAAGACACAGATGTCTCTAGGTATGCTTTTGAACATTTAAAACCAACCGCAACTGAGTTACCAGATAAAGTGATTAAGGTTTATGTGCATTATACATAACTAGCGGCCCGCCCCGGCTTCGCCCGTGGTACTTGTTCACTATTTGATGGATGATATTATACATAAAAACCTTCCTCATGAGTTACTCTATCTATTAAAAAAAACCGCATCAAAATCCGTGGCGTAGTTTTAAAGATTTAAGCGTTCATAGGGACATACAACATACAACATGACAGAAAAAGCGACTTTGTTTTATACTATGTAGTGATTTAGCAGAAAAACGCATAAAAATTTAGTTGCATCCGTGCAAAGACGGAGCTTCGCTAGTAACTTCTAAAATGTTTCCATGACAACGAATAACTTCCGCAGATGTTTTGCATACAAATGCAACAATGCAAGTGACCTTGAGCGGGTTCAAGAAGATTGAACTTGAGCACATGCACAGCGAGCGAGTGTGTCGCGCAGCTCGCGAACCCTTTGAAATATTCGTGTATCGCGAAATGTTGACTCATGCGCAGTCCCTTGTTGTGGAATGCTTTTCTTTTGAATCACGGTTCTTCGGACCGTGTCTTTGTTGAAGTTTGAATATTAACCCTTAGGAGATTTACATGCATATTGAAAAGAGCAATGATTCATGATAAATGCTTTGTTTATATCATTGATTGAGGTTCTTAACCTATACTACTAAAGCCTAAAAACTGTCATGGTAAACACTAAGCTGTATTTAGGTACGTGACAGACAGAAAAGAAATGAATTAAGATTATTTTAAGAATTTCATTAATGCATAGTACATAAAGTTTTAAAAAACTAACTGTTTTTGTCATGTTTATGTCATTAATGAATTATTTGCTCAGGCACTGTAGGGTCAAGCGCCGTTTTAATAACTAAGTATGATAAAACTTAAAATCTATGCACAGCATGTAAGTATAAATGCATAATAGACACTGGTTACCATAATATGTCAATGTAATCCGTATTGCTCTAGAGCGGTCAAATTATTACGTCTGCAATGATAAATGTAAAGATTGCGCTCTTTGTTCTTTTGTTTTCTCAGTTTGGGAGTATTACTTAGATTTAAGCCGAGATAGACTAGCTTACTAGGTCATTGTTGCAACACATTTATGCATACAGTCGGCCACCGAACTACGCTTTGCTCATCTTCTTATATTGAATGTACAATGGGTTGAATGGGCAACTTTTAGAGGTAAATGTGCTTACCCAACCCTCGTACTTAAGATCAATGCACCTTCGTATCCATAAATAGCCAAATGCTGCACTTAAAACCCGGGTTTGTTGGACGAATGATTTAACCAAACGTTTTAATTATGATTTGTGTGTTATTTAAGCAAGCATACGTCACGTATGTTTAGATATGGTATTATTGGACCACGGAAAGCTTACAGTGCCGGCCATGTTGTCTGTGATTGATTGATTGTTTACAAACAAATGTATTTTCAACTTGTTTGCTTGCCTTTTCGAGCGCATTAAATCATGAATGTTAAATACTATTACCTAGGCCTAGTTGGCATTATTAAAAGAAAAGTCAGTTTAAACATTTACTTAACTAAGTATACGACTACAAGTAAAGACTTTTTTCATGGTGTATGGCATATCTGGTTCGAAATGTGAAAAATATCCGTGGTAAAATAATATTAAGACTAAATAAAAATGGTCATAATTTTCACGGAACAGATGATGTTTTTAGTAATGCTACATTGAAAACAAATTTAACAAATGAAATAATTGTTGCAGCTTTATCAAAAAGGGGAGTGAACAAACAAAACCGGCACAATGGACGCGATCAAGAAGAAGATGCAGGCGATGAAGCTGGAGAAGGACAACGCGCTGGACCGCGCCGCCATGTGCGAGCAGGAGGCCAAGGACGCCAACCTTCGCGCCGAGAAGGTCACTCACTCATTCCTTGATCAGATAACGATAACCACTTTAACCATAAACTCGAGCTCGCAAAAGTCTTTATCTATCTTTAATTATCTTTCTTGCTCACCCATATGGCTAGCAATGGTTTATTAAATAAACCATGGGAGTTTGAATTGAACACAACTAATTTTGTTGTGTTCAAACACCCATGTTTAAGTTTTCGGAAACGCACCGACGTTTTTAAATAAAGAAGCTTTTAAAAAATAAACAATTTTTTTAAGCAAACATAGATCTAGTTCGAAATTTGAAAAAAGTCCATAGTCAATAATATTATTAGGTCAGAATAGTTAATAAAGGTTAGAAATAATAATAAGGTAAAATCAGTTGCAAACAGGATGTATGAATGATACATTGATTTTAAACACTTCGTAAATACTAAATATGAAAAAAATGTTGGTGTAAATATTATTGCATACACTAATTCATAAAAAATCTGTTTTTTAAATATGAACGTGGCGTTTCATTAAAATTTTATTCTGCTGTTATCTTGTTAACCTTTACGATTACTTTATTATTCAAGTTAAACTGCAATAACTTTCCAGCCTAACTAATTATAAGAATACTATTACAACTTTCCATAAAACGTATTCTCTAATAGCTGAGTAAGGGCCAATTTACTATAATTTTGTTTGTACATCGATATTGTATGATTGCTACTAAAGAAATTTTAATATTACTCGTAAAATGGCAGGCCATTGAACTTAGCTGTAAAAAAATTTTGAAGGCCCATGGTTAGGGTTAGACTTGCATAGAAACTTCAAAATACGGAAAACTTAAGCATTGTTCACCAAATAAGAACCATCTTATACGATTAATCTATAAGACCAAGACAATAGTAGTGACGAGTCACTTTCAAATGAATGAGCTTTCGACCCCGAGTCTTTATAATTTTGAAGATAATATCCAACTTAAGATAATAAGGCTAGATATAAGCGGTGTACGGAGCGCTCACGGCCTTGACAATGATACTGTGACTGACTCCGTAACTGCTACTGGAAATTATATAACATACAAACCTCATTATGTTGGTATTGTAGGTAATATTTGTAGGTTAATGCTATTCAAATGCACAGGACAGGAAAACTATTAGAAATGGCTAAATTATGCTAGATGAGCAAAAATATTATAAAAAGTCGGTTAAAGACTGTTACCTACTTAAATCCGTCTTCTCCGATGCGTTGAAGAATGACCTTTTGCTTTTGGGTGTGATGTTAGAACATTAGTTTTGCTTTTATGAAACGATATGATTAAAGTTATGTTGACTATTTAGCACTTTCCAAACAATCAGTAAGAATCAATATACAAGGCTTCCATCAAAACATTGTCTTACGATATCTTCAAATGTTAACGGAGTCTTAAAATGTTGACTAACGATAATATTGTTCTGTAGGCCGAAGAGGAGGCGAGGCAGCTCCAGAAGAAGATCCAGACCATCGAGAACGATCTCGACCAGACACAGGAGGCCCTCATGCAGGTCAACGCCAAGCTTGAGGAGAAGGAGAAGGCTCTTCAGAACGTGAGTACTATTGCATATTCCATATACAACAATGGGACAAGTGGAAAGTTCCATCAAATGGGTTAACTTAACTCAATACGAGTATTTTACTTTTTATTACACAACTGTGAATGGTGTGAAAGAACACGTGTAAAGTAATTAGGTAATGAATACGTGAATGATATTTTTTTGGAAAAATAAATATACAAGTAGGGAAATAATCAATTTTAGATAAAATAGAGCCTTGCCTGGAATGTAGGTCACATTCGACTGGATTTTGTGTGTAAAGAAGCGTCATGTAATAATTAGACTGAAGAGAGAGGGTGTCTATTCAATCAAATCAAAATCAAAGTATTTTTTATTAATATAGGCTTTATAGAAGCACTTAATAATCGTCAAAATTGCAACAAAAAATGACTCGACCACCAATTCGGAAGGCAGTTACTGGCGAGAAGAATCGGCAAGAAACTCGATCTTAACACAAAATCCAAGAAGATTTTGATGTTTTAATGTGATTTTACGTGTTTCTTGTAAGTTTTATGGTTGAATTTAAAAATATTTTTTAGTTAAATTTCTAGCTTAATCACAAACATCTGTTGATTTAGGATGAAATGTTTAAAACTTTTTCTGCCATAAGTCAAAACTTCGTATCTGAGACATGTAAAGAAATTGTTTTTTGCAAATCAATTTATTTCTTGTAAAGTAACCGCGTTGTTTAATCAGTTGTTACATTTTAATCCTTTGTTGCATCGCGTTGCATCACAAAATAATGTCGGTTCAGCACATCGCGACGAAATTAAATTGGAAATGTGTGTCAGTGCAGCGAAACACACGCAACGCGCCAAGAGCCATGACCCGGTCGGTTATTGATGCTGCCGCCGGTGGGATCTGAATTGCGAAATTTTTAATGAATCTTCATTAAATCAGCTAAATATTAAATGGTTTCTTCAACATATTCCTGTTTAATATGCGATTTTAACGATTCACGACGAAATGTCGGCAATTTGCGCTGAAACTTGACATGACATTCACGTAACACATGCAAGCCAGACGACGTATGTTTTTTGTGAAAGATTAAAGCCACGTTTCATCCGGATTAAGTCTGACGTCATTGATTAAAAACAGGTAGGCAATGTGGTGCATGCAGTCAGTGCGGAGGAATCCCGCGGAGTCGGGCTGCGTTCCGCGCGGTTATTTCGGGCGCTCGACACCTAATATGGGCTCGATGCCCAGTTTTTCGGTAAAAATAGACACAGCATACACTTACTCCGCCCGTGTGGTTCGCGTTCGGGAATTTGAATTTGAATTTACCGGAAACATTATCAAATAAATAATTACTTTTGGTTTCGTTAATAGGGTTTCCTACACATTTATCAAAATTAAAATGAATTTGATTATATTTAATTGAAAATTAATGAAATTAAACAGAAACAAACGGTAGTTCATTCACTAATTAAAATAAAAAAACTAAGATTTTGAATTTTGCCGCTCCTCTGATAATCACATGACGTGTAACGGCGTCGGTAAAACAGTTCTCAAAACAAAAGATGGCCGTGGGGTGCGACTACAGCGCCAGTGAGTTGCTGAGACAGGCGCTCAGTCAACATGGCGGCCGGCAGTGCGCGGCCGGACGGACCGCGCCGCGCGTAGTAATGTCCGCGTCCGCGCCCCACGCCCACGGGCGCACCCCCGTGCGGCGCAGGGGGCATCAACACCACCCGCGGCTGCGGGGCGACCGGACACCCGCCCCCAGCGCGCCCTCCGGCACCGATCCGTCCAAACAAGTGACCTTAGACTCTCAAACAGACGATGTTGTGCCTTGTGTCAATAGTGTTAGTGAATCTCAAGAAGTGACAAGGACGAGTAGTGACGATGCACTTTCGAATCGAAATATTATTATCGAGGACTATGCGAATATTGACGATGAAATCGATTTTGACAAAATTATTGGCGCGGAATCCCGCGAGAGCTCCGAGGACGATTTCTTGTTTAAAGATGAGCGGTCGGCGGCAGACGGCGCCGAGGTGACCGCTGTGGCCTGTGATAATTCCGATGACGACCCTGAAACGGCAGAACTTGCGAAACTGAGATGCACGAGCGAGTGTACGGAGGTTTTGGCTGCGAGAGAAAACAGGAGAAGGAGAAGATGTGCAGATTATCCTGGCTTGGCGTTTGGCAGTTCCATATTTTCGTCGGATACTATGATGAAATTTTCATTAATCAAGAATGAGTTGCAGAATATCAAGAACACGGCTTTAAAAAGGGTAATGTCCTACGTTATTAGAGTTGAGGTATTGTTGTGTGTGTGGAGCAAGCGTGGGCCAAATGCGCACAGAACTATTTTTAAATTCAGTTCCGTCGGAGACTGTCGATGCTGGTCCTCGGTACAAGGCATGGGGCTGCCTCGCGCGTGGCGATCAGCTGAGCCACTGACACTTTGTTTGACATGTTTACTCGGATGGTTGCACTTGCGGCCGCTAGATGTCGTTCGTTATCTATAACCAGAACCACATAAAACCCGTATGCCCTTTGCCTCATTCTTGTGTTAAATTGGATTAAATTGAATAAATGTTGAGAACAATCTAGTAGTTAAGGCCCTTTTAAGGATTAAAGCATGATATGATTTGTTTGCATGAATTATTATAGCTTTCTAATAAGACAATTTTAACTTCTCTCTTTTACTTTTTACGTAACTTAAGTTACTCAGAGACTCAAGGTTCAAAATATCCAGGTCTTAGTGTTGCGAAATACATTTTATCTCAAGCATACTGATGTCGATGTTGATGGTTTGCAGCATTTAAGTAAAATTGCGATTGAGTATTAGAAACGTACTAGTTGGTATGAATATTATTCATAGTTCGCACCCAATCCTAGAAAACAAAATGTTCCTGTCGTTGAATACCTATGTGAGTGTATTGCGAAATGAATTGGTACACACAGTACTAAATACCTACCTACTCCACAGAACTTCACAAGTCTTACAACTTTCTAAATTATTCATGAACAAACATTAGTGATGCGCAAACGCGAAATGGCACTGAATTTTATCGCGGCAGCAGACATTTTTTCCAATGTTTAGTTAACGATAAAACTGTTTGCTTTGATACTTGGAAATATTTTAGTAAAATCAACAAAAACAGTAAAGGTAGTAAGTATAGTAGATGTAAAGCATTATAACTTACGGAAATAAATACCATTCCTTAATTGTTTATGAAATTAAACGATTATTCAACTGCTACTTAAATTGTAAATTAGCTGATGATATTATTATGTTTTATTCATGAATTTAGCGTACTGTAAAATAATATAACTTCTTGAAGTTAAAGAATGTTATGATGTCCAATGACATGCGAGATTAAAATTAGGTAGATGGAAAAAAGATTCGTATAGTAATTATGTACCTTCCTACGCAAAATAGAGTTTCATTACTAAGATATACAATGAAAAGTTCAAAAACGTTATAAATACAATGATACATACATTATGGTAAAATACAAAAAAATGCTTTAAAAAAAACCTTCAAATTTTTTGGTACTTGTAATTTGGGCGCCCAATGTAGTGATTTGTTTTTTCGCTTTATAGTTTATCCAACTGATTCGACAACATTTAGAAAATAAATTTTCGTATACCTATTTGGACTCGTCTCATTTTTATATCTAAGACTCTAACAATTTGTCCCGAAAACAATGATTTAAAACTTATTTTCAAGATTCAAACTGTAATTTAGCGATTTAAGTGTATCGAATTGAATCTGAAAAAAAAACTAGTCACCTTAATTCAGTCTTGAAAAAAAAAACAAAACGAAACAACTCTCTGCGCTCTAGTTCGTGTCTAGTTCTGCCAAATTCTAGTTGCGTCGGCATGTCTGCGTCGATCGACATCGCACCTTGTGAACTATACCAGACCAGTCATTTTGTAATCGCTTGCTTTTATAGTCGCGTTAACATTTCAATTCGACAATTTTATTGTATATTTCCTGTATTATTTTGCTTGGTCAAATGGTCAAATGTCTATTTTACGTCTATCATTTTACTTCCCTAAAGATATTTTGTTGTACAAATATTGTAATGTAATGTTTGTAATGGAATCACTCAATTCTCACACAACTCAGGCTAACGATGATAATGAATGCTTTTTGATTTATTTATATTTATTATAAAGGCAATAATTTTTAACTCCAACAGTAATTTGAAGAGTCACTTATCTTTTTTTATCTTTAAAGGTAAAGTGACGAACGTTTTTAACTTTATCTAACGCTGTGGTATTTCTTACAATGGTGGGAACAGATAATGCCAGATGCCTATCATACAACACCATGTCATCCATGTCGCGTCATTATTTACGTTGAAATAAATTAGAAACTGTTTAGGCAACAATTACGTAAATTAGTTGGGTTTTAATGATCAAATGATGCCCGTATAAGCATATGGCTCGCTTCTACTTACAATTAATCTCCGGTGGCCATATGGCTTACAGATGATTGACAGTTGACCGACTTTCTTCAAGCCTTAATAATATTAAAAGAGACTGTCCAGAAGGTTTTATTTGTTTCCAAAAGATTGAAGTTTCAGCAACGTTAGAATTTTTTGCACAGTAGCATTCATTATCTGGCGCATAAAGTCACGTCTGAAACGCGACAAGGCCGAAAAAATTAGCTTACCTATCTATTTAACCAAATGCTCTCATGTCTGACTCACTGTCGGATATGTAGAGGTGGCTGTGCCTGATTACAAATTATTTATACTTATATTCGGCCCCACAAGACTACTCAATATGTTCATAATAATTCCTACAATCCGTTTTCTATAATATGCAATCGTATTACTCATTAATTTTTTTACCATTCAACATCTATTTAAATACCTTTTGCTTGTTTAAAACAAGCAAGGTCTGTTTTACCGACATTCTTTTTGTGAATATGCTTGGTCACCTAACGGAACGTAAACCAGACGCATGTTTCTCGAATGACGTCATACAATTTCGGCTGTTTCTGTTCAAGTTGCTCTCTGCTTGTTTCTTGCCGCTGACATCGCACGCACTAAATGTCTAGATGGCGCTACTTGCAACCTAAGATGTTGATGAATATTTTTTACAATTAACAACTAATATTTTCACTTTATTGATATTAAAATTGAATAAAAATTTGTAGAAGTAAAATAAAAGTATTAAGTAATAACGTTGAGTAGGTAATTACCCATTATCATAACGAAGCACACTGTAAGGTTATTTCCCACTATTCAAATGTAATTCGGCATAATAGCCCTTCGTTTACTACATTTTGAAACTCCACATCCGCAGTTTTTGTGTGAAGTCGTTGAACCGTGGCACCCATCCCATAACTTTTGAATTTTACTTTTGGCTTTAGGGCCCTACGGAAAACAGTTTCAATTCGACTTCAACAGGTGGAGCTAGAAGTCGTACGGTCGATTGTGTTGTGTGCCTGTTTGTCCAATGACGTTTCGTCAGTCATTCGCTCTTTTCGCTGTCAAAGTCACTGAGACGGTTTTTGATTTCGTGGAATATTAGTTCTTTTAATTAATATAAAACGTTAAGTTAATAGTAATCGTGTATCATTTGTTATTAGCTGCACTGTGCGCGTGTCACTTGTGTCGCCGCGATAAAGCCGTAGCGTGTGATTGGTGGCGGCCATTTTATTCGCCGGCTGTGTTCATTCGTGCCGTGCCCATCTCTGCGATACGGGGCACTAACGAGCGAGGCAGTCAGTTGGCATTTTCGCGAGTAGAGCGGAGGTGTCTCTAGTTTTTAGCCTATAAGTATTCAATTAAAACACAAAAGTGCATAAAAATGACGACAAACATGCAGCAAGGAACGATTTTGGACGTTTTGAAGAAGAAAATGCGCCAGACAAAAGAGGAAATGGAGAAATATAAGGACGAGTGCGAGGAGTATCACAAACGATTACAAGTGGAAATAATGCGGAGAGAAGAAGTAAGGAAACGTGTTATTTAAATGTGTTGTGTTATGTGAAATTACGGATGAAGTGAATTCGCTTTTGTGTTAGAAACAAACGCCTTAAATATGGGAGTTATCAGTAGTCTCCTACTATCTACCTATAGTGAGTAATGTCCGGCCATACTTAGGTGTGCAGGCAACGTACGCATATTTGCCTCTCTTTCAGATTCATCTCGCCTCAATCGGGGAGAAAGAGAGAGCGAATAATTATTCTTTTCATAGTGTATTTCTTTCTACTGACGATTTTGATGTAAGCTCCTAAATCGAGGATGGTTTACCGATCGAAACGGTCCCGAGGTGTGAATGCTTTTGTGAAATTGGACTTTTACATAATTATTCGGTACGTGGTCGGGTGCCGGTTTCTGTTACACGTAACAGGTTTGGTTGCGTTGGAGGTCGTATACCGGTCTATTGTGGCACATGTAGAGCGAGCCGGCTGGAATCGTAAAGGCTTAACACCCTCAATGCATTCCTGTTGTTCGGACGTCCTCGAAGGACCGCTGGCGCCGTGAAGGCGTGTCCGAGTTCCTCGCCGTTATCGCCACATGACGTAACTCAATACGGCAGCATGCCCTTGCCGATCACAAACACCTATGGGTTGTACTATTGCTCTGATGTCTAGTAGCAACTCTCAATCCGTACAACTATATTCAAGTCGTCAATATTATCTTATTGCTATTTTTAAAAAAAACTGGACTTCTATAGTGTTAGGGGTATAATTACTTGCACCATTTTTAAAAGTGATTCTTATCGGATTACATGTATCAAAAGATAAGGAAACAGTTGATTACGCTAATTCAGAGCCCAAAACTCAGTTTTGTAACATTCTCGAAATGAAGATTCCATAGAGAAGTATAACAAACATTAAAATTTGAACTTCTCAAAATGAGTATGACCAAGTTGTGGGCGTAAACAAACACTAATTTGATTTTCAAATAACGTTGACTTCAATGATGAATCTTAAAACAAATATGTAAGGAAACGATTATTTGACACGAAAGGCCTTAGTATCATTGGTAACAGAATGACAGTAATTAGAAACTGATAAAGACAAATGAGTTATTTGTCTAAATGGCTGTGCAACCTTACAAGTTCATTAGTAATTACCTAACAAGGACAAGTACAAGTATTTCGAAATTGTTTATTCATGCCTAACCTATATCAGTACTTTACTAGACATTGCTGCGGGCTCAAACATGCCTGACGTAGCAAACCACTATAGTAACGATGATCATGACTCATTATATTTTATTGAGAATTGAGAAATCATATTGTAAAATAACGCATGTCGTACAAACGAATAAAATCTTACCTACCTAACGTAGGAATTTGTTGATTATCCGAACCATGCGTCACAATACGACCGACCGACCCTTCGCGTGATCGGGTAGCGTTACTATTCGGGCTTCTATTGTACTTCGCTCGCTCAATGGGCACAATGATCATGCTAGCAGCGATCCCACAAAAATTAAACAATGCATTTTGACCATCCATGAAAGTGAGGTACACTATGCAATCAACTGTAACTTCAAATGCCAATAATACCATTCATGCGATACGGCAATGGAACATTTAACTTCAACAACGCTACACCTGACTTTTTATAAATTCGTAGCCGATAAGGTCTTTAACCTTTCATATAAGAGGCTTAACTGGCTTCTAAGTCCGAAATAGCCTTACACGTCAATTAGAATTATATTCATCAAGTTCAAGGTGACTAGACGTAGCCGCTAAAACCTCGGCGTAAACTAATAGCACTTCTGTTCTTGTGCATTCGTCAAACCGCTTGAAAAAGTGGCATATTGTCAACGCGTATCTAATTAGAAACGTGTGTTGATTCGATTTTTTACTAAGATACGATCAGATTGTTACACGTAGCGACTTGGTTAATTGTTGCTAATGTGGAATAAAGAATGCGGTGTAGTGATACTGCGAGTGCGAATCGTCAGTCCCGTCACGACTATTATTAGCATGAGCGCAGCAGCATTATTATGACGACACAGGATAAAAGGAGGAGAAACTGGGACTCGTTTGAGCTTCCTCGCGACAAGGACGCGTGATGTCACCGGCATGTGTGGCTTGTTGAATATAAATAACGCGCTGCCATTTATACTTGCGTGGATAAAAATCGATCCATCTATTTTGCAAACTGATGTAGGTACCTAAGTTACGTCAAATTTACGTAGCAATAAAAGAATTTGCGTCGGAATAGGCATAAACGAATCTAGGAAGTAAATGCCTTTGTAAACTCGTTTAAATTACGACATTACATTAATCCAATTTATTAGAAGCTTACAAATGAAAAGATAAAGATATAGTTATGGTTGCCTTACGTCGCGTCGTCGCACGCAACACTACGATTTTCCTCCGTCAAAATAACAAAAAAAAAGAATGTTGTACCGATATTTCTGCACTCAATTGTATTCCAATAGACGTTAGTGTATTCATGACACGTTTCTTGTTTCGACAGTTAACAATGCCGAAGTACAAGGACTGCACACGAAACTTGACATCGTTCAAATCCTATTTTGTTTGCGGTTAAATTTATTAATAACGGAATAAAGATAATATTAAATTGGTATGCACATTAAAAGGACAGGTTTTTGTTAAATATTAAATTGGTGTTGCCATAAAACTATTTGTGAAAGACCCTAATATAGTAATAGAACGTTATGCTTTTATCAAAAACTACGTTTATGACCGTCGTTGTTTTCAATGATAAATATCTTATATTAAGTAATTACGAGAAATTATTTTGAATAATATTATCGGCGGCTTTAATGAGCAAAATCTATTAATAGCTGACTTCCATTGGAAACGATATTGTAGCACATATCACACGATGACACATTGTTTTTTTAAATTTACCACAACGATCCATACAAATACAGTTGCACACTTGACGGTCATTTTGATCAATTTCGATTAGTATTATGACAGCGATGATAAGATACCTACCAACCCGGCAACTTGTGGTTTTGTCGCCAACTAACTGTATTGATTTGCTTTAAAAATTATAAAACTTACCAATCAATGAACTGTAGGTATATTGGTCACGAGAGAAGCAAAGATTTTGTAAATGAAAAAATACATATTGCAATTTTAAAGTTGGATTCTAGGTTTAAATTGTTTAGCATTCGAATTTCGAATTCGGTATTTCGACTAGTGATAAAATTGAATTTGGAAGTGTTGCGATTAAGCCGATGTAACCTTTAGGGAACTATAGTAAAACAAATATCATATCTAATCTAACATTATTGCCGTGTTAATTTCCCGGAATAGAAGTGTGAGATAAAGTGAATAGATCAGTAGCCATTCGGTTGCTCTTGCGTAGGTAATCGCCCGAGCCACCGCAAGAGACAATTTGACACTGGGTACAACCGACCAGAAATAATGCATCTAGATGATTTTAGTGGCATTTCATCATATAATATTTTCGGGTTTGTGATTACCAATCCGTATTTGGCAAGCGTGGTGTAATAATTAATTCAAAACCCTTTGTAACGATAACATAGTTTCAAATGATGGAGGCCTTTAGACAATAATGGGGTGGATACCTTTTAATATTTTCGCACTAAGTCAAAACATTGTAGATAATAACAATTTTACTGTCGTCAGATGCAGTCGGCACCTGACTAAATTGTAAAGCACAGTAATAGGTTAATAAACCTTACAGTCTGTTCGCTTGTCAGACGCCAAATAAGGCGGTGTGAACACCTGTTTTCATTGAAATCGGTTTAAAAGAAAATATCTAGAGCGAACGGTATAGTTTTAAACTAGAATTATTAAATACATGTTTAAAAACGAAAGAACGTTTCATAATTTATTATTTGTTGTAATTATAATGGTATCCTTATTTCGATCAACAAGAAATCTTCATTACAATTTAACTGAGTACGTATTATTAGACAATAAAATACTTCTAGGTACGTAAGGTTTGGTATGTAACAGATAAGATTATCATAATGGCGCTTACAATTATAAGTACTCCAGTCTATCAGACTAATTAAAGGGCAAGGCTCAACAGTTCTAACAAACATTGATGAAATTAGAAAATGTTTACAAAATCCGTTTAGTACCTAGTATCAGCGTGATTGACGGAAAAACATCCAAACAAACACAGCGTGATTGAATATATTTATTTATAATTGAATTTATTTATTATTGATTGAATTTATTTATTAATGATTGAATTTATTTATTAATGATTGAATAATTTATTAATGATTGAATTTATTTATTAATGATTGAATTTATTTATAAATATTTAATTTGTTTGTCACCAGGCCGAGTCCGAAGTGGCTGCCCTGAACCGACGCATCCAACTGCTGGAGGAGGACCTCGAGAGGTCCGAGGAGCGTCTCGCCACCGCCACAGCCAAGCTGGCCGAGGCCAGCCAGGCCGCCGATGAGTCCGAACGGTGAGCCCCACCCATTATACAGCTTATATAGCACCTTATTATATTCGTGTTAAAGTAGGGTTTTAAATGTTACGGCTGATACGAAGTGTGGCTGTACTTGTATGAAGTAAAAGTTTTTCGAAATAAAAACTGTCTAGTCTAGAAAAAACAACGGGTAAAATAAGTTTTACAAAGCATCGACTACATCTACGAACTGATTATTTAATACGAGAAATGACGAGACACTTTCAGTTTTATTAGCCGTAATAATAATCAATGATTTATGGTACAGACCATTTTTAAATTGAATTTAAATAGAAGGTACCTACATAGATATTGAAAAAAAAACTGACAGTTTTATTTCTTATATATTTTTTTGGAGCAAACCCTTGATTTTTGAGTCTATTTGATTTTTATTTTTTGTAAATAAAATTTAGTAAACAATCAAGTTAATGTTCAAATAATATTTACAAAAGCTGCCTATTTTTTTGAGAAAGACAAGTGACCAAAATTTTAAGCTACTAAATACCCACTTTCCTTATTTTAGATGTTTTTTGTTACGCATGAGTGTTTTTATTTTGCCTATAACCACCATAGTTTTCTGTTTTCTCTTCCAACGTTCTAATTACGGGTGAAAAGAATTGACAAAACGCCCGTATGTTTTCATCTAGCCTTTGAGTGATTCACGAAAAAATATATCTGTGAATTTTTGTTTCACAATTCATGTCATTGAAATAAGCCATCGAAAACGAAATCATGATTAACAAACAAAATCGATGTTATAACCTGCATGTGTTTGGCCCCGCACTAACCAGAATACGCAAGGCGCTGGAAAACCGAACCAATATGGAGGACGACCGCGTCGCCATCTTGGAAGCCCAGCTGTCGCAGGCCAAACTCATCGCCGAGGAGTCCGACAAGAAATACGAGGAGGTGACCGCTTGCACAATTATGTTCCTAAACACACGGTGTTGGTACTGCTTTGTTTGATACACGCGATTATTTTATTCACCAAACATACGAAGCCTTTTTAGGCGAAATCTTTCCCACGGACCTTGACCTCGGTTACTAGGTAAGATCGAGGTCGAACAAAAATTTAAACAAATATCGCACCATTTTTAGACGCATATTCCAAAAGAGATGGGGCGACACGTTGTATTTGGTATCGACAAAAACAGTACCACCATTGTAAGCGTATTGTTGCATAATTACGTTTGTTGTAACGTAAAAACTGATTTTCTAAGTATCGGAAGCGTTACAATGAATGGCTTCTCTGTCTTAGATATAAGACTGTTTTATAAGATTTATACCAAGAAACAGGTTATTTCAACATAATTTAGAAATCAAAAGCATAAAGCAATGTTTAAGGCAAGCTTTATTTATATAAATGAGTTTGAGATACACATACATAATGGATTATGAGAACATGTTGACTTGTTTCTGGTATCATCATTATCTATGCACTGTAAATATTACACCACAGTTTTCCTAAAAAAAAAAAGAATTTAATGATATATTGCATTTGGTATCATAAAATTTGCAAGTGTAATATTTAGCGTCATTTGTAATGTATGTGAGTCAAATTAAAATGCTAGACGTGCATTTTAATTTGCATGTCATCTAAATTAATTAAAGTTGTTTGAAACGAGCAACTAATACAAATCAAACTTTTTCTTTTGTATGTTGCTGGTTTCAAACACGTTCCATCCACAGCGCTGCAGTTCCGGAGTCGTGTCATATGCCGCTTTTAGTGTTTTAGTGTTCCTTGCAAATGTCAGAGTGCTCGTTCCTTGCATGCCTTCTAACTTTGGGTCACCCTTGATATACTAGGCAGATTACATTTCATAGGGATGTTAGTTATCAATAGTGTTAGTCGATATCGATATTTTTACTCAAGCTCTGTGTTATGGGATTCAGCGCCCGCAAGGTCCTCGAGAACAGGTCGTTGGCCGATGAGGAGCGCATGGACGCCCTGGAGAACCAGCTGAAGGAGGCCAGGTTCCTCGCTGAGGAAGCTGACAAGAAATACGATGAGGTCTTTATACTGGAGTTTAGATGTCGTTTGGTTTGGCATGGTTTGTTCTAGTGTGCAAAATGTCTTTAATACTATTTTGTACAAAGCTGATAATACTCCTACTCCCTTCTATTAGATAATACTTGCTCAATTTGAGGCTATCCAATTAATATCGATGTTTACAAACCGAGGCTATCTAATTAGGTTTAGTCTCTTGTTTGTGTGTACCTTATTAATAAATTTCTATTTTGTCCTTATGAGGCATATTATTCCCGGATGTTCTCTATTAATACTGTGATAGCCATGTTTTCCTACTGACACAATTATACAAATCCTTCCACGCTAAAACATAATTGTGATATGATACTACTAATTCAATATTCCCAAGCAATTCTGTGAAAATGAAACTAACTACCTACGTTTTACTGCATAATAAGTGTGCAATTTTGAAACATTCGATTTCAGTGTTCTGTTTGTTAATAATTACAATTAATATCACTCCCATGTGTGGCTTTACGATTTTCTCTTCAGTTAACGAATATGAAGTGATTCTGCTGCCATATGGCGGTGTTATAATATCGCCCTAATTCCCCTGACATATGACCCTGCGCCGCGAAGGCAGTCGTAAAAGTCAGAGTCCCAAGAAGGAGTCGTATCGCGCCCGATCTTGGTTTGATTACCTTTTAAGGCAGGACCAGTCTCCTTCGTCGCATATGTTGTTACATAAGCATTGCTTCCATATATGAAGGGTGTAGCTCGCGTTGCCCAAGAGTTACATGCACTATTATAGCGACCGTCCGTGACATTAATGAGTGTAAAAGCCAGATTGTGGATGTCTAATATGGTGTGGTGTCTTCAGGTGGCTCGTAAGCTGGCCATGGTTGAGGCTGACCTGGAGCGCGCGGAGGAGCGCGCCGAGACCGGTGAATCGTAGGTTTCAACCAATCCCGCCGAGGGATCGCCGCCGCCCTCGACGTTGGCTCGCTTGTCGAAATCGAATTACCGTTTTAATCTTCCACGTGAAAGCTTACCTTTTATTTCGACACGTCGGCCAATTATGAGCGGTAGTGTGGCGGTCCCGTAGGCTTGTTTGCAAGTTTTCGCCGCCGTTCTGCATGGTTGTTCATTAGCATTCTTAACATTGCTGCACCGTAACCCGATTTACCTACATTGGTATTTTTAACATTGGCTCTCACATATTTTTGCATGTCGCGTTTTAGGGCAGTTACGAGATGGAAGCAGCGACGGCGGATATTCTTATTCATATAATTTATATTATAATTTGCATCTGCCATAACATTAATTTGGTCAGTGGTACCGTTTTAGGTACTTACATTTAAAACGGTATCACTACTTATTTTTAAGAATACGGATGGGAAAGCGCCTCTTGTGGACTCAAATGGGACACGAGCAGCGTTCTCCTTTCAATATCAGACTAAAACAAGGGTTGCCCCATCTCATGGATATTTCTATGCAAATGTTAACTATCATGTCCATGTGTCGACTAAACTTCCGTCTTCAGTGTGTGTATCACTTAAACGTGGCTGTAAGTTAGGCTGTCAGGAAATATGTGTGGTATAGGGCAATTTTCGTTTTCAGATATGCACCGCATTACACCAGAATTACTGGCCGTATGCGTGCCGCACATATGCAAGCGCACACATCACATAACGAATACGATAATGCACTAGATAGCACTTAGATTTTTAATGTTTTCGAAAATTAAATTTTAGAACTTAAATGTTTTGGGACAACCCTTCGTTTATTATTTTTTATTAATATGGAGCACTGACGCCGCTCTCGACTTCCCGCTTTGTGTGATCCTCCTTGAGTTCACCTTTTGTGTTTTGGTTTGATTATTTCATGTATGCTTCCCTAGAGTTGTAGTTTAGCAGGAAACAGCCCGGTGCAGACACCATGACACTTGCTTCCGTAGTACGGAAGTCTACGGTTGCCTATTTAATTTAATCATGATGATTCGCCTCTGTGTGAAATTAATACCATGTCCGATCACCTGTACCCTCCCGACACGCCCCTGCACAGTTGGAAACAGAGTAAATGTGTCATGCGGCCGTGGCTCGTTGCGCCTGGTCCCCGTGCACTGCACCGCGCAGCAGTAGTTGAGAGCGGCGCCCGTCCCGGTAGCGTAGTGTGTGTTGTGTGTGTGTGCGTGTGGGCGTGTACTAACGCTCGGCCGGCGGTAGGTGGCGCGCAAACTCGTCTTGATGGAGCAGGACCTCGAGCGGGCCGAGGAGCGCGCGGAGCAAAGCGACTGGTGAGTCCGCCGGAACATCAGCATTCAAGTGTTTCAATTGGGTATTTGACTGCATACGGAATAAGTTATGATATTCTTACATTAAAGACGAAATCAAAAATTAAGCACAAGCTTTTCACAAATTATTACTGCTAATTGAAACTAAAAGAGTATTGATTTGACAATACAGAAATGTGACGTCACAATTCGGTACCTGTTTAGAAGATCTTTAAAGAAGGTAATTTGACTTGTCAGTCAAATACCGTATTGACCAGTCAACCACATACTTAATCAAAAGCCAAAGCGAAACTAGTACCATCTTTAAATTCACATTTCATTAAGAAGCATCAGAGTTTAAACGCTCGCCAGTTGAAACACTTGAATCCACGGTCTAACTAAAGCATAATTTCATGCTTTGGTACTCGTAAGTGAAAACGAGAAAGTGCAATGATTAAATTGCAATTCGTTATCAAGACCTGGATCGTTCTCGCTTGGAGGCAGATAAACGGTTCAATTTAATCAGTGCCACAGATAACAATATTTTTAAGGTTACTTTGTGATATACTTTTTATCATGTTCGCATGCCTCATGTTGATAGTTGTTATTGCATTAGATTATGTACCTTTAAACCGAAATTGTACTCAAAATATTTACGTCCGCCGAACGTTCATCAACTATCAACATAGATAGATATTTATAACATAATAACAGGCACACGCTTCATATTTTATTAATGTTGCACCATATTTAAGTTCCGCCGCCTCAAATTAACAAGTATTTAGGCCATCGATCAAAGCATTCTATTTTATTGATATTGATTGGAGCCCTTACAAAATTCCATGACCCAATATTACACGCAACCATCTTTTTCATAAGAGAACTCAAATAAAGAGTAAATGTTTGAAATCAATTATTGCAACGAAGTCATTTGACTGCCTATTTATTTGAATTTATAGTTTAACTTACAGTGAAACTAGAATGCTACTTAGTGAAAATTTAAACGTAACTTCATTTCGCATTAACATCTTATATGTAAATTATTTAGCTGTCCATGGAAGCTTAAGCCCTTATGTTCAGTGGAAATTGATTGGTTTCTCTCTGGTTTTCAGCAAAATCGTCGAGCTTGAGGAGGAGCTCCGCGTTGTCGGCAACAACCTGAAGTCCCTGGAAGTCTCTGAGGAGAAGGTATATATTTTTGTGTGCTTTTTTCCCCAAAATTACTTTCTCAACTTACAATTTTCAAAGTCAAGGTCTAAAAACCTTGTTAGAAAACATAATTATTTAAATTTTAGTTCCTTTTCAGTTCCCCCAAGTATAAATGACCGTAAATTTATTCATTTTAGTGAAATGATGCACCAACCATTTTAAAAACGATAACTATCTCTTAATTACCCCCGCAGCATCGTGCCTTAGTTAATTGAAATTCTAGGCAAAGTATGTATCCAGGAAGACATTAGGTATGCTAATGAGGTTTATAAAGCTACGTTGTTGTCAGATAATGGTTAGATAGATTCAACGACTGATGAGTAACTATGTAACTCGTTTTACGCAGGCCAACCAACGTGAGGAGGAGTACAAAAACCAAATCAAAACCCTCACCACCCGCCTAAAGGAGGTGTGAACGAACACGAGATCGAACACTCACGCGAGTTGTCGTACGCTTGCCTAACCGCATTCTGACTGTACATACATAGTGTCCAGCTGCTGTGGATATTTTACCATCATTGTTTTCCGACATTTCGGAATTAGAACGAAGCTGCAGTAAAATATTCACAGTGGCATGGACTAAGCGTGTACTAGCCGTGTTCAAGTTTTTCTCCTCACTGACAACTAGTCTATTCCTTTTTTTGGCTGCCATGTATGTTCCTTTCTTTAACAGACAGTGTAACATAGTTTTAGTGTACCTACTTTTCTAGCCGTATGGTATCTCATAGCTTACGTGAAGATTCGGACGACTTCACGGTGCTATGTGGTACAGCATGGTTTTCCGTTTTCGCTGTTTTATGTTTTTTCGTTAATAAACAATAATCACAGGCGACGCAAAGGGAAGAGACATACGAGGGCCAAGTCAAACTACTGGATGCACAACTGAAAGAGGTAAAACGGACAGCCGAGTCGGATCTGATTCGTAGATAGTGTTGGTAAAGGTGTAGACTAGGTTCATGCCATCGCCATTATTGTTGGGGAAGTGTATCCTTCGCTATATAAAGAGTTGTATCATCATTTATCTTTCCTCGTATATGTGTCGGTGTAGGTTCGTGCAGTCGTCTGGCTGACAGCGGTTGGTGCTTCATCTATGTATTTATTGCCAGGCTCTTCTCTATTACATGTGTATAATAAAATTGTCTCTGTATCTATAATGTATGTACCTTTTGCCTATTTTGTGATTGTACGACGCATCGGGGATGGGAATGTTTTGTTAATTCAATGATTTTTCAATAATACACACATACAAAAGTCAATGTACTTTCCATCATTCAAATTACATGTTACTAGTTTCGGTTTGACAATTTCGTGCTCCATTCTTTCTCCTTGCAATTTTAAAATATAAGTTTTCAATTAAAATCCGAAACCGTCACAGGTTTCTTTCAACTATAGATTTATCAACTTCAAATGACTTCCATCTTTTACATCCTAATCATTTTCAAAAAGAGCTTGAATTGCATTCAGCACTTGTTCCTCTCCAGTCCGTTAAACTGGGGTAGTCACAATATAAGTCGTACAGTCTCAAACTGGGCAGTGGCATGTCGGTGGCTTGCCGTCAGTAATCCGTCCTGTGTGGATAGGCCATGGCGTCCCGTGAACACGTCGAGGATAAGATCCACAGCCTCTCGCAGAAACTGACGCAAGTAAGTTGTGCTCACACGCAGCTGCTCTGACCGAATTGAACTATCGCGAAATGTCCACGACATAATGTGAGGAAAAAGAATCACTGAATCAACTCATCGTGACAAAAATTAATAGGGGTGTTGACACTACAAGTAATTTGACTATCTTTTATTGAATTTCAAAACGATTCCAAACTATACAGTTTGTATGGAAGTAGCACATTACGACGTCATTATTTTTGTAGTCAACTGAGTAATTATTATAAATTTTAATTTTGCATATAAACGAAAATAAACCAATTAATAAGGATACTAAATAGACTTCATCTTCTTTTAGTAGAAAAGTGTTGTGAAATAAATAGTGATTTGTGTCAACATCTCTATTGCTTACGCCAGGGTAGAATCTCTGGTCCATGCATATATCGTTAGTCTACCAGGGAATCTGAAACATTTTTAATTAACTGTGCTTGATTTTGGGATTGAAATTAGAATTCAGTAATCACGGCTGGATATCAAATTACTAGGCCGAAGATCTATAAATTCGACTACAATTAAGTAAATTGACTGCGCATGAATATTTAGCAATAAATGCTGCAAGACCAATTTGCTCCTAAAATCTTGTTCACGAAACGGGGTTAACCTTCATCATACTTCATACAAATATCATTATATCATTATTTGATTGAAAATATGTTTAGAAATTATATAAAATAGTTTACAAGATTCCTGTTATGATTCGAATGCAAAACATCTGAATTCTGAAGTAGGTCAAGTAGGCATAATCATGCATGTGTAATATCGGAAATATAATATATTTCAACGCGGTCAAAGCTATCTGTACTCTCCCACTTCATGCTCATAATATGGGTTATTTTAATTATGGTAATAAAATGGGTAATCGTGTATTATAGTTGGTAGTGTCGACTCCGCATTTAGCTGCTTACGGTGAAGGTAAATTGCATGTGTTTGCGTCGCTTGTATGTGTGACTAGTGTCGTTTTACGCTAAATGTATAAATAAAAGCTTTCAAGGGTTTACATTTTTATTGAAATTTATAATAACAAAAAAATTTAAATTGCATGAAAATTTAATACTGAAAAATAAAACAGCCTATTTTTTACGGTTAAGCGAAAGCTTGAACAATACCTTAAAGGGAACATTTCAAATGTAACCTACATTTTGGAGTTTTTTTACATATCAAAATAATCAAGATTAAAAAACATTTTTTAGAAGATTATTAATGATAAATAAAAAATAGGCTGTTTTCTGAGACGCATTTATTAAAAGAGTCCTTCAAACATTTCCAGGCTGAAGCGCGCGCTGAGTTCGCTGAGCGCTCCGTGCAGAAACTCCAGAAGGAGGTCGACAGGCTTGAAGGTACACCACATTCATATTACTACCTAAAATACCAAATATACGACGATACTACGAAATATACGATAGTGATAAAACCTTCAAATATAGAAACGTATAATTTTACATGTTATTAGTTTTCAAGGTTCTGCAGATATATTACTACTACGTACAGCAGTTTGGTTAAGTCTTTACAAATCTCTGAAGTCAAGTTAATAACATTGTTTGAAAAATAACCAAAGCTTTAGACATTAAAACGCACTTCAGTCCATCTCAGCCGTCATTAGAGCTGGCTTCTTGAGTTCAATGCTGTACAATAGATGTGAAAGCTTTTTTTTACTTTCATTTTCGCTATAATATCAAGCTTAATTTTTTTTCTTATTTCATAGTAACAATTTTAATTGTTTTGAGTTTCTACAATAGAGTTTTATTACGAAGCATAGTCAACTCTGTTATGAAGTTTAATATTTTGTTGTTTAAAATTACTTACATTAAAACATAATAAACAAAGTTGATTATGGATTGTGTTTAGAATTCTGTTTCTTTTATTTCGTGAGCATGTATGTGTCCTACTAGATGCTCGTCCCTTAATGTTTTATTTCTAGTTTCCGCATGGTTTTATTCAATGTTGTTTTCGCATTTCCTAATAAATTCAAACATTCATTTTTGCGATCGAATTGAAACAGAAGTTTTCTAGTCTGATTTGAATAAAATGTTAATGATTTAAAAACTTTATTTAAAGAGGACCAGCCGGTATTCACGGCTAAATAATTAATCTCCAATTTGAAATGGTACATGTTGATCGCCAAAAATGAACGTTTGAAGCATGTTTACGTGTTTTGTGTGTGGACTTACCGTGGCCACGTCGGACCTTGCAGACGATCTGGTGGCCGAGCGCGAAAAGAGCAAACTTCTGCAGGAGGAGATGGAGGCCACGCTCCACGACATCCAGAACATGTGAACACCTCGCCCCTTCGCCCGCTCCCCTCACCGCGCTCAATATCGATAGCGATACTCGACACTTGCGCGTCACTAGCGCGCGCAGTTTGACAGCTGTCATATGACACCTTTGTCGCCATCTTTTTTTAACCCTCCGGAAACTTCTATCTCCAATACGTGGTGACGTGTCGCAAGTTTTGTTTCATTTTATTCTATGACTCGGTGGACCAAGTGAGGTGGGCGGGCGACTAGATGTTTCTAGATTTAGAGTAATTGCCAGCCGCTTTTTATTATTATAACGTCAAGAACGAGTGTTCGCTAGACACCACTGCCATGTGCAATTTTTTACTTCATACACAAATTATTCTACTAATATTTTTCCGTATAAATGTTGAGAAATGTATTTTGATGATTAGTCATTGTATTATGAGCGTGCCTGTGCGTCGATACCGTTCGTCGTTCTATAATGAATGCAGCTACGGTGACCGCTTCTCAAGGCACTTAATAGGTGTAAGATAAAACGTCAACATTCCAAAATGGGTCCAAAATATTGTATACTCGACGAGTCGCTAGGACTGATAATGTAAAACATCACTTGTACATTCTCTAACAGCGCGTAGAACAAAGTAATATTTTTTTGTATTTCTTCTTTCAATAATTAATTTTTTACAATTTCATTTTTCGATAAGTAGTGCAAATAATAAATACTTATGAATTCGAAACATTGGCAATATTAATGAGTGCACTGTTTGCTATTATTTATAATGAACTCTTATTTACTTAATATTAGAAAAGAGATTAGATATTTTATTTAATGAGTGGTATGGTAACACGTAAAATATGATATTTATAAGAATATACTTTGATAAGAAGTATTGGATATTTCTATTTTTGTTCGAGTATGATTTTCTTGTGTCATAATTGAGTCTTGTTGTTATTTATTTAATGAATCGATGATAACCGACGGCGCGGGCGCCCGCGCGTCGCGTCGCGCGTGGCGTCGCGCGTCGCCGCGGGCTGGCAATTCATCCGCACGCGAGCATGCTCGCCGACACTCCATGTAAACTAAAACGTTCGCTTGAGAGATCAACGTTTTTTGATGTTATTGATTCATGAATTGATAGTAAGTTCGTGAGAAGTAAATTAATTGATTTAAGAGTATTCTAACACAAGTGTTTATAAATATATATTATTATTTTTAAACCGTTTTCTTTTTTTTACTAATCCGAATGAACCTTTCATCGTCCCTTCCGTGCTAACTTCATATCGATTCTATCAGCTATAACCGATCGATTTTTATCATATTATCATTCATCATCGAATTGAAAATAATTTCATCAATGTTCATCATCCGACGTCACTTCGACGAAATTACCGGGCTACCAAAAACGTATCGCGATCTTCGAAGAGAGAAGCGATATGAAACCGCGGAGCCGGGGGGCGCACCCGGCACTGTACATACTCATCGTCCGAAGCACGGGCATGCGGCATCGCCCCGTAGAGTAGCAGCATGGCGTCCCGAGTGAACGCATGAACCTCGCGCCCGCGGTGCTCACGCCCGTGCCTGCCGCAGACGACCTCATCGGCGAGATCGAGCGGTTCAACGACATCGGCGACGACATCGACGACTCCTTCGTCGAGCTCATCCCCGGCGTCGACCCCAACGAGCGCCAGATCGAGATCGCGCGCAAGGAGTACGAGCGCCTGCACCCCAAGGAGCCCACGCCGCCGCCGCCCAAGGAGCCCACGCCGCCGCCCCCGGCGCCCGAGCCCGCCCCGCCCGCGGAGGTCGCCGCGCCCGCCGAGGGTGCTCCGCCCGTCGACGGCGCCGCGCCCGTCCCGCCGGTCGACGGGGCCGCCCCCCCGGCCGACGGAGCCGTCCCACCCGTCGACGGCGCGGCGCCCCCGGCCGACGGAGCCGTCCCGCCGGTCGACGGGGCCGCCCCCCCGGCCGACGGAGCCGTCCCACCCGTCGACGGCGCGGCGCCCCCGGCCGACGGAGCCGTGCCTCCAGTCGAGGGGGCCGTGCCTCCCGCCGATGGAGCGGCGCCAGCTCCCCCGGCGGAGGGCGCAGCACCAGCGGCCCCCCCGGCCGACGGTGCTGCGCCGGCTGCGGCTCCCCCGGCCGAGGGTGCCGCCCCGGCTGCGGCTGCCCCGGTCGAGGGTGCCCCCGCTGCCGCTCCACCGGCTGAGGGTGCTCCGGCCGCGGCTCCTCCTGCCGAGGGCGCCCCGGCTGCCGTCGCTCCCCCCGCGGAGGGAGCTCCGGCGCCGGCCGCCCCGGCTGAGGGAGCTCCGGCTGCGGCCCCGGCCGCTGAGGCGGCTCCGGCGGCAGCGCCCCCAGCAGACGCCGCCGCGGCCGCCCCCGCCGCGCCGGCCCCCGAGGCCGCCCCGGCCGCCGCCCCCGCTGAGCCCGCTCCCGCCGCAGCTCCCGCAGAAGCTGCCCCCGCGTCATAATCTCATAACGTTTTTGTTATATTACTTTAGGCAAAATATTTCCATTGAAATGAAACATGTTTACCTGCCTGAATTTTGACATTTTGTGACGAAAATATTGTTATTATTTTGGTGATTTTTTAATGTTAACATTTTAAACTTAGTTAAAGACAAGAAGTAGTTTTCTACACCGGCAAGGTAACGTGTTGCATTTTTATGATGACATTTATCGTTATACCGTATCATAAGTTTACAAAAACTTAGCACGGGGCGTTTCGTATCGTCAAGCCGAGTCATCTGTCTTTTCATCACGACCTCATATTTCTCGTTTTTTAATTGAAAACGGTTAGGCGAACGAACGGGGCTCGGTCTGCGCGGCGCGGCAGTCTCCGCGCGGTGACGCGGCGCGTGTTACGTTCAAATCGTTTTATATGTTGTAAATAAAAATAAAATAAAGAAGAATACAAAAATAGCTGATGGAATAGTTTTTCAATGGAAAAACGGAGTAGAGTAGTCGCCCCTCGCGGTGCATGCGTGTGAGTGTGACTAACCCGGAGTTGCGAGAGGACTGACGGCGGCGGTGTCCACAGACGACCTGATCGCGGGCAAGGAAATGTTCCACGAGATCGGCGGCGAGCTGGACTGCGCCTTCGACGACCTCGGGCTGAAGGCGCCGGCGTCGCCGCACTTGCGCGTCTGCGACCGCTGCACGTGCTGCCACTGACTCCGGCCTTACTCAGCCCGCTCCTCGGCCTTCGCTTACTATCTGCATTTAATATGACAGTACCCTTACTCTGATCTAAATAAAAAACGCACCGAAACGACTGAATTAACAAATGCATGTTCATTAATGTGTCGACATCGTATCCTATCGAAAGCTTAAGGTAACCAGGAAGCGCATGGCTTCGGATAACAAGGACGCAACATGTAAGCATTTTCATTAATTACTTAATATTAATTATAACGAATTCTTATCGATGTCAATTACTATGTAAAAGTTTGTTAATAGGAATCCTACAATGGTTTATAAACACTTACTTTTACATAGTAGGTGACTGCTTTGACATTACGCCGAGACTAATTTGCTTCAAAACTTGACTTGAAGAGTTTATACAATAAATTAAATTCTATACAACTGCGATAAAGGTAGATGACTATATTCAGATTAAACATGAAAACATACAAAAGATAGGAACATTATGTTTCTTTACTAAGAAACAAATTTAAGTGCTGGAAATGTAAACGATGCAATTGCCATCGCGATTGAAGCATAGAGCACCACAAAACATTTGTATGTATGCTACGAAAATGATGAATTTCTCGTAATGATAAATACGAGTACGAGACTATTATTTAAAAATTCATATCGTAGCATTAGTTTAAAATGTTAAAAAGATTTTAGTTTTATGATTACTTAGGAAATATCTTAACATAACTTGTTAAGATAGAAATAGGTAGGTTATTTTACACACTTTTGTATTGTGTACCATCGATACACAAACATAGATACCCACCAAGCTAGTTAATAGGCGAAATAGTGTAAAAATTAATGGAACAATCACTGGCCGCCTACACAATAACTATAGAACCAAGTGCCTGAATTATTTTATAGGCAAAACTATGTTCGGCACATTTGTACATATGTCATGTTTCTTGTAACGGAGGGCCTGAAGGAGGTACATATGCCTCTTCGATTTCTTAATTAAAAAAAATAATCATATTGCACATAAATAAAAATGAAATGGTGCAACTATTTTAAGTAGACAAAATGAATAGCCCGAAAAAACAAATTGCCACAAAATGGAATAATGACCGATTTTGATCGGTATTCAATATTTCTGCAAACTATAGATATCTAGTAGCAGTAGCTCAAAATACAGTTTTACGTGAATTGTTTTTAGAGGCAAAGCTAACATTGTTCCTAACTCACAGACGAGCTCGTCGCCGAGAAGGAGAAGTACAAGGACATCGGAGACGACCTCGACACCGCCTTCGTGGAGCTTATCCTCAAGGAATAAGCGTCTCGAGGGACCCCCGCGACCCCCACGGGGCCCCACGACCCCCTGGGGGCCTCGCGACCATCATTGCGCCGGCCCCGCCAACTGCCAGCGATTTACTGACTATCGGAATAGACATAATTTATTTTATATTTTATACTCCTGATTTAAAGTATTACAATCCATAGCTGTATGGCGGTATTTATTTTCGAGTAATATAATAAATAATTTATTACTACAAACTTGGTTTTATTCATTTCGCTTTATTTATATACACTTATGTATCAAGATTACCCATTTCAATTAGCTTTGATGTAGGTAGATTACCAACCAAGTTGTCATGTTGATAAAGTTGTGCTTTGTTTAGACCCAGTTAAGGAGTCCCAACACAATACCACCCCACAACCAGTACCTACAATATTTTACCTAACTGTCTTGCATCATGGTGTAAGCATAACAGAAAGAAGAGCTGAAAATTACTGATCACGTTTTTTTAAATAATGGCTTAATGTTTAATACTCTATAAAAGCTGTTTCTCTAATGGAACAAGTTATTTGTTTTCATAAAGTCATCAAACAAGAAGTTAATTTAAGTAAAGCTGTAAATTCCTCTGCCTCTACCAATTTGGCAGTTGGAGGTTTGTAAGGCGTACGATTATTTAATAGCAAGGTTAATTATGTGACCTGGTTCCATTGACTCCGTAGAAATGCACCACTAATGAGCGTATAAAAATTAATTAAACGAGCTCAAAACAAAGTATCATTACTTGACAACTTGCATATATGTATTCACATTTTTCCTCGTTTATGTAACAAAAATGAATCTCGGTTAGTTGGAAGATTAGTTCTTGGTATTTATGTTCATGAGTTACGAAATTTGACACGAATTAGAAAAATACGTTTTTTTACTGATACACAAGTAATTTGACCATTGCATGCTCTAAGTGCTTATATTTATAAACACGCTTTTTATTTTTTTAGCTGCACGTTACTTTCATTTATTATATTAAAAATGCAAACCTGCAAATTCAGAGGACTCAATTTAGGTACTTTAGGAGTAGGTAGCATCTAATGCTGTGATGGGTAATATTAATCATCAATGATTTTAAAACAAATTCCTCCTTAATTTATCTAACATTTTATTGAAAACCTACGTACTTTCTCCTTACTAACCAACTAACATTTCTATCAGATGAGGTGGTGGAGGAGCGCAGTAAGTACAAGGCGATCGCGGAGGAGGTGGACCAGACCTTCGCAGACCTCTCCGGGTACTAGGCGGCCATCTTGTTGGCCATCTTGGCGGCCATCTTGGCGGCCATTTTGGCGTCCATCTCGGTGGCCATCTTGAAACACGGGAGACGAGGCAGTGAGTGTCTACGGCGCACGGCTACGATTGGCACCAGGCTACACCATTATCTATATTTCTAATGAGATGACTCAGTTAAGAACTTTTAAATGTCATAAATTGCAGTGATATTTATAAAAAAAGGAATACTCGTAAATAAGACTATTATAATAACGTATAAAAAGATGAGCGCGTGATTGAACAGAAAACAATGTCCAACTTAATTTCAATGTCTGCAATGAGATTAACAGATATGTATAAAGTTAATTCACACGTTGTCTATAGGTAAATCAAATAGCGATGACATAAATTATGTGAGTACCTATCTCAAAAAGAAATGTTGCTAGAAATTGAAATAAACAAACAGAATTCCTGTAATCAAAAAAAGTTTCAAATTTTCTAAATGAAATCTCATGTGTGTGTGCAGTCCAATGCTCAGGATTAAGAGTGATTGTCGCTTATAAAATTATATTTTGCAAAGCACGATGGATATGGCTTTTTCTGATTCGGTTAAGGTTAGTGGAAGCAGCTATGGGGAAATTGATCGAGAGACCATTTAACGTAAATTAACTAATTTTAAATTATACTTGTATCATTCCTTATACAAAAGATAATGACATTCCAAAATATACCCCAGATTGTTGAATGAATGTAGGAAATTGTTTTTTTTTCAAATGAGATGTGATCGACATCATAATAATTTTAAATTCCATTTGTGATACGAATGTGAAATGTTTGAACTGCTTTTTGTAAAAATTAAATGAATTGTGAGTAATGTATATCTTGGTATAATTTTTCAGCTGTATATCCTTTTATACCACAAAAATGCGTCTTGACGAAATTGTTGTAACAATGTTATTATGTCACATGTCCAAAAGTGATTGTTTCCTGTACCTTTATTCACAAATAATATTCAAAATGTAGAGGTCAATGTACTTTAACTTTTTCAAAAATATAATTTTTGATACATGTACAAAATGTTTAGGGATAGCACAGACAAAATTATTGTATGAAATCTTTAGGCTGCAGTTTTGTTAAATCTGCCATGGATCTAAGAAGCGTTATAAATTAGGTATTAAATGTGAAATGATGTCAGTTTTAACTATAAAGCTTCGCCAATTACTTATCAAGTTTGAGTAAGTCATGGTTAGAAAACCTAATTGCATAAGGAGGTTTTGTAAAAAAAAAACTACTTACGTATTTGATGAACTTTGCTGCGATGGACTATAAATAATCATAGAAAGTCTTAGATTATAAAAATATTCAGTCATTGTGAATTGTTTCGCTGAATAGTTGACAATCAAAGATGGTTAAAATTTTTACGTTATTAAAATAATACAGAAAACTACCAATGGACTGAGTATTGTTATGAACTGAGGTAGTATTTACGACAAGAGAAAAATAGCACCTGTAAATATTTAACAGTCCGTCTGCGTCTTATAGGATAGGAACACACTAAGCTGAAATTACGCGATCGAAGTACGGCGGCAATGCATTTTGTATAAAAAATAAGGCTACGTAATTTCGGCATAGTCTTTCATCTTCCATATAAAAGGGTGTCATGAATACCACGGATCGTAAATTCAGCCGCGTGAATTCGGTCGCGTTTTTTCTTCATAGTGTGCCCCTTCACTAATGCGTAATCTTGCCTTTGCGCCGCTCAGCCACGTGTGTGACACGGAACACTGCCGGGAAGTTTTGTACGCCTCGTTTGTAATATTTTTACTTGACTATTTGCAAATTCTAAGCATTCTTATGAAGCGAGAATCGAGTTCAGTTTAGGCACTATCTGTAAGTTTTATACGTTGTTTAGCGATAGTTTTTGTATGTTCGGATAAGCTTCAGACATTCCAACCCCGTGCCCCGCGGTGGGTGTAGCGTATCTTCTAGCTTCCCTAATCGAAGTGTATCAAAACGCTTTCAGTGACTGTTTGATTCTACAATAAATACATTTCTAATACACGTTTGTTTTATTTTGAATTACCATCTTTATACTAATATATATAAAGCTGAAGAATTTGTTTGAAGATTTTGTTTGGAAGCTATAGTATAACTGAAATCCACGCGGACGGAGTCGCGGGTGGCGGCAAGTAGTAAATAATTTCCTTGCACTAACACACCAATCGCCTAGCCCCAAACATAGCATAAACATTTGTTTTTAATTTACATAAATGACTTACCTTTTATTGTCGAGAACCTATGTAAGATTGTGTTATTTGCAGATGACACTTCCTTAATATTTAACATGGATAAGACTAAAAACTGTGTTGATGATGTAAATATTGCACTCGATAAGGTTTCAAACTGGTTTAATATTAATAATCTGCAACTGAATGCTAAAAAAACAAAATGTGTAAGTTTCAATTTGCCAAACGTAAACAGGGTATTATCATCTACAATAAAATTAAATGATACTCATTTAGAAGTTGTGAACTCGACAGTTTTTCTCGGTTTAACGTTAGATTCAAAATTACAATGGTATCCACATATAAGTAATTTATCAAATAGGCTTAGTTCAGCTGCTTTTGCTATTAGTAGGGTTAGGCGGCTAACCGATGTTGAAACGGCGCGTTTAGTATATTTCAGCTACTTTCACAGCATAATGTCTTACGGTATCTTACTCTGGGGAAAGGCAGCTGATATCCAAACTACACAGTCGGGTCATAAGTTCTGTCACAACCTTATAATTTTGAGTTTTGAAGACCGACCAGATTATCTGCGACTAATTTTAAAAATAGAACATTTATACATATCGGAAATAGAAGAACTAATTATTTTTATACATATTTGAATATGGAATGGACGATCAAAGACAATAGAGTCACGGGTTTTCCGTTGCACCGCTGTTGTAACGCATAGAAGGTGATTTTCAATTTCGTACAAAAGTTGAAAAAAGCGTTCTTTTTCTTTTATTGTACTATGAATCGATACATTGAAATCTCGAGATTTCAAAATCGTAAAAGAAGCGGCAGACCTTGCTCTTTTAGAAACACTAGCGGTCATCAGAGCAGTGAAGGCGTCAAACGAAAAAAATCCCGTGTGTAAACAAAAAACGCTAGCCCTCCAGCTGTGGCTAAACAGAACCAAACTAAAAAGAGGGCTAAATAAAAACCTGAAACCACGTGCTTATCGTTAGAAGACCGGATTTTTTCAAATCATCGTATAAAGAAAATTAAGCTAGAAAGATCCCGTGCTCTGTTACGACGGCACGCTGGAAAAAAATCTGCGAAATTCTTTTTTTGGATGTTTTTTTTTTAATGATAGATTTAAATTATCACAAACAAAATGATAAAGTGTCACATTAGTGAAGAAGCAAGAACGTGTATTTTGAGGGACCAGTGCCATCTTCACTCTTACTCATTCATGATTTGCCTTGGACTCTCCTATTCAGGCATAGCTGAGGTGTTTTTCGGTAAAAAAGGGGGAAAATCAAGGCCGTACTATATCAAAATAATGTCGTATCAAGCGTAGTACAACCTTTATCTTAAATAATAATCAAGAATAGACATACGACATTCCAACAGGACTGTACACCGACTCATTTGGCCCGAAGCACGAAATACTGGTTCACGGCGCGCGGAATTGACTTCACCCGGCATGAACACCGGTTCTCTTCTAGTCCACGTTTAAACCGATGGTATTACAAGTTATACCAATATTTGAAGGGGAAAGTCAGTACTTAACCTCACCAGAATTTGGTGTCTCTCCGAGCGTTTCTGGTCAAATCAGCGAAAGAAAGGTGAATGAATATGGTCCGTGCAGTGATGGCTGACTGACTTCGTAGATTAAAGGCATCTGTCCAAAATGGAGGAGGACATTTCAAATGATGTTGATAAAATTATATTGCAAATTAAATAACCTTTCATTTCATATATAATTTTTATGTATATTTCCAAAGGTGTATCAATAATTTCCTAAAAAGTTTATGACAGAACTTATGACCCGACTGAGTATATTCGTCTTACAGAAACGAGCGATTAGATATATTTATGAACTCAGTGCTAGAACATCGTTAAGGGAAAAATTCAAAGAAATAAACATTCTCACGGTAGCTTCGCAGTATATTTATAATTGTATAATTTATGTGCATCAAAATATACATCTTTTTTCAAAAAAATCTGACATGCACAGCAGGAACACTAGAAATAAACATAAAATTTCATTTCCACGTTTTAGGCTACAGAAAGTGTCTCGTTCGTTCGTGGGGCAAAGTATTCACTATTATAACAAGATTCCAAATGAACTTTTAAATTTACCTTATTATTATGAATCACATTAAAAAGGTATTAATGGAAAAAGGATACTATTCTACTGCTGATTATGTGAACGATAAGTTAATATGGAAGTGTTAATTTCTATTTCAATTATGTTATGTGAATTGTATGTTTTTATCATTGTAACAATCCATTTTTAATTTTGTGCACTTTGTCCTACAGTTCAGTTACATTTTCTATTTGGTTTTATTTTTTAAAATGACAATTTGATGGACTGTGTCTTAGTAGTCATGCTCTCTAAAATGTTGCTGTGGTGGTGGCGCTATGTGGCAGGAGTGTTCTCTCTGAATTGGTTGAGTGAGATGATGGCTGACACATACGTCATACCTTACCATACGTGATTGATCAGGTGTCATTAGTAGCGACAGGTCAGCTGGGACTCAGTCTATCTATACATTTTTTTTTAATTTTATTTTAATATTGAATGTGAGGAACTGTATGGCTTAGTTAGAGAACGTTATGAAATCAATGTATTTAAAAAAGATTGTAATTATTGGCGATTTAAAAGAGCAACTGTCGAGTTTCTTGCCGCTTCTTCTCGGCAGATGACTGCGTTCCGAAGTCGGTGGTAGATTCATTATATTGTACATGTATCTTTGACGATTTATAAGTGCCTCACTGAGGCCTACATAAATAAAGTATATTTGAATTTTTTTTTTGAATTTTAGCTCGAAGCTTGTACTATAGAAGCTAAGGAGTAACCCAAGGAACGGATAGACATACTTAAATACTTTTTAACAAACATCCATGATTCGAGTACAAATGCCGATGTTCATCACACAAACATTTCTCCCTAGCGGGATTCGAACACGCGACCCTTGGTTTTGTAGCCAGGCGTCACCATTATACCAACGGCCCGTCAATGACCTTGCGCCTTGAAAATAATCCGAAGAAAACGGATAAATGTAAACTCTATATAGCTCTGTAGCTTTAGTTTGGTTTGGTAAGTTTTCCTCCAGACTGGAAAACGAATACATTAATTTGTCATAATCATAAGTAGGGATCGGCATCCTTCATTCAAAGCCTGGTGTCATGTTCCGCTCTGATGCGCTGTTTGCACAAAGAGGGTTTGCACAGCTTAAACTTAACCCTGAAAGCTAAAAATAATATGGATATGTCAGGCAGAATTATGGCTTTCCCAACTTTGCAGTATACGTTCTTATTCACGTTATTTTAATGGTTGCACTGCAGATGGACACTACAGGCTCTTAATATGTAGTAATAATATTTTATTGAGTTGATAGCTTACTGGCGTATGCTGTGGTGCCTCCTATGTACCGTTTGCCATTGACCTGGGTTTCATACCCGGGACAAAATTTCAGGCATTTGTTCTATATCCAGATGTATATTTTTAATTAGGTATAATATTTTATGGTAATATTTTTTAATATTCATGAACCAAAAAGCTGTAGGTTACTGGAAGTCCATTCACGAAGATGTATGACCGTCTTATTTTACCCAAAAAGGAAAATATACCATTATCTGCCCTTGTAAACACACTTAGTGATAATAGCTTTTGTTTGAAGTATTCTTTATCACATTAAAGTACCTCAGAGCACTTGTTATTGTTGGTTAAGTTCATTTGTTTATAATCTGAGAGCTTTCTCGAGTGTGGTCGACGACAGCTGAATGTCGATGCGATCAATGGTAGCGCTAATTATAGCAGTTATCTAGATGTTCCCAACCGGACGCCGCACGCAGATGTACTTAAACCCACAACGCAGATGACTCACCCCTAAGCTGCACTAGACGTTAGACAGGGATGGGCAGATTCAATTTTTCATCATGGACAGGCGAGATCCGTCGATGTGATGCATGCCTGCCTTCTCCCGTATCATCATCGAGGATGATCGAGATCGCGTGTGGGAGCGTGACGGGCGTCGGAACATCCGTCGCGATCGGAATGGCGGATCGGAATCCTGGATTTTTGGCACCGAAAATAGTCGGGCGGGCGCGCGACGCGGCCGCGAGGGCGGCGGCGCAGTGCGAGTCGCTCCGCCGTGTGAACAGCCCGCTCGTGAGGTGAGTGCAGCGCCCGCGCACGCCAGCAGTTTGGATACCCACCGCGCTGCGCCGCCACCGCCACCACCGACACCGACCACCGGCGCCCGTGCGAGTGCGTGATACTGTGACTTGAGTGGCCCGTGATGTGTGGAGTATCCAAGCTACTGGACCCGCTTTGCAGCGATTTGGTGATAACTGTGCCGTAACCTTTTGAGATGCAGTCGGAATCGTCCGGACCCGTCGGCCCGGTTTCGGGCCTAGTGTGGTTTTCAGTATATCTAGTAGGAGGCAGTGAAATTCGCATGGCAGCCCTCCGCGGCGCTTTCCACGAGTGTGACTCGGATTTCAGCGCGCGCGCGGCCTCGCTGAAAATAGTGTTCCCCGCGCCCGCCGCCCACTCGCGCGCGCGTAACCTATTTGCGGCATGCCCGAACACCAGTATTTATTTAGCGAGATGAGGAAACTCGTCTCAATTTTTATTTAGATCCAGACGTGCCCCATTTATCATGTAATTAGGGCATACAAGTGTAAGCTTCAATACTTGATGAAATCATGTTTTTATGATTATTAAGCTTAGCTATATGTACCTACCTACTTGAATTACATTTATGTACGAGCAATTTATACCAAAACAAGTTCACTTGTAGTTACACATGCACTTTTCGAAACGAAGCTTAACTATCATACCAATGTTGCAGTTGAATTCAATCTACAATTTTTTTAAGCTGAGTATCTTATTACAATCCGCATTTTTGTCCAAAAACACTGAAACCCACACACAAATACTTTTCATCTTTACATGAAACAGATGACATACGCATTCCAACACTGTCTAATTGCGACTTATTTAAAAACATAGAGCTTACTAACATCAGCCAACTATCTGTTATGTAGGCAAATATGTATTATCAACTTGAATCACTTTAACTTAATTTGGCAAGCTTGAAATACTTTTAATTATTTATTTAAGTATACAACATTATTGTTTGTTATAATCATAACTTATAACATAAGTTAAGTTAATTGAATATAAACTTCAGGACTTGTTGCTTTCGACCGCGTAGGCGAAAGTCGGACTCAACCACCAAGCATTCGAAATATGAAAGCATTAACACACATAGCTCTTCGATTACAAACGCATAAATCTAATTCTGTGAGCGGATGCACCAGAGTTAATAAACGTATCAGAGGGAGTTATGAAACAATAACTAATAGGTATAACCGGGCGCGAGCGGTTAAACTCGGAATGTTGGCAGCGCTTCAAAGAGCACCTTGTGCGAGCTTTCCCATCGCGACGGGAAATATTAACTTGTCAGATCATATGTTACCTAAGTGTTTAAATACTTTCATTCTTCTTTATGCATCTTTGTAATGAAAACATGATTTCAAATGATGGAGGCCTCTGCCCTACAGTGGGAAACAAATAGGCTGATACTTCACTTAACTTTACTTTATGTAACTATGGTTCTGTTTAAGTCTATTCAAGCTGCTCGTCTGGTCTTCAGCGGTTGCCAACGCCTCACTCTCACGTCGTCGACTTTTTAACAACATGCCTCCACAACAGATATCTTACTTATTAACAAGTCTTGGCCTGCGATTATAATGTTACAATTGTCCTTTAAGAACCTTAAATTTTGTTGAATCAGCAAATTATGTAAAGGAGCCTCGACCACACGGGCCTAAGAACCGAACCCAATTGATAATCCGAATCTTTCTGAAGTATTAGGGAAAGGTTCTGCAAAGATTTTGATTTAATTAACTTATGATAAGATTTTCACGGACGTTAGGTTTATTTTGCGTGCAATTCGAACCTCTTGAAGGTTAAGATCATTTGGGAAGGTAGAATTCTTCCAATGGCATTTGAATTCATTCAAGAAACTATTGTTTTCTATCCTTGATTAAATAGATTTCGGCGGAAATTGTCTTAGATAAGTTAAACTCCATACTTTAACATCAGATATTCACTTTCAAAACTTTACAACGTATGTCTTTTCAACTTGAAACACTTTATTTAGAGCAACGGTCAAATATTCTATCGTACTTAAGTTTGTTTCGCGAATAATTTGTTATCTTAATTAATTGTCCATTGAAGTTCAAATAGATTCACTTAGGTATTTGACCGATGACCTTGCTACTGTTCCGACGTCAGAATAATACTGGATCATTGACCTTTCAATTGACTGGCCTGATACCAAATCAAGAATTTACTTAAAACTAAATCTATAATTTAACAATGCATTAATTTATTATTTGTTTCTTTACAAAGACGGAAACAAGGCTGGTTATTAAATACTTTCATTCACAAAGACTTAATAATTAAACAAGCAATCAAAATTAAATTGGTTCTTGAGTTAAACAAAAGAATGTTGTTTCAGCTTCTAAAAAATATTCGTCTAGTTTTGAAATAGCAATAATAAATCATGGCTCGTTAAAAGCGATTAGTCATGTTCTGGTTCTTTAAAAAAACTATATGAAAATTAGATTTTATTATGATGGTGGTCCCTGCTGTTTTCAAATAGTGGAAAAAGGTTTTCAACAAATGATAACGTAATCCGTAATTCATTCATAGACCAGCTGAATACCTAGTTTTTTTTTACATTGTATCATGATTTTCCTTCAATTTGTAAGTCACGTCAGAAGTATATAATTTGAATACTTTTAATTTTAAAACATTTGTAGAAAATAGCCAACCAAATTAAAACGAACTTTGAAAGGAAAAACATGAATATCTTACAAGTTTTTTGGGATAGTACATGAAACATTGTAAGGAATTCATTTCCGGAACAAGTCTTGAGCAAAGCTAGAAATACGAGTAATTCCACGTATAAACGCGTTCTTTAGAACAGTACCGAGGAAGTTAGAGAGCGAACGTACTCGTAAACGAACAAAACTAAATTAATATAGCGTAACACACCGCCGTGTAACGTGAGAACCGCCTAAATAACACAAGTGATGTAAAGCAGTGAAGCTCGCGCTTTCACTGTTTTATTCAAGACCTTATTTACTCCAATATAGTGTTACAGCGATTCCCACAGCTGTTGTGTCCAGACTGAACGCGGTTATTTCTGTGAACAATATCGGCAACACTTGACAGATTGCCAAGAATAGTTGTGACGTCACGCCATGTTATTTCGGCTCCAGCCAAAGCACACATTTCTATTTTACAGGAGTTTAATAGTGGCCTGGAAACGTATGTTTGGTAATTTAGTGATTTTAAATAATGTATCGCGCGCGTTAACCCCGTTGCTGTGGTTCAGAAAATACGGAAGGAGCAACGTTTGACATTCATAGCGTCTTGAAATACATTGGTCAAGTTATTAAACATTTATTGGTATTATTGATACATCTAGGTCAATTAAAAAGAAAGAAGCAAAGCTTACTTTAAAAGAGAAATGAAAAACACATTTTTTTTTAAATCCGTATATTGAGAATTTAAAACATTCGGACCAATCGGACACAAATGTTCCTCAAATTGCTTGTACAGAGTGGGAATTTTCCTGATATTATACCTATCTGGTTTTCTTATTAATTTCTTTACCAATACTTATTCAATAATTTAATATCGGTTGTCAAATAGAATGCATCAATACAATATGCTAAACTTCTACACATCAATAGGTAGGTAGCATATTAAATATACGTTCAAAATTCGAATATTTGCGAATATATTTCTGTGAACCATAAAGCTCATAATCGCAAGACGGTATGTGCGAAACACCCTTTACTACCTTCCGCTGAGCTAAGCGTCTGAAATGCATTCCATGAATCTCTTACCTTGGAGCTAGAAATGCATTACGAGGGCATATCTAGAACTTGATTGAGAATGTACATAATATGCTAGGTAAAACTAGGGGGTGGTGGCGCTATGTGGCGGGTCATTTCATTCCCTCTAAGATGGTTGAGTGAGGTGATGGCTGACACATACGTCATACTTGTGAACAGGTGCCACCTTTGGGGACTGGTCTACTATGTAGGACGCAACCAGTCTCGAATAAATTAGGATTTTAATTTGAATTTTTAATTTATATTGACAGTAGACTGTATGACTCAGTGACAGCTATTTGATGCATTATTGTATACGCATTATTGTAAAAATTATGGCGTTTAAAAAGAGCAACTGTCCGAGTTTCTTGCCGATTCTTCTCGGCAGAATACTGCCTTCCGAATCGGTGGTCGAGTCCTTACTACTGTAATTTTTTATGACGATTCATAAGTGCTTATATTAAGCCCAATTGAATAAAGAATATTTTGATTGATTGATTGATTGAAACAGGGCAAGGAGAACATCCGAAAACTTTTATTAACATTCAGTCTGGAACAGTTTGAACGAAAAAACATTAATAAATCAAATGAAAAAAAGTAACAATTCCTAAGTCTTATAAAAACTGGGAGTCTTTAAGCACATCATCATCATTCAAAAATGAATACGCCATAGACTAAGCTAAAATAAAATTGACCTAGCGTCTTTTCAGCGTTGTTGGAACTCAACACCTACGTAATGTTATAAAGGTATGCTATCTTGAGGCGGTTATGGTAAATATGGCCTAGGTTTATTTCCGCTTGTTACACGCAATTTTTCGTCGGTTTGTGTAAACAAACGTTCGCCTCAGCGATGTTCTCACTGCCGGAATAAATTAACTGTTTACTCGGGTTATTTTGTGACATGACGAAGACGAGGTTAGATGAAAAGATTTCTAAAAGTACGGGGTGAGAGGTTATCTTGAATTAGAAATTGAAAAGATTTATCAACAAATATTTTTTATTAAAAGTTTTTCGTTTTTTTCCCAGCACTTCTGCACTCACGTTAATTGCACTGAGTTTACAAGAAAATACAACTGTAACTAAATCTTTGACTTAAACCTGAAAGAATAACTTAATAACCAGAAGGTCATTAAAAAAACTCCAAAAAATGTTTAACCATAATTGTTTTTTATCAGTTTATCATATAAACGAATGACGACAACCGTTTCGGGCATGTATCGCTTATCATATAAATATATCAATTTTCTTTCTGAAAGTAATAATCTTGGAAGAAATGTGTTCATATTCCTCGTTTCAATCAAGACTCAAATAGCCAGGGCGGTATAATGAACAATTAATCCGCAACAGCGAAACGAGAGTAATATCCTAAGAATCATCGGGTCGCAGGTTGCGGCCGCATAATTAGGTTGGATATAATTTAGTATCGGGGGCACGAACCAAATAATTATTATGCAGCTCGAGCTTCGCATCTGTTCGCTGGCGTGCCGCCAATCTGCTGTATCAAATGATATTCAAATGATTCCGCCGCTAAATGTACTGCTCTCCGCCCTAAACGGACTTTCTATCATGATATATTAGTGCTATGAAAGTGACATGAACAAGGATTTAATATCCGCTGAGATTTTACTTAATAATATCCCAGTAAAAATGTGAAAACAGATGGTAAACTTAAAATATTATGAAAAAAACCTGGGCACATTAATATTTCTGAAAATCTTGTTTGAAACAATGTAAAAATAACCTCATATTCAAGAAGCTTTCACCTCAAAAGAGGTGATTTGAATACTATCTTGAGGCAGGTAAAACTGGCAAGAAAGCTTCTTAGCAAGGGTACTTATGAAATACGTAACTTACGCGAAAACTTGAAGCTTGAAAATCTTCTATCATTCAGTAACTAGTCCAGTAATTTTAGCAATTTTGATCCACGATCTGCGGAATAATTCCTAGTGAGCTGAATTTTTGTATACACCTTTATTATGATATTGTTATGATGATGTGAAAAATCGACATTGATATCGTGCCGGCTAAAAAAGTTATAGGGGTCCAAACGTCACGAAAATTAGTTTTTCGCAAATATCTCGCAATCTATTGCTCAGAGGTCAATAATGGTTTCATAAGAGTTGTTCGTCGTAAAATTGTCTACAAAAAAGGTCTCTTGCATTTTTCTGCAAAATTAACCGTTTTTGAAATAGAGACTAGAACGCACTCACATATGGTATTGTATACCGTACGGCGTATACCAAGGCATAAACCCTATTGTTTGTTTTTTTCCCTTTTTCGTTTGTGTGTTTTTTGTTAGTATGATGTTCTACCTATAGGAATATAAAGGACTTGTAATACTAGTACAGTAAGGAAAATAGGAATATCAGCTATAAAAAACTAAGTGGCATTTTTTTTTGTCACTTTATAACTCAAGAACGGTCTCACCGATCCCAACCAAATTTTCAGGGCTTGTACAGACTATTTAGTAGATGTTTTATGTGAAGTTTGAACAAAATCGGTCGTTCTTTTTATACGTAGCGAAGCACGTACCGGGCCGCTAGTAATGATATAGATATGCTATGTCCAGTGACGTTTGGACCCCTATAACTTTTTTAGCCGGCACGATATCAATGTCGATTTTTTACATCTTCATCAATAATAAAGGCGTATACAAAAATTCAGTCCACTAGGATTTTTTCCGCAGATCGTGGATCAAAATTGCTAAAATTCACATTGCATATCTACATCATTACTAGCGGCCCGGTACTTGCTTCGCTACGTATAAAGTGAAGCGACCGATTTTGTTCAAACTTCACATAGAACATATACTAAATAGTCTGTACAAACCCTGAAAATTTGGTTGGGATCGGTGAGCCCGTTCTTGAGTTATAAAGTGACAAAAAAAATTGCCACTTAGTTTTTTATAGTTGATATTCCTATTTTCCTGACTGTACTAGAATTACAAGTCCTTTATATTTCTATATGTAGAACATCATACTAACAAAAAACACACAAACAAAAAAGGGAAAAAACAAACAATAGGGTTTATGCCTTGGTATGCGGCGTACGGTATACAATACCATATGTGAGTGCATTTTAGTCTCTATTTCAAAAACGGTTAATTGTACAGAAAAATGCAAGAGACCTTTTTTGTAGACAATTTTACGACGAACAATTCTTATGAAACCATTATTGACCTCTGAGCAATAGATCGCGAGATATTTGCGAAAAACTGATTTTCGTGACGTTTGGACCCCTATAACTTTTTTAGCCGGCACGATATCAATGTCGATTTTTCACATCATCATTACAATATCATAATGAAGGTGTATACAAAAATTCAGCTCACTAGGAATTATTCCGCAGATAAAATCTAAAATTCCTGGACTATAACGTCGACTGGCAAAATGTAAAAAAAAAAATGCCGTCGTATATTAAATTAACAAATCTAGAAAAAAACTAATCTGGTTTTACTTGCCAGTAATATGATAATTATAAGTATATCCTTGTTAAATGAGCCATACATATTGCGATAGTTAAACACGTAGGTAGGCTTTACATAATTAAGGCTTTACTTTATTCCTTACACTCTCAATATAAATTTTATTGCTGAATATTAAGCAGTCTATACTCGTGTAGTGTAAATCAATAATTATATTCAGCTATTTCTCTCTTATTGATGGATACGTTGGCTGATTCAAGATAAACAATGATGACGTTTGCACTACCTTCACATTTAATTGGCAGTACCACCTACCATTATATACATTGCTATTTGCCAATAATCCGTTGTCAAGAATATTCATCAAAGACTTGTAATTAAATTTTTGATTAAGAAATCAAATTCGAATATTTTTTATCAACTCTATCTTAATGCTTGCAGAAGTAGACACATATAATTATGAATAATTAAAGGTAGCAATGTTAATTTAATTATGCTTCCGTTTTAACAATCGTAAGCCCATTCGTCTTTTACGATAAAGTTTGCGTAACTTTTTGTTAGAAGTAACACGGCTGCGGGTCGAGATAGCCTGAAACTTACGCGCGCAAATGTATCTCCATGCATCAAAAAAGGTTGTGACACTGTTTAAGCCATTCCATGTATACAGGTCTTGATTAAGCTTAGTTCACTTTGTTTATTCATGTATTTTTCTTCCTTAGTTGCAGGCCAGTAACTGGCGTTTTTTTGACCGGACCGAGAGACAGAAACCACCGCCACCATGGACGCGATCAAGAAGAAGATGCAGGCGATGAAGCTGGAGAAGGACAACGCCATGGACAAGGCCGACACCTGCGAACAGCAGGCTAGGGACGCCAACCTCCGCGCCGAGAAGGTACGAACTAATTATTACTCTTGCAAACCGATAAGCGTTAACATTACGTACTCGCGTATTCGCATAAATACAATCAAATGCATAAATTGAAAAATAAGACGTTGGTAACTTGGCCTACAAAATTGTCTCAAAAACAATGTATCATGTGAATTTTGATATCAATAAAGCAAAACATTACTAATACCTAAGATCCATAAAAGTTATTCAATTTATCTCAAAATATCTTAATTCAACTCCACTTAAAACCAAACTAAGTCACCCTAAAACGTTGGTTTTAACTACATACATATTATTATGTAAGATACACAAACAAGGATAAATTTATGTATACCAACAGTTGATTCTAAATACAAAGGTAAATTCTCATCGCGTTGAGTTAACTATTTAAAAATGTGGTCATTCATACTTTTTAGAGACACTAAAAGAATAACAACTACCTGTTTACTAAAATATACTCCCCCCTCTCAGGTAAACGAGGAAGTCCGCGAGCTCCAGAAGAAGCTGACCCAGGTGGAAAGCGACCTGACGCTCAACAAGAACAACCTGGAGCAGGCCAACAAGGACCTGGAGGAGAAGGAGAAGACCCTCACCGCGACCGAGGCCGAGGTGGCCGCCCTCAACAGGAAGGTCCAGCAGATTGAGGAGGACCTCGAGAAGTCCGAGGAGAGGTCCGGCACTGCCCAGCAGAAGCTGCTTGAGGCCCAGCAGTCCGCTGACGAGAACAACCGGTGAGGAATCATGACATAGACATTTATTTGTTTTTTTTTGTCCTCGAGGAATGAGGGCCGGCATAGGTAACTAAACCCATACTGCCGTCTTCTGTGATAATGCTTAAAAACACTTGTACAACCAGAATTGAGAATATGATTGTTTTTTTCATAAGTCACCGGGCCGTCTCGAGGACCTGGGTTCGATTCCCTGTGTCGAGAAAACTTGTGTCCGTTTTTCCGAATTCAACCCGGGTTTGTGATCACCAATCTGCATTTGGCAAGCGTAGTGATTAAGCCAAAACTCATCTTTGTAACGAAAACATGATTTCAAATGATGGCGGCCTTTGCCCTGTAGTAGGACATTAATAGGCTGATACAACTACTACTTGTTTCATAAACTACCAATGATGAAAAAACATTGGGAGATGACTTTAACAAAAACTATTTTAATGCATGTAGTCTTACGGCATCATAAATACGATCCAGAATACAAGCGACCTAAGATTAATATTAGGCACCATTCACGTTCGTCAAATATTATTCTACCGTACTAGATATCCATAACCATTGAAGTCATTAAAGTTGTCTCAACCTAGCGTACCTATGTTAACGAGTGTAATTATTTCCTTCCAGTATGTGCAAAGTGTTGGAGAACAGGTCGCAGCAGGACGAGGAGCGCATGGACCAGCTCACCAACCAGTTGAAGGAGGCGCGTCTGCTCGCTGAGGACGCCGACGGCAAGTCTGACGAGGTGATTATATTAATTCCATATCACTTCATAGTATAGAACAAAGTCGCTCGTCCTCTGTTTATCCCTATGTATGCTTTGATCTTTAAAACTTCGCCATGGATTTTGATGCATCTTTTTAAGAGATAGAGTGATTCTTTGTAAATGGATATCCTACTACTATTATAAAGGCGAAAGTTTGTATGTATGGATGTATGGATGTTTGTAACTCTTTCACGTAAAAACTACTGAATGGATTTGAATGAAACTTTACCACAATATAGCTTATAAATAAATAAATAAATAAATGCCCTGGACTAACACACCAATTGCCTAGCCCCAAACTAAGCTCGAAGCTTGTACTATGGAAGCTAAGGAACGGATAGACATACTTAAATACTTTTATAAACATCCATGACTCGAGTACAAATGCCGATGTTCATCACACAAACATTTGCCCCTAGCGGGATTCGAACCCGCGACCCTTGGTTTTGTAGCCAGGGTCTCTAGCCACTCGACCAACGGGCCTGTCAACCAGTGTCCTTTGTGTTATACATCAGAATAACACAAAGGATATTGGAAATCGAAATCCACGCGGACGGAGTCGCGGGCGGCCGATAGTAATACATGTTTTGTAGACAAAACACTGCTAGATTTAGTTGCACCAGTGCGAAGCCGGGCCGGTTCGCTAGTAAATTACTAAAGGGACTTAGGACTTGTATAAAATGAAATAAACAGTAAAAACAGAGTTCAAAAAAATCAATTATCAATTTTAACCCAAGACATTATACTAGTCGCCATGTAGCCACCTGCCAAGTAGGTCAGAAGATTGACTTTTGTTAAGGTCGTTTCAGAATATCATTTTGCATGATGATTTGTAAGAATTTACCTACTATATAAAATAAAACATGATGGTATCGCGGTTATCGTCATCAGCCTATTTGCAGTCCACTGTTGAACAAAGGCCTCTCCAAACGCCCGCCACTTCGTCTAGACCGTCTCGACTATCACCTTGCACATATCTGTAAGTTTTTTCAACGCTGAAGCACTAACAACTCATCGTAACTCCCCAGGTATCCCGCAAGCTGGCCTTCGTTGAAGACGAGCTCGAAGTCGCTGAGGACCGTGTCAAGTCCGGAGACGCCAAGATCTCAGAACTTGAGGAAGAATTAAAGGTAACACACATAGCAGCTAGTTGCGGCAAATATCAATGTATCAACTAACATGGACTTAAAGGTCCTCTTCGTAGCGTTCGTAGCAAACTCGTAGTCGCTACAAGGCAATGTAAAAGACATCTCTCCGTAACGGAGTTACTGAGATATCAAGTAAAACTCTTTCGTGGAAATTTAATGTATTCACGCTCTTCTACTTTTAAAATATTAATTTGTGATGCAAAATGGCGTATTTGCTAGTTTTGCTAGTTAAACGCCAAAGAACATCGTGTAAATTACATTTAAAAGAGTAAAGGTACTAGTGATAATTCTTCTTACCAAGCATTCGTTTTTTTTGTTTTCAAATAATATTATGACGTACGTACGACCTTTTGGGAGTCCAAACACATAACATAATCTCCAACTTTTCTCCCAGGTCGTAGGTAACTCCCTCAAATCCCTGGAAGTGTCCGAGGAGAAGGCCAACCAGCGCGTGGAGGAGTTCAAGAAGCAGCTGAAGACCCTCACCACCAAGCTGAAGGAGGCCGAGGCGCGCGCCGAGTACGCCGAGAAGACCGTCAAGAAACTGCAGAAGGAGGTCGACAGGCTCGAAGGTGAGCTGTCAACTTGACACTGACATGACAGTGCCGTTGGCACGCTGTCAACTGTCAGTGGGGGCTTGAAGATTTTACATAGTTGATCGTTAGCTGATTGATCTGCAATGATCTGCAGTTTGAGAAGAAATAAATTCAAATACAGAACTTAACCTTTAGGAAAAAAGAACTCGAAAGGGACTGTCAAGGCAAAAATATTCAAGCCCCATAAAAACAATCATAATATCTTCTTAATTATAACCAACTTCAATTGTCTGACGAACGTTAATTATGAATATTGAAACAAACTAACTTCAAAAAGTTTTCTAAGTATTTAACTTAAGCTTCATTTGACAAGTAACAGACTTTTGGAAAATCTATTCTATTCTGACATTATATAAAGCAACATGGTGATGAATAATAAATAATAATAATATTAAAAATTTAACAAGAACGAGAATGTTATAACTTCTCTGTCAATGGCAAAGCTTATCTAAATCTTTCTATTAAAATCTTATTCTTTTTCTAAGCTAGCTCCCGGACGCTTCGTAAGTTATTATCAAATGACAACAATTTTACAGACGCGTTGTTCAACGAGAAGGAGAAATACAAGGCGATATGCGATGACTTGGACGGCACATTCGCCGAGCTCACAGGATACTAACCGCCCTCTAGCGCACTTAGTCTAAGACGTACCCCACCACCCCCCACCCCTCGCACCGACGACTGGCACACACCCCGACCTACCTTCCTATCTCTCCATCCATTCACAGGACCCTCAATGTCAAACCAGTCTCTAAAGCTATATCAATTTATCTATCTAACTAACCTTAACCCTATTCGATGTTTGAATGGTTGTCCTCCAAATTTGATGCGTGTTGGGCACGGACAACCCTTCGAGCATCCACTTAGATGTAAGCCCTGCTTTTCTTGTTGTGATTAACCTGTCTTATGCTTTGCTGCTACCGTCGCGGACCATGCTTCGAAGGTATACTTTCTTTCTATAATCTCTTAAATTTCATATTAATTATATTTTACGTTTAAAGCTATCGCTTCGCATTTAAATTCTGATTTAAAAATTTACGATAAATTAATTTTTGTGTACTCATAATTCATCAAACTCAATTATTAATATTTCAACAGTTTTCAAATAAAAGAGCCAATTAGGCTTGAATTTACGTAGGGAAACTTCTGCTGAATATTAATTAGCAAAATGCTTTTAGGTACAAAGCTCCACTTCGAATCCCATTAATAAATAGCGTTGCTTAATGTTCTACTTCTGAAAATTTTAAGCTAAATAACTTGTATTTTAGGAATTCGAATTATTGCAAATAGATACTTAAATATATTATGAAGTAGTAAATATTTTAGGCTCAATTAAAATCCCAAAAGTTAATTTACTAGTTGTTTGTACCGACTATGTAAATTACAATGGGATTTAAGCTGGACTTCTTGATATCTGAAGGTATAGAACAAAGCAGTCACTGGACATACTGCCTTATGATACATCGCAGAGTGGAATGGTCACAGTTATTTCTGCTTGGAGCACTTTTATTTCACAATTGTAAACAACATTATGTTTAATGTGTACAGATGAACTGGGCATCAACAAGGACCGGTACAAGAGCTTGGCCGACGAGATGGACTCCACCTTCGCCGAGCTGGCTGGATACTAAGCCTCCCCCCCCTCAGCCCCCACCACCGCCAGTCCGGGGCGCTCCACCAATCACACACATTCGATCACGCGCTGCCGAGGCGTATGCGCGCACAATACGTTCTACACGTGATGTAATAATATTTATTAATATTTTATGTAAATTTATTTACGATTTTCAATAAAATTAATTTATAACAGTTAATTGTTTCTTAATTCAATCGTTATTTTATAAGGAAAATATATTCTTAAAATATCTGTGTCCTTACAACTAGACAGAAGAACTCTGTATGTTAGGAAATAAATTATCCATCGAGCTTCGTTCAAAAGGTGATATTATTGAAATTAAGTCTCAGGCGCCGTCCGTTTCTTCTGGGAAATTTAATAACCAGATCAAAGAATCCTCGGGTTAAAACACCCAATAGATTCCTTGAACTAGATAATTCCTTATTGTTTAGTCCTCAGATAACGTATTATTACGCACAAAATATCCGATTAAGGAACACGTTAAGTTTAATGTTTGTTGTCACTTAAAGTTTTATGAATCAATTGGTTTATTGAGGATGTGGCAAAATATTGAATCATAACATAAACGATTAGCTTGTACTAAAGCTCCAAGGGTATGGTCAAGGTTGTCGAAGCCTCAAGATCGAAGGATCAAGAGCTTTCTGTTTCTAAGTGTTTGCACAAGTTCGACACGACGATCTCACACTCAAATCTTACTTTTTGCACTTGTAAGGAACAGACAGTCGCACTTTATCACAGTATACTCTTGAAGTTCAATAGTAGCGCTTATGCCCTTGGCATGAGGGTCGATACAAAGTAAGTGCCGTTTGTGAAAGATTGCTGAAGAATTCATATTTTCGGTAAACGTTGATAATGTGTTCCCATTCTGAGGGGATATAAAGTTATAACCGCACATAAAGTTTAGTCTACGGAAAATTTATATTATGCATCTGATTTAGGGTTGATAACACATTAGGTATCAATTCTGTTCCGTGTTGAACATTGTGTAGTTGATTTGTGTAGGTATTGTAGACTGATAATAAGAAACTTTACATTAGTGATTCTCAACCTGTAGTAGTAGTGTAGTCTTTGTACCACTGGTGGTCCCTGGAGCCATTCCCGTAGAGAAGAGAAGTCTAACAATCCTTGTTAACATTCAAGAGTCCTGTACTATTAATTATCGAATTCAGTGGGCCCTGGCAAGTTAGAAATATGACACAATGGTCCCACGTGCCTAAAATGTTAGGAACCACTGCTTTACATGATCCTTATGTATGTATTAACATTTATAAACTGATCCTCCATCTATCATAACATATTGCTGTCCATACGGAAAATTTCATCATAACCTTGTTACCAGTAGTATGATGCTAATAATCTGACACACTAGAAAACGAAGCAATGGTCAACCTATTTCTACCTAGGCATTGGATGAATAAGCTCTTTACTAAAGCATTACTTTTGTATTTCCCCTCAACACACCCTTGTTGTAGGGAAAACACTACAAACGAGCTTATGAGTCATCAAATGATTGCCCCTTGAATTAAACATGTGTGGTGTAACCTTGTTTACAAGTGTAATACCGTCGATAAGTTAATAAAATGCATTAGTAGTTTAGTGTTCAATTACTTGAATTATTAGAATAACAGATTAGCCTGAATTGCTGCGAACAAATCTGTCTTAAGCGAAATTTCCCTCCCAAATCAAGCGCAACTGTCAACCTAAGTGAGTCATTAGATCCACACCGCTCCAATTTACAAAGCGTACAAAGTAACCCTTTCAGGTAATGGCCGTCCGTTTGCCGATCGGATTGGGCGCGACGTCACCGCAAGCCCGGCGGAAACGACGACATAGGACCTGTCAAATGACGTTCTTCCGCCCAACATGGCCGCCATTCAAAAGAGACGTTTCTAAAACGCATGCGGGCGGAGTGAGCCGCCGCGCAGGCGTCAACTTCACTGATCGATAGTGCACTAGTCGAGACAACAGCCTGTTGGGCTCTCCCGAAAATCTCGCGTAAATTGTCTGTTCGGAGGACAAATAGGACTTTTCCCTGTGTCGTTGATAGAAATTAGCCAAGGTGTCGGTTTCTAGCAGCGTCCTTCCCGGAGCCATCACCATGAAGATGCTGGCGCCCCATGACGGGCCCGACATCACTCCGGTGGAATCCTGTGAGTCAAACAATACATGCTATAGCAATAAGACGTGAGGCGCATATTAAGAAAAGACAATCGAATAACAGCTTTTGTTGGCACCGTAATACTACCGAGAGGCTTGATAGAGGCGTATATCAATAGTGCAATGTAATGACGCGCAATTATGTGCCCTTTTCAAAGAGTTATTTGTAGCTTATAAATAAATACATGATCGTGGTTGACCATTATAGACATAAGTTCAGTTCTAGTCTATATTAAATAGAGCTAATCTATTAATAAATGAGCTTATAGTAGGTTGGAACTTGAAAGTTCTTCATAGTATACAAACCAGTCGAAATAAAAATATTTTTCCATACCATGTCTATGTCATAACAGATACTTATTTCAAAGCCTGCAGACGGGGACTCTTGGGACCATTTTCGATTAAGAACTTCAATGCAGAGTATCTGATATTGAAAATGTTGGTGAATGAGTTGGCTTCTGCCTAGTAATCTGGTATTCTCCTTAGGTTTATACTATCGACTTAATATGAAAGAAAATGTAAGTTACCTATGGTCGGATCTATCGATTAGAGAGAATTTAATCCAATATAGAGAATATGACAATTTTACCGAAGTTTAAGTGTCATTAAGTCGAATGAAAACCATTACAAAAGGATATAAGAATTCTCCAATGTTGATATGATCAATTTTACAATGAAATAGGGTGTTTTAGTTACAAACCCGTTCCATATTTTTATATACTAGATAGATTTAAAATTACATAAGTCCAATCAAATTCATCGTTGATATAGATCATGTTAGCGATGCCAAACAAAACCCTACGATCAATAGCACATAACACAGAGATAATAACGCCCAAAATAATCTAGTTTGTTATTATTGAAATAAAAGTAACTAATTATAACATACTTAAACTGTTCACGTATGAATGGAGAGTGGTGAAAAGGGCATAATAAATTTAATTAGTTGGAAAACTAAGAAATGTGTGTCTTATTCCTAGATTCTACCATCATCAAAGTAACAATGAAAATCCAACTTGTATTTGACAAACAAGACCTTCAAAGGTCTTAATTTGTGACTCGTTGTTAGCTCATATTTACGAGAATTCTAGATTTGTCTTTGTGATGTTTTTCGGAGCTTAATTTATTTATCCGAGTTCATTCCGTTTGTGTTTGATGAAGTCCAATTTTCAAGTAACTTTCCTGAAGGAGGATAGTAAAGTAAATGAAAGTTGTCTAATTACATAAAACGTTTTAATTACTATCTGGCTTTCTTTGTGTTAATAGATGTTTAGTTTGAAAACAGAACTGGTTGAATTATGTACAAAATGTAATCTGGGCGAAATCGAATGTAGGAAAAATTGTTTTGTTATTAAATACGACTATTTAGAAAAAAAAACACAATTTTACTTTAGAATTCGACAGGATAGAAAATTGGCATATTGGTGCAACAAAGATTAAAGAGTAGGTAGTTAGTAAGTAGAGAGTTCCTATTTAGTGGAATTAATTATTATGTACTTACTACGTACATACAAACGGGTATACAAAGAAGTAAAAATTAAAGAGACGCCGATTACACATTAAATAATATTTAGTGTTATCAAATATATCTTAAAAAATCAACAGCCGTACAGATGTAATCAAAATAATTTTCCAGAAACATGGCTCAAAAGGTCTCGTATCCTGGGACTTGTTTAATCAAAACACGGGTGAAATACGCCTTCAACGGAGCGTTGCGTTATTTCATTTTCAATTTCTCCGAAAGGTTTATTTATAAAGAATTTATCCGTATTTCCAGATAACAGCGATAATTTTTTTCAGTATTGAACCTTATGCTTTTTTACATATTTCTGCAACTAACTAAATACGATTTAAGGAACTCATATAAGATCATTTAAAGATATCCTTAAATCTACATCATTTTACCAGAAAATTAAAAATTGTTCTTAACTTGAACATTCTAAAAAATAACCTCTTCTCTCTTTGATCCTACCCATAGAATGACTCTTTTTGTAATGGAACCTTTTTCTTAATTCGGGTAAGAAGATCGTTACATAGGCAATATCAGAGTAGATTTATATAATATCAAACAATTACTGAAATTAGTTAACAATTTCATTAAACAACTACAAAACGTAACGTATTGTACCTATTTGTAATTATTGGCGATTAAAAAGAGCAACTATCGAGTTTTCTCGCACTTCCTCGGTAGATGACTGCGTTCCAAAATCGGTGGAACATTCATTCTATTCATTGACGATTTATAAGTGCCTCACTGAGGCTTACATGAAATAAGTTTATTTTAATTGTGATTTTTGATTTAGCTGTATTATTACATTGTCCTAATCCGACAGAAGCCCCTTATATTGGTAACTCTGCTCGCGACTTCCACAATAATTCTACAAATCGAATTTTGATTGTGAAATTACTTGAATTTCTTAACGGATTAGTAAAACGTTTTCATAAAGCCAAGTCTAAATCGTAATCCGTTTAAAGTTTTCCATTTCTCGACAGCCAACCGTTTATACCGTGTAACAAATACTTAGGTATAGCGCCTATAGCGTAAGTATCAAAAGCGCTTTCTGAAATTCATCTTGTTAAATTACGAGAGGAAATATTACTGCGTAAGCTCTCAGTTGACAGGTTTACATTAACAAAGACCAGCCATTTTGTAACGCAATACATGAGTCTAATTTTCGCCATAAATGTGTTTTCCTTTTGAATGTATGGCAAGCTCTGAGATTAATACATATTACTTAGTTCAAGAACATATCAAGTGCCAGCACAATATTTTTTTTTATTGCTTCTGGTGAATTTACCAGAATGACTCAAGGAAAATATTGTTCGGTATTAAATTTGGAAATATTGGTTTGTGTCTATCAACGATCAATTCAGAGATGTTAATATGGATCCAAAGAAGTTATACTGAGGAAACCCCTAACATCTAAAATAATTCACTTGTTGTTTCAAAATTCTCTCTTGACTTTATTTGTGGAATGACTGCATCGTTGGCTAACTCATTTTGAAATTCAAATTGGTTCGACAGTGGCTCGAATATTTGTAAGCTAATGGTAGGTGGTTTCCTCGCCTCATAGGAAGTCTATGTAATAACTATAACTACGAATTAATTAATCGCTTCTTAACGAATTTATATGATATCTAAGTTTCATTTAACTTAATGATAAGAATCCCCTTCTCGAAGGTACATTAACGTATAAAATAATATTAGGTCGTTGCAAAACCGTTAGAAAGTTTAGGCAAAAGTATTCATTCAGCACCTGTAATTTATTTCCGGCACGCACAAACGGGCTATAAAGAAAACATTATCACGTGTCGCGATCGCATTGTTGTGACTTTTGTCATTTGTTATTGTCGCTGTGAAGGGTTGTTGAGAAACAAACACAGAGTATAATGTTTCAACTTTAGCAAAAACTTTTTGTAATTTTTGTTAGTAGAGGTAATTTATGATGTCATCAAAAATGTTTACGCGTTTGCGTACCTAGACTAGACAGCTAAAAGAACTGTGAATTAACAAAAGAGTAAATAAGTATGAATTTACGACCAAAAAAAGAAACGAATTTGTTGCTGTTAAACTCTTCTACTTGGTGGTCCATTGATCTGCTGGTTCCAAGCAGAAACTACAGGACTCTCCGTACTTAAAGATAATTAACTTATAGATAATTAACTTTTCCAGCCTTTTCCCTTCAGAGATGTGTAGTTTCACTTCTTCTATCACAATAAAGCCACAACAGTTTATATGATACAGACATAATTGATATGATAACAATGTATTTTCAGGGGAGATAATTTTTATGTGCACGCTTTTTCAAAATGCCATTTAAAAATCTTATCGAATTCTTCTTAGCATCGTTTCATCATCTCATCAACGAAAGTGCTCTGTCTCAATTTAATGCCGTAATTACATTCGGCAAGTTCGGTTATTGCATTAGAGGGACTCCTGCCGAGCACCAGTAAGCCTTCACAGTGGTCCAGACCAATTAGTCGCCCAGCTTCATGAGAAGCCAGATACTGTGGGAACCGCGGGGGGATGTTGAGCCCGAATCTTACAACAGATAGGTAATATTAGAATAATTAACAACCGTACCTATCTATGCATTCCTTTCGGGGATGTCCAGTAAAACATTTTTGACATAATAAAGACCCAACACTTGATATGATACCTACAGACAAAATAATTGATATGATAGCCAAATATGTCTACTTAAATATTCGATTTTTATGTGCCTATCTTTACGAAATGACACTTTAAAATTCTATCAAATCCTTTTTCGCACTTCATCTCATTCGGATATTGAATTAGAGGGACTCCTGCCGGGTACCGGTAATCCTTCACAGAGATCCAGACCAATTAGTCGCTCAGCTTCATAGGAAGCCGGTCACTGAAGGAACCGCGGGGGGATATCCTACCTGAGCAGACGGAGTTATTGATTCGGGCTGTCAAAATGAGAGGGGAATTTATTTTGTGATTCGTCTACAAATTCTGGGCAGTGCAATCTGTAAATTGAGATAAGCTTTGAGATGAGTGTGTTCGGGTCTCAATCTGCCGGACCTCAAATCTGTAAGTCGCTTTGGAAACACATTTTCTCATCACACATCAGCTCATGTAAGCGTTATCCTTCGAAAGAAGTGACTGGGCTTCTTTCTAATAATGATGATGTTATTCTGTTGATGATTTTTATTGTACCGTGTTTAATACTTGATTTAACATACTGTACATACATATGAACACAAGTTTAAACTATGCCAGCTCTAATTAAGTCGTGTTTTCTATATAAACAAATATGCCAATTATTGCAAATTCATTTATATACGAACCTTATATCGTTCGTTCATCTTATTTCTCCTGTCCGAACGAGGAAAGCTTTTAGTACCGAATTTGCACGTACACACATCGCATTGGACTGTCAGTGCGAAATACTTCCCTTAGAAGCTTTCGCACAAGGAAATCCTTATCAAGTAGGCTAGCCAAGATGCCACTTTAACGATTTCGCCAGACGCTTTCGTAGCGACTTATATCTCCATCCCGCTCATATCAATAGTACGTGTGCGGGAGGGCAATATACTCGTAAGTCGCGACGAAAACGTATGGCGAATTCGACAAAGTGGCATCTTGGCTAGGGCCCCAGGACGGGTATAAACGTGGTCACTTAATTTGCCGTCGCCTCGAGCTAGTGTCCTTCGTCCGTGCATCGTAATGGTGAGTTGCGACTGGCCTGTCCTCGATGGAATTAAGCCTCTGTGAGGGGGAGCAATCGAATTACCAACCAATACGGATTAATGGAAAAGGGGAAATACGAATCGCTTCTTATTATTTAACAGGCTGGAGGGTTGGGGGGTGCAACTAGTTAGGCACTCTCTTAACAATAATGTATGGACTTTTAACATAAAATGTATTTTTACATACAAACATTACGTAGGTACAAGTTAAAATACAGATGAACTGTATGCCATGTTTTATTTTCTGACCTGAATGTGTTTGAGATTTTTACAGTTTTTGTACTTATAAGGAAAAAAAAATGAAACACTCGTTTTGCTTGCGGGTTACGCAAAATATTTGTTATAGCCAGGCTTTATTGAAGTTTTATTAGCTTTATTTTAGTGAGGATCTAAAAGGCAAAGGTTAACGTTACTCATAAAAGTTGCAGGAATCTTAGGGAATTAGCTTAGATACATAAGCCCTAAGCACTTTGGCTAAACAGACTGAGGAAATAAAGATGGTGTACTCATTTTCATGCACAATCATTGTACTTCGTACTTAGTTTATTGGCCGCCGAAAATGAAACGCGGATAGGAAAATATTTTTACATTATCGCCTTATATGATAGATATTCGGTATGGTGTGAGGAAGATTTACGCGATCACTCCGGCCTTATCTTAGACAAGTTATAACCAGGCCGGGAGCGAAGCGAACTTTTACTTGTCCTGGGGGACTCACAGAGACAAAATATTGTATACCCGCGCCAGCCCGCCTAGAAAAATACGAGAGAAGTGTTTTAAATACCTTGTAAGTGGATTAGGGTTAAACACGCGTACACTTATACTAGATAATACATAGATACTACATATTATATGGCTGCTCTAGGAATCTAAAATTACTTTGCTCAAGTGAGTTCTGCAGTACTTAACCATGAGAATGGCAATTTCAAATCAAAAAAAGTGACTACATATCCCTGTCAAATTTTGAGCAAAAATCCTTGTAGGCAATAAAGCCTTGGCTGATATTAACATTTGCTTAGCATGCACGTAAATGTTATGACATAGGCATCCCTTTAAAAGGATTTTGATAAATTCCACCCTTAGGGAGATAAAATAGGTGATGAAAGTTTGAATGAAAGCGAAATCCACGCGGATCGCGGCCGCTAGTTTCATATAATTTATTTGTGTATATCTATATTAGCTTATATGTAGGTACCTCTCGTGCTTTCTAATGTTAATATTTGATCCGTCTTATTCAAAATGCCGATGACCGATAAAAACCGTATTAGATTTTATCTGAATTTTATTGAATACATTTCATTGGGACAGAAAAATAGCGACATCGATCGCTGCTCTGAAGAATAGCTCTGAACTTCATTTTGCAGAATTATTTTTCAGCGCAACGAGAAGTGTCGCTCAAGCGACACTCAATAAGATACCAAGAACTCCGTCCTCATTCAATGATATCCAGCTAAAACTATCCCTTGTACAATGCAGAAAAACTATCTGAGCTTGTGAATTGTGCTTTTACCTCATTAAACATTTTGTTATTTCATGTATTAAATATGTGTGTGTGTACCAGAAAAAAGACAATTACAGTTACAATAATAACCGTAAATGTTAATTAACAAACAGAATACCACTGTGATGGGTTTCTCAATTAATTAAAAAGGTGCTTATATGCAAGTAGACCCCTAATTGTAAAGTTGTGTCTCTACCCTATTTTATGCTTTATAACACATAACAGTACGTAATTTAATAGTACAATGTCGCAATATTGTTTAATAGAGGTAACGGGTGAATGGGTGTCCTAGTCTTGTTCTTAGTATCTAAATTATATTGACCATCAACCTCAAACAAATGACGCAATGTTGTTTCGTATTGGCGTGGGGGCTAAAGGCTCCTTGGTTTGTTTTGTCAGAATTTACATTATTATCATTCCTACTTTCTTTTATTCTGCGGGGGAACGAAATGAACGCAAACTTTTTAAAAGTTCCATGCTACGTGTTCATGGGTGTTTAAATTAAAGAAACCTTGAAGAACGGAAGACTTAGAAAGTTGGCTGAGCTTGATGATTACAGTCTGATTTTCTGTGTATGTGGTTTTTCTTAATATTTTCTTATAGATTGAACACGAGAATGCTTGCTTAATTATCCCCTTATTGATATTCCTTACCGCCGCATGTAATTTGTATACATTATGTCTTTACATTTGAATTCATCAAAAAGTACCTAATACCATTTGTACATAGGTTTATAATATTGAATCTCCACTCGCGAAATAAAAATATAAACACATAGGACGTGATAATACTGTTACCTAAAGGGCAGCTCAGCATAATAAATTTTTTGTATTCTGTACACTGGATCATTACATTTATTACATAAGGGATGAAAAATAGGCTTTTCAAATGCGGGTTGTCTGAGTACAAAAATGTCCTTCAGCCGCTTTTATTTTTATCATTGTTTATGGCTAGGATGAAACGTCGGTGTAAGCAAGATTGATGAGTGGAAATACACCTGGACTGCGTAGGATATACCCTAATCAGACCAGACAGGCATAACACGTAATGAATGGACAGAGACTAAGAATAATATATTTTATATATTTTTATTTTTGCTTTTGGAAGCCCTTGAACAAATGTAATAGATGAGGTATCTGAATAAGATTCTGCTTCAATTTCAAACATTTTATTAATCATATTCAAAGGGTTTTAGCGATGTTATTAAAACAATTCTTTAGGTCAATCACCTATCGAACGTATTACATTTGTGTGCATGCACTCAATTGTATTGAGTCTTTAGCGAAAACTTTCATATTTTTCGTATCAATATATATTTATTTGACTTACTTATCTCCGGCATGTAAAGAGGCAAACACAGCAAGATAACGTTTTTACAAATAAGTAGCAAATATTGCCAATCAGAAAACACAACAAGTCCTTTTAAAGGTGTAGGTACGTCATTAGATGTTTGACCGGCATAGCTATCAAATTGCTTTTATACGTAAATTGAGGGCGCAATTCAGGCTCAAGTACGGGCTAGGTGTATTTAGGCCAGCGATTATTCGGGGCATGCCTTACTTACTACCCACAGGCTGTACGTATAAAAGAGACTGCTTACGCACTGGTCGCCTGCACGTTTCTGACATTTGGCCCATGTTTTAGACTGGTTTAGGGTTGCCAGATCACAATATCTAATGGCAAGACATTTCTGCTAGTTTGGTCTAACATTTAGGTTCGTTTTGATTGGGAGCAGGGTAACACTTTACGCGCAAAACTAAATCCTATTAAACTCCTGCGGTTTTCTTTGCACGTAAATGCGGGAGGGATAGTTGGTCTTGCCTCGAGAGTTCTTGGCGAATGTGCGGTCCACAGAACCTTGCGTTGCTAAAGAATTTATGTCTTGTTCAATTACTCGATATTGAGAGGTAAATCTCGATCCGCACTCATTTTAGAACTTTATTCGGAGCGAGCGGCCGCCCGCGACCCCGTCCGCGTGGATTTCGGTTTTCGCACACATACTTTTATACTGTAGCTTAAAGCCTACCTCGACAAATGAACTATCCAACACAAAAATAAATAAATCATTCAATTCGAACCACTAATTTGTGAGGTTAGCGCGTTCAAACAAAGAATCAAGAAAACTCTTCAACTTAATCACATTAGTGCAGATTTAAGAATTTTATCCGGATCCCTGGCAACCCTAGCGACGGTAGCTAGTGGAACAAGATCACGTCGCCGCTTGGCTTTATAAAATAATCACCCCGCGCAGTGACTGCTACCCTTGTCCCGACCAGCTCCTGATGTCACATTATAAGGCGGCCATGTTTCACTCGTAAACACTGCTAAGGAGGGGAACCTATAAAAAAATAAAGTAGTTATCTTCCCATAATATTTATTTTTAATGGCGTAACCAAATGGAGTCAGATGCTTTTTTAGTAGGGGAGGGTATGGGGTCTTAAAGGCAGGTAACGCATCTGCGACCTCTGTGCGGTTGTTGATGTGCATGAGTAGCGGTGATCACTTACAATCAGTAGAACATCGTTTGCCTCACTATAACAGAACAAAAAGAAGCAATAAACGTGAATAACATTATTAAAAAATAGTACTCACTGAAAATTAGGAAAGTTTTTATAAACAACCTCTAATAAATTACTCGTAAGTGTATCATAACATAACCAATAGTAACTAAAGAGTAGTCATAGAAGATTTTCTTACTTACACTGACAAGCTTACATAAAAAAAAATCCTTTAAGCAGTCGAGTGCTTGCGTGAGAGCTAAGAGCTGACTGGTATATAGTATATGAAACGTCTAGTCTCAAGTAGTACTTCTAAGTACGAGTAAGTATTCCTTCCACTAAGTAAACGCTTTGATGCGGCAAGTCAGCGGTTTCGAGAAATAGGAATTTTTCATAGGAAACATCTATTTTGGAAAATGTTTAAAAGAAGTGAAATTTATTACTTCGATAAAAAACGTTGAAAGGGTTTCAAAAGATGATCTTCTTCTTTCTAGCGTTTATCCCGTTTCTATGCGGGGTCCGCTTTTGACCATGGTCCAGGATTTGGCAAGAATGGTAGTAACCAGTAATGGTAATAACCAGTAAAGTCTGACGGCAGTCGCTTCACTGTTATTACAGTGAAGCGACTGCCGTCAGACTTTCGTAACCCATAGAGGGGAATCAGACAGATTGGATCTTGGTTACACATACAGATCTAATTGAACTAAAGGCCGAAATCAATGAATGTGCAGGTTTCCTCACGGTGGTTTCCCTCACAGCCGAGCTAATGGCACAAATCCACACATAGATTTCGAAAAAGCCAGAGGTGTGGGCCCGGATTCGAACCGCCTCGGTTTCAAAAGATGATCAGTTGCTAAATATTGTGTAGGAATTAACACATCTATGTATAATGAATAATACTTCAAAAATAAAACACATAGAGAGTTTCATGCCAACCCCACGGAACAAACAACTTGTAACTCTTTGTGTAGGCGGAAGCATTTGGGAACGGAAAACAATTACAATTATTTATGTTGAGCCCAATTTGTTCAGACTAATAAAGTCTATTTTAGTCCATATTATTTAATTGGGCTTACTGAGTTATAAAGGGTTTCATAATAATAATCGCTCCTAATTGAATTTGGTTATATATATGTATATGTATGTCTTAATATAAAAAAATAATATATATATATATATATATATATTATTTTTTATATTACGACATACATATCATATCGTTACAGTACATATTGTACCTACGGTTGACTTTGCAAAGGCATGTTTCAATATGTTAAAAGAAAACTAAAACAAAAACAAGGGTATAATGCCACGCAACGTCCTGAATTGTAAACGAGGTTCCTAAACTTGTAAATACGAGTATGAACGTCCAATCAGACAAATCCTAAGCCGCCTTGTTAAAAGTTATTTATAGCTCCGATGTGGGTTCTTTTTGCGGCATTCTTTCATGTGGACACTTTATGTATTCTTCGTTTTTAGTATACTTACTGTACATAGATGTTCTGTCCGCCCACACGGAAAATATCGTAATGTGAAGAGTTAATAATGGGCCCCTACGCATCGGTTTTATTGACTGTCTCCGTGACGCATTTACAGCTGAAAGCATGCCCTTTAGCGAGTGCTTTGACATAGATTAGTATTGTGTTTATGTCTGTGCACTATAAATACCTGCATCGTAAGAAATTTCAAAAGAAGACATTACAAGAGGAACATTGTTCTGATTTGAAAACTTGTAATCATATTGGGAGTTGGGCGTACGTGTATTATTAGCTTATGTGCGAGTACGGGAGACACATTTCACATTTGCACACTTTTTACATTTGTGCACATTAAAAATTAACTGTAAGGAGAAATGAAAATCACATGACTTTCGTGGCTTACTTACTAATTTGATGGTGTTCATTTGTTTGCAATAAGTTAATTGTTTTACAACACTACATTTATTTAAAAAAATGTTCACTGTTTTAATGTTATAAAGAAGCACCTGCATGTACCCAACTAAAAATATTTGTCGACCGTGCACAACTATGAAATTCAGACTGGGGCCCAGACCAGAAGTTATTAGTCTTTTTGTAATATCCACCGTTCCCTTATTTGTCATCCGTCCAACTCCAACGCAATACCAGTAATGATGGCTGCCTCGTTTTTCGTATTGTTTTGTTTACCTTCCGGCTCGCAAGCTGCTTAATTGAAGCTTATTGTACTATTTTCATGTTTTCCACCTCTCTATTTTATTCATCGCTACGTAATTATCGTTTACTAAATAATGGAGGGTAACTTATGCGAAATGCGTTTCAATTGTAACCACTGATGGAATAGACACGCAATGTTATGTAAAGGTTATCTATCAATTAAGTTATTTATTATTTGAGCCAATGTGTCAACAATATTAACTAAATACATCAATTATTTACACAAGGGTTGTATTAGTAAATATATCTTCACTTAAGTATAGTTACTCTAAATACAAAATGCTCGACAATCACTATCGAGCTTCACCCCAATCGACACGAGTCCGTACAACAAAAACAATAAGTACTAAAATCACTGATCACAATAAATCATGGTGTTAATTAATAAGATAACATTAACAAGAATCGGTCTGGCCGGGTCCGGTCAATTAATGGCGGTTAACTCTCTTCGCTCCCCAGGGATCAATCAAAGCTTTGAGGTTTGTGGCGCGACCGGAACGTGCGTTAGCATCCTGTTACAACGAACGTAATTCTAGCAAAATAGTGGAGTCAATGAATACATAAAACAGGCAATATTCGAAAGTCCTCAAGAACAGCTCCGATTTTGATGAATTTTTTTTTGTTAATTTTGTTTTTTTATATTATCTAAAATCAGAAACCTTTTAGAGCGGGGACGGAACTATTTATATTGTTTAAACAATATCAACGATATTTAATTAAAAAATTAAATTTGGTCTCTATTTTTTTGTAAAAAAATCTCCATATTATAATCTTATTATAACAAATAGTTGTTACAAAAAGTATTTAACAATTTTTTTTTTAATTTTTAGTTTTTTTTTAATTTAGGATAGGCTTGCATTTGACCTCGATCACACCTGATGGAAAGTGTAGCTGAGGCCTAAGATGGAGCACGCTTGCCTAGTAGATACCTGTTCACTCTAGTCTTGAAGACATCCAGATTATAACGTTCGGGAAACACAGAACACGGCAGTGAGTTCCACTCTTTAGCAGTTCGCATTATGAAAGAAGAAGCAAATCGCTTCGTGCGAGAAGGAGGAATATTAACAATGAAAAGGTGAAAACCCTCACCGCGTCTAGTTGTCCGAAGGCGGAAGGGAGCTGGAGGAGTAAGGTCATGTAAGACCGACGCACACTCACCAAAATGCAGCCGATAGAACACTGAAAGAGACGCCACACGCCTACAATGGTCAAGGCTTTGCAAAGCAGCCTCGGTCAGTGAGTCATCACCAATGAGTCTTTTAGCACGGCGTTTCAACGAGTCAAGTGCATCTAACTGATAGAAGGCTGAGCCATCCCAGAGGTGACAACAATACTCCATACACGAGCGAATCTGGGCCCGATAAAGGCACAGAGGCTGCTCGGAAGTGAAGTTACGTCTTACCTTATTAAGGATACCCAGCTTTTTGGCAGCAGTCTTAACAATCAACTCGATGTTATGGCCAAAATTTAATTTGGGTGAGATGCTCAAACCCTGGAGCTTAAGGCGGTTGGTTATCGGCACGGCTACATTACGGAAAGTCGGAGTCAGATTTAAAACAATCCGTTTAGCTGAAAAGAGAAACGCCTGTGTTTTGGAGGGATTAAATGCGACCAAATTAGCAATGCCCCAACGGGACACAGCATCAAGGGTCCTATTCACTCTCTTAATCATCGCCTCTCTGAGAGATTGCACGAGAGATCCGGACCTTGCATCGGACAAGACGTATCTCTCCGTGACTGTGCTGTCATCAGCGTACCCAAAGATACCGGGCATAATTAATAAATCGTTGATGTGGAGCAGAAATAGAGTCGCGGAGAGAACGGAGCCCTGAGGGACACCAGCACTAACGCCAAGTAGATCAGATGAGGTGCCGTCAATGACAACTCGAATCGATCTACCCCTCAGGAAATCCGCAATCCAGTTGCAAAGACTAGGTCCAATTTCGAACGATGGAAGCTTGCCTACCTGCCTGCCGATGTATGTATAGGATTTAAAAATAAAAGTTTTTATTTTATTTTAATATTAAATTATTGTTCAAAACTTTTTTGTAACAACTATTTGTTACAATAAGATGATTATATGGATATTTTTTTTACAAAAAAATAGAGACCAAACTTATTTTCTTATATAAATATCGTTGATATTGTTTAAATAATATAAATAGTTCCGTCCCCGCTCTAAGAGGTTTCTGATTTTAAATAATATAAAAAAACAAAACTAACAAAAAAAAAAACATCGAAATCGGAGCTGTTCTTGAGGACTTTCGAGTCAAATGCTTCATTGACTCCACTAAAACAGAACAAATGCAATTTCTCTTTGAATATTGAAATACCCGTTGTTGACGACTAATAATAAATCAAAGATCAATTAGTAAAAGCGATTAATCGCTTATAACAACTTTATCATTAAAATCTGACAACACTTACTATCTTATTTGCCATGCTTTCCTTGTATTTTTTTAAAGCTCAGACAAATACAGGGTGGTAAGAAATGCGATACATTCCTTGAAAGGGGTTGTAGTAGAGCATTTTCTATCACCCTGTATACAAACAGGCATGTTTAATGTTCATGTACAACACTGATGTTGGGAAAAAGATCCTGCATAATTTACTCCCTTTAAAAAAATACGTAATTAGGTATACCAAATCACATGCAAACCTTAGACTAGAAAGCTCGTATCAAAACCTGTGAAGTTATTAACCTATTTGACGCAAGAAGCTCTTAGGAAGAAATACCTGTAGATAATTAAGAGGCAACCATTAGGTGCACACATTGTGCTTTGTTTTTACGATCAGAACATAACAGTTTGCGCAAGTGGGCTGGAGCGATAATGAGACTGGCTTCAGAACCATACAATGTGGGTATAATAGCAGCATGGTAGGTAAATGATTCATAAATGTTATGTTTCGAATCTCACCTTGCTCTATGACTCGAGGAGTTTCTAAGTAGGGGAGGATACGAGGTTTTTAAGGCAGAAAATGCATTAGCTACCCATGTGTAGTTGATGTCCAAAGGCAGTGGTGATCTGTTAATCGGTAGAGTTCCTTACAGAAGACCACAGCGAAGGAGCTCTTTGTTACTGTTGTGCTATGTTTCTGCTGGTGAGTAAGGTCACCAGAGCTCAATTGGGGAGGGTATGGGGTTTTAAAGCGAAACAACGTATCTGCGACCCTTGACCAGTTGTTAATGTCTATTAGCAGCAGTGTTCATTTATCATCAGGTAACTTGCCACTGTATCACATCAAAAAAAAACTATCAGGTGACACTTTTAATCGTACCCTACCTCCTAATCCTACCTTTTACGTGATAATTTCTATTAAGACCTTTCATAGGACTGTGTTTACATCAGAATAAGAGTTTCAGCATTTGTTTGTTTTAAGCAATTATTTTTCTATCCAATCCAGTATAGGAGGCCGCTCTTTGACACTGGATTGAATAGATCTCGTTCCTATTGTCCTCTAAACCCGTGCAAGGTAAATCTCATCGAATGAGTTCTCGAGGCCGTTCGCCCTCCTCGTGTGAACAGAGCGCCCCTGAATATTTTAAACCGTTTGACCTTATATTGGCACAGGGTGATTGCCAATCGTGAGGCGTCTTAATGTAGTAATCAGTGTTCATGTAATAAACATTAATTGACGAGCCGCTTGGTGTAGTGGTCAAGAAGTTGACTACTAGACCTAGAGGTCACGGGTGATCCTCGCACAGGACAAAAAATTGTTTGCAAAATTAAAAATTCAGGTTCTGTATTGTAAGTACGAGTATTTAAATACATATTTTTCCTTCAAATGTCTTAAACATACATTTTCCGAACTCGCTCAATTATTAAGAAATATTGCTCAAAGGCACCGGTCAATGCAGACATTCTTGGTCTAGTATTCGTTGTACGACTCCGTATATCCTCATGTCCGTCTGTCCATTTCATCCATTTCGTTTGGTTGGCTCGAGCAAAGCTCCCATCAAATATTTACAGAGCGGTCCACTGCATGTTAGCAACTTTGCGCAAGCTATATATTCGCCCTTTTCACTGGGCACAGCAAACTGGTCTTCCAGTGCCCGAGGGTGTTAGCATGGTTGCCTACGCAGATGATATTACGATTGTGATTGAGTCCCCATCGCGAGCTAAGATCGAGAGAGATTCCCTCTCGGTGCTCGGGGCGGTGTCCGAATGGGGGCTTCGGAACCGCCTTAGTTTCTCAGCTGCGAAGTCGCAGACCCTCACTTTGAAGGGTAAGTTTAAGCGCCCCCCTACGATTCGTATGGATGGTGTCTCGATCGCACATGTAAGTAAAGCCAGGCTTTTGGGTGTAGTTATAGATGATGCTAGCTCCTATTTGCAACATGCGAATTTTATCGGCCTTAAGGCTGCAAACTGCTTCGGGAAGGTGTCGAGAATATCCTCATCGACCTGGGGTGTGAGGTACAAAGCACTTAGAGTTCTGTTTTCAGGGACCTACGTTGCATGTCTTACCTACGCTGCTGCGGTATGGTGGCGACGCTCATCGATCTTTGTTGTCCAGCGAGCTTTGCTCCGTACTCAACGGCCAGCTTTAATTCTGCTCACGAAGGCTTACAGGTCTGTTAGCACAGCTGCGCTGCCCGTGCTTGCTGCGGTGTTGCCGGCCGACCTGGAAGTCACTCGTGCGGGACGATTCGCGCAGGAGTGCCCGGAGGGGGTCACAGGTAGGGAGCGTAAAGCAGTCAGACGGAGGGTCAGCGAGGACATCGTGTCCCAATGGCAGGACCGATGGTCTACCAGTGAAAACGGCAGAGAGTTGTCGCAGTTCTTCCCCGACGTGCGGGAGAGGCTATCGGCCGGCTGGGTGGAACCAGATTACGCAGTGTCGCAGATACTCACAGGACATGGGAGCTTCAGACACCGACTGCACGCGATGACGCTGAGCGAGACCGCCGCGTGCCCGTGCGGGGAGGGGGACGAGACTCGGGACCATGTTTTGTGGGAATGTCAGCTGTACCAGGAGGAACGACGCGAGATGTTGGACGCGTGGAAGAGGAACGAGATCGGGCCAGTCTACCATCAGCAGATGGTCAACAGCAGAGAAGGTTTCTCAAGACTGAGAGCGTTTGCACGCAAGTGGCTCAAGAAGAGAGCCGAGCAGGAAACTTGAAGTCGAGCTGACCGACGCGAAGTCACGTTCTGTGTTCGTATCACGCCCCAGATGGGGGAGAGGTGATCAAGAGAAGGGACAGGAAAAGAGATACTGTAGGGAGTTCAAGAACGCGACCTGGGAAAGAGCGTAATAGCAAGTACCGGTTGCGACTCCCACGATTCGGTCCGTTGTGCCAAGATGGCGGGAAGGACCATGGGTGGAGGTGGGATATGGTCACAGCAAATCGTTTTAATTAATTATGATACATATCTATAAATAATGTATATATATACTCTATGTTTGATATACCGAATCGTAAGAAATAGAGGAAGACTAAGTTATTTAACTACTACTCCAAAAATCCGTGTAAGATTCACACATAAATATGTATGATTACAACAAACATGCATGCAAATAAATATTCTGAAAGAAATAAATATTATATATGTGTTAATAGCGATTACATACATACATATTTCAATACATAAAAGGCCTGTTTACTTTAAATTTATACTTATAAAAACCAATATTTCTTTGCACATAAACCACACTAGCATGAAATAAACGTGTCTTCTTAGTTAATCGATCCAATACACCGATATAACCTTTATAATACGTCTGTACTGGACACTGGTACATCAAGTAATATTATGTTCGCCTTTATATCTCCTGTCGCAAAGTCCATTAAATTATTTGCCGTGCGGCTATCCGGCCGCCCTTATTGGATTCCCTCCAAGGTGACACGAAGGTACACCCGAACTGTGCGTACATATCATAACTTGCTATTTTTAGATCGCTTTTACATTTTTTTCGCTAAGCAGCCACTGGTGGTTCCGTTGAGAGATATACTTCACTGAAGTATGCTTTAGATGTCGAGTGAATTGGCTTCTATATTAATAACGCTGGATGTTTGAATATGGCCTTAATAATACTAATATGGCTTAATATATGGATTCTATCGATTATTTTACTTTCTTTCATCATTTATTCAATGGCTCTTGAATGGGAAACCATTCAATAAATAAAGAACAAAAAGATATTCAGGGATCTATACACATGTACTCACTCTCAACCCAAGTACACTTCAAAATAACAAGCATATAAATCAATATTTTTGTAGCTTACAGTGTAGAAACACACCAAGCGATTCTTGATTAAAATGATGCCAAGACCCAAAATCATAGCATACTATCATACTTCATACTAATATTATTATCAATGTGAAAGTTGGTTATGGATTGTTTGGATGTTTGTCCGTCAATCACGCTGAAACTACTGAACGAATTTGGATCAAATTTGGTATACAGGCAGAGTATGGGCTGACTTAGGTCCCGAAGGATACCTTTTGTCCCGGTTAAATGCTCCCATGGGATAAAACAGGAATGTTCGCCGCGGACAAACCGAGGGTGAAAACTAGTAAGAAATAAAAACTCTTGTGATTAAAATCGCTAGTAAATCTAGCATAGATCTTAGCAAACATGCAACTTGGCAACTTCAAATAACTTCAACATTTGTAATATCGCATATTGCAGTTTAGCTAGACAGGCGCAGTGTACCGAAAGGGGGATTGAAAATTTTATTAACCTGCCTGTAGCGGCAATATTTCCGTGTGTACAGTCGTGCTCGAATGTATCAATATTCCAAAACTCTGTATTAAATAGTATATGAGTAACTTCAGAAAAGATTTATTATTAACTAGCTTTCCGCTCGCGTGGAATTTGTTTATATTGCAAACAATATTTTTGTTTTCCCACGGGAATATCAATTTTTCCAGGATAAGAAGTACCCTATTATTTAACCCGGACTTCTACCTTTACGTCTGCAAAATTTCAAAGCAATCGGTATAGTAGGTACGCCGTGAAAGCGTAACAAACAAAAAAAACGAAGTCAATTTCCGATTAACAATATTAGAAAAGAGGGGTTTCCTATATGCTTAAGGTTTTCACGTTTACATTCGTGCTTAAACGTATCAATATTCCTACCTAACCTTGTTATATATCTGAGGACTTTCAGAAAATTAAACGCTCAATTGTTTTTTCTCTTTTGATAAGGGCTCTGTTACTTTAAACAATAGGAGTTCGTCTAGCGACCTCGGCCTTGAGTCGGACCTAATTTGTTCCAGAGTTTTCAAACAAACAGTTGCTATACGAAAAGAAATGGTCCCATTTGTACATGACTGCGTAAATCTTTCTTCTATCTAAACTCAAAAAATAATGAAAAATACATCATAGAGGGAAACTGTTTAAAAATGAGCATTTTATCATTGCTTCATATTTTTTATTCGAAAACGATTATATATTTCAAATTTTGATATATTTTTTTCTACGGAATGATTCCTTATTGAATAATGTTTTATCAGTAAGATATAACAATGTTATATACAAGTACATATTCTATACATCAGGAACACTCGTTTAGCACGATTGTACCGACCCACACAGCTTGTATGACCCACACAGCTTGTATGACTTCATCCGATTGGATTCCTCACGCGGCGGGTGCGGGAAATTTTCCTATAAATTGTCCTCTCCGCCAACCTCCGCACAACATTAGGAAATACTCGTAAAACATACACTGCTAGGAAACGGCACGAAGTGGATTTGTTTCCGTTATTGTTTTTGTTATACACATTCATATGTCTACGTATAAATATTGTATATAAAATACTAGCGGCTGTCCGCGACTTCGTCCGAATGGCTTACAGACCCGTTTTTTCGCAAAAAAAAAAGGTAGCCTATGTTCTTTTTCAGGGTCTAAAGATTTTCTGTGCCAAATTTCATCAAAATCAGAGTTACTTTCGCATTTAAAATATTAAGCAGGGATTCCATATTCTCTGACGCTAGGGGATTCGTAATAATAACGAAGTTTTAATTCAATGAATTCATGCATATAAATTAGTCGCTTACTCGACTTACGGCACACGAAATTAAAAAGCGCCAATTTTAATCAACACAAGTTATTTTGAAAAGAAATAAACTAACAACACGACTAAGCATAATCTTATAAGCCTATATAAATTTATATTACATAGAAAGCCATCGTAAGGAATGACTTCAATTCCAGTACCATTAACTTTCTATAAATCCAAATATCTAGCTCTCAATCTTGCGAATGCGGAGGCGTACACATTCCGCTTTCACATCAAAACAGATGAACTGATTTAGTTTGTGATTTCGGGAAGGACTTAGGATGGAGGATGGAGACTTTGAGACAGCCAATTTCTAGCTGATAACCTCAGCTTTATCACAGTTAAGCCATAAACATAAATAGAATTTCGTTAACGCTGCCTGCACTTACACAATGTTTAACTTGATGAAGTGGTTAACTTAATTTTAACTTATATCGATCAAAGATAAAGTAAAGAAGCTTCCAAAGTGCAAAACAACTCTGTAGCCCTCCAAAAAATAAGGATGAAATAAGGAATTAAAAAATTTCAACATTCACTTTCATTTAATCATTTTGCAAATAATTTCCAGCAGTTTGAAACAATGGAATAAATACGCACGTGCTTACTTCGTTTCAATTTAAATAATTTCCCTTTATCGGACTCGTAACGAGGTTGTTATTTCCAAATTTTCCGACGTTCTAGAAAGTTCTACCGATATCGCCGCGATATGTTTTGGTAATAGAACAACAGAGGTGTTATCGCAATATTATGCCGATATTATAACAATATTAAGGTTCTAGTTAAGTGTAGGGTTATCGTGATTATACTAACGAGGTCTTCACTACATTTAATTAATTTTGTATGAGGCAACGGAAGAGAGGATCAGATTTAGTATAATGAAGTTGATTTGGCTGACCTTCTCCGTAGAACAAAGGCTTTGTCTTGAAATTTCGTGTGATGTAGACACAGACTTAGAGTAAATACAAAATCTAGTTACAAGATTAATTCAATCAAATATTGAACCCTTATTCGCTGTTTAATAAAGTCTAGGTTTTTGTATCAGTGCTTTTAACAACATATTATTTCTTAATTAAAACGAGTTGGCAAGCAGTATTGGGTCCGATTAAATAAAATACTAAAGAACGCCATTTCCCTACACCCGGAAAAACTTTTTGGCGCTTCTAACAACAATAAAACGAATTGTACAATTGTAGGCTTTTTGGGGCAGATGTATGTTGTTGGTTATATAGGACGACCGGTCTGAAGAAGTTGACTATTACACCAGGTGGTCGCGGGTTCAATCTCCGCACAGGACAAACATTTGTGTGCATGAACATGTCTGTTTGTCCTGTTCTGGGTGTTATCTATCTATTAAAGTATATTTGTTAATTTGTAATACAACTGTTGATTCTGATGTCTGCTGCACAAGTGCTTAAGCTACTTAATACGGAGTCAGATCAAAGTATGAGATGTTGTGAGATAGTTGTTTATTTATTATTTACTAGCTTTTGGTAATATCATTTTTTGGGTAAAAAGTACCCTTTTAGAACAGACTAAATAGCCCGGACTGGTTCAGTAGTTATGCGCGTGAAACAAACAAACAAAGAAATAAACAAACAAACTCACTTCCCGATTTAAGTAAGGAGTAAGGATTTATATACTAAACTAACTTGTGTTGTTTGTTGCAGCCGGCGAATGGCACACGGCGACGCTGTGGGCGGTGGTGGGCGGCTCGGCGGCGCTGGTGCTCGCGCTGCTGGGCGCGCTGGCCTGCTGGGTCGCGCGCCGCCGCTCCACGCTCGCGCACAAGCTCGGTCAGTGCACACACACACACACACACACACACACACACACACACACACACGCACACGAACACATAGACACACACACACGAGAGAGACAGAGAGAGAGAGAGAGAGAGAGAGAGACAAACATACACAATCTAATACTTATACGACGACGCGTACGACTGTCATGTTATGCAGCTTATTATGCTCATATTATGCAGCTTGCTTACCGCAGCGTTGTTCCCCTTAAACCAATTAGACATGAAAACCTTCGAGAAGCGAGTAGGTATCAGACACACCGCGTAAGTGCAAAAACGTACGTCCAAACAGGAGATTATGCTATAGGTAATAAGAAAATTGCATTAAAGTAGAGCTTAACACCCTGGCCACAGCCCACAGCGGTGCGACTTGCGATGCGTCTTGCGCCAGCGAAAGTGGCGAGCGAAAAAATCAAATAAAGGAAATTGTATGAAGCATGCCACAGCTACGGCGGCGAGATGCGCGGGGCGAACGCGCGGCGGCCATACCCACGACTAGGGCGGCCGTCGCCGGCCTCGCCGCGCCGCTCGCCGCGCCGCTCGCCGCCGTAGCTGTGGCTGGACCCTTTTAGACACCAAACACATGGGACAGACAGCGAGAAGCTACTATGTTGTATGCTACATGTTTAGTGCTTGCATCAGCAGATAGCTTGCAGTACTGGGTGTCAAGACTCGGTCTATAAACGCTGATTTACTGCAGCGGTATACCTTCCGAAGACATTTATCTACGGCAAGTTTTATAGTCTTTAATGTCGAGGGCAGTAAAACGCATCTCGATGCGAGGAGTGGGCGATCATTCGCCGCGACCGTCGTAAAAAACAACTCAGATTAATGCACGGTCTTCTTCGGTCCGTTGACATTGTATTTAGATAAAGTGTAAGGGAGCACCTTGAATTTGTTGAAGACAGTGAACCAGAAGAGAAAGAAGCGCTTATTCAACAAAACATAATGCACAAATAATATCAGGCCTAAAAGCAGCACTTCGTAACTGTTTTGTAACTCAGTAGAAGCATATCACTGTTTCTGCTGAGAAGGACGTCCACAGGTTCAATGAAAAGAGGAAAGGGCATGGAATTGCAGCCAACGCAAAATTATAAATGGCTTAAAAAACTCAAACAGTGTGGGATATGATGGCATATCCACATTAGTCATAAAAGCAGTAAGTGACCTAATATGTGGACACTTGAGTCACATTATCAATTTATGCATTTACGAAGGCAAATTTCCGGACTATCTCAAAACATCTATAGTGAAACCTCTTCATAAAAAAGAAAGTAAACACCTAATGGAAAACTACAGACCCATTGCGCTGATACCAATTTATTCTAAAGTATTTGAGAAATACATTTTTAAAGAGATATACTCATATTTGGAGGGAAGAAGTATTTTATGTAGAGAACAGAACGGATTTAGACAAAATAAAAATATAAATATGGCTATTTATGAATTTCTGAATAACGTCATACCTAATGTTGATAATAAAACTCCTGTTTGTGCCGTATTTTGTGACATGACACAAGCATTTGACTACGTAAACCATGACATTTTAATTAATAAACTTATGACATATGGAATTAGAGGTAATATAGGAAATTTAATACAATCATATTTGACTGACAGAAAGCAATATACGGCAATTTCACGAATTAATCTAAGTAATAATCAGGAAGAGGAATATTTGTCGAAAGAACGATACATTCAATTTGGGGTACCACAGGGAAGCGTATTAGGTCCCCTTTTGTTTATAATTTACATTAACGACCTTCCAAGAGTAACAAACAAACATATGACTCTTTTTGCCGATGATAGTACTTTGACCGTGGCACGTAAGCGACCGGACACTTATGAAATTGATATCAATAATTCCCTTTCATCTATAATTTCATGGCTAGATAGGAACAACTTAAAAATAAACTTGACTAAGACGCAATGCATACATTTTTCTCAAAGGTCAAACGCAACAAATCCTAATGTGGCATACCAACACTTTAAGGTTGCTGAAGTTGATAATGCAAAATTTCTGGGTATTATTATTGATAAACAACTTTGCTGGAAGGCTCACATAGAATATGTTAGTAAAAAAGTGAGTAGCTCTGCTTATGCACTAATGAAACTTGCTCCGTTACTAAACACAGATGCTCTGCTTTCCGCATACCATGGTCTGGCGGCTTCGAATATAAGGTACGGAATAATTTTTTGGGGAAATTCAACAAATAGTGAAATTGTTTTCAGGATGCAAAAAAGGTGTATGAGAGCCATGTTTGGATTGAAACCAATAGAAAGTTGCAAGCCATATTTCCAAAAATATAAGATTTTAACCCTTCCATCTTTATATATCTTGGAAATGGTTCTTTTTATTAAAAGCAATCCTGCACTATTTACACGAATGGAAGACGTTGTAAGTCGCAATAGACGTGACAACACCAAACTTCGCATGCCTTCCACGAGAACAGCTCTCATGGCAAAGAGCATTTTATGTATGGCACCCAAAATTTACAATAAGCTTCCTATACATATCAAGGAATTGCCTTATAATAAATTTAAATATTGGGTTAAGAACCATTTGACAAAAAAATGCTATTATAATATCAAGGAATTCTTAGATGACAAATTGAATATTGACCTAATTATACATTGACTTTTTTTTTCGTTTTATTTTCTATTTTAATTCCATTGTATAACTGTTTTTTATAATTTAATTTAATTAATAATAATTGTAGTAAATTGTGTATTATATATATATTTCTAATTTATATTGTTTTAAATTGTAATTTAATTACCTTACACATTATGAATTTGTACACCGCAATGGTACGGCATGTTGAAACTAAATAATTGTATCCAACTTTTGTACACATGTTTGAACAAATAAATATCTTTATCTTTATCTTTATCTTTAACGCATCTGCAGTCTTTGTGGATTTGTTAGTTTCCATGGATGGCGGTAGAATTAAGAATTGCCTCTTCTTCTCACAAAATATTTAGTTCTAAATTTAAAAGTATTAAAATGGAGGTTGAAGTGAGTTAGCATTTTGCGGTAGTAATAAAAGTTGCGGCGAGAAACGTAACCTCCTGGTACTTGAAACCTCTTTTATACAACAGCTTAAAGATAATAGAATAAAGAGTAATTGGACTGTCAGAGACAGGGGACATACAATAGCCCGTAAAAGTGCCTGAGCTTGAAAGTTTTACCATGCTAAAGAGTGTTTGTGTCCTGGTAATACGTTTGTGTATGAGTAAAATGTAAAGATATAAATAACAATTATAAGAAATACGTTTTTCATTTTTAGAACAGACTATTTAAATAAAACTGCAGATGTTTGTGTAGGCTGAATAGCGATATGCATACCTACCCTATGATTGATATATTAGGGGGTTGGTTGTCATTCGCGTCCGTGGGTAATTACTCTAGTTTCCCCACACGTGACCCCTGGGTAGTGCTAAACGAATGTCATCATTCCGGTGGTAGGTTTCGACCGTGGCTGGTCACCACCATTCAGGCAAAACCAAGCCGCCAAGCGAGTCCTCTCGTGTTCCGGCTTGATGCCTGAATTAGCCATTTTGGAAATGGAGTCTGGACAGTTGCGTCTCAGAGCGAGCTGGTATCGGTTCGGTAGTGTTTGTTGCACTGGTTTGCTGACCGTGGAGGGTAGCGGGATCCTAAGCACGGTGGTTCCGCTGGCCGACCGCAGTTAGTAGGGGGCCCAAGTAGTAGGTTAGCCACTTATGAAAGGCTGCCCCGCCAACTAGCGAAAAATCCCGGGATGCGCCATCGTGCCGGTTGGCGACCGGTTGCGAGGGCCCGATGGACATCTTCGGGGGGGTTAGGGCGTCCCCGCGCGCTCCAGGCCAGTCAACTGTCGGTGACGCAGCACTGCCTTTCCGCTGGGCGGTAGCTCAGCGATGTCTCGTCCAACTTTCCTTTTCCTGCCTGTCCACTCTACTACTATGAAGGATAAGAAAAAGAAACAATTTAAACAGCGGATGCACTCCCTCGCACTAAAAGTGCACCTTGCAAATATTCGAGGTCTGCACTCAAATCTCAATTCTGTCCATCACCACCTTGAGACCAAAAAACCGCATCTGCTGTTCCTCACGGAGACACAAATCCGATGTCCTGCTGACGCGGCGTATTTGCATTACCCAGGTTACACCTTGGAGTACAATTTTAAACCACACGCTGGCACCTGTCTGTATGCCCGCGATGACATCTGCTGTAGACGTCTCCGTTGTCTTGAGGATTCCAGTTTCTCAGTGCTATGGGTTTTGGTGGACACAGGAATAGAGAAAATTCTCTATGCCTGTGTTTATCGATCGCACACCGGAAATGTGGAGACGACCAGGTTGTTTCGGTACCTCTCTGACACTGCTGATGCTGCTCAACAGCGATATCCTTCTGCTCAGTTCGTTGTTCTGGGAGACTTTAATGCCCACCACGAAGAGTGGCTGTACCCGTTCCAGAGCACCGACCACGCTGGGAGGGAGGCGTATGCTTTCGCTGTTTCGCAGAATCTCACTCAGCTGGTGAGTGGTGCCACGAGGGTGCCGGACGTTGATGGCCACACTGCGAACTGCTTGGACCTTCTGCTGACTACAGATCCAGACCGTTATCAAGTGGTGATCTCCTCGCCGTTAGGTAGTTCTGACCACTGTCTGGTTGAATCTGTGTCTACCTACTCCCCTGTCAACCAAGATCCTATTGGTACTAGGCGAGTATGGCGATACAAGTCAGCAGATTGGGATGAGATGCGGCATTTCTTTGCATCTTATCCTTGGCGTAGCACTTGTTTTTCTTCAGACGACCCGAGTAGTTGCGCTGAGGCTGTTTCTGGAGTGTTGTGTCGGGCAATGGAATATTTTATTCCTTATTCTGACATTCCACTCCGGAAAAAAGCCCGCCCCTGGTTCACCGCGGAATGTGCTAGTGCTGAAGCACTAAAACAAACCGCTTACCGCGCTTGGGCGGATGCTCGAGCTCGCAAAGCTTCCAATGTCCGGGAACTGAAGAGGCTTTATAACAGTGCTGCGAAGTCTTGTAAAAGGAGTCATCGCAGAGCCCGCTTTAACCACATCTGCCGAGTCGGAGCTAAACTGGCTTCTTATCCATCAGGGAGCAAGTCTTTTTGGTCCCTTGCTAAGTCGGTTGAAGCCAATTTTTGCCAGTCATCCCTCCCGCCACTGCTTAAGCCTGATGGGTCTCTCGCTCACACCGCTAAAGAGAAAGCTTCTTTACTTGCCTCTCTTTTTGCAAGTAATTCTCATTTAGATGCTGCTGGCAACATTCCACCAAAGCTACCTCCTTGCTCTTCAAAAATGTCTGAGATTCGCATTCGACAAAAGGAGGTACTCAAAGTGCTCAGCAATCTTAATATAAATAAAGCGAGTGGGCCTGATGGCATACCAGCTATTGTTTTGCGGAACTGTGCGCCTGAGTTGTCTCCCGTACTGACGCGCCTGTATCGATTATCGATGAGAACCGGTAAAGTTCCGGGGTGCTGGAAGATTGCCAATGTGCAACCTGTACCAAAAAAAGGTAGTCGTGCTGACCCCGCCAATTACAGACCAATTGCGATCACCTCCATACTCTGTAAGATTATGGAGCGTGTACTAAACAATCGTCTCCTGGCGTACCTTGAAGACAATGACCTCCTCAGTGATCGTCAATTTGGCTTTCGCCGCGGTCGGTCTGCTGGGGATCTCCTTGTGTACGCCACACACTTATGGAGCGAAGCCATTGAAAAACACGGCGAAGCACTTGCTGTGTCTTTAGATATTTCAAAGGCTTTCGATAGGGTTTGGCACGATTGTCTGGTAGGCAAGCTTCCATCGTTCGGAATAGGACCTACTCTTTGCAACTGGATTGCGGATTTCCTGAGGGGTAGATCGATTCGAGTTGTCATTGACGGCACCTCATCTGATCTACTGGGCGTTAACGCCGGTGTCCCTCAGGGCTCCGTTCTCTCCGCGACTCTATTTCTGCTCCACATCAACGATCTATTAAATATGCCTGGTATCTTTGGGTACGCTGATGACAGCACAGTCACGGAGAGGTACTTGTCCGATGCAAGGTCCGGATCTCTCGTACAATCTCTCAGAGAGGAGATGATTGAGAGAGTGAATGGGACCCTTGAGGCTGTGTCCCGCTGGGGCATTGCTAACTTGGTTGCATTTAATCCCTCCAAAACACAGGCGTGTCTCTTTTCGGCAAAACGGAGTGTTTTAAATCTGACTCCGACTTTCCGGAATGTAGCCGTGCCGATAACCAACCGCCTTGAGCTCTTGGGTTTGAGCATCTCACCCAAATTAAATTTTGGCCAATACATTGAGTCGATTGCTAAGACTGCTGCCAAAAAGCTGGGTATCCTAAATAAGGTGAGACGATACTTCACTTCCGAGCAGCTTCTGTGCCTTTATCGGGCCCAGATTCGCTCGTGTATGGAGTATTGTTGTCACCTCTGGGATGGCTCAGCCCGCTATCAGTTAGATGCACTTGACTCGTTGGAGCGCCGTGCTAAGAGACTCATTGGTGATGACTCACTGACCGAGACTGCTTTGCAAAGCCTTGTCCATCGTAGACGTGTGGCGTCTTTGTCAGTGTTTTATCGGCTGCATTTTGGTGAGTGTGCGTCGGTCTTACATGACCTTATTCCTCCAGCTCCCTTCCGCCTTCGGACAACTAGACGCGGTGAGGGCTTTCACCCTTACATTGTTAATATTCCTCCTTCTCGCACGAAGCGTTTTGCTTCATCTTTCATAATGCGAACTGCTAAGGAGTGGAACTCTCTGCCGTGTTCTGTGTTTCCCGAACGTTATAATTTGGATGTCTTCAAGACTAGAGTGAACAGGTATCTACTAGGCAAGCGTGCTCCATCTTAGGCCTCATCTACACTTTCCATCAGGTGTGATCGAGGTCAAATGCAAGCCTATCTTAAATAAAAAAAAAAAAAAAAAAAAAAAAATATACACCCGTGTATTGATATACACGGGTGTATATATGTCAAGGTAAATTTAATTTGAAAAAACTCCAACTGGAAAACTAACTGCATTTGGCCACGACCTTATTTCATTTTGGAGCTCACGGAAAATAGAAACGACCTACATGTTCGCCGGAACAGAACCCGACTAAGCTCTTACATATTTTTAGATAACAAGTTGTATTGGAGTGTAGCAACAGTTACCTAGTAGATGGAATAGGATAAACGACGTGAGTTGGTTCCCAACTGGGTTTATGAATGAAATAATAGCTGGAGAGCTAGTGAGCCCTATAAGCGACGTTCTTTCTGTTTGGCTAGAAACTTGGACACTCATTATTTATAAACATACTTAGGGCAATAGCCATGACCAAGCAGACATCAGCCCATATTAAAAAAAACATGTTTTTGTAAACTTAAAAATTTAAAAGGATATAGTATATAAGATAGTAGATATTGTTATTCTTGTAAAATGCTAAAATGTTACCAGGCGATTTCTATGAGCACACGTATGAGACAGGCGAATTTAAAAAAAATTGGCCAAGTGCGAGTCGGACTCCCGCACTGAGGGTTCCGTACAAATTCTATTTTTGACGTATTAAAAAAACTACTGAATAGATTTTGTTCGAACCAATTTTCGTTGGTAGTTTTTATAGTAATGTACATTATATATTTATTTCAGATTTATCATCCTCTTACTTTAGAAGTTAGAAGGGGGGGACACACTTTTTTCCACTTTGGAAGGTTCTGTCACGCAAAGTATTCACTTAAGAAAAAATGAGCTTAGAAACCTTAATATAATTTTTAAAGACCTATCCATAGATACCCCACACGTATATGTTCAATGAAAGAAAATATTTTCAGTTTCAGTTCTAACTATGGGGACCCCCCATTTTATTTTATTTTTTTCTATTTTCGTTTGAAAACCTTGTTGCGGTTCACAGAATACATCTACTCACCAAGTTTCAATAGTATAGTACTTATAGTTTCGGAAAAAAGTGGCTGTGACAGACTGGCGGACAGACAGACAGACAGACAGACAGACATGACGAATCTATAAGGGTTCCGTTTTTTTGCCATTTTGGCTACGGAACCCTAAAAACACACCGTTAAGATTGTTCAGGCGTTAATATGACGCCGGCTTGAAAGACAGCAGCAATTATTATCAGTAGTTCCACCGTGCAACTGTTGATGGTACCACCATCGCCCCCTCCATCTACTAGTGGGTGAATTTGGTGGCTGAGCAGGCCATCGCCCCAACTGTCAACGCACCAAGCATTCGACATGACAATTTACGAAGGTTATACTTTCATGCATATTAATATTGTAATGTTAACAGGAGGCAAGCGCGGCCCGGACAAGGCGCTCGTGTTCCAACCGCCCCGGCGCGCGACGGCCGTGCGCTCCCCGGGCTCCGCCACGCACTACCTGCGCAAGTCGCCGTCGCCGACCGCGCCCGCGCCGCCCGCCGCCGCGTCGCCGCCGCTCGCACCGCCCGCCGTCACGCCGCAGAACCCGGTACGACACCGTATTTATTACAGGAGGCAAGCGCGGCCCGGACAAGGCGCTCGTATTCCAACCTCCCCGCCGGGCTACCGCCGTGCGCTCCCCGGGCTCCGCCACGCACTACCTGCGCAAGTCGCCGTCGCCGACCGCGCCCGCGCCGCCCGCCGCCGCCTCGCCGCCGCTCGCGCCGCGCGCCGCCACGCCGCAGAACCCGGTACGACACCGTATTTCTTATTTTCAATCAACACCACCAGGTGGTCTAGCCAAGATGCCACTTATGTGAGCGCGAGCATTCAGTGGAGCATTGTAATCTGGATGTATTCCATTGCAAATTTTGGAGCAGTGGCATCTGCCCCACCTCTGGGGCGCCTTGTTGGGGAAAAGTGGAATATCTCCTATCGCCGCGACTTACACCTCCATCCCGCTCAATCAGATACTTCGTGGGCGATGCGGTCAATACATCATTGATCTTAAATAAAGGTCTGATACAAGCTAACAAAGTAAGACACCCCGGCAACTTATCTAAAAGATAATTTTATAGATAGGTAATGAATGTTTGTAAAAGCCTAAAAATTAGGTAGGTACTTCTTTTAATCCTCTGACAACCATGCAATTGCATGCTGCAGGAACCAACCTACATAAGTGTGATGTCTCACATTACATTAGAAAAACTCGATCTTCAATCGATAACCATATCTTAATTTATATAGTTGGACCAGCTCTTTGTCATGCAGCGCTGGCACGGATCACCCATAATAAAACAAAAATCCTATACTAACTTGTACCTACTCACGCAGCCATCTGGAGGCACCAGTCCGCACACCCCCACGGCGCCGACGGAGCCGACCCCGTTAAGCAAGGAGCTGGCCGACGCGAACTGCACGGAGAAACCCAAGCCCGTGGAGGCCGAGACACCAGCTGACGGACGACTGGGCGACCTGCACTTTAAACTGAGGTGAGTTTTTGTGTTACAGAGATATGTGTAGGTACGAGTATATCTATTAATAAATACACAGGTAAACCCAAAACACCCAAAAACTTGCCTTAGTGACATCGCAGAAACAAGTGTAACCTTTGTACCGTTACTGTATCGACAACAACTATCGATGAGGGTATCATTTACTACTCGTAAATATTCACAGAACAATGTGAAGAAGGAAAAGGAATTAAGTATTGATTTTCTTTTCACAAGAACAAAACAATTGACAAACGTCATTTAAAAATGGAACGGTGTCCGCGTTCTTGAATGTTTTCTTTTTAATGCGGCCAGTCTGCGGTGGTTTTACTCCTCGAGAGAAACTTTTTAGATCTCCCATTACAGAAAGGTGACAGTTTTTTTTGGGCCCACCAACAATCGGTAACGTTTAAGAGAAAGAGAAGTATGTAAAAAATGTATATGTTTTTTTATGAATTTTGCAATTGAATTGAATTTCAAACGAAACCGGAGTCAGTAAACCAAAATAAAAAACCCTTATTTTGATTATATCCGTGAACTATCTGTCCAAAGATTAGTAAACAATGGCTGACATACAGATAACTAAAGTAAAAAGGTTTTAATCAAAATAATTAAAATACAACACTTGAAATCGAACATAAAGGAGACGCAAATTACTTTTGGAACGGTTTTCATGCCTATTTTTATCTAAGGCGGTGATTGGAAGTGACTTTTAATCATTTAATTAATGAAATAAAATAATTCGAATAAACAATACAAAAAAATCCGTATAACGGAACGCAAGTGCTAGTCTATTGCCGGATTTTGATTTTATTTAAAAACTGAATACAAATGTCAGAAACCTCCCGTCTGTTAACTGTCATTAGTTACTATATAATAATTATAAAAAAGCTGTAGTTCGTTTGTTTGTTTGAACACGCTACTATAAGGAACAGCTGGTTCGAATTGAAAAAATATTTTTGGCGTGGATTATCCATTAGTCGAGGCGGGCTTAAACTAAAAAATGTAAAGCTATAGTTTAAGACTATGCGTGCGTAAACCTTATTCCACGCGGACAGAGTCACAGGCGGCCACTAGTCATAATAAATTGCTTTTACTTCAGATACATAGGAAAAACATAATGGAAAATCGCCCTTATGTGTAAGTATTTACGGTTCAGGCGTTGAAAGTCAGGAAAGCAAAATGACAGATTACTTTATGAGGTTTATATATTTTTTCACATCTTATTTCTAACGATTCCGGTTAAAATATGAAAAAGTAATGTTACCACTATAATCTAGAGATTATAAGGAATAAATTGATATCCATTTCGTAAATAAACGCTAAAATTTTAAGTGGGCCTAACTCTCCATACAAAAACGATTGACTCCTTTGACATTACATTATGACAGTAACGAACCTGTTTGAGTCTGACCTCATCATTAATCGTGTTAGGACGCAAAAAGGCTTACTTGTAAACACGATTTAGCTTTAGTTTGCACAGCGGGTCGCCTGCCTATCTCTTAAGCTCTTTGGGCTAAAATGTACTTGGAATATACAACTAGCGGGTACAAATATGGGTCAACTGCGTAGAATGCCGCTTCGATGTGAATTATGGTGTTCCAGTAAATAACTTGTAACAATTTCGGCGCTCCTTACTTACTATAAAATATTTGTCAAATAACTTTATAACTTCCTGCCTTTTAAGGTTATGTTTTCTTATAAACTCACTCGTAACAAATACCTACACCCCTTGCTTCAACTTGAACTTTTAATCTAGAGCTGGATAAACACACACGCATTGCATAATGTAGTGTATAAAATGTGTTAATATATAAACTACAGCTCTTAGGAATCTCACAACTAATCTGGCAGGTTTTTTAAGGAGACTTTGCTGTTAGCTGCAGGTGAAGGCTATTGTGGGAGCGAATGGCTCACACCAAAAACTCTGTCCGTTTGTTTCACTCTCTAACCAAGGCTCCAAATCCAACTCCAGACAACCCAACTTACCGTATTATATTGCGATTTTTCAATTCAAGACTAATTCAAGTATGAAATTTTCGTCAAAAGCCTTTCCCGAGTGGGCGTCACCGTCAAGGCGATTAGTCTTAAGTCGTCGCCGCTAATCTTGTTACCTCACCGTAGACGGGGTCAGCTGTCAAACCGTTTGTTACGTGTTTACTGGAATTACGGCGGCTAATTAATCTTTAATCTTACTCGTGCTATGGTTTCAGACGGTCGATGTTAGGATTTTACTCCCCCCCTTTAGTTGCATTCCTCATTACTGAGGGCCGTTATCATTCTATGAAATTCTTCTTTGCTGTGGGTCTTTATCGGTGTATGAAATGAAACGCACAACTCTCCTGGCATTTTTAATGGAGTGCTTTGCTATTGCTTTCTCCATTTCACAAATTAGCTCGTAGTGTACAGATTTCCTCATGACGTTTTCCTTCACGGTGCAGCAGGGATTTTACTATGTAGAAACCAAATTATGGAATTAAAGCAAAGTATTTTTTTTATTTATGTAGGTTTTTTAGTCAAGTGGTTTAAGTATCACTTGTTCGATTGCCAGACCGGGCAAAACTTGTGTCGGTTTTCCTGAACACAGCCCAACTTTGTGATCACCAATCAGCACTTGGCAATCAACGCAATCATAATATCACGCAAAAAGTTAAACACCGTAATACAAAAAGTAAAATTTAATATTTCACGTACAAACCATTTACCGTAGAATATTTAATTTACCGTTCGAAGCACGTCAATAACAATATCACTTAGTCAACAGAACACAATATTACATATTAAATATGAAGAAACACGATGTCTAAAGTAGAATATTAATAAACTTTGTTATTTCAATTTAATATCTTCTCTGTTCTTTCGCGCCACGTGATTCAATTTATTTCTTTATAAATATAGAATCCTTACACAGTCTTTTCAATATACGCGTTTCCATCTAGTAGGTAGCCACGTGCTTTTCTAGGCACGTGAGAGGCTGTTCTCAAAGCGCCGCCCTTTTTTTTTTTTTTTTTTTTTTTGAGGGGGGAAACGCTTTTACGCGTACCTGGGGCATAAAGGGCTACCACCAAGGTTATGTGGGACTCTACGGCGTAAATCTCCGAAACTACCCACTAAAACCCCCCTATCCACCGCTGACCGCTTTATGCCCTGCGCGAGAGGGGATTGCTCGTCGCTTTTCGTCCTCAGCGCGACAGGAGCGGCTTTGCCAACTTGGCTCATCAATATTGGGCATCTCTACAGACACCCATGCGGAGGGGACATCTCGACGCGAGTGGTGAGGCCCTACTCAGCCACTCGCCGTCCCGGGCTAAGGCGGCCGGAGTTGACGGGCGTATGCCCGCTGCCGCCTGCCGATTCTGCGCCGGCGGATTACATCGGCTTCGGGATCTTGTTCCCGCAGCCGTTCCGCTTCCTCCTTCCTCTTCATTACTTCTTCACAGAATGAAGAGACCGCCGACCAATGTGTCTCGTTGGTAACCATCGCACGGATGACGGCTGCCAGAGAGACATTCTCTCTTATTGCCGAAGCAAGGACACCGCGCTGATTGGCCCACTCGGGACAAGACTCCAGAGTGTGTTGCGCAGTGTCGTTGTCGTCGTTGCAGTGGTGGCAGCGCGGAGTCATCTCCCGTCTGGCCACCCGGTGTAAGTAGCTGCCGAAGCACCCATGCCCAGACAAAATTTGGGTGAGTCTGTAACTAAGGGCGCCGTATCGCCTGGCAATCCATTCGGCCAGGTATGGCCGAGTATTTACTATCGTCCATACTCCGGCACCTGGGTCCTCTAAGCGACGCTCCCATGCCGTGAATGTGGAGCGTTGAGCGTCTTCCTTCCATTGGCGAGCAAGTTCTGGTGGTGGACGTATTCCTCTAGTGCGTGCATCAGCGCCTCGTCTGTAGTAGAGAGCGAGGGCTTTGGCGTCCAGATCCCACGGAGGGGTGCCAGCTAGTAGGCAAGCAGCCTCGCAGGAGATAGTGCGGTATCCTCTGATTACTCTGATCGCCATGGTCCGCTGGGCCCGTTGAAGCAGGGCCGCGTTACCACGCGTCAGAGTGTCGGCCCAAATAGGAGACCCGTAAAGAGCCATCGATCTAACTACCCCAGTGTACAGTTTGCGACAAGATACACTGGGGCCTCCGATGTTCGGGAGCAGACGTGTCAGCGCACCTACAGTGCGGACCAATTTCGGGGTCAGGCAACGGAAGTGCTGCGCGAAGGACCACCTGGCATCCAGCTGAAGGCCAAGGTATCTCATCGAGTTGGCGACGGAGATGTGCACACCGTTGATGATAAGGTGAGCGTCTGGAGGAGGTCGTTTACGAGGCCCGTGGAAGAAAATGGCCTCAGTCTTCTGGAGGGCAACCTTAAGGCCGAGAAGCTCAATGCGTCCGACGATTAATGCCGCTCCAATGTTGGCTAGTCTCGTGGTCTCTGCAAAGTCTACCCCTCTGGCCAGAACGAGAGTGTCGTCTGCATAGCAGACAATGTCCATTCCAGCCAGGAGGTCACCCCGGAGAACCCAGTCGTAGCCGATGTTCCACAGGAGTGGACCGAGGACCGACCCCTGCGGAACACCGCACGACATACCCCTGGTGACTAGATGCCCGAATTTGTCAATGCACGTGATTTGGCGATCCCGAAGGTAGTTCGCGACAATCGTCGATAGGTATTTAGGGACCTTATGGTACCGCAGGCCTTCGTCAATGCAGGCAAAAGGCAGGGTGTTAAAAGCGTTAGCTATGTCTAGAGACACAGCTAACACCACCTCGCCCCTTTGCGTAGCGCTGTCGGTAAATGTTTTGACATACTGAATAGCATCAATGGTTGACCTATATTCTCGGAACCCGTACTGACGGTGGGCGAGATCAGGGCCCACTTCTTTAAAGTGTTTGGTGATGCGGTTGGAGATAATTCTCTCTAGGAGTTTCCCCGCATCATCCAACAGGACTATCGGCCGGTATGAAGATGGTACACCGGCCGGCTTGTCTGGCTTGGGTAGGAGAACAAGTTTTCCTCTTTTCCATACCTGAGGGAATCGCCCAGAAGATAGGCAGAGATCGAAAAGTTCCCTAAGGTTGTCTTTCACGTGTGTCAAAGCTAATGCTAAGAGACGCCCTGGGACTCCATCTGGGCCCGGAGCGGTTCTCTTGCTCCGCAGCCTATCGATGGCGACCTCCATTTCCCCGAGTGTGATTGGGGGAGGGGTTCCATTGTCGAGGACCTCAGATGTTGGAGTCACAAATGGTGCGACGTGCTCCGCCTGGCTTGGGAACAGGACCGAGATGACCTCATTTAATAGGTCAGGCTGCAGGATCTCCGTGGTTGGAGTACCTTGCCTGCAAAGCTTATTACGCACCATGCGGTACGGTTTTCCCCACGGATCCGCATCGAGTCCGGCAATCCACTCCTCGTTGGCAGTTGTTTTTGCCTTTGCAATGGCTATTCGAAAGAGGTGTTTCGCCTCCTTCAATGCAGCCGAGAGCTGATCTTCGGTATGGTCGTTTCTTCTATCGGGCCGCAGTCTGCGATGTCTGGCGAGAGCCCTTCTTCGAGCTACGCAGATGCTGCGCATATCGGCGAGCTCCTGTGACCACCAGTACACCGCTCTTCTGGGTGGCCGGCGTTTAGCACGGGGCATGCACGCATTACAAATGCGCGTCATGGATTGGCCAAAAGTGGATGCCTGCTGGTCGACGTCGGCAGAAGGTGTTGCTGAACTAAGAAACCACTCCTCCAGCAAGACGGCTTCTTCCGCTAGTGTTTTGTCCAATTTCATCAAAGACCAGCGAGGAAACAACGAAGCTGCGTTGCCCCGAGATGTTGGTGGGTTACTGGTTCTCCGAGCAATCTCAAAGAAGATGTACCGGTGGTCGGACAGCGTCTCTGTTTCTACGTCCACCCGCCAATTCAGAATGTGCGGAGCGAGGGCAGAAGAGGCGAACGTGACATCCACCCTGGACCCACCCTGGCCTCGCACGCACGTGTAATCGGTGCCCGTATTCATGATAATCAGGCCGTTGATAACGACCCAGTTCTCAAGGCGGTTGCCTCGTGAATCATTCCGGGGCCCACCCCACGCAGTTGACTTTGCATTAAGGTCCCCGAGAACAATCACACGGCTAACAGCAGTCCGTTGAATGGCTGCCCCGACGAGTCCAATGAAAGTCTCAAATTCAATGAGGGAGCGATTTGGGGAGAAGTAAGTGGCAACCAGTACTATGTCTCCCCAAGCTGCTACGACGAAGCCATGTCCCCGCTCTTTAGTGGTCAGAGGCGGAGAACGAGAGCATGATGACCTGATAATGGTCACCAGCGAGTCCATGTCCGGGACAAAGTTGGGGTTGTCCGGAGGACAGTAGTAGGGCTCCGCTACCACCGCAACGTCGATCAACCGTTCTGCCATGACCTGCATAAGCAAGTCTTGGGAGCCACGACAGTGGTTGATGTTCCCCTGAAGAATTTTCTTTGGTTGTGTATAATCCATCACTGGTCGGTATACATGACCTCAGTATGCGGGAGAGACCGCTCTCCTTGGGAGACAGCTTGTATTTTGGGAGCTGTTTTTCTTCCTTTAGGAGGAGGAGGGGCCTTGCAGCTCTTTCCTCTCATTACGTGTTCAGAGGGCTTGCCCGCCTCGGCACAGATTGCACAATGAGGTGGAGCGCTGCACGTGTAGGACTTGTGTCCCGGTTGCCCACAGCGGAAGCAGTTTTCACTGCGGTCGGTTACGGCAGGGCAGCGTTGGCGGGTGTGTCCTAAATCGAGGCAGCGGAAGCACTGCATTTGCTTGGGCTCCTGCATGCGGACGCGAGCCGAGCTCCAGCCGACTAGTAGGCGGTTCTCCTCTATTATTATTTTTACAGCCTCCACTGGAGCCCTGATGAGAGCAGTGCCCATGCCGTCCGAGCCTTGACGAATTTGGCCAATTGATACACTGCTGTCCAAACATTTCGTCTTCTGGACGACAGCAGAGACTATATCTTCCTTTTCAATGGAATCATCTAGGCCAAATACCCGGAATTCCGCACGCTTAACTGGGACCGTGACCCGAACATCCTTAGGGAGAACTTCCTTTAGCTTTTCCGCCAGTCTTCCTGCTTTAGCGGAGCTGTCTGCGGCCGACTCCCCGTCTATTATCCTAAAGATACGTGCCCCAGTGGCCGCCTCCTTCATTTGAAAGGCGGACAAGCCAAGCTCTTGCAGGTTGAGGGAAGACCTCGCCTGCTTGAGGATGTCGGAGTAGGTTAGTCCACTTTTTTCCGCTTCAGGATCAAGGGTAACCACAACTGCCGCAGTGCGGGGAACCTTAAGCTTACGCGGCTTTTTGCTCTGGCTAGACGATTGAGCCTTTGCAGTTCTAGCAGGTTGAGTCGTCATCGTTTTCTTTCTTCTTCCTACTACCTCCGTCCAGCTCGTGTCGTCATTGTGAGCCGAGGTCGACGGTGCGTCATCTGCGTTATTTACTGCACTTCCGCTTGATTTAGCAGGACCCGGGTTTACTTTACGACCTGCTGGGGTCTTCGTTGATGGCGGGTTCTTGGCCTTCCCTTTTGTAGGCGGCTTGGGCTGTTTTGCAGCCGCTGCTTTAGACGAAAGGTCGTCAGTCTCCATTTGTGCTGGTGGATGCTTTTCACTTTCAGCAGTCCTGTCTGATGCCAAGGTAGGACGCAGTCTTTTTGCCGGGAGAAGACGGTCTTCAAGGCCCTCTATCCTCGCGTTAATCATGTTTCCGAGTGCCACGCGCATGTCTCGGAACATATCCTCCATATTAGATTGGACCGCATCTATTCTAGATAGATGTGGTGCCTCGGTCGGCTTTTGAGGTTTGACCGGTTGAATAGAGACCGGCCTTCGGTCGAGATCGAGGTTTGAAAGCTCCGCGCGAATCGCGCAGATCTCATTTCGAAGTTCAGCGACTTCTCTCTTTAAGGAAGCGTTGTCTGCTTCCAATTTTGACCTCTCATTGAAAGAAGTGCAATGGAGGAGCGTTTTGACCGCTGTGTCGATCGACTCCACCGCTTCGTTGAGGGTCTTCTGGAACGGGCCTTTGAGATTCTGGGAATTCTTCGAAACGAAGCTGACTCGCTCTAGGTCGAACTTTACGGCCTCGTAGATGTCCTTGGCCGTAGGTTCTCCATCAGCCCTAAGGGCAGAAGAACTGGCGTCAGAGACAGCAGATGCAGACCGCAGCCTTCCGGTCTCCACCTCCAGCCGCTGCTTGCCTTCTAGCCTAAAAGTGGTTTTATCTTTGCCTTTGATTGGCGGTCGTCCTCTGCCTCGAACTTTGGTTTTTTTGCTGGGACCTTCGCTGTCCTCGCTTGAAGAACCTTCTAAAGTCGGGCTCTTGCCTCTTCTGAGTGGCGAGCGTTTCCTTTTAGGGATAGCACTCGTGCCCTCACTGCAAATGGACTCCGTCTCGGAGCATGAGACATTGCCTCCTTTGGTTTTGCGGCTCCTGCTATTGGAGCGGCTGTCATCACATGTAGCGCTCACTGCGCCTTCATCTCTGGCGCTTGATGCACCCATCTTTTCCGCGCCCACTGCGCCTCTTCTTAAAGTTTTGGTTTTGTTTTTAGCGATTTCCATAACTAATCCCACGAGTAGGGTCGACATAGGGAAAGCTCCTTCGGGTTACGCCCATTCCGGAGGAGCTGGCTATATATTTAGGAGGTCGCCAGGTGTCCTAAAGTTTTTAGCGGGGTTTCTCCCGGGTGTTATAGTCGTTTCCTTGACGCGAGCCGGCCAACTAAGCCCTAGGCGTCAAAGAACAAAGTACCCGTATCGATAGCAGATACAGAACGCGTGAAATCCCTTGGTAGGCTTGAAGCTATGTCTAATACATATAACCTACCGTATAGCTAGGGTCCGTTCAAGATGTTTTATGAACTCAACGGAAGTGTAAATTATCTATGAAGTTAACGAGCTTCTATACAAATGTAATAAAGCTGAAGATTTTTTGGTTTGTTTGAACGCGCTAATCTCAGGAATTACCTAACTGGTTCGACTTGAAAAAATATTTTTGTGTAAGATAGTTCATTTGTTGAGGAAAGCTATAATATAACATTATGTGTGCGGAAACCGAAATCCACGGGGACGTAGTCGTGGACAAAATGTCTCTTAAGTTAGTTAAATATTTTAGCTTAGTACAATGCTTGCACTCATTCTAGATTTGGATTTGTAGATTTAAAATTACATCTATGCACTTTTAAACTTGATAAAAGAGAAAAAAAACTCCATGTTTGTGTTATGTACTGTCGCTAGTTCTAACGCAGCTGACTACTCACTGTCTTCAATCCGACCAAGCCACCCAGCCCGTACTGTTGCCTTTTGCTTCGTATCGACAGGTACAACGTGTCAAAGGGAAATCCGTTTGTTGTAAAATCGATACCGTATGTACTGCGACGACGGGCTTTGTTCCCTCGCAATTACCAGTCATTGTACTAAACTTCGTAGGACCTATCGTGTTCTTGTTCTAACATAATGTATATTGTATACTCATATGAAGTATAGTATTAAGTGGTACTGTGAGTAAAGAGAATATTAAATACAGCGTCTATATTACACGCTGTAATTTATATTCTCTAATGTATAATTATGAAGTATATCGTAGGTAACTAGTAGGTACTGTGCAAAGCGATAAAACGAATATGTTTTAGAGTTTTTGCAAAGGAACACCATTCAACGAATAGGTTGTCGGGGCTTTAGTGAAGGACCAGAGATTGTACCTGTGTTTGCACTATTTTAAATGAAATGAAATTGCTTATTTCAGAAACAGATGCGATAACATGGGTTCTATATTTTAAAAATAAACTACATAGTTCAGATCCCAACTTCAAGATTCTACTAATAGAACCTAAAGCTAGGATTAGACTGAGATTAAATCAGTATGAACCAATTAATTGAATAAATGAATAAATAAACTTGAATAAATGAATAAATAAATGGACCTCACGTGGACAGCCGAGCAGTGTGTAAGGATAGGTCCGTCCATCCTCTCTGTAATCACCTTTTAAAACGTAAAGCGATGTTGATTGATAGTAAAGGCCGGCTGCCGTGATCAATTCTTCGAAGAAAAAGGCAGCTATAAATACTTCACGTAATTACGTCATTTGCAACAAGATTATTTTTGCAACTTCTCTTTCAATCGGCTTGGTTCGGGATTTAGATCGATTCGACGTGAATTGAATTATTTTGTTAACTATTATCCTTCATTGTGACCATGACGTGACCTCAATAACTGTGACATTTGCTGTGTCATACTTCATACTAATGTGATAAATGTGAAAGTTTGTTTGGATGTTTATCATCAATCACGCTGAAACGACTGAACGGTTTTTGTTGGAATCCCAACTAATATTATAAATGCGAAAGTAACTCTGTCTGTCTGTCTGTCTGTTACGCTTTCCCGCTTAAACCTCGCAACCGATTTTGATGAAATTTGGTACAGACAATCTTAAGACCCTGAGACAGAACATAGGCTACTTTTTAGTTTGGTATAAAGGCAGGGTATGGGTTGACTTAGGTAATATGATACTTCTTATCCCGATCAAACGCTCCCATGGGACAAAACTGGGCTCTTAATAACGCGCGCATAGCCGTTAAAACTAGTACATTAATAGTCTCCGATAACAGGAAAATATAATAAAATCAAAATTAAATAGGTACGACATATAACACACAAGAACTTGTCTTAATCTAGCATATCCCAACTAATCCCAACTAATATTATAAATGCGAAAGTAACTCTGTCTGTCTGTCTGTCTGTCTGTCTGTCTGTCTGTCTGTCTGTCTGTCTGTCTGTCTGTCTGTCTGTCTGTCTGTCTGTCTGTCTGTCTGTCTGTCTGTCTGTCTGTCTGTCTGTCTGTCTGTCCGTCTGTCTGTCTGTCTGTTACGCTTTCCCGCTTAAACCTCGCAACCGATTTTGATGAAATTTGGTACAGACAATCTTTAGACCCTGAGACAGAACATAGGCTACTTTTTGACCCATTCCAACCCCCCACTTCCCTGAAATGGGGGGGTGAAAGTTTGTATGGAAAATCTTAACTACTTGAGTTAGACGCTTGAAATTTGGCATGCAGGTCCCTTAGTAAACTTAATGCTTAATTGCAAAAGGATATTGCAAAATTCCCACGGGAACGGGAATCAGCGGGAAAAAACATTCGTATAATGAAAACCGACATCCACGCGGACGAAGTCGCGGGCGGCCGCTAGTACAAAATAAATGTGTAACTCTGCATAATCGTTTCCGACTGTAAACTGAATTAATTATGCAAATCAAGCCCTAAGCGGTGATAACATCTAGCCTATTCAATTACAAGGGTATGTACCTACTGAACACGAGCCAAATTAAATTTTCTGCGAGGTCGGCAACATGTTAAAAGTAACTGGTCGTAATTCCTGGCAACGTGTTGTGAATGGGCTAATCACGGGAGTAATTTGTTGTGAATTAATGAGATTACTTGCCACTGAGCTTGAGCAACGGGTTTCAGAGTGCGACATTTTGCCAATTATTAGTCGTATTAGTTCGTCGCACACGTTTAGAGAATGTAAAGTGTGAAATAAAACTACTTTGAAATAGATGATAGCGTTGTAGAATTTAAACTACATACTTACAGAATAACCTGAAGTTTCGGCTACTTTTCAGTAGCCGTGATAAGTAACCGTGATCACCGACTTACATGTTATGCTTAGTTTAAATCATACCTCGCTTCTATCCGTTTATTTTTTTTATTTTTTAATCAAGAAATAATGTTTAGTGTGTTGTTATGCAAGCACTCTTCTAAGATATCATATAGCTGTTTCGTCGAAGTACAAAAGGTTCGCTTCAATACCAGAGCAATAATAACAAAGTTGTTATTAATGTTAGTTAACAACTTTATGAACTGTCGTAGTTATCTTACTACGGTGCTACGGAGCTCGGACGCCCCCAATCTCTTTATCACTCAGAAAAAACTAATCAGAATTATATTTAACATCCAAAATACAGACAGCTGCAAACCATTTTTTTTCAAAGTATAAAATACTCACTCTGCCATGTATTTATATATTAGAAATATGTAAATTTATTAAAAAATATCCCAATTTTTACCAAAAGAGAGAAGACTTAAACTTAAAATACACACTTAGACATAAAAACAAACTAACTTTACCTTCTTCCCGTCTCAAACTCCACTCATCAGGCCCTCTAGTGATGTCCATAAAAATATATAATAAATTGCCAGACTCTATAAAAGGTATCAATGACGAGAAACTATTTGTAAGGCATGTTAAGGAAATATTACACAATAAAACCTACTACTCCATCCAAGACTTTTTAGACGACAAATTATAAATAAATGTCAACTATTGAATGACGGCGTCCTCCTCTCTCCTACTCTTTGCCACTCACCCGACAGGGTCCATATTTGTACTGCATTTTTTATAACATCCTTAGCATTATGGTTTGGCAATAAATAAATAAATAAATAAATAAATTGCGACTCGTACAGTAAATGATGATGATGATGGAGCTACGGTCCGTAGCGACTTTGTATGTAATTACATGCTACGTCGATACGGTAACTATTTATGTCACAGTGCGATAAGTTTTAATGCTCTGATATTGGAAACTATCAGACAAAATTAGGTGTTATAAGATTAAATGTTAAGCGTCTTACAATAAAGTTACCTCTAGTTTTCTTGAAGTGACTCTCATAGGGCAGATACGTTTAGATTTACATAACTGAGGGTTAACTAAACTATGTCTAGACTACTCATGCGTACCAAGTTCAACAATATTGATTTTTAAATCCATTAAGTTATTACTGCGTTGAAAGCTCAACAAAGGTTACTACTACATCTATAAAAGCGGTCTTTAAACAGTTAGTGCGTCTGTAATACAGTCTGACGTCTTGCGGAGTCCATAAATATGTCGAAGTTTACTACCGCGGTGTTACTGCGCCAAAGAGTATTTACTTAGCCGTAGGCTGCTTACTTAGCTAATAAGTAGGGATGTTTGGTTTGAGCGAACTGAACATTTGAAATGTTGAGGCGACATTTATAAATTATTCTAGAGGTTAGACGTGCCGATTCATACGTAATGAGTTCGACTAAATTTACATTTATAAATGTCAAAGTAAATTCAATGCCTAAAGTCTAAATTACTTTGCGAATCTAGCCTAGGCACGTATACGTGTGATAAGGATCAACTTAGTATTTGAAATCGGTTCGAAAAGCCTTGCTTCTTGCATATATTGGATGACTAGCGTTCTGTGAAATTATGTAAGACAAATCTAGAAAACGTAGTCTAGAAAAATCCTTTTGTTATGTCTATCTGGGGCAAGAATACGCTCGGGAGAGTAATTCTAGGACACATGTGACCTTATCCGCGAGATGGCCGTAGTTACGATCGCTGTATAGACGAAGTTGTTTTTCAATACAAGTTTGAATACTTGTGAATAAAAATACGCAATGCATAGATAGACGTTTGAAAAACATTAATTGAAAATTCGGCACAATGTAAAAATATGATAATTGGAAAACTTTGTCTTGTGTTTAATGGGAAATGTGCAAATACTTTAAAGCTATTAAAATGCAAACTTTTGTACGCCTTCGTCTTATGTTGTGGTCTAGAATCTAGAATGAGATTCAACCCTTTCACGAGCTGTGGTTAGTCACTGTTTTGACACCTTAACCAAAACGACATGTAGCCGGATTCCTTCATAATACACGTGCCTCCGAAAACCTTTACCTCTGAAAATGCTTTTGAGGAAAAATTGCTTATATAGAATTAAAAGTTTAATAAAACCCGTGCTCTATCCATGCGTACACATCTCCTTTGTCCTCGTTATAACTTCGAGTCGATTTCCATAATCTATCTTTGAACATGTAAAAGTGTTGATTCTGGTAAAAGGTCAAAGGCCATCTTAAAAGATAAAAGCTTCATGAATAGCGTTGGGACCTCGTTTGCTTAGGCTACGACGCAAGGAATTGATTTTCCTTTCTTTGAATCAAGGGATAGAGATAGATGGGTATACTGTTGAAATATCGGATTTCATAATCGGTGAATTGGAAATACAAGGAGCCATCATGGTTACGTGTAACCTATAGAAGTTTTCATTTATGTATTACGTACGATTTTATGATCAGTCTCGTGTCTCTCTGGCCGAACCGAGTTGTTTCGATGCTCTTCGAATAATTGAATTTCGTGACACTTTTCTCGATAGATCACTGCTCACCAAAATCAGTTTAATAATTATGGACAATTCATAAGCATCTTTAACGTTAACATTGTATACGGAGTATATTGGCTATTGCGATACAAGCAAATTTTGCTTCGTGCAGAGTCACTAGATATAAGTATATAATGTAAACATGTTCTTTTGTGAAAGTAATTAAATAAAAAAAATCTCTGACACCCACATAAAAACAAATAGTTCTTTTCTTACTTCTATTAAGCCTTTTACATCTGGATAAATACTTAATTTGTCTATTTTCCTTAATATCACTATTCCAGTCAGTCGTTTACACTGAAATTGCTAGTTTCATCGCACACGTGTAGAAAATACAACGTTTTCCCGAAGGTGTGCTTGCGAAGGTTGTAGGTACAACATGATACGCATCGACACAACCTTTATGGCTGCAGTTCCCGCGCTCTGACCATTATCGTTAATGACCATGTCTGTATCAGTATTGCGGAAGGTTTCGGGCCTTCGAATAAAATTGGAGAAAGATTGGACATAATATGTATGTAGTAATTTTTTTAGGTAAGTACCTATAGTTATGGTTTGTATGATTCAATTTTGGAAAGCCTTACTGTGTAAGCGGCTCTTGTTATCGGAGGACAAACTTTGAGTAGAACCAACCTTGTTAGTAACTGTGAAGGTATTTCAAAATAAAAAAAATCCCATAGGTATAGATTTTACAAGTAAGTAGTAGTAAAAAAGGTTTTATAAGATGGCCTTGCCCTATAATATCAATACCAGCACGTATGGTAATAATAACATTAGTATTCAAAGCTACGTGCGCCAATATGCATTACTCGTCATGAATTAACAATGGATGATATATGTATTTACAATGACCTGGAAAATGTTTTCATGATGTTGTGATAAAATCCATTAATCAGATTCTCCCTAAAAGCGTAACTGAATCAAGTACCTCCATTATAGGCACCGTGCGTAGCGATGACTGCCATCTCGTGACTCATATTCAAAACTTTTACTCTCAATGTCGTTAATTCTACTGTCAAACCACGGAAAAACACGGTGCCTTATTCTGCCATCTAGTGACTCATATTCGAAACTTTCAAGCTACATGTCAAATTTTACTGTCAAACCACAGAAAAAAACGGGATTTTAGCGCCCTCTATAGTTTCTGCACGGTGCCTATTCTCGATTACTGGCCATTATTGTGATAGCAGGCTTAGGTTGAGACTCCACCAAACGGAAATGTGCAGAAGCAATATATAGATATGCTTCTTCCAATAGGGTTTTGGCTCAAAAAATGACAACATTTTGGCTTTATGACACATCTGCGCTCCGCTCGCTCATCTCCGCTTTGGTGGAGTCTCGCCCTTAATCCCCAAATAGCGACTGGAAATCACAATCCAGCTGTTTTTGTGTTTACAATATCAACACATACGATTTCATATTTGTAGTTTTTAAGAAGCCACGATTTTTTTCTTGACTAAAAATGTAAACTCGCAGACTAAGTTATGCTGTTACCTTGGAAATTGATTTTAACATGATGTTCGATATCCATTTTCCAGATATGAAAACGAGAAGAATGCTCTGGTGGTGTCGGTGGTGTCGTGCCAGGGGCTGCCGGGGCGCGAGCCGGCCGGGCCCGACCCCTACGTCAAGCTGCAGCTGCTGCCCGACAAGCAGCACAAGGTCAAGACCAGGTCAGTGCCAACAGACCCTGGTCCTGTAAGAATGCTCTGGTGGTGTCGGTGGTGTCGTGCCAGGGGCTGCCGGGGCGCGAGCCGGCCGGGCCCGACCCCTACGTCAAGCTGCAGCTGCTGCCCGACAAGCAGCACAAGGTCAAGACCAGGTCAGTGCCAACAGACCCTGGTCATGTAAGAATGCTCTGGTGGTGTCGGTGGTGTCGTGCCAGGGGCTGCCGGGGCGCGAGCCGGCCGGGCCCGACCCCTACGTCAAGCTGCAGCTGCTGCCCGACAAGCAGCACAAGGTCAAGACCAGGTCAGTGCCAACAGACCCTGGTCATGTAAGAATGCTCTGGTGGTGTCGGTGGTGTCGTGCCAGGGGCTGCCGGGGCGCGAGCCGGCCGGGCCCGACCCCTACGTCAAGCTGCAGCTGCTGCCCGACAAGCAGCACAAGGTCAAGACCAGGTCAGTGCCAACAGACCCTGGTCATGTAAGAATGCTCTGGTGGTGTCGGTGGTGTCGTGCCTGGGGCTGCCGGGGCGCGAGCCGGCCGGGCCCGACCCCTACGTCAAGCTGCAGCTGCTGCCCGACAAGCAGCACAAGGTCAAGACCAGGTCAGTGCCAACAGACCCTGGTCATGTAAGAATGCTCTGGTGGTGTCGGTGGTGTCGTGCCAGGGGCTGCCGGGGCGCGAGCCGGCCGGGCCCGACCCCTACGTCAAGCTGCAGCTGCTGCCCGACAAGCAGCACAAGGTCAAGACCAGGTCAGTGCCAACAGACCCTGGTCATGTAAGAATGCTCTGGTGGTGTCGGTGGTGTCGTGCCAGGGGCTGCCGGGGCGCGAGCCGGCCGGGCCCGACCCCTACGTCAAGCTGCAGCTGCTGCCCGACAAGCAGCACAAGGTCAAGACCAGGTCAGTACCAACAGACCCTGGTCATGTAAGAATGCTCTGTGTCTCTTGTGAAACAAGCGTCAGAAAATCTGCGGTCACCAAACTGCTTGCCCAGCTCGATTACTATGGGCATTTCCCCCAGATAGGAATCTGGAAGAAACCCACGACAACGACCAGTAATGGACTCCAACAGGCTAATAAATTATTAGGATATTTATTAATTTTTTTTTTTTTATTTGTTTATTTTATTTATTTATAATTATTATTATTATAGTCTAAGATCCCGCTATACAAGGACCTTCATCGAGATGCTTAATGGATGAAACATATTTTATACATAATTTGACATGTCAATAATTATATTGCATATGGGTTGCTTATTAAATTTCAGTTTGTTTTCAAAACAGTCAATTACCTCATTAGTTCTATTATAATTGTTACATTTATTTTGAATATTCTAATAGTTTCTAAACTGTGCATTTAATTGACCAACCTTTAATTATTTACTGAGAAGTGTTTGTTTTTTTATTCATTAGTTTAGTTTTGGCCCAGTCGAGTAAAACAAAGACATAAAGAAATGATTATTTTTTACCAGTAGGCAAATCACAAAATACATATATCATCAACTTCTATATGAGACAGTCAATGTAAACCTTCAATTTTGAGATTTTGAAATAATTTTTAATATTAATTGTAGCTTGTAGACCATATTGAGCAAAATTATTTACTGAGTGCTGAGAAAATATAAACCTTCGGCTTCGGCTTCGGCTTCGGCCGAAGGTCGTGGCAATAGCCGATTATTCGGCTTCGGCTTCGGCTTCGGCCAAAAATAGACCTTCGGTCGGACACTACTAATAATGAAGATCCGGCTCCAGTCATTAAACTACTAAGTTTAATGACTGGAGCCGGATACGAAGAACCGAAGCTTGAGTGCAGTAGCGTGGAATTGAAAGCTCTAAATCTAGCAGTGAACTGCGATTGGCTGATGTCTGCCTTTTTATCGATCCAGCTTTTGCACCCTAGAACCCGCAGATGACTTTCTAATTAAACCACTAAATAAAAGCGGTTTGATCTTCTACTCCATATCATTGAAATTGTCAATGTATTTATGTCTTCCAGGGTGGTCCGCAAGACGCGCTGCCCGGTGTACGACGAGGACTTCACGTTCTACGGCATCGCGCCGCACCAGCTCGCCGCCATCACGCTGCACTTCGTCGTGCTCAGCTTTGACAGGTAAGATTATCATAATATCTTAATCTTAATGTATTGTGTCATTTTTGTTATCACTTTATAACTCAAGAGAGGACTCACCTATCTAAACCAAATTTTCAGGGTTTGTTCAGACAGTTAGTAGGTATGTAAAGTTTGCACATATTCGCTGGAGTGGTTCTTTATTTAACACAGGTAGCGAAGCACGTACCGGGCCACTTGTTATTAAGTATTTTTAATACGAGTATGCTTCTGAACACTTAGGGCGCCGTATACTAACAGTTTTGGAGATCATGGAAGTTTATAACCTAGCATGACCATAATTAATGTAGTAATGATCGACATGAAGTTAATATGACTTTGTGGCACTACAGGTGGCCTTTAAATCCTTGAAGGCCATTTTATTTCATCTGCATATTATGTAATATGTTGTATGTACCTGAAGTTATAGAATAGATGTAGAGATCCGTGATTTAGTCGGGTAGGTTTTCAAAATCTATTATTTAAAATAGTTTGCCATCTGACATAAATGATACCAGCTATCAGAATCAAAATAAGAAGAGAAAGAGTCCCAAGTAAAAATTCTTAAATTATGTTTTCAGATATTCGCGTGACGAGATAATAGGCGAGGTGGTGTCGCCCCTGTCCACTCTGCAGCTGCACAGCGGTGAAGCAATGGCCCTCTGCCGTGAGATCCAGCCGCGCAGCCTCAAGGTACAGTAGCGTATTCTGTCTTTACTTTTCAACAGCCTACGTGGGGCAGGGGTTAGTAGATGTCTCTAGAGTCGAGTCCGATTGCTGTTCTATTGAACTATAAGAGGAAATGGAGCACTTACTTGGGCACACAGTATAACATATCCTGGCCGCACAAAAAGATTGGCTGCCACCGCGAAAGGACGCACTGACATCAATTACGCCTAAGTTAAGATTAACTGATAAGAGCACAACTCAATAGTATGGTTTGTATGCAGATGCGCAGTGTAGGCCGGGGCGAGGTGCTGGTGTCACTGTGCTGGCAGCCGGCGGCGGCGCGGCTCACCGTCGTGCTGCTGAAGGCGCGCAACCTGCCCAAGATGGACGTCACCGGCCTCGCCGACCCGTGAGTACAACACTAATGTCGTATGACACAGCATACGGGGCCGTATTAGACTTCATAATGTCACGGGAAGATAACTGAAACTATCCGGCTCGAAGGACCAAAAATTATGCAAGAAACTACCCATTATCATGAGAAGACAATTAAAATAAATCAAAATTCTTATCCCTTTCATGCAATGTTGAAACCAAGGCACCAAATTTACATGAGTTAAACACTTGTGTTTGTTCACAGTTACGTGAAAATGTACCTGCTGTACAACGGCCAGCGCATAGCGAAGAAGAAGACGCACGTGAAGAAGCGCACGCTGAACCCGGTGTTCAACGAGTCGTTCGTGTTCGAGGTGCCGGCCGCGCCCAACGCCACGCTCGACCACGTGTCGCTCGAGCTGCTCGTGCTGGACTGGGACCGAGTCACTAAGAACGAGGTGAGACTCACTGGCGTCACAGCAGTAATTTTTTTTGAGGAGTGAATGCCTCGCTACAAGGACTCGACTAGCGTGACAGCGTTATAAGTGTAAAGAAGACTAATGACACGCTGCTGCACCGAGACAATCACCAAGAACTACTACTATACCTGGTCTGGCTGGTCTATGACTTATAAAGACTGATCTGATATAAAAGACATGCCTTGACGCAGAATGTAGTATCTACAGTGCATAATGCTTGAAGATCGTGACATTAAGCATTGCTTTTGAAAATGACAAGTCATTGCTTGAGAATTGCTGATTTGCTAATTGCTCGCATTATTGACCCATGATAGTGGCTCATCTGATGATGAGGATGGGACCGCTAGGATGATTCCTAGCGATCGTTTCGGTTGCTTCCTCGGCTATTGCCTTGGAGTCCAGGCTCCACTCACCCAAGACTAGGTGTCGGAAATCTCCCGTAAACCTAACCTAAACTTATGGTGTGGTATTCTAGGTGATCGGTCGGCTGGAGCTGGGCGCGGAGGGCGCCGGCAGCGCGCGGCACCACTGGCGCGAGGTGCAGGCCGCGCCGCGCCGCCAGATCGCCGACTGGCACAAGCTCAAGGAGTGAGCGCCTCCCCCCGCCCCTCACTCACTCCCTGCTCCTGAACCCCTGCTCCTAGACCCGTCGCTGCTGCCGTCTGCGTTCCCTGCTTAACTGATGATATTCTACGGAGCCTTTTCAAAGTTTAGCTGGTCAGCAATGAGGATTTTCGCAAAAGAAAAATTTGCAAGATGGCAGTAGGTAGGCGTAGGGTCTAACTGTTATGTGATTGGTGAATATTGACATGACATTGACGGGTATGTCAAAATTCACCAATGCCGTAGCAGTTATTACGTATTGTCATCTAGCGAATTTTTCAATCAAACACCCTCATTAAACTGTCGTCTTGTGACACCGTGAACATGAGGTTGTTCATAATCATAAACAGCTCAACAAAATCATTTCATAGAGTTTTAATAACCATCACAGAAGCCATCTTATGTATGTTAAAGAAAGTGAATCAGAAATTAGTTTAACCAAAGGTACGAATGAAGTTAATGTAAGTATGGGACGCAGATTGCCAGAGAGACTCGTGTTATGTTAACCCTTCGCCTCCTATACCCTTCACCGCTTTCCTAGAGTAACATTTAGTACCTACCTATTATTTACACCCTAGTGAAAGTTATAGTTGTGTATATTGTTAATACAGAAGTTTAGACCCGGTTAGTTTCTTCAAGAGGTCATAAAAAATCCTTTTAAAGATTGACCATAAGCAGGCTCATGCAATAATTGTATAATCGAACACATTTTTATTTGTTTTTAATGCATAACATGTACCTACTTTAGCAATATAAGCAACTGTAAACTGTAACGGAAGACGTACATTCCTTCTACATTCCACATCTATACATACTTACCTAGCTCAGTGCAATATTTGTTACGTATAATTTATTAATTAATTTACTTGCGGCGAGATACGAAACAGCCAGATTATTTAATTACAGTTATTATTCTTCACTTATTATTACCGCACGGAGTAAGGCGTCGAGGGTAGTACAAGTGTGTATTTGTAAGAAGGCTAAGCCAAAGTCCAGACACAGGTATGAAAGCTTCAGTTAGTTATTAATTTGTAACATAATAATCTTACGATATTTTACATTAGATAGTATAATTACTTTATAATTTTGGAGATCATTTTTAAAGTCACTTGCGCGACACAATTTACTGGTAAAATATGTTTTCTAAATTCAATAGATTTCGTATGGGATGTGGCTAAAGCGACAAAGAATATACAATATTAAGCGGTGGCGTATAGTGGATGGTTCTGGCCAGCTTAGCCAATAGGCTTCCACCCATCTCAATTGTATGGTAATGGAAAACAATATTAAAATTTACCTAAAAAGATGTGCTTGTAATGAGACTATCTACCACACTTCAACACTCGATGCAACTTTTAAACTGTGTCGCGCGGTAACGAATTATATATTTTGCTTAATATACTTTCTACGCACAGTTAAGTCAATACCCGAGTAGATTCCCCGATGTAATAATAAATGCGTGTCTAGTAGATGTAAACACAATGAAAACTCGTGTTTAATGTAGATTATACGGAATGTGTTGGCGATTTCGGCACACGTTCCAATTTCTCTAATTATTCTACATATCTAAATGTAAGACACTTATGTAATAAATACGATTTCATGTGTATTTAAATGTGACTCCGGTGTGTCATAGGTTTGTTGTTTGCTTCAAGACAATATTAAATATAATATAACACGGTTAATAGGAATCAGAACGGAACCATACTACCTACCTAAATGTACTAAAGACTTAGCTTCTTATTAGACGGTGTTTCCTAGCACCTAATGTAACAAGCCACGAATGAAATAAAATGAAATAATTCTTGCTTAAATGTAATTATTGTAAGATTAGATTACTTATTCAAAATGTTTAATTTATTACCAACACATACTTTGTATATATTTAATAGAAACTCTTCATTTGTTTAAGAGTATTGACGTATTTTATGATATTATTCAGCATTCCAAATTTAAATTCTTAATAATTCTTAAACTTATTTTTTCTCGTTGTGTAATGTTAAGCGTAGAATAGGATGTTGAGTTCCTTAAAAATTATAAAGAGTAACTTCGAAATCACAGTAATACTCATCCGATTGGTTAGTTCTTAAAATATGTATAGTATTAGGTTAGAAAAATAAATCTATTTTATACTAAAAGTAGGTAGTGTATCTTTGGATCTAGATTGTAACGATGTAAAGCCCATTTGACGAGGCTTTGAGCTTTTAGCCACGTATACCTTTAGAGCGATCCTGTCACTATAGATGGCGCCTACACGAATAGATCTCATTTATTTATATAAATTACTTTAAAATATATTTTGCTTTACGGTAACTTCTTTCAAAAGGTGTACAATTTTCTTTTTTAATTATGAAAAATATAAAATTGAAACAATTAAAAAAATACCTTTTTGATCTTTCATTTATAATAAGAACTATAAATCGCTGTGTAAACGTTTACCTTTGTAAATTAAACAAAATAGGTGGAGTATAACTGTGCAACAGTATATTTTAAAAATAACGATTCCAATAAGATACATACTTAAGTCTTGTGTAACGTAACCAAGTAATTTAAGAGTTATGTGTATACTTAAGACAAGTACTTTGACATTAAAAAACTAAAATGTACATAGTCATTGCTTTAGTCATTGCAAAAATCGCAGTCTTGTAATTGTAAAGCCCGAGGAGGATACATCCGTTTGACTGTTCAACATTTTACAAGTTAAGGAACTACCAACGAAAAAACAAACTTTATTCCACATGGAATGGGTCGAAAAAAATAAGATGAACTTTGAAACAACTTGCATCAAATTGATAAAATGATAAATTCATACTTAACACTTTACATGCTAAATTTATCATATGACAGTTTGACTGTTTCTGTGAAACATGTAGACATAAAGATGGAATTGGATCACTTTCGTCGTTTAAAACATCTTAGTAAATCTGAAAAAGAAACTTTTTGCGAGGAACTGGAAGGTAAGGTATTGTTGAATAATCTAACGGTTGTGTAGACTGGGCGTAACTTTAGGCATTGAAATAAGTACAACCAGTGGATGTTTACGTTTAATCGATTCAGTGTTTTTGTATTTCAATCGATGTCCATGAGTGTAGTAGATTCTTGCAACCATTTGATATAATCTGTGGTAGTTTATTTGGTGAGCGTTACTTCATTGATCATTTTAAGAAACTGCCCAGGACCTTCTGATCCAGATACATAACGAATTCGTGCAATTAATCCAAAAAAGAAAAATCTTATAAATGAAGGAAATAATACGTTCACTGTATTTGTGAAATGAATTTACGGGCATATGTGCCTCATTGAGTTCACTTCTTAAGTTCTTATAAGTACCTCCACTTAATTAGTAAGTAATCCTTACTCTGTAAAGATATGAAGTAAGGGTTTAGGATCATTTCGACATATGCTACCGATATTAATTAACATAGGTAGTCACACTTAATGAAGATTTTGAAATGATCGATTGAAGTAACGGTCGCCCCACAAATTCGCAATCGCCCGCACGTAGTCGAGTCATCACCTCACTGATATCAGATTTGTATACTAAGAGAATTTTAGTAAATAAATTATTGACTGGTGCTTTCACATAATTGTTGTTGTTATTTTGCATCCATTTTACCCCTGAATAATAAATAATTTTAATCAACGAAAGATGAAAGTTGGCATGCCCGACGACAAGAATTCAAAAAAAAGTAATTGGAGTCCAATATCTACATATGCAAACCAGAGGCCAGTCGCCATTCGGCTTATTAATTAAAATTGAAATCAGTTTAATTCTAGAATAATAACCATTAGGTAATACAAATACAGACATTATGAAGGCGTGGAAGAAAAAGCTAGATTAAAAATAAGTTCAAGTTTAAGGGTAAAAATCTAGCAATGAAAAGCAAAACTTCTTATCAATTGTATATTTGATATCAAATCTTATTACATATAACACAGCTTAACAAATTGAAAATATACATACATCGAACCGGGCTCTTCCGCGGCCGACTAAGTGTAGGAACACACTATGCTGAAATAACGCGACCGAAGATTAGCGGCAATGCATTTTCTATACAAAATTACGCTACGTAATTTCGGCACATTGTGACTCATCAGTCATCTTCCATACCTATAAAATACAGACGTTATCAGCCACGTAATTTCGGCCGCGTTTTTTCTGCATAGTGTGTTCGTACACTAACACGCGATTTGTATCGGTGCTCCTGCTTCACAGGCGAGAACTAACTGAAGGGCTAGAAAGTCCAGGCAGACTCACCATCACCATTCATAGAAAGACTTTTCTCACATACGCCTTTGAAAGGATTCATAGCTAGGTTTCTTGCTAGTGAGATATGCCCTGGTAGGCCCAGTCAAGATGCCACTTTGACGATTATTCGCTAACGCGAGAATATTCGTCCAAGTGGCATCTTGGCTAGCCTACCTGACATGACGAACGTTTAAAGCGTCATCATGCTGTCACAGCGATAAGAAGCGACCGTCGCTTCATATTTTAATGCCAATTTCAGAGCATGTATGGCGTGGGCATATCTTACGATTAAACTTTATGAGTGAGCGTACCTTAAAAGATACGATGGACACTTAAGAATGTTATTCTTTGGATTAACAAGAACACAATATACTACGTTCAAAGTCTGTTACTTTTCAAACTAATATCACTGTGCAATCGACAAAATATCTTGATAAGGACAAAAACGCTCGATGCACATCTAAGGTGAAACTGACGTAACACTTTTGGGCAATTCTCATAAAAATTTCTCATAAAAAGCTATTTCATTACAAATCATGCAATATTTATCATGTTGCAGGCAACGATTGTTTTTCGTTAAAATAAACAACTCTAAAACGTCTGTTTACAATCGTAGAACTTAGTTGCCATCTTTAACGTTTCAAAGCTGTAGGAATATTCCAATTAGGGGATGGCAAGAAAGAGACAATAAACTTAACCATAGACAAACACTGAGACATGTTATTTTAAGTTTGGGAATCGTAAGCCCACTTCTGATAGAGTGTGACCCTTTTAAAGAACATTTTGATCGTAAAGAGCTTGTCCAAATGATGTTTTATCAATTGGTATGTTCCACGTTTCAAAAACAAAATGTCTGCCACCTACTATCAAAAATGGACTATTAACCAAAAGACAGAGGAAAGGTAACTCGCATGCAACATTGCCCGGTTTCACACGCACTAACAGTGAGACATAGAGTCGCCAAATTATCAATAACACACACATTTATATTGTCTTTTAATACAACTTCTATTTGGACGTCTCTTTGATTTCGTCTAGCTATGACAGTGGTGCCCCCTAGCGGAACACGCGCGGTCTTCCGTGACGGAGACGGTGAGGAGGAACTACAGTATACATGGGATGGTGGATTTGTTTGTCATGATCTGTTGCTCAAGATGGACGAGTTTGGATGTTTTTTCATAAACTAAGAAAATTAATAAAGAAGTAATGAGACATAAATAAAGTTAAAGTAAGAAAATCACAAGATATTTGGAAAAGAATATTTAATAAAAGTGGAAAATGAAAATTATTGTCTCGAAATTAAAATTGGCGCCCAACGTGGGGCAGCCATTTAACAGTATCAAAAGGACTATTATAATGTAACTATAGTTCCTCCATTCACACCTCCAGTAACACAATATTCAGAAGTAAACACCCTAACATTTAAATAAATAACGATATAGTACCTAAACAGTGACGATTAATTAGGCAAGAGTCAAGTGTGCGCAGTACAGCAGAATAAGGGTTGCCAGACGAATTTTTTTACGTAATAAGGATTCTTTATTAAATTAGATTAAATAGACTTTAAGAGATATCATTTTTTAATGTACACGAACTGCGCAACTTTTGGCTTATTCTGATTATATTCTGGTGAACCTTATGTTCATTACAAATTACTTGCCCAAATACCTCATACCATTATAATTATGTCGTCTGGCAACCCTAAACATTACTTACAACGACTAAAGTTAAAAGTTATACAAAACAATATCATCGTAAACTATGACTATACGTCGTTATTGCTAATAAAAGTGAGATATGAATTATAGTCCAGATATGCTTGAACTGTATAGATATTACGATTTTTGGTCCGAAATAGTGTACATTTGTGTTGGCAGAATTACTTCAAATAATCAACAAACCATAGATCATGTTAGTTTATATATTAAGGCTCGTATTAAAAAAACGCACGCAAATTTGAGACCGATCTTGAGTGCAAACAAGATATGTCAGTCTCATACAAAACAGCACCTCAAGTTCGCGCTCAAATTTGATCTCAGAGTTGAGTGTAATTTATTAATACGAGCCTAAGATCTTTTCCCGTTCACAAATCATAATACCATAACAAAACTAAATAATATTTCATAATATGTGTTATTAAATTAAATGTTTATTTTTTTTATTGTAATCTAAATGTTTAGAATAATTTCAAGTAATTCTCCAACACAGAAAACTATGTATGTATATAATTTTATATATTCTTGAACATCATCGAATCTTTGTCATTAATACAAAATGATACACGAATTTCTAACATTGATAATAATAGTTCATGAAAAATTCAAAATTATTTTAGACACTGGTAACTGTCTTAGTAAAATTACATTGACAACTAACCCATCAAAATTACAAATAATTAGGTAATTACAAACATATTTACAATTATTAAATGCAGTATTCTAGTAGTTATTTGATCATACACAAATTAAAAAAGCATTAGTGTTAAGCTCTTAAAAACGAGGCAAGCTTTATACATACATTCAGACTCCAAAGTATAAAAAGAATAATAATTCTTGTGTGAATATAAGTCTTCTCATTGTTACTGGCAGATAAGGCAAGATCATAAAAATAACCAATAGTTTAAAATCATAGACAATTTATATGAATCGACGGTTAAAACATGTACATCATTCCGTACTTTGTATTATATTTTGACTGGACATTGTACAAAGTAACCAAATTGTCAAGCATCATGCTTTAATAATAAGTAAGATTAATATTTATCAATCAATAATTCCAATTGAAATCATGCAACTTTTTAATAGTTTTGCTCCCAAAGTTAATGCCTGTTTATTATTTACGAATAAATATTGTCATGCAGATGATATATTTAGTTGTAGATTACGAAAAAGTAGGCAAAAAGTGGAGCAAAAGTTAAATCTGTAAAATATCATCAATAACATACATAATAAAACAATTTCCATTCCATTAAACAAATTCATTTTATAAATAAAATAGGGCATTAATGTAAAATAATAACAGCCATTAAAACATGTCAGTTCACATTTTTTATCAAAACATATTTAAAAAAAAAATACCTTTTTCCCAGAATGACAGATATTTTCCTAAAACATTCCAAAGAAACTGATAACAAATAGTAGCTTTACACTTACGGATATAATATATAATCTCAATATTATCGTACAAACATTCTCCTGTTGGTATTGTAAACGGTTCCTAGTTATTTAATATTAATAAGCGAATTATTATGTATATTACGTATTACAAAGAACTCGTTTTCATTATAGTGAACACACAAAGTATCAACGTATAAACGTGATACGGCCAATAAATATCAACATATTTTCAGAGATCATTTTTCCAGAGAGCTTACTTATAAACTTCCTTTCGTATAAACATTCACTGCCGAAACATAATTTCAATAAAATCAGTACTAGCGCTATTTCTTCAGCTCAAAATAATTCGGAGAATTAAAGTGCATCTACGGAATATAAAAGCCGAAGCAAAACTCAACGCAAGCAAGAATACTCTCTAAGTAATTGAGATTCTGCTTGCAGGAGAAAACGATAACATGACTGGATGTTTCAAAAGATTTTCAGTTCTTAAGTATAGTTGTTACTTCGTTTTGATTTTTACTTTAAAATCTTAACTGTGTGTCACTTTAGTGAAACATTTGTTTTATCATTAAAACTTGTTTTCCATGCATTCAATATGGCTGATGCAGGAGCTCGATGGCGCAGTGGTTAGCGCACTCGGCCTGCGGTTGCTAAAGTTAAGCAACGTTCGCAGATGCCAGTCATCGGATGGGTGACCGAAAAATTTCATCTCGAGCTCCTCCGTGCTTCGGAAGGCACGTTAAGCCGTTGGTCCTGCGCCTGATCTCTCTACGGTCGTGTCAGATTGCTGTCCCACCGAATTATGAGAGTGAAGGAATAGGGAGTGCACCTGTGCTTGCGCACTCACTTGTGCACTATAATATATCCTGCGTACCTGGCTGATCGTAAGATCGGCCGCCATGGCCGAATACGGCCGGAGGGTATTATTATTATTATTATTATTTATCAGTTTCTTTCTATGTTCTCAGCGTAAGCCGGTATTTTAAAATTATGCACGGGCACGGTGTCCAAGTACAAAATTTTCTTCAATTATTCGTTATGTTGTTAGTTCTGGGTTCCTCCTGTAGAAAACGTCTAACTATTCGGCATGTGTTTAATATTGCCGCTTTCTGCATTGTAATATAGGAGTTTTCCGGAAGATCTAGCATGTCTAAGCTTTTGTGTAAATATCGTGGTATTACCCCAGTACTTGAGAGCACCAGTGGTACTATCACCACTTTCTCCAAATTCCAAATTCTTTTAATTTCTTCCCTTAATTCTGAGTATTTGTTAAGTTTTTCGGATATAGATTTTTGTAAATTATGAGTATTAGGGACAGCAATATCTATTATGTAGGCAGTTCTTTTGCTTTTATCTAATAAGGTTATGTCAGGTCTATTGCAGTGTATTGTTTTATCTGTGAGTATTGCTCTATCAAAATATAACTTGTGACTGGGGCTTTCAAGTACTGGTTTCGGAGAGTATTCGTAATATGGTTTTGTTTTTGGTGGTATGAGTTTGTGTTTGATAGCGAGTTTCTGGTGTACATAGTGAGCGATTTGGTTGTGTCGGTGAGTGTAATCGTGTTGGGCCAGGAGTGGGCATGCATTAATAATGTGTTGGATAGTTTCAGGGTATTTTATTATTATGGCTGATGCATTATCCTATTACTTTAATTTATAAACTCAGACACGATGAAGTAGCTTTGTAAAAGTTGGAGATCTTTATTTAAAAAACAGATTTCACTACAAGCTCAATATCTCCAATCACGTTACCGTCTTTCACAGCACGCAGTTCTGTTGCTCGCGAAAGCACGTGTAAGTGTCATTAGAAAAACTTTAACCCCTAATAATATCTTTGAGTACTTAAGAATAGAAAATCCAATCTCCATTTGTGGAGATAACGATATTGTTGAATGTGATCCCATAGTCGAAGGTTAGACCGGAGAGACCGTACGCTGTGGACTCGACGCCTGGCAATAGCGGAGTAACGCACAGCTTATGTAGTGGTAGGACGGCACAGTGGTGGCGGACCGGCGGGATTATAGCAGGCCCCGGTCGAGTTCCTTGCGCAGCATCCTCGTGAGCTTGAGCACGTCCTCGTCGACCTGCCCCGCGAACAGCGAATCGAGCAGCTCACCGCGTGACGCGAGCGAGAACACGCCGGCCAGCCGCGACACTGACTTGTCCGATAGATGACGCTCTACTACTGACCTGGAAGGAAACAATACGATATTTGACTGACTGGTCAACTCACTTAATAAATTCTAATCTAAGTCATAGTTAGAATTTAAAAAAAGTCACATGTTAGTTTTTTTAATTTCGATAAACGTTATTAATTTAACAAAAGCTAAAATTAATCTAGCATAATTACATTCACATTTTATTTTAAAGATTTTTAATATATTCTCTTATTTTATTTTTATTTATTATTTTGGACTTCATAATTTATTTTGAATGCTGTCAAGTACCCAATTTGTCAGTTAGTTTCTAACGAGTAAACATAGAGCACAAATAAAATGTTATTTCATTTTAATTACTTAATGATAAGAACGACAAATGACGTATGATTCTTTCCTGAAGAAAATGAAACAAGGACTTACTTGAGCGACTGATGTGATTCGCGTAATGCGTCTTGTAAAAATCCCCGGTCGTATGAGAAATCGACCTCGCAGAACGAAACAACTGCCATCAAAACCGTCTGAAATTAAATAATGAACGGTAAATCAACAATATAATGAACCACCCAACAACTCTCTTGGCATTCTAATGGAGTGGTTTGCCATGGTGTAATGGTCAAGATGTTGCCTATTACGCAAGAGGTCGCGGGTTCGATCCCCGCACAGGACAAACATTTGTGTGCATGAACATGTCTGTTTGTCCTGGTCTGGGTGTTATATGTATCTATTTATTTAAGTATATTTGTAATACCACTGTTGATTCTGATGTCTGTAACACAAGTGCTTAAGCTACTTAACACGGGGTCAGATCAATGTATGTGATGTTGTGAAATATTTATTTATTTATTTATATTATTATTTATTGCCTTCTCCATATCAGAAGTACTCACGTGGAACTTGGAGCGGAAGGCGGCGAGCGCGCGCTCGTCGGCGGGCGACAGCTGGCCGTGCCGCCGCAGCACGCCCAGCTTCACCGCCGCCTTGATCACGTGCTTCACCAGCTTCTCCGCCTCGCGCTTCTCCACGCGCTCCCGCAGCACCGTCAGGAACTGGACCAAGAGATAACAATACATCAGTGCATTGGTGAATATTGCATGGTAGAACGACCAGAAAGAACTTAAAGTACAACACAGTACTCGAATTGGACCACTGTGTTTTTGAATGTGTCCAGGAAAAACTATTTAACTCTCTAAATTCCGTGCAGTGCCAACGCCATTTCTTCCCGAGGATGTAGTCAGTAGCAACTTTTGGTCGTTCCGGTGGATGGGCTGCCGCGTTCTCCTGTGTTTTACCACCACTCGTACTCAGGCCATCAATCCGTCTGGGGACTATAGGCACTACCCCCAAGCGGGGGGTACGTTTAGCATTGGACTGCAACAGACTGATGATAATGATGACTGTTCGTGGTTAGTCTTACAGTTTAGCGGCATGCTCGTCTAACACGACCGCCAGCCCAGCGTGGTGGCTATGGGCATAGCTCCTGCCCTTACCCCTCCGTACTGAGGATACGTCTAGCACTGGACTGCAACGAGCTGATGCTGAAGAATGTTCTTACCTGGACTAACAGCTTAGCAGCGTGCTCGTCCAACACTGCTGGCACCACCGACTCGCGAGAGGAACTTCTACTGCGCGCGCAGCGAGATGCGCCCAGCCAGCGTGGTGGCTATGGGCATAGCTCCTGCCCTTACCCCTCGTACTGGGGATACGCCTAGCATTGGACTGCACCGAGCTAATGCTGATAAATTTTCTTACCTGGTCTAGCAGCTTAGCAGCATGCTCGTCCAACACTAGCGCACGCGCACTGCTGGCTCCACCGACTCGCGAGAGGAACTTCTTCTGCGCGCGCAGGGAGATGTCTCGGGCGCACCACGCGCCGCCTTCCATCGCTGGAACAATAGACAATAAGGTAAATAAAAGTATTCAAAGCAAACTGCTTGTGTAGGAGGTGGAACCAATGGTAATGACGGTAATATGAACGGACTATATCAATGAAACTTCGATATAGTCAATCAATAACATTAAAAAGGTTGATTGTGTCAAATATTTAGGTGTGATGATCGACCAGAGATTGAGCTGGCACATGCATTTGGAATTGATTTCCGAAAGAATTAGAAAAATTACATGGATTTTTAAAAAACTGAGACACGTAATGCAAAGCTCTCTGCTCAATAAAATATACATTGCTATTGCTCAATCGGTCATCACATACTGTATCCCTGTATGGGGTGGTGCAACTAAGACTAAATTTCTTTATCTTGAAAGGGCTCAAAGATCTCTTATCAAGATTATGTACTTCAAGCCCTATCGATTTCCAACTACTGAATTGTATAATCTATGTGGTCTCTTATCTATAAGAAAACTTTACATCTTGCTCATTCTACTCGACTTGCATAAAAATCTTCCATATGATCCATCTATGTTAAATAAGAGACGATATTATAAAGTAGCTCCTTGTCCCCGTGTTCGAACAGTCTTTGCTGAGCGCCAATATCCTATACGTTCTTCAACACTATATAATATAATAAACAAAAAATTAAACATCTATGGCAAAACAACGTATGAATGTAAAAGACTCTTAGTGAACTGGCTAAACACATTAGATTACGAAACAACAGAAAACCTTTTGTCAAAAATAACTTAAAATGAATTTATATATTATACTATTAATTTATATATTTATTTATTTATTTATTTATATACACATACATACAAACATATAAGATGTAATATAGTAATATAATAAATGATATCTATACTTTACAAAGCTTCTATCTATATATATATCTACACACATAGTTTTTTTTTAGGCTGGCTTTGTTATAATAAATTGTCACCATAACTTGAAAGTACTCAATGTAAAAGTGATTAAAATAGGAGAGCGAGTCTACCCCAACACGAGTATTGCATTACTCTCTGGGGTGTCTCAATACTGTAAAATGTTGAACTTGAGTAATCAAGTTATTTTATTTTTATATTATTTTATTTTATTTTTATTATATATTATCATCTTTTTTTTAAGCTGGTCATGAGGTCAGAATTTTTTCGTAATGGATGCGCCAGATTTGGGACATGTAAAGCAGTCCACTTGCCTTTTAGTAACACTCACTACTAAATTAAAGACAATAGAATTTTATATGGCATCACTATTTAATAAACATCGTCAACTAATTTATTTTACTACTCGAATGTTATTAGTCCGAAAATCAAATTGATTTTCTCTGTACAGTAACTTAGTAAAACCCAATTTATACTAAAACTAGCGGCCGCCCGCGACTCCGTCCGCGTGGTTTCCGGTTTCCGAAAACGTAGGTATATACCATACCTATAAAGTTCCATACAAACATTAATCCCCTTTTTCATCCTCTTGGGGTGGATCTTTATGTCATAGTAGCTTTATGCATGCCAAGTCCCAGCCCAATCGGTTTAAAATTGACAAAGTTTCATACAAACATTAATCCCCTTTTTCATCTCCTTGGGGTGGAACATATAAAAATCCTTTCTAAGGGGATATTTATGTCATAGTAGCTTCATGCATGCCAAGTCCCAGCCCTATCGGTTTAAAATTGACAAAGTTTCATACAAACATTAATCCCCTTTTTCATCCCCTTGGGGTGGAACATATAAAAATCCTTTCTAAAGGGATCTTTATGTCATAGTAGCTTCATGCATGCCAAGTCCCAGCCCGATCGGTTTAAAATTGACAAAGTTTCATACAAATATTAATCCCCTTTTTCATCCCCTTGGGGTGGAACACATAAAAATCCTTTCTAAGGGTATCTTTATGTTAGTAGCTTCATACATGCCAAGTCCCAGCCCGATCGGTTTAAAATTGACAAAGTTTCATACAAACATTAATCCCCTTTTTCATCCCCATGGGGTGGAACACATAAAAATCCTTTCTAAGGGGATCTTTATGTCATAGTAGCTTTATGCATGCCAAGTCCCAGCCCGATCGGTTTAAAATTGACAAAGTTTCATACAAACATTAATCCCCTTTTTCATCCCCTTGGGGTGGAACATATAAAAATTCTTTCTAAGGGGATCTTTATGTCATAGTAGCTTTATGCATGCCAAGTCCCAGCCCAATCGGTTTAAAATTGACAAAGTTTCATACAAACATTAATCCCCTTTTTCATCCCCTTGGGGTGGAACATATAAAAATCCTTTCTAAGGGGATATTTATGTCATAGTAGCTTCATGCATGCCAAGTCCCAGCCCTATCGGTTTAAAATTGACAAAGTTTCATACAAATATTAATCCCCTTTTTCATCCCCTTGGGGTGGAACACATAAAAATCCTTTCTAAGGGTATCTTTATGTTAGTAGCTTCATACATGCCAAGTCCCAGCCCGATCGGTTTAAAATTGACAAAGTTTCATACAAACATTAATCCCCTTTTTCATCCCCATGGGGTGGAACACATAAAAATCCTTTCTAAGGGGATCTTTATGTCATAGTAGCTTTATGCATGCCAAGTCCCAGCCCGATCGGTTTAAAATTGACAAAGTTTCATACAAACATTAATCCCCTTTTTCATCCCCTTGGGGTGGAACATATAAGAATCCTTTCTAAGGGGATCTTTATGTCATAGTAGCTTAATGCTTACAAAGTCCCAGCCCGATCGGTTTAAAATTGACAAAGTTTCATACAAACATTAATCCCCTTTTTCATCCCCTTGGGGTGGAACATATAAAAATTCTTTCTAAGGGGATCTTTATGACATAGTAGCTTTATGCATGCAAAGTCCCAGCCCAACCGGTTTAAAATTGACAAAGTTTCATACAAACATTAATCCCCTTTTTCATCCCCTTGGGATAAAATAATAGATATATACTATAGCCTATAACCTTCCTCGCCAAATACACTATCCAACACAAAAAAAAAATTTCAAATCGGACCATTAGTTCCTGAGATTAGCGCGTTCAAACAAACAAACAAACAAACAAACAAACTCTTCAGCTTTATATATTAGTATAGATAAGTTCATTTATCGTCAAAATTCCACTTTACAAAAACGCAACGGGAAGTACCAGAGATATATTTAGCCTTCCTGGAACAAGACAATAGGGTAAAGAACTTGAGCCGTCTGAAAACTCTCAGCCACTCAATTAATAAACTCAATTGTTAAATCCACTCGATCACATAACAATCAATAGCCAATCGGTTAAATATATTTTTTTTTTTTGGTTGTGGCAACACCGCGGTTGACAGCTGATTGAATTTGCTCCCGACTATTTTTTATAAAATTTAAGTTTAAATCCAAAGAAAGGTCCTAAAAACATCACAAAACATAACAAATAATATAGTTTTAAGTGTATTAAGTGTAAAATAGTGTCTAAGAACAATATTTACAAGGTTTGTGAGAAGTGTTAACCGGCGTCAGTGACAGTTCAAATTTTGAATTTGTGAGTCATTGTTTTTCTCTCAATTAGGTAATATCTACCATTGTTTTTAATTAATAATTGTAGTATTCTCATTTATTTCATTAGTGCCGCATAGTTAACGATATAAACTCGCGCTGAGGTATAAGATAACCTCACAATTGTGTAAACAACTCTTTGTAGGTACAAAACCGTTTGCATCTGTTCATTACATTAGACGTAAATTTTAACAATGTTGACGCGTAGCAAGGCCTCTGCTTGCCGGGACGGGTCTGGACTCACCACTTCACGCCAGGCTGAGTCTAGATTAGACCTAGCTTTGAAGGAATTAAAGGCCACCAAAGAGGAAGTTACACAATTGGTTAGGGAGAGAGAGGACAGTGAACGGGAATTGCTGAGCGTGTTGGACAAAAGTAGTAAGATGAAAAAAGATCTGACTGAGTTACATACGCAAAATATTATGTTAATGGAGGAAAGGGACAAACTTCAATCTTTAGTCGATGGGTTTGGCGAATGCAGCCAGGAGTACGTCCACAACCTACGGCGCGTAACGCTGCTCGAGCATGAGCTCCAGGATGCTCACCACCACATCACCCACCTCGAGAACGAAAAGCAGGACTTCGCGGCCTCGCAGACGCAAACCCTATTCGACGAGCTGTTAGGTAGTGCGCCCAGCCTTGTTCCTGATGTATTTGACGAAGGACCCTCTGTGACTGTGGACCTGACTGGAGATGACAGCATCCGGTCCACACCAGCAGTGGGTATTGTGAAGTGCAGTAGGAACAAGCTAAAGAAGTATATTAGGTTAAGTAGATATATTAAGAAAACACAGAAATTAATTAAAAAGAAGTCATGTTCATGTGTACAAGTAAAATGTATTAAGGAAAGACAGCGGTTAGGTGATGAATTAGATTTGTATTCTTTAACACTAGACAATAATATCACAGATTATAATAAAAATTTTAAAGCGCTGGAAAATGAAATAGAATATTTAAAAACTTCTTTAGAAAAAATAAACAATATGTATTGTAGTTATAAGAATGAGAGTGAGGAACACATTTTGGCATTGAAATGCCTTTTAAACTCCCCTATGTCGAGTCCCCATAGTTCCTTATGTCTAGACAATAGCAAAAATAAAATCTATAACCACAACACACCGGTTGTAAACAATACAACAAACTTGACCGGCTCGCTGCCTAACTGTGCGTCACCACTCTCAGAACCAGTTTGTTATAATGACACGCTACCGTTGTCCAACACAGTAAAACTTAGCGATTCCTCAAAGAAAACAATACATGATAATAAAAGTAAAATAGTTATGTTTTGTGATGAATCAGGTAAGGATATGGGACAACTATTAAGTTATTATTTGGGATGTCAAATTCAGAATCACTGTTATCCTAACACTCCATATACGAATATTATAAATACAATTAATAAATATGATTTTGCAGACAATACCACATTAATAGTTATGGTTGCTAATCGTGGAAATGTAAACAAACAAATTATGACAAAATGTTTTGATAGCTTAAATAATTTGAATGTTAAAAATATTATAATGTTTACACTTCCATACAGTAAAAGCTTGCCACAGCATGAGAATAATTCTAGGTTTAACTTAAATTTGTTTTTAAATACAATGACATGGAATAATAGTAAATTTAATTTGATTGACATAAATTGTATTTCGACATTTAATATTTATTTGACTAAAGATAATTACTATCTTTCATCATATTGTAAACGACAAATAGCTACATCGCTAGCATATTGTTTTGATCAAACAGCCAAGAATTTGGCTACACAACCTGCTTTTATTGAGCAGGAAACTGTTGACATTTGCTGTTCCTTGGAAAAAATTCCAAGTAATTTAAATTATTGCATAGGACAGTAGAGGATTACTCTAGCCAAATTAGTATAATTAATAAACCTAGGAAAACGTCAAATCTACTTAATATTGTACACCAAAACATACAAGGTTTTCCTGGAAAAGAATTAGAATTAGAACTGAATTTAAATAAATTGAAAATTCATATTCTTTGTTTAACAGAGCATTGGTTACGACAATGCGAGTTATTAATTAGTATTGACAATTATAAAGTCATTAGTTCGTTCACGAGAAAGTCAGCTATTAGGGGTGGCTCACTAATATTACTTGATAGCTCACTTAAGTCTAAAGATAGAAAAGATGTAACATTACTTTCAATTGAGCGAACTATTGAACTATCTTGTGCAGAGCTTGAGCAGTGTATTATTGTTTGTGTGTACAGGCCTCCTTCTGGCGATTATCCTATATTTGAAACAACTATGGAAGAAGTTTTAAAAAAGGTGTGCAAATGTGATAAGAAGGTAGTTGTGTGTGGGGATTTTAATATTAATATTTTAGAGAATAGCCAAACCTCTGTTAGGTTCCTAAATTTATTTAAATGCTTTGATCTCACTCCACTTTTTTGTGAACCAACTAGAGTGACTCCTACATCAGCCACCTGTCTTGATAATATTTTCTGTAATTGTAAAGTACCCTCAAAATCAATTGTTAACTTTGTGAATTCTGACCATTGCGGTCAACTAGCAGCGCTTGAGAGCCATAGTGTAGTTACTTCGTCTAGCTTTAGTTACAGGCCGATTACTACAAATCGCGTCGAAAAATTCAGACATAATATTTGTGTTAAAATTCCGCTAGCGCCACCTATTCTTGATATTAACGTTGATAACATGTATAGACAATTATTTGACATTATCTCACATGAATTTAATAGTATCTTTACAAAGAAAACTGTTAGTGTAAATAGTTCGAAATCGAAATTTAGTGACTGGGCCACAAAAGGTATTTATATAAGTAGGAAAAAATTGTTTGAATTGTATGCTCAAAAAGCATATTCAAACAATCCAGAGTTAATAGAATATGTAAGAAAGTATTCAAAGTTATTCAAAAAAGTGTGTATGGTGGCCAAGCGTATGTATTTAAAGCACAAAATACATACGTCTAATAATGTTATTAAAGCTACTTGGAATATTATAAATAAGGAAACTTGTAGGAATAGATTACATGATAGTAAGTTATCCTTAAAAATTGATAATAGATTAATTAGTACAGATGCCGAAGTGGCTAAAGCCTTTGAGCACTTTTTTTCTGAAATTCCAGTCACGACTACTAGCTTATTAAACTCCTCACCGCATCATGCTGAATGCCTCCTTAAATCAAAAGTAGAAGAGTGCAAAATTGTTTTTAATTTCACGCATATTGATGCACTAGTTATAATTAAATCATTCAAAGAACTTAAGTTAAAAAAGACGGAAGATCTATGGGGTATTTCAATAGATATTTTAAAAACTATTATTATTGCCATTGCACCATATTTAGCATTAATATTTAATAAGAGCATTGAAATGGGTCAGTTCCCAAATCTTATGAAACATAGTAAAATAACTCCTTTATTTAAATCAGGAGAAAAGACTGATCCGTCAAATTTCAGACCCATATCCATACTTCCATCTCTTAGTAAAATTTTTGAAAAAATTATTTTCAATCAGTTATTGTCACATTTTAATTCAAATTCTTTATTTAATGAAAATCAGTACGGATTTACTAAAAACAAATCCACAACTGATGCAGGAGTTTCATTAGTAAAACATATTTTTGATGCATGGGAGGCTAAGCAGGATGCGATAGGTATTTTTTGTGATTTGTCAAAAGCTTTTGACTGTGTAAGTCATGAAACCTTGCTGATGAAGATGCGGCATTATGGCCTCTCAGAGTTCGCTTTAACCCTTGTAAAATCATACCTCACTGGCAGAGTTCAAAAGGTGAACATCAATGGAACTAACTCCGATGGCGCACCATTGATAATGGGAGTGCCCCAGGGCTCAATATTGGGACCACTCCTTTTTCTTATATATATTAATGATCTTCCTGCCATTGCTAAGGGTCTATGTGAGACTGTGTTGTTTGCTGATGATACATCTTTAGTTTTTAAGGTAGATAGACGTAATATACGACTTGACGAGGTAAATAACGCGCTCTCACAAGTCCATCATTGGTTTACAACTAATAACTTACTACTAAATCCTAAAAAAACAAAATGTATTAGATTCACAATGCCAAATGTGCCACAAGTTATTACAAATGTTTTAATGAATAATGAACATATTGATGTAGTCAAATCAACTGTCTTTTTAGGAATAACCATAGATTCAAAATTACAATGGAGCCCCCATATTGTTGCTTTGGCTGGGAGACTAAGTTCTGCAGCATTTGCTGTAAGAAAAATACGGCGCCTTACTGATATTGAAACGGCGAGATTGGTTTATTTCAGCTATTTTCATAGTGTTATGTCTTACGGTTTGTTGTTGTGGGGGTCGGCTGCTGATATACAAACAATTTTTGTATTACAGAAAAGGGCGATCCGTGCAATATACGACCTTAAGCCGCGTGATTCACTCCGTGAGATATTCAAGGAGATTAACATATTAACTACAGCGTCTCAATACATCTTTGACTGCATAATTTATATACGCAAGAACCTACACAATTTTTCTAAAAAAAATGACTTTCATAGCTTTAATACACGAAATAAACATAAGCTTGCCGTTCCAAGTCACAGGCTTCATAAGACTGGGAAGTCTTTTATTGGACTTAGTGTCAAAATATTTAATAAACTACCAGAAAGTGTAATTGAATTTCCTAAACAAAAATTTAAGTTGTTCATTAAATCAACCTTAATGAAGAAAGGTTATTATAAAATAGATGATTATTTAAATGACAAATATGCATGGACATATTGATCTGCTCAGCCGCACTTATTTTGTATTTATTTTTAAGGTATATTTGACATAATTGTAAAATTGACATTTATTTTTAAAAAAGGCAAAACTGTCTGAGTTTCTTGCGGCGTCTCTTCTCAGCAGGCCATTCACGTCGAGGCGCTGGTAGGGTAAAAAAAGTTTTGACGTGCAAAAGAATTTACTAAGTGAATCAAATTGCTAAATAAATCATTGTTTCATTGTTTCATTGTTTCATTGTTTCATTGTTTCATATTTAAGAGAGATTTTCCAAGTTAAGTTAAATTAGAAAAAATATTCAAATTCATGACGGAACCAGAGAATCTAGGTCGGATGGTCGGAACCAGAGAATCTGGGACCTGAACGTGTACGTACACTTCTAGGTAGGTTCAAAACTAGGTACCTACAAAAAAAAACTACTAAGAAATGTAGGCTCACTTCAAAGGGTAAAATTAATTATGAGTAAAAATGTAAAATAAAGAAGAAAAAATTGTTTTATATTAGTTTTAATAGTAAACTTTCTCATCACGCGAGTGCCATACCGTGGTGTTAGTGGAGCATCCCGTTCCGACCGATCACGCATGCATCGCATTTTCTGCGTGACGCTGATTTGCTGCACGCAACTTGTGATCTGCGATACCGATACCGGAGGAACGGTGATCCACTTGTCAGATACACCTAACTAGCACCTTTTAACACGTCAATCGAAGACATACATCGTCACACACTGAAAAATTATAAGATTCGGACACATCAATTTACTAAATACAGCGCAGATTTTTACACGTCAACCGGAGACATACATCTTCATACAATAAAAAATAATAAGACTTGGACACATCAATCGGTAGTCACAAACCAACCGAAGCTTGAATCCTTAATTTTGCCAATGAATGGGAAAAACATAAATTATTAGTCTTTTTGGAAAATTGAAACTGATCATTCGATTTTTCAAGAAATACGCCAATCATGTTTACGCCCGTAGGTAATATGATCGTTACTTTACTAATTAGCCAGTATGCTCTTTTACGAAATGGACGTAAATGGAAGTTGAATAAATACAACTTCATTAATGTAAATATAAATGTTGCATGAGAAGTTAGTTTATGACTTGAAATCAGGCACATTTCTGTTGAGCGCATATTGTTTAAAAATCAAATATATTAGGAAGAATATGGTAATGTAAGTAAAATATTTATGAAAAACTCCGAAAATGAAAAGTATTTTCAAATACTTATTGTCTGTCACACCCTACTGACTTCTGATATTTATCGGCTGTATCAAAAGCCCGGGGCTGGATTATTCAGATCCGGTCCGGCGCCAAATGCAAATAAACTGTTTTGATCGGTCCACTTCACATTGATTGTAACACATGGCCACATCCATTATTACCAACGATGTTTACAATTGCCGGCGTCACCAAGATAAATTTATATCAACTTCGCTTCGGACAATAGGCGTAGACAATTGCACTTTCAATTGAATCTGTGCAATGTGGAACAATGACCTGGTGCATGTTTTCATGCCACTGCGCTCGGTCCGTAAATGCAGAATGCATGTACTAAACGGCTCTGATGCCGATACTCGGATGAAATCGACGATACAGATTACAAGACACATTACTGTAACACAAATCTTTCTCACTCGACGCCATTAGGTGCGTCCTATTTCTAAATAAGCTTTACGTTTCTTTAGTTTCATTACATTCGCCCAAAAGACTTTTAGTCCGACCCTCTTCACTACTGTTCCCGTAAGATTACTAGCAATATTTCCGAAAAGGTTTATTATTAAAAAAACACATAACGTAACGGGAATCATAACAAACCTTAACAACTGGTAAACGAGAGAATGTTGAACTAAACTTCGCTCAATTAGTTACTAACTCACTGTTTCTTAAAATGTATATTTCAAAATAAAACTGTAAAATTATATTTTAACTTAACATTTTTGTTCCTCCTAACATGAAAGTATAACCCCATTTATCATGTCTTCATCGGCACCGCCCATCGACTGAGCAAACATTGTTAACATATTTACCCTCCATATTAACTATCATTTACTAGGTCAGAACCTTCCTCTCACATAGTAACTAAATATTGATACCCTGGAGAGTTTGCGGACTCCAATATCATTATATAACAAATCATAACATTGATCGACTTAAATCTGTAACATTTACCGATGTTATTTATTAATTTTGTGTAATGCGACGAGTATCTGAAATCAGATTTTAGACGCAATTTGATCATTAACTTTTCATTTGAGCAAGCAATTACTAAACTAGCCATAACACATTTTTCCGTAACGTCACGTAGTAAGTAATAACCAGTATGTAACTACCTTACTAACAAATTCCAGTAGCAACTATACAACGATGAATTAAAACTATCTAAAACCAAGATACCAAAATAATAGTCGAATGAACGCCTTAATCATATCTTATCTTATCATAATTATTTTTCAATTCAAAAGCTAAACTTGCAAAAGTATAAAATATTCTTTTACATATATCCTTAAAATCTGCGTCGTCATTCAACCCCATATCCGTAGGCCATCACGATAAACAAAGTGGATGGAGTGATAGTCGTCGGTTCATAAATTCTCACTCTCCCGGGGCGGAATCATACTTTACCCCGGGATCGAGGAAACCCTCCGCGGCGGCACCGCGACGGGAATCATAATAAACTTTTAATAGAAACTGTAAACTGGATCTCATTTCAATTTCCGTTGATAATGGATAGAAAATAGATTGTACACTAAGATTTATTTAACACGGGCTGCTCTAGCTAGTCGAATCTATGTATAAATTCGGGCATAATAATTTTGGGAATGGAACTGCACAGCACAGCAGATATGTCAACGACACTTAATAACGCAATGTGGCAACGTCAGCATGATTCATTCATCTCCTTTACCAACCAAGAAGTCAAAAGAGGTACAACTGGTACAAGCAGCTCTCTTATTCGATACGATGATCGAAGTTAAAGTCCCCACTCACAAAGGCAACATAGATGAAATACGAATAGCATGCCAGACACACATAAAGAATATATTATGTAACTTCTTACTCATAATTCCTGCATTAATAATTTATCAGGCAAAAGTAGAAATATGACGAGAAATAACGACATTGAATTTGCATACCCTTTCTCTGCCGGCACATAAGTTACTCACTCGTATATGCCGAGTAAAAATCTCAGAACGTTTACATTATTCTTCGTTGGAATAATATCTACAGCACTGAATCATCCTTGTAGGCTTATGCCTGGATTTCCTTGGCCGTGAAGGGTAGCTAGCTATTAACCCAAACATAAATATTCAGCAGGTAATAGCTCCGTTGCATAACAAAGCGGACAAGACGGGCAAGTCAAATGGACGATCTTATTACGATTTTTATCTAACCCTAACATCCTATTACCACGTCCCATAGGTAACCTGTTTAAGGGCCATGTTCATAGTATGTAAAATATTGTACAAAGCGTCTCATTACTATTTCAAAATTAAATTTAAATCGGAACCTTTTATCTAGATCTATCTGTCAGTCTCGTCTAAATCCAGGCACTATCTATTTTTCTAGACAGAAAGCTCCACTCTCCTGAAACCAATTATGGAGCTTAAAACTATCACGAGATTTTTCATCGTCTTATCTCAACGTTACAGTTAAAATATTCTTGAGACACAGGCAAATGAACCTCTAATCAAACAGAAATATGAAACTTCCCGTAATTGAAAATTAAGGCCGTATAACTTTATTACTAACTTTAATTAAAATTACTCCGGAATTAAAGCAGCCATTGACTTGGAAAACGGAAATTTAGGATCAAGTAGTAATAAAGAGAATTATGACTTTGAAATAAGATATTTCGTATAAACAAGCTTCAAATAATCTTTAAATTTATTAACCCTTAATTCTCAGGTCAAAAGGAATTCTGATCCGTGAGTTTTATGTTACAAATAATATGAAATATCTGGATATTGAACTCAGTTCTCACATTCAAATGCCTTAAGGAAAATAAAATTCAATTGGAATTTACTACGGCTAAAGACATTTTTCGGCTGATGATAAAAATTAATTGAATACCCGATTAGTAAGAAAAGGATGGAATGAGAAATATAATCCTAAGTTAAACGATACATTAAAATAATTAGGTATTATAATATGAATAAGATGAATGAAAATAGAACCATTAAGAAGACAAATGTAAATATGATTAATTCCCTTTATGTACACAAACAAAAACACATCATCTTTAAAGTAATTCTCACAGGAAAACCATGATAAAATATTTTCTGAAACCACTAACATTCATCAAATACGAGGTCAACGCCCCTGTACAGGGCCCATTCTACAATATCTTTGTAATGTTGAATAATTGAACTCTAACAACGCCTTTGGTTATTAACAGGCACTGATTTGAACTTTTCAGGAGTCATAGCTCTATGAACCTTATTGTTTGCCCTGGCATTTGAAATAAAGTGAAAAAACTATTTAATTAAAATTCGGTGCTCAACATTTCATTGTATTGTATCTTATGCAATTTTTTCTCGAATTTAAAATTTCTTATTAATATTCTTTGCTGTTATTCATTCCCAACAGGTCAATATATAGAAGTTCTTGTCATGGCTACAATATGTACGCACACTTTCTGAATATAATCAGTAAATAGATAGGTATGTTGTCTTTCATGAAGAGGCACTCCTTTTATCAAAAGTATATTAAGTACCTGTATGCGTGTAATAACTTGTTTATAAGCTTTGGCTCCGCAATTACAACAGAACAAATTAATGAGAGGATGCGCAGGGGGTTGTATTTATTTATTCTCACACTTGCGTTGATAGAATTATTTATTTCAAATTGTTATTTTATTTTATTGGCGTTATTTGCATTGTAGTCTACATATGTATGTAGCATTAAACAATAACTTCAGTGTAGACAAAATACAAGCCCATTGTGTTACAGCATCAACAGTTAAAGGCATATCCTGATGAGGTATTTTATCATTATCACTATTACGTATTGTTTGAGGTGAGTTATTTATATTTATAGGAGCGATTATTGTTAATACATAAATAACTTAAAACCTTTGCTATTTAATTTAACCACCAAAGGTCCGAAATTAATCGGCAGAATGATTTCAAGTTTCCCAAAACTTAGTTATTTGAATTCAGATACCTATCGTGAATCATGTATCCATGGATACCACGGTACAATCGTTAAGTTTTAAATACAATCTGAGCCAACATTCCGATAATGACCGATAGTCAACTTGTACTAGTAGGTATTTGTACCTATTCACCTGTGCGGACAAAATCCGTTCCCACCCTTGGATGTCGAGCCCTTGAACAAGTATAACAAGTGATGAATCATCTTGAGCTTATTACACGAGTAAGTTAAGGTGCTTTGAAATAAGGCGACGATCGTCAAAATTGTTTCAACTTGGCACACATGACGGACGATCGCCTCGCGACGGTCTAGTGGTTTAAGTGCATGGCCGTGGGTCGAGGTCCTAGGTTCGATTCCCAAGTCAGGAAAATTTCTGTCGGTTTTTCCGGACACAGCCCGGGTTTGTGTTCACCAATCCGCATTCGGCAAGCGTGCTGATTACGTCTTAACCCATCTTGTAACGAAAACATGATTTTAAATGAAGGAAGCATTTACCGTGCACTGGGTCATTACAGACTAATACTTTACTTTACACATGGCGGAACTGATAGCTAAACACCAAAACTTCTTAACTTTACCAATCGTTTCAACGAAAGTTTAACTCTACGCCCACCTCCTGTAGTTCAAGAAAAAGCGAGTAAATGCCTCCCCTTGAGGTGACAAACATATTCGCCGCTAGTCGAGGGGGCGGAATCCGCCGGAACTGATACGGCGATCATTACCATATCGCGTGCTCGAAGCCTCGGGTTGGAGAACCGCCAAAATGTAGGTACCTACTCCACCGTACAATGTCAAGAGTGTTCAAACCACAATGTCAATGTAAAAAGTCAAGGCTTTAATGAATAAAATACGTGTTCTACCCTTCGATTGGAATCTATTATGTAAGGCGTACTGCCTAAAAACTGACGGCAATTCAATTTGTAAGCTCTGACTTTTTTATAAGTCGGCGGCCTTTTCTTTACTTCATAGGTTTTGAAACTATTCGGGCGTTAGACATACAAAAGGCATTACTAACAAAGTCTAATTATTGCTTAAATTCGTATATTTTTGACCGCTGTGCCATATTGATTATGAAGAAATATCTTCTTCTTTAAGCATTTTTTCATTTATTCATTTTTACGTTCCACCATGTATGCAAATAAGCAGCTCTGCAGGACGTCTCCAAGATTAAACGAAAGGCGTTATGACAACTTTTCACATTTTTCACTGGAAACGAGAGAACTGTCGACGAGCTTAAATAATATATCTGGGGCAATATTGGCAAGACTGATGCATAAAGTTTTTGAGAAAAACAGACAAACTGCGAGACCCAACACATTTTATCAATTGGATTCTTTCTGGAGCAAATATAAAATTTGAATAACAAGCAGGAAAGCAGTTAACGAACCTTCTAGAATGACTTTTGAGCTATTATTATTATTATTCGTCAACTCGCTCGCTTGCATCTCGCTTGATCGAGCAAGATCACACATTTCAATATTATTCTTTCTTGTTGTCGCACACTGGCTCTGTCATAAAATCTGAGGTTTAAATGTATAATCGAGCTAGATGGCGACAAAAAAAATTAATACAATTGAAATGTGTCATCTCGCTCGACCGAGCAAGTTTCAACAGTTGCAAGCGAGCGAGTTGATGAATGACTCGAAATTTTGAGAGGAAAGCTAGCTTGGATGCGACGCGTAAGCTGCTACGCTTAGGGATTCATCACGTTCAAAGCCCTCTATTTTCAGGAGCATGGTGGATTAGAGGGTAACGTAGTCGAAGACGTGATCGATCCCACAACCGTGACTGACTAGGTTGAAAATATTCCCTGCATTAGGTACTGGAATAAATGTTTGTACTTTTTAATTAGGATTCTTAAATGTTTACTAAAAGATTTAAAAAACATTGGACTGGTTTCCAAAACATTATTTTTTGGTAAAAAGTTCCACTACTGACAGGCAATTCTACAGGTCTGTTACCTTCAATAGCCGTTATAATTTTTATGCCGGATTTGCTTTAGATTTTCCTTCTTTGATACGTTTATATTTTCATTAATAAACTAAATATTTTTTGTAGCTTCTGATTTATGATAAATTTGTTAAAAGGCTTTTTATCTCTACCGCTAACGATTTCCACTCTTTGTTCGTAAATAAAGCTTCTTACATCATGACTAGAACTTTAAACTACCCACAGTCCAGGTAGCAAAACATATTGTTACGAACGTGGGGATCGGGATTTGGATTAAAAACCGTTGACTTGATAGAAGAATTTATTCGACGATAAACAAGTCACAACACAATCACAAGTCACACCACAATCACAAGTCACAACACAATCACAAGTCACAACACAATCACAAGTCACAACACAATCACCGTAGCCAAATCACACAGAAAATCGAAGTCCGTAGGTCGCCTAGGTCGTACACTCAATCGCACTAAACACTATGTTCACAGGGTTCTTCGTAGTCCGTAGGTATCGCTTAGGTCGCAGGTATAGTCACTCGTAATCACTTGTTCGCACTTATCACTCCGAAAGCTCAGATTGAACTCGACTGACTCCCTACTTGAGCCGTATTTATATTGCCGGCAACGCGATACTAGATAATTCGGCCGTCCCGAGAAAGTACTCGCGCGCGAACAATAGCCCTCTTGATAACACGCGATGTATCTAGAAGCGTCGTGCGCTCCCGCGGCCCTTTTTTCTACCTGCGACGCGCTCGCGACGCGTCTGCGGTGACTCGATCGTTGACCTTATTGCGTTGTTATAAGGTTGTAAATGGCGCGCGCGGGGTTTGTACTGACTTCGCGAATACTCTCGGCGCGGATCGCGTCTGTCCGTCACAATTATAGATGTAGATTAGTCTCGAACATTCGACTTTATGTCGCGATGTCTCGATGGTTCCGGCTCGTTCGTAACACTGCCCTCCTCTTAGATATGCTCGTCTCGAGCATCATCATTATTGTGAACCACCTTGTAGGGACCTTCCCATCTTGTCTTCCTCAAAGCCACTGATATTTGTTCTCCATTGTGCACCGACGTTATAACGTTGAAGGTGTCCCAGCCTCCTGGTAGATGGACCTTCCACTGCAGCTTCCCAGGTTCTCGGAGGGCTTGTCCTCATCAGTCGTACAACATCTTCTTTTGTCTCCTGTTTGAGGCAGCGTTTCCATTCCTGCGGGCGTCTCCATGAGAGAGTGTCAGCACGCCTGTCGTTCGCCTGGGAGACGATCTTTTTCCGGGCTTTGTCCGTTCTAGTCAGCACCAGACCCTTAGCCCTGGCTGTTTCTCCCTTGTTTCCCTGACTCCTTTTAGAAGCTGTAGCCTCCAGCTTCCTTGACATGTCCTTAAGTCGAAGAAGGTGTTCATCTATCTTGCTCATAATCAAATCAGCAAGTTTAGATGCTTGCTGCTCCTTGTTGGGACAGCTCAACTGCAAATGTCCCCTTTCTCCACATCTGTAGCACATGGGACCAATTCTCTTCTTCTTCGGCGGATAAGACGGCTTCACTTCTTGCACTCTCTCAAACACTTCTCGTACCCTGTGCACCGGTCCAATATCACGCCGCGCAACTTCAACCTCAAGGGCATGAGCTAGGGCTTTCTTCAAAGAAGCATGGTGGCCCAACCCTACAGCAGCCCTAACTTCCATGTCCCTTATTCCATTAATGAACGATTGCAGTATGAGGGAGTCCACCATTTTCTTTTCAGCAGATGGATATGCCTTGCGACCGATCTTTTCAATCTCTAAGGCCCACTGCTGCAGGCCTTCTCCTGAGCGTTGACACCTTTCCCGTAATTGGGCACGAAACACATGCTCCAGATGTTGTTCTCCATAGCGTACTTCGAGTGCCTCCATCAACTCTTCAAATGTGCTCCCCGTTGATGGTAGCACCTCCAGAACTGAAAGAGCCTCTCCACGAAGAGCAACAGTAAGAGCTGCCAGGCTCTGTTCATCCGACCACCTGTTGGCACTGGCAACGGTTTCAAATTGCCGACGGTAGGCGGTCCAAGAAGTGGTGCCGTCGTAAGATGGTACTTTTACCCAACGTGCCTGGTTGATTAAGTCACTCGCCGCGACAGGTCCTGCAGTTTCCAATCGCAGTACCTTCTTGCGTAGCTCAGCGACTTCTGCCCTTAAGCTGTCCAGGTTCGCCACCACATTAGTGACCCTCTTTTCTACCTGGTCCATGATTTTCCGAAGGTCTTGCACCATATCACGCACTGAATCTACGCCGAAGAGTACTTTTTGTTCCGTTTGGGGGTGTTCTTCAAGTATGTTGTCCTGTTTCCTTTGCATTTTCTTCTGGCCCTGAAGCATATGAGTCATCATTTGCATCTTCTCTTGACTTTCTTCCTGCATTTTGTCTTGTTTCCCGAGCAAATTTTGATGTTCTTCCATGTCTTCAAGCATTTTGTCCTGTTTCTGGAGCATTAAATCTAGCATCTGCGTTAATCTATTTAGATCCGATTCTGATAGCTCTTGAGATGACGGTGAGGCCTGATCGGCGAACGTGGCTTGGTTGGTGAAGCCGATCGGCATCTCCCGATGGTCACTTGAAGTTCCCTGACGAGCAGTTGCCGTGGCCTCCGCAGCCTGTTGTGCCCTCGTTCTGACGCCGGTAGTTTCTTCCCTCGGAGTCACTGGCATTTCCAAATCCCACTTCTGACACCAAATGTTACGAACGTGGGGATCGGGATTTGGATTAAAAACCGTTGACTTGATAGAAGAATTTATTCGACGATAAACAAGTCACAACACAATCACAAGTCACACCACAATCACAAGTCACAACACAATCACAAGTCACAACACAATCACAAGTCACAACACAATCACCGTAGCCAAATCACACAGAAAATCGAAGTCCGTAGGTCGCCTAGGTCGTACACTCAATCGCACTAAACACTATGTTCACAGGGTTCTTCGTAGTCCGTAGGTATCGCTTAGGTCGCAGGTATAGTCACTCGTAATCACTTGTTCGCACTTATCACTCCGAAAGCTCAGATTGAACTCGACTGACTCCCTACTTGAGCCGTATTTATATTGCCGGCAACGCGATACTAGATAATTCGGCCGTCCCGAGAAAGTACTCGCGCGCGAACAATAGCCCTCTTGATAACACGCGATGTATCTAGAAGCGTCGTGCGCTCCCGCGGCCCTTTTTTCTACCTGCGACGCGCTCGCGACGCGTCTGCGGTGACTCGATCGTTGACCTTATTGCGTTGTTATAAGGTTGTAAATGGCGCGCGCGGGGTTTGTACTGACTTCGCGAATACTCTCGGCGCGGATCGCGTCTGTCCGTCACAATTATAGATGTAGATTAGTCTCGAACATTCGACTTTATGTCGCGATGTCTCGATGGTTCCGGCTCGTTCGTAACAATATATTGTTTTTGCATGAATAACTTTCCATTTATTATTGTGGCAACTCATGTTGTATTGTTATATTTAAGGTGAGGTTCGATGGGGCTGGCATATCTTTAAAGATAAAAGCCCCTAAAAATAAATAGATTTAAAAAAAAAACATATATGAAAGCTATCGAAGTAAAAAAATATTTGTAAGAGATAAATTAGTTTTTCCCACAACTTCGTTTGCCAACTGTGAAATTCAGTTAATAAATTCCTACGTGAGCCTATGCGACAGATGTTGAGAAAACTCGTGTTTGGTAGTTGGTTTTCTGATAGCAACGAAGAAAAAATATTATAAAAGCAAAACGAATATTAAGTGGAGTGTTTCTAATTCCCTAAAAGACACATCACATTATGCGCCGCTAAAAGTATACGTAGAATAGTGCGCTTATAATCCGGTGAAACGACCATTATGCGTTCAGTTAGTCGACCTTCGCGGGTCAGGAAATTGCTCCCCAGGGCACACCGTTACCCTAATAAGTCTACTATCCACGCTTCGGCGGAGTAACGAGCCTTTTTTATATTCACCTTTTCACCCCCACTTTTAATGAGGGACCATCAAATTATTACCGCTCTTTGTTTAAGACGGGGATTAAGTATACCGTCCATTCGCGGTAAATTAAAATAGGAGCTCGAGGTAATAAAGTGTATAATACAAACAGTACTGTTTTATATCTTAAACGTCCTGCATTTTGTTTACACCATTTTATGATATTTACACGGTTACGACTCATCAAAGTAAAATGAGTTAAACGGATGTACCGAGCTCATCCGTTTAAGTTAAGTTTTATCACACTGTATTTACAGAAATAAGCAGACCCTCCACCTTTTAACTTGATGGTGGTTTAAAATCTTTCACTGATTAGTACCAGAACTTTTAACATCTACTACAAGTTTTCTCTGTGCGAACAATGCGAAGTTTGTTTGCCTTTCAATTTTTAACTAAAGGTTATGTTTTTGCTCCTCATACTCGCATTTTCGTTATATTAGTTTAGTCATTACTTTAACCCATCCAAGTAGAACTGGCGCGTGTTCACGAAACAAGGAGTTAGTCAGACGTTGCAGTGAATGAGTCATCAGAATTTACAAGACCCACCTATGCGGCAAGGAAACTTATCGCCACGCAACGTCATTGCGAGTATCTATTGACTTCGATACCATACCTAAATGAGGATTGCAATAACTATTAAGTATTTTAAACGAAAGTGTAATTTAAGCATGTAAAAAAAAAGTAAAAACCAATTCCCCTGAAATTGATCTACAAAAAAGTCACATGATAAACACATCAATAGATCATTCTAGCAAGTATACCTCTTAATTGACCAAATGATTAAATAGTGGAATTTCCAAATTGCATACAAGTAATTAAGAGCATGGGCCCAATCAATTAGCATTGAATGTTCTACTCGTATTCCGAAGACATTTTCAAATCTAAACGTAGACATTACAACTAACTTAACAACACTACACTAAAGAAACCAATTCCTACATACGCACTCATTCCCACTTGAGGCATCTTTAAATCCCTTTGTCTCGAGGGAACAATGGTTTCAATTAAACCGGAGATATATCACAGATGTGACAACTCCGAAGCGAGGGCGTTGACCACTTGTAGAGGCAATTAAGAACAATCTTTTGTTTATTGATGCAATTGGTGCCAGCAAACACTAGACACAGCGCTTGCACTGTTTTGTTTTACGTCCAACAAACGATAAAAAATGGCGTCCAGCTAATAAAAATTATGTCTTTAATCACTTGGTTAAATTTAAATAACCACTACTACAATTATATAAAATAATGCTTTAAGGAACTGCGCATCAAGATCAAAGTCGTTATGACAAAAAGTCTATGTAAAGCCTGTTGTTTTTATGACAGCAATTTTACAGTCTACTAATTCGGAATAATGCTCCTACATTGCGTCCTTAATTCCTTTCTCAGGCTTTTAACCAGTGCCGAAACTAGGGCGGTGCCAACGGTGCCGAGGCACAGGGCGCAGAAATGACCAGACTGGTAGATACTAGGGGCGCTGTTTTGAAAGCTCGCACCGGGCGCATAAAAGGCTATTTACGGCACTGCTTTTAACGATCTGAATAGAAACCTAATAAGAAACCTAATATTAATCAAACATTTTGTTGCTTTTAATCTTTTGAGAAAAGTTTACTATTCGTTAACTGGTCTTGTATTTTATAATTGGACTTAGGTAGAATATTTTTACTAAACGTATGCGCATTAAGATGACTGTGAGCCTAACAATAATGAAAAAGTCCACCGATTAAATGATGAAGTAGCGACTACAAGGCATCACTTCTTAAAGCCCAATGTCGTATTAGGGATTCAAGGTTGCTCATTCTTTTACCTTGTCCCTGAATAATACAGGATCAAAGGAGAAAGGTTATTTCGACAAAACTCCTTTGAATGATTTACTACGTGTCTTGGCATATAGCTTGCTTTTACGGTTTTCGGTGACATACTCTTATACTTCCGATCAATTTTAAAATTCTTCGAAATGTCTTGATTTGAAATTATTTTATTTTATTTATCGAGAAAAAAATGTATACACATGCCTGATTTTATAAGATCTTCTAAAAAACTTGAGTCGCAAAATATAATAACACTGACTTTCAAAAAGTTAAAGAGGATGAAAAGATCTTAGTTATATATTCATTGATTTGCCGCAAAATACAAAGAATCTACGAATCATCGTAGCAAACTACCACAATCCGAGAACAAAAACATCACAGGCGGCTTTAAAACACGCCATTCAAAATATTGTACAAAGTACATGGGTAGACATATCGTGAGGATTGCGGTCGTCGCAGTATGAGGTACGCAAGTTCACGAAAATTTAACTAGTGTGTCTGTCGACAAACGTTTTTTAGGTTAACATGCCTTATCCATGCCACTAAATTTTATCTTATCATGCAAAATAACAACAAACATTAAAATTAATAGCAGACGACGTCACACCTACTCATTAGAATATCAAGAAGAAAAGCTAACCATTGAAACTTCGCATTAGCGTTAATTATGACGTTTAGTATTAGAATGACTAAAACGCAATCAAATGAAATTAAATTGAAATCTTAAGTAAAATTATGTGATTCATAACTACCTGATGAAACCTTAATACTGTATTTTTATTGTCGTGGTATAAAACATACTGTAACGAAAATTTTCACCAAAATATCGACGTCGTGTTCCATTTCTTACAATTAACCCAAAAGCGAAAGACATTATTTTTATTACATTGTTCCCGATACCTCGATCCATTATTTTATTGTTCACATCATGTTAACCCGATGACTTACATCATAAATAAAATTACATAATTGTTGTTAGCTCAGTCCTGGATTTCGTGTTGTGTAATCAAACCAAATAATAACGTTCTGGCAGTTCTCGAATAGAGTACGGGAAGTAAAAATAATAACGCGTGCCTACATTGACTTTAATGAATGATGTCACAAACTAATAGGATCATCCTCTTAAATTGCAAATGAGGACCGACGCTTAAATTAAAAGATAATATACATAATTAATTTGAGGATTCGGTTGGTGCCACTTGATTTTACTCATTATAAGCCGACTAACTACTGTTTACATTGGAACATTATGTAAACAAAAGAAGATCCCTTGGCTTCTTGGAATGTCAACACGGAACTGTGTTACATGACAAGGATACCAGCGACTTCGTAACTCCCCGAAGGCGCAATACGGACCGCGATCCATCCTTAGCATATTTACTTGATACCAGTGTCGTACATAATAGTAGTTTTGCGTGTTACACGCTACCGTATCGATCCGACCACGCGTCCCCACCGCGCTAAATTGAAGACAGACTTCATGGAAATAATTTTTGTAAAATCTAAGGGGAAATTCCTGTTAAAAAGCTTAGATCACAAGTTTGCTAAAATTTGCATAAAAACGTTGTTGGAGGTTATGTTTGAATCTGAATCTTTTTCAACAGCTACATACATCCTTTGTATGAAATTGCAAACTGACTGAAACTTTCAGAACCTGCCTTTGCCGCCCTGCATAAAAATAATAGACAAGCTTAAAAGGAAATACGCATATTCAGCCATATAAGGCCATTGGAAGAGTTGAATCTAAAAATTTAGAGTTGAATTTAGAGGTGTTTTTCAGGTGGTAAATCCACCTGAAAAACAAACAAAAGCTGACATATGTTGACTAGTGAGTTAAAGTTCAATCGCACTTAACCTAGCACATGAACTAAGCACATCGAAAAACGAAAAAGTATGAAAAGACCGTTACGTGGTGTAAAGTCGCCATCGTTTGCGCCTTATAAATAAATAATCGATACTAACCGCTATTATAAGTTCCGTTTAAGTGTTTTTCATCGACCCGCTCCTTCGCGAGTTCATGACATGTCGATAGCGATAAGGCACAATTTATATTAGGCGTTGGGTACTTCCCCGGCTATTACTTTTAAATATTACCCAATAAGAACCATTGATTTTTTGATTTTACGATCTCTAACGACGGAAAAGAATCGAAAAAGGAATGCAAACAAAGTTCGTTGGTATGTTTTGGAAATATGTAGATGCCCAATGAAACTAGGGGAAAAACTCTTTTTATCCATCGATACGAAACGCAAACAACGAAATAAGAAAAAAACGCAATGGCTTTCGGCCTAACAAACTTTAATATCATGTGTCCTTTTAAGACAGCAAATCCTGCTGCTGTTTTTAAGTACAATTGTGTCATAAAATCATTAATGTCTCTCGTAAAGCGCTTTAAGCTCCGCAGGCGTAATACAATCAACTAAAGAATTCGCAGACAAATTTTAATTTTAATGCCTCATGACTGTATGAGAGCTTGTACATAAAAAGAAATTGCCACTATGTTGTCATATTAAGGTAACAATTACCTAAAGAAGCTTTTGTATATGAGGCTTATACATAACAAAATCAGGGCATCTCTACATCTTGAATCGAGGAAATAGTCTGATTTTGTAAAACCGTCGTGTACTGGTGGTTTCGATTGAAAATATACGATAGTAATACAGCTTCGTGTTTGAGGCATTGCGTAATAAAATCGTGTCAAGAATAATGCCTGAACATTATTCTGCTTTATTTTTTCCAGACAACATTCTGTGAAGGTGAAAGGTGTCATATCGAGTTTGTGGCATTCCAGGACTGGATACTTAATTTAAATTTGGAACCTTTCAACCAAATTACTTGTACCATTACATAGAGAAAATTATTGTCATGAGCCCATGACAATGCATCATCCATCAATTAACACTTCATGAGTGTATAAGAACAACAATCGAGACAATATTTTTTACCAGCTGGAGCTTAAGAAATTGTGCTTATCATGTATTGTACACTATTGAGTAGATGCTGGATCATTTATCAATGAGATTTGAGCATGTCAAAGTTTTGAAAGTAAAAAAGAACAGCAACAGAAAGCGCATTTTAAATTAATCTACAAAACTCGTCGTTTTTCATTGCAACTGAGTTCGTGTCAGACGACTATAACATTTCTTATTCCTCAAACTTCGCTCCAGCCCCTATAAAAGCAGACGCGATGTTGCAAACTTCCACTGAAGCAAGAAACTAAATGGCCTAGTAGGTTGAAAGTTCACCCCGATGGAACGGAAACTCCGACTCTTAAACTCAAAGCAATAAGGCAAAGTTATTGTAATTGTAGAGGAGGACTGTACAACGAAAACCGAACAGTTTAAGTGGCAAGATGCCGCTCCAAGCACGACAGCAACTGTTGAACTGATAAATTGAAGTATCAGAGGTTTCTGTCGCATAATTATTGCAAAATGAGAGAACAAAGCAAAGCAATAAGATTTTAAAGTAATGTATACCGGTAAAACAAAGTATTAAAACACTTCAAAATTAGCTTGCTTGCTATTTTTGACATTCTTTAAGAAAACACGCTAAGAAAAAGTAGAAGCAGACCCATGAATTTCAGATTTATAAAAAAAAGTGCATACCTGTTTTAAAAGTTTCAAAAAGTCTTCGTATTCCACAACCGTGAATATCCAAAACATCAAAACAAGCGATGTGTATTTAATTAGGACCAGGAGTATAAATTAATTAATAGCAAATAAATAGACGGTGATAAACGGCGGACCGCTCTCATGATACCAATTAAGGGAATGGAACTTCGCAAATGGAGGTCAAATAGTTGCAACATATCGAATATGGAAGAAGTGAGGAAGTAAACTTTGAATTATCCATATTGGATGACTTATATTGTATGATGCAAAACATTTATCAAGCGAACTTGGCAGCTAAGTGGATTGTCCTCCCATAGCATTATAATTTTAGAGAAGTGTGTGTAAAAAAAAAATGGTTTTTTTTTCTCTACGAGAACTTAACATACAGGCCCTTGCATATGAGCACACGATTATGAGACATATTTCATATTTAGCCAGACACCGTATTAAGTTTAAGGCATTATTATGATGGCATAATAAATCAGGTTGAAATATGAGGAACATATCTTTTTTAACAATGACTGGGTAACTCTTTGAAGTGAATGTTTTGATCCAAAAAAGTGAGGACCTGAAATAACACTGAAATAAAATATCTTCGTTATAAAAAGTTAACTACCCAGGACTTCTAATTAAGAGGGACAAAATATTTAATCCTACAATACATCTTCGCGTACAATTTTGCCTTTCGGTAAAAACTCAATTAATGGAGGGTTGTAAATTTTTCACGAAAAAGTTTTTATACAACATTTTGTAGCCGGCTCAACATATTGCATAGCTCGGCCTTCTCAGTTACTTGGCTGGAAAAAGTGTCGTTGCCAAGTTTGAAACTAATGAAATTTTGTACTTGTCAGCAATCTTATATTTTTTGCCGAGGGCAAAACTCGAGAGACTTTTTTTTCTCTAGAGGAAATATAATACTTGGGAGCTTCAATTTGGTACGAAATATTTACCTACCTTTTTAAAATTTGCCTCGTCTACCGACATAAGAAACCTTAACTTCAATCATTCAAGGGATGTACCAAGAACCACATCAAACAAATTAGATTTGCTCCAAACCATAAAACATTAAGCCTTCAAAACTACTCCATACCGAACTTTATGTAAATATTCAACTCGTAAGCTCAACGCGACCTATTTTTATCCCGGGCTTTTTGCCTTTGCCTGATCCGCGAGCTCTCCTAGTCTTTGCGGGGCTTCCATAGGACCCTTCATTAAAGCTAAAGAGCCGGCTAACAAACAGTGTACAGAAGCTTTGAATGCAGACAGATGTGCCCAACCCTCGCGCCTATGGGTAAATGTCAAGTATCTCGTTAGAGTCACGGGGAGAGACGGCAAGGGTTTTGTTACAAACGTGATAGATACGACTATTGTCGACGAAAGGGCATCTCCAGCGAGTTATGGTACGTCGTTCAGTCTCTCGCAAAGGTCGGCATTTTCGGACAGCAATTTATAAAGCACAATCTGACACTGGATCTACGTAGGTTTATGTTAGAGCCATATTCCTCTAAATAGTCATAGCGTGTTATTATTTCATATCAAAAAGTTTTTTCGCGGAAAAGAGCAATTGTTTTCCACCCATTATTACGTTTCACGTCACATATACCATATTAAAGCGTCATAATAAATCGTCTGAACAGAAAAAAGTTACCTTCCGGTAGTCCTAGAACGAGGCTATTCACAACGAAACGAGTATTTACTCGTACTTGACACGTCATATTTGGCCTGACCTGTAAAGCTTGCACATTAAAATTTAAGCCTTCGCAAATAGGAAACTGCTGCATTGCATCAATTATGGCCCTAGTTTTTTCGTTAAAGTACCAGTAAGTGTTTGTTCAACATGTGAGAACATTGGGAATTAAAGGTTTAGGTTATATGGGCATAAAAGGCCAATAAAGAAACAATACATGAAAAATAACTTAATATCCAAGCTTGACAAAATACGAATCCATTTTCATTATCCAGAGTTATGATCGAAACATCCTCATGAAATCCCAACCCAAACATTGACTTATGTATAAAACCAATGAACATAAACCTAAATTGAAGGTGCCAAACTTGGATAGTCTAGCTATGTAGCCTTAGAAGAATTCTGATCTTCCGTACGTGCACCCAGTTTAATTGAGGTGGACAAATCACCCAGGCGAACTTGACATGAACAGCGAGTAAACATTCTTCAAATGGGTTTAATTAGTTTTCGTTTTTCAACAAAGCCCTATTCCTAAGGAGTGATTCAACGTGAGTGTCAATGGAATTAAATAATATACATAGGTAACTCAATACTGCATTGTTTTGCTTCCTCTATCCGAGGCAATACGTATTACAAGCAATTGAAGGCAGTCCTTGCGTGAAGTCCTTGTCAGCCAAGGCGGCGCCCTTGACATGGCATAACACGCGTGCGACCCGCTTTGGGAGGATATTTACCGATACATTAAAACTTCGCATATATTACCAAGTACTACACTAGCTAGGAAGTAAGAGAAGTCCATAAAGTGAATAGTCTTACGGAAACCGACCAACTACGTGGGAAACTTTCTCGCCATGGAGCGCCCGCCGGGTCCCGGAAGACGAGGAAGACCCAAAAGTTATCTGGACGTCGTGTGGGCTGACATGCGTACCAATGGTCTGACTACACAGGATTCCGAAGATCGTGCCAAATGGAGTACAAAGTGTAGGAAAGCGGACCCTAGACTACGAGGCAATGGCCGAGGAAGCGACCTAGTCATACACTAGGATGTTGATGTACGTGAATTTTGGTGTTAACAGCTGTAGGCATTTATTTGCACGGTTTTGCTTCCTCTATCCGAGGTAATACGTATTACAAGCAATTGAAGGCAATCCTTGCGTGAAGTCCTTGTCTGCAAAGGCGGCGCCCTTGACATGACATAACACGCGTGTGACCCGCCTTGGGAGGATGTTTACCAGTTCTGTGAGACTTCGCATATATTGACAAGTACTGGTGGCTTAGAAACGTTTGTTAATTTGTTGATTACGTGAATTCAGTAAATTTCTCCGATTTTTTCAACGGTTACTTGTTATTTTAAAGTTTTATCAGGACGGATAATCCTTTCTCTTCAAAGATCATTTATTTAATATTTATTTACGACAACGAATAAACAATAAAATCTTTATTCGTTTAATTTAGTATACTAGACTGAAAAAAGAATTATAACTATAAAAACAACTAATATCCAACAAATATAAATTTAACAATTAAACATGGGAATTGAACCAGCGCCCAAGCGGCATAATTACCACTTGGTACCAACATGGTACCAACCAGCTACAATATTTACGCCGCCGTACCTTACGTCATCGACTGAGACTCATAAAATATTTAGACACCTAATATCAAGTCACGTTATACTCGTAACCATGTTGCTAGCACACTTGGCCTATTCATATATTCTGAAGTAAACCAGAATGTCCTATATAAGTTCGAATCGATCGATGTTCCCATGACAAGATTTCAACTTATAACATAGCCACAGAAACCAAATCACCTAAGGACACCCTTAAAACATTATCCTTTAACAAAAAAAAACAAAAGGCAACAGGGATGCATCAAAAAGAGATCGCGATTTTAATTTTAATTCTACATTACAAGTTATTAATTACTGCGAATGTAAATATCATATCCGTTTATTTAAAGGAGCCAAACATATTTATTATTTATACTTCCTCACAATGAACAATGAGCATTATTTTAGTAATAATAGCTTTGTGTCAAATACACATTCAATTTAAAACAACTAACATTAATAAAATGTGTATTTTGATAATACCACTACTCAAAGTCGTCATGTTAACACAGCATTAGCAAAGTGCCAAGCGCAAACATCTTAAAAGTAAGGAAAAATATAAAATAAGTACTTTAATTTATTGTAAAGCTCGAATGTAGACGAACTCAACCTAACTAAGGACAGCAAAGACAACATCACAATTAAAACAATGTGAACGGGAATTGTGTTGTAAATCAATTCTACAAAGAAATTTATCAAATGGTCTATGGGCCAAATCTGTACAAAAATCGCCTCGTCTAGGTTCGGGCTTCGGTCCCTACATCTTTATTAGAAGTGATGTCTTCTATTTTTCCTATTACAAAATATAGTTCAAAAAGTCCTTTAAGCTTCTCTAACACCTAATATCCAGTCTCAGAATTTGATATTTTGATCTCACTTTGAATAAATGCCACAATTAGAATCCGTCAGTTTTAGTACGAGGTTCGAATTAATGCTTCCTTAGACAGTAACCGTTACTCTTTTCTAAATATAACTTCTCTCTGAAATCTTAAAAATAAACTTTCTTTAGCAGCCCTCATTAAATATTTAACTTTTAATTAAGATACCGCGACATTTTCTTTCACAAAAGGTTGTCAGGTAAACCTGATTCTTCATTAAAAATGTTAAGGATCGATTTCCATTAATATTATATATTTTTTTATTAAGGCGATTTTATTTTCCTAATCCAAATGTACGAAGATAATTCCAAGTCTTTCAAACATGCCGTGGAAAGCGTTTAAGCATCTAGATAACGAGTTCAAAATGAGGGTTAGAAGGTACTTGCCTATAGAAATGTCGGAATCATATTTAGATATCTCCGTCGTTTTCGTAATGTTTGGTTTGAATTAAAAAAACATACAGAAACAGTCTAGACCGGTGGATAAAATAACTAACGAAAATTCTTTTCAATAAGAAATGTTACTTCCAAACCATTTGGCAGGAAAACCTACTTACTCTACTCCTAAAAAGGGAGAACCTAAGTAACGTAACGAGAAGTATGTACTTACTGACAATTTAGAACGTCGAATATATTGCCAAGAAGGCAATTTCAAGACAATATCAAAGAGTATAAACGCAAAAGGAGCCATTCACGTTATTACAGCCTTTATACATTAAATACAAATGTTGGGTTATAAAATTATAATAACGAGAGAGAGTACATCGGCTCGTTACCATTAAATTTAATACTTGTATTATAATGTTAAGCGTCGTAAACGTAAATCATAACAGTTTTAATTAAAACAATGCGAATGAATTCGTTGAACTCCCAGACAGGTGGAAAAAAAACCCGTGGCATTCTCACTTAATATGCGTCAGATGCCTGGGCTAGGGTTGCTCCGTAATTATAAGCATGTGCATTCTAGACAGTTCTCACATAGGTATACAAATTTAATTTGGCACAGTAAACGTTTAATTTCAACAGCGGTTGAAACAAACAAAGGCTCTCTCTATTTTGTCTGCATTCGCAGTTTCATGATATCATGTTGTTAATAATTTGGGAGAACCATTTTTTTAACTTAGGTAGATCCAACATTTAATTAATTTAAATTAGTTTGAAGAAAACAGAGACAACATTTTTCGATCAGTTGTTACAATGAATGTATATATCAATACTGTCTACTTAACGAAGTTGTAAGTAGGTCAATTGTAAACGACGTCCAAGCTTGGGATCCTTAAATTTTGTGAACCGATTATTTGAAATTGGGTTATTGTTTGGAAACTCAGTTAAAGTCCAAAGTTCGAACTGTTGGGTGTTAAACCTTTGTCAGAAAAGACTTCGTCGGACAGAAGTGACAACCGAAGGCTTATTTAAGATTAACTTCTTAGCAAAAACAAAGTTTGTTAAATATGTAAAAAATGTGTTGTATGTCAAACATGATAGGGAAAATTATATTTTGACACCCATGACCGAAATTATCAAACAGATTGAATGAATATTGAAGAACCAATATATAAAGGACTTTTGATATGAAGATCCCAACTCACGCATAAATTCAAGCAAATTTTAAACCGTGAGGATTCAAGCAGATTGTAAAACCCTGAGGAGAATCTTAACGAATTGTCGCATGTTTTTGAAGGAAAATAACTTGCTAATTTCTACTTTAATTAAGACATGTCGAGGGCTTCCGACGATTACGTTTACATGATCCCAGGAGAAACGTGACATGTTCGTCAAAAGCTTGAGACAATTTAGTTAATTTAGTAGGTTACCTTTGTCCTTTTCTGCGAGTTGAGGGACATTAAATTATATAGCTGCGTATTTCGAGACACTTCTAATGAAATATTTGCTCTATTGCTCTAAAATGAAGGGTTCAAGGCTATGGAATAATACTCTGCTACAGCTCTGCGACACCGGACCAATGACCTTCACCTTCCAAAAAAGCTGTCATGAGTAATCAATCTGAATAACAGAGAAATAAACTATCCAAGAACCACACCTGCTACCATTAACAACTCCCTATCCATCATATTTGCCTGTCTTATCGCTCCACGCGTCGATCACCTAGGATCAGATTATGGAACTAGTTATATATTTTGTCATGTAACTGGCAAAATAACGAGGATTCGCCCCAGGCTCAAGGGTCGGTGACCTCGGGGCCTATGCGGCAGTATTGGAATAAACAACGCTGGCAAAAAAGGCAATTCGATCGATGAGACTTCTAACGAAGGGAAATTAGGTGGCTCAGGGATTTGAAGCAATCAACGTCTGAAAGAAACCTTTCCACACCATTTATTTTGACCGTTTACTCCTACATATGAAATTTAACAATCTTTTAACCTTTTTACAAACGGTATGCAAACATCAGGCGCTGCAAACATCGCCTGATGTTTGTATACTTCTCTCCAGCTCCGAAGTACCTAGAGGGAATAATATAGTACGGGGTCGTGGTTTTGGAAAGTAGATTAATATTTTCCGAAATTGTTTAGAACGTAGATAAATCACAATTTTTGAATTTGTTGGTCTTCCAATGACATAAAATTTTCCCTGCAGCAACACATAAAGAATCTGACATTTACGTTCCCATTTTATACAGGTGGATTCGCTGCGAATAAAATCTCCAATAAGGGAAACTTTACGTCACATCAGGTGTGTAAAACCTTTTGTAGGCGCGTAAACACTTGACGTGACCTCCCGTTCCCCGGGATAATTGCCTTGCCGCCCTGCAACGACTCGACAGCCGAACAAACACCCATAAAAGGACACGTAGCTACAGTTTATAAGCAACTTACCGCATACTTCGGCTATTGATAAAGGTATTTCCTCGTTCTTACTGACCGCTTTTTATAATAACACACCATAATCTAATGCTAAAGGATGTAAGAGATTATCTTAGTGGCCGGTGGCCGAGCGAATCGAGTTAGGCTTAAGCATAACTTTTTTTCTTAATTTACATATTTACCGCTGTACACAACATACTGTTAATCCCGCATTATATTTGTTTCAGTCTGCGGGTATTGTATTAGTTAATTTAAAAAAAAAACCTATAAAGGCACATTGCAATGAAATATTTTAACAGTTAATTCAAAGTTCCTGAAAGATTTTATATTTTAATATATTATTTTAAGGGATGTGGTTTTAACTTGCAATTTTACTGCTAAAATATTAAGATTAGTTTCGGTCAAAACGGCTGCAAGGCCATTATCATTCACCATGTACTTGCACAGGTAAGTACTGTCCAAGGAAATAACCAAAAAGCCATGGCTGAATGCTATTAACCACCCTTCGCTTCACATCCGACACGCTAGCTAAAAGCCCATTTATAAACATGCAGCAGGAAATACGCCGTGCGTCCCCCGATTCCCCGGATTTTTGCCTTTGACCTCCACCACAACAACACAAGGACATTACCTACTTATGCCAACACTCCCAGGGTGAGACGTAAAAAAGGACAAATAAGGTTTGCGATTGAAAAATCCGCTAGATGGACAAACGTAGGCGTGAGGTCTAACTGCTACGTCATTGGTGAATGTTGACACATCTGTCAATGTCATGTCAAAATTCACCAATCACATACCAGTTAGTTAGACCCTACGTCTACATACTGCCATCTAGCGGATTTTCTCATTTGCGAAAACCCTCATTGCGAACGGTCCCCTAAATAAACTATTATGTATAATATTTAAGTCGGTAAGGTTTTAGAAAAAGATCATCGTAATCAATTAATTTTTTAAGGAGTACTATCGCAAACGAATTTGCAAGTACAGGATTATCATTATTTACTCCACACGTATATAGAACGTGAAACAACATTCTATACCATAATTCTGAGTAGCTACCGCAAGTTACTCATATTGTTATGACTATCGATGTAGGTACTCGTGTTCTCATGTAATCCAAGGATTACTGATATTAATCCTTGTTTCCTTATCGGTAACAAAACCAACCTACTATGTATTAGACACGTAGCTAAACATTTATTTTTCTTTTACAATAGAAAACTACATTATTGCGGGTTTTATGCCATATAACCTAGTTAACACAGCAATTTCAAAGATTCAATTACTCAGGTACTTTACCTGTAGTTGTAAAGAATATGAAATAAAATTAGTCACTTTGGAATTTCAGACATTATTTTTCTTAAGCCTGATAAGCGGTACTTTTCATTGAGAGACCGATTAACGAAAACTTTTTCAAGTTATTAAAATGCTGCCTGCATGGAGACTAGGCGGCAGGCATTTATTTTGGAAAAGTAACTAGACATACTTACTCCAAAATAGTCCAACCAACAGCCAATCAGATAATTTATTTTATTACTAGCGGCCGCCCGCGACTCCGTCCGCGTGGATTTCGATTTCCAATATCCTATGTGTTATTCTGATGTATAAGCTATATTGTGGTAAAATTTCATTCAAATCCATTCAGTAGTTTTTACGTGAAAGAGGAACAAACATCCATACATCCATACATCCACACATCCATACATCCATACATCCACACATACAAACTTTCGCCTTTATAATAGTAGTAGGATATGAGAAAGTGAAGGAGATTTTCTTTTTGGTAATTTAAGATGTTATTTTGTTTCATTATGGCAACATCGAGTGTGGTAGTGTCTAATCATATAGAGACAAGTGGACTGTGAAAGTAAAATGTGTCCTTCATAAGCAAACATTATTTTAATTAATAAATGTTTTAAGCTTTATAAAGCATTGGCTCGCTTCCGATAGAGACAAATGCACTATTTATTAAATGAAATAGAATCAGCTGCTTCACAGAATCTTCATTAAACATAGTAGTTACGACCTAGTCGTCTAAAACGAATACCTACCAAGTTATACAACCAAAGAGTAGGAAAATAAAGTCGATTGAGTTTATTTTCCCTCGTGCACCTAACACGAGGGTCGATTGGACGTGACACGACAGACGCGCCATTTAAAAGGTCGATTATACAATGATTAGACCCTGTTCGTATATACCTGCTTGTTATGGAGAGAATTCAAAGACATTAGGGTCACTGACCTGAGATTAGGGACAGTACAATTGTGTCAAGATGAGATTAGAATCACTAGAAAGCTTTATCTGTTTACCCTGCTAAAAAGTGCTTTATACAACTCTAATATGTAGTTGAATATATTATGTTTGCATGTATAATGGTAAAGTCCACTTCATCATCATTAGCATCAGCCAAGAGACGTCCACTGCTGAACATAGGCCTCCCTAAAAGATCTTCAAAGAGATGGGTCCACTTGGTTAAATCACTTTATAAATAAAGACATAATAGTTAACACACGAAATCATAAATAACACTTATATGTTAATAAGCAAAGGGTCACAAAATTATGAAACAAAGAAAAGGCATAATAAAAATAAATGGTAAATTAAATCAAAAATGAAAATAAAAAGTAACTTACAGGACACCATTGAGGAAATTAAAAATAATAACTCGTGTAAACAGTGTGTTCTAGGCGATCAGCTCCTGTAAAGAAACAAAAGAACATAAATAAAAATAAAAGAAAACAAAACAAAAAACAAAATATTAATTTAAAATAAAAGATATACATATAAGTTTTTATGATTTGACAAATTATTAATGAACGAATATTTTTATTGATGAGAAATAATGCTGCAACGAATTTATGTACAGTCTCTTCAGAAGTATCAAAGATATTCAGATGACGTACTTTCAGCACACGACACGTGCTTTTTAAATAACATAGCAGTAAATAATAATTGTTTGTAGCAGTCACATTAATAATATCCTTACTCTAAATATAGTATTTTCCGTAAGTAATATTTCCCTATAAATACATTAACAAACGCTTCCAATATTTCCAACAGATGCTGATAAATCAACGCACACGCACCACAGATCATCAACTGTCAATAGCGTCCTACTAATCCTACTGGTATAGTACGTACCAAACAGATTGCCTGCGCTGAAGTTACTATGCGCTTGACGTAGATGCCATATAGTGGAGACATGAACTTCATTTGGTAACGAATACTTATTTGAAAGTACCGTAAATATTCCTAGTTTGGTAATTCCTATGTACCAGTACACATACTATGTCGCTAGTGCGAGATATGTTCTACTTCTACTGTGCCTGCGGATAAGTTTACAACTAATTTCAAGCCGACCAAGTTATTAAGCACACACTGTACGTTTGTTTACGCCATTGCGACCAGCCCGCTCACAAAACGAGCCGATTTGCGGTCCACCGTTTTCCTCGAGCTATATATAAAATCCTTTTATCTGAGTGTGCGTTCAGCCCGGATGCTGCGGGCGGTACACGAGAAAAAAAAAGAAAACGCACCCTGCAACCGACACCATGTGCGACGCGCTAACTGCACCACAATATAAATGATGCAAGTGAAGCAGGATTGGAGCCAATAACGTGAGAATTACCCTTGTGGAATAGAGAACTAAATGCTGTCATATAAAAAGAAGTAGCGGGCGCCGTTTTCCCCACACATAGTTTTATAGTATATCTTAAAGCTTTAATTCCTAAAATAAAAAAAACAAACAAAGAAACTAGTTCTTCAGCTTTATTATATTAGTATAGATTTTTATAGTAGATAGATGATTTTACCGACGTCAGCTGGTTAGTTGAGTTGTAGTAGCGCAATCTCAAAGTGTGTACAGTTTTAAAATATGTACTTACATAATTTATATTTACATTATATTGTTGCCATTTAATACATATTTGTTACAATATCAATTCAATACAATTATGTTATCATAATAATGCAATAATATGTCGACATAACAAATGAGAGCTTTTAAACTGATCTTTGTAATCATATTTCACACAAATTGAATTTCCATCGACAAATTGACAGCAACCGACATACGCCATGTTTGTTTGAAAGCATTCAGCAGAAATGCTTTCAAACAAATTACGATGAAACTCTCTACTAGGTACTCGATCGATCTGCACATGTGTATTGAACATTTAAATGCATAAAACACAATAGGGTTACCCAATAGAGCTAAAAACTATCTACACAGCTCTATATATGTATATTGCCATTAAACCCAATACAAACACTGTCTTCACTGGAATTTTTAATATTGTGGCATGAAAGCTTAGCTGTGTCATTTTATTTTAAAAATGTGTCCACTTCACGTCGATATCTTTTTATACCGATACGGAATAAGATAATTATAATATCCACTCAATATTTGACCGGCTTACAATATGATTGCATGGCATTTGTTCGATATTATCGAAACCAAATTTAGTATAGTTTGCCTTTTGTCTAATAACCTGAACCGATTAGATTAGCTAGTTCCAACAATTTCAGATTTATTACATTACTAGCGGGCGCCCGCGACTTCGTCCGCGTGGATTTTGGTATCTTTGACACCTATTTTTCCCGCTAGGGGTGGAGTTCTCAAATGATCTTTAAAAGGGAATGCCTACGTCATAGTATCTTTATGAATGCAAAGTCGCAGCCCGATCGGTTAAAAAATGACAAAGTTCCATACTAACGTGCATCCCCTATTTGACCCCCTTGGGGGTTAGAATTTATCAATCTCATTGATTAGGCAATGCCTACGTCATAGTAGCTTTATGAATGCAAAGCCTCAAGTCGATAGGTTAAAAAATGACAAAGTTTCATACTAACGTACATCCCCTATTTTACCCCCTTGGGGGTTGGAATTTATCAATTAATTGCTTAAGCGATGCCTACGTCATAGTAGCTTTTTGTATGCAAAATATCAGCCCGATAGGTTTATAATTGACAAAGTTTCATACTACCGTTCATCCCCTATTTTACCCCCATGGGGGTTGAATAAATCAAAATCCTTTCTTAGCGGATGCCTACGTCATAACATCTACCTGCATACCAAATTTCAGCCCGATCCGACCAGTGGTTTGGGCTGTGCGTTGATAGATCACTATGTCAGTCAGTCAGTCACCTTTGAGTTTTATAGATATAGACTAGCGGGCGCCCGCGACTACGTTCGCGTGAACTTCGGTTTCCGCACAAAAAGTGTTATAAAAAAAAGCTTTTCTCATCAAATAGAGTAGGTCCTGTAATGAGCGCTTTCAAACAAACAAACAAACTCTTGAGCTTTACTATAATATTAGTAAAGATTTTATATTATAGTCTTTAGCAGCTACAATTTTTTTGTTTCTTCCCTTTGGGACGAACGTGTTGTGGGACGAATCGCTGAAGAAGCCGAAATTTTGTCCCAGAGAAATGTTGTTAGTCTATGTAACAAAATATACTGTTAGCGCCATCTATGTTGTCTATGATGTAACAATTTTTTTTTAATAAAGTCTGTTGTTGTCCCGCCATATTGTGTTTCACTACAGGTTATGGGCTAATTACGCGAAAAAAAATAGTTTTGGTGTAAATATAGTGCGAAAATGTCGACAAATCTTATTGCGAGTATTGCAAAGCTAAGAGGCAGAGAAAATTATGAAGATTGGGCGTTTGCGGTGGAGAACTATCTCGTATTAGAAGGAATGCAACAGTGCATCGTGACCGGCGGCGATCCAAACGACGCTAAAGCAAAAGCCAAAATAGTTTTAACTATAGATCCCAGTTTATTTGTGCACATCAAGACCGAATCAACAGCAATGGGATTATGGCAGAAGCTGAAAAGGCTATTTGATGATAATGGCTATACACGGCGCATCGGTTTGCTTCGAAACCTCATATCAATCCGTCGAGAAAATTGTGAATCGATGTCTCAATATGTTACTACATTGTTAGAAACTAGCCAGCGATTGAACAATACAGGATTCAAGATAAGTGATGAGTGGGTCGGCTCCTTATTATTGGCAGGATTGCCTGAAAAATTTGAACCCATGATAATGGCGGTTGAGCATTCAGGTATTGAATTGACAGCCGACGCCATTAAATCAAAGTTGCTTGATATGGAAGACGGAAATGAAGTTGGTACGAGTTCTACACAGCATGCGTTTGCGACGAAAGGTTGGCATCACCAAAAGAAAAACCAAATGTCCGCGCATAAACAAACGTCATCGCCAAATGTCAAATCAAATGTCAGATGTTTCAAATGTAAACAGTTGGGGCACTTCATGAATAAATGCAATTATACTCCGAAATGCAAAGAACCGAATGCATTTAGTGCTGTATTCCTCAGTGGTAATTTTAATCAAACGGATTGGTACGTTGATAGCGGTGCGAGTTGTCATTTAACATCTAAAAAAGACTGGTTGTCGAACACAACAAATCAACAACCAGTGCAAGAAATTATCATCGCCGATAAAACGAAAATTCCTGTTGATGGCTGTGGAGACATACAAATTACTACAGTAGTTGGAGATACGGAGCACAAGAATACAGTGATGGGAGTGTTGTATGTGCCAAACTTGGCTACCAACTTGTTATCTGTTAGCCAGTTAATTAACAGAGGAAATACTGTGACATTTGATGAGAAGCACTGTTATATTTACAACCAAAACAAAGAACTAGTAGCAACTGCAGATATGGTTGGTGGTGTTTACAAATTGAGAATCAAGCAAGTGGATTGTTTGTTGACTTCAGTGTCCGGAAGTGTGTGGCATAGGAGATTTGGTCACTTGAACAGCAAAGATCTTGATGTAATGAGAGATGGTGCTGTCAAAGGAATGTCATACGCGGACAAGGCTCAGGTCAGTAAGACAAACTGTGTTGTATGCTGCGAGGGAAAGCAGGCCAGGTTGCCATTCAGTCATGTCGGCACCAGGGGTCAGGAGCTTCTCGAGGTTGTACACGCTGATGTTTGTGGGCCTATGGAAGCCAGATCTATTGGAGGAAAGAAATACTTTTTGTTATTTGTTGACGACTACAGTCGAATGGCTTTTGTGTATTTCTTAAAGACCAAGGATGAAGTATTCTCACATTTTAAGACATTCAAGATACTAGTAGAAAATCAGACAGGCAGAAAGCTGAAGGTGTTTAGGACAGACAATGGTACAGAATTCTGCAGTAAAGAATTCGAACAGTATTTGGAGTCTTCTGGAATTGTACATCAAAAAACCTGTCCATACACGCCAGAGCAGAACGGTCTATGTGAGCGGTTTAACCGGACTGTAATAGAAAGAGCTAGATGTTTGTTGTTTGATGCACAATTACCTAAATCCTTTTGGGCAGAAGCTGTAAACACAGCTGTCTATCTGCGAAATAGGTCAGTCGCATCAGGACTTAACAACAAAACACCAATAGAAGTCTGGACCGGAGCTAAGCCAGATGTCAGTTATCTACGTATCTTTGGGAGTAAAGTCATGGTACACATACCAAAGGAAAAAAGACTGAAATTGGACAGAAAAGCAACTCAATGTATTCTTGTTGGGTACTCTGACAATGTAAAAGGCTACCGTGTTTACAATCCCAACAATAACAGTATATCCATAACAAGAGATATTGTTGTGATTGAGGAGGGGATTGAACAGAAGTCAGAAGTGATACAATTGGACATTAGTCAGAGCACTGATAACATGTTTCCAATGAAAGTAGAAAGTAAAGAATATACCCAAGAAGTGGGGAACATAAACCGCACGACCACATCAAAAGATCAGGAGCAGAAACCGGTACTGAGCCCCAAAGGAAATAGTACAGATGAAGAGGATTTCAAGGATTCCACAGATTCTCTGGAGTCTGAGCCTGTGGATTCTCAGCAGCATCAGGTGTCTCAGCCAGGACTTCATCCTGAGCTTCCAGTGGAGAGGACTTCGAAGCGTATCCGCAAGCAGCCTGATAGGTATGGTGTTGGTGTTGTGTGTGTAGGTCAAACCAGTGAAATAAGTGCTAGTGAAATATCAGTGGATGAAGCATTGAATGGACCAGAGAGTGAACAGTGGAAATTAGCCATGCAAAGTGAACTTAAATCATTTGAAGATAATGATGCCTGGGCATTAGTAGATGTTCCACCCAGTGGCACTATTGTACAATGTAAATGGGTTTTTAAGCATAAACTTGATAATGATAATAATATTAGGTATAGAGCCAGGTTAGTAGCTAAGGGCTTCACCCAAAGACCAGGCATTGATTTTGATGAATGTTTTTCACCTGTTGTACGACATTCAACTTTAAGGTTGTTGTTTGCTCTAGCAGTTCAGCTTAATTTAGATATTTGTCACTTAGACGTAAATACTGCATTTTTAAATGGTTTCTTAAATGAAAAGGTATATATGATGAAACCACCAGGTTTTCAATGTAGTAATGATGATGTAAACAAAGTTTTGCTGTTGAAACGTGCCATTTATGGCCTAAAACAAGCATCAAGGGCTTGGTATCAACGAGTTGATGATTTGTTACAATCCTTGAATTATAAAAAGTCTAAATTAGAGCCATGTTTGTTTACCAAAATTGATAAAGATGTAAAAGTCATTATTGCTCTGTACGTCGATGATTTTTTTGTTTTCTCAAATAGTACAAAAGAGACTATTTTGTTAAAGGAAAGTTTGTCATCTAACTTTAAAATCAAAGATTTAGGATGTGTCAAGAATTGTTTAGGTATGAGAGTGATTGTTGACAAAGAAAATGGTATTATAACATTAGACCAAGAGAGCTATATTGAAGAATTGTTAATAAAGTTCAATATTTGTGATAGTAAGTCTGCAGAGACACCAATAGAACCTAGATTAAATGTAACTAAAAGTGAGAAATGTGACACAAAGTTGCCTTATCAGAAGTTAATTGGTTCGCTCATGTATGTAGCTGTACTCACCCGTCCTGATATTGTATTTTCAGTTAATTATTTGAGCCAGTTTAACAACTGCTATAATGAGGAACATTGGGCCTATGCTAAAAGAGTTCTTAAGTACCTGAAGAGAACTAAATCTTTTCATTTGAAGTTTTCATCTAGTGGCAATAGTCAGTTAGAGGCTTTTGTTGATGCCGACTGGGCCAGCAATGTTATTGATCGCAGATCTTATACTGGATATTTCTTCAGGCTATCTAATGGTGCTATCTCTTGGGAAACAAAGAAACAAAGTACTGTGGCACTATCCAGTATGGAGGCTGAGTATATGGGCATTTCTGAGAGTTGTAAAGAAGCTGTGTATTTGCGAAACTTGTTGTTAGAGTTAATGAATGAAGCTTATCCTATTACAATATACAATGATAATCAGTCCGCCCATAAATTGTCAGCCAATCCCATTCATCATAAAAGATCCAAGCATATAGATGTGCGGTTTCATTTCTGCCGTGAAAAAGTTGCTGATGGCATTGTAAATATTAAATATTTGTCGACTTCAGAAATGCCCGCAGATCTACTAACTAAGGGTTTATGTAAAATAAAACACTATCATTTTTTGGAAATGTTTGGTCTTTATAATAAAAATAATTGATTAATGTTTTTGTTTGATGTAAAGACATCTATTATGTAAAATGTATAGTTTATTGATGTTTGATGGCTTTGTCTGAAAAATGAATGATTTAACCCATTATTTTGTTAAGTGGGGATGTTAGTCTATGTAACAAAATATACTGTTAGCGCCATCTATGTTGTCTATGATGTAACAATTTTTTTTTAATAAAGTCTGTTGTTGTCCCGCCATATTGTGTTTCACTACAAATGTCCATCAAAAAAATGGCATTATCAAAACGTGCATAATGCTCAACACAATGTTTACAGTCTAGACTTCAGATAAACCTATACTTCTCATTCACGCGAGCCGTCAGTGCGGGTGAAATACGACGCCGTTCTGCAGACCGCTTTTTATACCAGATAGGGTGCGGTCGCGTGTTTGTTTGCGGGAGTTAATATGCGTACGAGTACGTTTGTTGACATTGTTTCCCGTGTCCGTAAAACTTTTGAGACAGACGGCATACGCTTTTTATGAACAAATGTCGTGTGTTCATGTTTTGTTGTTTCAATGTGTAGCTTTACGATACCACTTTTTATGTGATTGAGTGTACAAATACATTAAGTGATTTGTAGCTCAATTAACAACACCGTTAAATATTGTATGATGACATATTCAATGATGTGATAAACACAACAGTCACAAGACAGAATTAGTTTTAATCTCAAAAATAAAAATATGTTCTAATCGATGTTTTAGCGTTAGTATCTAATGCTTCATCAGTCAAATCAGTATTTCGTTTCATGTAAAACGTCGTGAAGATTTCCACTGTATATCTTGAGATCTTGTAACAAGAAGAAGGCTTGGCAGTGATAAATCAACCAATTAAAATGGCGATAGGAGACGTGCGTTCCATTTCACGTAATAATCTCAACCCTCAATCACGATGAAGACGACTTGTAACAAGACAGATGTGTCAAATTATACGAAGGACTTGCCGCACAGGTTTGACTTAACAAGCGTTATTTTGCAAATGTGGACACAGTTCCACGAAACATCGCAAAAATAGTACACAAAAATACTGTGGTACAAGCATCTTGGAGGTGTGATCGTATCTAAGATAAAAATTAAAATCTGTTTCCAGTGCAGTTGCGCAGTATAAGGAGTAATTTAAATCTACACTTCCAAAGATAAATCATACAAAAACAATCATTTATAAATTCAACTTTTTAGGGTTCCGTAGCCAAATGGCAGAAAACGGAACCCTTATAGTTTCGTCATGTCTGTCTGTCTGTCTGTCTGTCTGTCCTGGCTCGTTCTCCGCCGTTTCTGAACCGATTGCCACGAAAATTGGTGGAGAGATGTATAGTGATAATTTAAGAATTGGTTTTTAAAATAATCGAAAAATAATTATTTTTACCCCCCCTCCCATACAGCGAAAAGTAAACTCGAAAAAAAAAAACGACTTACCCCATCGTGTGGGGTATCGTTAAAAAGATATTTTAAAATACTATAAAACTTGCCTTAAAACCATGTCGATCAAACACCCCAGTCTCGAGATATATTAATACAAAGTTAAAATTAGAGCGTCCCCCCCCCCCTTAACTTTTGAAATACTATTACAATAATTCTGAAAAAAATATCCTGTATACTTCCTAGTAAGTACTTTCAACGAAAACTATAGCGAACTCTGTATCATAGGTACATAGTTATTTTTATACAACTCGACCAACTTATGACGTGCAGTTGCCCTTACTAAATGGTGTCTTAAGCGGTCGGGCCATCTTTTAGCTACGGAACCCTTTCATGGGCGTGTCCGACACGCTCTTGGCCGGTTTTTTAATAAGATGTGTCGTCGACCGACGGTCCCAGATAGTTTTTTTGCGGTAATAGAATGTTACTTATAATTTAAGACAGCCTTTAAAACTGGTACGAACTTGTAACAGCATAATCAAGTTCAAAGATCTTGTTGCCATGACACTCGTACATTTCAAATACTCAAACATTTCTTGTACCAGCGACCGTATTTAGCCACAATGACTGGCGATGACTCACTTTTCCACGTCGATGACTGCATCGGAATTAAGTTTACCTCCGTTCCGATTAACTAATGTTTTAAACGATCCGTCGCTCTAGTGATTTAACCACCTCCGACAATATTAATTAGCTGAACATTGGTAATTAATTAAGAGACTTTACTACTAACTTGTCAATTGACAGAAGACATTTACTTACCACTTCTGCTTAGAGCTCTCTTATTTTATATAAAATCTCAAAGCAATAAATACTTTAATCGGAATACGTGATAAGCAGCCTAAGCACTTGTGTTTCAGATATCAGAATCAACAGTGGTATTACAAATACACTTAGAATAAGTACAAACAACACCTAGACCAGGCCAAACAGACATATGTATATTCATGCACACAAATGTTTGTCCTGTGCGGGGATCGAACCATCGCTGGATCGCTCTTTATAATCATTCTTGTCGATTATATGAGTACATAACTGCTACATAAAATTGTGTCTTGGCAAAATACCATGACTTTTTGATGTCAGCGCGGCATAATACGATCTCGTATACCCCTTTTACACCTGTAGAAAGATCTTATGGGATTACCATTACATGTCGTTAATCTTATTCATAGATATGTGAACATAAACGTACATATTCATACCCACATAAGTCCACATAACCCTTCTCCCAAGTGGCAGGTTTATGCGTAAAAACTCTAGTGGAAAAGGGTTTATGATCAGTGAGAATCACGGAATCAGTCTATTGGGAGATAATAATGTTGAATAAATTCAAGTAACTAATGTCGAAATTTTTCACACTCGGACCTGTATTTTGCGCCCAAACATTTATATTTTTAAATATGCAACCCGAATTTGGGTATCAAATATATCAAATATACTTCTAGTTTTCCCATATACAGTAAAGTCGTGTGAAAAAATACTCGTATATGAGCCTACGCAAGCCAAGCATTACTCATCGACCATTTTGCAGATAATTTTTAAGTGGGTACATAAATTGGTCATACGATTTTTGGTTAGTCATTAGATCCTAAAGTATTGTACACGTACAGTCATGTGATTTCCTGTAAGTCATTCTCGTATCTAGTATTTAATCTTGTTACCGTTTTCATAACGAGTAGTAAGTGTACAGGGAACCTGTAGAGTAATTAAACATTAGCTTCACGCAACTTTTACAATCAGCGGATACTTTGCTATAGTGCTGCTAATTAAGCTCTTTATTAAGAGTGTTTTGCTGTCTAATAGCCGGAACACAGAAAGAGGACTAAAATAGGCGTCAGACTTACAATGGGTCGGAAAACTCTACAAAGTAGTACGAAGAGGTGGAACTCAAATCAAGACCCGAATATTTCTAAGTGCTTTACTAAGGATATATTTTTTTAATATTACTATGGCTTATGGTCATAGCTGATTCGATTTATTACACTCCTACAGAGAACGTGTCATAAGAACGCGTAGCGACATCACAGGCGGAAGAATGGTTGAATAACCCGCATTGTGCACGGCTACACATTAGGTAAAAAGCGACAGACAGATGCTTCTGAGTCCTTTGATCGCAATCCCTTTGACATCATATCGTATATCTTCACGTTTCGTTCACACCACAACAAGTTTGAGCTTCGAACAGCCATTTTATGTAACCGTTTGAAACGTCTTACTGCCAGAATCTCGTGGTTTCCTTTTGATGTTTACACTTTTAATGTTCTGAATAGCATCGCAATTTGACAGAGATAAGATTTTAATCTAATTCGAAAAGTCTCAATCTGGTATTTATTGTCTGATTTTCTAAATATTACAAAAAGCAGAGATAACTAAATATAAAGAAGTAAAAATCCAATTATTATACTTTTAAAGTCCCCACAGAGTATCAATTGCAAATCGACACAAAACACTGCTAAAAGAAATTACAAGAATCCATTAGAATCCGTTCGCCTGAACGAGTTGGTAAGCCGGGGAAGTAAAATCTCATTGAATGTTTCCATGCCATTAAATAATTCGTTCAGTTCTCGATTACAACAAATCGTTTTGGTGTAAATGAGGTGGGATGAATAAACAAATGCGTGAGAACGCTCCATATAGAACCGGTCGCCGTTCCGGTCGCTTCGGCAACCGGCAAACCGTTCTACCGGTAAATGAGCATTGAAACTTGCACATTACTGCATTCAGCCGGTATTAGGATTTCATTATTCTATCAGAGGTCATTGACATACGATGTCGCAAAAGCATTGCAGCAATGTTGACTTAATTGGGTGATTCAGTGTAGATAATAAAATTATTAAAGCGTAGACTATGAATCCACATGAATAACTTTGCACACATAATAATGCTCAGAAACTATCAGCACTACGTTATTAATACAGTTTTAAGGGCATCGATGCCTGTCGGTTGCAGAAATTAATAAACAAAAACAAATGTAGACTAATAAACTAATAGCACAGGCTGCAGATTGTCAGTAATTAAAAGTCTATTAAAACTTTCACCGGCTACACCTTGATCTATCATTAAACAATTTTACAAATTAATTTACGTTTATGTAACCACGGCAAGTTAGCCAACGGAAATACGAGTACCTCTGTGTGGAAATATGAAAGACTTATTATAAAAATGTATCATCTCACCGCTTTCGAGAGGCGAGTAAAATCGTGAGAGAAACAAAACAATAACCGTTCTGCGTCTGCGATGGGGTATATCGAGATGTTTCGTAAGCACCACGTGGGTGATATCGCTTGTGACAATTGTGATATAACAATGACAATCATGGATTCCGACCAAACAATCGCATTCAAACCAAGCCAGGCGGCTAGAGTTGTGTAATAATTTAACCATTCGCAGCATATTTTATTTTATAATAAATAACTTTCATAAAGAGCCACAACCGAGGATCTCAAGTTGTTTATCTTACTAAACATGCGCTATTGCTCATGATCTTAAAGCTCCGTTATCCCCTAACGACTATGATGATTTAGTATGGCCGTTAAATATTACATAGAGAAAGATTTAACGCAGTTACATGACAGGTCTTGATGAGAGTTAATGTGAAGAATATATCCAAAACAAAGAATAAACTTTTTATTGAAACGGCACACAAGCATAAGGGGTAACAAGATTGGAGCTGAAAATAATGTCATCACTATATTAATTAATATCTCCGGACAACTCTCAACTCATCGAGTCATAAACTCTATCGGGTTTTTAAATTTTATATCTTAACGATCAAAGTAGTAATAAAGCCGCTAATTTTAATTTCACTATGACTCAGCAGCGATAAAGGCCTTTGCTCTATAATAAAGCATGAATACGCTGAAACAAGACTGCTACAGAAAATTAACTAACGCTACTAACTAAAATTATTTGTAATAAACTCAGGACAAAGCCGTGTTCTGTGGTGCGGCAGTTTGTTACATAGAGATAGCAATGCATCACTTGGAATTTTCCTGTGGGCATTCCCTGGAGAAAACAACAACGAATTACCAAGAACTGCAGTAAATATAAGCGATTTATACCCATATGGTGTAAGCAACATGGGTGAAAATTTAAATAATGGTAGAATGGAGCAAGTTCGTATTTTGTGCAGCGGTGGCATTCTAATGATGTGACAAACGATTTTGCGCACCCGTCGAGAATTTGGCTACTATTTTTGCTCAGTTTTTCTCCATGTTGTAAATTCAAGTCAAAGTAGATTCTTGGACTTATCGTAAAATACACACAGCACTCATTATTTATTGCGAAATATTGACGTAATTTTTCTGTTGTCTAGTCCCCAACAACAAAAAACTAGAAACAAGATTCACAAACCTACCACCAGCATCTTCGTCCTCATAAAAATAAGGAATACAGACAACTCGGCCTTCAAGGGTCTCATTATTTACCTTTTTCAATGATCCTTGTTCTTACATAATTCGGTACGCAAAACGGGACACGTGTAACAAAACGAACAAACGTAAGCGGGTCGCAGGAATCACGTTCCATTCCATTCGGAACGACACGCAGTCATTCAATTAGACTTTCATCAATTTGAAGTACAAAGCGCGGCGTGAAAACATTTTCGCGAAACGTAATAATTGCCTCGACGACCTATAGCGGAGTTTTCTCCTAATAAATTATATTGAGAAACGGTGACGCAGTTCGAAGTCGAAATGTTGTCAACAACTTATTTAAGATTTTGAGTACGTAAGCAGCCAAAAATATAACAAGCCAAAAGCGACGTTAATAAAGTTTTCGATAATAGCATATGTAATGATGCTTCTATGTAAAAAAAAATCTGAAATATCAAAAACGTGAGACTCTGTTGGAGTTGCAGTAGGTACAATAATATTCAACAAAGAATTTCTTATTATGAATTTTAAGAAACGGTTAAAAGTCTATTGATCCTGACAAATAAGTTAAGCCCTTCTCTGATCTCTATTCAGTCTTGCAAGATTGTTGTGGTTTATAGGGTAGGGCACTTTGTTGTGAAGTTTCGCATAGTTGTAGGACCAAACGCCGCGCCGGTACACAAAACTCGGCAAGGGTTCATTAGATAAGTCTATAGGTACTATTTGATTTGCCTAGTCAAAGGACCTCTTACAAACAATTGATTGGGCTTTATTTTTTCCATCTGGCACTGGATTATAAATAATGTCGAAATTCACGATTCATATAACATAAGTGCAACTTAAGTGTAAAAATCAGATGTATCACGAATACGGAATCACGCAGTCAAAAATTCAGTTGCTTGTAGAAAATCCAGACCAAAATTCAGTTGTTTGCCCTGGGTAGCATCCAAACAGACGAATTAGTCAGTACTTTACTAAGCTAATCAAACCGCCTGTCCATACATTCGTTTATACATTCGCCGTGTCACGGCCAAGGTGTAATTGCGCGTCAACCAACAAGGCCGGTGTAACCGATCCCCGTTGCGGCGGCAACAGCGAGAATGCGCCCTTATCGGGTTACTCTCGTAAGGGAAGCTCAGCCTCTAAACAAGTTGTCACTTCGAGCATTATCGAACTTCCCTATCTTCTCGACTTATATTTATCGAACTTCGCTATCTTCTCGACAAATACTGCCATCCTGCTCGCGCTGGTCCTTCGTGTGCGGGATGGCTTTATTGCATGTTTTCTAGAGGCCCAGGTACGCTCGTACAATAGGCAATTCGCAGGCACCCTCGATCATCTTCATAACATATGATCGGGTAGCGCGGATGTTTTCTTTTTTACAAAGGCTTGTAAGTTCCGTTGCTTGGATATTTGCCATTGTTATAGGAGTGCACGTGTATAAGAGGTGAAGAATATTACTTAGTATTATTTCGGAACTTCTTACATTTGGGATGGTTATTCCAATTAAAAACGAACTATGGAATTTGCTAGCATAATAATATGGCAGGCTCTTGACATTTTTTTTTCTTTAAAGTGTCAGGGTTGTATATTTTTTATAACTAACCTTTAATAACCTCCCGACATTGCGATCACGAACACAGTCGAATTTACAGAATCAGAGAACGAATTAACCAAATTCGACTCGAGCGCAGCGCGTGCCCGAAAATGCCGACCGTTAAACTTACTGTTACAACGAACTTGTTGCAAAATATAAGGTCATATCAAAGCCAAGTCGTAATCAGCAGACAGTAACATTCAAACTATTTGTTTGGATGGAGCATTTGTAGACGAAAATAAATAAAATTAGATTTATTACTAAGGAAATATTTAGTGTTCCAGATGGAACACATAGCGAAATCAACTTCTACTGGCGGGTGCAATGACCAGAAGTAGTGATAGGTAATGAACAAAGGATTTTTTTAAGTATATTTTTCCTTTACTACATAAAGACACATTTGACCGTAATATGTTTTCGTAACTTAATATTACAGTAAATTTGAACGCATACAGAATAGGAAGCGCTTTAAAAGAAGCGTATAATTTAAACTATCCATCAATTATTCAAAGAATAATGATTTGCATAACGATAAATTAATATCTTTCTTTGCGAATGGTAATGTTAAAATGTTGTTTTTGTCACGCTTTTTCAATAGAAATCTTTAAATAGCTCGATAACTCCGGTTTATTTAGCAGAAAAACAAAGTGAATCAGTCATTTATGACAAATTACTCATCAGTAAAAGGAATTGTTTCCTTTACATTACTTCAGTATGGTAATTATAACCTCGCATTGTGATGAATTATGCATAAAATAACCAATTTAGGTGGATTAGTAAAATTAAATAACCGGTCTTAATATGGATGTCCGACTTTTCGCGAAAGCTACAACATGGATATAGCAGGGCTCTGTCTGGGCCTCCATTTACTAATACTGTACCGCCATTTATAGTAACTACAATAACATTGTACTCGTAGATGCAATGTCTGAGATCACAAAAAAATCTTTTTTAAATATGAAAAAGTAAAAAGATAACGTAAGCTATTCTTTAACGCACCTGTAACTTCCGTCTTATTATAATAAGACGTTTACAATTGATAATTATCAATTGTAAACGTTACGGCTTTGCCCGCATTATCAAGATTCCTGTTTTAACCCATGAAAGCATTCAATCGAGATAAAAAGTATCCTATCACCTAAGTCAGCCCATACCTGTGACGTATTAATAAAGAGCAAGCGAGGCGCACGCGTACGCGGGGCGGGAGGGGACTCGACGCCAGACTGCCGACCGCGCGGACGTGTGCGCAGCGCTTGGTAAAACCACTGTGTGGCTTTTATTTAACAACCCAAAGATAAATCTGGACACCACACGTGGCGACGAGCCCTCAAGTAAGTGGAATATATTTTGAAAATTTTAATAAAAGGAGGGACAAAACGTATTCACGCGTATAAAAAAAAGTAATGCTAAATTGAGTTGAGTCGCAGACAATTTGAGCGGTATACCTACGTTTTACTCGATAACTAGCTTATAACAAGTCATCGTCACCTCATCAACGAAGTCAAATAAGAATAGTAAGAATACCCACAGTGTTATTCAAGTTCATTATTATTGATTAATAAGGAATCGAGTTTGGTTTGTGACGATTAAATTATACTTCGCAATGAAATGCCATTGTAGAAATATATACACATAATGCCATTTGTTATTCCTACACTAGCAAGTAGCTAAAAATAAAGATACACGACTAGGAACTTGTGAGCAAAACCTACTTAAGGACGAAAAAACAAATCGCCAGGTTATGCAATTTCAACTTACCCATTGTGCCAACAAGTTTTGGTGGTAAAAGCAATTGTGGGGTCAGTTCATATTGTTATATTTTTTTATTATTATACTCGTATTCTCCACGGACGAGAGAATACTTGTCGCATTTATTTAGCATGTATCGAATAACAATGTTTATTCGTACGTAATTAACATTGCTTATTGGAAATTATATTATTTTGATATTAATGATATTAATTTTGCGGGTAATATCCGCAAATATATATTACGAGTATATTACCAATTTGGAATACCTACATATTATATTATTTGTTATATTGCGGCTTTGTTTTAATTTATTCTTTGGTCACATGAGATAATTAGATACCAGCTCAATAGCAGACATCACGCGCTTGGGTTATTTGGTCACATCAGCTGTCAGAGCAGTGGCGATGGCGTGGACGGCGGAAATGTTGGGTTCGAGTCCTGTCAGACAATTGAGATGTGATCTCATTTTCAAGCATTCTATAGCCCTCAACTAACAAAGGTACCATAGGGTACAAATATATGATGCGAAGGTGCATCAAGTTGCTCAGGGAGCAGTCTATTAGCTAACAAGCGTACCAAGGAGTACAAATATATGTTGCCAAGGTGCATCAGGTTGCCAAGGAGCAATTAATTGACTAACAAAAGTACCAAGGAGTACAAATATGTGTTGCCAAAGTGCATCAAATTGCTCAGGGAGCAGTAAAATAGCTAATAAAGGTACCAAGGAGTACAAATATAGGTTGCAAAGGTGCAACCAGTTACCAAGGAGCAATTAATGTGTGATTTTCCCCAGATGGAGCAAGGTGCCAGGGAGCACAAAATGGTGTACTTTGTCAAAGTTCACATTACATGGAAAATACTACTTTTCACGTTCATATTACATTCACCATTCTCGTTACAATGGAATTAAATTTCAGTGTGGTTGAACCACTTTCACCCTATGTAATACCTACAATGTTATCACATTTTACGACCATAAAATACACTACCTAGCATTTCAAGTACCTATTTTATACGAACACTAACCGGTTGCTTCGCGGATAAGTGGACCAAATATTTATACTCGGTTACCATTCAAAAAGTAAATGAACCATACACTGAAATATGGAGGTAGTGATGAGTGGGGGGATAATAACACATCTTTTATTGTTACTTGGCCATTTTCAACTAAATAAACAATTTCACGGAAAAACTTTCTGTACCAATTTGTTTATTAATTGTAACTTCATTATAATCGACATTTAATCAAGCTAGATAGATAGAATAAATCAAAATTATTGACACACTTTACTTTCATTCTAATGTATGAAAGAAGTGTATTGTTGGGCGTCCCCAACAATACACTTCTTAAATGCGAATAAATGATATATAATATAATTATATCTTTGCGAATAAATTATACCTATGAGTGTATTCGCAAATTCAGTAAAATAACTTTAGACAAGTGTTACGAGGAAATTAATGAAACTAATATTGACTGGGCCGTTGGTCTAGCGGTCGGAGGCCCTGGCTGCAAAACCAAGGGTTCTAACCCCGCTGGGGGCAGGGTTTGTGTGATGAACGTCGGCATTCGTACTCGAGTCATTATAAAAGTATATTTAAGTATGTCTGACCGTCCTCTGGCTTTCATTGTACAGGCTTCGAGCTTGGTTTGGGTCCGGGCAATTGGTGTATGACTCCAATACATTTATTATTATTTTATTAATAGTAGATTAAAATATTCATATATAACAATATATATAAATACCCGAAACACCTCATTTGATGGCAAGGGCCACAATACAAGGTAACCTGACATTGTCCAGATCGCCCAAAATGTCCAATCAATCTACCTGTAGAACCTTTGCAATGCAATAGCGATCCCGTGTCACGGGAATTAGTCACTCGGGATATATTTTCTTGCAACCGGCGTTAACGGCTACTCTCCTCCATATGGTGGAACAGCCTTACAAGAAATTTATTGTATGAATTAAATTAATAAATTAAATTTTAAAGTGTAAAACAACATAATGATGAATAATTATTTGATAAATAATGCTAATCAATAATATTCGACTAATTATTTTAAAAGACAAATAGCTGTGTCGCTGTCATTGTATTTTCTCAGTCAAGAACTTGGCTACTAAGCCTGCTTTCATTGAGCAGAATAAACAACCTAACTTGTACATCGATTAGACCTTGGGTAATAATTACACTAATTATCCAAATAATTTATTTTAAATATTAAGAAAATAGAAGAAGTCTCAGCAAACGTATTGCATTGACAACAAAAAATTTTGTAATTAATTTAATTTATTTCCTCAAAATATACAAGGCTTTGCTAGAAAAGAACTTGAAGATAGGTTTATTTCTTGAACGTATGAATATACATTACGTCTTGTGTATAAACGAACATTGATTCAAACAATATAATTGTTTAAGGTAGCCAGGTCGTTCATAAGACAGTACAAAATACATGATGGGTCGCTTAAATTAATATATAATAAATAAAATTTTAAATTTTAACAGCTCGGTAGCCTAGTGGTAAGAACGCCGCTTCACATGCGTGAGGTCGGCGGTCAAGTCCAGTCAGGCACGCATCTCTGGATTTTCAAAAATCTATGTGCGTAATTCCATGCCAGCTGTACGGTGAAGGAAAACATCGTGAGGAAACCTACACACTACGAGTTAGTGTGTGAAATGGAGAAGGCAATGGCAAACCACTCCATTAAAATTGCCAAGAAAGTTGTTGTGTGTTTCATTTCATGCAATGATCACGACCCTCAGTAATGAGGAATACGACTCAAGGAGGAATTAAAATGTAAAGAACGAAAAGCTTCAGTAGCACTGTCTATTGAGCGCACTATAGGTTAGAAAATACTATGGAAGAGGTACTTATGAAAATTTGTAATACAAATGAAAAAACAGTTGCAAGTGGAGACTTTAAGGTTCTTGAAGGTTCACAAAATACTGTTAGGGTCTTGAATCTTATTAAGTCATAATATATCAAATCTATTTTATGAACATACAAGGATCACATCCACTACTGCCACTTGCCTAGATAATGTTCGGGTGACACAGATATAATAGACAAAAAAGTAATTAATTATTTACAATCAGACAGTGGACAGTGGACAAGTTCAAATGGTACACCAGATGTTCCCCGGGGGTCTGCAGTGATAATTTGTAGGTCTGTCACTGAAAGGCGTAAAAAATTACTTTAGAAACAATATAGAAAGAAAACGGATGATCTCTGTTTTGATTCTTCATGATGACAATGTTGATACTCTTTATGATAATTTGTTTGGCTTGGTAGCTTCTAAATTTAGTTCAATCTTCTCTTCCCTAAGAAGAAGCTGACTATAAATAAATCTAAACCGTATTAAGTTATTTGGGCACTTCAGCAATTAATATATGTAAGTAGACAAATTATGATATAGTCAAATTATATGATCTTTACGGTATTGAGGATATTCTAAGGATCCGAAGATGATTGAATAGTTTTTATCTTATTCTTAAATATTTAAGAAAGTATGTTATAAAGCCAAGTCCATTTTGTTACGAAATATAATAAGTAGTCCCAACAAAATTAAAGCAACATGGAAGAAGTAAGGTAAAGTCTGATGAAAACAGTTATTGTATAATCATCTTTCAACTTGATTATGTAACCCCTGTTAAATATTTAAAAACGTTGAAAGAATATAATATGTACTAAGAAATCTGAGGACTTTTGGGGAATTTCTACAGATATCTTGAGGACTATAAAAAACTATTTCGCTGTAGGTTTATATATTCAATAAATAAGTGTTATTGATTGAAGTAAATTCCTAAATCTAATGAAATTTAGTAAAATCATAATGTGATAATGTGTTATAATAGGAGAAGTTGTAACAATGTGTCATAAAAATTTAGTAATATAATGTAATATATTTAAGTCAGGCGATAAACATTACCCAATTAATTTTAGTCAATTTCAATATTTTCTTATTTAGTAAAATATTTGAAAAATTATGTTTAAACATTTACTTTCACATTTCAACGCAAACAATTTGCTACTTGGAAAGCAATTTGGTTTTACCAAACCAAGAGCACAACCGATGCAGGGACTGCTCTTATCAAACATGTCTATGATGCCTGGGAAAGTAAACATAATGCTGTAGATATTTTTGGGATCTGTCGAAGGCGTGTGATTGCGTTGACCACAAGATATTGCTCATTAAATTAAAGTATTACGGGTAATCGGAATCTTCTTTAAAACTTGTGAATCGTATCTCACTGACAGGATACAAAGGGTGCACATGAATAACAATAATTCTTCTCGTGTCAAACTGCGAATGGGCATGCCCCAAGGATCTATACTAGGACCATTTCTGTTTTGATCTATGTAAACGACTTGCTATATTTTACGACTAATCTATGTGAGATAGTTTTGTTATTTGTAATGTTGTACCTAAAATTTGTCATAAAAAAAGGAAATGTATAAAATTTATGATGCCTAATGTGAGGCAGATGAATACATCAAGTACCATGAATAACAATTAAAAACTGTAGATTCAACTGTATTTTTGGGGATCACCATTGATCCTAAACTTCAGTGGGGTCATCGTAATTGTCAGAGCTTGAAGTCAGATCTTATAGACTATCTAACAATGTACAGTAGTACCCCACATAGCACTACAGACAAAACTCCTGGTGTAACTTTAGTAGGAAATGATAGACAAGATCCGAAGTTGGAAGAGGAGGAAGTTGGAGGAAGATAAGTTGGAAGTAGTAGTGAGATTGTTTCCGATATTAGATATAGAGACAGACTAATGAAAGACAAGGGGAACATATATGAAGACCGAAAACGGAAAGCAATAGATTTTGAAATAGGACAAAAAACTTGGTCAAAGAAAATAATCTCACTAGTACATTCAACCCAGCACCACATGCGGTACTAAGCTCTAGTGGAAAGGAGTACAATGTAAGAAACGAACTCTTCAGCTTTATTATATTAGTACAGTTCAGTACAGCTTTAGATGTAGCTGTAGATGTAGACTTATTGTACAGACAATTTATGTAAAAAAATGGCGATTGAAAAGAGCAACTATCGAGTTTCTTGCCGCTTCTTCTCGGTAGATGACTGCATTCCGAAGTCGGTGGTAGAGTCAATATGTGGTTTTTATAATTTTATTATTAACGATTCATAAGTGCTTTCCTGAGGCTTATTTGAATAAAGATTATTTTGTTATTTTTCAAAATCATGGTAAAAGGAAGAGGTGTGACGTATTAATAAAGAGCAAGCGAGGCGCACGCGTACGCGGGGCGGGAGGGGACTCGACGCCAGACTGCCGACCGCGCGGACGTGTGCGCAGCGCTTGGTAAAACCACTGTGTGGCTTTTATTTAACAACCCAAAGATAAATCTGGACACCACAATACCCTCCCTGTATACCAAACTTCACAATCCGTTAAGTACCTAGTTTCAACGTGATTGACGGAAAAAACATCCGAACAAACAAACTTTAAAAATAATGTTATCACGGTAGGTATGGTAGAGTGCAAAGTTCACGATGGGATATTTTATTAATACAGCAAGCAAATCCATGCAGTTCTCACATATCATAAACACTCATAACACAAGTATTTCGTGTACGGCGCCATAAAAACTGGTGACCAGGTTAACGGTCGTCCGGACCAGTCGGGTCGCATGCCGGTTCCGAATTTAAAACTTTATCATCAATGTTACACCGTACCGTGGCATTAAGTTATAATGTCCTCGGTTTTTCGTTAGCTCTATGTACAAATAATGCGTATTCTTGTATACTAATAATACTGTAGACTTTCTTTGAGCATGTATTCTCAGGAACTAGTGCTTCGAATTGAAAAATGTTTTTGCTTTGTACAGTACATCGGTCGAGGAAGGTTTTAAGATTCAGTATAACACCAGAAATCCACGGAGACAAAGTCGTGGGGCAGCCGCTAGTAGAGGTATAATATACATGGCACAAGAGTTCCGATGGAAAAATCCATAACACCAACCACAAGAAAAATTGGGACTAACCTTAAGTTATTTAAATTAAGGCTTTTAATTATGCAGGTACTATCAATTAATGAGTCCCGAGTTGGAGTAAACTTTCCGGGTGAGAATTTATAATGTAATGTGAAGAATTAAATCGTTACCAGACAGTATTGATTATTGATTAAAATATCTTGCGGGATTTTCTCACTTTAGAGACTTTTATTCAAATTGGACTATATAAAGTAAAGTATCAGCCTGTTAATGACCCACATCAGGGCAAAGGCCTCCATCACTTTAAATCACGTTTTCTTTACAAAGATAGGTTAAGGAATATGTAATAAATAATAAAAAAAAATCGTTAATTTTAAAATAACATTTATCCATCTTATTGTTAGTAATAACATCATCTTCGTATACCTACATAACTACTACTACCAGAGCAGAGATGTTTCTGTGGTCTATGTATATTATACACACATTACCCATGTATACAATATATTATACATGTGATTCATATTCGAACTGTCTACAACTCCCGGTGGTTCGCAAGCTAAACTTTGAGGAAGGATGTAAGACGGAAAAAGACAAATAGTCCAGGAATTTTAGATTTCATCTGCGGAATAATTCCTAGTGGGCTGAATTTTTGTATACACCTTTATTATGATATTGTAATGAAAATGTGAAAAATCGACATTGATATCGTGCCGGCAAAAAAAGTTATAGGGGTCCAAACGTCACGAAAATCAGTTTTTGGCAAATATCTCGCGATCTATCGCTCAGAGGTCAATAATGGTTTCCTAAAAATTGTTCGTCGTAAAATTGTCTACAAAAAAGGTCTCAAGCATTTTTTTTGTAGAATTAACCGTTTCTGAAATAGAGACTAGAATGTACTCACGTATCGTATTGTATACCGTACGGCGCATACCAAAGCATAAACCCTATTGCTTTCTTTCCACTTTTTTTGTTTGTGTGTTTTTTGTTAGTATAATGTTCTACATATAGAAATATAAAGCACTTGTAATACTAGTACAGTCAGGAAAATAGAAATATCAACTTTAACAAACTAAGTGGCAATTGTTTTTCTCACTTTATAACTCAAGAACGGGTTAACCGATCCATACCAAATTTTCAGGGTTTGTACAGACTATTTAGTAGTTGGTTTGTGTGAAGTTTGAACAAAATCGGTCGTTTTTTACAACCATTATGGACCTCTGAGCAAGAGATAGCGAGATATTTGCGAAAAACTAATCGTGACGTTTGAACCCCTATAACTTTTTTAGCCGGTACGATACCAATGTCGATTTTTCACATCTTCAATACAATATCATAATAAAGGTGAATACAAAAATTCAGCCCACTAGGAATTTTTCCACAGATCGTGGATCAAAATTGCTAAAATTACTGGACATAACATATCTATATCATTACTAGCAGCCCGGTACGTGCTTCGCTACGAATAAAACGACCGATTTTGTTCAAACTTCACATAAACCATCTACTAAATAGTTTGTACAAACCCTGAAAATTTGGTTTGGATCAGTGAACCCGTTCTGGAGTTATAAAGTGACAAAAAAAATTGCCACTTAGTTTTTTATAGTTGATATTCCTGTTTTCCTGACTGTACTAGTATTACAAGTGCTTTATTTTTTTAATATGTAGAACATTATACTAACAAAAAAAGTGGAAAGAAAGCAATAGGGTTTATGCTTTGGTATGCGCCGTACGGTATACAATACGATACGTGAGTACATTCTAGTCTCTATTTCAAAAACGGTTAATTCTACAAAAAAAATGCTTGAGACCTTTTTTGTAGACAATTTTACGACAAACAATTTTTAGGAAACCATTATTGACCTCTGAGCAATAGATCGCGAGATATTTGCCAAAAACTGATTTTCGTGACGTTTGGACCCCTATAACTTTTTTTGCCGGCACGATATCAATGCCGATTTTTCACATTTTCATTACAATATCATAATAAAGGTGTATACAAAAATTCAGCTCACTAGGAATTATTCCGCAGATCGTGGATCAAAATCGCTAAAATTACTGGACTAAAAGCTGTATATGCAAATTGAGGTGATTATGCAAAAACATTATAAACATAAGTGGGATCGTATTTTCCTTTAATAATACTGAAGCTTTGGTAGGGACTGACGTCAATGTTAGGTTTGTATTAAAATTGATGTATATTTATTTATCAAGAGACACTTTTTTACCAGTGAACTTTTCCTCAATAATTGGTTATACTTTTAATTTGTTAAAACTCTAAAACCATACGATGTTAAAGACATAGACTTATGTACATAATAATACATTAATACTTGAATCCAACCTGATACCATTAATCATTCATTACACAACGTTACGCGATAATCAGCATGCTCATACAAAGGCTCAGACATTTTATAAATATTGATAACTTACAAACAATCCCTTGTGGATTTATCATAACTCTGACTCAACGTATCGGACAATGCGATGGTTCAAGCCGTGTGCCTACACTTGTACAGTGTTTTTTCATCGACTCTTATCATTTAAAGCTGCATTTTAATCCAAATTGGGTCAAATGATAATTGTTGGTAAACCACAATCGGTAATACGTCGAAGACACTCTAAATGGATAATGATAAGTTGGTAAGAAAAACTACTTTTGTCAACAAGTGTACGATACTGACAAATCTGAGCAAAAAATTTATTGTACCTATATTTTATGTCCACGATTTATTTTAATTTGTTATTCATCGACACCATGCCCACTGTACGGTGGGAATTCTAAAAACATTAATAACTTTTGACAACCCACGTTCACACTTCGAAGGTGTTATTTGTCATTTCTAAATGGTAGTTTCAAAAACATTACATTTTGCGCTTCATATGGCAAAATAAATGAAATATCTTGTGAACTAAAAAATATAAATGTAATTCGTTCCATAAAAATGTATATTCCATTATTTTCTACGACATATAGCCGACCTCTATAATCATATCCGGGTTTTATCTACTCCCATCGAATTATCCCGACCATTCATATTTATTATATCAACTTAAATAATTTATCACAAATTGAACGAATTTCTCCTTTCTGTAACCGAAGATTCTGTCTATTCCGAAAAACAGAATGATATAAAGAAGATGTCACAACGCAAGCAAAGATCAAGAAAGATATTTGATTGCGTTTTTATTGATTAATTTCACGAGAACCATAATACGAGTATTTATGTCGTACGTAATTGCAAAATGACTAATGACTATGCTACACAGTTAAGTAAATCATATTGATACATGTATTACATGATGTATTAATAACTATATTTAGTTTTCCTCATAGCCAATACACGATACAATGACCATTTATTTCTCAATATTTACGTATTAAGTAAATATGGCCAGCTGCCAATGGCACGCATTCAATTTTGAACCTTATCATAAAGGAGAGAAGGTCATCTGTGCCGAGGAATATACAAAGAAGGGTGCGCACGCGTCGGCGACCGTTACTTTTATGGAACAGCAGCTGGCTGAGACAACACCTGCCGTAGGACAAATGCCAAGGAACTCCCTTCTGAACGTCTTTGCCTGTTGAAGCCAACATAACAAAGAAAGTAAAACTATGGCACAATTAGTTTTAGAACATGTGTGTTAGGTGAGTCTAGTGAAAGACGTGCAAAAGAATGTCTATGTAAATCAAATTGTAAAATAAACTACTTTGACTTTGAAGTAGATTATCTAAGAAGTGAAAATCAGATGTTTATGAACAAAATCTATACAAAAAAATAAAGCTGCAGAGTTTGTTTGAATGCGCTTATCTCAGGAACAACTGGTGCGAATTGAAAATATATTTTTTGTTGGATAGTCCATTTGTCGAGGAAGGCTTTCAGTTATCATCAATATAACACTATGTGTGCGGAAACCGAAATCCACGGGGTCGAAGTCATGGGCCGTGTTAAGATAAAACAACAATATTTCCCCAACAACCACAGACCAGACGAAATCACAATGGCCGCCATAAAAGGATGGGGCCCAAATGAAGTCCCCTTCATTACGCGAAATGACGTCTATAAAGGCATCCATACACGTCCGGGAATGCAAGGCTGTTGATCCCCGACATACGACGCTGTATTCCGATGGAGCTGAAACCGCCAGAATACTTACGGCGACCTTGCTCATTCATAGTCCACATTCCACGCGCACCCCAGAACAATCTTCGAACGGAGCACTCAGCAAATTGAACCGACCTTTCAAAGCATGTAATATTTATACGGGAACTCTGCCGTATCATAATGGACTGTATGGGCGACAGATTGCTATACAGTAATTCCGGCTTTGCATGAATTACAGCGCGGCGTTTCAATTAGTCGGGCTGACTGAAAACGTATGATGGTGAAATCTTTGTGTGAACAACGACCTACATTTTATCTTTTTCATTGATTTCTTTGTTCATACATTGCAGTATTTAAACTTCTGTATTTATTTTTAAAAGCACTATAGCTTTTAGCCGTGTATCATCTCATATGTTTTGATGTATTGAATGAAGTAGTTTTGCACAAAACTAGAAAAACATTAGTTTCCATGAAAATTATATAATTAATTTTATCTCGGTAACCCACTTAAGAAGTTTCAAAGTCTAAATCCTCCACTATTGATCCTCTATTTGCTCGTTACTTACTCGAAGTGAATACTTAATTTCCAGCAACTCGGTTCCTCGGCTGAGTATAATCCCTTGCGGCTAAATCCAGAGATGGGCAAACACTTTGAGATGAGACATTAGGGGATCCTCCGGGAACGAGTTCGTTTGTAACATTGATGGATTTGCGGAACCCAGTAGCTTTTACTCGTTCATTAGTACCGCTAACTTTCACTTTCGATGATATTTTATTTATAGCATTTCTCTTTAGATATAACTTAATATTCCTTTGCCTGTCCAGATTTGACTGTGTATTTATCTCTCAATTCCATGTAGGTATGAGGAAACAATTCGTGCATTTGGGTGGCGGTTTTCTCTTTCATTTATATTCAGCAGAATTAAATACATGGTTGAATATTTCCTCGACATATTTTGATAGAAAATATTGCTGTCTCCCTGCCTCAACAATTGCATCCATTGTCCCAAGTTATAAATAGCACTTCCAAAATCTTGCTAAGTAAAGTAAGATCCCCAAGACCCCGTGGTTGATTAAAATCTTAACTCGCTAACGTAAGGCGGTGCAAACAGATGTTATCAATCCTCCGCCGGGAAACGGGAACAATGAAGGTAACATTTATTGATTAATGAACACCCGATTCGCGGCGACTAGCGAAGATCAGATATCAATTAAGAAAGAAGTTGACGGTCGGGCGACAAAGCGGGGATGATAAGGAAGGTCTTTTGTTATTCTGTCTTCTTTTATATACATAACAGATGTTGTTTGTCTTCTAGAAGTTGTTTATTAAAATTTCAGAAGCGCTAGATACAACTTTTCCACAAATTTTGTTCTAGATATGTTCCATTTGGGAATAGTATTATATTAAACAATGGTAAACATTGTCGTTTCAAGAGATATGGTGCTATACCAAATGATCAAAGAGATACCTCTACATGAGGGAGAGTAAGTTCAATTTGATGAACCAGATAATTTATAATATACAACAATAGACTTGTAAAGTATGGAAGATTGGGAATTCCGACATCATACAGTAATCATACGGATACAATTAAGTGCGATAAAAAATCACTTAAAAGCTCAGCACTTATTATGAATCACCAACAAAGATGTCATTCCGAGGATTTTAACGGAGTTTTTTGTTTCCATTGAAAATTTTCAACTTGTTCAAAGACCGCGTCCTTGGGCTTGCTCCCGTATGCGTGACGGCGAGACAATCGATTCGCTCCATGGAGATCCTTTACGAGTTTAATTCAACGGACTTGTAACGGAAACTGCAACTGAATGAGCCTTTGGATTCTTCCAAACCAACCATTGGCAGGTCGTCCTTTTTTATTTCTATAAAAAAGGACGACCTGCCAATGGTTTGGACACAAATAAAAGGATATAGACACTAACATCAGTCTCCAGATTTACCGAACTACATATATCGAAGTCATTGTTTTCCTTACGTATCAAGCGCCTGATTACTTGAACATTATGCTATTAGAAATTTATGTTTAGGTTTTTATAGCCACCTAGTTAAAGTATACCTTAGAAAGTATTAGTGCTTAAGTGATAATCTTAGATCATAGTAGGTATGTGAAACTATTATCCGAACGGTAGGTCTTTATATGACTTTTGTTTTGGTTGTTGTGTGAGTTGCATAAATAACACACGATCATTCAACCCACCTCAGCTTTGGAGTTGGACATACATATTTCGATAGTTATATGAATGAATCAGCATAACTAGCATCTGAAGTTAATTCACCAACCAATTATAAATTTATATTTTATCTGCAAAACACAACTTTCACTGGTACTAATCAAGATAATCACCGAAGCTAATGACTAATGGCGCAGTACTGAGAGCGGCGGATGGCTCATTGAGGCAAAACAGAAGCTGCGTCTGCGCACCTCGCTCGATTAACATTAATTGAAGCCCGCGCCGATATCACAACGCCATAATGCATTAAGATGTCAGTGCCGAGTCCAAAGAACTAAATGATTACATGGAATTGACCAAGAGTTCAAACGCTTTCATGAAAGTGCTGGCTTCTGGGAGGAGTGATGATTTTCTCCTTTACGATGAAGATGTTATGCCGCAAAGATGCAAATAACTAGAAAGCAAATTTATTTGGTGTAACTGTAGATAAACAGTCATTATGCTGTACTGAAACACTCTTCCTTTTTTTCCCAATGATACAACTGGTTTTTTTTTAATGATGTAGCTATGTAAAGTTTATAAAGTTCTACATTCAAGTAAGTAATATTAATACATAACAGCAACGCGTACATTTGAAACAATTATCGCTTGTTGATATTGTGCAAAATGCGGGTTTAGTAAGAGAAACGTTACGAGACTCGGACGTAATATTCCGTAATCACGTTTTCTATATCGTTGGTAATTTGGGATAAACAACTGTAACGAGATTTCAATTTGGTTTAGTTTTTCTTAATTACTAAGAGGAAGCAGTGCTAACTGCTATTCCAATTTAAAGTATTTTTCATGTGTATTTCGGTACGAGAATTAAATAAGAAGGGTGGAAATTGCTTCAACAATAAGAGCGCGATCTCTTCGCGTTCGAGACAAAATTCTACAAGCCATTCCGCCAAGATTTTCTTCAATTTTCTAATATATGAAGATATCACATAGTTATCAGGTGACAGGACGCAGTAGGATTTATACTATACTCTAAGTAACTATGAAATCGCGACTCATTTCCCAGCACGGAGCGAGGTCGGTTGTGATCATTTTTCAATTTGGCGTCCCGTCTGTTCGCTGTATGGTAGCGATAATGCACTGAACTATTATTTCCAAGCTTGGATTCATACACAACTCGAAATCATATTCATAATAGCGACCCAGCCCGGCTTCACAAGGGTGTAATGCTGATATCCTATAGGTATGTGCAAATAAACCTTCCATTTCGTTCCTGATTCAGTTTAGGTAGGTAAACCGGATCAAAATCCTTTCGAGTTATTTGCAAGATTTATATATCTGTATGTACCTGGGTACCTACTTATATTTTAAGGATGAAAACTTTATTTGGTTGTAATGAATAGGCTCAAAAGCTGAACGGACCGATTTTAAAAATTCTTCCTCCATTCGAAAGCAACATTAGCCCCGAGTAAAATACATGTAACATACCTAGGCCAGGTAGGTATTTTTGTTTTCAAAAAAATATGCTAAATGTCATGTTTGGTGCCGGGATGAGCCGCTAGTCCATACTAATTATTAATATTTTTTTATAGGTATAAAGCTGAAGAATTTGTTTGTATGTTTATTTGTTTGTTTGTTCAAACGCGCTAATCTCAGGAACTACTGGTCCGATTTGAAAAAATATTTTTGTGTTGGAAAGTCCATTTGACGAGGACGGCTTCTTTACCCTGTTGGAAATCGAAATTCACGCGGGCGGAGTCGCGGGCGGCCGCAAGTCCAATACCTATAAAGTTACTACGTTAACGACTTTATTAAAACTTTAAGTAGGTTCTACCTATAGTACCTATAGTAATTATGTCGCCTGCCCGCATGCGTAAGATCATTTTCGTAATCTTAATGATGATTGTCTTTAAATAAGACTTAACTAAGTAGGTAGGTGGGTACCCTACCAACGTAAACGTTTAATGTTCGAGTCTTCCTTAATAGAAGAAGCAGGTCCGAGCCAAAGTTAAATTTTATGCAGGCCTTAGGTAGGTACTTTACTCATCTTTGTAATTTTCCTGGTAGGTAGGCAGGTCCAACTTAGTGCGTATGTACTTAATAATTATTAAATTCTTGTCTGTATCCTATTTGATGTCGTAGAGGTTTTTATTTATATGGACCTTAATAATTGATATATTTTTTTTTTGTGTTGAAATATTTATTGAGAATCTTTTTTTTACAAATTATAATAATATTATTTCTTTAGTACCTAATCAAAGGGAAACTACCTAGGTACCTAAATAGGATTCATGACATCATAAAATTCATCATAAATCAAATCATGAAACATTTACAACTCATACTTCGGAAAATTATAATATTATGCAATAAAGACCAATAATAACAATAACATTTCAGACACACTAATCTTTCAACTGAATTCCCTCTACTATGCAAGATTCAATTAAAATATTTACTTAGGATTATATGAATCACTTTAGGATTAGGTATAATAAAGTTGTTAATCATCATCACAAAAACTACCTTACCAAAATAACAGTGCGTTGACAATTGATTAAAAACATACATTAATTATAAATTATTAAATTAAAAGGTATACTCACAGCTGCTGGAGACATGACACTCGTTCAGGACACATTGGTAGATAATCCAGGACTCCAGCTCAATCATAGTAGAAGCGGTCATTCTCACCACAAATATTAATTTACGCACTGTCTATGATTAAAAGTCAATAATATACACAAAGACGTCTCACCGTCTCCCTAATAAAAATACCAGACTGTTACAGGCCATTGATTTTCAGTCAACAATTTATAAATTCAAATATAGTAAATAATTCGCGCAATAAACAAAGCGGGTTCAATGTTTGGTTAGCGCCCACGTAGCTTCCCGAGCTGAATGATTTGATTGATTGGACCTGCCAGACAGCATATCGGCCCGCCCGACAAAAATCCGGAAGGTAGTGCCGGTGCTGCCATACGCACTCCAAAAGCTCCCAACACTTTTATTTGCAGATTGATTCTACTCAAAGAAAAGTCATTTTCAGCTTTGTTATAGTTATAACTGTGTTTAGTTCCACTGAAAAAAGCACTACGCCTAATCATCCTTAATTAATAGACAAACAATGCATGTACTTTACGTATATTTAACTTAATTAAAAAAACCGAAAATCAACATCACTTAAAAATAATAATTTATTTAATTATTAATTTGCTACCTAGCAAACAAGCGTAAATGATAACACAAACTATTATCACAAGTGGTTGTTTCTTTTATAAAATAAAAACTACTTATTACCCTATTTCCTGTAAAATTATAATGCTGGTAATACCTTAACCATAGACAATACTAGTGATGCAAAAGTTTCAATTATGTTCAGTTCAATTGCATTGTAAGATTGAATGAAATATTCATTCCTACTACGATAATCGTTACTCAACAACAATGGAAAATAACGTATAAATAACTTTTACATAATTTACACATACAATACTTAACGCCTTGTCATTAAAGAAGATTTTTTTTAAATAAGCGGTTTACTTTTTACATATTTTCTACCATGTTACCATTTTTGATAGCTTAAAATTATCACTGACTATTTTGAAATACTGGGTGATCTCTCCAAAGATTATTTTATTTTATCCTGAATAAAACTGGTGGTTTCGAAAAATCTGCGGGATCCGCAGTAATGAATACTTTGCAAGGTTAAGATTCTTATTAGAGCATATTGAAAATCTATACTTATATAATTAAGCTTAAGAGTTTGTTTATTTGAACGCGCTTATCTCAGGAACAGTTGGTTTGAATTTTTTTTTGTTAGATCGTGCTTTGTCAAGGAAGTCTTTAAGCCATTGAGTATAATAACACTGCTATAAGCTATAATATTAAATGTGTTTGGAAATTGAAATCTACGGGAACTTGTCATGGGCGGCCGCTTGTCATTAATATTTAATGAAGTAATCGTTTTCTTATAAAATCAGCTGTTGAAAATAAAGATGAAATGTGATGAAATAAACAACAGTTTTTGAAGATTCACCCAGTCGTTGTTCCTCAAAAAGTTCACCACTCAATTAAAATAAAATGAAACTTTGAATCGATTGATTGTTCAATTGATCATTAATCGATAAATGGTATCTAAGAACACCCCTAAATTACACCAGCTGTCAACCGTCAAACTTTAGTCTATGAATTTTCACGACTGTTTCGCGCAGTAGAAAGTTGTGTATTTGTAAATATTGTTGGATTGTAAATATCTAAAGTGATTTGTATTTTTATCATAATTTACCGAGTTTTGATTATTGTTTAAGTGTTTTATGGGTTAACGTCTTCGTGGAAGGATCTATTGTGCCCTCAACAGGTGAATATTGTTTTTTTACATTTTCTATCGAACAGCTGTATTGTCGTATTTGATGCGAAAATAAGCCTTGAAACCGAATAGTTTCATAAAATGCCCATCCAATATTTAGTTACTCTTTTTACTTGCGATTTTAAGTCCGCTGCTTTGGAGTATTGTTTTGTTTTTGGATACTTATTTTATATACTTGTACGTAACCTTGAACGATAGCAACAGCGCAGTCATCGCCTAAATCTGCTTTATGCACGTCTGGCTCGCCAACACATATAAGGCAATGTTGAAAAATGGCCCAGTAGGTGCGTTTTAGTTCTCCTCTATACTATGCCAAATATGCTCTTACATGTGAATAACCTTGACTTAATGTTTTGTCTGTTGACCACCTTGTGGACAATTTAGTAGATCATTGCATTGTTTTATGCACTTTCATTGCGTCAAAACTAAATTGTATTTGCTCAGACTTACTAATCAAATTGATATTATTATAATACTAGCGGCCCGCCCCGGCTTCGCCCGTGGTACTTGTCCACTATTTAATGGATGATATTATACATAAAAACCTTCCTCATGAGTTACTCTATCTATTAAAAAAAACCGCATCAAAATCCGTTGCGTAGTTTAAAAGATTTAAGCGTTCATAGGGACATACAACACACATAGGGACAGAAAAAGCGACTTTGTTTTATACTATGTAGTGATGTAGGTACTTACTCTTACAAGCATTATTTTATGTGAAAAACTATTGTCTAGTTACCATCAATGTTCAATTAGTATTTAAAATAATCAGTAACAACTGTTTAACAAGAGTTTTTTATACAACTAGAAATAGTTTGTTTCTGAAGAATTAGTATCAAAACTGCTTAGATTGTAAGGTGATTGTAGATTAACTCATGATAGGAAGATATCATTTTGAAACAATTCTATTAGCAACATTTCTGGTGTTAGTGCTAATTCTAACTGGAAATTGATGTCAATGATAAGAAATATTTTGCTCAGAACAAATTATTATATGGTTTAATTCCAATAGTTTGGTACATGTTTCCTGATTGAATGATAAGTTATCAGTGGATATTCACAGCAATGTCACTATGATTCATAAGTTAATTTATATTTATATATTGATGTTTAGTTTTTATCTCAAGTATTTTAATTGCTTTTTATCTAAACAGTTACATCACAAGCCATGAAGTATTGTATTTAACAACATTAAACTACTTCTGACATATTTTAAATATAAATTACTCATCATCATCCTAGCGTTTGTTCCGGTCGCATCCTCGGCTGTTGCCTCGGAGTAAAATTTAAATTACTATGCTATGTTTAACTTTTTACAAATCATTTTGAAACAAGATAAACATGTTCTCAGATTAAAGATTAAACATGCTTCCTAGAATGAACTGAATACATGGCCTGCAACACAGATCCCCACCCTTACGCATAGACGGTGACTTGGTCGAGCGTACGGACCAGTTTAAATACCTGGGATCTGTACTTCATGCGTCTAGCGACATCGATTGCGACGTCAAAGCCCGCATTTCAGCAGCCTGGGCCAAGTGGCGTGAGGTGACTGGTGTCATTTGTGACCCCAAAATGCCGGTGTAGTTGAAGGGACAGGTCTATAAGACCATCATTAGGCCGGTCCTTTTGTACGGCTGTGAAACGTCGCCTGTACTTGAGCGACACAAGCAGATGCTGCGTGTCACGGAGATGAAGATGCTGCGCTGGATGTGTGGAGTGACGCGGAAAGACCGCATTAAGAACTCACGCATTCGGGGTAGCCTTCGTGTCCGTGATATTGCAGATAAACTGCAGGAGTGTCGCCTACGTTGGTACGGCCATGTTTTACGGAAACCGGCCAGCCACGTGGGAAACAAATGTCTCACCATGCCACCACCGACGGGTCCCGGAAGAAGGGGCAGGCCCAAGAAGTGCCGGCTTGGCGTCGTTAAAGATGACATGCGTGCCAATGGTCTTTCCACCCTGGATGCCCAAGACCGTGCGAAGTAGAGTAGGTGCAGCAGGAAAGCGGACCCTGGACTCCGAGGCAACGGCCGAGGATGCGACCGGGACAAGCGCTAGGATGATGATGATGATGATATATTCCTAGATATTTATGTTTTAATTTGTGATAATTTCCTTATAATTAAACTAGGTGAATATTTCTGTCTTCTGGTTCTTGCTAGCTCTATTTGTCGTTCAATTCACATTAATTTTTCAAATTGATAAGGTCATGCGAGTATCACAGGTACCATTCGTCCGACTTACCGCAATGGTGTCGACGCAATGATAAAGACAATGCTATAATTGACGATCAACAGTTTTAACGCGCTCTATAGAAAAATGTCAGGTCATCAGAGTCATTTATTTTTCCATTTTGTGCATCAAAATATGATTTGTAGGTAAGTGACTGGTCAATCTGGTAGTGAAATCAAAAGTATTATGATTAAGTCATTACGTATTGTAGTAAGTAGGTATCTTATGGAAAAACATGTAATCTATCGTCAAATAAACATTGTACACTACAAATATAAAGTACCTAATGTCTGTTGTGAATCTTGAACCACGTGAATGAAGGTTGATATCTTAGAATTTAGGTTGAAATTAGTTACCAGTCGTATCCTTAAATAGCTTTGAGATCTTCATCCCTTAATACCTCAAGTGTTCCTATCGATTAATCAACATTCCGCGCTGGATATTCTACTAAAACCTTACGTAGTTCAATGAAACAACACACGACGATACAACTTTCTCCTTTGCGATGACACGACCAGAATACACGATGTTACTGTTGAACGGCATTATTGTTTATCAGATCATTAAGGTACTTCGTTGATTAACCTTTTTAACGCCAGTACTCAAACGCATCGGCGCCCTTCCCACGCCAAGCCATAAATTCAGAGCAAATACCTACAAATAAAATAAGAATGCCAACGATGTTATCGATAAGTTGTTAATAACCGATTTAATCTCTGCTAATCGTCACATATTTTCGAAATAAAATATATTTTTTTGATTTCGTATTATTTAACAGCAGTTACAAAATTCTATACAAAGTAAAAGTAGACATTAGAACTACAAACGAATAAATCAAGTAATAATAAGATACATCACTAATCTCGTTCGTGTAGGCATTCGCTGTCGGGAAGACCCGACTCTGGCGTGGTTGGCACGACCTTTGACAGCTTTCTTGCGTGCGAGGTAATGATGTGACATTTCAAGTAAACTTATAATTATTATTATAAATTATAAACAACAAGGTAAAGAAAGGGTTGTCTATTAGAGTACTAATTAATTACTTAGCTTTAGTTGATTTTCTCCGTTTTTACTTAAAGAGGCCTGTTACATCTCGATCATGATTTTTGCGTAAAATGCCCCTTTTCACATTTTATAGTAATTTTCCAGTTGTATTTATCGTTTTTATGGAAATAGGATAATAAATTCATGCTTAGTATAACAAATTTTCACTCTGCGAGAAAAAGCCGAGTTCGGACGGCCGGCACATATTTTGTAGTAATTTTGCAGTTGTATTTATAGTTTTTATCGAAATAAGATAATAAATTCATTATAAAATATTATGAAACAACAATTATTCTGGTATAAATTTTGTTCAATAATATTATCGTATAGGTGAGATTCACAGCCATTTTTATTCATATTACACTCCCCGTTATAAATTATAATAGGATAGGAAATCACTAGCAGTCTCCCGTAGCGCTAATGACGTCACCGCTTGACGTGTCTTCCCGACTGTGGCGTACAGGTAACTGTCTATGCGCTGTTCCGTAGGGATGCGCGAGAGTGAACAGTTAACTATCGATCGATAGATATAAATAGTAATCATTTTTCAATAATTTCATAAATATTACGCATTAAGAATATTCAGATACAAATAGTTGCTATTAAAAAATAATTATCGATGTAGTAAGCTGCTTTCAATAAAATATTTCATAAATTCAAAATTTAATTTACCTAACTTACCCATCACTAGCTGTCGTGTCTTGCCGACTGTGGCGTGAGGAGAACACCATTTCGGTTAGCAATATTTAGTGATTATTTTTGCTAGTGAAATGTAACTGATGGATATATCTTCGTGCCATTTTACAATACATCATTAAAGTACTTTTAAATAATAGGAAAAAGAAACACAGAAAAGTTGATTTAGTATGTTTATTTTGTGTTTTAAAAATGTCGTTTTCTCGTCGGCCATACACGACGGTGGCGTGTTGGGCACTTTTTCATTTGTCGTCCAGTGCCGACCGTGGCGTTCATAAGGTTAAAACGATAGCTTGTGACAACAGATGAAAGGCTTAGCAACAGATTAGTCTAAAATTAATGGCGATGAGAATGAACAGTGTTGAAACTTACGATTGGAATTGTTAGGGATTTTACTTGTGGGGATATTATTGGTAATCAGCCCAGATTCTGGTATAAGATATATTTGTAAAATCCAAGCACTACAACTAAAGTTGGCTTGATGATATGTAGATCCTTTACATAAACTTTACTTTAATTATAAGCTTATTTCTTCTTAGTTCAGTGCATTTATTAGCGTCGAAAACAAAAATAGACCCTCCTAATTTTTCCTTTTATAAGATTGGCATTTCTTTACCCCTCTTAAAAAAAAGAAGTACTGCACGGTCTTGTAACATTCGTTCACCAGCCTCAAAATAAATTCCGCAATGGCTTTATGTAACTGTGGACAATGACCTCGGAAACAACGGTAATGAATGTTTTAGTTTGACGGCTGTAAAATCCATATTAAATAACCAATAACTCATGCAATATAATTAGCTTATGGCGTGTTATTTTTCAAATAACGCTGTTGAACCTTAAATGAAGTAACCCATTAATGACCAATTGTAAAAATGTATGTTAATGAGTGTTCTCGGCATGTGCTCAATTATACTTTAAACAATAGATAATTACGTGATATTCATAGCAGGTTATTTATGTTGAAATTTGTGTCGAGTCCCTTTGAAGTTTGGACTTTTAGGTCTAGGCCCTAGAGTCTTAAAGGTCCAAACTTCAAATTATCATTGTATCCCTCTAGACTAGGGTGGTGGGATACGAGGTAAGGTGGAGGTATATAACCAGAAAGTGTCGAACATTCGAGCAGAAGTCCAAATGCTCTGCCACTCCTCTCCTATCTCTCTCTCTCTCTCTCTCTTTTCACATAATAGGTATGTCATGTATTTTCCGCCATTGAATGCTTTGAAGCAGCACTCGTATTTTGGTCTCTTTTTAGACCTGGAGTCCTGCATATCCCGTCGACCGCCACTAGGATTATCTGTTCTGTGGTTTAGCCAGCCCTGGTGTAACCTAGGATACACGATAGAGGCTGTCGGCGTCGTTTTCCTCGCTTCCGCAAGGTCGAGACTAAAGGTCGCAGTTTATCAGACTGGCTCAGCTCGGCCGCTCATGTGGATCGATTGTCTTGCTCACGACAGCCTTATCTTAATTGAACTATCACTTTTAGGTCTGATTAGTGGTTCCTATTTAGTCGCTATATATAGAGTGCCTTTTGTATGAATGTAGGAAAGCTTTCCATTGCATTAAGTGGACTCAATTTCCAGAGATATTGGATGAAAACTTTTTTCATTGTTTCTTTGGATTTGAAATTCTAAAGACTAAACAATCATATATTGGAGAAATTGGATGATGTGCCAACCTCTGTTTATATGTACTAATTAGGTATTTCATACCATTATACTTTTATTCTATGTTCTGGCCGGGACTTAAAGTGTTAAGGACAATTTTTATCTCTTCTTTTCCTCTAGTGAAGCCTACATCTACATATTTTCAAAGGCGTTAAATTACTTTTATTAAATCTGTGTCGCGTGAGTTGCTACTAAGTAACTTATGTCTGACCTTCACGTATCACGTTTGACCGTATATCACCGTCTTAAAAAACAATAAATTGCTAGTTAAGAGCTAGAGTCGCTTCCTAATTGTATTCGCAGCCAGATTGCCTAGTCTTCAAGTAGCCAAGGTTAACGAAATTCGCAAGGCGTAAGCTATCAGTTTCTCATATCTAACAACTAAATATATAAATACTGATTGTACATATAATAGAGATTTAGTGTATTAATAAAGTCATACACAATGATACGATGTAACTGTATAGCAATCTTTAAATCGGAAAAAACTCAAACTCAATCTCAACCTTAATACTGGTTTGCTTTATGCGGTATTTTGCTATTTCATTGACTTTTATGAGCTGACTAGCGGCCGCCCGCGACTCCGTCCGCGTGGATTTCTTTTTTTCGAAATAAAAAGTAGCCTATGTTCTGTCTCAGGGTCTAAAGATTGTCTGTACCAAATTTCATCAAAATCGGTTGCGAGGTTATAGCGGGAAAGCGTAGCAGACAGACAGACAGAGTTACTTTCGCATTTATAATATTAGTTGGGATTTAACAAACCACGAGTTTCTAATTATACTTGTGTTCATCAACATTACTCAAAACAATTACTTTATTTGAATCTGAAATGTGGCATAACCCCTCTCCAAACATCAACCGTAGGTTCGTAATCGTAATATGATTTCCAACATCATTGTATAATTTTGTCGATCTCATATATATTTTATTGTAACAATCGCAATCAATCAATTTATTGTTGGGCTTTGTTTAGCTTCCTGATAACTTCGACCTAAATTGATTTGCAATAGCCGGGGAAAATGCCTATCCAGGTTAGTGTGAAAATCAAGGCAGTAGTAAACTGCTTGTTACAGTAACTTTCTTTTACTCATACTTAAAAGGTTTGAAGAAATGTTGAAAAGCTCTAATTACATTATTTTTGAAGAACGCAACTGAATTAAAGTTATTCCATTTATCCCAATCAGTGAATCGAGAATATAGGTTGAAAATGTTTATTACTCGAGTCATCGCTTCAAATCTAATCTTTAACTAATTCCCGTTATCAAGATAGGCCAAAATTTACAATCTACAAAATAATAGTTATTAGGTTTTTCGGACTATAAAATCGTTTCCTAGTAAAGCTACAATAACAACAACAGAAATATTTACCAATGTTGTTAATATGTATTGTAGGAAGTCTATTATTGTGACGAACAGTTGCTTTTGTGTATTGCCGTTCAAGTGAGACGATTGCCCAAGTTTTTTATTAATTGTATGTAGATTTTACTTCTGGTACATTTCGACAGGTTTTCTGAAATTAACTTCTCATGCCAGAAAAGACTAAACAGATTGACTATTGTGTTAGTGTTCCGTTTTCTCAATTTTGTACAGAAATCTGAAAGATTGCCAAAAAATTATGCGAGCGGTATGGAGTTATAATGACCCGAACAGCTCCAATTAACTTAAAATTGAAGCAAAAATTAAGCTTATATGAGCATTTTTACCGTTAGTATTAGCCGTTGATGAATTACTCGTAACAGAACACCTAATGCGACAACTGTCTCTTTGTACCTTCACCCATCCATGCGTGCCGTAAAGCAGTTGCAGTCAGGTGCCATTAAATCTGTGACACTACTAATAAATCATTATTAGAACATTGTGAACCCTCTGGGCAGAGAACTGTTCATAATCCATGGCTTGGTTGTCAACGGTGCCCTTTCCGCAAAAAAAAATCAACAAGATAAGATTCAAGTCTTTTCGCAAATTCCAGAATGTTACCAGTAAGATAATTAGTAAACGGGACTAAACTCGATAATTATTTATTAATTTGGTACTCTTGTACTTAATACTTGACGTTTCGGCTACTATGCTCTATATCTAATAGTAAGTCGATGCGAAAGTTTAAAGTAAGGCATTAACAGTTAGGCCCAAGATTGTGTATCATACCATATCTGAATTACTACGTTAAATCCAAGAAACCATACCTGAACCCCACACGCAACCGTTACGTTAATTACGCCTCTACCCACTTCGTCTCTGCGTCTTAGATATACATAAATGGAATGCCATCTGTTTAGGATGGGGGCGTTCTATTCGATTCGCCATTCATGGCATGCACTGAGTCATCCTCACCGAACCGTCTGGCAGTGCGCCTTATCTGAAGGAATGTGGCGTTCAGGTGCGTAGACAACTTGCCGCTTGAATTATCGAACTTCGTAATCGTCTCGACTGATATTTCTCTCCTGTAGAGGTTTTCTTTATGGAAGAAGGCAGCAGACGAGCAAACTGATTGCCTGATGGTAAGCAATCAGCGCCGCCCATGGACTCCTGCTACACCAGAGGAGTTAAAGGGCGTTGCCAGCCTTTTAGAAGGGAGTACGCTCTTTGCTTGGAAGGATCTATGCTCTTTGCTTGAAGGATCTATTCAAGCGAGTAATGTCAGTCGAGACGATGACGACTTTTGACAATGCTATAAGTGGGAACTAGTCTACGTAAGATGCGTCGATAATCTGCGACGGTTACGAATGTTGTTTGTTTACTCTTTCCAATGGCTTCATCTAATACAAACAGGAAAAAAGGGCAGGGCACGAGCTCTGAGATAGCATGTTAAATTATTCAATCGACCAGGAAATTACTTTGGGGGTTACACAACCTTGAACTTTAAGGTTTGATCTCTTTGTTTTGTGGTTCTGTCACTCGGCTTCTATGTTAGGTCGTGTATTTATTGCGGTAGGCTTTTTAAGTGGTTCTACAAGATAAATAATTAAGTCTTCCGAGGGAATTCAATTGTCCCAACTGTAACCCTCCACCAAAAGTATTTTTTTTTAATTCGAATCGTTGTTTAATTTGCTTCTTTTGTCGTTGACACTTTGTTACATATGGCATTCCTCGCGGGCGTAGCCATGAATACAGTTACGATGTCTATTATGTTAATACACGTGAGTTTACACGTGACTACGAGCGCCGACGAAGTATTTAAATCAACAGATAATGAAGAGTCTTCTACGATTTCAACCGCAAAACAAACGATTGCACTTCATGTACCCAATTAAACATTAGATAACTCCGTTCCGAGAATTAATTACGTAAATAAGCAAAACATTGGCCTCCGTTTGAATAGGTACTGCTGAATAAATGAATATCCGCTGCTCAATAGATCACAACAATCGTCGAGTCCAAACAAGACGTTTCCATTAACGAGTGAATAGCTATCGCGGACGGATAAAAACAAATAATTAAATATTTAGATATTATAATTAGTCTCGCGTCTCTCAACTGCACGTGTGGAACTCGGGTTACAATGGAGGCAGATTGCAGTAAGGCAAACAGGTTGTGTGGACTGTGTTATGCTTGGGTAAACGCATGCTTTACATAGGCGTTACTAAGTAACTAGTACGATAAGTAGGTCACATTAATCTAGAATTGAACATCACAAAGTATAAAACTGCAGAATACAACGATAGAGTCGTAGTATCCGTATTACGTCAAAAGTCTAACGTGAGTTCTATTTAAAAATGGTGACTTTGAGAATATTTTAATGTTTTTCCAATAATTAAAAAAGATATCCAGATTCCGAAGTACCTACACTTTATTACATTTAAAAAAGGCAAGGTGCTGTGTGTTTCAATCAGCACAAACAAAACTCTCATAACAGGCATCAATGATACAATTATTAAAAAATAAATGTTTGCCATAGATCTTCACTGTTTCTATATTTAACTGTGGTCAGGTACTGTAAACAAATCGTATCCAATTTACTAAGAGCTCCATCTTCTCAGCTCTAATGAGAAAAACAGTGGTATTTGGAATCAATCAAGTTACCGTCGAGTGTTTCCAACTTCTGGTCATCGTATAGTAAAACTTCGGATTATTTTGGCTCTTACTGGGTCGTAATACGTGACAATATCGCTCGGCACTCGTTTATTTCTGTTCCTAATTCGATACTGGCAAAGCTTGTTGTAAACAATGATTTAAAGTCCAAGGAAATAGTTGCAATGACACGGTCACGTGGGAATGCGACGCAGTTGGCAGGGGGTTGGGGATTCCAAGTACCTACGTCGACCACGAATGTTCTAGATACGCCTAATATGGGCAATATATGGAATATTCCCTTAAACATTTTTTACACATTTTAGAACATGTGTGAAATTCGTAAACTCAATAATTTAACATTTTATTTTATACTAGCGGCCGCCAGCGACTCCGTCCGCGTAGGTTTCGGTTTCCGCACACAGTGTTACTATAGAAGCTTAAAGCGTTCCTTGACAAATGGTAAGTGGACTATCCAACACAAAAGATTATTTTGTCATTTCGAACCAGTAGTTCCTGAGAACAGCGCGTTCAAACCAATCTGGATCAGGGGTTGCACGTGTTATTGTGAGTCAACCATAAAAGATACACATATGCTGTTAGGGTATATTTGTAGAAAATTTTGTGTAGAATATTTCCTTGATACATGATTTTTATGTGACTTTAACCATTAAGGCTGCACACGCGACGGAAGCTTAAAAAATGGGGTAATTTCTCCCGTTTTCCCAACGTTACCCTTCACTAAGCTGCTCCTATTAATCGTAGCGTGATGAAAAGTATCCTAAAATATGCCCAGGAGTATGAAGAATCATTGTACAAAGTTTCGTCAAAATCTGTCCAGTAGTTTTTGTTTCTATAAGGAACATACAGACAGACAGACAGACAAAAATTTTACTGATTGCATTTTTGGCATCAGTATCGATCACTTATCACCCCCTGATAGCTATATTGAAAATATATTTAATGTACAGAATTGACCTCTCTACAGATTTATTATAAGTATAAGTATAGATTTATAAGTACATCGTTTAAAGAGGCCACTGAGCCAGTTATCCGTGTTCACTTCAGGAAAGCGCTTTACCATAATCATGAACTTTTCATATTGCAATTCACTGTTTAAGAAAAACATGTAAGATTAAACAACAATAATAAGTTAATTTTACCTCATTTCTACAATTAATCTTATTTTAATCACCATGGAATATACATATTTTTTTGTAGAAAATCTTATTGTGCATTTCTTCTTTCCAGGGTAGCTCGAAATGGTGATGGAAGCAGATCCAATTGCCGGTAAACACACAGAAGGTCAGTAAACAGATGTATTCATTATTTGTTTGGTTGATTTAACTAGTGTTGTGTTGTGTATAATATTTTCCGCACACACATTGTTATAATATGGCCTAAAACCTTCCCCAACAAATGGGCTATCCAACACAAAAATATTTTTTCGATCCGTACCAGTAGTTCCTGAGATTAGCGCGTCCAAACAAACTAACTTCTCAGCTTTATTAGATTTGTATAGATAGGGATGGCGGCTACTACCCGTTATCGTAACGAGAGCTTTATTTCCATATCTGTAATAGGCTTTTGTTCTTTGGGCATAATTAAAATGTGCACATGTGGTGTAAGTTATTTAAATTTTGAAGCCAAAAATTATTGTTGTGACTTGTTTGTTCAAGCAGTGTACAAAAAGGATATAAATTACTTTTCTTATTTGTGTAATGTGGTCATGCGTTGACCTACTTGGCCGTTTGATGATAAAAACCGCTCGTACGCTTTTATATATGAAGTCATGCTAGGCGAGTAAGGACGCATTAACTGCCCACACATTTCAGATTTAGTATCGTATGCATGCAATACAAATTCTGTAATGACTGTTTTATCTATAAAATGACTTTACTTAGTACCATAGATATTATGAGATGACTATGTTCTTGTTTCAATCGAGTCAAGCACCACTCAAAATTAACAAGGTCCATAAGCTTTATTTTAAAATCTATATCTATAAAACTCAAAGGTGACTGACTGATTGACTGACTGACTGACTGATTACATAGTGATCTATCAACGCACAGCCCAAACCACTGGACAGATCGGGCTGAAATTTTGTATGCAGGTAGATGTTATGACGTAGGCATCCGCTAAGAAAGGATTTTGATTAATTTAACCCCCAAGGGGGTAAAATAGGGGATGATCGGTAGTATGAAAATTTGTCAATTTTAAACCTATCGGGCTGATATTTTGCATACATAAAGCAACTATGACGTAGGCATTGTCTATGCAAACATATTGATAAATTCTAACCCCCAAGGGGGTAAAATAGGGGATGAACGTTAGTATGAAACTTTGTCATTTTTTAACCGATCGGCTTGAGACTTTGCGTTCATAAAGCTACAATGACGTAGGCATCGCCTAATTAATGAGACTGATAAATTCCAACCCCCAAGGGGGTAAAATAGGGGATGAACGGTAGTATGAAACTTTGTCAATTTTAAACCCATCGGGCTGAGACATTGCATACATAAAGCTACTATGGCGCAGGCATCGCATAAATCATATTGATAATTTATAACCTCCAAGGGGATCGAATAGGGGATGAACTTTAGTATGAAACTTTGTCATTTTTAACCGATCGGGCTGAGACTTTGCATTCATAAAGATAATATGACGTAGGCATCCCCTTTCAAAGATTATTTCAAAAATCCACTCCTAACGGGGAAAAAAGTTGATATAGAAACCAAAATCCACGCGGACGAAGTCGCGGGCGCCCGCTAGTTATATATATATTTATTGTAATTTTGAGTCATTCAATCTACATTGTTTGTAGTGCTTAAAGGCGTTTCGACTTAGTATTTAAATTATTAAAGTTGTTTAAATTATTCTTATTTGGTTGATTTCCGATCGCTTTGATTTGTAGCCTTGTAGTTCTTTAAAATTATGAAGAGTTCAAAAGCCACATGCTTCATATTCGTGCCAAAGGGTATTGAGAATATCTGGTTCAAGCTAAAGGTACAATTAACAACTTACGATACTATACTGCGTATTTAGACTCATATCATTTTACATATTTTGTTGAAGTAATCATTTTGATTTCGTTGTAAACAAAAATTTATAATTCATCACTTTATCAACGCTGTTGTGAAAACATTCACATTTTAAACCCAAACTCCATTCAGGAATTATCGAGTTAACAAAATACCAAAGGCAAGTTTTAAGTTGCATCGTCATAAATACTAAAGCTTCGAGTGCGTCACAGGTTCACCACATTGTGAGGTAAAAGCCAATGAGTGGACAGTGACGTGTATCCTGATATTGATTGATGTCACAAATGATTCGGCAATATTTCTAACAGGAATAACCTGTCTACGAAAAACAAAAGCTACCTCGGTTTCGGGCAAGTTCACCTTCAGTTATAGCGCTAATTTATGGATAGAGAGGACATTTTACTACCTTATACATATAAATTATTATTTCTTCTTAAAGGTTTATCAATTAAAATAATCAGTAACCAGTACATTTACTGAAGACTGGTTACTGGATACAAATAATACCCTAATTAAGATAATAAGGGTTCAAAAATGTGAATAAAAAAATAATTAATATATATGATGTTTTCCAGCTTGAAACAAAATGTTTGAAACTACTGTCTAGGTTCTAACCAGACCTGACAAACTAATGTAAATTTAAAAACCTATTAAATTCCATGTATAAGCATTGCATTGATCGCTGATCTACGATCAGTCGTAACGTAATCTTCCATAAGTAAATTTCCTGTGTCATCAAATACAAACGCTTAATATTGCAAACTCAGCTTATCGGCGAACAATGACCCCCAGATCGCACTAAAGTAACTCATTGTTATGTTGTACAAGTGAATTTTTACACGCAATCACACGTGATGTCGAAAACGAATGAATAATTTCTGTTGTTGTGACGAAATAACATTATTCATTGCGTTTATCAGAATGCAATGCGATTTATCACAATCATACTACGTAGAGTCATGTTAATATATCATTTATAGATAGTTGTGAACACAACTTAGAGGTATTCTGAAAACACTATTTATTGTATGAATGTAGATAAAATCTAGAGATTTTGGGATCAATCCCTACATAGAGTCTTTCAATCAAAACTTTGTATACTTAAATGGTGTCCAGCTATCGCAGTATTTATTTAAATTGAATATTTATTTAAAAAGCGCCCCCAATTATCTAGATTTTTGTTCTTCCCTAATTTGAAAGGAAAACAGTAGTTATTTATCCACTTATCAGATATTATGCAGATGCAGCTCATGAAATTTGTAAATCAATGATGGGGTGATCTTTTTGGATGAGGCCCAAGATTTGATAATCACTGTCCTCGTTCGTTCGACACGATTTTGTGATTCCCTCATTGGTACTTTATTTTCCCTTGTTGGCTTGGTGGCTTCTGTTGTAGTTAGTTACAAACTACATGATAGAGTCTATACCTATTTGCTTTGAGATCTTGATTATTTTGATTCATAGTTGTAAAACTATAATTAGTGTCAATTGGTACCTGTCCTCTGGAGTTCAATACGTGTCGTTATATTTAAAAATCACCACCTAACATGAAATTTTTTTATAGTTTAGAGGAAACAAAATAATTAACTATAAAAATGTTGCCAAGAAAATGTTTTAAGTTTGCTATTTAAGAAAAAAAGCATTTATAGGTCAGACGACCTATTTTTTCTTTGGTTCGACATTTCGTTCACAGACAGTCGTTGCCCCAGATCGTAACGTGTGGCATGGACTATAAATACAGGACATACGTCTGTTTCGTTTCTGTGTAATCCAAGTGAACTTAGCGCACATGAAAAACAACTTTGTTATCATATTTTACGGGAAATGTTCCCAGGAAATGTATCTGGTTTCCATCGCATTTCATGTCGCATCATCTGACTGATTGTTACACATAACATAATGTTACCTACCTACATTATGTTCGGTGGACCAATCAGTCATGAAATGAATTAAATAGACCAAGAAAAACGGACAATTCGATCATCTCTTTATTTATTAACGATGTGAAAATTTATTTCAACAGAAAGTTAATGAACACGTAATTTACATTTGACTTGAGCTCTTCCTTGACCTTGATTTGTTTACAGATTTTTATGCTGAAAAGTAAAATCAGCATTAACACCGGTAAACAAATCAGATTTCACCTCCAACTTCCTATACAATGAGGGTTTTCGCAAAAGAAAAATCCGCTAGGTAGGCGTAGCTGGTAGGCGGTCTAAGTGGTATGTGATTGGTGAGTTTTGACATGACATTGACAGATTTGACAAAATTCACCAATGACATGGCAGTTAGACCTCACGCCTACGTATTGCCATCTAGCGGACGTTTCATTCGCAAATACCCTCATTGCAACTAATCGTGTTGATTAGATATCACTTGAGTGCACTCAACTCAGCAGCTGCATCTAACTACTTATGGAAGGATAGCCTTATACACGTCATTGATGTATCAATGTAATTAACATATAAATAGCGTATTTTTATACACTTAGCAGATTGTAAGAATTAGTACATCTAAATTATTAAACATGTTTTGATCTTTATGACGTTTAGCTAGCGGTTCTGAGGAAAAGGCACCTGCGTTTGATTTTTTATACGGTTCAGAAAGTACAGTAGGTGTTATTATAAGTAAATTTAAATATCATCATAAATGACTCAATTGATGTTGCGCAGATCACTAAAGTGGCTAAAGCGAGGTAAAATAAACTGTCACAGATCTTTATATAGACGCGTGGGAAGTGTCATACGCGCGTCAAATTCTATAAATAAAGGCAAGCGTGGTACTACGTCTACATTTTTATTTACTCCCTTTTCGGGACAAAATCCAGGCAATAAACACTGAAACACAAAGTAAAAGAAAAGAAGGTGGCTCATATGTTTTGGAAAATTCATACTTTGAATTACTTATGAGCCATCTGTGAAAATAACAAGTCAGTCCAGAAAAAAGTACCTAATGCAGTTGTTTAAATATTTATGTGTACATAACGAGGAAAACATACTCTGCACTATTTACTAGTAACTAGTGCACCTGCATATGCACCTTCATACGTATCTTTCTCGTTATCTTCTTTTTTTTGCAAGGAAAAAGCCTTAAGGGTCTAGCCACAGCTACGGCGGCGAGCGGCGCGGCGAGGCCGGCGACGGCCGCCCTAGTCGTGGGTATGGCCGCCGCGCGTTCGCCCCGCGCATCTCGCCGCCATAGCTGTGGCATGCTTCATACAATTTCCTTTATTTGATTTTTTCGCTCGCCACTTTCGCTGGCGCAAGACGCATCGCAAGTCGCACCGCTGTGGGCTGTGGCCAGGGTGTAACGCTTACCCTTGGGGTCTGAAGTCTCCTCTGACTCCCATAACGCCAGCGATGGATCATCAGGGCGTCAACAGACGCCTCTCGCACAAGGTCCACTTCTTCCTTCTGTAAGACCGACGGTCTTGCTGAAGGTACAAACCACTTTCCAGGCCTCCGCACAGGACGCCATATCCTCAGCACGATCACCGCCAGTGACAGATTATTGCCTTTAACTGCGACCTTGTCACCACTCTTCCTCACCTACCTACGTATCTATCTAGCTATCTAGCGTATCTAGTATTCGAGGTACACAAAATTTTCACAATAATACAATAATGGGCATCGTTGTGCCGTATCGGACGGGCATTGTCGATCGCTTCCTGCGCCTTGCATCACTGATCCTATTGTTCGTTTGTTTTCACGCTGGTGCACAGATAACTCTGTTTAGTTGGACGCTGTAGATATTGTAATCAACATAATTATACTCTCAATCTTTTGGGATAAAAAAAATGTGAAAATATCAAACAATTCAATCGAAAAATTCTCGATGTACTGGCCTCAAAAGGCTATATGTTTTTTGACGACCGATTGTGTTTGATTTAACAGATACTTTTTAAACATAAATGTAATTTGGTTATTGTGTTTATTCCACTTAATATGACGAATTAGTGTCGTCGTTTTGACTTATCTTCGCGCGGGAACAAAGTTATGAAATATTTTTATTAATGTTATTGTATTGATATCGGCTTAGATTATCATACCGATATTTGCAATCAGTTTTCATAGGAATACAATAAAAAGAAACAGGTCAAGAGACATAACAAAAGATTAGTTTTATCTTGCTCGTTCGAGAAATTGGTGACTAAGTTTTTATTATTTTTAGAGATGCGTGTCTGTTTCACAAGTCATTGTTGTATCGCTTGAATGTAATTGTCTATAAAAAATTGGCCAAGTGCGAGTCGGACTCCCGCTTTGAGGGTTCCGTACAAATTCTATTTTTGACGTATTAAAAAAACTACTGAATAGATTTCGCTCGAACCAATTTTCGTTAGTAGTTTATATGGTAATGTACATTATATTATTATTTCAGTTTTATCATCCTCTTATTTTAGAAGTTAGAGGGGGGGGACACACTTTTTTCCACTTTGGCAGGGTCTGTCACGCAAAGTATTCACTTTAGAAAAAAGTGATATTAGAAACCTTAATATAATTTTAAAAGACCTATCCATAGATACCCCACACATATATGTTCAATGAAAAAAAATATTTCGAGTTTCAGTTCTGACTATGGGGACCGCCCATTTTTTTTATTTTTTTTCTATTTTCGCGTGAAAACCTTGTTGCGGTTCACAGAATACATCCACTCACTAAGTTTCAACAGTGTAGTACTTATAGTTTCGGAAAAAAGTGGCTGTGACAGACTGGCGGACAGACAGACAGACAGACAGACAGACATGACGAATCTATAAGAAAAAATAAGGGTTCCGTTTTTTTGCCATTTTGGCTACGGAACCCTAATAAACAGCTCGTTAACAGATTTATTTCTGTTTTGCATCGTTAATTTTGTAAAAAAAGAAATATTAGATTGACGAATCGAGCTCACTCACTGGTTAAATAAGACAAAAATTGGCCAAGTGCGAGTCAGACTCCCGCACTGAGGGTTCCGTACAAATTCTATTTTTGACGTATTAAAAGAACTACTGAATAGATTTCGTTAGAACCAATTTTCGTTGGTAGTTTTTATGGTAATGTACATTATATATTTATTTCAGATTTATCATCCTCTTACTTTAGAAGTTAGAGTGGGGGGGACACACTTTTTTCCACTTTGGAAGAGTCTGTCACGCAAAGTATTCACTTAAGAAAAAAATGAGCTTAGAAACATCAATATCATTTTTAAAGACCTATCCATAGATACCCCACACGTATATGTTTAATGAAAAAAAATATTTTCAGTTTCACTTCTGACTATGGGGACCCCCCATTTTTTTATTTTTTTAGGGTTCCGTACCTCAAAAGGAAAAAACGGAACCCTTATAGGATCACTTTGTTGTCCGTCTGTCCGTCCGTCCGTCCGTCCGTCCGTCTGTCAAGACCCTTTTTCTCAGGGACGCGTGGAGGTATGAAGCTGAAATTTATATCAATTACTCAGGTCTACTGTCCCTTGAAGCTGTGAAGAAATCAAACTTCTAAGCCAACGCAATCAAAAGATACAGCCGTTTATGCCGCAAATTTTTGACACTTGCAAGGGAATCAAAACCTACAGGGTGCTTCCCGTGAACTCAGAATCTTGAAATTTGGTATGAAGCAACGTCTTATAGCATAGATAAAGTAAAAATTACGAAAACCATAAATTTTTAGTTACTTCACATAATATATATTTTTTTTAATAATTTTGAACTTACTACCCATTTCCTCATAAACGCGTAGAGGTATTAAATTGAAATTCATACCAAATACTCAGGTCTATAATACCTTTAAGCTCTAACAAAATCAAACTTCTATGTCAACGCAATCAAAAGAAACAGCAATTTAAGCTGCATATTTTGAAACTCGCAAGTACTCGCAAGGGAATCAAAACCTAAAGGGTACTTCCAATCGACCTAGAATCTTGAAATTTGGCATGAAGCAAGGTTTTATAGCACACATAAAGGAAAAATTCCGAAAACCTTAAATTTTTAGTTACATTACAAAATATATATATATATTTTTAAATATAAACTTATTAATTTTTTCCTCATGAACGCGTAGAGCTATCAAGTTGAAATTCATATCAAATACTTAGATCTGATTGCCTTTAACCCGTGAAAAAAAAATTCTAAGTCAAATCAAAAACGCAAAACTTTAAAGAGATCTTTGTCTTAAATTTATGCTCCTCCATGTTTCCCCATTGTAATGTTATGAATTTAATTTTGCAATAAAAAAACCATAGTTATGACTCGATTGTCGTAATGAACGAACTTTGTAAACCTTGCAGGTTTGTACGGAACCCTCGGTGCGCGAGTCCGACTCGCACTTGGCCGGTTTTTTTTTCTATTTTCGTGTGCAAACCTTGTTGCGGTTCACAGAATACATCTACTTACCAAGTTTCAATAGTATAGTACTTATAGTTTCGGAAAAAAGTGGCTGTGACAGACTGGCGGACAGACAGACAGACAGACAGACAGACAGACAGACATGACGAATCTATAAGGGTTCCGTTTTTTTGCCATTTTGGCTACGGAACCCTAAAAACTGTACCATTGTTGAAAAATTCCAAATTAAGTGCACTGACTTATCTTTTGATTATCGTGCAAATTTTCTTATAGTTAACTCTGGTTTTATCTGATGACCCACATGAAGGTTAAATAACTCATCTTGTTTTAGTGAATCGGTTGCCACTAGACTAGATCTAATTTGATTAAGGATTTTCAATGGTTCTGTATTGGTTATATAAATCTGAGCTCTTGCTAGTAGCCTAGAGAAGTATAACTAGTATGTTTTTACTTGTGTATATCATTCAATACCTATTGTCTTAAAAATACGTTATTTTTGGTATTTTGTGATGTTGTTGGTCTAACTGTATTTATTTAGTGACAACTGCTCGAAAGATCGGAACGTCAAAGCAACTACGTAGCGTTCCTAAGAAAACAAAAAATGTATATTTAATAAATAATTTCTAACTATATAAGATAAATCTAAGGTAACATTATTTTTCAATAAGTATAGTATAGATTTCCATATAAATTATATTATTATTGGGTTATCTCTTAAGATATTTACTAGCCCAACATTTTACAAACTTCTATGTTGGTAGAAGTATTTCTGAATTATCCCTAAGGCATTTTGAGCTAAGCACAAGACTTATGAAATAAAAGTTATACATTATCGCCGCGGGCCGGGCTCACACTTACGCAATATAAAAGTTTCAGCTTGCAATTTTAACGTTTAATTTCTGTATGTATCATTCATTTACGTCACTAGATTTATTCGCATGTACACCATATTTATATTAACGCTTTAAGTGTGTTTGTAACTTATACTCCCTTTTCCTTATGGGAAACTTCGATAAATTACAAATTTAAAAAAATGTAGTTTCAGTGGTTTCATGAGTAAATTTTTATCATATTCCGATAATTTGTGGTGTAGGAAAACCCGATGTGACTGCCCGAGGTCTATCCATGACTAGTCGATATTGCTATTTACGATATTATATTATTATTTACGATATTGAAGTAAGTAGTGGGCGAAACGATTACAATTGAGTCGTTTTTGCACTAACTAACTAACCGTTATTCTCATGCAGATTGCGACAAGTGTGCCGTATCGCCAAAGAAGACACTCATTATTACACGTGATGAATTGCAATAGATACGACTTGATATGACGGAGTTGAAATTGAATTGTTTAGTTTACTTCTGTATGTGGCGGTGAAGCTACTTGGCCACTGTGGATTATTGTGATATTAAATAGTAGGTAATTCGAACTTTATCCAGTCGTTTTTGTGCATCTTCTAACTGTGCTTTTTATTCTCATGTAGATCGCGAAAAGTGTGTTATATCGCCAAAGAAGGCATTCCTTATTAGACGTTTATGAATTGTAAATATTGCATCAGCGACGACTTAATATGACGGAGTTGAAATTGAATAGTTTAGTTTACTTCTGTATGTGGCGGTGAAGCTATTCACTGTGGTTTATAGTTAAAAATTAAATCAATAAATAACTCGAACTTTATCAACTTGTTTTTATGCATCTACTAACTGTACAGTGTCTGTTATTCTCATGTAGATTGTGACAAGTGTGTCATATCGCCAAAGAAGGTCTTCCGTCTTACACACGTGATGATAAATTACGATAGATAAACTCGATGCCTCGGAGTTGAAATTCAATTGTTTAGTTTATGTCTGTATGTGGTTGTGAAGCCACTCAGTTACTGTGAATTGTGATAATTAATACTAACTTTGTGCTTGAACAGTGGGCGCTTGAGTGATTTGTGATATGTTATGGTCTGTGGTGGGATTATGAAACTTATAGGTAAATATTGTTTTGCTAAATTATTTATTCGATTTATAGTTGTCGGATGTAAAGGAGATAATAAGTTGAATTATCGCCGTATCCGAGAATTTTCACAAATAAAATTATTCATAAATCTTGAATGAATGATATTGTTTGTATAGATGATAGTTCGATAATATAATTTAATTCTAATAAGAAATATTAACTTACAAGTGTAATCAGTTTTATTTTTGGTACTTGATTAGGGTAATGCATTAATTGGCTCTACTCTGTATCTCTATCATACTTACAACATCGTAATTATTAACGCTATTATACCGAACACAATATCAAACAATGAAGCTATTATCACAAAATACAAAACAATTGTAACCCAATTTTTTAGCCGTTACAAATTGAGCCGGTGTCTGAGTATTGATCAACACCATTGTCTACCGGGATCCGAACCCTCGACCTTGGGCCGCGGCCGGGCGGGCGGGTCAAGGTTCGCGAAACACCCTAAAGCTAAAGCGATTAAATCCTTCGTCATTCGCCGGAATACGTTGTACTGAAGCCGGCTAAACTATTGTTTTGACAATTTCATACATACATAGGTATCTAGTGTGTAGTCTGTGTAGTTTGTGTTTGTTTTTTTTTTATGAAAGGAGGAAATAACCAGTAGAATTGTTTTGTTGGATGAGGGGTGGTGTTGTTAGGTGATCAATCAGCACTGCCCAAGAAAGGACTTTACAAGTCATCCATTAGTATGGATATTCTTAACTACAGTTATTATATCTTAACTTTCGGTCCTAACAATATTTATCTACCGCGATTATATTTTTACGATAAACCTAGCCAATGGAACCGATTGGAACTATGTACCAGATACCTACTATTATGTTCACAATGCATACGTATAATATTGATTTACATATATGAAAACATCTGGCAGTTTCTTTTTAGGGTTCCGTAGCCAAAATGGCAAAAAAACGGAACCCTTATAGATTCGTCATGTCTGTCTGTCTGTCTGTCTGTCTGTCCGCCAGTCTGTCACAGCCACTTTTTTCCGAAACTATAAGTACTATACTGTTGAAACTTAGTGAGTGGATGTATTCTGTGAACCGCAACAAGGTTTTCACACGAAAATAGAAAAAAAATAAAAAAAAGTGGGGGGCCCCATAGTCAAAACTGACACTCGAAATATTTTTTTTCATTGAACATATACGTGTGGGGTATCAATGGATAGGTCTTTAAAAATTATATTAAGGTTTCTAATATCACTTTTTTCTAAAGTGAATACTTTGCGTGACAGACCCTTCCAAAGTGGAAAAAAGTGTGTCCCCCCCTCTAACTTCTAAAATACGAGGATGATAAAGCTGAAATAAATATATTATGTACATTACCATAAAAACTACCAACGAAAATTGGTTCGAACGAAATCTATTCAGTAGTTTTTTTATTACGTCAAAAATAGAATTTGTACGGAACCCTCAGTGCGGGAGTCCGACTCGTACTTGGCCAATTTTTTAAATAATATTGAAAGCACGTCGCGTCGTATTCATGCAATGTCATAAGGTGGATGAAACTAAATTCTCCACGCTTTTTACAAACAACAACATGAAAATATAATTTATTACAAATGCGATGTGTTGTTTAATTTGTTGTGTACGACACGCGATTCGTAACGCCGCCTTTGTTCTCACACATATCACAAAGTATACATCATGCATACACGAAAATAAACATTTAAAATTGTACCGCATAAAAAACATCGTGACTCACCCTGCGTCAAATATAACACGAATATTTTGGACTGCTAAGGTGGATCCCCAATGGATATAGACATTGATTTTAGATCTACTTTTGTAAAAGAATGTTCCACTGAAATTATTTTTTGAAATAAGTCTGTTATATTGATAGGTTCTTTGTAGAGAACCACATAAACATTGTACACTCTTTCGTTGTGCCATGCTTACAGTGTTTCTTGCTCGTAACATTCACATAACAAACTCGCCGTTTTCTTATGTGCAAAATTAATTAAATTAAAAGTACTTTTTGCCTTGTATCTGCAAAAAGTATAAGGGTTCTTCGACAATGATGCAACCAGATTGGATTGGATCATACGCTTAGCTACATTGCTCGTACATACGAGTATCGGAGTCGCGTCGATCCAATCTCGCGCTCTATCCATTAGGAACCCACCTTTATCTCAGTCTGAATATAATTTTATCCTCGAATGTCACTTGTTTATAGATAGAGTGCACGGCGCATCGCTGAGGGCGCGGGCGGGCGGTGACGTCATCGCTCCAGAACGGTCCGTCAGCTCGCTAGACCTGGCCATGCAGTACTCCGCGCCTTCCAACCTCGTGCTCACGCCGGCGCCCGAATGTGAGTTTTACGGATAAAGTGATAAAGTTTAAAGTTGTGTGGAACTTGTGAAGGTAAATAGTGCAAAATGGATTTCGGAGTTGAGGATGTCACTGGTTATTGGCCTGCTGGTATATTTTTGTTGGTTTTTTGTTTGAGTAAAATAAATATCTCTAAAAATGAGTGTTGAGATGGAAATTGCGATTAAATACAAACGATAAATATTAGACAAGTAAACAAAGTCTGCTATAATCTGTGGTTCAGATCTGGATTTGGGTTAAATTTTTAACGAGCGTCTTGGGCGAGCTTGTATCTTTGATGTGCAAAAATTAAGGTTTATTCCTGCTTGACCTACTAGGTTTCGTCTTAAAAGTAGAACGAACGCGAAATTTGTTGAAGCGTTGAAATGTTCACTTGCTTTAATCGCGCATAGAATCCGTAACCATGAAAAGTAATTAAAAGTTTATTAAATTCGTTACAAAAATGAATGAATTTAAAGCTACAGAGAAAGATAATAAATGCTTGATATTTAGAATCATGTGTCCAGATGTAGAAATGTTTCGGCTGCGATATTGTGACGTGTACTACGTATGTGTGTTTTTATAAGTTGAATCCACTTGAATGTGCCGCTCGTCTAGGGAAGTACCTCCAACTTACAGAAGACCGCAGTAGCACTTCTTGTAGTAGCACTTTATAACTGTTGTGCTTTGTTTCTACTGCTGAGTAAGTTCGCCAGAGCTCAGTTGTGGAGGGTACGGGGGTCTTAAAGCCAAGCCACGCATCTACGACCCTTGTTCGGTTGTTTATGTCCATACCATTAGGTGCTCCTCTTTTTCGTTTGTCTCCCTAAAACATAAAAAAATAAAATGTGTACGTGATGTTTTGTTATTATAAATCAAATATATCTTTCAGGCCGGAAGCTATCCCGAGGGATCTCTCGAGCGACCGACAACGAAGGTCTCGTCTGGGCTCTCCGCAGCAACACAGAGCCAGAACCCAGTAATCTCAGCTCGGACCACATACTGTTGCTACCAGATATATCAGTCTACCCCCCTGATTTCAGGTGAGTGGAGATTATTTGATTCTAGTGGCCGCTCGCGGCTTCGTCCCCGTTTGTTTCGGCTTCCGCAAGTATAGGTTTTTGATGTCAATTGTTTACTGTTTACTTTTAACTCGATTCAACCTATCGTGTGCATGTGTTTACAGTAACAGAACTATTGTTTTATTTGGTGACCTGAACATCAACAGTAGATTGATTTGCCAGTTGGGCTCCGTATTTCAATTGATTTCGAATTTTAGTGAATGAGAGAGATTACTTCTTCGGCAAGAGTAGAACTCCCATTTGCCTAATCGCTTTAGTTTTGGTGGCATATGATGCCAAAGTTATCTGTTTTTTTTTTGCGGCATATGAATACGAGGAAATCAAAATTTTCTGAAATTAAGGCGTAAAACATTAAATCCTGTGATGCCTTTTTAATAAACTATATTTAGGTCATCCTTTTACGCCAACATAAAGACTAAAAAATGAATCGTCCATTTCAAATTCAATTTTTTTTCTCCAACACTGCACAATTTTGGCAACTTTGGCAGAACTGAAAATTTCGATTTTCTCTGTCTTCCATACACCTGTATGCACCCGTAGCGTAGGTGTACCGGTACAATAACAGGTCACGTTAGAACGCTACTGTGTTCTGCTTTGCATAGGGCATTGTCCTATGAAACTATCAATGATAGACCAGACGTGTTTAGAAAGTTCTAGTCGATGCCAACAGTTGTGATTCTGCCGTCCTTTGTTTTTCATTCAAGCGAAGAGCAAATAACGATGAGTTTCTGTTTCCATTTCAAAAAATTGTGATGGAACATTCGCGAACTAGACAAAAAAGGACAAATAAAAAGAAAGACTAATGGAAATAAGGATGAAATTTACTAATATTGATCGATCGGTAGCAGTTGGTTGCGTTATAAAATGAACTTAGCCATGATGCAACTTTGCTCTAAGGCTCATTTGTTTTGATTGTTCGTTTCGCTTCAGGGCGTACGATTGATGATTATTGACAAAAGTAATGCTATTATCAGAACCAAACACGGCGATTTGGGTCTCAGATATTGCTTGCACAGTTTAGTAAAGTTTCAACCTATTAATGTCATACTGCAGGGCAAAGGTCTCCATCATTTATAATCTTACCTTCGTTATAAAGATGGGTTTTTGGCTGAAATGTTTTTTATGTTGTCGATTGTTAAACAAATAGAACCAGGAAGCGATTATTCCCATCACTTCACCAGTGTTCTCCAGTTCAAAGCTTTGATAGTTCTTGTTATTAGTTTTAGTTATTTGGCGTCGAGCCAGCGTCGACTACGTTCGGTAGCCAACATGACACGCAACCCGGTGCCTGCCGTTGAACTTTGTGTTATTGTTTGCGACCTTCCATGTCGCCGGCATTAGTCCAGTAATACATAAATAATATATGAACGTTCACCCTTGCCGAATGAGTGGACTTGTTAAAAAGAAACACATTTTTTGTACTTCTTCGGACGTAGACGCGCTTGTAGCATTTTTTAATGCCAAGTGACTATTGATATAACTACCATTTCATGAATGATCTTATTATAATGCATTGATTCAATATCAACTGCTTACTGTAGTCCAGTGCTGGATGAAGGCCCTCCCCAGTTCGTTCGTGATAATCGATTAAATGCAACTATTCTAGGACTGCACTATACGGCCCATATAAGTACTTATTGTTTCTTTTTGTACACTTCTTGCAGTGATAAGCTATTCCTTTGGGAGAAGATACGTAAGTCGCCACACGAGTTACCACACTGAATTAACTACGAACCTTTGTCTTCATAATATAGACAATATGGACATCATCACGTTAACATAATTCGAATTCATACCGAGCTAATTGCGGTGGCCGTATTTTATCTTACAATATCCTTCCTGTAATCAAACAAATATCACAAATATAAGTCCTGGTTTTGTCACTGAAAAAATGTGCCCAGCAAAATAATTAATTAAAATTCAAGGTCAGAAACCGCAGAACGAAGTAATTGGCTCACGAATTCCGTCCTTCAAAAATAACCTGTGCACGCAGTTCAATGAATTAAATTTCGGACTTGCTCCTACTTTTTTGTTTCATTACTAAATTCCATATTATTATGTCAGTATGGGGGTGTTATATGTATCTATTTAAGTATATTTGTAATGCCACTGTTGATTCTGATGTCTGTAACACAAGTGCTTAAGCTACTTAACACGGGGTCAGATCAATGTATGTGATGTTGTGAAATATTTATTTAAAAAAAAAAAAAATAAAAAAAAAAAAAGTATAAAATTATACTAAATCAAATAAATCGATACCAAATCAACACGGACAAATGACTTTCTCAAGAGGCATAAGTTCTTCGAGTATTGTGCCGTCTTCGTCAAACATAGGAAGTTGTTAGTTATTGATATCAGGCTAACAACATTATGACGTTATCATAAAACACCACCTGTCCAACGATATTAAATGCATATATATATATACATATATACTTTGACTTTTTACATCCTAAATTTGTTACATTTCCACAAAACAATTAGCCCTTTAATTAAACTATTTGCAGTATATTTTGTTACACCTTATATAACCATTGTATTTGACAGGCCCGTTGGTCGAGTGGCTAGAGACCCTGGCTACAAAACCAAGGGTCGCGGGTTCGAATCCCGCTAGGGGCAAATGTTTGTGTGATGAACATCGGCATTTGTACTCGAGTCATGGATGTTTATAAAAGTATTTAAGTATGTCTATCCGTTCCCTAGCTTCCATAGTACAAGCTTCGAGCTTAGTTTGGGGCTAGGTAATTGGTGTGTTAGTCCAAGGCATTTATTTATTTATTTATTTATTGTCTTTATTCCAAAAGCCATATAAAATAAACGTAAATAATTTTCACAGGACATTCATCGAAAAGGATCTGCTAGAGACAGCGACTCTAGTGACATTAGAGTCAGCCGGGATCCTGAACTGGTGGCGGCACGGGCGCATCCCCGGAGCGCCGCGGTTGCTGCCTCTAGCGACCTCTGGCGACGGCAACTGCTTACCACACGCGGCTTCCCTCGCCGCGTATGGGTTCCACGACCGACTGCTGGCGCTGAGGACGAAGGTCCAAGCGTTACTGTCTGGAGAAGGAGGCGACGCTCTCACAAGTAAGTAGCATACACATCAAGCGCACTGAACCCGATGAGTAAATATTGCAGCCACTCTGGAATCAGGTGACGGCAATTTCCTACCACACGCGGCTTCCCTCACCGCGTATGGGTTCCACGACAGACTGCTAGCGCTGAGGACGAAGGTCCAAGCGTTACTGTCGGGCGAAGGAGGCGACGCTCTCACAAGTAAGTACCTGGCTGATGAGCAAAGGTTGTTCTCCCAGCGACCTCTGGCGACGGCAACTGCCTACCACACGCGGCTTCCCTCGCCGCGTATGGGTTCCACGACTGATTGCTAGCGCTGAGGACGAAGGTCCAAGCGTTACTGTTTGGAGAAGGAGGCGACGCTCTCACAAGTAAGTAACTGGCTGATGAGCAAAGGTTGTTCTCCTTGCGACTTCGGGCGACGGCAACTGCTAACCACACGCTGCTTCTCTGGCTGCGTATGGGTTTAACGACAGACTGCTAGCGCTAAGGACGAAGGTCCAAGCGTTACTGTCTGGAGAAGGAGGCGACGCTCTCACAAGTAAGTAGCATTAACATCAAGTGAACTGTACCCGGAGCGCCGCGGCTGCTGCCCCTAGCGACCTCTGGCGACGGCAACTGCTTACCACACGCGGCTTCCCTCGCCGCGTATGGGTTCCACGACAGACTGCTGGCGCTGAGGACGAAGGTCCAAGCGTTATTGTCTGGAGAGGGAGGCGATGCTCTCACAAGTAAGTACCTGGCTAATGAGCAAAGGTTGTTCCACTTGTGACTTCGGGCGACGGCAACTGCTTACCACACGCGGCTTCCCTCGCCGCGTATGGGTTCCACGACAGACTGCTGGCGCTGAGGACGAAAGTCCAAGCGTTACCTACTGTCTGGAGAAGGAGGTGACGCTCTCACAAGTAAGTATCTGACTGATGAGCAAAGGTTGTTCTCCTTGCGATTTCGGGCGACGGCAACTGCTTACCACACGCGGCTTCCCTCGCCGCGTATGGGTTCCACGACAGACTGCTAGCGCTTAGGACGAAGGTCCAAGCGTTACTGTCTGGAGAAGGAGGCGACGCTCTCACAAGTAAGTAGCACTAACATCAAGTGGACTGTTTCCTCTAGCAACCTCTGGCGACGGCAACTGCTTACCACACGCGGCTTCCCTCGCCGCGTATGGGTTCCACGACAGACTGCTGGCGCTGAGGACGAAGGTCCAAGCGTTACTGTCAGGAGAAGGAGGCGACGCTCTCACAAGTAAGTAGCACTAACATTAAGTACAAGAACTGTCCTGACGAGGTACAGATCACTTCTTGATGATGAGGTGATCAAAGTTGTGGCCACAGGGGACCTCAGGCGACAGAGACCGTTCTCACGTTGTCGCTTCGCTCCAAATTACAACCACTACATCTCAGTGGCTCTATGCTCTTTGTATTTATGTAATGAATATAAAATGAGTGTGTATAAAATAGCTGTAGGCGGGAATGTAGCGTTATTTACTGATTAAAGTCAGTCAAAATTATTTCCAGACGCAATAAAACGGCGCTGGCGATGGTCGGAGGGCATCAGCTTGCGCTCAGCGGGCCTGACGCCGTCGGAGGCGGAGTGGGAGCGCGAGTGGCGCGACTGCGTGGCCGCCGCCTCCGCCGAGCCGCGACCGAGACCCGACCCCGCGCCCGTCCAGCCGGCGCCACACTACGCAGGGCTGGAGCAGCTGCATGTGCTGGCATTAGCGCATGTGATGAGGAGGCCCGTTGTGGTGTTCGCTGACGTAGCGCTACGGGTAAGTCCTGCTACACTTCTAAAAACAAAACACTACCGCGCCCGTTCCACCTACGACAAGCAGATCACGTACTAGGGGGCGTGGCGTGCGTGCCCGCGTGGCCGCCGCCTCCGCCGAGCCGCGCCCGAGACCCGACCCCGCGCCATTCCAACCGGCTCCTCACTATGCAGGGTTGGAGCAGCTGCATGTGCTTGCGTTAGCACACGTGATGAGGAGGCCCGTGGTCGTGTTTGCTGATGTTGCGCTACGGGTGAGTGATGCTACACTGCTACACTTCTAATAACAAAACACTGTCGCCGCTGCTACGACAGCAGATCACGAGCTAGAGGGCGTGGCGTGAGCTACTGAGAGCCCGATCCCACGCCAGTGCAGCCGGTCCCACACTACGCGGGACTGGAGCAGCTGCATGTGCTGGCGCTAGCACACGTGATGAGGAGGCCCGTTGTAGTCTTTGCCGACGTAGCGTTGCGGGTGAGTCCTGCTACTCTGCTACATTTCTTAAAACAAAACACTGTCGCCGCTGCTACGGCGCCCGTTCCGCCTACGGCAGCAGATCACGTGCTAGGGGGCGTGGCGTGCGCGACTGCGTTCGCTTTGTGATTCTCGTTTTTAATAATGCTAATTTGAAGTAACGATTTTGGTTACACGAATATTACTTATTAACGAGTTTGGTTAAGTAAGAATCGTGTAACCCAAAAAGGCATCTTAAATAACAGTTATTGTATTGTATTTAAACTGTAAAGTGCAATAAAAATATTGAACTAAAACAATGTTTACTGACCATTTTGTGTGTTCATATAGTGTAGGTATTTTAAGTCATGCCTGTCCCCACCTTATGATAAGAACATGCTGCTGTTTATAGGTCAACATTAAACTCTTCAGTACAGACCGGGTTGTTAAAATATTCTATGGAGTTACTGACAGAAATATCATTAAGTTCACAATCACATTTTTAAGGGGATTAAACTAACGTATTGAATTTCAAAAGTCAGTAGGGGCGGCAAAAATTGAATTGCCTACTGGCGGCAAATTTGTAAATCCGCCACTGCAGTTAACAGTGTATTTATTCATAATGAATTTATACAACCTAATTTCAACAATTATTAATAATCCATATCAACAATAATTACTGAATTTCTCTTGCCTCAGGACTTCCGAGGCGACCCCATCGCGCCAATACCCTTCGGAGGCATCTACCTGCCCCTGGAACTGGACCCGGAGTCGTGCAGCAAGGCCCCGATCCTGCTGGCGTACGACGCCGGGCACTTCTCCGCACTGGTGCCCTGCGAGCCGCTGCCCACAGATGGCGCTAGGGTGCCGTTGGAGGATCAGAGTGGGAATCCACTGCCTATCAGGTATGGTTCCGAAAATTTTTTATTTTTATTATTTCTTTTCGATTCCCCAGATATTAATTCCAGGATTGTAATCTTTAATTTGGTTTTGTTAACGTTAAGATTTTAGTTTAAAGACGCCAATATATATTTTTTTAATAATTTTAACTATTCCAAAAATGTTACGTTAATTGCGCTCTGCTCAGAAGCATGCAATAAGATTTTACAAAAACGGTATTTTAGTTTTTAGAATTATGACAAGTCACATAGGAGCAAGTAAAACAATAACTAACACGTATTCTACATGGTGCGTTCACTTGACTAAATGTTGATAGTTTATTACTGAGATATCGATAGTATACTAAACTGTTGTCAGTTGACAATGAATAGTGCCATTTTTCTGACAACGAAATAAGTGTTTTATTAACTTTGCAAATCTCAGTTGGATTTTTTTATCTACTCTATCTATTCTAATATAAAAAAGCTGAAGAGTTTGTTTGTTTAAACGCGCTGTGATTTTAGAAACTACTGATTCAAAATTAAGAATATTTTTTGCGTTGACTAGTCCGTTAGTTGAGTTAGGCTTCAAGCTATAGTATATAATTATAACACTACGTGTGCGGAAACCGAATTGACGCTGACGGAGTCTAACTAACTAAACCTTTAATGACATTTCAGATTCAACGTGGACCCCGGCGACGACTTCAGATGGGAAGTGGAGCCGGACCAGAAGACGATCAACAACCTGCTCCCGGACGAGTACCAGCGCTCGTGCATGCTGGCGGCTTATCTCGACCTCGAGCGAGTCGAGTGCCTCGCCACGGTAACTAATAATAGGAACCTATATATCTCTTGTCTAATAATTAACCAGAATAACATTTTTTTTTTGTTTTATCGAGAATTTTTTATGAATAAAATTAGGCTATGATACTTTTATAATGTTTTAAAATTTTTTGTAAGTGATACCGCTTGTTGAGGAATTTCCTTTTTGGAGTATGTATTGCAACTATATTAGTTATTGGGATCTTATTGTAAGCAAATATGGTTGACACTTTGGTAAGTAATGTGAAGCACCGTGCGTGAGAATATCAGGGAAAAACACTCAGAAGAAAAATAATATATTTTTATAATATTTTTAAAGTATTTACTTAGATATCACATTATTTGTGTTATTTATTAGCAAGGAACAGCAAGTTTATTTATTTATAACTGGGAAAATATTTATTTATTTCTTGCACCATAAAACAACTTAATCAAGCTAAACATACGTATAACTTAAATTAGATGGACACATGGATTACCATTGTATTCATAAAACATTAATCTTTAACAGGCGCCGCCCCCTGAAGAGTTGCGCCGGTCACTAGACGCGCTGTCCACGAAGAGCTCTAAGCAGATGAACTCCGTGGCCAAGCAGTTTGGTAGTATAGGACGCTCCATGAGCAGCAAGCTTAAGAAGAATTTCGGGTGAGTGACTTATGACGTATGGAGAAGGCAATGGCAAACTACTGAATTAAAATTACCAAGAGAGATGTTGTGTGTTTCATTTCATACAATGATCACGACCATGAGTTATGAGGAATACGACTCAAAAGGAGAGAGAGAGAGAGAAAGACTTATTATTATTTATCAGTTTCGCTTTTTTGCGGTTTTTGGTAAGCTTTCTGTTCTTGCTTATTTGGGGGCACAGATTTTTTTAGAAAAATATAAAATTAATTCAGTCACCGTTATGAGTATACTGTACGTTGCTGGACTCAAATTCAGATATGAAAAACACCTAAAAAAATGGAGGTGGGGCCGCTTGCCTTGATCTCCCCTCTTTCCTGCGTCCATGATTAACTTTGGGGAGGCCTATGTTTTGAGGAAAGGTTTTAAAAATGAAACTCTTAATAAAAAAATCAATTTTACTTCTTTTTTATCTAAAGACACCGAGTACATGTAATAGGTATATATACCTTAAGCACATAGAAAAATAAGAAAATATTTTTTTTTCTAATTTTTCTATGTGCTTACTAGTGTTGTAACCGGTAACTGGAAGTTGTACATGTTAATAAGTAGAAATAATTCCTGCAGATCGATGGCGAAGCTAGCGGGTCGCGGCAGCCATAGCAACCCAGAAGAAGGCCCGGCGAGCAGTAGTAGTGGAACAACACGTACTTGCGGTGTACTCTGCTGTCGCGTGTTAGCCGCGCGTGCACCTGTGCAAGAAGAGATGGTTAAGAACTACCTTAACGAGGCGTGGCTTGGGTGAGTACTAATATGCTCACCGTCGTATATGCTCGATGGTGAAGCTAGCAGATCACGGCAGCAACAGCGACCTAGAATGTTAGGCGAGTAGTAGTAGTGGGACAACACGTACTTGCGGCGTACTCTGCTGTCGCGTGTTAGCCGCGCGTGCACCTGTTCAAGAAGAGATGGTTAAGAACTACCTCAACGAGGCGTGGCTTGGGTGAGTATTAATATGCTTACCGTCGTATATGCTCGATGGTGAAGCTAGCAAGTCGTGGCAGCCATAGCAACCCAGAAGAAGGTCCGGCGAGCAGTAGTAGTGGGACAACACGTACTTGCGGCGTACTCTGCTGTCGCGTGTTAGCCGCGCGTGCACCTGTGCAAGAAGAGATGGTTAAGAACTACCTTAACGAGGCGTGGCTCGGGTGAGTTGGTTTAATTAAATTTTTTTTTTTGGCAAATATTATGTGCCATCTTTCATCTATAAGGAGCCCTGGGCATATGAGCCTTTGAACCTCTGGTTTGGTAATGAGGGTTTTCGCAAATGAAAAATCCGCTAACTGGTATGTGATTGCTGAATTTTGACATGACATTGACAGATATGTCAAAGCGATTAAAGATTCGTTTGTCGTGCGACTCTTGTTGAGTTGTTGATGTCCATAGGTGGTGGTAATCACTTACCATTAGATGACCGTCTCACTCGATTGTTTCTCTCTTACATATAATTATATTTTTTAATTATATTATTACTCTTTTACGAATTCACAGAAACTAAAGTATAAATGTCTCACTGCAGGGCAAAGGCCTCCATAATTTGAAATCATGTTTTCGTTACCAAGATAGGTTTTGGCTTAATCACCACTCTTGCCAATTCGGATGGGTGATCGCAAACCCGGCCTGTGTTCGTAAAAAGCGACACAAATTTTCCCGGCCCGGTAATCGAATCCAGGACCGAGGTCCTCCCACGACTCGGTACATAAACCACTAGACAATCGAGGCAGAACGCACATACTTCTTATATAATAACATTGTTATATAGTTCCTTGACTTAATTGCGATATTATCTACTTCACCATACCTTATTTGCGATATTTGTATATTTCAGGTACACGGCAGAGAAGAGTCGCCGCGAGGGCGGCTGCAGCGGCACGCCTCGCTACGGCACGGGCCGCTCGCAGTTCTACGCGGAGGCCTCGCGTGCCGCACACGATGTAGCCCGGGGACTCGCCAGCCGCTCGCAGAGACCCAACCAGGTTTGTTGAATGATGGACTTATTTACTAATAGCGGCCCGTCACGCGGTTTCACCCGCGTCCCGGGGGAACTACTTCCCGTACCGGGATAAAATATAGCCTATGTTACTTTGGGTGAATGTAGCTTTCCAACAGTGAAAGAATTTTTCAAATCTGCCAAGTAGTTTCGGAGCCTATTCAATTCATACAAACAAACAAACAAACAAAAAATCAAACCTTTCCTCTTTATAATATTTGTATAGACGATCAGATAGGCAGTTCAATTCAATTCAATTCAATTCAAAATATTAGGCTTCAAAGAAGCACTTATTAATCGTCAAAAAAAATTACAAAATAATGACTCTACCACCGATTCGGAAAGCAGGTACTGCCGAGAAGAATCGGCAAGAAACTCGACAGTTGCTCTTTTCAGTGAGGAACCCCTATGCCATATATACCATCTACACTCATACTATAAAGAGGAAAGATTTGTATTTTTGTTTTGTATGTAACGAATAAACTCAAAAACTACCGGACCGTTTTGAATAATTCTTTCATTGTTGGCTAGCTACTTTTGATCCCGGGAATGTTGGAAAATATTTGAAAAAAAAATACTCGCGGTGAAATCGCAGGCGGAAGGCTAACGCCCAATATAATAACCTTCACTTTTTTGGACTGTTCTACCATTCTCGATTAGCTTTTCAGTATAGCCTTATTTCATACCATACATTTCAAGTTCATCATTTTCTTCTGTTTTAAAATCGAGTTAATTTCAAGATTTCTTTTTTAAAGAAATAGTAACAAATTAATATTACTTTTCGTCAGGACCGAACGCTGTACCTATCAAAGTCCACATTCTACGACGACCGTCCTCCATCTCCGAAGCCGTGCCGAGCTCCGCTGTGCATGTACTACGGCAGCCCCGCCAACAACGACTACTGCAGCCGCTGCGCTCGCCTTCAGTAACTTACTCACCTATCGGCTAAGTACTTGACGTAAATAACAACACAATACGTGTGTTTAGCAGAAAAAGCGCTAGGAAGCGCTTGTAAGAAAAATGGCGATTGTTAAACAAAATGGCGGATTGTTAAGCAAAATGGCGGATTGTGTCAGCGCAACTGAAGTTAGCAAACACGTCCTGGCCGAAAACTGTACAGTTTGTTTTTCAGCGCTAGTAAGCACTCGCAAGCGTTTTTTTCTGCCAAACGCACCCATTATCACTTAACGCCCAGGACCGAACGCTGTACCTATTTAAATCGACGTTCTACGACGACCGCCCTCCATCTCCCAAGCCGTACCGAATAGCCGCAAGGGCAAATTACTTGGGCATCGGGTGACGTAGATCACACATAGCACACCTAGGCTCGTATAAATCGCTTGCAACTCTAAGATCGAGCTTGAGAGCGAACTTGAGATGCTGTTTTATATGAGAATGACATATCAAGTTCGCCCTCAAGATCAAGCTCAGAGGTGAGTGCGATTTATTAATACGAGCCCTAGACATTGGTTGGCGGCATCTGTACTGTATGAGTAACATAACAATAGTGGCAAAAAATGTTGTAATTATTGATACTTTACGTTTTGTATTTATAGTCTCTCGATTAGTCACTTTGTATGTACGATTAACTTCCATAGAAATTATGTGAAAACTTCGAATGTAAAGTTCAAACATTGAATAGATATTAACTAAGTTTATAACACGAAGTGTTTCTTTTGTATTAGATGCATGTGTATTTTCCTACTCTAAGACTCTAATGACATTAAAACTCGATTTGTTAGCATTGTAAGGGTTAACTTTGTTTTCTTTTTTCATTAATATTTTCTTATAAAAGTCGTGACTTTGCTAGTGATATTGTTATTTAGTTCATAGAATAAAGCACCTTGATAACTCCTAAGAATTGAACTTATCAAGCATAATAATAATTTTAACCAGATGGAAACTACTGTATGGTATTAAGATGGTTAATTCATCACAGTCTTCTCATAATCAACATTTGTGATTATAAAACAAGTGCCAAATAATGGCTTCTTATTTTTTACAAGTTTGAATGTTTCTTTAGAGGACATGATAGTGCTGTGTTCGAAGATCACAGAGCTGCATGAAAACCATTAAAATAATTTGAATGCAGGAAATTAATATAGCAATTTATATGCTATTTTTCATTTCATAATGCCTAAATAACAAATAATAAGTGTTGACAGTTCTCTGCTTGTTTTTAGAGGCTCTTTTGATGCAGTTACAGTGATCTTTGACACAGTAAGAAACCAATGTGTTCAAAATTCAGTGCCAGGATTTAAAGGGGATAAGGAAAATTTTGGACAATATAAAGCGTGCGACCATGAGGCTATATTTCATACGTTTTTGTATTGCATAAAATGTCTGCAAATGTACAGTATTGAATATTTGCTTTGTGTATCTGTCGTATTGTTTAATACATAATGAATGATTTGTTTACAAGCATCTTTATAACTTTAACATTTGAAATTTACTACTTTTTTTTTCCTTGATATTAAGAATTAAATTATTGTTCTCCAAGCAATGACAGGCAAGTCTTGTCTCACCAAATTTCTGGATAGTGTAGTAAATAAGGAATTGTGGATAAAATATATTTTTTCATTCGGTCACCCATCTACCTCATACAAAGCAACAGTGTAAAGAATATTAATGTGTATTTCCTAAACGTAACAAGAAATGGATCATTACATAGTAAATATTCTTTGGATTCAGGGTAATTCAGAATCACTTTAAATTGTTAAAATGTATAAAACATACTGATATGATAATATTTTTTCACAAATATTTCTAAACCATATATAAATTTAAAAAGATAAATGAGCTTGGAGTGTGTCTCCGTCCTTATTTTGCTTGATTAAGAAAATAAATATTATAAAAGAAAATATGATCTTCTAGTCGTAAGGTGGTAATCAAGTTTATGAATCATTTAATTTCATAGAGTGGCACTTCCAAAATGAATATGTATGTGAGAATAAACTTGAAAGACCATCCTGTATTTTTAGATTAAGTATGTTAGCATACGAGTGATTTAGATTGTAAGTAACTAAAGTATTAAGTTTATATGAAACTCAATTTCATTATTATTATGCAGATTTGTGTATTGAATGATTGTTTCCCACCTGATATTTTCTGTAAACCTCTAAATTTTGTTATATTAATAATTATGTATAATCTAACAATGTTATGTAACATTTGAAAGATCTGTGTGTTTATAATAACATGACAAATATAGCAAAATTACAATAAAAATATTTAATAGTATGTTGTACTTAAATGTATAGAAAAAATTATAAATATACCTACCTGATAAAACTCGGTTTAAAACAGAGGATAAATGTTATATTTTTTCATGTAACAAAATAGAGTCAGCATATCATGTTTTTTAGAAATATAAATGGTTATTATGCAGTTTTGTTTTTTTATTTATATGATACTAGCGGCCGCCCGCGACTCCGTCCGCGTGGATTTCTTTTTTTCGAAATAAAAAGTAGCCTATGTTCTGTCTCAGGGTCTAAAGATTGTCTGTACCAAATTTCATCAAAATCGGTTGCGAGGTTTAAGCGGGAAAGCGTAACAGACAGACAGACAGACAGAGTTACTTTCGCATTTGTAATATTAGTTGGGAAGTTGGGATTAGATGGGATGTATCCTCCTCCCCTAAACCTAGGGCTGCCATCCGTCCGGGTTTCCCCGGATTTGTCCTAGTTTAGAGTGCGTCCGGGTACAGTAGATACAGAAGTCCGGGGAAGGTTTCAGACGTCCGAACAAAAAAAAAAAAAAGAAAAAAAAAAAAAAACGACGCTTGCACGCCACGATCATCCTACAATGAAGGTGAATCTATCATGTCCGGCTTTCGGAGTCTAAAATCCGGGGTTATCTCGCCTCTTGTCCTGTTTTCCAAATTTTACAGATGGCAGCCCTACCTAAACCCTACCCTTCGATTAAAAACAAATATTTATAGGTCTTTCTATGGATATCCTTCACAAGGATAACAAACCCGTTTGATTACTCTGGATGTTACCGTAAAGTAAAAAATATAATTGGTTCTTAAGATAGCAAAGAATTGCCCCTAGCAGGATCCGAATCCGCAGCCCTGGTTTTCATTGTGAGCACAGAGTACTTATTAACATTGTGCAGGTCTCACTACCGCCAAAAAACAAGGTCAAAAACCTAGTTTTGCAATAAACTTTGATTTGATTTGGTACATGATTAGAAATTGCGTAAAACAGCACAGAGATAAATCTGCGTAAGATACTTAATTAATTTATACTATCTTGAAAGGACCTAGAATAATACTATTTTTATAATTCCCATTTTCCATGGAAAAAAAATACAAAAACTAAATTCAAAATATCCAAGGCTACAACGTTTCAAAAAAAAAAATCGTTTAGAAATCAATGAAATCACCTTTTTGGACAAAACGTAAATATTATTATTCCTTATTAACACTTCAAATATAAGCAAGGACAAACAAAATTTTATGTGTTTAGTTAATATTTATGTGAAAATAAACTATGTACGTTAATTAAAAAAGTAAAGACCGCCATGTTACAGGCAAAGACAGACAATGTATGTTGAAGTGTTTCTGAACAGTTTCCGTAACTGTCAGCGTTAGGGGAATATTGAGAAAAGATGCTTTCCTACATAAATACTTAAATAATAGAAAATTCATAATAATATTTACGTGAATTATGTCAGGTGGACTCATCGATAAAGTGTACATAGGTCTGGACCATGCGCCGGCTGCATTCGACATAAAAGGACGAATTCTTGGCCCAGTGAGTATATTAGTGAAAATTATGCTATTTTCGGGGATTTCAGAGTGAAAAGTGTTAACTGTCTGGTATTTTACAGAATAGTACCAATTTGGAATACATACGATCAGAGACTGGAGTTGTAGCGGTGTTGAAGAACGACAAATTTGACCCCCTGCATCTGGCATTGCACCATACTAGATCGGAAGCTCTAGCGGCCGCGCGATCACTAGCGCTCAATCTGATAGAGACCATCCGCGCGGAACTGGCGCAATGGAGCGCCGCGCAAGCCGGCGGGCCGCCGCCCGCGCTCAACGTGCCGCCGCCGGCGCTCACCACCACCGCCGCGCCGCCGCCCGTCCCGCCGCCCGCCGCCTCCGTCTCCATGCCCACGCCCACGTCTTTGAGCTCTGCACACCCTACCCATCCTGCTGTGATGCCTCCAGTGGTCAGTGTCGCCCCCGCCTCCACGCCTCTCATGACTGTCCGCCAGCCCACTGTCCTCCAACTCCTACCTCAGCAGCAGTATGTCCTGAATCAAGAGAACGGACAGCTCATTCCAATCGTCCAACCTGGAGTACAAGTTTCAAACACAAATCACTTCACATCACTTCCTATAGCACAGCATTTGGGTATTCAGCAACCTAATTTTGGTGGAACCCAAATAGTGGATATATCCAATATGCAGCCAGTAAATGTAACTCAGTTGCGATTAAGTGGTGTTCCGTCTTCCATGTCCATGCTTTTACCGAATGGCTTGTCGTTTCCTCAAGCAAACTTAACCACAACTGATACAACCACAGTGAGCTCGGCTACCTCCACACCAGTTGTTTGTGCAGCTCAAAGTACAAATGCATCACAAAAGATTCTTTACACCGAGAAGGGAGATAAAGATGTAAAGTATCACATCCAAGGGGCTGATACAGTCCAGTGGCAAATACCGGGATCACAGACAATGCTTATTCCATATCAACAATTACAAGATTTGACATCTAATCAAGGAGGACTAGCCAATCTACAGCCACAACAATTTGTTTCTGTAAGTACTTATATTCTTTATAAAAAACATAGATGCAAAATTTTTGTTTGTTCTAAATAGTTACTAAACTTAAATCAGTATATTGAAGTTGAGTAACTATAAGTGCTGTTTTGAAAATGATCAGTCATAGCTGTCAACAAGAGACTTTCTAAAGAAGTTACACAAAATTTACAAACCTAATTTGTTTTTTAGATTGCTCCTGCTGGTTCTCTACCACAGACGTCTCTTCCACTGACAGCGGCTCAATTGCAGCAGTTACAGTCTGGTGCGATTATGCAACTCAATCAAAAGGTAAATATTTAAAATTCTAAATTTATAAAAATATTTAATAATAATTACATTTATTAAAATATTTAAGTACCTAAGTGGTATAGAAATGTAAAGAAAATTGTAATTCTTGAATTTGTTAGTAAGCAGAAAGAAAACATGAAATTGTCATTTGTTGATTTCTCACAAAGTTCTAGACTAGATATAATATTGTTGTATTGATAACATTTACCAATTGTATTTGAAATTCCTCAGCCAATAGTGAGCAGTGGTTCTTTGATAAACATAATATCGACCGGGCAAGCGTCCTCACCTCAAATAATATCTGTGAGCATCACATGGAAAATACAAACACTAATATTCACCTTAACAGCTTCCAAATAATATCCAGCGCTGTTTTATTTTCCGTCATTCTTCATTTTATTTAATGAGGGTTTTCGCAAATGAAAAAGCCGCTAGGTGACAGTAGGTCGGTCTTACTGGTATGTGATTGGTGAACTTTGACATGACATTGACAGATAAGTCAAAATTCGCCTATGTATTGCCATCTAACGGATTTTTCAATAGGAAACATCCTCATTGTACTGTTGTACTCCAATCACTTCATTCTATTGGGTTTTGGTCTGCTTTTAACGTTTCCAAAAGTCCTGTCATCACTTGTTTTTGTGCATTTTACTTTTTAGTTTAATTCGGTGTTGTATTAGAAAACTCCACTCTTAACTGCTTATGTCAACAACCATGCCAAACATAGTTTTGATTACTTCTATTAATTGTCTATACTAACTAGTATAGGTGATTTTGTTTAGTACTAAAATAAATGTACCTTTACCATGTGGTCAATGGTAAAAATTACTTCACTGGACCACAATAATTATGTCATTCAATGTACATACTAAATGTGATATTGATAATGTGGAACCAGGATTAACGTTTAATCATTGAGTTTTTTAAATCAAGACGTAACACATAGCGTATGGTTACGGGATCTCTAGTTCTGCATAATTAATATTGCGTGTGGTGTTGTTACCCTTACTCTTTCTTTAAAACTCCTTGTTATTCTTACGTTACACAGACTTCCTACCATTAAAAAGTATTTTACATAACAACATCACATTAAATGTGGCAAAATATTCAAAGTTTGTAAAAACTTTTTCAGAGCTCATCAACACCAACTAAAAACGTGTCGAATCACGAAGCTCGAGGACAAAAGAGGCTTTCTGATGGCACTCCTAGTCAACTCCAACTGAGGCCTATCGCACCGGCTGGGTATGTTAAAATCAATTATTAAATTAGTATTAATCAAGTTTTAACTAATAACACTAATATTTACTTTTCAGACCAGTTCATTTAGAAAATCATTAAAATGTCTTAACAATATCAAACAATTTTTTTTTAAACATTAAATAATTTTAATCATTTTCTAAAACAACTTCAGCTTACCTTAAAACAACATGTCAACTCATTCCAAAAATAACTATATATGAAAAAGCAATTGGCGTTAATTCAAACATCTGTTGTTTTGCTGAAAGCTGAAGTAAGATACCAATTCGAGACAAGTGGGAACCACAAGATGCTGCTATCGACGGATTTTTACTAATGTTTTAATTTTACTAATTTAGGATTTGTCATCATTCAAGTATTTATAAAAAAAATCATCCAGTCGATGAAAATTGGTATTTATTATTTTGGTTCATGGAAAGACATCACACATTTTTATTTCTTTAAAGAATGATGACAAATACCAAATTTATTTATCCATAGCAACCACCGACTGGAACTGGGAAATACTATGGATATTTCATAGTAAAAGCATGCTTCCCATACGTTCAGGGGATATTCGTCGACACCGAGCTATAAGGGCAACGAGATAGCCGTGTTGAAGATGTGTTGAAGATATGTTGGAGATGTGTTGAAGATATGTTGAAGATATGTTGGAGATGTGTTGTAGAGTGTTTAGTACGACGTGTGTGTGAATTGTAACCGTGTGGTGCCGCAGGTCGCACGTTAGCGCGGAGAAGGGGTCGGCGAGAGACGCCCGCGGGTGGACCAACGCAGGTAACAACGTTGCATTGACAACTTGGGGGCGATTCACTGAGCGCAAATGTCATAATCTCACGGTTGTATCATAGTTGATAGTAGAAATTTAGTACATACTGTCAACGATGACACAGCCAAGCAGCAGACACAGTGAGATTATGACATTCGCGCTTAGTGAGTTTCCACCTCTTGTGCCAATGCGTGACTGAGACAAATGAGCCTTCCTTATTTTTTTTATATTGAGTTATTCCATTATAGTTTGATAATTTATTTAATTCATTTAAAATAAATACATGAAGTTTGGTGGCTTACAGAAAGTCCAAAATGCCAACAAGTGCATTTATAGTCACATACATCAAATAAAATAGAAGTAATGAATTGAGGCAAACTCTAGAGTCTTACTTGTTGGCACTCTTAATTTTTTTGTAGATAAGCTGCAGGCAGATTTGTTAAAAAAAAAGTTATTGAAAATGTTAAAAAGGTCGATACACCCACATATTTTTCTTTTTCAATTTACGTTTTCATTTGTGAAAATTTCCAACCTCGACATTTATGAGTGAATTTATATATTATTTTTAAAGTAATATCAAAATGTTTGAATTGAAAAATGTACCTATCTGTTTGTCTCGGTTACCATGGCTAAACATTATTTATAAGATCGACGTAGCGACCACAGATTGTTTAAAATTTTATGTCGATGTTCCTTTGCATCTCAGGCGTAAACTCTGCTCTCACGTTTATACTTACACTAGCGGCCCGCCCCGGCTTCGCCCGTGGTACTTGTCCACTATTTATACATAAAAACCTTCCTCATGAGTTACTCTATCTATTAAAAAAAACCGCATCATAATCCGTTGCGTAGTTTTAAAGATTTAAGCGTTCATAGGGACAACATGACAGAAAAAGCGACTTTGTTTTATACTATGTAGTGAAGTTGCACACAATTTTCTAATATTTCAAAACTTCAAAGTTTACCCGCGCAAATAAGTAGGTATTTTGGGTCATTTTGAAAAATACAAGGCTTTCCCTTGAAAATCCCAATCCCATAAAAGGCTTGTAGTTTTATTACAGTAGTAAAAGTTTAAAAAATTAAACTACAGGAAGTTGTGTAGTATTGTAAAAATCTATCTAAGAAAAATAAATGGTTTATTTTTATATGGCAATATAATACATTGACTATGCGTAAAGAAAGCGTAATCTTAACAATTAAATAATTTGAATTTTTTTTCGGTGTTTCAGCGTATTATTTTATTAAAGCCGTATGCGTTGTATTGTTGGTATGCGTTGTATTTGTGATATGTTTTTTTTATTTGTATTAATGTACGCAGTGAGTATGCGACGTATTCTAATAGTAGGATGTGGGGGCTAATTTCTATCCAACGATGAAGACTCTTCGACGCTTATACTTAGCCGTTTGCGAACCTTTTGGCGATTGTCATCATAATCATATTTTATTTTATCATATTTAATTTTCGTCGCGCCTCGATAGATTATTAGAAAAGCGTTGTAGCATTTAAGCGTAACATATATTTAAATCTTACTAACTGAAATCGGCAGCGGTGATAACATTTCCTTTTTTATCAATTGTTTCTCCAGCTTTGTTCTTAACCCTTCATCGGCCCGTAGAAACCCAACAAGTAATAACATAGTTGCTTTTTTTGCAGCAGATGTTTAATTTCGGCTCTTCCTGCATCAGTTTTTACTACATACTTTTTTACCTGTCACTCCTAATTTTATTTAGATGATTTAACCCTACTGTTTATGTCATTTATCTTTCTTTTATAATTTGTTAACTTGTCAAGAATGTGCATGTTCTCTTTGCCAAAAGCGTAAAACTGCGTAATGCTTTCCATAAATTTTAATGATAATTTTGTGAAGTTTATTGCGTAGAAAAAATTTAGGTATGTATTTAGGTCAAAGGCGTTTATTTTATGCGAGCATAAAATTTTAATAAAGATATCTCGAAGCTACTTAGCGCGTAAATGATTTTATAGTTAGGTTTAAAGGCATTTATTCGCATAAGAAAATGTTTTAATCGTTTGCTTTTTTGCCTGATTGCGTAATGCGTAAAATTATTAAGCTAATTCATGTTTTTTTAATGTTTTGATCAAGCGTAAAGTGCGTACACAACGTTTGCCTTCTCAAATATTGTTTATTTTTCAGGCGTCATTACAAAAGTTCTAGTTTATTATCGGTTCATTAGGACCGTTTTGATGAATTAATAATTGAACAATCGTTGCGTTGTTATAAATGAGTCACTCTCTGCAATGCTTAAATACTTGCAAGTTTTAAATAAGCGTAGTGTGGTTTTATCTATCATTTCGTATATTTTATCTTTGTCGTTGAAATACTTTGCCTTTGCTTTTATTTAGGTGCAGTTTTTAGTGACGCTGTGGCGGCTTTTTATCGTCTACGTACGCGAGCTTCCATGGAACTCGATTCTTAAGTTTTTCGTTACAGAATCTGCTATCCATCACAGTGATTGTTATATCTAACAGTGTTCCCGATTCGGCGCCTACAATGTCTTTATTTTTTTTATATTCTTAAGGTTTCTAGCGACACCTATCCCTGTGCTGATTTCAATTACACTGGCGAGTGACAAATATCGGCGATCCGTCGCAGTTGGGCAAAGCAGAGCATCGACTAGTGATTAATAATATATCTTTTTATATTTCTTAGTAACTTCACAGGTGCCTGTCTAATGCAGATACAATATGAGCAGAGAGCAGCCCTATTTCCCCTTTAATAGATGTTGTTATCCTCGGACGAGACTGCGGTTCTTCTGCATGTTAAGTGTTTAGTTTAGTTAAATAGTTAGATTTGCCCTTGCCCTACTCTGTAATTGGCACTAAATTAAGAGCGACAGTCGCTTTTTAATAGCAATGACTCGTTGGCAGTCACCCGTTTATAGATTCAAATGTGTGAACTGTAAAATGTTAAGCTGTTTTAACGAGAAAGTTGAAGTCTGAATGCCGTCCTGTGCTCTTGTGGAGAGCAGTTATAATTCCGAAAACACAAATAAAGCTAAAGGTGTAACGTGTCTTGCGTAAGTGAGCTTAGATTTGCAATTGTCTTTCGTTTTCGTGGATTATTTCATTCGTGAATTCGTGGAGGATTAGTGTACATTGTTTTCGCTAGATGGCGTACGTCAAAATAATGCCACAGTAACAGTTTCTTCTATAAGGTCAAATCTAACTATGTATTTAAATGTATGGTTTAATGTATATCGATGTTTGCATTGCGTAACTAGCATAGCGATTTAAAAGCCTATGTAATGGGAATTATAACAGCTTTATTAATTTGCAGCTAGAGAAAACACGGTCGTCAGTATGGGAATGAAAATCAACCCCGCTCACGGCACTATTATACACGTATCTTCAGGGCAGCAGACGAAGTAAGTACCTACCTAGCATAATATTAAAAGATGCTTGATTTAAAAGAATGCTAAGAATAAAAAAAATGCCCTAAAATGAAAATATCTTCTGTGCTGAAATCATAATCGTAGGGGATCTTACCATCGGATAAGCGGAATCATAATTTATTGGCCTCCCGGATTTGAGCCAATTAGGGATAATTTGATGCGATTGCAATAACAATAAATATTTATTCCACAGTGTATCAGCGTCGGGTGTATCCCAAGATGGAACAGGAATGTACATACGACAAATAGACAGGAACGCGATACAGATCCAATCGACCAAGGACGGCCAGAAGCAGGAGCTGACCGCGAACAAGGTGCAGAGCTCGGCGCAGAACCTGCAGATGATAACCGTCCCGCAGGGCATGACCGTGCTGCAGAACCCTCTGAACATCAGCCAGATGCCGACGATGCTCGGGCAGCCGAACAGCCAGGTCTACATGATCCCCGCCAACCACCCGAACCTCGTCCAGGGGGGCCTGCCTCCCGGCATCATCGGCCAGCAGGTGCTCCAGCCGGGCCAGAACGTGACGGTGATGCAGCCCAACCAGCTCGGCATGCCCGGCGGCGTGCAGTACAACGTGCCGCTGATGCAGATGAACATGCAGAACTCGCAGTACATGCCCGGCCTCAACCTCAACCAGCTGTCGGCGCAGCAGCTCAACGCGGCGCTCGGCCAGCAGCTCGGCCACAACCTCGCCGTGTCCGCCGCCGTCTCCGTCGTGCCGGCCCCGCCCCCCGCCTCGCCCATGCCCGCCCCCGCCCAGCCCGCGCCCTCCTCCCAGCCGCCGCCCGGCCACCAGATGGTGCAGAACCCGTACGGCACGCCCACCACGCAGTACGCGACCATGCCGCCGCAGTACATGATGCAGGCCAACTCCGGCGCCATCACCGTGCCCGCGAACAACACCGTGCAGTACACCCTCCCCACCGCCCAAGCGACCAACCCGACTCCGAGCACCGGCGCCGGTCAGTCCACCGCTTCCGGCGACACCGACGCCGCGAGCGGCGCGACCAATCAGACGAACTACATCACGTCGTCGTCGCAGGAGAGCTACTCGATGTCGAGCGGGACCGCCGTGCAGAATCAGCAGAGCTTCCAGTCCGAGGGGGCCGGCAACCAGGCGCAAGCTTACACCCCGTCGAATCAGTCGGCGACTCCGCCCACTTACGGGTCGTCGAACGGGACCAACCAGGCGACGAGTTACGGCGTCAACCAGACTGCGACGTCGCAGCCACCGCCCAATTACAACCCGAACGGGAATACCAACGGCTCGAACCAGCAAGCGGCGAATCAGGGGTACGGGCCGACCGCGACGCCGATATCGCAGAACAACTCGCAGAGCAACTTTTCCCCGTCGACGACGCCGGCGCCCAACCAGAGCTACCCGGCGACGAATCTCCCGAACATGCCGAACGTGGCGTACTCGAGCCCGAACCAGAACCCGTACCCGAACGCGACCGGGCAGAACCTGGCGGCGTACGCGAACAACCAGTACCAGTACACGAGCCGGCCGTGGTTCCGGCCTCGGTACAGTTCGCCGCAGGGCTCGCCGTACAGCGCCGGCCCGCCCGCCGCCGCGCCGCTGCCCGTGCCCCCGCCCACCGGCAACTACAACTACTGGCAGGACAGTTGAGACATCGACAACATCCTAGATTTGGACGCAATATCCAATGATGAGTCGACGCTGTACAATTACATATATGACACATAAGATTTATGTATAGGAAGATATTTTTAATATAGCTTTAAGGTAGAATAAAAGAGACTGCTTTAAATGAAAGATACATTTATAAAATGTAAAAAGAGAAGTAAATATAGATGATATTTCATATTTGGTGCTATCATTAAATCACGTTTACGAAATCTACCTTTTTATAGCTCCCTTCAAAACTTCGTCAAAATCATTGACATTTAAATTGGCATCTGTCAAAAGTGACGTCTTCAAACAAATTCAAAACTTTTGAAACTGTGCTTTTTGTTGTACAATATCAAACGAACCCTCCAATATTGTTGCAATGAACGCCGAAAACAGATATCCGGTGACGGCGTCGTTGTTCATGCTTCGGGAGATGAAGCACCGGCAGGAACAGGTGAGCTACCAGTCATACGTAGTTATTTATAGGTACTATACCGTTTGTTCTGTATTCTGAGACTATACCACGGACTGCCTTCGTGGCGCAGTGGCCAGTAAGTTGCGCTTTAATGCGGCGGCTGCTCCGGATGTCCTGGGTTCGAATCCCGGGTCGGACCGATGAAATTGTGTCTGTTTTTCTGTTGTGATAACACAGCTATACAGTCCGGAGTTTGGCAGTTGCCAGTGTCATTACACCCCCGTGTCTCGGAAAGCACGTTAAGCCGTTGGTCCTGCGCCTGATCTCTCTACAGTCGTGTCAGATTGCTGTGAGTGAGGGAATAGGGAGTGCACCTGTGCTTTCGCACGCGCTTGTGCCCTGTAATATATCCTGCGTTCTTGGCTAATCGTAAGATTCGAATTCAGCTAGGAGGATACCCATTACCACAATTTAAATCTATGTCCGCAGACGTTACGACACCTACCTAGTAGGATTCGCCGCTAAACTACCCTACTTTCAGTAATAAGCCCATGATGACTAGCAGCTATTTGCAATAAGTTGACATTTATGACTGGGTAGAAATAACAACCGTAGGTAGCCCGCGGCTACCAGCTCCTGCGTCGCAAGGCGGAGGCGCTGCGGCTGCGCGGGCGGCAGGCGGCGGCCGAGCTCGCCGCGACGCAGGCCGTGCTCGGCCACACTCTGCGCGAGGCGTACATCTCCCTCGCAGCCGTCAAGTTCACCAATGGCGAGTCCAATGCGATGGTGCTCGAGAATATTGGACAGGTTTCAAGTTATTTCATTTGAACCGACTTAAAAAAAGGAGGAGGTTCTCAATTCGTCTGTATGTATAATATTTTTTTTATGTATGTTCACCGATATTTTCGTCAATTAAAAGTTTTAATTTTTTACCAAGTAGGTAGGTAAGTACCTAAGTAGGCAGGTAAGTTGACGGCTGCTAAAATCAAAATCAAAATACTTATACTTTCTTCATTCAAATAGGCCTCAGAAAAGCACTTATGAATCGTCAACAGATTGAACAGATAGGAGTGAGTGGAAGGAAAACACATGTTGCGCCGACCCCACCAAGTGAGAGATAAGGATAGAAGGATGATCATGTTGACTTAGTACCAAATGTGTTGCATCGCCTTCGATTGTTACCTGAAAATTCTGTCAACCCGTACAAAACAAACCCTTGATTTTTGAGCTAAGCCCGGAAGTAAATAAAATTGATTTCGAATACTTTTCTAAGGCACAAGTTCGAGTACAGCGTATCCCAGAGAACATATCAGGCGTGGCAACTGTCTCCCTGCACGCTGTGGAAGACCCGAGTGCCTCCAACACGCTCCGCTACGCCGGGCTCGATGCGGGTGGCCACTGCACCAACGAGTCCTTTAGGCTATCTTACACTTGCCTTTCCTAAGGCTCAAGTGCGAGTGCAGCGTATCCCAGAGAACATACCAGGCGTGGCAACTGTCTCCCTGCACGCGGTTGAGGACCCCAGTGCCTCCGACACGCTGCGCTACGCCGCGGTCTCCGGGCGGGCGGCCACCGCAGCAGCGAGGCCTTTAGACTATCTTATAATTTTCCTCCCTAAGGCTCAAGTCCGAGTGCAGCGTATCCCAGAAAACATATCAGGCGTGGCAACTGTCTCCCTGCACGCTGTGGAGGACCCGAGTGCCTCCGACACGCTGCGCTACGCCGGGCTCGGGGCGGGCGGCCACCGCACCAGCGAAGCGAAGAAGGCGTTCCGACAGGCCGTGCATATACTCATCAAGTTCGCGTCTTTGAGGAACACGTGTATACTGCTGGATGAGGCTATTAGGACCACGCTCAGGTGAGTTATTTCATAGTAAATTACAAGAGGAAAGACCGACCTTTCCAAAATTCAACATGTACTTTTCTGAGGTCGTATTTTAACTATTATGGGCTATCTGGGCACATGGGCCCTTAAATCTCTTGTCTGTCAAACGTGGGGTCCCCAAAACTGATCTGGGACACCAATCGATCGCAGGGCCCTAGGAACGTACCCATTGTGCCCAGTGGGAAAGATTGGGATGCAACTTGCACTCGGACTAGCTCGCTAACAACATAATTAATGAATTCCAGGAAAGTTAATGGAATTGAAAAAGTTATTATGCCAAAGCTGAAGAACACTGAAAGTTATATTTTGATGGAAATGGATGAGAGGGTGAGAAAATTGGTACCTATTGATTTTTATTGCGACTACCATTATTACATAATTAAAATCGTAACCTTGATTCCATTAGGAGAGAGAAGAATTCCACCGCCTAAAAATGGTGAAGGCTAAGAAGATTCGCACTCGAGTATTTCCGGTTCCTCCGGTTGAGGCCCAACCTGATATAGCTGAAAATAGTGGTAGGTAACTATGTTACGAAATTATATTTACATGGACGTACATGGAGCAGATCAGCTCTGTAGCAGTTGGGGACTTATCGTACATGGAGCAGATCTGCTCTGTAGTAGTTAGCGACTTATCGTAGGTACATGGAGCAGATCTGCTCCGTAGCAGCTGGTGACTTATCTTACACGGAGCAGATCTGCTCCGTAGTAGTTGGTGACTTATCGTACATGGAGCAGATCTCCTCCGTAGTAGTTAGTGACTTATCGTGCATGGAGCAGATCTGCTCCGTAGTAGTTAGTGACTTATCGTACATGGAGCAGATCTGCTCCGTAGCAGTTAGCGACTTATCGTAGGTACATGGAGCAGATCTGCTCCGTAGCAGCTGGTGACTTATCTTACACGGAGCAGATCTGCTCCGTAGTAGTTGGTGACTTATCTTACACGGAGCAGATCTGCTCCGTAGTAGTTGGTGACTTATCGTACATGGAGCAGATCTCCTCCGTAGTAGTTATTGACTTATCGTGCATGGAGCAGATCTGCTCCGTAGTAGTTAGCGACTTATCGTACATGGAGCAGATCTGCTCCGTAGTAGTTAGCGACTTATCGTACATGGAGCAGATCTGCTCCGTAGTAGTCGGTGACTTATCGTACATGGAGCAGATCTGCTCCGGAGCAGTTGGTGACTTAGCGTAGGTACCTACATGGAGCAGATCTGCTACTAAGCACTTTAATCACATTTTAACATGTCTCGTCCGCCTTTTATCGTAACCAAATGACAGTTATATTACCAATTGCTATTGTAGAACTGTCAAGCGTGGCATCAGCGTCGCGTCTCCGCTCACTGGAGTGCCTGACGGTGACGAGCGTGCTGTACCCCTGCACGCGCACTCTGTCATCCACCACGGACTCCGGCGGGGACTTCAAGCCGGTCTGCTACCCCCACAACTGGGACGACGACGATTTGCTTTTCTAGTCGCGTTTAGAGATAGAGGCAAAAGCACACCCCGTGTGTCATCTTTGCTAAGTCTCAAGGACAAAGGGCATAGCAAAAGTGTTATCGAGTTAGCTATGCGAGGATAGATTTTAGAAAAAATATTTAGAAGTTTTTGTTTTAATTAATATTGTGTGTTTGTATGCGTTGGGTCTAGGGCCAGCATGTAGCGAGATACTAAAAACGTATACTTATTGTTCTTTCAAAAATAAAATATCAAATTAATTTGAAATCAATTTTATTTCTATAGAATAAATAAAGTGCATAGTAATTGATCACACTGCAAACAATCTACAAAACCCAACCGTTGTCCAGTCGCTCCTCCATCGGCTTCGTGAAGTATTGGCAGCGGCGGAACTTCTCCAATATTTCGCCCTGGGAAAAACAAGTGTAAATCAATATGTAGGTAGGTAGAGTGCGCTTGGGCGCATTATGGCAACATCGCAAAAGCCCAAAAGGTCTAGTGTGCTCTAATTGTCCAATTTGGTAAACTAACAAAGGGCCACAACCACCCACCGACGATATAGGAATCTCTAATAGCTAAATCTAAATAGTGCTGATACTCACGGGGCCAATCTTCTGGATGTTTTCGCTGTAATAAGTTATTGCGCTCGATCCCGTTCCATAAAGGGGATACTTGAGATGCATCTGTTGAATTTTAATGAATTAAAAGCCAACCCCAGAACTTAATTGGATCAGTTTTAATAAGGTGAAAACACATACGTTCTTATCAGCCGTTACTTCCAAATTACGAGGAGCGAAGTTGTCTCGAATGTAGTTAGCATCATACTCCGTGCAATACTCCATCACTGGCTGAGAAGACCCCAACTCTTCTATCACTTCGTCCAGCATTTGCTCCCAGAAAAAATCTGTGAGCATCCGCTTACGAATCCCTGAATAAAATTGGAGACATTACAAGCAAGAAGAAAAGGTAACTAAGATCTTTAATACCCGTACAATTATGATGAATAAATAGACTAACTAAAACAAAGATTGTCTTGTACAAACCTTCACCATGCTTCGGTTTCTTGGGAACTCTATAGCAATCGTGCATTTCACTTCCTTTCGTTGGTACTTCCCGACCATCTTGTAAGATCCAGTCTCTACTAAAATTTTTGCCTTTTCCGTACGCGGACTTTTCGATGGGTACTTTTGGGTGTAGTTTTATACGTTCCAATGGTCTTAATTTCAGGGTTTCTTCTTCTTCCTCAGGCTCTGGAAGATCAGCTTGTACACCCTCATCTATATTATTCGCGTCCATGGCTGTAATTCTATAGATAATGTGTTTACTTCTTGTATGTAGTTAAATAAAAATGGCAAACATCAAATAAATAATTCGTTGCCACGGAAACGATATATTTCTATAAATCTTTAAATCTATTTTTTCTGTAATATCTAAACGCAAACGAACACTGCTTTATTCTGAAACGAAACGTTGGTTGTCAAAGCACAGCTGAACTTCATCTGTCACAAGATTGTCAATTATATAATTTTGTTGTCAGAATTGAACAAGCCAAATCCGAAAAATGGCTGATGCCTGTATAGCTCGTAAACAAGACTTGCCCCCTCCCGGGGGCTACAAACCGATTCCTTACAAGAGGATCCCCGCTAAATCCTATTTTAGTGGTGAGTCAATAGTTAATTCAATTCAGATGTGATTTTTTATGCTATATTATGTAATCTTTGAGGTTATGTTTTTAATATTTTGTATGTGTTTTTTACAATTTGTTTTAAAAAAGCGCCTTACTATTAAGGATGTAGTTTTTAAAATTCCTCTAAAGTTTACTGCTTCTTCTATTGCCTTAGTTATTACAATATCCACCTACTTTATTATACACTCAAAAATTAAACAAAGTGAAAATGTAACAATACTTAATCTTATATTCATTTCAGGTTATGCCCTCTTCGCTGGCTATATTGGCATGACAGCGGGAGCTATTTACCTGTATAACATAACAAACAAACAGGTGAAACGTAGTGAAATTGAGATGCGTTCAGCCAAGATGGCCATCTACCCTATGCTGCTGGCCGAGCGAGACCGCGAATACTTGAAGCAGCTCCGCAGGAACCGCGACGCGGAGGCCGAGCTCATGCGGGATGTACCCGGATGGGAGGTAACGTAATTCACATACACTTTACTCAAAAAATGGGTAAATTGTACAATTAAGCAGCCCATACTTAGCTATAGCGTCCCTCCGTGGACATGGCTGTGGTACACATTTTACACATTTATCTACATTGTGACATAGTCATATATTAGTTGTTATTGTTTATAAGTATGTACAGTAGGACCCCGATTATCCGGACCTCGGTTATCCGAATTCGCGATTATCCGGACTGCCAATCGCGACGAGTTTATTCTAACACTAGCGGCCCGTCACGCGGTTTCTAACTAACTACTTCCCGTACCGGGATAAAATATAGCCTATGTTACTCTGGGTGAATGTAGCTTTCCAACAGTGAAAGAATTTTTCAAATCTGCCAAGTAGTTTCGGAGCCTATTCAATTCATACAAACAAACAAAAAATCAAACCTTTCCTCTTTATAATATTTGTATAGATCAGGGTTGTTGCTGATGCAGGTTTTTACTATATCAGCGGATGCTGATTCTGATGCTGATTTTTTCAAGTCAATATCAGCGGATGCTGATGCTGATGCTGATATGAATAAATTACTTATATAAAACTTTTCCTACTATAAAATATTAGCAAATGTGATATATTATCCATACTAATATTATAAATGGGAAAGTGTGTCTGTCTGTATGTTTGTCTTTCTTTCACGGCAAAACGGAGCGACGAATTGACGTGATTTTTTTTTGGAGATAGTTGAAGGGATGGAGAGTAACATAGGCTACTTTTTCACCGATATCCACGCGGACGAAGTCGCGGGCGGCCGCTAGTTTTGAATAAAACACAAGTTATCTATACAAATATTATAAAGAGGAAAGGTTTTATTTTTTGTATGTTTGTTTGTATGAATTGAATATAGGCTCCGAAACTACTTGGCAGATTTGAAAATTTATTTCACTGTTGGAAAGCTACATCATTCCTGAGTGACATAGGCTATATTTCATTCTCAAAAACATAGGCATCCTTACTAAAATTACGATAACGTAATCCAAGGTGTGAAAAAAAATTATCAAAAAACTACCTTACATCGCGTGCGCTGCGAAAACTATTGATGATAGAACAAAATGATATACTACGTTTTTTTAGAACACACCATTATCTACAAAAAATCAGCGGCAGCAAATCTCTAACTATTACAGTCATGACAGACAACCTACTTTCTTTAAGGGATTTAGTAGAAGCTTCTTGGTTTTCGATCTCACAATTTAAAAAACAAGTATACTCTTCTGGATGCTTACACTTTAAGTGATTTTTAATGATGTATTTGTACGTCCTTTACGAGAATAGTCTTTTTTACAAATACTACACTGTGCGGTATCATTGTTCACTGACGTAAAATATTTCCATATTGCACTTTTCATTGGAGGAGGCATTTTGAATTATTATGTTGTCATAACAATCGAATGAGGGAACAAGTGACAGTTTTTTGTATAGGTAACTATCTATGATAAAACTCCATGTGGCTTGCCGCCGACTCCGCCTTCAACGAACACGTTACGACTTGAATATCAGCATTAAAAATCAGCAACGTTTGTTGCGGATGCTGATGCTGATGCTGATATTAAAAACGATGCTGATAATCCGCGGATGCTGATGCTGATGCTGATATTCGCAACAACCCTGGTATAGATTAACAGGTCAGAACTTGCATAACGCCACGCCTGACGCCACTCGTGCCGTCCGCGACCGTCGCTAAATATTTTAAACAAAATTAAACTGTAATTATTTTATTTCATGATTACCTTATGCAAATTACCAAATATATACATAATTATTGTAAGCAAGGTACAGACTACATATGTACATATGCATAAAGCCCGTTTTTCTTCATATATTGGATTATCCGGACTTTCAATTATCCGGATGCCTACCGACAACAATTAGTCCGGATAATCGAGGTCCTACTGTACTTGCTTTACCATTACTTCAGGGATGTAGGAGGAATAGTAAAAAAATTATTGAATTGTCTCGGTTTCGTGCATTTACTAGTACTCATATGAAATGAAGAATTGAATAATACTGATTGAAGAATATTCAGGGCATCATAACATGGTGCTGCTAATAACAGCTACAAGTTTTATAACATTAACAAGTTTTTTTTTTCAAGCATTTTAACTAGGTATTTACCTTTACTGATCTGATCTGAGGCGGGGGATTGAACCAAATGGAAATCATGTTAAAATTTACATGTTATCAATATTATTAATTTCAGGTTGGCACCTACTACGGTGAGCGTGTCTACAAGAGACTGCCAGCTGACACATTGGTTGAGCCCATCTTCCATGAATACTATGCCCACGCAGACCCTCGGGAATGGTTCAAGAGAGCATACCTCAAGATGCGATCATAAGCAGATTGCTCGGAGATACTTACTGATAATAAGTACTGGTTGACTTTATTCCAATATGAAATGCACCAAATGCAAGATATTTTAAAAGAAATATTTATGAGTGAGTATCTCTTAGAATTTTAGTACAATGGGTGATAGAGGAAGCATATAAGACAGATACAGTAATTGTCTCAATAAAGGCTAAATCAAATGCTTGTCTTTCATATTTATTAATGTATCTTAAACCTAAAGAATAAATGAACAGCCTGTGTAGATTATTAATTTGTCTTTTCCTTCTTGATCTTGACATTAGGGTGGCATGACTGAGTGTTGTATTCGTGGCATGACTGAGTGTTGTATTCACAAATCATGGAATACAGGAAAATAATAATACAAAATTTTAAACAAAACCATTTATTTTTATTTGATTCATAATATAAAAATGTAAATAAACAACATTTCACATACTGCAAGTACATGTGAGTCACACTTCTTTCACACAGGACGAGAAATAAACTTGAGCAAACAAAACAAAGTACAAAAAATGCTTTACCAATAAATGCTATTATTTTAAATAATCTGTATGTACTTATCTCTCCCTTATTTAAATTACTGATTCATAATTTATTCAAAGTAAAACAAAAACAATGGTAGAATTTTAAAAGCTACCCTTCCACAAATAAAATAATTGCACCAAAGAATAGGTAACCAGTATGGCAGGTAAACAGGCAGTTTATCCAGTTAGCTAAAATAACACTACTCAACACTTAAAAAATATCTGATCCAATTCATAGTATTTTATAATAAGCTTGACCAATATAAAAATACTGTATGCATTTTATTTCGATATCACATCTGGTTATAGAGATAAATATTTTTATTTTTTTTTACCTACCTACAAAAGTTAAAATGCGGGTAGTCCGGAAACTCATTACTTTTGCAAATGGAACATAGTGCATTTGTTAGTATATTAACTGACTTCTAAAATGTCGCAAGTGTGTGTTAACGGTTCTGATTTATTTTGCTATATTTGTGGCGAGTTTACGCAGAAATCGAAAAAAAAAACAGTTTCTGACTAAATTAAACAGTGCTATCAAGCTTATTTTAACCGTTTCGTAAGGAATCAAGACAAGTCATGGGTTCCTAAAGTGTGCTGCTTAAGATGTTATACATATCTCAATGGTTGGTGTAAGGGAATAACTAAAAAAATGCCATTTGGTACGCCAATGGTGTGGATGGAGCCAACGAATCATGCCGTCGATTGTTATTTTTGTTTAACGCAAATAAAGGGGTTTTCTGAAAAATCAAAACGAAGGATTAAGTATGTCAACGTGCCATCGGTAATAAAACCTCAGCCACATTCTGACGAGTTCCTGTTCCTGAGTGCCCAGTAAATTTAATTCAGACAGTTGAAGTCGACTCGAGTTCGACGGAGAGTGAAAATAGCGAGGACCCCCAATATGTCCCAAAATGTGCATCTGAGCCACTTTTATTGAATCAAACTAGGCTTAATGACTTCATAAGAGAATTTAATTTACCCATTGATAAGGCAGACTTATTGACATCCAGATTACAGCACAAGCATGGAACGCGTTTGTCGATGTCACTAACAATTTCCTTGGTAACAAGAAATCTGAAGATTTTCGCGATAAAAATAATAGTTTTATTGGACTGCTACTTTAAAATGGGATGCAATATGTCACTTAAGTTGCATTTTCTTCACTCGCATTTGGACTTTTCCCTGAAAATATGGGATCAGTCAGTGACAAACATGGCGAACGCTTTCACCAAGATGTTGTTGCCTTTGAAAAGCTATTTCAAGGCAAATGGGAGCCTGCTATGCTCGCGGGTTACTGTTGGAGCCTTATTAGAGAGACCCCTGCTACTTATTACAAGAGAAAAGCCAGCCACTCCAAAAAAACTACGCCATTTCCATTTAAATTAGAATAAAATTATAGAAAATTCGTTATTTCGGACATGGATGGTTATCTGCACATTGAGATGTGATGGTGTGTGTATATTTGCATATTTTAATTACTTAAGTGGCAAGAAATAGTAATCACATAATGCGACCTCAGATAAAATCAAAAGTTGAAAATTTGTTGAGTAGTGTAATTGATAGTCAAAAGACTAATCTCATTTTCGTTCATATTATCTAAAGTTTCAGAGCTTAAGTGACTTTAAGTTAGACAATTTTTGTCTTTTAAATAATTTTCTAATAGAGTTATCTTTCCTAGGACATTACAAAATTTAAAATATTTTACATCTTAAGCTAATTCGACAACTTATAAAATAATAACAAAAATTGAACAACTTTTTTTTTCAATGATTAACTAGAATTAAAACAAATAGGTAGGTTCTTCGCCAATTGAATTCTCTAATAGTTACCTTCATTGATTATAACAAATACATAATTTTCCAATGAAACACAAAGTATTACTTGACCAACTAAACACTACAGCAAACAAAATGAACATACTGCAGACTCCATTACCATAAATGCAATGAGATAAAGATTTCTCTAATTTCAGTTCTTTTTAAACCCAATACAAGATGTCTGATGAAACTTAGTGGAAACTGTAGGAATTTTAGGGCCTCCATCAATCGAATCAAATCAATGAGTATTTTTTTAATATTTTAGAGACTAAGTTTTATCTTAATTTATACGGAAAACAATATTTCCACTCATATTGTAAAAATAAGTGAATGATATAAAGTAGATGAAATAATGGTTTTAGTGAAATTATTGTATTGATCAGACTTAAATTACCGATTATGCATACTGAGTCAAAATTAATCCGATTTTTTAAATTATATGGCCCGTTATAATATGGTCTTCTTATCTACCCTTCACCAATACAATATAATTTCTACCAAGATTTACCAGACCTCCCTGTTAATTATTATTTTGGTTACATACAATATTTCTTTAAATATTCAAAAAGTTCAATCATCTACTTACACTTCTTAATGACAATCTTTGGCTTTAGTTTAATGGTTCTTAATCTGTACATGTGTTTCATTAGGAAAAGACCGGCGAATGCTAAAACTAGTAAATGGACTTTAGAGAATGTTGGCATATGGAATGCAAAGTTCCAGGCATTTGGGAGGGAAATGGTGAATTTCTGCGTCTCCTCGAAGTAGGGAATGTTGCGAAGAATGACCATGGACTCACAGAGGATGCCTAGTGGGTAGAGAGGGATCCAGATGGTGTACCGGAGCCATTTGATGAGGCCGATGTCTTTCTTGTACAGCTGCGTTATGTAGTATGGATACCTGAGAAGAAAAACACTTTTATAAATCAAAGTTTTATTATACTTATTCGTTATTCTTGATTTGATGTGTAGACAGTGAAGATGGCGTTACAATATTGCAACCTTTGAGTTCAGGTAAACGGCAAAGCATCTCTAAATGTTTTTATTTGTTTCTATTTAAATTTTAAATCATTGTAAATAAGTATTATCTTCTGACTAACCAGATACTCAAAAAGGCATGTTTTGTAAAAAGAGCAGGATCAGATCAATTCCTTTTGTTAAAAAATCCCTTTTGTTATACCTAATGCTTATTGTTATAAAAAGAATATTGAAAAACCAAAAAATAAAAAATACTATGTATCGTAGGAATTATAACTTAAATCTACATTTGACATCAACATACCTGACGAACTCAACCGAGCTCCAAACGACGAAGAGGTAGAAGACGACTGGCTTGGTCTGCATGCGCGGCTCGGCCTCGATGTTGAGCAGCAGCACCAGCAGCCGCCCCGTCACCTGCGCGAACGGCGTCAGCACGTCGCCCTGGGAATAATCAATAATAATTATGAATATCTAATAACCTCTGGACTCGTCAAATCCTGGATCATATATGTACCTCTATCCATCTATAGGGACGGCTCGTGCCATAGCAGGAGCATGAGAAGCCACACGGGAAAAACATTTTTTCGCATCACTGTACGTACGTACACATGTGGTATGGTATGGCGACGATGATGATGCGGAGCAGGGACCAGCGCGGCGCCCGGCGCCGGGATGTATCGTGTGGCATATCATTAGTTTTTTTATATGCTGGTCACCGCAGCGATGCGATCAGCTGATATGATGATAAACTCACCTTACGTGTGTACCCCTCATCTCTCTAATCGTCCTTATACCTAGCCTGTGTCCCAGCAGTCGGGACTATACCTATAGGGACGCGGATGGCTTGTGCCATAGCAGAAAGGGGCCTTAATAACCTGACGATTATGATGATGATGCCCTCACCTTAGTGTACCCGAACATGGGATGCATGACCTCCATGTACTGCAATAACTGCACGAACTTGATCGCGGAGCCGACGTGCGCGTACGTGTCCGCCACGGACTCGTAGCCCAGCTTGGCGTACCGCGTGCCCATCACCGCCAGCACGTACATACGTACCCCTCATGTCTCTATTCGTCCGTATGCAAGGCCTGTGTCCCAGCAGTGACAACAATGAGCTGTTGATGATGCTCTTACCTAAGTAAAACGAACATCGGATGCATGACCTCCACATACTGCAGTAGCTGCAACAAAGTTGATCATACCGCAAGCACTTACTTACGTACCTCTGATCTCCCTCTTCATAGTTAAGGCCCGTGCCAGCAGTGGGGACGCCAATGGGCTGATGATGATGATCAAGACTCGGTAGGCATTGTGTGACTCAATGGCCCGATCCTGTATCCATCTTTAGGGACGGCTGGTGCCATAGCAGAAGGGGCGTGGTCCACATGTCAAGCCTTTGTCTCAGCAGTGACACCAATGCTGCTGATGATGATGCTCTCACCTTCGTGTACCCGAACATGGGATGCATGACCTCCATGTACTGCAATAACTGCACGAACTTGATCGCGGAGCCGACGTGCGCGTACGTGTCCGCCACGGACTCGTAGCCCAGCTTGGCGTACCGCGTGCCCATCACCGCCAGCACGTACGTGTAGCCCACGAATTGGAACAGGTTGTACAGGACTAGGTACACTTTGATGAATTCCTCTGTGGACGGAAATTTTAACACATGAAGGTTTTTGAATTGTTAATTTAGCAATAACATGCAAAATAAACCTTTAATAGGGAAAAAAGTGTATATAGTCTTATTAAATTAGCATATGATGATATTTTGCAGACTTCTTTGTATATTAATTTACAAATGTAGACATTTCACACTTTTATGTAATTTTTTTTAAATATGTTACATCAAAAACTAAAACACAAACTTTTTAAAAAATTATCTTCTGCTGTTAAATCTTGAAACGTTAAAAAAAACTGTCAGTGTCATCGAGCAGCCGGCGTGCCATCGAGTCGAGTCCCGCTCGGCGAGAGAGTATAAAAGCGTGAAACCGGTATAAAAGAACCCTAGTCTGCCGTGCGCACTAGTTGCTTCCGCATCGGAACAGCTTACCGTGTTGAAGACGCCGTAATTCCAACGCCTACCTACTCGTTTTCGTGACCGTGCATCGGCAACCGATCGCTGTCTTGAGCTTACGAGTACAACTTACTATGTGGGAGATTTTAATATAAGCAAAGTGGATCAAACAATCATTTAATTTTGGTTTTGTCTTGTTTTTTTTTTCCTAAAGTGTTGCTCTTTTACTACAATCTGAAAGAATCCTAAGTCTAGCTAGACGTCGGAAGGCAGATGAGCCATTGAACTAGCAAAATGGGAAGTCAAACCGTAGCATTCACCTGGGAACAGTTCCACGCATTGATGCAGGTGGTTTCTGATCGCCAGGGTACCTTCGCATCATCGAACATCACCTTCGATGGATCCAAGAATACTGAGAAGGTCGAAAATTTCCTGACCATGATAAAACTTTACAAGGCCGTGATGAAAATATCAGATGAAGAGGCATTAGAAAGTTTACCCCTGGTTTTAATAGGTGACGCTGCCATCTGGTGGTTACATCTCAAAGACGGAGTTACCAGCTGGGAAAACTTCGAGAATTGTTTGCGTCAGGAGTTCGCATCACATAAAAAACCACCTCACTTGGTGTACCAAGAACTGTTCACTACACAGCAGGGTCCAGGAGAACTAACGGAAAACTTCGTAGCAAAGAAGAGGGCGCTTTTTGCCGAGCTTCCACCTCCAGGTCACTCAGAACAGCAGCAAATAGACATGATTTATGGTCTCATCAATCGGAGTATAAGAGAAAATCTGACACGGTCAACACTGCATTCTTATGATGACTTACTCGAGGCAGCTAAAAGCGTGGAACGGCTTCTGCCTGAATCAAAGAAAGCCAGGAAGTCCAAACGTCGATGTAACTACTGCAGAAATCCTGGACATACCATGGAATTATGTCGAAAGAAGATGAAAGCGGAGGCGACTTGTGACATAAGTCATGAAGTTGGGTCCTCCAATGACGTCTCAACTCAAGCACCGTCGCCGTCCGCGCCTAAGTTTTTCTGCTATGGGTGCGGTGCCCCGGGCATTGTGAGATCTAAGTGCCCGACATGTACAGTTGAAATGGCAAAAGTAAGCGCAGAACAAATGAAGAATATAGCATTTTGGTAGATGAGTAAATGCAGGGCAGATTGCGAATAATTTTAGAAGTTGAGACTGAAAAGGTACTCCTACTCCGCCTGGTTTGCAACTGATTATTGTGACATGCTCCTTAATTTAGTGTTATTTTAAGTTAGCATAAATAAAGTGGTTTGCTGTTTTCTTTAATCCTGCTCCAGTGTTTTTATACAAAAGACTCCAAAGATATTTACTATGAGATCAAAGCAAAAATTACACTTTGCTTTGATTTCCATCTTCTAATGTGTAGAATAAAATATAAAAACGGAATTACCTTTTCTATACCCCATTTCTTCTTTTTGAAGTCTATCATACATCCCTGGGTAGTCTTTCATAATGTCGCGTTTCTCTTCGTCACTATCCTGACCGTCCTCAGATTTCCATAAATCAAAGTTTATCTGCAACAAATGAAAAATATGTAATATAATAAAAAAAAATATTTACAAACATTGCAGTTGTTATAGGTACGAAAAAAGCTATGTGCATGCGTTGATTTCATATTATTCTTCATTTAGTTTAACAAGCAATGTCCTACACAAACTACAACAAATTATAAATGTACACTAAAATACATGGTGTTCACTTATGATTTTATGCTTAGACCAATTTGGTTATTTGGACATTTATTTAATCAGCATTCTACAGTGTTTTGAGCATAACTCACCTTCAACCAAGCTGGTTTCTGCGGCTGCGCGGTAAGTCGCGGCCACCAGGCTTGCTTCGTCTTCTGCAGCACGAGGTCAACACGATTGTCCAGAACCCGAACCGTCGATGGCTTTTCACCATCAGCTACTTTCTGTCAAATTAAGACTGGGCTTTACCAATGGCAATTGGCTACTTTTTCAATGGAGAAAAAGGGATTTCGTTTTTTTGTAAGTTAGCTAATACGTCTATTTTATTAAAACTTTGTAATACCTCTAGGTATAATACCTAAATAAAATTATGTTTTCATAAAATCTTGAATATCAAAGGTCCTTGAATCATGGTAAGGAGGATAAATACACAAAACAATTCAATCCCAATGTCTAAAACAATTTGGACTTCAACCATTCATGCTATTATCATAATACTGCTTTATCTATTAATACAGTTGTCACTATGCCCAGATAAATATAATCTATATAAATTCTATGTTTATTTGGCTGATAATGTTCAACATTTAAAATTTATTCATATCATAAGTTTATGGACTTGTCCACAATTTATGTATTCACTTATATAAAAGTTTTTTAACTTTCAAAACAAAGCTACCCTATTAAGTATAATGATGTTAATGAGTTCTCACAAGAGTTTCTTACTGATAGGATTATTTGAGCCAATTAAAGGATTTTATATCTCATTTTAGCACTCAATGACATGTCTGTCCTTTTAACTTTACTAAGAAAATTATCGTGCCAAACGTAAGTCGGACGAAAAATTAAATTAAATATTAGAAAAAAGGGCCGGTTCTCATAAAACCATCCAAAAACAAATACGTACATCTTTTATTGAAGAATATAAGTCCAGGCTGAATTTGTAATGGCTATGTCCGTGGGCACCAATTCCGTCCGCTGAAAACTGCACCTTTTCATTAACAATATCAACATTGTAATTAACAACATTCTTCAAATCGATTTTCAAAGATACAACATTTTCAGTTTGTGCCCAATACACAAATGGGCTTGGAATGACCATTTTATAGACTTCAAATACACTATTGAATTTCCTCACAATTGGCCGTAAATAGGTTTTTATTTATGTATCTCAACAAAGTGGTAATATTCGAGAAACGTTCTTCTTCCTGACCAATATTATTTTTCAAGTCAACAGAAAGAGAAAGAGACAGTGTTCACAAAAGTGATTGACAGTGACACTGACAACAACAGCACAGATTATGAGAAGATTTTAATTTCACTCGGTCACTGTGATAAAAAAACCTGTTAATTGTGAGCAGTATATCATATTTTTAAATAATATTAAGATAAATGTATGCACTCTTACACGGTTACTTTGAAAAATAATTTTATCAAAATTTAACCCTAAAATAACAAAATAATTCTCAAAGTTTGTGTGATAGTTACTATCACAGACATACATAGAAAAATATTGCTAATTTTATGGCACGTGTCGTGGCGTGGGACTTGTTCATGACTTATGAAATGTATTTTTTAAATAAACCATTAGTTGAAAAATATTATGTGATAAATGCAATAAGTGTATTCATTGCTTTATTTCAGAAATATCATGTTATTTTTCTTCCATTAGTTTAAGTTCCACACGGCCCCAAAAAACAATTGGCCTTTCGGAAGGATATATTATATTTACTGTAAGATAAAACTCCTATGGAATAAATAAATAAAAAAATCACTTAAGAAAATGCTCTTGCTAATATGCGATTTTATATAATCTGTGATATATCACGTTATTTCGTTTGAAATATCACATTACGAACTGCGTCTATGTGTACTTAACCTAACTAATCTGTCAAAAAACCGTTTGCTCTGTTGATGGGTGTCGAGTTTCTGTAAAAATTCCAATTTGATTGTTCTTTTTGCGGCTCAATAATATTTCCGTCATTTGAAAATGGTTTAATTACGATCTAGTGTTAAAAATTGTGCCGAGTGGTCGTTTTAAGTGTAAGCGTTAGATTGTAAACAAATCCAAAATGTCCGTTCCGAGTACAGGTTTGAGCAAATTGAAGAAGAAACACATTCGTGTGAAACATCAAAAAGTGAAACTGTTCCGTGCAAATGAACCGTTACTGTCTGTTTTTATGTGGGGTGTCAATCACACGGTAATTGCATTATTTCTATTACGCTAATTACGATAACCATGTCAGGGCATAATGGGATTTCAGGTACCAATTACATTATGTCATTTCCTAAGTTATTCGTACCGGATTGTTGTGATTGAGTATTGTTTATTACAAATGCTTCCACAAGTTTTATCTCGGAGTTTAGGTGTTCATAAATATTTCTGGCACTTGGTCAAATCTTATTGTTTTATCAATGTCCTTGCTATGGACATAAATAGTCTATAAAAATACACACTTCTAAACTGCGTCTTAATAAACAAACACGCTGTGATAGGAATATTTTAATTTTTATTTCAATTGTTAACATCCATAGAAATGTAAATGGAGCAGTTATTTTTAACTCCCAAATTCTTTCATTATATGAAATATTGTATTGTTATTTCAATTATTAAATTGTGGTAAAATTTTGTAAAAACCATCATACTTTTTATTTTAACCCTTCAGTTGCTTTAGCACTGATCAGTGTTCTAGTATGAAACTGCGGTAACACTGATCAGTGTTCAGATGACCTGTGACACTTTCAACTCTATTTTGAAACATATACACTTGAAATACGGTCTTAAACTCGCGCTATGTTGCCGCAGACGACGGGTACAGATTTACGCACCCTTCCCGCATACGAAAGGTTAAAGAAAATTATTGATTTTGTCTTTGGGCAAAAGCTAATTTGTCAATTTACTTGGGATTATGCTGGTTCAAATCAATAGGACAGAGTCACAATCAAATATCCTTCATAATTATATTATGAGTTCCAATATTATTATAATTTTAAAGACTATTTGATAACCCTGAAAGACTCATTTAGAATAATTAATACTTTGTCATTGTTATTCTTTTAAATCACATTAAAATTACTTCATTCAAAAAATAATAAAAAGCACATGATCAATCACAATCTAATCTGTATTCATAATTGTGGTTTACATTGAAATGTTGTTCTTTCAAAAATATTTAAAACAATAAATACAAACCCACATAATGTGACTGACCACTTTGATAAGTAATGTCAATAGAAATTAGAGACAGAGATGAACTTCTTAGCTATCCATGGATTTTCCGTGCGGGTGCCAGGACCATTGCCTGGAACAGAGATGTCAGTTGGCACCTGGGACTTTCGACCCAGCGTGTAGGTTTAAGGGGTTATTATAGTATACTAACGATCACCTTCACCGATGACATTCCTCTCCCTTCCCAATCATATTTGGTATGAGCCGAGTAAAGCGGCTTTAGTTGCTCTTTCCAGTAAGGTTGAACATTCCTGATCGTAAATGTAACAGTTTATAGAATCAAGACCACCAACCAACCAACAATGGTTAGCCAAAATTACTAATGGTCTATAAAAAATATGTTTTCTATTTCAGATAAACGAGCTAAGTCATGTCACTATACCAGTCATGCTACTGCCAGATGACTTCAGAGCTTACTCCAAGCTCAAAGTTGACAATCATTTATTTAATAAGTAAGTTAAGACCATTCTGTAGGTGCTACCCTTCTCATAAGACTGATTTCCTTCATTCCTTTCAACTGGTAAATTGTAGTTATTTGTCAGTAACAAACAATACTATAAAACAATTTTAAATGGCAATTTTCTTATGTAAAGGGGTAGTTAACTATAATCCACACAATCTTTTTTAGGCCTGCCTTTCCGTCAACGTCTTTCAGCCAGCAGCAATTTTTCGATGACATTGATACGTCAATGAATCGTCCAAACCCACGGCAGACGCGCAATAGTCTCGCTGACATCTGTAATCCCGGTGTAACAGCTGAAAATGACAAGTAGTTGTTCGTTAACTATTATAAAGAGTATCCTAATTGCTGTGTGGGGAGGTTTCATACTTCAACATGTCCGCGAGTTATTTAATATTGGTGTATGGGGCTTTATTGCAAAGACAGTATTTGACTCAAAAAAATTAAGGCAGGATAAAGTTAAAATTCATTAAATTGGAAAGATTGTGTTAAGGGTACAGGATAACAAATTGAAATTGATTTCAGTTACAGACATTGGTTTCAATAAATAATTTATACTCACTTATCTATACCTGAAATAATACAACACATTCTAATCTTACTGATTAGGTGTTGATATATTTTATGAGATTTAAATTGGTTTTAATCTTCAATGGATTATTTTGTTTATCATTTTATTTACGAATTTTAATTCTGTTGCATATAATATTTTGATTTCTTTTTAAGATGTAGGTGACACTGCCATTGTGTATTTTGTTTTAAATGTTTATAATTTGTTTGTTGCTTTTGTCTTTAATGGGTGACCAAGAGTCAAACACCGATTGTGTTCCATGCTTTGCAAGCCATGAGATATTCACCCATGACGCTTTATCATTTGCTAGCACAGCAAATACTAAGTGAAGTCTCAGCGACACAGTCTACCTTCTTTTATTGGCACCTGATAATTTCAGTGAAATTTTAGAAATGTTTCACTCCTGGTGCTTTGAGAATTGATAAAAATAAATGCACATAATATGAATTGATAGTATAAAAAATATTATGTTTATGAAAATAAAAAATAAGGCATTTGCGTTGAACAATGCAAAGGTTCTTACTGACTCCATATGATTTTGCATAGAAACACTTAGTATGTGCTCTGTATGCAATATTGTCATCTGTGTTAAATCTGGCTTGAAAGTAACTGTAACTAATTATTTTATTACTGACAATCCTTATATCAAAGGTTTTTGCACATTGACGGTTTGCACAATTTGAAGAAAGAGTTACAGATTTCTGTTATGATGAGTAATAGGTTCAGGATTTAATTTTAATTATGTTTAAGAACCCTGGACTCAATCAAAGCTCGTCCATAAATCACTGTGGAATGTGTAACTTATTTACTTTAAAAAAATATTAGGGATTTTAAATATACCCATATAAAATTATTTGTTGCAATACTAAGAAACTATTTTATATGCTAGAGCTTTGACTCAATACGGGTGTTTAGTCATGGGTCGGTTCATTCCTTTTGTTTGTATGTGAATTTAAAGTTTCTTTGTGTTTCAGGGAAAACATGCCATCTCATTTCAAGGTGAAGGAATATTGTCCGTTGGTCTTCAGGAACCTGCGCGAGAGGTTCGGCATTGACGACCTCGATTACAAAGAATCGCTCACAAGGTAAACTTTTTAAGATATAAATAATTCGATACGCCATTTTCAATTGATTTTCAAATACTGCCACGAGATGTCGCTAACTACATCTTTACGCCTATGTTTATGTATGCATATTTATTTTCAATTCCCTCATAATTTGGACTGGCTTCCCGATCCCACCTCCCATCCTCCGTTCCTAGGTTTAGAAAGCCAGATAACTACCTCATGTCCCGGGCGCAGAAGAGGCTCACGGGTAAGCTGCGGCGGTCGGCCACGGCTCCAACAGACGTGGCCACAATGAAAAACGAAACACACCAAGAGAGCATATTCCATGATGCGAGCGAATACTTCAAACGCGGCCTGACGATTAAACGCCTGAGGTCAGCGGACGTTTTACTACGAAGCTGTACGATTTATTTCTTTGTCAAGTTTTTTTTATTTTCGATTAACAGTATGTAGTGTGCCTTTTCAACTGACACGGCGATCATTAGTCATCCACAATATCACAGAAGTCATGGTCCTGTTAACAGCTTACAATATACCAGTCTATGAGTGACTCGTGTTGGTTTTTCCGTGTGAGAAGTGACTCCTTGAATGTTATGTCCTTGTTTGTCGTGAGTTTAGAAAAGTTTTCGTATTTGTTTACCTGATGAAAACTGATTATTTATCGTCCGATGAGACTGATAAAGAGCTTCTGGTTTGGCATGTTTTTCGCAATTGTAACTGATTAAGATAGTATCTAGGTACAGTAAAATTTGCAGAACTAAATACGAACATTTTATCAACCCGATGAGAGATAACTGAAAATAGGCGGAAATATCCCCTCAGAATTTACTGGTGCACTTACATACGTGGTACCACTGCTACCTTATCTAAACATAGTAATCAGAATGAACTTTATGTTTTAGTAATATGGGGAACTTTAAGGAGCCTCGAGCATAGGCGAGGCCACTCTGGGGCAAGCTGGCTTTGATCTATGAGGCCTTATTTCCTTATTAGTTCATTTTTGTTGTTAATAAATATACCGGGTGAGGGAGGAAGGGATAGCTTGACTGCTGCCCCCACCCTGAGCCCAAATCTGCCTAAGATGATGGCCACAAGGCAGGGCCTTGGTATGAATTTCAGTTACAGCCAAATAAAACATGCTTTCACGATTACAAAGTCTCATGTATCGCGGAAGTTTCCATATTTAAAACCCAATTAAACTTCATGGCTGCAGCATCCATAACTTTTAATTACGAGTAAGTCTATTTATACACAATTCTGTTTAATTGAATTTCTTACGAAGGTCCACAAGGCTGCATAGATATGAAAAATTTAAGTTAATTAAATGGTAAGTGTGACGCGAACGTCTTATTATAAACTGTGGCCACTTCCCTGTTCCTGATTGGTTGGCCGTGACCCTCACTTGTGTTCCTTAACCCCAGCTTTTTTTTTTTTTTTTTTTTTTTTTTTTTATGTCATAGGCGGCAAACGAGCTAGCGGGTCGCCTGATGGTAAGCAATCACCGCCGCCCATGGACATCCGCGACACCAGAGGTATCGTTGATGTGTTGCCGGCCTTAACCCCATACCCTCCCCAACTGAGCTCTGGCAACCTTACTCACCAGCAGAAACATAGCACAACAGTTACGAAGTGCTACTTCACTGCGGTCTTCTGTAAGGTGGAGGTACTTCCCCAGACGAGCGGCTCATTCGAGTCACTCAGCTGCGTCCCACATATCTGTACGCCTGTTGTTCCCGTTTTATTTTATTTTATTATACACTATTACACTGGGGCACGAAGGGTATATGTGCATAAGAGTATTTAAATTAGCAGTCGAATTAAGCTTATCCAATCAAATAAGAAATTATGAAAAGTGATATTGAAATAAGGTATCTATTATTTTTGTAACTCTTTCAGTGGAGTTTCCTTAACCTGTTTGATGGTACGAGTATGATAAATACAGAATTCACTATCAGCTCAATCGGTTTATCGATATCGGTATCGATTACTCGTAGTAGGGACAGGAGTTTGGTAATTATGGTACTTTAATTGATTTTTGTTTGTATCAATCAAAACTGCGGTAACGGATAATTTAGTATTTTGCATTACAAAATAAATAACTCTTCTTCCACCTTGAGAAAAAAGTTATAACCAAGTAGACTTTTCGCCGACCATCTGTTGGGCTGTGTGTTTATCAGTCATTGAAAAGATTGAAAACATAAAATAAAACATTTCATCTTACAGAAATTTTAGCCAAAGAAATTGGGAAATAAATTAATGTGCATATACCCTAATTTTGATGACTAATGCACTTTGTCACGGAACACGAACGCAATGCAGGTTTAATCGCCCAACTGCACACTCACGTAGACAGCAACAAGTCAGATGACTCATATGTATGACATAATGTTATGTATTTATTTATTAAGCACTCGTACGTATGTACATATGTTAAACATATTCATTGTATATTTACGAGTTTTTTTTGTTTGGGAGGTAGGTACTTGAAATATGTGAGTAAAAGAATATGTCGTAGGGATATTATAATTTCGCCGTTTACATGAACAATAGTCAATTTGTTCCATGTCTAATTTTACGGTCTATTTTTGGTGGTTTTGTAATCGCTCCAACTCCGTATACCGAGTGGAGGATTACGGCAAATTAATACACGTTTTTTCTGTTTCTAACTAGTCTTATTCTAGGTCAAAAAAGAAGACGTTATTTACCTATTATGTTGTTAGGCACTTCACAATTTATTTAGAAGAATGACAATAGCGTCACTCTTTGTAGAAAAACTATCGAAAAACAGTAACAACAATGACTAAATAATGCATGAGGGATGACACAATTTACCTCTTTTTAATTAGTTTTTTTCATAAGTGGGTATTAGTGGTAGGTACAGACGCGGTTAAAATGCCTTATTTCACTTACATTGTTTACAGATCTTCGTATTATTTGTTTGTACAGTCAATAAAAAAATAGGTAGCAAGATAAAGGCTTTTTTTAAATTTAATTTGAATGCATTATCGTGAACCTGTTTCAATTCGGACGTAAGGAAACATTTTTATCAATGTTAACCGATATTCGTGCGAGTTCGTTATCGTTTTGCACCGCGTTCGCTACGGTTGTGTGCGAGCGTTAACCTGTAGCTACGTTAGATATCGAATTAATTTCACGTTTATTAATATAACTTTCAAACGATACTCGACAGGCCCGTTGGTATAGTGGTCAGGGACTCAGGATACAAAACCGAGGTCTGCGAGTTCGAATCCCGCTAGGGGCAAATGTTTGTGTGATGGTCATAGGCATTTGTACTCGAGTCTTGGATGTTTATTAAAGTATTTAAGAATGTATATCCGTTCCCTAACACCCATAGTACAAGCTTCGAGCTTAGTCCAAGGAATTTATTAATTTAATCTTCTATACTTATAATAAATCTGTAGAGAGGTCATCATCATCATCATCATCAGAGAGGTCAATTCTGTACATTAAATATTTTTCCAAAATAACTATCAGGGGGTGTTTAGTGATCGATACTGATACCAAAAATGCAATCAGGAAAATTTTTGTCTGTCTGTCTGTCTGTCTGTCTGTCTGTCTGTATGTTCCTTATAGAAACAAAAACTACTAGACGGATTTTGACGAAACTTGGTACAAATATTCTTTATACTCCTGGGCATATTATAGGATACTTTTCATCACGCTATAATCAACAGGAGCAGCGTAGTGAAGGAAAATGTGGGGAAAACGGGAGAATTTACTCCATTTCTTAAGCTTCAGTCGCGTGTGCAGCCTTAATGATTAAAGTCACATAGAAATCATATATGGCGGAAACATTCTACATAAAATTGCCTAAAAAATTTCCCCCCAACACGTGCAACTCAAGATCCAAATTGGTTTGAACGCGCTTAGCTCAGGAACTACTGGTTCGAATTGACAAAACATTTTGTGTTGGATAGTCCACTTACCACTTACCATTTGTTGAGGTAGGCTTTAAGCTATTGTATATTCCTTTATTTTATCATTGTAAATTGTGCTAGCGAATTATTTAGTTCTAAAATGTGCCGATAGATGGCGCACCTCGCTAGAGGCGCGGATGCGGATCTGAATCGCGGTGAACAGATGATTTGTCAAATGTATAAGGTCTCCAGATTATTGTTAATAATGATAAGCGTTTTCTGTCACTTAATTTGACTATTAATAATTCTATCCTGTGACTGTGTAATTAGTCCCATAAAAGTACGCAGGTTGACTGCATGCATGCATATTGACCGTTGTTTGCGGAAACTATTTTTAGTAAGACTGTGAGTGTGCGGAAGTCGTAACCTACGCGGACGGAGTCGCTGGCGGCCGCTAGTTACCCATAAAATGGGTATCATGGGATCTATAAGCAAGTATAATGCTCTAGTACTGTAGACGAGACACAATAATCGATCATACATATGATAACGTTGATATAATTAATTGCAATTTTTCCGAATTTGGGTGTAGTGAAATGTGGTCGTCAATCAAACCTGAGTAAAAATCGAGATACTATAATGTTGTTCGTAGTTGTAAAATAACTAAAATAAATACTGAGAAAAATGCAAAGCCAATAGTCTCGTCACAATGTTTTTAAGTAATTGTAAAAAAAAAATTATAGTTATAAAAGTTCATCACACAAAAATGTGATCACAGCTGCTGTAAAGTAGCTGAAATGTCGGGATATCCTGTAAATACATATGTAGTTTAAACTTATACCGAGCTCTTTCTATACGTTTAAAGTAGTTCAATGACTTTTAAGTTAAAATACTGATAAATGTTACATTTAATACTGATTATTTTTAGGAACTTACGTTTTAAATTTTATAAGATAATAATAGTTTTCTTTACTTTCGGCACAGATTACATAATTGAACTTTCGGTACTTATAAGTCATATTATTCATAGTTTGTGTGAAAATCAGTAGTTTAGCTAAACAGGAATTGAAAATATTGTTATTAAATCTGACATTACACTTGCATTCACCATAAACTAACTCTGAAGTGTGAAGTGTTGATAACCGTTTTTGATCATATTCTAAGGCGTATATTTGAATACGGTTTGAAGCCGTGACTTTTTCGTGAGTTGCTGTTTAGTGGTGTTTTTATTGTGTTCGTTTGTATTTTTATTAGCCGGAGTGTATGAAGGAAAATCATAATTTATTTGTGAGATAACGTCAGATAGAGATTTAAAGTTGTCGATATAAAGCATAATCTTTTTTAGATTTAATGAGAAACAAAAACACAATCATAATCTCATGCATTGCATGCAGGCTATCACTGCGTGGATTGTAATGAAAATCGAAGAGAGTTGAGATTAGGTCGATAATCCCATATTTTAAGTTATAAGTGAGAATTGCAAAGAATACCTAGAACATTCTAAATTGAATTTGATGTTGAAACAGTAAAAAAGGAAATGAGAAACGATGTACATAATGCAAAGCAACGTTAATTCTCACAATAATGCACTGGCACGTTTTTGTATTTTTTCTTGGGATCGGTATTCACTCGTTATAACTGTTAAGATATAAAACAATAACGTTACGTTGCCACAGATCTCAGCCGACCCCGGACGATTCGTCTGGCAAGTCGGGCGCGAAGTTCTACCAGAGCTACGATCGCCTGTTCATCTTGAAGACCTTGACTTCGGAGGAGGTGGAGCGGATGCACTCTTTTTTGAAGCATTACCATCCGGTGAGTAGATGATGATGATAAATAGTTAGACACGTATTTAGTGCACATAGAATAAGTTATTACGCACGAGATGTGCGAGCGGAGTTGAGATGTGCCAATAGTAGCCAATGGTGGTTGAGCCATAAAGTAAACAATGTTATTTTTTTATGTGGATCATTTGCTTAAGATTTCTTTAAATAATAGGGGTAATCAACGTTTTAAAAGCTGCGTTATTTTATATAGCGTTATAAATTAAAGTTAGCAAAAACAAACATCTCATCGTGTTGTTTAATTACATTCGTTAGTTATTCTGATATGTTTGATTGCACTAGACTGAAATTAAATATAGAAAATGAACAGCACTAATAGGAGGAATACTGTCAGAGTAAAAATAAAAATATTATGTTCGTATCGTGAAATCAGCTTCGAAACCCCATACATTTTTCTTTTCCCTGCGACATATACATTCTTTTTTTTTTTGCGGAGCTACATTGTAACACGAGAAATTACAGACACTTCATTTAAACTTGGTTAATAATTTGTTTAATCATGATTCATCATGACTAATGTTAATAATCTGCTATAGGTACATGTTTTTACGAAATGTTTCTTATCTTTCTTTCATACATACATAATTAAGGACTTTTATGATCATTTTTGTTTGCAAATAGAATTTTGCTCAGTGTTTGCTTTTAAATTGTAATAATAACTTTCATTTGAACATGATATTTTCAGAATCCTTCACTATAAAATGTTGATAATATGTGTGTCAAATGTGAACGATAGCTTATCACTTAATTTAATCTTATTTAGGAGAATTTTGAACGGACGATACCATTTGCCTTGTGTTATCATATCTGGGATTACTTTTACTTGACATTGGTTTTACAACTGATGCCCGGGATTTGCATTAAATAGTTTATTTATTTATTTATAAAAGGTACACCAACAGTTTATACATATTACATTAAAAATTTAAAACTAAGGGAACAGTTCTTATGTATAGTTGACATTGATTGATATCATATGGTAGATGATGTTTGACGTTGGTAATATACATAGGTACCAGAAATTGTTAGGTTTTATATAGTCCAGTTATTCCATTTTGATTGAGTATTATACATTGAGCTCCTCGCTCGATGGCGCAGTGGCTAGGTTAGGTTAGGCCTGCGATTGCTATCCCCTCGCTCCAGCGCTTCGCAGACGAAGACCAGGGCGGAGAAGGCGAGCATTCGACAGGACCCTTCCGCCCTTACAAGATGTTGCATTGCAGGTCCCGGGTGTGGGGGCACCCTAACCTGCATTAGATGGCCCCACTAGGCCACTGATGGGCGGAAGCGCCTTAGTACCCAAGGGCGCTTCCGCAGCCCTCCAATAACGGGGGCAAGAAGAGCCTTCAAAGGCAACGCTGGGTTGGTCGCGGAGTAAGGATTACTGATACCCGTGGCCGCCCGTCAAGGCGATGACGGGGTACCGCGGGGTTTAGTGGGTAGACCCCTGGGGTAGCATTCCCAGGAGCAGTGTCCTTTTGGGCAACGGGAGCCCCACACACGGCTTTGTCCAACCCCTAGGACAAAGCTAAGGTGCGTAACGCATTCCCCGCGAAAAAAAAAAAAAAAAAAAAAAAAAAAAAAAAAAAAAAAAAAGGCCTGCGATTGCTAAGTTAAGCAACTTTCGCCGAGGCCAGCCATCGGAGGGGTGACTGAAAATTTCATCAGGAGCTCCTCCGTTCTTAGGAACGCACGTTAAGCCGTTGGTCCTGCGCTTGAACTCTGTACACGGTCGCGTTATTTATTTATTATTTAATTATGTATAAGTTCTAGAATTAAATTAAATGTTGGTCCCATTTTAAGATAAACTTAAAGAAATTCAGGTTGGTGATTTGTTCCAAGACACGTGCTTAGTGCGATCGGGTTTGTTAACTTGCCCTTGTCGACTTCTCTAATTCATAAATATGTTTAACAACTCTTACCCGCCTGTCAGATTCGGTCCATCAAAAGTTATGACATTGAAATGTGTTCTATACATTGAAATGACCAAATTAATTTGACCTCACGGTTCTAATTGATTGATAAGCATCATAGGCTATTATATCATCGTTAAGGTATAATTGAGAAATTAACGCTCGATGCTTGATTGACGTCATGAATTAATTTGTTGTTTTTATATACGTATAATGCCTCGATAGTCTTGTGGTGTAAGTACTGGACCGTGACCTCGAGGTCGCGGTTCGATTCCCCGGTCGGGCAAAATTTGTGTTGATTTTGATGATGATTTGTTTTGATTGCGATCGCCAACCCGCAACTCGCAAGCATGGTAATCAGCCCAAAACTCATTTTTGTAACGAACATAATGATGATCAAACCTCTTTTCATCACAGGCCATGCTTGTTTCAAGAAGACTCCTGCTTTAGTTGTTCATTCCCTATTACTATTACTTAATTATTATTTCAATATAATGATGATGATGATGATGATGTTGTTTTGTCGTTTCAGTACATCGTGGAGCGGCACGGCAAAACCCTGCTGCCGCAGTACCTCGGCATGTACCGGCTGACGGTGGACGGCATCGAGCACTACCTCGTCGCCACTAGGAATGTCTTCTCCAACCATCTCAACATTCATAAGTGAGTTATCTATTGGTTTTTAGCTTACATCATGTACGTTGATCTGACTCAGTGTTAAGTAGATTAAGCACTTGTGTAACAGATATCAGAATCAACAACAACATATTACAAATAAATAAATAGATCCTAACTAATATTATAAATCTGAAAGTGAGTGTGTCTGTTTGTTTTGCAGACGTAATGTTAGAAGTCTGGATTGAATAATAGGAAAACAAAAATATTGTTTAGAACATAACCGAATTCAAGGTGGGCGAAGTCGCGTGCGGAAATCTAGTATAACATAAAACACAGACCAGGACAAACAGTCATATAATCAATGTAACTTTCAATTAGGTTAGCACAGTTAAGAAAGAGAAAATTCACAGAAAAAACAATTGACGAGCGATATTTAAAAATGAAACTCTCTTCGCTTATGCTCATTTATTTAAATACGGCCAGACCGTGGGGTCTAAATAAATAAATGAGCATGACATGACAATGACAATGACACAAAAGTGGGGCTCTGCTGAAAAGAAAACCTCCACAGGTTTTCTTTCAGCAGAGCCCCACTTTTTACTGTTTATTAATTGACTGTTTCAACCTCTTTTCCCAGGAAGTACGATTTGAAAGGTTCCACCGTGGACCGGGAGGCGTCAGAGAAGGAGCTGGAGAAGGACCTGCCGACGCTCAAGGACAACGACTTCATCAAGCAGGGCGTCAGGATTGATATAGGAGACGCGGCTAAGGACAAGCTGCTTGAAACACTCACTGCCGATGTTGAGGTGAGAGGGAATTTAGTCTTTGTTGCGCAGTGTATAGGGTGTAAAATGCAGGTTTACAACGCTTACTGCAAACTTCGGGGTTCATCATGTAGGGTGCCAGGATCGACATAGGAGACGCTTCTAAGGATGAACCGCTTAATACTCAAAGCCGATGTTGAGGTAAGGAGGAATGTAGTCTTTATTGCACAGGTCATAGGGTACAAAATGCAACTTGTTGATTGAGACGCTCACTGCCGTTGTTGAGCAATGTTGAAGGAATGTAAACTTTATTGCACAAAGCGTAGGCACGTTTTGAACGCTTGCTGCATACATCGTAGTTCCTAATATAGGGCGTCAGGAAGGTCATAGGAGACGCGGCTAAGGACAAGCTGCTTGAAAACACACTTTTTGGATTAATCTTTCAAACAATTAAGTTAAAAATATGTTATAGTTATAAAGCAGAGAATTCTTTTCGTACGCATATTTTATTTAACAATTCATTCAGTGCTATTGTTCAAAAAATTGCATAACAAAGATACATCTTAATAGCTTACAGTAATTGTTGTGTCAATGCCATCAACACTAATATTAATATTAATATTTTTTTAATGATGTTTTTTTTTTGTTTCATTTATTAACCGCATATTTTATGCTATTTTCGCGTTCTCACTTAACCTCACATCATAATCGGATGTGCCGAATCCTGTTTGTCCCGAGTTGGCAAGCCCGTTAGTGCTCGTTTATGCAAAACTCGTCGGGTGGGTACGGGCGCGGGCACGAAATTTCAAACTTGAAATAACTAGCGGCCGTCCGCGACTCCGTCCGCGATTCCGTCCGCGTTGTTTTCGGTTTCGGTAGGACTCGTGTTAAGTAGCTTAAGCACTGTGTTATAGACATTAGAATCAAGTAGTTGTAGTTTTAAAAATATACTTAAATAGATACAAATAAAACCCAGACCACGATAATATCGTGTAGTGTTCGTGTACATTGTGTTCACAAGATGGCGTGGCGTATTAAAATTAATGCCACAATTTTTTAATAAGTGAAAGGGCAAATCTAACGATTTAAGGCTCGTATTAATAAATCACACTCAACTCTGATCACGATCTTAAGCGCGAAATCGAAGTGCTGTTTTGTATGAGAATGACATGCTCAAGATTGAGCTCAGAGTTGAGTGCAAATTATTAATACGAGCCTTAATGTATGTTCACACACATCTAATGATCACGTTCCATGATTCCAGTTCCTCACGAAGCTCCACCTGATGGACTACTCGCTGCTGCTGGGCGTGCACGAGTGCGGGCGCGGCGAGGCCGAGGCGGAGGCGGCGCGGCAGCGCGAGGCCGAGGCCGAGTCCGACAACGACACCGACACCGACACCGATACCGACAACCGCCACCACGGCGACAGGTACAGTTGTTCTTATTAACTAATCGAGTACTGCATAGTTGAATCACGGCAATGTTGCATTGTTGATATTGCACCGACACCGATACCGATACCGATACCGACACCGACACCGACACCGACAATCGCCACTACGGCGACAGGTAACACTTAGGCGACAAGTAGCGAGGAAATATTGCGTAGTTGATATTGCACCGACACTGATACCGATACCGATACCGATACCGACACCGACACCAACACCGACACTGACACCGACACCTACAACACATATTTTTGAAGAGCGAGTGCTAGCGACGCAATATTGCGTATACTCCGTTTTTTCATTAACATTAGAAATTATGTAAACAAAGAAGCAGAGGTGACAAAAAGTATTCGACAATTCTACAAAGATAGTCCCTTCAAAATTTTGACACTCAAAAAAATCACCTTAAACTTCCATTTTATTAAACTTCTTTTGACAGCTCACGCCCATGAATTTTCTTTTCGGATTCGATGCATTCATATTCGATACACGAAGAAAATAATATTATGCTTCATGAACGGTGACTGTCGAATATTGATGATAATAGTACAATCAGAATGGTACCACATAACCAATTTGATCAAACGTCGCTTTAGTGCAATAATGGACGTAGACATCCGATCCCCCAGATGGGGTCCCATTTGTAACTACTAATTTCTGCCACTTAACGGTGACACCGTGCTATATAGTAACCTATATAGCACGGTGTCAAATATCTGTTAAATAATCAGTTTTTCATCGGTTTCGTTCTATAGATGGGGCTTCAACACGCCGCCGGACAGCCCGCGCGGGTTCGCGCGCCAGTCGTCGCTGCGGTACCAGGGCATCATCCCCGAGCTCGACATCTACGCCATACCCAGCCAGGACGGTCAGTTGACAACCTCTTGCTTTCCTATTGCAGCCTGGTACCTGTTTCAGCTGGAAGATACGCGTGATGTACTAGAAAGAAAGAAAGAAAAAGAAAATCGTTTATTGAGTGTAAACAAACACACATTCACACATTCACGTTCACATCAAAATAAACAAAAATCATAAAATAAAAATATAAATAAAACTACATACAAAATCAAACTAATTTTAACTCTCAAAAGGCCTGTGCTCAGCATTATGCCATGTGACGTTGCAAGTCCCATGGCGCTTGTATTCTGCTGGCTTGGTGGTAAGAGGCGACAACTCTGTCACAAAAACATGTCACAAAAAAATGCATCGATCTTATAGTTATTTATTTCAGTATGACTCACCTACCACACATCCATACGTAACTTGGACATAGCACTATGTAACTTGGATCTTTTATATTTATGATCTTCCAAATTTCTTACATCTTATGAGTAAGTTTCTTCCGATTGATTAGGCATGCATGCATAAAGAAAAATGCTTGTACTCGTACTTCAGAACTAGAAACAGAGGATCTGATCTCTTACCTCTGTGATCCCTTAGTTCTAGAATTCTAGATCTATCAAGGTTGCTAAAGTACCCATGTTTTTGTTTTTCAGGTGCACCTAAAAAAGAAATATATTTTGTCGCGCTAATCGACGTTTTGACGCATTATGGAGTAAAGAAACAGGTATGTTTATCCATAATAACATTGTAAATAGATAAGACTGTATCATTTGTCTATACAAATATTATAAAGAGGAAAGGTATGATTTTTTGTTTGTTTGTTTGTTTGTATGAATTGAATAGGCTCCGAAACTATTTGGCAGATTTGAAAAATTCTTTCACTGTTGGAAAGCTACATTCACCCAGAGTAACATAGGCTATATTTTATCCCGGTACGGGAAGTAGTTCCCCCGGGACGCGGGTGAAACCGCGTGACGGGCCGCTAGTTTGTTATAAATATTTAAAATGAAAAAATATAGTTATTTGTTACATTATACATCATTTAAAAATTTAAACCTTATTTTGGCGTTGCCAAATCTTTCCTAAATGTTTTCATGACATAATTTGGTCAGTAAATCACAAAATCTTAAAAAAAATCTAAACAGTTCGGTAGTTCTAAACAATCTCATCTCCCCCAGGCGGCGAAAGCGGCGAAGACAGTGAAATACGGCAGCAACGTCGACGGCATATCGACGTGCGACCCCGAGCAGTACGGCAAGCGGTTCATAGAGTTCGTCGCGAAGGCCATCGAGGGCAACTAGGCGCCCGGCGACCCGTGCCTCCGCTAGCAACGACCAAGCCGCCCGACTGTAGACCGATGGTAATGTTGATACGATGAGATTGTAGTGTTCGTTTCAAATACTGATTTATAAAGAACCAAATAAAACTTTGTCAAAATCACCCGATACAGGTATATTGTGGATGTTTGAACTATGTTTATTATCAATCGGCCGTGTCATGCCAAATAATGGAATTGTGATTCAAATTACAAAGTAAAGCCATCGTCTCATTGGCCTGATTTAAAACAATGAGATCCAAATAAAACTTTTACATCTTTATACCTTTCAAAATAAGCTTTAATGAGGGTTTTACTCAAGAAAATCCGCTAGATGGCAGTAGGTAGGCGTAGGGCCAAACTGGTATGTGATTGGTTGAATTTTGACATGACATTGACATATGTCACGATTCACTAATGACATAGCAGTTAGAACTCACGCCCACGTGTTGCCATCTAGCGGATTTCTCAATCGCAAATGGTTTTCATTAAACTTTATTTTGAAAGGTTATTTTGAAAGATTTCAATGTTTTATTTTGGTTTTCAATGTTACTAATCAGGCAAGTGAGACGATAGCTTTTCTTTGTTATTTGAATTGCAATTAAAGTATTTGGCGTGACATGGCCGTCTGATAATAAACATAGTTCAAACATCCGCAATATACCTGTTTCGGGGGACTGTTCTGTTTATTATTCTGGCAATTTCGGTCAGCCAATTCTTATTTATTACTAAAAAGTTTGTGCACAAATTGAAGCAATGTTCTATAATTTAATTGAACATTATGTTATATTAAACATTAATTTTGTAAGCTTCAAATAAGAATCGAGACATATGATTGACGATAAATATCAACATTTTGTTCGGTCTATCATTATTAAAAGTCGGGAGGCGTAATAACAATAAAAAGAGGACAAAAATGTGAGGGATCGATGTAATATGAGGTAAACCATATTTTAAACTAGCACAGTTCGATTTTCGAGATTTACTGAGCATTCGACCAACGATTTAACTACATTTTGCAAAACTAAAAGTTCAAGAATGTTTGTCAATTTGATGTCAATCTTATGATAAGTGTTTTTGGAATTTATTAATAACGATTGTAGTTTGCAAAAAAGTGCTCAAAGTAATTCTCCACTAGATTCACGTGCTTCTATGTAGTGTTTAGACAAGCATTGATTCTCAAGATCCCGCCAATAAGGTGTTTGAAAAATGCTAAAGCTCCTTTTATACTTGCCTCCTGAGCGGAATCACAAAATCCAAATGGGTGTTCCATTTTTAAAGTTATGTCTCAATTTCAAGACCTGCGAAAACCCTCTCGTGACTCTAAATAAATAAAAAATAACGTGAAATATCGGTTACCTCATGTCATCAACGACGCCCTCTGCTGGTAATTTGTAAAGATCTACCTCTACAATTTATTTTTGAAACGTTGTATCGAAAACTAGACAAAAATGTTTACGTTAGAATTAACATGAATGATACATACTCAGAATCAAGTTAATGGATTTGGTTTCAACATGCTACATAATGAGTAAATGTTGTCTGTGGCGCAAATTATTGACATTATTTGGTTTCATATGACACGGTTTATCTAAATCAATCCTCAGCAAAACATTTGAATTTTTCGTGAAACCTTTACATAGTAATGTGATAGAAACAATTATTAAAATTTAAAATGACGTATCCTTGATGTGGGCCCATTGCATATTATTAATTTGTGCTACAAACAATATCTTGGGCCTCAGTAAAAAAAGAGTCGACTCGGGTTGCCAAAACTTTGACTTTGATGGCATACTTATAATATTGATGTATCTTAAACATATCGCTATTTCAAGCGAAAAATCTTTTTTTGTTGCCAATTGTTTCGAATTGGAAGAAAAATGCCTAATAAATTAAAAAAAATTGTATCATTAACCAAAAATGACGAAAATATTTTTTATTTCGGCTACCCGAAGTTGACTTAATGAGGGTTTTCGCAAAAGATAAATCCGCTAGATGGCAGTAGATATGCGTAGTGTCTCACTGGTATGTGATTGGTGTTTGACATGATATTGACAGATATGTCAAAATTCACCAATGACCTAGCAGTTGGACCTCACGCCTACGTATTGCCATCTAGCGGAATTTTCATTCGCAAACATCCTTATTCTGATGATGTGACAACGATTGCTCTGAACGCAAGGTTTGCAAATATCGAACTTCATCTTTAGTTCCCGCTAGTGTCACATAGACATGTTATGTTCCCTAACCGACGATCCGTTAGACTTGGTTAGTTATGTCGACGATGGTAAGGGACTGTATTTGTGAAATCAACTTTATCATGTACGTTTTAACGTCGAATATTCAACGAGCAGATATAATATTCCCGTTAAAATACCAGGATATTTTAACGGCATGTTAGTTTAGTATATTGATAAAGTTCGATGTCTTTTTTGCATCACATTTGGTTTATAAAATCAATAATTACGTTCGTTTTTTAAAATTGAATCTTGTTGTAAAACCTTTTTGTTTAAAATCTCGTGCAGTCTTTTTCCATCATCGGTAGAACGCGCTAACCCGTACAGTCAAAATGGAATTTACAGGGTGTCATAGATGTATAGAGTAGTTGTTTCTTTAGTTTCATCGGTCGCTTGCTAGGAGGAGCACATTGCGACTTTGTTGTCCTTGAAACGCCGCAGGTTCGCTAAATGTAAGTACTACGGTTAATGGGCCCCTTTTGTTGTAACTAACGCGTCATGTTACAAAATAACGAAGAAAGTAATGGTTATAAAGTGTAAAGTAATGCTATTATATTTGGGTGTCAAGTTTGGTCGCCTGTATTTTATTAGAAATACTAGTGTAATCGAATCAGTTGACTTATGACTAAAGTTTAATCTTTCTATTATCCTATCGTATTTCTATGAAATTATGTAAGTGTAATGGACGGTGTAACAAGTCTAGTGGGAATTAAAGAGGCGCGGGCGCCTGTTTAAACAACGGGTGTTAAATTGTTAACTTTAACTGTTCGATCTCGGAGACCAATAATTTAAGATGGTTGAAATGATTAATACACACCCGTTGAATAATATCATCTGGTAGTTAAAACATGACGCGAAGCAAATGTTGTATACCGCGGGCCCATGTTTATAATGCAAAATGATAATTCTTGTCGTTAAAGTGTAGTTTGGAGGTTTCTTAAAAGTTTGATATTTATGATAAAGCGAAAGAGTTGAACTGTGGTCGGAATGTACGTCGTTTTCAAATCTTTCTCGTATTTATTCGCTTCGCGTGCGAATTGTAACACTCGTGGAAATAGTATACGGTGTGTTTTCGATTGGCCAACATTTTAAAACAGAGGCTTGCTGAATTGATTGGGAATAACGTAATGCGACTTTCCCAATAAACAATATAATATCCAAGTCATGAAGTATGAAAAAATAAAGTACCGGTGCTAACATTGCACCTTGAGGTAGACCGCGCTTAATTGATTATTAAGTCCAATATCGAAGAAGATGAATGTTATTTGCTAAAAATATCCGGTCGTTTAAAGAACATTGGTAAAGCGCTGTATATGGATCGCTTTGCACAACTGAGTAGTGAATAATGAAACAATTAATGTTTATCTAATGCTTATGGGCAATCGAAAACATGTCTTATTTGCACCCGGATACCGGCGAAGTCGCTATGATCGAACGCATCTCGTCTCTCACGTTTGAACTGATCTTGAGCACATTTTGCAATAATTCATAACTCGTTATTAGCTTTTATAATGTTCCGCTATCGCGTAGATTTATTAGTATGAACAAATTAATGAAAATGTTGAATATCATTAAATATAGGATGTTCACGTGTTAAAATTGGACAAGTAATAATGTTATTCTCAGATTAATAGTAAGCAGTGATAGAGGGTTTTACGGATGTTGTATACTATACCCTGTTTCACAGGTTTCTATAATTCAAGGGTGACAAACACACAGGCAACATTTTTCTTGCGATAAGGAGTGATTCTTAATACGTGAAGCAGTTACAATAATGCCTATGGATTAAGTTTCTTATTGTAAATTACTTCTTAAATCATCATCGTTTTTGAAAATTACTTCTTAAACCTAAAAAGATTTGAATGTAAAATTCCGTGCGTTTGTTACCCATGTCTAAAGTATATACTATGTCTAATAGTAGTCGAGTATTTAACACGTTGTTTGACTGATTTGAGACTGTGGAACAGGCACATACAAATGATAGTACATTGTAATGTTTATAAATTGTAAAGAGGTGCAGTGAAGTTCTGGATGATCATGAGATCATAAAGAAAACTCGATTAAAGGAATGTTGATCAAACATTCTGAAAGCATATAAGTGTGTGTTAATATTTTAAAAATATCAATATTATATTTGCAACTGTAAAGAACGTCTTAAAACCATGGGTATTGTAGAGACCTATTTCAAGGCACTGATATCGACGATAGTGTTAAAAAAAAAAGTGTCGTGCAGAACTTCACTTAGCATACTGGTTTCAAATGGGCAAGTATCCCAAGGAATTCATAATGTCATATTGCCAATATACATATACCTAGTGTCGCTTAGTTTCTGTCTAGAGTAGAAAATACATAGTACGGTGTAAGATTTTGTTATTTATTATTCTATTTCGAATTAAGACTTGGATTGTTATGAGAGTCTTGTGATTTATTCTACGGAAATTAATGTGAGCCTTCAAGGGCTAATTTATGGAGCCAGTTTTATACTTTTTATCCATTGCCAGTATCGATTCGTTCATCGTACGCTCCTCAATTTTATTAATCAATACATGTTAGAAGAAAATCAATAGTTCGTACTTGTAATTTCTCGCTCACCGCTGAATTGTATAAAATATAATTTTATTGTGTTCATTTTAGATGTATGTTTTATGAAAGATATTGTATGTGCAACCAAGGTTAGAAATACTTTCTTTTATTTTGAAATTGGCGCTCAAAATGATGGGCATAATTTTGTTCTAAAATTGTGTTTGATAATAATAAAGAATAAAATCGGTGAGCGAGATATTACGTTAGTTCATTATATTACAGATTTAACAGTATTTGGGTCCCATTTTTACCCTTCAAATTGTAATAAATGTATTTTACGAAAGGATGGATTTTGTGATAGATATTGTTTACTTTTAGATGTTAATTTTTACTTTTAGAATAACGAAGTTGATCACTCTGGTTCAATCAATAATCAGTTTCTTTTGTTTAGTAGTTGTTATTGACGAGTATTGATTAAGTTGCGAGACTGTTTTAATCCCTTTAGGTGACTTCATCAAATGTTAACAGAGTGGTCAGTTTTTTTAGACTTTAAAATCTTCAGTTAGTCTCAGAGTGAGGTGGCGTCAGCTGATAATCTATTCATGGTATGCTGAAGTAGATAATACAAGTATGTACTTATCAAATATATCTTAACCAGAGCTAAGAAGTATACATAAAGAATTGCAAACTGTCGTCAGTTATTTTACAAAAGCAATTATTTTTAATATCTTGTTTGTTGTGCATATGAAATTAATTATTGCGCAAATCACCACCATTTCAGAATTGATAACTTGTACATTTTAAAGTTTTTGCCTATGTGCTAATGGACACAAATTGTTTTATAATCTGACAACAGTTGGGGATGCAAACAAAGCAACTGAGCAAACAAATGGTCTCTGGTACTCTACAGCCCCATGGATATATTTTCAGCTAGACTTATCCTCACGCCAACTTATCAACGTAGATTCCTGAACAATGTGTTAGTCATGGTAATGATTAAAATATGTCATATGTGTTGCCATTGTTTAGGTGGGTAATATTATTTTTATTTAGTTGTGTTACTATAAAATAGGTTTTATTTTCTTGTTATACGGTGACGGTTGAAGCCACGTGCCTCCTGTAAGGCATAATACGATATTTATTATAAATACGATAGCTTCGCTATGAACATAACGTATTCGGCATGTAAGCAACACAATTGAAATGTTAATTCTCTAGTCTCCTACTCTTGTAAAGACAAAAATGTGTATGAAAAAAATTGAAACTTAATTTTTTAAATGTTCGGTTTATAAAGTTTCTGCAATATATTTTTTGCTGTTTTATTTTTAATTATAATAATAATAATAGTAATTCTTTATTTCGAACAACTCATACAGCTCATATACCTGCTGTAGTAATTTAATATGATTTTATTTATCTAATCTGCATGTTAAACATCTTGTTCAAGACTTAAAATTTTATGGATGCTTTTAAGAATGTTTGTGTTTGTGTTTTAGTTTATTTGAGGTATTTTGGGTTGGATAATTATATCTTTCTCTATCATGATCCAGAAACAAAAGCCAAATAGAGCCACGCCAGCAGATAAATAAGCTATTGGATATTGCTTAAAATATTTTATGAAAAAACACATGATAATTTGGAATTATTTTATTAAAAAGTTAGATAATACACCATAAACCTTAAAGTAATCTAGTCCATCCTAGTCTTGACGTGTTTCTCGGTGATCTTGTCCTTCTCAATGATGTAGACGACGGCGCCCCATCCGGAGATGGCGTCGCGGTCGGCCGCATTCACTAACGCCTGGAGGTTGAAAATGGTAATGTAATTCCAAATAATACAGAAAACGATAGTATCTATCTACATAGGTTCTTCATATGCTAATTCAATGAAGCTTAAAGATTGTTTGTTTGTTTTTTAGACGCGCCTAACTCAGAAACTACCGGTTCCAATTGAAACTGAATTTTCGTTATGGTATATAACACTATGTGTGCGGAAACCGGAATCCACGCGAAAGGAGTCGTGGGCGGCTGCTAGTGCTTAACAAATTGCCTGATCTTCATGCAAGGGTAACTATGTATATTAACCCTTACCACGCCAACGTCTGATATATCAGACATTTAACTTTCGTGCCCTCGCCGCCAACGTCTTATATATCAGACATAAATATCTAACCAATTTAACTCTATTTTTTCTTATCGTTATAGTACGTGACGACATATGCATACAATTTTCAGACTGTTTATACTTTAGTTAATCAAAAATATCAATTTCATAAAGTATTATAATGTTATTTTAATGATAAATTATTAAAAACAAAACCGTGTTGAATCGACTCATACTATTATTTTTTTACTTGGACCCTCTGCGCCAACGTCTGATATATCAGACATTGGCGTTCCATTAGTGATGTTCCATTTCAATGTTCCTACCAAAACCAGAAATCTGGTACCTCAAAATAGAAACATTCAAAAATGTAAAAATTATACAGGTTTTTGTTTTGGGCATATTTTTTGTGTGTTACGAAATCTTGCCAAGTTTTACATTGGTTAAACTTGGTAAGATTTCGTAACACACAAAAAATATGCCCAAAACAAAAACCTGTATAATCCACTCGATAATAATGCAATCGAAAATAAAGCGTTTACATTGATAAACGCTTTATTTTCGATTCATGTTTTGCATCAAAATTTGATTTGGTGGATTTGATTGATACTGGGTTTCATGATCAAATCCAGTAAATTGCATAGTATGTCACAACACTATAGCGACACGATCATGCATGAGTCTCGTACGCCAACGTCTGATATATCAGACACGAAAGTGACGTCAGAGGCGATAGATGTTTCTAGAACTACTTATTTAGTGTTGTACAATGAGGGTTGGAGATATCGATAAATTATGGAAGTACCCTGCAAAATTATGTAATTTACTGTGTTATGCTTTGCGTTGCTGTGTAGATTTATTACGTTAATAAATTAATGTTTATTGAAATATGACCACTGCAGAGGAGTTGATTAGTATTTTAGAAGGAACTGATGATGTTGAATTTGAAGTGTTCTTACATAATCAACAGGTAAGTTATAAAAAAATATAATATGTACTATAAAGCGTCCCAATCTAATGGTGCAACCATGGTTTGACACAATAAAGTGTTTGTAATTTTCTTTTTTTTTAGAGGATTATTGGAATACGTAGATGTATTTACATTAGAAAAACTTACCGGTCATTATTGATATTTTTATTTCATGTAACTAAAATCATAACTACTATTATAAAGGCCAAAGTTTGTATGTATGGATGTTTGTTACTCTTTCACGTAAAAACTACTGAATGGATTTATGGATGTTTGTTACTCTTTCACGTAAAAACTACGGACGGAGTCGCGGGCGGCCGCTAGTAATAAAATAAAACCCAAGAAACTTTAAAAATAACTATAAATATTTTTTTCAAATGATTTATTTGTTACAACCAAATTGTCTGGTTTCCCTTGTGGTTACGGAGGTCAGACGACAGTCGCTCCATTGTAATAACCAGGCATGTCAATTCAGGATCATAGTCGCAGCGTACCCTGGGCTCCAAGGAAATGGCCGAGGATGCAACCGGGAGAGGCGCTAGGATGATGATGATGATTTATTTGTTACAAATTAATAATATCGATACTCAACATTGTCAGCACTAGTTAATCAACCAGTTATATTGCGGTGGCGTGTGGTGAACGTTTTTGACGAAAACTCGTGGCGTGGAAAGGGTTAAGGATACTAAACCCTGCATGATTTAAAGTTAACAATAACAAAATTTGCTTTTAAGTATGTAGCTGTTAAAATCACATCTTAAGAATAGAATTGCTAACATCCTAAGTGTTTGACACAGGATGTCTAATATTTAGTTACACATGTTTTGTGATAAAATATCATCTATTTTGAATATCCCATTAACTTTAATAAAGCTAAGTTTAATAATCTTATTTACCTGTGAGATGGTTTCAAAAAGTTCATCAGGCTTAAGGTTGGGCTCCCACAGTGCTTCACACATTCCGTAAAGTTGTTCTGAGCATGTACCAGACACCACAAAATCTTCAGGCTCATTTGGGCATCCAATCTGAAATGCAATCAAATAGATTTTATTACTATTTTGCTCAAAACTTACTAAATTTATTTAGCACAGATATATCAAAAGTACTTATGCAAGACATTTCAAAACAACTTCATTGACTAAAAATTTTAAATATTGGAATGTATATTATAACTTGTTATATTTTAGTTTCAATCTTGCAGCTTTTGTTTATAGATATTAAAACAATACAACTCAACTACATCTGTTGATTGCGCAATCATCAGATGTAGTGGGCCCAAATGGTTTGTGAGTTTCGCACCTGTATGATTTCTATACTGGCATCCTATGAGAGGTGCACCAAACAATTGCAGTAGCTCCACATTCAACAGATGTGGACACACCCTAACAGCAGTAGTAAAAGTTGATCAACTTACCAAGTCCATATTGCACACATAAGGTTGGTTGTCGTAAGGATCGAGACCAGCGATCACAGGCTCAATGAAGTATGGGCCAAAGCGCCTTTCGTAGAGCAAGTTAGACAACATCGCTGAGAAGGTTTTAGGCCTCATTATTCTGTTCTCTTTCAGCTCATAGAGGTTCATCCTGTAAAAGAAAATGAATTATAATTTAGAATGTTATTCAAGCCATATAACTTAATGTAACTTTTATATAATTTTAGATTGCATTGGTGTAAGTGCAATTTGCTTCCATAAGATTATTACTAGTTTGTGGCATGGCTGCTTATGATTAGGGCAGTGCAGTGAGGGCTACCAGCTCTGTAGCATCTGGCACAATGGTGTTTGTCATGAAGTAAGTACTCAAACAAATAAATTATAATTTGTTAACGACTAGACCAGACATACTGCATCATCATCATCATCAGCCTATCACAGACATACTGCATAATTTACCTGAACTTTAGTCTCTGGAAGACCGTTTGTGTGTCAGTAGCAAGACCAGGGAGACCAACATAGAGCGTGGGTCCCATCTGGTAGACTTTAGGGAAGTTTGTCGATACGGTCTGTGCTTGTATACCGTATCGCTTATCCGTGGCTATAGCCACGCAGTCTTGCCCTTTCATTGCAACAACTGCACCTCCATTGTACGCCAAGATCGACTGAAAATAGAAATATTATTGCTTATAACTTGAAGTTTATGAGTGGCTGCGCCTCACTTTTAACGATTTGAATGAAAAATAATAACAGCATAAAGACATTGTGAAGCCTTTCTGTAGATAAATGCATGTTTTCGGACGTAGTTACAACAAATAAAAGAAAAGATGTTAGGACGCCAACATAACCAAATAATTGTAAGATATAACTGCAAATACAGAATATCAAAGCATTAAATTAATAGCGAATGTAACTGAACATGAAAAAAGATAATTCTCACCATGCTGGCACGAAAATTTAATACTATTCAGGACTTTAGATGAACTTGTATTATAAATTGGATGATTTACGAAAACCGAAAAATGACATATCATCCGGCGACAGTTCAGCTTTTTTTTTGTCACATCAGCCACAGATAATAAATGATTTTACTAGTGCTGCCGATGCCGCGCCTTTCTGGAATCGATTAACAAATAGTTCAATTGCTCAGTGTTTGAATATTTTTTCCATATAGAAACTTTCTTTTAGAAAAACAGCTGCTATAAAAATTATAAATTTTTAGAATAAAATATAATTTTGATTATCGAGATGGTTTTAATTTTTCGTCAATAATATAATTATGTTACCTGTTACAACAACTTGTTGTTGTTGTTGTTGTTTGTAGAACCACTTTGTTAATTTGATAAAAAGTTCAAAGACAGAGACATTTTTTTTTTGGTTGTTTTGTCCTTGTCAGGACAGGCAAAGGGAGCTGAGCCCATACAGCCATTGTCTGTAATATATTTCTTCGTCAAAAGACAGAGACAAACATCTTATCTTATTTCTTGTAGTTGTCAATTAAGACTTGTAGTTGTCAATTAAGATTGATATTGTAATAAAGAAAGTAGTTCATTAAACGTCAACGAGTAAAAGGAGAGGCCATAAATTAAGTTTTGAAAATCTGAATGATCTTTAAGCCTAGATCATGATGAATAGAAGCTATCTTCGAGCCTTAATGAGGTTATTCGATGTTACAAATATTTAAATCTTAATGTGGGATAAGATTTATGGGTTTTAATTCTACTCCGCACTTTACTTGTAGGTGGCGCATAACAATTAAGTTGATAGTCTGGCTGACGCCAACACCGTCTGAATGGTATAAACTTAAGCAATTAACGTTGATGCAACTTTAAATTTAGAGCGTACACACACGCCGCGTTAAACATTACATCCTTATTTATTTACATATTCGTTTATCATTGGTTAGTCAATAAACTGACCCTTATCTACCCTCTAATTACATTACTTATTGTAAGAAATAGCTAAGCCGCTAAGTAAATAAAAGGCCGAAATATAAAACATCAAGATTTTTTTATTTCTTAAAAATATGTAGGTAATTATTTTTTTGCTACCTATCTTTTATTTAAATTTTAACAGTTCTTTTGCGTACATATCCAAGCGAGAGGTCATGTGGAATCCCCATTGGTCCCTCACTTGTCTGCATAAATTCACATCTAATTGCACTATCATTATCCCATCTGCTTCTCTTGACAAAGTGGGAGTTCTGCAGCCGTTCGGCGCAGTTACGTAGCTGGAACCGTAGAAACACCTCGTTATGGCCTTCTTGTCTTCTCTATCCACGTTGAAAACTTCGGTTCCAACCCTGTTTATGCTGCAGGTAAAGTAGCCATTTGCAATAGCTGCATTCCGAGCTTCAACACACCAGAACGATTCGCCAAATTCGGAGATCGTCGCTGCAGGGTTAAATACAATTTCTGCGCCATTCATAGCGAACATGAGCCAGTTGAGCGCGTGGTGGCGTCCATAGCAGATGTTAACAGCGATTTTAGCGTACTTCGTGTCGAATACTGCATGACCAATGTTTCCTGGAGCGTAATAAGACGTCTCGCTAAAACTTCCAACGCTAGGAAGGTGGTTCTTACGATGCTTTCCCATATACTCACCATTTGCGTCAATCACAACTGCTGTGTTCCACCAAACTCCATTTTCATTTTCCAGAATCGGTGAAATTATGACCATCTTTAGTTCATCCGCTAATTTCTTAAGGAATGTTGTGCTGGGTCCGTGTTCCGCTGATTCAGCAAAGTCTGACCACTTTTCTCTTTCTCCCGTGCAGAGGAAGAAGGGCATAGTCCATGTTTCTTGCAAGCAGGCAATTTGAACGCCCGCGTCTCTCGCGATGTGCAAGAGGTTACTGACCTTACGGAATATGGCGTCTCTCTGCTCCTTTGGAGGTCGGTCGGTCGGTAGCACTACAGAATGTTGAATTAAACCTACTTTTACGATCCGTGGTGGTCTTGTGTCTTCCTTTGCTGCTGTGAAGGAGTAAGCCGCGATGTCAATGTTATCTCTTTCACACTTAGTTGTAATGTCCTTACTTATAGGAAGTTCTCCGTGGTCCTCCCGACCGTAGTAAATTTTGTTGAACTGTTTTAACTGTTCAGGGTTCAAGGATTTCTGAATGATATCGTCGAGAGAGCGATCCGCCTGCGCCTCCATTTTGCGCGACACTGACAAGATGCTGATATAAATATTTAATCAGAGCCGGTACGGACGATGTTACGTAACGCGACTGAGTAAATAACTCAGACTAGTTACTTGCCTATACAATATACATATTAGCATTAGGCGCTTATGTTTATATTTAGGTTAAAGCGTGGTTGTGTCGGCGCCGTTGTCCTATTAATAAATAATTAATTACAAGTAATTTACACAATAAAGGTAACTTGAGAGGTACCTGACTAGTCACAAATAAGACGTAGTTTGTAGAACAAACTTTTTTCACTGCATCATAATTTTGATTATACTAGTAATTTTTATGTCGGTATAGGCATTTTAGTAATCATCACAAATATCATAACTAATATAATTTCATGTTGTCATACCAATATTTTAATGTGAAAGTTTGTTTGCTTGGAGGTTTGTCCGCTGTCCGTCAATCGCGCTAAAACTACTGAACGGATTTTGATTTTTGATTTAATTTGGTATATGTACCCGATTAAATTACCCGATTAGACAGGCCCGTTGGTCGAGTGGTCAGAGACCCTGGCTACGAAACCAAGGGTCGCGGGTTCGAATCCCGCTAGGGGCAAATGTTTGTGTGATGAACATCGGCATTTGTACTCGAGTCATGGATGTTTATAAAAGTATTTAAGTATTTCTATCCGTTCCCTAGCATCCATAGTACAAGCTTCGAGCTTAGTTTGGGGCTAGGCAATTGGTGTGTCAGTCCAAGGAAAAAAAAAAAAAACAAAAAAAAAAAAAAAAAAAAAAAATGCTTCCATTTGGATAGACAGAAATCTAATAACGCGGGCAAAGCCGCGGGTAAAATCTAGTATTATATTTTAAATCTTATTCAGTAACAATATAACGAATACCTATTGTTACTAAATGAGACTATTGGGTAAACTGGATGTCATGTCGAGCCAAGCCACGGTCAAAAATCTTCTGCCATCCATGGCGATCCTAAGAGATATCGAGTTCTAATATGGTCTCAGTCAGATGGTGAGTAAAAAATATTAGATACCTACCTACTCTACGAGCCCTTAGGTTGTTAAATAGAATTTTAGCAATACTGGTAATTGTGGCAGTTAGTATTTATTACGTGGGCAAATTGATTGATGGCAGCACCAATCAATCACTTTATAGCCAGCTGCATTCTAGTTCTAGTAATAAAACTGTAAGTAATCCTCAGTGATTTTCTAATTGACAATAATTATTTAACTTATATCTAAATATGTTATTCATGCGATGTATCCATCACGAGCATATCATTTTAATGTTGATTTAAATACCTAATTATTCTTAGTGTATAATTATCTAGAAATAGATTTTTAGATATAGATTTTTTCTTAAATTTAAATGGGCATTAGGTATATCTTAAGCACCACCAACATGATGAATCAAAATCAAAATCAAACTAATCTTTATTCAAATAGGCCTCAGGAAAGCACTTATGAATATATTCAATAATAAAAAAAAATTAAATACCTAGGTTAACATGATCTAAGAACGTAGAACGTTTATGAACGGATTTGATAAGAAATTGGTAATGTAGGTAGTTTAAACTTGATTACATTTCGCTTTTAATAGCTGCAGGTTGATTGCCGTTTTTACGATTTCTTGTCACAAAAGTATTGTGCACGTTGCCTTAACCGTTCTTCCAGTCACGTATAGCTCTCTTGTTGACGAGTCAAATATTTTTCACTTTAGATTATTGTCATATTATCGCCATAGGTCGAAGGCCATCAGGATCGGACCACACAGATAAAGTAAACAAGCTCGCTTAACGAATTAACATTAACGCACCTATTTAAACCGAGCGCTCGCCGAGACCGGCCAGTCGCCGGCGGTAAACCTTCCTGCGCACACGACACCACGCTCTCACCATGGACAACGAAACACAGAGCCTCGAAGCCATCATCAACAACAACCTCACCGGCAAAGACCTCGAGGAATTCAACAGGATCTACTACGGGAGGAAGGACAACCTCGAAGTCAAACTTAAGGAGTCCTCGATCGCCGCCGCCAAAGATGCCGACTTCGAAATAGCCGCCTACGCCTTCCCGGCGAAGAAGGAGCAGACCAGACCCCCGAGGATCGTGAAGGTGGGAGTCATCCAGCATTCCATCGCCGCGCCGACCGACCGCCCCGTCAACGAGCAGAAGAAAGCGATCTTTGACAAAGTGAAGAAGATCATCGACGTCGCCGGCCAGGAGGGAGTCAACATCATCTGCTTCCAAGAGTTATGGAACATGCCGTTCGCTTTCTGCACGCGCGAGAAGCAGCCGTGGTGCGAGTTCGCCGAGTCAGCCGAGGACGGTCCCACCACTCGGTTCCTTAAGGAGCTCGCTGTGAAATACGCAATGGTGATCGTTTCCTCGATCTTGGAGCGCGACGAGAACCACGCAGAGATTTTGTGGAACACCGCAGTGGTTATTAGCGACACCGGCAACGTTATTGGGAAGCACCGTAAGAACCACATCCCGCGAGTGGGAGACTTCAACGAGTCCAACTACTACATGGAAGGTAACACTGGCCACCCCGTGTTTGCCACGCGCTACGGCAAGATCGCCGTGAACATTTGCTTCGGCCGCCACCACGTGCTGAACTGGATGATGTTCGGCCAGAACGGCGCCGAGATCGTCTTCAACCCGTCGGCGACCATCGCCGCTGAGGCTGGCAGTGAGTACATGTGGAACGTTGAGGCCAGAAACGCGGCCATTACTAACTGCTACTTCACCGCGGCTATCAACAGAGTGGGCTACGAGGAGTTCCCTAATGAGTTCACCTCTGCTGACGGGAAACCTGCTCACAAGGATTTGGGTCTTTTCTACGGGTCCAGCTACTTCTCCGGCCCAGATGGTGTTAGATGCCCAGGCCTTTCGAGGACTAAAGATGGTCTCCTCATTGGAGTGATGGATCTGAACATGAACCGGCAGATCAAGGATCGCCGCTGCTACTACATGACCCAGCGGTTGGACATGTACGTGGACAGCTTGAAGAAGGTTCTGGACTTAGACTTCAAGCCGCAAGTTGTCCATGAAAACGACAAGAAAGACAAATGAATCTCATAACTGCGTCAGACTGAATGTAATCGTAGCTTTTAACCGTATTTAAAGATGTGTATTCGTATTTAATATTATATAAATACCTACATTAAGATATTTTATTAGAAAGATGATGATGTTTATTTACACATATATTCGTCCGCAATAAACGTACTTATTGAAAATATAATTTTATTACTTTCTTTATTCCTGCCTTCCTTAATTTATAATCATTATTTAACCAAAATGTTGGGTAGATAGATAAATTTAATTATGCAAAGATAAAGAGAATAGGTATTTGTAGGGAGACGGCACAAAATGTTTGATGGAGTACTATAGTAACTTTCACCTAAGATGATCCCTGTTATCTTTATCTGTCGAGTACTCCTGTCACAGGTGTACTTTTTGTACGAAATTAAACTTTATTTCAAGGCAATAAGCTTTGTGGTGTTCGTATGATTTTCCATAGGGTTCTTATTGCTTTAGGATAGTTTCGATTTTCCTTTGGATCGTCAACTGTCACCGGGAATATCTTAGGTGAAATATACTATACGAGTAAATGAATAAATATATTTTATAACTTCAAAAAAATTAGAATTACTTCTTGTAATAAATAGCTTCAAATCATGTCATAAATAAACTTGTAGATATCTATACTAATATTATAAAGAGGAAAGGTTTGATTTTTTGTTTGTTTGTTTGTTTGTATGAATTGAATAGGCTCCGAAACTACTTGACAGATTTGAAAAATTCTTTTACTGTTGGAAAGCTACATTCACCCAGAGTAACATAGGCTATATTTTATCCCGGTACGGGAAGTAGTTCCTCCGGGACGCGGGTGAAACCGCGTGACGGGCCGCTAGTATAATAATAACATTCATAAAATGTAGGAGTTAAATGATTAAACATACCTAGGTACTCGTATTTGAGTTTAATTATGGATGCGGTAATTATCATCTGCATGAGTATGTCAATTCATGATATTAAGTATGCGATACTTGGATTGATGTAGGAAGGTACCTTGTATTATCAAAGACATCATTATAACAGATAAACGCTAGGAAGATTATGAAGTTTTGGAGTATGTTTGTGTGGTTATGTGGCTATGATGAGATGATGTAGATATTGGATTTGTAACTCAAACAGAATTTTGCAACAAAAACAAACAGAACTAGGTAAGTGTAGAAACACAAGGCGGAAAACACGTGGCCAATGTTCTCCGGCAATGATTTTCTATACAAAAAACGTGACGAAATTTCGGTATGGTGTGTCATCAATAGTCCATCCGTCATTCATAAATAATTTAAAAAATATTGCAGGTGTAATCCCGCCGTACTTCGGTCGTGTTTTTTCGTCCTAGTGTGTTTCTATACTATGAATGTATTGTGTGATTTAATTATGTATGTAATTGAAACTAGTTAGTCTGTTTCCGAATGCGGCCTCTAACCTCAGATTACAAAACTGTAAGCTGAGACTCAGACCTAACCACCGATAAATCGATCCCACGACCTCCTACTTATAGACTGACCGCACAGCTACTGAACTACAGAAACTTAAGATACGTTAATCTATGTAGGTAGATGCCTACATATACATAAATACGCATCTAAAAGTCCAAAGCAAATAGCTATGTATGTACCTATACGTAACAAAATGCTTTGCACTGAATAACAAAACTATAATGGGATTTTGAATTCGGTTTTAAAAATATTGTATCAATTCGAATCAGTAGGTAGTAACCGGCTCCGGCTCTTCAGATTAATAATATTAGTATAGACTAATAAATATGATTGAATAGAATTAAATAGAGTAGATGTTATAAAAAGAGATAAAAGATTTTCGTTTATTATCATTATTTAAAGAACTTCCCCTATTTTTAAAGGTCGTGTTAGGTTTTAATTAATTAAATAAATAAATACCTCAAAAATAAAAATTCAATAATTGATTTTATAATGGTTGCGCGATTGATACTTCCGGAATTGCCAATGCACAGCGCGGTTTGGGAGGGGGCGCTCCCCCACCAAAAAGCGTGCGGCGAATCGAGTCACTCAGTCTGGTTGGAGAGCTCGTCAGCGACGGACGACAGAAATGTAATGTAAGTGATGTTGATCTACCCTTGTATCTTCAATAATAAAATAATATTATGTTCATACCAGTAATGGCTCGAGGCCTAGCGATGTTTGATTTTTGTGATAGGCAGTACTGGTGACATTGTGTCCAATAAAGGTCTGTAGCATAATTGAATTGGAATAAAGAATAATTGAATTGTAGTATGAGTTTTTCTTACAATTCAGAAGTGGGATATGCCTGCTCACCAGGTTATCCTTCTATGAGGGTACACAATTCATTTTCAAGGTCATTTAAATTAAATCAGATTTATATTACGAGACTGATTTTGATAGCATAACGGTCATTTCCTTGCCGTGACAATATGAAGAATTTATGCACAAATACAGCAGACAGACACCTTCAGAAAGTTGCGAGGTCACTTGAAGGTCATTTGAAAGTTGTAGTCGGAATAACCCCGTGGTGATTTGGGGTGTACGGGGAGAAAATTTTTGTTACTTTTGAGCTAGGAAGGTCCGTTTTCGAGATATTCGCAGTTTTAGGTTATGGTCGAATATGATGATTGTTATAATGCAATTATGCATTTTACTTTATTTATTAGAACGTTTACATTGGTTACTTGTCTCGAGTTCCAGAAACCATGCCGCGTGACGAGTTTCCATCGAAGCGATTGTCCGCACCCCGACACTCTCATGGGGGGCGTGATTCAGATGGACGAAGAATGAAGTTGCAGCCGAGCGCACAGAGAAACCTGTGGCACTCGAAGGCGCAGTCGGAGCCACGTACGCACGGAGGGCAAGGTCCGTCGTAGCCGCGGCGACCCGCCTACCCCTCAATCGAGCGCGATGCTGTATGAACGCGCAGCCCTGCAGAGGTATCTGATGCAGCTGGGACGGCTCAACGGACTCCAAGGTCAGATTCTAACGATTATTTTGTTAAGATGTAAAAGACATCTTAAATTCAGTCAAATCTAACTAGGAACCAAGCTCGACAGTGGCATTATCATCCCAATCTAATAGTCCAAGCCATGATAATGTGTTGCCTGATTTTGACCGTTTCTCGAGCAGTCAACCAACAGACGTTTGGATTCTGAGGGATGAGAGAACAGTTATTCATTTTGCTATCAACACTTAAAAAAAACTCAGACAACTCAGAAAACTTCAAGGATTGGCCAAAACGTGATACTAGTCTGAATTCCATCCTTTATACCTACTTTGCCACAGTGGCAGCAGAAATTAATAAGTGCATTTCCCATTGAGCAAAACTATGGCCAATCCTTCGAGGATGTGCTTAAGCGTAAAAGTAAGCAAGATTAATTAATTTAATCGTTGTGACATTGATGGCAAGCGAGCCGTGGATTGCAATAGGGAAACCCGTTGTACCTTGGCACTAATTGTGCCTAGACCATGTGCTTCGTTTCAAAAGGCTCGCGATACTAAATCCCACGGGTTATAGGTACCATTCGGTACGTTACTACTACAGACTGTTCATTGTAAAGTAAGTCGAATACCGCCATTAGGCTAATGTTTCATATAATAGATGTGAAAAGGTTTGTTGGCGGAAAAGAAGAATTTCTAGCTTATCTTGAATCCAAATCGTTTGAAACTCCTTATATAAGCACTTTTCTATTTTGTGTTATCGGATCTATAGGGAATAAGTGACAACGTAATAAGAAAAAAAATATATATTACAAGATCCGTAACCTATTACCTATTTAAAATCAACTGATTTTGTAGAAGTGATAGTGTGTTGTACTTTGGTCACCGTGAATCAATTGTACCTTGGTCTGTGCCAAGAAAATGTAAATCAGAAAACAGAAATCAGAATGTTTATTTGCATAATTTTAGGTACATAATGTGATATTATAAATTATTGAGTTTCACTAAAATTTGCTTTAAACTGAAGCGTGCAAATATTTAAGTATTGTAAAGATTGAAAACAGTGAAACATGATTTGAAATCAAATCATTTAACACTGTAGATTAAAATAATAGTTACAACACATTCAATTTAATTACATACATTACATACAACGTATAGCTTGTATGTGTAACACTATGTTGTATTTACATATGAAGGTTATTTTTGTCGGAGAGGTGGATTTAATATCTTAATATCCTAATACTACTGTAATCAATGCAAAAGGCACTTAAAAAAATAAGCATCGAAAATATAAATATGTTGCAGAAATTGACTATGTTTTAGATAAACAGATATATTTATACTGGGATTGAAACTCAATGCGTAAGGCGTATAAATTTTCTTATGTATAACTAGCGTCCGCCCGCGACTCCGTTCGCGTGAGTTTCTAAAAGAGAATAGAATAGAATAGAATAACCTTTATTGGAGATCTGTTACAAAGTTTATAATGCTAGTTGTTATTGCACAGACAAAAAAAAACAGTTACCCTCAACGGGCATGCAATAGTAGTCAGAATATGAATTGAGTTAATTACCTACACATTACATTATATCAGCATAAATATACATTCCATTCACAAATAATAGAAATTCATTATATCAATTATTATAAAGATATTACAAATAGTCAGATACTAGGTTAAACATGTCAATGGTAATTAAAAAAAAGGAAATCATTCAAATTATAAAATGCGTTACATGTCAGCCACTCTTTTAGGGAATTTATAAATTTACGGTCTGGAAGAGAACAAAGCTGTTGCGGTAGATTGTTATATATTCGTATGGCAGATATATATGAACTACGTTCGAAAATCAATGATTTTATCTGAGGTACATTTAGTTTGTCAACTCGCCTCATTGCAGTCGATCTCACCCTTAACTCAGAAATTTTCGGAAATTCTCGCATATGTCGTCTTATAGAGTTACAGATTTCTAGTATATATATACAAGTCAATGTTAAAATTCTTCTTTCTATAAATATATTACGTACTGATTCATCACTGTATTTACGAAAGATCATTCTAAGGCGTCTTTTCTGAAGTAGAAAAGTACTACTGACATTAACAGAATTTCCCCAAAATATGATGCCGTAGCTTAATACGGAGTACACATCTCCATAGTAAGCATTTAAGGCCACATCTACAGATGATATATCAGCAAGCACCGATGAAGCATAACAGTAACTATTTAATTTTTCATTAACTTTTTCCAAGTGAAATTTCCAGTTTAAGTGACTGTCTAAAGTTATTCCCAAGAAATTAGTGTGGTCTACTTCTTCAATGTCAATGTTATTTAGCCGTATTTTTAACTTTAATGGCTGTTTTTTTTTTTATAGTTCCGTAACTGCATAATATTAGTTTTCGTTAAGTTAACAGTCAAATTTAAAGAATCAAGCCAAGTTATTATTTTTCCTAATGTCAAAGTTATGTTATTTTCTAAGTCATATCTAGTAGTGTCTTCGTCCTTAACAAATAAAATAGAGGCGTCGTCAGCATACATTACGCATAGATGTTCGGTGATGACTGGAAGTTCATTCACATAAATTAAAAACAAAAGCGGGTCAAGTATGCTACCCTGTGGTACACCCATTATAATGTCACGTGAAATTGAAGTAGTATCTTCTACGGTGTTTGTTTCCTTATTAAAATATGTTAATTTCACCGTCTGTCTTCTATTTTGAAGGCATGACTCTATTAATTTCAATCAGATGTTTCGATTTACAAGACCTGCATCAGTGAAAGCTTGTACGACCTGTTTAACGGATAGCAGTGTCTTACTCTCGTGAGGTTTCGTAGGAAAACCGACTAGGCAGGTTGTGGTTAGTGGGGGAAAATACGGTGCTAAGCGGGGATTGTTATATGTCAATGTCCCTCCAGTTTTGGATTCGTGATTATTATCAGGAACAACCTTAAGTAAGGAGTAAAGGAATTATAAACGAGAAACTGGTTAATATAGGCAACACAGAATCATGAGTAACGAGACTCTGTAGAAATGAAGGGTTACAGAGAATTCTATTAATGTATAATTGGTCAAATATTAATTCAAAGATGTATGAGAAATGAATGGTTCATACATGGAATTAATGAATATACTTATTGAACTGTGTGAGAAATGAAGGGTTCACACAGTATCATGAGTAACGAGACTCTGTAGAAATGAAGGGTTACAGGGAATCGAATGAAAAAGTATTGACTGATGATTTCAAGGATGGATGATGAGATAGATAATCCTTATGATGATACTGTTGGGACGCAAGGGCCCAATATCATCATATGGTTCTGAGTTGGGTATATAATCACCTATGAGAAATGAATGGTTCATGGCTGATTATATCTCAAAGGAGGGTTCAAGTTCAAAGATGGATGATGAAATAGATAATCCTTATGATGATACTGTTGGGACGCAAGGGCCCAATATCATCATATTGTTCTGAGTTGGGTATATAATCACCTATGAGAAATGAATGGTTCATGGCTGATTATATCTCAAAGGAGGGTTCAAGTTCAAAGATGGATGATGAAATAGATAAACCTTATGATGATACTGTTGGGACGCAAAGGCCCAATATCATCACATTGTTCTGAGTTGGGTACATAATCACCTATGAGAAATGAATGGTTCATGGCTGATTATATCTCAAAGGAGGGTTCCAGTTCAAGGATGGATGATGAGATAGATAAACCTTATGATGATACTTGACACGTTCAATGTCATCATATGGTTCTGAGTCGGGTATATAATCACCTATGAGAAATGAGGATTCATGGCTGATTATATCTTAACGCGAACTTGAGAAGGAGAACTTTTGTAAATTTATTGATTGGTGGAAAATTGTTTAGTTGTATTGTTTGTTTACAAGGTTGTTGAAAAATGTTTTTATTTATTATTTAAATAAGTACATATATGATAAATATTGAAAACCTAAATATTGAACTTTTGTAAATTGATTGATTGGTGGAAAATTGTTTAGTTGTATTGTTTGTTTTCAAGGTTGTTGAAAAATGTTTTTATTTATTATTTAAATAAGTATATGATAAATATTGAAAACCAAAATATTTTATTTGTAAAGTGACTCGATTGGCCGCGTGTTAGGTTATTACCTATCCATCTATGTGCATGAGGGCATGCACAGTATCAGGATGGTCGAGTGTTAGGTTTTAATTAATTAAATAAATAAATACCTCAAAAATAAAAATTCAATAATTGATTTTATAATGGTTGCGCGATTGATACTTCCGGAATTGCCAATGCACAGCGCGGTTTGGGAGGGGGCGCTCCCCCACCAAAAAGCGTGCGGCGAATCGAGTCACTCAGTCTGGTTGGAGAGCTCGTCAGCGACGGACGACAGAAATGTAATGTAAGTGATGTTGATCTACCCTTGTATCTTCAATAATAAAATAATATTATGTTAATACCAGTAATGGCTCGAGGCCTAGCGATGTTTGATTTTTGTGATAGGCAGTACTGGTGACATTGTGTCCAATAAAGGTCTGTAGCATAATTGAATTGGAATAAAGAATAATTGAATTGTAGTATGAGTTTTTCTTACAGTCGGTTATTTATAATTAGTGTTCTTTAGTAATCTAACCGATAAGCCTGTTTGAGCTCTGCTTGAGGCATAAATATTATTACATGAAATAAACCAATTAAGATACTATCCACTAACTTTAATAATATTAGGAAACAAAAGCAAATATAATTAAGATAAAAATTATCAAATGTTGTTGACTTAGACGTTCATCGGAAAAGTTTTAAAATTAAAAATGCATTGTACAACAGCATTTTTGATAATAGTGTCAAAGGCCTGTACTTATCAGTTTGATTTGCATAACATTTTGTAAAGTTTGTTTTTATTTCTTTATCTAATCAGTTCAATTAGAAACAGTGTGGTCAATGACAGGAGCTAGGTAACTATCGTTTCCTAAATAGGTCGGTCTGCACGGGAGTCGACTCTGGGACCTTTCGTTTAGGTTTCGTTTAGAGTTCTAGTAATCTATTCTATATATGTTCAATAAATATGGCTTAGACTTAAGTTACGGACAATCCACCAACCAGAAGTATCCTGTCGGATCTTAATTTATAAGAAATAATTGTATGAGAAGTCTGTCAAAAAACTTTAATAAACTTTATTTAGAGAACCCTTAGCATCTGTTGCTGCTGGTTAACATAACAAGGGGTTTAATTACATTAATTTACAATAAACTTTAGTCTTGATGACATCTGAACGCGATAATCTTTATATTTTTTAAAACTTTACTTTAAGTTTTCAACTAACCACTGTACACTTAGCAACAAATAAAACCTTTTTAAAAGCGCGACACTTTCAAATGTCATAATTCCTGTGTAATTTTCTCACTCCTCCGAGAGATGTCCCTAATGTGTTGCTCTCCGAACGCGGCACCATCTAGCCACCGAAATTGCAAACTTACTGCACCGTCGGAGTGAACCTTTACTTCTAGGCCATAGAGGGCGTTTTTGCATTGTTTAGGGGTAAATCTGTTGTGCAACTTGCAGTTTTTAGAGCACTTGTAGAGTTGGAGCCCGTGACATCCATTACAATAATGATGTCTTTGTTCAGGGTTGGAATAAAAAAAAGCCACCTCTATATGGCAATAAAAAATTAAAAGGCAAAAATTATTCAATGCCCAAATGCAATCCGTTTCTTTTATGGTAACTGCCTTCTCTGCAAACCATGTTGGAATTTATATTCAAAATATAAATGAAGTCGTATTTTATTTGTTAAAATTAACTTTGCAGTACATACCACACCATCCACGTTAGATTTAATCTTAAAGTGTGTATTCATTTTATGTTTCCTAATAAAATACAAAATATTAAGATTATAACTTTAGTATCTTCATACACCCTACCTACCTACATCGGTACTGCTTCGTTAAAAAAAAGAGTTTCAAAATCTATTAAAACCTGTGAAAGTCTGTCTTAAAAAAAAATATCAACCCTAGAACGTAACTGGGTTGCGTGTAGTGTCATCGCGACACGCCGGAAGTCACGGGAGCACGCGCCACACAACAGGATGAAAGCCGCGCTATTACGCCGACGACACTTCTCTGATTTCAAACAAACTTAATATCACATCTTGATAGCAATTCGTAATCTCCCTATACATAAAGTTTGAATCCCTAAGGTTTTATCTACAAAATTAAAATGATTTTATTACGCTTCGATGGTCTAGTGGTTTAAGTACCGTGATCTGGAGTTTCGATTTACGCGTCAAGCAAAATTTGTGCCAGGATTTCCGAACACAGCCCGAACTTGTGCTTAGCTACCGATCCGCATTTGGCAAGTGTGGTTATAAAGCCAATACCCATATTTGTAATTATAAAATGATTTTAAATTATGCAGGCCTTTGTTCTGCTGTGGGTCATTAAAACAGGCTGTTACTTTACTTAACTTTCTATTTACAAGAATGAAAACTTTATATTATAATTCCAAACAAAACAAAAGGTATTTCAAAACAGCTAATCGAATTAAAAAACATAAATATTCCTTGCATTTGTTTTTCCCCGGTTGATAATTAAGATCGTTACGTTTTCTCAAGAAACATGGCGGTGGTTCCGTTTCCGGCAGGAGTTTTTAATTTTTCATTTACGCGCGGGCGATTCCAATCCAGCCTCTAATTTCTCATTAAACTTAGCTGCACGTTTTGGCCTGAGGACGATTTTTTAAAATGTAAATTAGCTAAAAATATTTTGGACAATTAACAAGCAGATTTATGTTTTCTTTTGTTTTTATTTAGCTTTTGCGATTTTGCCTATTAATGGTGTGATGTTCAATTCATCTAGTGATCTAGTTTGTAAACTACCCTAACAGGGTTTCGTAGTAAATTCAGATTGGCAAAAGGATTTTATTGGCGGCATTCCCCAAAACGTAGCCATAAAGGACCCAATAATATTGGTGCGAAGCGTCATGAAAAACAATAGTGTGCCGGTAGAACGTAAACTTTAACAAGGTAACTAAATAATTTATAACTTTTTTTAAATTATATTTAAATGTTAGGTGAAATAAACATTGTAAATGCACAAAAAAATAGCATCTTAATTTGTAAATACATGGGCTTCTAATTTCACCGAAGGAATGGATTTCCAGAACTTTCTTAGTTTTTGAGCAAAACTGTTGGATATACTGAACTTTCTTTGCTAACAATTATTTATAATTTTTGATAAAAAAACAATACGAATCCATTTACGTCCTAACCCCATTCGAAATTTAATTTTGAGACACGCAGGTGCGTCGTTCGATTCGACGCCATTTTTCTAAATTCCCGGCACGTTTGACAAGTGTCGGTACGTTCCGTTTCGCGTGTAGGGTCTCCAACAATAGTTCGCGGCGATTCCATCTGCACACGTGCTCCATTTCATTTCCGCTGCACCCTGTCCGCGCGGGCTTCCAACGGACCAGTGAAAAAAAAGTTTAACTATTACACGAACTTGATTTGGGCGGATAATAACGAGATCTGTGGACAGGGTCGTTCATATGCATTTTATCAGCAACTTATTTTGCTGCTTTGACTTCACTATCTCAGAAAACCTAACAAGAAAGTTCTAGTTAAGATTATGTGTTTAGAGAGAATTCTCATTAACCATTTTTCAATGATAAAATGATGGTAGCGTAAGGTAAGTATGTAGGTTATATTGCAAACAATATTTTTGTTTTCATCCGGAAATATCTTTATTTTTATCCAGGATAAAAAGTACCCGATTATTTCATTGGGCGGGACTACTAACTTAAAATTTCAAAGCAATCGGTTCAATAGTTACGGCAAGAAAGTGGAACAAACAAACAAACAAATAAAGGAACTCACATTCCAATTTATTAATGTACAGGTAAGTAAGGATTTTAGTTAGCTTGCAATTATGATTCTTGACATTAACAATGTTGACAGTACTCTGTCTTTTTTTGTCTTTAACTTTTAAGCCAAATAGTCATAATGGTAACTCCACTACAATCTATGTTCTATACGGCAACGGCAAATTGAAAAGCACACTCGAAAACCCCTTTAGTGTGACATGTTGGTTCTACAATGGCGCTCCTGCCTGCACCGTATCACGATTCCGATCACATTTTATCGGTTTTAAACTTGACGTTACGCTAAAAGCAAGCTATTCAATAAAATATCTACGAAGAGTATTATTGAGAATAAAAATTTAGACCAAGATATGTGAGTAAATTAAATAATTACTCATAAATAACAGTTTCCATGAATACGTTCATATAAAGGAAGATTCCATAATAATTATTTTTTTTATGGATGCTAGGGAACTTAAACACAATTTTAAACATCCATGACATCAGTACAAATGCCGGTGTCCATCACACAAATATGTTCCTCAAGCGGGATCCGAACCCACGTCATTTGGTTTTGAAGCCCCCTGGCTGGTGGTCTCTGACCACTCGACCAACGGGCTTGTCAAGTAATTATTAATTAAACTAATTTTCTTTTAGCAGGATTACCTAACTAAGCTTGTTGCAAATGAACAGACGCTTCATAACTATACACCGAAGTCGATAGTCATTTGGTTTTCTTTGCACATGATCAAGACAGCTACAAGTCAGCAATAACCATCAAAACGCAAACTCAGCAAGTCACAAGTCGTGTGCAAGTTCCCGCTAGCGACCCCGGTCGTAAACTGCCGGCGATCCATCATAACGTTTATTGAATTATGCGGCGGTCGCCTCACTGCAATTATTGCCGTTCTAATTACAATTATTGCACTTCCCGCGCCCGCCTAGTCGCGTCTGTCGGGGAATGTTGTCTGTGGACTGTGGAACCCGGGCCATAGAAGCCAAAGGGCAGGGTATAGACAAAATTGATATCGACTAAACTTTTAAAATCTTTTGTCGTCTTTTGTTTTTTTTCAAATACTTCTTTTTTGACAGATTTAGTAAGGTGGCAAAGGCTTTCATTATTTTAAAGCAAGATTTCGTAACAAAAATGACTTTTTCTTATAAATAAATAAATAAAGTAAATAAATAAAGGCCTTGGACAAACACACCATATTGCCTACCCCCAAACTAAGCTCGAAGCTTGTACTATGGAAGCTAGGGAACGGATAGACATACTTAAGTAAGTTTATAAACATCCATGACTCGAGTACAAATGCCGATGTTCATCACACAAACATTTGCCCCTAGCGAGATTCGAATCCGCGACCCTCGGTTTTGTAGCCAGGTTCTCTGACCACAGACCAACGGGCCCGTCAAATTTTTATTCTCTAAAGCACAGATATAGATCTATTTAAAAAAATTAAGTGTGATCGTTCCAATAGTTAATGATTTATCTTTATCTAAGCCTGACTGGGTAGTCCCCACCCCTAGGTAAAACTGGCCGTCATAATACCTTATGATTACTTTTTGCAATATTCATGTGGGATCCTTTACACTTGCATTGGAGTGAAAATCACAGGAGCTATAATATTGAGGTGGCAGCAATGAAACGTGGTGATTTTTTTCTAGAACGTAGTAGTTAATTGACGATTAAGTGCCAGAAGCATCGGACTCAATTATCGATTGTTTGCACAAGGTCTCAATTACAAACTTGATAAAATAGTTAATTTTACAACATAGAGTATATTTTTAATTAAATTAATTCTCCCCAAAACTACCCAATACCCATCGTGCATGCGGTCACAGATACTCGTTTATGCAACATTAATAATTGCACACCTCTCAGACAGCACGAATTCGTCATAATGTCAAAAAACAAGTTACATCCACCGCCATTGCCATAGCACTCAAGTCTTTATTTTATGGTAATACGGTCTATATACGTGTTTTCATAAGTGAGAACAAATCGAGTGACTTTGTACAGAGTTGATCACCCCCGGGGGTCCCATACGTCATCACACAGGGGCGGTTGGACAGTTTAAAATTTCGAATTACGACGATCCATTTTCGAAATTGGAGAGGATAGTGCAAGATGGACTCGTAGACTCGTAGAAAGCAGTGATGTGGTGGGGAAGCTTCACATTCGTTAATTTAATTGTAGATAATCGGCATCACTAATGCGAAATGTGTCTTTAAGTTTCTCGTATTTCTAATTCGTAAGATGCATCAATTAATCTGTGTGTGTATGAGTGACGTTTACTGATAATTTGTTCGTATTCATATTCATTCATTCACCATATTGCAACATAGTACAGTACACATACAAAATAATATTATATAGTACAGTGTATGCTTCAAAAACTCTTCGAGGTTTTGTGGGCTTAACTTAATCTAATCATACAATAATATAGTTATTATTTTTATTATTATAAACTTAATAAATTATATAGCTTAACAAAATACATACCTACTATTCCTATTTATTTTACTTATCTTCTTTTATTTTTTACAAAACCTAGGTACTTTTACATTTACATCATATCTAGTAACGAACAAGGAAGGCCTCGTTCTTACTGGAACTTAGCATCAGACACACATTAGACACCGACACCATGTCAGGGACAGTAATACAATCATTGAACTTATCAAATATGTAATGGACAGTGGTACAAACGCAGGAAGATGTTCAGGAAGGAAGCGTTTACACAAAATAAGAAGATCAAAGTATATACTTTGGGAAATCAGCGAAAGTCTCCTAAGCACCCCCAGATGGTTGTCATGATGAGAAATTTATCGCACTTACGTCGAAATTAGTTGTCGCGATCGTCGTCGTCCCCGCTTCAGAGCGGCCCAGGTGCGAATAATTACGCAAAAGAAAGGGTTCAGGGGGCCCGAAAAGACATTTTAATACCCCCATTATTGCAGTCGTGGTGGTTCCATTTCTCCGGGATGGCGAGTTGGATCTTTATTCCGCATCTTATCACGCCGGAGGTATTTGACTTTGTAACTTTGGAGGCTTCCGCAAGTTTTATACGACCCGCCCACGCTCGAGATTAGGATTAATTTCTTATGATGTTGCATTTTTAATAATTAATTTGTAGATATTAAAATGCTTCGTGTTTTTGTTGATATAAAGAACTCAACTTGTATTAAGTATAATATCCTCGATTTCGATGTTTTAAAGGATACTTACATTGTTACCGTCTTTGACTTCCAGGTTTCAATAAAGTTTTTAGGCACCCCACTAGCTCAATGGCTGCACTTCATCGTCAAATTCGTAAACGTTAGCAGAATGAAAAATAAAAAGAAGGGGACCAAAGCAGTTTAAACAGTTTAAGTGAAAAATATGCCAGTATGTATCTAGAATTTCTTGAACTTTCGTCTAGAAAGAAACTCAGTGTCGCGTGCTTCAGCTAATCGAACCACTTATTCCACCACGTGCTTCCACTTTCTGCTGGCTGGTCCCCAGGGCAGGCCTATTACCAAAGGTTGCGACATTTGCCAGGTCGCGCCCTTTGCGACGGCGGATCCGCAAAGGGCATGCCCTCTATAAAAATGTGTGGTCGTTCGGTGACATTTGTGCTAATTAGATTTTTTGTTTTCGCTACCTCAACTGCATTGTGACGGAACGGTGCCTCCTTGAACTTATGCTAATCGTCAAAAGACAAGGTTTCTGTGTGACATACTATTTGGACTATAGTGAATACCAAGGAGTACCTACATAAAAGGCTCTCAAACATACTGAATCAATCGTTATTGGATTGATTCAGTCTATTTAAAACCGAAGTATTTTGTTAATATCGGAATGTTAAACATTTTTTGGTTAATCCTAATGTAAATTACATGACGTAATGAATTTATGTCCTTTCTAAGTGAGACATGAGACATCCCTGATGATATTATAATTCAAAAATTGATTTCGCACATTAAAGTGGCGGTTAAGCCTGCTTGATGAAATATTTAGGAAAGCGGGCAGTATAACTCGAGTAATAGTTTATTATTTCATTCCACAGCACCGAAGGGGTGAGTTAAAAGGCAATAAAGCACTCGTTTGTGTTATTCCGCGGCGCGGAAGCGAGCGGGATTATCTCAATAAATTCCGTCATTATTGCGCGCCGTAACTCGCAGTCATTAACTCGAGAGTGGCACAGCACTTGCTCCAACTGGTGAACTCACAGCTTTGTCTTTGGTGTTAATGCTGAAGAAAACCTCTGTAGACAATAGTATAGGATGGACTAAGTGACCATTCAGGTACAGCAAAACTAAATAATTTAAATTGAAATCATAATGTAATTTAACACAAGGACTAGGTTGTCGCAGGCGCCTTGTTCGACGACACATCTGCTGGTGACACTGACTAGTCAGACCTCAGATTAACATATCGTTCATACAATCGTATAGTCCGCCGCCGATTTATTACATATAATGGCTACTAGCGGTCGCCCGTGACTCCTCCGCGTGGATTTCGGTTTCCGCACACATTGTACTTTCTGAGATTTGAAACAAAGAAACAAAATCTTCAGCTTTATTATATTAGTATAGATCTATACTTATAATAAATCTGTAGAGACGTCAATTCTGTACATTAAATATTTTTTCAAAATAACTATCAGGGGGTGATTAGTGATCGATACTGATGCCAAAAATGCAATTAGTAAAATTTTTGTCTGTCTGTCTGTCTGTCTGTCTGTCTGTCTGTCTGTCTGTCTGTATGTTCTTTATAGAAACAAAAACTACTGGACGGATTTTGACGAAACTTGGTACAATTATTCTTTATACTCCTGGGCATATTATAGGATACTTTTCATCACGCTACAATAAATAGGAGCAGAGTAGTGAAGGGAAATGTGGGGAAAACGGGAGAATGTACTCCATTTCTTAAGCTTCAGTCGCGTGTGCAGCTTTAATGGTTAAAGTTACATCAAAATCATGTATGACGGAAATATTCTTCATAAAATGGCCTAAAAAATATCCCTTTACAGCATATGTCTATCTTTCATGGTTGACTCACAATAACACGTGTAATATCCTGATCCAGATTGGTTTGAACGCGCTAATCTCAGTAACAGTTAACGTCAATTTAAAATTAGTGCACATTTGGCATAACAGATGGTGGTAAGACATTGCGGAACGCGAGTTCGCCTTAACCGCGATGACGAGATTTTTTCTCGATTGTATAAGAGGTTTTAATGACAACCCATACTCATGCATGGTTGGTCCACCTGATTCGTTTGTTTTACTTATAACTCAAACTCATTAGTGCGCTCGGAGTATTTTTAACAGTAATAACTGGTTCGATTCGAATTGGCAAAATCTTTAGCAATCTATAGTCACACTGTGTACGGAAACGAAACCCATGCGGACGGAGTCGCTGGCGGCCGCTAGTTAATAAATAAAACAAAATATAATTCACAGCAGCTTTAATGATAAAACAGCAATTTAAAAACACGGCACTCCAAACTCCATCATTTTAATACAATTTAATTCCTATATCGCCACCTTTTCTTCCAATTTTTAAACAAACACCTTTCAGTTCTGAAATTATTATGCCTTCTATCAATTTTAAAAAGACGACTGTACAAAGTAAGTGAATTGTCTTTAGTAAAAGAAACTCCAATGAAGAGTGACAAGAGATTGGTGAGTGGCTCGTAGTCGGTACTGAATAAACTCAGTGGTGACACTCCGGCCGGCGTCACTCGGGAGGCGCTTTCCCTCGCCCGTGGAAAAATCAAGGAAATGTCACCTGTGTAGCGCGACCGAACAGTGTTGATATTCATCGTTATTACCCCGGGGTTATGGGTAAGTTACATCACTCCCACATCCTTTAATAGAGTCTTTCTGACAGTAAGTAGTAATTTTAATTCTGTGAGTATAACAGGTTTGTCAGGAACTTATCATAGTGTGGTGACACTTACCCTCATTTCAAACTACATATTTATATTAATACCTAAGCATACCTAACGTATTTTATTCCCCCGTTAAGTCTGAATTAAGTGTTTAGGAAAAAACTTGAAGTAACCTTAGTAAGCATGAACTTATTTTTTATTACTTCAGTAGAAAAAATTATAAAAAGTACCAACATTTGAAAAAACATTTCCTTGTAAGGGAAAAATTCATAGTGTTAGTGAAATCAAGGAAGTAAAAATGTAAGTCTCCAAGTATCAATCCGTGGCCATCTTGTCAAACCCCGGCGCGCAATGCAAATGGCGCCCGAACAATAATCACGAAAGTAAGCGATACGCATAAAAATGTCGTCGAAAAAACCTTCTCATCCCTCCGAGGGGCCGATTTAACATATCTAATGCGGTTTACGTGTCGCCTCCCCACACCTCGACGAGCCTAATCGTTTTAAGACGCTGTTGACTGTAACAGTAACTTTCTACTACGACTTGTGGATTTTTTTTGCATCCTTATCTTGAATTTGTAATAAACGCTTCTGACATTTAGGGGTTTGGTAGATGACGACATCTAAATGGATTGGGCTGTTCGTTGGGGTTAGCTTTATTTTACTAGTAAGTCGACGATTTGCAAACGGTGGGGTTTAAAATGGGGACTGATATCGTTTTAAGCCGTGTACCGAATTTGGTTTGTAAAATATGTGGGAGCTGATGTAACCCTATTGTCTTTGAATGAGTATCTTGTAGAACAAAAAGGGAAACTATTTATTTGGAATTATTAATTATTATTGCGTAATTTGTAACGAGTAGTGTCACGTGTCAGATAATACTAACTATGGCAGTGTTTTTCTTAGCCAGTTCTTTCAAGCTGCTTTACGAAAACGAGGTATTTTGCTACTCCTATGAGTCGGTTCTATTTTCAGCTATTCTTATTCTTAGCTGCATTGGACACCTCGGTTTATCAAATCACGGAAATATACTATGACATATCGCCACAACAAACAGAGAGCCGGCATATCTCCCCTTGGAGTGTTTTTTTGTGTTTTTCATCGCGCGATGTTCACAGTCGGCTGCTCCCCCCTTACCCCTTTGTGCGCACTCGGATAAGCACACGTAAGCTAATTTTCTTGAGGAAATTCAAACCGCACCTTGTAAATAAATCTGCGAATGGATCGGGCTTAGTGAGTTTGGGAATATAAAAGTTAAATCCAACTGCCGTGTGACGATTGAAGGCTTGTAGTGACATCATGATAACAGAGACATACGAAAAGATATCTAAGATTTTCTTGGAGCAAGTACGGGGTGCGATGATCGCATATCAGACAGACTGTATCAAAAGACATCAGTAACTTCCACTAGCAGCATGATTCAAGATATGGATAGTCTAGTACTAAGTGTTTGCTGGACTTACTGGCGTTTTGGAGCGAAAGAAGGCAGAAATCTGCAACTGTGCCAGACAATTGTCGAATTTCTTGTCGATCCTACTCGAAGGTAAATGCCTTCTGAATGAGTGGTGGAGTAATTTTCTGACGTATTAATCGTGATCGTGATTGGTCGTGATTTTATGAAGCCCCATTTAATAAAAAGATAATATTTTGAGTAAATGTTTGTGTTTGAGTATAAGTTTTACAGGGGAACTTTTAAATACCTATCAATTGGACAACTGCACTACGCAATGTGCAATTATGCATGTCTAATAATGTTTAAGTAAGATGGTAAATACGCACACGAACCATCGAGTCGACTCATTTCAATGGCGTTTGTAACCGTTGTACGGTAGGTACTGTTTTTAACGAGATGCAAATATTAAAAAAAAATCATAATTTTCCTTAAGTTACTTCGATAAGTCTTCATCTTCACCCTTCGTCGTTTTATCGGTTTTAAGTCCCAGGGGGTGGGCGCCACCCCACTTAATTAATTAACAAGTTGACAACGGGAACAAGCTTTGCGTTTGTTTGTTTAAATTGTTAAAGTTATTCCTGTTTTGCCATCAAATCTGGTTTAAGCACACAAATTTTGTTAAAATTATTAAAGTAAGTACTTGTTGCAATAAAAACACAGGTTGACCCACATTACTTCTAGCATAATGAAACTGATACCTAAAAGGTTTGTTGTGAACGATCCTTTTACATGACAATTACCTTAATGTCTTACTGGCTACATCTACATTTTCTATTATAATAAACATTTTGTACACTAGAATTGTAGTGCCTATGTACCTACATGATGTTTGACGTACAGGGCATAAAATAGCTAAAAGAAGACAGGAATGGTTATCGAATGAACCATTTTTCTCTACCTCTTATTAAACTACTCGTATGCAGGAACTCCAATACAAAAAAAACTAGGATTGTGATGACGAATATTTCTCATAGACACCAAAACATTGTCTGTAAACAGAGTAGGAACCAGAACAATAAAATTGAAGCTCTCGTAATTTTTGCTCTCAAGCCAAATTGCTTGCTAATAGAGCGAAGTGCTCACTCGGAATAGTTCCGCAGATCGCGGCAGAGGGCGCGCTAAGCGGCGGACAATGCAGGTGGAGGCGCGCGCCATACTCCTACTCGCATTAAGTAATTGGCCTTATGGTAGGGCTGGTGGAGGAATACGACGGATTCTTCAACCACAGGCCGGGTTTATGTGATCACCAAGTGACAGGTGACCAATTCTGCCGGATAAGTAGTGCCGATCTAGACAAATAAGTGCTACCCCACTTCGTCCAGTGGTTGACGTAAGAAGCGACTATTGAAGTTCCGAGGGGATATGCAGCGTTCCTGAGTGTTTTACCTGACTATAGTGTAGTGTAGGCGGATTGATGACCACAGCCTATGCTCTGGTCATCAATCCGCCTGCCTAGCATGGTGACTATGGGCATAACCAGAGCCGTCTTTCACCTATTAGAAGCCCTGGGCACGTGCCTATAGTGCCCATTGGAATGAGTGGGCGGGGCATAACCCCTACCTGTGGGAGGAAATTGTCCAACAGTGGACTATAAACAGGATAATTATGATAGTAGGTACTACTCCATTGACTAATGTATTGGACTTGTGAAATAATCATAAGCGCCAGTAAAATCTGCGTTTTTTTTTTGCTCAACCCTGGTCGCAGGGCGCGGTTAGGTCGCCTCAATAGGACTCCCATCACAATGAGTGGCGCCTTCATTATTTACAAATGAGTGTATAAATCTCCCGCGAACGACCCGGTGAAATTGCCATAGACCGTCCTTGTCACTCCTTTTCAAATAGCCGTAAGTCGGAGTGAGATGGATGTGAAGATTATCGGTAGAGACATTGATGTCTTAGCAGAAGGATAAGGTATAAAGGATTCATCGGGCACCAGATTTACAAGATCCTCATTTTAACCCTCAACTGTCCTTATATCACAATGTACAGGGCATCCGATAACTTGTTGGCTGAATTGCAATTATCCCGTTATTCTTATCTCAGGTCTTTAGGTAGGTTACATCAACTATCCACAAAAATTGTTTGCAGAAATTGGTATTAAAGATAGTTAGGTCATAAATATAATAATTCATAATCGATTTTTTCCTACTAGGCTTAGCCTACAGTGATACTTTCAACTTGAAACATTAATTCTACACATGTCATCTGCTCAGATAAATTACTGATTCAATGCTGATTCACAATCCTGTTGTATCACATCTAAGGACAGACATGACAATTGTGGGTCTTCAAAATTTATGAGCTAAGAGTGATTACTGTGTTTAACTGCGATGCTAGTTTGTATTCATAGCGCATCAGTCATAGAGATTTTGCGTCTAAGGCCTGTCTTCCTATTGTATATTGGTTACTTAATGTGTAACATCTCTTAGTCTTAGTCTGTAATAGGAATAAATTAAGGTCAAAAGGAAATTATCTAAATGGATCTGAGAGGACATTTATAACGGTAAGGACGTACCTGATGTTTGATATGACTCGTAAGAAGGATGAAGCTCATTTCTTTTTTGCACTTTACGTCCAAAGAAGCTAGCTAGCTAGTATGCTTAATGTAATGAAATGTATAAAATTTATGATATGTAAAACTTAGAAATAAATGCAAAACATTTCTTTAAAAGTGGCATCGTTAAAAAACTCAAACAAGTTTTTTGTTTGTCCAAAGTTCCTTTAACAAATCATCTGATCCATGAATGCTAAGGAACTTTGCTCACGTAGTTCTAGTTGGCACTTAAATTCAAACAATAAATTGTTATCTTTTTACTGTTATTTCCTATTTTATTGAGTCCACGTATGGAAATGGGATGGTATGTAATATCTCTAAGAAACGGCATCACTACACGACACCACCTCCCAAAACTTTGGAAATACGAGTAGGTATATAACAGATTATTAAGTTGATAGTACTTGTTGTATTACTATCTTTATTTACCCGCGTTGTATGTTTGTCTGGCTACATCCATCTGCAATGTTTATGTACGATTCGATGTAGTTTCGGTCAAAGACAGGCCCGGTCATCCCTCGCAGGAATTTCATTAGTAGCGGCTCGCGGCGCTATTGTGCGCTGAGTTATAGCGCGATGTGGCCGGAGTCGCGGGAGAAGGGAAGCGTAGGGTTAATTAACAAACTTCTAGAACATAAGAAAAATAAAATCTTGTTTCTGTAGCAGAAAGTAAGATGACCATAAGTGTACTAGTGGGCTAGCGGGTTACGTTTAACACAAATTAATGGTGTGAAAGTAATTTAGACAAGCCCACAGAAATCAATCGCACATAAACCATAAAACATGTTAACTGTGGAAAACCAACAAAGAAGAATGTTTGAAGTTATTGACTTAATATTTCTAACTAGCTGTAACCGCTCCAAAAAGCATAAAAGAACCTTTATTTTTTCCAAATGAAATTTCGCCAATGTCACTCGGAGCGAATGTAGCTTTCGGTCCATTAGTTTTTGAGCCTATTCATTACAACCAAACAAATTAAAAGGTTTCCTCTTTTAATATTAGTTTTTACTTAATTTACTTTTTAAGTAATTAATGATTTCAACAAATGTTAGTTTATAGTTTTATTTTAATGGACGTTTTAGTCCTGCAATACATAACATTCGTCGTCGCCAGTAACATTGAAGAATAACCTATTTCCTAAAGTATTCGCTACACGATGGCGGCTAGAGGTTCAAATTGGCCGCGATTGGGCCGTCTAATTGTTTGAAATATGCGCCGGGAGTGCAAGGAATAGTTTTATGGGCCATTCTGACTCCGACAATCGGGACCGGGCTAACGGCCAGATGTATCCCAACTAATATTATAAATGCGAAAGTAACTCTGTCTGTCTGTCTGTCTGTCTGTTACGCTTTCCCGCTTAAACCTCGCAACCGATTTTGATGAAATTTGGTACAGACAATCTTTAGATCCTGGGACAGAACATAGGCTACTTTTTGACCCATTCCAACCCCCCACTTCCCCGAAATGAGGGGGTGGAAGTTTGTATGGAAAATCTAAACTACTTGAGTTAGACGCTTGAAATTTGGCATGCAGGTCCCTTAGTAAACTTGATGCTTAGTTGCAAAAGGATATTGCAAAATTCCCACGGGAACGGGAGTTAGCGGGAAAAAACATTCGTATAATGAAAACCGACATCCACGCGGACGAAGTCGCGGGCGGCCGCTAGTAGAAGAATATGTCGGGAATTCAAATTGCTATTGGATTCGCGCTCATCTTTTTAGCAAAGAGATTATAAAGTTTACAAGATAATTACAACTTGGATACGTGAGGCTGTAAAGGATGTACTACTAATTAAGTCACAAATAAGTTGACTATTAAAATTATTTCATACGAGCCGATAGATGTTAGGTTTCTTAATAAACTAGCCGCCACCCGCGACTCCGTCCGCGTGTATTTCGGTTTCCGCGCACACTGCATAGAGCCTTCCTCGACACATGCGACTATCCAGCACAAAAATGTTTTTTCAATTCGATACAGAAGTTCCTGAGATAAGTGCGTTCAAAAACAACCAACAAACTCTTCAGCTTTATTATATTAGTCTAATACATAGTATAGATTTAAATATTGCCAGACTTGCCGAATTCTGGATCATGGTCAAAACGAACCCCGCATAGAAACGGGATAAACGCTAGGAAGAAGAAGAAGTATAGATTTAAATATATAGTTGTTACGGAATAGACGACAGAGGTGCAAGGAGCAATCGGCACCAACGACATCATCAAAACAGATTAAAAAAAGTCAATTTCGTCCTTGACCTTTTTGGGTGAGGTCATCGGATAGGTCTAAAATATCTAATGGGTTTCCAAGGGGATCAAAAATGTCATCAGATTTTAAGTGTGACGCATAGTTTTCAAGATATTTGCAGTTTTATAAAATTTTATTCGATAAAATATGCTCAAACGCAGTTGGTACCAATTGTTTTAAAAGTTTCGTTCCTCTTTGCGAAAATGTTGTTACCTATTATGGGCTCATGATCAGCCTATCGTAGGCTACTGCTGGAAATAGGCCTCCCCTTACTATCGCCATGTCGGTCGTCCTAACCTTGAGTTTTTAAGCTCCCATAAAGTATCTAGCTTAATTTTTATTTATTTACTAGAGGCCGCGCGCTACTCCGTCCGCTTGGTTTTCGAATATACTATAGCCTAACGCCTTCCTCGTCATATGGACTATCCAACAAAAAAATATTTTTTCCAATCGGATCAATAGTTGCCGAGATTAGCGCGTTCAAACAAACAGACAAACAAACAAGCTTACAAACATAGTATAGATTAAATACCTAACAATTTCACTAGGTTACTGGGCGTATATACTTTCTCCAAAAATGCTTACAATTTCCATTTTACGTGGAAAAAGCTGGCTTTCTATCATCAGATAATTCGTAAATAAAAATATAAAATAATCTCATCTATTCTTCATTAATATTATCTATGATTTCGTTGGAGTGAATAAAATTGAAGTTTATCTCATAAGTATTTTAACTCTATTTCTTGACCAACAATCTATACTAATAATGAAGCTGAAGAGTTTGTTTGTTTGTATGTTTGTTTGTTTGAACGCGCTAATCTTAGAAACTACTGGTTGGAATTGTATACTTATTTTGGTGTTGGTTAGGCTAAAGCATAACCGAAATCCACGCGGACGGAGTCGCGGGCGGCCGCTAGTTACTTATATAGGGTGAAGGCCCAATGAATGTACTTGCACATTGCCAGTTTTCAGGTTTATTTTGGTCATTCATATATTTCGTGTTATCAGTAATGAATTCAGACGAAGTATCGCTTATCGTTACTAATTTGTTTATCAGCCTTCAGTCTCCATCCTTGATTTATGAGCACTTAAGAGATTGTTGGCATCTTTGAAGTCTTATCTAAGCGGGTATGGAGTTCTTGCCATACCGTATTTTTGAAGTGAATTCTATATTTTATGTTTTCTTATAAAGTGGGTGGTCATAAATCTTTTTTATTTTAAGAAAATAGTCTGGTTTTTGTAAATGTGCAGCTTCGTGGTATTGTGATTAGTTTACGAAACTTGTTGCAACAGACAAAAAAATTATGGTGTCTGTTTTAAAGATTTTTTTAACAGAACGAGGAGTTCATGGTTTCTTTCTACTTAAGGACCCGTTGGTCAAACAAAACCCGTTGGGTTCGAATCCCGCTAGAGGCAAATGTTTGTGTGATGAACATCGGCATTTGTAACCTAGCACCAATATTAAAAGTTAGTCCAAAGAATTTATATTAAATCCGGCTTGGCATTCCAAGTTTAAGCTGATAAAACATTTTTATTATGCTTGATTTACTATTTCATATTCATGTAAGTCGCATTCCTTCAAACAGTTTTTTCAGAACTTATAAATGATTTACTGAGCCACTTACATCCGAAGAAAGCACAAAAAATCCAAGTCTCGTACCTAATAAAAGTTTCAATGACTCAGTACAGCCCACGCAATGTAAGGCAGTACATACACGGTACATAAGGGCTGGCACGCACAGGTGGGGTCAAAGGTTACCGTCCAATGGCGAAGTCGGAAGCGGGGCGCGTTTCCGGTTGTTATATTTTTTTAATTTCTCGGTCGCGGGCGGAGGGAGTTTGGCCAGGTGCATCGTGTGTCATTGGCGGAAGGGTGAGGTGCTTTGGGGGGAAATGCACGCTCTAACTAAATGATGTGGGAAACGGGGTAGTCGCGTTTATTTAACGATGTTATGTTACCTGTTTATAAATTTTTTTTTTCATACTATCTTAATTTTTATTTAAAGCCATGGCTGAATTGTTTTCGGCGTAGCTGCTATGGGATTCGATTCTCAAGAATCAATTTTCAATTGTACATACCTGCCTGCTTTTGGACCTACTATCATTGATAGTTTAATACAAAAGGTGCATTTTGTTAGAATACATAATTACACGATAACAAAATGCGCCTTGCATCTTGATAAGTGTCACCATATTGTCACAAACAAGTAGAACTCAGCAGGAAATACAAATTCATGTCTTACATGACGAAGAATAACCGGATGAACAAGTTAACTGGACCTCAAGTAATTGCTCTATTATTTGTGTTTGTACGCAAACTCCGTAGTACGATGATGGATGTTGAAAATATTAATCAAACATGTTCTTACTACGCTTTCCCAAAGTATTTACTTAACGTAAATACATAATTAATTACTACATATCACAATTTCACCACTATAAATTATTGAATATCAATGCTATTGTGTTATAGAATAAGATTTTTCTTCAGAAAATAGAAAATAATAGTTATTAGATTGTCTGAATCTGAAAGTTACATCGCAGGTCAAAGCATCTTGCAGATAAAATGAAAAGTTAGAAAGTTTTCCATCACGAAAATTATTCGTCCACCAAACTAAGGTGGAACAGTAATTTATTTCGTACAACTTTTATTTTCATCTGCAACTACGCCAACGTTAATTTATCAACGTATCTCAGCCCCGCTGGTGGTGTTTACAGAGGAATCCGGCCATTCTTGCTCACCCCCATTGTTTTCCGGGAAATTGGACTCCGTGATTAATTTGTTTAAGGCCCCTAACGTGTACTTTGGCTGCGGCAACTGTGAGCTTGCCTTCCCTGCCCCGCTATACTCACGCGAGTAATTCGGCTGCCGCGCGGAGCGTGCTCGGCTGCAAGGATCAAGTTACGTTGGCGGGCGGTACCTAAAATTCCATCCTTATTTGGTTAGTTGACATCGGGATCTCATGAATTGAACGGTTTGAACGCGAGATGTTTGCGGAGGAAGCGTAATTTGTTTGCTTCTTTGATTACGGTTGTGCTCGGTTAATGTAAACATGGTTAAACGGGTGTATCAATAATATTATGGGACGTTTACGTTTGATATCGGTAAATTATTTGAACATGCATAATATTTATTTATTATGTCATTATTTGAAAGTAATGAACATATTAATGGAGTGGTACCCAGTTTAAAAGGAGTAGATACGTCGTTAGGTACGCCTTAAATGAACGAGTATCTGTAGAAATGAATTTACATATTCTTTGATTCTCATAATAGGAACCCGGGTTTGTATTTTCACCGGTGGAACTCTCCACTTTATCTGATCAACCAAAAAAATAAATTGTTAACGCATTCAAAAACAATATCGCCCTAACCCAGGCTCTTATTAAATCATCTTTGAGTCGACAAGGAAAGAATCTCGGTCGGAAGAAAGGACTTCTTAAATTAACCCGTTGACAGCCCCGCCCCGACTTGTAAGCCTATAATTTAAACAATCTCGTTCCCCTGTTTGCTGAAACCCAAGATTTTGTGATACCCATTTGTAACCCCTTATCTCGGTTAAGGGCTATCCGGCTGGTGTTGCGGTGTTCCAGAGGGGGATATTACAGAGGTTCTCTTAAGGTACAGATAGTTAATTTTAGCGTCCATGTTTTACGAACTGTGAACTATGTTTTAATAATTGGTGTGTTAGTCCAAAGAATTTATTTATTTATAAGACATTTTGAGTAGTTACATTGGGTTATTTTACATAGTTAGCTTGTATGTCAACGACGATCTGAGTGACGATCCCTTTGCCAAGGATTACAATAAAGTTCTTGGTTGAATCAGAATGCAATTTGTTGCAAATATACGATAATTTATAAATTTTTCCACTTTGGCAAACTCACTTAAAAGTTCAGGAGATAATAATCTTCCTAAGATATTCTTATGAAGGCAGCAACAAAATCAAATTTTCATACTTACTTACAGTCAGATGCTTAAACAGTAACAACACTACAATATAATTTCCTATAACTATAGAAGCATTGGGAAGAGATAACGCAAACCAAGGTGGCAAAAGGACCCATTCTAATTGCGGCAGGTACAAGCCGCTTAATTACCAGATGCTGGGTGAGAAATGGCTTAACAGATAACTCGCTTTCTAATCTTTTGACGATTTTCACAGCTCCTAAGCTGGGAGATGAATGGGATTGATAATGTGATAGGGCATTATCGTCGGTGTAACGCTGGAGTTCACTGCCACTGAACTGAAGGAGGAGAAAATATTGCGAGAAGTTTCGTGAAGAATTGTTGGGGAAAAATACAGCTTACGAATTTGGTGGAAGAGTTGAGAAGTCAGTAATTTTCTTTAAACCAAAAACGTTTAGGCTTCATTACTGTATTTCAGATAATCTTTAAGGCTTATTTGCCTATGTACCTACCAAAAGCACGATTTTTTGAAACTAGAGTTTTCTTAATGGACATTGGACTGGACTTTAAATATAATTGACGCGCCCGTTGTACAGGTGGTCAGACACCGTGGCTACAAAACCTAGACCCTGGCTACATAATTTGAAAATTGTATCGATATCCGCGCAAATTTTTTAGTCTTCAGTGTGTTACAGCCATTCTCCTAGTAGTGTGTCCCTGTGATGGGTTAAGAAAATCTGACGGTAATGGAACTACCAAATTTTGGATCACGGTGCAAACGTGCGGATGAAGCGCTCAGGAAAAGAGAATTGTTCCATTTATCTACCTCTAACTGGCCACGATGCGCACAAAAACGTAAATAACAGTAGTTTATCACCGGGATTTGTCCGCAGTAATCCCGGTGCTATAAATCAGCGGAGGTCCGACATACGCGGGTCGTCCCATATGTTTATTTAATTTTGAAACTCTAATAGCTGGGATTCCAATACGAATGTTACAGGACACCTTTTTTATGCTAGGAAATTATAGAAACAAACAGAAGTTTAGGTATGTGCTGAATTCAATCAAACGAAAAAATTGGAAGCATTCTGATGGCTAAAGGAATAAAGTAATCATAACGAAAATAAAAAAGATGTATGTAATGAAATATGTTTTGTGAGGAAAATATCTTATAATATTTTTTAATGATTAATAGGTAGGTAATTAAATAGGTCAGTTTATAATATATAATTGGACAACTGGAGAAAACAGCAAGATTCATGAAACTTGTTCATACCACCAGATCAGATAATAACATTTACGGTGCGCCTTACACTATTACTTTAAACGTCCCCCAAGTCTTAAATAAAGCAATAAATAAAACCAATAACCCACCATTGATTACAGAAGACACCGAACTAATTCTCACTGATTCACCTAAATCTATTTCAACTAACTTCGTCGAGATGGATCGGCTGGGGTGACCGTCCTTCGATAAATACCGGCCAGTCCCGTAATGTCCGGGATTACACCGATTGTCCGCGATAATCCCCGATCGACACGGGATTATCAGACAAATTGTCCGTCGCACACCCTAATTTATTGTCATCGAGAAGTGTTTTAATTGGCCAAGTGATTCGGAACATCTGTAAAGATTTTCCGACAGTGTTGGGTCGGGCTTGGAGCATAAATATTAATTAATTTACGCGCTATTCTGACTTCTGCTGTAATAAAAGAAATCTCGATACCGAGAATCGAAATCTTTATTTAGACTTTTCAAACAGTAAGCAGTTACGTAAAAACTGTCTTTGTTGCCTGTCTTGATTTCTGAACTATCGGATGAAAACAAAGTTTTGAGCGTGTCTTTTTACTATAATTATCATCTTTAAATACTTTTGTTCCCAGATTTCAAGTTGTTTGCACTGAATACAGACATGACAAAAAAAAATGTATTTGGTCAGCCTTCTATCACATTTTTACACACAATATTACATAAAAAGCTTCTGTGTACGTTAGTAAAACATTGAACTTATCCCATAACGCTACAGGTACACTCCACTTGCGCCTACAGAATCCACTCCAGTCCGGCCGGGCAATCCGCTAAGTGGCAACGGGCATAATGACAGATTAGTGTTGCTCCACGGACACCTGAGCTGCAAAATATGCAATAACTCACCGCGTGTAATTCGCCCGGGCGGCCGATAAATTCGTCAGAGTGATTAGGGTGAACCGCGGGTGTAGTGTGGAACCTGACTTATTGGGATTTATAGGTTAACATTATTTTAATGTTCGTTGTTAATAATTTACGTGGAGGTATTGATTACAATGCAAGTATTGAGGTACGTTATGCAATAAGTATGTGGTTCTGTTCTGCCCTTTCAGTGATCCCAATTAAAAAATAAACACGCAAGGATCTAGTATGAACGATATTGATAGTCTTACTATAAGACTATCAATATCGCCGCAATATGGCCCTCATTCAAAACAAAAAACTTCTGAAATCTAAATAAATTCAATAAATTCCTTAAACACGTATATTAACACCTGTATCAAACAATCACACTACAACTACAAACTAAATTAATTACAGTGTAATATTAAGTTTACTTTTTTCATGCACCTGTTTAGTAAGAGACGTTTTGATGACAATATCGTCGGTAGGCCGCTTTATTCGCTGCGGGATCATGCTTTTGTTTTTGTCTGGGCAGGGAGCTTTATGTGCGTTTGAAGGCATCTGACTACCCGTGGCCACACGAGCTGTTGTAGCAGTCTCAGCTCCTGCCTTTCTCTTAGGAATCTTACTCTTTCTTATAGCCGAGAAAGGATCGAACGTACCTCTAATCCCCACAGATATTTCAGTTTGCGGTTTATCAATCATGATTTCTAAATACGGCCGACCAGAATCCAGCCTCAGACCGATGCTTTTCGGCTTCTTATAAGTCTTCTGTGTGTCTTTAGGAGGAATCACGGCGGCCATGTTGATCTCAACGCTTTTGTCAGAGCACGCCTTCTTGACATCGGGCTCCATGTTCACAACTGTGGTCTCGCTTCCCACTTCTGCTTCTAAACAAGCTAGACACGGGCAGATCTCACTCATTTCACCGGACCGACAACTTTCCATTACATCACAACAAGATATATCTCTCGATTGTGATTTATCGTCCGAGTTAAATGATGAAGGGACTTTGTTTGAAATAGCACTATCATTTCCAACAGTATTACTATCTGTACACGTGCCCTCACGCACTGGATGTACGCTCGAATCTGGTGTATTTTTCTTTGATTTTCGTTCGTATCTTTGAATGGAAATTTTGGATTTGGTAACAATCACGGGAGCGGGTGGTGGCGGAGGTGTATATTGGCTTCTGACCTTCCTCATCGAGGATTTGAGAGGCGGCGGCGTCGGCTTAGCCTCGTGAATGACACTCACAGCAGAACACTTATTGGATCCCAAGTAAGAGTAAGTATCGGTGCCCATTGAACTTTTCGAGTTCGGCAAAAAATGCGTATCTAATTCTACATTCCCAGATCGTGGTCGATGTTCAATCTTAAAACCTTTGACTCCCCCATGCTTCTTGTTCGATATTTTATCATAAGATTCTTTTTCTCGGTTCTCCTTCTCATCATAGTCTGTGTTGGATTTATTTCTGGATGCATCTAATAACGTGTAGATATTAGTAGTGCTATCTCGTTTCTGCCTTTTCTTAACGCACATTAGATATAGAAGTGCTGGAATGCACCAGAGGATTTCAAGAGCCAATATTATAGTGACAATCCAAAACTTTTTCGATGTTAAGTCAATCGGGAATCCGCCAATGATGTAGTGTGTGGGTACCGTCTTCAGCTTAGGTTCAAACATGTGCAGGGTTTTGTCGCACATTTCTCGCGACCTATTGACTAAAGACAGGACGCTGCCTAGAGGCAGGTAAACGTGGTCGTCTGTGAGGTGAGGCACGACGTCTTTATCGAGCCAAGTTTGGAAGCGATTATCGAATGTGCTATGTTCAAAGTCGCGATTAGCATCGATACAGTTTTTAGCAGCATCATAATACTTGAACAAGATGTTCGGGTGCTTTGGAGAGCTCAGAGGAATAAGGGACTGATTTCGCAGTGGAATGAACATTGTGCTGTCTCTGTGTTTCCAGTTTACGTACGGAGTGGGTATTGTCAGGCCGTTACCTACCTTTTCATAGTAAGATAAGTGTTCACAAGGATTTTTCATGCTCCTGGAAATGTGTTTTGGCGGAGCAACACTTACTGTTATGGAGTTAAGAAGATTCTTGTTAGGGCTCCGCCAGCCTTCGCCATCCGTGTCCAAAAATCTTTTTATTTCCTTGTGAAAATCGTACAGTTTCATAATGTTTTCCTGTGACACGGTCCCGCCGTAGAATGCTAATTTCGATATGGGCAAAACCCACAGTTTTAAATAGCCTCCCAACGCGTCCGACAATGCAGTAGTCATTAAACTATCAGCTATTGGGCTTGTTGCTTCTCTCTTTATGCTCATGTACGCATCCTTGAAGTACTTCAGTAGTGTATTGACGTAGTCTTCATTCGTTGTGTCTATGAAGTTAGGGGGCGGCAGTAAACCTTGGAAGTGTCGCCTTGCTTTCAACAAATTGACTTCATTCATAGTCCAATGGTGTCTTCGAAGGTCATTTGGTGAGAATAGCACGGTTCCAACATTGACCGAGAATTCGTATGACGCTCGCACTTCTAACGCCGATGAGAGAATATGGATTAAAAATATCGTCAAAACACACATTTGAGAGCTATTTAAATAAATGGACTATAAAAAAAAGTCGTACAAAATACCAAAATACATTCGACACAAAATGACATTAGAGCCTCTATAATCGTTGACAGTTAAGCTTTGCTGACAGAGTTATGTTGTAAATATGACGTAAAAGCGTGGAAACAGTTTTTAATGCAGAATAAAAATTTCATAATACAAACAAAGCCATATCTCTAAATAAAATAAGAATAAAAAAATAAAATAATTTTATTCAGCAATTTGATTCATTTAGTAAATTGTTTTGCACGTCAAAACTGCGTTCTGATTCGACTATCAAGCAGTGCAGAATAATATTTCTTCGACAACTCTGTCATTTGCACCCATATGCAGTTCGGTATTCAGGTGTTCCCCATAACTCAAACCGCACGCGACTGCGGTGTAAATTGTTTAATTAGAACAGGATCCGCATTACGGGATCATGTTCCGATAAGGCTGAGGGGACGTGAGGGTACAGGGTACAAGGGACGCGAGGGTACAGGGTACAGGGTACATGTATGCGGTGCGTTTGATGCATCGATAGGTGCGTGTGTCGCCTATCGTTAGCGTAAGGGTTGAGTTTGGATTAGTGGGGTTGATACGGATTAAGTGTAAGGTACCTCGTGTTGTAAACACAAAAGATGTTGGGATTTAACATTAAGCAGCGTTCAAATGTACTCTAGCTCTCTGCATAGTATTTTAAAGACTTTAAATGATACGTACATTGCTTGGTTTTTTAGCCAAAAATGGTGGTCTGTATTTTATTCGCATTTATCCCAACTAATATTATAAATGCGAAAGTAACTCTGTCTGTCTGTCTGTCTGTTACGCTTTCCCGCTTAAACCTCGCAACCGATTTTGATGAAATTTGGTACAGACAATCTTTAGACCCTGAGACAGAACATAGGCTACTTTTTATTTCGAAAAAAAGAAATCCACGCGGACGGAGTCGCGGGCGGCCGCTACTTAAGTATATATGTATAATTGATAGTTATAGTTAGCAGAATCTCATATCATAAGAAAATCAATTTATTTGTCCACAAGCAAAAACTTCAATCCAGTGTAAAATGGTGCTAGTTAAAACTCATTTACTTACCAACATTCCAACTGGCATAGAAACAATTAATAAACGGTGTAATTTTCCAATTGATCGACAGCAGGGCGACAAAGTGACACGATCGCGTGTCGCTCGCAACATCGTTGTCGGCGATGACAAATGATGCGGAGGTCCACTTGGCCAATTAACATTTGAAACTGGGATGAGTGACAAATCGTGAAATTGTACATATAAGTGAGTATTTCTCCTCCTTGAGTCGTACTCCTAATTCTGAGGGTCAAAATGAAACAAGAAACGATTTTCTTGGCTTTAATGATGTGGTTTGCCATTGCCTTCTCCATGTGGTACCCTGAGTGTACCAGATAATATCTTTCCCGTTTGATAATTTCCAGGTCCAAAAAAGTTTAGTGTCTTGTATGCAACTGAAACTTCATCATACATTTATAACCATTGTTTTTTTATTGGGAGGTAAACGAACAAGAGTTTCACCTGTTGGGAAGTGATCACCGCTGCTCATGGACATCCACCAACATCAACAACCGCTCAAGGGTCGCAGACGCGTTGCCTGCCTTTAAGACCCCATACTCTCCCCAACTGAGCTCTGGCGACCTTACTCACCAGCAAAAACATAACACAACAGTTGCAAAGTGCTATTTCACTGCGGTCTTCTGTAATTGTTCGACTCGAAAAAGTAAATATCAAATCCGATTTATACTTCGACCGAAAATAGTTGTAGCTGCAATACGAAATGAAGTGATTCGCGGTTAGTTTCTTAGCTGTCAAAGTGTGGCGGGATGACGGCCGCGGGGACCCGGGCAAATTGCGAGTTCCCGAGGGAAATCTGCGGTTATTAGCTGTCAATCATGGCGCCCTTCACGCTGTGATTCGAGGTGCGACAAAATGGGGCGTGAGGTTTAAAAAGGTATTTGTGTTACAACGATTGACACGTTTCGCGGTATGTCAGTGATGAGTCAATAGGATAAGCCGAAGTAGTTGATAACATGTGGTGGAAGATTAAATACTTCCATGCGGTTATATTTATATTAACAGTGCATGTGGCAATTAGCACAACCATAAAGGGCCGTTCTTGTTTTTTTATACTGCAGACTTAATAACCTCGATGTCGATAAAGACTAAATTATTACAATTTCAGACTTGTCCGATATACTAAGCTGAAATATGGTGCTAACCCATTGCTAACCACTAGTTTTCTGAAATGTATATGTTTCACAAATAACCTTTACATTTATGTATAATTTATGTATAAACATTGAAATCACTGCAGTACTAGAGTCTCTAAGCTCTTCGATCCATCAATTGCAACTAAAGTACGACAAAAACTGTGTACCTAATTACTGTGCCAAATAAATACTTTTTCTTTCTTTCTTTCGTTCAAAAAAAGAATATCTCGCCGTGGTAGTCAGTTAAAAATGAATCAGGAAACAAAATGGATTAAATATTTTCGGATCTGGTGGTGCCGTGAGGCGCGAACTGGCTGGCGTTAGATCGGAGCGATTGCGTGGAAGGAAATGGACTCGCTCGCCATTTCCGTGGACGGAAGAAAACCTCTTCAGCCCACAGGTGATACACGACGACAAGTTAATAAGGGAACGAAATTAAATTTATATTTCAGAGAAGCAATATGTATGTTCTTAACGTGATAGAAATTATAGATACTCCTCGCTATATAGACATCTTTCAATGCATCCGTTTTGTTCTAAGTACTTAATCATAATGAAAAAAATATGAGGGAATCCTGATAATGTTATTGTGATTGGGACCAATTGGGCACTTAGTGCAGGCAATGAAGCATTTTGGGTCCGAATTTTTTTACTGTGAACCGATTTGCATGAAATTTTGGAATTAGTTTCATTGCACCCTTCAATTCAAAAGTGAAAATGATTTGAACGCCGCAACTACCCCTGGAGTGGTTGCCACCCCATCTCGGGGTTGAGTATTCTTTTTTTAAGATAACCTCGGATATCGATAGGAAAACTAATTTTAAGCAAAAAATCATCTGTAAAGTGTTTCGATAAATCTAATACTTTTCAAGTTATTGGCAATTGAATATTCGCAATTTTGTCACGTTTTTCATCGGTTTTTTGCAAATATCTCCAAAAATATAACTTTTATCGATAATGTTATGAGGAACAAAATTGTGGCACGTAAAAAACTTAACAATTTTGTTTATTATAACGTATTCTTAGTGCAATATTAAGTTAGATATTAAAGATCAAAGCCGTTTTTTATTTTGTCTGCATTTTAATCGATGTGGTCAATGTCATCTAGCGGCGAGCAGATGCATTTTATGCATTCTTATAATTAAGAGTTTTGTAGTGCTTGAAATAAGCTTTCAAATGAGTACAATTAAAAGTCTTTTGCACGTTAAATAAGTAAGCTGTATTACAAATAAGAGGAGCATCCAATATTTTTTCTTTTAAAACAATGGGTTTCATAAGTGCCATTTCCACCAGAATTGAAATTATTCGTATTCCGCCAAGAATTAACTTTATTATGAAGTGTTTGATAAATTGTATCAGTTTGGCTGCTTTAGGACACATATTTTTCAAAATAGACGTGATTAAAATAAAAATATAAAATCTCATATTTTAAAAAATCCCACCTTCTTTTCATAATATCTCAAAAATTACGACAGATGCGTATAAAAGTGTAGGGATAAAAAATTTAGGTATTTTTCTGACAAAAATTTTTGTAATTTTGTTATTTCTGTTAAACAAAAACTGACGGAGATATGATTGTTTAAAGAGCGCGTGGCAGCGGCAATCACAGCCTCGCTTAAGCCCTTTAACCCTTAACCGTTTTCGAAAAACGTTTTTAATTATATATTGCAATAAAGGATGTTGTAGTTCTCCTAATTACCTTTTCAATGCTGTTTTTGAAATTGTGATAGCATGAATAGCTTGGAAATGGCACTTGTGAAACCCATTGATTTACAAGAAAAAGCATTCGATGATCCTCTTATTTGTAATACAGCTTACTTATTTTACGTGCAAAAGACTTTTAATTGTACTCATTTGAAAGCTTATGTCAAGCACTACAAAACTCTTAATTATAAGAATGCATAAAATGCATCTGCTCGCCGCTAGATGACATTGACCACATCGATTAAAATGCAGACAAAATAAAAAACGGCTTTGATCTTTAATATCTAACTTAATATTGCACTAAGAATACGTTATAATAAACAAAATCGTTAAGTTTTTTACCTGCCACAATTTTGTTCCTCATAACATTATCGATAAAAGTTATATTTTTGGAGATGTTTGCAAAAAACCGATGAAAAACGTGACAAAATTGCGAATTTTCAATTGCCAATAACTTGAAAAGTATTCGATTTATCGAAAAACTTTATAGATGATTTTTTTCTTAAAATTAGTAATCCAATCGATATCCGAGGTTATCTTAAAAAAAAAATACTCACCCCCGAGATGGGGTGGCAACCACTCCAAGGGGTAGTTGCGGCGTTTAAATCATTTTCACTTTTGAATATAAGGGTACAATGAAACTGATTCCAAAATTTCATGCAAATCGGTTCACAGTAAAAAAATTCGGAGGTTGGACCATATTTTTCGCTTCAATGACTGCGCTAACTGGACAATGGACAATAATTAAATTGAGATCGTAGCTAATGATTCAAGAAATATTTCTTCTTAGCATTTGGTCCTATAGTTAAAACTGGAAAGAACAAAAGAACACTGACAAGTACCAAGAAGAAACACAAGGTACTTGACTTACCTGAGTGCAATATTGCTAATACGCTCTCATCAGGCGTTTAAATTAAATGTCAATACAACACACCGAGCTTATTCAGAATTTTTATATGTATATCATAAATTGTTGTTTCGTAAATATTTAAATCAGAAATGAGTTAAAAAAAAATTAAAGCCATTTCTATTACTTAGGTAAGTAAGTAAGGTAAGTAAGTAAGTTAGCCTATTAATGCCTATTAATGTCCCACTTCAGGGCAAAAGCCTCTTTCATTTGAAATTATGTTTTCATTACAAAGATGGGTTTTGGCTTAATCACCGCGCTTGCCAAATGCGGGTTTGCGATCACAAACCCGGGCTGTGTTTAGAAATAGCAACACAAACTTTTCCCGACCGGGAATCAAACTCAGGACCACGAGACCACGGCCCAGTGCTTAAGCCACTCACTAGATCGACTAGGCGTAAGATTTGTAGGTACAAACGTACGATTGTGTGTGTGGGCACAGATAGCATCCGCCTAGAAATACATCTATTGCATTTTACCTAGATTTTCTACAAATAAAGACCAGAAATTTTAAGAGATTTTCTTTTCTTTAAAAGGTTATCGATCAACAGTCTTTCTAAATAATTTTAAGAGCACAAACCGCAGATAAGCCACGATTAGTGCGCGTGTATAAATAGCCCGCGTTAATATTAATGATCATCCCCATTACAGAGAGAGCTTTTTAAGCGACCAGACTGCGGTACAGGGAACTAGAGATTGACTACTGGAAATGGCAAGGCGAAATTTATTTATCCCTAAGACGTAAGGATACCTTTTTAGTTTCTTCAAGCTTAAAGGATAGTTCTATAATTGGCTTCATGCATTTTTCAATTGCTTCAATTGTGATTTTTTACTTTGTTATTTTACTTGTTTTTTTTTAATTAATTGAATTTATGTTAATGTATAATAATATTACGCTCTTAATTGATAGAAAAAAAATTGCATTCATTCATTAACAAAGTCATCGTCATGGCCCTTCAAAGTGGTGGTATTTGCTTGAATACGTAAGTAATATCATTTTGTAAATGGACATGGGCTTCATCTCAATGATCATAATATCTGCTACTCTTGTGAAAATGTTTATCTTGCACAAGCAGTTATGATTTATCTATCACAACAATCTTATACTCGCTTTTTTGTCTCTTAAATTAAAATCTATAATTTTCAGCGAAACACTTCGTAATAAGAAATTAACATTCCTAGTCTCTTTCAGTGAAGATTTTATATCTCTTTGTAGCACTAATCATAAGGCGAGATTGGCCACACCGCGCCCGCTCCGTAGTAAATATTACTACTACGCGCTATAACTCAAGGGGAAGTAATTAGGGGGTGAACAAAAATTAACCTACCCTCACATACATCTATGTCTTACATCTTTTGTCTTAGCTATAAATATTGCGGAAATTAGGAAACTATCTGTTCTAGGAAAATATTAAGGAGTAATAAAATAAAGCGTAGTGAAAAAATATGATGCAAAGTATTTTCCAGGATTCAAATTAAATATGTTAAATAAAACAAAATGCCATTAATAGATTCAGAGTGCAATATTTGCAATATTATGTACCTATATGCCAAATAGTAAAGGTACAGTGTATATAGGTATGATAAAAAAATGGAAACATTTCGTTTCATCCTTCTTTGCACTAAAGAATAAACTGTAGCCATTAAGGTATGTACTTCTGTGATGATAACTTATTTTATTGCTGAGGAGGCAAACACATTTTGACGTTTTTTTAACCTTTATCTTTACTCAAAAGTAATCGTAACTCCTGTTTTCATTCTTCGTTTCCACAGTCTATCTCCTTAAAGCAAAGGGCAAAGGCGGTGAAGGCAGGTGGCGTTTTTAAAGGTAAACCCCATTAGGCGTGCTTGAATAGTGCACGCTCCCAAATGCCAGCCCAAATGGAATAACAAATCAGAGACCGGCCAAATATGGGACATCAATATTCAGTGCGCTCGGCTTACGGTGAGATTAACAAATTGGTCCGTTAATTTCTGTGTATGAGTGTTTTTTAATTGACAAATCTAAGTTTTATACGTCCGGCTCACAATAAAATGGGTGCTTATTGCTTTTATAGTGGGAAATCAGATTACATTACAAATGTAGGTAAAGCTTGCAATTATTAGTTAACTGTGTATGTAGTAGTTTCGTCTATAAACGAATCAAGTAAGTAACTCTTTATGTTATATGGAAGGAGTTACTGATATTTTAAAAAGTAACTAATGAATTAAAATAAATACTTCAAGTAACTTATAGTTTATACAAAAACTAATTAATCTTATATTTTTTTATTCTTATTAATGAAAGGGATTGTACCTGTAAAAATCTTTAAGTTACTTGTAAATATGTAGGCAACTGTCACTATAGCATTGATTTTTTTGAGCAAAGCGTCTGTATTTAATTGTATCCTGTATTTAGATTCAAAAATGCCAACAGCTGCATGTCAATCAGAGTAATATTCACAATTGGAATCAATTTGGACGACCGCCGCCACGTGGCATGTTGTTAAACGCTCCATCGAGCTGAGAAGTATTTTGTAGGGCACCGTTAGCGAAATACTATATTATATATAATATATTAATGAAGTGATATTAATATTTGTTAAACTGACTATTAAAATAAATAAATAAAAACCATATACCAACAACAATCCTTATACAACACCAATTGCCAGCAATTGGTGTGTTAGTCCAAGGTTTTTATGGATCCAAACTGAGCTCGACGTTCGAGCTATGTATGCTAAGAAACGGATAGACAGAAATACTTATACTTACTTTTGATGTTAAGGGTAAGATGAAACTAATTCCAAAATTTCATGCAAATCGGTTCACAGTAAAAAAATTCGGAGGTTTGACCATATTTTTCGCTTCAATGACTGCACTATTTAATTCTTTTATAAAAATGCATGACTCAAGAACAAATAACGATGTTCATCACACAAACATTTGCTCCCAGCAGCGGGATTCGAATCCGCGAACCTCAGTTTTGCAGGCAGCGTCTCTGAACACAACGGGCCCATAAATAAAAACATATTACTGAGAGATCAATAGAAATATGTAGTAGGTATTAATGATCAAAGTTACGTTGTATAAAAAGAGCGATCTGCTTACCTACATAATAAAAGCTTTCGGATTTAATTTACACGGAAACATAGAAGGTCACATAGTAAGTGTATTAGATAGATAGATAGTTTACTAAAGCTACTATTATTTGAGTATTAATTGTGATACTTTAGTAGGTAATAATCAAAATAAATGTTTCTTAATATAACGCATACCTACAATACTTTCTATAATATTAACTTAAGTAAAAAAAAAATGAAATTTGTTCAAATAATCAATATTATTAACAAATTCAATGTTTTTAAGTAGTAAAATGTTTAAGAATATGAAACAAATTAACAAAAAGTTATCATGTGGAGGTGCTGGGATTTGAACCCAGGACTTTCAGCATGCGAAGCAGACACTCTACCACTGAGTTACACCCCCGTTGAAAACATTGTCGAAATAGCAGACTTGGCTCTGCGCATGTGACGTCATGTAACGGAGTTTGCCTACGGGCGCGATAACTTGAAACTTATCTTTAGCCTTGCTTGTTATCTTGATAGGTAGTCTTTTAAATGGATCAAGGGTAAAGCTAAAGTAACAAGCTTTAATAAAACACTATACCTACGTCAAAATCTATCTTCCACTTATCTTGCAAAATTTTAATTTAAAGTTATCCGTTATAAAAATGAAAAAAATAAAAAAAAAATTGTTTTATTTTGTTGTTATATTATTGGTACTAATGTTCTTACATAAGAACTAGTTTAGTAAAAATTAGTAAAAAAACCAACAAAAAAATAATAACACTTTTTCGCACTAATTGAAAAACAACACCAGGGTGACACCAATTTGCATAATCCAATTACAATATTCTATCTGTGCCTTTAGTGTCGGCTTAATCCGCTAGATGGCTTTGAACTAAAAATTGATAGTTATTTATGACAGCTTTGCAAGCGTGTCATATCAGACGAGTGTTTATCCAGTGGCGTCCTTTTAATTAACTGGTAGAAACATTTAGTAACTGTCACGGGGTTGATGGATCGAAAATATTGTTGTTTAACACAAAATGAAGGTTTTGTTTTGACGGTATGGTTAATATCAGATTTGATAGTGCACAGCAGTTTGTACGAATTCAAACAATTTATTGTCTAATTACAATCAAGAAATTGCATTGTGTTCTAGTTTAATCTGGTTTAAGCATAACCGGTATTGGATAGGTTTATTGTCTATAATTAGATCGCAATTACAATAGGAATTGCGTGTTCATTGTTTTCTAGTTATTCAAAACACCAATCTAAGCTTTGATTTAGCATCTGAGAATTATGAATAATTTGTTTCCTTAGATTGTTGACAAATTTAATTTCTTGTCACTGAATTTTGCAGCTTTAATTACTTGCTTGCCACTTATTTAAATTTATTTGGTGTTTATGACTTATGACTCTAAGTCATTAAAATAAAATCACAATAGAATTACTGTTTCTAAAAATAACCAACATAACTGATCATGATTAAAATTCGTCATTTGTCCTGCGTTTACCGACATAATAACAGACTTTGTAATAAACACCACCCTTTTTCCCACCTCGCAAAAAGTAACGATGATTAAACCATTCAAAAGCCGTCCACGAAATAATAAGCACTTCCCGTTGTCAGTGGTGCGTGAAAATCACATAAAAATCATTACTGCGTCCTTTGTGCGTTGTTTCGTCCCCTGTTGTTTCAACCCTTGCGTAATTACGGGACTGTCTCGACGGCTGATGCGGTGTGGTCACCGTAATACGAGTAATTATGGCGGGTCGTATAGATTCAAATGTTTGGCGAACTATTTAATGGGATTATGGTGGAATTCCGGGTTTTAGATTTGGGAAGTTCTCGTTATTATTCAATATATTAACTTACACATTTTCTGTATTTTCAGAATTCAATCGATTTGCTTTCGCTGTATATTTCGTAATCCTAGCCACATTTGAGACGAAAGTAAGAAGGTACAATAACATGATAATAAAAATACTAATAGAAACACACCAGACCGAAATGATGGGACCGAAGTTCGGCTTGACTACGATTGTAATGTATTTTAAATGGAGGAAGATACAGAATGCCGAAATTAGGTACGTCATGTAATTTTGAATAGAAAATGCATTGCCACCGAACTATGGTCGCGTACAAAAATGTGTCTGATTGCTGACTGATGAAACAGTTTGTGTAAAAATATTATGCTGTACTCTCTGTGTATAAATTTGCATAAATGGATTATATAGTTTCGTTGTTCAGATAAACAATGGGTGACGTCATAAAGTCCAGAAGTAGTGCAGCCTGCAACATACTCCCGGAAGGCGGGATTATGACGCATACACAATTGACAATGGACCTCGTACCTACATTACATTTGTTGAGATAATGTTGTAGTAACTTGTATTGTAGTGTTGTGTTTAGCTTTCAATGGCAGGGACTGAGAAGGACTTACTCGTATGTTCTGGTATATAGATGAAATTTGAATAATACTATTTATTCCTCATCATCAGCCTATCGCAGTCCACTGCTTGACGTAGGCCTCGTCTAGGACTCTCCAATCAGCATGATCCTCGGGGTTTCGCATCCAGCTCCTTATCCGGAAAACTAATTGGGACCGGGCTCGATTCGGATTATCGGACAGACATGGAAAAAAAACGACCTGTCATACATGGAATCAATTATCTTAACTTTAGAAAGACAGTCCTGGTTACTTATGTTCACCTGAACACCTTGATCAGAGTAAGTTACAAATACGAAATATAAAGAAATCACAAAAATATTAGTGATAACGTAAAGGTGAATGTGGTTTAATTTTTAGATTATTCATTATCCGAATCGGTATAGGTAATTGGACATTCGGATAATCTGAGTTTGAGTAATCGGCGCTCGTATTATCGGCGTTCTTAGGGACTTGTGGCGATGGACACTGCGAGTTTTAATGCGATCCATGCGACTGCACTGGCACCAGAATGCGCCCGAGTACCGCTCACAATGCGGCAACACAGTCGAACATCTTCCCAGTTGAAATACTGATCCGGCACACGATTTGAGGAGACGGGAAAGCCTGCTTTTACGCCTTTCGCGTGCTGTATAAAGAGTTGAGGAATTTGTTCTTCAAACCCGCTAAGAACGTTAAGTTAAATGATTTTTTATTTAGTCTATGAAGTATGATTTGTTCAAAATTCCAAAAACCGTCGAAATATGTATAAAAGGTGCCTGACACCATATACCTAGTTGTCGGTAATTCCATAAATAAAAAAACATATCCCAGGAACCAGGTGGGACAAGCTGGATGGTGGATTTTTTCTTGTTTATCCATTTATAAATAACACCATTCATACAAGAAAGTTCTATAGAACAATTACACAAATAACAAGTGACCAAAGTTCGGCGTGACTACTCCTTCAATGCATATTTTTAATGGAAGATGACACACTAGGTACCTAGGAACCTATGGCAAAATTAAGCCGCGTGATTTTGAATAAAAAATGCATTACCGCCAAACTTCGTTCGCTTAATTTCAGCCTAGTATGCTCCTACACTTATCCCATGCCTGCATTCGTGTGCTGTACCGCTGAGCGCAGTTCTGAGGACACCCGGATCCTCGGCCGGTATCGAGTCGTGCGCCGCGCGGAGCCGCCCTGCGCCAGCGCATGAAATAACAGTGAAGCCATGAACGATATGAGTACCTACAGTTCGCATTTGTGTGCTGTACTGGCGAGCGATCGACATCGGCGATGCGGCCGGCAACATCTGCACTACTTATACGTTGAAGTGTGAAATGATGTGATGATCTCTGTTATTTGTACCCTACCATCATCATCCTAGCGCTTCTCCCGGTTACATCCTCGGCCATTGCCTCGGAGCCCAGGGTACGCTTCGACTATGATCCTGATTTGACAATCCTGGTTATTGTATTGGAGCGACTGTCGTCTATTCTCGGCAACCCACACAAGGGAATCCAGAATCCAGGCTTAACGTGCCTCTCGAAGCACGGAAGCCTGCAATGTCCTAACCAAACTAAGAAAACTTACAAAAGTGCTGTTCTCGTGTTCCCCGCGGGAATCGAACCCAGGACTGGTACAAAACTGGTCTTCAGGGTTAGTACTAGACTGTACGGACTTGTCAATTACAGGTGGGTGGACTATGTCTAAGCATACATTGCTCACTGCAGCTCACCGCGCTCTGAGTGCTCACCGCGGTGAGATGTAACCGCACCGAGCCGCGACTTTGCCCAAGGCTAGGCCCTGCGAACCACTCTAAGAGTGTCTGCTGCTAGTGGTCATGATCACAGCTGACCACACATCGCTCACTGCGGCTCACCGCGCTGTGAGTGTGCGAGCGAGAGCGCGGTGACCACGGGTCAGGGGTGAACGCTCTCGGGTGAGATGTTACCGACTTACCGCACCGAGTCGCGACTTTGCCCAAGGCGAGGCCCTGCGGACCACTCTATGAGTGTCTACTGCCAGTGGTCATGGTCACAGCTGACCACACATCGCTCACTGCAGCTCACCGCGCTGTGAGTGTGCGAGCGAGAGCGCGGTGACCACGGGTCAGGGGTGAACGCTCTCGGGTGAGATGTTACCGCCATCTGCAGACAACTCTATGAGTGTCTGCTGCTAGTGGTCATGATCAATGCTGACCACACATCGCTCACTGCAGCTCACCGCGCTGTGAGTGTGCGAGCGAGAGCGCGGTGACCACGGGTCAGGGGTGAACGCTCTCAGGTGAGATGTTACCGCCATCTGCAGACAACTCTATGAGTGTCTGCTGCTAGTGGTCATGATCAATGCTGACCACACATCGCTCACTGCAGCTCACCGCGCTGTGAGTGTGCGAGCGAGAGCGCGGTGACCACGGGTCAGGGGTGAACGCTCTCGGGTGAGATGTTACCGCCATCTGCAGACAACTCTATGAGTGTCTGCTGCTAGTGGTCATGATCAATGCTGACCACACATCGCTCACTGCAGCTCACCGCGCTGTGAGTGTGCGAGCGAGAGCGCGGTGACCACGGGTCAGGGGTGAACGCTCTCAGGTGAGATGTTACCGCCATCTGCAGACAACTCTATGAGTGTCTGCTGCTAGTGGTCATGATCAATGCTGACCACACATCGCTCACTGCAGCTCACCGCGCTGTGAGTGTGCGAGCGAGAGCGCGGTGACCACGGGTCAGGGGTGAACGCTCTCGGGTGAGATGTTACCGCCATCTGCAGACAACTCTATGAGTGTCTGCTGCTAGTGGTCATGATCAATGCTGACCACACATCGCTCACTGCAGCTCACCGCGCTGTGAGTGTGCGAGCGAGAGCGCGGTGACCACGGGTCAGGGGTGAACGCTCTCGGGTGAGATGTTACCGCACCGAGTCGCGACTTTGCCCAAGGCTAGGCCCTGCGGACCACTCTATGGGTTTCATTGGCGAGATTCCACTGTTAATAGGTTTGGTCTAATTTACTTAGTGACCAGTGGCGAGCGGGAATTTCGGTCTAATTAACGTCTTGATCCAGGTTTTAACACAAAACAACACCAGCATTATTCTACAAAAGCTTATTGATGGGTTCGCGCTATTCTGATACGACGTGCAAATCGAATCCACTAATCGTTAAGATTCTCAGATGAAACCTCAAATTTTCGTGATAGATAATAGGGCTATTGTTGTAGTATCAGAAATTATGTCATTAGTTAAAATCCTTAACATCGTGACTGAAAGCTTTGTTCTATCAATGAATCGCTAAAGTACTTGGTGCCGACCAACTGAACCTATTATGTTGTCTATAAAGTTCCTATAAGATTCATTATTTAAATCCTGGATCAACGGAGTCGAGAGGGAGAAGATCCATTAAGAATCTATGAACTGTACTTATAAGAATTCCGTACACACTAAAAGTAGTATCTTATGAACTTTATAAGACCCATTAACCCATAATGTTTTATCAAATAGATTATCATTGACGACGTATCAAATATCAATTATATTGATTAAGTAATGCTCACGAGATGTCAACAACAACACCATACAAAATATTTGTCATGTATGAGTCGATTGTTTTGAATGATTCATTCAGGTAAAATTAAATTGCACGTTGTTTGTAACCTATTCCTACACAGGAGGTCTATAAAAGAAACAAAACGGCCGACTAATCGATTTCCGTCCTTAATCTGAGCGACACTCGATACGGCGTAACAGAATCGATTCCGTATCGATTGCTGAAACGATTCGCCCACATTAACGAGGGAGGTGATGCGTGAAATTTGCTGTAAGCAAGATGACATTAGTGGATGTTTTACGACGGGTGATTTATGGAGGTCCTGGGATCGAGTCCCGGGCACAGATGGACGTATGAGATGCAGAGGGATAGCAGTGCAAGTTCGTTGATGCCTTCATTTGCCTTGATTTTTCCAATAGCCAATAACATGATCATAATCATCATCGTTTTTGTCTCAAACTAAACACTTTCCTTTTACCCACTCCCATAAGGCTTCAATTACGAATAGGTATATTAGGTACCCATTTGGTTGTCCAAATGCATACAATACCTATGTTTTATCATTTGTGTTGTAGGTCTATTACAAAGAAGTAGGTAGATACCACATCGGACGTACCACATCTGACAACGGACGTAGGCAAACATCTGAACGAATGTTCATTCAAGCATATTGACAGTTATATAAAACTAGCGGCCGCCCGCGACTCCGTCCGCGTGGATTGCGATTTCCAATAGCCTAAAACCTTCCTCGTCAAATAGACTATCCAACACAAAAAGAATTTTTCAAATCGGTCCAGTATTTTCTTTGATTAGCGCGTTCAACTCAACAAACAAACAAACAAATATGCAAAGAAACTCTTCAGCTTTATATATTAGGATAAGTTTATAGATTAATGATGTAACAAAACCCTTTCTGTTAAATACAATTCTTTGATCCAACTTTTATTAGGAGCTGTAAAAGGTGCCTAACTCCAGGTTCTAAAGAGGTTTAGTATGTACATAAAATGTTTTAAACTTTGCCTGCTGTGTTTTCAAAGTTCAGTTATCAGCATGAACTTATTGGAATGGCTTTTCATGACACTTTAAAAAATTATTCTGTTATTTGAGATTGCCATTGCTATGGCTACTTGAGTTATAATTTCTCATTAAATTACTAGGAACACCACTATTTTCATTTCGGGACTTTAAATAATCATTTTTGTATCGGCATCATAATCTATAACATGCTCTAAAACATAGCTAAAAGATACGAAATACGTTTCACCTCGTTCTACCCATAAGTAATCAAATCAAGGTCTTGCTCCATCTGCATTAAATAAATTATGATTTAATTTTATTTTATTCAACATAAGGCACTCCTTAAACAAAACAGAAAAACAGGGTACAAAAGCTAGTAAGTAATAACAAGTGTATTCCCTTAAAATGTTCACCATTGAAATCGTCACCGGAAGAATTTTATCAAGCCAAAATATAAATTGTATCTCCCCTTTGAGGCTCCACAATAGACGACTCGACGACCCCATTGTTTATTTTCTTACTAGATTAGGCTGCTACAAAAGATACTGGAAGCCATTTGTACAAAGAAAATGATATACTACTCATCCGTGCGTGCGATGACATGTTCCCGTATGACAAAACTGCTAAAAATCCTAAAAAATAAAGTCCAGGTAACGCTAAACTTAATATAACCCTTAATGGAGAAGGAAATAGGGTTGAATATTCTGTGGGACGTGGAGTCGAAGTTGGAAAAGATACGAATGCAGTGGAAAAAGAAACCAAAGCGAACGACGAAAACAGAATAAAATATGGCAGAAAAGTGGACCCGTACAGCAATAAAATATCAATTTTTTTACCGTCCTCCCCCGGCATAGTTTTAGTTCGGTTGTGGTTATGTCGAGGGGCCGTTGAGTGGGGCGAAGCGTTTTTTAAAAAGTTGCGGAATGGCTTTGAATTTTTATGGGGACGTATTATCGATCTGATCTAGTTTATGCGAGTAGTGCGATGGTGCTAAGAAATCGCATCAGCGATATGAATGATATAATTTTCAAGTAATAAAAAATTTCGCTATACTGCGTCGAAATAAAATTATTAGATAGGTCTAATAATTATACATCTACGGATGAAAAATTATCTTTTTGACAATGGATTCTTAAAATAATGTTAAAGTTTGAAATAGTTAAAATAGTAAGTTGTCAACATCCCAAAATATAAATGCAAAACAAAACGATGCAAATTCGAAAAGATGCATAGTTGCTCCGCTATCCCTAAATACTAATACTATCCACGTAAAAGGATAATTTGCTACCAATGTCAAAAACATCAGGCGTATCTTCTATTCGAAACCGGCTTCTAACATTGTAAACCTAACCTACCTTTATTAAGCTTTACGACTTTTGCAATGATTTGTTAGTCTTGCGATGCGCAGCCATTGATACCACGGAATACTAACTATTACTAACGATACGGAAAAAAACCCACGTAACTAAGGGTTAAAAGTGTACAATTCATCGAGTCCACTAGCCGTAGTATTCGTCGAATCAATGCATATCGATTGCAGAGGCATGAATTATTCAGCGAGTCAGAGAGTTCGCATCACACGGCACAATTAAAGAGGGGCAAACAGAAATCAATTAGTACTGCCCACTGTCGACGAGGCTATATGTCCAGTGTCCAGTATGTTATCTACATACCTATGTGTAGAGCGGTATATGCAGTTATGTATACGTGGAGGTAATCAAAGCTCTGCGGCTGCAGGTTTCAGAAACTAGGAAATTCGGTTGAGAATAGAAATGGATGTGTGGTAGATAGTAAAATATGCATGGTAGAAATTATGCTATTGAAACGTGTGTTGTGGTTGTGTGTAGGATATGACGAGGAAGAAATATCGGTTGAGGCTATTGAACAGACACAGAAGTTAAAAAATTCAATGACTTTGCCATCTTAAGGTTTTAAAGGCAGTTAACGCATTTGCCATTTCTTCTGGAGTTGTTTATGTCCATCTCCTCTACCTGTGCCCAAAGCTAGCTCGTTTGCATAACTGTTACATATTTTTTTTTTGTATTTTTGCCTTTTGGAAGACTCATGTGAATATGATACACTCTTACGTATTTGTTATATAATAATAATAGGTGAACGTTACAATACCACTAACACCGAAATATATTGCTACTTATTGAAAACATTTACCTTTTAATGGACCAGAAACACGTATCTATGAGATTTATACAATGCAAAATGTCACAAACACTACCCCTACGTTATTCCCACGATACTTAAAAGCTCTTTAAAGACATCAAATCGATCAGATTTTAATGCTCGCCTACAAATCTTGCGGTAACCAAAAAGGTTGACCTTACTCTTGAAATAAAGGACCATATGTTTGGACTTCCGAGTCTATTGACAAAGGGTCATTGTGTACAATGGCACAACAATCTAGTTTTGTGTTAATCTCCCCACGCAATTCTGATCTTTTCGCTTTATATCAATAAATGTTACTTTAGTTTGTATTAGACGGTTTTTGTTGTAGTATTTTGACATTATTTTAAGAAGTTACCGATTGTTTCGTGCTAGACATTCGTGGGAAAGCGGTGGCGTATGTCTGTGGCAATATGAAAAGGTTTGTATTGACCACAGGACATTGTCGGTTGCTTTATAACATAGTATTTAGCGATCTGAAGAGTGTACGCTGAATGAACAGACATGATACTTTAAATTTTAATTGTTTACAGTAATGTAAGCATTGTTAGATGTAACAAAGAAATATAATTATTGTAACTTGTGTACTATATCTTTAATTGGGGACGGGAACTAAAATGATAATATCATCACCAACCTTTTGCATTCCACTTCTGCACGTAGGCTTCTACTCCTTGGGGCGCTAATGCCCATAGCCACCGGGAAGGCTTAGAGACTTCTCCGTACCATGATTATACCATGCTTCGGCATGGTAAACGGCAGAAGATGTCGCTTCTGACGACAAAGGAAAAAATATGTAAATATGCTTATATGACGAACGTCTACACCAAACAATCTTACAATTACTTAGTGACAGCGTACTTCAAGTAGCAAACTACGCAATTCCTGTCAGCTGGCGGGTCCACTCGGGGCTCGACAGCCGCCATTGTCCACCTCCGGCGCGGCGCGGGCGCAGTGATGTATGTACCTACTGTACGTTGCCAGAATGTTGCTTTTGGGCGGTTTTACGTATCTTTCGACCTTTTTACATAGGCAGAGTCCCACTGCTGGACCTAGGCAGAAGTGAAGGGAAGCCAATGGATCTTTAAACCTATTGGGAGCAAAATGCGACCTTCATCAAATTAAATGGTGTAGGTATTACTATGGGCACGTGGGACCCCCCAATCGATTTGGGCCCCCAGGGATGAGGACCCCAAGATAACCAACCTAGATGTTTAAAGGCCCATGTGGCGAGGGTCTCTAACAGGTGGAAGATGACCCTGATTCTAGGACAGTTCCACACAACATACAACACCAAAACAAGTTAACTTCTTAGTGACAACGTACATCAAGTATCAAACTATACAATCCCCGTCAGCTGGCCGGTCCACTCGGGGCTCGACAGCCGCCATTGTCCACCTCCGGCGCGGCGCGGGCGCAGTGATGTATCGCCGCGGGCGCCGCACTTAGCGTTGCCAGAATGTTGCTTTTGCCACATTTTACGTTCCTTTTGACCCTCTCACATAGACAGAGTTCCACAGCTGGACATAGGCAGAAGTTTGGGAAAGCCAATGGATATCCAAATCTATTGGGAGTTAAATGCGACCTTCACCAGTTAATAGCGTAGTGCTTTTCTAGGCCGGCTCTACACGGCAAACAGCAACAAAACAAGTAAACTACTTAGTGACAGAGTTCGTCAAGTATCAAACTATGCAATTCCTGTCAGCTGGCCGGTCCACTCCGGGCTCGACAGCCGCCATTGTTCACCTCCGGGCGGCGCGGGCGCAGTGATGTATCGCCGCGGGCGCCGCACTTAGCGTTGCCAGAATGATGCTTTTGCCACATTTTACGATACTATGACCCATTTACGTTACCCGACAAACTGCATACTCAAATTGTTACTTCGTATCAACACATGCACTGTTTGTCATCGATGGAAGACTTGGGTAATCAGGTTATATCTTCAACAGTATAGATACGACCAAATGTAATTTTACTAACCACTTCAATAACTGGTCCTTATTACTTATAAGTGATTTATTATAAGTGATTTATTACTTGATTTATTAAACATACATATTCGAATTAATTCATTATGGTTACTTTTTACTTTTCATGCAATAGCAACAGAAGATTAATAGGGCTAAAGGGCCATAAAATTCGATTCTCATGGCAACACTGGTGCACTGAGCCGGCATTATGCGCATTGTCTCCGCTAAGATATCGACTGATGCAGGTTGAAGTGGGCCTAACGAGATCGACTGTTCCTAGATACAGACAACAGCCCGTCGAACGAAACACTTACGATTTATACCACCCTTATGTCAAACGCATAAGAGCTAATATTTAAACTCAAGTGTTTACCTTGACGCGCGGTTGACTGTTCGCTCTGTAGCTCGTGTAATGGCCTGTCAAAGTACTAACTAAATGGATTGGCGAAATGTGTTATGAAGTCAGGTCGGACTATAGTGTGTCTAATTAGAATGTACTACTGGTCCTTTTGTCGACAGATATAACGTACATATACAGCAAAACATCATAATTGAAGTTTAAATAACTAGGTATGAATTACAAAACAACCTAATACATATTTTGCAATGGCCAAAACTCAGGGAATGGCAACAATGTTTTATAAAGATTGTAGTTCTTTATTGTATCATTTAAAATTGAGTACCTAATATGTTGGGTATCGGCACATAGCTCATTTGTTTATTTTATGAATATTAAAAATCTGCAAACAAATTAATCCCAAGCTAATAAAAGAAGGGCGCGTTCAATCAGAAAAACGTACTCACGTTTAGAAAACACGGGACATGAAAGTCAATCAGTCAATACAATAGCAGGAGGGTGTCTCCCGGGAACAAAACCCGGGATATTAAAGAACCCATCACGGCACAATGCCTCGATGACAAAACTCTTACTTTGAACTCCTTCCTAATCGCGGGGAAAACTTTATTTTCCTGGCGAGTCGGTTGCATTGCTGACGAAGCATTTGATACTGCGGTTTTCAAATTACTAAATATGTTTTTCCCTTTTTTCTTCGCCTTTATAAACGGTTAATGGCAAAGGTTTACTTCTATATAACAATTTTGGGGATTATATAGCCCAAATTGGACGAATATTTTTAGAAGATTGTTATATAATTGAGATTTTGGATAACAAAGAAAACAACACGCCACTAAAAGAACAAGATATAGCAGCTTTAACTTTATCTCACGTTCGAGTATTTATATCAATAACTAAAAACTAGATAAGTCATTTCGATTGAGTTATTATTTTATGCCGAATCAAGAAAGAAAACGAGGAAAAAAAACTAGCTAAAACAAAAAAAATACAAACAAAATATACAAGGCATCAAACTCGATTACCATACCGAGAGTCCGTAACCGCAGTGCACGGTGGTTAAAAGACAAAAGCCCACCGTTTTGTCGCGGGGTAATGAAAAACATGGCAGCCGTGTCGACTCCTGCCTTATGCCCTGCCTAATTCACGCTCACTGACAGGGGGAGGTAATGAGAAAATATGAGATAAAAATAATGCATTTGTGGTGTGAAGGCCCCGATAGGCGGAGCATCAGTTCTATAGGTATAGACCCTTATTTATTTTCATTTTATAATTAGCAGTTGATACATAACATCATCATCATCTTAGCCTCTCTCCCAACTGTATCCTCGGCCATTGCCTCGGAACCCAGGATATGCTACGACTATAATCCTGATTTGACAAGCCCAGTTATTACATTGGAGCGACTGTCTTCTGAACTCCGCAGCCCTTACAATGGAAACCAGACAATTTGGATCATTTGTGTTTGTACTTACACAATTACATTGTATATTGTTTAGTTAGTACATTACGATTCAACTACCTACCTTATACGTTGGTAGTTGTTTTATGTGTTAATTGGGGAAACAACAAATGCGTCCCTGCCGAAGTCCCGTCTACAACAGCGATTAGAGTCTGAAATAAAAGGAAAGGTTAAGACAGCATCTGGATCATATTGTACGTCGAAATAAGTCGAATTAAAACGGAATAAAATTATTAATACAGCTTTAAAACTCTAGCATCCTAACGGATCTAATCCCTCCCATATTCGCGCAAAACGCATGCGCGATAGAAAATAAGAAACGAGGTTAATAATCACGTAAATATATTCCATTACCTTCGCAAAACAAACATGGCGTTACGGAGACGGATGGCCGGCAAAAAGAGGTAATGTAATTAAACATTTGAACGAGCGGACAGCGGTACACACAAAAGCCATCAATTAGTGCCGGTCGCGATCCATCATGGGTTTTTCAACGTTTTAATTAAAGAGTCCCCTGGATGATGCCTATTCACGAAGGTGCGGATTCAGATGTATCGGGATCTTTTTAAATTAAATTAAATATATTTAAACCTATCTTACATTAGACTCCTTATATCATACATCACAATTCAAATATCATGATTTCATGTCATAAAAATACTTTTAAACGGATAGAATAGGTGGAGGTATAATTTTAAGACTTAAGTATGTTTACAGGAAAACCTAACGTTGCACGGAATCTTTAAGAGTAGTTTTATGAATTAGTTAGGGTTTAAAAGTATACTTATTTCATGAGTAACAGTCGAGTACCTACACCGAAGAAAACATTATATTATGATTATTTTTTTGGCTTTTCGTCGAATTGTTTAAAAGTTATATTACCTATGTAAGACTCTTGAATTTATAGAAAAGAGAATGAATATTTTCTGACATTTGGCACAATTAAACCATTGATGATATGAATGCTACAAGCCAAGATTTCTCTTCTCAAGATACCTAATAATTTAATAAGTGTCTCGTGTCTTTGAGCTTGCCAATTTTCTGAAAATTATAACTAAATCTAAATTTAATACAACAAAACCTAAATCCATTCAGACGTTTGTAGCACGGATTCCATTTATTACCTTGCTACTTTATAAATTCCGTCTGATTATGCTAACAACAAAGATCTCAATTCGACCTAATTAAGCCATATTTCGGAATAGACAACGTTATCTTTGAACTTACCTGCCTTCTCTTAAAATCCTTCTATCCCCCTACTAAAGCCTTCCACATCCACATCAGAATTTGATCCTTAATCTATTGAACTCAGTGTCTGTTTTTGAATGAAGGCCTGGGGTGAGTTAAGGTGCAAGCAACCCTCCTTGGGCAACATTAATAAAGAGAATTAAGATTAGAATGATATTAAATTTTGATATTGTGTTGTGTTCGGATTATTCTGAAGGAAATTTTAATATGGGCTTCTTTCTCTTTGAGTTTACAGGTCTTTGTTGCTTGTGGGGGCGCGCGTTTTGATATATTTCAGCATTGAAGGTGAAATTTTCTTTGTTATAGGCCAGCTTTTCCTCCCTATCTGTCTGCCATACTATCTATAAGTAGCCAATCAGGAACTCACCTGAAAGATGTAACAGCCCGGGCTATTATCAAGATAAGTAGGATAATACAATACAAAGATCAAAAATGTTATTGTTAGCAACAACAAATATTACGGTTTACAAAATACTAAACGTCAACTTTGATTTCTGTAACTGAAAAGGAATTTAGTGAATAATTTGCGTTGATCGTAAACAGTAAGAAAAAACCGGCCAAGAGCGTGTCGGACACGCCAATGAAAGGGTTCCGTAGCTAAAAGATGGCCCGACCGCTTAAGACACCATTTAGTAAGGGCAACTGCACGTCATAAGTTGGTCGAGTTGTATAAAAATAACTATGTATGATACAGAGTTCGCTATAGTTTTCGTTGAAAGTACTTACTTGGAGGTATACAGGACATTTTTTTCAGAATTATTGTAATAGTATTTCAAAAGTTAAGGGGGGGGGGGACGCTTTAATTTTAACTTTGTATTAATATATCTCGAGACTGGGGTGTTTGATCCACATGGTTTCAAGGCGAGTTTTATTGTATTTAAAAATACCTGTTTAACGATACCCTACACGATGGGTTAAGTCGAATTTTTTTTTTAGAATTAACTTTTCGCTGTATGGGATGGGGGGTAAAAAATGATTATTTTTCGATAATTTTAAAAACCAATTCTTGAAATATCAATATACATCTCTCCACCAATTTTCGTGGCAATCGGTTCAGAAACGGCGGAGAACGAACCAGGACAGACAGACAGACAGACAGACATGACGAAACTATAAGGGTTCCGTTTTTGCCATTTGGCTACGGAACCCTAAAAAGTGGCTGTGACAGACTGGCGGACAGACAGACAGACATGACGAATCTATAAGGGTACCGTTTTTTGCCATTTGGCTTCGGAACCCTAATAAAGGTATTTTAATAAATGAACGTAAAACGTATTCGTGATAAATTGAGCAGGTAAGTGAGGTAAGGAAAGTAGTTTGGTGTGTTAGTTTGCCGGTAACTGTGGCACATTATTAGCGACATACTTACACTATGTTTTATCAAAAATATTTTTGTGTGCTAGAAAAAAGTAATCGTGAATTTATAAGTAAATCCTTGCGATTCCCTTCACAGATTGAAGACAACTAGACCAAACTCGCCAAACAGTTTGACAATACGTCTTGGAAGCCGCCGGCCGTCCGACGACGTACTTTGAATAATTAATACCATGGAAGGGTCACTTGTCCCTGGCTACATAGATCAGAATCATGCAGAAAGTTCTGTGCCTACTTTGAAGTTTCCCAAGATATTTGATGTGGGTGGAAACTACTCATGACTTTTTGATTTTAAAATCCTTCCACTTAAAATTAGTATTGAAATTTCGGGATGGATGGAAAGGTATATTTTACAGTTTGCCGCGTTATTTTTTTTTTGAGTTTTCGGTAGCCTTAATACGCGTTACAACATCGTGAATGTTGCCTCTTCCTTTGTTTTGGTTTTAAGCCACATCTTAGGTCGAAACGTCCCACTGGCTGAACAGCATAGTGGATTTTGTGGAAATAAATGGCTCCTTGTTGTACAAATGAACAAAATATGTACTTGCAATTTCATCACACATACGCGACGAATCGATATAACTAGGTAGGTTGGGGTATTTCGTAAGCATACTGGGTGTTTAACCTACTTTAATATTATCATAACCGATTGTCCCTTCTGCAATCGCATTGTGGTTCTGTTGTCCCCACCAGCCCGCGTTCCAATCATCGCCAATCAAGCCCTATTGAGCGTGCTTTTTACAAACGCTCTCGCCTCACCACTCAACAACCAAACCTAACATCTTTGTCTTGTCCCAAATCAACTGTTGACTGTTTTCGCTAATGCAATTCTACGGAAAATGCCGAGTGTCTTAAGAAATGCGAGATGATTATAAAGAATGAATCAGCTCTTTGGAGGTTTGTTGGGATTTCGTTGTTCTTTTATGGTTTTTCCATTTCCCTCATGGAATTTGATTAGAAACCTTTTACCTTAATGTTTTTAGTTCTATTTACCAGTAGATAAATTGTAAAAGTGTATAGCGTAGGTAGACCCTCTACGTGATGGAAAAATAATTTTAATATTATTGTTTATTTTTCTCGGGAATCTACAAATTAAGCTTTATCAATTTACATACATAGTATGTGCCTTCGATTCTCTTTTTTATAAATTCAAATAAATCGAGAAAGCTTTAATGTTTGATTGGAGACCAAACCAAAAGCAGTAATCGAATCCACAATAAATTTTAACACCCAAACAATCAAATACACTATGTTGTCTAATATTTATTTACATTACAGAAGATAGTAAAATCAAACGATCGAACAAGAGTATCGGAAGGGAACATTCCATCTGTCTTCTCAAACGGGGCAGATAAGAATCTCCTGTGGTTTTGTCGCTTCTCGCATAATGTCGTATAATACTTTCATTAGCGATCTGTCGTCTCGTCATTTGTCAGCCTGTGATAGCCGGTGGTCGCTTTCGTGAAAGTATTAATCGATATTTACTAGAAGAATGAGATGGCGACATGAGCTTGACGCATTTAGTACCAACTGACACACCATTTCCCGCAAAAGGTAGAAAGAGGGTAGGGAGGTACATTGTAAGGAAAGCCTTGTTTCTCATGCCGAATATGCAGAAATGAGAATATGAGGAATGTGATACCATAACTTCATTTTTAGCACATCGTGATTTCATGCCATTTGGGTGATCCAATGAGAGGGGGCGAAAAAAAACCACACGGAACTAATAATCGCAATAACAGTAATAAAATCAGCCTGCATATTAAAATCCTCTTTTACTATTACGAGTATCTATTAGGCGATCATTTTCCCCATCAATCGGATTGTCAGCGCCACAGTCTGCGCAGAGGCAGTTACTCACGTCTTATCTGTGCTAGGAACTATCGCACAGGTTCTACGTTACTTAGCCCTTACAGATTCAAATTGAACGTGGATAGAAAAGCGACGTTAGAAATCTAATAGTGTCTTTCTCGCACTAAATGGCAGTGTTTGTCAAACCTTTTGTTGCAAAGAAAAAAGGTTTAATTTAAATGCATTATTTTTTCATATTTTAACTAAAACTGCAAAAACATAATTTATTGGCTCCCTTTAAAGTAAAAAACTTTTCGTTGATTTGATTAAGTCTAGCCCAAAAATAATTACCCTATGCTCCTAAAAATAAGCCTTAAATTAAATAATAAAATATTCAAAAATCAGAAAGGCAGAGACAGCGTATACCAATGTATTTAATACGTATTTCGGTAGGAAATTTTCAATTAATTGTATCAATTAACCGGTCTATGGATGTGTCACGATTTACAAGGGCCTACTTTAAAAAATGGCAATGTTCATGATCTCTAGCTTTTATTTTATTTGGAATCAAATATAACAGCAAGATATCCTTTTGAGCACCACTTTCCGTGGTATGGTGACGCACTGTTGGCGCTATTAATCTGTTATGGTGGTTATTTATTCAACAACCTAACAGTAATGCACCAGCTATCTTTGCGACTCTCACAACAGGTTCGACCATTTTATTGCCGCGTCCACTCCGGCGCGGGTCTCTAATTACACCCTCATTTGTTTATTGGTTGTGTTATTACAACATTTTATTGTTCTTAAAGGTAGTTTGGGAGCGCAAGAAAAATCTTATAGATTGAAAGCTACATGAAATTATTAGGAACTAAGTACTTGTCGTAGTGAATATGTCGCTTAAATTACAGTTTTTTAAAGTGGAGGTCTTAGACCACTTCTTGACTTTAATTGGCGTGATGTTTCGGATCTTCAAGTTCCTTAAAATGTAAACTGATTTCGACATAAATCAATCAATGTGGAAGAAATAAGAAATGTTCAAACTGTTCGTTGAGGAAGGCAATGGCAAACCACTCTATTAAGTTGTAGGTATGTTATAAAATGACACCGACAAGAGCACCCAATTTGAGAATGATCTGAATAAAGTAGAATGTACTTATTTGTCTTGTTCTCCGGTACTAGCTTTCCCAATGTTGGTTATACGATCACGAACAACTTTACGAGGTTGTTAAACTCTTTCATAGGTTTTATTATTGGTTTATATTAAGCCGCTAGATGTCAACTCGAATACAGAATCAGTTTTATGCGAGTTTAAAGGTTATGTTACAATTTATATAGGCTTTAAATTTAATACCGATACTGTTAATTAGTAGAACATAAATACTTCGATAGGTAATAAAGTGAAATAAACGTTAGTTGCGGGCTCGTGTTGTGTATAAAATAATAATAAATAATAAGGCGCCAGACATTTAATGTAGGTAGCCTAAATAGGAGCCGAACTGTTGTAAATAAACAAGTGACGTCTAAAATACTACAAGTACTTGTATTAATGAATGACACGCTACACAGCATGTTATGAATGGCAGAAAGGCATGTTCCCTTGATGTACGAGAAAAGTGTCTACATAGGGATGTAAGGAAGTAAGAAACTTTGACATTGAGATGTCTGTCAGTCTGCATTATAAATCAAGATTTTAAACCTTATTAAAACTATGACAAGCTCCAATCGCCCACTTATTTAGAGAACGACAGATTTTAAAAGCCAACGGCTTTAATCACTAACGTATTTATTTAAAATGACACGGGAATCAAACTTGTAGAACTGAAATCACCTAACCTAACCTAACTTTCTGTTTGAAAAGTAAGAAGCTCTTGGTAGACGTCAAAGTTGTAATTTTAAAACCGTACCCAGTGTTAGCCGTACAGCGAATGAGCCTTCGCATCTTACCTCCAACTGTACTCCTTGTACTCAGTAAATCTCCAGTACACGAACAATAAACAAACATACATACAGTATTGATCCTATTCCCATTTCCGAAGATGTTAAATTTCGTGCTACCGCGTACGAAGGCAAATCGCACGAGATTTTATCCCGGGTTTATCTGAGGTTATCTTGCATCTGCCCGGGATTCTAACATCTTGGAGCGTCTCCGTCCAGGCCACATTTCGAGTTGGACGACGTACATCGATGGGTTTTAAGCGGAGGATACAAGAAGGATCAGTTGTGAAGCAGTAATGGATGTTTGGTTAAAGTTTAGTATCGGTTGTTAAGATAATTTGTATCCCCCTTGTGGGACTGGGACAGCAGAAGCGTGATTATAGTTACATAAAGGTATTCATGTAAATGTTACACGGAGCTATCTGAGTCGATCTGTTCGGGAACCATTGTCATCGAGGAAGTAAACATTAGCATTGCTATTTAAAATTTTCGGGTCCGAATATTATGTCGTTGATCGTATGATCAATTTTGTATTATTTGGTCTGAATCTGTGCAGTGCAATAATAATATTAGGTACTACATATTAAAATAACATAGCACATTCATAGCATAATATGTGTTAAGTTGTTATGAATATTATGATCAAAATAATGAATAACGAGCAATACCTTGTTTATAAAATGAAAAGTGTAACTTTCTTTCTTCATTGTTTTTTGAGTCATCATAACCACTCCACAAACAAGAAGTTAAAGAACTCCGTCACGACATCATAGAAACAAAACGAAAAAATTAAAACAATCATTTTGTAACAAACTTCCAATTGAAAAACCACTCGAGAAGTTGAAAACAATTAGCCACGCTCATTAAAGACACCCTTTTGAAATAAAAACCCTTGCTAAGTGTGAGTTCTATAAGAGTTTAAGGTTCTGTACTGAGTATGTATTTTTGTATTTACACGTAGAAATTGTGATTCACTACATACATGATTATGTTGAAGTTACTATTAAGCTACGAAGATATTTTACTTTGAAATTGTAGTTCAGTATGACCAACATAACTATGTTGAATTAAGTAATAGGTTACGTAGATTCTTTACTTAGAAAATCTGATTCAGAAAAGTCCAACATTATTATGTAGAAAATAGTAATGCGTAACGTAGATTCTTTATGTAAGCTTTTTTAAGGGTTCAATTATCTGATATACATAATATGTATAACGATGCCTTACCATACCTTACGTACTAATATCGTCTTACGAAAGAATATTTTGACCAATTTACTAAAATGTTAGTGTTTTGATCTTTTCAAAAGTACAGTAGTTAAGCAGGAAATAATAAGCATTCCTATTCTTAATCTAAAACTTAACTCCCACTGATCCCGAAAACAAAACAATCCTCTCATCTCAGTAAAAAAGTGTCACCGAATTTGTTCGTCGACAACATCCATCTCAATCAATTTCGGTCTAGTCCCGGAGGAGTAACCCTTCTGTCCCCTGAGGTGCAGCCCTCACGTAACCCAATTAATCGAGGGTAGTGTTACCCCGCAGCAAAAAATGGAAATTGAAATGTTAATTCGATACGGAGATGTGTGACGGCGTGAGTGGTTGACGAAGTGTGAGTGTCTGACGAAGATGGAATGGTGCGGCTTCTGTTTTTGTAATTAGGCTTATGAAGGACTTTTTGGGTTGAAGATGTGGAGATAGAAAAGTCAACATGAAGGATACTCGTATCGTATTATTAATGTCTCTTTATGACGGAAATATTTTTTTGGTTAGGTTCAGCATTTTCGTTGTGCTATTAAGCTAATAATGCTTATTTTTATAAAATAACATTTATATAATTAATTGAAGTGCATAAATACCATGCACACCTACCCGTTTTGTTTTTAACATATGTTTTATTCATTTTCATCAGTAATCTGAATAATAATTATCTGAAAGAAAATCAACTATGACTGTATGTAATTGGTTGGATCTATTACGAATTTTGTGTGCCATATTGAGCGCACCACGAGTCCATCTACAAATAAGACGGGAGTAGTGAGAGAGATTAGCTCAAAACAAAGGCACATCAAAGCGACTCTCGAACACCGAAAGTTTTCCAATTTCTCGCCAAAAACCCCAAAGGATTTGCATAGTACCGGACAATGGGTGTATTTTGCCATATTTTTCAATACCACAGCATGGGTTCTTACAAATCTCGGGTCGCTCCATTGTCCCCCACTTTAATATCTGTGGGAATAGACATGCCGAGTCCATTTCGGCAATTTATCATTCTTAAACGAGTGAAGAGACTATTATGCATAGTCTTCTGTGGGGCGAAAGACTTGGCCCTTTGTGCGGCCATGTTCAAATTAATGACGGATTTGCCCCCAACGGGTTTTGCTAAGACGCCGATGTCCGAATTTATGAATTATTAGCGATTTCGGTTCCCATAAAATGTATTTGTGAAGAGTCCGGTTTGGTCTGGACGGGGTCAGCCGGGCTCGGACATGGTTTATTGATGTTGACCAAACTTTAGTTATAACTTCAAATATTAAGCCGTTAAGGAAGGGAATTCATTTACTATTATTAGTAGCAATAGCCGTTTAGTTGGATGGAGAAACAATTAACCAGTCCAGAACCAAGACAGTACTTTCAAGAGTAAGTTAAGTAATCAATTTACCAGTAAGTAGTAGTATTACGTAGTAAAACGTACTACGTAATACAATTGTGCTAATACAAACACAAATAAAAGAAACAAACCTAACAAGCGGTTGAACAAATAAAACGTATCTTAACAACAACACCTGTTTGATACATTTAAATGATTTAACCCTTTAACGGCACGCGTATGGAAATCGTACCAGTTTTTTGACCACGAGATTAAAATGTAAATATTTAAATTAATACGATTCGAGATGGCAAGATGACCACGCGCCTCAGCATCCCCTAAGGTCAATAAGGTCAGGTGCGCACGCGCTGAGATTTCTTTATAATACGGATTAATAAAAAGATACGAGGGATGATAAATTGAAGATTTTTTAAGTGTGTATCATAACTATTAATTCGATGTCTTAATCGATAGTACGTCTTTTGTATAAGTATTTTTTTGCTTTTTATTAGTTTTTTTTTAATAGGGGATAGATTAGCGCGTGGTACACAAGATGGTCTATAAGTGACTATTGTGGATGACGGTAAATAAGTGACTACCTACTGTGGATCTAGGACGTTTTTATCCCCAGCGGGGTCACACAGCTTGGAAAAAACCTTTTGAAAATAATACTAACGGTTATTTTACCCTTTTTTACTCATCGCGACTATATAGGCACTACATATGAAGCATTACATCATCATTACTAGTTTAACGGTCAAAAAAATTATCAAATCTAAGTATTTGATATCCAAATCACTTCACCTTAAATAAATTATATCATGCAACTAGGCTTAGGTACTTGATTAATGTAATGAATTGTTACCTCTAAACTTTATGTTATTGTTACAGGTATCATATTATGCAAATTAAGTGATTATAATATAACACGACGCATGCCAAGGGTCACATCCCAACTTCAGCATCCCTGAGGTCAGTGCAAGGTCAGCGAGTGACCACGCGCCACAGAAGGTGACCACAATATTATTATGACCACATCTGTATTATGAATAAAAAATATACGAGGGCTCATCTCGTGAGTCCATTCATCTAAAGAAGACGTGTCATCGTAATCTCTTGTTGTGTGATATTTGTCCAAAACATGTTTTATAGGGATTGCAATCAATAAAAATCATCGTTTGGTTTGTAATATGGGTAAGTATCTATCTGCTGGTTGGTATTAAGTTTTTTTCCCGATTTGGAGTGTTTGAGGGTTATCTAAATTGTTGTGCTCGTGTACTTGGAGAACTAGACAATAAGGCAAATTAAATATAATTAAACAAATTAAGTCGTTATGAAAGAATATAATTATTTGTTTTGTCTTTGAAAAATATATTATTTATAGTAGATACGCAAGTTTCTTCACAACTCGAATAAAAGTAAGTGTATTATAAATGTAAAAGTTTGTTCGTTTGGATGTTCGTCCGTCATTCACGCTGAATCTACTGAATGATTTTGATGATATTACGTTTGGAGGCAGAATACTTTTTATCCATATCTAACGCTCCAATGGGGTCCAACAGGAATCTTGATAGCGCGGGCAAAGCCGCGGGTAAAAACAAGTCTTTCATAATAGTCTATCAGTTTTTTTTTGGTGAAACTGACCCCACCTTTAACAAATGACAACAGCTCATCGTCAACTTAAGCTGACCGAATCTGATTCCAAACGAGATATCTAATCTGCCGGAACGCAGCAAGAGACACAATGTCTCCATTCTCCATACAATATTCCCCCAGCTCCGTTTCAAGGGAAATTAATGAATATCCATACACACCGGTTGTCTGGCCGTTTGTTAATTTATTATAAGTAAACAATCTCGTGATACTCGAAGTTATCACTAGTATTAGTCGACGAGCCGTTTGGTGTAATGGTCGAGAAGTCGGCTATTACACCAAAGGTCGCGGGTTCGATCCCCGCACGGTACAAACATTTGTGTGCATGAACATGCCTGTTTGTATCGGTCTGGGTGTTTCTATGTATATCTATATCTGTTGTCTGGCACCCATAGCACAAGCTAATGCTTAGTTTGGGGCTAGCTGGCGCAGTGTGAATAATGTCAAGAGATAATTTATTAAGCAAAGTCGGTTTCTTCCGTCTGTTCGTTTGTATGCTTAAATCTTGAAAACTTCGCAACCGATTTTCATGCGGTTTCCTTTATCAGATGAAGTCATTCAAGAAGTAGGTTAATGTGTATAATATATGCACATTACAGTTAAGAAAGGCAAAAGTGTTCATGATATGACACACTTTTAAATGGGAGATGACACTCTATGCCAATACAAAATTACGTTGAGTAATTTTGTATAGAAAATGCTTTGCCACTGAAGTTTTTCAGTCGCGAAATTTCGGCATAGTGTGTTCCTACATTTATAATGATTATCAACCCATTATACCTATTATCTCAAAGAAAGCCTGAACCAGTTACAATAACTGTAATCAAAAGCCACCTCATTAAGAGCTGTGCTTTGATCAGTGAAATGATCTTCCTCCACAAACTAATGAGTTTCCCACATTAAGTGTAAAGGATTCATGTGTTTCCAACTATTGCCTATTAACCGACCAATTTTGTTGTTAGAGTTGATTTTACTACCTAAGCCCTGCTGTTATATGCTAGTAAATTCATTGGAATTTGAATCTTCCGCGAACATCACAAGTTGCATTTTGTCTGGTCGCAAAATGTTAATTAAAATAGTTTTCCCGCGCGAACTGACATCAAAGGCTAGGCTCTCGAACCTTCCACTAAACCTGTACAAAATATTAACACGGAAGTTGCAATTAATTCATTGGTGATTGTTGTAATTCAAGCCACTTCATTTTAAGGAAAATTCCATTATTAGATAGTTTCAATCCGCAGATTTCTGGGAAAAGGTAGTATTTTTCAGGACTCAGGCGATTGGGACCACTTTGTTTTTAATATTTAAGTTATCAGGTTAGTGGGACCATTGTCTAAGTTTCAAATTTAGTACAGTTAGCAGATCAAATGTCCGAAATATAACAGTGTTTTAGCGCTTAGCGTCTGCTGAAAAAAAAAACAATATTCTATGCATGTAGGCTTCAGAAAGAAATATGTTTTAGAAATAAGTCTATTGCCAACTTCGAAGAGTTTTCTATCGAGAAAAAGAGTCAAGGAACTCGATAGTTGTTCTTTAAAAATTCTATAATGACATATGTAAGACAATAACGTCATTTGGCTAGTAGTATCAGCTGACCATGTACTTAGATACAAAATAAAAAGAGTATTCTCAGTGCATTGCTGTTTAATATCTGGGCCTCCGTAAGCCCATTACTCAACAATCGGGCACAATGTAACACCTGAGCGGGTCCGATTACGTGTAACGAGTGAACCCCTTTGTCCCCATTCACAAGTCGATATTAATAAAAAAGGGATAGTGACTTGCCACTCGGGTGACCAAAGTGGTGGGAATATCAACCTTCAACAACATACTAGTTACAACAGTCATAGCATTCCATGTTTGAAATGATGTTTCAGAAGACCCGCTTTGTGGAATGGTAGAAGCATATTTTGTGGGTATGAACATATCTATTTGTCCTGGTCTGGATGTTATTGATCTGTATCTTTAAGAACATAATTTGTAATACCACTGTTGATTCTGATGTTTGTAACACAAGTGCTTAACACAAGAACTTAACACAGATACCAATCGAAACGTCGTCGGTGCCAGAAACAAAAGAGAACATGTAGGTAATAAATAGGACATATTGAAACCACGGCCATCCTACGGTCCTTCTGTCTTTTGTATGGACTTGTTTACTGCATGAAATAACGTGGATGCACACTGCACAGGGCAGGAGCGGTAAAAACGGTGCCCACTGCGGTGACTGATTGATATTCCTCTGGAAGGACTATGGGAAAGGATAGTAGTGAATGGATCTGTCGAATGTTAGGGTTTCTAATTTGTTTTTGACGGTATTATGATGCTATGTCTAGGTAAGATAATAAAACCTAGAAAAATATACCATAATAATGTCTTTTCTAATGGTGATTGAAAAAATAACGACATGTGTGTGTAGTGTCAATGAAAAAAAGAACTAGACAACGTGGCTTCTTTTGCGATACTTAATTTGGACATGTCCAATAATATATGACGACGGGCCCGCTGGTCTAGTGGCTAGAGACCCTGGCTACAAAACCAAGGGTTGCGGGTTCGAATCCCGCTAGGGGCAAATGTTTGTGTGATGAACATCGGCATTTGTACTCGAGTCATGGATGTTTATAAAAGTATTTAAGTATGTCTATCCGTTTCCAAGCATCCATAGTACAAGCTTCGAGCTTAGTTTGGAGCACGGCAATTGGTGTGTTGGTCCCAGGCATTTATTATTTATTATTATTATATGAACTTGTAAACTGGGCACCGTAAGATCCTTTGTATGGACTTGTTTGCTGCTCGGAATAACATGGATGCACACTGCAGGCCAGGAGTGCATCGGTAAAAACGGTACCCGCAGCGGTGACTGATTGATATTGCTCTGGACGGACTATCGGAAAGGATAGTAAAAGTAGTGAATGGATGTGAACAACGTTTCGTTTTCTATGGTGTATGGAGAATATTTTGTTTCTAATATCGCATATGAACTGCTTTGGGACCTCATAACAATTAAACAAAGGTTTTCTGATATTTTTAAGGACGAGACATAAAAAATAAATAAACCAAATAAAACTATTTTTTTATCAGGCAATGAATCCAAAATTTGTTAGGAACTATTAACTTATAGACTTTGTTGGTAGATGGCAAAATTATAAATGCATACAACTATAAAAAAATATCCACTCATCATTATCCAAATAAGTTCTTAAAAATATTTGATTTAGGTAGGTACCTCACCTTTTGCAAACTTAACTACAGCCTCCAAACGATCAATCTCTTCAATAAAAGCACAACACAATCGATCGAAACAATTTGTCACAATTAAAAAAAGAAAGCCCATCAGTGGCATTGAAAAAAAGCTAAACAAACAAACTACCTTTAACAGAGGTATCGTCTCCAGAATTCCTCACGTTTCTATGGCGTCAAACAAATGTCAATCAAACATGCCACACAGCTCGTGGTAAAGGTCACCCATCATCTCGCATGGATCATGCATGGGAAACTAACCCTTAATGTGTTAATCTTATCATCTACTTTGTAGTGAGCCTGCACAACTCTGAACTTTTTGGTTTAGATCATTACTTTTTTAATAGCGATGTTTTACTTTTAGTGGTATTGTGTGATATATTTTTCAGAATAACTTATTTGAAGCTAGGATGAAGAAAAATTTTCAACGGAACACCACATATAAAATCAACGTTTTATTAAACGGTCACGATGAGATGACCGTTTCATCAAAGCTCATTAACATAAATGTCAGACACAAAAATAAAACACTGACTTTAATTTATGACAACGCCGTGCACTTTTTGCGCAGTCATCATTTTTGGTCAGAGCAAACCACGAAACACTACATTCAAACGGACCAAAACACAATAGACCTGAAAAAAGAAACAATGAATAATTACCCACAACCAGAAGCTTTAAAATACTACTGGACATTTCAGCTGCCGTGGAAAAAAAACAATGCCATTGAAAACATACAAAGATGACAATACCGACAATGGAGTCTATGGGAAAGGGACAAAAGTCGCCTTTATTTGAATATTGTTTGTTTAACTACTGAGAGGTGACGGTAAAAAAACAAATAGCTGCTTAGACAACCCTACCTTAAAGTATCCAGTGTAACTTGACACGCAATTCTTAAGTTACGTTGCCGAAATGTATCTATTCATAGACAAAGAAAGGGGTGAAGGAGGTCTTAGTAAAATGGTCCCCGTGATGTTTTTAACAGGTCTAATTGGCTATTATAATGACACTTGATACGTCTAGTCGGTTTTGAGCTCAGATTAAGAACTAAGTAGATTAAGTTTCAGTATTATAAAGCTTTTTGGCGAAAATGTTTCGGTTACTCGTATAAATGATGTCTTCTGTTTGTATATTGTTATGATCGTCAGTTTCCTTACTAAAATCAGTCTTGGCCAAAACTTCGTGGTATAAGTAAGATTCGTGTATTTGAAAGCATGTCCTATATCTCTTAAGTGTATTAAGGAAATTATCACAATAAATGCATACGCATTGACTTCCTCCGTGGTGTAGTGGAGCGCTTTGCACAAAAACCTCGGAGGTTCCATTTTCATTTTGTGTTGGTTTATCCAGTTTGGTTAGGACATTGCAGGCTTGAATCACCTGGTTGTCCGATAAGAATGATGATTTCATGCTTCAGAAGACATGTTGAGCCGTTGGTCTCGACTATGATTCAAATGGTCTGGTTTCCCTTGTAATGGTTACGGAGGTCAGACGACAAACGCTCCTGTTGTAATGGAACGCAACCCTAAGTAGTATCTTTTTATGCCGCTCCGTGGCGCTAATGTCAATTCTTCCCTACTTTCTCTCTGCTCTGTGAAACCGCCAGCGTTGTGTCGAGTCAGTTAGTAAATTATAAAATTAATCCGAAATACTTGCTTTTATTGCTCAAAACCTACAGCTCCACTGTCATTACCAGGCTTGTCAATTCAGGATCATAGTTGTAGCGAGCCCTATTGGTCCGATATGGAATGCTTACGCACTAAATCCAAATGTAGTTGGTTAATAGTAAAGCTTGTCTGTCATTGTCAATATTGGATATCGTTATTTTGTAATAATTGTCATATAATTTATTTAATGTACTGCATGTCTTTGCGCTATAACTTCATTAACTGTTTTATTTATCTTTTTAAGACGAGCAGAACTTCATTCCATTGTTTTCGTGATTTAGCGTCTTAGTGGACATTTTTATCTATCTTTAAAAGACGTGGATACTCGGCCAAATTTTATACATTACGCAGCATGACGGAATAAATCTTTCTTATACCAACAACGTTAGTTTCATATCCTTTAATGCAACAACCGGTCTAACGGACGTGATTCATCTATGATATTAATAAACCTTTTTAATACGGGGATACTTTTGTTTAACCCTTTTGTGCCGAGGTGCAAAATTATGCATGACCATTAACTTCTTGAGTCCTTTGTGAATTTCGCGTGTGGGTCGAACAGTCACGGGCTCTTACGTGTTCACACTTATGTCAATGCAGTAAAGTTTACATTTGAATGAGACTGTATACTTGCTAGTGTTCGTAACTGTACGCAAGGTCTGGACTGTGACTGATAAGTTTGCACAGTTTCTCAGGGTCATCTAATGGTGTTCGGTGGGAATATGGTGAATTACGTAGGCAGAATTCCGTGTTGATTTTTTTATATTATGTCAACGGCATTTAGGGATACTTTAAAATTTTGATGATTAAAAGGGACTTCACGCGATATATATTTATTATAAACCCGCCCGCGACTTCGTACTTGCGCATTAATGGTTTATCCCGTTGGAGCATTTAATCGGGATAAAAAGTTCCGTTCAGTAGTTTCAGCGTGATTATCGGACAAACATCCAAACAAACAAACTTTTACATTTAAAATATTAATAAGATAACTTAAAAGCTCTACTTACTGCGTGACTTATTCATTGTTAGTGCGTATGATAAAACGCGAAAGTCTAATTTTTTTTTAAATATTTGTAAGTCATTCTCAGCCTTTGAGTCTAAATCAATATCAAACAGCAACAATTCAATAAATTATTAACAAGGAGCAGGAGCAGGGAACAACACAAATAAATTGAATATACTCGTAATTACATGGCAGTCAAAACTACGGACCATTATACGTAATTCCGATAACGATATATTAATCTTGATTTATTAGTTATTGACTGTAAAGCTATGATAAAGCAATTGACCTTGTTTTAGAAGGCATAATTACGGTCTTGGCTATGCGTAAAACAAACGGAACGTGTAATTGTTTACCGATTACTTATTATCCTGTACAAAATTAGGACCTCAACATTGTCAATAAATGGTCCTTTAACTACAGGAATTTATAATTAGACCACATTTCTTGAGTAGGAGTAGCTGTAAGTTGAGTTTAATAGATATTTACTAACAATGGACAAAGCTGGTATTACATGATTATTTGTTTCTTCGGCTAATATAAATAATCCCAACTAATATTATAAATGCGAAAGTAACTCTGTCTGTCTGTCTGTCTGTCTGTTACGCTTTCCCGCTTAAACCTCGCAACCGATTTTGATGAAATTTGGTACAGACAATCTTTAGACCCTGAGACAGAACATAGGCTACTTTTTATTTCGAAAAAAAAGAAATCCACGCGGACGGAGTCGCGGGCGGCCGCTAGTAAATAAATAAATATTTCACAACATCACATACATATTCTGACCCCGTGTTAAGTAGCTTAAGCACTTGTGTTACAGACATCAGAATCAACAGTGGTATTACAAATATACTTAACTAGATACATATAACACCCAGATAAAGACAAACAGACATGTTCATGCACACAAATGTTTGTCCTGTGCGGGAATCGAACCCGCGACCTCTTGCGTAATAGGCAACATCTTGACCATAACACCAAGCGGGTCGTCAAAATATAGATTTTAGCTAGGTACATAAAATAGTATATATATGAGTAGGAGGTAGTTTTAAGTGCAGCTTACTCATGAGATGATAATTTTTAGTGCGTTGTGTGCTCTTTTGAAAGCCTTCCATTACGGCCTTCTTAAGAAGCTCAGCATAAAACCTCACTTTGTAGGAAGGCTTATGATTTGATTTCACTAACTTTGTTATAGCATGACCTTTCCTTAAAAATATCAAAACACTGACGGAGGCCTTTATAGTATCCTCAGATGTAATTATCACACACACTTTTTGAAAGTCTTACATAAAGGTCTGGTTTAAAAGCGCTTCCAAAATCAACCCATGCAAAGAACTCTAATACCGTAACAGCATAATCTGTCGCCCACCCTCCGGCAGGTTTAATAATGCATCGCCATTAGTTAACCCGCAGATGCCCGCCGTCTTCGGCTCTAATTCTAATTGTACGGAAGGGTTGAAAGGATTAAGTACAACGGTGTTGCTACGTTATGTAGTACGGTTAACAATTTTCAAATGGTGTACTTTTTAATAATGTTTTGCAAATCTGTAATAACCAGACTCGCCAAATCCTGCATCATGGTCAAAGCGGACACCGCAGAGATACCGGATAAAGGCTAGGAAGAAAAATAATGCTTTACCATTTTTGTAACGATAACATGATTTCACATGACGACCTTTGCCCAGCAGTGGGACAAAAATAGGCTGATACTCCTAATCTGAAATTAAGTCATATTTATTAAATGGTTACTACAAGGCGCAATTCTGGAATGGCACCTATTCATGAACTTTCAACAGAGTTACAAAATTGTGATTAAGTCACAAAAGTACCTATCAGAGCAACAACTTTTTATAACTAAAATGTCATTCCCTGCTTGCCAAAAAAAAAACTTGTATGTCGAGCTTACTTGTCATAGTGGCCAGCTGAAGAAAGGACGAAAATTCCTGCTGAATTTTAATTTCCAACCCCTGGCAACACAAGGACACACTTACGTAATTTTCACCGGGATATTTTGGTTGCCTTCGAATTAATGCGGTCTCGTTCCCAGATTGTCTGTCGGTTAATGAAATAAAAATATGGAAATGCGAAGCATTTGCCTGAACAGGGATAACAAGATGTGGATTAGTTATTCTCATCTTTTATTTATGTCAAGGAGTTCGTCTGGTGTTGAAAGTTAACGCGGGTACTTACGTAACTTCAGAAGGAAGCTTATTCATCATCATCCCAGCGCCTCCTCGGCCATTGCATCGGAGCCCAGGGTATAGGTATTATGACTATGAACAATAATTATTATTGGGTATAAATATATGACTTTTACTCGCCGTTATAAATATGTTATTTAAAAAAAACAACCCCAAATTATGTTTAGTAGAAATAGGAATGGCAAAATAAAAACCAGCACATCAAAACGAAACTAAGTTTTTTATTTATGCCCTGCTTAGATGGAAAGAAAGAAGTAAAACGCAGATTAACCCATTAATGGTTGCTGTGCCAATTTGGGAACACTTAGTTATTGAGGGTAGAAATTATAAGTATTGACACCAGTTAATATCCTAATACAGTTTTGCGTAATTGAAAGTCTAGTAAATAAATACACAAAACTAAATTTTGTTTATAAGTCTTGGTGTTTTCATAATTATTAGTTAAATTTTGTAATCAGATCATGCTGGGAGGTACATAGAGATTACAATAAATAATTAAATAGTTTTAAACAATAAATCTTATTTTTCCGTATATTATTTGAATACAATAAATCACCAATGATTTAAAACCTTTTTCAATGAGAAATAGTTTTTATGTAAGCTTTTATTGTGTCCGCAACTTTGCTGTGCCAATTTGGGTACAGCGGCCACAAGCGATATCAGTTTTACTCGTTTTCTTGGTTTTCTAAAATGTTTCGCTAACATATTTTTAGCTTCCATTACCACATAAAGAGCTCAGAAATGACCATTTATTCCAACAATGATGACAATGACCATGATTTGGAGTATTTCTAGGCCATTATTCCACTATAGCATAATTGACATCGTCGAAAAATACGGTTTTATAATGACCTGATAAAAGTTTGACAATGTATTATTTACCTTTTCAAATAAAAATATAGACGTGTTTTTTCGCGTTTAGGGTGTCTTTCTGATAGCAGCAATGACAAGTCATATGCCACAAAAAAGCTTGAATCCGATTTACTGTAACTAATGCACCATCAAGTTTTCCTGTCTGGCATAGAAAAATACGAAAATCTACATAGACCCTGGGCAGGGAAAGAGGAAGGAAAGGGGCAGTGAAATATCTTACATGAATTGGTCAAATAGTAAAATAGTTGATGATTGAATATTGGACATGGTAGTCAATCTTAGTATTTTGTACGTGATTCGAAATAATGGACATATTTTGCTTTAGAGCAGCGAAAACACGTTTTCGTCACAATACAGATATAGTGCGGATTCCACAAACCTCTAGAAAATTCTAGAAAGTGTTTGCATATATCATTGGTGGATGACATAAGTCTATGTATCTACTACTTTTTACACGAAGCTTATTTTCCGGACTCTTTACAAAGAAATCACCCCTAAAACCCTCTGTTTGTCCGTCAACATCTACCATGTATGGTCTGATCTGCACCACCTACACGATAAAGCAGATCAAAAAGCTAGTGAAACGAATACCTTGTGTCATTTGCCATAAAAGAAGACAATAAAACTGCAAGTTATGTATGAAAAGATTACCCTAGTACTAGACTACTTACTACCCTTTAGTGGCCACTGTGCCAATTTGGGAACACACCTATAAATTCCTGAAAAACATATTTTTTCAGTTTTTTTCTCATTTGCATATTTTTTTGTATTATCTATAATACGAAAATAAATAAATTTTTAATCAAATCCCTCTGGTATCACTTTGACCATTAATGGGTTAAAACAGCGGTACGAGGGCGTGTGATATCTTTTATCGTTTCAAACTTAGCCAGCGGACACTACAAAGCCATTAGCACGCAAAAACTTTCTTTTTACCCACCGGGACACTCGTAATTAATATTTGACGACGTTGACTGGCTTTTTTAAAAGCCAATGTCACTCCGGCGAAGGTGGCGCAGCTGCCCGCACGATAATCTCTATACCGCACTTGTTAAATATTAACGGAGTCTAATTACAGCCCCCTTTGTACCCTCCTCTAATGGCTTTTAAAACTGATTCCCGCCCCAGAAGGATGCGTATTTGATGACAACTCGCCTCGTTTCGGCTTTGCGGCCGGGCGGTGCCACTTTTGCACTTTGATCTGGATTATTCATGCTCCTCTTTACATCGCCGCTTTGCATCTCACAAACTTAACCATCCTCCAGTCCCACGGAGCAATGGAGAGTGTTCAAGCGAAGAAGTCAGATGTTCGGAGTGACGCATGCAAGTGATGCGCCCAAAAGAGGTACAGGGAGTGACACTTAGCGAGAAATGTGTCGTGGAGACCTAATTGACGTGTGGGGAAGTCTTGAGCGCTTTGAGTTGTGTTCGCGTTTTATGGTGATTGCCGTGTAAGTGGTGTGTCCTTTTGTGAGAGAAATGCGGCCAATGAAATTGAAACAAATATGGGACGAATACGTGCTCGTATTATCTGCTAATAGGCAAATACGGTCGTATACCAAGAAGTATTCTAATTTATCTAGATAAAAAGTATAGCTCGTGGCTCCTTGCAATCTTAATATTGTTATAATGATGATATTTTCAGTCAAAGTTCGAGCTTATAGATGTTTGCATGGTTAATGCCAGCTGAGTCTGATTGTTGTTTACTTGTTTTTTATAAAAGAAATATCTTTACACTAATCAGCTGACTATATTAACAACATCATCAATTCCAACAGTATTTGCGATTGCAATCACAATGACTTATACGCTGAATACTACAATTCAACGCAACCTTCCAGAGCGGCGTTTACTTAAAAGCTGGTCATCTTATACATAATTAATGATGTCTCGACAGTTGCGTGTTTGTTCATCTGGTATCCGCAAACAGGTCGGAAGGGAATAACAGTAACTTTACCGTTTAAGGGTACGAATGGTTTGCGACAATTATTCCGCGCGATTAGTCGTATCATTAGCGTTTTATTTTCTCCAGGTCTTTCGGACACCCGCCGCCGTGCAGGGTTAAAACGATTAATCAAACAAGGGAGTTTTGAGACGGTTCCATGACAAAAGTTTTTTGATTAACGGTAAGCAAATATGGGACTGTGGTGGCGTGTCCTTACTTTAAAATGTCGATTGATTTTCAACTCTAAGGCGTAGAAATAAAAACCTTTTTGCTTTTTAAGTGAGGAGGCTATTGAATAGTGACATGTGTGTTGGAATTTAAATCGATTAGCGTGTGATAGCTTCAGTATAAATGATGTTCGCATCAGATAAATCATTGTAAGTTTTTTTCGTGTGAATATTTGTTTAGTACAAGATTGGACGGAACGGTTGTTGTGAGTATCTGTGCAATCTCTAATATCTACATGGAAGAAATAGTTAACCGTGTTGCAATTTAAGTACAAAGCCTAACATTTTTACACCATATCTTTTGCATTAGGTACGTAATAAATCTTCCCGAAGTTTTTAAAACTTCCTAAAACTTCCCAAACACGTCATCACCATCATCATCCTAGCGCCACTCCCGGTTGCATCCTCGGCCATTGCCTTGAAGCCCAAGGCACGGTGCGACTGTGAATACTGTGATCCTGCATTTCATGACCTACGGATTTATGTGAAATTCGAAGCCCGGAATCATCCTACTTATCGGACAATCAGGTGATTTAAGTCTACAATGTCCTAACTAAAGTGGGAAAACCAACAGAAAGTGTCAGTGTTCCCTACCCGCGGGATTAGAACCCACGACCTCCGAAGATTTTTGGGCACAGCGCTCTAACCACTAAACCACTGCAATAACGCAAACACGCATTCTATTTATTCAACTGCGATGTCTATATTCGCACCTTCCCCTTCCCTTCAATATTGGAAGCCAAACCGAAATTGTTCCGTCAAATTACCAAATCCTGCTTTATAACCCCGTGACATCTGTCAAGACGTGACGTTTCTTATCGTAAAATAAAATAAAAAAAACCCTCCGGGGCAAAATCTACCCCAAGACAAGTGTTGAGGGTACAAAACGTATTTATGACTATGTAAATTGGCGAACACGGATTTTTGTATTTTGGTTCTTGACTGGCTTAAGTAAAATTTGGTTTTGTTTTGGGGTGAGAATCAGTACTTTTAGGTGAAGGGCGTGTGCATGGGCGTACTCAGGTTCTGGGCCAGGGGGGGGGCAAATCTTATTTTTATGAGCTAGGTGAGGTGGTTTTTAAAAATAAAAAAACTTACATTAAATTAGATAGGTACATTTTTTTTATATAAATTCTTCTTATACAATGGCTATTTTAAAAGTAATTTTCGTGGGTCTTCAGCAAAACGATTTAGTATGCCTTCCGTGAAAGAATCACTCATACTTTTAACAAATTCTCTGTGCACACTGAGCTTACAAAGCCCATTCGATCTATCTTCTGTCATAGTCGATCTTAGCCACGTTTTTACACGTCTAAGTGTACCAAACGACCTTTCAATCGTAGCAGTGGAATACGGCATTGCCAGTAAAATTTCAAGGGCTATCTTGACCTTCGGGTAAAAAGAATCTGCTTCTTGTATTAACTCCGCTATTCTAATATTTTCAAAATCCTGCTGCTGCTTATTTATCCAAAACGTGCGCCAAAACTCGGCTTCAGACGTGATCCCTTCTAATTCATAAAAATCAGATACTTCCTCCATGCATTTTTGTAATTTAGGAACTGTAATTTTAATTATCTGAGTAGGGTGTAACAATGAAAGTGTAAGTTCTTTTTGTGTTAGATAGTCCGTTTGACGAGGAAGGCTTTAGGCTATTGGAAATCCACGCGGACGGAGTCACGGGCGGCCGCTAGTAATAGAAAAATTTTATCTATCTAAAACTTTGAATTTCATTCTAGTAAAAAGTACAATTACATTTCTTATTAAAAACATTTGCTGTAGTTTATTGAATTTTTTAAAACGTACTATTTTTTTCTAGAATTCTTGGTAAAATACGATTTTCCCTAGTGTGTGATACGATCCTCTAGAAAATAAAGTTTGCGACATTGCAGCGCTGCCGTAGTAACTATTGCCTAAGTAATCTGTGGCACTGCGCTGCTAGCGAGCTGTTACGGGTATGGGTAATGAACGCGCCGCGTAATATAGGGCTGTTTAAATATTGTATTAATAATACAAACAAATGGCAAAAAAATGATTTCTTAATTTTTATCGATAAAAGTACATGATAAGGTACTTAGTATGGACGTCAACATTATCCAGGGGGGGGGGCAGCTGCCCCCCCCTGCCCCTACCTGGGTACGCCCATGGGCGTGTGGGTGATATTTTAGTAATGTGCCTATCAGAGTGCTAAAAAATGAGCTTAGTGGAACTTCCATTCGAATCAGGCGATCGTCCGGGTTCCTTACAGAAGACCACAATGAATTAGCACTTCGTAACTATTGTGCTATGTTTCTGCTAGTGAGTAAGGTCGCCAGAGACGAACGAACATGGCTTTTTTCCACGCAATATTTTTGATGGGATTTATTCCTCCTTAATAATAATTCGTTAAGAAAACCTCCGGATTCCTGTATATAATCATGTTTTGTTTTTATTAACGCATAAAGGTTACGATCCTACAGGGCTGGCTCCCTGCCTGTTAATGATGATGGATTTATTTAAGTGTCATTACATAGTATGTTATATGATGGACCTAAACTCTGAGAGATAAGAATCTGCTTAGGTTTTAGTAGGTACTTAAAAAGTCTATCAACTGATAATAACTATAGTACCTAGGTATCATAAATATTGAGTGAGATATAAAGTATTGTTTTCTTCCAAATGGTAAGAAAACTGTTCTTTATTACTTTAAAAGATACTTAGTTGACAATTAAATTCCCTGTAAAGGGTTTAAAGGAAATTTAATCGTTGACCTTTCTATTTAAAAATGAACAATGAATTACCTACGATTAAAATCAACTCTGTTACCACACCATATAAATATAGGTACTTATATACTTACTTACTTTTGAAAATATTTAACACTAGGTAGGCCTAGTGTTTAATATTTTCAAAAGTACCCATTCCTAAGTATCGAGTTTATTAAGAAGGCAGCAAACTAAAACAAGAGATGATTGGAGATTATGTCACACAGCAAAAGATGGCGCGGCCGTAACAAGGGAGACGTTTGTTTTTTCACGTCCGAACCAATTCACTAATATTGATACTGCTACACATGAGATAAAATATTTTTAGACAAACTAAAAATTACTTCAGTTTGCACAATTACTTTAGTATTAAGTAATTTTAGTAACTCATAGTATAATTATTATTTTAGTTAGAACAGAGTTTTCATCTTTGCAAACTGATGCTTCGAGTTATCTGTAAGCAGATCAGCGGAATCGTCTTAGTACATTTGACATTTCTTTGGCTCATATAACTTTATTAAAAAATCGAAGAGGGCTTACGTCTTGGAAAGAAATGCTTTGATTTATCTGTCAAATAATTTTACCATACAAAGTGTGCTTGTTATTGTGCATGAATATTTCTTTTGTATTAACGAAACCTCTTGGATTTGAACTCAATGGAGTTAATATGGAGTTGTATGACATGACCGAAAACAGTACTAATAAAAAATATCACAGCTAACCGCTGAAACATGGTTAGGACTAGCTTAAGTTTAGGAACAAATTGCCGAAATTTCGTCACGTAATTTTGTTTAGAAAATGCATAGCCGCCTCTTCGATCTTCTTCGATCGCGTTATTTTAGCCATAGTGTGTTTCTACACTAACTCATATCCCGGGACACGTCTGCCCAGTAGGTACACCGTCTGCCCTCGTCAATTTCATTAGGGTGAGTCCTACTGTCGATTGCTGAACGCAAAGTGCAACACTTTAGATAAATTGACACTTCGCCGGGGGACAACGACACAACTGCCGATCTGTCTTGTGGTTTAGTTGGATATTGTTTTTTGTTGGGGACGAAATGTCACGTAAAGTGGGTAGGTAAAGAAAGAGCGAGGATTTAGAGCAAACTGTTTGGTGGTTTAGTTGGTTAAAGAGATTTCGGCCAAAAATTCTGTCAAAAATTACGCGATGTCATTTCGGCTGTGTCATCTTCCATTTAAAAACACATTAGGTACAGGCGTAGGTAGTCACGCCGAACTTCGGTCGCGTTTTTCCGCCTTGTGTATTTCTATACCACAAAGTAAAGAAGTGAATTTTTAAACAGTAGGTACTGAGTACATACATGCTCAGAAGATTCTTCACTCAGGTAGATCACAATTAAATTATCAACATTGGTGCCTACCAGCTAAAACATCCGAGTAATAACAGAAGACAATATCATTCAATAAGCAACCATCAAAAAAACGAAACGTTCATACATTCACCGGCTGTCACTCCGACCATGTATCACAGGCACATTCAAACTGTTTGAAAGGTCCGAGATGTTCATGTTACCTACACTATAAGACATTTCTCCGACTATCACAGCTGCTTAACCATCCATCGACGCGTTTGTACTGTAGTTAAACGATATCAGGTGTGGTAAGCGCGCAATGGATGGCGCGTGAAGAGATCTGGTGGTGTTGTGTTGTGGTCAAAACTGTGGTGTGACGTGTGGCTGTCAATCACAATCAGCCGCGACCACCCGCGCGATTAGACGCGGGTTAAGAAACTTTCGATGGAGTGGAGTGGATAGTAAATATTGATGAGGATTTTTAACAGGTTTTAGATAGGCTGGTCTTTTTGAACTTATATGTACCTACTAAATACGGTAACGACTAGTTCAGCAATGTTCACGAATTAGATATTTAATTTATATTTTCAACATTCAACTCTATATTTTATGGGACTTATCCCACTTATAGTATGAGTTTTCTGGTGACGTGGCATATCTAATCCATATATGAATAACCGAGATATATCGATATAAATCCTGCATTTTGTCCGATATGGATTTACTAGCGGCCACCCGCGTCTTCGTCAGCATGGATTTCAGATCTCTTCTTTTCGTAATAAAAGGTAGCCTATGTTCTTTCTCAGGGACTAAAGATTTTTTGTGCCAAATTTCATTATATCGGTGGAGAGGTATATACGAGTAAGCGTAGAGACAGACAGTTACTTTTGCAATTATAATATCAGTAGGAATAGCATAACCCACTACCGACTCCACTAATTCCCCTGTTCGATAGCAACAATCACTAGGTGTACGCGCGGCCAGTTTACCAGATATCCGTCTGTCTGTCCGTCTTATCGGCGCATCGCACACCTTCATAGTACTCACAATGCCCTGAGAAAATACATACTTAAATAGCCTTCCCGGTTAAAGGAGTGACGTTTGGATCATTTAGAAGTGGTGGTGTTAAATGGTGTTTGGAACCTTATTTAAGATCTACTATGGAGCCCATTATAGTAGCTGTATTGTATTAGAAACTAACCAAGTCGCAAAAAAAAGGCTATGAATATAAGAATATGATTAAAATTTAAAAAAATATACAAAAACGTATCTAACTTCAACGTCCATATATCAATAGGTTTGCCGTGCTTGTAAAATAAAAATAAAACCCGTGAATAAAACTTCAAATAATGAAAGAGAATGAGAAATGTAAACCGGTTTAATACAGAGCTGTTTATGTAGGTTAATTTCTCCTTTGTACAACCAGAAGGTTTTTTCATTTCGCTTTACGATATAAAATTTTACAAAGTCATTATATTCAATTTATCTACATTTGGAAAAGAAAGAATTGCCAACTTAAAAGTTATTTTATTTACCTAATCTGCCACGGTATTCGCGCAGAATCCAACATTTCTTGCATGCCATTATTTACTAGTAGCCGCCTGCGACTCCGTCCGCGTGATTTCCCGTATACATAATGTTATACTATAGCTAAAAACGTTCCTCGACAAATGGACTATTCAACGCAAAAATATTTTTTCAATTCAAACCAGTACTCTCTGAGATTATCGCGTTCAAAAAGGCAAACAAACTCGTCAGCTTTATTTTATGTATTAGTAAAGATTTAACCTGCAACGGTATTCGCGCAGGATCCAACACTTTTACCCGCCCAAACAGCTACACAGGCACAGCTATCAAGAAGGCATGGGCGGCAAACCTTCGGCTGTAATCAATCGGAGTCGCGGGTGACTCGCGGGGTCGGGTCGTGACCTGTGACCCCATTGGCCGACCTTTGCCACGCCCCCCGCCTAACTGAAATCACCTGAAAAGGACGGAATGAGGAATAAGTGCAATCACTTTGTAGCTGTTTCTAATCTGCATTGTACTTCATATTGTGTGTATGTATATTTATGTAATACCGTTTGATATAGTCACAGCAATACCCAGTAGGTGCACACCATTATCCTAGCTCATTGTATTTGAAATACAGCGTTTGAAACTTTATTAAAATACGACGACGACTTTAAAGGTTTGGAATCTATACTAATAGTATGTATCAGCGTTATTATAGAATAACGCTGAAGAGTTTTTTGTTGGTTTGAACGCGCTAATCTCAAGAACTACTGAATTCAAATGCAAAAAACATTTTTGGAAGTCCATTTGTCGAGGAAGGTTTACACTATGAGTGCGGAAACCGAAATCCAAGCGGGCGGAGTCGCGGGCGGCCGCAAGTTGGAATTATGTAAGTGTTTTTTAATAACAATGTATTTGTTTAATTGTTTTTGGCAGTACGTCATACTGAAACTTTTTAGAAATTAGAGCACGTAATCTTACAAAATTCAAGTGATTAAATACGTAGACCTAAATTCTATGGCATTTAAACCATTCCGCTAACGCACCTGATAATACTTTGACTCTGTACTGCAAAATCGATCAAGGACCTCCAAAAACACGGGCTGGCTATACTTGAATCACTGAACTATCGAGGCGAAGTACCAAAGCACATATGGGTGAATACACCTGCATACTTCTTAGCAACTCGACGTCGAGTGCTTTTGAAGAGTACTCGAGGCAATAAGTGGCTCGTTTTAGTAGTGTTGCCGAACTTTAGGGCGCGTATTTGTGTGCGTCTCCCGAAATTTGAGGTCCATAGTTTGAATAAAATAAGTTTATCTGAGTTAAGTACATGAAGCTTATCCACTTATGTTACGGATGTGCGAAACCGCTATGAAATTACTTATACATAGTTCTAGAGATAAGATACCTACACATAAACATCTAGACTAGATAATAAACACCTAGACTAACAAATGAAAATGCTTAGGTATGCATTCAAATGCTCGCACAATGTGGGGATCTACCTTTTGATTTGGTCGCATTCACGACCTCTTGGTGTATCAGGCAACTTCTTAACCATTACACTCAGTCTTCCGTTACTTATTGTTTGAATTACTTCTACTTCTCACCAGCTTCCTACAGTCCCTTTGGTACTACAATAAATATTTCACTTACTACCGCAAAAAGGTTGTTAATATTTTAATAATCACAGTTGAATGTGGTTTGACATTGACGTTATGACAAAGGACGCACCGCGCGTGACCAGCGGTTGGCGACTCCTGACCTGCCCTGGTCTGGTTGGTTGACGACACCTGCCTCAGCTGTATCCTGTTATGCACTATTTGACAAAAGGTATGCCTTTGCTGATGTAAGGGAAATCCGGACGGGTGGGCGATTATTGGAAGTTATAATTTCTAATGATTTGGCGATTAATTGCTTCTGTGGAGCAGTTGCTAGGTCACACTTAACAGTCGTGCCTGGAGTACCAGATTCAAATCCTGGGTATGCTAAAAATATAGAATTGTATTATTTTGCTCTAAACACTCTTTTACAGATCATAGTTTAAAAATTTGTTGTATACTTAAGCTAAAGTACTTCAGGCAAAGTCTCGTTACTTGCTAGATAATGTATCACAATAAAAACATAATTGGTAGTAACTATAATACCATCCCTATATCTTGTAAATTGATCGAAAGAATCAACCACCATACCATAGCAGAAACTCCGCAAAAAATACTCTTGCTTGTTACCTTGTGGGGCTTTGAAGATACAGTGGACACTTAATTAATTGGCGTTCTACTGTATTACGACATTATCATCATCATCATCATCATCATGAGCCTGTGTCAATCCACTGCTGGACATACGACAAAAGCTATTTTAATTGCTTTAATTTACTAAGCTATTAAATTCCGTGTAAATTGTACCAAGGGTTGGCAATTAACATTATTAGTATGACTATCATGTTATACTGTGTTAATAAAAATAATAACTACACATATTATTTTGTTGGTATAGAAGGAGCAGGACAGCGCACCCTGGACTCCGAGGCACTGGCCGAGGATACGACTGATTTATTATTTTTTATATTTCATCATTATTTTAAGCATTTACATGGTAAGTATTACAAATATTCATTTAAACTTTATTATTTACCTATATTTTAAACTGTATCATTACTAAAATAACCCACAAATCAGTTAACTATAACAAGGGATGCCAGGGTGCGGTCACGGTGCGTGCATGGGAACTAGCGGACGTGATTGAATTCCGGTGCGCAGGCGCAGGTGGCGATATTACTGGCTGGCCCATTGCGACTTCCGTGGGGTTTGATTTCGAATATTCGAATAATGTGTAAATTAATATTCGAATAGTAAAATGAAGCGAAGATTCGAATTATTCGAATATTCGAATCGCAAGCACCCCTAGAACTAGCGGACGTGATTGAATTCCGGTGCGCAGGCGCAGGTGGCATTATTAGTGGCTAGTTGCAACTTCCGTGGGGTTTGATTTATGCAATCACGTTTTAATACGTATTGACTATTTAAATTTTTATTATTACCTTAAGTTGTCATGCATAAATTGACAAAAAAAAAACGAAGTCTGTGGTTGAGTCATTCTATTGTGCTATTTTTGACGATTTATAAGTGCCTTGCAGAGGTCTACATGAATAAAGTATATTTTGATTTTTTGATTTTGAAACATAGTTTTTGGACTAACAGCCCCACTTGAAGTGGGGACAGGCAAGAAAGTAGTCATCAGTTCGAGTAGGTCTTTGTTGCAAGATTGAAAGTGCATTTGCTCGACCTGCGGTGGGTGTTGGTTCAAGTCCCACCAAGTGTATGATAAAATTTGGGCTTTTTGTCCATACAAAGTTCAGTATTTAATAATAACTTTAATAGACGATTGATTAGTACTAATAAAACAATAAAATCTTGAGTAATATTAGGTTATGATAAGACCTACATCTTAAAACGTGACGCTTTAATTTTTTGTTGCATTGATTGTGATTTATGATCACTGTGCCTCTTTAATATGCCTATGCTGAATACTATGGTATACCTAATTTGTTATAAGAAGTTCTATTGCCTGTGATATAATACAATTTATCTTACTTTGAAATAAGGATCGCATGCTACTTAAAATCGAAGTCAATGTTTTCATTGCATTCCAGGAATCGAACCTAAGATCTTGGACAACCGAATTTCAAACAAATCTCCCTCCATTCTATTTCATTAGGTACAGTACAGCCCTTCATTCATTCATAAAAAAGTATTCAATTAAATGTACTCACCTGACTCTCCGCCCTGATTACGAGGTAATATATCCGTCACTTAATTGTTCACATGTGTCCTCATATTCCCACGCGTGGGACTGGTAATCGCGTGACACTAGAAGCACGCGAGTCGTCCGCAACGCGACTTCACTTCACTGGTCGGTTTGACATTATGACTTTGACAGGTGCGTAGTTTGATAGATTCCAAGAACGAGTTACGAACGAATCAGTTAAAAACAAATATTCATAAACATTATTATTTCTTGGTTATTAATTTGTTACTGATATTACTTTTATTTTAATTAATTTAAAATGAAACTTAACGAAATATATCTTGTGTTGATAAGCTTCATAATTTTTTTCATACCAACGTAAAAAAATGTTGAAGGTACCTAAGTGTTTTTCTTTTTTTTATTTATATATTCTCTACTTATAGTCTACTCTCGTATAAATTGAAACTTACGGGTTTAATATGATATTTCAGATGCCTCAAATTTTTTTTTAATTATTTTACTTTTAATTCTATCTAATACAGAACGCTTAAATCATTAATAAAACTTAGCCAAGGGGGTTATATAATATTTTATAAAAATAAAACAGACACATAAATCCATAGAGACATTTTAATTCCTCAATATTACTCGTCCATACAGCTCTCATACACACCGATATATTACAACTTCTGTACATTATTGCGAATAAATACATTGCTTCTCATTGCCTGTCCATTGATCCGTCATTTTGACAGGCTCACTAACTGTACACTTTGAGGAAGGCGATAAACTTAATTTTTGGTGATTACAATGACTTTGATGACACACTTGGTACGTCACAAAAATTCTTCGGGAACGTCAATAGCGCCAATAATTAATATGAATACCAACATTGGTTTAGCTCCTCAGATCCATAAATGTGGTTTAATTATAATATTTCCTTAGATGGAATTCCATTGATGGATTTCCAATATGTGTACTGTGTCTTGATAGAAATTCTTTTAGTTTTAATTTTCTTTACATATTATAAGCGACTCTTCAGTATTGGCAAGAAGAAGTTACATTAATACCTAATATTTCTTCTTGTTTCTCCAGTTCTCCATTAAATAATGCGAATTGGCGACCCTTTTTGGAAATCATAATTGTCTTCTATTTATCTGCTTCGGCTCGTAATTATCTTGCCACTTATTGATTGATATAATGGGTGTAATCACCAAAAACTTTGTAAAACGAAGAAACAAAAGACTATGTATTCTTAAAGTACAAAACAAAACAATTCACAAATATGCCTGAAGACAGTGAAACAGAATCGGCACAAATGTCACTTTTCTTCAACCGAACCTTGTATGATTAGACTTTAAGTTCAAAAACACATCAGACATCTATTCAAAAAAATTATATGTACTTTGTGTAAGTCTGAACAACCGCGATTGAAATATCTAATAATTATAATTGACATGTAATATTGTTTCCTTCCGTATTGCTTTGTACAATATAAAATAAATCAATTTAAAAGATTTTTAGGCGTTTCTCACTAAACTTATAGAATATTTCACGCAAATAAAAATAAAAACATTTAATGATTTCATTGACATATTCATCATTTGACATTTTGGTACAAATGCTTTAGAAGTATTCAACAATTTTGATGAAAATTACGCCTTTTGAAATTATTGCATGGGCTTTATAAAATATTGTAGGGAGTCTCTATCTAATCTAGATTTCATTATTGCAGGCCCTTATTAAGTATTGCTGTCAGATGGAATTTTAAAATTAATTCATCAAAACTGTTCAAGACTTTGTACTCATTATTCTTACAATTCATCTCGTAAAGTAGATAAATGCTTCGAAGGAATCATTTACATATAAATAAATCCACATAGGTAATTTTAACTTAATTAGAATTTCGTTGAAGACATTTTTTACTTAAGTATAAAAATTATACGAAAGAGCACCAGTTTAAGAAAATATCGTAAAAACGACACGACAATAATTAAGAAGAAAATTTTAAAATAAATATATTTTTATAAAGTACTATGTGTATTTAATTTATATTCGATAATGGGTCTGCGTATTTTTTTAGGATTAATTGTATTAACAAAAGTAAAATGTATTTAAGTAGAATCCATTTGTAAAATTTAAGGCTTGGAAAGCCTTAACTTTTAATTATTATCTCTATACAATACATATAACTACACAATTCACACAAACTTTGCAGACCAATGTACAATTTATTGCGCATTTTCAATCCAAGATTGATTTCTTAAAGATATTAAAATAAAATAAAACAACACTGATTTCATACAAACTTTGGAAATACGTAGTTTGGACAAGGATAACGCTTGTGTATTTAAAAAAGAACATCCACAATCGTCGTAGAAAACAGTTTCGTCTCTCATACCTTATCACAATAACTATACATTTACAATAATAAAAACATTTTATTTACAGTTTTAAATATCTAGCCTATATTTTTACAGAGGAACAAAAGGAAACTTGAACTAATAGACACTACTGACCCCACAGTTAACAACCCTAATGTCCTCACTTCATCTCCGGCATGACGCACGCATCCTGGCTCCGAGTGCTTAGAAGATTGTCGATCATCATCGTCTTCTGCGCGCTCTTCTGCGTCTCGGCCGACGCCGACGTCGTCGTCGGCACATCGAACGTCTCCTCCGTCGTCTTCGGAGCGTAGAACGCTGAAATAGGATCGAAGGTCGGACAGGGATCGGCTCGCTCGCTGTCTCTGCTCGTCCGCGACCCGAAGTACTCGTCGGAGGCGGGCGCGGGCTCGGCCTCGTGGAACTCGCTCGACGAGGTGACCGCGTCCTCGGCCTCCCTTTGGTACCGCTGGAACGGGTCGAAGCGCTGGCTCGGCAGGTACGGCGGGAAGCCGTAGGGCGTCGATCAGGCCGCCGCCAGCTGTCTCCACATCGTATGTCACATGGTCGCCATGTACGGCCACGAGAACGAGCTGCCGGACAGCAGCATGTCCCGGATGAGGGTCTCGATCGGCGTCTTCCCCACCAGCCGGACGAAGAACAGCTGCTCTATCACTTGGGAACTGACTGTCCGTAATGATGGGAGCCGCAGTAGCAGTTTTCCGAAGCGCGTGGGCTGGTTCGGATACTGACTTCGGCAGTATTCTTCGAGTGCACACTGGGATTTCTCTTGCAGGCTTTCTATGTGCGGCACGTCTGATAAACCGCAGGCATCTGTAAAAACGGAAAACAACCGTTAGAACGTCTGTTTGCTCGGATGAAATAATCGTAAACATTATTTTAACGATATGATAGCATTGTGAACGTTTTAGTAGCTAATATTTTGATAACTTCCACTGATACTCGTGTAATGGCGACATCAGTGGAGTTTAATGTTAACGAAAATGTTCATACTACATTAAATTCACGTCATCGATAAAACCGTTTCGTAACTCGATTGTCACTAATAATGCAATTGCGTCTTATATAATTGTCTCTTAGCAAAGCTGACCGATCGTTTGCTTAACGTTAATTAACACATCCGTGTTAAGTCGTCATTATCATGTTTCTCTGTGTCCGCAAAAAAACTTTAGGTCATACTTAATTGTTATTTTCGTGTTAATACAAAACATGCAATATCTTAGACTATAAATATGGTCGGATTATCGTCCCTTGTGGAACACCCACCACAATTTTCTTACAGAACACAATTTTTTATCTCTTCTACGTTTCTTACAAGACAAATCGTAATTACTGTACGTATACTAAGAACAACCTAAACAAGAAAACGCGAACGAAGAATAATCCTTTCCGGTTTCAACCCCCGATATAAAAACGTATAAACATAATAGTCCGTGAAGAGTCGCAGGCCGTCTTAATGCGATTAGGAGGCCCCGGTACATTTGGCTGATGTTGTACTGGAGGCATTAATATTTTTTACGATTGCACAGAAGGAAGAAATGACGCGGTAAACAAAAGGGTCATTATGATCCCGAACAGATGTGGTCGGAATTTCTGAATTGTGCACGGCTTATGAGACCCGTGCTTTATTTGATGGCCCGGTAACGACGAGTGTAGTCATAACAATGTTTCTTGATATCATTTGATTGTTCATTACATTAATGCTATTTTGTGGGAGTAGCTCACGAAATACCTACCACTAATAACTTAAAATGTTTATACGTTGTAAACATTTAATTTGTTATATGGAAAGCAGTTAAATCACGTTTGTTTTTTTTTAGAATACTGAAAATTGTCTTGACATTGATATTGGCTGCTTATAAAAATGCTTGATATAATTCGTTAAATCTTGCATCATGCGAGTGTAAATAATTAAGCGACAGAAATATGTATGTCGAAATGATAATAAGCCTGTGAATTCAGCATTGATTAAGCAGGCGCACATCATTTTGCGCACAAATATTGTGGCATCGATTTATTATATCACATAAGGTCTTTTAAATACTATACTGAGATAGTACAATATTTACAAGAAAGACATACAAATTAACATTGTTACGTCTAATAAACTTTATAATTGCTGCCGCAACAGTTAGAATTAGTCCATCACAATTAGACGTGGTAAAGATATGGCGACCACCGTTCTTACATTGAAACTGACAGTCAGGCTATTTAGTGGTAATTAAAAATTAACCCACTTGCCTGTAGGCGGGCCTTAGTGAATATTCATTGCATTTTCGAGTAGTTTAGTTTGGACTATGATATTATGTCAAGGACCTTTCTTCAAGTCTGTGCACAATATATTATGTACCTAGTATGGAAAATGGTGAGCCGTAAAGAATCATTTTGAGTGTGCGATGAAGTTATAAGTTAACTTATGGCTTTTTTATGTAAAAGGGAGGCAAACGAACAAAAATGTCACCTGATGGTAAGTGATTACCACCAACCATGAACATCAACAGCAAGAGTCAAACAATCATTACCTACTTGTGATCAGACAAGATAACAATATAACATAACACTAAGATCATACATGATCATTATAATGCAATGATAGATAGTATAAACAACAACACGGGTAAATTCCCAATACCTATTCGTCATAATCAGCTTAAGTCCCGCCCAACGGAACGTCGCTAGCAAGACTCATAACTTCGTCTATGAAACGACCTAAATATCTATTGAACGTATGAAACGCAACTATTAGTTGTAATTTGTGCTCACAAGGTGACGCAATCCGGCGTAATTGTGGCCAGTTGAACTAATTGTGCGAGCGATGCCCTGCGACAGCTGCTCCTAAGATAATTGATACGTATTACGCAGTTTTTAATTAAAATACTCGAGAGTTCTTTTGGGGACCGTCACTAGTCTCTACTCTGATGAATAAGATGCAATATTACGTGTCTTTCATAAGCTCCCGTTTGTGTAACTTTTCATTCTGAATCAGAATATTTGCAAACATTGAGTTTCTTAGAACTTCAAATGCGTAGTAGTTTATTGTTGTTTTGGCTTAAGTTTTGCACAACTGTTTTCCCATTCAACACATTATAACTTAGTAGTTTCACTATTGACGGTAACTTCACCATGAAACCATAAACATTCAAATAAGTAGGTAGGTTCCCCGTATTCGGATTTAAAAAACCTTCTTATACAGCATAATCGTTAAATTGGAACTTTGTTTCCATTTATATTTACGTGTAACTACATATAACTATATCATGTATACTCGTAATATAGTTTGTCTCACCCAAAAAAATCGTTAGAAACAAATAACTGTCGACACTAGATACGCTTAAGAATCAATAAAGTAAAACGGCCATCAATTTACATAGTTTAAAAAAGAGAACCTTAACATCCATTAAATTAAATCTATCTAAAACGAGCTCGGTTTCAGATTACACTACAGATTAGATAAGTAAAGAATCACAAGCAAGGGCAGGAGTTAACCCAGCTGCAATCGAAAGGTGTCCGACATTGGTCTTAAGACCAAAGATCAGCGTCCACGGTCCAATAGCAATTAACCCGTTGGTGCCGTCGTCACAATGTAATATAGTTTAATTGAAACGACCCCGGCTGATGGTAAACACTGAATGGAATGAATGTAATTGAATGGAAGACGGTCAAGACGAAATTTAGCGGTGACGTGGTTTTTACTTTTGTGTAGGTGGTATGTCTATGTTTATTTAATTGATTAATTAGCTGACATGTGTGTGTACAGTATTTTATCATTGCTAAAAGGAATTTCACTTACGTTTAAAGTTTACGTTACGCTTAAGACAGCTGTCAAAAAAGGCTATTTCTTTTTAAAACATTGCAGGCCTTGGCACATGCGTCGACGCAAGATTACCACGATGGCATGTAAAAGTTCTTTTTGATGTAAGATGTAACTGTTAATATTCTTAAAAATATCGTTATCTGTAATATTTCAAAGGCGACACGTATTATTTACTCATGAATGTGATACACCATTTAGAAAAAAATCAAAATTCGAACACGCTTCGACAACAATCTATGTTGTAGTTTACAGACGGCAATTCGAATTTGGAATGTTGGGAGAAAATATAAGTGGAAAAAATTAACAAAATAATTTTATTTCCACCATTATAAGATTTATCGTGTATTTCAATTTGAATTTGGAACTCAGTACTTCATTCTCGCATATAAATTACGACAAAAGAGGTAATTTAAATAGTGTAAGAAACAGCTAACGCTATGCTGTGCCGAAATTAGCCGAGTTTCTCTGTCCAAATGTTGATGTGTACTATATTTTAAGCCCCGGGAAATATAAGTACATTTGTTTGAAACACTTTAATTTTGTTAAAACTAAGAATTTTACTATTGCATTTGAATTCCGACTAATAAAATAAGGACATATTTTAAACACTGTGCTACATAATATGCGAAATGGAAATTAATGCTTTTTTTTCCATTCAAAGGTCGCTTGATATTAACCGACGGGTACTTATACTTTTGCCTAAAGCACTTCAACAGACTTGTTAGAGCAGTCGCCTTTGTGGCGCCTCGACTCAAAACTTGCTACTGGTCATAATGAGCGCTCATTGCTGCCGATGGAACATTGATTCAGGGGTCAGATCTGTTGACACCACCATCAATACTGTTTAAGCGAGCGACTTTTGTGTTTCGATGTATCTGATTCATTTCGGTATTTGGTCTACCTACATTAGTTTGATGACTTCATGTGTTTCGTTTGGAGATCGGTGATGTTACTAATCCAGGCAGAATTCGACTTTGTGCGTTCAATTTTAGGCTGAATGATTTGGTATGGGTGATGAAAAAAAGATTAAATTTGAGAGATTAAATTTTTAACCATTCATGCAAATTACTAACACGGGTGCATTTCAATAATGTTTCTCCAAACTCATCACTACTAATAGCTGAAAACTTTTCTGGCACTATTGAATGCAATGATATTCGAAAAACTATGACAAGAAAAAGTTAGGCCTTTGTACCACAGAATTACATAACAAAGTCAACAACGTATATTATTTTCAATTGGAACATAATAAATTACGATTTTGTCCACGTTCCATTACGCTCATTAAACGGTATCGAGTAAAGGGTGACAATCGAGCGAGTTAATCGATGCCCGCATTCGGCCTTCGCGCTCGACTCCTTTGCTCGCATTTATCTTTTATGAAAATAAAATAATTGTACTATAATAGCCGTGACATGCGGGTGTTTAGGCCGACCCCGTTTTTTAAATCAAGGGTTTGTTAGTACACGTTTAACGCTTGGAGTTAAGTATCATTAAATATTTTAAGCTTTGTCATAATCATGGTTGACCTTTGCTTTTATCGCAGACAATAATTCTGAACAATAATAAGTGTATTGCGAGACATAAGTGTTCATTAGAATATAACTCCTTAACCATATAATATTTTTGATAAAGACCTTATTTTGCAAATCTTTGCATTGCAGCAATAAACTATTCTGTTTTTAATCAATTAGTTGAAATAACAATATGACTAACTTGTAAAAAAACTAGTCTTAACTATGAAATGTAACTAAATTTTTAACAAATAAAATAGGTACCCGTACTCTTAAATGACAGTGACTCAACAAAAGAGCTTAGGAGGCGCTTGCAACAACATTTTGTAGGTGGTATACATTTACACAGCGAAGATTTGTAACTCTTATTACAACGTGTTAGAGGTCATTTTTGTACTATAGATTATGATTACTAAAGGGCAGATGTTTGCTCTGTTCATTGAATGAATGAGAAGTATTAGTTGGACAAAGATCGATCGGACATAATAGGTCTTTATTCGACCGAATCTTATTATAACTGACGCGTATGAGAAGAGATTAGGGGTTTATAAACATTCTAAAATTAAAAATGATATTAAGAAAGTCAGCGAGTGCCCGAAGAAATGTTCTTTTGTATCTTTTCGAACTGCTGTCTGGTCGCAAACTGTATGAATGAATACCTATATTGTAAGATGAGAACAGAATCTAGGTATGCTTATTTAAGATACTTTTTCCAAGTAGCTACTCATAATTAAAATAAAAATTTCTTACGCGTTTAATGCGGTTATTGTTGTTTTCGTTACTAGAACATAATTTTATGGCATACAATTTCAATATACACAACCTAACTACCTTTAGGGTCATCTGATGGTATGTCTCAGATGCGTTGACTGCTTTTCAAACCCCATGCCTTCCCCAACTGAGTTCTGAACTGTTGTTAATATATTTAAAAATCTTCACATTGTGTAAATCGTATTAAACATTGTTTATTTAGTTATTATCTCGCGTTTCGGCAGCCGCGACAATGGCAAGGCGTCGCAATCGTAAAGCAATCTCGCGGCCGATCGGAAGTCGCGAACAAATTTAGCGCCCACAATAGGGAACCAATGGGAAGACCATGCTGGCTGATAAACAAGGGGTTTATCATTTTGTTTTTAGTTACATTTTTGTTATTTGCAGAACCTACAATGACCTACATAATTTCAAATAGAGGAGGATTTAAGCATACGCAGATAAGCCATGTTAATATTTCTCAATTAACTTCGAATGGAAAATCAAATCAAGAATTGATGTTTTGATGTGCTAATAAAGTTAAGTATGTTGCTTGCAAAACTAAGTAGGGAACAAATTATAAAAAAAATGTATTTTCCAATTTCACATCGGTCCGCAGATACTTGAATTTAAAATGTTTTAATTTGTTCCGTAATTGTATCAATTCTTTAAGAAAAATCATGCGCAATATCATCGGTTTCGTTACACAAAATTTTAATTTCGATCCTTACCTTGCCTACATTTTGGCCACCCCAACCCTAGTGTTTGTCGCGAAGATTCCAATCTTTAGAATAACACCCGGCCGTATCACGATCTGAGGTGTTTATTTATGTTCCAAGAACTGAAATTTTGTCCTGCTACTTGCGTGTGGGGTTACACTCTTGTTTCCCATTGTTGGACTGAACAGATAGTAACTGCATACGCAGATAAATTACGTTTGAACTTTATACCAAGTACTTAGTGCGTATCACAACATAGTGAAAAACAAAGTTGCTTTCTCCGGTCTGTCCCTATGTACCTATGCTTAAATCTTTAATACTTCGCAACCGATTTTCAAGCTGTTTTTATTTTCGGATAGAATGATTCAAGAGGACGGTTTGTGTGTATAATGCATAACATAGGAGAGAAAAATTAATGATAATTTTTAGTTGCACAGAAACTGAAATTGAAACAAAGCTAAAAAAGACACTAATACAAAGCGAAAATGTCAACCAGAATAGTTATCTTTAGCCTTTCGGTGTTAAATTTTAGTAACTTCAATACATCCATGTTAATTATAAATACAACATGTAAAACAAAAGACGTCAGTCGAGTAACCTTGAATGACGTCTCTACATTTTAATGTACTACATTGTTAAATTCTAAAATATCGTCGATAATAACTGAAATGTATTGAAAATGTGCAAATTCAATAAATGACAATGATTCAATGGACACAAATTGGATACCATAAACACGTGTCCGAATGGAATAAAAAGAAACGGCCATCGCGATAACTTTTCTTTTTTGTCGTCGAAAATTCAAATTCCGAACGTCTAATGTGCTAACGAAATAAGGTTTAATATCACGAAGCGAGAGATACAACAAAGTTTCTATGCCTCCATTTCACGTCGAAATAGTATTAAATGGCGCGAATGGAATTGGAAAAAAATGTGACATCGGTTATTGTGTACAGAAAATTTTAAAATAAACACCTTTTGAGTGGGCGGGCGAGCGAGTATTTGTAAATAGGTTTTTGTTGTTTGCACAAAGGTTTTTTGTCGGACCCCGCTGGCGTACAATGTGTTGTCGCGTGCCTTTACATCTTGACGGTTGTGCGCGATTCTTATCATTCTTCAGTTTTTTTGATTTGCCCTTATCAAATGTCCAAGCGTTACTTTTTTTGGAAACGTCTTCCTACTTTATTTCACATAATCAGAAGAATTACGAAGAAATGTAGTTTCTTTCTAGCATTAATAAAAGGCAAGTAGGCACATAAAAAAGGATGACTATGACTCATAAAGGTGATGTCCAAAAAATGACCCAGATTCGACAGGAATGAAATGTATACCAGCGGATTGACATTGGAATATAATATAATGTTACCAAGGGGGCAACCCTGAAATCGTTATAGTATAGGAGCTAGGAGCAAAATAAAATAAGGTGAAAAATCGTTCTAAACAAAGTTTACGTCGTTTTGTATCTTAATATGACGTTGTTTTAATGTTGTTTCACGTGATAATTATCAGCAACACATTTCACAAGCCACAGCTACATAATAATAACGATATTCTCACCCACAACTTGGGTCTTTGCTCCTATACTATACCAATATTTTTTATATTGCAATCTTTAGCCATAGAATTACCAATAATACACACAGTACTGTAACGATTGAAGTATCTATGAGCCAGAAGAAAAAAATATTAATAAAAAAACAGAGTGTTTGTTATGATGTGATTTAATATGGTGTTGATATTATGTTGCTGTTGCTTGTGAAAGATGATGATGATAATTATTACAAGTGATACAACATTAAAAACACGTCATATAAAGTCACATCATGACGTAAACTTATTTTATTATAGTTTTGAACGATTTTTTCCTTATTTTACTTTGCTTCTAGCTCCTATACTATAACGATTTCAGGGTTGCCCCCTTGGTAACATTACATTACATTTTAATGCCAATCCACTGGTATACATTTCATTCCTGTCGATTATGGGTTTTTTGTCCATACATTTATGGACATGTCCTTACCATTCAAAATATTATTCCATTGACACATCAAATTATGCAAATTAAAAAAAAACATTGGCGCCAAAACTCGATCCGTCACAGATAACGCAACAGCACAAACAGGCAAAGGCGCGAAGCTTATAAAGCCGCGTCTACACGCGCTATCGGCGATCGCGCGGCGTAAACCACGCGGCGGGTGGCGCTACCGTCGTCGTCTGTTTTACGACATTACAAAAATTCCTGCCACGCTACTCCGGTAGCTTGAATTAAGATCAGTTCTGTTTAACGCGGTAGCAAATGCAGTGTTTCACAGTTAAGGCGAAACTTATTTTATTGGTACTTTACTTCAAAAAAGGCAAACTACCTATTGAGTTTCTTCCAGCACTCCTTGCACTCGCACTCAAAGCAGTCCATTCGCGTCGAAATTCTAGTAGGATAAATTATATTTTTTCGTGCAAAAGACTTTCAGTGTAAATCAAGTTGCGAAATAAACGTTGCAAATAAAGACTTAAATTTATTATACATTGATTAAAACAATTATGAAATTACCAACCTGATTACAGATTTTTTAAATATAATTAATTTCAAGTCTATTTTAAATAATAACAAAAAGTGCAGGCAAAAATAAGAATAATTGCTACTTGTATGAAGAAATTATATACATGAGGACGTCTTAGGTAGTCTCAGAAGTAGATACTTTTTAAATGCCTCGTTTTCGCCAAAATAAATATATAAATTAATATTTATGTATTAACGTAGTTTCGACTATTCCTCGCCTTAAGATCAGACGTTCCATTTTACCACGGTAGCAAAAGCAGTGTTGCCAACGGAGGCGATTTTTCGCCATTTAGGCTACTCAGAGCGATAATTATCGGCGACGAAAAAATATAAAAGGCGACTGGTCGCCGATTAGGCTACTCAACTCCAGAGCTTTTTTACTACTTACTTGGGCAAAAAAAAAGGCAAAAAAGATGCAGCTCTGGGGAAAAGAAATTAATCTGTAAGAAATAATCATGAAGTAGGCGCCATCATCCCTCAAGCTAAATATTTCGACAATTACAGTCAATATATTCATCGAGATTTCGATGGTCAAAGTTTTTAACTAACGGAGGTCGGCCAAATTGACTCTCATTAAATAAAGCCTCCTCGTCAGATGGATATTCAACACAAAAAATTTTTTTCATTTCAAACCAGTATTTCCCGGGATTGGCGCGTTCATATAAATAAATCCTTCAGCCTTAAAGGAATCCTTCACCAGTAGCATAAATTGATATTTTGGTGTTTGGGCGACTTTTTTAGGCGACTAAAACTGAAATTGGGCGATATTAGGCTACTTCATGCATGAAAAACGGCGACTTTGGGGGCAGCACCGTTGGCAACACTGAGCAAAAGCAGTCTTGTACAGTTAATGACAGAGCTTCAAGAGGTGCGGCAAGAATTATAGTCTTCCAACATTGTTTGTTTGTTTTAGAGCCATTGCTTTTCATTTAATTAAGGCGATGTTACAGCTTCCATTTTCTCTAAGATATTTTATGTGGCATGGGTTTAAAGCTATTGTTGTATTTAACCTTAGAACATAATTTTCCGGGCGAGGTCAAGAAATGACTTCTGTTCACAGTTATATTCCTAATGAACCTCACAAGCTAATAATGAGCATAAACTTATATTGACGCAATAAGCAGTGAAATCCAGCATTGGTTGTTTGGTACATACCCTTGTGTAATAAATAAACTGTATTTAACAACATTTTGAACTACGACATAAAACATACGGCTTCAGCATTAACAACTAAACGAATCTTATTGTATCTCAAATTTACGCATAAATTCCATCTTCCAAGCGCAAATCAATGCGCGGAACAAGTTTCCCATACAAATCGTTTGATTTAAACCTACTTTAAATTTAATCTCGCCTCTAAAGAGGTTAGGATCGCGTCCGCAGGTGATTTACTCCGTCGTTAGTCCTGGCTAATTCTTCCGCGTTCCCATAAGTGTTGCCAATATATTATTTGCAACATACTTAATAAATAATAGGGAAACATTCGAGGAGAGAGAGGAGTTTTGTTCAATGCCCATTGGAATCGATTATTTACTTGAACTATTCTGTCATTTCGGTTTGTGTTTGAACACAACCAAACTCAAATTTTTGTTTTTAAACAATGGATTTTTTTTTAATGCTATTGTAGACCTGCAAAATCATTTAAAAGTTTTATCCACGTTATATGCTTGCTTAGTAAGTCATTAAAGGATCAGTAATAAAATAAAAAATAAAATATAATAATCATCTCTGAATAATGTGTAAATATTGTTTAAGTCAAATAATACTATTACTTTTGCCGCTGTCGAATATCAAATAGCCCAACACTTAAAATAACAGTTAGACTCATACTATAATTGGGTACCTGACCGGAGAAGCCAGGCTGGCAACACTGGTCTTGCATATCTGTGTACTTTCTATCTCGTTCTGGCGATCCGAGAGAAGTTTACGACGTCATTACGGTTATCACGGTGCGCAGGTGAGTGCGGTTTACACGACGCGTTTGGGTAAGCCTATACTTGAGGCCCGTGGTTCGGATCCGGGCCAACAGCTCTGGATTTTTCAAAAATGTATGTGGAGATTTTTGTTGAGATTTTTTTTAACAGAGTTAACTGCCTAATAACAATTTGCATGTTATGTTCAAAAAAGTCAGTTCCCAGCATTTGGGAATGATTAAAGTAAGTGGACTTTGTGGATATGACACAGAAAAAACGATCAATGTAAATAAAAGTTACTAAAATCGAACAGTAAATAAAGGTCAAGATAAAGCTTTAAAATAGCAAATAGCTATCGAGTCGTCTGGTGTAAATGTCCATTTCTCGCAAAATGCGTCGCGAATATCTTCAGTGAAGTGAATCGCCCTTGTTAGGGGTTTATGCGGCTCCGATAGTGAGCTGATGTGTTTGCTCGGACTGACCACAATCTTGCCTCGATCTCGGTTTTGTTTACAGCTATTTAGAATTGTTTAGATTTTCTTCCACTAGAGACACATTTTTTGACAAAGAATCGTTTTTTGTAGATTTTCAGCTAGACTTGAACACGGCGTGGATCCCTTGTGGTAAATTGCCATGTGTGGAAATTTATACAATAACTTTAATGAGAACTTCATCTGCGAGATAGTTTATACGTAACATTAAGATTAAAAAAAGATGGCTTACGTCATTGTGTGCTATTCACATACAAACTTCATATTTCGAAATCGTTTTGACAGTTAATAAAAGCAAGTCAAATGACTGGTGTCAACATCCCTATTCTATCGCGGGCACTTCTAGTTCTACCGCGCGGGCATTATGCGTGCGTCTGAACTCCGCTATCGGCTGACACCACCAGTGACACCTCTGACACCGCGACTCTGTGACCCACTTCGCGACACTTGCTGACCGCGTTTTGTTCCGTGACGACTCAATCTGATCAATGGGCGTTCCTTTTTTAAATTTGTGGCCAGCATTTGATTGTGTCTTAAAATCCAGTTGAAAATGGAATCGCTCCATGAAATTTGAAAATGGAACTGTATTCATTTTAATTCATCCTAATCAATGGACCGTCTTTTTAATCACGACGATTTTCTCGCGTTTTTTATATTTTTATTTGACTTGGCGTATCTCAAAATCAACATTGAAAAATGTTTAGTATTTTGTCATGTGTTTTTATTCTTAGAAGGACTGGACTGTGAAAATAGTAATAATACCCTTTTTAACCTTGCAAAAGTGACGAAGTTTAAAGTAACAATAGTATTGTGAATGATATTTCCATGAATTAGCATATGAAATACATGAAAGGAGGAATGTAGAACTGTAGAGGCACTTGAATAATTTATAACGCATTGGTAATAAAATCTTATTAAATGAATTAACTATTGCGGGGTTCAAAATTTACAACTAACACTCAATATATTTTTAAAGTTTAACTATTTTTTTAAAAGTTACCATAAATACCATTAAAATAAATATGACATTCATTACAGAATTGGCTGAACGTAAAGCTAGTCGATATTTACAATAGGTAAACTATTCAATAAATTGTGTTCTACTGATTACTCTTACTACGAAGATCCAAAACCCATTGTAATTAATAGGTTTTTGCAGTCAAGCACATCCCGTGCTTGGAACAGCACGATACTGGCAAGGTATAAAAAATATTGACGTGCATATTTTTTTTTTTCTTTAAATCAAGTTGCAAACTAAATGCTTTGACTATGACTTCATTCTAACCAGCCAGCTAGCGTCTAGCGAAAAATGTTGGTGAAAAATAGTGAATGTCGTCAACCTTTTTTAACCCATTCTGATCAAGCGCCCTCGCGTTCCACGTCAATCTCGCGTTGTTCCGCTGTTCCGCGCGGTCAGCGCTTTGTTATTCAAATGGAACACGCCCAGATGGACATCTGCCCGCGTTCGGGAATAATTAACTTGTATTTTCGAACACTTAGTTGTTTTTAACAATACTTTGTTACGGGTTGGTAAGCTTGAGACTTGAGAGGTGTCTGTTTTGGTTCGGACTTTTTTGTTTTGTATGTATCTATGACATGAGCGGCTTAGGATCGTTACCCTTCTAGGATATAATCTGTCTATTGTACTTTAAGGATTTTTCGGTGCCTTTTTTATTTTTAAAATGTTTTAATTATATTTCACTTTATAAGCACTTTCATTAGTCATTTCAATTTTGCAAATTATTGGATTCTACTAGCTTCATAAAACTCTCTTCAGAATTGTAAGTGCTTAGTGCTTGCGTTCTCGCTTAAATATTGGTTAACTAATAGTATAATGAGTGACTTTGTCATATCTTTTACAAATTAACCTGAATAGACAAAAGCCGTTACAACAACCAAAAAAGCCCTACAAAATAATCCGCGTCACATTTAACCCTCTCAACGCTCACAGGTTCACATTGTTCCCGTAAACAAAAAACGGCCGAGATAAGCACTCGTCAAAGGGCCGATCTTTGCACTTTGACATTTCGCGGTTTAATCACGTACTAGAGCTCGGGACGGATCAGCGCTTGACACTCACCGCCTCTCGACGTCACTCGGAACTGAGGACGGCTTATCGATACAATGGCGCCTTTTGATTTTATCGATCTTTTAAATTCAGAGGTTGATGGCTTATTAATGGATGCGCAGGGTCAGTGAGTAAGTGCTGATGGTGCATAAGAACAATTTTTTTATTTACTCAAAAATAGATAAATCGCGATTAACTAGTCAACTACCATGTATTATACAAAGCATATTAACATGAAAACAGCAAATGTGATTATTCTTCCAAAAACTGTTTCATGAAAATACTTTTGCACGAATGCAAAGTTGGACTGTTTTTTGGTTTACGGGCATTTGAAATGACACAAAATGTGGATATTTAAAAAATATGAAAGGGAAAATTTTAAGAGTGTTCGCTCCTTGTATTATGATTACAGTCGATTAAACTCAATGAGTTCTCAATTGCGTGTATTATAGACGAATTATTACTGATCAGCGTTAACCCTACAATGCGGACGGGGGCGAATAAAGCCCGACGAATGGAGTGAAAAAATCCCAGTTCAAAGAGTACTGCGGGCCGCAAAAAGTCGAACCATTGTCGTACAGTGATATATGCGGACTGGGAACGCTTGTTTTGCTTTTTTAGGTCTGCTGTTGGCCAGGACAATTCTAGCCCGTAGCTTAGCTGGATATTGCGAATACGAAGAGGTAGATAGAGGAAATGTTATTATTTTTTAACTGTCTACTCGCATTTAGTAAAAGGACAGCGTTTGGTACATCATATTATGTAATTGTTTTTCTCGTTCAATCAAAGCGTTTGGTCTGGTTTTAAGTCTTATATAGGTGACTTAATTTAGAATTTAAGATTTAAAATGGTCTACCTAAGGTACGCATAGTGAAAAAAGATTTTCTACTTTTAAATACCTTGAAACCTAACATCCAAAACTTTATTCAATAAATCAGTACCTTTATAGATATTATCTAAAGCCCTATTTCACAATACAGTGCAAAGGTTGCTTTATGGTTCCTCTATCAGTCAATGCTGCGCGTTCTGATGGATTCATTCGTCAAAAAGCGCCCGCGGGTAGCGAGAAGCGGGAAGCACGTGTGTGGATTAAAATGTTTTGTTCTTCTTAGCTATGAGGAGAATCGGGCGGAAATGTGTTCGTAAGGTTGAGAGAAAGATGCTAAAAATAATTGGTAGTGATATAGTGTTTGCAAAGTAAAATTGTAGTTAAAGCCCTATATTGAACTAATTTTATTAACGTTACCTATAAAAAGCATTTTAATTTCTTTTGCAATATTTTTTTGTGGATGATTTTTTTGCTAGGTTTGTATGTCCGATTTTATTGAGTATTTTTAAAACTACACAATGAGACTTGTGTAATTTTCATCTCTTACTAATTTTATAAATGTTTCAAATATCCTTTTGTCTTATATATCTTTATGAAACTGTTGGATAGTTGGTATACCTATTTTTTTTATAAACAACTGACAAACGGATTTAAAACCCGCAACAATTTTACCAAAATGTAAACGTGATATCAAACAAAAGAATCAAAGCTATCATGTTCCTCATTCGAATCCCGTACCTTCACAATAGAATAACACACAATGCGGAATCAAATCTGAACCACATCAAAATCTGGCCGCAGCGTATAATGATTTAAGCCCAGCCTCATTGTGGCACCCGATACTTAATGATAACCATCGATAGGTTTATTAAAAAAGGGACAGTAATAATACGTGGGGCCTAAAAGACCCCAAACGTGGTCTTTGTTGACGCGTGCCGAAATATGACACCCAGAACCATCATTAGGGTGCGATACGATTGTTTAATGAAAAGAGCCTGAGGTCACTGTTAAAAAACAGTTTTTTTTAAGTTTTACAAAGTTTTTAGATAAAACAGAAGCAGTCTCAAATGCCACAATCATTGTTATGAAACTGCAGCACTCCACACTCATTGTTATGAAACTAACTGCACTGTACAAAATAGCATAGTAATATTTTCAAAATACCTATTTTTTATGTATAAAACACAACAGAAATATTAATTTTAAATCGGAATTTATTTAGCTAGTTAATTACATTAATTATTTTAAAAACAAAAAATGTTCTAACGTAATGTTACCAACAAAAAAAATCTACCATTCAAAATTAATAAAAGGATCAAGTTCCAAATTGGAATTAATAAAAAAATCCGAAGCGTAACAAACCGTGATGACGTCATTGGCCGATGCGGGCGCCGGAGCCGAGGACCGTGAAAAAAGAAAATGGCGAATCACCCCCGGGTGTCGGTGCGAGTCAGCACTTTTGCGAATCGGCTTAAACGTTGAAAACCCAATTTGACGGCTCGATTAACACGATCCGAACGCGAATGATGTAACACCGATTGATTTAATGTACTGACGTTTTCCGCGTTGTTGAATTTTTGTATTGTCTTCGCGGGTGGTTTCTTAAAGATTCCTTGTGTGGAACATCTACATCCTTTCATATGTGAATAATAACAATGTTTTTAAAAGACGATAAATTAGATTTTACTTATAAAGTGCATTTTAACATAGCTTAGTGTGAATAATATTATTTTATTTAATTACAAGTATTAATAGTAGGAACCTTTCCATGCCATTTATGTATTCAAACGGATAAGAAGCTCATTTCCTTAACTAGGAAAATGAATTTAACCCTATCACCGCCATTTTCGGTCTCACAGACCCTGCCATAAAAGAATCGTTTCCTCCGCTCGCGCCTTGTCCTGTCCACCGTTCCCGTAAGTCGTGCCAAGCGGACCATTGTATACAATTCGGGCCCAAGTTAATTGTTTTTAATTCGCCAGATCTGTATTGTAAGTCTTTAATTACGCCCACGGCGGTGTGCTAATGGGGATATCGTGAGTATACGCGGTCGTATGCGAGGTCCTTTTGTTTAATTGTACTGTTTGGACCCGATGTTTGGCGGATAAAGCGCGCAAATTAAAAGGACAAGCTTGATAGGTGGAGTTTGATCGAGTTTAGATACTTGATTGCGGACTGGGCGGCTTATGGTAACGGTTTTGTGCAATTGGTGACTAGACAGGCCAATTACGTGATATGCAAAGTTGATTTGTTAATAGGTGATTGGCTGAATACTTGAACAGTGACAAGGAAAAAATATGACTTTTTTTGCATTTTTACCCATTAGATCAGTTTATAGATCCAACATTACTTTTCAGTAAGGGAACAATGGAAACAGGATTAAAATACACAATATTAGAGGATTACTATAGAACAAATGTGTGGACTGTTTCCTTCAGAATATTTTGCTGAGATCATTTCAATGAATAACATCTTTTCTTAGAGGTGGCCAGGAAACGCATGTAAGTAAACTGTTTACAGTACAAATAGAAATATGCCTAAGACGCTGGAATGTGGCTCCGAGTAATAGAATCCTTACTGAACAAGTTTTACAGTAATTTATTAATTTTACTTTATAACGCTCAAATTAACATTCTTGGATTAAGTGTTGAAGATTTTAATATGATATCAGCATATCTTAAAACTGTTATTAAGAGTTATTAATATTTTCTTCTCATTAGTTTTATTAAGTCTCTCATAATTAACATGAACCACTTCCTGCTGATGATTTTCTATTTCTGTTTTACTTTATTTGACATGATAGTTTGGATGTAAAAGTTTAAGAAATAGAAAGTATTTTGCGTACAGTGCTTACAATAACACACAATAGAAAAATTAGGTCATCTGATTTATAAAACAGTTATAAACATCATATTTATTTTTCATTTCAACACAACAACTGTAATGCGAGTAGTTGTCTCAATTATTAACCACAAAATATAATACAAAATAAACAAATTCCCTCCCATCAAAATCAGCTCACACGTATGAAACGTATCAGCGAATCGATTCGAAAGCCCAGGATCCCATTAGTCATAATGTACCGAAGCGCAGGCGAAAGTAATTATAGCGAAAAAGCTCATTAAAAGTTGTGTCCACTCGTTAATTTGCGCTCGTGATTCCGGCCGCGGCAGAGAGCAGGTCTTTTGTGCTGTTAATTGTGGCTGCAGGACATAGTGTAGCGAATGGAGGTGAGGAAAGCAGTTTAGGAACTTTTAAGTAGGACTTAAATATTCCTTATGTAAAGTGTGAGAAGACAGACCCTGGAGTCCGAGGCTCCATCGCTAGGATGGTGACGATGATGTAAAGTGGGAGAATAAGATCAAGGGAGGAACTCAAGTTATGTATATATTTTGGGTCTGCCATTTCATCACTAGTACTCGAGATGATGACGTGTTATGTATTTCTTATTAAAAGTTGTGTCCAATCATTATTTCACTTATAATTCTGACCGCGGTAGAGAGCAGGTCTTTTGTGCTGTTAATACGGTATTTGACAAATTTTGGAAATAGTTTTAAATGGTTCTTTAAGTATAAACTAAACGTACAAAAAAAATCCTAATGCGAAATTTTCAGTATTTAGGTTAAAAATCGATGTTAAAATTTAAATTGTAAAAAGCGCGGCAAAAACGGCTCACGGCAGTCACGTGACGCGTGTGACGTCACATGCCAGTACTCAAATCCATCTTGAATAAATCTGAAGGTGCAGTGCTTGTTATTTATTCATATTTCAGTACGTTTTTATTGGATATAACGTCTTAAAGTACCTACTCCGGAGAAAGTATTTATTTCCGTTTCTACAAATCCCAAACAACGTAATTTGTGGTTATGTTTGGCGCGAAGGCAGTTAAACAGTGTTTCGATGCATACAAATATTTTTATGTGTGAAGATCACTTAAATGTAAGTAGCACTTACCTTTATACTTAATAGATAGTTGTACAAATAAAAATTACAGCCAAAACACAGTAAATTCCAACGACAATTGTTAGCGTATAACACTGTTTGCTTGCATGTGACGTCACGACCAATCACAGGGCGTTTCGAATCACGTGAGACTGTTTACAAAAACATCATTTTTATTTTGTGAAATATGTGAAAATTATACATTATTTTGTTTAAATAAAGTAAAAGTGGTGTTCTGTATACAATTATCTCGTAGAATAACTATATTTCGTGGAGTATTTTAAATGTTGTCAAACACCGTATTGTGGCTTCTGGACATAGTGTAGCGAATGGCGGTGAGGTAAGCAGTTTTAGTGGATTAAAAATCTAATTATATCTCAAAGTAATAACATGTCATCAACACAAATCGTGAGGCCAATCGAATGAACCGGTAAATGCGACAGATAACGCGATACGCGTCGCCGAGTACTGGGCCGATTTTTTTAAAATATATTTAATTATTTTATCTTAGTTTTTTTTGCCATTGACACGAAAAGAAGAAGAACACAAATCGTACAATTTACCTATTTAACACTAAAAACCTTAAAACAATACATCTTCCTTACAAATACATAGTACCATCGACGCAAATCACAATATCGTCCTATTTAACAGTAAAAAACCTCTCGCATTGAGACCGCGCTCATTGATTAGTGGTCAGACGCGACGGTGATGTGTCGCCTCAAGTGACGTGTGTGCAGATACGATTATCCGCACCCCCTGGGTAGCGGGTAAAAAACTGCATACACGGCATTGGGAGACTGCATTTGTGCTGTGATATCGTGCTAAATGAACATTGTTTTGACTGTAAAAGTTGAAATTGGATTTTTCGTTATACGTCATTTTAGCAGTGATGCTGGTCTCTACGTTTGCAAAACAACGCATGTTTATGTATGTTTATGTATGGTACCTAGTAAAGCGAAATTCTGTGCTAAATAAAATAATTGCAATCACCGCCATTTTTATGCGTAAATCCTACCTGTTAAGATTTCAAAAACACAAACCGTAAAATTTACCTATTTAACAGTAAAAACCTCAAAACAATATCGTGATATTGTTTTCAGGTTTTCTTTCAAATACATAGTAGCATCGACGCAAATCACAATATCGTCCTATTTAACAGTAAAAAACCTCTCGCATTGAGACCGCGCTCATTGATTAGTGGTCAGGCGCGACGGCGATGTGTCGCCTCAAGTGACGTGTGTGCAGATACGATTATCCGCACCCCCTGGGTAGCGGTTAAAAAACTGCATACAAGGCATTGGGAGACTGCATTTGTGCTGTGATATCGTGCTAAATGAACATTGTTTTGACTGTTAGAGTTTAAATTGGATTTTTCGTTATACATCATTTTAGCCGGCCTCTACGTTTGCAAAACAAAGCATGTTTAGGAACATAGTTATGCAAAATTCGGTACTAAATAAAAAAAAATGCAATCACCGCCTTAATGTTGTGTATATCCCACCTGTTAAGATTAAATAAATATAGCACACTTCTAAAACTCATTCGTTTTCTGTTTCGTATTCGAATTGGATATCATTACTTCTCTTCCGTCATATTATAAAAATTAAAAAAGCAAAATGACACAAAAAAGCTAAAAACTATGACCTAAAAATCTCCGGACACGTCGCAAACATTAATACCGCACAACACCCCTCGGCAACCCTCAGTGGGTGTCAAGCCAAAAGTCGCTTACGAGATTGCGGTCGCTGAGACCGCGTGGGGTCGCCAGGGTTGCCAACTGTTTTTAGTTTAAATAAAGTATATCTGATTTTAAAGGAGGATAATAAAAAGTACGGACTTACAAAAAAGAGTATCATTATTTTTTTCCTTTAAATTGGTATACTTTGTTATTTTAGCAACACAACAATTTTCCATTGTTTTAAAAGGATTTATATGAAACATTTTGTAAAAAAGAGTATTTTAGCGTACTTTATTAGTGATATAGATAGAGTACGCCTACATGATATAGAGGACAATACCCTATTTTAGAGTACGATTGGCAACCCTATCGCTCCCTGCCCGCGAGTAGTTTAGGGTTACAGATGTACGCTTGTTCGTTGTTTGCGGCGCGTTTTACATTTCGCGATATCAACCCTTCAATGGCGCGGGTGCTTTGGCGGTTGACGACTGTTTTATTGTGATGTTTTAGTAGCGGTCTGGATTAATGGTTTTAAATGTTCAGTTTTATTGCCGTACAATATTTGATATTGGTATCCGTCAATTAGGTAATATTGAACCAGTAATGCAATCATAATATTTGTAACCTAAATTGCTGGCTGTAGGCTTTTTTAAATCCCCTTACGTAGTAACCTATTTTCCCTTTAACTGTATTTATTTACTCAATACGAACAAAAGCCTCACTTGGGTAATTCTAGGAACCCAGTACCTATAGAGGGAGGCCACAGTGAGAAAGATTTCTGTACAGAGAAGATAGAAATAATAATAAAAAATTGTAGTGAAACTTAATGTTATTTTTTAATTAAAGCCATTGTAAACATTTATACTTTTAATAAATAAAGACCAAAAGATTCTCTTACTATCCCAAAAAAATGCCTTCTTTTACGAGGGACATTGAGATTTTTTCTACGAATAACTGAATACAGTAAATACAATAAAATAAATGACAAAGTCCACTATCCCACCCTTTAATTCAATACTAGTAAAAAATAACACAATTTAACTGGACCATATAATTACTTTCTCTATAACCACCATCACAAATCTCCCACACGTCAATTTTAAAAAAAATTTCGGCACATGTGCGTATTTATGTGCAAATAAGGCGAGGGTGACTTGTAATTTGTAATACTTGTAATATATAACCACAACAAAACCACGAAACCCGTGATCAACACTTCACCACATTGAGTAACCCTACACTCCTTGCCACGTGTCAAAAAGACCACTAAAAAGCAAAATTACAGCTTTCAATTTGCTGTCGATTATTTGCGAGACAAAAAAACGTTGATTATTTTCATACAGCATTAATCGAGCGCGTCAAAGACAATTAACTAGGGTTGAGATGAAAATAATAAAATGAAAATAATAATGTTTTTTTTTATATTTATTTTAAGTATTTATTACATGCTAACTATTATTATTCATTTATTTATAATTTTAAAAATTATAAACAAAGAAAAATTATCCGATTTCAGTTGGCTCAGGCGGAATTCGAACGCAGCGCCTCTGCAATACGGGTAAGTAACGATTATGTAATTAAATTAAGGTAAATAAAATATACTGTTTTAGAATACACTAATTCAGAATCGATCGCTTTCATTAAGAACGGAATTTCTGTTCCTTGAAGTTAAATAACTTCAGCTCTCGTATCAACACAGCCCTGCGATTAACTTATAAATCCGCCATAATTGCACCTCTGACAGATGTCGCTGGCGGCGCCGGAGTAGCTGCGCGCGCAGTTATTACGAGTGTTTTAACAAAGCGCGCGCCGCCTACGAGCTCCCGTTTTTGTACGCACCGTATTATCATTGATGGCCGATGTTCAAAGCTACACTATGAGAATTAAAAAGTTATGGCTTTTTGTCGTTCGATTGTTTAATTGGCGGTTAATTTTCACGCGTGTTGGCGTTTTGTTTAACAAGATTATCAGCGGTTTTTGCTTTGCATTGTTTGTTATGTGACTATTTTCTTGAGACTGCACATAAGTCTTAGTGAATAAATTTTTTATGATATCAAGAATTTTTAGCCAACTTTTCATCAGTAATGTGGTTGACCTTATAACACTTTTGCAGGTAGTAACAGGAAAGAATTATTTTTATCGTATTTTAAAAATCAAGACATTTAGGTATGTAACATTAATTAAAATAACTTAACAAAATCTGCCTACCTAAGACCTATCAGAGAAAGAAACTAAATTTCCTAACACCATTCTGTTTACACTCTCTCCGTGGACTGATCCCTTCATAGGTATCAAAACGTAACATCCTCGTATGTGAAAAGGACAAATTAAATTAACAGGCGTGGCACCGTTTAATGAATCTGTTGCATATTCATGCGGTCGCAGCTCGTTAGGTCGCGGTCTGCGGTCAGTATCGACGGCTGTGGAGGGTTGAGAAGTATTTGGACAACATTGAGACCTCGTCTGTACTGATTATACCTCCAATAACAAAAATTTGGGATTAAAATAGTTAGTGGTATTCTTTTTTCACTTAGTAGTGAAAATGGAAAATAAATATCTACACATTCTATCTATCTATACATTCCAGTTTCAACCCTGAGAATTTGAATGACGTTGAGAATTCAGACTTTATCTGTAACGAGGGAATATTCCAAAGATTTTCTTTATAAAAGTTGCAGATTCAAATACGCTGAATGGGTAATTACATAATCTCATCAGCACCTCCGAGGCAGTGAAAGTAATTAGCTTTCCTCTCCATCCTGTAACTGAATGCTTGGAACAAGTTTTACAAATTACGAGTTACGCTTTCGGTCTCCTAGACCCCAACGCGTAGGAAAATATCACAAGAAAATGTGTAAAATATTTTTAATAACGTATAACATACTAAAACGTATTATTATCTTTTCTCCGAATTTCATTAATTTAACCGAAGAAGTCAAACTTAACAAGAAACTACAGAGTAACCAAATGTTAGTTAAATAAGTGACTCTAGATTGGTTACTGACAATTTCATTAGGTTAAATAAGATTGTTAAGATTGAGTGCTTCACCTAAGGAATGAACTCTGGACGCCGAAATGACGGTAAGGCATATAAACCTTTTTTAACAACTAGGCTGCATATCAAAAAAGATCATAAGAAAATCTACCAAACTACCATGTTTGCTTGCAATATTGGCTAAACCTAACCCGCTATTTGCCAATGATCAAGTGGTGTCCACTAATGAGCAAACAACGTTGACAGACGTACGCACGCTCCGCGGCGGCTTTGATGCCACGCCAATTAACGGATGCAACTCGAATTACACCGGAGAATGTCATGCCAATTAGAAAAAACGAGAGTAATTTTATTAGGTTTTATGGGGGGTTTGGGTGGATTTGAAGATAATGTTGTTTTGTAAATGTCAAAATAGATGAAGTCGGTGGAAACTTTTGAATGGTGTTTCTATTGGTACGTGTATTTTTATAAGGTTTTTTGGGAGGTTTGGCTGGATTTGAAGAGAATGTCAGTTTATAAAATGTCAAAATGGAGGATGTTGTTGGAAACTTTTGTGTGGTGCTTCTATTGGTACGGGTGTGTTTTACTATTTAAGTTGTAAAATCAGGTTGTTTATTTAAAAACATTAAAATGTATGCTAATTATTACTACTACTAATTATTTTAAAATTATTTTCGCCAATCCATCAGCGTTAATAAAATAATGGTTGAAATCCTAAATTTTCTACAGGGCTAGAGGTAAAATCGCTCACACTTCCTCTACAGACACAGAAAAATCATACCTAGATAGGTACAAATTAAAAAGGCAAACTTTATACGCAGCTTAGCTAATAACATTTTACATTACATTTTTAATTCCCCAAAAAGAATACATCTGACACTCCAACTCCCCGAACCATCCATTAATTAAAACTTGAGATATCCACGTACTATCCCGAAATTATAAACCCTTGAACCCCGACAGTTGGACAAACAGGCCCCGCGGCCCGTCTTTTTATCGGCTGGGGACCGCAGAATTCTATTTGCATATCTGCGCGGTCATAAATCTCTGTTTCACTTATTAGCCCCTTCGTCTATCGGGGTCGTCCGGCCCCATTATGGCGGGAGACTACCGTGTTTACGTTCAGTTGTGCTTTTACATTAATTGTGGATATTCACCTACGAAAGTATTAGTGCGTAATATTGAGCTTAAAGTGAATAAGACTAAGGTCGTAGGTATTTGATCAATTCATAGACAAAATTGAAACTTCTTGTTTCAAATATGAAATAAAGTAAACGTTTGAAAATACATAAAACGCGGAAGCAGTTAAAAAAAGCACATTAAAATAGCTACATTACAAATCTAATTACTGTTTAAATAAAAGCATTTGGTTGATTTCTAACTATCAGCTACTACTTACACTACAGCTGATCTATTTAGACTAAACTAGATCTAGTTATAAATGCAATTAGTAGGTAACTACGAAAATTACAGTTCGACAATCTAAGTTTCATGCGTAAGTAGGTATTTCCGTTAGTGAAAATTCATCTAATTTTTTTTATAAATTAAGTTCTTTATGCCATGAGGTTTTGATTATTGTCGTTATACACAGTTAATGCAATAAAAAAACTCCTAAGTAGTACAAAACGAATTTCACTCAAAACCACACGCAATGAAACCGTGTATCGTATTGTATTATTAAGATAAATGTGGAATTGTTTATTCTATAAAATCAATCTTCACTTACATTTTGAGTAAAATTTTTGTTGTACTAGTTAAGGTTAATAATAAAAAATGTTGTTAATAATTATAAAATAGTGTTAATACTTACAAATATCCAAGCCGGTCTATCGCACCCCCAGTGTTCTCGGCAGTGTTAGTTTGACAGGTACATAGTAGCTAGCGTTGGTTACTTTGGGTGAAATGTGCTCAAACAGAAAGAGTGTGGTTAGTAATGATTCATTATTTTATTGAACGTTTTAACCATCACCAAAAGTAACCCAACCCCGTGGAAAAACATGCAGACAAATAATAACAATGAGTTCATGCGTTTTTGAAATGACAAAGCAACATGCTTTTAAAACAAATAATTAGAATGATCTAAAAGCACAAAAACTACAAGCAGATTCATGCAAATAGATTCAAAACTAAAATGTAGGCACATTAAACAAAAAGTGTTTTAGGTATCAGACGACAGTCGCTCTATTTTAAGAACAAGGTTGGTCAATTCAGGATTATAGTCGCAGCGTACACTGGGCTCCGAGGATTACCTCGGAGCCCATTGGCCATTAGGCCAAGGATGCAACCGGTACAAGAAGTATAATGATGATGTGATATCGTTTATATCATACACCGAACATAAAGATACATTCATCTATTAGGATTTTATAATTTTTTTATTCGTATAACCTAATTTAAAATAAGTACCTTTTCATAAAGAGTTATTATACCAACTATTTATAGAGTTACCTAAATATTGCGACATTGACAATTTCTTGCATTTTTTCTCACAACATCTGTGCCATGAAACGGTCGTGACAATGAATTTAGTTTTTGATGCGAATACTTCTCTGACTGAAATTCATTCGATATGACTGACCGTCCAATGATTTCATGCAATTACAGTTGTTATAAAAAGGTATTTTTTACCAGTAAACGAGAGACTCCCTGTGGCTATCGTGTTGATGATTCAAGTGGAAAAATATTTATACATGGTTTGGCTTGGTAACTATGTCGAGGCAATGCCTAAAGGATCTTTGTGGTTTTTAGGTGCATAAAATTAAGGCTGTTCGAAAGATTTAAAAAATGTTTTTTTTTTTCATAAGATCTTTTTAGTGCACGTGTTGCCAACTGGATGGCTAGACGTATGCCAACGAGACACACTACAATCAGTGTGTCTCGTATAATTTCTTAGTGCGCATTATAATCTAAGTATACTAATATCATTAAGCTGAAGGGTTTCAATGTTTCTTTTAAGGCTCTAATCTCTGGAATCACTGGTTAGAATTGAAAGAAAAAATTGTGTGAGATAGTCCATTTGTCGAGGTAGGCTTTAAGATATAGTATAACACTTTGTGTGCGGAAACAGAAATCCTCGCGGACAGCGTCGCGGGCGGCCGCTAGTAATAAAATATGCAGACGCGCACAGCTCTTACCACCACTTAGAGAGTAAAAAAAGCTATTGACTTTTACCTAACGACGGAGTAAGACCCAAGTTGAAAAATACGAGGCTCAACCGCACCAATCCGTCAGAGATGCTCAACATTTTCATCTTATCCAATATTTAACCGCCAAAGCATTAATTAATTAGCGCGATATTATCGTGGCCGTACCGTGGCCGTCGTGGCCGCGTCGTAGCCGCCCCCGGCCCGCCCACGTCGTGTCCTGCGTTTATCTCGCAGGATATCTGCAGAGTTTCGTAGCCGGCTGCGTTTTGTAAAAAAAATGTAAAGGGTCGTAGCGCGTTTTGTAAAAAAGATAATATTGTTATCCGTAGTGATGTGACGTAATGGGTACAATTAAAAGCTAGTGCGTTTTGTAAAAAAGATAATTTTGTAATTCGTAGTGACGTGACGAATGGGTAGCCTTATGATAAGATTGAAATCTATATGAAAGCAAACAGTTTGATTATCCTAAGCGCAAATGAAACAGAGTTAAAAAACTGATGGAAAATAGCAAGTTCCAACAACAAGATAACTTGAAATGTTGTTTATGGGCTCCAAATCAAGCCCAAAAACTACTTATGAACTGAAGGGAGGAACTTAGCCAGTTTTATCAAAAGTCTTTCTAATGGCAGGTAGACCAAAAACGAAAAGTTTTTCCTTAGAGGCTAAATATTTCACGACATTAAATTGCTGTAAAAGCTTCCTTCCGTTCGCCACAAAACGTCGACTCAATTTCAGCACTTACAAACACGACCTTTTTATTTCATCAAACTGGACGTCCCCTATGCCATCAGACTAATAATATTTCTTAAGCAATTGGTACCAGGCGTCCAGAAAGCAAAGAGAGTGCTCGGTCAAGCATAAGGCTCCAACCATTTCATTTAGAACTGTAAGCAGAAACTTTCCTCTACGTGGCAGAGTCCAAGATAAATTGGACGATAGATTTATGACAACGCGGAAGTGCCACGCGAAAAGCGACTTTATATACAGGAAGTTAAAGATGATTCGGTGTTTTAGTGAATTGTAATGTATATCAATTTCGGAAATAGGTGGCCGGCGACAAGCGGGGGCGGACGTGCCGGGAATGACTATGTGGACCTTTTTATTGTTATTGAGTGACCGTTAGGAAGTTGCCGATGTGGACGAATGAGAAATACGCGGTAACATATCCGCATTTCGGAAAACGGGCAAAAATGCCATTCTTTCTGTGTGAAGAGAGATGGGTGTTTTTCATGTAAATCTACGGGCAAAAGCGAAAGGTTGACTTAATGGTGTAAAAACCATTGAGCAACTTAAAGCGCTGAGTATATAAAAAAAAGAGTTTTGCAGGGTTAAACATGGATTATAATATAATTTTCTTCAAAGGGTTTAATCGAAGATAGGAAGATACCGTTAATGTACTAGAAGAACAGTTTTTATCGTACAAATACTTAGGTAACTTCTTAATATTATGTAGTTGTTGTGTTGAATAAAACATTTAATACGGACGGCAATAACATAAAGTAAGCCTTACGATTAAATCACAGAAGAATTGAATTAATTGAGCAATAAAAATCTGTCAGTATTTTTTAAAGGGAAAAATCGATGATAAACGATCTGACGTAAGTGAGTTCGCCACAGAGATTCCATAATCAATATTTAAGGATTTGAATGGGCCCGATAATATATAATAGACTAAAATATTTTTAAAGATTCATTTAGATTTAGCTTTTGAACTATAACTTTCGTGAGCACTTCATTTGCTTTTCTCACCTTAATTAGATTTATCATTAAGGTGGTATACCAACATATTAAAAGACGGTGCCAACCAGTTTATTTCAGTAAATAATCATCATTCAAAATTTAATCATAAAACCACATATTTCTGCCTATTTTAACGTTTCGAAAACATCTTTTACAACATTATTACAGAAATTAATTAATTTATTTATTGCATGCTACATTGGGTACAAAGTATTCTAAAATGTGTACTCTGATCTTGGGTATTACAATGTAGCGCCTTTTACGGGCATTGCATTGCACAGTTGAGCGATATTGCATGATGAATACTGTTTTTCTTATAAATGCCACGCATACATTTCTTGAGACCCAATCGCAACGCTATGGCGCCTAAAAAGGCGAGGGCAACACTTCATTTCACGCGTTTTATACAAGAGGGCTTGCGGCTGAGTTCCAATAAATCTTCGCGAGGAAACATTTTTTGTTCGACGAAAATAGTTTCCTCCTGTTTCGGGAAATAGGATATAATATAGAATAGTGGAATGCAGGGGACGTTTTCACTTAGTTATTAATGCGCCGTGTCGGGAGTCGTTACCGCTTACATTTTTAATGTAGTAAGTAGGCTATAATGGAGGTTATATTTCAAAAAGTTTAGGAAATTAATCGAAGTTTAGTTGACCTGTAATTGAGAGTTTAGTTGATTCGCTTTTGTTTTTTTTTGGGTCAAACTTTTATGTGTTAATTATGATGATATTAGATTAAATTATTTTATATTTTTCTCTAGACATACAAGGTAGGTATTTAGGTGGACTAGGCGCCATGTAGAATGCAAATATTTATTTTAATTTGAAAGTGCCAAAAAATTGTCTTTATTACTGACGGTCGAAGCTTCCAATTAAAATTTCTGCATAAATTAAAACTTTTCATTATTTATGCAATTTTTTATCGCCTATAAAACTTTTAAAAAAGTCAACCTATTAAAAAAACCGAGAGCTAATTTAGCCATTTACATTTCACAAAAAAAATTAAGTCGATGTCTGTACTGAAAATACCGAGGTAAAATTACAAGAAAAGCTAAGAAAGACTCTACGTAAAATAAACTAAACGGAAAGTACCTACATAATTATGCAGTATTTATGACAGTTACGGAAACAGTTAGTAAAATATTTGTCTGGCTGTCTGTCTTTTTGACATTACTTTCACTAGCTGGTAGCTATTTCGGTAATAACTTATTATGTGTTCAGAATTTACATTATGTTGAAAAATGTTTATTCCATTCCGTGCAAGCTATGTATAACACAAAATTTTGATTCCACCTCATTTGAGCAGCAAAAAAACGGTAGCAAAATGTTCGTTTAGAAAACAGCCTGAGGCGAATGCCTGTAAATAAAAAGCACCTAAATCTCCCATTTACCATAAAGGATAGAGACAAATGGCCTGCCTGTAGCGGTGGGCCGTATTCATCTTGGGGCTGGCCCTAATAAATCTAAGGCCACGCCAATGCCAGGGCAATGTTGGGCCAACACTCGCAAATGTTTGACTGTTAGACATTATCGAATAGTTAAAAAAAAAGTTTTTGAAGTATCAGCCAGAATGATGATAGGAAAATTACTTAATTGGCAATTTTTCACTATCTAAATGCCGAAAACGCACACAATTTCAGCAGAATATGTAGATCTAAGTGTCACTGACTCATCTAAAATCACTTTCTTATGGTACTTACATTTTTACAATTAAGAACATAAGTTCGTAGGAAATATTTAACTTTTTGACCGAAAAAATATGTTAGCTACCACTTATTTAATGCTACTTTTAAACATTTGAGAACAGAAGTTCTTTAAAAAATATTTACATTTTGACCGAAATAGACTTGACTCCCACTCTCTGCAATGTAAGCAGTGACCACTAGACGAGGTCAATATTTCAGCATAAAAATAAACATTTATTCATGCCACGTGTCTCTAATTCAACATTCAAATCGTATGCACGATATTCACGCTACAGTGACCCCGTGGCGCCTGCGGACCCTACAAAGAAGCGTAACCCGATACAATAATAATTCTGCCCATAAACTTGCTGATTGAGGTATTTCTGACACATCATTTCTCGAGAAATTTCCATCCACCACTTCCAACTGACCTCCACATTCCCTACAATCGCCTAGTTACCACATATCAAGTTATAATGGCCACCGAATTCCACCCATAATGTTATAATGGTGTTAAATTTTTAACGATGTATTAATCTGTAATGTAATTGTAGATGAAAAATAACTTTATAATCGGTGTCGCATGTTTATTGATTAATTTAACGGGACAAACGCGAATCAATTATTTATTTTATGTTAATAAACGGAGTAATGATTTATATAATGCTTTAACACCTGACGGGTCATTAATTAGTAAAAGTTATTGGGCAATTTAAATGTTCCTCTATTGAAAATTTGTGGCTTTTTCCTTGAATATAACTATGATTTAACTTTTGATATGTGCAAGAAATACCGAACTTGAACATCTACTAGAGAGCTCCTACTGTTTATAATCTTAAAAAGCTCAATGAATTGTAATAGTCCAAGTTTTTACTGAAAAGATTAAATTAACCTATTATACCTATATCGATCAAGCAACAAAGAATCGAACTCACTACCTCCAGAATCAAATTCAACCACTCAACCAAAACGGTCATCAACATCTTTCATAAACAAGTGGGCCGTAGGAAACCTTTGCGAATGTTTTTTATCCGCAAAGTGACAAACCGCACTCGGACTAAAAGCTTATTCTTTATGCACCCTCAGTTCGCGTTACCACCAAACACGTTTTACTCCGAAGTGTTCGGGTAATTTATAGCACTATTCGAAGTAATGAAAACACATAGTAATACCGCTTTTAGTTTCACTTGTTTTCTTAGCAAAAAAAAAAACTGGTAATAAACTGGTAACATAGCCTTAATATTTTTACACATTTTATGGAGTATTTTTATTTTTTGTTAAATTTCTCTAAATGAAATCACCTCATTTTGAGTGCCTCCGATTTCACTTGATATAATTTTTTTGCGATGTAATAAGTAACTAAATACTGAATTTGTTGGAAGTATTATATGCTCCAACCGCAACGAACTGTATAAATCAGCTAGGTATGAGTAGTAACGATAATCATGAATAATAATGTATGCAGTCAGAAGACCATGTAAAAATACCAGAAACAATTATATGATAGATAAAGCCTATATGTACTTTTATACCAACAATATTTGATATTATATCAACGAGTACAAAACGACCAAGAGAATCTCGGAAATGTGATTAGAATAAACATAATTTGAATTTACAGACGACTTTAGGTCAGCGACGCCGTTATAATTATCAATAAGGAATAAGGATAACAAACGCTATAAAATTTTATCTTTCAAGTACAAGTAATATAACTCGACTTTATAATCTCTAATTTCCTTCATTTCACCACTCGCGTCTCTGTTACAGGAATTTACAAGAGTGAATTACGTGATTGCTATCATAGATTTACATCGTTACATTTGCCCTCGCCATCTTCGAAATTGGCACTAAAATAAGAGCGACAGTTTCGTACCTCAAGAAATTTAAAAAAAATATCGAAAATACATCTGACAGAGTACATAAAGAACAGAAGCTAAAAAATAAACGAAACAGAATTATGGTAAAATTAAAATATAATTTGAAAATGTCATAACCTTTCTATAAATTATCCCAAATTAGGAAACTAATCCAAAAGTAACAAATGAGAGTGTCCGCAGCACGAGTCGAGTATTTATTGACACGTCTAAACTCATTAAGTATAACAATAAATATTGAATAACAATTTGAATTTAAGCCGTGGATTAATGCGTTTTTTATTCAGCCAATGCTCACATTTAATCCATTTCTTATTTCTAAATCCACGTCTAAAAGTCACACAATACAGTCATTATTGATTTGCATACAGACGATAGGTATTCTTCAAGCGTGAATCCACAATGTGTTGACGACTAAACGCATTTGCATACGCGGGCGCTAATAAAAATGTTCTAACTGTACATGACCTCAGTAGCTCGTGACATAAGGCACAGGCCCCATAGAGCTTCCAGACATAGCATGCCCACCGCATGCCGACATTGCCGACACAAATTTATAGGTAAAAGTTCGCGACCGAACCAACCGGTCCTCTCGCACTCACCAACACAAACCCGACTCTAGTCCTCGCTATTACAGTCCTTATTCTAACGTCATATCTTGCACTTTATCGGATACTTTCTTAATTGTGCTCTTAGCTCCGACCGTGGGAATGTTGACCTTATTACGTGAACGGCAAGTTCCATTTCAAATTGATCGCGGCTCTCGGCCTTGCCGACGGTGGATCGCTCTCACCTTAGGTTCACGTGTGAACCTACATTAACCTGCCACGTTGAGTGGTGGTGTCAGGTGCATTTGGTGCTTTCTTTGTTGCGGCTTTTTTAATTGGTCGTGTAAATAGATGTCGAGATAGAACTATTGGGCGTACGACGGCTAATCTTTAATGTGGATTTATGACGGACGCGGGTATTGGGTCACGCCTTTTGTTCTTCGGTTGTACGATTATTCACATATCTCTTAGCGTTAGTCACAGTCCGTTAGCCAGTACTGATATTAGAGGGAACGAATTTTTATAATCATAGAGTTACTGTGGAGTTAACAAGACACGGCTGTGCATTTGGATGACTGAATCAAATGAGATTCGCGTGATATACCACTGACAGGTTACATCACGTTAATCGTATTTTGATCTTTCGAATTCGAATGCGCGATGTACTATTGTATGTTTTCTTCTATACTTACTGTACTACTGACTGTTTGTTGACATCATCAGATGAGAACTTCAAAGCATTTAACAATGTCTAAAGATTGTCGGGTAAAATTAAGAAGACTCATCATAGTTAGAAAAAATAATCGCCTAAATACGTTTTGTGAAGAATCACATGACGAACTTCACATTTTGAAAAATTCCGTGGACGATGTTTTTGGGACATGCTATACTTTACTTTATGCTCGTAAAATAACATCTACAAAAGACATGTAATCTTTAAGATGAGCTAACAATCATTAAAAATTTGAGGAACAATGCAAACAGAAATTTCATAACATAATTTTATCTTCAGAGTAAAACTGAGCTCAATATAAACATAATGTATCTTTTGTTAAACAATAAACATCGAATGGACTATTCGACACGAAATAAACCGCAAGATGTGGTGATAGCAATTTATTTATAAGTAGAATTGATATTTTACAATCTCCAGTTGGTTTGTGTTTATTTCTAACTATTTATTAAGAGGATGTAGATAAAAAAGATAAAGTCCGGGAATGTTAATAGAGGTCCCTAGAGCCACTGTCGTACCGAGGCGCCGTGTTATATAACTTAAGTTGTAAATAAACTTAAGCTTGAAGAAGCACGTAATACTCGAAGAATGTAATTAAGTTTACATAGTTCACGACAGTTTATTGCGAGTTTTACTCTCTATTTATTTACAGTGCAAGTAGATATATTGGCTTGAGATAGTTGTATCCCTATCTTTGAATAGAAGGATGAAGAATTTTTAATATTTTTGATTTTTATTATATTACCAAGCAATATTAGTCCGACATGGCGCACACAAATCTTAACTTTTGTGATTAGAACTAAATGTTGATCTACTAAGTATATCCAATAATGTATCCCTAGCTGTATAAATTAATTACTCAATGTGGCTTATATTTCTAAGAACGTTAGACTTGTTAAAAGTAAAGATGGAGATGTTAGCCGTTTCCTTCCAGCCTTAATGGATGGAACCGGCGTACTCCTTCGAAAAATATATTCTCTGGTCTATTCAGGTCCAATTTTAAGGATTCCAGTGATAAAGGGCCCACACTCAGAGCAGAGACACTGACAAACTCAGCCGACTAACGACACAATTGTACTTAATTAAGTGAGAAAATACTTTCGGCTCATTTTCTACGGTATTTCCTCGCGCGAGTATTAATTGTGTGCAGTTAAAGTCTTCGAAGGTTGGAGAAAAAATTGACGTGAATTCTTTATCGATTACAGCGTTTTTGATGTGAGAAATAATGAAGATGTCTTCTTTAGCAATTGTCGTTTAAAAATATTACGTGTGTAATTTTAAACGAGAAAATTAACTAGATGCATTGCGTGGCAATTATTTAATTAATAGATAAAATAATACTTAATTTATTTATGAAGCTAGTGAACTTTTTATTCTTTTAGAAGTTAGTAAAATTGAAAAAAAACTGTTGTCTAGTTTAGACAAGTAGCAAAATGTCAAGTTTCGTAAACATGTAAATAATACAAAAAAGTTATGTCCTGTTGACTACAAAACGTCCAGCATTAGGTACACCTGATGAAAATCATAAAGACAACGCTAACAAAATTTGCAAGTCACAAGAAATGGGGGTACCTACTGCTTTTGCATGGAATTATTTGACCATATTCGACTTAAAGAGATGGTTAAACTCTATAAGTCAAATAGGGTCAAATAATGCCTAATAAATAGGTTTTCACTTTGTAACCGTTGTCCCATTAAGCACATCAAATGAGCATATCTCCTACCATTCACGCCGCGCGCTTTAAATCAACGTCTGCCTTAAGGTCTAGCTTACCTTCTGTCACTTGATACTAAACACGGAATACGGTGTAATAGTGTTTCTTTAACTATGTTACGTATTAGTATATTTTATATGCAGCATTTATTTAAATAAATTTATTCCCAGAAAAAATCCCTGAGTTGAAAAAGATTTAAACTTGTTTACGGGTACGTAAACTTGATGATTTCATTATAAGTATTATCGAAACTTTGTAGAAAGAAGGAAATACTCAAATTGTATTAGTGATTTTTTTTTTAAATTTAATCGATTCTTTATTTTGGCAGATCCGATTTCTTCCGAAATTGAACTAAAAACTAACTAACTCATTGATTAATTGTGTTCGTGTTACTTAGAATCCAGCATAAAAATGTCTTCTACTTTAGCAGTATGTATTTCTATTTAATTGCTATGACAAACTTAAAGCTTCTCCATCTATACCTTCTCCCAAAACCAATACCAGTTGTAGGCATCTATCCACAAACATACCAATACGTCACAGCTACGTTCTCAACAAACGACTACAACCACACCAACATATATCCCACCTAGTCCAATTCCGGAACAATTGGCGCGTACCTACAGTGCCGGAGTTATTACTTAATCGGCATGAGTCAGCTAATTACACGGCCTGCGCCGGCGCATGCGCTCGTTTCTCCAAGATTTAACACCTGTCAACAACGGTCTGACAGACGGACGGACGCGGCGTGGGGTGGGGGTGTGGTGCAAGGCAAGAAAAGCGTTGTTACTTTTTAAAGTCCCACAGCCAAATTGGGTGCATGCTACCCTGGTCCCCATTGGGCACATAGACAGCGACGGAGAGGAAGTACTTGGTGTTTAGTGGGTAGTCGCACTCGGAGTCCCACATACCTCCGTTCAATGAGCGGAGCAAGCGTAAACGCATTCACCAAGGATAAAAAAAGATAATTAAACTAATTTCATTTAAAAAAAATTTTGGTTAAACATCGATAAAAAAATTGCCAAATAAAAACTCAAGACTTAAAATCACGATAAGGTACAGGATCAAAAAGGCGTTTTACTTTTTCCGTTTTTATTGCTTCAAAATCTACGGAAACATAATAAAGCTCGAGAGCTTTTTGTTTGTTTGTTTGAACGCGCTAATCTCAAAACATACTGGTTCGGTTTGAATAAAAAAAAATGTGTTGGACGACTATCCAACATAAAACATAATGCGGAAATCGTAATCCACGCGGACGCAGTCACGTGCGGCAGCTAGTTAATTATAAAGAGCATAAATCAAGTAATTTGTTTAAACTGTAAAGAAAACATTATGCATTTAATTCACATGTGTTCACTATGTTGTGGTTAAAGAATTTTAAATCGCTTCAGCTTATGAAGTGCGTGAACACTTGTTTGAACATGATATAAATAAAGTTAGGCTATGCACCGATCGAGAGAAGATAACGTTGTTTTTGAGTAATTAGTATGTGTTATTTATTGTTCTGTGGGTAATAAATTACTATTTATTTATTACAATGTACTGGTACGAGTATAGTTGTTATCTGACCTTCGCAGGTATTACACGTCAGGTACCGAATTAACAGTTAATTTATTAATATTGTGCTAGACCATTTCATATGAGGAGTAATTATTTAATTTTATGACGTCAAGAGAATAATATTTTGTCAAGAAATTAATTGACGTCCAATCTTATTCACAATTAACTGACACTTATAAAACGAAATGTACAAATTGATTGATATGTCTGATTGTCTATTATTATATCCATGGCAAATTGGCAATATAACTTAATTAGTCTATATTAACAATATTATGGTCATACTCATAAAACACCACTACTTCGAAATCCTAGAAAAGGGCACGGGTTAGAGATGTAATATTATTTTTGTACATATCGAATCGTAAATCGATTGTCTGAACAATGGGCCAAGATATTAATCGATATAGCCATCTCGCATAAACTAACCGATTCTTTATGTGGTAGTGCTTGATGATTAAGGTGAATACGTTGACGAAGTTATATTTTGGATGAATAAATTATATGACAAATGTAAATAATAAACTGTTCGAAAAAGCTAGTAAATATTTTAATATATTTCGTGATTTATCTATTCTCACGCTAGATTGCCTGTAATATTATAATTATCTTCTAATCACGGTACTAAACATCCTAGTCTTTAAATGAGCAGTTTATCTTTTTCGTCTGTCAAAACCGTTCCGACTGTATTTATATTCCGAATGTAAAGTTTTTCTATAAATATTGATCTGTTTCGTTTTAAAACATTGGGTTGCTGTCACTTATGTTTCAAATTTATTATTTGGTATTTCCAATACTAATAGAATCTTGTAGAAATATGAATATTTCCTAAAATATGTCTTGTTCTGTGATAATAAATACATTTGGGTTAGTTTTATTTATAAACGTGGGTGCTACGGTCATGTTAAGTTCGTTATGCTAATGGCAGGCAGTTCTATCAGAAATAAAACAATATAGATTCAGATTATGATAGACAGACAAACGTTTCTGTATCCTCATTTACGTAAATGTGTATTCAAAACAGTTACTCCCTGACATCAGTTTTGAGAGAGACATTTGTAACTAAATTTATTATAACAGTAGGTAACTGTTTACAAGATTTGGAAGAATTCGGAAGATAATACGGACATAATGATTTATATTTTATATCAGGCAAATGTCACATGTTAATTATTCTAATATATTGTCTGATGGTTTGAAATTTTGTTAGCTTTTCATTTAGATATTTCTGACGACCTAAATATTGACGATGACGAGGTATTTAAGTATTTTTTTAAAGTATTTAAGCAAAATAAGTCATGAACCTACTCCAGCGAACATAGGCAAGACAAAGTTTCTGCTAAAACTGTATTTCACTATAATTATTCAACCCAAATAACACAGCCCGCAACTTTCAACGCAAACTTCGCCTTAACCCGATTTGTCCTCAAGTACTGAGTGTTCGTGACAAATGCGGAATCGATAAGCAGGCTATCGATACAAGCAATACTCGATAAACGTGAATCGATAGATTAGATCGATATCTCTGCCTCCGAATGTAACGTATGGCCTCAGATATGGCTTTCTGAGATTACTCCAACTGAAATATTACGAACAACGTGTAACAGATTAATTGCACAGTTATTTCACTTTATTATGTGCTTCTTCTGGTAATGGAACATCCCAGTAAATCTACGGGCATGTTAGTAAATCTGTACTGTCTCTATAAATATAGCGGAACGAGCAAAGGTTGACAAAATGAAAAAGTACTACCGGACGGTCGATGTATAAAATTGTATGAAAGCCAAGAAATTGAGATTGCAAAAGGTATTAACATTGTAATATTTGTAATATTCTTTTGTAAATTTCTCTTCTGTTGAAGACTGGTGCTATGGGTTGAGGTCTGGTTAGTCAAAAATGTAACATTGATCAGGGAGACCGTTACGGGTTTCAGTAAAATGATCATCAGAACTACACTAGAGGCACAGAAAATACATCCTCTTTCTTACTTATTAGCGACTAGCGTCCGCCCGCGACTTTGTCCTCGATGATTCCGGTTTCCGCATACTTAGTGTTATATTTATCTTAAAGCAGTCCTCGACATGGACAATCCAACACATAAATATTTCTTCAATTCAAACCAGCAGTTCTCGAGTTAAAATAAACAGTAGTTCTTGAGTTCAAATAAACAAAAAAACTCTTCAACTTTATTATAATAGTATGGACTTTTACTGTTGAGAAGGTAGCAACTGCATTTTTTTTCAAAACCTATATACTCGTTTAACTGCAGAATCTTGGTAAAACAAAAAGGGGCGAATCCGTGTATCTTTGATCACGATATTGTTTTACCGCGTTGCATTAGAATATTAACATATCGTCGGCTTACTGCAAGAACTCATTAACTAGCAGTTTTGTGATTTTGAGATACGGCCTAATGAAGTTTGGAAATATAATTAGGTATTATTTAAAAAGTATACTAGGTATTGTCGAAATGAAAATTCTTACGTATAGATCTAACATTCATTCATTTGTTTTATATATCGACATATCAAAATATACATTACCACTTTAAAAAAAAATCAAAATATGTAATTAATGACTTTTGCCAATACGTCCATTTCTAAGCAATTAAAAAGTAATGACTTCTAACATATGTCAATAGCCAAATTCGTAAACTGTTAATCTGGTAAATTAACTTTAAACCACACTTAAACTTCTTATCTAACACTACGACACTTTTAATGAGTATACGTAAAATTCAATGTAAATATTTCTCACTTAGATCATGCGCATAAAATCATTATAAACATTTACAGAACCACAATTTTTGGAAGAAGTCACTAAGACTCTTTTAATGAGTTTAGGTTAAATTGAGTGTTCATATTTTTCACTGAGGTCATCCGCATAAAATAATTATAAGGATTTATTGAGTTCTGCCAGTGCTGGAAATCAATAGTGTCATAATACTATGCTACTACATGAATTAATTAAAGAAAAATAATGACTTCTTTTTACACCTAAAATCTAAGAAAGAGTACTTATCAATTTTTTACAAATTTTATCTTCGAAATTATGACAGATAGAAATTTACTGGTTTTTGCATAATGTAGTGCTACCGTTGGTGAATCCAACAATGTCAGTATCAGTACTTAATGACTTTTTTTAGTTAGTGACTTCTTGCAGTAAGCCGACGATATCTCCGCGTGCGAAATAACTAATTACCTCTGCCATAAATAATAACAGAGCAACCGAAATTAATAAAGCTTTCAAGGGGACGTTTCTTAGACGCATTCATCTTTGCCTCTGTACTGTAATTATTCAAATTACACTGTTATCAGCGAAAAACAGTTTTCCAAGACGACGACGGAGTATTTGCAACCGTATTTTTAAAGTGATAAAGGTTATAATGCAACTTTGAGGGGCGTGCGCGATTCCTAATCAGTTGAATGTCTTTTTGGAGTTTTTAATTTGGTTTGTTTGGATGACGTCATTAGTTTAGTAATGCGTTCTTTAATAATTAATCTGTACCCAATTTTAATTTTCTACTCATATCACATAATATTGAATAGATTTTTGAATTGTTATAATTCAAGATGTAATTAATAGGTATCAAATTGACTAAAGTACTAGGCATAGCTAGCTGGCTGTGAATTTTGTACATTTGGATTATTCTCGCTAAACTTCATTTAATTACGAGGGAAAAGTATAAAAAAGGTTTTTTACAATCAATCAAGACACCTTCAAACAAACTACGTTTAACTAAATTATTTTTATTTAAATCCATGAATACATGCTATGATAATAAATGAATAATTTTAATTTTCTTTATTTAGGTATTATTTATTTATAACAATAAAACCATTAACATTACACCTACTACGCTCTATCTACGCTCAGAACATAAACAAACATATCAAGTTAACCCTTACGACGTCTGCGGCATTAAAATTCATCCCGCGCGTCGCCGGGGCCAGTTTAACCGACCCGCTTAGATCCGTCGATAACCATTAGAAGCCCTTAATTTGTGCAACAGCCCTTCACCTATCCCTTCCGTATCCCTTTACAGATCGTTAATACAAGACGCAGGGCTTGTGGAAGAGACAAGGGACTCTTTGAATTAATTCATTTTAGTCTCAAGATGGCTTTTTATGTATAAAAAAAGATGAAGTTTTAATTCTATGGTAGTTATTACAAAGGTGTTATTAATCATTATTAATATTTGACGGGCCTGTTGGTCGAGTGGCTAGAGACCCTGGCTACAAAACCAAAGGTCGCGGGTTCGAATCCCGCTAGGGGCAAATGTTTGTGTGATGAACATCGGCATTTGTACTCGAGTCATGGATGTTTATAAAAGTATTTATGTATGTCTATCCGTTTCCTAGCATCCATAGTACAAGCTTCGAGCTTAGTTTGGGGCTAGGCAATTGGTGTGTTAGTCCAATGAATTTATTTATTTATTTATTTATTATCAGTTAATCTCGTAAACTTAATAATAATTTATTAACAATTAATATTATTCAGTACAACAGTAAGTACCTTCATAAAGTCCACAAGACTTATAAGGGTAATAGGCTGTTGATGACGTTGTAAACCCATAGAGATGTGAATAAATTTCAACATGCATTTTGAAATAATATGTCATCAAGTAGGGTCCGTAGCCAAAGGACAAAAAGTAGTACCCTTATCGTTTCCACATGTCTGTCTGTCCGTCCGTATCAGACACTTTTCTCCCCAAAAATGTAAGATCTATACTGTTGAAACTCGTTGAGTATATTGAATTGAAAGATGAAAACTATCCACAGTCCCTTCCAGAATCTTACCCTCTCTTGCAAACCACAGTTTCGCGTTATATCAGTACTAGCGATATTCCAATGCGGCCCTTAGCGCCAAGATTGAATATCGCGCGTGATTTGTGCGGCAACTTGTTCGTACCAACCTCTAATCGACCATCGGAGGCTCTAATGACCATTGTCAACGGTTCTATGGAACTATGATAACCGTGAGAGTGCAGCTTATGATCATCTGTGGCAGTAGCCAGCGGTTGGTTGCCCTTAGCAGTAAAATAATAAGAAAGGAAACAAAATAATTGTTTACTTCTTGAATACAAGAAAGGTGTACTTTATTTAAAACTCAAAAGACAAAATTAATATCCGGTCATTTATAAACGTTCCTAAAACTATCAATAAGTAAACCAACCTATTTAAAATTCAACGTGACACTCATAGTTTAACCTCCGCTTAGCGGCGCGGCGCACCAATTGCGGATCAGCCATCCTCGACCTATGCAAACAATGCTGACTTAGGCAACAATCAACAACCAATACACCCTGACCCCTCTGCCCTATTTAAACCTCTATAATCTTATTCTATGACATTAACCCGTCAAAGGCCGCAGTAGTTTGGTCGCGCGTAATCTGTACTGTTAAGTGTCTAACAGACCATAATAATAATGTGTGTTAATGTAAACCTCCCCGGGGCGCCGTCAACGCACGCTGTTATCCGTTTAATTCCAAATATCTGATGCTTCTGTCATGCGAGGGTGTAAATCGCTACACTCAAAATGTCGTGTTTCTAACTGTTGTTCAAATTGTTGGATTGTTGTTAATGACGTTGTTATGTTGTTTGGTTGTCAATATTGTTTTATTGGTGGATGAATAGCAAGGGTAAGTTTAGTGCCGTCATTTATGCGAGATAGATTATAATTAAGTTATTTAAATCAATAGTAATCTCGCAATAGAATATTAATTTGTAAGACGATAAGAATAAATATTTTCATATAATTTAAAAAACATATTTACTTTACGGCATTTTTTTATCGCCAAACACTGTCTCTTTTATCTATTCTCCTGCATGGACATAGGTTACAGAAAGCATGGACGACCTCACGTAAAGCGTTCAAAATAATCCTCACCGCGTTTGTTTACCCGTTCGCTATCTGAATGATTCCCGAAAACCTCGGACAGGCGTCAGCACTATTCGTGTCTTCCCATTGTCTTGCGGGAGAAGTTCGGGACGCGATAAGGAGGCACAATGGATAGGTCCCAAGTTTGTAACGTGGGGTATCAAAAGCCGCGCCACGCCGTTAGACGGTTAGACGTTGAAGATAAAGGGATTGAAAATGCGGACGCTTTCTTAGGACCTCCGGCAAAACATACTGTTTGGTTAGTAATGTGAAAGGCTTTTCTCTTGTTGTTTCCGTTTTTACCTCAGTTTGTTTAAATATTATTGTTGAATATTATGTTTAGCGGACTCTGGGCTGCATGGGCACTTGGGCAGCCGGGAATAATAACGCTCAGAAGAGGATGATGTAGACATTATTATGTTAAAATTTGAATGAAGCTTTTATGAGATACTCAGACATATCAACGTCGAAATTAAGTTGTGTAAATTGTTGTTTGCATTAAAACCACAAAAATATGAATAAAAATCTTTGAAACTAAAATATTTGGTTATCTAACTAATAGTTATTGATTTCAACAAAAAAATAGATTTATCTAATTAAAGATAGGTGGTAAAATAAATATTGGAGAGTAAAATAGCAGACCCTTAGTTAGTGTAAACCAAAAGCACGGGACGTGTAATGCGGAGCGACACGTAATTCAATTAATTGTGCTCGCCCCTCGGCCCGGAGCCCGGACAAACACGGGCCGGGCGATATCAATGCGCTATTTGCATATCAAACCGCTGTTTAGTAGAATAACGTAACTGATGATTAGGTATCGAAGTCAGATATGATTAATATTTTTTCATTATTAAACCAAATGATAGGACAAGGCTAGGACAAAGAAGAGATTTTTATTATGAAAAAGTAATATGTTAGGCATCTTCACACATTTAGGTAGTTTCCTTAACATTTATTTCAGACGAACAAGATTCACAATGGACAAGTTAAAATGTTTTTTTCACTTTGGATTTGGGTTTCTATAAGTGACTCCAGTTTTTTTTTATATCGTGCAGCTATCAGCAGATAAACGAAGAGCTGTTAAAAGGTTTAATCAATCGTCCGTGGTATTCATATTAAAATAATATCTGCATAGTTCAGTGCCTATTTGTGAAATCATCGGAAAAGTGACCTCACGAAGTGACATCATATTATTTTATGTCCTTTTAATTCAATATTTTCAATTAGGCTCTTTTGAAACGGAGCTGTACGCAGGGGGGTTAAAATTATAATTACGCTAGCCGCCAATGAATGCCATCTGCGACCGCATCCCGCGCTTTTGTTGGTCCGAGTGACCCCTGACAGCGTCGCGGGGTTAACATTTGCGAATAGATAAACGGACCGCGTATTTCTAGTGTGCTCTTTTTATTAATATTTGTATGCTAATGTTTTTTAATGCGTATCTTTGTTTTCAAAACTGTTATGCTGGGTTTTAAGACAAGAATGCATTTAGGACTTACTTAAAAATATTTAGGAACGTGTGTTCAATTTTAAACTTTAAAACAATACCGATAAAGACATTTTCTTTCAGCGAACGGAAAATATTACGCTACCGTCGTAATAATTTTAATTTCCACACTTGAACGAGTTAACATTGGTATTTGCTGTTTTTATAAAATGCGATAAATTTAATTCAATTTGACTTGAAGCAATAAGCGTAAAGTTAAAAGTATTGAATATTTTATTGTCCATTGTTTTCCGGTCAGCGGCCATGTTTTTTTTTCTTTTATTTTTTAATTTGATACGGCTTTGCGCGGCCATTACCGAACACAAGTTATTTTGCGTTTTGATATTCGGATTGTCAAAAGTATAATAATAACACGGTTATCCATTAAGCTCGTAAAATGTGTGTTTTGTAAAACGGCGTTCAAAATATATTATTATTAAAATCGATTTGGACAATAAACAATGTGATATAATGGCTTTGAGATAGAGTTTTTTGAGTTCGCAGGTTGCGTGTCGATCGTATTTTTGATTTGATGACTTATTTGGGACAGTAGGTGAACATTTAAGACTTTTAATTGATTGCTTTAGAAAAAGCGATTTGGCCGTAGCCTATTCAATATCACTGTTATAACTGGTTACCTATATATTTTTCCGTATTGAATTCGAATTTGTGATTTTTTAGAAGATTATAAAGTTGCTGGTCAAAAACATAAGAAAAAACCTATAGACAGTTTATAGTGTGTAAGAATAAATTAAATACCCAGCTGCTTTTCCTGTCAACGATGGTAATGTGTCCGTATTATTTATATGTAGTATATTATACAAAAAAACAAGGTCCTGCGTGAGTTGACGCATAATTTATTTTCTAGTAGGTAGCTAATTTTCATGTCAATTTAAGCTTCCATGACTTTATTTATAAAATACCTAACTCAATTTTGGCAGAAATGGTCACTTACCACCACTCCCATAAACACCACAAGGTACTCTAATTAAAAGCTTACCAAACCAATTGCACTAACATAACCAAGTATTTATCTAACGTAATATATGTGACAGATCTTATATAAATGCTAATTCGCACAATTTTATGCACTTGAAAGTTGGTTACATGTCGTACTCAGTGAGTACCTGAGTGCGGATGTAATTTCCTCATTAGCTGAAGTAATGGGCTGTAAAACTAATATTAATTGGTCGCTAGGCGTTTAGTAAACCACACTTTGGTCTGAGAAACCGCTATCCTGTGTTCGTGTGACCATGAGTTGGGATTATTGGAGATATTCCTGAAGAAATATAGTACCTACAAGAGAAATTCCACATTCTTGACCTTTCGAAAAACTATTTCGAATTTTTCGAAAGTTCCTTTCGAGAAAAAAACAATACATCGTTTGAATCGGTCACCAGATGGTTAGTGTATTGTATACCCATGATGGTACTAAACTTCTATTTTACGAGAAAATGTGTAGCTTATTTTGCTTATAATAATAATAAATAATAAATATTTCACAACATCACATACATTGATCTGACCCCGTGTTAAGTAGCTTAAGCACTTGTGTTACAGACATCAGAATCAACAGTGGTATTACAAATATACATAAATAGATACATATAACACCCAGACCAGGACAAACAGACATGTTCATGCACACAAATGTTTGTCCTGTGCGGGGATCGAACCCGCGACCTCTTGCGTAATAGGCAACATCTTGACCATTACACCAAGCGGGTCGTCAAACGGTCTTATCTCTATTTTTTAAACTACTAACCATTTTCAGAAATTGTATTTTTTAATAACTAATATAATCAGCAATGAGAAGCGCTCATTTATGTTTTCTCTCATATTATTGAATTATCAATTATACGGCAAGACATAGGCGTCTTAATTCTATCCATGTACATGCTAAGCAAGTGGTCACCCTCATTGTAGCGTACCGTTATGGGATACTCTGCCGGTTCTTCGAGACGAATTAATGATCTTCATTATTTCTGTACAACTAATGGCTTATTATAGTCGCTAGTGAAATACTTGCTTTAGGGAATTTACTATTATATTAACGCGTTGTCAATTTACTCGTAAATAAAATTCATGGATTTTCTAAGAATTGTATTGTGAGGTTTAAATGTGAGTGACTCAAAATTAAAATTTGGAAATATTTAGTTCTAAAAAAATACGAATGAGGGACTTTTGCGTCCCCGAGGAAATAAATTAATCAAGCCTTTCAAGCAAGAATGCTTGAAGAAATATGTATTTTTATGAATTCACTTGTATGAGACAAGCAATTTGTGTGCCACGTGCTTCCCGAATGAACCCACAAAGGGAGACTGGGAAACAACAATAAACAGGGACACAGATGCGTCCCGAATCACCCCGGGTCACCGTCTTGTCGTTGCATAATATTAATAATAAAAAAATAAAAAAACAACGAATATTGCAAAAATTGAAATTCCTCCGATTGGAAATGGCTACCCTCGTCACCGTGTCAAATGAACAAATATCGAATCACGGCGCGGAAATACGAATGCACATCGACAAAAGAAAATGCCTTTTATCTCCTAACGCAGACAGCACAATTTCCTTTGCGACGAAAAAAAATAAAATTCAATTTTCAAATCCGGAACAGCTAAAGTCAATGCTCAACAATAGATTTGCAACCTAGTTCTGAATAGTAATAAAGTTGTAATTCGTTTGAAAGTGAAAGTTAACCCTAAAAAGTTGATGAATGGAAATATTAATCAGAGCGATAAGTGTTCGTCCGTTTGTCTGTCTGTCTTATCTGATGGTTTACGATGTCGCGATAAAGGGTGGGTTACGCCGACACGTGTTTCCGTGACCTTATCGGAAGGGACGGTACGTGCTCAGATAATTTAAATTTGTAACTACAAAACTGACTTTAGCATTATTATGCTTTAATTTGACTTAAATCTTTTGAAGCTGCTGCATTCAAATAATCTTTGCCAACATTTTTTTTAATCGTTTATTTAAAAGGCAACTTTTAATAATAACAAACTTAAAAGTGGTTTTCGCAAGCCAGTAAAAAACAAAACATTTGGAAGGTATCATTGATTTGACCGTTTATTTATTTATTAGACACCAAAGATCAGCAAGAAAAAAAAACATTTAAGAATAAACCGTTAGAAACAATATGCAGAATCACTTAAAGCAAAACTAATTAAGATCGGACACATGAGTGCAAAACACCAGAAGCTATTCGAAACATATTTTGCCTGACCCAGGAACTGAACTCTAGGTTCACAACTCTTAAATCATTAGAGGACGCGTTAATGAACGCGAATAACTGACCAAATTGTTATGCACAAACTCTCACGGTTAAACCTGTTTCTAGACTTCAAAAGGAATTTAACCTTCCAGAAATTCTGTTCCTCCAAGTACCATAAAACCTATCATAACGGTCCGTGGATTCAGTTGTAAGCAAATACACGGTAAGCACAGTCCATACTGCGCCATGCGAACCGATTTATGTCGGCAACCTGTGCCCGAACTTGCTTGCCGACATGCCGACGCCTGTCGGCGACTTGCGCACCGCGCCAGTGCTTAGTTGCCAGGCGACACTCGAACTTTCGGACTTACGAGTGAAGCAGCCAACAAGTCCACCGACAAAAAGTTGCCGACAAGGATCGGCAGGTCGGCAGCTCAGCCTCAGTGTGTATTACGCTTTACGGAGGCATGCCACCGACGTTTCAATAACCCGCAAACCTTACAGTCATACAACCACCATACATTACATACATCTTGACCGCAAGCGGTGTGAGAAAACAAATAATTTCGTCGGTACCGTCCATTTCTCGCTCCGAACGAAAACACCGTTTTAAGTTTCGTTTTAACGCTTCATTGGTTAAGTAATTTGAAGTGTTGCGGGAAATGTTCGTGAAATTTCGCATAGTCATAAACAACGCGAGCTGTTTGGAAACAAATTTGTTTTTCCACTCCACTTTTTTACTTGCAGTGTGTAAAAGCATATTAGTTTTGATGGAATGGTAGCACATAATACTGAGCAAACTATTGACATACACATAGAAGTGATTGTAGGAGATCTTACTCTAAACAAATCTGGGAATTATGTGAATGGTAGCTTCTAAAAAGCAAAAAGACAACCAAAACAATGTTCATAAATCTTTTGCATCAAGTGACGAAAAGTAAAATAGCACAAAAATTAAAAAAAAGAGAAAATCGTTCTTAGTTTTGTGACAGTGATAGAAGAAAAGGAATTGAATAATACACATTTCGAACCGCAAAGCATCAATTTCGACATGCTTTTCAACACATCAAACTACAAAATTCTTACAAGACGATCCCACTCATACCTATTCAAGTTTGGGCTGTTTTATGAAATAATTTAAATAGATTTTGCAAGTAATACGTCCACAATGGAGAGGTGATTGGGTCGGAGGCCCGAGGCCCACAATGTGGAGTAATTGGGCGCAGAAGTTTAAGGGACTGATAACTTCAAAAATTTGATTTGTCATCATTGTAAAATTCTAACGTGAGGTATGGACGTGCGTGAGGGATAATTTATAGCCCGTCTCGATTGAAATGTGGGTTTTGATGTTTGACAAATTGACCAGAGTTGATTTGCAGATTTCAAAGAAGCTGAATCAGAGTCTAATTATGGGGACCCGATATGAAATGAACCTACTGGTTGTCCTAAACCTTGAAGGCCGATAAAGCATTCAAACATCATTTGCTTTGCACTATTTGGTACAAATACAGTGCTTAATTTCTACAGGAAGTTTTATAACGGAATAAGGACTTTAAAGGTTTCTAAAGCTGAAGTTGCTGACCACCGAATTCCTGGTTCATCTAACCAATCTAATGGGATTGCTAACCATTAATCCAACGCAATTTCGTAGGAATCGATATTTGACGCAAATTCAACCAAGAAAGATGCTAAGATGACATGAGAATAAAACGCAAAAACCAAGAGATGTTATATAGTGAACTAGAGAGCTTAAAGCACTGTTTTATGTCAAAATATAGTATAAGATTTGAAAGCAGAAGAGCCTGCTTTCCCAGTTATTGTGGAAGTTTATATAAAATAAAGGTCCGTATAATACAATGATGCTGAGTATGCCGTTCGCCATGGGGTTGGTGTAAGTCATGAACTCCGAGCGGGTCGAATCTTTTTAAACGAGTGGATAAGGATGCGCTATGTTAAAGGACAAATGTTATTTATTTTGTTATGAAAAATTCCAGACGCTTTTTTCTTTTTTTGTTTTTCATTGGTTAGTAAAAGTTATTCGATGAATTGTATGTTAGGTATGAAGAGGCAGAAGGGTTCTATTTAATATCACACTGTTGTCGATTTTACTTAAACTATACTTGAAAGCTAACCCTGCTGTAGTTTTATGTAAAAGGCATTGATTTTGGCAAATAGGGCATTTTGGGGTTCTATGTCAGAAGTGGTGAAGCTGAATTTGTTTCAAAATCTGTTAACGTTAATCAGGATTCGTGCTTTGCAATGTATATTACGCTGGATGAGCGTGAACGATAGACGGTCAACAGTCGCGACTGTGTTCCTATTGAAATCGAATAAAAATAAAAAATCCGTAGATATTTTAGCTCTACAATAACAGTAAAGCAGGTCCTCTAATATTAAATTAAAGCTCAATCGCTTAACCCATGCACTGGCAGGGATGCCGCGCGCGCCGCCGGCCGACACTTTTTCAAAATCGTGACTCGTCCCCGTCCCGTCGTCACGACCTCGGTACCGTTAGACATACGCTGCTCACACTCACGCCAGATCCCGTAGGTAAGAGCGGGATAGATATATGTGAGGAGGACTGTCCTCGAAAAAGCCTGAAGGATCTGGCCTCGGGTTAGTGCTTTTGTTTTTGAAGTGTTAACGTATTGTGGCTATGGCCTAGTGGTATTAAGGAAGTTTTGGGTTTGAAGCCATTTCTAATCACTCTCCTAGGGTCTCGACGCCCTGTGTTCGATTCCCGGGTTGACAAACTTTACGTCGGTTTCTCGAACACAACGCGGGTTTGTGTCCAATCTGCATTTGGCAAGCGTGGTGATAAAACCAAAACACATCTTTTTAACGAAAACAAGTCTTCAAATTATGGAGGCCTTTGCCCTGCAGTGGGATATTAATAGATTGATACTAACTTACTGACGTATCACATTTTGGTGGAATCCGATCACCATATGAGCTGACATTTAATTCATGCTTAATCTGCACGCCTTATCAATTTCATACTAAAGGTCTTGTAAATCTCACTGGGCATTTTGCTAAAACAATGCTTCTTATCTTGGCTAATCTTACTTTCGTTTTTAATTTCATCTGGCAGACGAACGCGAAATTCCTATCTGATAGAAAACCATCGCGACCTTACTATTGAGAAATATTGCTAAATATTTTATTTATTTATTCGTTATAGCAGCATAAAGCTTTATCATGAAAAAAGATCCTCAGAAAAATAACTAAGCCTTATATTTAAGCTTAGCTGTCTCATCACTGGATACTAAGAATTAGTCATTTGATTGAATGCTGAAAATAAATAACGTGGTATCAGTCCTTATTTTCTGCGAAACTATCTGAATCATCAACGGCAACTATGTTGGCACAAGTAAAATGAATATTAAAGTTTTAATTAATTTTTATTTTGTTTATATAAATAGGTCCGAAAAAAATCGAATGAGTTGCAAAAAAAACAACCAATAATAGGATTAGGTTTGAACTGATAAAACCTAAAAATATACCGTAATCAAACACAAATATATGACAGTAAATCAAGTTTAAGAGGCATTATATCCGCCGTTTGTACAATATTTAATGTAGTATCTATCTATGTAGTAGTGTATTTAATCTTTATGTACAATAAAATAAAGATTAAATAAATAAATAAACAAACACCTATTACAGTAGTGTATTTAATCTTTATGTATAATAAAGAATAAATAAATAAAACAAGTTTAACCTATCCACAAATAACTCTAACGTGTAGACACACCAACAACATTGGTCCACAAAGTGTGGTCACCGTAGCATGACTAAGCTCCACCGGTAATGCACCAGTCGATAGAAGCGCATTGTCTATTGCGCAACATTATGCGCTGTGAGAACCGGCCGTCTTGACCGCTCATATTTAAAACGAGATAATAAGTCGTGACTATACATACGATGGTTACGGAGAACGCATGAGATTTTTGATTTTGGAATCTGCTAGGCAGCAGAATGCAGATTACTTAGGTGCCACAGCAAAATGGTTTTGATGCAGAACGTCACTTTTGCCAACTATCAAAAGGAAAAATTGGACAGTTCTTATCAATAGGTAACTATGTACGAGTATAATATAGGCACTTAGTACCTACACTAATAAAACTATGTATGTATAACCTGCTTGGCTTTTAATCCTTATAAATTCAAGGAATGATTTTAAAAGGCACTTTAAGTGTGATAATTTAAAAAGTAAGATAAAAAGGCAGACCCCACCATCAGAAGGGACGAATAATTCTCAGCAGAGAAAGAGAACGAGAAAGAGAAATAAATAGAATGAGTATGATTATTTAAGGTGATCTCCAAATGCAATGTTTCGTTAAAAAGTACACATGAAATATCTGGTAAAGAAACCACGAGGGAACTTTTAACACGTCACCAATCAAGTATCAGTCTTTACTGGTGTCAAAACAGGCACACCTGAATCACACTCACAAATCTACATATAATATGGGTGCTATTAAAGATATTGATGTGCTGAGCTGTTCTCTAACGTCTCGGAAAGCATCTAATTTGTCTGCAAGACTCGAGGTGTCACAGTCATTACTCACTGTGCTAAGACCACACATGTTTTAGAGAACATATTAGTTGTTCAGGGATTGATAAGATGACAAATTTATTTCGAGATGGTGGTATTAGTCATCTTTAATAAGATTTGTTAATGTGAAACTAACTAGCTACAAATTTCATGACGGATAGCTGTCTCTTATATTGTGAAATGAGGGGATTTTTAAAACGGAATACGTAACAGGTAATTGTAGCTCTTTAGCTAAGAGTATTAAGCCCATATCTCGGTTAAAATAAAAATCAAAACATGAAAATTCGCTCTCGTATGGGTATTATGATGTTATGGTAGGGCACGTCGAACACCTTTGAGAAATGAAAAGCATTTTCCTGCACCTGATATCTTTGTTCAGAATCCTACTTCTGAGCCAACCGTCTTGATCGGCATACACTGCCGATTTCCTTCTCATTCACAACCCTCCCCGCCATACAAAAGCAGCGATACGCCCCGATATTACCTGACAACCGACTAACTAGCATCACACGACGCACGTCAGACAAAGTCCGAGATAAACGCATTAGCGAATCAATCTACAATAATCCAGCACACGCAAAGTTGCTTCCACACTATTATGCGACTCCCGGAGAAAGTTGCTAGCTTATTGCCGATGCATATTCATTGTACCCGCGGGCATGGCCGGCGACCACCCTTACTAGACCCCCATCTGTTCACACGGAGCCCCTCGACTTCACTATCTTTTACCCCTCAAGGGGGGAGTGGCAGACCAGGTTATAACGGTCGTGAAGCCTAGCACTGGATACGCGGTAACTACTTTTATATTCTGTTTAGTATCCCGTGACAGTGTTGTGGTAGCCGTTTTGCGTTTAAAGCGAAATTATAAATACGTGTAGTACCTACCGTGATGTACCGAAGCTTTATGAAAGGCTTTACGAAAACTGTGTTTTTCTGAAATATTTTCTACAGCAATTGACGATATTTAAAAGAGCAGGAATTTTGTCAAACAATGTTTAAACCAAATCAATCGTGGGTATTTAAAATCGTAGAATTAACATATTTCGCATCGAGCTTTTTCATACCAATCATGGAGATTCCATACTATATGATCAATACATATATTATACAATATACAAAAACCCACCACCAGATAAATGCATGCTTTGAAGCGGTTTCGCCCTTATTTCGTTAAACCAAATCGGACTAATTAACTTCTTCCGATATTGATATCTTACTCTAAAATTGCTTACGAAACATTTTTTGCTATTTAAATATCAAATCTTAAAATTGAGTTCCCCATATGGGAGAATTTATACAGTAAAGTCAGGTCAAACGCTTTTACTCGGACCTAGAAAATTATTTTCTCTCCCCGATTTTGCGGGCGGAAAAAATTATACTCGCAACTTACCATAAGTTGCGACAATAATGAGATCTTTGTTCTTCTATATATTTTGAAAAAAAAAAAACTCTAAAAGCAGACAAATTAATTTAAAGGCAAACTTAATCGGTATACCTACTCTTTTAATGATCTGAGTATTTAACCCGTTATTTATAAAGTAAATGTCAAAATATTTATTAAATACTTACTTTCACGTTAGTTTCAAAATCAATACTTACTAATAGCTATGCTATTGCAAAAACCAGCATATTAGTGTGTATTAAACTTTTCATTTTCGTTTATCTCCTACATTTATTGCTAATTTTATAGTTATGGAGAGTTCGCATTTTATCGTTTTAGTGCTAAATGTCACGTGAGGCATTTAAATGTAATTCATATACGATTTTATCGCGAGCTTGTCTATAAAATGATTTCACCAAAAATTAAATTAAACAATGTTGGTCACATCATGGCATCATTTGCAAACAAGTTCGAATGACGAGTCAACGAATTTCAGTTTATTTCTTGTGCTCTTATTTCAGTTGACTGACAGGTATATCGACTTACATTCCCCACATAATCGTAAAAATTGCATGAAATAATGCCACACTGCAAGTTTCTATGATTTGCATTCTTTTAAATTATTAATTCAGATTATATTTAAAAAAATCTTTGCTCTATTCTAAACGGACGAGGCACAATCTCACCCGATGGTAGGTGAGCGAAAACTTTTCGCCACAAGGTTTTAACCTAGTCAGTCATGTTTTATTATAAGTTGAGTTATTGAAAACATTTTTTTTAATTTCGTTGCTTATTTTTTTTAAATAAGACAGTATTAATTTAATTAACATCCAATAGTCAATACCTGAAGATCGCAAACAAGAACAAGCTTTCGACAAAATCGACGAATCTCTACACCAGCTACCTAGAATTTATCGGGCACCAGCGGATGCCTCAGCGAGTAAGCACTAAAACTAGAAATTGTCCTCCAACTAGATGTTGCCTTAACCGTCGATGCGGCGAGGAAAATGAAAGTTTATGCACTATTCCTGTATACAATTAAACGATAGTCCAAGTCACAGTCTTATGGCGATAGTGGAAATATTATTTCCTTCTCTCTATTACAATACTCAGTTTTTCTTCGTACTCTTAATTTAATATTTTTAGCAACAAACTGGTGACTATCTGAGACGATAATATGTATGTGTTAATCCTTGAACTTTTATCAGTAAAGGTACTTCTTATATCTTCTAAATAAATAAATAAACTTAAATTCACCAAATAATAAGACAACCTTTGCCCATGCCATAAAAAAACAAATGAGCACAATTCGTATTAGCTTATTTTTCCGCCACCAATCTTACCGCTTTGTTTGCGTGATTTTATCTAAGGTACTTAAAATAATAATAATAATTTGTTAATAGTAAAATGAGAAATAAAAATGAAACGAAAGAGTTAGTTAATAAATTACGCGTTTGTATTCAATTAATAAAAAATACTTATAAAATTACATGTAATAAATAACTTATTAAACAAACATTTAACGCGACGAACGCGGTTTTAATCGAATGATCGTATAAACTAAATAGATAACACTACCTAAGATATTTAAATAGTTATTTACAATATCACAACGGATTCGCGAGGGAATCTTAGAACGGCCGAGAACAATAAGTCGCGAACTCCCCATTCACCGGTCCGACCGCGCGGGGAGTGAGAGTTATTATCCCGGTTCACAATCGACCTGACTACAATCTAACGGTTAAATACGCGGAGAACGTCCCTACCCCGCCAAGTGCAGCAAATGCAGCATTCGCCATCACCCGACACCAACTGAACCCAAAGCCCCCGTCGCTTGGCGTCAACCCCCCTGGTCCGACTTGTGCATCTTAATGCCGCTGCCGTCCCAGATCTTGAACGGAGACGACGTGCTAGCCTCAGGCATGCGAGGACTACTCGTGTAGTTCGGAGGCAGACGAGTAGGAGTCGACAGAAAGCTGCCGTAAGAAAGGGAGGAGTTGACGCCGAGCGACGTGTCCAGCGTAGAATAGTATCCTGAAGAAGCGGCAGAGGGCGGCGGCGGCGCGGGAGGCTGTTGAGCGCGTGTTGCGTCTGCGTACGCATCCAAATGCGTCCGGACCAACGTCACCAGCTCACCGTAGTTCGTCACGGCCCCGCCCGCGCCCGCCACCCTATACAACAACAGTCGCGCCTCCCCAAAAAGACTATCTAAAATTTTACCTGTCGTGAAGAGGACGATGGCCTTCAGACAGGAGTACTCCGCCGAGTCGACGTGGAGCGCTTTAAGCTTCTCCACTTGCTCTTGGAAGATTCGTATGTGATCCATGAAGGCGACGACGCGGTCCGCCGCCATCGGCGAGGCGTGCAGGCCTGCCGCTGCCAGCAGGGGAGCCACGTGCAGGGGCATGGAACACTGGGACGCGTTGAGGACGAACAACTCCGACCACACTAGTCGCAGGAGCGCGACCTGGTCGGTCACTTGGAGGTCGGGGAAGAACGGGATATTCCTCGCCCATTCTACAGCAGAGAATAGCAGTCTCGCGGCGAGTTCGCAGATATTGTCTATTCCCATTACGTTCGTTGGCTGAACACACTGGCCGTATCTCGAGGTTGGGTAGGGCTCCGCTCGGAGGAGCAGGGAAATGTAGGAGGAGAGGTAGGGATGGCTGTTCAGGCCGGCCGCGGGGTCTCCGTTCGCGAGGGCGAACTGCCCGGGGAGGGCGAGTCCTGCCGATTGCGTTGGTGGCACTCGACCTCTCTGTACAGCTGAAACAAAGAAAAAAGATAAATTAATCAAATGAAACAGTTTTAAGTTTGATAGAAATTTTGCAAGATATATAAAATGGGGGACAGAAAAGAGCCTTGTGCAAGCCTTATGTAAATAACATCAAATAATAATTTTTCTGTACTTTGCATGAGTAATCCAGTCATAACAGAAGCGCCAAAATTTTACATGAACTGTATAATTGACATAGTATCACATACGTGCTCGGCAGATAGCAATTAGCATGTGAACACAACTTCATTACATTACGTTACGACGTAATAACTCAGTTTATGTTCGTCCTAACAACTGCGAGACGTTGTAATTATATTAATGCCGCTTCCTATTCCGACTACTAAGATGCAGGGGTTTGCTTTCATTGGCATAACTTGAATGTTGCCATTAAAGGGAATTTCTCTTAAGGTTTTGATAGACTTTTCTTAATACCTTTTCGATTAAACGTTGAATTTTATATCATATCTTACACTTTTATTGTTTCTTAATATAGAAAACCGGTAATCTAAACTTAATTGTTATGGAAAACAGTTAAAGTTTTGCTATTTAAATATAGTTTAAATAGTTACGTTAATGCTAAAGATACAAAACTGAGTAAGAATGGAAACTAAGCATTACTGTCCATTACTGATCATACCATTCTCGTTGCCATAACAACGTAAGCAGCTACGTAATTTCTATTAATGCGTTTTAAATTGTCCCCTAGCAAGTGTTTGACCTCCATCCTATAAATTTCTACGGCATACGGCTTTGGACTGTTATTTATCTAATTCTATGTTTAGCTTAATAGTCTTGAGAATAAAGGCTGTCTTGTTTTCGATTTACATTACTGCCTTTTAGTTCCTGTAATGTTTTCTATGAATGTTAGGTAATTCACCAAGTTTGATTGGTTTACCACGCTATAGTTATGGTTACCGTTCGTTCCTTAACGTGTTTCTAAGATACCCAATACCCATACCGGCATTGATATGATAATTTTATTTGCGTACTATTACCATTCCGTCCAAAAACTCTTAATTTATCAGTGGTTTTACAATTTAAGCGTCAATAAATACGAAATGATCACATACAAATGGCATTAAATGATGACTTAGATTTGTGACGATCCTAACTATATCAATTTCTGATACTAGACTACGGATTATGTAAATATTTTATCGAATTAAGATTACATGGTTTTATAATGGTCGATGATGACATCCGTTAGTGGGTGATAGAATTAATAACATTTCTAAATACACGAAACCGTTGGTCCACATATATACCTTCCTAACATCTATTTATAAACCATATTTTCTTTTGCATAATTATTATTTCACATCATCATTATCATCCTGGCGCCTCTTCCAGTTGCATTCTCGACAATTGCCTTGGAGGCCAGGCTACGGTACGACTATAACTACATTTATAGTTTTAAATATCCACACTAAACTACAACAAACAAAAAACTACAACATTTCCGGTACACCAATTTTGTTTGTTAGGAAAACATCACGATTGTCCGAGGTTAGAATTTGAATGGTTTTACGGAGCAATTCGAAGCGTGAATTTGCTGCAGGTTTCCCATTGATGATTTTTCATGGCCCATTGACGTTTTTTATGGTCGTCGAGTTATGTCCGGTAAAAAGTTAAATCTCAATCACGACTTCGCAGGTGTGGTTAAGATGCGAAAACTGTTGTAACAAGAAGCTTGCAAGAGTTACTAACCTTTTGTTGGTGTTTTATAGCTTTCTTTGTTAACTGTCTACTTTGCTTCTAGTATGTTGGACTTAATATTCATTTTATTAGTGCCTTATTTGTTACCATCTACCGCAGATGCTACTTACATATCTATTGTTATATTGTGTCGAGTCGATTTACCTCCGTAATTTTTATAGCAAGATCTTAATAAAATTTTGAAAATGACTCTTCATTATAGAAAGACACTATTTTTTCTTCATTTTTTGTTGCAAAAACGGCTCTTGCTCATATCTCTTCTCCTCCTACTTGTCTAATATAAAGACGAAGATGTCACCATCTCTTATTAACTACCTGTAACGTTCTTGGCCCTATCATTAGCTAACTTGTTCTTCTGAATATTTCTGACACTACCCATAATACCAATGTGATATACGAGGGATACTGATAACAGTAAACAAGACACGCTAGTTACAGATCGTGAGGATGGAAGTGATCGCGAGACGAATCGTTGTGGCAACGTCTGCTCAGCCATAGCCGTGGACAAAAATGTACGGCGCGAGAAACATTCCAAGCGCGCGGGAGTTTTTTGGTGGAATAAGGTGTGGTCACACTGAGTAGTACGACAAGTGTATTCGATAGAATATTTCTGTACGTCTATTTTCAAGCATTTTTATCATCTAAATTTTATGCACCTTTATCATTTTTTTTAAAATTATTACAAATAAAACATCTGGTCTTAGGCGGGGGATTGAACAAAGCACCGCTTGCAATCCGGGCAATAGCTCTTATCAATTAACAAGGAGAAATTCTTCAGTTGTATTAACGGTCTCTGTAACTGAATAATTTGAAGAGTTGATGGATTCAATCCGCAGCCATAAAAAAAGGACTGCATGATTTGCGAAAACCCAACATGTCGGAAAAGAACAGTAAATAGTAGTCTTAATATTCTTGCAATTATACTGGAGCACAGAGTAATTAACTACAAAGTAAGCTCCAATTTAATATAAGTAGGTACGTGGCCTTGGGCACGAATAAGCAAATGGAAAACGAAATGTTAGTGTACATTTATAAGTGCATCTTTGAAACCTACGTGAATAAAGAACTTTTTGATTTAGAATGATTATGTTTTAATGTTAAATTACAAGTGTTATCGTCAAAACATGCGATGATTTTTTTATTTTAGCTCTACTAGTTCTTAGTAATTAATTTTAGGTCTTTTAGTTCTTAAATGTCAAATTCTGTAACTGGTCCCGTTGGAAATTAGCTATCCGCAAAATTGGTATTTAAGTAAAAAAAAAAAGTATTGGGGTGCATCTATTCTAATCTGAGACTATAAGGCACATATTTTTGGCCCGAGATTATTGCGAATTTTCACAAAAAATATCTCAAAAAGCAAAACAATAAAAAAGCCACTCTTTCTGTACCCCAGTGTGACCGCGCGCTACGGTTCCGCGGCGAATGCTTGCGCACGCGCTGCCCGCTCTTTTTCTCCTCAACAGGTTGTATAATATTTTTTATTTCCCGAATGACAAGACGAGCTCGGTATTCGCGCTATCTCGAGCTCGTTCCGTGAAGGTAATCGACAGAATGCAGTTATTATGCAGATTGTTACGAGAAAGACCGTGTGAAACAGGGCTTGATGTAATTTTAGGGAATGTAATGGTTATGACTTTTAGCATTGTATTGTAGGTATTTGCTGGTTTACAAAAATATGGTTAGCTTTTTGTACTTGAAAGTATTTAAAATATACTAAGCGTAAGTTTCAAATTACGTAAGAAAATTACACAATTTGCCAACAACATTACACCTTTAAAAATGCTTTATTCCAGCCCTTGTTTATTAGCTTATAATGTGCTGTAAAGTTTTAAATTTAACTTGATCTCACAAGCAAGTAATACATATATCGAATCATAATCCTCATTTTATTCGAGATACGCCGCGATATTAACAGGTTCAATCGTTTAAAACACTTAAAAGTCCGAGTCATAATTAGTTGCTAAAAGCCAAACAAGCGTATTGTCCGCGCCCATCTCCGATTGTCCGATATGACGTACACTCGGAGATATGACGTACATTGGGAGATGTGTCGGGAGATAGCGTAATGACGCCCGTCACTGTACCACAGCTGGGCAGCGCAGTAATTCATGTTGAGAACAAAATAATACGTTGCGACGTGAAGAGTGAAGCCATCGATCAAATGTTAACAGATTTCTTTCTCAAAATTATTTCTGTTCTTTTTATTGTTATAAAGTAGTTTATAAGTTAAAATCTCGAAAGATAACAGGTATTTTTCTCTATGTGACATGGAACATCGAAAAATATTGGGATGTAAACATGTTGAACTATTGTTTTCGGACTTAGCGCTGTTCGTCTTAGAAACTGCACAGTCACACAGTTGCAAAAATATGTCAGAAAATGAATCATTTTAGTTTAGGTAGGTATATTAAACATTTTTGAAACAAATTACATAACTAATAAAATGTTTGCCAAAATACAGATTTCCTTAAGCTTCCATATCTGTGATTTTTACTGCTTTTTATATGGGGAGTAAGTCTACAAAATGTGATGGGCGATAAACACTCACCCAATGGGGCAGTAGTTCACAAAATAGGTAAAAATAATTTCAAAATCTATTAAATATTTTTGAGTTTAGCTGCACTGTGGTTCTTACTAGCTAGGTGTCGAAGGCGTGGGAGCGCGCGCGTCCCACATCGCGGCCTAATCACGGCCACAATTACTCCTATTCCGTGGAATTATCCCTCTCTAACACTCTAATGTCCCTCTCTAGCACTCTAATATGCCTCTCTTGCACTCTAATTGAATTGTTCGTGTAACCACTCATTACGCTACGTAATACACCGAATAAATATCGTGCATTACCGATTTTTATTTTCGGGTGGAACAATACTTGTGTTATTGAGTGTGTTATTTGACTCGAATTTATTGTTTTAGTAAGATATAATGTATGTATTGGTCATATTATATTTGGTAACTAATCTTTTTTCACTGGAATTAACAAACATAACACTCACGATGCCCTCATGATTTTTATTGTAACAGAAAGTCTATTATGATTTACGATGTACGTAAACAAAGTGTTTCGAAATGAACATTTGAAGTTCAACACTACCTATATCAAAATAGATTTAATTAATTCAGTGAGTGTTAATTATATTTATAAATAATTCAATTCAATACCTTCTTCATTAAATACATTTCTGAATGTTCCTTATTCCACAATAAAGAGAGGCAATAAAATTTTCTTATTAAGCTTCTAACAAATTATTGAATTCGTCCATTGAGTGCTCACCGCCGTGAATGGAAATAAATGTAAATCAGTCTTAATACAACCGGGCTTCCCATGTATTTAATACAACGAGATCCATTAGTGAAGATTATATTTCTACGTCTCATTTCGGTAACGTATCTTGACCACAACCAGAGAAAATATATGGTAAACAATCTTGAATTCTATAGATTTCGAGATAAGATGCTTAATGGCTTGTGTTATCGAAAGAAATATACATATTTTACGCTTCAAATTAAATTGTCGGCCCAGGTGCATAGTTCATCGGATTAAGTGAAAATTAGCACTGTTTATATTATAAATTAAATTGCTACTTAACGAATAACGGGGTATCCAATAAATAAAATGACTTTTGTAAATAAAGAAGCGTTTCTGTAAATATATTTGACAACAGACATATTATGAACATTACGTAGGTTATTTATTAGTGAGATTTATAAAACTGGCGACACGGATTTACGATTAATAAGGTCTGGATTAACATGAAATAAAATAGCCTTCATTATCATCACTATAAATTGTTAAGTTGGGACTTTCGTTAACTCCTTTAGTATTAAGCTTAAAGTAAAGTCCAAATAATGGCCATACACACACAAAAGTTATAAGAGTTGAACTCAACTGTTACTGTTTTTTTAAAGTCTCCATTTTAAAGAGTTAATAAGATCGTCCAATTTGTAATTTCACGTAAGATTGCATCAACTTAATATCTCCGCAGCTTCAGGATTGAGAAAATTCGCAGGCTTTTAAACCGCTTCTGTTTCAAAACATTTGTTACATAGGGTCATTTCGCCAGTTTGCGTCCATGTAGTGCAGTTCCCAAGTTTGAGGGCGAAAATAAAAATATCCCAACACTAGTATCTATCTCAAAATTATTTAATAAGTTCATTATATAGTCTATTTTAAGATTAACTTTCAAATTTGCTTAAAACACTTTGTATTTATTCCAAAAAAATTTAAATATCGGAAATTGGCGTTTTACCCAGTTTGCGTCCACAAAATACAGATTGCGTCCACCCATGGACTAGTTTGCGTCCACCAGCTTAGTAAAGGATAATAGGGGTGATAATGAAGAAAAATGAAAAGAAAGATTGTATTCTATCAGTGTGTTTATTTAAGAATAAATATAAATATAAAAATCAACATTGTAATCACTTTAAAAAAATAATTCGCTACCATTATTGAACTTAAAATAAGATAACTATGTAGTAGGAATCTAACCAGTGCTGGCACCTTTAAAGATAAACATTATGAGTTCTGTTAAGGGGCCGTCCATTTATCATGTGATGTTTTTTTGACCACACCCCTCCCCTTTGGTTAGGTTTAAGACCCCCCCCCCACCCCCATAAAATTATGTTCATCTAGTGTTTTAGCGTACAACACTAGATGAACATAATTTTATTAAGAACGTCTTCACATCACAGATTTAACGCCGATTTTTTGATAAGTATAGCATATTTGCCGGAAACAAAATAAACATGATATACATATTACTACGCCCTCTCCCCCCCTTGTGACATTTCGTGATTTTTAAGGACACCCTTCCACGGCAATGGATGGCTCCTAATTTTAATCTAAGATCAGTATTGATTAATAATAACGCGCTTCTTGCTTTTCCTTCCTAATAATTTCTTCATGCAGCGGTAGGTATTGTTGCTGGAGTACTGGGATTATCTTTAACAGCATCGTAAAAAAATACTGGTCAGCTGGTCAGCACCAGGTGGTGTTCAAATTAATCAGTAGTTCCCTTTTGTGTAGTGGCTGAAAATGGTTGTAATTAAGACTCTGAGGGTATAAAGATGGTAGCGATACAGTTGGTGCTGATGATGAAGTCAAAGGAATTTCTGGTGTAGGTTCCTTCACGAGAGTTTCTTTTTCATCACTTAATATTGGAGTTTGATGCAATATCTTCTACTGGTAGAATTCTTTTGTCGTCTAAGGACACCATAGAACCAACATCGCAGTAACTACGAGAAAATCAAAAAGTTGTTAGTGAAGACAAAATAAGATTAAAAGAAATTTTGGCCACTTGCCATTTAAGAATTTAAGCATTTAAATTATTTTTACAAGAAAGTCAATTGCTTTTAACAAAAATACATAGTGGACGCAATTTGGTCTATTATGTTTATTGTATGCGTCCACCCGGACGCAAAGTGGAAATTTTGAAAATTTGATGTAGTAATTCGCGTCCACCTTATTTTATTAGTTAAATATAAAAAAAATAAACAAATTCATAATAACTATTATTCCTTTTTTCATTATAAAAGTTTAGAAACATTTAAGTCTCCCAAAATACATATGAAACAATAAAAAACTTACCATCGAACTCGCCGCTGCACACTATTTTTTTTCTTAAAATCCCGCGTTCGCGCACTTTTTGTTGAACAGCAAGGACAAATTATTTTTTCATTTTATTTTGGTTTGACGTACGGACCTTTTGTTTATATGTGCTAGCTCCTTAAACATACAGGTTTAAGTTGTAAAGATTGTTTGTTTGATTGGTGTAGCAGTTTACTTATTTTCGAGGATTTAAAAATTAAGTGGACGCGAACTGGGCGATGGACGCGAACAGGCGAACTTACCCTACGCCTGTTTAATTCCACGCACGTGTAACCCATTTACGCGCTCTTCACAATAAACTGCCATTTTATATTATACTTCATATTGTTTTAATTCAAAACGCGTCGTTGATCGCCACAAACAATATTTACTATTACGACGGATAAGGGAATATGGCCTTTATGTCGTAACTCGTAGGAGTGTTGTGAACGCAAAATATAAACGGCGGTCTTGACACAGATTATGTGAAGGAAACAATTTGTAGGATCATGTACGAGTGTGTCATTTCTCAGATCTGTCAATGCGGCGGACACTCGAATGCAGAGTTATTTAAATTATTTTTTTCGACAGTGCGACAAATTGCTAAGCATTATTTTGTTTATTTTACGCTAATGCTTAATGGAAACACGTACGGGTGTTATTGATTAAAAGTTTAATTTCAACATTAACAAAATGATATGAGATTTTAGACTTTCGCGTTGCATTACTATAATGATATTTATTAACGGGACTAAACGCGATTTGATTTATGTAGTACATATATACTACTTACTGCTTGACGTTTCGGCTGCGTTACAGCAACCGTGGTCGCAAGCGGACTGGTGATGCGGGGCGTCGTCTGCTCGGGCGCGGTGAAGAATGGTCTTCCTCTACCCCCAAATTGTCATTTATTAATAAATTGTCATAAATCAAATCGCGTTTAGTCCCGTTAATAAATATCATTATATTAACAAAATGATGTAGGTAACACTCTGTGTTACAATGTAATATAAATTAATAATCGAAACCGTCACCGAATGTACAATATCTAACCATTTGTTTTTAGAACACCGCATGGTCCAAATTGCGTAATTCATTAATAGGTATAAACACGTAATTGTACAAGCTTTAATAGTTTTATTTATTGTTTTTACAAAACTTATTATAAGTACTTTGTATAATTGTTTCAATGACATATCAGCCCCTAAATAAAAATCTTATTACACCTTATTTGTGACTTTGTAATTAGTTTTTAACCTCAAAACGAATTACAGCCTCACAAATGGGGTGTACTGTGCATAACTATACTTTATGCAATTATTAGGTAATTACATACCGCGATTGTCATAAGGATAACTTTGAGTTATGCCGCTGTTACAATTTAAATGGTTCATACTCGGCCTTGTGCTAATTTGCTACGGTGAATCGACGGGCGATTACAAGAGATCTATCATAATCTTGTTTAGATTCGATTATGGATGCTAATCGATTAAGTCAAAGCGGTTGACGAATAATCGATGTGAGCGAGTTTAAAACTTCATCAAATATGTTTTTTTTTTCAAATAAATATTTTGTGGTCTTATAAACTGGAGATACGATAATTATATCAAATGACATCCCTATTTTTTTACCAATACTCTATTATTATATAGGTACTAAGGTAGGTATTCCTATTTTTGAATGTAATCGTATATATTCAATTCAAAATCGACACCTATCTGATAACAAGATTTAGAAATATTCGCAAAATAATTGATTTGATTGACTCAATAGCAGTCTTGCTTCTAACCACAAAGTTCAAACGCTGGGTAGCTATTATAAATAATATTTGCTTACAAGAACAAGACAGGTGTTTTAAGTTAATTGTCAATTAATTAAGCAATTACATGCGCTACTTAGAACTGCAGTAATTGAGTACACAGAAGCAGTGTCAATAATAATAAAACATGACTGTGATTGATGTAATTTTGAATGAATAAGGATTATTCTTAGAAAATAATTGATTTTAATCAGAGCATTAAAATTGTGTCGTTTGACTATCTGGCCATAAGGGTATCTAGGTTTACATAACCCTTAAGTTAACATAATTCTTTTCCAAGATTTTGTTACCCCCTAGCAACCCGTAAAAAAATCAAGTTCAAAAAGCCCTGAACCATCTCATAAATACGAAGAATACGCATAGAAAGCTGTATTCTTATCAAAAAACCTTTACCAAATTGTCATGATATCTCAAACGTTATTCATATACTGAAAACCCCAATTTGTCATAACACAATCGTCAGTACAATCAAATGACGCATCCATCACCTAGTCCAAAACATTATGGAACACGAACTTTCTCTTTATCTCTATCAGTATATTAGTGACAATATTTCTCTCGGTCGTGAAACTTGAAAATTTCCTAATGATATCAAAACAAACCCGTTTGTGAACAAAAGGTGATTGGTGGACCCAAGTCGGATGACTCCGGCGCGTGCTGTGGTGTTTTGAAAAATGGATAGTATAAATAACGGATTATCTAGTTGTATCAGTAACGAGATAGCAGGTAACAACTAAAATAAATAGGCGAACGGTAAATGAAGCCGCGTACAGAGTTTAAATTTAAATCGACGGCATAGAGTAACAGACAGGACGTTGTAATTGGCTGTGATAAACGTGTTGAGTAAATAGTTATTGGATGTTCAATAAAATATGTGATCACTTTATGATTTTTTACTCAACCGTTTGTTGGGAACGTCATAGTTAATACTAGCGCCCGCGACTTCGTCCTCGTGAATTTCGGTTTCCGCACACATATATTTAGTATCATAGCTTAAAGCCTTTGTCGTTAAATGTACAATCAACACGAAAAGATGTTTTTTAAATTAGATCATGTAGTTCCTGAGATTAGCACGTTCAAACAAACAAATAAACAAACCAACTCTTCAGCTTTATTATACCTACATATTAATTTCGATAAAGAGCCATTATGACAAATATTTACACGTTAGAAAATAATATAACAATGTCTACATCTCAATTGTACATTCATACATCTTGAGTATGAAGATCAAATCTTATCTACTCCAATTCGAAAAGATACTCTATTGTCTTAGGCTCGTACATAACTATTCTCAGACCTAACATACAAAGACCGTTCTAAGAATACTTGAATGCGCCTTGTTCTTATCTATTTTAGTAATACTAAATAATAAATTTTGGTCAACGAAAATATCTTAAGAACACTATTAAAAACCTTTTAAAAAACAAAACCCTTCTATAACCCTTATACATAAGTATTAGCAATATAAATAGCACAAACATGTCTTTTGAATCAATCTTCATAATAAAGAACATAATTAAATTCCGTAAACAAAATAACACCTCCCCACTACTCTTTGCCCAGAATTAAAATTTAAATCGACAGAAGGGACTTGGTGATGTATTCGTCGTATCTTACAAATCTCATAGATTAACAGATAGAAACTCTGATGTCTTCATTAATGGTTCAATTTATAGGTTGTTATTTATGGTTTTTGTTGGATTACTTCTTCGATCATTAGTAAGACTTAATCTGGCTCAAACGGCATTTTGATTTCGTCTCTGACAGTGTTTTGAGATATCTTTATTTTCTTTTAAGCCATTAGTTATGCCTCGTTTTGTTGGTTACGGAGTTATCTGTAGTTTTGTCTGTAAGCATAATCTTTTTAATAAATGTGAAAGTTTTTAAATCTCTTAAAAGACCGCTGTGTTGTTTCATTGCTCATACTCATGAATTTGATTTTCGTCTTTGTCACTGTGAAATGATGTTCGTCTGATTTATTACTGTCGTGAATTGATTATTTTGATACTAATGATTCGATAGGTGCTTAGGTGGTATTTACTCAAGCACCTCACTGGAAGCATTTGTCACCTTTCCTTTTTATATTCACGGGTTTTTATACATAACTAGCGGCCGCCCGCGACTCCGTCCGCGTGGATTTGGATTTCCAATATCCTATGTGTTATTCTGATGTATAAGCTATATTGTGGAAAAGTTTCATTCAAATCCATTCAGTAGTTTTTACGTGAAAGAGTAACAAACATCCATACATCCATACATCCATGCATCCCAACATCCATACATCCACACATACAAACTTTCGCCTTTATAATAGTAGTAGGATTAAACATTCCATATTACTTCTTTATTAAGCATAAAGATCTCAGTAACATAGAAAGTCATCAAACTAGGTGGCCACTACAATCTACATTAACTCGATCGAACACGGAAGACATCAAAACAGTACCAGATAATATAATTACGAGCCGAGATAAAATTCACGGAAATATGCTAAAGATCGTATAATAAAGTGATTTGAGGCACGTGCGCATACCGATGCAACCCCATTAGTGGGAATCGGTTTTTGTAATTATCGACTTATTAAACGTTGGGCAAGATTTATGCCGTCTCAGAGGCGAGGTGGGCGATAAAAAGGTGCTATAAAGATTTTATTGGGAAATGTCAAAGCGCGGCGCCGCATGCAAGTCAAATTTCGAATATTTCGAATAGGTGTTTCTTTGGCTATTGATTTTCTGTCGTTATTTAATGATGTGGTGTAAAGGTTTATTAATGTTGTGGCCAAAACAAAGGTTTTCTAGAAAAATGCTGTATGTTGCATCAAATTGGCGAGTTTTTGTTTCCTACGGTTAATAAGTTTGGTGGTAAATATGTTACATCATTATTGATACCAAAAACTAGTAGATGTTTTGCCATGTAAGTTAGAAGACAACATAATAAAATTCTATATGGAAATCTGGCAAAGGTGTGGGCTAGATTTAACGGTATTTAAAGGATCCTCGCATAAAAAAGTATGCAACACACTCCCCTATTACCACCATAAACCGCAATAGTACAAAACTAGCAGATAGGAAACAATCCATAGTATTATATTACTTTACAGGCTAGTCTAGCACAATATAGCACAACTGACCATAACAACCTTAGAGAAACGAAGACCCGCGATAATCATAATACTCTTGCAGATATGTGATTAGCTGTGGGGTCACGAAACGGTCGGCGGTAGAGAGAGAGGCTCGGTATTCTCCTATAGAGACTGTATTGCCGTCTTGTTCCTTCGAACGACCGGAGGGCACCTAAACCGCTATACTAAACTGTGACCTCACGAAATTCTCCCGGCTTGGTACGGAGGATGATTGTCGTAATGACGAACTTTAAACCTGACATACGCTGTGGATGCCTCTTGAATGTCAACAATAACTAGATAATTTAGTTACAGAACATTGTTGTGGTTTTGTTAAATAAGTCGGATTTTTTTTTTCGAAAAATGCTTTACTTTGTATGCGGACATCATGCTTTCGTTACAAAGATGAGGGTTTTGGTTTAATCACCACGCTTGCGCTTGCAAATTTGCCCGGGAATCGAACCCAGGACCTCGAGACCACGGCCCGGTACTTAAATTCACTAGACTTTTGAAGCTTTTTTGCAGGTATTTGCTTAATAAAAAATCTGAGTTAATTGTTAGTAGGTAATTATTAACTTGATTGCTTACAACAACGCTCTTGTTAAAATTATCTTGAATGTCCAGAATAAGAGACATTTGCATTATAACAAGCAATTACACATCGCATCAATATCTGTCATTTCACATTGACACTGTCAAAACACGAAACTGATGACATCTAGTCGCAAATTAACCAAAAAAATAAAGGAGATTAAGATCGCTACCATTAGTTTTATTGAGCCATCACATTCATTAACATACGAAATTAATATTTACCTTCAGACAGATAAATTTAGCATAATTTTAATTCCTATAGTACCCGGCGGAAACATTAACTTGTCAACGCGGTATAAATATTGTGTTTTAATCCTACGTCGTCCGTTTTGACCTTAAAATGATATTTTCACACTATATTTCTCTTGAAAAAACAGCTATTCCGATGATAATGACCCTTGCTTCTCGTCATTAAAATCCTAATTTACTGTATCATTTTAGGACAAGTCCAATTTGTCAGATTGTAGATAAGTTTGACGTTAATAAGTTATTTCTATTTCAACGCTTGAACGCCGAGCAAATAAGTCGCCGCGATGCCAGTTAAAAGTGTGAAATTGGACATTATTGTAAAGTTTAACAGTTGTTCTATTCAAATTATGTAGAATAACTTTTGTTTTACATCTTTGGGAAATTGGTGGAAAAAATATTTTTCAATAGAAAAGAACAAATTATTAAAATAACGGTAAATAGATCACAAAAAACAAAAAGATACAATGTTCGAAATTGGAAAACAACAATCGATTATGTACGAGTATGTTTCAACAGAATACGAGTTTTGTACAAAATACCATTAAATGCCAAAAAGGCTCATCTTAAAATGACTGAATATGCCTTACAGCTATTCTAATGTTTGTTTAAAGGGTAGAATAAATGCATCCATGTTTGCCGTTTAGAATAAGCTATCATTTTGGTCGTGACTACATTTGATGCAATCTGTCTTGAGATATCAATGCGCATGCTTATACAACAACTACAAAGTAGGAATTTATCGTATGATATGCATGGAACAAATCTAGTCAGGATTGGTATTGATAATCTAGAAGTGTATTGTAACGGTTATTGTTATTTTCTACTAAGATAAAGGTGGTTTTGATGCTTTAGAATTCAACAAAGTTTTTGTAATTAAAATGTAGGTAAATGTAGTTTTAGGATATTATTTTGAAGTCGTCGATTAAATCGTAGAAAAAATCCCTTGATAATATGAATAGAGAAGCTTAGCATTTCTACGTTACATAGGTATTTTTTATAGCAATTGACCATTTATTTTTTGTTAAGTTTCATTTAAAGACATTGAAATTTGATAACCACATTGTTTCAAGTTAGTTTACTGTTTTCAGAGGAAACTAAAAATTACAACATTATTCTCTCCATTTTTCTTTAATCAATATTATTGACGTAAGTTGACATTCAAAAATTATAAAAGTAAAATACACAAAAGAGGTCAGCCACACACACACTTACATATTAGCAACACTATTTCAATCAAAAGGAGGTCTTTTCCTTCAAAAAATCACTTCAACAGGTCATAGTTTCGATCTCTACACCGTCAAAACATTCGTTAACTCCCATCACAAGTTACCCAATCTTCTTCTATCAAAACAAATAATAACAAATCGAGGCGAAAGCTTAAAATCGCCGTTTCCCATCATTAAAATCACGATATTAAAACGAAGTGAAACTATAGTGAACCGTACGTATAATACGGTGGTACAGAGGGCACGACCATGGAACAGGTTTGCCGGGACTACTAGCGTAGTAACCAATATACATACAAAACGTGCATTACTCTCGGCCAAGATTACACAGCATTAGACCAACTCGACTGTGAGAAAATTTCACCTGTAGGAAATTCTATCATAAATAGTTTTAGAGATGGCGTTGAACGCTCGGCGTAAATCGAAGCTCATAATGAACCGATGAGTTATAAAACATAATATAATAGTACCTACCTAATGCAATTTGAGTGCTAAGTGAAATACGGTTTTAGAATGACGGTGAGTGATAAGTTTTATGGACGACTTCTGGCAATGGACAAGTTTATGGAGATTGTGGTATTAGAAAACGTCAATACGCATGCTGTTCTACATTTTGCGAATTAAGGAAATAATAGTTCTAATGAAGGAAGCCGTTAGTGTCTTTGGTTTCCATACGCTCTGATTTACTATCTGAAATTGTAGGTTGATGGATTATATAGAGTTACTAGTGGTTATTGCCCTTTGGGCCAATTAATATTGTATCGTGTTTCATAAATTAAGTTTCTTTTGTATCCCTAGACTAATACTACTTACTCATACGAAGCATAATTATGTTGTTTTTTGCAATAACCTATGATAATATTCCACTTATTTTGCCTAATTAATGTTAGGATTTCAATCAATTTATTACGATACTGCATAAATGAATATGATTACTACCGAAAATTACTATGAAAACAAACTGCTACATCAATTACACATTCAACATCTACAATAAATAAAAGAAAGCCATAGATTACATTATAAATAACAGTAGTTAGAGTACGACAAATTAAACGGCGACATAATACGTTGATATATGGCTTATTTGAAATGTAATTTCTTTCATTACCATATTTTCTATTTTATCGAAAACACCGTCTAAGCCACAATTAATGTGTAACCGTGATCAAATCTGTCTGGTTCCCCTTTAAGGGTTATGAAGGTCTGATAGAAGTCACTTCACTGTAATAACCAGACTCGCTAAATTCTGGATCATGGTCAAAGCGGACCCCGCACAGAAACGGGATAAACGCCAGGAAGAAGAAAGAGCGTCTAAGCCACAATCAAATTACGGAACGTATCCAAAGACGTGATATTTCATTACCCAACATCACACGTCGTAAAGGAATTAGCATCGGCGTGTGAGCCGGCACCGGCTGATAAATCACTTGTATAGTTCGTTAGGCGCACGCCGCGACTCCGCGGGGGTCCGCCTTCGATTCCCGGCCGGCAAGTGGAACGGCCATTCAGGCAACACCCTGTAGGTGAATATTTTGACGTGCTATGTAATGTCACGTCGCGTTCTACTTGATGAATTATCCCCAGTTTATCCTCCGTGCATGAATTGTATAACCACTTCATTTTATTCAAACGCCGCTTTCCTCATCGACAATCAAACGAGTTTCGGCGACGGTGATAATTATATTATTTACTCTTCTAATTTATCGACGGCGATGCCTACGGTTTATACGATGAATCACAATCTAACGTTAAATATGCAAAAATTTTAATAAGCCCATAACAAGGCTTTTGTTGATGACATTAGAAATGAACGTATGGAAAACATTCCGCATACCAGAGCCGGAACACGTATGTAACAGGTTCTCGTTCGTTGTGGCATTATGGTCTTTATTGCTTCGAGCATAGACGAGATTTGCATGAGCCGTGCGTTAAACGTGAATCGCTGTGGCGATTTCACATTTGGTATACGGTTTTTTGGGTCCGTCCGAGATGAAGGCGTCAGTCAAATTTTAAAAAGTTAATTATCGCATACTTTTACATCGGTGCCGGGTCCTGAATGGTGATACATCATCCCCGAGAGAGGATATAAATCACCTCGTGATTGATAGTGGTGTACATCTCACGCTCGTACGCTAGCTTCTTTTTTAATCCAACACAAATGATTTTACACTTTGATTCCTTTTTGTTACGGCATTTCGCTGGAGTAGAAACGAAACGGCTCGTGTTAATGATAGTGTGTGTTGTTTAGCTTGTTTAATATCAATATTAACACTGTCTTTTGCAATTTCTAGTTTAGCAGAACAAAAAACATTGAAATTGTCTAATATTTTCATGAATCGTTTAATATTGTTAAGATATGGTAAAATTAGATCACAATAACACTTTTATCCACTTAGGTCCTTGACATTATTTCTATATCACATAAATCCCACCTTTACTAGCAAAGACATCGATTGAAAATAAACATTCATAAAGATGGCTGCGAACGATTAGATCCTCTTCATAATACTAGCCACAAGTATGTCTAGAATATTTTAGACCTGCTTCATATATTAAAATAAGTGAACGTGATTTTCACTCTGAACAAATCGTTGGTAAAGCAACACCGTCACTATAGAATGTGGATTTTCAGTTAACAATAGACCTCGATGAAATATTCCGTGACAACGTGGAACCCGACACGCCATTAGCCATTCAGCGTAAAGCTAATATTTATAGTGAAAACCTATCAAGTTTCTAACAGCTACAGAGGGACTACCTGCCCCGAACCACCTTTGCGAAGATTACCAACATTGGCTATTGTTGCGATCCCATTCACATGCAAATACAGTGACAAAACGTGCGGAAATATAATTAGCACTACCTATCTGACATGAGGGTCAGGCGTCTTGACCGTTCCCGAACCGGTCTTGTCTTCGGTTTTAATTAATGTTTTCGCAACTCTTGACCGATGTCCAGGGGTAGAATTAGGGGCTTGCGATGCACTCGTGGGAATGTAAGGTTGAAGACTTGCATTTGTTTCTTAAGAGTTTGCAGTATATTGCTTGACTTGATATTTTTTTATAAGCAAAAGGGTTAAAAGTTATTGATTTATTGCTAATTTCTCAACAAAAGGTTTGTAGAGTTTTAGAGCTATTGACTGCAGAAAATTGTATTGAAAGGTTTTTACAAATCGCGATCTGCAGTTTTTGTACAAATTTGAAGAATTATCAAAAACTTGCGCTCTATTTTAAATACTGCGAATATGGTTTTAGGTTTGCTTTTTCTTTTCCTTATTAGATCTAAACGCTTAATAAAAACATTAACAGCAATACGCACGATTATTGTTAGCTCATAAAAACCAATGTAAACGAATATATTTCATCGAATCCATCAATCATATTAGATACCGAAACTTATCCATTCGTGCTTTTAAGGTTGCGTTTAATACAACGATTTCCGACAATTTATGTTTGATTAACAATTTAGAGGAATTAGAGTTGATTGATCTGTTCAACAATTATTTTGTAATAGAGCACTACTTACAACTGTTTTCCTACTTTTGAATATCTTTTTACTAGTGTTGGCAGACTCACATATCCATAATTTAAAGGACCTTTCGTTATGTTCTATTACAAACTTTTTCTAAGGTATTTGTTGAATTATCATTGCAAATTATCTATAGATAAAAAACACTGAGTACCAATGGCAATTAATTCTTTGGGGATATTATGTTATAAGGGTAATGTGAAGCGCATCAATCGTTAACTAAACAACAAAATATTAACAAAAATTTTGCTCTGTAACTCTTGACCAGTGTCCGAAGTCCGAGGGATAGAATTGGGGTATTTCGCGATGATCTCGTGGGAACGCCGGCACGACCGCCGATGGTATCTTTATGGAAGCGGCTAGTACGACGCGGTTTTCCCAGAACAAGCACCATTAAGTACGGCCCTGGAGCGTCGTACGAAACATGTCACAGTTATTATGCTCACTAGAAATGATAATATCTTTCGACTGTGACGCAGACTACGTGGCTATTCTTGAGCTGCAGTCACTGATTGTTGACACGATTAAGTCATTAAATTAATCTACAGTGACGGTAGAGGAATGCTGTATCGCGGGGATCTCCCCATTATTGTCACATAGTTAGCCACTGTCGCTATGATGGTAGTCGCTTTTCTATATTCGGTGACCTTAGATGTGTGGTGTTCGAACCTTTTGTTTTTTGATTGACACACTTTGGAGACTTTTCTCATTTGATTATCATTGTTTTTAAGGTTGCATGTTTATTTCACGTATTATTAAAATAAAATCCTTAATGCCTTTACTTAAGATCACAATACAAATAATACAAATCATCCCTAAATTAGCAACATTGCGAAACCATTCAACCATAGCAAATTTCGTACAAGTGTCATTCCTATTCAGAAATGGCTTGACCATACGTGCATACGAAAAAACGTTACGCTTCTCACGGTGAATGTTTGCCAAAACTAGACTGGCCTAATCCAAACAACGCACGGTCAGTCGGTCAACAATGACCATTGACCACACCTGGCCAAGACGTCGAACCTACGACCCCCGACACCCCATCAAACGCTTTGCTAAGTTCGCTTATCCTGACATTTCCTTTGTCGGCCAAAACGCCTTTGATAACCGAAGGCGCGATCGGGGCGTACTCTTTAAAAATAATAACTCATGCAAACACGCCAGTAATTTGCAGCCCCTGGGAAACGATGAAGCTTTTGACAGGTCTTGTGGGCACAATAGACCATTCTGTATGGTTACCGGTGAATTTTACACTAGGATTAAAAGTGTGAAAGCAAAGACAGTTACATGGTATGACAGGATTAGTTTTGGCCATAAGATAATGACGTGACCGTTGGGGAATTAAAATTTGCGCTCAGTGAACTTTATGATAAAAATATAATTGGTTTTGTTGGGTAACAACAGAAATGTAGAAATGTATCTCAAATATTATAAATAAAGACAAAGATTAGACGACTTTTGGTTTCTTGATTATTGTTATTTTGATAAAGTGAGAGATTTCTCCAATCTTTCAAAACCATTCTAGATGTTGAGTTAGTTCAAAATGTATAAACATGTATACCTTAACTGTATCATCACCAAACAGCGAAATCTCGCCTAACATTTCTGTTACAACAAAGCTATTTGGAAACTCGCCCCACATATTGTAATAAAGACAACAGTACAAAATTAGGGTCACTCAAGGTGGCACCACATTTGTATAATCAGCGCCCTGCGGGACTCTCTGATATGAACCCTCAACCTCTTTGCCCTTGCGAGCCTTCCTTTACGGCGGAAACCCCGGTCGCCTCTTATCTTTCGTAATGAACACCTGTTTGGCTTTTTGAGTTTTGTTTGGTGACCGATACACCTTTTGGCATTCGAGCAAAATCAAGTTTTTGCTTGAGGGCATTGCATGAAGTAAGACTTAATATTGTGATAGAATAAAACCGACTTTTGATAAGAACAAAGTTATTGAAAGTGATAGTGTATCACAAGTCATCTTTTATTTCCATGTAGGCGTAAGTACACTTCTAAATATAACCCTTATCTAAAAACTAAATGCAAATAAAAAAACGATTTGAAAACATTTCAAAAAACTTCCAAACAAAACAACCAACGGTTGACAAAACAAAACTGACCTATGTCCGGCAACTTATCTTCAGATCAGATTCCTAACAGTATCGCTAACCCCCTTATCAATGGGTCTTTTCTACCACTAAAACGTTTTAGTAACATCCGACAAAACACAAAACAATAGAAAAAAACTATTACAATAGGCGCGTCGATGCTTTTAATCTCAACCAGATCAACAAGTTTGATATAAGACGATTATACAATTACAAAGAGGCACACTTACTTCTTTTCTCTCATTCTTTACTACTAACAGTTAATCTCGAATAAAAAACTCTGTATGGTATATGGAGTCTGGAGTTTGCACCTTTCTTTTGTCTGTTGACAGCAAACAAATCGTTTGTTGGGCAAAATATGAGCGGGGTCGTGGACCTAATGGGGTGCTCAAGGGTTGAATTGAGATCGTGGCACAATGAAGCGGGTAACAGTGGGTTATTTACAAACTGATCTTTAAACTTGGTAGTTTAATGCTTATCGGTAATTCTCTATTAAATAAATTCTGGTTGAAAAGATGTAGGCTTACGGAAGAGTTGTTAACATTTTTGTTTATAAAATAAAAACAAAAAGCCATTGTACCTAGTATTGGTATGGATATTGTGGACATTATTTCATCACAATATATTTTTTATTAAGGTGAACCTTACCGGACTAATGAGTAACAAACACATTAGTAAATCCCAGATCTATGAGTAGATAATAAATTAAATTAGAAATCAAAGGGAATTGTCATTGTTTGATTTATGGGATGTGCCAGCACACAAATGCACGACTAACAAAATTAGAGTTATTTCTTAACGGAAATACCGCATAATTGAATACATCTATTTTAGACATGTTTGAACAAATTAATATCATTACGTTTCTCTTTACCACTTAACTTCCAAACATACTCTAAAATCGATACATTCAAGTAACTCACACCTCATCTAAACAATCAACCACATTACAAAGCCTATTCACCGAACTTTGTTGTTCTAATCTCTGACTCTGTGACAACTTCTACACTGTGTTTAGACAGGGTTACGTCCTTTCCGGTGTGGCCTCTGCATATCAACCGGACTGTACAAAGGAAGGACAATACTAATGATGCCATTGCAAAGGTGTGATGCGTCAACCGTAAAAGGTCTTTGGACAGACTCCCGGAACAATAAGACAGATAAAAAAGTGATTTCGCCATTTTGTTTGAATATTATAGGGTTATTTTTAACCCTACCTCGGATAGAAGATGAACTCGCTATTCGAAGGTTTTTTGTATTGTACGAGTAAGAAAATCATGGCTGTATAGAGGGTTATTAATTTTATCATATAATCATAAGTTATAGTTTTGACTAAAGTCTGATGTCGATTTCGAATCGAACGATAAGTTAGTGAATCTTGTCAAAAAGGCTCTAAAAACCCATATTGACACAAATCACTTCAAACGTAAGAACATTTACTGCTTGCTTTCCTGTGGTTATTACAATATAAGAGTATGTATCATGAACACACAAAGCTGATCAATATCCCGCACTCGATACCAACCGTACGCGGTTAAATTAATTACATCCCCAAAAACTGGTTTATTAAATAATTGCATAAAAGTAACACTAAACAAAGGCCCCGGGTTCGTCTGTCAGGCGAACAATGCTTTTGTCTGGGTCGCATCAATCACCGGCTTTGTTTGGGATATCTTAATAAGTTTTTGTGCTATACCGGTCATTTAGAAAGATTCCGCATCGAACGATACCACTCCCCTCGACTCGACTGTGAATTTTAATGAACCGAATTTGACGGGAAATTTGCGGACGGCTGCTAAAAATGTTGGGAACCCCTGCATTAATTTTTAAGTTAAAAGTAGGAACAGACATGTCGTAATATTGTTTATCGGACAATCATCAGACCATAGTGAAAATCATCTATTTAATGGTAAGTAAGGGTAGAAGAGAGTAATTTCAGAAGACGCATTCCGAAATGTTTTTCCTGGTCTGGGTGTTATCTGTATCTATTTAAGTATATTTGTAAGTCATTCATTCTGATGTCTGTAACACAAGTGCTTAAGCTACTTTACGCAGAGTCAGATCAATGTAGGTATGTGATGTTATTAGATATCTTTTTATTTATTTTAACCAGATATATGACGATCGCTAAATAGAAATCATTATAAACCCCAAAATTATAGCTAGAGACGTGAACCACTATCCCAAAGAAGCGGTTGTTATCATAATTTGTTAGCTCTCGTGTCTACTAACCATCAGCTGGTGTGAACGTTTGTTAACAACCTTGACCAATGCAATAAACGTCACAGAGTAGAGGCATTTATTAAAAATCTAACACAAAGTAACTGTTAAGCCATCATTCATTATGTTCTTGTTAAATGGCTATTAAACCACTTTGGAGAATAAGTTTGAACTAAACTTGATTTTTTAAATGTAAATCATGCAATATTGACTGTTTTTATAATGAAGTTAAATAAAAACCAATAAAATAATTGACTAAAATCGTGGCGTTACTATAATATTGATGTGTTAAAAGATTTTTTTTTGTTCTAAGTCTGATTGTAAATGATGATTCAAATAATTGATTGTTATAAGTACCACCTCAGATTGTCAAAATCGTGAGTTCCTAGATGGTGTTTCTCAGCCGAGTCTTGCCGAGTCGTGGTCTTAGAAACCTAGGTTTAATTTACAAGTCAAGTGAGTGAGAGATGGCATTCATTGTTGGTGTGTGCGGTGAAGCACGTAAAAGGTTTACCTTTAATTATCAAAATCTTTTTTCTCTTAAACCACAATGTTCTAAAATGTTCTGTGAATAACATTCAAAACAAAATTTTAAGAACCGAATATTTATTTTCTTCCTAGCGTTTATCCCGTTTCTGTACGGGGTCCGCTTTGACCATGATCCAGGATTTGGCGAGCCTGGTTATTACAGTGAAGCGACTGCCATCAGATCTTTGCAAAAGAGGGGAACCAGACAGTTTGGACCATGGTTACACATTTAGATCTAACTGGCCTAAAGTCAGAAACTAGCTGAATGTGCCGGTTTTCTCACTGTGTTATGTCAGGCGCGGTCCATTAAAAATTATATTTCTAAAATTAGTCGATATAATGTCAGCTATGATACATGCTACTCACTCAAGTGACCGCACAGCACAAGTATGCTAGAACTAGTCCGCGAGGTCACTCGGACCATCGTCATCAATATCATCAATCAAATCGCTGTCTCTAAAACAATAACCGTCTGTATTAATTCCACCATAATAATAACCTATTACGTCTCATAACTTTATATTAACAGTGATCGTCAACAGTTACTTAGTTGTGCCCTTGGGCAGTTGCCCGACTAATGACTTGGCAAGATTAATGGACCTACTAATTACACTTGTGACAATCAATGTATCTTTAAAGCTTTTTGTACCAGTAGGCACGTATTAATACGCACTTCACCTCTATGACGGGCCCACGGAATGTTGGATGTAAGTATTATATAACTATTCCTGTTCAATTAACATTGTATGTCAATATCGCATCCTCAAAAACATTGCGGTCATTGACAATGTCATCGGAGTATGGAGAATATCAGACGATAAGAAATATGACACAACATTATAAACCCTAGAGGAAATAAAAACGTATAAAAGACAACAGCGGCACATAAAGAGCTACTTCTGCTACTAAATTATTAAGTATCTCAAACTTATGTAATATTACGTAGAGTGTAGAAGACGGTAAATTTCCAGAAGCAATTAAAGCAGCAGTAACGACATATTTAAGCACGTTCACTGTAACGTTGAGGCCGTAATACCAAAACTTATATTACATAGTACTTACAGAGTAGCGCAAAGTACCGGGGAACAAAAAGAAAACTTTAATAACACAGGTTTTAAATGTCTCAATATAGGCACGGACGTTATTCTTTACTTTATCATCATCATCATCATCAGTTAGTACAAGCTCTGTATTGTTAGTAAAATTTTCTTTGATTCTTTTGGGCACGTCAATTTCAAATTTGGAATATCGAGTTCCCTTTTTGGGGCAATTTAGTATTTTCTGAGTAAACTCACCTTCTCTCCTCATGCCCATTTTGAGACATTTCCTTAGCCTGCAGTACTGGCACTGGTTCCTATGGTGCTGGTCGATGGGGCAGTTCCTATTCCCGCGGCATGAGTAAGTCAGGTTCCTCCTCACGGACCTCTTGAAAAAGGATTTGCAACCTGTTGAAGAGATTTCATATTTCAATAACCTATATGAGCCAATTTAAAAGGAAGGACCAATAGAAGTTTCTACATATAACTGTATTCAAGCCGTGACAACGCATGCTTTTGATCAAGTAGTCCATAGTGTTTCGCAATAAGGAAATCCGTCATTGTTTATGACATGCAATCACGCCAAATACAGAAAAACAAAACAATAAATAACCGAACTTTAGAAACCATAAATAATACAAACAACACCATCATTAGGCATCCCATTAAAACGTTTTAAAACAGTAACGTTCATAATTATATAATTATAAAGTTTGTTTCTATTTTTATTGGTTGATCGAAGTCGTTTATCAGCAGTAGTAATCACTTGTTAGTTAAGCTTGTTAATACGTTTAATGCCATTACCATAATCCCATATATCAACGGCTACCCGATACAGATAATTTGACTATTTGTATGGAAGCATCGAATTGTATCGTATCTATGGAACAGTTAAAATACCAACTTAACGATCTAAAGACAGTTAAAACCACTCTCATGAATATATTATTCGTAAACATTAGAATAAGAAACAATTTGCGTTAGGCAACAGGTTTAACTATTTTCGTGTTTGTATATGCTGGAACGCTTATGTGTTGGGAACAAAGATGATAATCGCGCGATAAAAAAATTGCAGATACGAAGCTTAATCTAAGAATTCGATTTTCATTAGATTCACGGCATCGGAATCGCTGTAAATTATCGAGAAAAGGCACTGAGTGTCGTAAAAATGTGATCATTTATGGAGGTTTGTCACGCTTAAAAGGGTATATGAGTTTTAGGTAATGTATCGTTTGTAATTTCCAATATATTGTGTAGTTATAGCAGTGGACTGATTATTCAGAATAGGTCTGGGCATAGCTGTGAGAGGCGCTATGAATACAATATCATCATCATCGACATAATATATGGGTTATAATGGTTGTTATAATTTAAATATTCAAATGTCGAAGTCGATGGGCGCTTGTATGTCATGCGAGCGCTTCTTGGTTTCATGAGCGAGTGAGCGTGCCCTCCGCTCGTTACGATCACCGATTTAGTTAATTCCGAAACAAATTGGCTTGTTAAGTTTACAATACATTCGCAACTGATGTATTTGGATATTTTTTTGCGGGAAAACATCAATTTATTAGCTTTCTATAAGTGTAATATTTATTTCTTATAATAAAATTAGACTCTTTATTTTTATATAGTGTTAATAGCTCTATGTAGCAGTAACTGTAACTTTCGGATTATAATCTGAATTAAGATCGAAAGTGTTTCCAAAACTCCAAAAGATGGTCAAGGTACTACGTATAAATCCTAGAGTATTCTCTAGGATTTAAAAAGTTTTATACTGTCTCTATCACAATATTGTTCATCTATGACAGTAATTACAACAATGACTAAATTCTATTATATTTCGATATTACAACTAATGATTAGGCATATTCATAAATAATAGGTATTGTTATTTCGTTATTTACATAGTCTTGACTGTCATTATTCATTTACCCATCCTACAACTTGTTATTATGGTTAATATCTAGTAATTGAGATTTCATTCATTTATCATATGAAAACACATAATAAGTTTTTTCAACAACAGACAACATAGGTACTCGTACATATTATGTGAAACAACTTTATCCTACCTTAACAAATAAAAGTTAAAAAGCTAATTATTTGAAGGATTTAAAATAATAGATGACCATAATAAAAGCTACACATTAGAGATATGATGCGGTAGGTACAATAAATTCCGTATTATGAAGTTTTAAAATACGTCATTTGTAAAATTCTATATTTTTTCTCTACTTTAAGCTATACTAGCGGCTGCCCGCGACTTCTTTCGCGTGGATTTCAGATCCTTTTTTTCGCAATAAAGATTGTCTATGCCAAATTTTATCAAAATCGTTTGAGAGGTTTAAGCGGGAAAGCGTAACAGACAGACAGACAGACAGAGTTACTTTCGCATTTATAATATTGTTTTACAAGTTTAAAAATCCAATCTTATGAAAATAATCCACCTGAGCATGTTTTGGGCGACAAAGGCAGCGTATTTCCTGCGGTATTTCTTGATACCGTTAGTCGCGCACTCACGTACTAGGCAGATAAGGTTAGTTCTAGTGTTGGGCGATTCGAGTCTTCGAGTCCTAGCAATTGGACTAGACATGTTTATTTTATTTAACTGAATGTGAAGATACCTTGGCCAAAACTATGGGTTTTGCTTTAGAAGATCTTCTATGCTTTGTTTTTAATAATTCTGCAAAGCCACGTTATTTTTGTTTATCCGACTTATAAGTGGTAGACCAAAATTTGTAATATTGGCCAAAGATTTTTGGTTTGCTGCCGAAGAATGGCGTAAGGACGAAACTATTTGTGAATGCAAAATCCACAATAAAACCATAATAAAAGTTAAAAAAATTCATTTACAAGATTTGAGTGTTTGTAATCAATTCGAATACTAACATTGTTGAGAACTCGAGTCCCCCTACAACACTATAGAAATTGTAAGGCTATCTGCAAACGTAGCCGTCAACGCATAAATGTAATAAAATGCACCAAATTCCTGACCGTTGGTAATTGCCAACTTTTTCTTTTTACGTGATATTATGTACAGTGACTTGCACTTTCATAATGTGTTGAAATTATGCGAAAATTATAAAGGAGACGGTCGATTTTGGGCCTGATTGTGCATGGATAAATTATATACCAGAAAAATTGTAAATTTTAGTTAATTACTCTCTTTAAATAACAACGGAACAGGCTTTGGCCAACATAAGTTAATTCCATAATTATATATTTTTCATTATCAAACACACTTTATAAACGACATTGCACTATATTTTTTTAATTTTTAACTGTCTTCAAAAACGCACCTAATAACGTAACAGATTAAATAATCGATTAGAGAAAATCGATAAGCGGAGATTAAATTAAATTCATCATGTTTCAGTGTCTTTTGACTATGCATTGTAAAACTACAATCATATATTATTTGTAATATTCGTTATATCTTAATAATGTTCTACTTTTTTCGTCTTCATAATAAATAAAATAATAAAATCAAACAATTGATCGATTAATCGATCAGTATCGATTGAGATGGAGCCTTTATGGTTTTACCAAAGATTTCCAATATCTTTGCGTTTTACGTCATACGTCAATGTTAGTTCTGTCACTTGATGTCATTCGCTTTTCGTCTTCCAAGTGAATGTTATTTTGGTTTTTCTGGATTTTGCTTTTACGACTTGTGCTCGAATACCTGACTCCGACTTCGATTCCTTTCTGGCTGACCGTTTGCTTGAATACTTGACTCTGTACCTTCTACTCATATTATCATATAGATATGTATGTCAAGAATTATGAATAATCATGCATGATTTTAACATATTTGGCCATAGCATTCAGCTATAAAAATTGGGCAAATGTAATCTTTGAAGTGTTCTAATTGGTTACCAATTTCTAGCCGTGCACATCCAGGCCCCAGATTGTATGAGATACGGATTTGTCCTTTTACAATAAACACCTCAGTATAAACATTCAATAATGTATGACTATCAACTACTTTATTATAATAAATAGTAATTTCACTTCCAGTTTTGAGGCGAACTTCTTAGCTATCCATGGATTCACCGTGCGGGTGCCGGGTCCATCGCGTGGAACAGAGAGGAACGTCAGTCGGCGTCTTGGACTTGCAACCCAGCGTGTAGGTTTATAGTAGGTATACTATTTTTTTCTGTTTATTTAATTCTCTTGAACATACTTTTACTTTGTACTATGATAAGACATGATATTTTGAAGTTAAAGTTTATAAAATGCCTAATATCTAACCACAAACAGAACATACCTAGTTTGTTTTACTAATAATTATGATATTTCCAAAATATTTCACTTGTCAAATATCTATATAAAACAAGCGTTTTTTAACCGCATCATCTACGCCGTACAACCGCTTCCAATTACCACTATCGTTGGGAACATCGGTTGTTGCAAATATTCCCGAGATGATAAGCCGAACATTGACATCAGGTTTGAAGTGAAACCCGCAACAATGCTCAGAGATTATCCGTAGCTTACCTAACTATTTATATATCATTTTTGTTGAATCAACTAGCGTTTGTGAAGGTATTTTAAAGACGGTAGCTTACGAGTACATTGTTTAGACTTCTAGCCATCGGGAAATGAAATCTATACAAGCGAAAATATTCTTTACACAATGCATGAAAGCATCTTTATCGTAAAACAGATGTTTCGTAATATCGTAATGGAGAGTGGGTGATGCAAGGGCGTACTAGGTTCTGGTCCAGAAGGGGGCAAATCAGATTCTAATAAGCTTAGTCTCTTATAAAGAATTCAAATTAAACTGCTTGCAATTTTATTAATCTAAGTGACAATTTGTATTGCTGCCCCCATTCCAACAAACTATTAGCGCGTTCAAACAAAAAAAAACAGCTTTATATATATTATTGAAGAATAGGCAAACGAGTCTGACTGCAATAATTCGCGCTATGTGGGTGAGGTTAATAACACAGATTGCAGGTGGAACACCGAGCAGACTGACCCAATGCGCGTAAAACCGTAGGTAATTGTTTCGTGCGCGCAACAAACTATGCGCTGCGGCTAAGAACCTGGTAGTGTGCTCTTTGTATGATAATCTTATTAACTTTTTTATATTCTACGTAAGATTTACTATTGGCAATAAAAACATATTCGTCATCATTATCCTAGCGCCTCTCCCGGTTGCATCCTTGGCCATTGCCTCCGAGCCCAGGGTACGCTGCGACTATAATCCTGAATTGACTTTATTACAATGGTGCATGTATATACTTTTAAGGTGACACATTCTAGAATATCAAATACCAGAACACAAAAAAACAATCATTGTTGCATAAACTTGTTTCGGCGCGGCGTTCAAATATTTTTCCATAAATATTATTATTTTTTATCATATTTTTTCTCATATTTGCTTATTCATAATTCATTATTTTGCTGTATTAATATCTTAACCGTTTTTAAATAACTTTGTTTGTAGTTACTAAGTTAGTATTTATGTTGGCTAATTGCGGTTCATTAAATCCATTCATAAATTAACAACTATAAATAATTTCAAAATGCAGTTATAAAAATGTATTGTACGTGCGGTAAATATCTATCAGTAGGTACGTATCATTATTATTGGAAGCGTTATATTAGCTGACCGACCTCGCATTTTAGTTTAAGTTATAAAATAACACTAAAATCTGTACTTTGTTGTTATCTAGGCAACTATTAAATTAATTGCTTTATGCATACCATAGACAGATTAAATCTAGATAGGATAAGACATTTTATCGCATTTCAAATTTAAGTGCTTTTCATTCGGACAAAATAATTATTAAACGTAATGAAATAATTAATCCCAATCACTTAATTTATCTTTAATCTGATAAAGTTATAGATAAGGCGCTGTTTGCATCACTAGGTTAAAGAATATTGAAAAACTATTAAAAGTCATGCCATTCGTATGCTTTTTATTCACCCAAACATTAGTGCTTGAGAAATTTTATTCCATCCCCAAATAATACAAACTTTAACAGTAGAATTGTTACGGGCCATGTGATAAGCCCGGGCCGTATTAATAATTCCCGGTCTGTATTAATAATTCCCTACTCAATTGGGCAATGTGATAAAAATAGCGAAATTAATCACTTTTCCCGGCCATTATGAATAATTCCCAACCCATATTGGGCAAAGTGATAAAAAAGGTTATTTGAAGTGTTTTTGCTAATTAAATCTTATTAAACTTACAATATGAACATGAAAAGTTAAAGGACACATCAATTGAACATTTAAAAATAAACACTAAAAAAAGCAATTATTGATATAATTAACTTCCTACTTTTATTTAGATAAAAATATTACATAAGATGAAAAGTCGTTACCATGTGTTATGTTCGTGACTAGGGGAATTTTAAAAGATCATAAAAAAAAATAACCCTAACCTATATCCATCCATTAGTCTTCCGCTTCTTAGGTGGTCTAAAATAGGTTAGGGTTATTTTTTTTTGTGACCCTTAAACATTTCTTATCATATTGCCCGGTCCAAGTGATAAATACAAGCCATCTCAAACACTGATTTATTACATGGACCAAGAGGCGTCGGGAATTATTAATACGGGCCGGTCAAAGTGATAAATTAATCACTTTGCCCAACGCTCTTGGGAATTATTAATAAAGGCCGGCCCTTATTCATAATTCCCGATTAATCACGTTGCCCGTAACAGAATGGTATAGAAATTGCTGTAGCGCCGAACTTCTTTCTGTTCTTAGATCCATAACATTTGTAAGGATCTAGGCAGCAGCTGTTTCTTATGTGATTTATAAAAAGTATCTAAATTAAGTGTTTAGTAAGTTAAGTTCTGAAATAAGTGAGAGTGTGTCAATAATGACAATTAAGTGTGCTTTTCATCGGGACCAAAAAAAAATTTAAAATACCTTCAACATTTAAAAGAAAATAATATGATCAGTAAAACGTCCTGCACTTAATTAATGTTCGTTTTAATGCATACGATAATTCGTGAACTAATCTCGAGTGAAACGAGCTTCGAAATTGAATTAGATGTGGATCAATTAACCAGAATCATTATTCACAGTCATCAATCATGGAGGTGAGAAGTGAAAAATCATTAGCGGTGTATTTATTAGCTATCACAGGCTAAATTCTTTAAGAAATTGGTTGGGATGATACTAATGTATCGGTAATAATGCGTGGTCTACAATGAACTGACTCAAACTTGAGTGTTTTTGATGAAAATATTGGAATAAATATAAATTTTTACTTATTTTAATTCAGTATTTTTATGAGCTACTGTCAATGTAAACATTTAAGCAACAATATAACTAGTTAATAAGTGAAATTTAATTTAGGTATTTTAATACCACTACCTACCTACTATTCACTTTCTAGTTAGCCCTAAGGTTGACTGGTAGAGAATACCTAATGAGGCTAAGTCCGACTATTGCAAATTTTTTTGAGACGTGCAATGAAATTTAAATAATAAATAAATAAATTATATTTTTTTAAGTTAAGATTCATGTTGCATTGTCCAATGTATTGCTGGCATTTTTTAAGGTTATGAAGTACATGTAGTTGGAATCTATTAGTAGGCATGTCCACGACATTTAGAACCGTTTGGTCAATATACTTCGGTATTTACCAATTTTTGTTGATGTTGTTAATTTTTATTAATAGTTTTTCCGTTATTTTAATTAGTTCATTTTGTTTTTCGATAACAGCCTTATTATATAAAAGCACGGGTCAAGGTTTTAAGCCGATCTTATTAAATGTTAATAATTAGTAGATATTACATATGAGTACTATTTGCCTACGGCATTTAATCTAGCAACAAGAGAAAATATTATAAATAGTCTATACGAATCGGTTTTAGTTAACTTTACATTTCTAATAAAAATTAATACACATATCAAGTGAATTGGCCAATAAATGGCAGATATCGTAAAGTAACAGAAAGTAAAACTTAAATCAGCCAAAGAAAATAACCCAGTAGGTAAGTACTAACAGATCCCCCATCCAACCAGACCCAAGACGGTAAACCTCAAAAAACAAAGCAACATGCAAATTTACATCTTAATTAATATTAAAGCCAAACCATCTCCCAGTGGACAGAAATCTTCATACGAGCTTATATCCAAGAAATGACTTCCCTTAATCATTTCATTAAGACAGGCAAAGAGAAGAGTTTAATGACAAATTACTCGCTTTAATGAGGGGAACGGATCGGACCTTAATGATCTAGGTCCTGTTCTTGTATAGTTATGAGTATAGCAAATCATATAGGATATGGATGTGCAAATTATGAGGAGATAATAAGTTTGGAAGGTCTGTATTGTTCGGGAGAGTAAAGACCTTGAATTTTGACTATTGACTAGCAATAAGACGACCACAATATCTCTTACTAATTAATAAGATGTAACTGCGAAAAATATTTATACTAATTTTGCAAACTTTGCTTGCTATATCGTTGTAGGTACTAACTCAATATAAAGCATTAAGTTACGCTTTCCTTTTCTTATCAAAAAGTTTATCAAATAATATTGCTTCCAAATAAGTCGCTCCGTCCTTTAAATAAAGTCGAATGTTCTTAAAAACCCGCCTTAAAACAGTCATTAAAGAATCAAAATAAATTCATTTCACTGACCTTCTTCATTAAAATGAATGAAGTTCAAGACGTTTACTTGAATGTAAAAATGTTTACAATGCTTCGTTAAAACAAAGTGCGTTCCGTCGTTTCAAAACAGGCTAAGGGCAGACGAATGACAAATTAACATATTAATATCGATGAACACACGTCGGCGAGATATCGATACATCGAGACTCCGTTAATTTCCTTAATGACACATCAATTGCTTATAAAACTTGTCGCTATCACATTCTTGTAAAGTGCGACAGTAAAAAAAAGTGTACACAATATTAAACGTTATTTATCGTTAATAAAATATTTGACGCGAGTGTATATCGTTTTTTTATCTATAAAAAAGCGTAAATTTTCGATTTACGACGTGACAAATACGTTACTCGCGTGTAATATGGCGGGCCTTAAATTACCAAGATGGCCGTTAACGTCAACCGCTCAAGTGTTTACCTTATTAGCGTGGCGAGTACTTATTTAATTCACATAAATAATATATTAAATTCGGAGTCAAATTTTCATTAAAAACCATCGCGATACTCTCGGTGCTTTTTATTGACAGTTTTAGTGGTCGGGTGGAGAGCCACACACGCGCCGAACGTGAATTCAATTTAAAAAGTGGAATGAGATAAAAATAAATAAGTTCGGAAAGACACTTATGTTTAGAGGCGGTCGTAAAGATAGGGTTAACTGCCGCGGTATCGCGGGACAAAACATACCATAAACTGACCGGTTATAGTGGCAGTAGGGCCGGGTCGCAGCCCTCATTGAGATATCGACACCGCAGCAAATGACTCGGTTGACATTAAAAAGTGATTGATATTTTTGTAAACAGCTATCTTATTAATGTGACGATTAATTGAATTTTCTTGTAAGAGATTTTTCCAATCAATTTTCATTTTTACAACAAACTGGTAATTTGGAGGTGGTAGTTCAAAATATAAAATTATAACTATTTTATATTAAAATCATTAATATTGATACTCTGCATTACACAAAGAACCGAATAAAAATTTATTGAAACAAATATTTTCCAGTTCATACTTAAATCGGAATATAACAATTAGCCAATTACTTGATTAAATCAACTTTTAAACAAAGTTTATCTCCTAATAATACTGCATAAAATTGTCTCAACAAAGTTAATTATAATCCTTCTAATTTTGTCAAATAAATGTTTTCTGTTATCGATAAAGTCGATACGCAATTGTAATCTTCCCATCACTAGAAGCAGGTGTCAACTGCAATCACTATTGTCGCTCACGGACGCGAGCATTTAAGTCAAAAGGAGCGCTTCGCCAGAGAACTTTGTCGCTGTAATACCTATAAAGGTTTTAGTACGATCCACCTCAACGTAAAGTCCAGTTTTATTTAGACAAGGTTGCATTACAATCAGCGGGAGGTCCAGATGTTAATAAAGTGGATTTGTCGACATCAAAATAACACTTTATGGTCCCGGCACTAATGCGGTTTATCGATATAGTCTTGTCTTATACTATCGGCTCGACAAAGCAGGATTAGGTTTATACTTATTAGAATTATTGGATTAGTTACGTAAATAGTTTAAATTATGTTGATTTTGCTGGAAAAAAAAACAAAGTCTGTGTCTTTTCCACTGAACATGAATGTTATTTTTCTTCACTGGGTGTTTTTGCTTATTTGTCCCGAGTGGCTAATTTGCACTTTAAAATGATAAAGACAGCAGAGTGCGCACGACTGTTGTCCAATGTTCAAGTCCCGGATTTGACAAAAACTCTTGAGATATAAAATTTTCTATGATTCTACGCATTTGGCAAGCGTGGTGATTAATCCAAAACCCCATGTTTGTAAAGAAATCATAATTTCAAATGATGGAGGCATTTGCCCTGTAGTGGGACATTAATTGTCTGATACTTTACTCTACTTTTTTTGACAATGTCAGAAGTTAATATGCTGAATTTTAATAGTTTTAAGGCTTGTTGCTTGGAGTAACAAATTATCAAATATCTTTAATTAAGGCCCGCCATTATCGGTCACTCGCGAGTCGCCAAAGAGGTTGCGACCTCGCCGGCGCCAAACTACGAATTATAATATTCAGAACATAATTCATTACTATGTCGTATACAGCATGCTTTACTTTCAATGTGTCCATTAAATAATATTTACGCAGGCAAATAATGGTAATTGTAGACATACACTCAGGAACAATGGAAATTCCAACGAATCATAATCATTTTATATGTAATGTTTTTTATTTAGGAATAATAAAATAAGGTGTACATAAAAGTTTTTTTTCAATTTATATAACGAAATAAATAAAAGCCTTAAAAAAAATCATAAACTGTAACGTGCTGTCTGCTGTGTACGCAAAATAACATATTTTAATACATTTCTGTTGCGTATACAGCATGTTTTTTTTAATTGTGAATATCTATTTGGATATATTTTTATATAATTTTATCATCATATTTTTTTAATGTCAGGTCAGTACTAAACGATGTCTTTTTTTTTCAATTCTAATGCCATCGTCACAATGAATGGGCAGTTACTAAAACCGTACTATACCTACATCTTTTTTAATTCAGTCCGTGTATTGATAAACATAACAAATAAAAATAGGATAATGATAAATCCAGTGTAGCATTTTTTGCACGCCGGCGCCACGATGGCGGGTCCCTATCGCCCAATACTCCCTTCATTAATGAAATTATTATTTTCCTACAATTACAACTTCGTCTGTACCACTATCAGTACAATACCGACGTTTTTTTCGGCTAAATTTAAACCAGATTTTTTATTCTAGGAATGGGTATAAATAAGAAGAATTCGTTCTAATTAAAGTTTGCTGCAGAAGGAATTAAAAGTCGTATGATGTTTTTGTGACCGAGATTTTTGGCTAAATTCATGGCGGAGTGATAAGAAGTTCACAGTTAGGTTACGCGTCAAAAAATAGCGACTACGTTTTATTTTTAAAAATAATGTGTTACAAACGACTTGGCGTATTTGATCACGCAACAAAAATAAAATCAGAAAGTATTAAATACCTAAAACCGATGCATTTTTTTTTTGTCCCTACGAACGGTGCAATCAGAAAACTTAAAGACATGCAAAAGCGGTCGGTTTGAAAGCATTCGCATCATATTTATCATTCAAGCAAAATTAAAACAAGCTGTGGTAGAGTCACTTTTTCGAATAGGTAAGTCAGATTGCAAAAAACCATTTTGATTTATATTTTAATTCAAATCAATTTGTAATACGAGTAGATAAACTCCGATCTAACCAGTTCATATCTAGTGGCAAATCAAAATAAACTTTTGACTAACGTATATCTTGATTACAATCTCCTTCGAAATTAACCTAACACTGAATCCTTTAATTTCAAATCCAAACAGGTTAACGCAACATCTTATAATTCCCAATTCAAAACTTAACCCTTCGCAGAGCGCGCGCTCAAAAACAAAAAAATAAAAACGTATAATGTTTACACGTCCGTATCAGGAAAGCATGCGGGTTCAGCACGGGTTAACGCTTAACCCGTCGGAGGTCAAGGCTGCGGTCTTCGGGACCTGGCTGATGCACTATTATGTCACTGATGACACCGGTTGTGTCATTCACAGTGTGATCCGATTTTAATTCCTTTGTTGCGAAAGATGTGAATAGCTCGAGATTTTTAGGGATGTTTAAAAGTTTTTTGTGTTTTTAAGATCAGATAGATTCGATTTTTTACTTTTTTTACACCATACTTTGAAGAGCTCTTTATTTATTAACGTTTGTACACAATATTGTTTCTTTTTAAATGAAATTAAGAAGTATGAGTCAACCCAAAAACCGGTGAAAAAGTATACTGTATCTGGATACTTCCCCATTTTTTATTTTTTTAGGAAATACTTTAAAACCTATCCATTCTAAATCTTACTAACTACAATCTCTTTTGTCAAAGAAAATACAGCTTATCCACCGTTGATTTCACGCAAACAATGCTATATTAAGTCATTATTAAATTAAGAGAGACCGTCAAAGCAAGGAGTTCCCAAGACTTCACTTCTACTTTTATGTTAAGGCTATCTTGATCGCCCGCGCCTGACATAATTATTTGTTGACACGAAACGGGTAATTACAAGCACTGCTCTATGGAGAAATCCCTTGTTAAGTATGTTTGGGATAGTCGGTTTCTACGTTTAGTGTTCACTCAATTAGTTTAATATTTTTTATGTTTTTTAGGTTGCTTTTTGTGTTTTTGACACTTAGTTTTCTTAACAGTTGCGAAGTTTTATTACATGCTTGCTTTAGGATTGTGCAACTACTGTTTTACGGGGACGTAGGTAATATAGATTACGTCCTAAACCATAATTATGATTCCCTATTCTATAATAGGGTTAATCATATGCTTTGGTTTTAATTAATGAACAAGATGTGCTTTATCGAATAAATCAATGTACGTATGCATTTCTAAATAAAATTATAATATGTTTCAAAGAAAATCCTATAACGGTACATAACTTAGCAATTACTAAACTTATTGTTTATATTGAATAAACTGCACAAAAAAACGTTTATAAACTATAGTTTTACATTAAAAAAAAACAGCCGACCATGCGGTTTAACTGATCATAAGGGAGTATTTTACTAGAATTTTGTATACAAATTATTCTTGTCCAATGACTCCTATTTCAAACGAAACAAATGACTTTCTTAGGATGACACTAATTAAACTGATCAACCCAGCTCAATTTCACGATAACACGATAATTTAGCTAAAAGATGACACTGAATAGATAAAACAGAGCGCACTTCCAACGGATTTGCATAAAAGTGAGACACCCCTTATCTTTCGAGGCAGTCTGTTTATGAAAACTTTGTCTTATTGCATTCTGATTAGAAACCTAGTCGGTTCTAATTGAGACTTTTGAGGTTACAGAGGGGAGTGATAAATTGACTTTTATTGTTTTATACTTATTAAATCAAAATCTCATCAACGAGTAAAATTAAGGGGCCTGAAACGAGCTTTTGAATGAAGCAATTCAAAACTACAAATTACCTGTAATTACTATGTAACTGAAATATTTAGATTGGAAGTGGAACATCTTACCCATTTTGTCTATATTAAGTTCACCACCATTTTTATAAGTACCAAATTCACTAATTAGGTACGATTTCGATTCTATGAACAAGTGATTTTAAGGGTTTTTTTTGCAAAATAGGTAGATCTAACAAAACTTGCCATTGTAAAGTTCAATAAATTTAATCGAGATTTATAAAACTAAATGTTAAAACTATTAAATTGTCTGTAGTTTCATTAAAATGCCCATTAATTCAATGATGCAATAAGACGTGAGTTTTCATATTAACTACGAGTAGGTATGTGTCATTGACAAGTATTTTATTGATTTTTCATAACCTAAGGGCTTTGTTTGAAAAACAATAGCTCCAAATGCTAGCTTGAATCATTTGCCTTGCGGATACAAGTTATAATTAAGATTTTTAATTTTAAGTTACCGCAACATTAATTTCCCTTTCTTAATTTCTAAAAGCTATAAAAAAGACAGATTGCTAATTAATTATAGGTAGGTAGCTGGGTAGGTCCTACTCGTAAACAAAACTTCTGTGATTTGTTTGTTTCACATAACGTTCACTCGTAAGTTCCTAACTCATCTTTCACTTTCTAATTATATATTCGTAACTTGCATACATATGTAGGTAGGTATCATGTTTCCAATTTATTGGTGATTAGTAGGTAAGTTATCATTAAATTTTCATTGATGACTGTTTGTGAGATTCACATCTTTAAAACATCCATGTGTTTTGTTTGCCGCCGACGGCGAATTATGACATCAGTGTTAACATAAATCAGTGTAGGTATTTATGGTTTTTTGACAAGTTGCAAAATAATAATACATTCACGAGATTGACCGTTAACTTTTCCTGTTGATTATTTTGTCATCTTTGAGAGTTACAACATTGACACGCGGATTGAAAATTCCATTCAACTTGACGCAATACTTTGATTTTTTATTATATTTTCATAATAAGTGCTAAGTTTTTTAAAGTTTGTCATTAAATTGACCTGGAAATTAAACTTTAAAACTAATTTTAAAATTTTCTTATTTTTTTTTTATTTCATTCAATCATTAATTAGTTAATTGCCTACCTACTCTTAAGACGTTTTCGCTGCATAAGCACTGTCCTATCTCTGACCTCCGAACTTAACCTTATCAATCAAACCGCACATGGTCAATAACCTATTACAGCGCACACGTCGTGTGTTGCCGACCTATCTCGCGAACTCTGAACTTTTCCCCACACAAGGCACTTCACGGGGTTACCACATCACTTTCACTGCACACGTACGTACCCTCGCAGGTGAACTGGCCGTAGTGCTTCCCCGAGGACTTGTCCCCGCAGACGACGCACTCCACGTTCTGGCCCTTGTCGGTGGCGGAGGAGCCGCTCTGCGTGGACGCGGCCTGGCTGGCCGGCGTGGACGGCAGCAGCTCGTCCTCGCGCCAGCTGCCTCGGAAGCCGATCTCGAGCGGCGGGAGGTCGGGGCCCCTCGGGGGACAGAGCCCCGGGCCGCCGACCCCGCCGTAGACTAGCGCGCCGTGCGTGATGATGCCGGTTGCGGTCGCGCGCGAGAGAGGCGCTCGGAGCGAGCGGCGACGCGGTGCGCTTGTGTCAAGGGTCGCGGCTGAGTCGCGACTGAGCTCGGGTTGCCGGGTCGGGCCAGGGCGCGGCGCTCCGCCATTGGCCCATTGGCCTAGGGGCAGGGAGCGAAGGCCCCGCCACCTCGACCGCGCGGGGTGGGGCCGCGGGGGGAATCTTTCAGTCGCGTACGGTCGGTAAGAAAATTAAACGATGGCCGGCTGCCGTTTGCTTGCTGGGGTTTGCGTTTACGCGCGATGTGACAATGCGCCTTGCAGAATGTGGGCTTTGTAAACAAATAGGGAAGAGATAAGGGTTTATATTTTTATTATCACGAATGATAATAAATAATCGAGTTCTTTACAACAAGTACTCTGACTTAAAATCATCGTAGTAACGCCTGCATTAAGTACCCCGGTACTGAATGCTTTTAATTCAACATGAAATATAGAATTAGCATTAATCAAATTGGTATACTTGTTGAAATAACTTTTAAATAATTATCATTTACCTATTTAGTGTCAAGTTACAAAAACCCACTATCTCCAACAAACTTTTGAAATTTATACCCTAATATGTAACCAAGCCGAGACGAGATATTTCAGTTGTATTTTTCCGACCGTACCTGAAAATCCTACTTTGTATCAACTTTCCGCTGCCTCCATATTTCTGCGGTGCGATGGTCGCTATACGTGTGTAGACGACATACTTGAGGCATTTATTCATGAAACTTGGGTACCTATGAGTTATTATGTAAGTTGGATGAGCTTCACAGTTTTATTATGCGCCAACGTCTTTTTATAAATCATCATTGAGAGATAGATGAGTGATAATAGTAATTCATTTCATCAAATGATTTACTATTTTTATTGATTTTTATTCTGTGTAGGGAGTTTTCTAAAATCTTGAGATATTTTTGAATAAAAACCCCTAGACTTTCAGAAGACTCATATTGATTACATTTCAACGGTGGAGTGAAAGTTGCAAAAGGTGGCTAAGAGGCTTCATTAAAAGGTCCATTACCTTAGTACGTTTAGAGCTCAAGTCAATTAAATTATAAAATTCCTAAGAAAATTAGTAATGAACAATACAGAATATAGGTACAATATGAATACAATATGAATACCTAGGTACCTAATCTTGTTTGATTTCACCCTTTAAGTGATGTTGTAAAATTGTAAATTTATGGAGGAGAATTACTTTGAAAGGAATAATTTTTTTTTTTATATTAAACTGTTTTAATCTTAATAAAGCAATATTAAGAGGCATTATTTGACAAAAACAACCCATTAGAAAGGCGGCTTAGTATATCAGTTTCGTAAGTGACTATCATACAGGAAAATAACACTTTGATATGCAATTCAGTTGAGATACGGTAAGAATTACAAAAATTACCTATACTAAATAGCAATTCTTACAGGATTTTATTATAAATTGATGTAGATTTTTAGTATGGTAGATAGAGCGGTACTTCCCATTGGTAATATATGTAATTACAAACACTTACATCAATTAATTTAAAGATCCGGTCATCATTTCTATTTGGTGTAATTGAACTACTTTATGGAACTTGTTGTACTTGTGAACGCTTTTTAACATGTAGGATACATAAAGTTGTGTGTGGGCCTTATAAAAATACCAAGACGGAACTACTTTTTCCTCCAAATAAGCAAAAAACGCTCCCTGAAACTCCCGCGACTGATCTGCGATTGATCGACCTAGTTACTAGTTGATCAATGAAGACCATAGTGGGCAAAGCAATTCTTATTATGACTCAAAAATAAAAACCTTATCCATCCAAAAACGCAATTCACTATCTACCTAATTCCCCAAAAAAACGGCTAAAACAAACGAAACAGCGTTTGCTGAAACTCCCGCGCATATCTAGATCGATCTAGATCACGGTAGGCGAAACAAATCCTATTGCATTCGAAAATAAACCTAAGCCACCCAAAAACACAATTCATCAACCACTTTTTCCCTCCAAATCCCCTACAAACGCATAACAGCAACAGCAACAGTGAAACGGCGAAACTCCCGCGCATATCTGAATCACGGTAGGCTGTCAATAAATCTTCTTACACTCGAAAAGAAACCAAAATCCACCAAAACACTACCTAATGACGACTTTTCCCTCCAAATTCCCAACAAACGCGTGAAACGAACGTGCTGAAACTCCTGCGCATATATAGATCACGGTAGGCTAGGCTGTCAATAAATCTGTGTGTTGATGAGTGTTAGACTCAAAAAGAAACGAAAATCATCCAACAACACCACTTTCTGACAACTATTCCCTCCAAATCCCCATCAAACGCGTGAAACGAACTCCCGCGCAATCTAGATCGATCTAGATCACGGTAGACTGTCAATAAATCTTCTAACACTCAAAGGGAAACCAAAATCATCCAACAACACTACCTATTGACTTCTTTTCCCTCCAAATCCCCAACTAAAGCGTTTTCTAAAACCCCCACGCATATCTAGATCACGCTAGGCTGTTAATAAATCTTCAAACTCCCATAGAGAATTCAAAATCATCCAACAATATAACTTCATTGTCGTCTTTTTCCTCGAAATCCCCAAGTAAAGCGTTTTCTAAAACCCCCACTTATATCTAGATCACGCTAGGCTGTTAATAAATCTTCTAACACTCAAAAAGAAACCAAAATCATCCAACAACACTACCTATTGACGACTTTTTCCTCCAAACCCCCAACAAACGCGTGAAACGAACTCCTGCGCATATCTAAGTAGATCACGGTAGGCTGTCAATCAATCTGTGTGTTAATGAGTGTTAGACTCAAAAAGAAACGAAAATCATCCAACAACACCACTTTCTGACAACTATTCCCTCCAAATACCCATCAAACGCGTGAAACGAACTCCCGCGATCGATCTAGATCACGGTAGACTGTCAATAAATCTTCTAACACTCAAAGGGAAACCAAAATCATCCAACAACACTACCTATTGACGACTATTCCCTCCAAATTTCTAACTTAAGCGTTTTCTAAAACGCCCACGCATATCTGGATCACGGTAGGCTGTCAATAAATCTTCTAACTCCCATAAGGAATTCAAAATCATCCAACAACACCACTTTCTGACAACTATTCCCTCAATATCCCTATCAAACGCGTTAAACGAACGCGCTGAAACTCTATCTAGATCACGGTAGGCTGTCAATAAATCTTCTAACTCCCATAAAGAATTCAAAAGCATCTAACAACACAACATAATTGACGACTTTTCCCTCAAAAAACGCAAACAAACCCCAACCGTCTACTGTGCCCCAACAAACGCGTGAAACGAACTCCCGCGCATATCTAGATCGATCTAGATCAGTGTGGGCGGGGCGGGGGGCGTGCCCGACGCGGCGGGCGGACTCCTGCGCAGTTGACAGAGCGACGCCGGACGAGAGTGACGCGTGCGACGCTACTGGCACGGATGGTTTTTATGATTTTTGACGGAATTTTAATTTTTTGAAATGTTTGATGTCCGTTTATGTCCACGTTGGCTATTTTATTTGAGCTGTTCTGTTATGCTACTAATAGCTTTTAAAAAGACGACTAATATTCGTAGTAGGTACTTAATTGAAACTATAACATTAAAATTGGCAGGAGTAAAACAATTTGCTTCATTCTAGTACTGAATGTCTTTTAGATGAATGGGCACATGATTATGTCTACATAAACAAAAGTCATGCTTTCAGAATGTCCGCATCAATTATACAAATCAAGAATTAAGAATAGTATCTTTCTTAGTGCTTTAAATTACTTCCAACAATTCTAATAAGAATATTGTGAGTAATCCAAAGTAGTAAAATTAAATTTCTAAGACTCTCAATCATATAACTCCCAGTTTTGTTTTAGATAAAGGCCAAAGAAATTACGATATTCGATATATGTATTTGCTGCTGGCCGAAGAAATAGGTAGCTCTCCTATGATCTAAGTAACGACTAAGTATACTCTACTACAGTAGTTCTTAACCTATGGTCCGTAGAATGGTGGTCCCTGGAGCTATTTTAAGTGGTCCGCGAAGCGATCTATAAGAGACACCTAACTGCTCTTACTTACATTTAATCGCCGAGTTTTACCAATAAATCAATTCGGTGGTCTCTTTAAAGTCACAAATTCAGCAAAATGGACCTTCATGCCTAAAAGGTTAAGAACCATGACTGCTCTACTATTCTATTTTTTTAATGGGCACACTAAATGTTAATTATTTGATTCGTAATCCCAAATTAGTAGGTATTTCCCGCTATCAATACCCGCCTTATCACATACTGGACTATTTATACAATTAGCATTTATAATGAACTAGTTTCATATAAGGAGAAATAGTAGTTTTATATCTCGTTCCTATTAAAATAGTTAAAACTGACCTAGATTCAAAATAGGGTCGCAGCATTAAAGAATGTCGTTGTAAATTCAATTACTTCTGAGAAATTCAAAGAAAACTTACACAGTGAATTACTCTACAATATCAATACCTACCCTGTTTCAAGTCAGTAAGACCAAACCAACATCAAAATATCTTTAATCATCTTTTAGGACAGATAGAGCTGAGTGGAACTTCTACTCAAATGAGCCGCTCGTCTGGGGAAGTACTCCTACCTTACACGAGACCACAGGGAAGTAGCACTTCATAACTGTTGTGCTTTGTTTCTGCTGGTGAGTAAGGTCGCCAGAGCTCAGTTGGGGGAAGGGGTCTTAAAAGAAGGCAACGCATCTGCAACCCTAGTGCGGTAGTACGGATTAGGATGTCCATGGGCAGCCGTGATCACTAACCATCAGATGACCCTCTTGTTCAATTCCTATAACATAAAAAGAAACAACTCTTCAGCTTCGAAAGTAAATCAACATGAATATCTAGTTATAGATGAGTGCTAATTAATAAACCATTTATCAGTCAAAACTAAAAAACAACACCAACTGGTATCCAAGCTACCTCTAAACATCTTCTGTCACGAAAATAACACATCTGTACTATACACGCCTGTACTTCTATAAGACCTGAAATCCAGGCCTCAAAACTAATAAAAACGCACCATTTTATCCCATTCATTAGTAAAAAAAGGTACATCAAACCATCTCCCGTGATCCCAGTTAATATAAAAGCTACATCCAAACATCTACCTCTAAAGTGACACATCTGTACCTACTATACTCGCCTGAAGTAACACATCTGTACCATACTCGCCTGTACTTTTGTATAATCTGAAAGCCGAACGGCGAAACCAGCTGATCCCAGGCATTTGTCAAAAAAATCTACATCTAAATATCACCAACCAACTGATCCCAGTTATTGTATCCAAGCTACATCCAAAATTCTACCGTCTCGGAAGTAACACAACCAACACATCAGTACTATACGCGCCTGTACTTCTGTAGGAGCTGAAAACCGGGCACAGGGGCGCCCAGGTGCCCCGGAGGGCGGGTCAGAGGTCGCGCCGCCCCGCCCCGCCCTCCGGGCCTCGTCAATAACATAGAAGGACCGAGCCGGATAAATATTTGAAGTGGTGCGGAAAAGTCTGGCTGGTTATGTCTTCTCATTAGAGCGAATCTTTATTAAGTCAGTGGTAGCGACTTCGTTCGCGTGGATTTTGGTTTATCCCATGGGAGCATTTAATTGGGATAAGAAGTATCCTATCCCCTATGTCAGCCTATATCTACACTGCCTGTATTCCAAATTTCATCGAAATCCGTTTCTAGTAGGTACTTTTGGCGTGTTTTTTTTTTTTTTTTTTTTTTTTTTTCCACAACATCACATACATTGATCTGACCCCGTGTTAAGTAGCTTAAGCACTTGTGTTACAGACATCAGAATCAACAGTGGTATTACAAATATACTTAAATAGATACATATTACACCCAGACCAGGACAAACAGACATGTTCATGCACACAAATGTTTGTCCTGTGCGGGGATCGAACCCGCGACCCCTTGCGTAATAGGCAACATCTTGACCATTACACCAAGCGGGTCGTCAAACGACTAACCGACAGATTGACCGACAATCATCCAAACAAACAAACTTTCACATTTATAATATTAGATAATAATAGTATGAACGTCATTATAGTAAGGTAAAGTAAAAAAGGGATGATATTGGTGATAAAAGCCAGATTGTCATAGTGAGAAAGTATTTCAAGGAAAGTAAAGTATCAGCGTATCAATGTCCTACTGCAGGGCAAAGGCCTCCATCATTTGAAATCATGTTTTGGTTACAAAGTTGAGTTTTGAATTAATCACCACGCTTGCCAAATGCAGATTGGTGACCACAAATCCGGACTGTGTTCAGAAAATTCTGATACTATACTTAAGTAAGCAACTTACAAAGATTATTGAAACAAAGGCACAGCTGTAACGGAACAGTGACTGACTAATATTATCAAACGTTACATAAAGTAGACAATACTTGTGCTTTCAAAAAAAACCCCGTCACAAATATGATTGTGTTGGTCAATGTGTAAATATTAATCTTCGATTTTCAATTGAAAACAGGAAAAAAATAATAAGTGTCAGCTTGTCACATTATTATCGAAATGACAGCTGAATAAATTAGTATTCATATTCGAAGTTAATAAATAGTTTTAAGTCAATTATTATTCTCCTAATTTAGGGAAAATACTTTAAGCATCGACATCAAATAAATAAATGCCTTGGACTTAACACACCAATTGCCTAGCCCCAAACTAAGCTCGAAGCTTGTACAATGTAAGCTAGGGAACGTTTTCACATACAAACTTAAATACTTATTAAACATCCATTGACCAGTGACCAAGACCATGACTCGAGAATCGAGTACAAATGCCGATGTTCATCACACAAACATTTGCCCCTAGCGGGATTCGAACCCGCGACCCTTGGTTTTGTAGCCAGGGTCTCTGACCACTAGACCAACGGGCCCCATTTACACTACTACTTCGACAAAAAGTAACAAAAGGTATCTATCTAATATTTACTTACATATCTATAGTAATAAGTAAATAAATCACCTGATTACCCCACATTCTATTTCCATATAAATATAACAAGACAGGTTTACCCAAATCCAATTCCAGGGACAGCTTACATAAGTTACCCAAGTGACGAAATGATCTTAAGCCGCATCGATCGGTCGCCGCCACCCACCCCCCACCCCCCATTTGGGTCGAGACGAGTAATTGGGTGTGGGCACTTTGCAGGCACTCTGAGTTTTTTTCTTACGTTTTCGGAACAATGGTTTGTAAAGCCTTGTAGTAAAGTTACGCAATATGCTGGTGGGTTTTGTTTGAGGATGGACTGTGGACTGTAAAGTTTAAGTCCGTTATACTGGTGAATATAAAATATACCGTTAAAACACATCATGCAATAAAATACTTAAGCCGACGATCAGAAGTCAACTACAGTAGAATTTGAAATGTTGCGGTGTACTGATCAGATAACATTTGCAACAATCACTGTATTACACAAAATATGGGAATGCACCAACCAATCTCAATGGAATCAGTTAATGTCATTCCTTGCAAACTTCAATAAATTGTTGATCAAGTTTTTTTTTTATTTTTTCATGGCAGAGGCAGCAAACGCTTTAGACTCTAGGCGACCCTCTAGACTCTAGAGGGTCATCTAGAGTTAAGAGTCTAGTTAGCAGGTCGCCTGATGGTAAGCAATCACCGCCGCCCATGGATATTCGCAACACCAGAGGTATCACCGATGCGATGCCGGCCTTTCAAAAGAGTTTACGCTTGTTTCTTTAAAAGATCCCCATGTCGTACCCGTCACAAAATACTGCAGCAGTGAGATTGTTCCAAAATTTCCGTCAACGTTGTCAAAACTCTACTTAAAAGTCATACTTACTCTGTTCCACTTTCACAAAATGTTTAATGTCAAACCCTCTCTGTTCTCCTCGGTACCTCTGAAAATCAGCGTCTTGGCTTTAAGCCTCGACATATTGCTGAGTGGCAACTGTTTTGGTAGCATATTGTTTTCACTTTTGTATTTTATTTCTTGTTAATGTAATATTTGTCTTGCAAGAAATAAACGTATTTTCTTTCTTTCTGTCTTTCATACTTCTCAACTGCAAACAAAGTATAGCAGTTAGCAAGAACAATGAAGGAAGTCATTACGCGCGCACGCATCCCAACGATCGAGCTATGGACATCGATCACTCGTCGGCTGGTGATCAGTCGACAGCAGTCTAACTTACGATCTGGGAATTAAAGTAAATTTTAGTGTGTGGCTACTCCTATAGTAAATAATTTAGATTGAAATTTCTGTAAAAAAATGGATTGGAATGTTTTAGCCGCCAGAACAGTGGCCGTTTGGCACAAAAAAAATAACACATTTTCAAGAGAGGTAGAGCTTAGTGGAACTTCCACTCGATTAAACCACTCGTCTGGGGAAGTTTCTTCACCTTACAGAAGACCATAGTGAAGTAGCACTTCGTAACTGTTGTGCTATGTTTCTGCAAGTGAGCAAGGTTGCCAGAACTCAGTTAGTAAGGGTATGGTGTCTGAAAGGCAGGCAACGCATCTGCAACCCTTATGCGGTTGTTGATGTCCATTGGCATTAGGCAGCGGTGATCACTTACCATCAGATGACCCTCTTGTTCGTTTGCCTCCATAAAACATTAAAAAAACATGGCCTGATTGGTAGTTGCTGGACAAACTTTATATTTTAGTTTTACTTAAAGGAATAATTTGGTAAGAAGTGTTTGCTGAGAAATACCTATGCTAATTTGTCAAAAGATATACAATATCTCCCCCCATGCTAGATTGACTGAGAAATATCATGTGCCAATGTCTTTGTTGTTGTTGTTTTATTCAAACTCTTTTTAACGTATGCACTATGCAGACACCGACGGCCTTCCCTTTTAACTCAACATGATTTCCATGGCTCTCCAGTTACTTTGTACCAAATCACATTCACATGTTACTAAACGGCTGAGTATCCCAACCCGCAAATAAGTCCAGTTACACAGATAAATCAATCAGCCAGCATCAGAGTCGGTATCGATCGCTAAAAGGAGCGGCGCGTACCTGTCGCCTCTAAATCACTCTCGCGCCAGTCTGTTTGTGTGTTTCTTTATTTGTTTATTTGAGGATTAGTCGTTTTTTGAATTGTAATTCTTTGAACGAGTAGGGATGTGCGGTGTTCTGTTTTTGAATTTGTCGGAAGATTGGCCATTGATAGAAATTGATCCAGCTGGAAAAAAAAACCTTATTCTGAATGCAGGAAATGTCTTTAGTCAACATGTTATTGTCTGACTATTCACTGAATGTTATTATTCTTATTAATATATTGTTTCAGATTTCGCCTTAAATATCGTACTGCTGAACAACAGAGGAAATAATTTTATTTTTACATCAGATGAGTTAAAAATTCGGTGACGCATTTGCAACTCATCTGGTGAAAAAGTAACGGGTGTAAACTTTTATTACCGTTTTTCAGGAGAACTATATTAAGAAACGAAAAAAGAATCATTAGAGGCAAAGGACCTACTAAATGATAATTTTTGGCTGACGAACGGAGCTTCAACATAACATTCGCGAACTTGTACTTTATTCGCAAACATATTTGATTTCAAATGTTTTCGACATCAAAAGGCTTGGAGATCAAAGGAGTACTGTATAGCAACACATGGAGACATGTTTTGTATTGAAATACCTGTCTACTACAGTTAGTCTGAATAGAAGCCGCAACTAAAATCTGTGTACTGGAACTATGTTTTAAATAACCATTTTATTGGAGCGTTTGAAATAACTCTTAGAATTTGTAAAGAGTTCTTAAATTTTGGCCTCAGACGGATGCAGAAGGAGAAATCAAGGTTGACCTTTGCCCAGCAGTGGGACAATATTGGTTGATAAAAAAAGAGTATTTTATTTATTTGTACGGTGTTCATTTGTATTCCCTACATCAACGGGAATCACACTCATAATCTTCAGAATCTCTGAAAAGAAAACAAAAGTCGGCCAAAATCTTCTTCCTAGCGTTTATCCCGTTTCTATGCGGGGTCCGCTTTGACCATTATCCAGGATTTAGCAAGTCTGGTTATTACAGTGATGCGACTGCCATCAGACCTTCATAACCCGTAGAGCGGAACCAGACAGATTAGATCATGGTTACACATTCAGATCTAACTGAACTGAAATCACTGAATGTGCAGGTTTCCTCAAGGTGTTTTTTTTTATTTATATATTATAGGGCAGCAAGGTGTTTAAAATTTCTATCAAATTCTCAAAACATTCCTATAAAATACACTTCTGTCCAATTTCATATCCCTAACCAAAGTTATTCGCATTGATTCTTTGTTTCGCACGTGCGTTGCTTCACGGAATGCGTCGCACCGTCGTTTTGCACCCGCTGCATGTGTCAAGCCAAATATAGGACGCAAAAATGCCGTTTGTCACGGCTTTAATCTGTTTTTTGACTGGTCTGGAGTTCTGGACCGACAGTCTGGTGAGGCTGAAGTACTGATGTCAAAAAACGATTTTGACTAAAGTTATAATTATTTTATACTAGCGGCCGCCCGCGACTACGTCCGCGTGGATTTCGATGTCCAGTAGCCTAAAGCCTTCCTCGTCAAATGGACTATCCAATACAAAAATATTTTTTCAAATCAGACCAGTTGTTCCTGAGATTAGAGCGATCAAACAAACAAACAAACAAAAAAACTTTTCAGCTTTATAAATTAGTATAGATTTAATCTTAATAATTCATTAATTTTATTTTTGAAGTAAACAAGTAAAAATTTAATAATTATGAGTAAATAAATACTTGTAAGTAAAAGATTCACAACCATCGTGAAAGTTAAACAATACACATTCTCCATTATGGTTTCCCATTAGCTACAAAATATTCGAAATATTTATAAATCTACTGCTACCCTGAGTCATTTGTTCCTCCATCCAGACTTATAATTAGGATTTCAAAAGTCAATAGATAACTTTAAAAATATCGTTAGGGATTCGACACCGAATACGGCTAGGAGGATATTGATATGATATTGTATATGCGAAAGACGCATCCACCACTTTCAAATTGCCTTCGCATACACTATATCTTCCAGATACCCCACCAGAAACTTGGCAAAGATTGTTAAAACTCATCATTGAAGTTTCATTTCAAATTCCTCTTTTATTAAACAGAACGTCTTGTTATCAGCCCATAACCCACTTCTCTTGATAACGTGATGCGGCTGAGGTTATCAGGAGTGACCTCGTGAGACAAGTGCGACTGTCAGGCGTCTTCGTAGTCTGTACAAATTATAGACCTCATGATATGACGGATATTAGTTATGTAAGATTGTAGATAAGTTGTAAATAAAATATTACTTTACTAGCGGCCGCCCGCGACTCCGTCCGCGTGGTTTTCGGTTTCCACTATAAGCTATAGCCTATGTGTTATTCTGATGTATAAGCTATATTGTGGTATAGTTTCATTCAAATCCGTTCAGTAGTTTTTACGTGAAAGAGTAACAAACATCCATACATCCATACTTACAAACTTTCGCCTTTATAATAGTAGTAGGATTATTTTATGGCAGAGGCGCAAACGAGCTTGCGGGTCGCCTGATGGTAAGCAATCACCGCCGCCCATGGACATCCGCGACACCAGAGGTATCGCCGATGCGTTGCCGGCCTTTAAGACCCCTTTCCCTCGCCAACTAAGCTCTGGCGATCTTACTCATCAGCAGAAACATAGCACAATAGTTACGAAGTGTTACTTTACTGTGGTCTTCTGTAAGGTGGAGGTACTTCCCCAGACGAGCGGCCCAGGAGTGCCACTAACCTCTGAGTCTTATATGTGTTGTAATTCTATTGTGTTACACTTGTTATCACGGAGTCAGTTAATGTATGTGATGTGGTATTTTTTTATGTTGTCTTGATTTCTTAAACTTTTAAAATGTAATGAAATATTAGCAATAAAATAAAGTTTATTGGGGTCATCTCGTGATTTTTTTGATAAAAGAATGTAAAATTAAGAATAGTTATTTTAATTTTATTTATGTTATTTATCATAAACCGTCAGAAGTGCGCAACCGTTGCGCTGGCGATGGCGATAGCGGTCGAGCGCATCGATACGATTTCACGCTAGGACGCGCCGCGATCGCGGAGGATCGCCCTTTCATCGCGCGTCACGATTCTGGGCATGCCAGGAAGATTAGGAATGTAGGTTACCGTGTATAATATCATTTACATGACAATATACCCAAAATCTGAAAGCGGTAAGGTTAAAATTGGGTAATATAGTAATGTAATGTAATAAAGCTGAACAGTTTGTTTGTTTGTTTGAACGCACTAATCTAACGGACTACTGGTCCGATTTGAAAAAAATATTTCTGTGTTGGATAGTCCATTTGACGAGGAAGGCTTTAAGACTATATAATATACATATGTGTGCGGAAACTGAAAACCACGCGGACGGAGTCGCGGGCGGCCGCTTGTTGGGTAATAAAATAATAAAAAAAACTAGAATATCACTGTGATTGTGATAGGTTTCGTTAAATCAAAGCATTATTAACTAAATTAATCATTTTTAAAGCAGTCTAATATGAATGACATATTTTATCAGTGTTGAAATATGTATGTATCACTTCACTGATTCCGCATTTACCTACCCCATACACACTTGTATACAAAGCCAAAGCGACGTAATGTGCTCTGATTAAAAAACAAGTAATAACTCGTGTTCACAACGAACAATACGAAAATTTTAATAAACAACCTGCTACCTACAAAACTTAGCCAATAAACTTAATCCGCGCGCCCGCAACAGTAATAAATCCCTCAACAAAACGTCAGCCCCACAATCAGTCTCGTAAAACCTCTTTTGAGTTCACAATATCTCCGCTCGCGGCGCCACCGTCGCTTTGTGCGGAGGCGACCAATTGTGTACAACCCCTGACTGAGTACTTAATTGACTACCCAGCGAGAGCTTTTTGGGAGCACTGTATTCCACGACGGTTCTAACCAGTAACACGACATCCATTGCCGTTTTTGAACGACGTATCTTCTCGGTGACGATATAAAAGCGTCGATGTATGGATGTAATTTGAAAATGATGATTAGTAAACGTATTAAAGGGAAGCCGATGATATCGGATTAAAGTGCATTGGAAATCAGATTTGTTGGCAAGTGATGGGATTGTGTGGGAGCGTTTAATGCCACTTAAGCCCGGCGATTAAGCAGGGGCCTGGGATCTGTGACGTCACAAAAGGACAGTTCCGCTCCGTTTCAGCGAGGTTGAAGTTATGGAGTTCGGGAGTAGTCGATCGTGCTTTTTTGAGAGGATTAAATGTGGAGCGGAGGATACTGTTTGGTGTAGCGGACGGATTAACAAATCATTGCGAATACTCTTACTGCATAAGAACCACGGGATTATTCTCCGATACAAACGGAACTCGGAAAATGTTGTACACTATGTTGAACAAGTTTATTAGGTCGGGTGCTTACTAAAAGAGATCGACAATTCGCAAATTAAGTGTAAGTAATCACAATATATTTTCTACTTAAAGTCCAGCATAGCAATGCTACGGCCGTAGCTTTGCCGTTGCTACGAAAGATGGCAAATTCGTAAGTTTGAAATTGCGAGCCATCTTGTCATTCACATAATACTACCTAATATGTATTTATAAATAAAATAAATAAAGTACAGTAGCAGCCCTTATCATTTGAAATCATGTTTTCGCTACAAAGATGGCTTTTTGGCTTAATCACCACGCTTGCCGAATGCGGATTGGAGATCACAAACCCGGACTGTGTTCAGAAAAATCAACACAAAGTTTGCCCGACCCGGGAGTCGAACCCAGGACTTCGAGACCAAGGCCCGATACATAAACCACAAGACCATCGAGGCGTCCGAGGAAAATAAATAAATATTTCACAACATCACATAGGTACAATGATCTGACACCGTGTTAAGTAGCTAAAGTACTTGTGTAACAGACATCAGAATCAACAGTGGTAGGTATTACAAATATAATTAAATAGATACACTATCACCCAGACCAGATATTTTTATTTCCAAACGTGTTCAAATGAAGTTCACTCATGGCATTAATCTAAGATGGTAGGCTGCTTGCTCTGTAATAAAATATTTCCATGTTATTTCATGAAACTAGATCTTCTTCCTAGCGTTTATCCCGTTTCTATGCGGGGTCCACTTTGTCCATGATCCAGGATTTGGCGAGTCTCGTTATTATATTGAAGCGACTGCCATCAGACTTCGTAACTCATAGAGGGGAACCAGACAGATTGGATCATGGTTACACATTCAGATCTAACTGAACTAAAGTCAGAAACTAGCTGAATATGCAGGTTTCCTCACGGTGTTTTCCCTCACCGCCGAGCTAATGGCACAAATCCACACATAGATTCCGAAAAATCCAGAGGTTTGGGCCCGAACCACGGACCTCACGTATGTGAGGCGCAGTCCGTACCACTAGGCCACCATCGCTCATTCATTTCATGAAACTAGATGTACCCGGATAACTACTACAGTCCCACGTGACCTCAATGAATACGTATCACTATCAATAAATCGACAAAAACATTGAAATATAAACTTTATTTCAATAGCATAAGTATAATATTTAATTGCTCGTTATAGTACCTTGTACATCGCCAATAATCCGATGTCCGAATATTAAACCGACTACCGCCAGGTCAGAAATTACCTCACAGATATTTCCCAAGGGACACTGTATTTCCGAGTATTATATTTCGATCCCATATTATTAGGAAAATAAGTAGCTAACTACAAAATGCAATTGGTCAGTCGTTTTATATTCGCTTGGATTGATAGAATATTTAAAATGGATATTAATTTAAAATCAAATAAATATCCATCTTGTAGACAATTCAAAGAATAAAATATCGTTAAAATTATACTACGCCTGTAAATGCTCAAAAAATATTGAAAAAATACATTCTATGTTATTACATTCAACAAAATAAATGCACGCACGTGCAAATTGTGTTAAGTACTTTACAAGATGTTTTCTTTGCCGAAGAATTAAAAAAAATAAAAAAAAATACAGTAAACATTGCCATATCACAATAAAGGCCTCATAGCGATAATATGATAATAAAAAAATAAACACCTTTTTTCCAACACTTTTAAAAATAGAACACACCCTTTTTTAAACTTTTTTTTAACAAATCTTAACCCTCATCTCGGCACGTGGTATAGGGTTACGCGTTAACCCTTAACGGCTGCGGATGCTGACAATTACTGCCACAAATTAACCGGTGAATGTGATGACGTGTTACAGATGGTTACGGACAGATAAAAAAACAACTCCTAATTGGTTAAGGGTTATTAGTGAGAAATTATGTCACATTGGAGATGATCTATTTTGTACTGATTTTAAAGAGTGGATAATGATTTTTTACAATTAACCAAAGCGTGATTTTAACGTTTGAGGGATCTGTCAATTGAATAAGTAAGGATATGCTCGAAAAATGCAAAATTAAGATTTGCACAACCCGAAAATCAGGCCAAAAACCCTGACATATCATATTTTTAAAGGGTATCAATATAACACTGTCGTCATTCAATGTTAACATTGTATTGTTTTTTACAAACTATTGTCTGTAGAATTTGAATAATAATATTTATTTTAAAAAATATTTTCGTTTTATTTCACTAAAACAATGGAGTGTTTTGGAATTTTTTTCCTCGGCGAGTTTTTGGTAAACCACGGTACTCGTATTGTTTTTTATTATGAAATAGTATGTTGTAATCGGTATTACACTATTGCGTCATTTACATAAAAAGGTGTTATTGCAACAAATATTTTGTACTTTGCACTTGTATTACATACTTGATAACATCATAAATGTTAAGGATAAGTTAAACCTATAAACTTTTGGAAATTTACCATCATTCATTCTATTATAACAAAAACTACAAGGTTGCTTCATCAAGTTTTTGTTTGCAATTAGGACAGTACCAGAATAAATAATCAAAAGACCACTGGGACACAAATAATTAACAAAATTCATAGATAAGTTGATTACGATCAAAACTTATGAATAAAACATTATCCAAATCAAAATTCATACCATCTCAGTCTTAGAAACGGGAGCGTTACGACTCTCAAAAAACTTGTGACAATAAAGGCAATCAGCCGTCCAAAAACTTCTTTAGAATGGTATTAATTTTCAATGGGATTATTTACAAATCCTCGACGCAATCTCGGGCCATCGGGGGCCGGATCTGTCAATATTGTCACAAAACATCACAAGTTTTTAAAAAAAGAAGAAAAAATCTTAAAAAGTTAAAAAAACGGACATGAATGCGGCCTAATTTTCGCTCTCAATACTCACTTTGTGTGTAAGCATCGGGGCGTAATACAAATTAATTCATACGTCCTCGGACTACGGTTTTTTTTATTTAAAAAAACACGGAAGACCGTTGGCTTTTATGGCGTTTTTTTTTCTTTTTATTTATGGTGCAAAAATTGGGTTACTTAACGGGAGCGCGTCGGGACCATTGTGTGCATCTTAGGGTTTTTTTTATTGAGATTCGGTGCAAAAAATATTTTTTTGTGTTTACAAATAATGTGAAGAACGGTTGCAAACAGTAGTTAGGTGTTATAAATGATTTTGAATTGATAAAATTAATTGAAAATTTGTTTTTCAAACATTTAATTTTAATATGTCTTAAAAATCTTCTACAAAATATTTTTGGGTAGGTAACAACTTTGTAGACTTAATAATTGAAAACTAAAAAAAATAGTATTACAGAAATAAGAACAATCTTTATACAAATACGATGTTTACCATATAGCACCCGCATTTCGTATAACATTCTTTACTATACATTTTAAGAAGTTACGGTTAATTGCCCATAATGGACGTATAATACCGCGCATCAGCGTTTTTAAAACCTTTACCGCTTGTATTAAATCTTATATCATAAACGCTACAAAGGAATTTTCGGTTACGCAAACAGAACCCGTCTTCTTCTTTACAAGAAAAAATACTAAAGGCAACTTATCTTCACTAGTGATGATGGAACTGTAAGTACACCTCTGAGTTTTAAAATGTGTTCACCACACCTCTAAGTCAAAGCAGTAAAGTTCACATTTGAATATAATTGTACAAATATCAATGCTCGTGACTGTACAATGTACTGCCTATGTGACATCCCATAGTTCAAAACTGCCCCGACCACATAGAATCCGCTTCGGCCGAACCATTCACGGCAGTGTGCGCTGACATAACGTAAGACACGCTTTTTTCATCCAAACTAGATTTCAACCGTTCACTACTCAAAGGGTCCCAACTGTAGAGGTCAGGGGGCACGCTCGTCTTTTTAGCCCAAAGAAAAAAGTCGTTACGAATCCTGTACAAGAAAAAAAGGGGCTTCGCCTAATATTGTGAATATTGATGAAGAAAGGAATCTGGTTTTAGAAATCACCTACTTTATACGAGTTTTATTCAGACAGCATGTGTGGTCCCACGGTTGGAGTTCACGTGTTCGAAATGTGTTCTGGGAACGTTTCGCTCACACAAAAACTTGATTTGGCTTGAAGAAAACCAATCAACATTTTGTCACACAGGTAATATTTAACTTTTGAAGAAAGAACTAGCCAGTAAGTATATTTAAAAAAATATAAGAAAAAATGTACAACTACGTTTTGACTTTGTAAATAACAAATACGATACATACTTTCAATGTCACCAGGTAACATTAAAAATATATGTACCTACACAAAACAACTGAAAGGTAGGTATAGCAACATTCTTTGAATCGTTTCAAACACACACATAATACATAAAGAACATCCTCAATCTAAGATATAGAATGGTAACATAAAAATCCAGTGTAAAGAAGTAAGGGTTGCGATCTCGTTTCTAACAAAGGGCACGTGATACATTACAGAATCCTTGCGCACGATTCGTGTACCCTTTAGCCCTGTGAAAGGGATAAAAGGGATTGTGGCTGAGATAAACGGGACAATAGGGACGTCTGGAGGTGGGTCTTATTGATCCCGGCACGCGATGTCGGGTTAACGGTAAGGGTTGGATGCTGCGCACAGGCACGCGCTTTAGCAAGATCTTTTTACCAATAGTGTAGGGTTAAAAACTTGATTTGTGGTAAATGACGTTGGTTTATACTTGGCACGCGGCGGGTGAATTGTGTAGTTGTTTACCCTATTTTTAGGAAGAAAAAAATCTTTGCGACTTTTCAAAATATGTACATAATAGGTAGTAGGTACCAAATATTTTATACTTATTCATTAGTTTCGTTTAACACATGCATTACTTACATACTTTAAATGTCGAACTTAGTTCTTCTCAAAATAATTACGAAAAAACTTTTGAGAATTTTAACGAGGTCATTTTATTGGCACGTGTATTTTAATAGCAAGTCAACACCTACAATTTAGATAGGGAATTCCTAATAACAAAAAGGTTAAATTGAAGTTTGACATTTGAAAATTTAAGGTTGACATTTTATGTCAACCTTTTTCAATATTTTAAATTATGTAACACAAACAACGGATCTTTTTATAATGATACCTAGTCAAACATTACTTAAACCGACTTCTCATTGAATAGGTTTCTTCTTCTCAAATTAAGAAGATAGGGTTAAAAGCATAACCAGTGGCAGATCGCATTGATCACCGCACGCGTTTTGGTTAACATAAAGGGTTGAAATTGGATGCTGCACACACGCGATGGGTTATCGAGAAGTTTTTCTAACCAGTATCTGTCTCTCTGACTGGTTTCTCAAATAGAGAAGATAAGGTCAATAGTATTTGAGATAATTTTATAACCAGAATTCGTCTCTGACTGGTTACTCAAAAAAAGCAGATAAGGTCAAAGGGATAAACTTCGACAGATCGCATTGATCACCGCACGCGTTCTGGTTACCATGAAGGGTTGGATTACTGGATGCTGCGCGCACGCGACGGGTTAACGGGATGGTTTTTACCGTGATCTTTTTGGGGTTATAAAAAAGGAACACCCTTCTTCACAGATGACAAGAATGAATAAATAAAAAAAAAGATTTAACACCATAGATGTCAATCTTTGTGGTTGTAGTATCGAGAAAACATATTTTTAAAACTTGAAATTATTAGATTGACATTATTGTTGATTAAAGAGCATTCGAAAGTGTATAAATGTAGGTACTCAACTCTTTAACCCTTAATCATTATCTAAAATAAATGACAATATTGTATACTGTAGGTACTCAGTGTGCTTAATAAAAAGGTCGAACAGACGATGTGTAACACTGGATTTTTTTTGACCGCCAGATAGCTTGTTTTTAAGAAGTGAGTAATAACAGTTTTGGAAAAACACAATTCTCCGTAAAAAGTCGCAAGTCAATCATTTGACAGTCTCGCCATTCCACGACATTCCATTTTCAAAATACACAATTAAAATAAACCGTGAAAACTTCCATTGTTTGATTCTGAGTTTAAAAATCATGACTTTTACTTTTTAAAATTAACTGGAAAAATAACATACCTAATAGCATAGATTTAAATTGTAAAATATGCCCTGGCCATACTTTGACCCTTTGAAAATTAGCACTAGAATTCGAAGCGACAGTCGCGTCTTATTACAGTGACAGCAAGTTTAGTAACCCTCGTACGTCACGTGAATAAAACAATGCTACACTTTTCTAATGTCAGGGCATATGTATTTAAATCTATGCCTAAAGTGAATATCGTTTACCGCAGGCAAGTAAACTGCGGATACACGTCAGAGACGACTGTCGCTTCAATGATCGGTGAAACGGCCATTGTGTGCTAATGACCACACATATTAATTAGTTACACAATGCGTGTGTTGTATGGTAAACGGTTGACTGGCTGGTATTTAAGTAAATATCTTGGAAATAACGTATTCGAGACGTTTTGGTACAAACTAGCGTGGAAATACGTAACACAAGGCAAATAAATAAACAAAATATACTCTTTGGACTGACACACCGATTACCTAGCCCCAAACTGAACTCGTAGCTTGTCCTATGGAAGCGAGGGAACGGATAGACATACTTAAATACTTTTTATAAACATCCATGACTTGACGCTAGTATAAATGTCAATGTTCGTCACACGAACAATTGCCCCTAGCGGAATTCGAAACCGCGACACTTTGGAATACTAGACCAACGGGCCAGACGAACATGGAGTTCACCAGTAGATATTTCAAAATCTTAATTATCTGTTGAGCTTATTTCATTAATTTGTCCTAAAAAAATATTTTAGTAATTGCATAGCAACTTTAGTAAGTAAATAAACATACTGCGAATTTTAATATGGTAACTTTTCAATCTATATTATGTGAAGAAATATTTATTGGCTAAATAAATCTTTCATTGATTCCGTGTCAAGTGTTCCAAACTATCAGCCGCAATCATAAACATCTGTTTTAAAAGATATACGCAAACCAGATTAACTTTAACACCTCTGCCGATAATCTTTCGACGAAACAAAAAAAAAACAAAAAAAACCTCGATCTTCCATAAAAACAGAAGAAGATCGCAAGACCGTTCGGCACTTACGGGAAACGTAAACCGCTATTCGGCAAAAAATGGACAAAAAGTCTCGTAAATTTGTCAAGGGACCCCGCCCTGACAACGCGCCGAGAGGTTTTTGTGCGAATCTCGAAAGTCGGGGAAGTTTAAGTCCTACGCAAACTGGCAGGTTACAAGATTTTTCATTTCCGAATGAAGAAAAAATAAATTAAACGCAGTATCACATTTATATTTAACTATCCTATAAATGTACTCGTATCTAGCGGCTGCCCGCCATTTAGTCCGCGTGGATTTCGGTTTCCGCACACATATTGTTATAGATTAAGGCCATTTGCCGAGAAAGCTATACCTAGCATAGCTTCCTCGGCAAATGGACTATTCATCACAAAAATATTTTTTCAATTCGATCAAACCAGTAGTTCCAAACAAACTCTTCAGCTTTATTACATAAGCATAGAGTTATTTTTATTGGATAATACGAAAAAGTCTAGGAAATTAAAAACCAACGCAAACAGGCAGGTTAGAAGATTTTCAATTTCGGTTTTTTTTTACAAATTCTACGCCACTTTTATAAACGTTTTTATTGCCTTTTGGTCTCTTCTTCTGCGTTCTATCAAACTAAGCGGAGCCACTGTACCTACTGGCCTACAAAAAAAGGAAAATCAGCATTCAGCAGTATGACTTGCCAGTTATTTTATTATTTTTTACAACCATTTAGTAACAATTGCGCTACCCAGACCTCTACAGACGTGTTAAATACATTATTAGCATGCAATAAACACGCATTCGTGATGGCAAGAGGGACCTCTAACCCGTCAATTGCATACAATAACTGCGCTGTATCTGAACGTAGAGACAATTAGAGCATTGTTCAATATTACCTAATTAGTGTCAGCACCTTCATTGTGATCACTGATAGGTGTAATCGAGGCTTAATGAGTAGTTGAATAGTGTCAAATGTCACGATTAGGTATTTAATAGCTACAAAGATCTGTATAATTAGCGTGAAAAGTGGACCATAAAACTTAATCACTCTCTTCTTCCTAGCGTTTATTTATCCCGTCCTGTGCGGGGTCCGCTTGACCATGGTCTAGGATTTGGCAAGGATAAAACTTAATAACTAAAGGTAAAAAAAATAATTTTCAAATCCAAACGGTAATTAATAAGTTAAACAGTAATTTTCTGATCACAAAATATTGTGCTACACATGCTCAAAACTTGGTCTGAAATTGTCCACTGCAGTGTTTTTACAGATTGTTAATTCTTAACCTTCAAACAATCAAGTAAACGAAGCAAATCATAGAAATACAAAAATCGAAAATACCAATAAAAACAACGATTAATAAATGTAAATGATGACAAATCCAACGTCCTTTTGACATTCAAATTGTAAGCAAACCAATTCATTAGTTTCCCACAAACCAACGAGACAATAAGAGAACTATGTACTTCACATCCAATCAACTCTCAAGGGTTGAAACCCCAGCTAATCAAGGAAACATATTCATTACTAACCAAAAACGCAGAGAAAACAATATGGCTATTGTACTTTTGTATTCCAGCACAAAAGATGGCGTATCAATTTTCTTCAGTAGAAAAATCTTTTGCGAACGCCTTTTTATTCAATTTTGAACATTAATTTGTTGTCGATAAGGTTATTTCTGTGATGGCAGGGGTGTGTAGAGGCGTATAGTACGGAATGGATACTCGGCCAAATTAATAGCTTATCTGTGCTCAGTTCGGCTGTTATTATGTCACTCATTGCGTGCTTGGGCTCACCTCTTGACGTCCTTTAGGGATGCCAAATAACTGATGAACGATAAAAATTGGCCTTATGATAGTTCCTGAAGTAAATGTAAGTTGTTTGTAGAAACAGTTATGGAATTTTAATAAATTAGGATAAGTTCAAGAAAGAAATAAGCGACGGCATTTATTATATTCAGTGGCCATAATACGATTAGAATGTGTTTTAATCACAACAATAAAATTGTCATTAATACATTTAGTAAGAAAGTCCAAATTTTTTTTTGTTGGAATTTTATTTGTGTTTTTTTATTTTACTGGCATAACATGCAAGGTTTTAAGTTAAGTATTGCGCATTTTTATTTTCAGAATAATTGAATGGACTTCATCTAGCGGCTAGATGAAGTCCACTTAGGCTAGATTCTAGCCTAACCACAAAAAAAAACAAGTGTAACAAAAGTTTTAAGATTTACTCAGCTACGTGAAATTACCCTACCTATTAACCATAATTTGTTACTTACTATCGTTTCAAATAAACATCTAATTGGCCCAGCCAATCAGTTCAACCCTGTCGCCCGGGGGTGTAATGCACCCGGCATTGTGGGGTTATCGGTACATCTAGTCTGTTGTTCGCTCGTAATCAGCCGCCTGTCGACTGGATTGCGGACGTTTGACACCACGCGTGGGATTTGGCGTTTAGTTATGATGGCGGTTTTAATTTACGGTTTAAATTTCGTATCTTGGTATGGTGTGATTTTCGTATGATTTTAAAACAAAGTTGCACTTTGTGAAACACTCGGGCGGAATCAGAAGTGAGCGCCTACTAAGTTAAAAATATAATATTTTTGAAAGATGATCAAGGAAATTCTAGAAAATAACAATGAATCTGCATATTAAAAGGTACATTCAAATGTCACTCTTAATATACTCAGTTTTACAATATTTCTTGATTTGTTGTATTAACATCGAAGTCTAAAAACTATTATGCAAAACCCAAAAAAATATTCATCCAAAACTCGACGACAGATTGTGTCAATAAATTAAAAATTATAAATGTGACATTTCTATGAATCAAAATCTCGCATCAAATTTTATTGTCCATTGGAACTAATCCGCTCAGCTTCCGAAAACACGGCAGAATGGGTCAAAATCTCCGTGAATATTCAAAAAGCAAATTCCGCCGTCATGGGAAATTCACGGTCCAGCTAATAAGACCAGAAGAATAAGTAAGGGACATGTCAATTCGATTCGATATACAAAGTGACATATGTTTTGAATACGTCATCTTTATCTTTTCCGCAGCCCTAGTTTTTTTTTTTCGCCGGACAGGCAAGGGGGCCAGTGCAATTATGTTATGCCAGCAAAGACGGCCGGCTGGACAATGGGCCCCTGCATTTCGGAAATTTTATTTACGTTGACGGCGATTTAAAAATAGAATCCAGATTGTTATCCTAGTCTGGGCAATGTGCTGTTATTTTATGCAATGGCTATTTTTTGTAATGCAGGCAAAGATAACAGTCAAGGTAAACTTACATTAACTTTTAAAATGCTGATAATATAATTTAAGTTTAACATCACAAATTTTTGCATCTTCCCTACAAAATTATAAAATAAAATAATATAATTTAAGCAAATAGGTCCAGTATACACTAAACCATTCCTTTTTTTAACTTATACTCATAACTTCCATTTTAATGATACTCCATACATACCTACCTCCTTTTTCATCTTCAAAGTAATACCGTCCAGGACTCATCTTATTAGATAACCACACCAAAGTGCCCTCAGTAAATATTAATATCGTAAATTTTACGTCAACGTCCTCCCCACCCTCTTTGATGGATAGGGGTACAGTATTGATGGAATATTTGCACTCGAATACCTCAGGTTGGCGTATTCATACGGCTATTATGAATAATATTTAAGCAAGGGTGCAAGGTTTAGTAATATAAGTCGTTTATAGGGCTTCTAGAGGCAGTTTACGCAAAACATGCAAATATATTTCGATGACGTTCTAAATTCGATTTTTTTTTATTTCGCCTGCTATCATAATAAAATTAATTTTCCAACAGATTCGGAATACGGTATGAAGGAAAGAAAATAAAAGAGACATTTCCCGCAAATCTATATCAAAAAAATATATAAATATCAGAGGATTTTGTCAGAAGACTTTTCTATTTCTTACATGGTAGTTTCCTAAGGAAGAGTTGTACAAATAAGATTAAGAAATAAAGTCTCCCAAATCCAGATTCCGATTGGTAACAAAGAATTTAGTTTAAAATCACAAAAAAAACCGCTCTTTTCAAAATCAGCGTCTTGTCGGACATCTAAAATATAACACTCATGTCAGAGCGACAGAACCAATTAAAAAAAACGAAAACTCTAATTTAACGACATTGTGTTTTTTCTTGGCCATAAATATTTAATCTTGTACACACATCTTTGACAAAAGAGATAAAAAATGTTGTCTCAGCCACTCACGGGAGTGTTATACAAATTTACACATCTTTTGTTGATAAAAAAAACATCTCACTGACCACTAACAAGTTCTTTTGAGGGAAAAGAAAAAAATATCACACGCCCTATAAATAAACGTAACGGAAACGGTAGCATTTTTTATGATTCGGTAAGATGTGTTCCATTTTTTTTACACATGGCGGTTTGTTTCGTAGTGTTTTGATGATGACCCAGGGGACGTTAGCATGAAACTACGTAGGATCCAGAATTTGATTCCTGATTTGCTGCTTCCAGAATTTAATAGGGCTAGGTCTAGTAACAGTTATGAATGATTTCATTGATTTTGTTAGAGAGCTAGTAATAAAAAGAGTTTATTTCATTTATTGGAAGTAGCTACAACCGCCCAGATCCAACCAAAAACTATTTAATAATCCTCAAATATTTCTATGGATATTTTTAATGTGCTTTAAAATATTTGAGAATGTTAAAAATTAAGCTAGGCTATGATTCTTGATACAATTTTTTTTTTGTTCTTACGTTTATCATATTATTATTTTCCTTACTCCAAAAGATGCATACGCGAGACTTGAACCCTCATACCGTGGTCCGCTAAGCAGCGGTCACCCCAAGTAAAACAGTCCTATTCTCACGGCTCCGTATAATTTCGCTATAAATAAAATTGCACTGTAAAATTTTTTGGACATCGTCCGAGAGGGATTTATTCGAAAAAAAAAAACAGAATAAGGGAAGAAATGGCATCTGTGGATGGTAAAAGTATAGCGAGAATAATTTGTTGAATAATAATTTTTCGAGTACCTAAACATTTGCAATTTATTGGAATTCAAAATTACACAGGGATATTCACTTACCTGAAATTTTACTGTCTAATAGTTATTTTCGTTTTTCACTAGATAGAAATTCCATTGATAAATACACGAAGTAATTTTTTTAATAAGTTTTGTTTAATTTACAGATTTTTATTTATCTCTACTGCTTAATGTTTGCTTCCTTAATCACTACATAGTATAAAACAAAGTCGCTTTTTCTGTCATGTTGTCCCTATGAACGCTTAAATCTTTAAAACTACGCAACGGATTTTGATGCGGTTTTTTTTAATAGATAGAGTAACTCATGAGGAAGGTTTTTATGTATAAATAGTGGACAAGTACCACGGGCGAAGCCGGGGCGGGCCGCTAGTTTAGTAATAAAATAAAGCCATCTCTAACCAGATGCCAAAAAACAGAAGCCCTAAGATAAGGAGTTCGAATCGTACGGTATACATTATCTCTGGAAGAGTAACGAGAGCATAAGGGGTCCACGGATTTAGTGAGAAGGCGAGATCTCGCGATAAAATTTTACGAGTACGATTAAGGGTGCGGAAAATCAGTCAATTCAACGTTTCCATTTTACAACTATGATCGGAAGTAAGGCAATAATAATCTAGTTGGTACGGAAACGGTTGGCAGTTGTCTATTTATTGTGTCAATCTGAGAATAAAATATTGTTTTCGTCTCCAGTACTGGCTGGTAATGCGAGTTTGATACAAGATACTGGCTGGATACACTGAAATAAAATAAAAATAAAAATACCAAAAAATGTTTTGAATTTCGAGTAATCAGATAATTCGATTAATTACTTATTTTAAACGAGGATTGAAGTTTTTTTTATTATTTCCAATAATGTTGTAATACGAGTTGAAACTATTTAATAAAAAAAAATATTATTTTAGGAAACACTCATCATAAGTAAAACGAATGTTGTCAAGTTAGATTGTTTATTCAATTTCTAAAGTATTATTTACCAAAAATAAGTAGGTAGATAAGCAAACAGATAAATTCCACTAACACAAACCATAGATAAAACCATAGTCAATAACCCCAAATTCCATAAAATACCAAAGCATAGACAATGGAAACCCGCCTTTGTAAATCAACCCAAAGGGTTATCTGGTTATGCGTGTAACTCCGTATCTGCCGATCCCGCTAAAACATCCGTGTCCCGCCCACGGATTTACGAAATATCCGCAACTAACCCTTAAGTTGCTTTATGAGTATTTTTTACCGAAACGCTTTTTCTTTATGGCTGGATTATAGGATTTTGAGTTAGCCAAAGGGTGAATATTGACCAACTTTAGTTGTGCAATAATTATTGGCCGACTATAAATAATGGTGGTTTTGGTTAAGCAAGAGTTATTGACGGATCATTAATATTTATAACAAGATAGATAGTATGTTACTCGAGTTATTCGTCAGATGATAAAGTGACTTTCGCCGCCCACAGAAAATCGCCACAAAAGGTAATTTCGAATACTATCACTTACGTAAATCTCTACTAATATTATAAAAGCGAAAGTAGCTCTTTCTGTCTCAACTGATTTAATTAATAAAATTTGGCATCTTTAGACTCTGAGAAAGAACATAGGCTAGTTTTTATTACATTAATAATTATATTATGCATTAATTAGTAGGTACTATATAAGTTTTAGCAGTAGCCAAAGAGGTTTTAGCTCAATAAGTAATTAAAAGCATTCAAACTATCTTTTAAAATTCGTCATTTCGTCAGTTCGAAACCGCATCTTTTTTAATAATAAGTATAATATTAAAGCCAATCTTTTTAATTCCACATTTCGCTCGTGGTCGTAATCTCGGTCTCCCGGGTGCAATGATTATAGCCGATCGGTCCCATTGATTGATGGTGGTCCTTTGTGGGAGATTTCCCTTTTTGGGGAAACTGCGGTTATGACGCTAAACAGGGGGGTGGAATATGAATGAGCGCTGATACCATCTTAAGCCGTCGGACCTTTTTATTTTTTTGCAAGAATTCTTAGTGGCCAGTGCGGTAGTTTGGTGGATAGTAAAATTTTCGTAAGTGGTTTGGGTGGGAACCTCGATGTAGTAAACATGTATAAAAAACTATTTTACGGACTCGTAGACAACTGCAAAATGTTCTGAAAAAATTACGTTTTTTGTTGTTATTGTTCATCTTACTTACTTATACAGACTAACTCTCTCATGGCTTTTTAAAAACTGATCTGAGAATTGTGAAACTGAACTAAAATATGTGTAGGAATAACGCCAGTAGCAATAAAATAAAATCAATTGAGAACATTATACGATTCAAATTACAAATCAAACTCTTCCTTCTGTTTACAAAGTCAAAATCAAACGGATAAAACAAAAAAAGTTTACACACGCAAAGGCACCAAGTTGTGAGCCGAACACGAAGGTCAGTTCTGTTTGTGTCCGCACGCAGCACCTGCTTCCAAATTTAAATAATAATACGAGGACAGTGCGCTCGCCGTCCATGCGACAGAATAAATTATTTTGCACACAAAAGGTGACCGGCGGGCCACAATGCAATGTTTTCTTGCGGACCCATCCGGATATCCCATGCATATTCAAATTTTAGGGTCGCTCGATTTTGAATATCGAATCATTATTTTAGATTTTTTTCGCAAGTGGCCAGTTCTCACGGGTCAAGCGGTGACCTTTCGGACAATGCTCGATAGATCATATGGCCGAGTGCAGGATTTATAATTAATGTGTCGGTCCGAGTCGCGCTATTGTGCGATTTCGCGGATAATGGCTCCGCGGATCTTTGTCACGATTTATGATACGTGAATAGTTGGACTAGTTGCGCGAAAAGTGGAATTTCTTGAATATTGATGAATAGTTAGTTTGGGGTGAGTATGAGAACTGGCCTAGGCACTTGTTCGTCATTAATCTTTTGTGATATGTGACCTTTCGATATGATTTTGCAATTTGAAGTCAGAAGTGACCGTTAGAATATGCATGCATTAGGTTTACAAGTTGCTAATAATAATAAGAAGTGCATTTAATTGCACCAAAACTTTTTAAAACAAAACAATAATATCTGTTATCCGGGGAAAATGAATTTGTAGAATTTGTTTCAAGGATAAAAAGTACCTAGTTCAATTTGTTAAACAATGTAGTTGCTAACTATAAGGTAATGAAAAAATAGCTATTTTTTGTGTCAAAAACAATGCATGGCATTCTGAGAATCGAATCTCGAGCCAAGACATCAAAGACAAAACGCAAAGAACTTTGAGCATAAGCGCCTCCTTAAAATCCCCCGCATAACTCGAACTTACTAAAGAATTAAAAAAATATCCTTACTAAAATACTCCTAAGCCCACCGTTTGCTCGAAAAACATTAACTGAACATATCGCTTCTAAATATGCGTTTTATACCGAATAATTTACACGGGAATCGTTCCCCAGCGGTTTCCGTATTAGTTAGTTTAAGCGACAGCTCATTTGCGTCCGCTGCCGTACAAATCACTCAGCCACGAAAATAAATAAATTCCACACAAAAAACTCATTCCCCACAATTAAAAAAAGCCCATAGTTATTTGGTTTTCCATAAATACTCCGGGAGACTTTGAGATATATCTTCCTGGCGGTTTTTTGTGGCTAAACGGGGTTCGGGCGGCGAAAGACGTTTTACGAAAATAAACGTTTTGTTTTGACTTATTCAAGTGTTTCTGCGGCGGTTTCGATAACATTTGTTTGATTTGATTTATGCAAGATTGGCATTAGTGTTGAATGAGAAGCAGTTTTTCATATTTTTTTTTTCATTAAAGAAGGAAAAATATTATCTTTGGTTTGTACCCGATTATTACTTAGTAGACAAAAGTATTACATATCATTATTATTAAATTTAATATAAGTTATATCTTAAATCCCAACTGGCTATTCACCTTATGATTTTTTTTAAATATCAGTAATTTTCTGTTAGCCAATAACTTATTTCATTTGTCAACACCTTCTACCAAACCGATTCATCATTAAATCAAACATTGCAGGAAAGGTTTTTATAAAACTTCCTAATTAAATTAATATCAAAAAGCGAAGTTCAACGGTTCAGTAAAATTTTTCCATTGACAAATTCATTTTCTAAAATCCCGCCAAGTGCGCACGTCACAGAGTATTGTCTGCTATTTATTTTTTAAATCCTCACCGGTGACATAAATTGCCGCGCGTCATTTCCGACAAATGGCCGCCAGCCGCGCCTCGGCGACGCTAATGACGTTTTGTTACATGCTATTGGAGATCTAATGAATCTATCTGTGTAATGAATAATGTTATCCTTGATAGCATATGAATTAAGTCAGTGCTACTTCTGAAAGGAATGTAAACAGTTTAATCGATGATAATATAAATATTTAGTAGCAGGAAAAGTTATAATTGAACTTGCAAATATGATTGATATTTTGTTTTTTTTTCTTTTTTTTAGATAATATATAGATATATGAAGCAAAATGATAAATTCATTATCCACGGTTAAGATATATTTTAACCTTGTTTCAAATCTCATTCATAGAAACCTCAATAATTTCGAGAATGCAGACCGGGTCCTGATATTATTATTTATGTGTATTAAAATTTTGCATAAAAGTATTTCAAATCATTACTATGCTGATTACAATATTTTATGGCTCTGGGCTCTTCTCGTCCGTCTGGTTCCTGAGGCAAGAGGGTTTGTCTTCATTTAACCAATACTATAAAATTAAAATGGACAAATGTTATTTACGTAGACAGTGTTTCCGTAACGCGTTCGGATATTCGTGTAATCCCGGGCGCGCGCGATTCCGCGTGGATTTATTTCACGTGCACTCACCGAGAATAAACGCGGTTGTACGCTCGGATAGAAATATGTTGAGTAAACATAAATAATTTAAAATACGTTTAACTAATTGGATATACTTTTTTGAAAGAAACTTTCTTGCATTATAATGTTTTTTTTTCAATTAAATGATTCATCTCGTACCAGTGGTTTTTTAATCATAATAATGCGACAGTAGTTAATTCAACAGTTGTCCTATAATGTTCCAATTAATATTGAAATTGATAATAATTGATTAAAATAATATTACGGTCAAATGTAGGTACTTCCAGTCTGAAAAGAACATTTAAAATTCACAATGATAACCACAAAACGATATGTAAAATCGTTTAAACTTCACATCCCTCATAATGACCAGGTAGGTGTTCAACAATAAACAGCGGCATTACATTATCAAGTATTTTTAATAGGTTCCAATTACTAAAACATGCACACTTATTTCTTTGTCGAAAAGGAGACACTGCTCAAATTGACTGTACCGAATACTAACAGACGCGCACCCAAGAATAGAATACCTCCTCCCACTCCCACATTTTCTTTAAGTTCTTTATCCGAGCAGGAAGGCACGTGCCGTCTCCATTGGTCGACGTCACCTTTAACCCCACCCATGAACAAAAAATATCACCCATTAAACTGAAAGAGATCCGTTTCAGCTCCAGATAGTGGCCATTGGAGTGCCGTTAATGTGAGACGGCCTTATCTCATAGCCCCGCAGAGTGCTCCCGAAAAAGAACTTATTTTAAAAATGGAACGTTCAAACGAGGTCGGAACTTTTAACGCAACTTTTTAAACCAAGCTGAATCTCAATGCCGTTACTTTTTAAAAGTAAAAAAGTTGATTCACATTTTAATGGCCGATTTTCAGTGGACTTTGTCGACCATCCCTCATTCATTTAAGCCGTGATCGCATTAATTTTACCACATACAAATTTTTAGTCCAATTCTGGGAAAAGTATTCATAAATTCGACACGGTTAGGGCTAAAAATAAATTCACGTACACAGCCAAGCGTGCCAATATTGAAGCAATAAATTGTAATACTTTCAAAAATCGAACGTTAGGGGTTCTCACTATTCGATTGAAGAGTTCCGTTTAACATTATTCTCGTACCTACATTTATTTTTTAAACCAAGATTCATACATTTTTCATTGGCTAGGAAAGTGTATTAAAAAAAAAAAAAAAATATTTTGGCTTTGCATGTATAAATTATAACGCTAATTTTGTAGAACTTTGTAATCGGTATTATTTTTCTTGAATATCGATATTGACTAAGATAGATACTTTTTATACACCTTATAAAAGCAACCGAGCAAAGCACATTTTAAAGAATTATAGTTTAACATTGATATCTCGAAACGTTTTCACTGTAATAAATGAAACTAGTGGCCGCCCGCGTTTTCGTCTCCGTGGATTTCTGTTTCCCCACACATAGGTAGTGTATATTAGGTATAGCTTAGAGCCATCCTCGGCAAATAGACTATCCACTCTTCAGTTCTATTCTATTAGTATAGGTATGAAGGATATTTTATTCCACATTAAGCACGGACCCCTAAATATCGTACCGGCTCTGCGATTTGATGCGTTCCGCGACATTGGGTGCTGAGTGCGCGATATATCGCATCAAACCAGATTTAATGCGATCGCTATACGGGCGTACGTTTTTGACTATTAAAATTTTTTTCACAACACTGGTGCCGCGAATATGAATTTGCAAAAAACATATTTTATTCAGAAAAAAGTCGTGGTCAAGAAAACAATGCTGACGCCTATGATGTGCAAGAGGAAGTTTTTTACAAAAAGTATTTAAATTTTATTTTCGTTCACAACCAAGGTATAAAAGATAATTTATTTTTTATCATATAATAATATCCATATAGATAAGTGCTATACCAATTTTTTTCAGACACATCATTTAACATCATAAAATACGTTTCCTTAAACTAAATGTAACATGCTAAATCAAATAAAAATCTTATTCAAAATAATCTATAAAAAGACCGTTTATCCTGAACCCCGCAGTAATAGGGTTATAAAAGTGACGTTTCGACTATACTCCCCTTATCTGCAATTTCATATCATACACCTCAACAATCTAGCCTTTCCGTCAGAGAAAAATGAACCGAACTGTCTTCAATTTAAATCTTATTTTCGTGGTTACATTTTTTTACTTCTCAAGTCACGACAATTCAGTTGCCAGTGCTGAAAGTATGGAAATATTATGGCGGGAAGTCGACTACGAATCGTCTCGTTATAAAAAGTAAGGCAAAGGAAAGAAATGTTTAGAGCCAATGAATTTTAATGGTGGCACTTAGGACTACATTTTATGGCGCGTTTAAAGGAACGTACATAATTTATCTTTTTGTTTGTTTTTAAAATAATTTTATGCGTATTAGTTTTACTACGGTTTTACAGTCTCATTATGTGGTTAGTAGAATTCATCGTAAAACGTAGATTAGAATTTTTTGTGGCTGTATAACAAGAGGAAATTAATTCATACTTAGATAAAAGTTTACCACAACTATTCTGCAGTTGCCAGGAATGGTATTTGATTTATTTTTGTTCTTATAATTATTTTTGTTTTCATATTAAGCAATACCTTTTAAGAGCGATGGTGGCCTAGTGGTATGGACGGTGCCTCTCATAAGTGAGGTCCGCGGTTCGAACACGGGCCCACACCTCTGGATTTTTCGAAATCTATGTGTGGATTTGTGCCATTAGCTCGGCGGTGAGGGAAAACACCGTGAGGAAACCTGCACATTCAGTGAATTCTGAATTTAGTTTAGTTAGATCTGAATGTGTAACCATGATCAAATCTGTTTGGTTCCCCTCTAGGGGTTACGAAGGTCTGATGGCAGTCGCTTCACTGTAATAACCAGACTTGCCAAATCCTGGATCATGGTCAAAGCGGACCCTGCATAGAAACGGGATAAACGCTAGGAAGAAGAAGAAGATATTAAGCAATACCTTTTCCGAAATATACTAAGCTATCCCACTTATATGTAGATATTGAAAGATGGCCACAGGTACAACATAACATTATTCGCGGTGTCCCATGTCGTGTTTGGTCAGAGGGCAGTGGAAGTGGCGGTGTCCGGCGCACGTGGCGAGGCGTTGGGTTCGATTACCGGCCCACTTGGGAGGAAGTAACGCTGCGAGGATATCGGGTGCCTCTCGGAAGTGCCTTTTGTACCTTTGTTTTTGCGATTACTGCGGTTTAAGTTTCTTTGAAAATGGAGACAATGATTTACCTGCCTATTATAAAAGAGGATATTTATTTATCAATGCGAGTTTTGTGAGGACTCGTTCAAACAGTTACTATTTACCGTCGTTCGTATATGCTTAAAAATCATTATGAGTAGAAACCATCTTATTATCTAATCTTTTTATTTTATTAATATTATAAATATGAAAGTTGGTACGTTTGGATGGTTGTCCGCCAATCGGGCTGAACTACTGAAAGGATTTTGATGAAATTTGGATATATGTGATAGGATACTTTTTATCCTGATTAAATACTCCTACGGGATAAACCAAAATCCGCGCGAACGAAGTTGCGGGCTGCCGCTAGTTATTTATATTATAACAATCCATAATAAATAATTTTATCAGCTTTGACTAAATGCCTTTGTAATAAAACATTTCTTATTCCCCAAAATATGGAAGCATACTAAAGCAAATACATAAATCACATCTGAGCACCGCGTTCAGTGCTTTATTTGTCTAACGCTTAGCTGTACCGAGTTTGTCAAGTGATAAAAAACCGAATGGTGCGAGAAATTAAATATAGCACAACTTATTTATTAGACACTAATTTGTAATAACGCTCAGACGAAAAGTTTGGAACAACAGACGTAGATATATTGTATTACCGTCACCTGCTGCAGTATGGAGAATAACAGTACGGAAACTACATGTTACAAAGATTAATCGAAATAACACGCCACAGTTGGTAAACTGCGAGTGAGTCTAAACTTACACTCACTTAATTTATTTAGTATCTTCTTATCTATGTAGGTACTTAGGTATCTCGGTAAAACTTAGGTATGTTACACGTAGGATACACGTTTGGTGGTCATCTAATAAAGTAACCAACTTAATCAAAACGAAGCGTAATCATAATAATTTCTTGAAGTGTTGGACTATGGAACAACATGCAAACATTTTGCTTTAATTGTCCAACCATTTTCTACATGTAGTACCTAATAATAAATTAAATTTTCTAGACTCATCGACTTATCACAACAACAGAGAGTCGGCTACCTAAACTAGGCAAACCCTATCATTATTTCTTTCCTAACACAGTCAGAACGCATGCTTACTTACCTTCAAAAAGGTTCCTTTCCTTAAAGGCCGGCAGCACAGCTGTAAATGTAATGTAATGCCCCTCGTGTTGCAGGTTATGGACAGAGGTGATCACTATCACACACGAATAGAGAGGACATCGAAAACAAAATCTATGCGTCAACTTGTTGGGAAGGGAGCGGATAGCTTGGTGTTTTTTTTGTCTTTTTGTCTATAAAATGACACGCCACTAGCTTTAGTGTTCGTCCTGTAAAGATATTTAACAAACAGAATACAAGATAGACTTTTCTCGATTACAAATATGTATTCATAAACACCACGTCACGAAACTTCACAGCACCTCACTGTTATTCAATTCACTACACGAATGTTTTCCTTCACACTTCCACCCGAGACAGATGTGTTAATTTTCGGAGCTTAAAATAAACACGAAAATGATGAAGTGCGTGTCGAATATTATATTCAATGGATTCCGTAAGATTATTTTACAGGAAGCACCATTTACAGTTAAGAAGTTATGATTTTAGAATAAAGAGTTACAAAGATTTATATTAACGTAAAACGAAGCAAGCCTTTTAGGCTCCGCCCGAACTATCGTCATTCACGATTCACTTTGGACTAAAGTGTCAAAACTTATGAACTACCCACATTTATACCTAGGTACCTTACCATCTTATCAATGAAATACTTTTTTAGTTTTCCAATGGAAATAAATGATATATATTGAGAATGTTTTGTCTTGATTTAACAAAATTGGCTTTTTTTATTCTTTTTGTATTTAATTTTATTTTTATTTAAGACTGAGTATTTAGTCTTTTTTAGTCAATTTAGCGCCTGTTTTTTGTTGTGAAAAATCCATTTTATAATTGTTTTATTTCATAATCAAATATTTCTATCAGAAGCCATTTTGGAGAAGCTAATGGAGCAATCATACCCAAAAATTATATTTCCTAGGTAGTATCCTAAGGAACCCAATTAAAAGTAATTCGGAATCTTAAAACCAGACCTTATGTGCAACCCCATGAGACATTTAATCTTGTCCCAGAAGATTTAAAGCTCATTATCCGCTGTCATAACTTGCAATGATTTATACCGGAATGTTTTGATTTATTAATAAACTCCGAGGAAACGGAAGGTCAGGGTGAGTTCCGTCGTTTCTTTGGCACTAAGCTATCATTACTAATGTTACTAAGTGTATCGCAGGGCAGAAGTCATGAGTCTGTCATTTAATTCCTTAGAAATAATGATCGTTGTTGGAGAATTTGAGGCATTTCCTACTTCGCCTGATGGAAATACTTGGGAGAGAAATGTTTGTGGAAGAATTTCAGCTATATCAGTAAGAATAATGCGCTCTTATTAGCTTTGGGATACTTACGCTATTTCCTCCGAGAATCTACCTTAATGTCTCAGTCACAGTGACGCATAATGTTTATAAGAGTAGGACCAACTATGATTTGGTCTGGCCTCTAAGCAAACGCTGATACTATCACAAAAAGCCAAATCTCAAAAATACTATATTTACTCGCTTGCGTTTTATCACATTTTAGTAGGATTTATTTCATTCAACTAACATACTCGTAATGTTTGAGGCAAAATTGCTGTCTCAACTAACCACAAATCTTTCTCATATTCCCACGCCCTAATTTCTCATTCCAAAAAACTATTTCCTTAGAAATAATGTCTTCTTCCCCCAACGGTCATCCGCCCACATGTCCATTTCCACGGCAATTGTCACCCACTGGACGTCCATAAAACTAATTGTAGCTAATGCAGACCACATTCACGCGCGTGCTGCAGAAATTACCGTAAAATGTGTCTGTAATGACCAATTCCCTTTTGTGTCTTCCCACATTATCACTGATGCAGCCAGAACAGTTGATTTGGTACCTTAAATCCTCCCACACAAAAGTCATATCAGCAGCAACACACACCTGGTATCTCATACCGATGATCAATAAATCTTTCAATTGAAAATCAACCTTACTTCAACGGTTTGAAGTCGATTGTTGAATGGTGTGGACCAGATTTCGGCTGCCGTATTACGTCTCAATAAAGGAATTGACAGCTGTGGTCAGTTTTTATCGGTGCAAATTTATATGACGCCCACACACGATTTTTTTTCTCAAAGGGGCACCGCGTTCGTGTCATTACAAGGTTGTTAAGGATACAAAGATGTCAAAAGCAAATTATTGGCGGTCATTGTTGAAAGAATTCATTCAAAATGTGCAATCCGTTTTTCGTTCAACCTTTTATTAAACGTGTTTGACTAAATTACAAGATCTTTTAGTTGTGATTTATGAGTTACCACCACGAGGTTTGTGTGTGATTTCATTGCTAATGACTTAAAGCGTATTGTGGTAAACGATAAAACAAATGAGAATTTCTACCAAGATTGCTGTCCATCTCTACTCTACCATACCTTAGTCGCTTCTTGCGACTCCCAAACGACGAATTGGGAATAGCCGGCACATATTCTATGCGGCACTATATGACAGAGATAATTGTCATTGCTTAGTTTCTATTTTATTATTCACAAGCGGCTACCCGCGTCTTCTACCCCTTGGAAATCAGTTTTCGCACACATAGTGCTATGTTATATCTTAAAGCTTTCCTCGAAATTTGACTATCCATTACACAACATATTTTCAATTAGAACCAAGTAGTTCCCGATATAATCCCGTCCAAACAAACAAACTCTTCAGCTTCATTATATTAGTTTTATTATTATTTTAAACAGGCAGCGGTCCTCGAGAAGCCGTAGTCGCCAGCACGGGCGCGGTCAAGACGAGCCAAGCGAAGGCGCCGTAAGCGGATTGCGCTTGACATATTATACTATTGCGCTGATTCCGCTCACTGTGGAGCCACGGCTTTGACTACTAGTGGGATAGAAAGAAGTATAATAAAAATTTCAGCCTATTAATGTCCCACCCACTGCAGGGGCAAGGCCTCCATCATTTGAAGTCATGTTTTCGTTACAAAGATGAGTTTTGGCCTAATCAATCACCATGCATGCCCAATGCGGATTGGTGATCACAAACCCGGGCTACGTTCGGAAAAACCGACACAAATTTGCCCGACCCGGGAATCGAACCCAGGACCTCGAGACCACGGCCCGGTACCACCACCACAACAACTAGTCGATCGAGACGAACAGGGTGTTTGATATTCGTTAGTAGTACCTACTCACGTGAGAACTTAGTTGTTGCCTATCATACAACGCATCTTTGTTCATTCTTCAAAGTCCTGGTGGGCTAGCCAAGATGCCATTTCGCGAGCACGAGCTACTATCGCTATCGTCGCGAATTATATCTCTATCCCACACAAAGTATTTGTGTGAAATGAAATTAAATTATTTATTCAGAAAATTGATCTACATAGTAAATTATTTTGCACGTCAATACTTTTTTCACCCTACCAGCGCCTCGACGTGAATGGCCTGCTGAGAAGAGACGCCGGAAGAAAACGGGATAGCCCACATGAGGGCCGTGCCGTGTGGTCACCGAGCAAGGAAGCCGCGGCCGGCGGAAGCGAACCACGAAAGACGGAAAACGAATTGTTACTTTTTCTATTAGTGGTATATTACTTACGTTACCAAGATCTTTGCTACGGCTTCGCGGAATTAGATTAAATCAAATTACCTTTACTTGCTCCCTTGGCGACGTACGAATAAATTGGTATGAGTTCCTTTGAACGTCCGTTAAATTGTTTTATTTAACCCAACAAATGAAAGAATAAAAAGATATTAAATAAAATATGGTCATCTATAATTTAGAGGAAGACTAATAAATTGGGTATTTGACTGCATACGAAATAAATTATGACATTCTAAGATTAAAGATTTTTTATCTCACAGTTACTATTGAGCTTTTATCAAATTATTACAGCTAATTGAAGTTAAAAGAGTATTGATTTGACAATATTGCATCGTGACGTCACGATTCAATATTTCATAAATTTTTTCCTACAAGGTTACGTTTTTGACATTTAAAAAAAGTAGGTGATTTGACTTGTCAGTCAAATACCGTACTAGAAGTATCTACACGGAAACAAAAAATTATATAAAAAAATAACAATTACTTTCCTTTTTGTAAAATGTTGCTGTGCAGTAATCAATGAACAACATTAATTTTAATCTGCAACATCCTATTGTACCGTGACGCATGACGTGGAATGGAATAAACTTTTAAATGAAATAAAAGTTGTTTTGTTAGCCAATTCAATCACCTTCACAATATAACCAAAAATTATCAAATAAGAAAAAAAACAAAACACCCCCTAAAATTCCAACCTCAAAATTCAAATTCAAATTTTCAAACTTCGAACGCGACTAATTAGTACGCGGGCGAATTCCCACTTGACCCATTTCGGCGTGGGAACCCGCGAACAGGTGTCGTCGGGCCCATGTGCCGGCATGGCGCAAATCACAACCAGGAAGTGAGGGCGGGAAAAATGACATTCCCATAGATTATGATAGCTGTGCCATTTGTGATTTCGTGAGGGTTCGGTTACCAAAGGGTAAGGCTGGGAATTGATTTTGTTGGTCTGATTAGTGACTTTTAATAATATGAATGAACTTAACTGATTAAAATCTAATAAGAATAAGACGTACGTATAATACATGAAAAGAAATATGATACTGAATTTAAAAAAAAACTTATAGGACTCAAACATTTTATGATTTCTAACTAGGTATGTTTTATTTGTCTGATTGGTTTTGACAATGAGTAATCTTATTAAAAAAACATTCTTACGATCGGATATATACGAGTATCTACCTACGGTCTGGTCGGATTGCTGTCCCACCGAACTATGCGAGTGAGGGAATAGAGAGTGCTTGCTCACTGACTTGTGCACTATAAATATTCTTTATAAAATTAAAATTGTAAATAATTAATGAATTAAAACTTATTTGAAATTATGATGTAAATAACTAATACGCTCTCGATACTATTAATTAATTATGATATTTTGTGAAGTGAGATCATGATCATTTTATCCACTGTCCCATAAAATATATTGAATACTGAATAGTTTATCGTTATTCTTTTATTACTATTATTATTTTATTGCCGTTGACAGGGAAAACGCTCTGCGGCCTATCGCATAGAAAACTTCATCAAATAGTACATATAACTCCTAAAAAATAAAAATGCGTGTATACGTCCTGCGAATCTACGAACGAGCGAAAGGTACAGGATGCTGAATTGTTTACAACTCCTCATGGATAGCAACAACTACTTATTGCCAAACCTACTTTAACATCCCATCCACCATTTTTGTTTGCCTACATGGCTGTGATGACAATTAGACAAATGAACGCCTCAGGGACACCAAACTATTCGGAGATCTCTAGGAATGCGTACAAAAACCACGGAATCTGTATGGGCGGAACCACCTGCGATGCTTTGCGTGACACCGGCGCATTTTACACACAGAGTGTTTTGGTATGGTTAATCACATATTATTTAATTCTCACACTTTAATAATATAAAATGTTTGGATGTTTGTCCGTCAATAACGCTGAAACTTCTGAACGGATTTTGTTGAAATTAGCGATACTGGCAAGGTACCCAATTTCATCAAAATATGGGCTGTTTATGTGGTAGGATACGACTTATCATATTATAATGCTCCCGTGGGATAAAACAGGAATCTTGATATTCGACGATCACGCTGAAACTGAACGGATTTCGATGTCCAAACTCCACGCGGGCAAATCTGCAGTTTATATCTCGCAGTGTATAAATGAGTGTGATTAAGACGGAAATCCTTTAAAGTCCCAAATTGCTTTTCAGGTAAACGCACTTAAAGAAATTTCGTTGTAAGAAAGTGATAGTTATAAATAAATAAAATATATTTACCGAAAACCGCATCAGACAACGGTGTAGTTCCTCATGACATGATGATTTGCGAGACATTCTTCCCTTATAAAAACATTTCATCTTATTCGAATTATAACCCAAAAATACTTTATAAGGTCCGTGCTATTCGAATTGTCAATAAGAATTAAGATCAACTTAACGCAATAACACAGCACCCTGTACAAAAGACCCCGTGGGAGCGAATCGCGTCATTTATCCCGATGTCCCCACTTTCAACCAGGAAATTGGTTTTTGTGCGTCACACCAAATGGGATTCTTATTAGAACGTTGATTTGCTTAGACTTATGGAATGATTACTTAGCCTTGTTATAAATTAAAATAATTGTTTAGTTAAAAGACATCCTTTTCTTTTCCACCCTTGTCTTTGTCGTTTGTGTGTAAGACATCTTTCTCTTGGTGTCATGGTGAAAAAGTTGCCTATTAGACCAAGAGGTAGCTGGTTTGATCCCCGCACAATACAAACATTTGTGTGCATGAAAATGTCTGTTTGTCTTGGTATGCGTGATACATATATTTTATTTATTTATCTATTTAAGTATATTTATTTGTATTAAATGGTTGATTCTGATATCTGTAACACAAGTTTAGTGCTAAAGCTACTTACGGTGATGTTGTTAAATATTTATTAATTTATTCATTTTATTTAAAACCGGGAGACTTATTAGAATTATCCCAAATATAGGTACTTTTTTCGAGTCGTAGAGTTGTTCTAACTTCTTACAAGATCAAATCTATACTAATATATAAAGCTGAAGAGTTTGTTTGTTTGTTTGTTTGTTTGTTTGTTTGAACGCGCTAATCTCAGGAACTACTGGTCCGATTTGAAAAATTCTTTTTGTGTTGGATAGTGTATTTGGCGAGGAAGGTTATAGGCTATAGTATATATCTGTTACGGGCAACGTGATTAATCGGGAATTATGAATAAGGGCCGGCCTTTATTAATAATTCCCAAGAGCGTCGGGCAAAGTGATTAATTTATCACTTTGACCGGCCCTTATTAATAATTCCCGACGCCTCGTGGTCCATGTAATAAATCAGTGTTTGAGATGGCTTGTATTTATCACTTGGACCGGGCATTATGATAAGAAATGTTTAAGGGTCACAAAAAAAAATAACCCTAACCTATTTTAGACCACCTATGAAGCGTAAGACTAATTTGATGGATATAGGTTAGGGTTATTTTTTTTTATGACCTTTTAAAATTCCCCTAGTCACGAACATAACACACGTTAACGACTTTTCATCTTAAGTAATATTTTTATCAAAATAAAAGTAGGACGTGATTTATATCAATAATTGCTTTTTTAAGTGTTTATTTTTAAATTGCTATGTTCAATTGATGTTTCTTTTAACTTTTCATGAAAATATGGTAAGTTTAATTAGATTTAGTTAGCAAAAACACTTCAAATAACCTTTTTTATCACTTTGCCCAATATGGGTTGGGAATTTATCATAATGGCCGGGAAAAGTGATTAATTACGCTATTTTTATCACATTGCCCAATTGAGTAGGGAATTATTAATACGGCCCGGGAATTATTAATACGGCCCGGGTTTATCACATGGCCCGTAACATATCTATTATTTTATCCCAAGGGGATGAAAAAGGGGATTAATGTTTGTATGAAACTTTGTCAATTTTAAATCGATTGGGCTGGGACTTTGCATGCATAAAGCTACTATGTCATAAAGATCCCCTTAGAAAGGATTTTTATATATTCCACCCCAAGGGGATGAAAAAGGGGATTAATGTTTGTATGAAACTTTGTCAATTTTAAACCGATTGGGCTGGGACTTGGCATGCATAAAGCTACTATGACATAAAGATCCCCTTAGAAAGGATTTTTATGTGTTCCACCCCAAGGGGATGAAAAAGGGGATTAATGTTTGTATGAAACTTTGTCAATTTTAAACCGATCGGGCTGGGACTTGGCATGCATGAAGCTACTATGACATAAAGATCCCTTTAGAAAGGATTTTTATATGTTCCACCCCAAGGGGATGAAAAAGGGGATTAATGTTTGTATGAATCTTTGTCAATTTTAAACCGATAGGGCTGGGACTTGGCATGCATGAAGCTACTATGACATAAATATTCCCTTAGAAAGGATTTTTATATGTTCCACCCCAAGGGGATGAAAAAGGGGATTAATGTTTGTATGAAACTTTGTCAATTTTAAACCGATCGGGCTGGGACTTGGCATGCATGAAGCTACTATGACATAAAGATCCCTTTAGAAAGGATTTTTATATGTTCCACCCCAAGGGGATGAAAAAGGGGATTAATGTTTGTTTGAAACTTTGTCAATTTTAAACCGATAGGGCTGGGACTTGGCATGCATGAAGCTACTATGACATAAATATCCCCTTAGAAAGGATTTTTATATGTTCCACCCCAAGGGGATGAAAAAGGGGATTAATGTTTGTATGAAACTTTGTCAATTTTAAACCTATCGGGCTGGGACTTGGCATCCACGAAGCTACTATGACATAAAGATCCCTTTAGAAAGGATTTTTATATGTTCCACCCCAACGGGATGAAAAAGGGGATTAATGTTTGTATGAATCTTTGTCAATTTTAAACCGATCGGGCTGGGACTTGGCATGCATGAAGCTACTATGACATAAAGATCCCTTTAGAAAGGATTTTTATATGTTCTACCCCAAGGGGATGAAAAAGGGGATTAATGTTTGTATTAAACTTTGTCAATTTTAAACCGATAGGGCTGGGACTTGGCATGCATGAAGCTACTATGACATAAATATCCCCTTAGAAAGGATTTTTATATGTTCCACCCCAAGGGGATGAAAAAGGGGATTAATGTTTGTATGAAACTTTGTCAATTTTAAACCGATCGGGCAGGGACTTGGCATGCATAAAGCTACTATGACATAAAGATCCCCTTAGAAAGGATTTTTATGTGTTCCACCCCAAGGGGATGAAAAAGGGGATTAATGTTTGTATGAAACTTTGTCAATTTTAAACCGATCGGGCTGGGACTTGGCATGTATGAAGCTACTAACATTAAGATACCCTTAGAAAGGATTTTTATGTGTTCCACCCCAAGGGAATGAAAAAGGGGATTAATATTTGTATAAAACTTTGTCAATTTTAAACCGATCGGGCTGGGACTTGGCATGCATGAAGCTACTATGACATAAGGATCCCTTTAGAAAGGATTTTTATATGTTCCACCCCAAGGGGATGAAAAAGGGGATTAATGTTTGTATGAAACTTTGTCAATTTTAAACCGATAGGGCTGGGACTTGGCATGCATGAAGCTACTATGACATAAATATCCCCTTAGAAAGGATTTTTATATGTTCCACCCCAAGGGGATGAAAAAGGGGATTAATGTTTGTATGAAACTTTGTCAATTTTAAACCGATTGGGCTGGGACTTGGCATGCATAAAGCTACTATGACATAAAGATCCCCTTAGAGAGGATTTTTATATGTTCCACCCCAAGGGGATGAAAAAGGGGATTAATGTTTGTATGGAACTTTATAGGTATAGTATATAGTATATACCTACGTTTGCGGAAACCGGAAACCACGCGGACGGAGTCGCGGGCGGCCGCTAGTATATATGATAAATGTTTAATATTTCTATTAGGTTAAAATGACGTTCCAGTAAGATCTCTCACTACAACGCGAATTATCGTGAGAGTGAAATCATAGACTATACATATAAACTGAGAAGTGAAATGGCCTAAACGCAGACAACGTTGTGTTGACTGAAAGCGGGAAGCGCTGGCTAATTACAGGGATTGAACCGCTATCCCGGGGAATTAGTCAGCAACCCCGAATCAGTCAGTTAGTGCCCTGCACACATAGGACACGTATAAACAATAGACTTGGGGACAAATTAAATAATAGCCTTATTCTTACATTTAGTATTGATTGATCCAACTCCTCCTGAAATTATAAATGCCGCATTTGTGTAATCTACAAACATAGTTATTTATTTAAGCTAAAGTTAGATTTAACACCAAAAATACTGTCCAAAACTTTGCTTGACATGCCGTACGTTTCATCATACTGTAGCTGCGATTAGAAGCGACAGTCGCTGCAAATTTAAGTGCCAATTTAAGAGCGGGTCGAAGTATTTATGTGGGCATGGTTTATTGTATGTTTAAGATAAGCAAACGAACAAGAGGGTCATCTGATGGTAAGTGATCGCCGCTTCCCATGGACATCAGTGACTGCACTAGAGCCTAGCACTAGCAGAAACACAGCTCAAAAGGTACGAAGTGCTATTTCACTGTGGTCCTCTGTAAGGTAGAGGTACTTTTTCAGACGTGCGGCCTATTTGAGTGGAAGTTCCACTAAACTCTACGTCTCTTAAATATCTAACAATTTACATTAATGCATCGAATATTTCCTCACACTCAACGTCCACAGTTTTCGAAGCCCCTATCGTCATGGCTGTAATTGAACATCGTATGTATGCATTTCACCCGTCAGTCTGTGAGTCTAACATGCACTGACCATTGTTTGTCCAGTTTAATTACACGTTGATTGCACTCGATAGTGTAACTTTACCTAATTGTTAGTTCACTGTTTAGTTTCTGTATTGTAGACGAATATCTAATTTTACAATATGATCAATCTGTTTTAGACTTTTAGATAAATTCGCATTAAGATTACTATTATGATGTGCTTGCTTTATGATGATAAAGATAAATGTGTAGATTTTTCTCATCACTACATAGTATAAAACAAAGTCGCATTTTCTGTCATGTTGTCTGTTGTATGTCCCTATGAACGCTTAAATCTTTAAAACTACGCAACGGATTTTGATGCGGTTTTTTTTTAATAGATAGAGTAACTCATGAGGAAGTTTTTTATGTATAATATCATCCATTAAATAGTGGACAAGTACCACGGGCGAAGCCGGGGCGGGCCGCTAGTGAGTAATAAGTGTGACTAAATCATCTAATTTAAATACTTTTTCTTTTGAATTTTGCATAAAAGTTTCAATGCAAAAAATACATAACATTATTATTAGTATGGATTTTACAACACTTATCGAATGGGATCTGATGGGAGGAGCTGCCATCAGATCAGATCAGATCTTAATCCTAATAAAAACCAATGGTGCACCTATTGTAAATATTAACATCATTCTCAAACATTCCATCATAACAACATTTCTAATCTCTTTACAACCCTTAACTATAGAAATGTAAACGAGTTTCAAAAATCTCTACAGAATTGATCTGATGCGCTTTTCTACCACTTAAAGATTCGGCGATGCCTATCACCCACTATTAGCTGACCTCCCTCATACTAGTAAAATATGAGAAGTAATTTAAGAATAAATGGATCAACTTAAACTGGATGGTGTCTTTCAGGATTTTGCAGCACTTATCGACACCCTTTGTCAAATCATTGTGTTGGAAATGAAACTTCGAGTGGCTCATTTGTTGTAATTCGATTAAGGGCTTAAATCACGGAAATGTAGGTAGGTACATACCTATGTATGTAAGATATTGCGTATTACTGCAGCTAATAGAAATAAGTATAGAAGGAGGATAAATTATATTATGGCATTAAATACTTAATTTCAATCATTTATGAAAGCAAACGGTACGCAGATGACACCACCTTGTTCGCGTCGTCTGAAGCAGAAATGGCGGATCTGCTAAATCGCCTGGAAATCACCAGTTTGGAAATGGGTCTTGACATAAACAAATCCAAGACCAAACTCATGGTGATAGACCGTTTTGCATCCATCCAGCGCACGAACATCCTGCAAGAATACGAGTCCGTGAACCAATTCCAGTACCTGGGCTCCATGGTAACAAACAAGGGAAACAGCGAGCCGGAGATAAGAAGACGCATTGGCATGGCCAAATCAGCAATGACAGAACTGAACAAAGTCTGGAGAGACAGAAACATCACAAATCGAACCAAAGTACACCTCGTTCACACTCTTGTCTTTCCCATTGCCCTCTACGGTGTCGAGACGTGGACAATCAAGGCGGCTGACAGAAAAAGAATCGACGCCTTTGAAATGTGGTGTTGGCGCCGCATGCTGAGAATACCATGGACAGCCCACCGTACAAACGTCTCGATACTGAAACAGCTGAAGCTGGAGAAGACACAGCGTCTGTCTGCGACCTGCCTGCGACGCATAATGCAATACTTTGGCCACGTTGCACGCAGGGATGGTAACAATCTAGAGCGTCTGATAGTCACAGGGAAGGTGGAGGGAAAAAGGCCTAGAGGAAGAAGCCCCAATCGGTGGTCAGACCAAATCTCCAAACAGCTTGAGATGCCTATCAGCGCCGCTCTTCACCAAGCAACAGAACGCACCCGATGGAGGCAGCTGGTTGAAAAAATCAAACGGAGTCACGATCCTCAGCAGTGAGGGAATCGACTAGAGAGAGATGAAAGCAAAAATCAAATGCGGTGTTTATGCATAATATGGAGATTAACTAAAAAATACGTCATATTCTTTTCAAAGAAATTGATAAAGTATATTATGGAGTTATAGTATATAGTTACTAACTACGTAGGTGCCATTTCAAAGAAATCAATAATACTTATTTTAAAATAAGGTTTAAATGTGAAAAATACATCATTCGACATTCTTAACTCATGACAGTCACAACCTTATGTCAACTACTAAGACTATAGTCATTTTTTTTTTGGTTGTTTTGTCCTTGTCAGGACAGGCAAAGGGAGCTGAGCCCATACAGCCATTGTCTGTAATATATTTCTTCGTCTGGAATTTGGTTGGTCGAAAGGCTCCAGCAGTCTATGAAAAGGATTCTAGGTAGAGCGAAACTACTACATTCGAAGAACAAATGATCCAAAGTTTGAATGCTATTAGAGCTGCAATAGTCGCAGGTGGGCGAAGAAACGATATTGATCTTGTGTAAATGTGCATTAAACCGACAATGTCCCAACCTCAAACGTGAGATAATGGTGTAAAATTTCCTACCACTAAAGAAAGACCCTTTTGTGAACCAAGGACGTGTAATATTTTGATTTATTTCGAGGTACCACTTTCCTTTAGTTTTGTTATGTTTTTCCAGGAGTCCAGAAACTCTTGACGCAGTTTCTTTTTAACAAACACCAAGATGTCTGCGTCAGGGATAGCAACATCAGTGACAGGAATTCTTAATGGACTGGTTGTTATGGTCCTAGCAAGGTAATCAACTTGTTCATTTCCAACGACCCCGATATGTGCTGGTGTCCACATTAATATAATATCTCTATTGTTTAAAGTTGTTAATTCATAATATTTTTGTCTAATTTCATGTACAATGTAGCTAGTTGAAGAATTGAAATTCGGATTATCTAATGCCTGCAGAACACTCATACTATCTGAAATTATAATCCATTTATCCACACCACTCTGAGATCCAATGTAATCTAAAGCCCTGAGGATACCATAACCCTCAGCAGTGAAGATACTTGCTGCATCAGGGAGTCTGTATCCACAACCACCTCTGTTTTGTATGTCATAAATAGCTGAGGAGACATTATAAGAATTTTTTGCCCCATCAGTATAAATTTGATAAAATCCTGCAAATTTATTTAACAAACAGTAAACATCACTTTTTTGTTTTAAAGACTTATCAATAACAATTTTCAAATGAAAAAATTTAGAAGAATAACAGCCTTGATAACAAGGTAAAAGCAAACTTTCATAAATATTGTAGTTATTTCTTAACCTTAATATTTCAGGTGACTGATCAACCAAAAAAGAGGAAAACATATTTACAAAAGACAGCTGGAGTTTTTTAAGTAGAGGGTTATCTGTTATTGAGGAAACTTTCAAAATAAATCTGAATAAAAGATATTTAAAGCGAAGCATTAGAGGGGGAACATTACATTCCACTTGCAATGATATTATGAGAGTAGAGCGCATTGCACCTAATACAATACGTAAGCATCTATTTTGTATTTTGTCAAGCTTATCAACTAAATTAGAAACACCTGCAAAACAGAAAAAAGCGTATTCAAAATGACTTCGCACAAGCGATTTATACAATATTAACAACATTTTTGGGTCAGCACCCCAGTAGGTACCAGCTAAAGATTTTAATATGTTACAAGCTTTTGTAGCACGATTTATTAAGCAATCAACATACTTATTGAACTTAAAATTACTCTGAAATAATACACCCAAGAACCGAATGCTTCCTTCAATTGGCAACGGAATTCCACTATAAAACACGGTGATATTTGAGGTTCGAATTGGCTTTTTGGAGAATACAACAACCTTGCTTTTTTCAGCACTGATTGTTAATTCCAGACCATCGTAATATGTCTGGAGTCTTTGTAGGGCAGTGTTAAGAGTATTTGTAATCAAAGACAAATTATTACCAGAACAATAAACAACTAAGTCATCAGCAAACTGCAAATTACTAACTTGAGGACCTAAAACATTGTTCAAATTATGAATGTAAAAAATAAAGAGCAACGGACTTAATATTCCTCCCTGGGATACACCTTTATAAGAAAATCTTGGTCCAAAAATCCGATTTCCATGTTTAACAACTAGTTTACGTTCATATAAAAAGTGGAACAGCCAATTTACTAATTTATCTGGGAGTTTCAGATCACACAAGATTTTAGCAAGTATGTTTAAATTAATAGAATTAAAAGCGCCTGCTACATCAAAGAAGACCCCTACTGTGAGACCATTTTGAGACATTGTTTTGCCGACATCTATAGAAAAACTAGCTAAACTCTCTCTAGCCGAACGGCCACGTCGAAAACCAAATTGATTGTAAGGTAAAATGCTATTACTTTCAATAAAAAATTCAATGCGCTGTTTTATAAGCTGTTCAAACAATTTGCCTATACAAGAACTTAATGTGATGGGACGGTAAGATTCTGCTTGGTGGGGAATTTTGTCTGGCTTTAAAACTGGGATCAGACAATCAGCTTTCCATTGATCTGGGATAAGGTTTTCTAACCATAGACAGTTTAACAAATCTAAAAATTTTAAAAGATTAGATGGGTTCAAAAGTTTTATCATTTTGTATGAAATCAAATCAAGACCAGTTGCTGTATCCTTTCGAGATCTTAAAGCCGACCTTAACTCAACAACAGAAAAAGAATCAACTGAAAAAGAATTATTTTGTATACAATTTTGATTTTTATGCAGATTTCTGACAGTGTCTGGAGTGAATTTCCTTAAAAAAAGAAGATATCCAGTCGCAATTACAAAATTCGCTCTGTGGAGAAAACTTTTTATTAAATTTTTTCATTTTAGTCCATATTTGACTCATTGGTGTTAGCCTACAAATGGAGAGACAGAACTTTTCCCAACTAATTCTACGTTCCTGTTTCAGAGTTCTTTTTTTGGACGCCTGAGCGCGCTTGCAAGCAATATAATTATCAAGACTTGGGTTTGTTTTAAAAGTAACAAAAGCTTGTTTGCAAGATGCCACGGCCTTTGCACATGTATCATTCCACCAATGTAAGGGGACTCTATTATGGCGTTTATTGTGAACCTGCTCAGAGTTTTTGTTAGCTAATGATGGTACACATTGATCAACTGCAGCAACAAGAGTTGAACAAAACATATTATAACTTTCAATTAAGTTTAATTTATCTATACAAAAAAGAGATAACATATTATTTACAACCTTTGTATATTCATTCCAATCTACTAATTTCAGGTTAGCATGGGGAGGAATATTCGAAGAGTCTGAAGATGGATGCGGGACAGAAGAAATTGAATATTCAATGAGAGTGGGGAGATGATAGCTGCCTAAAGATTCAGAATAAACTTTCCAATCACATGAAAGAGCTATTGACGAGCAAACGAATGTTAAATCGAAACCATTAGGTCTCCAATTATGAGAGCCCACTGTAGTAGGCTGACCATTATTCAGAAGCACCAAGTTATTGTCATCCATAACATCCATAATGTCACGACCTCGTGAATCAACGTGTGCACAACCCCACGTCGTGTGATGGGCGTTAAAATCGCCAGCAACTATGAAAGGTTTAGGAACACTGCGCATTAAGCGGTCAAGACTAATTTTATCAAATCTAGGCGTAGAATTTCCTGGAATGTAAATAGAAACAAATGTTAAATATTTTTTACCAATTTCAATTTGAATTGCGATATTTTGTAGACAGTCATCAAAAAAAGTATTTATTTTACGATATTTTATACTATTATGCACTAATATGGCTACTCCATTATGATCATTTAAGACTATAGTCAATAATATTTGCGTTGCCAGAACCAATTGAAAAAACTCCTTTGAAAAATCCCCTGGGTTTTAGTCCTTTAGCGTGATTACCAAATAACTACCGCGTCAAACGTAAACAAACACACGACAAACACTTGTAAAGTGTGCGCCACATAGCGTAGCGATAGATATACCAAGCGAATGCAATGCCATTGTATAATTTTAAATAATTTTGCTTTCTACATACTTCTGGATGCTACGTTGCCAAGAACCGGAAAAGGGATGTCAGATTGATTAAAAATTCTTTTTTATATTGAGGGTCCTACAACTGCACTTGGAATAAGTCCGATATTGCTAGCTTTAAAGTTTATATTTTTGAAATCAGCTTGTTACAGTTTACTTGACTGCAGAATGAAGGTTTTTCCCAGTAAAAATTAAAACAAATGAAAAGTCTTAAAAGAAAAATAAAATTAATACGATTACAAACTAATTTAGGAACCAATAAATTTTACACCCAAAAGGCTAGTGTACACGTGACGTTGCGCTGGTACATATATGCACGTCCCATGGCGCTGGTACATATTCTGCAGAGGCCTGGTTGTAGGAGCGAAAACCGTGCGCAAACAAAGCCGTCAGTAGGTAATCCTTCCCCAAATCATGGGTTATGCCCATAGTCTCCGCAGTATGTTGAAAGATACACATAAAACACAGGGGAACTCTGCTACCCATTCCATGAATGAGACTAAGACGACTTCTAAAGCTTTTGCCAAAAATTTATCGCTTCCGCTGTGTGTGCAGTCTTTATCTTTCTACCCCCCAAGCGCCCTCATTAAGCGCTATGAATGGGACCTTGGGCTCCACAACGCTTTGATGTGCAGACCTGTGTGTGATGAAACGTAGGGAGCGACACATAAACATTGTATATACGTCTAATTTACCTCCTCATATACTTACTGTTTAAAACCTGTTGTGCAAATCGTATTCCTAACTAGATTGTGTGCAGTATTAAAGAATATGTCAATTTGTTGCAAAACATATTGACAAAGAAAGGGAAGCGACATTGTTTGATATTATGTAGTAGGTAATAATACCCACTTCGTGAACACCCAAATGCATGAAGAGATAATAAGAGTACCTACTTCCACAATCTCCTGCAGCATACAACCTCGTCAAAGAAATATTAAACGAGTACAATGACCTGAAACTTGTAACAGAAACGGTCGAGGATCGAACCCGCTATCTTATCCCTAACCGACTGCTCAATAAGATACGCCACCAATGTCAATACACACAAATCAAACTACAACTAAACATACAGTGAACAGTGTAATAAACAGGTAACATTCACTGAAAGCCGCGGAAGAAAATCTGCGGCCGTCTTGCGCGTCCTGAAAATCAATACGGGACCCTCCCCCCCCTCCCCCCACGTGCCGCAGTCAGGGAACTGGGCGGTTTTTGTCTACCTTAGATCCTGGATGAGGTAGGTCGTAACCTCATGGTTGATAGTTAACTATAATTATGTGTACAAAGATGCAGTGGCAATAAACTATTGCTACATTTCTGATAATATACCTGAAAAGGTCCTTATTTTAAAATTCACTTTTTGTCGTACCTACATATGTCTACATTGACATGACTATTCTATTTGGTCGTATCAAATAATTTGTGCCTACCTAAGTTCTGTTTTATGTTTATAAACTCTGCTTATTTAGGTCTTTAGGCCGTGAAAGAAAACGGCTTGAAGTAAAACTATGAGGAAATAGCTTTTTTAATATGGGAACTTCAGTTAATTTTTGTCTAGCTTGTCTGAGGTGGCTCGTATGCCAATCTTCTACATATATTGCCTACAATTATACACTTAGATATTCCCTAAATAACTTAAAAAGTTTTCTACTTCTCATTTATGTGATTTCGTGAGCAGTCACTTTTATAAACGAGTATAATATGCATAAGTTTTACAATCCATGCCTTCGTTCTAAAGAAATTGTAATTTCATTCTAAGGTTTCACAAATCGAAGTATGAATCGTAGTTACTCATCCAGAATATCGCGTAATATACTTATCCACTTAATATGTTAAGAAGGTGAGGCGAGTGGTTTACTCGTACATATGCAAGGCTTCGGGTTCGAAGACCTGACTTGTAGAAATACTAACTGAAGTAGACTATTAGATCAAATATAACGTTAAATTATCGCGTTCCATAATAGGTAATAATAAATAATATTTATTTAGCAATTGGTGTGTTAGTCCAGGGCAAAAGCCTTGCTCTAAGTCTAAACTAAGCTCGTGGCGTACAATCTATGGATGCTAGGGAACGGATAGACATATTTAAATAATTTTTTAAACATTCATGACTCGAGTACCAATGTTCATCACATAAACATTTCTTTGTCTTGTCATTTGTTTGTGTTTACATGGTTCAATTCCCGGTGAGAAACGAATCTAGTTATATGTAAAACTCCGGAAGCTTAGAAAACTTTAGGAAAAAATATTTAAATGAAAGTATCAGGTACGAGTTGTGTCCTGCCGAGCTATGAGGCTGTAAAATGTGATCTGTGGCTGTAACAACAAGAGTTGGTGGGTTTGATCCTCGCCAAGTGATAGCACAAGACAATCAGTTATGAAGAATTGGACTTGACAGCTTGTTCTCAAAACAGTGATTGTTAAAATAATAATTATCGCTGTTTTTAATCAACTAATTACAAAATGAAAATAAATTCCGCGCACGTGTAAATTAAACTAAGATAAAGTCAAAGTCAAAGTCAAAGTAGTTTATTTTGCAATTTGATTTACATAGAAATTCTTTTGCACGTCAAATCTTTTTTTACCTACCAGCACTTCGACGTGAATGGCCTGCTGAGAAGAAGTGCCGCAAGAAACTCAACAGTTTGCCTTTTTTTAAAAATAATTACAAATTGTATAAATCATTATTTACATGTCATCAAAATAATAAAAAAATATCATGTCATATAAAAACAAAACAAAAAAAAACATATAAATACAAATGTAAGAAATTAGACAACCACATGCGCAGAGTGGTAAGAAATTGTCAGGCCCACAAATTCTTGTCGATATCATAGGTACAGCAATGATTGTTAGTATAGTAATTGTTGTTGGGATTCCCACAACCTTTAGCATCAAACTCGCCGAACCGTTTCAATTTTCTCAGTTTCCTAAAAACGCCTTTCCTTGCCACGACTTTGCTCAGACTTCAGTACATAATATAGTATATTTTTACCTAACCGGGCCGGGTGTCGGGTGATTACGTCAAGGCGTATCCTGAGGGAGGGGTCGTGACCCCGCGCTTTCATTGGCCAGGTCACACCCACGGGTTTTGTAGATGCCAATTGTTACGTAGTTTACGGTATTACAGTTTCGTGTGAAAATGTGAGGAAAACGTATGTAGGAAGGTTCATCGATGGCGAGTTTTGATTCATTCATCGATGGTGATAAAATAAATAAAGTAGTTTTTTGTGATATTAATTAGTTTAGAATATTACGATAATAATAATATGTGACCGCGCCGCGCCGGAACGAAACCGGTTAACATAATGTATGTCAAAGTTAAAAACGTAGGTACAAGACCTATAGGACTTCAGGAAGACCATATCTTAGTGTTATCAACTGACCTAGGTATCCAGATACATTTCTTACGATATTTATTATGTGACGTCATAATTATATTATCTGGAGATACCACCAATAAACATCATTATTTATCCTCATCTTTATTGGCGATTACCATCCCTATATGAACCTTAAAAAATCCCCGGTCCAGTCAAACCCCTTGGGACCCGTTGCTAAGCGTTATCTTATGGGGTGAGTAAAAAATTACTGCGTTCTGTGAAAATGACTCCCGATATGACCCGATAACTGTTATTAACTGGCTATGGCTATGCGATAGTGATAGTATCGGTTTTGTTTACTTTTTAGGGATCCGCATTGAAAAAATAATAAATTAATTCATTTTGTCAATATTACATACCTACTCGTATGTTGATATGGCTCCGTAAAATGTTTGTCCTTTAGGGGTTTAAACCATTACCGGGTACTGGTTAACCTGTCGTCAAGGTAGCAAAGCACACGACTTGAATAAGGACAAAGTATAATTGTACCAAAACATCAATGTAAAAATGTTTTACAACATTTATTTAAACCTTGAAGTCTAATTTCTCACATAAGTATCCAAAATATTCAGTGCCGAAATAAGTTTAATTACTTTCAATGTAAAAAAAGTGTCACAAATTCCTAACAAGAACCACACGGTAATAAAACCTAAGACCACATCATAACTTGGTACCTATTGAAGCTACTAGACCACATACCACTATTTTATATGTATAGTGCCTACCTACTATGTCTTCATATACCTAACTATAAAAAGTTCTGAGAACAAAGTCACTGTGTGCGTCCGACTCAAGAAATAACTCTTGTTATCTGCCGAGATAAGGGAACGTAAACAGGCAGCCATTTATTACAAATATAACTTTTATCACTGTCCTCTTAACGTCTTTACATAACTACCTACGAGTCCGCGGGAAACACAGTATGAAGTAAATGTTAATAAAAAGGACATAGTATTATTATATCCTAGCTGAGTTTTGGCTACAGCGGCTAAAATTATTAAAAAATAGCTGACCCGACAGACTTCGTGCTGTCAAAAAAAATTGTAAACTGGCAGGGCTGTTTTTACGGTTTTTCCGGCAATTATTCGATTTTTGATCGCCGTAAGAACCATCCTTGGACTTCAACGAACATTTATAAAAAAAGAATTGGCCAAATCGGTCTAGGCGTTTTTGAGTTATGCGGTTACTAACACATTTTGCGATTCATTTTTATAATTATTATAAATGATACAGTGTTTAGGCTAATATGTACGCAAGCACAGGTGCTTGAAAAGCACGATTTCATGACTGGATGTTAGATCAAGTACAGAGAGCCTTTAGAGCAGGGTTTCTTAACATTTTTGCAGTCACGGACCACCTTCATAATTTAAACTAAGTATTCCACGGACCCCAGCCATAAATATTTTTGTAACCAATCATGTTGTTTTAATCCAAATTAAAGTATCCAAAGTAAAGCAGTTCCGAAATTTTTCATTTCAATGAATAAGGAACTCAACATTATATTAAATATACATATTTTAAAAAATGACAAAGCAAACTGTCTATTGATGATAAAGCAAACGAGGAGGAAAGAAACTCAATCAAACACAATGTCACACTTTTTCGAAAAAAAACCTTACTGAGACTTTATTCAGAAAAAGCACTTTTTTATCCGGGCCAAGATGTGAGCAGAGTAAACAAGGTATGTATCTGTAACCGCATGTAAAATGCAGCTACTGAGCCAAGGTTGTAGTCCTCACTAATAGTTACTTTGAGATCGTCGTCGTGACCCCTTTTCGAAAACTCAGTGAAGATATTTAATTTGTAAAATTAAAGATGTCTTTGCTATGGCCCTATTAATCGGTATGTACAGAAAGAAGTTACTTCGAAAAGTAGTCATTTATTCCAATATTACAAGTTATGCATAACTAAGGGGCTAATTAGCCCCTAAAGAGTGCAATTTGGGTCTTGCTAGCACGCTTTGCTAGCATGCCATATAAGTAGGTACTTATATATAATATATATATAATATGTATGTTTAGTTTAAGAAACATTGGACTTATCCAACCAGAATACAGTTTACATTTCATCAGTCTTCAACATCACTTGTAATCATGTTTATAGTTTCGAAAATAACCTCACGATAAACTTTGCTTCACTTGCCGATAACTGAATGATATTGTACCCACTGAAGTGAAGACTAAGTAGGTATATGTAAAGATTTACTGTCAAACCGCACAACAAATATTTATTTATTAATTAAATTAATGTTGACGAAATCAAGTAGGTTGACTTGAAGTAGAAAAACAATTTATAATTTAGTCACAATTTCTTCTGATATATCCATAATGCATAGAGCTTCGTAAGGGTTTGAATCATGGCTACCGCCACAAAATCTCATTCCAGTATCCAATATTTTCTTCTCTGGCTACTCCGGTACGGTATCTCTTATCATTTTCTGAAAGAAGTGTTCTTCAATTCTTCTTCTTCTTAGCCTTTTTCAACCCCATGGGTGTGGGCCTCCTTCACTCCTCTTTCCACTTAACTCCATTGCATTGAGAACCAAGAACTTTCACGGTCATATGTGCTATGTTCTCCTCTGGCTACTGCGGTACTGCAGTATCTATTATTAGTAAGTGAAAGGTTCAAGTATCATCGTATGGTGAAATCCTTCGAGTATTCCTCCAATGACTTCGATGAGAAATCCTTCGTTCGCAATCCATCATTCAGCCACTAACTTTGTTTACAGAATCCAACACCAATGGACGTCTTAACACCAAACCCAGTCAGGTACTACTTCAATTCCTGACCGAACCAAGTCCTTGAACAACCTACGGTGTCATCCGTCCCGACAAAACTGGATGTACTAAACGTTATAGTGTTGCTTTTATATAGGTAACCTTTAAACTGGCCCTATGCTGTTGGCCTAGGGTTAAATGATACACTTTTGTGTGTATCATGAATAGCTCACCCCCAGGTCAGGCACAGAGAATGTATTGTTTTCGACGATAAGTTTACTTGGAGTTTGTTTTTATACCGAACGCTGTGTCTGCTGTGTGGTTCGTGTCTGAATTTGAAGATGAAGGTTTTATTATTTCTGAATGACTGCACCACAACTTAAGTACCTAGAAGATTACTTTACTATTTTCTGATTGTTCAGATCAACGAAGAAAGCCTATGAAAGTCAAACGTCGTAACAGTTACAGCTATAGGTATAACAATAAACTACATTTCTACTTTTGAATGCTCTTCAAACATGGAGAGTATTCAAAACTAACTTGCCCCTAGAAAATGCCTGGTTTATCATGTAGGAGCATGACTGTGTGCAAACGATAATATTACTGCGTCGTCGTGTAAAGTCTGACTTATAAAGTAGGTAGGTACCTACTTACATTTCTCCTTCAACATGAGTCAAACCAAAACAAATCAGTCAGATAAATATGTATATTTTTTTCCGGAGCTTGATGACGCAGTGGTTAGCGCGCTTGACTTGCGATTGCTTAGTTAAGCAACTTTCGCAGAGGCCAGTCATCGGTTGGGTGAGCCAAAAAATTTCATCTTGAGCTCCTCCGTGCTTCGGAAGGAAGGCAAGTAAGGTCCTGCGCCTGATCTCTCTACGATGGTGACAGATTGCTGTCCCACGGAACTAACTATGAGAGTGAGGGAATACAGTGCACCTGCGCTTGCGCACTCACTTGTGCACTCTATTATATCCTGCATACCTAGCTGATCGTAAGATCGGCTCGCAGGGTCGAAAACGGCCGGAAGGATATTAATATTATATCCTTCCCAAGATTGCTGCCGTAGTAGACCTAACCTATGTATTTTTATTTAATTATAAAACATGCATGATGAAAAATTGTAAGTACCTACGGTAGCAATTAAAAAATCGTGAACACAAAAATAAACTAAAAATTAAAAAATAATTCCTAATATCTATTACCTAATACTATAATTTTCCTAAACTATGTCAAAGTAATCTTAAACAAACTAACTGAAGTCGGTGCTTTTTCTCTTCTGCTTTTTTGGGCAGGCACCGACTTCAGTTAGTTTGTTTAAGATTACTTTGACATAGTTTAGGAAAATTATAGTATTAGGTAATAGATATTAGGAATTATTTTTAAATTTTTAGTTTATTTTTGTGTTCACGATTTTTTTGAAGTCGGTTTAATTTTTTAAAAAAAAAGTTTATTTCATGATTTTTAGTTGTGTTAAAGCTTTGTGAACTTCATTATTAATACGAATTTAGTTGTTGTTAAAAGTAAATGAGAGTGTGGATAAATTACTTGTTCTCGCGAGAAGGCCCAGCGAGACTTCTCGGCGAGATTTCTCGCCGTGGGTCTGGATGTAATATACACAAGTATCACGTTAGCCTTACATACATTCGATCGACCAATTGCAGTTCTGCCTTCCAACTCCTAACCGTTAAGGAGTACTGTAGCTTCATTCAGCACAGTAGCATCAGATGTTGATTCAAGCATACCTCACAAGCAACATTTAAGCCCTACATACTACTAAATAGTTTCCATCGACCAATTGCAGTTCTGCCTTCCAACTCCTAACCGCTAAGGAGTACTGTAGCATCATCATCAGGACAGCAGCATCAAATGTTGACACCCTGAAGCATATACCTGAGTAAGACATGATTACGTAACAAAAACACCATACGAGCATACAATTTTCGGTGGTTGCCCTCGATTTCTCCTGGATTCCATGATCAGATCCTGGACTGGTGAAAATGGGACCACCTCAGAACTGAACTCTATCCAACAAAAAAAAAATTTTTGAAATCCGTCCATAATTGACGAAATTATCGATGAACATACATAAAAAAAAAAAAAAATATTATACATACAGACGAATTGAGAACCTCCTCCTTTTTTTGAAGTCGGTTAAAAAGCCAAACATACCTGTATATTTCCTGATCTTGAGTTTTTGGTAACTGCCACAATCCGCATCTGAAAAACGTGATCATTAATTCAGTAGTTTGTCATTTATTTTAATATTAATTCTACAAAACTACACAATTCATAAGCACTTCAATGGCTATTCAAATGCCAGGCTTCGTTTCATTCATAGGGTACCCCAGCCAACCATATTTGTAAAAACAAATGAAGTATAGTATAGGCACAGATATCATTATAGGTGTACTTCTAGTCTTTTGTCGTTAGTTCAAATTGCATTACACAACTGCATGAAATAAATTTAAAATAATATTATTAACATACAATAGAATTTATTTCTCTTGTCTGTAGGTAGGTACGTATGTTTCTTCGGTGTACCGATAACAGTCAGTGTGTAAAATGAATACCAACATAGGTAGGTAGGTATAGTTATCGTTTATTATCCTACTACTATTATAAAGGCGAAAGTTTGTAAGTATGGATGTATGGATGTTTGTTACTCTTTCACGTTAAAACTACTGAATGGATTTGAATGAAACTTTACCACAATATAGCTTATACATCAGAATAACACATTGGATATTGGAAATCGAAATCCACGCGGACGGAGTCGCGAGCGGCCGCTAGTAATTAAATATTGCTAATAATGTACTCACCCACTAAAACAAAAACAATCGTTCTGACACTCAATGCACAAACTTATAATTTAACAATAGGTAATCAAATTGAGTCCTTTTCGGGTAGCATTCAACTGGGTAGCAATGCACCTTGCAGAGCCATCTTTTGTTTTGTGCCCGAACTACTGACTTATTTTAGCTGTCACATTTTTATCTTACGAGCAACCAAACAAACAACAAACATTTTAGGCAGTTTCTGAATGTCATTCATATTAACATTGCTGTACTTTTAACAAATTAACACTAATAATATTTAACTTTATGACAAGCAAACCATTAAATAAAAAATTGGAAGTATTTTTTTGTTACATTCGTCTTTAGTTTACAATTGACAACATTTAAATTTTTTCATGTGCTGTTTTTATTTTCTATTCTGAAAGATTTTCAAAAACTAAAACTTACGTATTTTTTCTTTTTCGTTTATTTTCTTTCCTTTTTGCAAAATAAATTATTTAAAAACGACTTATTCTAAAAGAGCGTAAGTCAATGTCATGGGATGAACGAACATATTTTATCTTTGCTATTTTAAAAAATAAACTTGAATGACGGAAGTTCACACAAATGTTGCCAGGAGACTCTAGGGTAAATTCATGAAAAATGTTGTCCAAGTACCTAAAGTGCCACTTAAGTACCCAGTTCGTACTTTAAAGTAACGTAAATAAAGTTTTAGTAAGATTTCATAAAGCTATAAAATTAAATCTGGTACATCAACTGAGTTATATTTTTTTCGCAATATTTAAAATCATGGGTTTTCCCCGATTGGCCAGGAGTTTTGCCAATCCGGCAACACTCTACGATAAATGTACACACACATGCAAAGTTTTCTGTCAGTTTGACAAGAAACAGTGTCAAACTTACGTTTCTTTTTTTTAATTCACGATGGCCAAAGCGAGGCCAAGATTGAATGTGTGTGGATCCGACGAGCATTGAATTTGGAAACTTTTCAAAATATCTTTTTAGTTACTGAATGAAAAAAATTAAAAACATTTTTTCTGTGTCAATTTAGCGAAAATCTCGAAATGGTTTTTGAATTATAGTACCTTATAAAAAATTAAATGTTGTCAATTAGGTTTATCAGTTTAACTTTAGCATATTTATTTACATAAGGATACAGAATGAAGTCCTGAGCACCACACAAGTTTGCAAACCTAGCTAACCTGCAGATATAAGAGCGCAAAGAAAAATGTAGTAACTTCGAAACATTCCCTTTTTCTTTTCTTTCCCAAAAAACACATCCCTTGAAAACATTTTAAAAGAAAACAAAACGTATGTTCACTTTTTTATTTGCCATATTTTACACATTACATTTCTACAATGACTCCTTAAAAACTTACAACGAAATACGACAACATAACAAAAAAAACACTACAAAATGCACGAACACAATTTTATTATTGTGTAATATATAAATAAAATCGACATAGTAAAATGCATGACTTAGACTTTCAAGTCGAAAAATATTTTACACCAGATTACTAATTAGTAATTGTAATAAAAGAATCACTACGGCTTACATGCACCGTTTCTGACTTGACTGTTATTTTTTATTTTACTCATGGTAAATTTTCATTTAGGATGTTTCTCTAGGAACTTGTTTTTATATTTATTCAGCTTTAAGGTAGTAAGGACTCCAGAAAAGCCTTTTTGTTTAACCAGCTGCAAACATTTCAATTACACCATTAATCTTCAATACCAATAACGTCAGAATTTAACAAATACTGCCATAGTACATTAAAATCTTTGAAGAAATTCTTAGTTGGCACGAATATGTAAATCGGTGCAAACTGCCTCAATTATATTAATATAATAAATATCATAATTAGAAAAACCACTTGACTTAGAATCAATTAAGCAAACCTGTAAAAATTTCAAGTTTACCTAGTACACCCAAAAATTTTGACAAAATACCTAAAACTATCTGAATTCTTCAATCTATTCTGGACTTTGTGAATGTTTTAGTACAAATTAATTGAAGAAATTCGCAGTCTGATGTTGGCTGTACTATAAATTGCGACACCATCGTCCTGCATGATCTTAATAATTATTCAATGTAGATATCTTAGACGATTTAAAAATGTCAGTTTCCGAATATGGGAGCACCATAATCTGGTGAAACATTTGAAACATCAATACATATTAATAAACATTCAGAGTCAAATACAGCTATGAATTTCTAGACGATATATCTGAAATTTGTATAAGACTGCACAGACCCAAATCAGTCGTGTTTTCTAACTTATTAATTATAACACTTAATAATATTATTTACAAATACAGATCAAGCAATTTCTTTTCGTACATATTAGTTTTAATAAATGTATTCCATTGTTAAGGTCAAAGATTGATTAATAGGCGGTATCTAATTTTCCACCTATTTAAATGACAAGATAATTGTGTCTAGCGGACTACAGATAATATAGATGGGGGTTAGATAAGGCGATTTTAACTTCTCTTAAACAAATGCTAAATGTTGTAGAATTTTAGGAAAGAGTGAGAAAGGTTTACAAAATAGAAACAACTTTCATTTCTCAGAAAGGACCAAAGGCTCACCCCAGGTATACAATCTTAGTCCGCTACAGACACCTTTCCTTTCTTCACCATTATACATATTATCATGGAACCTTCATTGAGTCATTAACAATTATTCTAATTGAAGCATCCCTTCAATAATACTACCAATCAGTTACACAATCAGTCAATTGTTTGAAACTGACAGTATACATACCATCACTGTATGTTTCCAAACATCCTTTTCGTTCTGAGATTCTGCTATACACACGCAATATCCATACAATTTGTGTTGCTACACTCCAATACAGTTCCAAAAACCATTATATTAATAGCGGTCCTTTAGGTTTAACATAAAATCGTTAAAACCACTTTAAACTAACACTATTCTACATTGTGACATAATTAGCAATAAATTTTGAACAATGCTGCTCAAACAAAAAAATAATGTCATCCATGATTCAAATTAAAAAAATAAATAAAAAACATCCTAAAATCTATATCACTGGCGAAATTAATTACTGATACCGATTAATACAATTTTCAGCACATAGAACCAACGCAGAGTCGCCGTTGAAATATTAAAATCTTATTTTAATATAAAGGATGCCAAAATATTCCAATTATTCCACATGACTCCACTGATTCTATGTCAAAATCATAAAACCTAGTTTTGTTCAGAACATCAACAATGGTCAAACCAAAATAATTTTATTAAATAAAATCATAACCACGGGTACACCTTAACAACATCCTTCACTAAGAAGCTGTTCTAAGCTAATCTATACATAAATGAGACCAAAATTCACCAGAACTCTAAGCTACCTAAGTCATTGTTATAAGTCTCTTGTCAAATTCACTTAGAGGTAGCACTTTGATACCTCATAGGAATTATTCCACCATGACCAATCACTTCATTACTATTATAAGACTTGGAGATATAAAAAGGCTGATATAACATGGTACACCTGAATTCCTGTGAAGTAAAATTAGATTACATTCCATGATTCCAGCATATTTACACTCCAAGTCAGCTTATACCGTACCCGAGTAACATACACTCATTGTGTTATGATGCACATTACAAGCATGTCATTATATCATGATCTAAATTATGTAGCTCAAATCTGATACATTTGATATAAGACACAAAATGTGCTAAAAACCCCTAATTACCCAAAAAGCAACAATAAAATGTTAAAATCTCCATCACACCCTTTTATAGTATAATATTAATCCTATCATCTTATTTGAAATCGCCGCATACCTAATACATCATAACATGATAATTTATACATACATGTCAAATTCTTTTTATGTTAATCAAGCAGTAATACTTACATCTTAACGCCTAAAACCTCTTTATATAAATCAACACTTTGAAGAGTTGAAATTCTTTGATACAAGAAAACACTGACTTGTTGTCATCGCAACACAGAACCTACCTAGAGTTTATAAGAATAGATCATTAGAAACATTCACATATCCTTAATAAATAATGTACCTACGATATAACACGTTATACCTGCATAATATAGTATCAATAGAAAGAGCCTGTGTTCAGGTACAATAGTTAGATAACTCTTCGACGTAAATTGTCTTTGATTGTTGAAATGTTTTTACATTATCGGTCAAAATTGTATCTTCTTACATAGTATATTTTTGCCACATCAAGTCAATTGTTGTGACACTACAAGGAATAATTATATTAAGAATTGGTAAAATCTGAGATCAGCAGGTTTTTATCAGTTTCAATTGACCAAAAGCACAGAAAGTTGTCATGCTGTGTTATTATTTAAATTCTGTTATTTACAGATAGTTTGTCACTGACACATCATCATCGAATTAGACAGCGAGGGAATAGGGAGTGTATCTGTGCTCGCACATGCCTTGTACACTATAATTTATCCTGGCAGGTCAATCGACTGGGCCTGTAAGGGCTCAGAGGGTATTATTCCTTGTAGTACCACCATTCTAAAACTACACATTTAAATGTCAAATGTCACTATTAAACACTGTCATAGCACTTGTGTCACATTTCACTTCACTTATCACTAAGCGTCACTGTCGCGACCTCAAGTGTCAATTATCACGTATTATGAGGTACTTTTTGAAGTCCCAGGATCATTCTTGCTCCGTAAAAGCGAATGAGAACTTGGCGTGACCGTTGGGGTCGAGGACCTTGCCCTCGATGAGGCACTGGATCACCCAGTGGGTGGACACGAGCGGAATGTTGTCTTGGTTAGCCTTGTTCTGGACTTCGTGCGGACAGTCCCATTCGGTGACAAGGGCTATCGCACCGGACATGTTGAGGTCATCCTGAAAATGAATTCATTTGTGTTTAATCTTTACATTTTTAGACAATTGAAAAGATCGTTTGACAACAACATTTTTTATCCTGATCAAATTCTCCCATGGGATAAATCAAAATCCACGCGAATGAAGTCGCGTGCGGCCGCTAGTAGATATATAACACCCAGACAAGCACAAACAGACATGTTCAATTGTTCATGCACACAAATTTTTGTAATGTGCGGGAATCGAACCCGCGACCCCTTTTATAATAGGCAACATATTGACCATAACACCACACGGATCGTCAAATGTATGTACTATAACTCACCTCGTTGACGACGCGCGTGTTGGCCCCGGCGAGCGTGCACACGCGGTCCCAGAACTTGAGGAACGTGTCCTGATCGCTGCACAGAGTGATCAGCTTGTCCTTGAAGAACTGCGTGTTGCGCTTGCCCGACGCCGGGACCTGCAATTATAGTTATTTTATGAATCAATGCAATTAAAATTTAAGAGGATTACAGTTAAATACTGCCGTAAAATACACAGACGTGAGTAAGAGCGCGTACTACGAAAGTTCCCTCTGGGTGATAACCCGGTCCAAAATCAGTTTCTTCTGCTGCGACTAGGCGGCAGGTGGCACTTAGTCGGCATAGGATTTCTTTTCTCTTGACAGGTATTGCAAACTGTGACAGAGGTAGCACTTTACAACGTGGTGGCTAAAACCTGTGACAGAGGGGGAGCATTACACAATCAAGCCCCTGTCCCTAACTGGTTCTTCTATATATAGCAACTAGAGCTGTTGGGCAGCTCATAGAACGCGCAGACTTATGTTGAGGGATATTGTAACCTGTGACAACTGGTTAACACTCACCCACTCGATGTACTTGGTATGAGGTACGGTGGAGAGGCGAGGCAGTACTAAGCAAGGTAGACACTCACCCAGTCTATGAACTGGCTCTTCTGCAGCGACCAGCCCGCGGGCAGGACGTGGTCGGCATAGTCCGCGAGTGCGCCAGCGCTGCAGCTGGCTATGACCCAGCCGTGCGTGAGGGCGCGCACGTCCGCCGCGAGGCACTGGATGTACTTGGCATGAGGTACGGTGGAGAGGCGAGGCAGTACTGAGCAAGGTAGACACTCACCCAGTCTATGAACTGGCTCTTCTGCAGCGACCAGCCCGCGGGCAGGACGTGGTCGGCATAGTCCGCGAGTGCGCCAGCGCTGCAGCTGGCTATGACCCAGCCGTGCGTGAGGGCGCGCACGTCCGCCGCGAGGCACTGGATGTACTTGGCATGAGGTACGGTGGAGAGGCGAGGCAGTACTGAGCAAGGTAGACACTCACCCAGTCTATGAACTGGCTCTTCTGCAGCGACCAGCCCGCGGGCAGGACGTGGTCGGCATAGTCCGCGAGTGCGCCAGCGCTGCAGCTGGCTATGACCCAGCCGTGCGTGAGGGCGCGCACGTCCGCCGCGAGGCACTGGATGTACTTGGCATGAGGTACGGTGGAGAGGCGAGGCAGTACTGAGCAAGGTAGACACTCACCCAGTCTATGAACTGGCTCTTCTGCAGCGACCAGCCCGCGGGCAGGACGTGGTCGGCATAGTCCGCGAGTGCGCCAGCGCTGCAGCTGGCTATGACCCAGCCGTGCGTGAGGGCGCGCACGTCCGCCGCGAGGCACTGGATGTACTTGGTATGAGGTACGGTGGAGAGGCGAGGCAGTACTGAGCAAGGTAGACACTCACCCAGTCTATGAACTGGCTCTTCTGCAGCGACCAGCCCGCGGGCAGGACGTGGTCGGCATAGTCCGCGAGTGCGCCAGCGCTGCAGCTGGCTATGACCCAGCCGTGCGTGAGGGCGCGCACGTCCGCCGCGAGGCACTGGATGTACTTGGCATGAGGTACGGTGGAGAGGCGAGGCAGTACTGAGCAAGGTAGACACTCACCCAGTCTATGAACTGGCTCTTCTGCAGCGACCAGCCCGCGGGCAGGACGTGGTCGGCATAGTCCGCGAGTGCGCCAGCGCTGCAGCTGGCTATGACCCAGCCGTGCGTGAGGGCGCGCACGTCCGCCGCGAGGCACTGGATGTACTTGGTATGAGGTACGGTGGAGAGGCGAGGCAGTACTGAGCAAGGTAGACACTCACCCAGTCTATGAACTGGCTCTTCTGCAGCGACCAGCCCGCGGGCAGGACGTGGTCGGCATAGTCCGCGAGTGCGCCAGCGCTGCAGCTGGCTATGACCCAGCCGTGCGTGAGGGCGCGCACGTCCGCCGCGAGGCACTGGATGTACTTGGCATGAGGTACGGTGGAGAGGCGAGGCAGTACTGAGCAAGGTAGACACTCACCCAGTCTATGAACTGGCTCTTCTGCAGCGACCAGCCCGCGGGCAGGACGTGGTCGGCATAGTCCGCGAGTGCGCCAGCGCTGCAGCTGGCTATGACCCAGCCGTGCGTGAGGGCGCGCACGTCCGCCGCGAGGCACTGGATGTACTTGGCATGAGGTACGGTGGAGAGGCGAGGCAGTACTGAGCAAGGTAGACACTCACCCAGTCTATGAACTGGCTCTTCTGCAGCGACCAGCCCGCGGGCAGGACGTGGTCGGCATAGTCCGCGAGTGCGCCAGCGCTGCAGCTGGCTATGACCCAGCCGTGCGTGAGGGCGCGCACGTCCGCCGCGAGGCACTGGATGTACTTGGCGGTGAGGCAGGGGCGAGGGGCGATCAGTTTGCACACGCTGTGCTTGTTCTTGGGCACGTCGTCGAAGTGGCTGGGAAATAAATAATAATAAATTAATAAAGAATAAATTCCTCAGACCCACGCACCACTTGCCTAGCCCCAAACTAAGCTCGAAGCTTGTCCTATGGAATCTAGGGAATGGATAGAAATACTTAAATACTTTTATAAACACCCATGACTCGAGTACACAAGTAAAGTAAAAATGCAATTGTTTTATTACTCTAAGTCTAACAGTTTAAACTGTCAAGTATAAACTGCTTATAAATATTGTTCACGCATTCACACCATGATCGCGGGACGGAGGAGAGGAGAGGTGAAGGGAGATGCATCAGCTGGCCGGGCCGTCGCCCGCGCCGCCGCCCGCCGCCACATCACTTGCCGACAGACGCAGCCGCGGACACACGCGTAGTGCATTTATTCAAATCTGTCTTATTGTAAATCTACTTATCTCAAGTATATTAATTTTCAAGCAAGTCACCTTTAATTTGTGTTCATCCCGAACAAATATGAATAGATTCCTAGTTGACCAGTACCCAAAAAGACGGCCATTATTTGCAAGTATGACGTTTGATAAATATTAATAAAATATATAAAAACTATGTAAAAACTATATTACATTCATAGCTTGTGATATTATGCATAATTTTAGTTACAAAGTTCGTTATATGTACCTAATTGCGTGATTGCACTCGTAGTCAACCACGGAAGCGGTTTGCGAGGCTCTCAGTTTAAGTTCTTCTTATCAATACATAGTACAAAACAAAGTCGCTTTCGCTGTATGTCCGTATGTATGCTTAGATCTTTAAAACTACGCAACGGGTTTTGACGCGGTTTTTTTAAATAGATAGAGTGATTCTTAAGGAAGGTTTGTATGTATAATACATGTAAGTAAGTACCACGGGCGAAGCCGGGGCGGGCAGCTAGTAATAAATAAATATGTCGCATCCGGTCATGAGTTCGGACACTAAACGAAATGCAAGTGCGCCACCTAGTGAACCGAGAACGCAACTACGCAGACTTCCGGGGCGCGCTTCAACAGAGTCGTGGCGCTGGGTCCGAACAGGACGGAGCTCACTTTGGCTCGGGTCGTCGAAAAGGGAACACGTCGACACGGAACTGTTCTACGTTTCACTTAGTGTTCAGAGCTGTGAATAGTGACCTATGATAAATCACTGACAGATCTGACAAAAAAATAATCTTATTCACCTGTAAACAGTACCGCCGCCCGCTTCAATCTGTTCCTTGAGCCTCTCCTTGTTAAAGGGGCGAGGGCAGAACACAATATCCTCCTGGCTGGCGGCCATCGACGAGCCCGTCTCGCCGTCCTCCTCAGATGAGTAGTGGCTTTGACTCTGGAATACATTATTAAAACAAAGTTATATTCATGACCATAAAATGATGTTTGTCTTCGAAAATCATATTTATACTAGCGGCCGCCCGCGACTTCGTCCTCGTGGATATCGGTTTTCACTTTTCATGATACAAATGTTTTTTCCCGCTAGCTCCCGTTTCCGTGGGAATTTTGCAATATCCTTTTGCAACTAAGTATCAAGTTAACTAAGGGACCTTGCATGCTAAATTTCAAGCGACTAACTTAAGTAGTTTAGATTTTCCACACAAACTTCCACCCCCCAATTTAAAGAAGTGGGGGTTGGAATGGGTCGAAAAGTAGCCGATGCTACTCTCCATCCCTTCAACTATCTCCACTTAAAAAATCACGTCAATTAGTCAATCCGTTTTACCGTGAAAGAAAGACAAACATACAGACAGACGGACGGACAGACACACCCATTTATATGTATCAGAGAGACACAGAGAGAGCAAGAGAGAGTGTACCTTCTCCCTGGAGCGACGCGGCGTGTCGGTGCACGTGAGCAGGAAGTGCAGTCCGGCGAACAGCTTGCTGTCGCTCGGCGGGATCGGGCCATCTGAGTGACGGTGCCTGGTTGATAGTGTCCCGTCGTTCCTGACCTAATTAATGTCAGAGAGACACAGAGAGAGCAAGAGAGAGTGTACCTTCTCCCTGGAGCGACGCGGCGTGTCGGTGCACGTGAGCAGGAAGTGCAGTCCGGCGAACAGCTTGCTGTCGCTCGGCGGGATCGGGCCCATCTGAGTGACGGTGCCTGGTCGATAGTGTCCCGTCGTTCTTAACCTAGTTAGTGTCAGAGAGACACAGAGAGAGCAAGAGAGAGTGTACCTTCTCCCTGGAGCGACGCGGCGTGTCGGTGCACGTGAGCAGGAAGTGCAGTCCGGCGAACAGCTTGCTGTCGCTCGGCGGGATCGGGCCCATCTGAGTGACGGTGTCCTCGTCGTTCTCAAACTTGGTCAGTTTGGAGTTCTTCTTGCCGATGTTCTGCTTCGCCGCGCCTTTCAATTGCAGCGGACCCGCTGACAGTAAAAGAAAAATTATGTTGCATTGAATAGTTTATGCGAAGTGGTGTTTTACTCCCGAGAAGGGCAAGGTCTCCAGCACTTAATTTGGGAAGGCATGTTGTTGCAAGCACCCAGATAACTGTGACCTAAATTGCAGTGAGTCGTATTGAACGACACTTTAAAGGTGTCGTTCGTCAATGATGACGATTGTCAGCATAAAATGTATGGGAAAAGTTTTTTGCGATTAACAGATTCTCCCATTAGTTAGGAAAAATCTAAATACATATTTTTAATGTATATTAACCTCTATAAATACGGACATGAGAACATTACGTGGACGCTGGGTTTTTTTGTATGGATGTTGTGTCATATCCTTTAAGCCGCTTTAAGCTTCCAACGGATGCGCCACTATTTTATCTGAATTGTGAACATCACCTCAGCTCCTAGTTCCTGTCAAATTATGTACGGCCTTTTTTCTGTATAAAAAAAAATTGAACTCGCTGTGAAAACCTGACCCATTATGGCTACTGACCTTTGACCCCGTCAATCTTCCTCGGCGTCCTCTGCACCTCAGGTTCAACTCCGGCGACCTCTTCAAGTCGCACCGGCGGCGCAGAGTTGCTGCTTTCGCTTATTTCGCTGCTCTCGCTCGCTAGCCGCTTGCGACCGACCGGCGTGCTCTTCGCTTGGCTCTTCATGCCTTCAAATTAAATTAAATTAGTACATGGATACAAGGTTAAAAGACTACCAGACAGTTATTAGAGAAAAGAAAACAACTGCAACAGTCAAGTAGTCAATCTCCGTAGTAAGGCCGTTTTAAAAATAATATTAAGCAAATTACATTTTCAAATACCGCACGTCAATTGTTTAATTTGAAAATAAGAACAACGTGGTTACGTGCCCAATTTCTTACTAACTTCGGCTAGTTGTTTGTTTCCGACAAATATTTTTTTATTGAAGCTATGTAGTTGAAAGATACACAGGTCGGTAGTCTAGTGGTAAGAATGCCGCTTCAAATGCGTGAGGTCAAATCCGGTCAGGCACGCACCTCTGGATTATCAAAAACAGATAGCGAAATTTCATACCAGCTGTACGGTGAAGGAAAACATTGTGAGGAAACCTACACACTACGAGTTAATGTGTGAAATGGAGAGGCAATGGCAAACGATTCCATTAAAATTGCCAAGAGAGTTGTTGTGTTTCATTTCATACAATGATCGCGACCCTCAGTAATGAGGAATGCGACTTTAGGAGTTGAAAGATATTGTTTTAAAATAAACACTCTTAAATAAGAGTAATAAATATTACCTGACGTAGAAGCCTTCGGACTCTTTGGTGAAGCTACTCGTTTTTTAGCACTGGAGTTGCCCTTATCCCTGTTACGAGCGCTTCGTGGACCCTGTAAAGCAATAATATATATAAGTCTAGCTGACCCTGCGAACTTCGTACCTACCCTGGACTACAAATTTTTCAAAACCAAAATCAGCTCAATCGGCCCACCCGTTCTCGAGTTTTAATCAGACTAACGAACAACAATTCATTTTTATTTATATAGATACTAATATTAACGATTAACAAATTAACTTAGTGAAACATAACCATACCGTAGGGCTATCAATGTAGCCTTGGCGAAATAGGGCAATTTTGCTGTTTACAAGCAATTTAGACACAATTTGATTAAGTGAATACCAAAACATCCACCAAATTATCATTATGGTATCTCATTGATCTTGTCTTTTATACAGAAATGGGAAGTGTTGTTGATGTGAACGTGATGTAATCTTTCTACAATTTATGTTTGCATAGTCATCTTTTTTGTTAAAAATTATGGATGGACATAATTCTTAAATAATATTTCGCTCTTTATTATTAATACATAAAATATTAATTACTAGCTGCCCGCCCCGGCTTCGCCCGTGGTACTTACTTACATGTATTATACATACAAACCTTCCTTAAGAATCACTCTATCTATTAAAAAAAACCGCGTCAAAATCCGTTGCGTAGTTTTAAAGATCTAAGCATACATACGGACATACAGCGAAAGCGACTTTGTTTTATACTATGTAAAGATACGGCATACAGTATAACACACATTTCATATCAGTATCTTGTCAACAAGAGTACCGCTAGCAGAGCGAATTAAGATTTAGATAAGGCCTGTGAATAACAACAACGAATGCACTTGTACGACGTGACATTGAGATCTAAAGAGCGATGATACCGCGACGATTCGCCTTGGTGGATTTAACAATATGAATGTTCATTTTATATTGTTAAAATATCTTTATGAATATTTATTCATGTACGTTTTTATCACTGCGATGGCGAAATGCATTTGTCAAATTTGTAGCCATCATGAAATTATTGAACTGGTTAGGTATTCCTTATCTAGGCAATTTATTAATTACTCTAATCATAATAGTGTTATTTATATTATGGAATTAACACATTGAATGAATAAGTTTAAGTGATCTACAATCTTCTTATATTAAAAATTTATCGCAAAATGTGTTGGTAAGCGCATAACTCAATAACGCCTGGACCAATTTGTTCAATTCTTTTTTTAAATTGTTCTTTTATGTCCAGGTTTGGTTTTTAGGCAAGAAAAAATTCTAAACTAAGGGACGGGACGACGGGGCGGTACGCTGACGAAGTCGCGGGCGGAAGGCTAGTTTTAAATAGATATATTTACGACGGTATGGTACATTAACATTTGAACCAAAAAACAATATGCAATCGGGTTGTGTACTGAGCGAGCAGGTAGTCAAACTAGTCAATATGTTTGTTTTGAACAATATCGCTGTTATGTCAAATCCGTTACAACATACCTGTATAATATTATCTAAATCCAGTTCTCTGTTGTGCCTGCGCCGAGGGGTGGAAGGTGACATCGGCGACCGCGCTCGTGCCGACTCCTTGAGGGAACGGGCTTGATCCTCTGTCAAGTATAGCTCGCTTGCTGTCACCATTACCAGCATGTCCCTGTTACATACAAACATTATAATATATTATTTAAAAGTATTATTTATAGGTACATATACAAAAGGAGCCCATATGCCAACAGACTCTTCAGAGTTTGTTTGTTTGAACGCACTAATCTCAGGGACAAGTGGTTCAAATGGATAATATTTTTTTGCGTTGGATAGTCCATTAGTCGAGGAATACTTTAAGATTATAGTAAAACACTGTGTGTGTAGAAACCGAATTTCACGCGGACAGAGTCGCGGGCGGCCGCTAGTTTAGAATAAAATGAAAACAAATCTTATAAAATTGAGGACTGTAAGACGTACGAAAGTATTAATTAAAGTGAGAATAATATGAGACTTAAATTTTTTTCACAACAGTTCCAGCGAGTTCTTGGTAGGCAATATTTTCATTACAATAGCATTAAACTTGTACAAATTAAATCATTAAGTCTATCAAAATATTTTGAAAGCTTAATAAGTTTATTGTAACTTACCCATCAGTCGTGCACTTGTACGTAACAGTCCCGCTATCATTTTCTTCCACGCCCAGCACCAAGCCTGGTTCGTAGTTAAGCTGCTCATCCACCAGCGCATACACCGACTGCCCTTGCAGCGGCAACGCCTTCATGTCACCGAAGATTATGAAATCATCCAACAGCACCTTAGTCGGTCCATCGTCGAACTTTATCAAATACTTATTCGGCTCCGTAATCTGCATCACTTTGCCCGCGTAGTACCGCTTATCTGCCGCCCATTTGGCTAGGACGACTGTATCAGGGGGGTAACCAGGGTATTCTTGCTTGACCGGAGTCTTCTCCACAGGAACCACCAGCCGAGGAGACGTCGGCCGTCGCTTCTGCTTCAACTTGCTCACAGACTTCGGCGTCGCCACTAACGTCGACAGCGGCTTCTCCTCTGCTTTAGGAGACTTGATCGGAGACTCCTTCCCGTTGTCACCGTTAGTCGGCACCATTTCAGGCGAGTTCATGCCATGCATCAACTCAGGTTCCTCCATCTGCGTAGGCAGCAGTGCACGTTTAGTCTTCCCCGCTATATGCCGTCGACCTCGAACTCTAGACTTTTTCAACGAACTCTTCGGAGTTGCCTTATCGCATTTCCCTACTTCTTCCGGACTAGCATTCCCGTTGCTCATCGACGAATCGCCTGAAAACGACGTTTGGACACCCACTGACACTTTCTCATCGCTTATCGACCGATTTGTGTCGTCGCCTGAAGCTTCCCTTACGTGAGAGAATATCTCTTGCAACTTCTTGAACAGGGCGTCGTAGCCTTTGACCGATGTGGAAGGATTAATGACAGATTTGCGAGGCGCTTGTGGAACTAGGAAATTCCCGTCACTCGTGCGACTGCTCAAGGTGGATATCGAACTGATTGTTGAAGAAAAAGAAGCTCTGTTCGGCAGGGACAGCATTCCTGCGCTCGTCACACTAGAAGTCGAGTTACTCGACGATACATCGGCTTGATACCCGTCCATAGTAAACCTCTTAGATATTCTTTGGTATTCCTTATACATATCCATGCTGACGTCGTTGTCTATCCGAGCAACGTAGAGCGACAAGAACTCGCAATCGTCGTTGTGGCTCACGTGAATATCGAAGATCGGAATCTGAGGCGTGCTAGCAGGTATGGAGTGGCCATTTTGTAATGGAGAAATTGTTGACGGCGTCGTCGAAGTGCTGTTTTTGAAAGACTCGTTCTTCGTCCTTTTCAATTTGTTACCATTCATTTTAATCATATCTGGAGTAGAGTCAGTACTATCTGGTGCTCCATGTTTGCCCGATATGTCCGTGGGAGTAGACGAGTTGCCATTAGATAGTTTAGAGATCAATTTCGAAGCAACGCTCGGTACGTGGTCTGGACTCTCCAAGTTCAAGGAGCCAATGCTGTCAGTGCTCTCCTGGTCTGTAGCCTTCCTATCAACTGATTCCTTCGGTCGCAGTTGTGCGAGATTGCTATTTTGATCGGAGTAGCTATAGCCTTCACTGCGGGGTTCATGCACCTTTCCAGGATCTAGAATCTCCTTCCTATCTTTAACTTCGACTGGATCGCTGCTGTAATCAGGTAATTTAGATTTTTCCATACTAACATCTTCTTCGGGGCTAGGCGACAGGACTAAATGGATATTTTGCGAGTCGTTCAACTCCGAATCCATCTCTTCCTCTATGGTTTCTGGTACCGTTTTGGGTGGTGGTATTTCAGCGACGAACTCAACGCTCGGTCTCGAGTTGGAGGTGCTAGCTACTGGTTCAACGGTTTCCTTGAACTTTTCTATTTGTATTTTAGTACATTTGCGTGATTTGGTGATGTCCACGCTTGCTGGTCGGGTTTTAGGCGTCTTTGGCGTTTTAGGTTTGTCTAAATCCGCGCTATTGCATCGCTTAGCGAGTTTCCTTGGGCTGGATCTGACCGGAGTGCGGACTCGGGAGACTGATGGTACCTCGTCGAGCTTACGTTTGCTTATGCTGGTGATTGCGGAAACCTCATCATCCAAAGTTTGAGTGGATGGTCCAGAACTACTCTCAGGGAGGTCTAGCTTTTTAATCTTTGCAGTGGAGTCGGTATGTTCGTCGCTCAGTTTCCTTTTGGATATAGATGATGCTTGTTCTTCTGAAATAATAGAATTTTATTATGTAGTCCTACAAAATGCATTAGAACATAAATAAAAAATAAATATAGGAACACTTTTTGATATGTGAAAGGGAACCAAGGAATAGAACCTATCATAGCAGATACTTTAAATCATAAAAGTATCAATAGTTTCAATAATACCTTCTTTGGGTTTCAATTGATCCGCCTCATCATTTGCAGCATTGGGTGTCTCCTGCAAATAATAACATACATGGTATTTAGCACACTAATCAATAGTTTATTAAAAGAAATTAACATACATTTTTATTATTTTTGTTCAGTACCAAATAAGACATAACATAAAAAAAAATGTTAAAAACACAGACACACACACCACTACTAAATATTAAATTGATTTATTTACATTAGTTATTTATTTATGTATTGGATTATTAACATAAGATACAGCAACAGCAAGATTAGGTAAAGAGTACCTACAATTATTTTAAGGAAAGTTAGTTTGTTCCAATTCAACTATACAGTTTATAGTTCTGACTGACTAATAAATTTAATCTTTGTCAAATTAAACATTATTATATCAATTGTAATTTTATATTAGGTAATGGAAAATTGTTCTGCTTGTATAGGTCATCTCAGAAAAACTCATACAATAATTTTTTTTCAAAATATATCCAGAATGCGAAAAGGTGTTTTTGTCCTTTTTATAGTTACAATAACTATTAATACTTTTTCAGAATCCTCTATCATAATGTTTACATAAGACATTAGAACATAAAATATAAATACCTCTTCATTATTTTCCGAGTTTATATCCAAGTCCTCCTCCGGCTCATAGACTGGACTCTCAGGGAATAGTGTCTGAGACACATTCCCGTTAGAATTCCCATCTTCAGCAAGCGGTTCTGCTACGGCTAAAATGTATTCACATAGAAAGAACACTGTTATGATATTCAAAAACATTAAAACACACTGAATAGCAAATATAGATTCCATTATTCACTATTAGATCTTTGTTTAAATATAAATTTACTAAACAGATTTTAACTTAGCAACGGCAGATATAATTTTCAAAGAAAGTCGCTGTTATACAGTAAAAAAATATACATCTCATAGAGTGAAAGTCACAAATTTTTATATCAACTTTTCTAATATTTAGATACACTGTATAACTTTCAAAAGAATTTTGAAGATCAACAAATGTGAAAGTCTTTGCCTTTACTATGTTAAGTCTAAATGAAAACTAGACATACATTTCAACCGTTAAAACATTTCAAGGCACAAATTAGGAAATAATCAACTGGTCTTATGTAAAATTTATCTGTATCACAATAGTATAGAGTCTATTTTTGTTTTTTTGCTTAATAGTAACAAGTCCAGACTTGTTCATCTATGAGATGCTATGGTTCATTGACATACCTGCCTGTATGCTCTTATACTTTTAATATAAGGTAGCTATCATAGGCCATACATTACTTCTTTCAGTATTAGGGATGCCCCTTTTCTTGAAAATTTTATATATTATAATATTTTTTTTCCTTAATTCAGTCAGAGTAAAGCACAAAGCACGAATTAAATGGCAGCAAATGAAAATTCGTCCAAAAGTTTATTTGGATTTTTTTTAAGAACAGAACAGGATTACCTTTTCAAAATTCCTATTAAAGAGATGTTTATATACCAACTCGAAAAATGATCGAACAGAATTAAGATAAGTCTAACTATAACAAAATAGGTGTAAATAATAATCATCATCAACAGCCTATCACAGTCCACTGCTGGTCATAGGCCTCTCCTAGGGCTCTCCACTCAGCCCGATCCGCAGCGGTGTATTCATTAAAGTTTTGTCCTACATAAGTTGGCAACCCTAGTTACGTTTTGCCGAGCTGGTACAGTTGTATTGAATTTGACACATCTATGCCTTCCTAACCTAAAATTACTAATAAATGACTCTCACCGCCTTCATAATAAGGTTCAAAATATTTAGAAAAAGCAATGGTCAACACATTTAAATTGATTTTATGCTTTAGGAATTCAAAGTTGAACACTCATAGTATTGAAACGACGATAGTCTATTTTCGGCAAAGGAATTGCATCCAATTAACAACAGAATCTGCGTAATTTGTAAACGAAAAATCGTATTGATGTTTGGATTATAACCCGACCATGATGAAAAGTTTTGGCATTGCCAGTTAAATTACATAAAGTGCGCTGCAATAATATTTCATCTTCATTAAAATTTCCATGCACTCATATTCAAACAAATGACGAATACTAATATTCACTATATTTAATCACATTAGATTTATATCTGAAGAAACTCCAATAAGTAGGACGAAGACGGTGGTTACATGAGCGTATATTAAATTTAGTCGGTTTACCTTTCGACGGACGTCAAACTGTTATCAATGATTTACTGAAAAAATACGTATTTCATAGAACACTCACCTTTTTTAGGAGAACTGGGTGGTACTTCGCTATTGTTTTTAGCTAAATCTGCCATGTTTCAAACGATAATTCGTCAATACTCAGTCAAAAAGAGGCGATAAACTCCTTTAACATCTGTCACTCAAGATTTAGCTTATCAATACACATTTCTAGAAAGTAACTGAATTGTACGAAATCACTACTATAAATAATTAATTAAGAAACAGTTTATTGAATCAGTAATGTAGAAATCATCAGAAAAATTGTAGTTCTAAAAATCCAATGCACAAACCGACACAAGCAAACCCGCTTGTTGATTTGGTAAAAAATGTTGCCAGGATATAAAATGTTTGTAAAAATCGATTGTAAAAAATAATCAAAAATTTTAAGAATGTAATTTCCTTCTTTTCTTTTTATACAATTTTCTTAATTATTGTATTCAAATATTTTGGATTCTGCAATTTTAATACAATTTGAAGTAGGCCTGTAGGTACTCATTATAATGTAGTTTAACATTACATGTACTTTTATTATTATGTATTATTAAAAGTATTACAAAATGTAATTTTATTTAAGTAGACAGGTACCTGTTTTCAAAACAAAACCATCAAATGTAGGCAATGTCTATTAAAACTCCCAAACTAAATGAATATCGGATCAATAAATTAAAGTTGAACTTGAGAGACAAGAATGAGAGAAGAACTTCTTAGCTGCTTATCCAAGCAAAAGTATAATGATATATATAATATATTATGATCAGAATCTGAATCATGTCCGTTGGATGTGTACGTTTATGAAAGCATTGGATTGGAAGTATGAGAAACTTGCAAGTTTGACAGAAATGTTGTTTTAAATTAGTATTTTTACTAATATATACAGTAGGTATAGGTTTAGAACTGTCTTGTGATTGATTTGGTACTACCTACCTATTTATTTTTTTATTAATTTTACAATATTTGTGTTTAAACGAGAATAAAATGCTGTTAAAGTAAAAACGTTTACACAACGCCATCTGTAAAATTGTAAAAATAATTTAAATGCCCTTCACTTGTTGATAAAAGCATACCTTCGCCCTGTTTCCAAAACGTAGTTCACGCATTCAGCAATAGATGGCGTTGTTTACATAAAATGCGATTTATGTGCATCTGATATTGTTTGTCAAAGGTGGCCATGCAATCTCTCTACAATAAGAACAATAACCCCGGTACATTCAAAGTGGACAAGAGCATGTGTAATGGCGGGAAAACTCTTCATGGAGGCTGCATTGATGCATCAACTTTCGCGCCCACTTTGGGACTACCAGCGGTAAAATTGCATGGACTGTCAACTGGCACGTTGGGTTCATAAGTTTTAAAATTTATAAATTATCATAATAAAATATTCATGTCATTTGTTTCATCATTATGTTTAGTTACGAAAACAAGCAACTACCTTTTATTTTTAATAGAAAGATTAAACCTAATAATTTATTTCGATTATGTTATAATCTGTGTGCGTTTGTGCCTGCATTATTAAATTTTTAGGATGTTAAATTCCATATTTGCAAAGTCAATAAATTGTGAATTCAATTCATCTGCTCGCGAAATAAAATCCTTCGGCGTAGTCGAAGTTTGGTCAAGAGAATATTATTATAATTATTTTTTTCATCTGAAACAAAAAACACCAGATTAATGGGGAATATGCATGATTTTTTTTTAATCGTTTATATGTTTCTACTAGTTATTACATTACCAAACATAAAAATATCACGTCCAAAATGTAAACTATTATGCAAAAAATTAAATATAAAAAATAATTAAAATCGCGATCAATTTAAACGCGGCCATTTTGGCGCGCTTGTGCGTGACGTCACCATTACACGAGTTCGATGTCAACAGCAAAGTGTTTGGTTTACAAAATTACCAAAAAATAAATAAAGTGAGTGAATATCGAATTAATTACCATGGAAAAGTACAAAAACATATTATAAACATTGTGTCGTTCCTATGTGTCCAAATAACATCAACACTGCACCTGACAAAGTGTATTTCCTTATGCCGAAAGGTGAAAATCTAAGGAAAAAGTGGTGCAAGGCGATGTGAAGAGTCAATGTATCGTTTGAGCTGTTTATACTGGTGTGCTCGATGGCACAGTGGTTAGCGCACTCGGCCTGCGGTTGCTAAAGTTAAGTAACGTTCGCAGATGCCAGACATCGGATGGGTGACCGAAAAATTTCATCTCGAGCTCCTCCGTGCTTCGGAAGGCACGTTAAAGCGTTGGTTCTGCGCCTGATCTCTCTACGGTCGTGTCAGATTGCTGCCCCATCGAATTATGAGAGTGAAGGAATAGGGAGTTACCTGTGCTTGCGCACTTACTTGTGCACTGTACTGTAATATATCCTGCGTACCTGGCTGATCGTAAGATCGGCCGCCATGGCCGAATACGGCCGGATGTTATTATTATATTTATTACTGTTGTGAAGATTATTTCAATGTACGTAAGGATATTAAAAAAGTAAAATACATATCCTACTAGGTACTATTATAAAGGCGAAAGTTTGTAAGTATGGATGTATGGATGTTTGTTACTCTTTCACGTAAAAACTACTGAATGGATTTGAATGAAACTTTACCACAATATAGCTTATACATCAGAATAAGACATAGGCTATAACTTATACATCAGAATAACACATAGGCTACAATTTTTGAGGTTTCTAATGTGAGGTCGTAAAAAAAATATTACGGAAATCGAAATCCACGCGGACGGAGTCGCGGGCGGCCGCTAGTACAAATATATATTTACAAAACCATGAAAACGATCATTTATCAAATAAATATATAGATACTATAACTAATTTACCTCGCAGCTTTTACTCCTCTGAGTTTAGCAGACTTATAATCTGGATTTGAAGCGAAATACTTGGCCATCATAAACACGTCGATTTTCGGAAGATTATCCGACTACGCTTTTACGAAACCGGTTTCAGTCGTTCTCTTAGTCCTTCTTCACAATTAATTAATACTTTGAACACATAAAACTATTAACCTAAGATAAAAACAGCGACACTATACAATAACAATTATTCCTCAAAAAAGAAACCATACAAATAGCTTGTTGACAGCAGGCGTCTCGTGTAAAACTGACGTCAAATCTTGTTCCACCAATAGTGTTGCGTTTCGAAAATTTTCGCGGTAATATCAAAACAGCCACTTTTTGATGATTAATTTTCATTATTAAATTAAAATAAATTCTAAAAATAATTGTACAGTGTGTTTTCAGTGGCAATAAATGTTACAAAAAAAATTATTTTGGCCATATTTAAGTCACGTGCATATTCCCCATTAAGAAAAAGTACTGTATGAGAGTACGAAACCCTCTCTATTAAAGCAGCCATAGAGGCTGTCACGTAATCATACATCTCAACTAATATTATAAATGCGAAAGTAACTCTGTCTGTCTGTCTGTCTGTTACGCTTTCCCGCTTAAACCTCGCAACCGATTTTGATGAAATTTGGTACAGACAATCTTTAGACCCTGAGACAGAACATAGGCTACTTTTTATTTCGAAAAAAAGAAATCCACGCGGACGGAGTCGCGGGTGGCCGCTAGTCCAAACTAATCCCAATCCCAATCCCAACTAATATTATAAATGCGAAAGTAACTCTGTCTGTCTGTCTGTCTGTCTGTCTGTCTGTCTGTCTGTCTGTCTGTCTGTCTGTTACGCTTTCCCGCTTAAACCTCGCAACCGATTTTGATGAAATTTGGTACAGACAATCTTTAGACCCTGAGACAGAACATAGGCTACTTTTTATTTCGAAAAAAAGAAATCCACGCGGACGGAGTCGCGGGCGGCCGCTAGTAAGCTATATTGTGGTAAAGTTTCATTCAAATCCATTCAGTAGTTTTTACGTGAAAGAGTAACAAACATCCATACATCCATACATCCACACATCCATACATACAAACTTTCGCCTTTATAATAGTATATAGTAGGATAAGTACTTACAGCCACCTACTTCTGCGGAAAGGTCCGCAATAACAGTTTTAATTAGGTTAAAAATTACGCCTCGGGAACTTCCTGGAGGTATCTTGCCAGTCCATTTCGCTTTACGGTTATGTTTATTTCTTCGTACGTGGTACTAATGGGGGGAGGCCATTTTTACTCCTATGGATAATGTCTTTTTTAGGGTTCCGTAGCCAAAATGGCAAAAAAACGGAACCCTTATAGATTCGTCATGTCTGTCTGTCTGTCTGTCTGTCTGTCCGCCAGTCTGTCACAGCCACTTTTTTCCGAAACTATACGTACTATACTGTTGAAACTTAGTGAGTGGATGTATTCTGTGAACCGCAACAAGGTTTTCACACGAAAATAGAAAAAAAAATAAAAAAAGTGGGGGGTCCCCATAGTCAGAACTGAAACTCAAAATATTTTTTTTCATTGAACATATACGTGTGGGGTATCTATGGATAGGTCTTTAAAAATTATATTAAGGTTTCTAATATCACTTTTTTCTAAAGTGAATACTTTGCGTGACAGACCCTTCCAAAGTGGAAAAAAGTGTGTACCCCCCCTCTAACTTCTAAAATAAGAGGATGATAAAACTGAAATAAATATATAATGTACATTACCATAAAAACTACCAACGAAAATTGGTTCGAACGAAATCTATTCAGTAGTTTTTTTAATACGTCAAAAATAGAATTTGTACGGAACCCTCAGTGCGGGAGTCCGACTCGCACTTGGCCAATTTTATTTACAGTTCCAACATTCATTGTCGTCTGAGTTGCTTTGTAACTGCGAATTACGTCACAAGTAGCTGCTAGATTACTTACTAGCGTTGTTATCAAATCCTTATTGTTTTTATGTCTGCAAATTATTCTTGTCAATTTTATTTAGTTAGCGTACTGCCCGAGAATTTATGAGTATAATAATCACGACCACAGAATATATTTGCATTTTTTATCTGTCTTGTGATCACGAAATTCATAATGATAATCTTATTGCAGTAACTTTTTTTCAGGCCTTTTGTCAATATACTATGATTGTATCTAATCTTATTTGAATCATTGATGTATTGCTTATGAACTTGAAACTAAAAAGTTGTCGTCAAAATAACTTGAAACGCTTCGTATGAACGATTAACTCATCACCACCCCGTTTCAATTTAGTCACTGTTGTTTTCAAAGATTTTTCTGGAAAAACACAGACAAAGACATCATTAATGATCGCGGTACAGATAACATACCTAATAGGACTTGAGGATATTCTGAGTGTCTAACATTTGTTTATAGTTAAGTTAATACCTACTCCTTATAATAATAAAATTATCTTTCAAAGACATGCTCCCAGGTGCAAAATTAGGTAATGTTAAAAAACAAATCAATTGGGTACCAGAACACAAACTCTTAGGCATGTAGTTTCTAATGTTTTCTTTGTCCCGTCTCCTTCTTTTCCTTTGATACTTTACAAGATGCTTTGACCCTAGTAGAATGGCCAGTTCAAATGTGTTCAGTCGTTTCCTTAGCTTTCTATTGGCCAGTATAATACGTTGCCATGTTTTGTAGGCATGGCTGGCGCTTCGTAAGCCAATGTCGTCCAAAAATCTGAAAAAAAAAAAATTGAAAAATAAATACTTATATTCATTATTCACGAGTTTCTTAGGCACAATTTATTATTTAAAATTTTTACATATTACTTCAATTATAAAGCTTATTAAAAAAAGAATTAATGAATTATTTTATTTAGCGTTTATAAAATAACAAGCGACCGCCCGCGACTCCGTTTTGCGTGGATTTTGATTACACAATAGCCTAAAGCCTTACTCGTCATATCGACTATCCAACTCAAAAATATATTTTCAATTTCATCCAGTAGTTCCTGAGATTAGCGCGTTCAAACAAACAAAAAAAAATCTTCATCTTTATTATACTTATTATTTATAGATCATAAAGAACACAATATACATCCCATTTTAAGTCAAACATGCCTACTAGGTACTCGAACACGGAGCTAAAACGTTCATCACAAATCGCTGAATTACATACAAGCCCAACAAATGAGAATTTATCACATTCCCACACAAGGTTACATTACAATATGCATACATCCATCACCGCTAGTGTCCCCGCCATAAAGTATCATTTTAGCTCGCAGATGAAAAAATAAGTTGATGTATACTACCAGTTATTGTGTGAGACATGATATACTCACGTGAATATGTGCCAGGACAGTTCCAAGGGTAGGGAGGAGACACGGTCTCGTCTGCACTCTGGAATTATTCCAGAGCTGAAGACGAATATTCCAGTGTCGTTCATAATGTAAACAACGGAATATTGCGAAAATGAGGGTAGGCGGATTGGAGGAATGTTTCTTTTTGCTGTTGTCGCGACTACCAGCACTGATAAGTACCTACGTCGTGTTTACGTATATTTTCCTGTCAAAGAATATGTTAAGATAATATTAGTACATTATTTATATTAACATTATGTATTATTTCAGTAATTTACAGTTCTGTCCAATTTTTTATCATTTAGCACTGACGACTAACATACAAACATTGTTTTGTGTTTGGCCCATCAAGAACATTATTTTCAATTTAAAATTAGAAAAATTATAAAACCTTTTATTATCCTTTGCACGTTACTAGGTATGTTTTTATTTTTTCTATCAGATTTTGATATAATTAAGGTCTAATTTTCTGTGAAGGTTTTGGTTGTGTGTGAGAAAAATAATATTCATAGATGTGTAACATATACCAACAATTATGCCTAAGCATACTTTTACTATTTAATATCTATTTTGTATTACAAACACCTGGAGTGTTATTCATGAAGTCATGAAATACTTTGAATTACGTAATAAGTAACGTATAATAACCTAACTGACTTACTTACAATCCTTTTCTTAACTCTAAGGTAACACGAGGCACAGTTTAAAATATTCCAAATCCAGTTAATTCGTTTAATAATTACCGAGTTCCAAATTGTGAATAATTTTCGTTACATTTCGTCGTCTGTTAATTGTAGATAACTTGTGAAAAGTTTCCCCATGTTGATTGTTTCTTGATGAAAACTCGTTTGGGAGTTTATCAGTCTTTGACTTTGAACGGTGGTACAAGTCATGAGAATTGAAAACACTCTGTGAATGTAAAAATTTCTAAATTGGTTTACTTGAGCTTGGTAACTGCATTCAGTACCCATATCTCAAGTCTTTGAGGTATTACTAATACGTATAGAGTTGACACCTCGAAGAAAAATTTTATTATACGCACTGATGTCCATAGACAGCAGCTGCTGCAGCAGTTGCTGTCTATTGTACTATTTTTATAATCGAAAAAAATGCCGTCTAGTTTTTTAAAACCTTGCCTTAAAGTTTACCTTACATGCGCATCAATGGATGACCGATATCTCTGTGTATTTACAATATTTAGTGGTGATGGAAAACTCTTAATGAAGGAATCTGAACTGAATAGTCTGGGTGCGTTGACTGTGCAACGAGCATTGACTTGACAATCCCAAGAAGCCCAGTAGCTGTGTGCATTTATTATTTTCCTTCCCAATAATAATAACTATTGGCACGTTGTGATTTTCCTATCCTATCTAATAAATATTGTTTTTAATTTTTATGTCTGTCAAAGATTAATTAAAAAACTGTTTTTTCTTGGAAATGATTCAAAAAATAAAATAAAACGACCCGATATACAACGGATCATTCTTATAACTTGCACCACAACGCAAATACGAGACTTCGGGTCGGTGTTAATTATGTACCGCTGTGCTATGTACAACTGTGCTCACCTACGTATGTATCCAGCTAGATGTCACTTCGAAATGAGAAGCCGTTCAAAGGGTCGTCGTTTTCAATTAAATTAAGTTAAAGATGACAGTGTAGGTTAGGTAGGTATACCATAGATTCGCGGCCACCCGCGACTTCGTTCCCGTGGATTTTGGTTTCTGCACACATACCTTAGTTTTGTGTAGCTTTAAACCTTCCTCGACGAATATGCTATCCACCACACAAACATTGTTTCAATTCTGACCAGTAGCTTCTTAGATGAGTGCTTTCAAACCAAGAAATGAGAAACCGAAGAAATAAGTTTAGTTTAAAGTACTGAAAAAATGTACTTATGGGAAAGTAATAATAACATTTTGAATTTGAAACAAAGAAACAAACTCTTCAGCTTTAAAATATTAGTTACTACAGATTATGATACCTACACACTACACAGTGTTAAAAATATGTATTTTCCTTGGTCTCACCTAGAATAATAATATGTAACTACTACCTACTACATACCAATTTTTTCCCGAGGGCGTCGTATGAAGCGACTAAAGGACATTTCGGAGTTCGGAGGACGGGCAAGGGCATTTGCAGTCGACAATGGCCACCACACGTTTGGGGGAGGCCTACTTAGAAATTTAAATAGCTGGTCATTCTATTAGACTATGTATGTCTTTATTTTGACCACTTTCAGTTCGACTTGAAAGGATTCGCTCATTCGTCTGAGCATGATCAAGTGGTAAACAAACGAAGCATTATGTTAAAATCAAAATTTTACCGAAAAGGCGAGGTGCCTTCTTGGAAGGTCCATTTATAATTAGACGTTCTTCAAACCCATCGTAATATCAATTACCTAGTGGTTATTTTAAACATGAGCTCATTATTTTGGTAGGTTGAAAGGCTCATATTTACCAAACATTATACCTATAAAGAATTTCTACTTGAAATATCGTCTGTCGTGTAATATCTACCTGCAGTGAGCACCGACCAATCCCACAAACCTGGTTTTGGAAAAATACTATTTTGAAATCTCTCGCGGCAAACGGGACAGGAGCGTTTTTGCTGCTCCACAGCGAACAGGCACCGTTTACACCGAGTCGTAAGAATGAATATTGTTCATATTGTAAAGGAGCGGATAAGGCGAAGGTATTAAAAAAAACAATTTTGACACTGAAATTTTATTTTATACCTGTATTAATGTATTTTCCAACGCAAAAAAATCCATCCGGCTCGGGACTTCGTCCCACTACCAACTAAAACCCTGCGGTTTCCTTCTCACCCGTGTGGTGATACGGAATGGTTCTCTTGCCTGGCGGGGCCTGGCCCAGTTGCCCAGAAATTGGACACTTGGACGAGCCATGAAATTGGACTTTAACCGATATACAAAAGGCGGCAGTTGCAGATGGAGTCATTGCTGTCCACTGATCGAATGATCGAACTCCTATGGTACCACCTCTTTTAGGAACTGAGTGAGTGACGCTGATGTTTTTAGAGTTTATACTCGTTCCCACATGCGCAGCAGCCACCATTTTTGGTCATCTTACCTAATGTTCAAATCGGTGTAGCAACCATCCGGACCTCAGCGTCTATCGGTCTGTCACACGCTATCAGGTGGAGGGTTTTTTACAGCCTTTTTGTTTATTGCTGATTCGCAATGATGCTGCCGGCTTCCGTGCGCTGTAGATTCGTTTAGAGAAGTACTTCTACCTTACAGAAGACCACAGTGACGTAGCCTTCATAACTATTGTGCGATATTTCTGTTTGTTACTAAGATTTCCAGAACCCAGTTTGGAAGGGTACGGGGTTTTAAAGGCAGGCAATGCATCAATAACCCTTGTGCTGTTGTTGATTTGTGCGTTTGCTTCCCACTCACCGAAAAAGACTTATGGTGCAAGAACTTATTATACATCCATGACATTAGGAGAGTAGTGGGTCGGAAACCCTACTCAAGTAAAAGACAAGAAGGAGGCCTACTCTAAATTGGTCAAAAAGGCTTGAGATGATGATGAAAACCACCATTTCTGGTCATGTTTTCTGTATCGTCATGTTCAAATCGGTGTAACAACCATCCGGACCTCAGCGTCTATCGGTCTGTCACACGCTATCAGGTGGAGGGTTTTTTACAGCCTTTTTGTTTATTGCTGATTCGCAACGATGCTGCCGGCTTCCGTTCGCTGTAGATTTAACTTTTCACTCAAAGTACGGCTACGTTCCGAATTTTTGAGGAAAACTGTAATCATTTATCGACGCCTTTTGTGTCGGTTTAATCGAATATTGGTTTGATTTTTGAGCTGAGATGAGACTTACTTTCTAAAGTCACATAATTGTCATTTCAAGAAAATGTTTTAACTATGTGTGTGTAAAAAATACTGAATGACATCACTTTTACGCTTTAGGAAAGCCGCAGAAACTGTCTTCATTTTGCGCAGTTTAGTTGGTTGCCGAAAAGATTTCTGTAAGGCCATAGCACTACCTCACGGCGACCCGATAACTCGACGATGACAGAACTCAGATGAAGAATAAGAGAAATAAAATGAAAATTGAAATTACAATATTAGATACCTTACTTGTTAGAAGGAAAATATAAAAGTTATTAAAGCGGTACAATTTAATCACGACACATAATATTTTGATAAATCTCCTGTCTATTCGTTTGTTTTGTTTAATATAAAAACATTTACTGTCGTTTTTTTTACAGTCACAACATTGAAAATTCTGTGGGAAATAGGCTTTTTACTTATTTAAATAAAGAACATGAAAATGGCATCACATTTCTGTAACCTAATATTATTCAGTGCAAAATGTAGGCACACGTTCCTCATATTTCAAAACTATGAAATATTCCGGTACAATGTGCAAGAGAAGGAATTTCCTATTAGGTGAAATTGTTGGACAATTCAAAAATATTCATGTTACGTGAGATTCCTAAAATGTGATTTGAAATATCGGCTTCCATTGGAAATTTTAGTGAAACAAAGAGTTATGTTTCATAGCCAGACAGAAGTGATCACACAAAAAACCGGCCAAGTGCGAGTCGGAATCACGCCGAGGGTTCCGCTCAAATCCTAAAAAAAAGCGGTGTACGATTTATCAAGTAGTATAAAACGACTTACCAGATCTCGTTCAAACCAATTTTCTGCGGAAGTTACACTTTTTTTTTAGTTTCATGCCTGTATTTTAAGAATTCTAATATGATTTTTGAAGAACTATGTATGTATTTTATGAGAACAAATATGAGGATTTTGGTAGTGACCCGACTTAAATGAATTGTTTTTTAGCTGGATTAAACCCTGGGTACTCCCTCTTGATTTATTTATGTCATAGTCGTTGTCGATTCAAAATCATTCAAAAATTAAATTTCAAGATTAAGCCTTCTTAAAAACTGTTAATGCTACATTCCCCTTTAACTCCACACTCGCATTTCATCGCTCAATAACACGAAAGGGAAAGTATTTAGCGGAGATTTTCCCAGACAAAAAGCTCGGAGGAAAAAAAGTTACTTAACACCAGATACTTTCGCAGGAAGCGTGTACTCAACAGAGTGGGTATCTGAGGTTGTGAGTGCACTTCCGACGTCAAAGACTTGCCGGATACGTCAATTTGACAGAGCATCTTGAAGCCGTAAGGGCCGCAAGTGTGTGGATTTTGGGTGTCTTTTTCGGGTAAAACTTGACCTCGAGAGACTCTTGAGGAGGAAAATTTTGCCGCCAAAGTTATGGCTTTGTGGTTTTTGTTTGTTAAATTGGTGTCGAATATTTCTTATGAGCCTTCGCTTCTTTGGTGTCTTTCTACTCTGATATCGTTTTACCGCATTACCTCTTAATGAATCTGGTCGGAACAAAAGTTATTTAGTATTTATGTTTAACTTACTAAGCCTTGTCTAAAATCCTTTGCAAATAATCCTGTCTGTGTCTAAAAGTACCATTCAGCGCCATCTATTATCTCCATTTATAAACTAAATACGCGTCGATATTGCATCACAAAAAGCAGCAAAGCCGATAAATTCCACCGTTCTCATTCTGTAGCCATACTAAACCGGTCCGGTCACTAAATCAGTCATAATTACGGTAATAAAAGTCCGTACAGCGCCCCCTAGCGGGGAAACGTCGTGACAAATAAACCGACGCGATATTGGCACGATAAAACAAATTTTATTGCCCGGTTAGCAATAATACACGGTGTTATAACGAAAGTTGGGATTATGGCGATGGCAAATAATTGCGGCGCGTCAAGTTATATCGCTGATATAGATGTATCCGAACTACATGGGCAATGTCAGGAAAAGTATGAAGCAACAACAAACTTTCCTGTAGTTGCTAATCAATTCGATTTATTCAAACAAACCTAATTAGTATTAGAAAAAGTGCAAATTACAAACATTGTTCATATATAAATACCTACTACAAATAAAAATAACTAGGTATATTCTAAGCAACATTAGAAACATATTTGGTCTCATATAGTTTTACGTAAATCAAAAATTATATTTAACCCGTGCATGCGACGACGTTATTCATTCTCCAGTTATATTTATAAAACAATGATTACTAAACCAAACCTAAGTCGGGGCCTATTGAAACTTCTTGTTGACTTTCGTTAGTTCGGGGCGTTTGTTTGCACCGGACCCTAAACTACCGAACTGGGAATTAAATACATTGTATGTACTTGTGAAAGACAATGGGGTATTTTGAGTCTATATTTTCATACGAGAGTTCTATAAGCGAATGTGCCTGCGTGGAAAATACGATGGTATTCCTAAGGTCCTCCTTGTGACGTATTCCTCATTATTGAGGGTCGTGATTTAATAAATGCTGTTTTGTATGAAATGAAACATACAACAACTCTGTAAGGCTCGTATTTATAAATTGAACTCAACTCTGAGATCGAACTTGAGTGCAAATATGAGGTGCTGTTTCATATCAGAATGATAAATCAATTTTAATGGACTGGTTTGCCTACTACGAGAAAATGTGTGAAATTGAGAAGGTAGTCGGTTTCCCCAGGATGTGAATTGAATCTATACTAATATAATAAAGTTGAAGTGTTTGATTGTTTGTTTGTTTGAAAGCGATGATCTCAGAAACTAATGGTTCAATTTGAAAAAACTATTTTTGTTTTGTATAGTCCATAAATGTCGAGGAAGGCTATAAGCTATAGTTTAACACTATGTGTGCCGGAATTCTTACGGGCGGCCGCTAGTAAATGATAAGAAGAAAAAAAATTGGCCAAGTGCGAGTCGGACTCCCGCACTGAGGGTTCCGTACAAATTCTATTTTTGACGTATTAATAAAACTACTGATTAGATTTCGTCCGAACCAATTTTCGTTGGTAGTTTTTATGGTAATGTACATTATATATTTATTTCAGATTTATCGTCCTCTTACTTTAGAAGTTAGAGGGGGGGGGGACACACTTTTTTCCACTTTGGAAGAGTCTGTCACGCAAAGTATTCACTTAAGAAAAAAATGAGTTTAGAAACCTCAATATATATTTTAAAGACCTATCCATAGATACCCCACACGTATATGTTCAATGAAAAAAAATATTTTCAGTTTCAGTTCTAACTATGGGGACCCCCCATTTTTTTATTTTTTTTCCTATTTTCGTGTGAAAACCTTGTTGCGGTTCACAGAATACATCTACTCACCAAGTTTCAATAGTATAGTACTTATAGTTTCGGAACAAAGTGGCTGTGACAGACTGGCGGACAGACAGACAGACAGACAGACAGACATACATGACGAATCTATAAGGGTTCCGTTTTTTTGCCATTTTGGCTACGGAACCCTAAAAAAGAACTTTTAAAACGTAGCTGACGAAGTCACGAGAACTAGTAAAATAATAAACTTAAACTTGTAAGCTGCGGATCGATACCTTGAATTAAAATTCAAGACACCAGCGCAAGAATAAAGCGTGGTCCAAGATATAGCTTCATTTAAAAAAAAAAGTTTTAATCCAAGAAAGTGGTAGAAATGAAGGCCTATAAATGGTAATAAAAAGTACCCTAACTTTTTAGGTGGGGAGTTCGATGTACATTGAATAAACTTTCTATGTTCATCAATCTTACCATTTGAAGATACCGGCTAATTGAGACATTTTTTTTAATAAGTTCATATCTTAAAGACCAGGTGCCCGCTCTATATGATAACATAGTTAAAAAACAGCGAAAGACTTTGTGAAGTTTCAAAAATGTACATTGAAATTTTGTGATGTTAAAATCTTAATGCCGGTTTTGGACAGATTCGTTGGTGTTGTGATTATGCGCTTTGTCTTCACATTTTGTAGCGTGTCAGGATAGTAACATGATATTAAGGGCCTAAGGCATAATAGTTATTATTGCATGTACGAAAATATGTTCCGAGATAATTTTGCAAGCTTCCATGAATTAGGCCAGCTGCTACGAAACGCTCGAACCAGCGGAATCTGGAAGGATTAAAGGCGAACAGTCAGTGTAAATTTATTAAGCGTTTCTGTGGAATCGAGATAAGTCGGACCGTCTCACTCGTTTGCACTCGGAACGAGCTAATTACGACGAGATAATCATTGCGGGATTCCCGCTGTAGCGGACTAAATAACCGTGAGGAATATCCGCCCTGTTTCATCCAACGCGGCAATGCTGAAGAAGAAAACTTTTTTGGTTAAATTATGGTTAAATTAAGTGTATTATTAAAGTAAAGTAAAGTAACAGCCAATAATAATTAATGTCCCACTGCAGGGCAAAGGCCTCCATCATTTGAAATTATGTTTTCGTTACAAAGATGGGTTTTGGCTTAATCACCACGCTTGCCAAATGCGGGTTGGTGATCACAAACCCGGGCTGTGTTTGGAAAAACTGCCACAAGAACACCGTTACTTAAACCAATACACCACCTAGGCGATTTTTTCAACAAAAATATAAAACTTAACAATAGGCCGCCCGTAGCAGCGCATATTAAGGGGAGGTTATGTGTTGGGTAAATACGCACACTATCAATCACGGGAAATCTCTCTCTTTGCCGCGCCTGAGCCGGCATACATCAGGGCGTACACAAGATTTCGCTTAAGCTCTGAAAGGTGCTAGAGATGGTTTTAAAAGTGATTTCCTATGGAGGGTTAATGTGAACTAGAGGGCTTTTTGAACTACTGCGCCTTAATTACTTTGAATGATCCTGAAAGCGGCTTTATAAAAAGGCTAGGGTGAAATTATTTAAAAAAAAATGTACTACATCGGCCCTTGACAACGGACGAAACAATTTATCTACCTAAATTTATTTTCTCACCTAGTAATGAATGTGTGCAAATAAATAAAAGAAAGCATTTTAGTGTGTGTTTTGAGTACTAAAAGCTTTAGCTTAATCTGCCCTGATTGAAATAATAATTATCGCAGGTCAAGACCTAAACAAATATACTTGTAATATTCCGAACTCAGAATCTAATCTTCTAGGCGTAGGATCGTAATAACCGGCCATGTACCGGCTCTAATTATGGCGGCTTACTCATTTTGCCGCGAAAATGTGACAGTTCGTTAGGCCAGTCTTAGCGGAAAAATAGGAAGGATTCACACGATAGAGAATTCAACGAGTATTACATTTATAGAAAACTATAGCGGCCGCCCGTGATTTCGTCCACGTAGTTTACAGATTTTCGCAATAAAAGGTAGCCTATGTTCTTTCATTAAAATCAGTTGAGAGATTGATTTAAGTGGGAAAGCGTAATAGACAGACAGACAGAGTTACTTTCGCTGATAAAATTAGTTCGGATTGTGCCTGATTTTTCCTGTAGAGATTACAGTTATTGGTAGCTGGAAGTATAATTTCTATTTCCTGGAATGCACTTAGATTCCTTGTAAAGTACGTTAAACCGTCGGTCCTGCGCCTGATCTATCCAATATCCTGTCAGATTAATGTCCCATCAAAATATGGGAGTGAGAGAATATGATTTGCACAGTGATTGGGCAACTCTTATGGCACTATAGTAATGTATATCCTGTTTACCCGGTTGATATTAAATGCTGCTATGGCCGAAACGGCTAGGAAGGCTTATTATTATTATTTTATTTATGTTTATGGCTTGTTCCACTAAGTGATAATAAAACGATAATGTCGAATTATATTGCCGTACTAAAAATAAAAGTGGCATTTGCTTCTCACGCTAATGTTGCTAAACGATCATTTGGATGCCTTTTTGCCAAATTAAACCATTTTCTGTTAGTTTTGCTCGATATGCAAATTACAATATACTCTATGAAGACGCAATCTTTAGATATTCCTGTAGATAACAGAAATATTAGTTCCACAGCTTCGGTGTAAAGAAGAGTTGATCCCGACTCAAAGGCATTTACGAGAATACAAAAGAAAATTAAAAATATCGAGTACCATTCATTTTCTTTAGAAGTGTACACGCTGTGATTTCAAAGCAGCGTTCATTAATTATTTTTATAACAAAAAATATTGAGATAAGGTGTCTCAAATAATTTTAATCATGGGAATGAGAAATTGCTCAGTGTGTTTTTTGCTTAAGATAATAGCTGTTGCGGCTCTAAAGAGTATCAGTCTTTGTTCTGACAGCTATTTTTTGAACCAGTACAGATATGATTTTTTCAAGATAAAGACCGAGCTCCTACAAACTATTCTTCTCGCTTTTTTCATGCCATTTTTTGGTTGGCTTAACAAACGTAAAAAGGAAAATATATAAAAATCCATATCCAGAGTACAAATGCAAATGTTCATCAGAAATATTTGGCTTTGAACCCGACGACCCTGGGTTTTATGATCAGTCTCTATAACATTAGTCTAGCGGATAAACCAATGAAATTTTTACTTTTAAGGAATATAAAAGTGGCACACAGTTCATTTAATCCTAGTATCCTATCTATAGGTACTAATATAATAACGAAGTGTTTGTTTGTTTGAGCGCGCTAACTCAGGAACAACTGGTTCGAATTGAAAAAGTTATTTTGTGTTGGATTGTCCATTTTTGAGGAAGGCTTAAGCTATAATATTATAAATCCATGGGAACAAAGTTACTGGCGGCTGCAAATCGTGAATAAGCGTATTACATCTCCCATTACCATTTAATATAAGCAACTCCCTACAGTTTATCAATGAAGGAAGTCAAATTAAGAAGCACTGTTGACGTCATTCAAGTTGGAAGTTCTCATTTCGCCGTCAAATGACGGGTAAGTTTTTATGTGAAAGTGCGCAGTAAAACTGCAGTGTCACCGGTGCAGTATAAAGGCAGTTTGAGAAGCATATTGCGTGCCGCCTCTGTCACTGCAACAAGGATACCGATGCTCACATTTTTTAGTTCCGACTGGACTACGGCCATGGAGTTGGCGAGTTAAGAGGCCTTTCACAATTGAATTACACAATTAGTAGTAGTAGTATAAAAAACAAATACATAAAAAGAATTGAGTTAAAGTCCAAAAGCGCCTATACATAATGTATGTGTACAATATTTATATTTCTGGTTTTGGTCTCGTCCCTTTATGGTAAATGAAGACGTTTTGGAGCTTACAATTATTCTCATTTAACTGATGATTAATAAGTCTTTTATGCATTTTATTGTAAATATTAACAACGTCTAAACGCGACTTAACTTAAAAGTAGAAACCAGAATAAACGGGCTTTTCCTAAGCAAGCACGCTCCATCGTAGACCGCATAGTTGTTTAACATCAGGCAACTTTGTGGTCAAGTGCTAGCTTAGATAAAAAAAAAAAATAGTAACTGATGAGAATAACATAATGTCGCGTTTAGTCGTTGTGTTTAAATGTCACTTAACTAAAGAGCAACTATCGAGTTTCTTGCCGCTTTTTCTCGGTAGATGACTGCATTCCGAAGTCGGTGTTCGAGTCATTCTATTGTAGGTAGGTAATATTATTTCATTGATAATTTATAAGTGCCTTGCAGAGGCCTATATAAATACAGTTTATTTTGGTTTTGATTTTTGATTTTGATTAAAAAGAAACAAAGCTATAAAAACACAAATAACATTTTGACGAACCGCTTGGTGTAATGGTCAAGATGTTGCCTATCACGCAAGAGGTCGCGGGTTCGATCCCCGCACAGGACAAACATTTGTGTGCATGAACATGTCTGTTGGTCCTGGTCTGGGTGTTATATGTATCTATTTAAGTATATTTGTAATACCACTGTTGATTCTGATTTCTGTAACACAAGTGCTTAAGCTACTTATCACGGAGTCAGATCAATGTATGTGATGTTGTGAAAATATTTATATTTATTTATTTATGGGAATTAATATTGATTTTCATAACGCCATTTTCAGAGCCACACACGGCGATAAAAACTGAAATGGACGGTGTAAAGCAACATTGTTTGCTGGGGCTTAGGCCAAAATGATATTAGACATTGTTGAAGAGATATGGCCGGGGATGACGTTCATTGCTTCTACATCAATTTAAAGGGTTATGGGTATTGTATTAAGAAAATAAACTTGCCTTAGTTTATTCGCAATATTGTGGCCGGTGGAGGTCTTTAATTAGTTTGCATTTAATGATTTAGTGAGTAGTTCGATGGCGCAGTGGTTAACGCGCTCGGCCTGCAATTGAAAAGTGAAGCAACTTTCGCAGAGGCCAGTCATCGGATGGGTGACCGGAAACAATCATCTCTGGCTTCTCCGTGCTTCGGTTGGCAACGTGCCTTCTTGTCCACTTCTACGTTGGTCCTGCGCCTGATCTCTTTATGGTCGTGTCAGATTGCTTTCCCAACGAACTATGAAAGTAGAGGAATTGAGAGTGCATGCACCTGTGCACCATAATATACATGTTACCGGCAAAGCATATAATCGAGGTATTCTATACATTACCTAGGAAAGGCATTGAATACCTGGGGCGTTATGGCAATGTATGAAATACTATGAATTATATTTTCCATTGCATACTTTACCGAGGTAATCTATGCAATGCCTAGGGATTGTTTAGAGTACCTATTGTGGCACAGGCAATGTGTAAATGAATAGATCTTGGTCTTTATTTTTAAATATTTTGCAAAAAAGACCTAACTAAACTACAATCTTTGGGACGGAAGACTAACTGAATTGATAAAAAAAAGTAGGTTAGGGTTATTTTTTTTTGTAAACCCTTTAAAATATTTTATATTTAAAATCATTTTGATACTATAGAAATGGATTTAATGAAAACAACCTCTATCTTACTAAAGGTAGACTAATATTTAATCGTTTCGACACTTCTCGAACGATACCCAACATTACTATCCTCGTTCCACTCTTCATTGCGTACATTACCGGGTGCGTATTTGGTATTGTATAGAGTACCTAGACAAAGTATAAAATACAAAATATTTCATACATCACCTATACGTTTTTGGGATTCTATTCATTGCCTAGGTATTGTGTATAATGCCGGATTGTACAGATTGCCGGTAACATACATATACTGCGTACCTGGCTGATTGCAAGATGGGCCGCCATGGTCGAAAAAGACGGAAGTATTATTATGATTTAGTATGGTAAACAATAAATTGGTGACATAGTAGTCTTGTTCTGTTGGGATCTTTTTCTGAGTTTCTTTTACTAATATTTAAATATATGTTTTTTAAGAATTATACCAGAAACCACTCAGTAGATTCGGAATTAATAATGATGTGCCTTGGACGGTATTTCCATGTTCCTGTATTACTATATGTGATTCGCCGATGCGATCAGACGTGCCGTGATTATTGTGCTAATTAATCAAACGCTGCAAAAGTGTGACCTAGCAACATACATTGCGGAACTATCTATTGTGGGTCATTTATTTGTTATTGTGATGACTCTTAACAGTACCGTGTGTGAATAGTTGTTTTATAATAAGTAAAATGGCGGAAAGCCCTTTCAACCGGAGTAATATTACTCGCCGGAGCCCGACGACGGCTCCTGACCAACCTCCAACGCCTGAGTCTCCTAGTGCCGTTCCTCCTGAAGTCGTGTCTACTCCGGATATCCATGACTGGATGAAGAAAATTGAGGCGTGCTTAAACGAGGTCTGCAATATTGCTACAGAGGGAAAACTCAACTCTGAGCAAAAAACCAGAGTCCATGCCCTATGCCGACGTATTTCCTTTGGAACATCTCAGTTCCTAGTGCAATACCAATCCTTAAAATGTACAGCCCTCCAGAACTACAATTCTCTCCAAGCCCTGACCGAGAAACAAGACCTCTCACTACAACTTCAGACATTGCAAAAAAGCATTCAACTGTCAAGCAATCCTGCCGCAGCCACTCCGTCTTTTGCCGATATGGTAAAGAAAAGTGAAAATAAGTATATCCAGCCCTTGAACTTAAGCTCACTTGCAATATACCCGACCACGCAGAATGTAACAAGCGAGGAGACCAAAACTCTGGTCCAAAAAATCATCCGCCCGGGTGAAATGAAGCTCCAAGTTAGAGGTCTTCGCAAAACAAAAAATGGAGGGGTGATCATTAGCACTGACTCAAAAGGGGACATCGAGAAGCTTAAACAATCGGAACAGCTGACGTCTTCTGGTCTTACTGTAGATGAGCCTCGGAAACGTAAGCCCAGAATTACAGTGATCGGTGTGCCCACTGCTATGACGGAAATGGAAGTCTTTACTTGCATATTCCAACAGAACCTTGCGGACAACTTGCAGAATATGAACCTTGAAAAGTTCTTGAGCTCTATTAAACTGAGCCATAAATCGGGAAGAAGAGACGCAGAGAACTGCAATTATATTATTGAAGTGCCCGCGGATATTCGAAAAGCTCTTATAACAAAAGACAGACTATACATCAACTGGTCGTCATGCCCTGTGAGAGACTTCACGCTAGTAACTAGGTGTTACAACTGCCAGCAATACGGTCATGCCGCTAAGACGTGTAAACAGGAGAACCCCACTTGCGGCCATTGCGGCATAACAGGCCACGGCATCAAGGACTGTCCTAAGAAGGCCGAAACTCCGAAATGTGCCACTTGTTTGCACTTCAAGAAGCCATGTGACCACAAAACCGGTGACGTAGACTGTCCTGCCAAAAAAATGGCCGAAAAAAGGTTCATCAACTCTGTAGATTATGACGGCGCCTAGGTGCGCCAGCTTTATTGTATATTTTTATTACCTTTTATTAATGGATAAGCTTATTTCAGACTTAGATAATTACTCTGTATCTGATGCAAAGGTATGTGACGTGCAAGATTGCAAACAATATTTATCCTACTATAGCAACCCATTTACAATACTAACACAAAATATTCGCAGTATTTTTAAAAATTTTGATAATTTCAGCACTTTTCAACAAAGATTAAACATCGATTTAGACATAATTGTAATGACAGAGTGCTGGCTAAATAAAAACTGTATATTACCGCAAATATCTGGTTATAATTTGTTTAGTAGTAAACAACATTACAACCAGAATGACGGAATAGTTGTTTATGTGCGGGATAACATCTCTGTTACCGTTGAGGAGCCTAATTTATTAGAATGTAATCGCTTGCTAATCAGGATGAATAAAGATACTGCGATTTTAGCTTTGTACCGCCCACCGTCCTTTAAAAACACTAATAAATTCATTAACTCTTTAAATGACTCTTTGCAGCAGTTATCAAAATATAAAAATTTGATTATAACTGGTGACATAAACATTAATATACTTCCGGATAACTACACTACCGACGCCCAGGAATATCTCAATTTATGTTCTTTTCATGGCTTACTCCCTGCGCATTCCTTTCCTACTCATCAAAGCGGGTCTTGTTTGGACCATTTTTTGCTGAAGTCTAATTTCCCATCGACTGCAATTGTTGCTAACTCTTCACTAACCGATCACAAGGCTGTCCTACTAACACTTAATTATAATTTACCTAAAGTAGCACGTTCGCACAAAATAACTAGGCTAAACGTAAACAAACTTGAACACGATTTATGCAATATCGACTTTACACCTGTGTATAGCTCCGATGACCCAGATTATTGCATGTCTTATTTAATTAAAAACGTACAACAATCTATATTACAAAACACAGTGCCTGTACAGATGAGTAATCGCAAATACAATATCAAACCATGGATTACTCCGGGACTTATACGTTGCATGAGACATAGGGACAAACTTCACATGAAAGCCAGATCTCACCCTGAGAATCTTACAGTTCAGCTGACATATAAGAGATATCGCAATTTTTGTAATGACTTATTAAAAAAGGTTAAAAGCACCTATGACCGACAGAAATTAGAAAAGGCGGGTAAAAATAATAAACAGGTTTGGAAATTCATAAAAGAGGTAACCCATATGTCGAAGCAGTCGGTATCGTGTTCAGATTTGTTAAAAATTAATTCTTCAGATATTGTGTCTGCAAACAGCGCAAACGATTTCTTTGTCAATGTTGGTAAAAATCTGGCGGGGAAACTACATAAACAAACGTCTTGTTTACCTACTTGTCCTTCGTCGGACTACTGCACGCAGAAATCATTTGTAATGTTGGACACAGATGAAGTGGAGATTGATAGGATCATCTCAGGCCTTAAGGATGACTCAGCGGTTGGCTGGGATAACATATCGAACAAGATACTAAAACAATTTAAGTACATCCTTATCCCACCACTAACCTATATTTATCGACAATGCTTGGCAAAAGGGATCTTTCCCAAATGTTTGAAAAAAGCCATCATTATCCCTGTTCATAAATCCGGCAGCAAAGAGGAAATAAATAATTACAGACCTATTTCAATCCTTACTGGTTTGTCTAAAATCCTGGAAAAAATTATAAACAAAAGACTTGTCCAGTATTTAGAAAAACAATTCATACTATCAAAATGTCAGTTTGGTTTTCGACAAAAACTCTCAACGGCGGATGCTGTTCATGAGTTAACTGATTATTTAGTACAGGAACTGGACAAGGGTAAGCGACCATTAGGTGTCTTCCTCGATCTTGCCAAAGCCTTCGATACCGTGTCCATTCCCATATTATTAAGGAGGCTAGAATCTGTTGGTATAAGGGGTATGCAACTTAAAATCTTTGCTAATTACTTATCTAACCGTTCCCAATGTGTTAAAATAGACAGTGTCTTCAGCTCCGAAATTAATAATAATAATAATTTTGGAATCCCACAAGGAAGTATCCTAGGACCTACCTTGTTTTTGATATACATAAATAACTTATGTAACCTTAACCTAGAAGGCGGCAAAATAATTTCTTATGCCGACGACACTGTCCTACTATTTTCCGCAAACTCAGACACAGCGACTTACGCATTGGCGCAGCGAGGCCTCAATATTGTAAATAACTGGCTTCAGCAAAATTTGCTTACACTTAACGCAGCAAAAACTAAATACGTGATATTCTCGATGCGCAAAGGTGTTGTAAATAACCAAAAACTGCATGCCCATCATTGTTTTCCTATACTAGTTCCTTGTAATTGTCCCGAAATAGCTTCTACTAACAAGATTAAATATCTGGGTATACTAATAGATGACACTCTCTCCTTTAGACCTCACTTAGAAACCTTGAACAGTCGAATACGTAAGTTAATATTTGTTTTTAAAAATTTACGCAACTTTGCAGATAAAGATACAATAAGATTGATTTATTTAGCGTTATGCCAATCAATTTTAACTTATTGTATTACGTCTTGGGGTGGCGCAGCCAAATCATCGCTTCTATGCGTTGAAAGGGCGCAGCGTGCTGTTCTAAAGGTCTCTGCCAATCTTCCATTCCTCTACCCTACTGATCTTCTTTACAAAGATTGCAATGTCCTAACAGTTAGACAATTATTTATATTAGCGATAGTCCTAAAACAACATAGTGCACTTCCCTTTAGTCCTGATTATATCCTTAAAAGAAGGGCAGATAAGGTTTGTCCTCTTTCCGTCACAACCAAACATGCCTTCACTTCCCATTTCTTTACGTTCTTAGGTCCGTTGTTATATAATAGATTAAATGCCAAATGTAACATTTATCCACTTTCATACAATAGTGCTAAAAGAAATCTTAGGCTCTTTCTCCGAAATTTATCGTACAAAGATACAGAGGAATTGTTATATGTTGCACAGTAATTTATTTAATTTAATTGATTGATTTATTTGTTTTTTTTATTGTAACATTGAATATTTTAATTGTGTGTTTGCTTAAGGTATTTTGTAAGTGTTTAGATTAAAATAAGTTAACTTAAGTCCTTTTTACCGCCTGAAATACAGGGAATCCTAGTTCAGGCACATTTTGTTAATTTAGCAACTAAGATATTTATATACATTATGATTTTTCCTGTGCAGAATGTTTATTGAATAAAGTTTTATTTTATTTTATTTTATTTTATATGCAGCAATGTTTAAGAAATGAGAATTTGCCTTCCATGGAAGTTCTAATCGTTAAAAGTTTAATTATTTTACGAGTTCCTTTGTCGTTTTAACTTGGCTATTTATAGTCATATGTACGTAATTGTCAAAAGGTTGAAAACCAATTCTCGTCCATCGACTTTTTCAAGTAAAACAAATTAAAAGCTTATCACTCCCACAATGCTTGACATTTACAGTGAAAAATACAATATCGGAGGAATAATTACCTTGTTCGTAAGACTGTTGGTCCGTGTATAAATAATAACATGTAATTTCACTTACGTCGGCAGTTGAAGAGCGATAACACTTAACAAATGGAAACGGTTTACGTAACTGGCAGGTAATGCCGTGAGCGAGCAGAAAATTGTTTACTAACTCTAGGTATTTGTATTTTAATGAATGTAATACATTTTTGACGGCTGATTTTGTGTTATGGGTATGGTCGGTTGTTACATAGGCGATAGGCGTGATTTGGATCTGATCACACACAGTATGAACATATTTTGTGTATAATTAATACTTGAAATGAACATGTCTATTCGAATTGAAGCTGTGTTTTCGCAATGAAACGTATTTGTTTATACATGTATGTAAAAAATGTTTATACCAATTAATAACGCTGAAGAGTTTTTTTTGTTTGAACGCGCTGATCTCAGGAACTATTGTATATAAGTATATGTATAATTCTTGGTGTGCGGAAACTGAACTCCACGCGTACGGAGTCGCAGGCGGTCGATATAGTGGTTTTCTCATTATTGAGGGTCTCAGGAATAAGAATCCGGTCATAGTTGCCGTCACTCGGTTTTTGCATACTCACATACCTCTAGCGCCTCCTCTAATAGTAAATTAAAAAATTGGCCAAGTGCGAGTCGGACTCCCGCACTGAGGGTTCCGTACAAATTCTATTTTTGACGTATTAAAAAAACTTCTGAATAGATTTCGTTCGAACCAATTTTCGTTGGTAGTTTTTATGGTAATGTACATTATATAATTATTTCAGATTTATCATCCTCTTACTTTAGAAGTTAGAGGGGGGGACACACACTTTTTTCCACTTTGGAAGAGTCTGTCACGCAAAGTATTCACTTAAGAAAAAAATGAGCTTAGAAACCTCAATATAATTTTAAAAGACCTATCCATAGATACCCCACACGTATTTATGTTCAATGAAAAAAAATATTTTCAGTTTCAGTTCTAACTATGGGGACCCCCCCTTTTTTATTTTTTTTCTATTTTCGTGTGAAAACCTTGTTGCGGTTCACAGAATACATCTACTCACCAAGTTTCAATAGTATAGTACTTATAGTTTCGGAAAAAACTGGCTGTGACAGACTGGCGGACAGACAGACAGACAGACAGACAGACAGACAGACATGACGAATCTATAAGGGTTCCGTTTTTTTGCCATTTTGGCTACGGAACCCTAAAAATTGTCAGCGTCAAACTTAGCTTGTATGCGCGCTTTTAAGACAATGGAATTTGTCTTCGTACATATTTCTTAAAATACATAATTAATAAAAAAATATTTTTAATTATTATGCGCTATGGAGTCAATAAATCAACATTATGCGACCCTATGTCTTTCAAGAACGTTGCTACGAACGAATATTTTTCTACCTTCTTTCAACGAGTTATAATGTTCAGGTTACGAACGCATCGTAAATGTGGTTGTTTAATATTCCACTCGCGGTGTAGCACCCTTCAAAGTTACATGTTATTACCAGTAATTGTATTGGCCCCTTTATACAGGGCTTCGGTTATTGTTTGCAGGGCTTTGACAATAACACAAAGACTTAGGAGTTGCGAGTCTGTTTGTTTCTTGTGAGTGTGGCATCCCCAATCGCTCACATACGTACATGACGTATGATATATTGCATCTTCAATTGATTACATAATATTTGCGCATGCAGTCTATGAATGATTTGTCTACGACTGATTTTGGATTTATATTTAATGAGCAACCCGCCCCAGCTTTGCAACTAAATTTACCAGTTTTATTTCACTATATTATGTAGGTATGTATAATACGTTTAAACCTTCCTTCAGAATCATTCTATCTAATAAAACAAACGCATTAAAATCCGTTGCGTAGTTTTAAAGATTTAAGCGTTCATAGGGACAACATGACAGAAAAAGCGACTTTGTTTTATACTATGTAGTGATGCAGTGATCTGTATCACAGTCTGTATTGCGGTAAAGCTTTTATTAATGTAATTATTTATATAATAACATCTTTCTCGATTCACGCTCTTGCTTATAGTACCCAAGTGATTTCTTTATACCTGTTTAATATTATAGCTGAGGTGCAATTCACTAAGCGCAAATGTCGTAATCTCACGGCTGTGTCAACGGAGAGTACGAAATTAGTACTTTCGCCGATGACACAGCCGTGAGATTATGACATTTGTGCTTCACCTCTGTGCAGTATCTTCGCAACGTAGTGACCGAAATACGATTTCTAATTTCAAACGGGCAGTGTAACTATTCATGAAATCACTATGCAACTTAGCGCCTTGGCGTTAAAACAGGACTAGGCACCTTATCCACCGTCATTAGCCCATCTTGTAGTTAGCACACTTCGCAAACTACGTTAAATTAAACCCTATGCACACGCAATAAGGATTATAGCACAAACAAGGCCTTAACAAAGTCTAGGGAATAGTGTGGTTAATCGCTTTTGAGTTCTATGTTATTGGACTGAAGTTGTACTGTTGAATGGTGTGTGTTTGTGTAAAGGTGGACTGTACTTTGATTAGAATCGACACCATAATTTTTCTTTGTATTTGAGGATATAATTTGTCTTATCTTTTAACCAAAGTGACATCTCAGTTGATTATTCTACTGTACAATAGATTGGCAAGCGTATTTCATCATAACCGTGGACGTGCTTTTTTAATTTATTGAATTTACAAACGAGTTTTTGACACAAATAATCCAGCCTTCAACTAAGCAATTATGATTATTTATAAACACACTTAATTCCGAGGAAACACTACCTTCTAACAAATTTCGTTCAAATGAAAACTTTTAAATCCCTCCGAAATTGATTCATCAAAGAAAATCATATTATCATACTGATATATGTCTTTGTCCTTAGAAAGTACCTAGAAGGTTTCGTTTCCCTCCGCAAGGTGCAACTAATGAGTACTTAATCGGAGCCTGCATGTTGCAGCCCACCTCGTACCAAGTAACATAGTTACTACAGTCGAGTCGAAGAAACTTTGTTACTGCTTAAAAACTTTAAACATATTCGGCGATTTAGAGGTCATTTACTCTCGCCTATTGCACGAAGTTCTTACATTGTTATGTTCATTTGTTTAGTTATATGCTTTTGTGTTACAGACAATCTATTTTTAGGGTTCCGTAGCCAAATGGCAAAAAACGGAATCCTTATAGTTTCGTCATGTCTGTCTGTCTGTCTGTCTGTCCTGGCTCGTTCTCCGCCGTTTCAGAACCGATTGCCACGAAAATTGGTGGAGAGATGTCTAGTGATAATTCAAGAATGGGTTTTTAAAATAATCGAAAAATAATCATTTTTACCCCCCTTGCCATACAGCGAAAAGTAAATTCGAAAAATAAAAATCGACTTACCCCATCGTGTGGGGTATCGTTAAAAAGGTATTTTTAAATACAATAAAACTTGCCCTAAAACCATGTGGATCAAACAGCCCAGTCTCGAGATATATTAATACCAAGTTAAAATTAGAGCGTCCCTACCCCTTAACTTTTGAAATACTATTACAATAATTCTGAAAAAAATGTCCTGTATACCTCCAAGTAAGTACTTTCAACGAAAACTATAGCGAACTCTGTATCATACATAGTTATTTTTATACAACTCGACCAACTTATGACGTGCAGTTGCCCTTACTAAATGGTGTCTTAAGCGGTCGGGCCATCTTTTAGCTACGGAACCCTTTCATGGGCGTGTCCGACACGCTCTTGTTATTTAAATCTTATTATTCTAACTAGAGGCCGCGCGCGACTCCGTCCGCGTGGTTTTCGGTTATACTATAGCTTAAAGCCTTCCTCGTCATATGGACTATCCAACACAAAAAATATTTTTCAAATCGGAACATAGTTGCTAAGATTAGCGCGTTCAAACAAAACAAACATACAGACAAAAAAATTCTTCAGCTTTATATATTAGTTTAGATTATAACAGTAATAACGCCTTGGGGCACATTGTAGTAAATAATTATAGCTGATGCTGCCCTCCAACTGAGAAACTTCTTCTAGCACGTAATATAGCTACGTTACACCAACAAGCTAAAACAATATTCAATTCATTTAGTTTATCACTAAAGCTAACCACCTGTAACCTTAAAAGCCTTTTTGCAGCCTTCTAACGTTCATAACAAAGTGGCGAGTCTTGAAAAAAGGCTGAAAGGCACTTTCATTTCGATCACTAGCTAAAATTCTAGGAAAAGTTACGCACAACCGAGGCAGACCATACTCGTATAGCGGGAGTTGATATTGATGCGAATATCATGGCTTTTAACATGGGAGCCTTACACGAAAAAATATATTCTGTTCCAGAGAATTCAATTACTTATGAAAACAATTCGTAACTTCGAGTGCATTCCTGATATTTTCGTTACAATTTCCCGTCGGAAGGGAACTCTTTTTCAATGCAAATACGTCATTAGGCTTTCAACGATAACAATTTGTGACGACGTCGAATTTTAATGTATGGAAATTCGACGTTCGATAAAATACTTTCCCGCGTTTTTATTTATCTCGATCTCGTTCGGAGATATTCAGATTTCGCCGGAGCGGAGAGAATTGTGATTAGTGAAATCAGCTTAGATTTTCTTACGCATTATTCCGACTGATGTACTGTGAAGTTGAGCCGTTAGAGTACTGCCTTCTAAGGGATAAGAGCTCCCTTGAGGTTCCTAAAATATCCCTTTTTAACTTTTTAAACTTTTGTTTTGAGAATGCTGATCACAAAGACGGAGTGCTGAGTTTATGACCACTGCAATGTTTAATATCTATCATTTATCTCAATATCTTTTTGACAACCGTCTGAAGTGTTATTCGATTACCGTCAGTCGACCATCCTTCTGGTTTTGTTTACATATTAATCCTCTGGATTTTCAAATGAGTGTTTTACAGTAATAATAATGGGTAGTTTATTATTTTTGGGCGTCCATAGGCGGCGGTGATTGCCTACCATCAGCCGTTAGCTCGTTTGCCGTCTATGCCACGAAAAAAATCAACTACTCTTGGCCCGCACTACAAGACATGTCCATCTAATCCCATCCAAAACCATGGAACTTGGAAGAAACCTGCTTAATCAACATAAAAGAAGACAGCCCCGTACAGTGGTGATAATAAAATAGCTGATGTCATTAACACTCACGCCCTACTGATTACAATGAGCAACAGGCGGTGTTTACTCCCCTTTTTAAGACTATACAGTTTCTAATGAGATGCAGAGAAAACTTTGAACAATTAACGTCGAGGCGGACGGGGCGTGTAATTACGTCAGACAACCTTTGTGACGTCACGTGATATCGAACACTAGGGAATTGCGATAATCAGCGAGGTGATTTTGAATTTTATAATGAGGATGAGAAGGATCTTTTTTCATCGATGTCATTTTCTTTTTGTTTTTACTATAATATACTAAAAAAATCTTATATAAAGTTTATCAACTTTTACCAACTTTTCAGCAGGTCATTTGAATGGAAAATGTAGACCTGGAAATAGGTTAAAAAATTGTTAGCACACAATTATTTGGTTTTAAATATTTGGTAAATAAATACTTGTGGTCAATAGATAACAGAGTATGGGTATCTGACTGGGCTAGAAAGTTTTTGATTTAAATGCAAAAATATATGTTGTATGCTTTGAAAATAATAATATTACGCTTGCGTGGTCACCACGACGGTATCCTGTAGGAAAATGAAGTGTTTCTGAGATATCAAGTATCACAATGTCCTTTTCTAATGTCAACTTAACTCTAGATGGGCCTTTACTACAAAAAATAAAAATGAAAACAGACGTGTCCAACACGGGACACACCAGGACTTGTCACCAAAAAATTTCATAAGTCTTTTTTATCTCAATTATCAAGTCATGGCTTTCATCGGGAGCACTTAAGCTGCTCATTTTGTTAGATTTATCATTTTCGGAGGAAAATACCTTTTTAATTCGTCATGAAACAATTTCTAATAGGAGTTGTCACCAAAATTTTAAATAAAAAAGACACGTCCCAATTACCAAGTCTTGGCTTTCATTTGAAGCACTCAAGCTGCTCACTTGGCCAGATTTATTATCTCCGGAGGAAGTTGCCATTTTAATTCGTCGTGAAACAATCTCCACTAGGAGTTGTCAAGTCGGAAATCTCGCGTTTTGGAGCTTCCTTTGTTAGCGTTCGGAAAGTCGGAGTTCGCGTTGTTCCCGCGTGTAGACTCTCGGTATTGACTGTGGGTTAGATGCTGATTAAGAAGTTGTACAAAACAGTCCGCTTGTGACCATGGCTGCAGCATCGCAGCCTAAACGTCACGCAGTAAGTACTCAGTTATATTGTAAAGTTATATTGTACAAAACAATCCTACACTCCTCCTACGCAGTGTAGGACGCCCTCAGGCCAGGTGAAGTGACGATCTGCGCAAGATGGCTGGCAGGAGCTGGATGCGAGTCGTCGAGGATCAGGCTGAGTGGAGAGCCCAGCGTTATTTTTTTAGACGTGCAATCACTGGTTGCGAGACTGAAAATGAGTGTACTCAAGGAAAGGTGCTAATTTTGCAATCGTTTTATACACTAGCGGCTCGTCACGCGATTTCACCCGCGTCCCGAGGGAACACTTTCACGTACCGGGATAAAATATAGCTAACGTTACTCAGCTTTCCAATGTTGAAAGATTTTTTAAATCGGTCTAGTAGGTTTCAAGCTTATTTGTTACATATAAAAATACAAATCTTGCCTTTTTATAATATTAGTATAGATAGTTTAGTGAGACAGAAAATCCGTCACAATCGCAGCAGACCGCAGCTAACCACTGGCTTTTCGAGATTATTGTGTTATACGAGCTTTGATTTAGCTACCGTGCTAATTAAACCGCACCTTTCAGATATGGAATATAACATGTAAATAGAAATAATAGACGTCGGACAGCTGCGCTTGCTGGTTTATACGCTATACCGGACCGGAGCAAATATTCTGTATATATAGATCATGTTCATTGTGCAATCCCAACCTATGCTTGCTAATTCATATGGGTATTTGTATCCCAAGTTTAAATTGTAAAGATTTGGCGCACATACTGGTACTACACTATGGGTGCATCAATCCCTACTTTAATTCATATAAATGCGAAAGTAACTCTGTCTGTCTGTTACGCTTTTCCATTTAAAACTCTCAACCGATTTTGATGAAATTTGGCACAGACAATCTTTAGACCCTGAGAAAGAACATAGGCTACCATTTATTGCGGCAAAACGGGATCAAATAAAACCTTCATACCACGACTGCGGCCGCTAAGCAGGCTGGAGCGAAGTGAAATTGTTTCGCGGGAAGTTAACGGACGCGCAGAATTTTGATGAAGCACACACTTCGCTTGTTATTTTTGTAATGAAAACGTTAAATATGGCCCCGGCTTTGGCGACATGCAATGAGACGTGGGACATAGTTGTTACGTTCAACTTGATTGGGTGGTTGGATTTTGTTTCATTTATTTTTTAAATTCTTGTACCGAAACAAATCTATCCGTTGTATTTTTGTTAAGCATGCGACGGTTTTATTACAAGTATGATCTAATCTGTTATCAGGATATGTATTATTTTAGTGCAGGTGTGCATAATATTATGCGTGTTGGAATTTTTTGGTTAAAATTGACTCAGGCCAGATGCAAAACGTAAAAACATGAAATAAATATGAAGAAGTTTTCTTGAATTATAACATAACGCAAAATAAATATGTTAGCCCCTATTTCTCACATAATAACATAGATAATTGTTACATGCAACACACTAAACATTCAAATTAAGTAACCTAATATGTTAGGTATTTTGCTCTTGACTTTAGTAATTTTTGTATGGGTTGTGGCCCCTTCTCCGTTCTTGTTGGAAATATATTCAAGATTGTAGATAGTCTTCAGTTTAATTTAATACAAAGGTGGGTGTCAATAAAGATTCATGACCATCATGGGATCCAGTATAAACGCGGGTCAAACTCATAAGCGATATTTTATGCCCTAGCTCTTCAACTACAGGGTTTTGCTTTTCGATTTTAAATATTGTTAGTTTAAATGAAGGTTCATGGTTCACTGTTATTCCATATCTAATGATTTCTTTTAAGTTGATACTGTTAGCCAAAAGCATCTTTTCCCGGTTATAGTTTTTAATGTTTAAAAATGTTAATCTTTAAAAACCGCAAACCTTATTCTAAACAACGTTTAATTAAACTACCAAGCAAAAGTTTTGCAAAAAAGTAATTTGAATACTTTATATTGTGTATGTGCACTTGCAAACAAAACTTCAGTATTTGAGCGAGTCAACTTTAGACCTAGTCTTCGTGATCGGAAATTAACATTCATTACCAATCACTGCAGTAGAAACTATACAAAAGTCCGAAGCGAAAACAAAGCTTAATGCTAATTTAGTACGCGATTTAAGGGTTTAGTCGTCCAGAGATAACATTTTATATTCCGTAAGAAAACCGCTCTTTACTTATTAAAATATATGACAAGCGTTACTCGGCCAAATCCAAGGGTTAAACTAGTCACTTGATAAATTTTAATCAAAATCTTTTGGTCGTATTTGCATAGTCCTCTAAGCATCATGAGACCCTAAAATTTGCATTGAAATGAGCGTGAAATGACCGGCCCCTCATTACAGGACCGGCGGGAAGCGGACCTTTATTCTTTTGTCTATGCTTTTGTGAGGCACCATTTTGTCCTATCCGCCATTTTATGTTACAAAGATTTGTTTATGAAAAATACCCATTGTGTTGTAATCCCGTGTTTAGTAAAGATTTGAGATTAAAGTTATATGATTTACATAATTAGGCTTTTATGAATACGAATGGCTTAATCTGTTTCAGAATGTTGGTTTTTCGAGGTTACTTAAGAGAATATGAAATCTGTTCCAGTTATTATTTGAAATCATAAAGCACATAACAAAAGCCTGGTGTTGGGTCATTTCTGTTTTAGTTATTAGATTTTAGTTCAAATCAGTTTCCGGGATAATATTATTATGTATTAACATTTTCATTCATGTGAATGATTGAGTTGATGTAAAAATTAATTAGCTGTTTCTAAAAGTCGAATTTTAGTTAAATGATTCAACTATGATCTAAAAGTTGTCTGGTTTATCTTGTTACATAGGTGGGATGGCAGATGCTTCAATTAATTAAACATGCTGGACAATTCAGGAACAAAGTTGCAGCTTACCTCAGGTTTCACAATGTTTGCAATCGGGGTAAACGCTAGTATGATGATTTCTGCTTATCAATTCGACGGAACCCAACTCTTCGCGATCCCATAACGCATTTGACAAATTAAAAGTTCAGGGGTATGGCCATCGGCATGCTGTGTTTCAAATGAAGAATTTTATTCGTACCATTACAGTTTGCGTGTTTCAGTGTTTATTATATTTACATGGAAGTTCAACGAAGAAAAGAACATTTTATAAGGGATACAAAATAGTTGCAAAATTCTGTCATGCGACAACTGAGATTGGTTAAAGTGATAATCGTTCAGCGGTTTTTAAAAGCATCAATCTCCAAGAACGATGGAGATTTCATTGAGGTTTTACTACTACGTAGGAGTTTTTAGAGATGCAGACATTCTATGAACCACTATCCTTCGCTGTGTTCCGACATCAAAAGTGAAACATACAGTTATATTACAACTTATAACAACCTTTCGGCATATATTAAACCCTTTCTTTCTACCAACTTCACTTAAAAACATTTACAAACTGAACATTAATTAATTAATAGGACAATTTCATTTATTTTCACAATATACATAAGGCTAGCTTAGAGAGTGAGTGGAAGAAGAGAACGTGTTGCGCCGACCCCGCCTACTCTACACCAATATTATTAAGAGGAAAGATTTCTTTTTTGTATTTTTGTATGTAACGAATAAACTCAAAAACAACTGGACCGATTTGAATAATTTTTCACTGTTGGCTAGCTACACTGTCCCCGGTATAGGAAATTTTTGCTCCCGGTACGGAAAGTAGTTCCCTCAGGACGCGGGTGAAACCAAGGGCATCCGTGCGAAGCTGGGGCGGACCGCTAGTTCGAGATAAGGGCAGAAGAATGATGATGACAAGAATCTAGCTCAACAGCTTGAAACCTACATTTTAGACCAAAACGCAATACGGCACGCAGCGGGGAACCGCGGGCGCCAGCATTCCGGTACTCGAAGTTTATTCCTCCGGCATTCGCTCGGAAAAATGCGTTACTTCTACATCTATGCTTGGAGGATGGGAAATAGCGTGTCTCAAATGTTTTCCTATCGAACCCATTGTCTTGAGACGCAGTTGCACATTCCGAATATATTTCAAGATTTCCAATCTAACTCGTTAATCTGCACTTATACTTTATAATGCGTGTACGATAACTAGCATAATGCGGTACATGGTAAGATGAAATTGTCGATATCTGATAATATTCTCCAAGACCCAACAAGATATTCCAAAATGAGTAAGTACAGAAAACAGAGTTTTGAGTAACACACACTTTAAAATATGGTAGTAGACACACTATCAAAGCATTGCAATTGTTTTATGGCTGTCATTTGTTTTTACAACAGTTAGGAAGAAAACGGCAAATGTTAGCGAAATAATGTTTGCTTATTCCACAACAACCATAAACCGATTACAGCCTTTCGGAATATTTTAATGTGTTTATATCGTTGTTTACTTGATCCCCCTAAAAAGGATTCTTTGTTATTGGAAAGCTTAGCAGAAAAGTGATATTTTCGGAATTGTTTGTCTGATGTTCTTGGAAAACGGTCATGATTCGCGTTTGTTGGAGTTACAGTTAATCCCTATTGTCGTGGTTGTACTGAATTGATTTCCAATAAAATATGTATGGGGTTCATCGGTTCTGAGGATTTGCTTCCACTTAGGGAATGAATGGTGTGGTAACCTTTTCAGGTAGATGGTTGTGTGATGAAGAACTTACTGTTTGCTGTGCCCTTAATTGAATCATAAGTTATGATGTTCCGCATATCTGTATCTGAATCCGTATCCGTTACTTTTCACGCGGTTCTTTAAAGGATCTTTTCTCTGCTAATTTAAATTTTATATGAAGAAATGATTTAGATGTCTATATGAATAAATATCTTCAAATCAAATAAGTTTTTTTTCTGCTTGTCATTCGAGGCGAGCAAAGCGCCAACTAACGTTTGAAGGTCACTCGCGCCTCGCATAAGAAAATTAAGATCCGTATATACATTTTGAGAGGTCCTAAGGTATCATGATCATAAGTTTACTGCAGTTAACTGCTGCATAGGACTCTTAAGTCACAATACCTCTTTACTTAATAAACCCCAAGACTAGAGCTTTAGTAGCCGCCTCATTGTAGCCATGTTTGCTGTAGTCACCGTGTTTTAGAATTACTTCCCTGGTGAGCCAGTACTGGCTAATGGGCGAACCGACTGCGCTGTATGTCTGTCCAAATATATTCCACTTTATTCTAAAAGGGTTGCTAATTACAACAAAAGTTGTAACGTGTCTGAGCACGGTCTTCTGTTGCATGAGGTAATTACATTTCTCCAACTAAGTTATTAGACCGCTTTACTGCTGTTTTTAATACGAGTTTTAATCTCGATTCTTATCTTTGCTGTTGGCGCGGTTCTTAGAATTTATAATATTGCTGGGATGGCAGTGGCTTCGCAGGATGTAGTTTAGTATTGTTGCCAGGAATATACAGCTCTTGTCCCGTTGCGACGATTTAAGCTGGAGATAGTGTCGTTGATGTAGCATCGTGGGGTTTGGGGCTTGTGTTCTGTTCTCATGCAGGGCCGAATTGTTTTGGATATCTAATATATTACGGGTTTGCGTTCGCCTATTTGCTCTGGTTGCCTATTTAGAAGGTGAAATACTTTATCGTATATGTCATATACAGGCTCGGTTGCATCTTCCTTTCATGGTATGACCTCAATTTACCTTCTCTGGATAGCCGCTGGAATAACTAGGTTTATTGGAGTCATTTTCATTCAACATTAGTTTTGTGTCTACTCTGGTGGCCATCTGCGACGACTTCAATCCTTAATCCAAGCGATTTAACCTTCCATCTATGATCCATGATAGCGGTCTGTCTGTGAAGTTTACTCTTCGAAGTTCTATCACCACTATAACCTAAGTGAAAATTAAACTTACGACCTTAGCTAGACTGGCCGAATTCTCTGAGAATACTGTAAACTAGTAGTTGGAACACTCATCCCGTATATTAGAACCTTCACAAACTAGTAATCATGGCTGTGGAGCCAACCCCTTTTCACCCCGGATTTATATTAAATTCCTTAGTCCCAATTTGTCGAAACAATCCCTATGGGCTCTTCGACCGCTATTTTATTAATACTACCCACTAGAGTACTTGAGGTTTATCGTAATATGTTTACGTTAATATATTTTTGCTTAAGGAAACTGAAGTCTCTCGGTCTTAAGGTTTCGGATACCATTTACGACAAACATGCTACATGTGGTTAAGGTATTAAATTAACAAAATGTCCCACTAAATCGAATCGTTTTTCATTTTGTACGTTTTGGTAGTAACTTACTTTTGTTACTTGTTGTGCCAACTGCTAATTTCGATTGTTAATCAATTGAACTTTAGCAATGCTCACTTTTCTTTCATTTCAACAGTTAAAACTCCTTATATCTGATTTCAGTACATCTGGTATGTTACTTCTTATTCATACGTACTCTTGCGGACAGTTCCGAAGCTTCCAAGAAAAAGGTTTGAGCTTATTCGAAAACTTCGCGTCAATAAAGCTACCACGGACTCCGATATTAAATTGTGATCCTTAAGTTCGCGATTTCAGGATGCCTAAGTTATATGAAAAGGAGTTTTTGGGAACATACATTCATGACACGTACTGGAAATATTCGAGTTTCGGTATTTTGTTAGATAGGAATCGGTGCGGATATCGTTGCTTATCCAGTTTTGGCTCATGTTTTTACCAACTCATTTTAGTGGGATCTTGAACTTATAAACTCTGACAATCAACACTAATAACGGGACTTATCGCGAAATTAATTCTGTAGTATATGTATACTACTTACTGTTTGACTTTTCGACTGCGCTACAACAACCGTGGGATTGTTCCATTTTCATGCGGAAAGGAGTCAATCGTTTTTGTATGGAGAGTTAGGCCCACTTAAAATTTTAGCGTTTATTTACGAAATGGATATCAATTTATTCCTTATAATCTCTAGATTATAGTGGTAACATTACTTTTTCATATTTTAACCGGAATCGTTAGAAATAAGATGTGAAAATATATATAAACCTCATAAAGTAATCTGTCATTTTGCTTTCCTGACTTTCAACGCCTGAACCGTAAATACTTACACATAAGGGCGATTTTCCATTATGTTTTTCCTATGTATCTGAAGTAAAAGCAATCTATTATGACTAGTGGCCGCCTGTGACTCTGTCCGCGTGGAATAAGGTTAACGCACGCATAGTCTTAAACTATAGCTTTACATTTTTTAGTTTAAGCCCGCCTCGACTAATGGATAATCCACGCCAAAAATATTTTTTCAATTCGAACCAGCTGTTCCTTATAGTAGCGTGTTCAAACAAACAAACGAACTACAGCTTTTTTATAATTATTAAAGTAACTAATGACAGTTAACAGACGGGAGGTTTCTGACATTTGTATTCAGTTTTTAAATAAAATCAAAATCCGGCAATAGACTAGCACTTGCGTTCCGTTATACGGATTTTTTTGTATTGTTTATTCGAATTATTTTATTTCATTAATTAAATGATTGAAAGTCACTTCCAATCACCGCCTTAGATAAAAATAGGCATGAAAACCGTTCCAAAAGTAATTTGCGTCTCCTTTATGTTCGATTTCAAGTGTTGTATTTTAATTATTTTGATTAAAACCTTTTTACTTTAGTTATCTGTATGTCAGCCATTGTTTACTAATCTTTGGACAGATAGTTCACGGATATAATCAAAATAAGGGTTTTTTATTTTGGTTTACTGACTCCGGTTTCGTTTGAAATTCAATTCAATTGCAAAATTCATAAAAAAACATATACATTTTTTACATACTTCTCTTTCTCTTAAACGTTACCGATTGTTGGTGGGCCCAAAAAAAACTGTCACCTTTATATCGCGTTTACGCTAAATAATATAACCGTTAAAATGCAACGCGAATGTCTGACATCTTTTCTGTCAATCACCTCAGAAGATAGGTATAATACTCTCCAGTGTGTCTTTAGAAGCGAATTAGGGATATTTCGAGGGATGGGCAGCAGTTTTCCCTTGTGTAACCACCATGCTGCTATCATCACCAAAACCATAATTTCCCATCCGGTTGAGGCCTATGCCTCCAGCTGAATCAGTACTGACCTGTATAAAAAAACGATACAAACGTTTCCGACCATACAAGACCAGAAGAAAATTTATATCAAACTTTTTGTCATCATAAAATTTGATGCCCGATTCCATTGATCGACAAAAATCTATACTTATAATAAATCTGTAGAAAGGTCAATTCTGTACATTAAATATATTTTCAAAATATTTATCAGGGGGTGATTAGTGATCGATACTGATGCCAAAAATGCAATCAGTAAAATTTTTGTCTGTCTGTCTGTCTGTATGTTCCTTATAGAAACAAAAACTACTGGACGGATTTTGACGAAACTTTGTACAATTATTATTTATACTCCTGGGCATATTATAGGATACTTTTCATCACGCTACAATAAATAGGAGCAGAGTAGTGAAGGGAAATCTTGGGAAAACGGGAAAGTTTACTCCATTTTTTAGCTTCTGTCGCGTGTGCAGCTTTACTGGTTAAAGTTCCATAAAAATCATGAACGACGGAAATATTCTTCATAAAATTGCCTAAAAAATATCCCTTAACAGCATATGTCTATCTTTTATGGTTGTCTCACAATAACACGTGTATCATCCTGATCCAGATTGGTTTGAACGCGCTAATCTCAGTAACAACTGGTTCGAATTGACAAAATCTTTTGTATTGGATAGGTTTACTATTCGTCGAGGAAGGCTTTAAGCTATATAAAGTAACCTTGTGTACGGAAACGAAACCCATGCCATCATAAAATAGTTTTTCCGAAACATAACTAAACATTGAATTACGTCAAAGTTTTCTTTACAAAGTATCTCAAATCCATATAAACGCTGTTACTCGGTTCTCTGTCCATCGGTCGACACAGTACATCAAAAATCCCACAGGATCCTGTGTATTACGTGACGAATGTGGTTTTTCCGCTATTGTCGCGGGATCCTTATTGAAATATGGATGCGCATGTGTTCGGTTGCTGGAAAATATTTTAGATGTGCGCCGTTTTAGTGCGGTGTAAGGAATTGTTTTCCTATTTTCTCATCTTCATCGCTAGCAATGACGTATGTATGTAAAAGGTCATGATATGATATTTACATAATACACGTCTTGTTTATTAACTATCATGGATAAGAAAGGATTGATGATTCTACTAACTATTCAAATTCTACTAATTATTCAAATTATTCAAATTCTTATGTTCACGAGAACCCTTCGATAGCTCCCGGAATAAGCAGAAATCGCTGGATTATTCGTTTCTGTGATTATTTCCTTAGATAGGTAGTCCAGGCATAGCAAAACCCCGATAAAAAGGTAAACCACTCACCTTTGACGCCGACTGCTATGCTGCTCTGGATATCGGAAGCCGTGCTCGCCACGTGTTCTAAGAAGTCCGCCGTTATGCCACTGATTCTGTCTCAAAATTGATGACAACACACAGAACTGTTGTAGGGTCCGAGATAAGAGGTATAAAGGTCCATAAGATCCGATTGGCGCCGATATTCCGCCGAAAAGAGAAAACTCCGAAGCTGCGCGTAATGCACCGTGCGCGATCAACCGATGGACTCGTGCCGGCGCTTGCAGCTAACTTCAGCCGAGTCGCGGGTTGTGTAGCATACCCTCTTATAAGAGAATTACTATGCCTGAACATCCCCCCGCCTAACCAAGGTCCGCCTTGGTTCCTAAGAGTCTATAGGCAACCGACATAATTTAGAAACAGGCCGAAGCAAAATACCGTTTTGCGTTCGAACCTCCGCGACCCTAACAATGCCGTCTTTACCCGGAAGGAGTTTGACTAACCGACCGCGTTTCCACTGAAGAGGACTCGTATTGTCTTCCTTTATTAAAACCAACTCATCCAATTTAGGAGGATCCGTAACCGTATTCCATTTATACCGCTGTTGTAAGGTGTGCAAATATTCCGTTTTCCACCGAGACCAGAAATGTTGAGACATTTTTTGAATTTGTTGAAAGCGAGACAACCGATGCAACATAACGTCTTCATAAGAGTACTCCGGTACAGCCACTAAAGTTTGGCCGATTATAAAATGACCAGGTGTCAATACGCCGAGATCCGCCGGATCCGTACTTAGAGGGCACAAAGGTCGGGAATTCATGACCGCCTCTACCTTGTGAAAGAAAGTAGCCAGTTCTTCGAACGTTAACTTAGTCTCGCCCAACACGCGCCGAGCGTGATTTTTTGCCGATTTCACTGCTGCCTCAAACAAACCGCCATGATTTGGACTTGATGGTGGGTTAAATAACCACCTAATATTTTGTTGCACTAATTTCCTTTCCAATTCCGAATTATTATCCCGCAAAAATGTATGCATTTCATTTAGATACCTATTAGCACCAGTATAATTAGTACCGCAATCTGATCTAATTAAAGAGGGAAGTCCGCGCCGAGAAACAAATCTAGTCAAAGCCGCAATGAAAGCTTCAACCGACAAATCCGAAACTATCTCCAAATGAACCGCCTTTGTCGATAAACACACAAAAATACATAAATAACATTTAATAATTTTGGCATTCCGTACTGAACTAGATTTAATATAAAATGGACCGGCAAAGTCCGTTCCGACACCTAAGAAGGCTCTCACGCCATTTACTCTATCCCGTGGTAAATCCGCCATAAATGGTTGTGTACACCGAACCCGAGACCGATAACATTGCATGCACCGAAAAGTGACGTTTCGAGTAACGCGTCTTGCCGAAATTATCCAAAAGTTTTGATAGAGAATAGCTGCTAAAGTGTTAGCTCCGACATGACAATAAATTTTATGGTAATGAGTAACTAACAAGTCCGTAAAATGTCCGCGTCCAGGTAACAAAATCTGATGTCTTGCGTCATAAGACAAATCCGCAAATCCTATCCGTCCGCCGACTCGTAAAATCCGATCCTTATCAATAAATAAATTGAGCCTAACCAACGATGATGTAATTTGTTTATTATTTGATATGGCCTGAATTTCTTCAGAAAAATGTTTATGCTGTACCGTCCGTATTAAAAATGAAATTGCATTTCTACGTTCACCTAATGTAATATTTCCGCTAAACCGTGAGGATTTGTTCCGACAGTTATGAATAAATCTTTTAATGTAAGCCGTAACGTTAATTAATTTTTGATATGAACTATAATTTTCTATTGAAGCAAAGTCTGAGTCTAAATTTCCGACATTAACTATTTTAGTCTTTATTCCGGGTAGCATATCCTCGGGGAACTCTAAATATTCCCGTGGCCAGCTAGTGGGAGGTTGACTCAACCACTGTGGGTCCCACCAAAGAGGATGCCGTAGCAAATCCGACGCCAACGTGCCACGTGACGCCACATCCGCGCAATTCATGTCACTCGGAACATGCCTCCACCGAATATCAATAGGCTGTGATGTAATCTGTGAAACCCGATTTGCTTCATATACCTGAAGGGTATGTACCGGTCGCCTGAGCCACGCTAAAACTATAGTGCTGTCGCACCAACCGAAAATCTTATCAAATGCAATGTGGTCTCTCATCGAGGAGACGACATGATTTAATAGTTTAGTTAACAGCAGGGCACCTTCTAACTCCAATTTGGGAATAGTCAATTTCTTCCTCAGTGAGGCTACTCTCGATTTAGACATAAGTAGCCGCACGAGTACAGTCCCGTCCGATAACTCCGACCGAATATAAACCGCAGCAGCGTAGCCTAGCGAACTGCCATCGCAAAAACCGTGTAGACTACAACGTGTAATTCCATTTCCGATAGATTTCAAACACCGAAGGATCCGTATATTACGCAAATTAGGTATATCCGAGATAATCATATGCCATTGCCGTTTAATATCATCCGAAACAGGTGCATCCCAATTAATTTTATTAGAATTATCCCTAGTACCGAGTAATTGTTGTAAAAGAATTTTAATTTTGAAAATAACTGGACATATCCATCCCAACGGATCATACAATCGAGCCGATAACGAAAGTATAGAACGACGCGTAACCGTTGACTCTGTAGTCAAATTAACATGATAAGTAAAGCTATCCGAAACTGGATCCCATAAAACACCTAAAACTTTTATAAGTTCCGAATCATTGAAATTATCGAAGCTTTTGGGAATCTCTAAGTGAGTAGACGGTAAGCCATTCAAAATTTCCGGAACATTGGAAGACCACTTCCGCAATTCATAACCCGCCGTATCCATAAGTGATATTAACTCGTCGCGCAAAGCAACAGCATCGGCGAGTGTATCCGCACCCCCGTTAAGGTCATCTACGTAACTTTGTTTTAGTAATAGATCCGCCGCTAGTGGATAATTCGCTCTCTCATCTTGAGCAAGCTGATGTAAACACCGAATAGCCACAAATGGACTAGACTTTAAACCATACGTGTTAGTTGTTAATTCATATACTTGTAAAGGCTCCGAAGGCGAGCATCGCCAGAAAATAAGCTGATATCTACGATCATCCGGATGTATCCAAGTTTGTCGAAACATCATTCTTACATCAGTAGTAAAAACTACAAGTGGCCACCGAAAATTTAATAAAATATCCGAAATATCCTTTTGCAACTTCTCACCCGAATATAAACAATCATTCAAACTTACTCCCGTGCTACTAGGAATACTTCCATCAAATACAACACGAATCCGACTTACATCACCCGATTTCTTGAATACCCCATGATGTGCCAAAAAATAATGTTCTTCTTCCGTATTGAATTTTGAAACCGACATATGTCCTAGGTTAATATACTCCGTCATAAATTCCACATATTTATTCCGAAACTCTGAGTCACGTTGCATACGTCTTTCAATAGACAAAAATCGTTTAAGAGGGCGCATCAATTTCGACACCCATCGGATCGCACCCGCGCGCTTCCTCGGCCCCCTCTCGTCCTATGACTTCAACGCAATGAGTCAGAGGTCGCCACTTCAATTTGTTTCGGGCGATTCCGCACAGTATTCAAAGTAAATCAGATAAAAATTGTCAAAGAGAGTATTGGAAGCAGGATGACGTAACTATGCGTTGGAAAGCTAGTAATACATAAATGTTGGTATTATAATGATTTATTTTGTTTATGCTTTGAGTGACTTGTATTGTACTTTTTTCTGGTAGTTATTAATACGCAAAGGTACGCACAAGTTATTTACTTAATATTTGTATAATATGTTTTTTTAACTACAAAATCTTTGTAAATTTTAATTTAATCTTTAAATTTTAATTTTGTCTTCCAATTTTTGATTTTACTTTAAATGTTTTAAATCTGCATGATTCACACATGGCTCAAATGGCATCTATGACAGCAACTGTTTTTCGATACGTAATAGAACTGTGACTGACTCGTCTTTCTCGCTCGAGTATTGTTGTGTGTATTAAGACAAATACCCTCATTAAAATTGAGAAAAATGGAAATACTAACATAAATTCAGATCTACTAATAAATGATTTACTTAGTTACTACTAGTGCTTGTGTTAAACGTACAGAATAATTACTTCTAAATCGTAAATCTCTTATCTAGTAACAGTAATACACAAAATAAATTATTTACACATTATATTGCCGCAACACCTAATTTATTCGTCCATTTATTGTACACAGTAAAAGAATGATTATGAAAAATAAGTTTTAATAGTTTAGGCTGGAATTGTAAACTTTCAATTTCAAATTGCTACTAAGTCTTCCAACAAGCGACTATTTGAAAGCATCGTTCTTTCTTGCATATACTGTTCTCGGCCGATCCGTCATTCACGTCAATCCTTATAATAATTTTACGAAATATTTTTTCGAGCCGGGAGAGTACTGAATCATAGTCTTCTCGTCTCAACGGAGAGGTTGCGACTAACCGATGAAACAAAACATGCCTGTGAGCACGCGCCAGGTGCGACAGACGATAGCTTACTGCGCGGAATATGAACGTAGTAAGCGCCAAACTAGTTTTCTTTGAATTACTCGTAAAATATGATATTTTTTCAAAATGTTCTGTGATAAATATTTAGATAATATAATTTGATATTATATGCCAAAATATTGGTTCACCAAAATGCATGGTCTCGGAAATAAATGTAACCAAAAATCAAGTCAGACGCAACTTCAAAATTTTTTTTATCTATGAAAATTGCAATTTTTTCAATATTTTCTGTGATAACTATTTAGGAACGATGCTTGAATATCTACGATTTTTTTTTCGGGTCATTTGAAGTTCATTTTCAAGGTTTAAAATGTGTTTGAAAATACGCGATATATTTTACACCCCCTCTTAAGAGCCGTCTGTCTCGAATCACCTAACAGCTGATGATCCGGTATGAGCGGTAAACGCGCAATATACTTGCCGTCTGCACCGCGAGTAGTGCTAGAACTAAATAATCGCTCACACTCAATATCCGCCGGGCTAATGAATTTAAATTGAGGTGGCTGTTCATAACGCCAAAACTTTTCAACCGCTTCTAATAATTGAACCGCCGTAACATTAGAAGAATAGTTCAATGAAACCGAATCCGATTTAATTTCTTTATTTGGCCCGAAAACCGCAAAATCAAAAATAGTGCCTAAAGCATAAGGCCCTCCTACGCCCAAGTCCAGTTTTTCACCGTTCAAAATGTTACCCATTATATCGCATCCGAAAATTATATCGATATGTCTCATATGAGAGGAGCCGTCATCCGAGATTTTAACATTTTTATCCGAAATATTTAACTTATTAGTTAAATAAGACGTAGGTTTCTTTAAAACAACCGCTGTAACCGATAATAAACCATCTTTAGAATTTTTTGGCCGAAAATAAAATTTAACTATGCTATTGTTTTCATTGGTGCAAATACCGCCTATTCCCATGATAGGAACATTTGTATAATGTCGCTTTAATCTCAAAGTTGTTACCAAATCACTTTTAATTATAGATATTTGAGAACCGAGATCGAGTAATGCCCGAACCTGTACAAAGGTATTTTGTGATGATTTAACTTCAATAATAACCGTAGGCAAAATAACATTATCCATTAATTTAGGTTGCAAAGCGACATTACATAACTGTAGTTGCTAATCCGAATTAGTGCGCTGACGTTGCGAGTCTCCGTTTCTCACAACCGGTTCGTCCCGCTCCCGATGCCTATAATGTGACCTTTCATTATTTGATACGTCACTGTCGTTATCGGTGCGCCGCTGATAACGTGACGCCTGCAATGAGTCATGCGCCTGCACATGCACACGGCTCTGAGGTCCGCTGCGCACTGGCGGGCTGCGCCGGCCGCCCTGTACACAATGCCGATTTGACGAACGATAAGCGTGGTCCGATGAAGTACCTATAGATACATGTCGCACAGGTGAATCCGAACGAGAAATGTGCAACACACAAATTAGCTTATTGTGACCGATATTGCCACATTTATTACACGGAACTTTAACATTACAAGATCCAGCATTATGTTGACCGAAACATTTGAAACATAAACGTGACTCCCTAATAAATTCTTTCCGACCCGTATTATTTAACTTGTTAAATTTATAACATTCAATTATAGTGTGTCCCGTAAACTGACAATAAAGGCAACGTTTGGTTTGCACAATGTTATTACTATGAGACACTAATCCTGTACGAGGCTGACGTCGTACACGATCCGAATAATTATTTTTATTTGCGGTATCCGAAGTAGCCGTATCTAATAATCGACACTCATTTTGTAAGAAATCTATCAATTGATTGAAACTGGGTAAAGTTGTCGTATTTCCGCCGTACTTGTGTTCAAACCGAGATTTCATATCCAAAGGAAGTTTAGTTAAACTGATATACAATAAAAGATAACTCCATTCATTAATAGGGAAACCGAGATTATTTAACGCACGAGTAGATTCCAGTAAGGGGTTAAGTATGTTTGTCCTAAGACCCGTAACATTATTTAAAGAAGGTAAATTCAATATCCGAGAAATATGAGAATCTGACAATAACCTTTTATTTTCATACCTACTTTTAAGAATATCCATAGCCGTGTCCAATGACTCATCAACCATTGGTAAATGTTTTATCAAATCCCGAGGTTCCTTTTGGACATTAGAAAACAAATAATGAAACTTTTCCGTTTTGGATATATCTTTCCTACTCATAACTAACGAATTGAACAAACTGATGAAACTAGTCCAACCGAATATATCTCCATCATACACAGACAAGTTTATTGTAGGCAAGCGAGCATTCTGTGCACTTTCCGTGTGTTGGTGTGTGCCGTCCAAGTTCGGGTACGCCGATGAAATAGCCACTAACTGATAATAAATTTCTTCCGCGTTTTTAAATTGAGAATCATAACTCATTATCAGTTTTTCATCCGAAACCGAATTTAATACTGCTTCGTATGCCTCGCTCAACAATTTATACCTTTCTTCTAATTTACGTAACCGAGCCGAAATAACACCCGTAGTCTGACTTTTATTAATAATTATTTCGTTAGTATTTAGAAACCAATCGCAATGAATCTTAAATTTGTTAGCCGCCATTTTGAATTGACAATGACACGAAGTTAAGCACGCTAATTTATGAAATTAAAATATATGATACCGAAATATGCCGAGGTTAACCGTGTAATCAAAAATAACCGAACCGAACCGAACCGAATTAAGAAAATAACCGAATTACGAAACAATTATCCGGCCGAAGACCAAATTCTTATGTTCACGAGAACCCTTCGATAGCTCCCGGAATAAGCAGAAATCGCTGGATTATTCGTTTCTGTGATTATTTCCTTAGATAGGTAGTCCAGGCATAGCAAAACCCCGATAAAAAGGTAAACCACTCACCTTTGACGCCGACTGCTATGCTGCTCTGGATATCGGAAGCCGTGCTCGCCACGTGTTCTAAGAAGTCCGCCGTTATGCCACTGATTCTGTCTCAAAATTGATGACAACACACAGAACTGTTGTAGGGTCCGAGATAAGAGGTATAAAGGTCCATAAGATCCGATTGGCGCCGATATTCCGCCGAAAAGAGAAAACTCCGAAGCTGCGCGTAATGCACCGTGCGCGATCAACCGATGGACTCGTGCCGGCGCTTGCAGCTAACTTCAGCCGAGTCGCGGGTTGTGTAGCATACCCTCTTATAAGAGAATTACTATGCCTGAACATCCCCCCGCCTAACCAAGGTCCGCCTTGGTTCCTAAGAGTCTATAGGCAACCGACATAATTTAGAAACAGGCCGAAGCAAAATACCGTTTTGCGTTCGAACCTCCGCGACCCTAACAATGCCGTCTTTACCCGGAAGGAGTTTGACTAACCGACCGCGTTTCCACTGAAGAGGACTCGTATTGTCTTCCTTTATTAAAACCAACTCATCCAATTTAGGAGGATCCGTAACCGTATTCCATTTATACCGCTGTTGTAAGGTGTGCAAATATTCCGTTTTCCACCGAGACCAGAAATGTTGAGACATTTTTTGAATTTGTTGAAAGCGAGACAACCGATGCAACATAACGTCTTCATAAGAGTACTCCGGTACAGCCACTAAAGGTTGGCCGATTATAAAATGACCAGGTGTCAATACGCCGAGATCCGCCGGATCCGTACTTAGAGGCCACAAAGGTCGGGAATTCATGACGGCCTCTACCTTGTGAAAGAAAGTAGCCAGTTCTTCGAACGTTAACTTAGTCTCGCCCAACACGCGCCGAGCGTGATTTTTTGCCGATTTCACTGCTGCCTCAAACAAACCCCCATGATTTGGACTTGATGGTGGGTTAAATAACCACCTAATATTTTGTTGCACTAATTTCCTTTCCAATTCCGAATTATTATCCCGCAAAAATGTATGCATTTCCTTTAGATACCTATTAGCACCAGTATAATTAGTACCGCAATCTGATCTAATTAAAGAGGGAAGTCCGCGCCGAGAAACAAATCTAGTCAAAGCCGCAATGAAAGCTTCAACCGACAAATCCGAAACTATCTCCAAATGAACCGCCTTTGTCGATAAACACACAAAAATACATAAATAACATTTAATAATTTTGGCATTCCGTACTGAACTAGATTTAATATAAAATGGACCGGCAAAGTCCGTTCCGACACCTAAGAAGGCTCTCACGCCATTTACTCTATCCCGTGGTAAATCCGCCATAAATGGTTGTGTACACCGAACCCGAGACCGATAACATTGCATGCACCGAAAAGTGACGTTTCGAGTAACGCGTCTTGCCGAAATTATCCAAAAGTTTTGATAGAGAATAGCTGCTAAAGTGTTAGCTCCGACATGACAATAAATTTTATGGTAATGAGTAACTAACAAGTCCGTAAAATGTCCGCGTCCAGGTAACAAAATCTGATGTCTTGCGTTATAAGACAAATCCGCAAATCCTATCCGTCCGCCGACTCGTAAAATCCGATCCTTATCAATAAATAAATTGAGCCTAACCAACGATGATGTAATTTGTTTATTATTTGATATGGCCTGAATTTCTTCAGAAAAATGTTTATGCTGTACCGTCCGTATTAAAAATGAAATTGCATTTCTACGTTCACCTAATGTAATATTTCCGCTAAACCGTGAGGATTTGTTCCGACAGTTATGAATAAATCTTTTAATGTAAGCCGTAACGTTAATTAATTTTTGATATGAACTATAATTTTCTATTGAAGCAAAGTCTGAGTCTAAATTTCCGACATTAACTATTTTAGTCTTTATTCCGGGTAGCATATCCTCGGGGAACTCTAAATATTCCCGTGGCCAGCTAGTGGGAGGTTGACTCAACCACTGTGGGTCCAGTGGCGTGCATCCCATAAAGGCATTTAGGCAGTGCCTACCTTAACTAAAAATTAAAAATATTCATAACATTCACAAACAAAACGTTAGAAAATGTTATGTATTTAATCATTTCATTACATAAAACAATCAAAATAAATTATAAGTAAACTAATTTACAATCATCATTTCAAAATTTCCACTTTTACGCGGGCAAATTCTATAGCGGCGAACTCGGTAGGCACTAGTTGGACTGCATCTATGAAAAATCCAATCTTAGCTGTCAAAATACGATATGACGGGTTAAGCAACAAAATTAAGAAGTCACACTGTGACGCACATTCTAACCTAAATGGTGACATTTTTAAAATAGCAGTATTTACTTCCTAAAGTAGGCATGATTACCTCGAGCAAGAATTCATATAAAAAGTGTGAAAGAGAAAATAACGTATACCAAAACGAATAATAATTTAAAAAATATTTATAAGCCATCTTTCGTGGTATAATCTAGAAAGTATCCAATATTAAGAAATGAAAAGACGCGAATTTGTTTCGGAATCTTAGTGTTTTGATTGATAGTCAGTCTGCCCGTCTAAAGATGGCGCTAAAAGCCGATCAATATTTTTAAATGTACGGCATTCTCAAGTTTTCATTATTTTTTCAAACTATAAAATGATAAAATTGTCTCTAATGAAGTTAATATGATGTTTTTGATATGGAAATGTAATAGTTTACTTTACATTTTTATTTCGCGTTGAGCAGACAAAGAATTGAGCTAAATGTACTTGATAGTTCTATCTGCACGTCAATAGATGGCGCTAAAATCAATTAATTTCAGCGTTCTCGTGTTTCATACTAATAATTTTTACCTCTTAAATCTAAGAACATAACATTAGTCATTAAGTATCTTGTTACAAGTATTTGGTTAGTTGAATTTCGAATAAATAAATTAATGATGTTAAACTTTTAGTTTTTATTCCAATTTGAGCCTATTTTCGTTTTAGGCATTAGAAAAGAAAGTGGTTAAATAGTTTTCTATTATATTACACAAATTACGTCAGCCATGTTTTTGTTTCTGTTTATTTTAAAGAACTTAATGAGAGTAAATCTTTAACAATTTATAAATGAAATTTGGTTTTTTAATTCATGATGTAACTAAAGTGGCGTTGTGTTATTATTTTGTGCTGTGTTTGAATATACAACAATGAATAAATTGCGGAGATTGGTACCTATGTCTCAAGAATTTTGTTTGTGAACAACAGCTGATACCTATTGACAAGACGACGATACTTATGGCTATCAATTATTATTGTTTTTTTAACATCGTTTTTCAAAATTGCCTTCAAAGTCGAAATAATAAATAGCGCGCGGTTTATTGGGTTAGTTATGCATAATAGTTTTAGTGCCTACCAAGTGAAAAAACCTATGCACGCCACTGTGTGGGTCCCACCAAAGAGGATGCCGTAGCAAATCCGACGCCAACGTGCCACGTGACGCCACATCCGCGCAATTCATGTCACTCGGAACATGCCTCCACCGAATATCAATAGGCTGTGATGTAATCTGTGAAACCCGATTTGCTTCATATACCTGAAGGGTATGTACCGGTCGCCTGAGCCACGCTAAAACTATAGTGCTGTCGCACCAACCGAAAATCTTATCAAATGCAATGTGGTCTCTCATCGAGGAGACGACATGATTTAATAGTTTAGTTAACAGCAGGGCACCTTCTAACTCCAATTTGGGAATAGTCAATTTCTTCCTCAGTGAGGCTACTCTCGATTTAGACATAAGTAGCCGCACGAGTACAGTCCCGTCCGATAACTCCGACCGAATATAAACCGCAGCAGCGTAGCCTAGCGAACTGCCATCGCAAAAACCGTGTAGACTACAACGTGTAATTCCATTTCCGATAGATTTCAAACACCGAAGGATCCGTATATTACGCAAATTAGGTATATCCGAGATAATCATATGCCATTGCCGTTTAATATCATCCGAAACAGGTGCATCCCAATTAATTTTATTAGAATTATCCCTAGTACCGAGTAATTGTTGTAAAAGAATTTTAATTTTGAAAATAACTGGACATATCCATCCCAACGGATCATACAATCGAGCCGATAACGAAAGTATAGAACGACGCGTAACCGTTGACTCTGTAGTCAAATTAACATGATAAGTAAAGCTATCCGAAACTGGATCCCATAAAACACCTAAAACTTTTATAAGTTCCGAATCATTGAAATTATCGAAGCTTTTGGGAATCTCTAAGTGAGTAGACGGTAAGCCATTCAAAATTTCCGGAACATTGGAAGACCACTTCCGCAATTCATAACCCGCCGTATCCATAAGTGATATTAACTCGTCGCGCAAAGCAACAGCATCGGCGAGTGTATCCGCACCCCCGTTAAGGTCATCTACGTAACTTTGTTTTAGTAATAGATCCGCCGCTAGTGGATAATTCGCTCTCTCATCTTGAGCAAGCTGATGTAAACACCGAATAGCCACAAATGGACTAGACTTTAAACCATACGTGTTAGTTGTTAATTCATATACTTGTAAAGGCTCCGAAGGCGAGCATCGCCAGAAAATAAGCTGATATCTACGATCATCCGGATGTATCCAAGTTTGTCGAAACATCATTCTTACATCAGTAGTAAAAACTACAAGTGGCCACCGAAAATTTAATAAAATATCCGAAATATCCTTTTGCAACTTCTCACCCGAATATAAACAATCATTCAAACTTACTCCCGTGCTACTAGGAATACTTCCATCAAATACAACACGAATCCGACTTACATCACCCGATTTCTTGAATACCCCATGATGTGCCAAAAAATAATGTTCTTCTTCCGTATTGAATTTTGAAACCGACATATGTCCTAGGTTAATATACTCCGTCATAAATTCCACATATTTATTCCGAAACTCTGAGTCACGTTGCATACGTCTTTCAATAGACAAAAATCGTTTAAGAGCCGTCTGTCTCGAATCACCTAACAGCTGATGATCCGGTATGAGCGGTAAACGCGCAATATACTTGCCGTCTGCACCGCGAGTAGTGCTAGAACTAAATAATCGCTCACACTCAATATCCGCCGGGCTAATGAATTTAAATTGAGGTGGCTGTTCATAACGCCAAAACTTTTCAACCGCTTCTAATAATTGAACCGCCGTAACATTAGAAGAATAGTTCAATGAAACCGAATCCGATTTAATTTCTTTATTTGGCCCGAAAACCGCAAAATCAAAAATAGTGCCTAAAGCATAAGGCCCTCCTACGCCCAAGTCCAGTTTTTCACCGTTCAAAATGTTACCCATTATATCGCATCCGAAAATTATATCGATATGTCTCATATGAGAGGAGCCGTCATCCGAGATTTTAACATTTTTATCCGAAATATTTAACTTATTAGTTAAATAAGACGTAGGTTTCTTTAAAACAACCGCTGTAACCGATAATAAACCATCTTTAGAATTTTTTGGCCGAAAATAAAATTTAACTATGCTATTGTTTTCATTGGTGCAAATACCGCCTATTCCCATGATAGGAACATTTGTATAATGTCGCTTTAATCTCAAAGTTGTTACCAAATCACTTTTAATTATAGATATTTGAGAACCGAGATCGAGTAATGCCCGAACCTGTACAAAGGTATTTTGTGATGATTTAACTTCAATAATAACCGTAGGCAAAATAACATTATCCATTAATTTAGGTTGCAAAGCGACATTACATAACTGTAGTTGCTAATCCGAATTAGTGCGCTGACGTTGCGAGTCTCCGTTTCTCACAACCGGTTCGTCCCGCTCCCGATGCCTATAATGTGACCTTTCATTATTTGATACGTCACTGTCGTTATCGGTGCGCCGCTGATAACGTGACGCCTGCAATGAGTCATGCGCCTGCACATGCACACGGCTCTGAGGTCCGCTGCGCACTGGCGGGCTGCGCCGGCCGCCCTGTACACAATGCCGATTTGACGAACGATAAGCGTGGTCCGATGAAGTACCTATAGATACATGTCGCACAGGTGAATCCGAACGAGAAATGTGCAACACACAAATTAGCTTATTGTGACCGATATTGCCACATTTATTACACGGAACTTTAACATTACAAGATCCAGCATTATGTTGACCGAAACATTTGAAACATAAACGTGACTCCCTAATAAATTCTTTCCGACCCGTATTATTTAACTTGTTAAATTTATAACATTCAATTATAGTGTGTCCCGTAAACTGACAATAAAGGCAACGTTTGGTTTGCACAATGTTATTACTATGAGACACTAATCCTGTACGAGGCTGACGTCGTACACGATCCGAATAATTATTTTTATTTGCGGTATCCGAAGTAGCCGTATCTAATAATCGACACTCATTTTGTAAGAAATCTATCAATTGATTGAAACTGGGTAAAGTTGTCGTATTTCCGCCGTACTTGTGTTCAAACCGAGATTTCATATCCAAAGGAAGTTTAGTTAAACTGATATACAATAAAAGATAACTCCATTCATTAATAGGGAAACCGAGATTATTTAACGCACGAGTAGATTCCAGTAAGGGGTTAAGTATGTTTGTCCTAAGACCCGTAACATTATTTAAAGAAGGTAAATTCAATATCCGAGAAATATGAGAATCTGACAATAACCTTTTATTTTCATACCTACTTTTAAGAATATCCATAGCCGTGTCCAATGACTCATCAACCATTGGTAAATGTTTTATCAAATCCCGAGGTTCCTTTTGGACATTAGAAAACAAATAATGAAACTTTTCCGTTTTGGATATATCTTTCCTACTCATAACTAACGAATTGAACAAACTGATGAAACTAGTCCAACCGAATATATCTCCATCATACACAGACAAGTTTATTGTAGGCAAGCGAGCATTCTGTGCACTTTCCGTGTGTTGGTGTGTGCCGTCCAAGTTCGGGTACGCCGATGAAATAGCCACTAACTGATAATAAATTTCTTCCGCGTTTTTAAATTGAGAATCATAACTCATTATCAGTTTTTCATCCGAAACCGAATTTAATACTGCTTCGTATGCCTCGCTCAACAATTTATACCTTTCTTCTAATTTACGTAACCGAGCCGAAATAACACCCGTAGTCTGACTTTTATTAATAATTATTTCGTTAGTATTTAGAAACCAATCGCAATGAATCTTAAATTTGTTAGCCGCCATTTTGAATTGACAATGACACGAAGTTAAGCACGCTAATTTATGAAATTAAAATACCCGAACTTGGACGGCACACACCAACACACGGAAAGTGCACAGAATGCTCGCTTGCCTACAATAAACTTGTCTGTGTATGATGGAGATATATTCGGTTGGACTAGTTTCATCAGTTTGTTCAATTCGTTAGTTATGAGTAGGAAAGATATATCCAAAACGGAAAAGTTTCATTATTTGTTTTCTAATGTCCAAAAGGAACCTCGGGATTTGATAAAACATTTACCAATGGTTGATGAGTCATTGGACACGGCTATGGATATTCTTAAAAGTAGGTATGAAAATAAAAGGTTATTGTCAGATTCTCATATTTCTCGGATATTGAATTTACCTTCTTTAAATAATGTTACGGGTCTTAGGACAAACATACTTAACCCCTTACTGGAATCTACTCGTGCGTTAAATAATCTCGGTTTCCCTATTAATGAATGGAGTTATCTTTTATTGTATATCAGTTTAACTAAACTTCCTTTGGATATGAAATCTCGGTTTGAACACAAGTACGGCGGAAATACGACAACTTTACCCAGTTTCAATCAATTGATAGATTTCTTACAAAATGAGTGTCGATTATTAGATACGGCTACTTCGGATACCGCAAATAAAAATAATTATTCGGATCGTGTACGACGTCAGCCTCGTACAGGATTAGTGTCTCATAGTAATAACATTGTGCAAACCAAACGTTGCCTTTATTGTCAGTTTACGGGACACACTATAATTGAATGTTATAAATTTAACAAGTTAAATAATACGGGTCGGAAAGAATTTATTAGGGAGTCACGTTTATGTTTCAAATGTTTCGGTCAACATAATGCTGGATCTTGTAATGTTAAAGTTCCGTGTAATAAATGTGGCAATATCGGTCACAATAAGCTAATTTGTGTGTTGCACATTTCTCGTTCGGATTCACCTGTGCGACATGTATCTATAGGTACTTCATCGGACCACGCTTATCGTTCGTCAAATCGGCATTGTGTACAGGGCGGCCGGCGCAGCCCGCCAGTGCGCAGCGGACCTCAGAGCCGTGTGCATGTGCAGGCGCATGACTCATTGCAGGCGTCACGTTATCAGCGGCGCACCGATAACGACAGTGACGTATCAAATAATGAAAGGTCACATTATAGGCATCGGGAGCGGGACGAACCGGTTGTGAGAAACGGAGACTCGCAACGTCAGCGCACTAATTCGGATTAGCAACTACAGTTATGTAATGTCGCTTTGCAACCTAAATTAATGGATAATGTTATTTTGCCTACGGTTATTATTGAAGTTAAATCATCACAAAATACCTTTGTACAGGTTCGGGCATTACTCGATCTCGGTTCTCAAATATCTATAATTAAAAGTGATTTGGTAACAACTTTGAGATTAAAGCGACATTATACAAATGTTCCTATCATGGGAATAGGCGGTATTTGCACCAATGAAAACAATAGCATAGTTAAATTTTATTTTCGGCCAAAAAATTCTAAAGATGGTTTATTATCGGTTACAGCGGTTGTTTTAAAGAAACCTACGTCTTATTTAACTAATAAGTTAAATATTTCGGATAAAAATTTTAAAATCTCGGATGACGGCTCCTCTCATATGAGACATATCGATATAATTTTCGGATGCGATATAATGGGTAACATTTTGAACGGTGAAAAACTGGACTTGGGCGTAGGAGGGCCTTATGCTTTAGGCACTATTTTTGATTTTGCGGTTTTCGGGCCAAATAAAGAAATTAAATCGGATTCGGTTTCATTGAACTATTCTTCTAATGTTACGGCGGTTCAATTATTAGAAGCGGTTGAAAAGTTTTGGCGTTATGAACAGCCACCTCAATTTAAATTCATTAGCCCGGCGGATATTGAGTGTGAGCGATTATTTAGTTCTAGCACTACTCGCGGTGCAGACGGCAAGTATATTGCGCGTTTACCGCTCATACCGGATCATCAGCTGTTAGGTGATTCGAGACAGACGGCTCTTAAACGATTTTTGTCTATTGAAAGACGTATGCAACGTGACTCAGAGTTTCGGAATAAATATGTGGAATTTATGACGGAGTATATTAACCTAGGACATATGTCGGTTTCAAAATTCAATACGGAAGAAGAACATTATTTTTTGGCACATCATGGGGTATTCAAGAAATCGGGTGATGTAAGTCGGATTCGTGTTGTATTTGATGGAAGTATTCCTAGTAGCACGGGAGTAAGTTTGAATGATTGTTTATATTCGGGTGAGAAGTTGCAAAAGGATATTTCGGATATTTTATTAAATTTTCGGTGGCCACTTGTAGTTTTTACTACTGATGTAAGAATGATGTTTCGACAAACTTGGATACATCCGGATGATCGTAGATATCAGCTTATTTTCTGGCGATGCTCGCCTTCGGAGCCTTTACAAGTATATGAATTAACAACTAACACGTATGGTTTAAAGTCTAGTCCATTTGTGGCTATTCGGTGTTTACATCAGCTTGCTCAAGATGAGAGAGCGAATTATCCACTAGCGGCGGATCTATTACTAAAACAAAGTTACGTAGATGACCTTAACGGGGGTGCGGATACACTCGCCGATGCTGTTGCTTTGCGCGACGAGTTAATATCACTTATGGATACGGCGGGTTATGAATTGCGGAAGTGGTCTTCCAATGTTCCGGAAATTTTGAATGGCTTACCGTCTACTCACTTAGAGATTCCCAAAAGCTTCGATAATTTCAATGATTCGGAACTTATAAAAGTTTTAGGTGTTTTATGGGATCCAGTTTCGGATAGCTTTACTTATCATGTTAATTTGACTACAGAGTCAACGGTTACGCGTCGTTCTATACTTTCGTTATCGGCTCGATTGTATGATCCGTTGGGATGGATATGTCCAGTTATTTTCAAAATTAAAATTCTTTTACAACAATTACTCGGTACTAGGGATAATTCTAATAAAATTAATTGGGATGCACCTGTTTCGGATGATATTAAACGGCAATGGCATATGATTATCTCGGATATACCTAATTTGCGTAATATACGGATCCTTCGGTGTTTGAAATCTATCGGAAATGGAATTACACGTTGTAGTCTACACGGTTTTTGCGATGGCAGTTCGCTAGGCTACGCTGCTGCGGTTTATATTCGGTCGGAGTTATCGGACGGGACTGTACTCGTGCGGCTACTTATGTCTAAATCGAGAGTAGCCTCACTGAGGAAGAAATTGACTATTCCCAAATTGGAGTTAGAAGGTGCCCTGCTGTTAACTAAACTATTAAATCATGTCGTCTCCTCGATGAGAGACCACATTGCATTTGATAAGATTTTCGGTTGGTGCGACAGCACTATAGTTTTAGCGTGGCTCAGGCGACCGGTACATACCCTTCAGGTATATGAAGCAAATCGGGTTTCACAGATTACATCACAGCCTATTGATATTCGGTGGAGGCATGTTCCGAGTGACATGAATTGCGCGGATGTAGCGTCACGTGGCACGTTGGCGTCGGATTTGCTACGGCATCCTCTTTGGTGGGACCCACAGTGGTTGAGTCAACCTCCCACTAGCTGGCCACGGGAATATTTAGAGTTCCCCGAGGATATGCTACCCGGAATAAAGACTAAAATAGTTAATGTCGGAAATTTAGACTCAGACTTTGCTTCAATAGAAAATTATAGTTCATATCAAAAATTAATTAACGTTACGGCTTACATTAAAAGATTTATTCATAACTGTCGGAACAAATCCTCACGGTTTAGCGGAAATATTACATTAGGTGAACGTAGAAATGCAATTTCATTTTTAATACGGACGGTACAGCATAAACATTTTTCTGAAGAAATTCAGGCCATATCAAATAATAAACAAATTACATCATCGTTGGTTAGGCTCAATTTATTTATTGATAAGGATCGGATTTTACGAGTCGGCGGACGGATAGGATTTGCGGATTTGTCTTATAACGCAAGACATCAGATTTTGTTACCTGGACGCGGACATTTTACGGACTTGTTAGTTACTCATTACCATAAAATTTATTGTCATGTCGGAGCTAACACTTTAGCAGCTATTCTCTATCAAAACTTTTGGATAATTTCGGCAAGACGCGTTACTCGAAACGTCACTTTTCGGTGCATGCAATGTTATCGGTCTCGGGTTCGGTGTACACAACCATTTATGGCGGATTTACCACGGGATAGAGTAAATGGCGTGAGAGCCTTCTTAGGTGTCGGAACGGACTTTGCCGGTCCATTTTATATTAAATCTAGTTCAGTACGGAATGCCAAAATTATTAAATGTTATTTATGTATTTTTGTGTGTTTATCGACAAAGGCGGTTCATTTGGAGATAGTTTCGGATTTGTCGGTTGAAGCTTTCATTGCGGCTTTGACTAGATTTGTTTCTCGGCGCGGACTTCCCTCTTTAATTAGATCAGATTGCGGTACTAATTATACTGGTGCTAATAGGTATCTAAAGGAAATGCATACATTTTTGCGGGATAATAATTCGGAATTGGAAAGGAAATTAGTGCAACAAAATATTAGGTGGTTATTTAACCCACCATCAAGTCCAAATCATGGGGGTTTGTTTGAGGCAGCAGTGAAATCGGCAAAAAATCACGCTCGGCGCGTGTTGGGCGAGACTAAGTTAACGTTCGAAGAACTGGCTACTTTCTTTCACAAGGTAGAGGCCGTCATGAATTCCCGACCTTTGTGGCCTCTAAGTACGGATCCGGCGGATCTCGGCGTATTGACACCTGGTCATTTTATAATCGGCCAACCTTTAGTGGCTGTACCGGAGTACTCTTATGAAGACGTTATGTTGCATCGGTTGTCTCGCTTTCAACAAATTCAAAAAATGTCTCAACATTTCTGGTCTCGGTGGAAAACGGAATATTTGCACACCTTACAACAGCGGTATAAATGGAATACGGTTACGGATCCTCCTAAATTGGATGAGTTGGTTTTAATAAAGGAAGACAATACGAGTCCTCTTCAGTGGAAACGCGGTCGGTTAGTCAAACTCCTTCCGGGTAAAGACGGCATTGTTAGGGTCGCGGAGGTTCGAACGCAAAACGGTATTTTGCTTCGGCCTGTTTCTAAATTATGTCGGTTGCCTATAGACTCTTAGGAACCAAGGCGGACCTTGGTTAGGCGGGGGGATGTTCAGGCATAGTAATTCTCTTATAAGAGGGTATGCTACACAACCCGCGACTCGGCTGAAGTTAGCTGCAAGCGCCGGCACCGAGTCCATCGGTTGATCGCGCACGGTGCATTACGCGCAGCTTCGGAGTTTTCTCTTTTCGGCGGAATATCGGCGCCAATCGGATCTTATGGACCTTTATACCTCTTATCTCGGACCCTACAACAGTTCTGTGTGTTGTCATCAATTTTGAGACAGAATCAGTGGCATAACGGCGGACTTCTTAGAACACGTGGCGAGCACGGCTTCCGATATCCAGAGCAGCATAGCAGTCGGCGTCAAAGGTGAGTGGTTTACCTTTTTATCGGGGTTTTGCTATGCCTGGACTGCCTATCTAAGGAAATAATCACAGAAACGAATAATCCAGCGATTTCTGCTTATTCCGGGAGCTATCGAAGGGTTCTCGTGAACAGCCTGAAAAAAAATTTGGTTAATACACAGAAATATTCTTTTTGTGTTTTCCATTTTAACCGATTATCATTTTGACTAATTAAATCTAGATCTATACAAGTATGAAACATACTCCCAAGTGTTAAAATCATCATGCCACACCGAACCCCCTCTTCAAACTGATAAGAATAAAGCTTGTCACATCTTTCAATGCGTTTATTTCAACACCGACCGCATCATCTAGATAAACAACGTATTTGAGACATTCTAATGTCCTGGCCGACCGTATCCCGTGTCATCCATTAGATGAAGTCCCACGGGAACTAGTATATTATCAGATGTATTATCAGATCAGACAGATTCTGTCCGGTGTGGTTTCCAGAGTCTTTGTAAAATCCTCTGTGAAATGTGATGCCACGTTTCTGGGTAATGTTTTTGATGATGGTTAACAATGGCGAAAGTGATAATTAGCATTCATGAAGAAGGCTTTGCAGATTCATCGAGAGAAAGAGGTTTTAAAGGAAAACAATACCAGATAATTAATAGATGATTTGTTATTTTATTTCTTACATTTCAGGACCGATATGTGTATACAAACACACATATCGGTCCTTAAGTGTAAAACTGAAAATAGATTCCGATCATAAATCAAAATGAAAGTGCACAATATTAAGTTCAAGTAAATACAATCATATCTTTTAAGAGTGTGATCTAATATTAGCTCGTTACTGGAAAGAGCAACTAAAGCCGCTTTACTCGGCTCATACCAAATATGGTTGGGAAGGGAGAGGAATGTCATCGGTGAAGGTGATCGTTAGAATACTATAAAGGGGCCCCTTAAACCTACACGCTGGGTCGAAAGTCCCAGGCACCGACTGACATTCCTCTCTGTTCCACGCGATGGACCCGGCACCCGCACGGAGAATCCATGGATAGCTAAGAAGTTCGTCTCTGTTAGCGCAAACACCGCATCATCTAGATAAACAACGTATTTGAGACATCCTAATGTCGTCGACCGCATCCCGTATCATCCATCAGATGAAGTCCCACGGGAAGTAGTATATCTGTCCGGTGTGGTTTCCGGAGTCTTTGTAAAATCCTCTGTGAAATGTGTTGTCACGTTTGTACATAATGTTATTGGTGGTGTTGTACTATGGCCAAAATGATAATTATCATTGACGACCCTCCCCGGCTTCGCACGGGTACAATGCTGATACTAAATATTTATATAAACCTTCCTCTTGAACCACTCTATCTATTATAAAAAACCCGCATCAAATCTGTTGCGTAGTTTTAAAGATTTAAGTATACAAAGGTACATAGGGACAGCGAAAGCGATATTGTTTTATACTATGTAGTGATTTAGGAGGCTTTGCTGTTTTGTAGAGAGAGAGAGAGAGTGGTTTTAACGGAAAACAATACCAGATTTTTACTAGATGATCTGTTATTTTATTTCTTACACTTCAGGACCGATATGTGTAAACAAACACCTATGTATATCGGTCCTGTAGTATAACACTAAAATAGATTCCGGTTATGAATCAAATGAAAGTGCACAATATGAAGTTCAAGTTACTACGAATCATATCTTTTAAGTGTTTTATGTTAGCGCAAACACCGCATCATCTAGATAACCAACGTATTTGAGACATCCTATGTCCTGGTCGACCGCATCTCGTGTCATCCATCAGATGAAGTCCCACGGGAAGTAGTATATCTGTCCGGTGTGGTTTCCGGAGTCTTTGTAAAATCCTCTGTGAAATGTGTTGTCACGTTTGTGGGAAATATTTTTTGGGATTGCACTGGTGTTGGAGGGAGAGTGAATTTGTGTAAAGTAAAATGGATTTGTATGTCCGTGTTTTAGTCTAAGGTTCGAGTTGTTGAAAAACAAATTAATAAGTGTTCTAAGGGGTTAGAAAGTTGACCGCATCAGTATAGACCATTAAGTGTGAGACTCCACCAGAGCGGAGATCTGCGAGCGGAACGGAGATGTGGCGTAAGTAGCCTATAGGATTTCAGTTCTGAGATGATTTCGTTTTTGAGCCAAAAACCTATTGGCTGCTTACGAAACCTCTCCGCGCCGCTTGCACATCTCCGTTTTCGTCGAGTTACACCCTTAGAGCGAAGATATTGCTCATTTTGACGTTTTACTTTAACGTTATTGGCCAGAATGAGTTCATGTCACGCGAGGCTTCTTGCGAATCCCATTTAAATGGTGGTAATGTCAGAGGACAATATAAGCTAAAATCAGCTAGGTTTCTTAACTGAATTCATAACAACCTAAAACTTGTCAAAAGTAAAGAACATAAATATGTTGCATAAGTTACAATAAATATATTTCAAACGTAGGCATTGCGTTGGCAAACTTTCCCCTTTAAAACTTCAAAAGGCATGTTTTTAATTTCCAAACGAGTGGGCACGTTGGGTCTGAGGTACTTTTCTAACAGTTTAATACACACTGTTCTTTCGTTCGCATAAAAATACTGAAACCTGATTAAATATTCTGGATTTTATGGAACAATATTTCTTTTCATATGTCGCATTTCTTTAATTTTTATTAAAATACAACTGTTTTGATAAAGTGTTGATCAATGTTGAAACTTATTCAATAACAATTCTTTAGTTACCTTTGGTTGTTAAATAATAGAAATTAAATGTATGTTACATATTCGAAAGTGGTGCTCATTAGGGTGGAGCGTCAATGTATGGAGAAAAATAAAAGTCATCGGATCGATTGTGAATACCACTAAAAAGTTGTATTGGCATAAATTATACGTAATTACGTTTTTAATTATTTTTTTTGACATATTTTTTAGCCCTCTACCTCAGCTCAAAGTTTCAATTATTTGGTTAAATCAGGCATATTTTAAAACATTTTTATAATTTTACAGATGCGTTAATAATATTATATTTTGCTGTACAGATAACATTTAAAGACTCATTTTATGAAAGTAAATTTTTATTTAGCAAAAACATAAATATTTTTGGATAAAACATCAACAGAAAATGTAGGAAAATTTCGAGAAATTTCGCCTTCTATAGTATTTTTTATGGTATTTGAAAATATATTTTTTGTTTAAAAATACAGCATAACTGCATGCTATTTCTATGTAGCATGAATAATTATGTCTCTAGCTATCTGGTTAAATCACCAGCTACAGTAATCAGCCTTCGGTGCCCATCTTAACATATCACTTATGTGTGTCAAGAATTAATCAGGGAGCTCAACATTATTTTGGAATGTGATGCTAATAGGTCATCCAATCATTTGACACTGATATATTTTAGCATCGGGGAAGTTGCTACTTGTGATTTTCGCTAAATAATTATAGTCTGTGTAGACATTGGCACAAGCTTAGTTTCGAAACTTCGTATAAGAATGTTGAACTTAAACATTCTTATACTAGATTTCGATCGATTTCTTGTCGCGAGTTTTCGTCTGATTCTCAACTCCTTTATGTGTAGCATGCTATCACATAACCAATAACAGGTTTTCGGAATCAAAAAAAGTGCATTTCTCTTTGTTTATGGATGAATAATATTTTAACATCAGGGTTCAACTATCGAGAAAATGCGTAAACGCAAGTTCAAACCCGCGTCTACTCTACAATTACATTGTTTAAGTCCTTGTTAAAAATTTATTTCTTTTTTAATACAAAACCACTCAGGGACATAACCTTTAGTCTCATCAGAACCACACCAACACTATTCAATTGGTAGATCAATGACTTCATTACCGGCCCGAGATTGACCATTTTACATGATGGTGATTCTCAGGGCTGTAACTAAGCTGTTTTGATCTAAGCAATTACATATAGCCTGATGGTATCTCAGTAAAATATCTTCTGAATCGAGACCTGGAGTGTGTTCTTTGCTGGTTCAGACGGGTAATCAAGTGGAGCGGAGATGGAACCATTAAACAGAAATCTTCATAAGATGGAAAACCTTTATTTAAAATGCCTGCTAAGCTGTCATCAATGGTTTCACCACCGCTCTTGATAAATCGTATGAACCAGCTTATGATATGCTTCAGGCTTCATTTTTAGAGAAAGTTTGTTGTGATGCCTTCAGGGTAAAGGTAACTGCTTATATAAATAATAAAAAGGCAGAGGTCCCATTACTTCTAAGTTGCAGCTCGAAAAATCTCCATCGGTTTTCTAAAATCTGCCCCGCGAAGTTGCACTTTTTTTTTATTTACCATGGCCAATCCACAATAATTCCACAATTCTGTTTAATTTAGTTCTTCTTCTGTTCTGTTTAGTTTGATTTATTTATTTGAAGGGTTGGCATTGTCTTAATATTCGGTTAACCGTAGTTAAACACCGAGAATGAGCGCTTTTTTCCTGAAATTTTCCGCACGTTTCTCTTTTGGACATTATTCCGTAACAATATAAAACTGACAACTTAAAATATATTGCTATTACAAGTAATAGTTATCTAGTAAGTAGATGATTACATAATGTGGAATTAGAAATTAAAATAATGCATAAATAGTAACAATCTCAACTTACAAAAGTACCAACTTGAGTGTTAATTTTCTTCACTTACAGATGTCTTATATCATATATGAATGTAATGTTTATAGGTATATTACAGCTTTTTGTAAACATAATACGATCGGTTTTAGTGTTTATGAGTCATAAAAAGTAAAAACGATCGATATTTTTTGTTATACGGTATGTTATAAATAGGTCGATCTGACGATTTTTCGTAATTCTTCAGAGGGCGGTAGAGGGCTAAAAATATATTCCAATATTTTTTTTATTATTTTTTTCAAGTAAATAGAAGTATAATGCAACTTTTTAATACTATTCAATAACGAAAATCCAAAAAAAAAATTGACGCTCCACCCTAGTGCTCATTGCCCCGCAGCTAAGAAAAATATGTATTTTTTTATTAATTTGTCTTTATGTGTTTCCGCTCCGGCTTCGCACAAGTACATCAGTGATTTTAACGATTAAAATGCATGTATTAATAAAAACGAATCAGTTGTGTAGTTTTTCAGATTTAAGCAAACATACGCAACAAAGTTACTTTCCTTCATACTTTGTAGTGATATTATAACATTATGTCGGGACCCACTGTCTTTGTGTGAACGTTCCCAAAGGAAACGTCCGTATTCCAGTCCCTAGTTCTATTAGTGTGGCGTATATTAAAACTTTCTAACGTCCATTACATTAAGAACCTTTCACGCTAGCAGGTTGTAAGTACTTATACACTTGCTAAGTACGTCTTACCGGTTCTTATTTCTTTGCTCGAAGCTTGCAGTGAAATCGTGTTACATTTAGAAAGATTTTTACAAACTGCATGAGTTGTGTTTATTTGATGTAAATGAAATTTCTGGATTACTTAAAGTAAATGTACGAGTATTTTGGAGTAGTGTAAAAGTTTTTGCTTTTATGAAAAACTAGCGGGCGCCCGCGACTTCGTCCGCGTGGATTTTAGTTTCTTTATCAATATTATTGCTTAGGCGATGCCTAGCTTTATGTATGCAAAATATCAGCCCGATAGGTTTAAAATTGACATAGTTTCATACTAACTGTCATCCCCTATTTTACCCCCTTGGGAGTTTAAATTTATCAATCTCATAAATTAGGCGATGCCTACGTCATAGTAGCTTTATGTATGCAAAATATCAGCTCGATAGGTTGAAAATTGACAAAGTTTCATACTACTGTTCATCCCCTATTTTACCCCCTTATGGGTCGAATTAATCAAAATCCTTTCTTAGCGGATGCCTACGTCATAACATCTACCTGCATACCAAATTTCAGCCCGATCCGTCCAGTGGTTTGGGCTGTGCGTTGATAGATCACTATGTCAGTCAGTCAGTCACCTTTGAGTTTTATAGATATAGATAACTAGATATTCCAAATATACATAAATACCGTCAAGACATAGAAAAAATCGACACAAATATTTGTCCTATGCAAGATGTGAAATGACAAAAAAGGGTCGCCAAGTCAAAGAGGCGTTACCAAAAGCGTTGCCAAACCAGCCACTTCTCAACTTGTCTTCATTGAATATATTCGCTCGAATGCAATAGCACCCGAACCAAAATACCCTATTAAAGCCATCAGGGCGGTCCGATAGACATCCCAAGTAATTTGGTTGGGAGCCAAGCACTTTTTCCGGCGTAACATACAATTTAACGTACCACATCAAAACGATGTAGTCCACTTTGACCACCCAATTTTTGAGCAACCACAACATGAGCACCTCGCCTTGACCACCCATTCAAATTATTGACTTACCGAAAAGCTCAATTAGAAATGAAAAAAATAACACTTGGTACTCAAAGTGTCAAGGCCTGGTCAAATTGACTTTTGCTCATTTTTGTAACTGAACTTTTATATCCTTTTATTAATTTAAGAAAGGCTTGCATTTGACCTCAATCACACCTGATGGAAAGTGTAGATGAGGCCTAGCATGGAGCACGCTTGCCTAGATACCTGTTCACTCTTGCAGACATCCAGATTATAAAGTTCGGGAAACACAGAACCCGGCAGTGAGTTCCACTCCTACTTATTATATTTATATTCAGTTGCTAGGTTTTTTGTTGTTAAAAGGTGCTCAAAGTGGATTATTTTATCAAAACTGCCTTTAGTTACTGCGGTAAGCACGTGGTTTGTACATTCCGATTGCTAATTGCCTATTTTATGGCCTACGTTATAAAGTGGTGTTGTTATTTAGGCAATAAAATACTTTAGGGGAATAAATTGTCCGTATTTTTATGCTGAGTAAACTTAACAACGTCTGACTAACTTAAGACAAAACCTTCGCCATCAAGTGACCCGTGGGTCCAAGTCCCTGTAAAGAGAATTTGAAGTCCTATATTTTGAGTTACTTGCGATGATTAAAATCCTTTGTGCTTTAGCAAATTTGGGACCACAACCACTAAAGAACACTAAGTTTCGCTGATTATACCGATTATGTTTAACTATTGTTAATGGAATGAAAATGAAGATTATTTACTCACTACTTTTTATCTTGCCAAGAATGCGAAAACTTTTTTCAATAATAGATATAAAGTACTAAGTAGCATAAGATTTCTTAGCAAACATTTCGCTGTACCAACAAATAAGTGCTTGCTCTAAACTTACAAAAAATCACTCACGACGATCAAAAGAGTTCAACAGTGACAACCTGCAGACGGATACATGACACACCACGGTTCTTGTTTCAAAACACTCCGTACCCGTTTTATGTCTTCCAGCAAGACATGTGTAAAGTGGCCAGTTTCAAATGACCCCTGGGAATCGATAGAAACCCCTCTTGACACTCCAACAACGATGAGTATCAGAGGAGCGGGGAAGACCACAATACATTGGTTCCGGGATAAAGCGTTACTCAAGACATGTCTCGCCCGCAGCAAGCAAACCCTCTTTGTTCGCCGTTGAAAAGGAGAAAAAGTGAGCGATTGTTTCGCGCTCTTTTTGATGTGTTCTATTTATGAATTTGAAATATTTATTTTTCTCTGACGTCAGCGCTAAGGCGACCTCTTTTGGACATATTTTTCTTGTTCATTAGGACGGAGATGTCATGTTGAAATAAAGTTTCTCGAATTTTCTTTTGAGCCTTACGTTGTTTTGTTTGAACTCCGTCCTGCGGATTTGTTTTCATTTGTTACAAAGCAGACTGCATTAAGTACTCTCGAGCGTTATTTGTTCACTTTTTAAGTTGGTATACAAATAAAGTTTTGACATGTTTTCTTTGTCGACGGCTAGACTTTAATTTGCCGGTATTAGTCTGTCGTAGATAAATTTTTCGTTAAAAAATGTTTTTTCTCGCTTGAATGCCAATGCAGAATTTATTGAGCTACCAAAGCAGAATCTGAGATGTCTTAATTGAGTACCAGATAGCCAGGTGTGCTGAATATAAATAATAAAAATAGCCAGTTAGTCACTGCGCTAGAATTTCATAAGGCTTGATTCCGGCATAAGCCTTCCCTGATTCAATTACTGGCGCGTTGAAAAATAGCTAATAGTGAAAAGGGGTACATAAAATATGCATCTAGGTTAACTATTTTGAAATGCCAAGTAACAGCTGCGTACATACATCTGTCACTTTCACACGTACGGTAAGTTGATCGTCAGGTTGTGTTCCTGTCTCGCTCACTTTAATCGTATTTAAATTTGCATATTTAAAAAGGAGCCTGGATACAGCACCGTAGCACAGTATAGTTAAATTATTAAATAAAATGGTTAATTAAATAATTAAAATTAAGTTTTCTTGAAATACGAAAAAAAAACTATTAGCAACACAGTTCATTGATTGATTGGATTTTTTGCCAATTACTGTATTTTGATGAATTGTAGATAAAAACTCAAGTTTTAGGTATACCGATCATTGGTCAAACATTTGCTACGAACTTTTCCATGGTTTGCAGTTTTTTCTTCAGTTTTCATGAATTAAAAACACTTTATAATAAACTAGCTGCCCGCCCCGGCTTCGCCCGTGGTACTTACTTACATGTATTATACATACAAACCTTCCTTAACAATCATTCTATCTATTAAAAAAAACCGCGTCAAAATCCGTTGCGTAGTTTTAAAGATCTAAGCATACATACGGACATACAGCGAAAGCGTCTTTGTTTTATACTATGTATTGATGACATTTAACTGTATATCTTAAAATAAAAAACAAAAACCTCTGAAAAAATTGAATTTTTCTTTTTGTGGTGTAAACTTCAGACCCTAATTTTTAATCTTGTAGCAAATATTCCCAACTGACATTCACCCGACTGTGACAACATCCTCTCATTTCGTATGCTTTTTCTATTTTAGATGAGGATGTGCGGGCTTTTCTACTGCTATGACGTTTCAACTTGACATCCGGATTTAATAGATTTCTCATGAGTTACTCCCGGTTTTTGTATCTGGATTGTATGATATGAATATAGAGGTTTATTTACTTAAATTTTTACAAATACAGCTATGTTAGTCCATATTTTAACTGACTTTTGTACATCTGAAAACATGTACCCGTGCTTATAATTTATAAGATTTGCATTTTTTAGGAAAAAATAATAGGGCTTTGTAACTATCGACCGATATTTAATGTGATATATATACAGAAAAGAGCAATCTAGACAATGATTTCATTCCATAATCCATCACTTACTACGTACTATGCGCTATCTATCATATTAATTTAACAGATAAGTAAAGGCTTGAATAGGATGCATCATTCGATGTGTGGCCTAACAATAGCCTGGCATGTACTAGGTACCTGTCTGCATTTTCTTGTGTATTTGAACGATCATCAATACTGCTGCAGTTGGTATACGTCGAAGCTATAATAATAGACTAAAATTTTATATATGAGAGTATAAGGTAGATCTCTTTGCTCTTAGCACTACACAGAATTGGATTCAAACTCTGGTCACCACCCAGATCTAAGACAGGATTCAAACTCAAACCCTATGGATTCTGAGACCCAACCATATCTACCCAGGTAATCATGTAATGAACCTTGCTCCTTGAAATGACGTTAGCGGCCCGATATAACCATCACGCAGCATTAACTCAAGAGGCATAAGCCTCTCGAATCCCAATTACTCCCGAAACCGATTGGAGACGTCATCACTAAAACCATTCGGATTTCAAGTCGGTCGCTGCGTCGAGAGAAATGACGTTTGAGACCCGACGTGGATTCGGTCGAGTGTAAATGATGTGCCGGCGGAGGAATAAACGTCAATCCGTGGAGCTGCGAATATCTGAAGTTATCTGAAGGTTTTAACTTGTTTGACTAGTGTAAATCATTAAGTGCTTTTCATACTCATTTTGGCGAAACACTCTTGAAACTGTGAGTGTACCTTGGGTTAAAAATGTCGTCCCACTAACCAACCGCTCCATCTCTCAATCTTAAAGACAATTTTTACTGACGTTTGAGACGTCAATTCGTGGAGCTGCGAATATCTAAAGATATCTGAAGGTTTTCACTTGTTTGACTTGTGTTAATCTCAGTGTGTAAGTAGGAGTAAGTGGGTGTTAGGATTAAAAAAGTGTGCCCCACTATACACTTACCTCCTACGGCTTCCTTAAATCTTAAATATAATGTTTGAGCCCAAATAGGATTTGGTTAAGTAAAAATGATGTGCGTCTGTTTAATTGCCAGTCGCGCGTGGAGTTGTAAATATCGGAAGGTTTTGACTTGTGAGAATTGAGCAGTGAGTGACAGATATTTATGGATCTACTAATGGTACAGTGTAGTTTTCAGCAAGACCGGTTGTCAAGCAAATTTTAAATTTTAAATTAAGTAACAAGGCCTGAGAAAAGTCAATAAGACAGAAACTGTAGGAAAACTCACTTGTAGTTGTGATCTAATCACACCATTGCAGGTTTTTCCAAGCCAAGAGCATTTCTTAAAACACGTTATTTGTAGTCAAACAGATACATCATAATAAAGATACATAAATCATAATAAAATTGTCATATTGTTTAAGGAACATCTCTCTAAGCTATAAGCTTCTTAGCTCGGTGTATTGGTTGCTCTCAATTTAAAGCCAGGGTCCATTCTAAACTGGCATTTCGATCACGCCGCGGCCGGCGACCGACGGACCAACAGCGACTCGAATGACTTATCATCTCGAACTCATATCAATATTTAGAAGTATTCTTGGTGAACGGAGGCGCAATAAATCTTTATTGCACTGGTATTGCCGTGTCATCTGACAAGGGTACAATACAATTTTGTTCTTGTTAATTACCTAAAAAAGCGTTGTATTTCCATGATACTTATTAAGGAAACTCAAATGGATATAGTTACGGTTCCATTATCAATCTTGTGTAGTCCACTTCTGGACGTAGACCTCCCACGGATAAGGGGTTGCCAATTTCCATAGTCACTACTCTGGGCAGGTGGGTTGATGTTTGCGGTATATTGGACTTTAAATCATAATATGTATGCTGCTGCCGCACATTTGCCCATCCCACAATATGCCGCTTCAAATGTCACCCCAATAATATTACGGTTCATCAAAATCTTAATTCTTAGCTATGGATTTTAATTGCCTTTGTTATATATCATGTAACATGGATATTCCCTTCTATTTTATAAAAGGTAATCAGAATTCAACGTCTCAGATTTCCTCATGCTTCAAAAACTAGAACACATAAAATGTGTCGTCACTTAGAAATACTTGGACTGCCCTTAATCCAGTTTACGGAAGTCTTAAGTCTGTATAAAGCTTCTAATCCCGACTTCTAGAGCAATTAGGTGGCGTTAATCGCTCGTAAATGGATTGTCTATTTATAAAAGAGCGGCTAAGACTAGATAAGGACTTGTGAAGAACACATAAGTTGCCGAAAAAGATATAGTTATTCGGAAATGTATTGTGTTTTGTTTACTCTGCTACATTTAGGAGAATTTGTTACAAGACTGTTCTGTTCTAATATTGAGATTTACTTCTTTCGAAATATTGGTTCTGAACTTCGTGTTAAAAATCTTGAAGAACACGGGTTAAATTTTTGTCTGAATCTAGTTTGTAATAGAATTTTCGCCATTTAGATGAGGAGTTTGTAGGCTTTAGGTAGAACTTTTTGAGTCCAACTGTGATTGCATGTGTGGTTGAAAATCCTGACGCCACAAAAAACGTATGAGTACTTATAACAACACACGGTTAAAGAATAATGATATTTGTTAACGGGAGTAAACGATATTAATTATGTAGTACATACCTATGTACTACTTACAGCTTGACGTTTTGGCTGCGTTACAGCAACCGTGATCGCAAGGGGACTGGTGATGCGGGGCTCGTCTGCTCGGGCGCGGTTGAAAATGATCATTAGGTATAGTAATGCAACGCGAAAGTCTAAAATCTCAATAATGGTTAAAAAGAAGTTAATATATTCAATGTGAAATTTCTGTAACCACGAAAGAGTTACTTATTCCAACAATAATTTAATTTAACATTTTCATATTACGGTATTAGACATCATAGTGCAACAAGAAAATAATAAATACTTTTATTCACTTCTAACCCTTGGGGTGGCCTTGTCGTCCACGTCACGAGATCAAACGACACCCTTATCATTTCTCTAACATTTCCTCGGGACGATTGAACACGTCAATTTGCATCACATCAGAGTGAACCCATTGAAAAATAAAACTGTGACGTACTAAGCATTGTTTGTTTTGGAGTACGAATTTAGAAGTGTTTTTTTGTGTCCAGTGTACAATTCCTGGAAAACGGAAAATTATATAATACTAGCGGCCCGCCCCGGCTTCGCCCGTGGTACTTGTCCACTATTTAATGGATGATATTATACATAAAAACCTTCCTCATGAGTTACTCTATCTATTAAAAAAAACCGCATCAAAATCCGTTGCGTAGTTTTAAAGATTTAAGCGTTCATAGGGACATACAACATACAACATGACAGAAAAAGCGACTTTGTTTTATACTATGTAGTGATAATTAACTGTTATATTGTTGCTGCTAAATCTATACTAATAGCTAATATTATAAAGCTGAAGAGTTTGTTTGTTTCAACGCGCTTATCTAAAGAACTACTGTTCCGATTTGAAAAAAATGATTTTTGTGTTGGATAGTCCATTTGACAAGGATGGCTTTAGGTCTATGTTTGTGGAAACCAGAGACCACGCTAACGGAATCGCGTTCGTTCGCTAGTTACGAGACATAAGCGAAGACGGCTACCATTAACGGTAACCTTTCGTGAATCGGGATACTCTCCAAAATCATAACAAAACTGTCTACGTCTACTACTAAGCATTGTGCACTCGATGCAATTCCGGCAATGAAATCGCAGCTGAAATCAACCATTCCGCTTGCATTCGTATATTTTTTGTCCCAACCGATACTGCGGTGAGGTAAATCAAAATTGACGCGTGGATTTATATCGCACCCCCAGTGCAAAAAAGACGTAAGTGAGGTTACGTCGAATCATCGATTTTATCATATTTAAAAAGTACGTTCAAAGACACATATGCTCAATTTTTTTCATATTTTTCTTGTTAAAATTGACAAATTAATACAAGAAAATGAGTTTTGGGACTTTTTATTCTATCACTTTTTTTCTTAAGGAAAAATAGCTTATGTGATATAACGCAAAGAACACATTGAAAAATATGACGTATTACTTAATATTACCTTTTTCCCTAAAATTTTATGTAGAAAATAAAAAGTAACCAATATTATGACTTTATTGCGTTTTTTTTAAATAAACTTAAAAAATAAGAACAGCAATAAGACTGTTTACTTCTTATGAAGTTAAAATAAATCACAATAAGAACAATTACTTCTTTCTTCCACTAGAATATTTTCATTGCACCGAGACGTAAGATTTTATACAGCGGCGCGGGGGTAGCCATCAGGTACATAAGTGTGAATACGTCGATGCAGGGGGCGCGCTGGATGTGGGGAGTGGGTCACTCCACACATCCAGCGCAGCATCTTCATCTCCGTGACTCGCAGCATCCACTTGTTTTGCTCAAGTACAGGGCACGTTTCACTGCCGTACAAAAGAACAGGCCTAACAATGGTCTTATAGACTTACCCCTTCAGCTTAACCGGCATTTTGGGGTCGCAAATGACACCAGTCACCTCACGCCATTTTGCCGAGGCTGCTGCAATGCGGCCATGACGTCGTCATCGATATCACCAGACGCGTGAAGTAAGGATCCCAAGTACTTAAACAAGTCCGTACGCTCAACCACGTCACCGTCTATGCGTATGCATAATCCCCCATCCATACGGATGGGGGATCTGTTTTGCAGGCCAGGTTCTCGAGTGCCACGTTCCACCTATTTGCACGTCTCACCAATCGTCCCTTGTCCGAATCCGCCAGCGCGATATCATCAGCACTGTATGCTGCCAGCAGTCCTAACTAGAGAATCGGAATCGTGGTACATGTCTCGAATTACGTCAATATAACTTTCAGGCACCCTCTTGGAATTCAGTGCTCACCTGATCATCATGCCAGGAACACAGTCGAAGGCCTACTGCATGTCCATGAACACGAAATGCAAAGGCGTGTTCTACGTTCTGTATTTCTCCATAATCATCTTTAAGGCAAAAACAGGGTCCATTGGATCAAGACCAGATCAAAACCCGTGCTCCCGAGACAGTACACTCCTGTCGTAGCCGAGAGACAACTGTCCGCTCAATTAGCTTCATAGTGTGGACATTACTTTATACCGCGATAGCTTCCGCACTCTTGCAGCGATCCCTTTTCTTTGAAGACTGGAGTTACGATACTCCGCCTCCACTATTAAGGGACCTGCCTGGTGTAGAGTGTGCGGTTACAAAGGTCGTTTAAGATACCCACACCACGAGAACCAATCGTCTTCCAGGGTTCGATAGGGACTCCATCGGCACCGACTGCCGATGGCGAAGAGCTCTAAGTACGGGTTTCGACCTGGTCTTGGTATCATGGACCCTGTATTTGCCTTCATTAAGGATGATTATGGAGAAATACAGAACGAAGAACACGCTTTTGCATTTCCTGTTCCTGGACATGCAGAAGGCCTTCGACTGTGTTCCTGGCATGATGATCAGGTGGGCACTGAGGTCCAAGAGGGTGCATGCAAATTATATTGACGTAATTCGAGACACGTACCACGATTCCGATTCTCTAGTTAGGATTGCTGTTGGTGACACCAACCCCTTTCCCATCTCCGTCAGAGTCCTCCAAGGATCCGTCCATAGTCCCTTCCGGTTAAGCGTGATATTGGATGAATTGTCAACTAGCATCATAGACGCACATGAGCAAGCCCCGTGGCTGCTCCTGTATGCTGATGAGATCGCGCTGGCGGATTCGGACAGGGAACGATTGGTGAGACGTGCAAATAGGTGGAACGTGGCACTCGAGAAACTGGCCTGCAACACAGATCCCCCATTCGTATGCATAGACGGTGACGTGGTTGAGCGTACGGACTAGTTTAAGTACTTGGGATCTTTACTTCACGCGTCTGGTGATTTCGATTACGCGACGTCAAGGGCCGCATTGCAACAGCCTCGGCAAAATGGCGTGAAGTGACTGGTGTCATTTGCGGCCCCAAAATGCCGGTTAAGCTGAAGGGACCATTATTAGGCCTGTCTTTTTTTACGGCAGTGAAACGGGTCTGTACTTGAGCAAAACAAGCGGATGCTGCAAGTCACGGAGATGAAGATGCTGCGCTGGATGTGTGGAGTGACGCGGAAGGACCGCGTTAAGAACTCGCTCATTCAGGGTAGCCTTCATTTCCGTGATATTGCTGATAAACTGCGCCATGTTTTACGGAAACCGGCCAGTTGCATGGGAAACAAACGTCTCGACATGCCAGGAAATGCTGGGTTGACGTCGAGAAAGACGACATGCGTGTCAATGGCCTGACCACACAGGATGCCGAAGACCGTGTGAAGTAGAGTAGAAGGAGCAGGAAGGTGGTCCCTGGACTTGGAGGCAATGGCCGAGGATGTGACCGGGATAATCGCTAGGATGATGATGATGATCTGAAAATGTATAATCGGACGCAGCACAGTAGGGCGAGAATGATTTTTAAGTTAAGAGGAGAGTAAATTTAGTTTAAAAGTTAAAAAGAGATTGAGACACAATGTGTTTACTGTCTAATCCACCTAGTATTTTCTCGTCTGCTCTTGGGGAGCCCAGGGTCCGCATAAACAATGATTTATCTGGGTTTATCTAGTCTGATCATTACATTGAAGCGACTGTCTTCCGATCTTTGCAATCGGAAAGGCGAACTAAAACAATAAGATCATAGTTACACATTCTGAAAGAATCAATGTGCAGTTTCCTCGCGATGTTTTCCTTTAATGTCGGGCTAGTAGTGGTACAAGTAGTAAGTAAGTAAGTGCGCTAAACAGTGGTCTGGTTTCAAACTAGGGGAACCCCTGTTATATAAGTACTAGAGACTAGAGTTATTAAACTAATGTCTGTTACTAACGATGGTGTTATTTGTAAGGACCGTGCCTCACATACATGAGGTCCTTGGTTCGACTCCGGGCCAAAATCCTCCTCCTTTTGGATTTTTTGAAAAATATATGAGTGGATTTGTGCCATTAGCTCGGCATAGGCTTGAGAAAACACCACGAGGACACCTGAACATTCCGATAGTTTCTGACTTTAGTTCAGATAGATCTGAATGTGTAACCATGATCCAACCTGTCTAGTTTCCTTCTAAGGGTTAGAAAGGTCTGACGGCATTCGTTTCACTGTAATAACCAGACTCGCCAAATCCTGGATTATGGTCAAAGGGGACCCCGCACAGAAACGGGATAAACGCTAGGGGGATGAATGCCTGTTACTAACGTGTAATTTTATTTCTATTTTTTAAAGATATACCATAGATGTTATTCAGAACGGGCAAAACGCGCGGTAGCTGGCGCCCTCCTCTTGCTAAATAATAGTAGAAGAGTATTGCCATCACTCGGGACGCCTAGCATTAATAATTACTTAAGTAATAACCAAAAATGTGTATTTGGAGAAAGTTATTAACTCACCTACAAATATTAATTTTACATGCTACTTTCAAAGGCGTCTATTAGGTATCATTGTCTAATATATTAATATACTTACATCTAAAAACCCCAGCCATATCACATTATACACCTGATGTTATACTAGGAGTTCTGTGAAGGATTCGGCAAGAGGTATGTACGTACACTCAGACAAAGTTGATGTGTGTAAAGTACCTCAATTTGTAAATAACTTTTGCTTGTTATTTTAATTTTATTATTGATAGAACATAATATTTTGCTGTACGAAGCCGTGTAAAACTTATTTCATTAATTGTTACAATAATTCGTATCAATTTATCTGTTAATTTTTTAAGAATTGAAAAAAAAATCATGTGGTAGTGATCTTCACCGAAACTCCACATATTTAAAGTATTACTGTGCAATTTTATTGCTGATAGTACGAACTTTAATAATAACCAAAACAATAATAATATTTTTCCAGTATTAATAAATAGGGAACACAAAAACAAAAAACAACTTTTTTCCTTACAGTCATAAATAATAACTCAAAGTAATATGTGTTAATATGCGGCTAGCTTTACATAAACATATAATGGAATAAGTAATTATTACTGTTTACTTCAGTTACCTTAACTAGTCCTTAAATTGAAAAATGGAGTAAGTGATACTTATGCACTTCAAACATAATTTTAATAAAGGGAATAAGGCAGTAATCTTACTTATACTAGCACAATTGTGTGTATTTACGAGTTCATAACTGCTTTAATATCACATACTTTTTGAAGTACATTTGACTTTTTTGGCAAAGACTGGCCTAAGTTTTGATACTCAGAATCCGCTATTTATTTCCGTAATGAAAAATAGCGTAATAATTTATTTTTACAATTCCAAATGAACTATAAACATTAGAACTAACTTGAATATAACACGCATTGCAACAATTTTTTCTTCTTTTTTTGATATAAGAATTATTGTTCTACGTTTGAAAATAAAGTAAATATACCTAAAAGTTCAGTTTTTTCGCCGTACTGAAAAGTCGTCATTTTCGACTTACGTCTTTTTTGCACTGAGGGTGCGATATTTCATCGCGGATTTATACATGGTTAGCGTTTTGTTGTGGTTCGATCGAATGGAACCTCATTGGTTTTTGAAAAGTTGGTTGATTTTAAAAGAAGAAAAGGTATTGGTTGATAAATAAAATAAAATTTATCAATGTTTTAGTAAACAATACGTCGGACTCATACAACTTGAATCAGCATCAAAAAATATTCCAACGTGCATATTACGCCAAAAATAGATTCACGTCATATTTACACAATATCATTTTGGTTTTCGCTGCCTCCGTGGTGTAGTGGTTAGAGCGCTGTGCTCAAAAACTACGAACTCGGAGGTCGTGGGTTCGAATCCCGCGGGGAACACTTTCACTTTGTGTTGGTGTTCCCAGTTTGGTTAGGACATTGCAGGCTTGAATCACCTGATTGTCCGATCAGAATGATGATTCCGTGCTTCGGAAGGCACGTTAAGCCGTTGGTCCCGACTATGATCCAAATTGTCTGGTTTCCCTTGTGGTTACGGAGGTCAGACGACAGTCGCTCCATTGTAATAACCAGGCATGTCAATTCAGGATCATAGTCGCAGCGTACCCTGGGCTCCAAGGCAATGGCCGAGGATGCAACCGGGAGAGGCGCTAGGATGATGATGATGATCATTTTGGTTTTCAATCGTTTGAGTATAAATTGGGGCTAAAAACCCGTCTAATTTTAGTTCCTGGACTTGTTAAGTATTGAAGCTGATTAACCACTCAAATGGGTACATTAACCTCTACTCGGAGAAAACCTATCAAACATGGATTGTTCGACATTTATGTATCTGCATGTTTTAGAACTTTAAGCAAACGTCAACTAAAATAGGCAACTAAGCCGTAATTTGAACAATAGCGCGTTAATTTAAACATGTACAGTTTCAACATTACCACCAAATCTGTTTTCGGAATTTAATTTGGAACATAATCGTCACTAGCCTGTTTTGAAACGCAGATTTCTTAGTAAATAAGCTCAACCTATTTCACTGAAGCAAACACAATCCCGAAATAGATTCGGGTAAACTAAACAAGGGTGGCTAGTAAATTTTCGTCATGAGTAATTGATTAATTAATTGTTAGCGGTCGCATACGTCACGTTGACATATCGAGCGAAATGCACACGAGCCATTTCGGTTTGGTACACTTTGGTAACTAATCTTTCGTATTCTGTAATAAATCTGTTATATTCTTACGAAAGATCTATTACCTCTTGAAAATAAAAAATAACAAGTTAGCTATAAAAGTGAATAAAATATTCTTAATTAACAATCAGGTTTGAAAATGGAAAAACAGTCTCCTTTCGTAGCTGGTTACAAAACTTGGATACGAAAACGACGTTTTGTTTCTGTTTACGTAGCTGGTTATGAAAGTAGTAAAAAAAATCCGTTTTCGTAGCTGGTTACGAAAGATCAGTTACCAAAGAGGACCAAACCGCCCTTTCCAATGGAGAAGAGATACATCTGTCAAAACTGTAAGTGATACATTTCATCTAAATCACTCACACAAAAATTTGTGTTTAGTAATTATTTTTTGCGCACTGTAGGACGCCCTCAGGCCAGGTGGAGTGACGAGATGACAAGATGGTTGGCAGGAGCTGGATGCGAGTCGCCGAGTATCGGGCTGAGTGGAGAGACCTTTGAGAGGCCTATGTCAAGCAGTGGACTGCGTTAGGCTGATGATGATGATGATTATGATGAATTCTATTTTTAAATCTATTCTTCTTCCAGAACGAATGGGGTATAAGCTATTCAATTAATCCCTACTGGTTTGAAAACTTTCACAAAAATTTTCAGTAGGTCCTGTAGAAAACGCACCATTCTTATACATTTGCCTTTTAGAATTGATGCCAAGAATCAGTGAACAGAAAACCAGTCTTAGTCAAACTTTTCCCTGGCTGTTTACTCACTGACGATATTTTTGCTCATTAGTAAATAACGAATTATTTCTATTAAAGAATATGTTTCATCGCTTCACAAGTCACTCCAGTACCAAAATAGGTATTAAATTGAAACAGTGAGTATTTTAAAAGCCAATCAATAAATAGCTTGCTACAATAATATGATAGATATACATGAAAACTGAAACCAGAGTTACATAACGTACACTGATTTGATTAAGCAACTAAACATATACTCAAATTACATTAAGAGTATTTGACAGTATGACGCATTATTTCATTAAAGCCAAACACGATCCCGTATTAGATAAACAAAACAAGGATGGCCGTAGTCAATTTTCGTCATGTCGCTGTAATTGATTAATTGCGGCCCGCGGCGACGTATGTGACCGCAGCGCCTCGGACCGCGGTTTGTGATAAACAAGCGCCTGAAATAAGGCTAGTGTGCGCTATTCTTGACATTATACGAGGAAACAGAGCTCTTATTATGTCAAGAACTACTTGATTTTACCCGCGGCTTCATAACTGAGTTTAGGAACATATAATTACAGAACAATAATTGATTAATTGCGGCCCGCGGCGACGTATGTGACCGCAGCGCCTCGGACCGCGCTCTGGGTGCGGTGACACTGCGGGCCGTGATAAACAGGCTCCTTACGTTGAGCTATGTTGACATCTAATAAGAGGAAATAGAGAAGTTTATCAGACAAATTATTTTAAATATGTAAAAGCGGTAGCTTGTATAGCATACATCATTCTCTTTTCAAAACAGTACTGTTAAAATTAAATGAACTTTTTTATTTTTATTGCGGTAATAGTTTATATAGGTTAAAAATAGTAATAACACCATTTTATGAGTGTATTACCTAATTTTTATACCGCTTTTGCTTCATTATTTATTTTAGGAACATCACCTGGATGGATGTTCATGTAACAATGATATCACAAAAATATTAAAATTAATAATTGATTAATTGCGGCCCGCGGCGACGTATAACCGCGGCGCCTCGGACCGCGCTCTGGGTGCGGTCACACTGCGGTCTGTGATAAACAGGCGCGTCTGTGATACACAGGCATCTTATATGTATAAGAAGGAAATAGAGTAGTGGTACTAGTAAATTTGATTAATTTTTATTAGTAACATGTCAAACGAAACTAAAACCTAAAACCAATTGTATTGCCTAAATGTGTTGTCAATCCATGACGTTTTCTATTGCTGCAACAGTTTATAAAAAAATAATGTTTGCTATACATGGTTTTTGGGTGTTTATGCATTTTTTAACAGTTTGATTTCATCATTTAGGAACATCCTACAAACAATCTCGATGGATGTTGATGTAACAATGGTGTCACATAATGTCTTAAATTAATTAAATAATAATTGATTAATTGCGGCCCGCGGCGACGTATGTGACCGCAGCGCCTCGGACCGCGCTCTGGGTGCGGTCACACTGCGGGCCGTGATAAACAGGCTCCTTACGTTGAGCTATGTTGACATCTAATAAGAGGAAATAGAGAAGTTATCAGACAAATTATTTTAAATATGTAAAAGCGATAGCTTGTATAACATACATCATACTCTTTTATTTTATTTTATTCATTTTATTTTATTATTGATAGGAAGACTAACAGCAAACAGAACAATATTTAAGGTATATAAAACAACTATGCTAATAACAAGTCTCCACCTTTAGGTACGACAATAAATCCTAGGCTCGTGGATGATACATGTTTGGATGGTACAAAAATATTTTTTTTTTGAACAAAATGTCACTTATTAAAAAAACCGGCCAAGAGCGTGTCGGACACGCCCATGAAAGGGTTCCGTAGCTAAAAGGTAGCCCGACCGCTTAAGAAACATTTAGTAAGGGCAACTGCACGTCATAAGTTGGTCAAGTTGTATAAAAATAACTATGTATGATACAGAGTTCGCTATAGTTTTCGTTGAAAGTACTTACTTAGAGGTATACAGGACATTTTTTTCAGAATTATTGTAATAGTATTTCAAAAGTTAAGGGGGGGGGGGGGGGACGCTCTAATTTTAACTTTGTATTAATATATCTCGAGACTGGGGTGTTTGATCCACATGGTTTCAAGGCGAGTTTTTTTGTATTTAAAAATACCTGTTTAACGATACCCTACACGATGGGTTAAGTCGAATTTTTTTTTTAGAATTAACTTTTCGCTGTATGGGAGGGGGGGTAAAAAATGATTATTTTTCGATAATTTTAAAAACCAATTCTTGAATTATCACTATACATCTCTCCACCAATTTTCGTGGCAATCGGTTCAGAAACGGCGGAGAACGAACCAGGACAGACAGACAGACAGACAGACATGACGAAACTATAAGGGTTCCGTTTTTGTCATTTGGCTACGGAACCCTAAAAATGATGAAAGTGTCAGACATTAATATTCAATTTTTAAAATAATTCGCAGTTAATCGCCGTCGCCGTTTTCAAAACAGTACTGTTAAAATTAAAATGAACATTTTTATTATTATTGCGGTAATAGTTTACATATATAGGTTAAAAATAGTAATAACACAAATTTATGAGTGTATTACTTAATTTTAATACCGCTTTTGCTTCATAATTTATTTTAGGAACATCACCTGGATGGATGTTGATGTAACAATGATATCACAAAAATATTTAAATAATTGATTAATTGCAGCCCGCGGCGACGTATGTGACCGCAGCGCCTCGGACCGCGCTCTGGGTGCGGTCACACTGCGGTCTGTGATAAACAGGCGTCTTAAATAAGACTGTGTCAAATTCACTTGGTTTTATTCAATAACCATAGCTTGTCTAGTTAGTTCCCTTCAAAAGAGTGAAAGAAGTGTAACAAGTCAAAACCTTTTTTTTTATTTAACTGTTTAACTTTTTTGATTTCTTTGATTCTTCATAATAAAAAATAGTTTTGAGAGAACCATTATTTAAGGTAAGCTTTAGTATAACCGGTGGAAGTCTCTCGTTTCGGAGGCCAAGACACACTTTGGGTCGTCGAGCCATAATAGTTAGTTAGTTAAAGTATTACACTATGTGGGTGGACACCAAATTCCTTTCGACTGAGTCGCGGCCGCCGCTAGTCATAAATAAATACTTATCATTATCATCAACCACAAAAAATAGTTTATTTATAGATCCACTCAATTTGGTATCATGTATCCGTGTATTTCTAAGAACCAATTTACAAGAAAGTATCAAAATAACATAAACTCCAATACGTCGAGATGTCAACTCACGCCCCCGGTTATAACTCATCCGAAACATCAAATTAATTGTGTTGTCGCCAATAAATGTTAGGCGGTACAGTCCGTAACTTTTGCTTAACAATTTGCCGACTTTCAATCGAGTTGTGAATCGTTTGAGTTTCAATTCATAATGAGTCCCGCTCATTAACGAAGTTTGCGGGGAACTAATTTGCCAACTCTTTGACGTTGCGTTTAGTTTATTGGGAAGTTCGTACTTATACTTTAAAAGTTTATTTTAAAATACTTAATATTTTTCTTTTTAATTTGTGAGAGACCACCGAGGCCAATACTATAAAAGGATACTTATAAATATGTACTTATAAAACTTGTACAGTGTCTTGCAGTGCCGGCGTAAAATAGTACTACAGTATTTATTACTCCTCATCTGGGGTAGACCTTCTTCTATCAATGAACTGAAGACGATAATGATTAAGATATGTTTTTAAATAAATAAATCTCTTCTTTTTAGGCCACAGAGTGGAATGCCCAAAATGGTGCATAACTATTTAAAGAGTCACGATAAGTACTAAAATAACACGCGAAATACTTGTAAAAACTGCAATTTCCTTTTTATGGGTGAAGGTTCTCAACATGCCAACACCAGTCATACAGCCAAATGCACTTGAATAACTTTAAGACCTCATAAAAGTATTGAAATATGAATATTTTGCAAAGAAAATTGCCCAATAAAACACGTGCGAATAAATTCACACACATTTTATTTCTTTTATTTAGCATTCTTCGGTCAATGTATACGAGTAGTAATTGCGATCGTAAAAAAATGTGATGTAGGTATTAATTGAATCAAATATTCAATACTCACATTTATTTTTATTTATTTATTTTTATTTACATTTATTTATTTCAATAAGTTTAACAGTTTAACGACTACACCGACAACAAAATTTAAGCCGTGCTACGTTTTGCCATTTAGTTAATACTACCATATGCCTTGATACTTAAAGCTAAATGCCCTAAAACATGTCAAAATTTCAATTTTTAAGGTTTTGGCAGCGTCTTTATTTAGCCAGCCGAAACGTTTTTAAGGCATAAACAATTAAAAGCTCAGTTTCCATCTTCAAACAATTCTCACATTGGAAATATGCGGAAAACCAATACATATTATTAATCTTAGTTTGAAAACTTCTGTACCTACCGTGTTTGCGGTAAATCAATGAAACATCGACGGCGTTGGAATGTATCGGGAAACCTCAGACGTGTTTTATTTGCTAAAGCCGTGTACGCACGTACGAACACAACATAGCGAACAAAAACATCGAACATGAGCGTTTGGTCTCTAAATAATAATAAATTAACGCATTGGACTAACACACCACACACAGCCCCAAATTAAGATCTAAGTTTGTACCATGGATGCTAGGGAACAGATAGACATACTCAAATGCTTTTATAAACAACTATGGCTCGATTGAATATGCCGATGTTCATGCTTTATACATTTTTTTATGGGAAGTTGCGTGTTTTATTTCTTGCGTCCATCTATCAACTCATTGCTTCTTGCATTTTACATTTTTCTACGGGAGAATTAAAGTTCTAGCGTGTCTCTGCGTGTCTCACATAGGTGAGACTGAGTTTACATATACCGCCTTAACGAATATCGTTTATAATAAGCTCAAGAATATTTATAACCATATTTGGTAAGTGGATGGCAGAAAAAAAGGCGCCAATTTAAGGCAATGCCCTTTGTTCATACTTGTACGTGCGTACGCGTATACGGCTTAAGAATATGCGATCCGTGCAACAAACAACATTATAGGATGAGACGCTCAAATATGTCTGGAGTTTCGAACGCTTCACGCGTTTTCCTGTTGTCTACAACACCCCTCATTTACCTTTTTTTTATTAACTAAACCCGATTTCTTCAAACACAAATGTGTTAGGCGGGGCGAAGACTAGGCAGATTAAAGCGTTAAATGGGTGTTAGAATACATATATTAGAACAAACCAAATCTGCGTTTTTGGGTATTTGGTATCAATTTTTGGTAATATTTTCACTATTCGGTAAAGTTTTGAATATGTTATTCTTTCTTCACAATTTCCTATAATATGTGGGATCACTACAGCTGATATCCGCGGAAATAGAAGGGATAAAATCAAATTATCATTTTTAACAATTCTTTGCTAAGTATTACTGTATTATTCACTCAAACATTTAAGCTGCGAAAATGCACAAGTTAATCACCTACAAACTAAACTGGTTCTGTTTCGAATCCAGCTTGATGCTTTAATCGCTTTGATAAGATAACTTTTAGCGTTAAACCCTGTCGCAAAAATAGGGGTGTAATAATTTTGACGTGTCTGTGTGTCTGAGCGCTAGCTTGCTGTTATTTTTGGGTGTCAAAGATATTATTTTTATATTATTTATAAATATAGAAAAGGAGTATCCCTCGTAGTTCTCGTCTGGCCTAACGCATACCGTCCCGGCACAAAGGGGCACTCGGCAATCACGCCGCGTGTAAATCCGCGCACACGTGAGCGGGAATATTGAGTGCGCGCGCCGCGGAATACCCAATGATGAGTGGCGCAAATACACCTCGGCCAGCACTAATGAGGATACAAATGTTTTCAATCGAGAAAATAAGCCGCCGCGTGAAGTGACAAATCCCTAGACCTTCTTTCAATACAGCAGCTATAGCGGGTCAATTGCCCGCTGCAAGCAAGTTTTACCGACAGTGATAATGAGAAAAACTCATCCATTAGTTGCTTGATCTCCCCAGATGATACCAAATGTTTTAGAGCGGGAAAATAAACCGCCGCGTGAAGTGACAGATCTCTAGACCTTCGTTCAAAACAGCAGCTACAGAGTGACGTTTGCCTGCTGCAGGCAAATTTAAATGACAGTGACAGTGAATTCAGCCGTTTTAAAGTAGTTTCATTACCACTGAATACCTGTGCATTAAGAAGAAAAGACTAACCAAGCGCTCGTCTGGCCTAACGCATTCCGTCCCGGCACAAAGGGGCACTCGGCAATCACGCCGCGTGTAAATCCGCGCACACGTGAGCGGGAATATTGAGTGCGCGCGCCGCGGAATACCCAATGATGAGTGGCGCAAATACACCTCGACCAGCACTAATGTGGATACAAATGCTCTCATATACCTGGAGGACACCATTGTCCCGCTGAAACTATACTATATATATATATAATACGCCTCGGCCAGCAGTAATGCGTATACAAAATGTTTTACAGCGGGAAAATAAGCCGCCGCGTGTAGTGACAAATCCCTAACCCTTCTTTCAAAACAGCAGCTATAGCGTTTCAATTGCCCGCTGCAAGCAAGTTTTACCGACAGTGATAATGAGAAAAACCCATCCATTAGTTTCTTGATCTCCCCAGATGATACAAAATGTTTTAGAGCGGGAAAATAAGCCGCCGCGTTAAGTGACAGATCTCTAGACCTTTGTTTAAAACAGCAGCTACAGAGTGACGTTTGCCTGCTGCAGGCAAATTTAACTGACAGTGACAGTGATTTTAGCCGTTTTAACGTAGTTTTATTTAATGAGTTACAGTCGCGTCAACCGTGACCATAAGAAAAATCCAACTATTAGTTCATTGATCTCACCAAATAATTAGAAAACCACTGAATTACCTACAAATCAAACAGAAAGGCAAACTAAGCGCTCAGCTGGCCTAACCCATCCCGTCCCGGCACAAAGGGGCACTCGACAATCACGCCGCGTGTAAATCCGCGTACACGTGAGCGGGAATATTGAGTGCGCGCGCCGCGGAATACCCAATGATGAGTGGCGCAAATACGCCTCGGCCAGCGCTAATGCGGATACAAAAAACTTTTCAGCGGGAAAATAAGCCGCCGCGTGAAGTGTGACAATGAGGGTTTTGGCAAATGAAAAATCCACTAGATGGCAGTAGATAGGCGCTTACTGGTATGCGATTGGTGATTTTGACATGACATTGACAGATATGTCAAAATTCACCAATGACACAGCAGTTAGACCTCACGCCTTCGTATTGCCATCTACCGGTTTTTTCAATAGCAAACTCCCTCATTGCCTGCTGCAGGCAAATATTACTGACGGTGACAGTGACAGTGACAGTGTTTTATCCGTCTAAAAGTAGTTTTATTTAATGAGTTGCAGTCACGTCAACCTAAAAAAAACATTAGAATAAAAAAACAAAATCCAACTATCGGTTCCTTGATCTCCCCAGATGTTGAGACAACCACTAAATTAGCTACAAATCAAACAGAAAAGGCTAACCAAGCGCTCGGCTGGCCTAACGCTTCCAGTACCGGCACAAAGGGGCACTCGGCAATCACGCCGCGTGTAAATCCGCGCACACGTGAGCGGGAATATTGAGTGCGCGCGCCGCGGCATACCCAATGATGAGTGGCGCAAATACACCTCGACTAGTGCTAACGGATACAAAATGTTTTCAGTGGTACAATAAGCCGCCGCGTGAAGTGTGACACTGAGGGTTTTTGCAAATGAAAAAGCCGCTAGATAGCAGTAGCTAGGCGTAGGGTCTTACTGGTATGTGATTGGTGAATTTTGACATGACATTGACAGATATGTCAAAATTCACCAATGCCATTGCTGTAAGACCTCACGCCTACTTATTGCCATCTAGCGGATTTTTTAAACGCAAACACCCTCATTGCCTGTAGCAGGCAGATTTTATTGACGGTGACAGTGGCAGTGACAGTGTTTTTATCCGTCTAAAAGTAGTTTTATTTAATGAGTTACAGTCGCGTCATCTTAAAAAATAATAATTTCAGTGACAATTAAAAAAATCCATCCATTAGTTTCTATATCTCCCCAGATGTTGAGAAAACCACTGAATTACCTATAAATCAAACAGAAAATGCTAACCAAGCGCTCGACTGGCCTAACGCATCCCGTCCCGGCACAAAGGGGCACTCGGCAATCACGCCGCGTGTAAATCCGCGCACACGTGAGCGGGAATATTGAGTGCGCGCGCCGCGGAATACCCAATGATGAGTGGCGCAAATACACCTCGGCCAGCGCTAATGCGGATACAAATGCTCTCATGTACCTGGAGGATACAATTGTCCCGCTGAAACTATACTATATATATGTAATACGCCTCGGCCACGCTGCAAAATGTTTTACAGCTGGAAAATAAGCCGCCGCGTGTAGTGACAAATCCCTAACCCTTCTTTCAAAACAGCAGCTATAGCGTTTCAATTGCCCGCTGCAAGCAAGTTTTACCGATAGTGATAATGAGAAAAACCCATCCATTAGTTTCTTGATCTCCCCAGATGATACAAAATGTTTTATAGCGGGAAAGTAAGCCGCCGCGTGAAGTGACAGATCTCTAGACCTTTGTTCAAAACAGCAGCTACAGAGTGACGTTTGCCTGCTGCCGGCAACTTTAACTGACATTGACAGTTAAAGTAATTTCAGCCGTTTTAAAGTAGTTTTATTACCACTGAATACCTGTCCATTAAGAAGAAAAGACTAACCAAGCGCTCGGCTGGCCTAACGCATCCCGTCCCGGCACAAAGGGGCACTCGGCAATCACGCCGCGTGTAAATCCGCGCACACGTGAGCGGGAATATTGAGTGCGCGCGCCGCGGAATATCCAATGATGAGTGGCGCAAATACACCTCGGCCAGTGCTAATGCGGATACAAATGCTCTCATGTACCTGGAGGATACAATTGTTCCTGCTGAAAGTAGCTATGAAATGAGAAGAATGAGTTGCCGCGTGAAGCCTTAAGAGAGTTTTTATCAATAGATGCCTTTGTACAAAGTATCAGCCTATTAATGTCTGCGAGGCAAAGGTCCCCATCATTTGAAATCATGTTTTCGTTACAAAGATGGATATATTTTAATATACCTTAAGCTAAACTTGTTTGAAAACTTTCTGAGTACAGTCCACGTGAAAAGTGATTGAGATATATCGAGAGCGCGCGCCGCGGAATGCCCAATGATGAGTGTCGCAAATACACCTCGACCAGCGCTAATGCGGATTCGAATGCTCCCATGTACCTGGAGGATACAATTGTTCCCGTCGAAATTAGCTTTAAAACGGGACTAATGAGCTTCTGCTTGAAGTCTGAATGAAGTTTCTATCAATCTATGCCTTAGTACAAAGTATGTATCAGTCATTATACACCATAATTTTATTAACCTTAAACTAAACTTGTTCAAAATTTTTTTTTTACAGTTCACGCACCTACTCGTATGTCTGTATTTATTTATAGGCTTATATAATAAATCTGAAGAGTTTGTTTTTTGTTTGAACGCTCTAATCAATAATTCCTGATTATGGATTCGAATTCAAAAAAGCATTTTTTATTGGATAGTCCAGGCTATAGTATAACACTATTGTCTAGTATACAGATGTGGAAACCGAAGTCTTGCCGCCCGCGAATGCGGTCGCCCACGTCTTTGTCTCCGTGACGAAGTTGCGGGCGGCAACTAGTTAATAATAATAATACCCTTCCAAGCGTATTCGGCCCTGGCGATCTTTCGACCGGTACGCAGGATATACATATTATAGTGCACACGTAGCGCAGGTGCACTCCCTATTCATTCACTCTGATAGATCGGTGGGAAACCACCATCTGACACGACCGTAGAGAGATCATGATCGCAGGATCTACGACTTAACCAGCCATCTGAGGCACGTAGCTGCTCGAGATAAAAAAAATCGGTTACCCATCCGATGACCGGTCACCGCGAAAGTAGCTTTATCTTAGCAATCACAGACAAGCGCTTTAAGTAAAGCGCTATAGTGCTCTTCAAATTGAATTGAAAATTGGAACCAGGTTCAATGAATACTGAATAATAAGTTCGTCGCAAATACATCTCGTCTTATACTAATTCTGATACAAAATGAGCCTGCGAGCCCTCTGTAATTACTCGTAGCTTTATAACGGGAAAAATGAGTAGCTACGTGAAGTCAGGACGAGTTTCTAGTTGCTGTTTTCAACAGGAAATTAGTATACACGGTCTATGTTGCTGTATACCAATGCTGCAGTTGCTCTAATGTAGAAAGTAATAATGCAGTGAATTCACTTATAAATTCATCACAAAACAGAAATACTAAAACCAAAAAAAAAAAATTTTATTGGTTCCTTTTTTATTTCACTCTAGCTTATACCGCCTCTTTGCCCGCGTGTAGATAACAAGGTCATCAAAATCAGTTCAGTACTTTCGGCGTGATTAAAGATTGTCAAGATTCCTGTTGTATTCAATGGGATACATATAAGTATCGTATCACCTAAGTAAGGCCATACTCCGTCTGTTGACCAAATTTCATCAAGTGTCGTTCAGTGGTTTCAGCGTGATTGACCGACAAACATCCAAACACACCTCTTTTAAAAGGCAACACATCAACGATACCTCTGGTCTCGCGGATGTCCATAGGCGGCGGTGATTGCTTACCATCAGGCGACTCGCTAGCTCGTTTGCCGCCTCTGCCATAAAAAAACAAATATTTTTTTACATTAATAATATTCTTGTGATTTCTTCTCACTTTCCTTGCACACCTCGTAAAATTTTGACATAATCTCGCTGCAAGCTTCTCCAATTTATTACCGCACCCTTTCAGAACCTGGGTTTCATTGCACATTGCACCGTTGCACCGTACACTGTCAGGGCACGTAGCATATCGCATCGGGCTATCCGGCACGTCCATAAGTCGTTTGAGCTTGGACGTGATTGGAAGAAGGTTGTTCTTCCCTTCTTAGACGAAATAGTGCACTCCGCCAATTGGTTCTGTGATGGCATCAGTGCACTTTTGGTAGATGTATGAAAATGGCGGTGGGAATATTGGAAACTTATGTCATGGAAGATGGAGGAGAAAAATAAACATTTAACATCATCGGAAGACGTAATTTCAAGCATTTTGTTTTTTACTGATTATTTACAACAACATATAGTTACTTTGATCTTACATTGAGCTTAAGCACTTGTGTTACAGATATCACAACAGTGGTATGAAAAATATACTTAAATAGATACTTATAACACCCAGACCAAGACAGAAAGACATATTTGTCCTGTGCGGAGATCAAACCCGCGACTTCTTGGTCTAATAGTTAACTTCTTGACCATTACAACAAGCGGGTTGACAAATCCCCTTTATTCCTTTTGATGTTAAATTTTTCAACAGTTCCGAATGACATCATTGTTCAATTTAAATAAGAGAATATTACGAGTATAAGGAAAAAACGTATTTTTAAAGTCTTTTGCACATGATCAATGTTTTTATCTTACAGTCATTTTTGTTATAAGATAAATTGGGAGAATTACTTTAAATATCTCTATGCAATTTTTCTAACTTACTCTTCTCGAAGTGTCTAATCGTGAGTCAACTCAGTTAAAAGTTAGCACACTTCATAAACAGTGTATTAACTCGAACTTAAATTGACTCATAGAGTAATGAAATATTGCTTAAACTCCGGCAAGTTGTACGATGGCCGCCAGCTGGCAATCCGCCCCTAATGATCGAGAAATTCACAGATAACAAAATACTCTAAATTGCAACTTGCAATAAACTTGCGCTGGAAACATCTAAGCTCGTTTTTCTGGGACTATCAATTCTAGTAAAAGGCGAGTCTAAAAAGTACTGCAGTAAAGTTTCTGCTTTTGTGAAGCAAGAGCTTCAATACGTCGACTATATTATAGTATTTGAACCAAGCACAAGTTGAGGAGCTCGATGGCGCAGTGGTTAGCGCACTCGGCATTCGGTTGCTAACGTTAAGCAACGTTTGCAGATGCCAGTAATCGGATGGGTGACCGATTTTTTTTATCTCGAGGTCCTACGTGCTTAGGAAGGCAAATGAAGCCGATGGTCCTGCGCCTGATTTCTCTATGGTTGTGTCAGATTGCTGTCCCACCAAATTATAAGAGTGAGGGAATAGGGAGTGCACACTCAATTGTGCACTAAGTATAATATGACTGATCGTAAGATCGGCCGTTATGGCCGGAGGGATTTATTTTTATTTGAAACCAGTTTTACATTATTTCTAATGTACAAATGAATGATTAGTATCATCACTACACCTACAAAATGTAAAGTAAGTTTCAAGTGTGATTCCTAGATCCCTGGTGTTCCCTTATTTCATGAGAATGCAAATAAAGTATTGACTATTGACTATAGGCTAAAAGAATCAGTTAACTCTATTTAAGTTCTTATGAGAAATAAAGATCTTTAAACCGAAAACCGAAAAGAGCGACACCTCCACGGATAAAGCGAAGTGAAACATCAACTCAATCGCCTAACTCGCAAATATTAAAGAAATATTTTATTTCATATGCTGCGTGCATGTGTCAACTAATAAAAATGCATTACACTACACACAAATCAACCCGATCGCGTTACAAAATTAATTAACCCCCATAAAACTCAAGAGCCTCACTAAATCAAGCCATAAACGTCGGTTGGAAGAAAATACCCACAAATAACGATGGAAAAAATAATAACAGTATGTAATAGCAATTGTACTTATCCGAGTATTATGTCTAAATAAACGCTTGTTGTAATATCGGGGGCAATAAGACTGTCCAATAACGACCCGGTATGATTTAGTACGGCACAGTAAGCAGCATGTGAAATAAAATTGTTTATGGTACACGGATATCTATGGGCGGAGATTTGCTGTTTTTCTTATTCGTACGAAGATTACTTGGCATAAGAGATAAAGAGGTCTTAGTCAAAGTTTAGGGTTAGTTGATGAATAGTTGTTTTGAGTAAATGCAAAACAAACCAAGTTTCATATTTTGGGCAGTTATTAATGTATCTTCTTATAAATGATGGCTATAACACAATATGATAAGAAAAAAATCGGACTTTTTGTACTAAAATCTTAGGGTAGTGCCAAAATGCATAATACATATGCACTTAGTACTTACCATTCAATCTACAAAACTGAAAAAATCATAGAGCGCAAACAAAAAGTTTTATCACACAGCAAAAATATTATTCCCTTGTAACTTGTAACAAAAACTTGGTTACAAATAGGAAGCCCCTTTGGCTTACAATAGCTTTGTTAGTACTATAAGGATTATGCAAATAACCAGATACAGCTCTGTTCAGTCTGTTTTAATGTTACACTTGGCCAGATCTCATTACGGGACTGACGAGATTTTTGGGAAAAAATACGAGTATAACGCTATGATTAGAGACCGAAATATAAAACGGTCCGTAAACAATTCCCTTTCTGATGTTAATGAAGCCGTGTTACATTGTACGGGAATACAGTGTGTGAGGCAGTAAGTCAACTCTTACAGATTTGAAAAATTACACCTATTAAAAATATTTAATTTTCTTACGTTAATACTTAAACACCAGCTTTATAAAAACGAAAACGAAATTTTATCGTGGCTCGTTTTTTGAAGTAAGTAGTGTGGTATACAAAGCCAGACTATCACAATAATTTGTATTTATCCTTGGCCAACAAGTTAAAATTTATGAATGATGATATTTATCTGTACCTATAGAATAAAGCTAAAGAGTTTGTTTGAACGTGCTAATCTCAGGAACTACTGGTCCGAATCGAAAACAATATTTAAGTGTTGGATAGACCATTAATCTAGAAAGGCTTTAAACTATAACAATAATGTGTGCGAAACCGAAATCCATGGGACTAAGTCGCGGGCGGCCGCTAAGTTAAGATATTGTGTGAAACCTACAAAGACATACAAACACACAAAGACTACATATAAATACTAATTAATCGACAGGAAATATTTGACATTGTTCATTAATATGAGCCGAAAATTATTTTTTATTTTATACCTACTGACATATTTAATGCTGTGGTCTTGACAGACAGGGTGCGAATTCGATTAAATATGAACTGTGAATTTAAGCAAAAGAAATTGTGATTCCATGAATAGATTGTGTTGACACAAATTTCTTTTTGCAAGATATTAAACGGAAATCATGTTTATTCGAGCTGTATATAGCTATAATATTCGGATTATGCTAGCTTGGTGAAGATTATTTTGTCCACGACATATTTTTTCGTAATTTGATTTAGGTAAGTTAAAATATTGCGTTGCCTTATCGTTTTCAAGCATTTGCATTCAACAAATGCAATATTGAAAGTGAAAAGTCCAAGACAGTAAGAATTAAGGCCCGTTTCACATATTGTTTTCCGTTCAACATATTCGCCACGGTTTATTTAATTGAAAATGATACTGACCCCATCACAGTCAGTCACATGCAGTCAAACGGTTAAAGTTTATACTTTTTGATTTGGCTCCTTAAAATTAATTAATTTATTTATTTTATCTTTGTGCTACATCAAATATTGTACAAAAGGCGGACTCAATACCCCATGGCATTCTTTAGCAGTTAACCTTAGGGCAAAACAGAAAGTGAAGTAGACTTCTACTTCACTGCTAATAAAATAAAATGTACAATAAGAACATATACAACAATACTTTAGGTATTGGACTAAATAGGACTTTTTAATTGTCTGTTAGTCTGCATAGTCATGAAAGGAAATGCATGGCCTCGTCTTTATATGGCAATGATTAAATCGTCTGAAATAGATGAAAGGCCAATGATGATGATGTTGAATTGTCTGTATTGAAAATAAATAATAATGATTATAAATTACTTTCCAATGAAAACTTTTGCTTATTAAGTCTTTGATTTGTCACAGTCACAGGCTATAAAATATTTCACCGCGTACAAACTAGTACTACAAAGAGTGGTTTCTAAACGGACTAGCTGATTCGAATTCGACACGTCACAATGTCCTGCACTTGTGCACGTTAGTAACTCATTCACGTCCTGCATGCGTGACCTAACTGGACTTTAAGCCTAAGTTTACCTAACAATCTAGATTTTACAACCTTTAAAACAGACTTAACACCCTTTAATAAAAACGCCCGACCGAATTTAGGCGGCTGAATTTACGTTACGTTACGTTTTGTTTTGTGGCCCTTACCACTAGGCCAACGGGCCTTTTAAATGATGGATTGAGACATTCGCGAAAGTAACTCTGTCTGTCCGTCTGTCTGTTACGTTTTCCCCCTTAAACCTCTCAACCAATTTTTATGAAATTGAGCACAAAAAGGATTTATTGCAAAAAAAGGAATCTGAAATCCACGCGAACGGAGACGCGGGCGGCTGCTATTGTAAATTAAAACAAAGATGGTTATGGAAATAACGATAGAAATTGTTCTAATTGGAATGTTATCGAAATGCTCCGTAACATGATATGGATAAAAGAGCGATAAAAAACTTTTATTAAATCCGTAGATATTAATATACTTCAAAAGAAAATCATAATTGAACGTGGAACTTGAAATGAATATTTTAGAATAAATTTACTTTTAAGATTAAGGACTGTAGACGTTATTGATTTAAATCCAATTTATTATTGTAAGTTAATCTGTACCAATTGCGTTGGGTTTGGCGACGGGAGAATTGTTATAAAGTAGGACTATTTGATTGTAATAATTTAAAGACGGATTTTAAATTCATTGAAACAAAAAATCGCAGTTAACAACTCACGATAATAGAATATTATCACACGTAATTTTTCCGATATTTTTGATAACAACATTATTTGAATTACATATAAGCATTGATATTAAGATGTCAAGTCTACTGAAAAAGCCTATGTCAAACAGACTTTCTGTTGAATTCGACGTTTTGTATTTATGAGGTAAGCTTTTACCCGCGGGGAATTATCAAGATTCCTGTTTTATGCCACGGGGGCATTGCATTGCCATAAAAAGTATTCTACAACCTCAGTCAGCTCATACCTTGCTGTATATAAAATTTCAGCTTAATGACGAACAAACAAAGAAACTTTAACATTTATAATATTAGTGTGATCTAAATTAAAACATTATACCAAGCAAATAATTTAATTTATAAAAAATATTCTGACCCGTCAATCGTTTAAATCTTCAAGCACCAATGTCGAAGGTGAATACATAAAGATTATTCGACCTTGTTCACAACGAACAATAAAAGGGTACAACACCGAAAGGAGATTACTCATTGTCAGACCTATTACAATACCAAATCCGACCTTTTATAGGATTAAAACCAATATCCTGCAATTACGACACTGGGGGTCCGTAATTCTTTGCATTCCATCGTTAATTTAAAACTAAATGCCTACCAGTCGCGACAATAGATTGTCGCATAAATAACTTAAGAGAAAAAAGGTTTGTGAATTTATGTTCTAAAAGCTGTGTAGCGTATCCAATTCGCAATCGGCATTGTGGAAAATCAGGATTGCCACCAATTTTGAGATTCGCAAAACAGGAACAATTAATATCTAGTATTTTTGAACATTTTGCAGTGATAACTTTGCCGCGTAGTTCCAGGTCTAGTGGTTCGATTTCAGGGTCGGGTAGATTTTGTCCGATTTTCCAAATATGTATTTCGCATAATCCGCATTTGGCAAGTTTTTACTAATATTGGAAATTTCAGTCAATTGTCTGTTAAAACTTTATTGTCTAAACTTATCTTTATAATTTTACTAGCGGCCGCCCGCGACTTCGATTTCCAATACCCTATGTGTTATTCTGATGTATAAGCTATATTGTGGTAAAGTTCCATTCAAATCCATTTAGTAGTGTTTACGTGAAAGAGTAACAAACATCCATACATCCATACTTACAAACTTTCGCCTTTATAATAGTATATAGTAGGATTAAAACTTTGGGCAATCTCAGCGCGCCTCTCTCTACCTAGGCCATTCAATAAGTACTTAGCCTCGCTGCCAGATGCCGCTATTATTTAAAAAATGTTTTACTATCGTGTAGTAAATACGTTTTGAAGTATACTGAGGACTTTTCAGTCTTCTCCCTTCATTTGTTTTATTTTGACAGCCTATGGAAGTGAGCTTGTCGGTCAGTTGGTACAAAAATGGAAAGGAACAAAATCGTTAAGTGATTAGATTCTTGTTTTTGGAAGGGAAAATGCGCATGGAAATCAAAGAGCGCTAGAATGCTATGATTGGTGACTCTTCTCCTTTCATGTTGACCGACAAAAATTGGTTTAATGAATTAGATCGTAGCCGCACGTCGGATTTTGATGAGCGAAGCCAACCCTAGCTGAAAACGGCTTCTACGGAGGAAAAGGTAAAAAAAAACACGTTATCGTGTTGGCAGACCAGCGATTGTAGATTCACGAGATAGCTGAGACTGTGGGCATTGCAAAAAGAACAGTGCATCATATTCTGCACTATGAATTGGGTGTGAAATAGTTGTTGGCGCGGAGGCTGCCGCGTTTGCTCCCACCTGTCAACAAACGCAACCGTTAGACAACATCGTCATCATGTTTGGCCCTGTTGCAACGCTATCCAGCGCAGTTATTTCAGCATTTTATGACCGTCAACAAAGCGTGAGTTAAATGGAACACACCAAACCCAGGGAACAGTAGAAACAGTGGACTTATCCCGGAAAATGTGCTCCAAGGAAGGTGAAGACTGTTAAATCGGCCGTAAAGGCAATGGCCGCTGTTTTTTTATATTCACGAGGTATGATCTACATCGATTAGATCGAGAAGGATAAAACAAGTATGGGGCTCCATTATTCTAACATACCCGGCCGATTCGACGACAAATTGAAAAAAAACGGCTGCATTTGGTAAAGCAAAAAGTGCTGCTCCACCACGGCAACGCGGCGGCTAAAACCTTCGCCGTTGTCATGGCCAAATTGGTAGAATTGTGCTACAAATTGTTGCTCAATCCATCGTAATCCCTAATTTTGGCTTCTTGTGACTCTTCCTTGTTCACAAATTCGAAAAAATCACTCGTCAGAAAAAGATTTGGGTCGAATGATGCGGTCATCGCCTCCCCAGAGACCTATTTTGAAGACCCTGGGAAATCGTATTTTTTGGATGGGTTAAAATGGTGGCAGCATCGCTGTGCCAAGTTTATCGATTTGAAAGGAGACAGTGTTGTAAAATAAATCTAAACTTTCTTAAAAAAATGTTTTTTTCATATTTAGGCTAAGTATTTATTGAACCGCCCTCGTATATGAGTACAATGTTTATGTTAGTATTAAAACATAGGTTATGTCAAGCTTTTGTGAACGGTCTTAGCCCAGTAATGGGTCTAAACTATACACTGGAAGTTTTATTAAATTATGTATTATTCTTGCGTTTATATTTTAAATATACTATGACTATTTTGTTGTACATTGGTATCATCATCATCCTAGCGCCTCTCCCGGTTGTATCCTCGGCCATTGTCTTGGAGCCCAGGGTACGCTGCGACTATGATCCTGAATTGACTTGCCTAGTTATTAAAATGGAGCGACTGTCGTCTGACCTCCGTAACCACAAGGGAAACCAGACCAGTTGGATCATAGTCGGGACCAACGGCTTAACGTGTCTCCGAAGCACAGAATCATCATTCTCATCGGACAATCAGGTGATTCAGGCCTGCAATGTCCTAACCAAACTAGGAAAACCAACACAAGAGGCAGTTAACATTCGTCGTACGTCGTAGTAGAAAACATTGTTTTGTTATGAAAAGCTTTATCACATTGCGTGTCAATCAGACATTCTATAAGTTGGTACTGTCATTATGACCCATTATAAGTATATGCTTCTTCAGGCATAAAATGATAATAATATGATTTCTTATACACTTCGAGTTATGCCAAGTTTTTGCTTGTTTTTCTGTACAATGTTAGCTTATTTTCGTGACATGGGAACTGAATTAAAACTAACAACAATTATACTATTTATTCACATGATAGTGCTTAGCATGTGTAACATTTTCCGTTTAATTTCTGATCTACTCAACGTTGTGTGAACTAAATGATATAATTAAAATATATTTTATTTATATTTTTTGTTTGGTTAAAATCAGGCGACTACCGAAATCCGTGGTTAGCTTTTTGACTAGCCAAAAGGTTATCAAATCAAATCAAATCAAATCAAAACATACTTTAATTATGTAGGCTTTGGTGAGGCACTTATAAATCGTCAATGATATTACAAAATAATGAATCTACCGCCGACTTCGGAACGCAGTCATCTACCGAGGAGAAGCGGCAAGAAACTCGATAGTTGCTCTTTTTGCACATAACTGGTCACTGAACTAATTTCAGAGGCCATCCTGAGTGCACAATACATAGGCAAGTCAAGTTAACTGTTCGATAGGATACGAGTAGCGGCGAGTCCCGTTTAAACCGTAATTTCTGGGAACAGTATTCCGTAGTCCGATGTTTTAGGCTTGCCGGCTCACTTGTACCGCCTTGTACTCCATTTTGGCATTTATCGAGAACTAGCGGCCGCCCGCGACTCCGTCTGCGTGGATTTCGATTTCCAATATCCTATGTGTTATTCTGATGTATAAGCTATATTGTGGTAAAGTTTCATTCAAATCCATTCAGTAGTTTTTACGTGAAAGAGTAACAAACATCCATACATCCATACATCCACACATCCATACATCCATACATCCACACATACAAACTTTCGCCTTTATAATAGTAGTAGGATTCACCAAATCTGGATTAGCCATTGTTTTGCCGTGTAAATTGCCCTTTTACTAGATTAGGTCGCTGATAAATTGTTTAGTAAGGATGATAATGTTTCATTTGGGATTGTTTAAAAAATCTCGTTAAGAGAAGATAAATACCAGGACCATACCATAAATACGGGCATTTGAGGATAGTTCTATGTTAATTCATTTGATTTTTAAATTAAAGAGCAGTGATATTTATACAAAAACATTCCACACCCAATAATTTATTCAATATAACACAAGATCAAATTCGGAAAAACAAAGAATTGAAATTGTTTTATTGTAAAGGTAATGAAATGTAAATATTTTCTAAAACAACTTGCTATATCATTTAGTTTATGTGAAAAGAAATCAGTAAGCGCTGCAAGTTAGTAGACTTCCAATAACAATTGCCTCGACCCTCAGTTACGGTCAATTGAAGTAAGAATGATTATATCTCAATAAATGGAATATAAAAACACTGACCACGCAAATACTCCATCCCAATGCCCTCCATCTCATGATAGCATTACCTCTTATAAATCTGTCGCTATTTTTGTCGCTTATATTTCCGTCGCTTATATATCCGTCGCTTATATTTACGGCGCAATATTTCACATCGCTCTCATAAAGCTCGAAGACAGAATTACAATACATCCGTGCCGAACCCTCTTTCCTCTCGTAATAGGTATTTATGGTCCTCACACAATAACCCATTAGAGGACCGCCATGTGTTCTCTGTTTGCGCTCAGCCATAAACATGTCTAATTACTACTGGGGTTTTTATTTTCTTTCCGGTGACGTGAGCTTGAATGGCCCTGTTATTCATAAGGGCTTAGGACCAGTGTTCAATTTTCTTTCGTGTTCCTTGTGAATTTGCAAAAAATAATACTGCAAAGAAAGTAGCTTTTAGATTGCTGGTGTTACAAAATCGTGTTCACTTAACGATATTTTGTTATGTACGGGAAATATCCCTGAATGTGTCCTCTCCAGTGTATTGTATTTATGATGCATGTACACAAGCAAAGTATTGATTGGTTGTGGTGCAATCAGGGATGTTGGCATAAATTCAGGGACCAATTTTAATTTACGTGAAGCCAAGTTTAATTCGGGTGACATTTCCAGTTCAGGTGTCAAATGGCAAAAATATTGTCGAATCGAAAATGTCCAATTAAATCGCAGGATCCATCAAAATCTGCCGGAGACTCATTCCTGGCAGAGGTGCCGCGCTCACCCATCATGAGATTTAACGCCCAGCGCCGTGCGATCCCTGATTTCCCTCGGGAACCCGCCGTGTCGTGTGTAGGAGCATAGAAAAGGCAGACATGTGAACTGTGCGAAGGGAATATTTGCCGTCCCAAAGAAAATGCAGATTGCATTGCATCTTTTTTTTCGTGTGATGTTGTTCCAAATTAGAAACTTCATGCTCCAGAAATTCTTAATGGTATTTTTTTCTTTAAAAAGACGTTAAATATCTAATAGGGATTGTAAGTTATGTAGAGAACTTTCTACCTTTTTGCATATTGACAAAATTTTAATGAAATAGAACACAGTATCGCAAAATAAATAATAAGATGCTACATTCTTCTTTCATCTTCATTCAAATTATCCATCCACCATCCAGAACATTTAATTTTGATGCCAGTGCAAATATCACTAGTGCGAGGACAAGGAAAATCAGGGAACACAGATAGCGATAAATAAACAGAAATACCCACTACATGAAGTTTAAAATAGCACGATTAACATTTGCATGACGTATTCATCATCATCATCATTGAAATCTGTAATTTTAATCTTACCAACTGCTGCTTAAATGTCTTTATCTTTTCAGGTGTAAATATCATATCCCAAATAAAGCGTCCATATTCGAAGCTTCATGTGCCTGTGAAATATTTAATTTGGTCGCGCATGACGAAGGCGCTTCTTATTGCGTTTGCACTCGACAAATTGCGTTAGGGGTCCGCCATTTTGATTTTAGCCTATTTGAGTCATTTAGGATGCAGGGGGATGCCCCGGGCGGAGCCTGGAGCTCGAGTTAGTTATGTTGTCTAGACCGACCCCTGGCAGAGCCTTAATATCGATATTACGATACTCAATATATGTACTTGATATGTAAGGTGCATCAGAGGCTAGCAGGTCTTTTTTGTTAATCTTGAGCAAAACGTAGGCATTAAGGTTTTCTCTCTGAAAAAAAAAAAACATTTTAGAGTCTCTTACTTTGCAGTTTAATTATAGACCTATAATCTTGAAATTGGTCTTAATATTCCTTGTATTACAATAAAATATACCGTCATACCGGATCAATCTTGAGTTCTCCCTATAATTTCATAGAGCTTAAAGAGTAAGGGTGAGACTCCATCAAAGCGTAGATGTGCGAGCGGAGCGGAGATGTGTCGTAAGGAGTCAATAGGGTTTTGATTAAAAAATGTGACCATCATAGAAATGGATTCATATTGGCAATCAAAAGCATATTCCTGATCCGCTTGTAACTCTTCGATTTGGTGGAGTCTCACCCTAAGTAAGAGAATGGGGACTCCACTTGCTGGCGCACTCACAGAAGTAAAGACTTCTGTGATATAATTATAATTACGCGTAAACGCTTGTGAAACCATGAAACTGACACTGTTTAAAAAGAAACGTTCGCTTGCAACTACAGAGGTGCGATTCACTAAGCACTAATGTCATAAAAGCCTTGGTCGCAGTGTCTGTGTAATCGGTGCAGTACTTTTTGGTATTTTGTTAGTACTATTTCAACGCTGCACGATACTACAACATCGAACGATGTTAAGGCTTCCCCCGTATTTTCAGCAGTGAGCGCATCGAACGAGTGTCGCTTAGTGAATCGCATAGCAGCACTTTCTTCTAAATATACGAAACAACTCACATTAACATTAAGGCGGGTATTTAATTCCGGGCTGGCTAAGACTGTCTTAAATCTTCAGAGTACCTGAACCGCAGTGCGGTAGCTCCCCCCCTCTTAATCACAACACGTGACCAATTCATTCTGGGGGGCTCTTCATAATTACTCCTACACATGGAAATGTACAGTTACGGAGGGAAAACTACTGGTGTAACGCTAGCCGGTTGTTTCTCGAAAGAATAGCCGCTGAGTTACATATGTTGTTTAATTATAATAAATATCGGCTAACATACATAGGTACTCGTAATATGTGTGGGTGATTAATTATCTTAATGTTGTAAAAACAACTACTTACATTATAGCACTAAGACAAAAATGAACGATAATTATTTTTGTACTTTGCGGAGATTCCTCCCTTCCCCGGATAAACTGACCAAAATAGATGCAAAAACTATAAGAACCAATTGATCGCTTAAAGTACTCATCATGTTGAGTAGCTCCCTGTACATTACCCAACACAATTATAACGCAAGTTTCTCAAGTCTAAGTTACTCTAAACTCTCGTTGTAAAGACTTAAAGAGAGGTGGAGTTTGATGGCCCACTTGATGAAGTGGTCAAGAAGTTGACTATAACACCAAGAGGTCGCGGGTTTGATTCCCGCACAGGACAAATATTTGTGTGCATGAACATGTATGTTTGTCCTAGTCTGGGTGTAATATGTATCTATTTTAGTATATTTGTAATAACACTGTTGATTTATCTGTAAGACAAGTGCTGAAGCTACTAAACACGGAGTCAGATCATTGTAAGTGATGTTGTGAGATTTTATCTCCTGAGTCAATCTGCCTGTTTACCAAATTTTATCAAAATCCGTTCAGTAGTTTCAGTGTGATTGACGGACAAACATCCAAACAAACAAACTTTTACATTTATGATATTCCACATTGTGACATTCGGTAGAAGTTTGGATTTTGAACTACGAGAAAGCTTAGGTTTGTAATTCTTTGCACTCATATTATAAGGAAGCACCCAATGTGCTGCTCAAAGGTCTAATGTCCGCTAATTTAAAACCGCCCTCCACACACATTTATATTTTTTTCTCTTACAATTTTCTACTGGCCTTTTGCGTCGTGAATTCTCATTTTATATAACTGTAGCCTGCAAGTTATCAGTGTTAGAAGGCGAACAAACTTATATAAGGCGGTGCCCTGGGGATTCAGTGCAGGACTGCACTCGTAGACAATGCGACTTATGGCAAGGACAATGTATGTGAAGCCATCAATTGCACTAGTTCTGGGAACCAAGCTTGTTCCGAAAGTGTGGGTAGCACGACGTAAATTATTGAATTTCTTGCTCTATTCAATTAATGTAATTTTAGTATAATTTTTGGTTTTAATTGAATATTTATTGAAGGAGTTATTTCTTACTAGCGGCCGCCCGCGACTCCGTCAGCGTGGATTTCGATTTCCACACACAAATTGTTATACGTTTAGCTTTTCTCGACTAATGGACTATCCAACACAAGACACAAGAAATATCGATTTCAATTCGAACCACGTAATCCTGAGATAAGCGAGTTCAAACAAACAAACTCTTCTGCTTCATCATATTAGTAATATAGATTTATTTTAAGCAGTTGTAAGCAGTAAAATAGGTTAACAAAATCTATTTGTATTTCTATTTTATGATTATGATCAAGATGTTGAATACAACATTCAAGTCAGTACAGAATCAAGTCAGTACAAAATGTCGCCTGAGGTATTTCCGGACCGATACGACCTCCTCACCTTCAAGAAAAGAGCGTACTCCCTTCTAAAAGGCCGGCAACACATTTGTGACTCCTCTGGTGTTGCGAGTGTCCATGGGCGGCGTTGATTGCTTACCATCAGGCAATACATCTGCTCGTTTGCTGCCCTATAATATAAAAAAAAAAGAATAATGAACACTAATATTTTCTGCGTTTAGTGACGGAGATATTTTTACACAATTTACTATCCATTTTTTTAAAAGTAAGCACCATATAAAATAATTTAAATAGCGCGAAATCTACACATTTCATGCTTACATAGAAGGAAACAGTTTAATTCAAAGTCTTCTCTGCGATTAATGATTGGGCTTAAAATGGATCTTAATAAAGGTGAAACTAATTGAAAAAAAGCAGTTTTCTGTTTTTGTAAAATTAATTAATGTTTCAAGAAAAAACAAGAACCTAGTCATTATATTTCTTATATCACTAACAGGATATCTCATCATTATAGTTATTTGGATGACTTAATTTGCCTTTTTGCCTCGTTACATTAAAAAATACATTTTATAGTTTACATTATTTCAAAACCGTACGGTTCTTGGGTGCGGAAAAACTGTGTAGGTTGTATTTAATAATATTACATTCATATAATAATATTGTACTTGAAAATAGCTGGTAATTACCAAGCTACCAATGTGGCGATAAGGCCAAAATCTACATATCTTTGTAACAATAACAAAAGGCTTCAATGATGAAGGCCTTTTGTCATCGGACATTAATAAGCTGATTATTGAAGTACATATTATGTAAGTACTTCATTTATGTTGATTAAAACAAAACGTAGTAACTTTTGAACTATATCCTTTGTGCGTGCTTGTTAACTAAACAGACGCAAAAAAGTAATTTATGTAAATCAAAATACCGCCTACTTTCAAAAGAATGAACACAACGTTAAGCTAAAACGTCTTATATTACTCGGTCCATGCAAGTCGAGTTGTTTCTAATATTTGGAATTTTTGGCCCGGCAAACTCTTGAAATTCTTAATGAAACAAAGTTTCCGTTTATTATGGAAGTTGAAACAATTTTATTTATTAGAAAACTTTAGCGATATGGGAAACAATTTAGTATTATAACTGAACTATGTAGAAATCCTGATTTAATAACGAGTACGTTAAAATTATGATTAAAAACAATCAAAGGGTGTTTTGTACTGAGATCGGGGAATTTGATAGTTGATAGTTATAACTTTGATTAAGTGTTATTATTTGAAAATACGTTAATTGACCTTTGGGAGGTAAAGTTAGGTACAAACTATTATTAAAGCTGGTGAATTTGATTAATACTAGCCTTTCGCTAGTGGTTTCGTTCGCATATAACTTGAATTTCTTAAAAACATGACCCCGCTGGGATGTTAGTTATTCAGGAATAACTAGTAGCCTTTGTTGATTAGGGATAATAGTAGAATATTTTTGGAGTTTATATTACTTTGTTTTCTCTTTGAGAAGATCAATAGCGCAAAAGTTAACATGCTTAGCCAGCGATTGCTAAGTTAAGCAAATTTCGCAGAAGCCAAACCATCGGATGGGTGACCAAAAAATTTCATATCGAGCTTCTTCGTGCTACGTTAAATCATTAGACCTGCGCCTGGTCTCCCTACGGTCGTGTCAGCTTGCTGTCCCAACGTCAATACATTTTTAAGGACGAAATTTTGTTTGTAATAGAAAAAATGAAAGCATCGTCATTCCATAGCCGACATTACCTGAATTGAACGTTTCAAGTTAAATTAAATAACTATTTAAGGTAAACCTCTCGATGGTCTAATGGTTTTTAAGTACTGGACTCTAAATCCTGGGCTAGATCCTTCGTGCTTGGTAAAATGATTTCAATTGATGGAAGTCTTTGCCCTGCAGTGCGAGATTACTTGGCTACTTTACTTTTTCTAAGTAAAAAATCTTTCCAAATGTACTTACGAGAAGGGAGTCGATAACCTAAGTTATCAGGCATTAGAAATGATTAACTTTACCGTATTACAAAACCCGGTAAATTTGATCATGAATTAATAATGGCTTCGGAACGAGACATTGTTCTCGGAACGATTTTGTCTTCAATATCCGTTCTTTTGATAAAACTTTGGCGAAAACTTTATCTTTTCGTAGCTTTATTTAAAATTACAAGTCACCAAACAGCGTATCCGGTTTCATTTTGGTAAAAAGTAGATAAAAGTAGATTTTATTCTGTTTATAATTTTTATTACTTAACAAAAATGTCATGTCTTTAGTTATTTTTCTAACATTGCTAGTGGAGGAATACCGAGTAAGCCCTAACAGCAGTAAGCTTTTATTAAATAATAAATTGAACTTCCACATTGTACCATAAAATATAAAGCAAAATAAAAATAAGTCTATTGTTCTGAATTCTGAAAAGTTGATACTTAGGGGGCTAATCATAGTAATATAATAAAAGTGAAAGTTGGTTTGTTTGGAAGTTTGACTGTCTATCACGCTAAAATTACTGAACGGGTAGGTATTGATGAAATTGGGTGTACAGGCAGGGTATGAAGACTTAGGTGATAGAATACTTTTATCCCGATTAAAGTCAAAGTCAAGTAGATTATTTTGAAATTTGATTAACATAGAAATTCTTTTGCACGCATATATTTTTTTACCTACTATGCTAAATACTACTACAAGATACAATGCTGCAATTGGATAAAATAGAAATATGGATAACGCGGGAAAAGCCTCCGGTAAAAAACTAGTTAACAAATAATTCTAAATGAAATATGAATCAAATTCGTAAATTCCCACCTCTCTTTGAGACGTTCACCCAAACTGCCACTTCATAACAGTGAGCAAAAAGTATTAAACCACGCCGTTCGTCTAAATTCCGTCCCCATTCTTCCATATTAAAGCTTATGTAAGCCATTTCCCTCTTGTATGCTCAGATTTGACACCGTCTGATTCTGAAATTATTCCACGGAAGAGCTACTTCAGTGCTGAATGTAATAAATTCCGAGGGAAAAAGTGCTCGGCGATTACTCCCGCTCTGTTACACAGAGATATTTCAACGTGACCACTAGAATGATAAAATTTAATAACACGAAGGGAGGGCATAATTTTTGCTTGACGGAGCCGCTTCCTAATAAATGTTATTGATGTTTTATTGTTCAGGATTGAGTGATATTTTTTATTGTTCTGTAGTGTTGTTTTTGTTTTTGATTGGTCTTTTTATGCAAGTGGACAAGGAGTTTATTAGGAATCTTAAATCACTAACTGTGTCAGCCATTTATTCTTTCACGGTTTAACTTTTATTCAGACGATTCTTATGAATTTAGTTTTATTAAGTTTAAACATGAAAGAGGCTAGTTTTATCAACAAAAAAAGGCTGAAAGGATAACTAATGTTATCTGGGTTTTTCTATTCATACCTGTAATGTATGTTTTTTTTTCATTTAGTATTTGCTTGAACTAAATCAGCTTTTTTAATAAAATAATTCAAGATATTGTAATTATAACCAGTCACAGTGAACTCTAGACTAAGTTAATTTAATTTATAATTCGGGAATGGCCCCTTAACTCCGTCTCACCTAATACTTCTTTGCGGCAAACTTCAACGATTAAAGTGTTTGAATATTTACGAGTAGTGTAACGGGACTTTCTGTAGAACAAGCTAAAATACTGCAGCATTGTCGTACTTTAAATCTGATTAATAGCCGTAGAAATCTCAAGCCTTGAATTAAATAAACAGCGCCTACTTTCCGCTGGGAAATTTATTTTGTACCGTACGTGGTTCTATTCTAATTGATGACCTATGGAATCGTAAAATACAAGATTGTTGGGATTTAAAAATGTGAGGGATAAAAAGTTATGGGTGGGTGATAAATAATAGATTCTCGGCTAAACCCAACGTAAACCTTTCCGTGGGTTTAAGCGAGAAAATATTGTGACTTTTGGAAACCTTGAACTAGGCTGAATAACAGATAACTTATCCACAAAGTTGACCTTTTCATGTAGTTGATGGAGGTCCTGACCTTAACCCAATCGAGAGATGTGAGTTCGAATCCCAGTATAGGATTTTGTTTGTTTAATCAACAAAAGTATTGGTATTTGGAACATGGACAGCTGTAAAGAGAAGTATTTACGTCGTTACATATTGGAACTATTCATTTGGGGTATCAGTTTAAAATATTGCTAATCCAGGCTTATGCCAGAGAAACGATATCTTCAATTTTTTTTGCTTATTTTATAACTATACTAGGTTTTTCCCGCGGCTTAATCCGCGTTGTAAAGATTCTTGTAGGATCATTTAATCAAGATAAAAATTATCATTTCACATAAGCCAGCTCCTACCCCTGCCTGTATACCAAATTTCATCAAAACCCGTTCAGTAGTTTCAGCGTTATTGACGGACAAACATCCAAACAACAAACGTTCACATTTAAAATTTTAGTAAGTATGATATCAATAAGACTTGGTTAATGCGTTATAATAATTTTATTTAAATAATATATTGTTGGATGTAAATTATGATTGAATACAATGTATTAAAATCCTTGCGCTGTTCAACATTTTAAGCGGATTCGTGCGGCGGCAGCGGTTTGTTTTAATTTTTCACAAAGCCCCAACATGGCGGCCTCTAGACTAATTAAAGCCCGTGTGTTCGGCCGCCGGGGGAAAGTAAATATAAAGGAAAACTGTTTTTAGCAATAAATGCGAACTTCTCTTTAGTGGGGAAATTTAATTATTCCACTTTAGCGGAAGGGCGGTGAGAGCGAAGATTGGACTTTCAATTATGATGCGCGGCGGAGGTTTTATAAAATCATTTCACAACAGCTCCAAACGTTTAATATTAAAATATTGAGGATTATTAGTTTCTACATTCGAAATATGAACTTAAGTTCATCGCTCATACTATTGAATAAAGAAAACTAGTAAGTAAGTAATTAAGTATATACCGATATCATTACTAATCTATGTGTATACTAATATAATAAAGCTGAAGAGTTTGTTTGTTTGTTTGAACGCACTAATCTCAGGAGCAAAATATGGTTCGAATTGAAAAAATGTTTTTGTGTGGATTGTTACTTAGTAGAGGAAGGCTTTAAAGCTATAGTTTAACTATGTGTGCGGAATCCGAAATCCACGGGAACGAAGTCGCGGGCTGCCGCTAGTATTTCAGTAATAACAGAGTATTTAACGCAAACTAAAATTTAACAAAACTGTACAGGCATAGCTCCAAATCCTTAAAATAACAAAACAGAACGAAGGCAAGCTCGAAATTCATTAAAGGATCAAAGATTCACCCGTTACAAGTCAAAGGTCGCATCCTTGTGAAACAAAAACCGAGCAAAAAGGTTGATTGATAGACCGCCCTGGCCGCGACACTGATCGATCAAGAGTTATTACCGCTTATTTGTGATAACCCGAGGTCGAACACTTGAGATGAGTTTCGGATAAGTTGAACGAAGTGACATAATAAGGTTCCACGTAAATAGGGTACATATTTTGGTCGGAGATGAAATATTGGTGGTAAATGCAGGGTTGTTTGGTCCTTGTTTAGGACAAACGTTTTTGAAGTGAACTGTTTATGTTGTTTTATTTTCCGTAACTTATAGGTATAATAATAATATTTATCGCGTTTAGTCGCGTTAAAAAATATCATTATAGTAATGCAACGCGAAAGTTTAAAATCTCATATAACTTATGGGTATCGCTCGTCTCAAATTCTTAATGTAATAATTCCTTTCTAGTTGTTTTTCGACCACCTTAAGATCAACCAGGTACGCAGGATATATTATAGTGCACACGTGAGATGGCAAGCACAGGTGCAACCTCTTTTCCTCACTCCCATATTTCGGCAGGACAGCAATCTGACACGACCGTAGAGAGATCAGACGCATGACCAACTTCTTACACTTACACGCAACAAGCACACTTAACAGTACATAAAAATTTCGAGTGGACACACTAAATACTACATAAGTGCTAAAACGGAAATCGCACAGTAAGAGTATTAAACTACTAGCGGCCGCCCGCGACTCCGTCCGCGTGGATTTCGATTTCCAATATTCTATGTGTTATTCTGATGTATAAGCTATATTGTGGTAAAGTTTCATTCGAATCCATTCAGTAGTTTTTACGTGAAAGAGTAACAAACATCCATACATCCATACATCCACACATCCATACATCCATACATCCACACATACAAACTTTCGCCTTTATAATAGTAGTAGGATAGAGTTAAAGCAACAAATTGCTTTTTCGAAATCGTTATCGTTCACCCATTCGATGACTGGCCTCTGCGAAAGTTGCGCCCACCTAATCAATCGCAGGCCGAGCGACCTAACCACTACTCCATGGAGCTCCTCAATGTTACATATTAAAAGAAACCCAAATGATGACTATGCAACTAATCGACTCAAACTTCATTCAGTACAATCGCGTGAAGCGGGTCATTTGCCTAGCGTAGCCGGCGCCGTCTGTCCAAACTTGTCCAATTCGATCCGGCGGAGATAAGGGATGGTAATGAGTCGGAACTTGAGCGACAGTTTGTATCGGCTCTCAGCTCGTCTGGACCTGTAATGGATGGCGGTAATTTGCACGCTACTTTGACGAACGGTTGGAGAATAAAGATTTATGCGTTTCTTGTATTGCACTACAATTTATGGTTAGGAATTCGAAATTAAGTGCCTACAAATGAGATGTCCCATCCCAGGCCCGCACCATGTACGTGGTACCAAAAAATCGGTAAAATATTGCTATTTCCATTAAAAATACAATAAAACATTTTTGGTCCGTAGTTTAGTGGCTTAAAAATAAAATCAAATTCATAATTGTTCACTTTACTTCGTAAAGATGGTAACTGTAATTTTTTTCTTAACTGGGATTTACAGCTTTGGCCCCAGCCTTTTTAGGTCGTTTGTAACCTAAAAATATAAATACTTTGTGAAATAAACTGCATACTGTCAAAACAAAAATAAACTGACGGATAAACGACATAAACGTCATTCAAGTTTCAAAGATGCGTCTTGGTATATTTACTTTACTCTATGGATGCGTCCTCCGCCATATTGTACTGAGTTGCAATATTGTGGTATAATTTATTGTTTTAGCCAAAAAACTAAGGTTTTCCATAAGAATTGGAGTGATTAAAACTATAGTACACTTATTCGCCTATATTTAGGTATAGCGTACATGAACCAGGCCGAGGCTTCATACATTTCTGGGACATCTCTTTTTTTACCTAAGTTTGATAGTAACTTGTGTCAAAATGTCCAATGTAACAAAACCTTCTACTACTCAGATCTACGCATTTATATTTGGAGCGAATTTTAATCAAACAAATTGGTGAAAAAACAAAGGTCACGGCCCTGTTAAACCTCTATCCCAACGACGCGTGAAGTATAACAAAAGAAAATGAATAGCATGAAGGCATTAATCAGTAAGTTTGTGAGCGACAGCCGCCTCAGTAAACCGAGCTCACCGCGGGTTTACGGCCGCGCTGTAACTCTTACCATTTATACGTGTTTGCGGCGCAGTAACTTTCTTCTACAACCGAATTAATGGTTCATTATTTTGCGGCACTTAATGCGGCGCAGGTGAGCAAGTCTTTACGGCCCGGTTTAGTTGCCGCTGCCTGCATTTTTAGTTGCCGTTAAGGATGGTTTGTGTCTCGGAAGGGTACGTCAATATATGTACGTAATAGTTTTATGTTGAAGTGGTAAAGATTCGGAGATCAAAGTTGTTTGATAGTTGAAATAGGTACGAGTAGTTAACGGTATTCCCCGACGGGCAATCACTTTGTCGTGGTGGGAAGGATTAGTCGCGTTGTAGCATTAAATTGCTCTCCGGTGAGCTAAGAGTAGTCTCGTGGTAGGACTGTCTGTAACCAGTGAGGATAGCGGGTTTTCTGTGCAGTGTGGAAGAATTCAAATCTTTTCTTTCATCCATGACGAGTCCAGTGAGGAAGAGGGGGTTGAGTGTATGTTTTGAAAAAAATAATTAAATATTGAATAAATATCACACAACATCATTTACATTGATTTGACTCCGTGTTAAGTAGCTTATGCACTACAGATATCAGAATCAACAGTGGTATTACAAATGTAATTAAATATATACATACTACACCCAGACCGGGACAAACAGACATGTTCAAGCACATAAATGTTTGTCCTGTGCGGGGATCGAACCCGCGACCTCTTGGTTTACTAGTTAACTTTTTGACCATAGCACCAAGCGGTTCGTCAAAATTCCATGATCACTAAGCGTTAAACATTACTACGTGACGCGAGACTAATTAAAGCCCGTGTGTTCGGCCGCCAAGGGAAAAGTTAATAAGGAAGCCTGATTTTGGCCATAAATGCAATCTTCTCTTTAATAGCGAAATTAAATTATTCCACTTTAGCGGAAGGGATTAGATTAGCTCAGTGGCGGAGGTTTTAAAATCATTTTAAAAAAGCTCCAAACATACGATCCCCTTAATTAATTAATTGTACTGAAAAATCACCATACCGAGGAAATGAAAGGAAGGTTTTATTTTCCGGGTATGGACAACAGTTGTGAGTCAGTTCAAGTACAAATACAAATTTCAATAATTCAAGCTGATTTGAAATGGATCTACCATATTTTTATTATTTAGCCATTTATGTTTAAAAATGTAATAGCTTCTTTTTCGTTGCAGTATAAGTAAGTGTCTTTTAACTCCCAAAAATAGTAATACTATCATTTAGGATATGTGGAAGTGGACATTCTTTGCTATGGCCGTTTTTGCAAATCATTTTGTTTTACGATATTCAAGGTCAGTTACGACCTGAGAACCGCTCTAGTGTTTTATTTCTCTGTTGCTGCTCCCAATCCTGACCCCAGTGGCAACAAATCTATACTATTATAATAAAGCTGAAGAGTTTATTTGTTTGTTTGTTTGAACGCACTAATCTCAGGAAGTACTGGATTCAAATTAAAATGTATTTTTTTGCTGAATAGTCCATTTGTCGAGGCCGCCTTTAGGCTATAGTATAACACCATTGTCCATTAGTGCGGAAACCGAAATCTCAACGGATTCGCGGCGGCCGCTAGTATGTTAATAAGTTTAAGTATTTTTTTTATAGTAGCATGGCATATTGGCTCCGCTTTACCTGATGGTAAGCAAAAGCGGAGCCCTCAAGTATAGAACACAAGAAAATCTGCCTGAGACGATAGCCCTGCCACTTCAACCTAAAGACAACGATGGCACCCGAAAGTATGTAATTTTATCCGCCAAAGAATACTAAACACGCTATTAGGCATACTATTAGGTATATTATTTATTTCATGCAAGAAAAATGTTCAGCTGAAACCTCTCAGCGTTAACTAAGCCAATTAGGAGGAGAGTGCGGAAAACACAATTTTTCTTTCATTAATCCAGAATGAAGTTAACATTAATAGCTATTAATTCTGGCCGTTTTTCGAATAGCTTTTTCCCTTTGTACATCATGTTTTTGTGAGCACTGAAAATGTAGGTCTTTGGATTGTTTACTTGCAAACTCTCTATTGTAAAGCTTCTTGGTACCTATTTGTAATTGACTGTTTCTATTTTAAACTTGTTAAATAGAAAGTTGATGTTAGATTTCGATACTATCTACAGTCACTTCTTGCGTAAATCTATAAGAAATTGATTCCGTTTATTAAAGCAATGACAAAGATACTTTCAAAAGTTTTTCCAAACTCGTTTGTAATTGATATACTCGACAATACAACCAACAAAATACAAAATTACAAACATCTGCGTCCAGGGTTTAAGCCAAGGACGCCTAGGTCGCGCATAGGTCGTCATCAACAAACAGATGTTAAAATATGGTTACGGTTAAAAGTTTAATTCATCTATTATTTTTATAGCGTAGCAGAAGATGGCCGCAAATCGTCACTCAATGGATACCGACCGTTGGGCAATGGACCAGGAGAGGGCCAAAAAAATGGTGTTTCAATCTTGTTCATGGGCAAAGGCCGCTAACTGATGCGGATGGAGAAATTTTGCCCAGCAGTGAAACAAAAATAGATAATTTAAAAAAGAGTGGCAACAATGTTCTCGAATAAGTTTGAGTAGGGATTAGACCGACTCTTAGACTATCTTATGCTAATCAGTATGCAGAGGTGCAATAAATGAGTTCTCGGCTGTTGTAAAGTTACTACTATGTTTATCTCACGCTGCAAACTGTTAGCATTTATTGCTCGTAGGGTTTCCAGGGGACGCGTGAAATTTTTGGGAATGTGGATCTGAGCAAAGATTATTCGAGAATTGCCTGTTGTGGCACCTCTTACAAATGTATGTTGTTCTGGAACTTTATCTAGTCAATGCCTAGGATCATAGTTTCCTAATATCTAAGAAAAAAAGATCCTTCCATTTTAGTAAAATTATTAACCGAACTATATTAACAAATAGCCTTCCGCCCGCGGTTTTGTCCGCGTCCCGTCCCGTCGCGTCGTCTCTTTCCTATTTTTCTCACCTTTTAAACCTTCCCTAGACCTCCACGAATAATTCAAGACCAAGATAAGATAAATCCGTTCAGCCGTTCTCGAGTTTTAGCGAGACTAACGAACAGCAATTCATTTTTATATATGTATATAGAAATTGAGCTTTATATATTATAGATAGATGAACGAAAAAGTTAATTGGCTAAGTATTGTGACTTACCTGGAAGTTTTCTCTACGTTCTGCTGTCTCATATTCCGTACCTGAAGCAAGGAAAATGATTCTTTAGATATTTTCACTATGGTGGATTATAAATGTTCAACAAGAATGCTCTCAAACGAACTGCACATAGTTAGTTTGTAAAATCATTATAACGTATTGAGCCACAAGAAAAAAGGAAGAAATGAAATAATAATAAATTCTTCGCTTTTCGATGCTTGTACTATATAGGGTGTAACAAAATATACTGCAAATATTTTAAGGGCTTATTCTTTAGTGGCAATGTAATCAATATCAGATATTAAAAAGTCAAAATTAATGCCTACCAAATTTTGCATTTTCAGCATTGGCCAATTTGCTATTTTCGTCCTGTAAGCTTTGCCCCCTCTCCTCCACTTTGCTTTTGAGGCAGGACAAGTGTAGTAATTGTATTACACTGATAAAACACGACCAGCTGTCTTGCATATGGCAAATTTTGTACTTTTCCCAATTATTCACTCAATTTATTTTGTTGATTTTCTCGGAAACTAGCGTATTAACAAAAAAAATTTACGAGACAAATTAATTACATTTTCACTAAACGATTCACCCTTAAAATATTTGCAGTATATTTTGTTACACCTTATAGAAGCTAGGAACGGATAGACATACGTTTATAAACATCCATGACTCGAGCCTAAATTCCAATGTTCATCACACCATCATTCGCCCCTAGCGGGATTCGAACCCGCGACCCTTGGTTTTGTTGCCAGGATCTCTGACCACTAGACCAACGGGCCCGTCATTACGTAATACGAGTTATATCAAGATTACGTCAATACATAATAATGAAGTATGTGGTTTCTAGTAGCTCAATAGCTACTATAAATAAGAAAGAAATGTTTAGTAGACAGTAATACTGCCTTACTTTCCATTATTTAACCTTAACTGATTGTCCCCCTAGCGCCCCCAAAGCCCCTTTGCCAGCGAATTTGCTCTGAATGTCAACGAACTCTAAAATAAATAAGGGTTGTCGTTTGTCACAAACACAAACAGAACAGCGCGGGACTTTGCTCGGGCTCCGATGGAGTAGTTGTATTGCTTTGTGCTAAGCCTGAGACCTTATACTAAGTCCAATCTGTATAGTGTTATTTCATCATTGTGGTATTACTACTACTACGTAAAGAGAAGATATGGATAATTATATAGAGAAGACATTGGTTGTAAAATCTATGTGTCAGCTAGCAGGGAAGGGGCGGACAATTAAGTTATGTTATTGTCCACTTACCTTTGAAATAAGGCCGCTAGCTTATTTTTCGTCCTGGAATGATTTGTACATGGTTTTAAAACACAAGACGGCATTTTCGATGATAAAAATAATACGATAGACGGCAACTGTTGTCCATGGACATTAAGATATTAGATGGTCTACTCTAAACGTAGTAGTTAGGCCTCAATGTATTTGAAAGGGTATTTTAAATAAAGGACCTTGTTAACAAGTGGTAATGGTGGTGGATGTAATTTTGCGTCAACTAACTTAAAATTGGATTAACTATTCCAATTGAAATAAGTTATATCACTGCTCTTTTCAAAGACAACTAAGATGTCGCTTTTAAGCGTTAAAACTTATTTACAAAACTATTTGATTTAAAAAGAAAAAGCTTGCTTGTGACCGTAAGTAATTATAGCATTTGAGACATATTACAATAAAAACATTTAAAAAACTCACCTAAAGAAACATTCTAGGTCACTGCTAGTTTAACTCTAACGCGAAAATTGCATTTAATTTTTATAAAAGTTAAGACCCAGTCAAAACGCTGGTGTTTTCTTTTGTAAATTAAATTTCATTTTTAAGCTTTCCCATTTCAAGTTTGACCTGGTTCGGTTCTAAGAAAAAGTGAAGCTGGGTGTAACGTAAGCAGCTTATTCCGCGCTGGAAATTATGCGTTTTATAATATTAAACGTATTTTTGAATTTTTATCTGAGGTATGACTTCCTGAAAAGATATTATTTACTCTCTCTATTATTAAGTTCTTCGTAGCTGGTAACTTAGTTATCTACCTACTTTAGTTTTTACTTTTAAGCAAGGCCACTCTGATAGAAGACTTTTTCAAAGTAAATTATTGAAAATATCATTTGTTATTGTTACATTCATGGGTTTTGGTTTATTCCACACTTCTCACCACAATTTCGTGTTGTTTTCTGAATAACCATATTTTGCCCCACCCGGAAATCGACCCTGGGTCTTGAGACATACACCACTACCCCAACGAGGTCTTAAACAAAAAACCTTCATAAAACCCATTTGTACAACCACCCACTAATTCTCAACCGCACGCAAACAGCGACCTTGTTAAAATAATATATCCGTAATTGGCAAAACCAAATTTCGGTGCAGGACGCGTCATAATTGGCATCACATGGCCGCAAATTTAGCGTACAACGGCACAGCGCTGCACACTGTATCGGTATAAATCAGCGTTGTGTGAATTGACGGTCCAACAAGCGAACTGAGCAGCTGCCTCCATGGTAGAGAGTGTATGTGAATGGATGCGGTAAAAAGTATAAAGCAAAGTATCAGCCAAATTAATTTCCCACTGCAAAGGCCTCCATCACCTGAAATCATGTTTTCGTTATAACGATAGGTTTTGACTTAATCACCACGCTTGCCAAATAAGGGTTGGTGAACATTAACGCGGTCTGTGTTCGGAAAAATCAACATAAGTATTTGCTCTTACTGGGGTCGAACCCAGGACCTTAAGACCACGGCTCGGTACTTATCGACTAGACCATCGAGGCGTTTGTGCTAATAATATTATAATTATCTTCTTCAGCTTAACGGTTTTGTAAGTATAAGTACGTGGCTAGGTGAGCTCAATTCATTATATCATAAAAAATAAAGGCTTGGCTGCCACCTCTAAACATTCTCACATCTTTGCACTTTCAGATATAATTTGAACATATGAAATTACTACATAAAAGACGATTCTGTATTTAAATTCAAACATGATTTTATTTTAATGTATTTATTATTGAATGAACTTGCTTTGTAATTTGTTAAGCTTACATAATAATATATACTTTTAGTGAACGCAATTCGTGGATTATTATTATGTTTCAAAGTCTTCCTTCTTTAAATGTATGATTTTAATACCTGCCATATTCTGATCTGTTATTATGCAACAATTATGTGTACATAAGAGATAAATAGTGCATAAAACAGTGCAAAGGTCTTTTGCCTTAGTTTACATAATCCTGTTACGACTCCGTCAAAATCATTGTACTATAGAAAAGTTTCACAAACCAAAGGAGGAAATGTAAAATATACATTGGAAATGTAACACATACAACTTCCTCCGCTCTCAATTGTTAATATGGATCTATACAAAAACGATAGCTTCTTGTTCAAACATACTATTCGCAAACAGACCAAATCCCACTCTTTAACCATGAGTCTACGTCTTAAATTCGCGTAGCAACAAATCCGCGGTCCGAACCCCAATTCCTTATTCGGAACTATATCCATTTAAAGCTCAGTACACATAAGTCACAGTTTAAAAAACGAGTCCGGCTCGTCACAACATCGGGCGATAGCAATAAACGGAATTTATTACGGACGAAGGTATTCCGTACGATCACTGGAAAGATTTGTCGTCCACCGGTGATTTCCCTTGGGATCTGTGTGTTTAGTGATATTGTGTGCTCGGCCTTATTTCAATCGGATACAGGTGGGGCATATTAATTGCGATGTTATTGTTTTTGGCGTTTTTTACTGCCCTAAGCGAGGATTTCGTGTGACAGGGGATTTCAAATTCATTGTATGGGGTGGACATCAAATATATATGAATACATTGGATGTTATTACATAGAAATCGTTGGATCGTAATCTATTTCTCTATTTATCTATATTTACTTCTCACATAATATATTATTAAACTTTTTTTTAAAGCAGTTATGAGGCATTAAGTCAGCCTTTTGTACAATAAATAAATGAATGCACTCCTAAGGTTTCTTTTGTACCAAAGCGGGGTAGCTTTTCGGCACCGGCATCGGCACCATCTTTTTGGTAAAAAAATAATCATACTAATGTAATAAATGTGAAAGTTTGTTTGTTTAGATGTTTGTCCGTTAATCAAGTGGACACTACTAAACGGATTTTGATGAAATTTGGTGTACAGGCAGGGTATGGGCTAACTAATGGGATGGAATAATTTCTATCCCAATGAAATGTTCCCAAAGAATAAATAAATGTCCAAGTGAATGAAGTCGCGGACTGCCGCTACTATCTATCATAATATTAATTCTCTCAAGACAGATTTAGTGATGTTTGCACGCAAACATATAACACTCATCTCAAATACGTTCCAACATTACAAGCTCGAGAATTCGTAAACTTGGTAATAGTTTTGAATATTAATTACAAGCTTATTTGTTCAATAAATGCCAGTAACTTATTTACACACACATGAGTATATCAAAGGCACCTAGTTTACGTTGCAAACATTAAAATAATTAAGCTAGCTAACACGATACTGAGAAGTACCTTCTATCTAACGGTAGGTATTATCATACTGAGATTCTAAAAATAAAGGTCTAATGTTTCACAAAATATTATCAGTAATTTAAAAAATCTAACCTCCTTTTAATATTTTTATGTATAAGGCTGAACGTCATGGAAAGTGCCGACTCGTTCAGTGTTTCGTCCCACAACACTTTCGTCCCATTTGCGACGAAACACTGAATTCAAAAATTTATTATTTTTCGTTCTGCGTTTCGTCCCATTTTATTTATTCTTATAAAATAAAGAGATTTAGTACCGTCAGCAAGTCAAGGAAATATTAATATTAATTTGTTAACAATATCTTTATTTAAAAGAAATCAATAATAACCATGCGTTTATACTTGAATCATAATGAAGATATGTACTGTAAATTTAACAAAAATATAGGATTTATTTTAAAAATAGAAAAACTTAAGTTTAATACACATAGTTGACTTAGTCAAATATAAAAATATAAATATTTTAATCTCAACCCTCTTAGCTCAGTACCTAAGTGAAACAACACCTTTATGAGATTATTTTCTTCAGTTTATGAGAACATTTTCAATACGCTTTGACTACTGAATATATGCGACAAGTTAATTACAATCAGCCTATCGGGCGTTCCAAATATATGTCAAAGCGTGTGATTTATTTATTGATATATAAAGTGTAACAAAATGTACTGCAAATATTTTAAGGGCGAATTCTTTAGTGGCAATGTAATATTTTGTTACACCCTATATATTATAATACTAGTTTTTACAAGCGGGCGTGTTCAAGGTTACTTTTTTATGAAATGAGAGCATTTAATCAGAATAAAAATTATTAAAAATTAGAAAAAAATAATCAAAACCATCTGTCTAGGTACAATTTAGCCTCAGAATACATATATTTAAAATTATATCAAAGTAAATAAGAAAAATCCACGCTTTAAAACCAAAATTTCGAATTGCTTCGAACATTTATGTCATCACTCTTTTTCAATGAGATTAAAATTTAATTAAAAAAAAAATAATTTAAAAAGCGGGTACAATCGTTTTTATCTGATAATTAATTTATCGATTCCCTTGGGCTTTAAAAGTATTTTTTTAAAGTTTATTCATTCTTTTTTATGATTATAACGTTGTAAATTAGTATTAAATCAGCTTAGTTAACAAGGTTTCTCGAGTGTCAAAGGTAGACTTGTAAAGGGCGAGTGTCAAGTACTATCAAATTAGTGCTATTAAAATAACCAATTATGAGAATTACTCAGGTAGGCTTAATGTTTCTGAAATAATCCTCAGACCTAGACGTCTGTGTGGCAGTATTAATTTTGAGAATCAATTATTTTTATTAGGACGCCTTTGACGAGTGGTCAAAGTGGTAAAAATAATTGCAAAATTATTTTGTCAAACTCTAACAGGATTATTCTAAAACTGATCACTCAACCTGATTTTGCCAGATATTCCATAAGTAAGTTGTAGTAAAAATAACAAATGATTTAGAATATTATCGAACAGCTTTTCAGCAGCAGAAGTTCACAAAAAGGACATACTGGCAACAATATGAAACAAAAAAAAAGAATAAAAATATTCTTCTCTCGATAAACTTTTTAATTAACCCCTTGCATTTCTTGCGCATAAAGGCCACCGCAAAAACAAAGTCCTGTTTGAGTCAACACCGCACCAGTAAAGTTTGGTTGTTTTAGGGTTTATAGTAACTTTTCAGACTATTACTGCATTTAAATCCCTTTTCAGTTCAGATAATTAATAATGCTTCTGCAGCCCAGCAGAGGTTAACTTCAAGTTCTCTCACTTTCATAAATCGGTCTAATAGGTAATTTGATACTTACAGTGTCTGGTTTCTCATTCTACAAAACAATACCATTATTATTTCGTCTTATTCTCAAGCCATGTTTGAACTGGCCCTCACGTGCGACAAAATGTTTTTACTGAACATAGGAATTTATTTTTTTAAATATTGTTTTCTGCCTTTTTTTTGGGTCAGCTAAATATTAGTTTTCGAAGAAATCATAACGTGTTTATATTTCAAATGTATGTATTTTGATAGCTATATTTCGTGTTTGCGACTCGCTTTTATTGGCTCAAAATTGCCATCGAAAAAACAAAATTGCGTCGTATATTTTTCGCGCTAACCCTTTTTTTAGTTCGGCAATCCCACGAGTCGGCATAGCGAACTATGTACATTCAGAATAACGGACTGTACCCGTGACGCGGTTGTGGAAAAAACCTTGTCTCATTTAAAAGAAACTTAGTAATTTATCTTGGTTGTTTAAGCGAAACGACCTTTTTGTTTCTCCGCGTTTTTAATTAGTTTCTTTGCTGTCCTCGTCTCCATGAGATTTGGACTAAATAAAATTGCTCATTTTGCTTTATTTATCCGCGTATAATTATTTCGTCTAAAATTTTAGGTACCTAGTAACATGGCGTAGTAACAGAAATATTTAAGGGATCTCAAGGGATAGGTATTAAAAAATAGACCTCTGCAAAACCAACATTTGCAGGAGAAAAAGAAATGTCTAGAAAAGAACCTCTGCGAAACTAATATTTGCAAAAGAAAAAAGTCATTAGAAAATAATATTGGAAACCAAGACATACTATAAACTTTAATTAACTGTATCCTTATTAACTACCTACTATTGATAAGTCATCTTCCAAGGCTTAAACATCTATCAGATACACTATCAAAAACTTCTCTGAGTTATTAAAACGACCCTAAATGTATTATTTTTACGACCACCCAAAGGAGCGTTACAAAAACGTTTCATTGTCATTTACCAACGAACTAGACGGGTAATTGCAACCACCAGACCGTTACAAGAAAAAGCATCCCCATATTCGGGGCAATAATGACGTTTTCCACCATTAGCGCTCATCTCGCCTTTATTATCGTGTACAGTAGTGTCACATTATATCTACGCACAGAAGGAAACAACGATACACTGCTTCTTTGGTACAGTTGCTAGATCTCCATACTCCTTTTAAATTTTCCCAGTGTGGTTAAAACCTTTCACGGTTGAATCACCAGATTGTCCGATAAGAATGATGATTCCGTGTGTTCGGAACGCAAATTAAGTCGTTGCTTTTGTGTATATAAAGGCTTGCGGAGGTCAAATGGAAGGCTGACGCAAGTCAGAATGACTAAGTAAAAAAATATCTGAAAAAAATATTCAATTACATTACATCTAAATGTAATACGATACCAACAAAGTTCATTACGCTCGGAGCTTAGGTGTAAAATACCAACTACCTACATGAGTTTTACTTCTGTAAGTAACTATTCTATGGCAGTGTATACTCGTCCCGGCCTGTTTGCCAGCCGCGGACAATGGCCGGTGAAATTATAACGTCCGACCGGATCTTGAGGGTACGGAAGCGAGAAGTGTAACATATGCTGGGTGGAAGATCGAGAGCTTTGTTCTGGCTAGTCACTGGAGAATGTGCCTTTGAATGTTTTTGAATAAATTAACATCTCTGATACATCTGTGTAACAATGAAACGCAATTAATATCTTCATTAGGCCCGTAGAAGTACCTATACACCTATTAGGTCCCTGGGCACATGGGCTTTTTGACCTTTTGTGTGGTAAACCTGGGACCCCAGGAACCTGGTCCAGGGACCTCAATCAATCGTGGGGCCCTGGATACGTGTCCATTGTGCCTAGTAGCTTTTTTATTGTAAGCATTAAAAAAAATAAGTTTATGACTGCTTATTGATCTACGATAAGTTAATTATATATAAAAAAAGAAAAACAATACTGAGTCACCCTCTGACTTCTTACTGGCACAAAATGTAAAAACTTGAAACAGCGAAAGAAGAAAATGGCGTTCGAAAATAGAACACAAAATCGAGTCCCTAAAACAAACGCAAGGGATCCAAAACAAGCAATTGTAGTCTTCCGTATACGCCCCTCATCCCACGTGAATCGCGTCGACACGGACCCCACTAAATCCGAAAAAAGCGGTTCGAACCGGATCATATTACCCTTGATCAGCACTATCGTTGACCTGTACCGATTCTGGAGCCTCGTCGTTTATTTTACCATCTTGCCTTGAATTTACTTCAAAGTCCGTATTCTGAGTCGATATTCTAGTAACTACTCGTGTACAATATCATGGCGGCGGGAGGTGACTTTTAACCTAAGCAAGTTCCTTTCTAGCACATAGCTTGCTCAACTTTGGAAATATCCCATTTATTAAATAAAACTACTTTTAAACGGATACAATCGCAATAATTGAAACTAGGTACAAAATAGTTGCAGGGAAACCCGACGTTTTGACTCTTGAGCCGTGATCTTTTTAATTTAATTAGTAACAGTCGCGTGAACTCATGAACACATTAAATAGCAATTTTTTTATAGGAGTAATGACAAACAGATGAACTGAATGAACCTGACCCTTCAATTGTTGAAGTAACATAGCCACAAAGATATTTACGTCTTTTTTTGTATAAAATACTTATTGTAAATAATTCTGTAAGTCACCGAAATCCTCATAAATTATGCTTTATGAGTACATTCTTGCACAAAAATAGACATATTCATCATTGGGTATATATCTGACAGTTCATGGGCGGCAGTTATCGTTTGGTAGCAGATGATCACATTTGTCATTTATCTTTATTTTGACAGAAGGAAAATCTCTTCAGTGTATTTATAACTGGTTTTTCAAGTGTGTTTGAGACGAATCGGTGGGCGAAGAATTTTGCGATATTTCAGAGTATAATTCAAAATTTTTTAGAGTACAATTTTGACAACCAAGTCATGAGATTAGTTATTTTACATAACATTCATATCCGTCTCATAACAATTGAGCTACTAGTTTGTTGCTGTTATTGTTAAGTAGAATTAATACTCGTACAAAAGCAAAATAAACGTGATTGAATGAAAAATTTGTGTGTATTAAAATGCCCATTTCACCTAGTCTGTGTGATATATTGTACCTATTGAAGTATATTTGAAATACCACTGTTGATTCTAATGTATGTAACACACGTGTTTAAGCTAGTTAACACGGCGTCTGGTCAATGAACTTGACGTTGTGAAATATTTATTTATTTATTAATGATTTATTTCACAACACTAAGAAGTCCCAGTTGAGAATACTCGTGCTAGTTTTTGAAAGGTAAACGAATCTCACGTGTATTACTATTTATCTCATATATGATAGAATACGGACATGGGCGGGCTATTTCGTCGAATGCCCTTTCTTTCTACCCATTTGGTTTATTTACGAATTCGTTCTGTATCGGTGCGCCCAATTTGATCTGGAGCTTTGATGTAATCTGTCTAGATTACTTCTCATTAGGCTAATACTATTTTTTCCGGCTTTGTAGGTACTATTTTGAGCATTTTAGTTACTATTTTTTGTGACATTGTACTATCTGTGCGCGTTTTAGCCATTGAGGTATTACTACTACGTATAGAGTGGACATCGAGAACAGAATCTATGCGTCAACTTCGAGAGAAGGGTGCGGAATATTTGATTTTTTTGTCTTTTTATCTATAAAATGACACGTCACTAGCTGTAGTTTTCGTCCTGTAATGATTTGTACACATTTTTACAACACGAGGCGGCATTTCTTTTTCGCTTTTAAAAACAGATTCTGTTGTCTATGGACTACAGTGCGTATAACTATATCTTTTCTATACGTAGTAGTAATAACTCAATGGCTTTAGCCAAGTAAAGCAAGTTTTACACTTTGATTCAATGTTCAGGTTTAAGTTCAGTATAGCAATAAACATTAAATTAATTCAATACATAAATTCACAATTTAGTACAAAACTTTCCGGTAATTAAAAATATAAAAAAGAACAAACGAATGTATTTTATTTGATGTTATTACAATTTTTCTGCCCTAAAACGTTTTCATATCCCTAACGCGTAACAATCGCTTGTTACGCGGTGAATTATTTATTAATTTAGCGCCATTAAACTAAACATTTTTGTTCTATTATACTGTCTGACTTCTGTTAATTTAAGTAATTAACAATTCTGGTACAAGCGTTTTGAAGGTAAAACCGAATTTCTTACTTTTTTATGTTATTGCGAGGCAGGCTGAGAGCCTATAAGAACCGCACCTCACACACGTGAGGTCCGTGGTTCGAATCCGGGCCCACCACTCGGGATTTTTTCGAAAATCTATTTGTGGATTTGTGCCATTACCTTGGCGGTGAGAGAAAACACCTGCACATTCAGATAGCTCCTGACGTTAGTTCAGTCTGGTTCCCCACTATGGGTTACTAAGGTCTGATGGCACTCGCTTCACTGTAATAAACAGACTCGCCAAATTCTGGATCATGGTCACAGCGGACCCCGTACAGAAACGGGATAAAGGATTGCAAGGAAACAAAAGGGGAATTGTGAAGTGATCACCGCTGCCGATGGACATCAACAACCGCGCGTTGCCTGCGTTTAAAACCTCTTACCTTCCTCAACTGAGCTTATACCTAAATATAGCTTTGTTCGTTCGTTTTATCACTGGTGAAACGATACAGTGGACGCATTCGGAGTATTCCTACGAATGACCTTTACTTTGCTTCAAAAGCTAGCATTACCTTTCAACTTTCAACACATGACACTGTATGAATAAACCAAAAGGGATTTGTTTCTGGTAATTTTATTATTAAGAGATACTAGGCGCGCTCAATCAAACAAACACTCTTTAGCTTTATTATATCAGTAAAGTTCAAATGTATAAGAGTAAGAAACATGTGTGAGTAAATCTTACACTTTTTCGGGAAAATTATATCAAACGTAAGCGAATCAATACCTCACAAAAAGTATATTTACTTAATAAGTAGGCATTGTCGCTTTTATACCCGCATAAAACGCAATCAACTAAAAGCTGGAACAACGTTCCACGGCCGGGAACAATTTAACTGAATTATTTCTAAAAATTGTAAATCCTCACTTTCCCATTTGCATTCAGTGACCGTCTGACTATTTATTGCTTTAATTAAATTTAATTCCGCGAGGGCAAAGGGTGAAAACTTCCGAGTTCCAAAGCAGTTGGCCGAAACACTCCGAATAAATGTTGAGAACAGAATATTTTATAGTTTACTTAAGTAATTCGAGTTTAAGTAAGTTGAGGGTGCTATGGGATTATGGGGGCCAGATAATTACAGGTTTACATAAACTTGGATTAGAAAGAATTTTAAGGAGGATGAAAAGAAAGAGTTATTTTTTAATACCTTATGTCTAATTATTTACGCTTATTTCGAATTTATGATGGAGAAAACGATTTATATGCGTTTTTAGGTTCCTACTTTTTACCAGTTTACTTCGCCGATTTGTGAATCCTAAAATTACAGTGACAATAATCACTCATTATTAAAAATTATGGCATTGAAAAGAGCAACTGTCGAGTTTTTCGCCGATTGTTATGGACAGAAACTGCTATCCGAATCGGTGGTAGAGCCATTATTATTATACATTTTCTTCTGATGATTCATAAGTGTTTATGTGAAGCCTTGGATTGAATAAAGAATATTATGAGTTATGAGTTATCATTCTTCATTACGGGTTGTAATTGGGTGTCAAATGGCATTGAACTGAAGCCGATCAATTAGACACTATTACAAATAATAACAAATTCATTACTGTCTCGAAGTTTCTTGAGTTCGTTTACGTTTCTATAGTTCATACTTATTAACATCCACATAAAGCCCGGATTGCAAGAGGCGCTGGGTTCGATTCCCGCCTGAGCCAACGGAGACCGAATGAATTTTTCTTTGTTTATAATTAAAAAATATATAAATAAAGGTAGAAGAATACTTAGCATGTAAAAAATGATTAAAATAAATATACAAAAAATCCACATAAAGTAAAGTGTGCCCAAGTCATATCGCAACAAAGGCTGGTTTTGGCATAGGTAATCACCACGCTTACCAAATGCAGTCCCGGGAATTGAAACGAAGACCCCAAGACCGAAGACATCACGATGCGAAATTTTTAAATCACTAGACCATCGCGGCGTTGAGCTTAATGTTTACTAGTCTGTATCTGTACTTATATATAAAGCTGAAGAGTTTGTTTGTATGTTTGTTTGTTTGTTTGTATGTTTGTGTGTTTGAACGCGCTAATCTCAGGAACTATTGGTCCGATTTGAAAAATTGTTTTTGTGTTGGAAAGTCCCTTTGACGAGGAAGGCTTTAGGTTATTGGAAATCGAAATCCACGCAGACGGAGTCGCGGGCGGCCGCTAGTCTTGAATAAATATTTGAGTAACCTTCGTACTTGTAGATTCTGAAACAACAAGTTTAAGAGCGCTTTTAATTATCTTCTATTTAGCGTTCTAGGTTTGTAGACCCTTCTGGAAACGACGGGTAGATGAGATGATATTTTTCCAGACGGATTTCATTTAAGGCGTGACACTCACGGGAAATCAGCACTCGTCTTTCCCAGACGTATGACGTGAAGGGTTTTCGTTTTGGTTTTGTTAATGGGTTAGTGAAATACCTATAACAAAATAGGAGTACTTACCCTTCACAATTTCATGAAAATTAAATATAAATTTTAGGGAATCCCGTAGAGGCAACTTAACACTTATATGTATCAGCAGAATATCCTGATTACAATCTGTATTTCAAATATTATATTGATTGGTTTGTCTGGTGATAATAATGCATTTCTCTCTTTGTTTCAGAATTACCAAAAATATGTCTTGAATTATTTCAAATTATTTTTCTGCAGTATTTGATTAAAAAAAATGTATGTCTAAACTTTTTTCGCCGTACCAGCGCCTATAATAATATCAACAACTAGCATCCCGCCCGCGGCTTCACCATCGCGTGATTTATTTTTTCAAATATCGCCCTTCCCCCTCATTTTCGGGATCAAAAGTACCCTATGTTCACCGGGGATAGTGTAGAAAGAATTATTCAAATCGGCCCAGTAGTTTATACGTTACATACAAAAAAATAAACTAAAAATTAAAAAATAATTCCTAATATCTATTACCTCATACTGTAATTTTCCTAAACTATGTTAAAGTAATCTTAAACATACTAACTGAAGTCGGTGCTTCTTCTCTTCTGTTTTTGGGCAGGCACCGACTTCAGTTAGTATGTTTAAGATTACTTTAACATAGTTTAGGAAAATTACAGTATGAGGTAATAGATATTAGGAATTATTTTTTAATTTTTAGTTTATTTTTGTGTTTACGGTTTTTTTGAAGTCGGTTTAATTTTTTTTAAAAAAGTCAGTTTATTTCATTATTTTTAGTTGTGTAAAAGCGTTGTGAACTTAATTATTAATAGGAACTTAGTTGTTGTTAAGAGTGAATGAGAGTGTGGATTAATTTTTTGTTCTCGCGTGAAGGCCCAGCGAGACTTCTCGGCGAAATTTCTCGCCGTGGGTCTGGATGTAATATACATAAGTATCACGTTAGCCCTACATACATTCGATCGACCAATTGCAGTTCTGCCTTCCAACTCCTAACCGTTAAGGAGTACTGTACCTTCATCATCAGCACAGTAGCATCAGATGTTGATTCAAGCATACCTCACAAGTAATATGTAAGCCCTACATACTACTAAATAGTTTCCATCGACCAAATTGCAGTTCTGCCTTCCAACTCCTAACCGTTAAGGAGTACTGTAGCATCATCATCAGGACAGCAGCATCAAATGTTGACACCCTGAAGCATATACCTAAGTAAGACATGATTACGAAACAAAAACACCATACGAGCATACAATTTTCGGTGGTTGCCCTCGATTTCTCCTGGATTCCATCATCAGATCCTGGACTGGTGAAAATGGGACCACCTCAGAACTGAACTCTACACAACAAAACAAAAATTTTTGAAATCCGTCAATAATTGACGAAAATATCGGTGAACATACATAAAAAAAAAAAAAAAACATACAGACGAATTGAGAACCTCCTCCTTTTTTGAAGTCGGTTAAAAATAAAAATCTTTCCCTTTATAACATTAGTGTAGATAGTTTAGATGAAATACATTTTTATGAATCATGCTAGTTTCCAACCCACGTACCAATGCAAAGGGCATTGCCACTATCTGGGTCAATGTACAAGTGGTACTGATATCCGTAAACACAAGATGATAAGCTTTATCTTTAATCTCTGAGTCAGATGAAAATATCAGATTTTACAAATTCTGTCAAAATATTTTTATAAGTAGAGCAATATACACATCAACTTATAACAAAGTGAAAAATCGAATCAAGAGATGAGATTACTCACTTGTGATTACAATGTTCAACGTCATAAAGATATAACATAAATACATATTATTCACTTCTTTATGGACAATCTATCGGTCAGCGATCAAATAAAATGTAGGCAACTGTTAAAAGTCCTCCTATTGAGTTTCTTGCGGCACTTCTACACTTAGCAACATACATATTCAAATCAAAGTATCTACCTATAAAAAGGTTTGAATACGTTGTTGTAAAAAGTAAAAGTTTTATTTATTTGCTTATAAGCACTTTACATTGCTTTGCAGTGGAACGTGGATAGTAATGTTGGGTCTCATTCGAGAAGTAACGAAACGATTAAATATTATATATTTCCTTTAGTAAGATAGAGTTAGATTCCATTAATTCGATTTCTTTTTCATAAAAATGATTTTAAAAATGAAACATTTTAAAGGGTTTACAAAAAAAAATAACCCTAACCTACTTTTTTCTATTAATCAAGTTAATCATCCGTCCCAAAGTTTGTAGTTTAGTAAGGTTTTTTATTCTACAAAACATTTGAAAAATTTAAAGACCACGATCTATTCATTTGCACATTGCCTGTGCCGCAACAGGTGTTCTAAACAACCCCTAGGTATTGCATAGATTACCTTGGTAAAGTATGCAATGAAAAATATAATTCATAGTAGTTCATACATTGCTAGAACGCCTCAGGTAATCAATACATTACCTAGGTATGGTATAGAATACCTCGATTATATGCTTTACCGGTAACATATACAATAAACTGATATACAAACATTTACATATTAAATGTCCACATTTAATGTCCACACTTATTTATTTTATTTATTTGGCGGAAAACATGTTTACATTGTATACTTATATCTAGTGACTCTGCACTAAGCAAAATTTGCTTGTATTGCAGTAGCCAAAACACTCCGTATACAATATTACATAAACATGTTAATATATACCTTACATACTATCATACTTATTAATAAAATTATACATAAAATTAAATTTATAACTAATGCACACGTATTGACGGGTGTGCGGTCTCAGCAGGCAGCCGACCCCGGAATTTCCGAAACACGACGCCCTGCGGCCAGAAGTCCTCCTTCATGAATTTTGCGAGAAGATGAGTCGGCACTCTCACCACAAACTAATTAAAACTCGTCTTATGGCGAGGCACCAACCGCTCGACCCTCAGTCTGAAGGTAGACTTCTTCTGGACGTAGTCTACGACCTCCTCGACCTTCGTAGACCAGTGGAGGCGGGACACATACAGCGGCGTCGATGGTATCTCAGGACGCAGCGGGTGTGTCACATATTAAATGTGACTCAACCACTGGTTCGGAATTCTGTTTCTGCCGAGAAGATACCAGCAAGAAATTCGTGCAGTTGCTCTTTTCAGCTGGTATGTAATTACGCACATAGATTTTTTGATAATCCAGAGGTGCGTGCCTGACCGGAGTTGAATGCGAAGGCAAATCTAACGATTGACATCTACTGATTAGACCAATTAAATCCTAAGTCATCCCAACTTCAATATAATCAGCATTAAAGGTTTAAAGGGATCAAATCCTCCAATCACATGTAAAGCGTGATGGTGCGCGCTGACGCCCATCGATATGATGATTTCCCAGGAGGCGAGACTCCATTTTATGATTGTTGAGTATTGATTTCAAACGAATTGAAATGGCGCTTTTTAGAGATCCGTGGTTTTGGGATCGAGCCTCAATTTTTGTCAATTAGGCCAGGATTTTTTCAGCGTATTTTAAAGAAGATTACACATTGCATTTATTTTGTGCACGTTGACTCAATATTGGGGCTTCTAGCAAACTGACCAAAACTTGTCCAAGTTAAAACAAGTTTCAATTACAAAACATAATTATTTATTAAACATAATTGTTTATTTCAATATGTTAAATACTCAACTGATACAAACAGATTACCTTAATACTCGTTTATTAGATATTTTTTTATCAATTTATCTTTCGAACGTAATACGAACAGCAAAGACACAAAGAATTTTCACCTACGGAACTTGATAAAAACACATTAAAAATTACTTATCATTAAAAGTGAATTTTTGTCAACATGTAAATTTATTTATAGCATTTATCATAGACTAGCGCCGGCCCGCGACTCCGTTTACGTGTCCTTTCAAGACCAATGGACTATCCAACACAAAAATATATTTTCAGTACGAATCAGTAGATTCTGAGATAAGCGCGTTTAACAAATAAACTCTTCAGCTTTATTATGTTACTATAGATAAATATAAAAATTCTAACAATTTTTAGTCATATGTCCATGTCCACTGTTCTAGTAGTAAATATCCACGAGAGAATTAGATGGAAGATGTAATTTTCTTTCCTCTCAGTGACGGAACTTTCATTACACCGCTGTTAGGTCAAAGTCCGAATGAAATCAGTGGAATAACATTGAACAAACTACTTATAAAAAATATTTATTGTATAAAAAAAACTAGCCTTCCGCCTGCGATATCACCAGCGAGAACTTTCTTTTTGCAAATATCCCCCCCCCTTTCCCCCAACATTTCCGGGATCAAAAGTACCCTATGTTCACCGTGGATAGTGTAGTGTAGCTAGCCAAAAGTGAAAGAATTATTCAAATCGGTCCAGTAGTTTTTAAGTTTATTCGCTACATACAAAAATACAAATCTTTCCTCTTTATATTTAGCCCATAGGGAACATTAAGAAGCTATGGATCTACAACAACTACCTGTCATCGCGCTTGTCTTGGCCTTTCCTCGTGTACGATTTCGGCAAAACCCTTTTATCGCGACTGGATGCCGTTGTTGTGAAATCGTTGAAGTCTTGGACTGGATTAGCCCACTCGGCAGACCCCTCTACACTATTTAGGGGCAAAAATAGTTTTGGGATGAACCTAAACAAACCATCGGAGCTTTACAAACATCTTAGAGTCACCAAGATGCACATTCTGGGTAAATCGAAAGACAACACAGTGGCAACACTCCCAAAAGATAAGAATATGAGTGAGTTAGAGTCTAGGCTACGGTTCCATAAACAGTTTATGGTGGGAGCGCAAACAAACAGGGTAGGATTGGGATGTCGAGAAAGAGAGGATGACCGGAACATCATTAAGTCTTTTCTGCGAATGGATGAAGATAACGAGTATAGAGTCCATGCGCTTAATCTCGAAATGCAAAATGAGTGGGTGTCCCTTGGTGAGTTTTGTATCCCTTTAGCATTGAAGTGGCGGTCGATACTGTACGATTGGTCTCCGGCGTTGCTAAAATTCTATCTGAATGCCTTTCAGTTGACCCTACCCGATCAGAGCAACCTTGTAAGGTGGGGAATGGCAGTAGACAAAACATGTTTACTCTGTGGTGAGGCCGTAGGTACCGCGAGGCATTTGTTGGTGGGATGCAGAGTACTCCTAGACAGAGGTCACTACTCTCGCCGCCATGACGGAGTGTTGCAGATCATACGTGAAGCGGTGAGCCTTTCAATAGCAAGAGCAGCAAAAGGTTTGACGACGAATACAAAGAACATCAACTTCGTCAAGGAAGGATCTACCAAGAAGTCCAAAGTCAAACCTTACTCCATCGTTAGTGCAGCTCCAGATTGGAAGATCATGATGGACACGTATGAAAAGCGCTACACTATTCCAGAAGACATTGTGTTATCGTCGTCTAGACCAGACCTTTTCGTTTATTCCAGAAAACTTAAGCGCGTACTGTTGGTGGAACTTACTGTTCCATGGGAGACAAACATTCCCAAAGATCACGCGTTTAAAACAAATAAGTATTATGACCTAACCAACGAGATGACTAAAAATGGTTATATAGCACGGTTGTATGCTGTGGAAGTGGGTGCGAGAGGTATACCAGCGAAATCTCTCTACAACCTACTGAAGGACTTAGGATTACCAAGATCTAATATTAGCTCGTTACTGGAAAGAGCAACTAAAGCCGCTTTACTCGGCTCATACCAAATATGGTTGGGAAGGGAGAGGAATGTCATCGGTGAAGGTGATCGTTAGTATACTATAAAGGGGCCCCTTAAACCTACACGCTGGGTCGAAAGTCCCAGGCACCGACTGACATTCCTCTCTGTTCCACGCGATGGACCCGGCACCCGCACGGAGAATCCATGGATAGCTAAGAAGTTCGTCTCTCTATAACTATAACTTTAATATAATATAGTGTAGATGTGGATTATACATATAATCATTTATATTATATTAGATAGGAGTCTTGCTGTCCCTTAACAATTATTGTCGTCGTCGTATGGAGTGACGTAAGCATATCTTCCACTTGCAATCATGACAATGTGTATTAACGAATAATTGTGCAATAAAATAATGTATGATTCTACAACATGTAAAAAAGTTCCGATTAGGTGTTATCATACTGATCTTATATATTTTTTTAAAATGTGAATGTTTTTTTGTTTGGATGTTTGTCTGTCAATTATTTTTATGAAAAATTTGGTATTCAGGCGGGGTATGGACTGACCTAGGTGATAAGATACTTATTATCCCAATTAAATTGTCCCATGTGATAAAACAGCTCTTTATAACGCGGGTTAAAAACTGGTTTAATGATAAAATGTCGTCGTAAGTAGAAGTGGTAGCACTTACCGTTATCGGCAAGTACTCCCACTTCTTCCTATGACCTACATTTGTAGGATCAAGATCAGTGATTAAGTGGTATTTAAGCTCAATGAGTTCTTCATTGTTATATAAGACTGTAAGGTAACTGTCGATATTATTCAACTAGTTGGAAAATAAGCCATCTTATTTAGCTTGATGCTGTTTATTGTCGGACGCAGGTCTCCTCCATATAGGAGGTTGTGTATGAATTTAGTTTTCTCTTACATAGTGTGAAAAATGTCTATTATAGCTTAAAGCCTTCCTTGACTAATGGACTATCGAATGCTAAAATATTTTTTCAAATCAAACAAACAAACTAGCAAACAAACAACCTCTTCAGCTTTATAATTTTAGTATAGATATAAAATAATATTAATATTGATATCATGTTATAACAGATCTCCACGATGCCAAATATAATCGTATAGGCATAAGAAAATACAACGAATTTTCCCCTCGATTTTGGCACTCCATGTAAAAAACAGGGTTCACTGAATTCGTCTAAGCTGTGGTCTCCGTGGATGCGATGCGAAGGGTTCCGTGCTGGTCGCGAGACAAATGCCTGCTGTCGGTGGCCGATGTAAGGAATGGGGGCCGTTAGATAAGAGAATGGTGCGACACCACACTCACGGGAAATGTAGACTTGGAATTATATAGAATGGACCATTTAATTTTGCCGTGTCATGAAGAAGTGCTGGTACGTTCAAAATATGTGACGTGCAAATTTCGTTGTGTAAATCAGCTTATCTAAGAATAAATAACTTTATCTTTATTTTAAATGCTGATAAATTAAAACACATGTTATTATTGATATAAAAGGGACACTCAAAATTCATGTATCGCCCTGTGCCAACTGTTACTTTAGAATAAGAAGATGACGGTAATACAAAATGTGCAAAAAAATATCAGAGTACTGTTTATTTGACATTATTCATCAGAAGGTAAACAAAATATTCCCCTCTTATCTCTCTTAATATTCAGATATTTAACTCATTGTTTAAAAACACTTGCTTAAGTTATCTTTTTTTAGATAAGATTAAAATGAATTCTTTTGTATAAACATTATGAAACTTAAAATAAGATCTACAACTTCACACTGTTGTGTTTATTGCACTGTGTAATGTAATATGAGCCTCTGAAAAATACGATGCATTTTAAATATCTACTCTGAAAGAACATTAATTTGCTTCTGGTAAACCAATTGTGTTTTAATTTACTTTTTAATAAAACTGCATTTGCAAACCAATATTTTAACAATAATGTAATTTTAAAATGAAAATGTATGGCATTTCAGATTGTAAATCGGGATTCAACGAAAAAATTATTTATGCATTTTAATTGTTCCTTTAAGTAAATCATAGGACTGACTGGTTTTAATAAAGTGGCTTTTCGGCTGGCATCAAACTAAAGTTGAAAATACATGTTTTAATTTTTATTAATTTGCTTTATTACTTTTATGTAATATATTTTTCATGTTAAGGGAAGCAGAGAGCAGAGAAACTGTAGAAACATACCGAAGTTTGGCTTGACTAACCTGTAATGTATTTTAAATGAAAACTGACACACCATGCCGAAATAACGTCGCGTAATTTTGTATAGAAAATGCATTGCCGCCCAACTTCAGCCGTGGTTTTGTCGGCTAGTGTGTTTCTTTACTTATATTTCATACTAATAATCTATACTTTCCACATAAAAAAATTGAGGTAAAAAAAAATAGTTAAAAAAACTGTCCCTTCTCAATCAAACCAAACTCTATGGTCGATTATTCTTAGAAATTACTTCATTTGAAGACATAGGGTGGAAGTTCGTAGGGCCCCATACAAATTCGTTCAATTTGTTATTCTGATGATGTCATTAACCCTGCCAGTATCTACGTGAGGGCATATTTTCAAGACTATCATCAAATGTCATCGTTTAAGATTCCCGGTGGAATTCTTCGCACGCTAATGTTGTAAACCTGTGAGTTCATTGAAAGTCTTTATCGTTATCCCGGAGGACCATTAAATTTTCCGGTACAACACCCTTACTGTCTATTTTCATAGATTTCACCCACCCTCATGTAGTCAATGAAATACGAGTATTTTGAAACATGTGAGGCAATCGTTTAAGATCAAGTAGGTCGCCATTTCCAGTTTCAATGCAGGAATACCCAATTTCCGGAATGGTTTTATTTGATAATAATAAAGTAAACAGGAGTTCTGACGGTTGGATCATTGTACGCAGCTAGTCAAAATTAGAGCGTTTTTAACCATTTGGGATCTTGAGTATAACATGTTAATTCGCCTGCTTGGTTCCCAGTTTATCTGGGGTCGGCGCAATATGTAAAATTCTTCCATACAGACCGATCATACGTCATCGAGTCATCCAAACCTCTTTCACTCATGTCATTCTTGAGTATCACTTGTTTAATTGTATACATTACTAGCGGCCGCCCGCGCCTCCGCCCGCGTGGATTTCGATTTCCAATAGCCTTAAGCCTTCCTCGTCAAATGGACTATCCAACACAAAAATATTTTTTCAAATCGGACCAGTAGTTCCTGAGATGAGCGCGTTCAAACAAACAAACAAACATACAAACAAACTCTTCAGCTTTATATATTAGTATGGATTTAATTTTCATAGTGGATGAATATTTTTCAAGATTCAAATTAAGTTCTTTTAAACGAAATCAGTCTCGGAACCAAAACCAAAAGTGTATCCCTTATCATTAATTTCTGATTCAGTGACAGTATTTGCACTGGGCTAGTTGATTTAGTCCCGGTCCGTTCGGCAGATTAAGTCGCGACCAATGTTATCTTAATTTTACAGTTGAAACGGTATTGGATCCTCGTCCGTCTGTATTAACAGATTATAGGGGCATTTAATGCCATTAGAGATTAGGATTGGCGCGGAAAAATCGTCGGTGAGAAATTGGAAATTGGGCTAGCAGTTCGGGTCTAATTTAGTAAAAGTCAACGAGAAATCAGAGATTGGTTTAAATATCTGCGGAATTTTGTCGGCGGCTAGTGCTATACCTACTTAGGCAAGTAAAATGTGTTTTAGCTAATAAAGAGAAAACCGTCAAGCACAATTCTTCACTTGCTGTTCAAGATGATCATTGTTTCGGTACGGAGTATAATTACCTATAATTACTTCACGATCTTTTCGTGTTAAATATAATAATATATGAATATTAATTCAAATAAAAACAAAGTAGTGGCAACGAAAAATAAAGACAGCAATTGAATCGCAATTGATAAAATAATACAATAACCTTTAAAATCTTATCTTCTACTTTATTATATTAGTATACCTACTTATCGATAGTTTTCAACCTATATTTATCAGACGTAGGAGTAGCTATGTCGGATAATAAATATTGTAAACAATCATATAGTAGACATCTTTTTTTTTTTTTTTTTTTTTTTTCTTTTTTTTTTTTTTTTTTTGGGTTGGCAACCCTGGTCAATGGACGTCAAATTTCTAGCCTCATAAAATTTATTTAAATTAAATAGGAAATAAGTGATAACAAAACATACAACACGTGTATTTTGTGTCTAAAGTGGATAAATATCCAGGATTAGTGTTATAAGCAGTGGGCGTGCAGTATAAACAAGATTGTGGATTGACCTGTACTCGCCGGCCGGCTGTCAAACGACCAACTTCAAAGTACAACGGAATTACCGGGGGAGTAATCTTTCTAATAATTTATATCTATCCTCTTAGGTCTATCAAACATATAGAATAGGATTTATTATCATTTCTACAATAATATCTAAATAATAAATGTCACCAGTAATTTATTTTAGGTTATATCTTTGTTTACGCTGAAGCAACTTAATCATTTAGAGTTTGTTGTTATATGAACTCGTAACAAAGAGACAAAGCATTACAAGCATTACAAGTATATTTAACTTACCGAATCGTAATATGTCATTTGTTGAATAAAAGTGCAAAGTGCCTATGTTGTAATCACATCCAGTTCAAAAGAAATTGGGTTGATTGATTTCAGACAACTTGAGGCAAATAACACAATCTGTACACTTGCACTCATGAAACAGATATCTAAGTGTAATTTACATGTACAAACATTATAAACAGCAGTTATTAATTATCTTTTTTTTTTGTTTGGTCTACCCTACTTTAACTGTAAAACTTTGTTGTTCTTTATTTCTTTCTTTAAACATACAATAACAATTGAAAATTTGTATATTTCATTGTGTCAATCACTACTAGGTATATGCTAGCTTACTTTCTTTTTTTTTTACCATCATTAGTTAGTATTTGTTAGTAACATATTACTGCAGAAAACCCTATCCGTTCCGTTGTTCTGACAACTGTTGTACACTAAATTTTTACCATTTCCAGATTTAAAAGAAACTTTTCAAGATGATGACCAGAAAGGCTACAACCCAAGACTTGGAATATAAATTAAAAAGGGCCCTGCAAGAGATTGTTGAACTAAAGCGAGAAAATAGTCAACTCCTTCAGGAACACAGCGACAATGAGATTGAATCTTTGAAAATAATATCTCAAAACTCCCAATTGAAATGTGAATTGTCCACACTACATGCCCATCTCACGGATACTCTTGGTGAACGGGAGCAGCTCTTGGAAACAGTTAAAAACTTTGATGAATGCAGTGTTACCTTCGAACGTGCTCTGTCTAGAATCAGCGAACTCGAGGGTGACCTACGTGATGCATCCAACACGATACAACATCTTGAAGAGGAGAAGCTGAGCCAGTCAGCATTGCATACCCAGACGCTGTTTGAGGAGCTGCTCGAGTCACCGGGTGGGCATTCTGTTGTTGAAGTCCCTACTTTAAATAAAAATAAATGTAAGAATGTAATGAATAGCAGAAATAAGTTTAAAAAATATTGTAAAATAACAAAATTTATAAAGAAAACAGAAAAGTTAGTTAAACTACAGAAACGTTTTAAAAAAAATGTAAGTTTAAGAAAGCAACGTGCTGACTTAGTAGACAGTTTAGAACTTTATAGTAATAAATTGAAAGATAGTAGGTTACGGCATAAAATTGAAACTCAGGAGCTCCATTTTGAATGCTCAAAGTTGCAGAGGTCATTAGAAGTTATGACAAACAAATACTCTGCTGCAACAATCCAAATAAGAGAGCAAGTGTTAGCCTTGGAAAAACTTGTAAACCAGGGTAATGACAATGAGCACAATGTTGATAGCAATCAACCACTCTTGTTAGATTTATCAAGTAAAATAGATTCTTCTTACAAAATGTGCAATGTCAATGAGCACTATGTTGATAGCAATCAACCGCTCTTGTTAGATTTATCAAGTAAAATAGGTTCTTCTATAAAAATGTGTAATCATATTTCCCAGGACAAAAAGGATGTGTATGTGTTCTCTGATGGCTTTGGTGTTGGCTATGGGCCACTACTACATAATAAATTAGATTATAAAATTATAAATAATTGTATGCCAGGTGCTCATATTGAGCAAATTGTAAATAAAATAATATCTAATAATTTTGATAGTAACGCAATCATTGTGTTAATGATTGGAAATGGACTGAACATCTGCAAAAGGGAGATAATTAATTCACTTTCATCTTTATCTGAAATAGCTGTAGAAAAAATTCTTTTATGTGCCTTTCCCTTTTCCAGGTGTTATACAGATGAACAAAATAACAGTATTCATACATTGAATACTTCTTTATACAATTTTACTTTTAGTCATAGCGACAAGTTTGTGTTTTTTGACACAAACAAATTTATTGATTATAAATTTACAGTGACTGGCAAAATGTTTTATTTGCCTTATAAAATTAAATCTGACATAGCTACTTTGTTAGCGTTCAATATTAATAATATTTTACATAAAAAATCTTTGGACTTTGTTCCAAATAATCATTTAAATTTAATCTTGAGACAATAGAGGATCACTCTAGCAAGTTTAGGGCAGGTAATGAACGTTATAAAAATAACAATTGTTTTTACCTTATTCATCAAAATATACAAGGTTTGACTGGCAAGGAACTTGAAATAGAGTTGTATTTAAATGATCAGAATATTGACATTCTTTGCATTAGTGAACATTGGTTAAAACAGCATGAATTAATTTTGAACGTAAATAATTATAAGATCGGTAGTTCGTTCACGAGAGCAACGGCTATAAGGGGTGGGTCACTAATATTATTGAAAAATTTTATAGAATTTAAAGAACGTAAAGATGTCGTCTCGCTCTCCGTGGAACGAACTATAGAAATTGCGTGTGTAGAGGTAGGGCGGCACATTGTTGTATGTGTTTACAGACCTCCATCGTCTAATTATAATGAATTTGAGATTGTTATGGAGGATGTTTTACGACGATTATGCTCCTCCAGTAAGAAGATAATCGTGTGTGGTGACTTCAATATTAACATTTTAATCACACAGAACTCTGGTAGGTTTCTCAATCTTTTCCAATCTTTTGATTTGCACCCGCTTTTTGTTGAACCAACACGAGTAACACCTACATCAGCTACTTGTTTAGATAATATTTTTTGTAATGAAAAAGTTTTAGAAAAATGTATAATTAATTTTATTAACTCTGATCACAGCGGCCAGTTGGCCGTATTTGAGTCCCGTTTTGCCCTTCCTCCATCGACTATTGTTTGTAGACCTGTTACTGCCAACCGTAGACAACAATTTAAAGATCGTGTTGTCAGTAAATTATCCATGATACAATTAGATCTTGATAAAGATGGACATCAATTATATGAAAACCTTTTCAATGTTATAGAAAAAGAGTTCGCTAGTATCTTTACTAAAAAAAAAATTAAAGTTGACATAAATAAGGCTAAATTTAGTGACTGGGCTACTCCTGGCATTTACAGAAGTAGAAGGAGGTTATTTGAATTATATGATATGAAAGCAAATTCAAATGACCCTGCTATTGCAGAATTAGTTAAAAAATATTCAAAATTATTTAAAAAAGTATGCGCAGTAGCAAACTCAAATTGCATCAAAGATAAAATAATGAAAGCCAATAACAAGAGCAAAGCTACTTGGAAAATTATAAATAAAGAGACTTGTAAAAATAAAACACGAGATAACAAGTTCTCATTAGATATAGGAGGTATTAGACACAAGTCCGATGTTGACGTGGCAAATGCATTTGAATCTTTTTTCTCTAATATACCAGCCACGACTACTAGTAAATTAAACTCTAGCCCACATCTTGCTCAATCTCTTCTCAAATCTTGTGTGGATGAGTGCTCACTCTCCTTTGATTTTACACATATCAATCCCGATACCATTTGTAAAACTTTTAAAGATTTAAATATGAAAAAAACTGAGGATTTATGGGGAATTTCCATGGATATAATCAAAAATATAATTCCATCCATAGCACCCCTTTTGGCTGTTGTATTTAATAAATGTGTTGATGATGGACAATTTCCAAACTTAATGAAGCATAGTAAAATAATTCCATTATTTAAATCTGGAGAAAAAAAAGATCCAACCAATTTCAGGCCAATTTCGATTTTACCAACATTAAGTAAAATATTTGAAAAAATTATATTTAATCAATTGTTGCTTCATTTTAAGTTAAACAAGTTACTACACGTTAATCAGTATGGATTCACTAGAGGTAAATCCACCACTGATGCCGGAGTGGCACTCATTAAACACATTTTTGACGCTTAGGATAATAAGCAAGATGCTATAGGAATTTTTTGCGATTTATCAAAGGCTTTCGATTGCGTTAATCATCAGACATTGTTGATGAAGTTGCGGCATTACGGTATAACAGACAACTCGCTGAATTTAATACAATCATATCTTTCCAACAGGATTCAAAGAGTGAATGTAAATGAGGTAGACTCAGCAGGAGCTCCTCTAATTATGGGCGTTCCCCAAGGTTCGATATTGGGGCCTTTGCTTTTTCTAATTTATATCAATGACCTTCCTTATTATTCAGAGAACCTTTGTGAAACCGTTCTATTCGCAGATGATACTTCTCTTATATTCAAAGTTGATAGACGTAAAAAGTTATTTGACGATGTAAGTAATTCGGTCTCGCTCATTTTGCAATGGTTTACTGTTAACAATTTACTACTAAACACCAAGAAAACCAAATGTGTTCAATTCGCCATGCCTAATGTGCGTCACGTTGTTCCCAACATTACTGTTAATGGGGAAGCTGTTGAAATTGTCAATTCGACAGTGTTTCTGGGAATAACACTTGATTCTAAATTGCAATGGGGCCCTCATCTCACTGCTTTAGCTAGGAGACTTAGTTCAGCTGCGTATGCAGTAAGAAAAATTCGAATTCTGACTGACGTGGAAACAGCTAGGTTAGTTTACTTTAGTTACTTCCACAGTATTATGTCGTATGGGTTGCTTTTGTGGGGCTCGGCTTCTGACATTAACAATATATTTATACTGCAGAAGAGAGCTATCCGTGCTATTTATGGCCTCAAGTCTCGTGATTCTTTAAGGGAAGTATTCAAAGAGATAAATATATTAACTGTACCATCACAATACATCCTTGATTGTGTTATGTATGTTCGCAAAAATCTCGAACAGTTCTCAAAAAAGTCGGATTGCCATAGGTTTAATACAAGAAATAGGCATAAGCTTGCTATCCCAAACATTAGACTTCAAAAGATTGGAAATTCCTTCATTGGATTAAGCATAAAAGTATTTAATAAATTACCTCTAGATATTGTTAACTTACCCTTACATCAGTTTAAGTCTTATATTAAATCAAGTTTAATGAAAAAAGGGTATTATAAGATTGAAGACTACCTGAACGATGGAGGACTGTAGCTACTGGTGTGCTGGCCTGGCCTATTTTTATGTATGTAATGTAGTGTAGTTTTGTGTAGTATATTGTTACAATTTTGTTCTTTTTTAATTATTTCTTTTTTATTACTAGACAATGTTTGTTTTAACTTAGAATGTTATTCTATCTGTAATATGTAAAAATGTTCTGTAAACAAAAAAACCGTTGCCATTGTATAATTTTGGAAGTATTATGTACCTTCACTGGGTTATATAGAGTAGTTTTAATTTTAATTTTGGCATTCCATTTGATGATTGGATGGCCTGGGTCTCAGTAGTCATGCTCACTATAATGTCTCTGGGGTGGTGGCGCTATGTGGCGGGTCATTTCATTCCCTCTAAAATGGTTGAGTGAGATGATGGCTGACACATACGTCATACTTGTGAACAGGTGCCGCCTTTGGGGACTGGTCGACTGGGACTCAATCTATTCATGTTAAATATATATTTTTTTTTTTTTTTTTTTTACTTGAAGGATTTTACTATATGACCTGGTACACGTACGAGCATGCTATTATAAATTGTACAGACAAAAATTGTAAAAATTGGCGATTGAAAAGAGCAACTATCGAGTTTCTTGCCGCTTCTTCTCGGTAGATGACTGCATTTACGAAGTCGGTGGTCGAGTCATTCTATTGCAATATTATTTTATTGACGATTTATAAGTGCCTTGCAGAGACCTATATAAATAAAGAATATTTTGAGTTTGAGAGTTTGAGTTTGATCTTGTTAAGGACTAAAACATAAATTTCTCCGAAGACATAATTTTATCTCCGCAATCAAATTTAAACTCCACACACCAAAATATTGTCACCAATATAAAAATGTTTCACGCGCTCATAAAAACGAGATGAAAGCGCAAACACTCTAAGCTGTCGAGATTTCAACTTGTTCACCGAAATAAAAATCTCTACGAACACCACTAGACTTTTCGAGCGTAAAACTTCTGCCAAACATTGTGAAAGTTTTTACACCTCACTACGCCCGCAAGACATAAATACGGGAGTTGGCAAAAATGTTATTACACATAGGAAATCCGTGGAGTTTCCGAGTGGGGAATATCGAAGTTGCCATTCCATTCCTATAATCCGATTTTAACAAGTTACCGTTACATTGTGCGGGCTGAAGCGAAACTGCTCTTGAAGACTTAAGCCCGCGCTATCGCAGCCGGCAGACAAGTGCGATTGTTGGCTCAATCGCTTAATTAGTTGTGCCGCTGCTCAATTGACTGCGCTCGGCTTTGTTGCCAATACTTGGAGCGTAACAATGGACGCTTATGTTTTAAAACAAGTAGAACAATAAATAACAAAATATACATTACTTAAAGGTGACTGACTGACATAGTGATCAATCAACGCACAGCGCAAACCACTGGACGGATCGGGCTAAAATTTACATCTTTATAGTCCCGTAAAATCCCAAAAAAAATTTAACACAACCTGTGATTCGGTACGGACTTAGACCATAAACGGCTTTTTTGTCGGTCGACCTTTTTTATTTCCAAAGTTCGTTTAAAACAAACGGCACACTGCGCGCCGTATAAATCTTTGTTCCCGGCAGCAGAGGTAACTTCCTCGGTTCCGGTACATAAAAACCCGTGAAGGAGTTGTGACAAATACCACCCCTTGGTGGTAATCCACTTTGAGCACCCAATGTTACAAAACCCGGTAAAGAGCACCCTGGCCTTGTCCTCATGAACACTTATTACTTTTATTGCCTGGCCAAAAACATTTTTAATTAACATTTATAATTTAATTATTATTAATAATTATATTTTAATTTTATAACTTCATTTATATTTTTGGCAGATTCTTTTGGACTGCCTGAAATTCGAATAAGTAAATTTAAAAATTATAAACCAGGTAAAATTCATCTGATCTCAGGCGGGGGATGCATCCCAGCACCTCTTTTATAGGGGCAAGCGCTTACCAATTAATGATTAACTCATCAGGTCCATTAACGGTTTCAGTAGCTTAATAAGTAAGAGCGCTTGCCCGGAATGCAGACTGCGGGGTTCAGTCCCCCGCCTGAGATTAGACAAATTTTTCTTTGTTAATAAATAATTAAAAACATATAGAGATTAATAATATTGAGCATGTAACATGCTTAAAATAAATATACAAAAAATATCAATAGGTACCCAATGTGAGACGTGAAGTATTCATGTTGCGGTTGCTCAAAATGGGTGCCCAAGGTGGATTACCAAACAGCGCGGTTGCAGTGACGTGAAAAATGATCCTTTTAGATAAGGGCCCCGGCCAATTGTTATGTATAGTGCGACCAGCGGTTCTTGAGCTCTGGATCTGCGAATACGGGGTTTTCGCCGTTCAGGCTCGTTTTAGGTCATATACAAGACGAAATTGATCTCATCTTGGGCACATGACATGTCCCATTTTTTCTTGTTTAACAATTTTCTTTTTACTTTTTGAAATCTAAAAAATTGTTAGGTTACATTGAAAAGAAACGATAGTGCGATAGTTGAATTATTTTGAAGTTGGTACATTATTCAACTACTTACTTGTAGTTTGCTGTAAATTAATGAGAACTATTGCTAAAGTATCGGAATTAGAATTGGTTGAAGTCAGGATGGTTAATAATAGATATTGATCGCCTGTTGAACTTTGGGATAATTAATGTTTACGAGCTGGTAATAACTTAGAAACTCCCATTCTTAGCAAACCGAAGATAATACAAAAGCAAAAGGTTCATCGTACGATAATAATTGCTTACTTTAATAACAGTCTGCCTCGAAAAACAATGTGAGCTATATTATAAACTAGCGGCCGCCCGCGACTCCGTCCGCGTGGATTTCGATTTCCAATAGCCTAAAGCCTTCCTCGTCAAATGGACCATCCAACACAAAAATATTTTTTTTCAAATCGGACCAGTGGTTCCTGAGATTAGCGCGTTCAATCAAACAAACAAAAAAAACAAACACACAAACCAACTCTTCAGCTTTATATATTGGTATAGATGTTAATACGTGGATACAAGAAGTAAAAATAGAACTCTTGTTTTCCAACCTCAGATTGTTTGATTAACAAGGAATATCGGATTATAGAAAATAAGTTGCGAATACCTATCGTCTAAATGACTATGTAACTTAATTCTCCTTATTATTTCTCTGATATTTCTTGGAAGTACATCCATAAATCACCAACAGGAACGAAACTCAATAACATATCATTTTACACTTGAGTGGAAAAACCTTTTAATAAATTATGACGAATGAACGTTGAAGACGCGCCTTTTCTGCAGCAGCAAATGGAACCAACCGAGTGTGTAAATAAAATAAGAACAATTAGTGTTCCGTACACTATAATCTGCTATGGTTTCTTCATTTATCTGTTTTATGTAATAGGGAATCAAAAAATTATTTTCATAAAAAACCCATTTATTTATGAAGCGATGTTATCGTTACAATGTATAGTATAACGTAGGAAGATCAAATAATTTTTTATGCAAAATCGGTAGGCCCCATACTAGGCATAGCCTGTATCTTGGAGGCCCCTGCTAAGTGGAAACTATCAATGAGTTTGATTGACAATATTCGGTGACAAATATCGACTTCAATTCAGTCTCAATTCAAAAGTTCAAAAAGTTTAAAAAAAAAATTATTAAATCACATATTAAATGTTACGAAAAGCTCCAATGATAAGTCCAGCATATCGTGTGTGTGTGTGAAAGAGAGAGAGTGTAAAGGTATGCATATGTCACTCTGATGAGAGTATAAGTTTTTATAAATTGTATTCAAGTCTCTTGAACTGACACAACAATTGCCTAGCCCCAAACTTAGCTCGACGCTTGTACTATTGCAGCTACGGAACTGATATATGTACATTCTAAATTACTTTTATAATCATCCGTGTCACGAGTACAAAATATGCCTTTGAATTATAGAACAGATGCAAAAATGCTATCAGATAGTCGAATCCGAAGGGCTTCGAAGAATCGGAAGGAACCCAAAAAAACGGCTCATAAATTCACGTGTAACCGAAATTACGTCGCTTAGGAGATCGTATCTGCGAGGGGGAAATATCATTTTGTTAGGGAATTAATAATTCACACTTTATACACGAGGTGCATTTGCTAATAAGGGGGGGATGCGCTACGTTTTACCGCGTAGGTTATTTATATTTACGCTAAGCTTTAAGTTTTTTAAAGTACTTGCATGCCAAATTTCAAACGTCTTACTTAAGCGGTTAAGATTTTTCATACAATTTTCCCGCTTATTCACGTTACCGTGAGAATTTAGGGAATTATTTTCTTAGTGCACCTCTACGGTACTTAAGCTACGTCCCTTCCAAATTTAAAGTACCTATGTTTAGCCGTTTAGGTTGTGCGTTGATGTTGGCACATCAACGCACAGCCTAAATCAGTCAGTTCAATCAGTCAGTTTCTCCTTTTACATATTTAGAAGAAAATGGTCTTTGCTACAGTATTTGCTTGGGTTTACAATTGACATAAATTTTGTCAATTCTATATTTTACGATTGAGTTTGCATAAATTCAGATAATTTTAATTATTCATAAACCATTGAATGATTCAGTCATAATTCAGTTATCTTTGTTATAGATACTAAAATACCTCCCTCATATGAAAATGAGTCACATAGGTATGTATTGATAAAAATAGTAGTACATAAAACCACTGCCCAAAACAATAGTCCACCGTTTATCACCGTCGCTGTGATATCGTTATCTCATCCATTATGTATCAATAACCTGTCAAATGCATGTTATTGTAACACATACTCTATTACAATAACATTGTGGTTGATTTTATCTTGCGTTGGGCTTAGATAATTTTTATATCGGCCGATAAGGTATATTGAAGCGATACAAGTATGGTTGAAAGAGTACAATCGAAGTTAACTGAGAAGTATTAACACGTGTGTTTGTTAGAGAAAGGCGCGATGGCAAATAATTGTGGGTTGCATTGTAGATACTACACTGATAAGGTGTTAAGATGGTCTCTGCAAAACAAAATGATAGTGTTCCTTGGGACACTGTCGTTTTGTCTGTTCGTGTCAACGTTGGCTATGTCATCACAAAGGAATACGGCTAGACGAGAATTATCGGACTTAAGGGCGAGCATTAACCAGGCCACAACTGTGCCAAACATTGAAGGTAAAGTACATTATATTGCTATAATCCATTATGATAGCTTTAGAATTTGTCGACAGTCGCTCCACTTTAATAACCAGGCCTGTCAATTCAATATCATAGTCATAGCGTACTCTAGGCTCCAAGACAACGGCCGAGGATGCCACGAGGAGATGATGATGACTTAAGTTTAAGATTTTTTTTATTGATCAACCAGCAGAACATGTGAACAATAAATATAAATAACTTTTACAAACTAAATGAAGTACAATCCACTTTTTAGATTTCACCACATGACAATAAATACGTGTAAATTCAAGTTCAATAATTTTAATAAGTACTGTGTGTAAAAATCAAAAATAGTTTACGCCGCGAAATTATATAATTGAATGGTTTAATTCAAATAATTTTCACATTATATTCAAAATGTGGTGATGACGATTTAATAAAATAGTCCATTACTGTACTGGTAAAAAATCTGTACATATTGGTTTAATTGTTTTATTTTTGTGAATTGGATGTATACCAGAGATTAAAGTTTTGAGTGTTGTGTTTGTCATTCTACTCGTATGTATAGTAAGTACATTATTAAACAATGTTGATGGTTTTTACGTAATTATAAAGTAATTTTATTGCATCATTGAATATGGTATTGGTGCAATAAGATTCTAATTATTATGCAAACAATGCTTAGTGTAAACTAGAAGGTTCACATGCTGATAATTTTTATCAATTTGGTATTTTTTTTTTAAATATAGCATATTCATTGTTTACAAAGTCATAGTTGGCATGTTCGTTTTTGAAAATTATCGATTGACTGTATTATCAACTTGAGATTTAATACCAACTGATAATATTATGTATAAGAAACATAATCCACGGTCTAGCATTTAAAAAAGAACTTTGCACCGGTACCAAGACATAAAATGGTATCGAAGCATTCTTAATGTTCAAAAATGTGTTTAGCGATGTGTTTGTAACGATATTTATGCCATAAATATCGTGTGACATTTAGAATGTGTCAGCTTTTTGATCAAATATAATTTTGGCAAAAATAACGAAACTTTGTTTGTACCGATATTATTTACTACTAGTTTTTAACCGCGGCTTTCCCTGCGTTGTCAAGATTCCTGTTATATCCCAATCTAGCATTTAATCGGGATAAAATTATATCCTATGTCAGCCCATACCCTACCTGTATACTAGATTTAATCAAAATTAGTTCAAGAGTTTCAGTGTAATTGATCGACAAACATCCAAACAAACAAATTTTCACGTTTATAATATTGAGGAGCTCGATAGCGCAGTGGTTAGCGCACTCGGCCTGCGGTTGCTCAAGTTAAACAGCATTCGCAGATGCCTGTCATCGGATGGGTGACCGAATTTTTTTATCTCGAGCTCCTCTATGCTTCGGAAGGCACGTTAAGCCGTTGGTGCTGCGCCTGATCTCTCTACGGTCGTGTCAGATTGCTGTCCCACCAAATTTTGAGAGTAAGGGAATAGGGAGTGCACCTGTGCCTGCGCACTTACTTGTACACTATAAATATATCCTGCGTACCTGGCTGATCGTAAGATCCACCGCCATGGCCGAATACGGCCGGAGGGTATTATTATATTATTATTAGATTTGGTTGCGTCTATTTATTTGAGATCCCCGAGTGTCGCTAACTATCTGCCGCTGTCTGTACATGCATAATTAGTCGCACCCGTGCCCAGCGGGGGTTGGTAGTTTGTTTTAAATAAATAAATACTTCTTTACATCATATTGTTTTATTTTATCTGCAGAGCCTTCATCAACTGAAGAAGCTTCCAGTGAAACACCCACTTCCGAAACTCCTGGTGACACTACCACTGTTGAAACTTCATCTGAATCTACTCCTGGTAATCCGGTACCTGAAGGGGGCAACGGAGAAGATGGAGGAAACGGAGGAAACGGGGGTGACGGAGGAGACGGGGGAAACGGAGGTGACGCAGGAGACACAGGAAACGGAGGTGACGCAGGAGACACAGGAAACGGAGGTGACGCAGGAGACACAGGAAACGGAGGTGACGCAGGAGACGGAGGAAACGGAGGAGACGCAGGAGACACAGGAAACGGAGGTGACGCAGGAGACGCAGGAAACGGAGGTGACGCAGGAGACGCAGGAGACGCAGGAAACGGAGGTGACGCAGGAGACGCAGGAAACGGAGGAGACGCAGGAGACACAGGAAACGGAGGTGACGCAGGAGACGCAGGAAACGGAGGTGACGCAGGAGACGCAGGAGACGCAGGAAACGGAGGTGACGCAGGAGACGCAGGAAACGGAGGTGGCTCTCAATCCGCTGCTGACAGTAGATTAATGCAGCTCATGGGATATTCTACGTCGTGATTTAACAAAGTCTAAGGTTACATAAGTATATGGATAAGGATGTAACATGTAAAAATTAACTAGCGACCCGCCTCAGCGTCGCATGGTTGTAATTTAAATATCTGTGTTTCTCTACAATATTATGTCTAATATATGTATAATTGTTATACTCGTAAACATTCCTCCTCAATCATTGTTTTTGATAAAAGAAGCCTTTTTTTTTACTTCCGTTTTGATTGACTGTACCTAAGACTAAAACTTTTAAGACTATTTTAATGGATTCGTCTTTTTATTTTCTTTATATTTATTGGTGTACCCTGAGTGTCAGTATCTTTCTTACGCTACTGTACGATAAGATACTTCAACAATTTTAGGAGTTAAATTGACATGTTTTTTTGTATTTGAATGTGATACTGTTTTGAGAGTACGAGATGATATGTTGTTACATATTTTCTGTTATAAATATGTTATTTTTTACCAGTCAGATTGATTTTACAAATCTGACCGAAGCCCAGTTTGAGTTTTGTTATAATTTAAACGAACAAAACAGTGTTATAAATATAATTTATAGTTTAATTTAAAAACAATAAAATAAGTTTCACATACATATTTCTTCAGTTTTATTGGATTGCCGTCGGTACCATAAATTTTACTTTTGAGGTCTGAATTTTGTTTTATTTTTTTGTACTTTATCTAAGTATTTTATTCACAATGGAAAAAAATATTCACAATAGAAAAAAAGTTATTTCTTCGAAACAATGCAACCACATCGCCGGATTTCGCAGAGTCTCCAAAGAGATATAAATTCTGTATTGATATATCGCATAATGTATCGGGGTTCTATCCCGCGACCAGGTATGGTTGGTCTCCCTCATCTCGATGGATAGAGAACTTTTACTGGTACAAAGAAACTTTGAATGGAAGATGGAAGGTCAAGTTAGGCTGGGCAAGGCGTAAACGTTCGATAGCTCGAAGCTACTTATGACCATGAATATTTATAACGTATTAGTGGAACGCTGTTCAGCCACCGGTGGGTGTTAAGGGTACATTTTATAAAGAAATATGTTTATTAGTTTCCTTTTTTTATAGGAATCAGATTTTCTTTAATACTGCAACGAGTGCTCGTGTAAAAGCTCAAAATACATTATTATTTTTATAAAATAAATATACAATTTTTTTGTAACGAACTGTGGTTTGACGAACAAGCGATGCATATGAGAGAATTTGAAATAGATTTTTTTTCTTTTTAAAGTTCGACTTTTAGCTACATAATTTCTTTGGCTAAGCCTTTAGTGGGTGCTTTTGTAAACTTATTTTTTTATCTTCACTAGATGTTTATACAAAAAATAGCAAACTAAAATACGGACACTACACCAACTGACTACTAGTAATAAGAGCATAATGACAGTGAAAACTAGATTAAACCATCTATTCTACCACAAAACGTTTAACAAAATGATTTATTTTAATCCATATCGAAAACTCCCCAAGTTAGGTAGGCGCCTTAAATGCAAATTATAAATGTTTATATAAAGAGTTCAATTTATATTCTAATTCGATGGCTTCCCGCTAGAGGGAGCGTCACCGATGATGCTTCTTTCTAAATAAAGCGGTTTCACGTTAAATCGAGATTCAGAAGACTTTCTGGTTAAGTTTTTGATGTAATGTAACAATAAGTAAAAGATAAAAAAATGATGATAAATAAATATCACATCACATACATGGATCTGTTTCTGTAGGATCACGGGTTATAATCATAATATATTGATTTCTTTGGCAATGCAGTTGCCATTTCACTACCCATCTTATATGGACGACATGCTTTTCCTAATACAGAGTTGAATTTATTTGATATTGGAAACAAGGTCAGTAAGTTTTTTTCATTTTGTTAGTTTTCTTGCCGACTGTACCTATTTTCCAAAATATATGAATGCAGATGAAATATCTTAAAAAATGGTGTATGGTTGCCAAACAATTATTTTTTGTGACTACGAAGTTTGATTTACGCATGACTTTAAAAACTCATTTTAAAATTTCACCTTGTATGTATGTATATAGCAGAAAATCATATGGGTAATAAAGGTAGCACATGAACCACACGAACATTAAAGCCTTTAATAGCATCATCATCATCGTCAGCCTCTTGAAGTGTACTTATTTACGTGGGCCTATGTGCAATAGTCACCAGGCTAGGCGGGCGGAGTGGTGACCGCAAAACATTGGGAATGTCCCATAGTAGGCATAACTGCTGAGATTTTTTCTTTGTCAATTCTCAGCAGGCCATTCACGTCAAGGCGCTGGTAAGGTAAAAAAAATCTTGACGTGTTTTTTAAACTTTTTTACGGAGCTAGGCGAACAAGATTGTCACCTGATTGTATGTGATCACCACTGCCCATGGACATCGACAGCCGCACAAGGGGCGCAGATGCGTTGCCTGCCTTTAGGACCTCAGACCCTCCCCACTGAGCTCTGGTGACCTTGCTCATCAGCAGAAACATAGCACAATAGTTACGAAGTGCTACTTTACTGTGGTCGTCTGTATGATTGAGACACTTTTACAGACGAGCGGCTCATTCGAGTGGAAGTTCTACTATGCTCTACTTCTCGTCCAAATAATTTATTAAGTGAATCAAAATGCTGAATAAATTATTTCATTTCATTACGACACCTGCGAGAATAAATACTCAACACGGCGCACATGTAGTACATATTGCTTTTAATTTCATCAATATAACCATAATATCGGTAAACCAACAATGTCGCAAGAAGATATTAATCAGTAAACTTAAATTGATGTTCAGTATCGGCTATACCTACACGGTAATGGCTCGTTGGAGCAGTTTCGTGTGGGAAACTTTAGTCATTAGGACTGGTTTGTAAGGACAACAGCGTTTAGATTCCACCTGGTTTTGCCTGCGAGCTTGTAGGAACTTCGGTAGAACATGTATAAAGGAGTGTGTCGTGTTTTGTCGTTGAGGTATTACTACTACGTATAAAGTGGACATTATCGAGCGATTGTGGCCTAGTGGTACGGACCGCGTCTTACCTACGTGAGGTCTGTGGTTCGAATCCGGACACATACTTTGGATTTTTGAAAAAACTATGTGCGAATTTTTGCCATTAGCTCGGCGGTGACGGAAACACCGTGAGGAAACCTGCACATTCAGATTGTTTCCGACTTTAATTCAGTTCAGGTCTAAATGTGTAACCATGATCCAATCTGTCTGGTTCCCCTCTTAGGGTTACGAAGGTCTGATGGCAGTCGCTTTACTGTAATAACCAAATTCTGGATCCATTGTCAAAGTGGACCCCGCAAAGAAATGGGATAAACGATAGGAAGATGTTTGTATGTACAGAGTGAACTTCGAGAACGAAATGTACTTGGAGAGGGCGGATAATTAAGTGTTTTCTTTGTCTTAATATCTATGAAATGGCACGCTACTTGCTTCATTTTTCGTCCTGTCATGGCCAAGGATGCAACCGGGACAGGCGCTAGGATGATGATCATGATGGATTTCATTTAACGTCAATCAAAATGTGTTTACGTTTCTATGAAATATACCTCAAAATTAAATAGTGTTACTGTTTCCAAGGAAAGTGTATAAAGCATAATAGTTATTTATTACTACCATTACTTTCGTCCATGGCTATGAGAATTTACCTCTTTTATAAAACTTTATGGGAGGCGGCGTAGTGAAGATTTCATTACTAGACATTTATTGGTTCTATAAGTGTAATTTATGTAAGTAAATAAAGCTCTATGGGTATATTTTTTAGTAAATGTTTTTTTACGGACCAGTTTTAAAGGTCTTTTACGTAAAGCACATAGTACGATTAAATAAAACTGACTTTGTCGAATAAAAATTGCAGATTAATTAAAACTAAATTTTTCAGGAAAACTTGACAATTAAGCTGCTGTAGTTTAAATTAGACGGCGATTTTTATCCATATAAATTATGTAGTTTTACTTAATGAGGAAAAGTCGTGTTAACTTAATAAATATTTCAAAGTATAAGTATAACTTAGTTTTAAATAAATGTCAATAGCCTCTTACTACGACTAAGTCAACAAGCTAAAACGAATTCCAATGACATAATAACGCAATATTGGATAAACCAAGAGTTCACGGCCTCTAAGGAAAGCGGAAACCGACATTGGTAAAAAAATGGATCATTTCATATTTCATCAATTTTCCAACAAGGCATTGATGCCTCCGTGGGAGGGAAATGATCTCGTTTGCACACCCTCTTTGATGAGGCTGCGTATCGCACAACGCAATATTCTGAATTACTTTTGCTTTGTCACCTGCGCTGTATTTTGTAATCTACTTCGCGCACCCATTTTTTGAGTACAGGCAGCTAGAGTACCTGGTCTAGGCCACTTCAAACACCTCCTTCATAATATTGCAAACGTACAGACAAGGAAGGTTTCATTACCAGGCATTATTGGTGTAAAAAACTCTATGTTTATAATTAAATATTGAGTTTATGTTTTTGTCATGGATCAGTTTAAAGGATGAATAGCGTGTCGTTTGAGTTCAGCACATTGTATCATTAAATATAAATAAAATAGCTTCTAACGAAAATAAAAAGTAGCTTTATCAATCCTACATGTTACAGGAAAAACACAAAGTAACCTGACCCAGTACACTTTAAAAATCTATTCATATTCCATACATACATACAGATAAGCCACTTTCCCATCGGAGAATTAAGAGACCAATCCTTCCGTTTGCTAATATCTTAGCACCAAATTTTGGCTTACCAAAAATACTCGTATCAAAAAGGCCTACCGGAAATTTCAATTGGTGCTCAAGGTGAATTCAATCAGGATTTCAAGTTTAGCAGGTGCTCGAGAATTTGGTGGTCAAAGTGGTCTACCTCCAGTATCTTGCAGATGGTGAGAGCAATTCGTAGCCGTTATACTATTACGTGGTGTCAGAAGGCTTCGTGTTACTTTCATTGCTTTTTCAAGCGGAACACCCTGGATTTTCTGTTTAATTGGAACAAAAATTGTTTTATTGGCCTTTAACCTGTTATTTTGGCTAACCAGCTCAGATAATCTGTGGTTTTGTTATGTTAAAGAAAATTAGGCTATTTTTAGTACTCAAATGTTTTCTACATTTTTATGAGTAAACATTAAACTTACTGAAAGCGATTTTAAGTCCTTTAAGTATTATAAAAATAGTCTCTTACGAGTAAAATATTGAGTTGAAATAGGTTAAATAATATGTAACCTATGTCAAGAATCCACAATATATTTCGTTATTAAATCCAAAAAAATAATATTCACTGCATACATGCTTTTGGTATTTGGTATTGACACAAAGTAATCTTAATATTCACATTTTTTCGAAAAGTATTCGAATTCATTTTAAATATTTTTTTTTATTTTCTTTTAAAGAGTAATCATCCACTATTGCTTATTCCATTAAGGAGCAGTTATCCAAGAACTTTCGTCTCAAGTGTATTGGCGGCCAGAGCTCTATTATGGCGAAAAATTTCACCCGGTGGTCTTGGCAGTTTGCCAGTTAGCCTCTGAGGAAATCTCACTACCAACTTAAGGAGGGAATTACACTCAAGCCGCTGGATTGGGGACTAATGTTTTAAGGGGAGGTCGTTTTATGCTTAGTATAAGTAAACAATATTTTATTTACTAAGGCTTGTTGGTACTATATTTTTGATATTTTATTTCGTGATTTAGTTTTGTACCTTCAAAGAAGTTATTTACCAATACTATTCTTCTAAAGGCCGGCAATGACGTGTGAGTGTGACCATTGGTGGCGCAAATTGGTAAATCAAAAATATTTTTTCATAAAAAAACTTGAGAATATTTTGTTTAACACTTCCGGTATTTTTATAATAAAGAATTTAGAAAAACAACAATAATAAAAAAGTTTAAAAACTGTAGTATCCATGGGGAACAATAGGTAATCACTTAGAACGTCAGATGGTTCCTTTTATAGTTACCCCTTTATCTCAAGTTAAGTTGTGCAGACTATCAGTTCACATTGAATGACTATTTGTATAACATTAGTAAGGTAAATAACTAATCCAATTATTATGATATCCAGTATAAATAATACTAAAAGGGGTAAACAAGTAAGGCACCAAAAAGACGAACAAAATTCGCCCGCCATAATCCATTTACAAAACCTGATATATTGGTACAAAGAATGGTAATGCGCTCGTCATTTTGCGACGGCCAAATATTTTGCTTAAACATCAATCAATTTATCAGTTGCCTATACGTTTTGTCTGTTTCGCCATCGAGCAAGTATTTAATGGACAAAAATATACTAAACCTAGTTTTGTTAATAGATTCTGTGAATTAACACATCTTTTAACAAACTGCCTTCGTGGTGTAATGGTTAGAACGCTGAGCTCAAACCTCGGAGGTCGATAGTTCGTACCCCGTAAGGAACTCTTTCACATTGTGTTGGTTTTCCCAGTTTAGTTAGGAAATTGCAGGCTTGAATCACCTGATTGTCCGATACGTACGAATGATGATTTCGTGCTTCAGACGGCACGAACGAAGGTTAAACCGTTGGTTTCAACTATGATCCAAATTGCTTTGCTTATAAGTGTAAATAATATAATATAACAGATATAATATATAATATATATATTTGACAGGCCCGTTGGTCGAGTGGCTAGAGACCCTGGCTACAAAACCAAGGGTCGCGGGTTCGAATCCCGCTAGGGGCAAATGTTTGTGTGATGAACATCGGCATTTGTACTCGAGTCATGGATGTTTATAAAAGTATTTAAGTATGTCTATCCGTTCCCTAGCTTCCATAGTACAAGCTTCGAGCTTAGTTTGGGGCTAGGCAATTGGTGTGTTTGTCCAAGGCATTTATTTATTTATTTATTTATTTAATATAATATAACAGAAGATAGGAGTTATTAAAAAGGAATATTTATCCTCTTCAGCGTAAATACACGAGATTCAAAGCGGCCAACATAGATATAATATATGCATGAGATTCCATTGAATGCATGTAGCTGGCTTATGCAAATAGGGTACTTTGTACATACATTTTGTTTGCGTTAGAAAACATTGAACGCTTTGTTGGGTTGTTGGTTTCAGAGCGTTTCAGTGTTTTTGATTTTCTGTTCGATTCCCGGGTTGGGTGAATTTTTGTTAGTTGTTTTAGACGCTAGTCTAGTGGTTGACATTTTTTATTTGGAAAGCTTGATCAATGAATCGAAGTTTTCAAGGATAACGTGTTTACCTTGTAGCTGATGTAGAATAAGCGGATAGTGATGTCCATGCTTTTTATGGTTCCGTAGTCTACTAGGAACCCTTATAGTTTCGTCATGTCTGTCTGTCTGTCTGTCCTTCCTGGCTCGTTCTCCGCCATTTCTGCACCGATTGCCACGAAAATTAGTGGAGAGATGTATAGTGATAATTCCAGAATTGGTTTTTAAAATAATCGGAAAATAATTATTTTTAACCCCCCCACACAGCGGAAAGTAGATTCGAAAAAAAAAATCGACTTACCTCATCGTGTGGGTTATCGTTAAAAAGGTATTTTTAAATACAACAAAAGTTGCCCTCACACCATGTGGATCAACCCCCCCCAGTCTCGAGATATATTAATACAAAGTAAAAATTCGAGCGTCCCCCCCCCCTTAACTTTTGAAATACTCTCACAATCATTCTGAAAAAAATGTCCTGTATACCTCCAAGTAAGTACTTTCAGCGAGAACTATAGCGAACTTGTATCATACATAGTTATTTTTATACAACTCGACCAACTTATGACGTGCAGTTGCACAGTTGCCCTTTCTAAATGGTGTCTCAAGCGGTCGGCCCATCTTTTGGCTATGGAACCCTTTCATGGGCGTGTCCGACACGCTTTTGGCCGGTTTTTTATGTTAAACGGAGGCAAACGAACAAGAAAACATCTAATGATAAGTGATCACCGCTGCCCATGGACATCAACAAGGGTCCAAGATGCGTTACATGCCCCTCTTAAAACCCCATCCCCTCCAACTGAGCTCTGGCGACCTTACAAACCAGCAGAAATATTACACAACAGGAAAGAAGTGCTACTTCACTGATAAGATAAGAATATAAAAGGTAGGTAGATAGTAATAACCTCATGGCTAAGATTTTTTTTTTTTGCCTTGTTCTAACACACTAGTTGCCTAGCCCCAAACTAAGCTCGAAGCTTGTACTATGGAAGCTAAGAAACGGATAGACATACTTAATTACTTTTATAAACATCCATGACTCGAGTACAAATGCCCCGATGTTTATCACACAAACATTTGCCCCTAGCGGGATTCGAACCCGCGACCCTTGGTTTTGTAGCCAGGGTCTCTAGCCACTCGATCAACGGGCCTGTCAATTGTATCAAATAAAGTGATTGTTTAAATACTCAAAGATTTAATGCAAAGATATCGCTCACAACTTGACTAGCTTTGGCAAGATTATTTATTTCATTCGCAAGATTGGCTGCATAATTTAAAGTGGAGTTAGTGTGAATGTATTAAGGTATATGTTCGTCAAAACCATGTTTAAAATAATTACAGCTAAAACCTGATATTGCTGGCTGAAAGATTGTTGTGTTAATATTGAAAAAGCGATAAATTTTAAACTCACTTTTAACGTAAAAAAATATATGAAATACATATTAATAACAGAAATGCTTCTCTTTTTATTGAACTGGGAAATATTTCAGTCAAAAGAGTGATGGAAGTTTTACTCATGAAACTGTTATTAATTTTATCAGAAATATACATAAAATACATTCATAGGAGATTGTCAAACCAGTGCTTAATTCTATCGTTATAAAATTTGTATCTTTTAAAAAAAAAAAACAGTCATTTACTTGTTTAACTGTTTAATTAACTATATTCCAAGAAATAGACAAAAGTACCTACCTAAAACCGAAAACAAGTTGAAAGTTCCAAATTATTACTTTTGAATGTGAAAGACATCATTTATTGTTTCTAGGAATCAAAACTATGAAACGGACCATTAAAATGGTGGGAGATTAAGCGCATTCGTACCTCTTTTTGAAATTGGTTCAAGTACCGCAGAGAAAAACGGCATCAAACGCCCCATTCAAAAACGGAGCATCCGTAAAAACAAAACACATTCGCATTGCTATTCATGCGAAAGGCGCAAAGCTTAAGCGTTTGAGGCGACCTTTTCATGTGACGTAGAGTACGAACAGCCACAATAACATGTATTCACCATGACTCTTATGTCATAGCAGTAGAGTTCATATTTGGATGTCTTTGTGTGCATGTTAGTGCTCGACTACGAAACGACGAGTACAGTCTGTAACTGTGTGCTACGCGCTACGATTCACCTCAGTCTGCTACGAGAGCCGCTACGGAGCGGTCGCGCGACGCTTTCGTAGTCGCGACTCGCGATCTAAAAGTTGCGATTGAAATTGTCGCTGGTGCATTTACAACTGTTGTCGTATTTTTCGAGTGAGTTTCGATTGGGAAATAGTTGTTGCGTTTTGATGTGGTTTTGTGAGTGGTTTTTTATTTTAAACCGGCAGTTATTTTTTTGTTAAGTTATTCTATTTTTCAAGTTCCAATTTATTACTCTATGTTTTTGAGCTTATTAACTTGCCCTTGTATTATCCATGAAAGTCTTACAATACTCTAAAACTTTTATAAAGCATTGTAGGATCGTTGCTTTACTTTTACTAAACGTAATTGCACAATATGAGAATAACGGTGTGCATTATAGAAAATGGTGTTTTGACTAGGTAAAATAGAGTGCTCAATTTCGGGCACAATAACAGCTATCAAATCACAATATCCATCAGATAACATTCTGATTTGATTCTAATGACTTGAGTAATGATAAAACCATTAAATTTAGTAACAAAGTCCTTCCTAGAATTTTCTGTTCCAAAATATTACACAAAGCCTGCCGTAAAATTATTATAAATTAACTTTTAAAATGTTCGTAAAAGAATAATGAATAATTGTTCAAGATAAATTAAAAGCATATCTTCAATCTTCAAGTTTTTGAAGGCTTTAAAAAGGTTTTTCTTTCACACCAAGGACAGTTAAAAAAGCAAGTGTAAGGAGGATAAGTACCATTAGCCTATTACTATCCTTTTGCTAGGCAGGTCTGAATTAAGCCATTAGTGTAGGAGTGAGTGGGTAAAGTAACAAGCTTTATTTTGAATTATTCAGGTTCTTGAAAATAATCTTAAACATAAATAACCTTCGTGTTTACTAAAGCAACAGATATATTATTATTATTTAAATGCTATTATTAAACAAATTTCCAAATTGCAATTTAAAATTTCCATGTCACTTTCTGATATTTGAAGAGCAATTTCAATCGGCATACGAAGGACTTTATTGCTGCAGTATGTTTTTAATTAAGTGAAGTTCCGCATAAAACTGTACTGTAGAAAAGTGGAAGCGGAGTGTTTTAACAATGTTATTGTTGATTTTAAACAATGTTATATTAAAATCAGGATTTTGAAATCTTTAAGTGTCTAATGTTATAGGACTATTTTGTATTCCCTTTGTTTTGATGAGCATTAAGTAGAGGCTAAAATATCTTACTTTCTAGAAACATCCTAAAAACATTACCATGATCTTACGTCATGTGTTTGATATTCTTCCATTGAATATCAATATTCACGTAATTCAGATATGTGTAGAACTACCTAGAACCAAAATATTACATTTTATTTCTCACGGCATTATAGTGTGGTTTGCCTTGTCATTGTTTTGGCCAAACTTCCTTACCAGTAGGGATAGTTTGGTAAATATTGATGGAACAGGGGTAGAAAATATCTCTGCACAATTTTCTCAGCATTTACTTGACAAAGCCAAGATTTCTGGGACTGATATATTTTTTGTTCAACTAAGTACGAAATATAAAAATACGTGAGTATTTTAAACTTTTGTAACACCAAATCGCCATTGTTATGTCCGTAAATTATCTTAACCGCAAAATTTTCCAAATTGCCATCCCAAACAATATTATCTTAATCAAAACACAAGAGGACAACTTTATTCCCCCAATCATTTTACTTTAACGAGACAGTCAATATTTTTACAAGTTTTGTTTACAGATAATTTGCAAAGCAAATAAGGCCTTAAAGACACGGACGGTTTAATTTAGAAGGAAAACCAGATAATGTTAATAAGGCAAATTTACTCAGGCTCTCCACAAACAGAAGCGGAATATCAGTTCATTTGGTAGCCATGATTTTTCGATGGAATGTAATTTTCCGTACTAAAATCATAACGTGAAATTATGTGATAATCGGCGCGGAAATGTCTGATAGAGCGGAAATGTCTGCTAATTCGTATGTAAATATTTTATCTCTCACTGAAATTATGCGAAGACGTTGTGTTTCGACTTGCCCTTTATGTCAGGGTTTGACAAAGTATTTTGCTGTGATGAATATTCCTTTGTCTGTGTGTATTTAAAAATATCTGAAAACATCACAAACATTAGACTCACTATGAAAATTAATATTGCTCATACATGGTTTGAAAAGCAAACAAAGATCGTCTCGAAGCACCAAGCAGGAATCGAACCCAAATTATTATGGTTGAAAAAATTACACTTTTCTGAAATTTTTAACGACAGGAATAATATTTATTGACTTATTGCAGCTCGCACGTCGAAATATAAAACAAGCGAGAAAAACTTCATTTTTCAACTTCACATTTATAACCACATCAAAACGTAACCGTATTCACCAGTTCACAATCTCAGCGCGTAAATTTTAACGCGATTGCGAAAACCAGCCGTATAAATAACAAAAAAGGTCCATTGCAGCGAAATCAGAAGGCATGACCGTCGACTCGGGAGTGATTGAACATAAATGAACATGCAGTGAAACTGCAGTAAAATAAATGAACCCGTAGTAAAATAAATGAACTCGCAGCATTGTAAATGAACTGGGGACGGGCGGACGCGACGATGCACTGTTTCGGGTGATTTGTGAACGGCTAGGATGTGGATCGAAAGGACTTGCTTTTGGTTGCTGCACGCTGTTGCCTTGTTACCCACAATGGCTATGAAAGGTAAGTTTTACTTGCTCACAGTTTTTTTAATATTCTTATCATTGTTACAAATGTCAGAGTAACCAACAAGTATTATTAATAAATATGAATAACTATTTTACACCAATTTCCTAGCCCCTGACAAAGCTCGAAGCATGTTCTACAGATGCTAGGGAACGGAAATACATACTTAAATACTTTTATGGATACGAATATACTTTAATACACACATATAACACCCACACTAGGACAAACAAGTTCATGTGCCCAAATGTTTGTCCTGTGCGGAAATTGAACCATCGACCTCTTGGGCAAAAAGTCAACTTCTTTACCTCAACACCAAGCAGTTCGTCAAAAGTATGGGCTCGGTAAGTTACAGTTATCACGTCACTAAAGGACCATCGTTACAAATTGTGAATATAAGATACTCTAGTGTTCAGTTGTAACATAATTTTGGGCCTCTTAAAATTATGGAATACCCAGCTTGTTCATTAATATCCTTCTATGTAGCAAACCTCTCTATAATTGAAATCATATTATAACATCAACCAGCAGTATTTCCTGACGGTTACATCATAAGACCCTTCAAGAATTGAGCGTACTCATTTTCGATACCTCTGGATGTCTATGGGCGGCGGTCATTGCTTACCATCAAGCAAACAGCTAGCTGGTTTGCCGCCTCTGCCATAAAAAAAATTACTGATGATGCAATTTGGTGCTAACTATTTAATTACCACTTGACAAAAATGTTTAGGTGATCAATGTAGCAGTATAGTATGTTTTAGAAAAATCTGTGACCTGAATTACTAGACCAGTGAGACGTTAAAAGCACATATTGAATAGTCATAATTCTATTGTATCATGTTACAAATGACAAGATTTCTAAAGCCACGCATTACAAAGTTAATTACATTTATATATTTGTTTGTATTCCTTTTGTTTATTCTGACACGAGCAATTACGTAGACGTAAAAGTTACTTATATATTATTTGATGTATAATGTTCCCTTGTTTGTTTCGTAACTCATTGGTGATCGATTTGACGTAGTTATTGATAAGCAAGCCATTATACAAAAGAAGTCAGAGGTTTGGCTTACAAAAATCCGTGCCATATAATATTTGTCTGTTGTGTTTATAAGTTTTGGGTTGTAAAGTTTTCGTCGATGCAAGATTTGGTGAAAAGGTTGAAAACCTAATCATAAAATGCTTAATAAGGAATTATATTTTAAAACTGTTTTCAAAATCCTGGGAACTCTGTTTACATTTATCTATTTATATACATGTATAGAGCGCATCGGCGCAGATCTGACTAGGGTTAAAGTGGTCGCCATGACCGAAATCAGTCGGAGGATTATATATATATATATATGTATATATATATATTACATAGATACATAATAATATTCAATAGTGACTAACTGGCACAGTGATTTACCAACGCACAGCTCAAAGCACTGGGCGGATCAGGCTAAATTCAAGTTTATTATTTCAAACAAAGCACAACATTTGCAACTATACCCGTAATACAACCAGTTGATTAATCTGCCTACATCTAGGTCACATCAATGTTTGTCATCAGATGTTTATTTATTCGAGGCGAGTTACGAAGCAACCGGCTTTTGCTTTAGGCCCAGAATACAGCTTTAGAAACACGAGTGGAAAACTCTCCCAAATACGAGGCCAGATTAGCACAGAAAATACTGCAGCTAAACAAAACAAAAGAACAGCGAATCCACTCGGCTGGACCCATTTCCATGGAAGGTTTATACTTCACGGGTTTTCGACCTGAAAAATCTACATCAAATTCTGACTTAACATAGATAACAGAAGTACTCGTATTTAACTGCGGTAGTCTCATCCATACATTATGTTTCTTTTGGTGCTTATGTTAGGGGATACAGATATTAGTCACACCAATTCATATCTATAACATAAAATAATAAAATCTAGAAAAACTTGTATGCTTTTTCTGAGTTTTGAATGTTCACCACACTTTGGTCACCAATCCCACCACCCAAAACGTGGGGACTATGGGCATTGGCCCCCTTTTATGAGGTTCCTCAAGCAATGAATTGCGACAAGCTGATGTTTTTGAAGTAAACCTAAACTTAATCACGTAACCCACCCCTTTTTCACACCAACAATCTATTTCCGATCTTTTCCATTTTGTCAATGGTCCATTGATTTATGCGTGCAAGCAAGCTTTGAACTCCGTTGAAGGGAAATAATGTATGCTATAACCTCAGTGAAACACCAATGGTTTTTTATCTTCCACCCCGGGCGCATAAATCTTTCGAGGAAGGATGTGCGCGATGTCAAATATTCACCGTGATAGATATTATTGCGTAAAATGAGGCGTGAGGCAACTGGTAGCGGTGTTGTTTTACTCTTTAAAGGCTTAAGGTGTGAAACAACGTTGTCGACAAGAGAGATAAAATCTCTTAGGGAATAAAAAGGTATAGGTATTGTAATAGTTGAAGTTAATACATTTTTTTCTCTTTTTTCAAAAATGTTTATTATTATACAAGAGGTCGCGGGTTCGATCCCTTCACAGAACAAACATTGGTGTGCATGAACATGTCAGTTTGTCCTAGTCTGGGTGTTATATGATGTATCTATTCAAGTACATAATATATTTGTAAAACCACTGTTGATTCTGATGTCCGTAACACAAGTGCGTAAGTTACTTAAAAAGTAGTCAGATCAATGTAATATGTGATGTTGTGAAATATTTATATATTTAGGTATGAATCTGCTTTCCTAAGTGAAAATGCCGTCAACATCAGTTCTATTCTAAGAGGTTAAGTAAATAGGATATTTGCAATTAAAAAGGGAAAAATGTTGAGAACTTCATTATAGCGATCTGCCTTGGCTTCATTCGGAAAATATTCTAAGTTCAATAGCTTCATATACGACTTTAGGATACGTAGACAACAAAAAAGCTAGAAACGAATGATTTATTCGAGTTAAACCAAGTATTTAGGTACGTAATATATTCTGGTATCCATAGTACAAGCTAAAATTTTAGTTACAAACTAGTTTAAAAAATCAAAGTTCTACATTATTTCTATTCTAGTCACACCGTTTGCTTAACTCCCCCTTCCTTTTAACCTACAATTTAAACACATACATTATCGCTTTAATAGGTTTGACATATTCGTTGACGTATCGTTGACACAAGAACAAAGGTCAGCCTATATGTCATTTACGTAGGCGACGACACAAGTGAGACCTTAAAACATTAATCGTTTTCGATTCAACGAAGTAAATATACTGTCGACTGATTGATTAATTGATATACTCGGAGTTTACATCATAATATTACGTTGATTGATATCGTACTTAATTTAAAATAAGAATGAGTTGATGAAAGAAATATTTATTGTTTCATAAAGGTCAATGGCATTTCATTGTTCGAATAACTTTTGATTTACAGTATGCAAAATGAAAGGATTTATAACTGATTAATAATTCAAATTATTTTAAATTTAAAAGTGCTATAATTTCTGCTCTTTTCAGCTCTGGGAAATATGTAATTGAACATGTTTTCTAAATACACTTAATGTAGCATAAAATATGGTTTTGGTTTATCTTTTACATTGGTTTACCATAGATTTGAATCGATAGATTTGCCCGCCTACATTTAAATTGGCACTAAAATGAGAGCGGGACATCACGTTGACCATTGATTTAATTAGGTGACTGTTAACCTGCTGTCTCGCTCTAGTATTTTAGTGCCAATTCCGAAGAATTTCGGGGTCAAATCTAAGGGTGCCTTTCTACATAAGCTAAGCTGCGCGGAGCTGAGCAGAGCCGTGTAAAAATTGACCAATCACATTGCTAAAAATACACATCTCATCTCCGCTCCGAATCTGGTTGGTAAATTTTTACACGTCTCTATTCAGCTCCGCGCAGCTCAGCTTATGTGGAAACGCACCCCAACGGATCTAGTCTATGGTTTTTACACTTTGCACCACTATTATGTAGAACGCAGTACGTAAGTAAGTTTCATAAGTAGCCTTTCCATACATTTTCTAGCATTAGCTGTGAGCACTTCGATTGCCTGCTTACCTACATAAGCAAGGCATAACAAGTAATGAATCCACTTTGCGAGTCCAAGGGCCAAGCTTAGCCAAGTTTTGCCGCACCTAATCCAGGCTTTGACGCACTCAGCTTTACGAAAACTAGCTTTACGGATTGTAACTTCTACGACAAGTATTGATAGTGTGTTGGTTTTGACAAATCCGTATGGACGAGTTTTCATAAGCCCATTTTAACAGGTGAACAGAAAAAAAATATCTTATATATACTTACTAATATATAAAGTTGAAGAGTTTGTTTGTTTAAACGCGCTAATCTCAAGAACTACTGGTTAGAATTGAAAAAATGTTTTTGTGTTGGATAGTCCATTTGACGAGGAAGGTTTAGGCTATAGTATGTATATACCTACATGTGTGCGAAAACCACGCGGACGGAGTCGCGGGCGGCCGCTAGTTTTATCATATCACTTCAATTGATTTCAACCCGCGAAATTCATTAAGTTCGAAATATCGATACGTTTACACTACGTTTTTCAATACACGTGAAAAAAATTGCTCAAACTCCATACATAATTCAAAGTAAGTACTTGATAATTGGGCGTTCAAATGTAAATTATTCCCTCAAGATATAATATAGCACCATTATACTACGCCCACGACACGACGGACAAGGTAGGATAAATGACGCAACGAAATGGTTGGAAGTTAGGCTGGGCACACACAAAAGAACGACAACAATATTTTATAAGAGGGTGCGGTGGGTGAGAATTCCGTTGCTTAACAAATACACTAAAGAATAAATTAATTAATTCAATAATTTATTTGTTATTATTTGCAAATATTTGCAAATATTCACATATGAATGATCAAGTAATCAAATTAAGGTCTCAAGATTACCACATATACATCAGAGGACGAAGCTAGTCAATGATTAGCATTATTAAAGAAGCTAGGGTAAATGCTATGTGAGCTCCTATTCTAATGAATGTTGTGCTACATCATTTTCAGTAGTAGACCAAGTGAACTTATTTTCTTTAAGAAATGATTCTTTGTTTTTTAACTATATTTATTGTTGATAAAAGGAATTTTAGTTTTACTTGCAACGATTATCCTTGACTTTAATTATACACAAATACGTGTAAATTACCACAATAAAAATCCAAGTCAAGCTCACAGAAAAAAAACAAGAAAAAGCATTTCCAACCCCTTGTGTTATACAACTCGTAACAATTTCCGGCCATATTCATTTGGTGGTACATTCACCTAAATGACCGGGTCCCTCAATTGAACTGCTCGTAATGACCACTTATGGTCAGGTAGCCCACTTACTTGTCTTTTAACTGGAGTATTAACTATATTTACGAGTACTTAAACATTTAGCCTAGATACGGCTATTTAAAAATAGTTCTCGTACGTAATTTTATGGCATTTTTATTAGCTGCTGCACTGACGATTTGAAGTACGCATATGATATGTGCTATGCATTGTAGAATAAATAGCCTAACTTACAACTGAGAACAATCTAAAAGTACCTATTGCTTTATGTGCTGCAGATGACCTTAATATCTTAGGTCGCCCGCGACTTCGTCCCCGTAGATTTCGGTTTCCGAACACATAGTATTTTATTGTAGCTTCTGTCGAACCTTTCTCGAAGAATCGACTTTCCAACAAAATTTTCATTTTAATTTCGAGCAAGTAGTGCCTGATATTAGCGCGTTCAAACAAACAAACTCTTCAGCGTTATTATTAGTTTAGCATTGGTTTCAAAAATTCTGCCGCCCACTTTACCAGTAGTCCAATTTTATGTTACAGTAAGTAGTAGGAGTGAGTAGGAAAATTCGGACCTCATAGAACTCATACAAAACAAATACTAGACGAAATTGCAAGACACATTTTTGGTACTTATCGAGTTTATATACCCAGTATATTCACTGTTCCATAAAAGCGGTTAAAACCAGGTAAAACCACATTTCCAACAACACAGATGCCACAAACGACTTCTCGACTTGCAATCCGCCATTTCCGTTTAAGGTCAATTTATTTTCATACGTCATTTCATCCCGTGTGCCCCGCTCCTTACCAATTGTGTGAAACTCTCGCATTAGCATTCGGTGACAGGTGGGAAGTGTCGCGACCCAAGGCAGTCTTGCATGAGCCTTTTCCGTTTTTAGGGTTCCGTAGCCAAAATGGCAAAAAAACGGAACCCTTATAGATTCGTCATGTCTGTCTGTCTGTCTGTCTGTCTGTCTGTCTGTCTGTCTGTCTGTCCGCCAGTCTGTCACAGCTACTTTTTTCCGAAACTATAAGTACTTTACGGATGAAACTTGGTGAGTGGATGTATTCTGTGAACCGCAACAAGGTTTTCATACGTAAGTAGAAAAAAAAACAAAAAAAATGGCGGTCCCCATAGTTACAACTGAAACTGAAAATATTTTTTTTCATTGAACATATACGTGTGGGGTATCTATAGATAGGTCTTCAAAAATGATATTGAGGTTTCTAATATCATTTTTTTCTAAAATGAATACTTTGCGTGACAGACCCTTCCAAAGTGGAAAAAACTGTGTCCCCCCCCCTCTAACTTCTAAAATAAGGGGATGATAAAGCTGAAATAAATATATAATGTACATAACCATAAAAACTACCAACGAAAATTGGTTCGAACGAAATCTATTCGGTAGTTTTTTTAATACGTCAAAAAAAGAATTTGTACGGAACCCTCAGTGCGGGAGTCCGACTCGCACTTGGCCAATTTTTTGTTTTTATGTAAGTTGTTTTATTACTGTTTTAGAGGTCTTGCTCTTTTATAAGTCGGTTGGCGTGCCCATACATTCGTTCCGTTATAGGTTATTTAGTTTTTATTTTCTGTTGAATGGGACGTTTGGTCGATGTGAAAGGTCTTTGGTCGTATGCTTTGAAATATTGTACGTTTCTATTCATTAGAAATGTATTTTCTGATAGAAAACTAACGTAAAATTAAACGAAAGTAAATATTTTATAATTTTAACAGAAAATCTATAATATAGGTAACATGTCGAAAATCATTTATGTTGAAATTAAGCTCTTGTCATAATGATTGGTTACGTTCGAATAACCATTTAGTCGGCACCAGTTCGTTTAATGGTGATTAATGTAGTTCATTTAATATATTTGTATTTGATGAGTAGTCGAAATAAAATGGAAGTGTACCCGAAATTTTCGTCTTTAAAGACTTTTACAAAAATGAAGAGTTTGTATTTTAATATTATTGAAAAATTATCAATAATTAAAAAAATAACTGCCTGCGTGGTGTAGTGGTTAGAGCGTTGTGTTCAAAAACCTCGGAGGTCGTTGGTTTGAATCCGCTAGGAAACTCTTTCACTCTGTGTTGGTTTTCCCAGTTTGGTTGGGACATTGTAGGCTTGAATCACCTGATTGTCCGATAAGGACATTCGGAAGGCACGTGAAGCCGTTGGTCTTGACTATGATCTAAATGGTATTATTCCCCTTGTATTGGTTACGGAGGTCAGACATCAGTCGCTCCATTGTAATAACCAGGCCAGTCAATTCTAGATTATAGTCGAAGCATACCCTGGGCTCCGCGGCAATAAAAGAGCAACTATTGAGTTTTTTGCCGCTTCTTTTCGGTAGATGACTGCGTTCCGCAGTCGGTAGTAGATTCATTCTATTGTGATATCATTGACGATTTATAAGTGTTTCACTGAGGTCTACATAAATAAAGTATGTTTTGAATGGCCAAGGATGAAACTGGGAGAAGCGCTAGGATGGCGATGATAATAACTAACAAAGTTATAAACCTCCTCTTCGTTTTACATTATAAGCAGAATATTTTGCGTCACGTTTGTTATACTTTCCAGATAATCCTTCGATAAGCGTAAAGTAAATTTACATCTCGCTCACCAATACCTGCCAAGCTCTTTATGAAACTTCAAACTTTAAAACTCTATTGCTGTGATAACAAAGGGATCACTAGCAGAGTTGCACGCTGTCTCTAAACAAGTTTGAACTTTGGAGGAGCTTATTAAAGTCCAATATTGATTGGGAAGCTTATGTAGAATCAATTATTATGTGAGTAGATAGTTGTTTTAGTATAGGTTCCTTTAGGAATTGGAAGTCGAATAGAATGTATTAATTGAGATCCTGAGGTTTGTTATCTACTCTGAAAATGTTTTAACGAACAACATGACATAAAACTGTGATATTCCTTCAAGTCTTGTAAGAGTACGCTTGAACCATAATTAAGGCTTTGCATAGTCAAATTGGTCTTTTTCCCAATTATATTTGAAGTGGATAATATTTTCACGAGATAAGGGGTAAGAAAGTAAAAAAATATTTTTCTTTTTAAACTATATCTGGAGGTGGGCTATGACAAAGAGTAAGCTTAAGTAATTGATGAGAAAAAACAGTGTCTCAGCTGAATTTTTCAATTCCCACCATCTATACTACTACCTAATATAATAAAGCTGATGAGTGTTTAAACGCGCCAATCACAGGAAATACTGGTTTGAATTGAAAAGTTATTTTTGTTTTCAATGATCCATTTGACAAAGTAAGCTATAGTTTAGACGGAGCCGATGGCGGCTGCTAGCTTTTTTAAAATAAATAAATTTAAAAGTTAGTTATATCTCCAATTACTTCCATCTTTAATTTAGCAACGTTCATAGGTTTTTTCACGTAAATAAAACTATTATTTTCTATCGTATACTATCGGCAAAGTGCGCAGATGCTGTATTAGTCTTTCTCAAGTCTAAAACAATGTTTAATCCAACTTCTTTGTGACCATCTCGACTGTAATAGCTTAAAGGTTCTTTGATGCAAAACCATAAAGGAAACTGGTGTCTATTAGATATTTGCAATGCCGGTGTATTTCTACATCCTTCGTTAAATATTTTTTACAGATTTGCATTAAACCTCTAATGTCTAATTAATGTTGAATAATTTTAATTGGACCTCGTTTATTAGCTCGAATTTCAAAGCATTTTCAAGCATATGCATTGGAGTTCCATATGATTTTTGAAGGGTTTTCCTATTTATCAATATTTAAGTTTAATAAGTAAATCCTAAGAGTAGACCATAGTGTTTTCTTAACCATCTGAATAAAAAATAACTAATTCATAAATCATTCACCACAAATATAAATATTAACACCAGTCGTATATTTACCAAACGTAAATAAATGTAAACAACTATTTTTATCCCCACTCTCCTCAAATTACAGAGTGACACAAAGCATTTCGTGCGTCCTTCTCAAATGGAATCAGCAGTGTCACAAAAGGGGTTCAATAGAGCCGAAGCAACGTGACGTCACGTATTGGTGTGGAGAGAAGAAACAAACAAATCAATCTAGGAAGGGAGGAAAATAAACGTCACTGCGGGATGCGACAGACAAAATAAAAGAAAAAATAATTAAATTAATAAACATTGGAAGACCATTAATAATAATCATCGTCGATTTTGAGTGTTTGTTTTTTTATATCTTTATAGTTTCTAAATAGTAGAGCCTACATATTATTATGAAATCACACTAACCAAGCGAATTGCTTATTGCAGTAAGGAGAATGATAAAATGTAGGGAACTAGGGACCGCTGCTGCCAATCTTCTATCTAATGTCACCCACGGAAATAAATATGTTTCACTAGTGGCTCCCGCGACTCCAAATTCGATGCCGGAATTCGATTTCCACACACATAGTATTTTACTGTAGCTTAAAGCTTTCATTGACTAGATTTACTAACGAAAAAAAATTTAGCAATTCGACCCAGTTGTTTCTCAGCGCGTTCAAACAAACCAACAAACTTCTCAGCTCTATTAAGTAAAATAGTATAGATTCTAGGCCAAATCCTCGTGACATTTATAAATATCTATTTCAGTGCAAAGTAACCTCTATTTGTCGTCACCACAAAGGTCACTAAAACTAACGTCACTCGGACGAAAACTATTAACACTTTCCATATTAGTTAGTTACTCAGTACGAGTATTACATCGCAACTCTAAGTACATAATTTACACAGGCCCCGGTAATAAACTCGCGAGCTCGCGATGTTTTGACAGGCTCCTCAAAGCAACTTCATTTGCATAAGTTCAGCTTAAAACACAGTTGATTTTGCATTGAGCGGGAAACGTGTGCTCGGCTGAGAGTTTTGCCCCTTCCTGATTTCATTCAATAAGGATAACAATGTTTCCCGCTGTGTGACGACCCGCTTGGTGTAATGGTCAAGATGTTGCCTATTACGCAAGAGGTCGCGGGTTCGATCCCCGCACAGGACAAACATTTGTGTGCATGAACATGTCTGTTTGTCCTGGTCTGGGTGTTATATGTATCTATTTAAGTATATTTGTAATACCACTGTTGATTCTGATGTCTGTAACACAAGTGCTTAAGCTACTTAACACGGGGTCAGATCAATGTATGTGATGTTGTGAAATATTTATTTATTCCGTATAAAGGATCGGAGAAAATGGTCAAGGAAGCCACCGGTAGGGAAGCAAACGAACCAGAGTGTCACCTGATGGTACTTAATCACCGCTGCCTATGGACATCGACAACTGTACAAGGGTCGCAGAAGCGTTGCCTGCCTTTAAAAAACCCATTAACTCCCCAAACGAGCTCTGGCGACCTTACTCACCAGCAGAAACATAGCACAACAGTTACGAAGTGGTATTTCACTATGGTCTTCTATAAGATTGAAATTACTTAGCTATGGTTTTGTTGACCAATTTTATCATTCGTTTTTTGGTGAATTTTAGTACAAACAATCGAAGCCGTGGGCGACCGGTACTATCATATAAAAATAAACTCCTACTAAATGTTCTTGCTTATTAAGGTTATTCTTGTTACAGATTCACAAATGACAACAAAGAAGTTCTCCGAGGAGCCAGAGTTCGAGCGACCAATAGGAAACCACACCTTCTTCCTTGGAAGGGAAGCCGTCCTAGGCTGCGCTGTCACCAACTTAGGGAAACACAAAGTAAGTGTGAAGGTAACTAGAACTTTCGCTTTGTTAAAGGTCTTACTGTTGTAGTATTTAGCTGGCTAGTAATATTGAAATAAAATCTTCTTCTTCTAGTGTTTATCCTGTTTCTATGCGGGGTCCGCTTTGACCATGATCCAGGATTTGGCAAGTCTGGCTATCACAAGCGACAGCCATCAGACCTTCGTAACCCATAGAGGGGAACCAGACAGATTAGATCATGGTTACATATTCAGATCTAACGGAACTAAAGTCAGAAATCACTTAATGTGCAGGTTTCCTCACGGTGTTTTCCCTCACCGCCGAGCTAATGGCACAAATCCACACATAGATTTGGAAACATCCAGAGGTGTGGGCCCGGATTCGAACCACGGACCTCACGTATGTGAAGCGCCGTCCGTACCACAAGGCCACCATCGCTCTTAAAAAAAAATCCTTAGACTAACCCAGTCTAAGGTGGTGTGATATGGATGCTACGGAACGCATAGACGAGTAACTTATACATTTAACATCCAGACCAGGACAAGCAGACATGTTCATGCACGCAAATGTTTTTCCAGTGCGGGGATCGAACCCGCAACCTCTTGGTCTAATAGTCAACTTCTTGCCCACTACACCAAGCGGGTAGTCAAATCAGACCAATGTTTTATTTAAGCATAACTTGTATTTGATGAAGTATATATATTTGACACGGATAGAGACTCAGTATTAATTTTTTAGCCGGCACCCAATTTTACATTGGTTGTTTTGATCATTTCCGCCGATTTATGAGAGTAATAAACCGAACTTTTGTCACTCAATAAGATCCCAGGGTCAATACGGAATCAATAACCAAACTTTAACACGAGTTTGTAAGTCACGAGTACAGGTACAGGCCACTTAGGTGGTTTGGGCTGAATTAGGTGATAGGATTATTATATCTCGATTAATTGCTCCTATGTGATAAAACAGGAATCTTGATAACTATAAACACCTAGTTTTTATAATGTCCTTTGCCTGCAGTAAAACAAAAATAGCATTTTTTTTCCATTTCAGTAGTCTTATATCACGTGAGTACCTTCTTAGGTATTTTAACCCTCTAAAGCAACATTTCTCACACTCCCAAGTAAGTAATAGAGCGAACTAGCGTAATCTAGGGCACAAATGTTTATTCCCATGATATTACCCGGTGCTCTGTGCGTCGCTGTTTGCGAGTTTGCTCCACAACTAAGTACTGGATGATGTTTAAACGTCCCCTTTATGACAGTTAGTGATGTTTTATTGTGTTAAAGTTTTCTGATGGTCAGTTTTGTTGTTGTCAGGTGCGTGAGAGGTAATTGAAGTTTTCGTTTTAGAAGATACACGTATTTAAAGGGCACCGTGATATGAAATATGTATAAATTGCCTAATGCCCAAAAGGATCTTCAATTACTTACTACAAAGAAATACTAGAGCAGCGACCCGAAACGCGTCTTGTTTTCCGATAATAATTTCGTCAATTATAAGCTTTTTGAAAACTGGGCAATCGTTCGGTTATGTCGATAAAAAGTGTAATTAAAAAATGTTTATTGTATGGTATTGTAATTCGGTAATCACACAACCAAACGGTGTTTGAATATTCCACACAAATCAGATCAGTCCGCTAATGAACTCGGAACCAAATTATGGCCAAATACAAATAATTATTGGATTAGAAGAGGTCTCAATGAAAGCACGAATAAAATAAATAACTTTCTGTCTTATTGGTTATTATTTGTTTGTGTTTTAATTATTTTAACGTGAATTATTGACGACCCGCTTGGTGTAATGATCAAGATGTTGCCAATTATACAAGAGGTGGTGGGTTCGATTCCCGCACTGGACAAAAATTTGTGTGCATGAACATGTCTGATTGTCCTGCTCTGGGTGTTACATGTATTTATTTAAGTATATTTATAATACCACTGTTGATTCTGATGTATTTAACACAAGTGTTTAAAATACTTAACACGGAGTCAGATCAATGTATGTGATGTTGTGAAATATAATTATTGGGGACCTCCAAGGCTTAGTTAGGGAGGGTAGCTGGTTAAAAAGGCAAACAACACTCTTGTGAATTTGTGGATGTCCATTAGAGGCGGTGATCACTAACTCCCAGGAGATCGCCCTGCTCGTTAGCCTCCCTCTAATATAAAAAAGTAACTACGTGCTCTCCTGTATGGGATTTTAAACGCATGCAAGGAATGACGTTGTTCATGGGTGACGGTGAACAATTGACCCTCTAGCTCGTCTGGATTTATCTAACAAAAAAAACATTACTTATTTATCTTCACCTTTGAAGAAATATATAAATACAAATTCATAGATATACTTATACATACATGGATTTGTATCAAACATTTTAGAAAAGCTTTTACGGTTATAGGTCAGCCGGATTAGAAGGCTTTATTGGCGCAAAACGTGCAAAACGAATCGCCGATAGAGTACGAAAGTCCTTGAATGAAGAACGTTTGATAAAATTCACAGCAAAAATCGCTTACAGCGAACCAGTTGACCTAATAAAAGTCTGGACTTGTATGCAGCAAATGTAAGTGCATGTGCAAGGCACTCGATGCATTTGATCGCAGCTTAGATTGATTGAAGTTTTGGTTGGTTGTAGTGGCTAATTTGTACAAAATCCAAGCGTCTCCTAGTTGTACCTTGTAGTCAATAGGTTCTGTAAGCCATATTGCCGTAAAAAGGCGGTTGCTCTGTTTTTGTAACAAAGAAACCACAGAAATATAGTGAGTAGTAAAATGAAAACATGAGTCTCACACATGGACGCAGGCCTAGTTGGTTTAAGTTGTGTAGCAAAATACGTGCAGCTATGTCAAAAAAATACGTCTTCTTAACATAATTCCAAGAATTCACACGTTGAGACACCAACAATTAGGCCGGTGTTGGGCAATAGTAAACTTTATCTCCCGTACTTTGCCCTACAATATGTCTAGTTCTCACTCTCCTGCCATTATTGGCCATATCACGCCACTAATCACGTCAAAATTTGTCAGTCACGTCTTAATGTCTCTCTATAACACGCAATAAGTTGCAAGTAATATTGTAGTAGACGAAGTTAGGTCATCTCGCGTACTATTCCGACCGTATATCAACTAAAGTGTTAAAGTTAGAGGCCGTTCAACAACTTGCTTAGGGTAAATGAGCCTTTGGTAAAATGATGCCGGTAATAAATGCGATGGAGATGTCTTTGGTGTTATATTGGTCGGAGGATGGTAATTGTGAAATTTCTAATAGTCGTTTGTAGCCACGAGCTGTGAAAAGCTTAATTGACACGAGAATTTGACACAGAAAACATTAAGAAGCTGTAATTCTTAATGGAAACTAAAATTTTGAGAACATATTATCAGAATTATATTATAAATGAGAAAGTTAGTAAGTCCGTCAATCTCGCTTAAACAACTGAACTGATTATGATGAAATTTGGTGACTTTGGCGATAGAAGACTTTTATCCCATTTAAATGCTCTAATGGGATAAAACAAGAATCTTGATAACGCGGACAAAGCCGCGGGTAAAAGTACCACGTTACAAATATGTTTAAATAATAATTAATTTCTATATACTTTATTGATGTAAATAAATGAGTTTTAAATTGTAATGTAGTAAATGTAACTATGGGATATTTCTGGGATATCTTTTTCTTTCCAAGCCTTACATCACCAACAAAACTAAAAAAAGTAGAACCGTTGTCCACCATTTCCTAAAACGTGACACAGCCACTCTCTAAATATATTTACAAAACCACCACCCGCTTGGGTATTCCCCAACATTTTCCGTCACCCCGCGAAATATAACATTGTTATTTCTAAAAACGCACGATATTCCGAAGATATTTCGTGAATCCTGCGCTTGTGCGGCCCTAAGCTCAACGCCTGCGGCATAACAATGCACAAAAATCAAGCTGCATTCCATCGGTCGCGATGTGAATTTTAATACAGACACCGCACGGGAGATACAACCCTTTGTATTCCAGCTACCTCGTCCGCCATTTTCATGTTGTTCTTTTTTCAAAAGTCAAAATTAGGACGCTTACGAAAATGATGGTTTTTGCTACTATAGGCACCGTGCGTAGCGATGACTCTGCCATCTCGTGACTCATATTCAAAACTTTTATGCTCAATGTCGGTAATTCTACCGTCAAACCGCGGAAAAACACGGTGCCTTATAATGCCATCTAGTGACTCATATTCAAAACTTTTACGCTCAATGTCGGTAAATCTACTGTCAAAACAGAAAAAAATCGCGATTATAATGCCCTCTATAGTTTCTGCACGGTGCCTATAACAACGAGTAGTACTTGGACACATTTTCAAAGATTAATTTATTATTTCATATTTGAATTCATCTTTTTCTTGCGACTTGATGAATATTTAGACATAACAATAATCTAAACATTTTAATAATGCTCACGGACAGGAGTTTCAATTTTCAATACAATATTATTACACAACAGTACAGACAATATTTTTAATTTTCAACATTACTATTACAGACAACACTTTTTTGCTTGCGTTAAAATCCATTTATACCTCATGTTGATAATGACTGTACATGTACTGTATGTAAATTTGTGTATCCTTCCTACTATATTCTGTCCACGTTCATTTTGGCCCAAGTCCCAACAATCGGTATAAAATGTTTAAAGTGGAATTTACTTATGTCACAAAAATATATATTTAGAAAAGTAAAATTTCAGTATAAAACTTCTAGAGGAAATGTCATTCCTAAACCAATTTTACTCAAGAATACGAAATAGTAAAATTAATATCAATAAAAGTTACTGTAACCTTTGTAAAGTAATTAGCTACCTACACAGTTTAAATAGTAAAGGTCAAGATTACTTATTATAATACTAGTTAAAAGGACTTTTTAGACTTTGATTTAATAGTTTCCACCTACACAGGTAAAATCTATGACAAGATATAATACCTGTTTCATGCCTACGAGCCTATGTTATTTAAGATGATAAGAAGGGCCTGAAGCATTTTTTGAAATTCTGGTAAAGTCTTGCATTTGACCGCTTTTTTACCTGATGGTAAGTAATAATGCAGCTGGAAACTAATTTAAATCATGATCCTAATATTAACAAACCTAATGTTAGAAATTAGTTCCTTTTTCTACGAAGTGAAAAGCAATAATACTTTTCACATTATTCTGGGCTTAAACAGGGATTTGTATAGACGTATAGTTTATGTACTTCAAAAATATCACATTTAATTTTTTAAATGCTAAAATGGTCTTGAAGTTATTTAATGAAGGAATTTCATTAAGGTTCCGTACCCAGTGGAAAAAAAACCGGCCAAGAGCGTGTCGGACACGCCCATGAAAGGGTTCCGTAGCTAAAAGATAGCCCGACCGCTTAAGACAACATTTAGTAAGGGCAACTGCACGTCATAAGTTGGTCGAAATGTATAAAAATAACTATGTATGATACAGAGTTCGCTATAGTTTTCGTTGAAAGTACTTACTTGGAGGTATACAGGACATTTTTTTCAGAATTATTGTAATAGTATTTCAAAAGTTAAGGGGGGGGGGACGCTCTAATTTTAACTTTGTATTAATATATCTCGAGACTGGGGTGTTTGATCCACATGGTTTCAAGGCGAGTTTTATTGTATTTAAAAATACCTGTTTAACGATACCCTACACGATGGGTTAAGTCGTTTTTTTTTTAGAATTAACTTTTCGCTGTATGGGAGGGGGGGTAAAAAATGATTATTTTTCGATAATTTTAAAAACCAATTCTTGAATTATCACTATACATCTCTCCACCAATTTTCGTGGCAATCGGTTCAGAAACGGCGGAGAACGAACCAGGACAGACAGACAGACTGACAGACAGACAGACAGACAGACAGACATGACGAAACTATAAGGGTTCCGTTTTTGCCATTTGGCTACGGAACCCTAAAAACGGACAAAACGTTGGTTTGAACGAAATCTTGCAAGTAGTTTTATTGATACGTAACAAATAGAATTTGTACGGAACCCTCGATGCGCGAGTCTGACTCGCACTTGGTCGGTTTTTTTTCTTTTTAAGTGAGAAGCAATAAAACTTTTCATATTCTTGTATGCTTAAACCGGCATATACACGGGTTGTTCACGTAACGGCCTGCAGTGCACTGACCCACCTAAATATCTACAGCTTAATAACGTGCCAAAATGACGTTGTACGTCTTTCCACGCTCAGGTAAAATGGAGCTTTATTTCAGCAGAAATTTATGACACAAAAATTATTCATTGCCTCTTTACAAAATATACTGGCTGGAAAGAAAAAGATACACAGGTGCAATGTGCCAGATTAAATTCCAGTCTGTTGTGAAAGGGTACTGCAGATTTGCAAGATGGTATGCAAGGACGTAGACATACTTGTAATATTATTATATCTACACTAATATAATATGTACTTATACTAAAGCTGAAAAGTTTGTTTGTATGAACGCGCTAATCTCCGAAACTTCTGGTTCAAACTAAAAAAAAAAATAGGGCTGAATAGTCCAATCGTCGTGAAAGGCTATATAAGCTGTAATATTGTTGCACTATGTTTGCGGTAAATGAAATCCACGCGGACGGAGTCGCGGGCAGCCGCTTGTTTGAGTATACATCTACACACAGAAAAAGTATCCCAACACATGATATCACATCACGTATTCTTAATTTGTAGGTCCTAATTATATTTCATGGAGGGTTGCTACAATAAGTACCTACACAAGCCGTTTCAGACAAAAAACAATATTATAAACTTAGTTTTTTATGTTTAACCAGCTTCACACACTTGCTATTCTTGATTTTAAATTTTAACTTTTTATAACCGTTCTAGTATATATTCCACAAAGTCAATACATAAAAAGACGGCAAAAATAAGGTACTTTGATTTCCTTGAATCTTTTCGAAGACGAAAATATTTCGTTTGTTTTTGTTTTTAAGAAGATTCGTTCCACCAACCCTATCTCGGAAACATTTGAGAATTCACAACACAGCGTAGCTGCTAATGAAAGTTAATCGGGGTAAAGACTTGTTCAAATTGCTTCTAGTCAGACAAAAGCCGATTTTGTTGCGGCCGTCTTTTCTTTAAGACAATATCGATGAACGTAAGACATTCGCATTAGGCAAGTGACTAAAGCAAATGTCTTTATTTTTTTTTCAAAAGTATTAGCCTATAAATGTCCCACTGCAGGGCAAAGGCCTCCATAATTTAAATTCATGTTTTCGTTACAAAGATGTATTTTGGCTTAATCACCAAATGCGGATTGGTGATCACAAACCCGGGCTGTGTTCAGAAAAATCAACACAAAGTTTGGACGACCCGGGAATCAAACCCAGGACCTCGAGACCAAGGCCCGGTTCTTTTCAAAAAGGAAGCATTTTATTGCCCTAGGTAGATTATTGTTTACACATGCCTAATATTTTACAGTGCACAATATTAAATTATGTAAATCCTGAATAGTAAGTTGATCGTAGAGATTGACCCCAATAACTGAAACTCAGTTAGAAGGACATTATTATTCCCATCAACGTAAGTTAGGAAACCGGAGCATAACAAAGTTGTTACCATAACAGATCACGGATTGAACTGTATCTATCGAAGCGCATTCTGGGTAAACCTTCTCTTGGACTAATAGACAATTTCGCAGTTCGATCATGTCTAAATTCAAAGCATGATCGATTTACGCGCTCAGTTCAATCAATTAGTTGTGAAGTTTCGTCGTATCTCAATATTTGCAGGTGCATGCATTAATATAATATAACCAGGCAGGTCTATTATTATCATACAACCTGCCAGGCCAATTACATATAATATTACCTGCCAGGTAAATAATAACAATAACTTCACTTTGCAGACGAATTCATCAATATTATAACTAGGTTATTAAATAGTGGATCATAGTGAGCTTGTCTGACATATATGTGATTCATATCACATGTGATAGATCAGGATAGCAGACACACGTACTCTCGCGTCCTAACTGTCAAGTGGGATGACGTCACATGCGGAAAATGATTTTCTTGTCAAACTGCTTACCTCGGTCTTGCGATTTTCATCCACGCACAATGCACTAAGAGACTTTCAATAAATCTTAGAATTTCTTTTAATTTTAAGTTTTTGGCCGTCGTCTTCTGTTAAAGTAAAAAAAATAGAAAAAAAAATTGGTGAATTCTTGACTCTTTGTGTTATATACTCAAACGTGACACAGGGAGTACCTATGGCATTCATTTATCTGAGGGGTAGATGGATTGGTCACCATTATTCAAACCAAATTCTACTACAACCATCACAAAGAAAAGTCTCACAAAGCGCCTGTAGTGGAAAGTGTTATGTCACAACTCCCACTTGTATATTTAGACATCTTATATGTACAGTTCCTCGATAACTCTTACCAGGTCAGGATTGCTTACGTTGGATTAGCTATCGGAGCGACCTGGTGATATTTACAGTGCATTGACCCCGCCTTGGCCGCTATTTCAGCTACCAAGCTTTTGCCGCAACTGTGCCACGGAAATCAATTTAACCTGTGGGTACCTGATTTTCGGACACAATAGAAAATTCCATTGTTTTGTAATGGTAAAGTTGACTATACGTCAACCAAGTGTACGTGTGGTGGAAAAGTCACCTGTATTGAAAGGGAATTGGTAATGTTGTGTTTAATGTTATGAACTACGACACATGTTGTAGATCGAACGTTGATAGTTGATAGCCTTGAACTTAATAAAGCAATTAACTAACCAGACAAAGATAATTTTATGCTGTTTCTGCAAAAATACTTCTCGTATTAAGACAACATTTGAACGGGACTTGACGCGATATATTTTTTTAATACTTGCATACTTACTGCTTGACAGCGATATTTTGCCACGACAGTGTAGCCCCGAAAAGTTGTTTAATTATTATGCAACGCGAAAGTTTTAAGTTATATACTACGCGTAGTATCAAAAAATATACAACTGCGTTAAAGGAAATTCCTTGAACTCTATGGCAATTATGTAACCAGTGGCAGTTTACGCTGACACTGTTATGGGTATACATAAATTCGAATATCAAGGACTAACAAGTTCTTTATTCAAAATTCATTTTTAATCGTCTATGACACGACGTAAGCCAGTGTGTGGGGTGTTCCATCTTTGAAGTTAGAATGTCAATTGTTTTTCTTTGCAAACCAGCCCTTATAATAACTGAAGCTGTGTATTGTCAGTTAGACTCTTTTTATTTCGGGTTCAGATCAATGTATGTGATTTTGTCAAATATCTAAATATTTATTAATAGGAATATTTTCTTCCCCAGGTAGGCTGGCTCCGAGCAGAAGACCAGACAGTCCTCACAATGCATGACCGTGCAGTGCTTGGAGCCCGGTACTCCGTCAGCCTGGATGCACCAAGGACCTGGCAGCTGCGGATCCGGCCCCTGCGAGCTGAAGACCGCGGCTGCTACATGTGCCAGATCAACACGCAGCCCAGCATGAAGTGGCAGATCGGCTGCATCGACGTCTACGGTGAGCTTTAAAAATCTCTTCACTAGCGTCTTCCACCAGTACAGTGTGGTGCTCCGTGAGCCTGGACTTGTCTAGCAGCTACGGATCCGACTACTTCTACTACGGTGAGTTTGTCAAACAACTATTTGCTATGTACTAGGGTCTGACTCCACCATGCTTGCGTGTGGAGTATAACTTCATAAATAATATGGAAGGGTCCTATATAACAAATTAGTTCCAGTATCCATATGTCACCACACTGAATCTTAAGAATTTTTACAATCTCATCAAAACACATTCTAATGTGAACCAAAAATATATTTAAAAAAGTCAAAACTTTAAATGTAATATTAAGTTTGTAAAAAGGTATTCCTATGCTGAAAAATAAAAATGAATTTGGCTATAGATCTCCCACAAATCAAACTTCTTATATGTATTTTTTTTTAATAAATTTCTACGGAACCCCTACCTTTGCTTCTACTCGCACCTAGCCGTTTTATCAAACCAATGCCGCAAAAAGGCCGCTTCGGCGACATAGGCCACACGTCGGAGCGTTTCCGAACCGCACCCTTTTATTTCCATTCCAGTTTCTGGGCCACGAAGACGCTGATCGATCGGTCTACCGGTCACCATTAGGGTCGCAAGGATTGTTGTTTATATGGGATATTCCCAACTGAGATTTAGTTAGGAACGAAGTGATCCAGGAAAATGTATTTTTTATAAATTTATTTCGAGAAATAAAATTTTGTTTAGAGTTCGTTAAAAAATATCAGTTGATAAAGCAACAAAAGAGAATATTAGCAAATAACATAAATATTTACAATAATAACATAATACGCTTTGAGCAGTGTCAGATGTTTGAAAATGTTCGTTATGTTATTTTTATTTAAAAATGTAGAATAAATGAATTTGACGCAGATCTAACACAATAATATAAATTATATATTTTTTTAAAGATGACATACGTTTTTTATCTTTAATGATTTAATTGACTGAGCCAAAAATACAATCATGTAATATTCATCAACACTTGTATGAGTATAGAGTAAGGATGAACATATGACATAATATCAAGTAGCACAAAATTTCAAGATTCTGTTTGTTTTCAATGTATGCTAGTCCAAGAAACTGACGCATCCGTAGGCTAAGCAAAATGCACACGGTATTGGTTTAGATCTATTTTTGTTTCTAGGGCATTAAGACGGTCGATAGATACTGTTACAAGGTAAACCATTGTTATTTATGACGTCGTGGCCTTTTCAACTGTTAAATATAATAAAAATCGAATGTCAAATGAAATAAGAAACACAATTCAAGTACTTTCATTTAATTATAAGGCAATTTAATAATTACTTTAAAACTTTAGTAGTTGTTATTCTGTCACTTAATTTTATTCTAGAAACATGTTCCGGCCTTGAACTATTTAAAGTTCAAACGAGACTATGTGTCACAACAATAGCGTAAACACTTTCTTAGCTTCTTACTAACATTTTCTTATAGCTATAGGTACCATTGAAGGATCACAAATAGCTTTGGTAATGTTATCTACATCTACACTAATATTATAAAGAGGAAAGATTTGTTTTATTGTATTTTTGTATGTCACGAATAAACTTAAGAACTTCTGGACCGATTTGAATAATTCTTTCACTATTCGCTAGCTACACTATCCCCAGTAAACATAGGGTACTTGTGATCCTGGAAATGTGAGGCATAGGGGGATATTGGAAAAAAGAAATTACGTGCGGGTGAAACATAAATACATAGGGTTTTATAATAATAATTAATGAATGAATAAAAAAAAGCAATTTAATCTAGATAAAAGAAAAACAACAATCATTTATTTCTTTATTTAATTCATGGTAACTCTAGCCAGTACGTAACTTGCACACGTGAGGATTCCGATTTCCGACCCATTATAATATTAATACATTCATATTGTAATTTCATACGTGTGGGTGAGATTTGTATATTAGTTTCAGATATTATCGCTGTTCTCGTTGAAAACGTTTCGGTCAGAATTGAAATACGCTTTCAACTGTAATTTTGTTATTTTAGGTATATTATTTCATGGAGAGTTTGGTACTGCGATTTTTAGTTTTATAGTGATGTTATGTTTTCTTACAGACTGCCACTTAATAAAACTACTTTTCAAATCACTGTTTAAGAAAATTGAAGATGACGGCGCTTAAAAAATAAAAATAAAGTTGTGTAGTATTCAAAAAAACTGGCACAAATTATGCCCGATCCAGAAATCAAACGCAGGACCTCGGGACCACAGCCCGATACTTAAAACCACTATACCATTGAGGGTAAAAGCTTTGTAGTTGGCAATATATTGGATTTGTAGGATACAGTTATATTATGATACAATTTCATTCCATTCGTATATCGTACAAAGGTGTGCCAAAATATCGGTATATAATAATTTATATAGGTAAATGGGACACTGGGTGTGACAGGAATATCAGAGTTTGACGAGGGAAGGACACGGCGTCGGGTTAAAATGCAAGGAAATATCCTTTGACTTGACTTTTGACACGATGAGATGCAAGGAAAAGGTTATGTTATAAGAAATGGAATTAAAAGGATGAATTAACATTTATAAAGAGAGTACATGTGCTGCTATCTTGCTCTATCACACGCAATTTATAAGGAGAAAAAAGGTAGCATAACTGTCAAATTATTCTCTTCATCGATTGATATTCATTCATATGAGGTCACCCATACTAGATAATTCAATACTCATTCGTCATTCGATGGTCTAGTGGTTTAAGTACCAGGCCTTGGTCTCGAGGTCCTGGGTTCGATTCCCAGGTCGGGCAAACTTTGTGTTGATTTTTCTGAACACAGCCCGGGTTTGTGATCACCAATCCGCATTTGGCAAGCGTGGTGATTAAGCCAAAACCCATCTTTGTAACGAAAACATGATTTCAAATGATGGAGGCCTTTGCCCTACAGTGGGACATTAATAGGCTGATACTTTACTTTACTTTACTATTCGTCATTCACCCACCGATTATCATCTTACACGCATAGACAACAGCCTATCATTCCCACGTATATTTGCGAATGCAAAAAAGCATTACTATCAATTGGTTTATCAAGCCAATTACATTCAGGTTATGAGAACATTTTGTTTAATCATTTTATTTTTTACATAAACATTCTGGATTACACTAAGCTTGCAAACGGCTCATGAATAAATTAACCACATCCCAAGTTGGGTAGAAGTGACCCAGCTTAAATTCTAGGGGTTGATAAAATCTTTAATGTGGCAAAGATTAAGTAGAACATAATCACACTCCACGATATAAATAGTTAGATATGCCCGCTCTATATTCATTATTTACTAGCGGCCGCCCGCGACTCCGTCCGCGTGGAATAAAATTTTCGCACACATAGTGTTACTCGTATATTATATGTAGCTTAAAGCCTTCCTCGACTAATGGACTTTCAAACGCAAAAATAATTCCAAAATCCGTCCGTCCGTCGTGTTAGTCCAAGGTATTTAATTATTTAATTGTTAATTTCGAACCAGTATTTCCTGAAATAAGCACGTTCAAGCAAACAAACAAACTCTTTAGCTTTATTATATTAGTATAGATGTATTTCGCTTCGACACACTTTAAGTTTGGCACTAAAAAGACATGGCCAACATTCTACGGAACGTTTGCCTAGATACCAAATTCATTTCCCACAAACATGTCGTATTGCATTAGACTCGTTACTATCAGAACATTCAATATCATTAACAACTAAAGTCCAAGAACTTGAGGTTATAATTATACAGACACACAAAGATTGCAAAAAACATTTCAATCCCTTACTGTAGCTATTAGCCCGAGAGCTGGCAAGCATTTTTGGGTAGGTGCTTGAGGCAAGCTGAAAACTTGTCCTGTACCTCTCCTATTATATCCCAACACGAAACTGCAGACCTGGCTGGTGAGTAGCGGGGCTAAATCAACCCCCAAATTTTTAAAAGTATATCTTTTTTTAATCCAAAAATATACTTGAGGCAATTTGCAATTTTTATATGTTGTAGTTTAATATTTACAGAATATAAAAAAAAATAAGCCAGACGATTCAGCCGGGGCTTTAACATTGCCATGCCCGTCCAAAAATATTTTGCAAATGAATATAAAAAATGTGTTTGAGGCAACTTGAAATTTTAATAGAGTATTATTTATAACTAAAAAATAAGACTCTCAAAAAGACAGATCATTTCGGTGGGACTTTCTACCTGCCAGGCGATCTAACAAAAGACAATGCCGATTTTGTTAGGGAAGGTGGCGTCTTTTTTTTTTCGAGCGTCCACCAACCAAACTTGGTAATCTATATTTTTGAGGGCATTACAAACGATTTTTGCTATGGCAGTATAGCTGTAAACTCAGTCCGAACCGAGTAAATCAGGTTTGAACTTTTTTCGCTTCATACATTTTTCTATGGGAAATTGAATTTTTTGGTTTCTTGCGTCCATGGACGAAACGTGAAAATATATATTCTTGAGGTCATCACAAACAATATTTGCTATGGCAATAAAGCTGTAAACTCAGTCCGAACTGAGTGAGACAGCCTAGAACGTTTTCACTCTAGGCGTTCGCTCCTTTTTTTTTTTTTTTTTTTTTTTTTTTTTTTTTTTTTTTTTTTTTATAGTGGAAGAAAATGCGTTACGCATGTCTCGCCGCATAGGTGAATTTGGCGGGGGTCTGTGGGACTATCTACTTCCATTCAAAACGATAGACTACCCACTAAAAACTTCCACTACTTCCTCTCTCGAAGCCATATTGGCCATTGGGGGACCAGGGTTTTATTCTCCCCATTGGGCCGCGGCGACTTGCTTGGAGAACCAAGCCCATCACAGCTAAAGGGTGACCGAGGAAGTGTGGTCACCCTTTTAAGTCATTTGGGACCGTACAAAATAAGCGGTAGCTCACCTACCACTGCTCATTTAGCCCCGTTTAAAGGGGGATGAGGTGCGCATAGCGCCTCCTCCTTTCTCCAACCCGACGATGCCGAAGCCGTTCCGCATGAGCTTCTTCCTCCCGCATCCGCTAGGCGTTCGCTCCTGCTTTTTTGTATGGGAAATTGCAACTTTTTTTCTCGCGTCCATCGACGAAACATGAAAATATATATTCTTGAGGTCATCACAAACGATATTTGCTATGGCAGTATAGCTGTTAACTCAGTCCGAACGGAGTGAGACAGCCTAAATCGTTTTCACTCTAGGCGTTCGCTCCTGCGTTTTTGTATGGGAAATTCCTACTTTTTTTCCAACAGTTGAAAATTATTGCGATTACGACTTGTAATGTACATTTAAATAGTTCTGGCCAGTCTCACTCAGTTCGGACTGAGTTTACAGCGTCACTGCCATAGCAAATATTGTTTGTGATGACCTCAAGAATATATATTTTCACGTTTCGTCGATGGACGCAAGAAACAAAAAAAACAATTTCCCATAGAAAAATGTATGAAGCCAAAAAAAGTTCAAACCTGATTTACTCGGTTCGGACTGAGTTTACAGCTATACTGCCATAGCAAAAATCGTTTGTAATGCCCTCAAAAATATAGATTACCAAGTTTGGTTGGTGGACGCTCGAAAAAAAAAAGACGCCACCTTCCCTAACAAAATCGGCATTGTCTTTTGTTAGATCGCCTGGCAGGTAGAAAGTCCCACCGAAATGATCTGTCTTTTTGAGAGTCTTATTTTTTAGTTATAAATAATACTCTATTAAAATTTCAAGTTGCCTCAAACACATTTTTTATATTCATTTGCAAAATATTTTTGGACGGGCCTGGCAATGTTAAAGCCCCGGCTGAATCGTCTGGCTTATTTTTTTTTATATTCTGTAAATATTAAACTACAACATATAAAAATTGCAAATTGCCTCAAGTATATTTTTGGATTAAAAAAAAATATACTTTTAAAAATTTGGGGGTTGATTTAGCCCCGCTACTCACCAGCCAGGTCTGCAGTTTCGTGTTGGGATATAATAGGAGAGGTACAGGACAAGTTTTCAGCTTGCCTCAAGCACCTACCCAAAAATGCTTGCCAGCTCTCCAGCTATATTATTTTGATTGATGACATGATTCATTGGTTACTAAGGTTACTCAACGGTGTATCGTGAAAACAATGTTGTCTCTTTTTCTCTTATCGTAATTTTGCTAACGCTTACTCTGTCACGCATTGTATATCATTTCCATGGCAACGGATTTTAATATTTGACAGTAACTGTCGAAATAATGACAATAATATTCATTCCTTTCTGCTTAAAGTAATATTCATTTTTGGAAAAATAATAAAATACTATGTTTAAAATAAGTTGTTTGTGATAAATAATACGTTAAATGATACAATTTCAAATATTTTTTTATAGTTAAAGCTATATTTTATTGTATGTCACTGTTTTTCATACAATATTATATTGTGTCTATGGAGGACAAGAGCAGGCTATCCGTATTTACGTTGAAAGGAACGCATTTTTTCAAAAGCAGTGTATAGCGGAAGTTAAATTACTAATTAATTTCTTTTAAATACTGACAAGTTCTACAAGATTCTAAAATATATGAAAATTCATATTTTAATTTAATATACTTTGTGCTTTTGTGCCATTTGTGGCCATCACTAGGCAGGAATGAGCCATGTCCTTTGAAGCGACAGACGCTTCTTATCCAAGTTACACCATGTTGAAACATGCACGTCATGTTAAACAAAAAATGCGACTGTTTTTTTTTTGTATCGGGGCATATCTAACATTTTAAATCTATGTTCACACTTCTGACGTCACAGGTCAGTATGGCTTCGCAAGGGCTTCACACTGTTTTATTATTCTAAGGAGTAACTTTAAGTGTATTAAGTAGGTGTTAGGTATAGGGTGAGAAATATTCTATTTATAAATGGATAAATCGCCGGCGTATAATTTATCTTAGTTATGTAGTTTAAAATTATATAGTCTACTAAAAGACCTTCCTCATAAAACACTAGATTTCTTCACTTCTCTAGACTCCCTCATTAAACTGATGAACCGAAAACGCAAAATGCCTATAACAACAAAAACATAATTGTACTTGTGGCAATCCGTGATAATAATATGCTGAATCAATTTCACAAAATTAAAAACGTTGTGCGGAAAAACAAAGATAATTTTGAGTTGAGTTCGAATTTTAAAATTATTATTATAGCTCAGCACGAGGGTTGAATTGATTCACCTAGACAGTTATAATTATGCGACAATTTAATATTTAAATTCGTATTCGTGTACTTATTTGACATTTTGCCTGTGACGTGTAATTGTGAATGGCAGTGACGTCAAAGCCGGCCCGGTTTTAATTGGAAAATAAATTAATCCTATTATATAGTAGCGATCGCAGTGAGAAATGGACAGTATGGGAGTAAAAGCAAAGCATTCTTTTGTGATCGAATATTTTGTGAAGACTGAATTATGTATTTTGAAGTTTCGTTGGTCTTTGCCCACGGAGATATGAGAATTAGGTAATGCAACAAGTTCTTAATATACTGTATCTATGTCTATACAGTTCTTAAAGTATACTGGAGATAAATGAAAACGATAGGATACTTACATCTATACAAATATAATAAAGCTGAAGAGTTTGTTGGTTTGTTTGAAGGCGCTCATCTCATGAACTACTGGTTCGAATAGAAAAAATATTTCCGTTGGGTTCTCCATTTGTCGAGGAAAATTTTAAGCTATAGTATAATATTATAGTACTAGCGGCCGCCAGCGACTCCGTCCGCATCGGTTTCGTTTCCGTACATAGTTTTACTACAGATAGCTTAAAGCCTTCCTCGACAAATAGTAAGTGGACTATCCAACACAAAAGATTTTGTCAACTCGAACCAGTTGTTACTGAGATTAGCGCGTTCAAACCAATCTGGATCAGGATTTTACACGTGTTATTGTGAGTCAACCATGAAAGATAGACATATGCTGTTAAGGGATATTTTTTAAGCAATTTTATGAAAAATATTTTTGTCATACATGATTTTTATGTAACTTTAACCATTAAAGCTGCACATGCGACAGAAGCTTAAAAAATGGAGTAAAATCTCCCGTTTTCCCAATATTACCCTTCACTACTCTGCTCCTATTTATTGTAGCGTGATGAAAAGTATCCTTTAATATGCCCAGAAGTACGAAGAATAATTTTACCAAGTTTCGTCAAAATCCGTCCAGTAGTTTTTGTTTCTATAAGGAACATACAGACAGACAGACAGACAGACAGACAGACAGACAGACAGACAGACAAAAATTTTACTGATTGCATTTTTGGCATCAGTATCGATCACTTATCACCCCCTGATAGTTATTTTGAAAATATATTTAACTAGCGGCCGCCCGCGACTCCGTCCGCGTGGATTTCTTTTTTTTCTAAATAAAAAGTAGCCTATGTTCTGTCTCAGGGTCTAAAGATTGTCTGTACCAAATTTCATCAAAATCGGTTGCGAGGTTTAAGCGGGAAAGCGTAACAGACAGACAGACAGACAGACAGACAGACAGACAGACAGACAGAGTTACTTTCGCATTTATAATATTAGTTGGGATGTACAGAATTGACCTCTCTACAGATTTATTATAAGTATAGATATAAAACATTATGTGTGCGAAAACTTAAATCCACGGGGACGAAGTCGCGGGCGGGCGCTCATATCTATCTGAACCTCGTAACCGCTTCTATCTTGGAAATTCAACAGCACGAACAAAAAATGTATAAAAATAGTTAACTATTCATACAATCTACCGAAGTTTTTAATTGAATTTGACTTTTTGATAAGAGACATAATGGAAGTACATTATTACCACGATAATTATCGGAATTTTATAACCACGCATGCCAAACAAAAGGTTACACTGAATGATACCTAAAAATGTATGTTCTGACGTCATTCATTAATAAGTCTTTTTAAATACGTTAAGTTAAAAGTAAACTTTGAGGAAACCTACGCGTTCTTATTATTCACATTTTTTAATAACAGGATAAACTTTTATTCGACAAACATTAAATATACCTTCATGTCGGGGTTCTTTGTAATTTACAGTTCGTAGACATTTAAAGGTCAAATCATTGGTTCAAATGAATATGATTACTAGTAATAAATTATAGCTTATCTTTAAATAAATTTATTTTTCGTTTATAATTAAGTTTAAAACGACGTATCAATTTTTTATTCTTAAAAGCTACTTGAAGGAAAAAGACAAACCATTTTTTGATTGATTTTAAAGCGTAAAATGCGTTGTTTTTTCTGCGCACCCCATTTTTTATACTTCGAAAACAATCATTAAAAGTCACGACTTTTGTATATGACAACACGGCTGTAAATCGAAAATGTTTTATTATTCACGACGGTAAATTTCGACACGAGAAAAATTAGGGATACGTGTTTAAAAAATGTAACAAAAAAGTAATTGTTCTGATATAAAACTACAAAGGCTCGTAAAACCGTAAATGTTTCTTATTTATCATAGAAAATTGCTTATTTTTAGACTACTGAGTAGTTGTACTATTATAATAGCTTCGAGTAAGTTAGACAGGATTAGGTATAATGGTAGTACATACATCAAATTAGTCTCGAAAGTCCAAGAAGAATGAAAGTCATAGAATTCATTTGGGGACTTCATTTACTACTTTTTATTTCTTCGACCAATATTACAATCTTCTATCATAATAGTTTGCCGTGAATGTTTTGTGGAAATGTGAACTTAAACGAAGGGTTTTTAAAAAATGAAATGTTTTCTTCTGATGGCGATTCTGTAATCCACTTCGCAGGAAAAAAGTCAGAGACGAACTTCTTAGCTATCCATGGATTCTCCGTGCGGGTGCCGGGTCCATCGCGTGGAACAGAGAGGAACGTCAGTCGGCGCCTGGGACTTTCGACCCAGCGTGTAGGTTTAAGGGGCCCCTTGATAGTATACTAACGATAACCTTCACCGATGACGTTCATCTCCCTTCCCAACCATATTTGGTACGAGCCGAGTAAAGCGGCTTTAGTTGCTCTTTCCAGTAAGGAGCTAATATTAGATCTTGGTAATCCTAAGTCCTTCAGTAGGTTGTAGAGAGATTAACATATTATTGTGATTTTCCAAACGATAGTTTCTTCCATTATGTACTGCCATATTGTCATTTATTTGTTCGAACGCGCTAATCTTAGGAACTATACTAGTCCGATTTGAAAAATACTTTTGTGTTGGATAGTCCATTTGACGAGGAAGGCTTTAGGCAATAGTATATAACTATGTGTGCGGAAACCGAAAACTACGCTGACGGAGTCGTGGGCGGCCGCTGGTGTTATACACGTACTATAGCTTAAAGCCTCCCTCGACAAGTAAACAATTTTTTTTTCAATTCCAGCCAGAGGTAGTGAGGTTAGCGCTATCAAACAAACAAAGAAACTTGTTAGCTTTATTATTTTAGTGTAGATATTATATTACTGTAGCTATCATCACAAAATATATTAGTGAACTAGCGGCCGCCCGCGACTCCGTCCGCGTGGATTTCGATTTCCAATATGTGTTATTCTGATGTATAAGCTATATTGTGGTAAAGTTTCATTCAAATCCATTCAGTAGTTTTTACAGTGAAAGAGTAACAAACATCCATACATCTATACATCCAAACATCCATACATCCACACATACAAACTTTCGCCTTTATAATAGTAGTAGAATTGTTAGTATGCCTCACGGGCAACGCATCGTGTTATATTTGGCCAGCTTAGTAAACTCCGACTTAAATGTCAAGGGTGAATCTTTAAAGATGTGGTAGGACGAAAATAATGATACGCAAAAGTATTTGCTTCAAACCGATTTACAAAATAAATTCGTTCTATACTTGTACATAAATAAGATTAGCTATCGCCTACTCCACATGAGAAAACGAACAAACTTTGTGAAGAGATTCTCATTTTGCAGCTAATCTCAAATGAAACATATTTTAAACTCGATTTAACTTTGTAAATTACATTCGGTTACGCATAATAAGCGTCGCTTCAACTCAAAAGAAAATATTGAGTATTTACAATACGAATTTTAATTTAGTTAAATAGAACTTTGCTGATGACTTTTTTTAACTGAAAATTATATTTATAGTAATTTTTAATCATGATCATCAGAATGTTTGCGGTAGGGTTTATTAACCGCGTTAAACATTTTGATCAATGTTATAATGTTTGGAAATTATCAACTAAGAAAATAATATATATTAATTAATAAGACCAGGTCAATGCCATACCCCTATCAAAACTACTAAACCAAAAGTTAAATTAAATTTTTTAGTCAACTATGAACGGAACTCTGACTATTTGACATACCAATCATGTTTTTGCCCAAACGGTGAATCGATGGAAAAGTATGTTAAATTACTGTTATTAGTACTGTTACAGCTATCGTTTCAATTGTAAACCCGGAGATATTTAAATTTAATATGAATTGAAGTGTTATTATTGATTGGTAGGTGAAAAGAGCTGTGTTTTTGTACCTTTAAACACTTTTTCTTTTTAATTATTCGTATAACTACTATTGAACGATGCGATAACCTACGGTTGAATAACGTTGAAATGTCAATCATACTGCTAAAATTATTCAGCTATGAGGTTTTTCCAACTTTCAAATTAGCACTGAACCTTAATCAAAAATGTACTTAACCGTGCAACTGTCTTCAATTGAAACTAACTACAGTCTACAACAATGTTTTCTTGTATTTTACCGTAGTTTTCTTTGACCTAGAAACCCTTTTTTTTTTTTTTTTTTTTTTTTTTATACTTGGTGAATGCTTTTACGCATCCTCGCTCTCTAGGTGAGCAGAGGTATGTGGGACTCCTCTGGAAAGACTACCCACTAAACACCAAGTTCCTCTCGAGTCACCGTATGTGGCCATTGGGGACCAGGGTGGCATGCACTCCTTTTGGCCATGGTGACTTACCCCGATTACGGGCCTTCTCTCAATGGAATGATGGCCCAGGAAATTGAGCCATCCATTCAAACTCTCGTTGACGCAACACGGTCCTATAGAGGAATAAGGTGCGCATAACGGCGCCTCCTTACCCCTACCTGCCTTCTACCCATCCGCTCCATATGGCCCGTTTCTTCTCGGACACGTTCCGATGCCTCCTTCTGTATGATTACTTCTTCGCAGAAGGACACTGCCGACTCCCAACTTTCTTCAGTGGCCAGCATGGCACGTGTCAGGCCTGGCAGCGAGATGTTCTGGCCTAATTGTGCCTTTAACGCCTCTCTAGGCGTGTCCCATGCAGGGCAATCCAAGAGGGTGTGCTCACTACTGTCTTCCGGGGCGCCGCACTCATGGCATCGCTCAGACAATTCTTTACCAATTCGGCACAGATACTTACCAAAGCATCCATGCCCGGTAAGCATCTGCGCCAATCTGTATGTAACGGTGCCATGCTTGCGACGACACCATTCTCTCAAAATTGGTCTGATCGCGTCAACCGTACGACGCCCAGTTGACTCCGACCGCAAGCCCTCCTCCCACCTCTCCATGAGAGCACTCTCAGCCCTCCTTCTGGCAGCAGCTAGCTCTTCCGGGGCCAATCTGTCACCCCGCCTTATTGCCTCTCTTTGCTCCAAGTACCTTTTCCTGAGCACCTGAGATTCCAATTCCCATGGAGGCATACCCGCGATCACACATGCTGCTGTATGAGACACTGTCCTATAAGCCCTTACAGCTCTAATGGCCATCGCTCTCTGAGGCCCACGAAGTGCCCTCTTTCCGACTTCAGTTAAACGATCCGCCCACACCGGGGCCCCATAGAGAGCCATGCTCCTAATAACTCCTGAGTACAACCGCCTGCATTTTGCCTCAGGGCCTCCAATATTAGGAAGAAGACGGCTTAATGCTCCTGCTGCCTTTTTCAATTTGGGTGCCAGTTGTTTGAGGTGCTCTTCAAACTTCCAGCGCCCATCCAACACCAGCCCTAAATACTTAATAGTGGGTTTAAGTGGTACGCTTGCCCCATCTACCACCAGTGCTGCCCCTGCAGGACAACTACGGTGTGGACCATGCAACATTATAGCCTCGGTCTTGTCTATAGCTACGTTCAACCCAAGCACCCTTATGCGCTCAATCACCAGGGAAGCCCCAACGCCCGCTAGCCTCCGGGCATCCTCCGAGGTGCTACCCCTCGCCGTGACCATTGTGTCATCAGCATAGCAGAAGATCTGCATTCGGGGAAGCAAAATACCACGAAGGAGCCAGTCATACCCTATATTCCACAAGAGCGGCCCTAGGACCGACCCCTGTGGAACACCACATACCATTTTCCTAGCCACAAGATGTCCAGCTGCTGTATTATAGAGAATTTCCCGATCCTGTAGGTAGTCCTCTATAATACGTATTAAATACGTTGGCAGTCCATGAAAGTGGAGACCCTCCTTGATCACCTCAAAAGGTAGAGTGTTAAAGGCGTTGCGGATGTCCAGTGACACCGCAACGACCACCTCACCTCGATTGAACGCCCTCTCCGACATCTCCCTTAGCGCCATAAGAGCGTCCACGGTTGATCGTCGTCTTCGAAACCCGTATTGATTGTCCGCTAGGTCTGGACCTTCTTCTTCCAGGTGCTTGACGACTCTGTTTGCAATGATACGTTCAAGCATCTTTGCGAGCTCATCCAGCAGCACGACTGGACGGTACGCTGACGGGGTGTTTGCTGGCTTTCCCTCCTTCAACAACAAACATAACTTTCCCTTCTTCCATATCTTCGGAAACAACCCTAACTCTAGGCAGTCGCTAAAAAGCGCTTGTAGGTGCCCTCCAAGGTGTTCAAGCGCGATAGGCAGTACTCGCCCAGGAATGCCGTCGGGGCCAGGAGCTTTCTTTTTTAAACGCAGGCGGTCTGTCACCACCTCTATTTCCGCGCGCGAAACTGGTGTGAAACCTGACTCAGAGCTTAGTGGACCCGAAGGGGGATTCAGTGGATCCGTCAAAGGAGGCGTATCGGGGAAAAGCCCAGCTACCACATCAGCTAGGAGTTCTGGATCCATTGATTCCATAGGGGGTGCACCATGCTGGAGCTTACTCCGCACTAACCGGAAAGGACGTCCCCATGGATCGTTTTCTAATCCATCCAAAAACTCCTCCCAAGCCTTTGATTTTGCATTGGCGATCCCTGACACCAATGCCGCTTTCGCTTCTTTATAACTGGCCTCTAACCTCTCTCCCTCTTGCGGAGTGTCAGCGACTCGACGTGAATCACGAACTTGTCTCCTGCGCCACCGTTGAAGAGCACGTCTTGCACGAAGGCTGGTCGCTCTTAGATGATCCAACTCCTGTGACCACCAGTACACCTGTAATTTATCAGGCAACCCTCTCACTCTAGGCATACTAGCATCACAAATAGACTTCAACGCTCTGACCAGTTCTTCTGCTCGACCTTCTACGTCTTGTGGCCTTTCCCTCGCCTCCATACCCCAGACCTGTGCAATAGCCTCTTCTTCAGCAGCCTCCTTATTCAGTTTCGAAATAGCCCAACGCGGAAAATTTGAGCCAACATTACGTGGCCTGACCGCTGGCAAACCTCCTCTTGGCGAAACCTCAAACCGGACATATCTGTGGTCTGATATTGTCTCAAGTTCTGTCTCCACTTTCCAACCATTCACCCTAAGTGCCAAAGCAGGTGTTGCAAAAGTGAGGTCAACAATTGATCCACCACCCCGCCGAACACATGTCAAAGTATTGCCTCTGTTTAAAACCTGAAGACCCAACTCTGTCATCCATTCAAACACCGCTCTTCCCTTAGTACTGGTGACATGGGAGTTCCACGCTGGGTGTTTGGCGTTGAAGTCACCTGCGACCAGGACCTGTAGAGGCGACAAACGCCTGATCACTCCATTGAGCAAATTAAGGCGCTGTTCAAACTCGCCCAAATTCCAATTAGGAGAGAAGTAAACGCCAACTATAGCGAATTCCCCCCATACAACGGCCACATAACCCGGTCCTCTCTCTCTTATCGAGAGAGGAGGGGAGTAGCCAGCCTTTTTCGGGACAAGGATTGCGACGGTATCATCCGAATCACCAGCCCAATTTCTGCGATTTTGAGGTACACAATAAGGTTCTGCAAAGACCACGCAATCCACTCCAAACTCTACTGTATGCTGCATGAGTATATCTTGGGCAGCTACACAGTGGTTTGTGTTAGCCTGGAGAAATTTTAAAGGACGTCTAGCCATGAATGGGGATGCTTTCTATCACCTCCATGGTGGACGCACCACTGCTTTTCTTGCTGTTGGAAAGCCCTCTCGGTTTGACTAATGGAGGGGAGCAGTTTTTCCCTCCCATTACATGATTAAACGTCAACTTTGCTGCCTGACACACCGCACATTTTGGTACACTGACCTTACAATCCGCTGCCTTATGACCCTCAACACCACACCGGTAACAGAAACCAGATCTGTCGACATTTACAGGACACATGTTGCGCAAGTGTCCTATAGCCAAACACTTGAAGCAGCGAAGAGGAAGGGCTTCCAAAGCCTTAACGTGAGCACAGCTCCATCCTACCATGACTCTTCCAGCCTGTACTAGCTCCTTTGCAGCTGCTGTAGGGCACTTAGTGACCACGGTGCCTAAACCACCAGGCCCTGGCCTGATTACCCCCACCTTAATTTGCTCAGCAGGGCAACCACCTTTCAGAGCCATCGCCGCTTTTAAATCATCAGATGTTACTGAGTCATCTAAACCCGAAACCCGCAAATCTACACATTTTACGGGTCTCGAGATATTTACAAGACCGGCCAATACCTCTTTTAATTTGGCCGCCATCTGATCTGCCTTCTCTGCACTCGAAGAGCCGGGAATTTCAATCATACGGGCCCCGGTTTGTGTCTGCTTAATATGGACAGTTTCGAGCCCTAAGTCCTTTAAGTTGATAGCTTGTTTAGCCTTTGAGATGGCTTGAGCATAAGTAAGCCCTTTCTCTGCCACCTCCTCCGGGATAGTTAAAACTACTGCAGCCGTTTTAGGAGGGATAAGCTTAGGCCCTTTTTTCACCTTTTGGGCAGGTTGAGTTCTGGAGGGCAAAGTTGCCGCCTTCTTTTTATTTTGTTTCACAACTTTCCCATTTGATCCAACCAACTGCCACTGACTCTCTTGTGACGTTGGCAGGTCCACATTGTTGGTTGACCGTTCCCTTGAAGGCCCAGCTAACGCAGATGCATAGCTAGAAGCCACTCTCTCCCGATTGTCCTGTTGAACCGCCGACACTTTCCTCTTGTCCGCCTGCAGCTCTGGACGAAGTTTGGGAGCGGGCAGTAGTCTGCCCTCTAGTCCTTCAAGCCTAGCCTGGATCATTGTCCCTGCTGTTTCCGCCACTAAGCGCTTGATTTCATCAAGGATGTCTCGCGGGAAGACCCCAATATCTTCCTGCGCCACTGCCACCAGTTGTTGCTTGCCTTTGTCCTTTTTAAGCCTAGCATTCTCCGCCCCTTTATCTTCCAAAGCCCTCTTAAAGGCTCGCATCTCCTCTTTAAGTTTAGACAGCTCACTATTGAGCCTACTATTTTCGGCTTTAAGTCTCCGGACCTCGTCGTTAATATCAGCTGAACCGAGCCTAGTCACAAGGGACATGAGATTATCTCCAATCCTTTTTACCTCATCTTTCTTTTCTTTGCTAAGTCTTGCCCCGCCCACTGTCTCATTGAGTTGACTGATGTCCCTCTGAGCAGCTTTGCGTAAGTCCTCATTACTTAGATCCGAATCGTTCTGAGAAAACCGACCTTTAGGTTTCTTAAAGGTTTCCTTGATCGATTCCTCCATATACACCTCGACTTCTGAGTCCGACGGCACGTAATCCTCGTCACTTGCTCGCCGTAGCCTCTTTTTGGCTGCTGACAGGCCTATAGTTGTACCACCTGTACCTTTTCGCCCCCGAGCCGACTTTCCACTGTCATTTAATTTACTAGTAGATCCTTCTTTCTTCTTTTTGGTTGCACGCAAGACACTCGTCTTCGATGCACAACTGCGATCCGTATCCATATCAGTATCCCCCACTAAGCACGGTGTTAGCCTGCCGTTCAAAGAACCATTGCGACTAACTGTCCGGCTGTCCATACCACTTGCCACGCTCTCACAATCGCTTCGCTCACTATGACATGAGTTTACAACACAATCTCCGACAATTGTCCGCTCGCTTCCGCCTGAGCTAGGCCCACTTCCGTCAGATAAAATAGTTTTTGTTGTTTTAAGATTTTCCATGCTGTTCCCACGAGAATGGTGACAAATACAAAGTCCACCCGGGCAGAGGCCCCATACCCGGGTAAGCCTAAGGTTGACGAAGCAGGGAGTCGGCCGATTCCCTGCTCCGTTGTCGTGTAACAACTGCACTCCCTGCAGCCATTCACCCCCTCGCCGTAATGACGCGACAAAAAGCTTGGGGTTGGGGTTTTTTATTGAGGTTTTCTCCTCGCAGAGCCACACGGTTAAGTGCAGCCCCTGACCCGGCCCCGCTCAGTGCGGGGTAACGGGCTGGCCGACGGTTGGCTTAAAGCCTGTCCGCCGATCGTGACCACCACGACCGGACGAACCCGCCGCCCCACTCCCAAACAACTACCACATCACGGCGCATTCGCCCTCCTCCCTGGTTTTGGTTCGCGCCGGCCGAAGCCGGTAACCCCCATATCTGGGGGCCTTTCCCCAATCCACCACCCGGGGACGCGCCCGATAGCAGACCAGCAACTGCCACGGGGACCTAGAAACCCTAAGATAAGTCCGAAAAAGAGAAAACAAAGGATCGCACTTTCACAGAGTAAAAGTTCTAGAGAAATAACAAAAGTCTCCTTAAATAAGGATTAAATTCAAAGAAAAACATATAAACTGAAAATTGTGAAGGAAAACTGAGGTTAGGAATCACCCGGTTAACAAAGTACTGCTTTTTTGGTGCTGGTCTAGATGCCTCAGAAAACAAGTCATTGTCGAAATAAAAACACTTTTTCAAACTTGATGTTGCAAAGTTGCTCGGTTGCAAAAAAAGAGTAGATTGATCACATATCATAATTATGCGAGCGAAGCCGGGGGTGGTTTGCAAGTTCATTTATACGTAGGAAGTTATAATTCCATGTCGTCGTACGACTAAACCAAATGGTTTAGTTTGGTTTAGTCGTAATCATATGACATAAGAAAAGAACACGAAAAAAAACTGCAAAATCAAGCCATAGAGGCCATAAACAAAACAAATTCAAAAGCCACCACCTACAACAATACGCAAACAAAACCAAAACGTATTCGAACACTATCTTTGTCGACGACAAGTCAAAGTAATCCGGAATGTTTAAACTCTTACATGACCGTTCCAAGTCGACATTTCAAATGGCATTTCGCCCCGAAAGGGGTGTTTGCGTAGAACCTCCTTGTCCCGTGACACCCGAACTCAATAAACTAAGGGACAACTTCGAAATTGAAAAAGAAATCCTGGCCGAAAGAAAATCTGGCACCGGTACCATGCAAATACTACAAAATTGCTGAACTCACCGACTTGGGAACGGGAGTAATAAATTAGCTCAGATAGATTTAAATCTATAGTTACATAAAAAAGCTGAAGAGTTTGATTCTCTGTTTGAAAGCGGTAATCGCTGGTGCTACTGGATCAAATTAAAAAATAGATTTATGTTTTTTTTTAATTTATTTATTCAAAGTATACACAGTTTTACATACATCATATTCCTGCCAAACTGCTTAACAGTTTATCGGCAGTAGTTCCTGTTAAAGTTTTACTTAATTACATTATTTTTTCTTAAGCAATATTAACAGTACCTTACTTTGTTAATTTAACTGTTGGACAGTCCATTATTTTTAGTTATTTTTAATGCTTTAAGCTACGCTATGCTTGCGGAAACCGAAAACGCGGGCAGTCGCTAATCTTCAAAAATGCCCCGTCACCAGAAATCTTTGGCGTTATTTCTTTTAATATGACCTACGCAATTACGCATCAACACAACATGCTGTCATTGCGAAAAGATGCGACAGTCACTTCACATTTTCGTGTCATTTCAGAGCGATTCGAAGTATCACGAGGGCATATCCAAAGATGTTACGATTTAAATCTATGGCCTTTGTTAGTACGACTGATTATGAATTTTCGGCATTCAGTTTGATTGTTTGATGTTGGTCTTGCTATATTTAAACGGGATAGGTTTGGTTTGGCCGAATTGTTATTATTATAGGAGGGATGTGTAACTTTGCTAATTTAAGTGTTCTCTAGTGAAATGCGTTGGTGGGTTGTATGTACCCAGAATAAAAGGATTGTACAACATTGTTTAGCAGGACGTCGGTCGAATGATATTTTGCTAGTGATTCTCATTTACATATCTCTGCAGGGCAGTATTGAGTGAAAGTAGGAGTGTGTTTTCTTCTAAGTTTGAATGAATTCTTTTAGTATTTTTTTTAAATTTTTACGAGTAATGCCAATGAGTTTATAAGCCTTATACGGCTATGTGTATTTCTTTTTTTAAATTTTAGTTTCTTATAAATAAAATACCAATCTAAAGATTAGATGTGTTGAGGATGAAACGTCTAGATCAGTAAGTGATACCTAAATACTCTAAAATAACTGCCCAAATTTTGACAAAATTTGTAGTTATTTATTTATTTACAAACACACGTGTCTGAATCCGAAAATATACTAGCTATAAAAATGTTAATGCAGAATGTAGATATCATACATAAACTACATTAGCTCCAGGGAGCTATAAGAAAAGCTGTTAAAAATGTATGAAGGAGTTTCCTCTGAAATCACATTAACCCAACGCAGAGAAGCCGCTTGCTTTAAATGTACGCGGTTCCAAACCCATCAAGTTTGAGTCCATCATAAGAAATGCAATATTGCAGTTTTGATGTGCAATTTCTAGTGAGGTTGCATGTTCGGTGATAACGATCATGGGCTTAATTATAAATAATGTTTGAAACCCGTCCAAAAATTATATTTACACAGGAAAACAGAATCACTTTCGATTTTTATTTATTATAGCCCGGCCAATGACCCCACTCCACCTGATGTTAAGTGGAAGTGATGTCCAGACGCGAGGGAAACTGGTGCAACCTGACGTAAGGGTCGCAGCAACATTCACACTCACTCTGCCGGCCCACAAAGTGCCTCTTCACGCCGCGTTTGAAGGAACCTATGTCATTGGAAGTAGGGAACACATACTTAGGAATTGCTCATTTATAATTTGATTTCCAATATACTCTGCATTTGACGGAATAACCAAGGATCATAACAGGTTTTAGAGTTAGAATCCAATCGGCCAGTTTTGTTGCAAGCATTTATTCTATTTAGGCTAGTGCCTAGCAATTATAGTAGCGTTTGCCTAACTACAGGTATTCGATTATGTATGTTAATAATGAGTTTGAGTAGATAGTGTATCTAACATCAAAAGCTTATAGATCAATGGCACTTACCAGCGCAACAAATACTGCTTCTAATGAACTGCCCGTTATGATCTTGTGATTAGAAATACTCGTACGTACCTGAAACAATGAAAAAGCTTGATTACATATTTATAATTGACGACCAATTTGGTGGTGTTGATGGTTAAGCCGTAGAATTTTACAACGTGTGATCATGGGTGTATGTCTTTGAATAATGGTACCGGAATGGAAAATATAATACACAAACATACATTTTTCGATATCGGTATACTTTTAACATACCACAGTAGGTTCTAATGTTCAGTAACACAAGTACTTAATCACAGAATCTGATCAATGTTATATTATGCGTTGTTGTCAGATATTTATACGTTTTATATATATTATATTTATACGTTTCCCGACTCACTTATTCCTGAGCTTCCAACAGAAAGAATTAATAAGTGTAAGAGGGGCTTGATTAGAAAGACCAAACTTCGACACTATCCTTTTATTCCACAGGTCTTACAGAAACAATTATAACTTATAGTACACTGCTTAACATATGGTAACGGTCGCGACGGGCGGGAACGCGATGTGCATCCGCGGGCGTAGTGCGTGGAACCGGTGTTCAGAGCTGTCCGGCCAGGGAGGCTGGAGCAGTCGGAACGCGCGGTTGACGCCGACTGCCTGTGATGGTGCTCGCGCTCGCTTTTATACCCTGCCGGCCGGGCCTTCGGGTGTCGCCGGGCGCGTTCGGGAATTGTCGGCTCGGCGCCCGCGGCCCGCGCGCTGGCGTGCTGAGTCATTGCAGGTGTAGGACGGGGCGTACTATTGTTGTTTGTTACAGGCTCCCCCTCTGGATCTGAAGTCGTCCCGACGAGGAATCCAGGATTTTAAAGAGCGGAATCTTCTATTGTCTTCCTCCTTCAGTGACCTGAGCGTGGAGTGGTGGTACTTGTTTCCTTGGACGACCTCTCTTTCGCAAAGGTCTCACAGGTACTGGAACCGGCCCTGTTTCTGTGTCGCCAACATACGGAACAAGAGCTGAAGAATGGTATATACCAATTGTGGTATCAGGCTTCGTAGGATCAGCTACTTGATAGGATGATGGTCCATGTTTTCTCATGATGATATAAGGACCGTCTCGTCTGGGTGCAAATTTAGCACTGACTCCTTTTGCGGCGTTGCTTAAGGGATGAAGAGTAACAAGCACTAGCTGGCCAGGCTTGTAGCCCGGGTCCTCTCGGCGTTGTCTGTTATCAACATAAACCTTGCGTTTCTCTTCTTTGTTTTCCTGCATCTCTCTGGCTTTTTGCAAATTGGTGGCCAGCTGCTTCAGTTTTGGGGTTATCTCGGCGATGAAATTTTCTGACTCTAGAACTTGACGGAAGTCGTGTAAGTTGTCATCTGGGGTCTTGAGCTCCCTTCCAAAAGTAAGGTAGGCAGGCGTAAAGCTTGTCGAGCAACTGGCAGCAGTATTCATTGCGAATCTTACACTTGGAAGCATTTCTGGCCAATTCCTATGATTGTCTTGGACCAGGATCGCCAGCTGAGTTTTTAAGTCTCTGTTCCTTCTCTCCACAGGATTTGTTTCTGGATGGTAAACTGGAGTGAAGGAATGCTTGATATTTAATGTAAAGGCGACTTGTTGCATGACGGCACTGACAAATTGTGTCCCATTGTCACTTATCATACGCCTTGGCAGTCCAAACCGAAGAAATACTTCATTCAACAGAGTCATTGCGCAAATTTCAGCTGTGGCATTCTCAAGAGCGAATAACTCCACCCAACGCGTAGCTACGTCTTCCACAATAAAGATCCATGTCTTGCCGTCTAGTGAAGTTGGTAATGGGCCAAATAAGTCAAAAGATATGACCTCGAATCTTTGGTTCATCACTGTTGTCTGCAAGAGGCCTGTTGGTTTTTGGTTTGACGGCTTATACCGTTGGCAAGCTAAGCAGTGCTTGGTATAGCTGTTAATGTATTTTCTCATTCCAGGCCAGTGATATCTTTGGGAGATGCGCTGGTACGTTTTCTCAGCACCGTAGTGGCCGGCTAAAGGGTTATCATGATAGGCCGCTAGGATATTGGCCCACTCATGTTCTGGTGCGACTAGTTGAGCGTCATCTGTATCAGCATATGGACTATGACGGTAAAGGATACCGTTGTTCATTAAGTAGCCTTTGTTGCTCCAGTATGCAGCGTCTTCTTCATTACCGATGCCTTCCAAAGCTTCAATGATCTTTCGAAGTCTAGCGTCTTGCATTTGCTCTCCTCGTACTTCTGAAGTGCTTCGTGTTGGCATGTCAATTGTCACCTCACAGATCCCGCAGGTATCAGTGGTCTCGTCTGAGCATGGTGGCCTTGACAGACAGTCTGCCACAACATTCGTTCGTCCTGGTGCATATTTTATAGTAATGTCATACGACTGAAGTAACAAAGCCCATCGTGCTAGTCTTCCCGTGGGTGATTTTAAGGACATAAGCCATTTCAAAGCTTGATGGTCTGTTATTACAGTGATGGGAAGTCCTTCTATGTAGCCTCGGAATTTATCGACAGACCAGACTACTGCTAGAGCTTCTCTCTCTGTAGTCGAGTAGTTTCTTTCAGCTGGCGTGAGAAGGCGGCTGGCATATTCTACTGGATGCTCTTGATTTCCCTCCCCCTGCATCAGAACTGCTCCAATCGCATAAGAGCTTGCATCGCTTTTGATTAGGTAAGGTTTGGTCTCATCGGCTTGTTTCAAGACGGGAGCTGTTGTTAGGTGGTGCTTCAAAGTGTCATACGCTGTTTGCTGTTCCTCCGTCCATTCCCAAGTGGCGTTTTTCTTAGTCAGTTTGGTCAATGGTTGGGCAATCTTGGCAAAATCTCTTATGAATCGACGAAACCATGAACATGCTTGAAGAAAACTAATAAGATGCTTCTGGTTTGATGGTTTAGGTAGATTAGTGATGGCAGAAGCTTTGTCAGGGTCCACCTGTAAGCCTTGTGGTGTTATGTAGTGACCCAAGTATTTCATAGACGAGCAACAGAATCTACACTTTTCTTTGTTCGCTGTGAGGCCAAATTCCCTTAGTTTCTGAAATGTCTTCTCAAGATCCTTCAGGTGGTCTTCGAAAGTGGAGGAGAAGATGGCCAGGTCGTCCAAGTATGCCAGGAGCTTTACGTCACCTAGGCTCACTCGTATTCTGTCGATCAAACGTTGGAAAGTAGATGGCGCGTTTCGTAGACCAAATGGCATGCGTTTGAATTTATAAATCCCGAATGGTGTGATGAAGGCTGTCTTCTCTTGATCTTCCTCTCGGACACCAATCTGCCAGTAACCTGCCTTCAGATCCAGCAAGGACATGTATGGAGTAGGCTTTGCCTGATGCAGAAGATCGTCAATTCTCGGAATTGGATAAGTGTCCGGCACAGTGATCGCATTGAGGCGGCGATAATCAACGCACACACGAATGCTGCCATTTGCCTTTGGAATTAGGACAACTGGTGAAGCCCAAGGAGATGAACACGGCTCTATGATGCCATCAGTCAACATGGCGTTAACCTCATGCCTAAGTATCTCTTGGCGGGGGGGTGACAGACGGTATGGCGGAACTGATATAGGTTTACTGTCCGTCGTTACGATGGCGTGCTCTATATGTTTGGTTGGCTCCCTCTTGGTTTTAAATACATCTTCGTTGCTTCCCAGCAAAAAGTGTAAGGTACTCTTCTGGACGTCCGTCAGGTCGGGTTTCAAATCAATCGCATCAATTCTGAGAGTCCAGTCATTTTTATTGAATAGCTCATCCTCGCATGCGGTTAGATTTGTATCTTCCCTATGAAGATTAATTTGGGCATCACGCATTACATAGTCCAAATAACTTGGCGAGTATCCATCAAACAACGTCTTGCTTCGTTTCGGAGGAGTACTCAGTTCTATAGGGGCCAGTTCGAAGGTCGATGCGGAAGGGAAGTTCCTCTCATCCTTAATCCTCGATGGTGTCACCGGAGGAGTCAACAGCGATGATTCTGACGGCGTACTTCGCGAGGTGTTCATGGAAGTTGTCGAGAGCGGGCTGATTAATGGAGGTAAGCTGACCACGTCTCTAATTTGTTCTGGTTTGATGGCGAATTCCTCACGGTACAACTCGTATTGCTTCTCAGGAGCGTCAATAAAATGCCAAGTACGCTGGGGTAAATTAATGACCATTCCGGCATCCTGGATGAATCCCACTCCCAAAAGTGTACTGTTGTCTCGAGCTTCTGGTAATACGACGAAAGTGGTCTGGATGGTTCGACCGCACAAGTACACTGAGGCTTTGAAAGAGAGCACTCTTTGCTTCTTTTCAACTCCATCAGCCAGAATCACACGAACAGGGCTCTCTGCAAACGTGCAACCCTGCTCCTTCAGCTTGGCGTACATTGAGTAGGACGCGATGCTCGATTTTGCGCAAGTGTCGATGTGTGCTGTACCTCTTTCGCCATTAATGACCACGTACACCACAGGTCTGGATCGTGCATCATGATGGATGTTTACAGCGCAGAAACCCAATTCGTCCGACTTGATTGGCGGTGACTGCTGCTTTTCTTTGCAGGTTGGGCAGTTACTTCGGAATACTCCTGGGGAGCCGCAACCGTAGCAGGAGAATTTCGGCTGCGATGGCGAAGGCATCTGCGTCTGGACCTCCTGTTTTGATTTTAAGACTTGAGCGTCTTCAAGTCGTTTCTTCTTCCGACAGTTGTCAATGTTGTGGCCGATGTTCTTACAAAAATTGCAGCGCTGCTTCCCTCTGCGTTGATGAACATCAGGTGTTGGGGTCAACGTCAATGTTTGCGTGGTTGCGTAATCTTTCAGCGTCTCCTCAATACCTCGTGCTGTCTCTTCTAGTTGGTCAAATGTCGGCACAGAATCTCGGGGCATGCGGTTCCTTATCTCTGGTCTCAATAGTGCAAACACAAGATCTATTTGCTGTGTTTCCGTCAGGGCCGGAGGAGGCAATGCTGCAAACAACGCCCTTTTCTGGCAAATAAATGCTTCGGTCGTGACATTTGGGCCTTGAGTCTCGTGGGTGATTTCATAGAACACCATGAAGGCTGGCTTTTTGGGGGCAAATGTGTGTCGCAACTTGTTCTCAAATTCTTCCCAGGTCTGGACGTTCGTCTTGATTCCCTGCCACCATACCGCAGCGTCGTCCTTAAGGAGTAGTGGCAAACCTGTCAGGGCTTCTGGTTCAGGTATTCTCTCCACACTCTTGTACACGTTGACTGCAGCTAAGAAAGCTTCCACCGTCGCAGTGTCTCTCTTGCCATTGTAGGTGACATTACAGGATGCGAATGAACCCCTTCTGCCTTCATTGATGGTCTTTAAAATCTCCTGCAGCTGATCACAAGTAAGACCCATTTTCGGAATTCGGTGAGGAAGTAGCCGAAGATTAAAGTCTCGATCTCCCGAAGTGGCCCTCACGTTGTGCGCCAGATTGTAAGAGGGGCTTGATTAGAAAGACCAAACTTCGACACTATCCTTTTATTCCACAGGTCTTACAGAAACAATTATAACTTATAGTACACTGCTTAACATATGGTAACGGTCGCGACGGGCGGGAACGCGATGTGCATCCGCGGGCGTAGTGCGTGGAACCGGTGTTCAGAGCTGTCCGGCCTGGGAGGCTGGAGCAGTCGGAACGCGCGGTTGACGCCGACTGCCTGTGATGGTGCTCGCGCTCGCTTTTATACCCTGCCGGCCGGGCCTTCGGGTGTCGCCGGGCGCGTTCGGGAATTGTCGGCTCGGCGCCCGCGGCCCGCGCGCTGGCGTGCTGAGTCATTGCAGGTGTAGGACGGGGCGTACTATTGTTGTTTGTTACATAAGAAAGAAAAAATGCGCTGACGAACATCTTTTACACAGAAATTTACACAAAAGTGACGTTAATGGGCACAAGATCGCCGACTTTAAAGTACTTAAGGAAAACGGGTCCGACCCCGTCTTAGTATCACAGACTCAAAGGAAGCAGAAATAAAAATTCAACATTAAACATTTCCTCGAGAACTTTGAAATAAATAAAGTTTTCTTACAACTATCTGCTTCGAAGTGGGGACAGATAACTTCCATAGCAACGTAATAGTGTGAAGAGTTAAGGCTCCCAACTTTGTTATAATATAAGAAAGACGAGTATTGCGTATTTACAAAGTATGGAACGGAAACTATTGGAAACTGGTTATTGTGTTTGATACGGAAAGAGTTATTGAAGCTGAATAAAGATGTACGGTGTATATTTGAAATGTGATATGATCGTATGAATAGTGTTGTGAGATTGTGTCTTGTTAGACGTCACTGCGAGACTGAATTTGAAAAAACATATTCTTTTATTCGGTGTTTACTCATACTATTGTGAATTCTTTGAAAGGTAAGAGCCTTGCATTTTGGTTTACAACAGTTAATAATGTCAGATATTATTATCCACAAAGATAGCAGTCAGTGGTTACGAATCATGGAAACAAATACATAGATTGTTTGCAAAATTATGTGATAGTTTCTAGATTCTAAACAGGTTCGAAAAACAGTCGGTTCCAAAACTTTTCAAAAGCAGTCGAAAAGGAAAAGATTTCGTTCATAAAAAATGTACCCGTCGAATTCCAACAGTTACTTGATTGGTTTATACGAGCGTCGCCAGAGGCAGCACCGTCGTCCAATATTATACGTTACCAACCACAAAACGTTGAAACTTTACCAATTTACTTTTTTATTTGCGAGTAAGATTTGCATAGCCGGAGAGGGGATGTGATATTCCGTTTCCAATTTCCAACTTATACCAAATTTCAGGTAAGATGATTTTATAATGGATGATTGGATTTTGCATATAAAATTTTGTTGAGTGACTTTGGCAAGGTCGCAAAGGAATCGGAGTGAGCGTTCAGCTGGAGTTATATTGGTAGTTCCTATGAGAAAGCTTCCAATCTTTACGCATAATATGTACCTAGTAGTTTAGAATGTGATACACTGTGACGTTTTTATTACGTACTTTTTTATTTAATGGTATTCGAACCTAAACAGGAATGAAGCGCGTCAATTCGTTTCATATCTGGTAGATGGTAGATCATGTCTGTGTCATTTAGTTATAATCATAGACACAACTTCTTCTTTTTTCCATAATATCTGTCAATACCTAAACCATAAGGGTACGTTTCCATATAAGCAGAGCTGCGCGGAGCTGAGCAGAGACGTGTAAAAATGAACCAATCACATACCTCAAAATACACATCTCATCTCCGCTCCGATTCTGATTGGTAATTTATTACACGTCTCTGCTCAGTTTCGCGCAGCTCAGTTTATGTGGAAACGCTCCCTTAGATTGCCTTTATTTCTACATTTTGAACTTTTCGACAATCACCACAAACGTATACACTACTCCACGTTTATTTCATCAAAGTCTAACTCGTCCGCAATATTTTTTATACCATTGCCGTCGATTTAATTCTCGCTCAACGTATTCCTTCAGTTCGGGCAGATCGTATATAAATGACGATGTCATCCGCCAGCACAGTGTCAATAAAGGCTTAATTTCTTCCTCCGAACAGTTAAACCCGGCATGATTGATTGGCACGTATTTGCACTTTGACGGGATCGAGATCGGCATAAATAAAACCATGAGTGAACCATCAGGAGGGATACACGATAACGCGTTCGGTGATTTATAGCCCCTCTATTATTTTGTGGATGTTTTAAACATATTTTGTGAAGTGCGGCAGAGGTTTCTATTTGCACTTAATTTTTTTTAAACTAAACTTTGTATGCTCACTGTTATACTGAACTTTTTTTGAAGAGAAAATACTGCAAGTATCAATTTTGTGATGCAGATTTTTTTAAAGGTTGCCAATTTTGCTAGTTGTTCCTGGGTGAGTTTTGTTTTGCCTTAAAAATACAGATGGATGGATACGGAGCAACAGTCAATATTTAGTCATAAGCTTGTCAATATAGACCCAAAAAAATAATACCAAGTTTATTCACTGTAACACCAAAACGATGAAGGACACAGCTTCAGGCTCTTCAGCATGAGAAAGTTATTCCAGAACGTTTATAAACGTTGTATTAAAAATCCACCACCAATTTCTTCATGTTATACAAAAATATTTCATGCCAGCAGGTGTATATCGACTTTAACCACACGATGATTCAGGTCTGATGGAAGCGTTTTAGGCTCAGTATTTTCAATGCGGGGCGGGGCGTAGAATATTGAAATTGTTACGAGTATAACCTAGAGTTCAACAGTCTGTCTTGATCCAAATTGAAGGAGACGGGTTCGCGTATCATATTAGTTTTGATGAACGAAATGGGACAATAATGTATGCTGATGCTTTTTGAGTTGAATACTCAATTATAAATTAGAAGTTTGATGCGTTGTAGACAATATTTTGTGTCAAATATTATATTGTTTCTCTGATACATTTTGGCAGTAAAGAAACCGGTGCCAAATGATTGTCTTTGTACGGAAAGTGCGCCAAAGTTGACCATCGTAGGGTATTTAAGTATATTGTGAAATAGTATTGACATACATATGCCGGATGCATACATCGATTGTTAAAATTTCTAAACGCACTATTTGTAATTAGCAACCAGCTTGCTTGCGGATTTAAATACCTACCTTTAACACAAATTCATGCGTAAGTTCCTTATTTAAGTATCAGATTACCATATTACAATGTTGTCGATATTTATAACGGCATACATTAGGTCATCACCGCATTCACAAAGAACTATTGGTGCAACTAAGTATCTCGAACTGCATAAATGAACCGCTTATTCGTGACTGTTGCAATTTCATTACAATCACACCCAATGCTTGGCTCATGCATTAATTTATTACTTTTAATTGCTGGGTAGGAGTGCAATAAATAGCCAAGTCTTATTAACTTGCTAGCATTAATGTTGAGTGGAGGCGAGTTAGACCTTTTTTTACTTACATTGAAAGACAAATTTGCTTTGGGTCTGCGTTAATTAACATAAATGACTCAGTCGTAAATTAATGCTGTTCGTGTTTGTAATCTTTATTTATTTATTCTATTGCTAAGAAACAACATTTATGTTGCTATTATTAAAGATTGAATCTTGCTACTTTATATAACTTAACATAAAACACAAAGGCGTGTAATGAAACTTGAGCTGCTTTATTTTGTTATCAATATTACTCACGTAGTAATCGTATATTAGTAGTCTGTCATATTAACAATACCTTGACTCTCAAAACGCTAAGAAGACAATGTCCATGTACATGATGAACATTTTAAAACAATTTAAATCTAAGCACGCACTCCGTTTGAACCAGATGCGTACGCTTAGGTCAACGCCTTACTTAATTAGTTCGAAAAAAACAAACCAACTGCTGCCGAGTTCGAAGTACAAAAAGTAAAAATAAAGAAAAGGCGCGGCGTAAAATGTAAGTCAGCGTCGAATGTAAATGGGCGAACGGTTAGACCGGCAGAAAGTTCCCGCCGCGTCGCAATAAATCACTGGCAATCATGATATTGTGTGAACATTTACTTTTTCTCTGGAGGTGGTGGAAGTTTTCGCGTTAAAAATTGGCAGGCCCGCCTCAGAGCCACAGTGTAGGGGAATGAATCATCGACTCAGTAGTTTAAAACTTGCTGTTTTAATTTAATTACATATTTTGGTTACCGTTACGTGTTTAATTTTGCATTTGTTAACTGTCTGAACTTTCCAAAATCTTGTTTGATATATCTTTTTTCCAGATTGTTTTTTAAAGGCTCAGGTCTCTTGTCTCGGTAGCTTAATGGTAGGAACTCTTGCCTAGATTGCAAGTTTGTTCCCCTTATGAGCCGCCTAAGATCAGATCAGATTTTTCTTTTTTTATGATTTAAAAAATAGGTAAGTTTGTTATGTTAAACTTTTGGATGCCTATGTTGAACTTTTACCTCAGTTTTGTGGTCAGGGTCATTCTCTATTGTTTAGTAACCTTGACCACGAACTTTTACAACTTTTGTATCGACTGACCTAAACAAAAGACACAAAGGTATAAATTGGGGAAATACAATATTCATGGCTCATTCAACATTCACGGTCAACCAAAGACAGATCTCTTCTTTAAGTTTATACTGTGGCGCATTCTATCGTCCGAAAGTTGGCGCGATAAAACTCTTTGAGTTACGTCCCAGATTAAGGATTTGTTTCAAGGCGTTGGCTCATTATTGCCATTATTGCAATATTAATGACGATCACGTTGTGTAAATGAGTTCTCAGTACAAGAAATTTCGTCTTAAAACAAAGTTTACGGCGGCTGGGTCTTGAATGATATAAATACCTACACTTTCTTGCTTTACATATACATACGATATTTTTAGGATGAAAGATAGTCCCGTTAGTCAAGTGGATAGAGACGCTGGCCACAAAGCCAAGGGTCGTGGAAACGAATCCTGCTAGAAGAAAATGTTTGTGTGTTGATTGACATCGGCATTTTTACTCGAGTTATGGATGTTTGTAAAAGTATTTAAGTACCTTTGTCTATTGTACACGCTTCGAGCTAAGCTTAAGGCTAGGCAATTGGTCTGTTAGTCCAAGGCATAAATAAACAAATTATTATATTTGAAGGATAAATGAGCCAACGAAAAACATTAGTGTCTTAGTAATTTGCATTGAAATAACAAACTTTTTCGATGGTTGATCTAGGAGTTTCTAGAAATAAAGTCGTAGAAATTGAAGGATTCGGAATCGCTTGTTAAGAATATACAGAAAAACAAACAGAAATCTCTCTAATATTATTTAACGGGACTAAACGCGATATTAATTATGTAGTATATGTATACTACTTACTGCTTGACGTTTCGGCTGCGTTACAACAGCCGTGGTCGCAAGAGGAGAAATCTCTCACTGAAATGAATCATTTGAGTAAAAAAAAAATATGTAATCTAGAAGTAGGTATACAGTAAAAAACGCCGTGGCCAAAACTTAACTAAAGCGTCTTACTATAACCATTGCATTTTGTCCACAGTACCACCTGACATCATGAGCGATGACACCTCAGCAGACGTCTCCGTCCAGGAGTTGGAGAACGCGACCCTCACGTGTAAGGCCACAGGGCACCCTCCCCCCAAGATCACTTGGAGGAGGGAGGACCACGAACCTATTTTGTTGAAGAAGCCACTTTCAAGAGAGTTTGATAAAGGTAAGATTTTCAGGATATACATACATATTTTGATTTACTTTTTTATGTAATCCAAGTTGACAAGAGAGACAAGTTAAATATATTTTTTAAATGGCCTACTACGGCTTATGGTATCGAAAAAATCGATTATCATATAGTCCAATATTGCATCAGTGTACCGTCCGTTTAACACAACGACATTTGTAGCAATGCGAGTTCGGTTTTACTGTATACTGAAGATGGGAGTAAATTATTATTAACCATATTGCAACACTTTAATTTTGTCTGTAGGTACAGTACCTACACAGTATTTCATCTGATGATATATGGTACATCGTAGTCGTAGTCATGAACTCGTAGTCATTGAATACTTTATTATTATAGAATAATTATACCGGACAAAAATTATATTCCGAAGGCAAAAAAAATTATTTGCAATATAACAGAATTCCATACGGGCGAAACCGCCGACGGAAAGCTAGTTTACTATAAAAAAGGGAAAATTGCTAACCGATTCAGCATAAAATTGAATATAACATCGATAAAAAGCAATATTGGCACAATATTGCATATTTGTCACTGAATTCGATGACGTGATAACTTCGCTTCACAAAGTCACGGACGGTTCGTAAATTATAAGAGAATATTGTCGAAAGCGCAACTCGAAAAGATTTTTGAATTTTTCGGTGCATGTCAAACCATCGTATTGACCTAAAAATATGTGTATTCATGAGGATTTCTCGATGCAATATGAAAAACAAACTAGACAGTTTGCTAAGTCGTAGCATTGTCGTTTTCGGGTGAATAACTGCCAACTTTCGGCACGGAATTTCTGTTTCAAACCAATTTGGTTTGATGTTACATACACATTTATTTAAAAATAAGCATTGATATCGAAGTTTTGGATTTATAATATACGTATTATATTCTTAAATTATAACGGTACATACGTATGTCTATCCGTTTCCTTACTTCCACAGTTCCGTAGTAGTGTGTTCGTCCATTTAATTTATTATTTCTCGTAAATTAAAAACCCACAACCTTAAACAAAACTTGCGTCAAACGAACCTATTTGTACTATAACAACTTACCTGTGATCCTTTAATTAAATTCGGCTTTTTAAATTTAAACGCAAGCTTTAACCCTTCGACCTAAACCGTAGACACAGGTGCGCTTACAAATTGGTAGGCGGCACCTTCCCTACTTCACACTTACACGCAAAGGGAAATGACTGACGAGGCAGGGTGGCTAAAGAAATATGTATATTATATAGAATTTTCATAATTTATTCAAAGGCTGTAATGAAGTGGTTTTGAATTAAGTCGTATATTGGAAACGCTAAGTAACTGGATGACGTAATTCATGCTTTTAAATTGAACTGGAATTTTGCAGTGTTGCTTGCTACATGAGGAACGCACAAGTTCTTTGACTTTGAATTAGGACTTTATTTTAATGTCAAAACGCAGCCTTAATTATACTAGCAGCAGTTATGCTTTGAGTATTCTTTAAAAAAAAAGGTTTTATATCGACAGCAGATAATATCTATGAAAATGCTAACACGCTATTCATTGTGTCGTACTCATAGAATTAGACTTTCAACTTAAAAAAACACTTTCTCAAGTGTGTCTTTGTAGATTTTGTTTTTTTGAAAGCAGAACCAGGCTTTATCAAAAACTCAGTATTCTATAATTTCGAGTTACACTAGTCTTAGGCCAGGTGTGAAAGCGTGCTCCTATGAAAAAAAAATGGTGTGCGTTATGTTACTTGCTTCCTCAGCGACCAATCGAACCTTAGTTAAAATTTCATAACCTTGAATACCAGAACAAGTGCTATAAAACCTAAAAGTTATGTCTCCATTAAAATGAAGACTTCCTAAACGTACTCTCCAAGCTTTGTCCGTTATCTTTACCCCTTAAAGCGGGGTTTACACGGTTCAATTTTCGCCGTGCGGCTAGTCGCTTCACAAATCGTCTCACCAAGCCGCATTGCTAGCCCATTTACACTGGTGAATAAAATCGCACGCGACTCGGTCATTCCCTTCGAAAATGTTGAGAAGAATGCGGCAGGCGATCGCCTGCAACTGATCGATTCCATGGTCGATTTTAGTCACCAGCCTGTTGAGTAGCATCCGACTTTGTCCGCGCGACGACCGGCCGCATGCCGGGAATGACAGAGTAGCGTGCGATTTTATTCACCAGTGTAAATGGGCTAGCGATGCGGCTTGGTGAGACGATTTGTGAAGTGACTAGCCGCACGGCGAAAATCAACCCGTGTAAACCCCGCTTTACTCTCTTCTTAATTTAAAGAGAAACGAGTCACAGCGGCGCAACAAAACAAAATGGCTAATAGGTTTGCATAATGCGTCCTTGTACTATACTCGTATGTATCTTGCGCAGTTGTTTTGTATGTGCTTCGGTCCCTTTTGTGTCTTTGACAATGTTTTTTGCTGACCCTTTAATTATACACATATTTAATGTAAAATGTTTATTTTTCACTGGAAGAAAGAGCTCCGATGTTTTTTATTTCCTGATTTTTCCTACAAGCCTCGAATTCTTAAATTCAGATATTCTACTATTATATCTTACTTTTTTTCTATTATTAAGCCAATGGAGCTAATATTTAATGAAGAAGAGTTAAAATAAATGGTGTTCTGCTACAGATCATCTTAATAAACAATGTAAAGAGTTGTGTTTAATAAATTAGTCAATTAAATCCTTATCAATATATATATGTATGGTCAGAGACACTAAACAAAAAATCAGGGGTCGCAATTTTCGAATCCTACTAAGGGCAAATGTCTGTGTGATGAACATCGTCATTTTGTACTCGAGTCATGGATGTTAATATAAGAACTTAGGTATGTCTCTACGTTCTCTAGTTTCAAGCTACGTGAGTTTGTCCAAGGAATTTATATTTTTTTCTGAAAGCCTAGCATCAAAATTTATGATCTTATGATTGATGTTACTCGTTCTGACTTTCACGCCATTATTTATTAATGTTTACAAACAGTAAAAGTACCTTTTATTTTAGCTTTTAGTCGGTAATCTTGGTATATTATTATCTGTTCGTTTATTAACAAAAGTTTTGACTAAGTTGCTGCGTTATAATTTAACTCAGCTATACCCATTGAGGTAGTACTACTACGCGTAGAGTGGACATCTCGAAGAAATATTTTCTTACCCGCATAGTGGTCCACGGACAGCAAAGTTGCAGCATATTGTTTCATTTTTGACTATTTTTAAAATTGAAAAAGTTTGTGTTGTCTTGTATTAACATGTACAATCATTATAGGACGAAAATAAAGATAGTGGCGTGTCATTTCATAAACAAGAAGACAAAAAGATCACTAAATTAATAGCCTTCCCTCCAATTTTACGCATAACTTTTGTTCGCAACGTCCACTCTATATCTACGTAGTAGTACCTACTATCTCAATGGCTATACCCTTTCAAATCAAAGCCAATATCGACCCAACATTGCTTTAAAAATTTATCAATGACAACAAAACGTTGCTATGTCTACACAGAAATCAGTTACATCAATGTTATGATAAATATTTGAGCAGATACTTTTTAAAAATAAACATTGTAAGTTTAAAACTGTGTTTATATATTATTTTCTGGTAAGTTATTAACTAGTTAACTCGAATTGATTCAATGTGGGTATTTAATCCATCAGTATTAACATAGTTCTGGGAAAGATTAATCGTTGATTTTCTGAATAACGTATTATAAGAATATATCATACTTTCCATAATTATGTACCTACTGTCGATTTTTCTGAACACAGCCCGAGTTTGTGTTCTATAGGCTTAAGCATTTTCAATATAAATTCATTCGAGGAGCTCGGTGGTTAGCGCGCTCGGCCTGCGATTGCAAAGTGAAGCAACTTTCGCAGAGGCCAGTCGCCAGATGGGTAGCCAAAAAAGTTCATCTCGAGCTCTTCCGTGCTTCGGAAGGCACATTAAGCCCTTGGTCGTGCGCCTGATCTCTCTACGGTCCTGTCAGATTGCTGATCTACCGAAGTACGAGAGTGAGGGAAGAGTGACTTGTGTAGGTGCACGAGTCACTCTTGATGTTAATCTTTATTTGGAGTAAACTATTAAATTGAACACACAATACGGCCGTAAGGATATTATTGTAAATTCATTATTTTCTGTTTGCCTGCAGTGGAGAGCTACGTGGGCAGTTCCCTGCCGCTGTGGCGCGTGGACCGGCGGCAGATGGGCGCCTTCCTCTGCATCGCGTCCAACGACGTGCCGCCCGCCGTCAGCAAGAGGATCATACTATTAGTAAACTGTGAGTAGAATAGAATATACAAAATAGAAGACTGTATTAGCTTATTAACAGATGGCACAGGGTGCTATAAGGTCCCCGGTGATTTTTAGAAATGTAAAGGGTTACGAAGGTCAGTCGCTTCAATGTCATAACTAGACTCGCCAAATCCTGGATGGTCAAAGCGCACAATAACGGGATAAACGCTATCAGGATGTACAGAATTAGAGCAAAGGGATACAATATAGGATAAAAAAATATATAAATTAACAGTACCTAACGTATATTTATCCAACAAAAAAATATTTAAATAATAGCTTTTTTTATTATATATGAGATGAGCTTTTTAGGGTTCCGTAGCCAAAATGGCAAAAAAACGGAACCCTTATAGATTCGTCATGTCTGTCTGTCTGTCTGTCTGTCTGTCTGTCTGTCCGCCAGTCTGTCACAGCCACTTTTTTCCGAAACTATAAGTACAATACTGTTGAAACTTAGTGGGTGGATGTATTCTGTGAACCGCAACAAGGTTTTCACACAAAAATAGAAAAAAAAATAAAAATCGTGGGGGTCCCCATAGTCAGAACTGCAACTCGAAATATTTTTTTTCATTGAACATATACGTGTGGGGTATCTATGGATAGGTATTTAAAAATTATATTAAGGCTTCTAATAACACTTTTTTCTAAAGTGAATACTTTGCGTGACAGACCCTTCCAAAGTGGAAAAAAGTGTGTCCCCCCCCTCTAACTTCTAAAATAAGAGGATGATAAAACTGAAATAATTATATAATGTACATTACCATAAAAACTACCAACGAAAATTAGTTCGAACGAAATCTAATCAGTAGTTTTTTTAATACGTCAAAAATAGAATTTGTACGGAACCCTCAGTGCGGGAGTCCGACTCGCACTTGGCCAATTTTTTTTATTAATGAAGTAGGTAATACAATTAAAAAGATAACTTAAAATAAAGAAAATAACAAGGGATAAAAATTATATAAATGAACAGAAGCGTGAATTTATTTCAACACTAGCGGCCGCCAGCGACTCCGTCCGCGTGGGTTACGATTTCCGCACACAGTCAGACAGTCTTATTACTAAAAATAGCCGAATAAAACAACGGCCTGTATCGTTATTATGCATGCAGTCAAGAGTCAATTTAAATGACGGAGAACGCTAATCATTACTGACAATAATCTGGAGACCTTTTATACATTTGAGAAATCATCTGTTCACCGCGATTCAGATCCGCGGCCGCGCCTCTAGCGAGGTGCGCCATCTATCGGCACATTTTAGAACTAAATAGTTCGCCAGCACAATTTACAATGATAAAATAAAGGAATATACAATAGCTTAAAGCCTACCTCGGCAAATGGTAAGTGGTAAGTGGACTATCCAACACAAAATGTTTTGTCAATTCGAACCAGTAGTTCCTGAGCTTAGCGCGTTCAAACCAATTCGGATCTTGAGTTGCACGTGTTATTGTGAGTCAACCATAAAAGATAGACATATGCTGTTGGGGGATATTTTTTAGGCAATTTTATGTAGAATATTTCCGTCATACATGATTTCTCTGTGACTTTAACCATTAAGGCTGCACACGCGACTGAAGCTTAAGAAATGGAGTAAATTCTCCCGTTTTCCCCACATTTCCCTTCACTACGCTACTCCTGTTGATTGTAGCGTAATGAAAAGTATCCTATAATATGCCCAGGAGTATGAAGAATAATGGTACCAAGTTTCGTCAAAATCCGTCCAGTAGTTTTTGTTTCTATAAGGAACATACAGACAGACAGACAGACAGACAGACAGACAGACAGACAGACAGACAAAAATTTTACTGATTGCATTTTTGGTATCAGTATCGATCACTAAACACCCCCTGATAGTTATTTTGGAAAAATATTTAATGTACAGAATTGACCTCTCTACAGATTTATTATAAGTATAGATTTTCTTTTTAGAAAAAAATATTTTCATCAATGAAGTATACGAATGAGTATACGAATAAAAAAGGTAACTTAAAATGAAGAAAAAAAGATACGGTGAGCCTCGTAATACGCCTGTTGCTAAGGTTTTGAAAGCTATTATCGACAAAAAGCAACTTTTCCTGTTTTAGAACAATACCTCAAATAATTATTTTGTGAAATGCCAGTGGTAAAAGCAAAAACATACTTTCGTTTGATAGGATACCATTTTGGTACCACATCCGTTGTCATAGTAATTAGGGATCCTCTTTTGCTGTACCGTGATGTTATAAAAAAAACAACACTGTTTGTGAGAAAATCAATAAGGGGAAAAGTAGTTATTTCTAAAATTGCTATCGGAAATCGTTTCGTCAAACAAGCGACACATCAAAATTATGAAGTGCTACAATCGCATTAGGTTCTCTCTGGTTCACCGACGCTCGTTTCCAACCAACCACTCCGGCACAGTCAACAGACCGACCTGTTTGCGTGATTTGCTCACTGCACACCACATCATACGTTCGATAACATTATAATCCCTCAAGCATTGTGAGACACACGGTCTCACAAGTTATATGAAACAATGTTTTAATTTTCTTGTAGATTTAATAGAGTTTCAGAAACTTAAACAGATTTTTGGGGTTATAATTTAAATACCCTGATCCCAAAGAATGGGGAGGCCCTATTCCAGAAACCTTAAGACGAAAATAATGAAAAAAAAGTTGAGACTAAAATCGAGACTCGGGGATCGGGGTACTCGGGGAAGAACCCATTTTTTGTGAGATATGATTATTTTTTATTTACATAAACGGAAGAATACTTCAACTCTTGGGTAGTACCGATTTTACCAATGTGTTTGAATGACAGAGAATCCACAATACACGAGAAGATAACAATAAATGCTTATCAAATGAACTTACAGATGTTATAGTGCTATAATTTAACACTGTGTGCAGATATCCACAAAGAGAAAAGAAGCGGGCGGACGCTAGTTATTTCTTAAATAGCAATCGGAAATCGTTTCGACAAACAAGCGACAAATCAAAATTATAAAGTGCTACAATCGCATTAGGATCTCAACGGTTCACCGACGCTCGTTTCCAACCAACCACTCCGGCACAGTCAACAGACCGACCTGTTTGCGTGATTTGCTCACTGCACACCACATCATACGTTCGATAACATTATAATCCCTTAAGCATTGTGAGACACACGGACATACAAGTTATATGAAACTATAAAAAAAATATATTTGTAGACTAGAACTAGAATAAAAGTTTAAACTCTCAATTGAACGAACCGTTTATCGCTTTAAAAACCATTGAAAACGTTTTCATTATGATCTTACATCTACCAAACTGACACAAAATAGAACTAGAAAATACTTCAACCGATAAGATTAAGAAGTACCACATTCGCCCACGATGGTTGCAATGCCAGGGCATTTATTGTGAGGTTTTTCAGTGCGCAATACACAGTAATAAGGGTTTTCTCCAAAGACAAATCGGTAGGCGTAAGTTTTTCTGGTATGCTATTGGTGAATTTTGACATGACAATGACAGATACGTCAAAATTCACCAATGACATAGCAGTTAGACCTCACGTCTACGTATTGCCATCTAGCGGATTTTTCAATCGCATATCACCTTCATTACACTAGCTAATTTCTGTACTGAATGAAATAAGAAGGAGACTTTGTAGTTACTTACATTGCAATCTGCAGTTTTAGACTTAAAATGTGGATTTTGATGACATTACAAATTGAATAAAATGTTACACAAGTAAACAAGAAGGATCAACAAACCGCGCCTGATTCCCGCACGCCGCATACACCGAACGACATTATAATCCCGCAGGCGCCACACAGCGCACGCGGGAACTTATCCAAAATGAGCCAATCCGTCTTCTGCTACGTGACTCAGTACCACTGTTATAGCCGAACTACTTAATAATAATACTCTTCTAGCCGAATTCAGCCTCGGCGGCCAATCTTACGATTAGCCACGTACGTAGAGCATATTATAGTGCACAAGCGCGTGCGCAATCATATGTAGGTACATTCCTTAATCCCTCACTGTCATGATTCGGTGGGACAGCAATCTGACACAATCATAGAGAGATCGAGCGCAGGACCAACGACTTTACTTGCTTTCCAAGCCACGGGGGTGTAATCACACCACCAACTTCTAAACTCCAGACTGTATCTGTGTTATCTCAAAACGAAAACATTGACACATTTATCGGTCTGACCCGGGATACGAACCCAAGACCTCCGGCGCAGCCGCCACATTGAAGTGCGACCTACTGGCCACTGCGTTGCGAAGGTGTGCGTATATAATCTGCATCCTAATTTTAAGACTAAAAATGTGAATTTCGATGACATTACAAATTGAATAAAATGTATTCTGTTGTAAACAAGAAGGATCAACAAACCGCTCCTGATTCCCGCACGCCGCATACATCGAACGACATTATAATCCCGCAGGCGGCACACAGCGCACGACGCGGGAACTTATCCAAAATGAGCCAATCCGTCTTCTGCTACGTGACTCAGTACCACTGTTATAGCCGAACGGTTTATCGCACCATTGAAAACGTACAGTCGGTTTTTATTCGATCTTATAAATTATTAGAGTTTTATTTGGTTGTATATTTTCATTACTCGACTGTGATGTTACGCTGTTTGCTTTTCGGGATAGTCGGCCGGAATACAAATGGGCCTTTATTGATGTTCCCTTTGTTCTTTCTGTATGAACACACCGTTCGTAATTAGTGGACCTTTTATAGAATTTCACGGACGTGTAGTTTATATATTACGGAGTTAATAACGTTGGACGGTCAACTTTTCGATGGAAAATTTTAGAACAAAAATAAATTTACTGGTTCAATGTTTTTGTCGATAGCTTGTGTTCTTTTTTAATCTAACAAAGGCTGAAGGAACCTCATGGCAATGGTTAGAGCGCTTTCATAAGAAACCTCGGAGGTCGTGGGTTCGAATCCCGTGGGGAATACTTTCACAGTTGGTTTTTCCGTTTGGTTAGGACATTGCAGGCATTGAATCACCTGATTGTCCGATAAGAATGATGATTTCCTGCTTCGGTAGGCAAGTTTAGCCCTTGGTATCGACTATGATCCAGCTGGTCTGGCTTCCCTTGTAAGGGTAACGGAGGACATGCGGCAGTCACTCCACCATTGTAACTGGAATGCATAGAGCCATCTAGGTTTGACTTACCTTAATAACCAGGCTTGTCAATTCAGGATCATAGTCGCAGCGTACCCTGGGTTTCGAGGCAATGGCCAAGGATGCAACCGGGAGAGGCACTAGACTGATGATGATGACTTTTGTGCAGAATGTGTTTAACTGTTTTATTAATTTATTGACTAAATGTTCTTTTTCCCTAGTTGCACCAACGGTGAAAGTGCCAAACCAGCTCTTAGGAGCCCCCCTGGGCACGGACGTGAAACTCAAATGCTACGTCGAGGCGTATCCGAACACGATCAACTATTGGATCAAGAATAGAGGGGAAATGCTTCTAGATGGGTAAGTTTCTGTTATTTCTTAGTTAAAAAACATCGATGCAGACTTTATTACTGAGAAACCTTTGACGAGCCGCTTGGTGAAGTGGTTTAGAAATTGACCATTAGACAAAGAGGTCGCGGGTTCGATCCCCACACTGGACAAACATTTCTTTGCATGAACATGTCTGTTGGCCCTGGTTTGGGTGTTAAATGTATCTATTTAAGTTTATCTATAATACCGCTTAAAATTCTGATATCTCTAACGCAAGTGCTTAAGGTATTGAACACGGAGTCAGATCAAAGTATGTAATGTTGTATGACATTTATTTATTTTCTCAATTCTTTAACAAAGTATAAACCCAAGCCGTATCCTGCCTGTTTTGTCATATCGATCTTCTTTTTAACATTAGTTAAGCTATGCCATATAATTTGGCAAAGAATAATGGTATCATTCAGCACATTTGGTTTCCAGAACATAACAATATAAAGCATTTACTGGTAAACCACTAATGTTACTGCTTTGTAAACAGATCGAAAGTCCGGGAGAATGTAATAATCGTACGGGTTCCGAGCTATTGAGCCCATGGGGAGGGCTGGTTAAGGTTATATATGTGTATATTACATATATATATCCACACAATCACGTAGGAGGTACGTGCGTTGGTTTAGCCAATGTGTTTATACGAATTATTATGACTGTGATAGGTTTATGGGATGGGATAATAACCTTTCGCCTACGACTTTGTCTACTAGGTAATGAAATTGAACGCGTCTGTCTTTTAAAATATTTCAATTACACAGCCAAAGCGAGTATCTATCTACGTCTTACCAAAACATACGCGAAAAATTTAGCAAACCTAGTTTTTGCAGTAAAGAAGTTTAATACAAACTTTATTGAACCCAAAAAAAAACAACCCCTCAGGAGTCGAATCAATAACTAAATTATCACGAGAAACTATGTACCTACATTTTAAAGGAAAATGAATAACTGAGGGTTATTCATTTTTGGCGAGTGTCTTTTTTAAATTTATTTTTAAAGTAGGTAATAATAATGGTAAGATATGTTTTTTTTTTTAAGTAAGTGCACATACGAAATATTTACGACGACTGACCAGACCAACATGCTTTGGCAAGCGTGGTGATGAAGTCATAATATTGACTTCATAATAGTGATAATCCAAGCGCCATGTAATCAAATATAACTGTTCAGATTAAACCATTGTGATGTGAATGTTAGAACGAACTACATATACAATCCTTAATGAAATTGAGCAATAATCCTCAATGGACGAGCATTCCAGTCATGACTATAACATGAGTATTAGAGATACTACGAATCTGATATGAGTTCTGTTTAGTAAATTGCGTACTTGATTCTAGTTAGTCACGTTATTATGCTGATATTGTGTTGATATAAATGTGCAGTAATTTAACAAAAAAATACCGTGGAAAATTTGATTAAAAGGCAAAGTCCAAACATGTAATATGATAATGAGAGGACTGTTCTTACATAATTATTTTATGTACAGCATTAAACAAGTTTCGCCGTGGACATACAGCCTCTTATACTGTACCCTGCCTGTTGCCCTTACTAAATGGTGTGTCAAGCGGTCGGCCCATCTTATGGCTACGGAACCCATTCATGGGCGTGTCCGACACTCTATTGGCCGGTTTTTTTGACGTTACGATAGTTTTTACGAAGGCGACAGGTAAAATGTTCGAGCAACCTTAAAACTAATAATAGGTAGGTACAACTAAAAACCTCAAAAATAATGAGCATATTGTTTTCCAGTAGAACGTCTTAATGCACCAACAAAATATAATCTTTTATAGATATAAAGGTACGCAATGATGGCATATTTTTCCTTAAGTTCTCCGAAGACAAACATGATTTAATATTTGTGTGCCCGGCCTTTGTTTTCTCCCCTAAGATGTTTGTTATTCCACGATTGCGGCTCTGCCCTGAAGAATCTGAATTTAATATCACTCGAGGAGAGTAGCTGTTTTGTTCGTCAATATTATTTCGATAAGATAATTCGTATAAGTTAGAAAGGGTAACATGATTATGCTGATCAAATCTTAACTGTTTTGCGGAGCTTGTACTCGTAGTAATAATTTTGTTGATAATATTGACTAAGCTTTATTCACTTCCGCGTCTGATTCTGCAGGACACGATACCTAACTGACCTTTTGTCCCTGGAAGGGATACAACTACAAGGATTTCCGTACTTTTCCATTTTGTTCGTTATATTAGCCTAGTTAACAGACAGTCGCGCAAACCATCGAATATTAATTGTTTGTTGCGCCGTACACTATTAAAAATTTTATATGAGCCTTGGTTTGAGTTTACTGTTTTTCTTTAACATTGCATAAAATAAAATAAAAAACAATTTTTAAAATTATAAAGTATTAAAAAATTGTCTGATCTCAGGTGGCTCAGGCGGAAACTCTGGTCCTGAGATGAGATGAATTTTTCATCATTGTTTATAATAAAATTATAAAGATTGTTCGTGGTGTAAATTATACGTAGCATGTTAAAATGTTTAAAATAAATATGCAAATAGTTTTATAAAACAATGTATATGTCAACACTTTTTGACTGTGAATTCTGTGTTTTTTACATTTAATCAAAAAAAGTATTATTAATTAATTTATAACTATTTTATCCCACAGCCCAAAATACACAATCAGAGAAGAGAAGACGTCGTACAAAGTGTCCATGTGGCTGACCATCCGGCAGTTCTCTAAGAGCGACATCGGGACTTACAACTGCGTCAGCACCAACTCGTTAGGCAAGAGCGAAGGCACCCTCAGACTCTACGGTGAGTTCAAAGATCGCGTAATTCTTGCGGGATCTGAAGATAATGAGTGTAAAAAAAACTCTTTCGATGAGCGCGGAGAGTCATTTCTAGTGATTTGAGGAGACGGTTTTAGCATCAGCATACGCTCTAGCTTTACATTACTTTCATGTTTTTGGGAGCTAATTGTTTTCAATTGTGTTTTAGTTCAGTTGCTCTTTTAACCCTTAAACGGTCATAACCTATTTCAATGCAATCAGGCAATCAGGTTCAGTTAAGGGTTTGCACATATTTCTCTGCATCTCCTAAAGTGTGCAATGAAATGTGAACCACAAAATTATCATGCGAGTCACCTGCGACTTTAGTTGATTCGTAAGTAGGATTGTAGCCTCTGATAACAATTTTAATATCCATATTAACTACTTTATACATTTTATTTTCTGTAGTTGGTATACATAGTTAACATGTCTAGGTAAATTTCGAAGTAAAATAATGCATCTGTGCTAAGCATTGCGACATTAATGGAATATTTATGTTTTACCACATTTCTGCAATCACGAGACAAGCCCTTTCAAATGGACATCTGTGGATTCTCAATAACAGAAATCTGAATTTTAAATCAGTACTTTAGCTTTGAATATTGTTTTTAATTTAGAAGCGTGTTCAGTTATTTTGTATTTTCTCCACGTTATTATTTGATTGAAGTTTTAAAAAAGATTGTTATTCATTAATATGGTCGTGTTTGTTTTCATAATTAAAAATGTATTGTTTGTTATTCGAAAAGTTATCTTGTTTAGACTATTTAATAAGTGACGTGGGGGTGTTGTTTGTACTGTTAATAAACATATTCGTGTATATTTCTGGACCGTACCTATTCGTCTGGTGTGTAACTGACTTGTTCACGAATATAATAAATAATATGACTCAAGCAGGAGGATTACAATATACTGGTTTTTACCTGCGGCTTTGCTCGCGTTATCAAGATTCTTGTTTTGTACCCTAAGAGCATAACATCGTTACAAAAATCCTATCACCTAACTAAGACAACCCATACCCTGCCTGTATACCAAATTTCATCAAAACCCGTTCAGTAGTTTCAGCGTGATTGACGGACCAACATATCCCTACCAGGGGGGAAAACGTGGTAGGGATAGTAAGAACAGGCGATCCAATCAAACAAACTTCCACATTTAAAATCATCATCATCATCCTAGCTTTTGTGCCGGTCGCATCCTCGGCTGTTGCCTCGGAGTCCAGGGTCCGCTTTCCTGCTGCACCTACTCCACTTCGCACGGTCTTGGGCATCCAGGGTGGAAAGACCATTGGCACGCATGTCATCTTCAACAAACTTCCACATTTAAAATATTAGTATAATAAATAATAATTGTTTTTTACAGAAATAAAACTGAACTCTTACTCGGAGGACCTGGGCAATCAAATCAGCGTAGCTGGAGGTAAGAATATTTTGTATTTACTTTATGTTATTGAATTGAATTTGCTTCCTTTACCTACTTACTTGAATAAAGATTAAAGTTACAATAAAATATAATGAATCTATGCATTTGAATCCCATAAGAAATGAGTTTGTGTTATTCAAACATTATTTGACATTTTAAGATTAACCGATCTTAGTGCATTTACAAATTATGATTGATTCAATTTTCTATGAAGGCTTTGCATGGTTAACTATTAGTTTAAATAATAAGTCATTTATAATTGCACTTTACAGACCGATGGTCTTTGCTTTTTCCCTTTATAGTTGTCATAATATCATTCGGAAAAGGCTAGTATTCAGACAGCACTCAAATTCCAACGTATCTATTTCCCACTGACTTGCAAAACAAAGGTAAACGTGAGAAAACCTGCATTGTCTGTGAATGTCTTTGATACCGTGATCCGTTTGGTCCCGCACCCCTGTCAAGGGTTACGGATGTCTGACCTAGTCAGCCGTAATAACTGGAGTTACATCTTTGATCGTGGTTCAAACGTAAGCGAATCGATTGGGGTAAAGCGCGCGGTAAAAGATGATAAGTTTACAAGAGATGCGTTACTTGTATATTTGACAAGCTTTTAAGCAGTTTAATTGTAGACACACACTAGACCGAAATTACGCGATCGAAGTTCGGCGTAGCTACGCATGTAATGCATTTTGATTGAAGATGATACGTAATTTTGTATAGAAAATGCTTCTGCTTGGTGTCCTGCTGTAAGAATAAAATATTTTTGTGTCTACAAGACACCAACGAACTGCTTGGCGAATCGAGGGGAATTTTTATAGGACATGTTCTGGAAGTTTTTTTTTCCAATTTAGTCTATATATTTATTTAAATTATAAAAGATTTATAAATAACAAATTAACTTACATTACAGAAATAACATAATAGGGGATTTTTCACGTTTTCTCCAAAGCAGTTGTGCTCTTTGCATAGGGTGTCCCATAAATGCCATAACTGAGTGGACCCGCTCAATGATTTATTGAGCGGGTCCACACAGGAACTGGTAAGTGTTTGATTAAACACTTACCAGTTCCTGTACTAAGGTGATTCGCATTTATGAAATGCTCCATATCCTTTAGAAAGCATAACAAGAAATATGTTTAATCTCATCGTTCCAATGTATTTTTTTTCTTTGCCAGGTCTAACCGAGCTAGCAAAAGGGATCGCATCGCACACCCGCACGTCACAATGGACGCTGTTATTACTCGCGACGTATTTCTCGTTCACGTAGCTTCACGTAACGATATGTAAATATCTGTTAACAAACATTTTATGCTTTAAAGGTGGAACGTAATTCAATTACATGTTTCAATTCTTGTAAATATTAGATTAAGAATGTTCATTGTATTATATTAAACAACGATGTAGATATTAATTAAGGCGGCTCCTACACCGAACCGGGCGGCGAGGGTCATGAGAGATTTCAATAATAATATACGTGTAAATAACATTGATTAAATCTGATATAAGCTTTACTACTCATCTATCTAAATCCTTGGAACAATATTCATGTATAAGTTTGTATAGCCGAACAAATAAACTGTAAACGAGTATTTATTTCAGAACTATGAACTATGAAATGTGTAATAAATGAATTATGTACTGATTTGTACTAAATTATCAGAAAGTGCTAGTCAATAAAAGTGCATACTTTTGAAGATAAATGGTCGCAACTTCAGAGAGAAGAGAATATCACAGTAATACCAATGCAATTGCACTTCGAGCTCCTTAAAAATTCCGTCAAGGACGTTTTAAACTGAGAACCCAACTACATGTCAGTTACCGATAGCTGCTCCCGTTCAGTTTTGGTGTACGAACCGCCTTATAGATTCGTATAACCGATGTTTCGCTTAGAACCGCCAAAATTGAAGATTGTTTACATTTTTCTGTGTAAACTCATCGCTCGAATAAGACTGTTTACAAAAAATAAAATGAAATGATAATAATGTACCATGCTGTTTTATTACTGCTGTTGTATGAAATTGAGTTTTCTGTTTTATGAATTTGCGAGTAATATTGTCGATAAATATTTAAGCTGTAATTTTGAACTGTTTTTTTATGTTCTCGTGCACATAAGTAATACATATAAGTAATTTGAATAGAAATTCAAATTACTTATATGTATTATAATATTTTGGCGCATAACATGGTCAACATGTCTATATTGTTATTTGCTCGATGGCACACCAAGCAGCTGATTAATGGGTTCGAATCCCAAAATTGAAAAGCTGGGTTTGAGTTACTAAAAGACGAAAAATTCTCTCGACGGACAAGAAAATCGGGTGATACTCGTGAGCACACAGCCTATTTGAAGGTAAGACTTTATCAAGGTAATTCAAGGTAGGTATTAACTCCATTATTACAAACAAATATTTGCTTTCATAACATCCAGTTTGACCAAATTTTACCACTGTTTCAAACTTCGAATTCCCAAGATAATGAATTTAAAAAAAATACCATGCCTCTTGGAATGAAAAAAGCTAATAACCAAGTTCCTCCTGCTCCTAATACATAATAGGACGCATTAGTAAGACCTACTTACTATAAAACAGCTAGCATATGTAGACAAATATGGCTTGAGACTTGTAATAAAATTTACAGCAAAAAATATTACACTCCTGTCATCCATCAATCTATACTTCACGTGACAATCTATACGTGAATACTGGTAGTAAAATATTGTCGGTGAATATGAATAAATTTCCCGCGTCTTCCCGTGGGCTGGGTGAAATATTTCCGTTATATTACTGACGCATTGCCTTGTACTGGGTGAAGGGAAGAACCTGGGATGGTGTTGATCTGATAGCGTTATGATAATAACTATTTTAAATGGTTAATTGTTATAATGTTTCATAGTAGATACGGTGTCTTTAATAAATAAAATCTTATCTAAATCTCTACTAGATTTTGTTTGTTGGAGCGCGCTTATCTCAGAAACTTCTGGTTCGAATTGAAAAATTCAACCAAGTAGTTCCTTTTTTTGTATTGGATAGTCAATTTGACGATGAAAGCTTTAAGCTATGGTGTAATACTATGTGTGCAGAAACCAAAATCCACGTGGACGGAGCAGCGGGCGGCCGATAGTTATATCATAGAACCAAATAAAAGTCATATGGTAAGTTTCTATAGAAATTAAGTACCCGTTACAACAAAGACACTTTTTTGATGTTACAGCCTCTATGGACAGATATTTCCGTGTGGAAATATTACCGTCATATTACTGACGCATTGCCTTGTACCGGTGAAGCAAAGAACCTGGGATGGTGTTGATCTGACAGTTATCGTCAAGATAATAACCATCGGCGCTTAATTATTTGAATGTTTAAAAGTAGATTCGCTGCTACGAAATAAGAAAAGTTATTAGAGAGACCAAGGCGTATAAGGTGTTTTTAAATCATAAAATCCAAGAATAACTTTGTTTACAATTTACGTAGCAGTTACAGATTTTGAACTATTTGTGTTTCGTGACAATTTTTGATACGGAATTATTTGATATACGTCAGGTAGTGAGAGCAAAGAGGGAGTGTAGATACACAAAATGAAAGCTTGCGCTCTCATTAGTTCACTATAATCCTGTGAAGTGTGTTATAAGTAGATCATAAAGACAGACCGCTGCAGCCCGAATCCGGCTAGAAGGACATTATGAAATTACTTCCACCTCCCGTTGTCTTCATCGTATTCGACACTATTCGGGAAGTATGTATAATTCTGTGTAGTTTATAATAAAGCTCAGCAGATCGCCTCTGAGATGAGCGGATTAGATGAAATCGTCAGTAGAAGATCTACTACATCGATACATGAGAATGTCGGCTGAAAGACCAACATGGCGAGAAACAGTAAGGAGGATCACCACAGGCACAATCAAGAATGTCGAATCATCATGGACACGGCCGCTCTATAGCTAACATAATACAGACTGATCGCATTAGCCAAAATTCGGCTATAATGACATTTAAAAACATACCTAGCCCCCTCCCGTTGCCTTCGTCGTATTAGACACTATTTGCACATTTTTGTTTCATTCCAACCCACAGCGGAATTGTACTTACGCGGCTCCATTTGCAGCTCATTGGGTTTCCATTTGCTTGAACCGATGCCAAAATGATCCAGTAACGATTCGACTTCTGCTGTTCTAGGTAATAGCAGTTTGTGGAGATAAGTGAGTTTTAGAAAAAGTGTTTTAGCGTTATTAAGGAGTTGGCGTTTTAAATGTTGGTCTTGGGTAAGTGGTTTGTGATTTGGTAAACTGTCTTCGATTACGAGTAGATATCACGGGCTGAATTTGCATAAGGGCTATCTGCTTTGTAAATATTTCAATGTTATTTATTTGGCAAATAGATTTTCAGAGAAATCATTCGACATTGTGATAACAATATTATAGAGTTCGACGAAACTGTAGATTTTTGAAGATAAAATATAAATATTTATCAAATGTTCACCATCATGGTTTTGACGTTGAGAGTGTTCTTTTCCTAAACCACGCTTTCTTCAGTATTTGAAAAAAATCAAGTGTAGTTAGTTCACCATCATAGAATCATAAACTATTTAAAATATCCTGTACAGACTATCAAAAAACTATAACAAAAAATTTAGTTTAAATATAAGAGGTCAATTTAATCGTACCTACTGATCACGTCCTGAAATGTTTTGTGCGTTAGTCGTACATAGAAATATCCGTTTACACGCGGCTAATTATACTAGTACCTTATTTCACTCGTACTCGAATGATAAAATGCTGGTTCTGCTCTAAATGTGTGGCACTACTAATGAAAGCAACAGCTTCTCGCGCCAGCTCGTGGTGTATTGAAAATGTAATATTTTCACACTTTTTCACTTCCCTCCGAAGAGGGTCACGGGATCGCGTCCCTGAGGACGTGACAGGCTAAAAAATAATCCGCGTGATGGATACCGGGCGCTTCGACGGGAATAAAAAAATGTATCTCGATATTTGTTAAAATAATGACGTTTTTATGAGTATTCTCTGAAGGCACGCTTATGGATATTTGATTCTAAATAACATAGATTTACAATTTAGTGTAGGTTCCAGTTTATTTAGAAACAGATTTTATGTTCTTCTTAGAAGTTCCTGAGTTTTTTAATTCTCATTAATATTTTTTTTACATATTTCCATTATATGTATAATAGTTGTTTGTTTTGAAACACGTTATTTGTGTAATGTTTACCTATAAAATAATTTACGTTTGGTAAGAACATTCAATTAATTTCTGTTATTTACTATCTAAATTCACATAAGCCATAGTTATTTTTTTAAAGGCAGCGTATCCCCTTCATTTAGTTTTTTTACTACAGCTAAGGTATATAATAAAATAGTATACAGTAAATAACGATGAAACTAACAAACCACCTACCTTCCTTTCACAGAAAGAGCAATAAATATCGGGGTATTGTGGCCAATCCGCCGACAGCAACAAGAATGCTCGGTCACCTTTGCATATTTCCCGTTGCGGGACACACAAAAATGCTTCAACTGAATATTTCACGAAATTGTGTCACGAATCTCATGAGGTATAAACCAGCTTATTTCATATGTCTTTTTAATGTGGGCTAATTAAGTGCAGTTTCTGTTTTGTTTTTCGTGGTTAAGTCACAAAACAAGGAGTGCTTTAAAACCGTATTTTGCTGTATAAGGCATATAATTTATTAAATACATGTGGTTAAATATTGTTAGTAAATGGATCATCTAAATGACGCGCAAAATTAACGTTGAATAAAAAAAGTAGGAACTCGTAAGAAAATAAAATATCATTGCAAACTAAATGTTTGATCTTAAAGTAAACATTATAGGTAGCCAGAAATTACATTAAAATAAAGATAATTTTAAAAAGCAATATGAATAGATACCAAAAGTTTAATGACATATTTGAAACATCCATTCAAACTCAGCATAACGATAACATCTGCTCGTAAATTTCTTAGCACAATACTGGTGACAGCAATGAGAATACTTTAGCATACAATCCGTGGAATCCCATGGCGTGATTGTTGAAAGAGCAGCAAAAATTGGAATGTACTGAGCTTTATATCCAGGCAAGTCGGATTAAGCCAACAAACTATTCTAGTGATCGTTTTAGTATGTGACTTTGAAGAGTAAGAGATATTTTGTTCGAATGTTTTATTAGACAGGCACACGGTTAGTGTTTTAATTTATATTATTTTCCTGATTAATTTACTGTTTGATGCTTACTATATACTAAAAGAACGATGAAGAGTAGCTGCTCCATGGCGCAATGGTTAGCGCACTAGGCCTGCGATTTCAAAGTTAAGCAACTTTCGCAGTGACCAATCATCGGATGGGTGACCGAAAACTTTTATATTGAGCTCCTCCGTGCTTTGAAAGCCACGTTAAGCCGTTGGTTCTGCGCCTGATCTCTCTGCGGTCATGACAGATTGCAGTCTCAGCGAACTATGAGAGTATAAGGTAATAGGGAGACAACTGTGTACTATAATATAACCTGTTTACCTGGCTTATCGTAGGTATGATCAGCCGCTACGGTCAAAAATGGCCGGAAGGGTATTATTATTATAGTTCAAAGTGATTTAGCATATACATAGGTACTATTGTCTTGACTATTACTTAATATCTCTTAAAGTCGATTTTTACGCCACACACGAGACGAAATTACAAACCGAACCATACCATTGCATCCAAATATAATATCAACCTTGTATTCTTGTATGTATGTATTCTTTCTAAAGTTATGTGTTCACTGGTGCAAAGCGTAGAATTAAATAAGCTGCAGCTTCATTGGACCATTCGATTCAACTCGAGTCAACAAAGTTTGTTTATTTACACAGCTTTGTCTAGAAGCCTTAAGATATAAATTCAATATGGCGACCGCATTTTATAGTCCCTGCATTGTTGTTCTCCAGTTAGGATTTGTAGAAGCGAATTGTAGTGAAGCGATTTCTTTGTGTAATACGTAGATATTTTTATTGATGTAAGCAACTGATATTTTTAGTACCGATTTTAAGTTTTCCAATGTCTGTACAAGATAATCGTGAATAATTTTCTTAAGATCACTCACCAACAAGCGCTTTTAAATCGCAATATCAAAATTGTTAAAGTAATTGGTTTTTAATCGAATTCACGTTAAGTACCAAAGATAAAAGAGTTTCAATCCAACCATAATAACCATGTAAAATCAAGAAATACGGCGTCATCAGAGAATTTTGGTTCAACCTAAAAAATCTAGTTCCAAAACCCAGAGCGTTAATTACACTTTTTATAAAGCTTCTAATTCAAAGACAGCAACTAGAAAACCGCGGCCGCAGCTGCACCTCGCCTCGCCAAAACAAAAACGATGCAACTGAATATTTTATAAAATTGCATTTCCCTCCTTTTGCGTGCCTCCCGCGCGCCGGAGTAGAAAATAAATAGGTAAATTATTCTGGCAAATGACATTTTCACGGCTGCAAAGAGTCGAAGTAGGATGTTAGAGTGGATGTTTGCTTTTTTACTATCTATCAATTTGTTTGTGCAAGCGGAGACACGCAATTTCCGCTGTGCTGTTGCGTTTCAGTTTTAAGTGTACATTATTTGAATATTAGCATTATTAAGTTGTGACACTTTTTCATTTATGAAATAGAACGGGAATTCTAATTACGAATTGTGAAGGAGAAATAAATGAAATTCCTAACATAGAAATCCAAAGATATGACAATCTTTTTTCTATTTATCAGAGTTGCTGCACTGACAATGGTTTTAATATACATTTGAGTACATAATTTGTTACACCTGTTTATATAGTCCAAATATTTAAGTGCGAGCTGCAAAAAATAACACCCATATCATGTAGATCATAATATTATTTATACTATAACTCTTCTGGTCATAATAACAAAATATTTTTACGAGACGGCCAAAGTAATATTTATAGGTTCTCTATGAAGTACTGATGTATAATTTAGTCATAACCAAAATTGCGATTACTTTGGTAAAAAAGTTAACGCAAAGGCACGAAATGTAAATAAATATTTTTTCATTCACGTTTGAGCTACGCGGTTCAAATTATCCATCGTCTGAATATTACATTCGACTTTTATTTATAGACTTCTACTTACGAAATCGTTTCATACGGATTAATTTTCATCACGTAAGTTAGAAAAATAAAGTCTGATAAAACAATAAAAATATCTGAACTCAGATCTCTAGAGGGTAGAATCAGAAATGGGGATATTCCCGGGCGAATTAAGTATCCAATATATCTAGTTGTCAAAGTTACGTAGTTGAGTGGACTCGGGCTACAGAAATTAATTACTTATACTCGCAGTGAAAAGTTAGTTGCTAGACGAAATATCATCCACTCTAATAAAACTAAATATATTTCGGCTTTTGTTTGACTGCCTCCTGTAGTAATTAGAGTGCTGTGCTTAAAAACCTAGGAGGTAGTGAGTTCAAATCCCGCGGGGAACACTTTCAGTTTGTTTTGATTTCCCTAATTTTGTTAGAACATTGCAGGCTTGAATCACTTGATTGTCCGATAAGAATGATGATACCGCGCTTTGGAAAGCACGTTAAGTCGTTGGTCCCGACTATGATCCAAATGGTCTGGTTTCCATTGTTTGGGTTACGAAGGTCAGATGACAGTCGCTCCATGTAATTACCTGACTTGTCAATTTAAGATCAAAGTCGAAGCGTATCCTTGACAAGGTACTACGTTACGCGGCAATGGCCGAGAATGCAACCGGGAGAGGCGCTAAGATGATGATGATATTTTGGCCTTTATTGGATGTGATGTTATGCATTGGATGCTTTTGTAAGGAAGCCACTACTAATGTTCAGTTTTTTCAGTTATTTGTCGTATATTTTAAAGCGATATCAATAAGTTTAAAAGAGATGTCCCAGAAATGTATGGAGCCTCGGCCTGGTCCATGTACGCTATACCTAAATATAGGCGAATAAGTGTACTACAGTTTTAATCACTCCAATTCTTATGGAAAACCTTAGTTTTTTGGATGAAACAATAAATTATACCACAATATTGCAACTCAGTACAATATGGCGGAGGACGCATCCATAGAGTAAAGTAAATATAACAAGACGCATCTTTGAAACTTGAATGACGTTTATGTCGTTTACCCGTCAGTTTATTTTTGTTTTGACAGTATGCAGTTTATTTCACAAAGTATTTATATTTTTAGGTTACAAACGACCTAAAAAGGCTGGAGCCCAAAGCTGTAAATCCCAGTACAGAAAAAAATTATAGTTGCCATCTTTACGGAGTAAAGTGAACAATTATGAATTTGATTTTATTTTTAAGCCACTAAACTAAGGACCAAAAATGTTTTATTGTATTTTTAATGGAAATAGCAATATTTTACCGATTTTTTGGTACCAAGTACATGGTGCGGGCCTGGGATGGGACATCTCATTTCAATTAAAATATTTTGATTACATTTATTTACCACTCATATCACAAAATGAACAAAATATCCAAATTTAAAACATTTTAGAAGCTATAGTTGCTTCTATGAATTGCTGATCTAGTTAAATAGGCAGACGCAGTAGTCATGATAATTCCTTGCGCTGACATATTTTCTTGTTTTCTTTACGTTAAAAAAATAGTTAATTTGTAAATAAAATGTCACTTTGATAAACTTCTTTGCCGTATTAAAACCGCATTCAAAAAAACGAAACGAGCCGCTTTCCCGCTTTGAGCGCTTCAAATTATTTTTTATTGGTCGCAAGCTCCACCATTCCGTAAAGAAAAAAGTACCAAAACGAAAAGAATCAACAAGCCGCTTACTGGCTAACAACGCGCAAACACGATTTACAAAGGCGATGCTCGTTTTTCACCGAGCATTCAAAAAAATAAGAGTAACAGAAAAAAACGTTCATAAATTTTGTCGGCATAAGAATTCTTGATTCCATTCCAACATCAAGTAAAGTCTATTAACGTCCCACTGTAGGGCAAAAGCCTCTATCATTTGAAATCATGTTTTTGTTACAAAGATGGGTTTCGACTTAATTACCACGCTTGTCAAATGCGGGTTGGTATTCACAAACCCGAGCTGTGTTCTGAAAACGCACACAAGTTTTCCCTACCAGCGAATCGAACCAAGGACCTCATGACTACGTCTCGGTATTTAAACCAACCTGGGTCATCAAGGCGTTTCAACATACCTTGACTCATAACAAAACGAGATATCTTGAAAAGTTATTGTGTGTAGTTGCAGTTTTCACTGTATAAATTTTCCTTTTCTGAGTTTTGTGCATTTGTTTTAAAGGGGAGGTGTGAAGTTCATATTTTTTGGTCTTTCCACTTTGTCAGTGCGATCCGCGGTGGCGGTACTGTTTACTGTGGAATTTAGAATTGTGGCAGTGTTAAAAAGTCTTGTGTACGCCGGTTCGTATCACCACTGTATCACTGTTTACAAAAATTATATCAGAGCGTGATTTGTTACAGTTTTTGACAGTAACGAAGCAAGAATTTGCACTTTCCCGTTTCGTTATTATTACTCACGCATTCTATATGGGTATAAACTAAAGATAATTTTAATATATGGATACCATTTTTAGTCCTGATAAGAAGATGTTAGTAAACAAAAATTTATTTGTAAAAAGACGTATGATTATTTGCATGTATATACGTATTTATGGGTCCACAGGTAACTAGCAATACCAATCAGTTTAATATAGTTAAGTTGCTTATTCTCTTAAATCAGGAGACTAATTTGAATGGTCTAATTAAATATCAGTAATCCTATCAATTGGGCTAAAATAATAATTAGCGAGGCCTTCGTAATCCCATGAGCTATTATAGTCCTATCAATAACTCGTTCGAGCAGTAATCGAGATTTGTATTCATACTGATTAGATCCCGTAGGAATCACGCAAAGGTAAAACATATTTTTAAGTTGAACTATAAGTCTTGCTTTTACTCTGTAAACGAATACTTGATGCATGAAGTATTTTTGTATGGTCTGCTCCAAATAAAAATGACTATTATGTACACTTAAGATTTCTATTTTGTGATTTTTTTCATCCATCAATGTTAATTTTGTTGTGATTTGATTTTGAATTGTTTAGTTTTGCTGTACCTGAACGGTCACTAAGTCCATAAGTTCTATTTATACTGTAACATCTGTATTTTGTACACTTAGTTTGCAAATAAAGTATTGACTATTGATAAGTTTTTCATACTTATAAAGTCCATTGCAACTAAATTGGTGAAAGTTTCCCTTTTAAGGTAATCGAAACTATCCTTAAGTTATAAGACCCAACGGGAAATCATTATAACAGCTCGTTGTACTTATTACATTGAAATAAAGTTAAATATTGTTAAAAAAATACGTACATGTTACAGATATCTAACGTGAAATGGACCAAAGCACCCCTTAATTTGTGGGAACAGATTTCTACTTATTATTTATTTATTTATTTAAACTTTATTGCACGATTTAAAAATTGTACAAAAGGCGGACTTAATGCCTCATGGCATTCTCTACCAGTCAACCTTAGGGTCAAACAGAAAGTGACTAGTGGGTAGGTACTACTTCTATAACGACTGATACTTGGTTTATGGATTATAGCATTCTGATTTTTTAAATACAGGCCTTGGAATGCCTTGTGATGTCTGTCACTTATCCGTAAGCTTTTAGGCTAAATAGATTTTAAAACTGGACAAATATTATTTTCGGTGAATTTGATAATTGTTTCAAAAAAGTCTACATAAATATAAAAGAAAAGTATTGGAATCGTATTTATTTATATGACGCGTAACACCTGATTTATTCCGTGGTCATGGTTTGTAACATGGTCAAGCCGAATCATCGGGTTTTCCTGTAAATATTTTAATCCGTTTTAAATTAGTTTTATTTTATAACGATAGGTAACAGCGTATCCTTTCTAATATTATAAATCCGAAAGTGAGTTTGATGTTTGTTTTTTTTCTGTTCCGCTTTCACGCCGTGACTATTGGACTGATTGCTTTGAAATTCTCCAGACGTAAAGATAGAAGTCCGGATTAAATACTAGGGTACTTTTTATCCCGGAAATATGATATTCCCGAGGGAGAACAAAAATATTGTTTGCAATATAACCGACTTCCAGGCGGGCGAAGCCACGGGCGGAAAGCTAGTACTTAAAATAACATAACGATATATTCCAATCCAAACTCTAACTAGGACAAACTATGGAGACACACTAAAGACATTGAAACAAGATAACGTCAATGAACTCTGATTTTCCGCGTTCAATGTAACAATGCCTTTTACAATACTGCGATTGTTATCTCCTTACCTTTTCAACGAAAAATCCCTATATCGTTCGTAAAGGTTTAGAAATACTTTAGTACCCTTCAAAATGAGCGTTAAAGTAAGACTCTAGTAGTAACTATTTTAGTAACAGGTCTTGGGTCCTTTTCAAGAGGTAAGTACATTATTATTTACAAGAAAAATTTAAATAAACATAACACATCCATACTACATAATAATTGATTTTCGTATGATTATTATCTATCTATACTAAACTAATTTAAAAAGCTGAAGAGTTCGTTTGTTTATATGTTTGTTTGTTTGGTCGCGGTAATCTTAGGAACGATTGGTTCTATTTTATGTTGGATAGTCCATTTGTCGAGGAGGGCTTTAAGCCGACTAGCGAACAAGCGAGGCTTGTTCGCTAGTGATAAATAATCTCTAAAACTGGATTGCATTAAATCTGAGCCCGGTTTTATTATTTTATTAAGAGATAGATTTATATAATACGAGTATAATATGTCATTAAATCTCAGTCTCCGACGAACACATATAGGCAGGGATTTACCGGTATCTAAGTGTAACAACGCCTGCCTACGCCGCGATCGTTATCTTTGCACCTTTGCAGCCGCCAAAAAGACGTTTATCAACAGATTTTGCACTTGTTCATCTTTTTTGGAAGATAAATTATAAGAACTGATAATTTCCATGCAAAATCAAACCCGCTATTGATAAATAATATGATCTTACTGTCCGCGTTTATTCAATACATCCATTTATATACATTGGACAACACATATTCATAATATAGTCAAAGGAGAGTTAAAATTGGTAGAGAAACTAATCAAGTGCAGAAGATCAAAGAAAATTGGGGGGTAGAGGAAGCACATTTTCAACCAAGCCCGAGCAGACGGCCGACGCCCCGCACCACCAGTCCGCTTGTGACCACAGTTGTGGTACCGAGCCGAAACGTCAAGCAGTAAGTATTATAATACATGTAGTACATAATTAATATCGTGTTAAGTCCCGTTAAATAATATACGCATTGAAATGAAACGCGAAAGTCTAAACTCTTAAACTAATAAAATGATGAAAATTAACAATCTCTAACTGGGCGCCATTAAATCTCAGTCTCGATCACATATAGGCAGGGATTTACCGGTACCTAAGTGTAACAATGGCTGCCTACACCGTGATCGTTATCTCTGCACCTTTGTAGCCGCCAAAAAGACGTTTATCGCTCGAAGGGCCTTGAAGGATGCCAGAGAAGGGTTCAATGGGATACAGGGATTTTATTGGTTATCTTAAAGTGACGGATGACTTTACAATATGGGTGATCTAGTTAAGATTTGAGTTAGGAGATTTTTCAAAGCAATTTTTATTGCAACTGCTTTAATACTTGTTAAATCGCAATTATAATAATGTATTTACCGCCCGCGACTCCGTCCGCGTGGTTTTCGGTTTCCGCACATATAGGTATATACTATACATACAATACCATAGCCAAAAGCCTTCCTAGTCAAATGGACTATCCAACACAATTTTTTTTAATCACACCAGTAGTTCGGGGAATTAGCCTGTTCAAACAAATAAATAAACAAACAAACTATTCAGCTTCATTATATTGGGATACCTATAGATAAAATTGCAAGTTTAAAGCTTGGAAAGTAAAAAGTTAAGTATCACCCTTTTATTGTCACACTGCAATACAAAGGTCTCCATCATTGTGTTTATTACACGTAAATGTATACTAACCTATCTTAATTGTTATGTAAAAATAAACATAATTAATTTGAATAATTGCCATTACTTGATACAACAGTAAAAACCATGGTCATTTCAATTTATTTTTGAACTAAAACATTAAATTAGACGTTTAGAATCAGATTTAGGCCTTTGAAGTAATTAGAGTCACAAAGAAATTATTCTTAAAGTAAAATTAAACACATTTTGTGAAATAAGTTAATAAAATATGAGTCTCTTGAAAATCTTTTAATTTGAGTCTTAACTATTGTGTGTCTCAATATCAATTAAATTGTAGGTTGGTTTGAATTGATTCTAAATTGACACTGCGTCAAATGGATGAAAATTTTATGTTTTTTTGAGGTTATTTAGACAAGCAGATTGTACGGCGGCCGAAAGGTCAAATGTTTCAGATTTTGTCAGCTGTAAAATGTTTCAATTTCAAGAAAGATAGTTCGTTTATTAGTTTTATTCATATGAAATTTGATTTCATTCACTTTTTTCAAAATAAAATATCGTTAGTTTACAATTGAGTACATCTGGATTGGACTTATTTGATAGATGTCCTCAGGTCCATAATAAAATTATGAATAGGGTTAGAAATAATACATCAAAGGTAGATTTAACAGCTTCTCATGTTCGGGGTTGTTATAACCCTTTAACTATTTTAGCCTGATCTGTATTTGTAACCTTTATTTCATTTAAAATATTACTCGTCTAAAATGAGGCTATTCCTTGGATCAGTTCTTAACAAAGTTTTCGCTACCTGTCCTTAAAAGTTTAAAATTATAGTAATCCGTCCCTAACATGTGAAAGGAAATCAATACTCAGATATCATGATGAATAAACTTTCAATGTTGCTGTCTTCAAAACGCGGTAAACTTGACTCCCTATTGCTTATACAATCGAACTGTTATTCCCAACTTTAATTGAGATGCCAAACAGTGGCATTACCATAATAACGTATAACTTATGTAAACGACTTAGCAACCAGAAATATGAAGAGTAAACTTAGCCCAGTTGAACTGAAGAGCGCACCTTGTATATAGTGCAGTTGTGGTAAGTATACCTACTTATGCGAGTCTAAGTAAGGTTCGGATGTAAGTATGTATTTAAGATAATTATAGGCAAAACATAGGTATATATATACGAATTTGATGTTTTGTTTCAACTAACTTGAACATGGGTTTTTTAAATGATAAAATATTTTTTAGGTAATTTTAGAGATGACATTGAAACCATTGGTGATCGACAGGGTTATGACGAACATTTTTACTGAATTAGAAAATGTTCCTTATAAGCTTTAACCTTCGTATAACAACATTATAACGTTATTAAGTAAAGTAGTAAGAGTATCATTAGTATAAAGTAGCAATTTAAGAATGCGAATGTGCCTGCAAGTATTATTCGAAAAAAAAACAGATTTCACTCACACATTTTTCAACAAATCCTCAGAAATATTCCATGCCTACAAATAATATTCACTCCATGCAATTCATTCCAAGAGTCATATTCAATTTGTGCCAAAGGCCGTGCGAAGTGGAGTAGAAGGAGCAGGAAGGCGGACCCTGATCTCCGAGGCAATGGCCGAGAATGCGACCGGGATAAGCGCTAGGATGAATATGAGTCATGTTCAATTTGTGTAACTCTTTCTATGATTATTTTAAGTTACAAATAAACCCTGAATACTATCCTACTGTGTACTACAAGCCATATTTCTACAAACCGGGAGTCGGGAGCGCGGGATGCGCAATATCCGACGAATAGCGTCGTCGTAAATAACTGCTCGCATTTTCTAAACGTGTATTTGTGTAAAACTCTTTAAAGATCTCTCGCTTGGATAGACGATTCGAGAATGCTTGAAATGAAGCGGGAATGTTACTCGACATGTCATTTTGATGTGCTTTTTTACTTTCTGGTGTTTTAAAAGAGCAACTATTGAGTTTATTGTTGACATTTCTCGATTATGACGGGCCCGTTGGTTTAGTGGTCAGACACCCTGGCTACAAAACCAAGGGTCGCGGGTTCGAATCCCGCTAGGGGCAAATGTTTGTATGATGAACATCGGCATTTGTACTAGAATCATGGATGTTTATATAAGTATTAAAGTAAGTCTATCCGTTCCCTAGCTTCCATAGTATACCTAGTACAAACCAAGGAATTTTTTTATTTGTTATTATTTATTAATTATAGTTCACTGTTTTCTGGAGGGTGTGGTAAATCATTGCATTAAATAGGACGCTATAATTATGAGTTATGTTGAAGAGTAAATATAAATTCTTCAACTTTTTTCCCAGGAGTAGTAGAGAGAGAGAGAGATTAAGTATTACTAATTACTCGTATTTTTGTATGTATTAAGTTCACACAATGTTACCAACGAATACTTAAATAGATGGATTTCATTGAAATAAATAAATTGAAAAGAATTGAATTGAATTAAATCTGTCCACTACCTACATTCGTAACACAAACAGTTGTGTTTATTATGTTTGAATGTTTGTTTATAATCAAGTGTTGGCTGTACCTTCGTTGATTCTGACACCCATAACACAAGTGGTTAAGCTACTTATCTCGGGACCAACCCTATATTATGTTTGTATAACTATATTATGTTATCTTTGAGTGAATTTGTGATGGTTTTACATTAACAAAATATGCTAGATATTACTACAGGGTAAATAGGTCTTAGATTTCAAACAACGTAATAAATATGGCGTAGTCAATATTAGTGTTAATTACTAAAGGTTTAGTCTATACTGTTATAATATTGATGTTCTTTTTATAAATAAATAATAAAAGTGATAAGTTTGTTTCATTATTTATCTGTTTGAACGCGCTAATATCAGGAACTACTGGTACGAATTGATTTTATTTGTGTTGGATAGTTTATTTGTGGAGGAAGGCTTCAAGCTATAGTATATCTACACTATGTGTGCGGAAACCGAATGCCACACGGACGAAGTCGCAGGCAGCCGCTAGTTATCGTTAAGCTAACTCCATTAAAGATCGATGTAAGCGGAAAAAATAAATAATAAAAGTTTCGGCTGGCCATTAGCCATCAAAAATAGATTTAAGCAAAAATGTTCCGGTACAAATTGTGTCTACATTTTCAATAATTAATGTGTAAAAATCGCACTGCCAAAGTTCCGTAACAAAGCAAACTAAATTGCGTGTTTGGCTTAAAAGCGTTTATCGGTTGCCGTCATTTAATTCCCCTGAAAGCCTTCGAGGCGCTAATAACGCCTGAAATAGGTCGTGGCGGTGAGACGAGTTACAGCTGCATGCATTATGTTAATATTATGTGTTTTATCAATGCAGACGAAGAAGGGTTTTGTCAATAAGCAAGAAATACTACTAATGATATAAAAAAACGAAGACCTGAGATTAGAGCGTTCAACAAACAAACTCTTCAGTTTTATTAAATTAGAAGAGATACAACATATTATGTCTTCAAAATATACATATATTTGAGTCCTTTAATCCTGTCGAATAAATCAGTGTGAATATTAATTATTTATTGTTACTTCACTGTTCCCAAATATGGTAACATGGCTTTGCCGATGAAGATTGTTTTTTCTAATTGGCTACAAAACTCTGAATAAGAATCGCACAGTTATTCCGCTCTCAATAATGAAAAATAATAAATTATGCACTGCATGAGGAAAATTGAGATCGTCTACATTATTTGTAATTTATACAATGCCTATTTATTGTGTAAAAGGATTTTGGTTGGTTTTCAAGAGTTTTTAGATAAGGACTAGCGGCTGCCTGCGACCTCGTACCTGCGGATTTCAGTTTCCGCATCCATGTTATACTGCAGACGTCAAATGGATTATTCAACACAAACATTTTTTTAAATTAAAAAAAGAAATAATCAAACTCTTCAGCGTTATTATCACATTATGATTTCATGCCCCACGTGGCCTGCCACCTGTACTCAGAGTGACCTGGTAAATGCGAAGGATAACACGATACGCGTCGCCGAGTACTAGGCCGACTTTATATATTTTTTTAAAATATTATATAAGTAAATAAATAAATAAATATTTCACAACATCACATAAATTGATCTGACCCCGTGTTAAGTAGCTTAAGCACTTGTGTTACAGACATCAGAATCAACAGTGGTATTACAAATATACTTAAATAGATACAGATAAAACCCAGACCAGGACAAACAGACATGTTCATGCACACAAATGTTTGTCCTGCGGGGATCGAACCCGCGACCTCTTGCGTAATAGGTAACATCTTGACCATTACACCAAGCAAGTATTGTTTTTCATCGACACGAAAAGAAAAAGAAGCGTTATTATACGAGTATAGATAAATTGTAAAACCTGTTGTGTGTACACAGTGTAAAATGCGTACCCGTCAACTAAAAGATCCAACAATTCATACGGAAGGAAAGCTTAGGTCCCCTCCCTTACTTATCCGTTTGACAAAAGTCGCCCCCGGTCGTTATCACGGGAACTCGCTACTCCGTAATTGTTTTCAATTCGTATCCGTATTTTTTTCTCTTTTCCTCATGCTTTCGGACGCTTTTGTTTGGTAAAAAATCGCAGAATCATTACGCTCCGAAGGTGTGAATCGTTACAAAGGTCGATGCTTCTCTTTTTCCCGAATTTAAACTTCGATACGTCTCATGGTGCAGTGGTTTAAGTAACGGGCCGTAGTCTCGAGGTCCTCAATACGATTCCTAGGTCGAGCAAAATTTATACCTATTTATGCGGAAACTGGAAACCACGCGGACGGAGTCGCGGGCGGCCACTAGTAGTGTTATAAAACAGCTTATAGCAACACAACATCCTAAATCAGCAACAGCAAAAAAATATTTCAATTGGGACCAGCAGTTCCTGAGATCAGCGCGTTCAAATAAACAGACAAACTCTCCAGCTTTATTAAATGAAGTATATATACATTTTAAGGCGTGTTGTGTGTATACACAGTGTAAAGTGTGTACCCGTCAACTAAGAGATACAATAATGAAAACATGATATTAAATGATGGAGGCTTTTGACCTACAGTGGGACTGTAATAGGCTGATACTTAACTTCGATCTTTATAACCATGTCAAAATCAAAGAGTATTTATTTTAATCTTTATTAAAATTATCATCGCCCTCTGTAAGACCTCTTTGGTGAAACCAACCTGTAAAAGGTTGGTTTAACCTTTTAACCCTTTTCATGTTTTATTATTTTTAATTTTCGGTTGTAATCCTATTAATCCGCAGCTTTGCTTTTAGCCAGTGTGAGCAGCTTGATTTTTTTTTGCTAAATCCGGTTAGAATAATGATGACCAGTTTAACTTTTTAAAATTGATATTTTGTGAATGGTATTTTTGATTGTTGATGTGTAGCAATCGGAAGTTCATCTTTGGAAGAAATGGGTTTCCATTCGTATTCTTGATTATAGGTCAAGGCCAGCAGTCACATACTTAAAATAATATTATATAGCAAAATTATATAGTAAAATAAAACGCCGCCCTCCAAAACTTACGCTATGAAATTATTTTATTCTTGCTTGACGAGTATACATACTTACTGTCACATACCTGTGACGTGGAATGTTGTCGAGCGACGATTTGCCTATTGATACAAAATAGTGATTTATAAAATATACAAATCTTTATCTATCAAATCTAACACTTACAATCTATTAATGACTAGCGGCCGCCCGCGACTCCGTCCGCGTGGTTTCCGGTTTCCGCAAACGTAGGTATATAATAATAATAATAATACCCCTCCGGCCGTATTCGGCCATGGCGGCCGATCTTACGATCAGCCAGGTACGCAGGATATATTATAGTGCACAAGTGAGTGCGCAAGCACAGGTGCACTCTCTATTCCTTCACTCTCATAATTCGGTGGGACAGCAGTCTGACACGACCGTAGAGAGATCAGGCGCAGGACCAACGGCTTTACGTGCCTTCCGAAGCACGGAGGAGCTCGAGATGAAATTTTTCGGTCACCCATCCGATGACTGGCATCTGCGAACGTTGCTTAACTTTAGCAACCGCAGGCCGAGTGCGCTAACCACTGCGCCATCGAGCTCCTCACGTAGGTATATACTATACCTATAAAGTTCCATACAAACATTAATCCCCTTTTTCATCCCCTCGGGGTGGAACACATAAAAATCCTTTCTAAGGGGATCTTTATGTCATAGTAGCTTTATGCATGCCAAGTCCCAGCCCGATCGGTTTAAAATTGACAAAGTTTCATACAAACATTAATCCCCTTTTTCATCCCCTTGGGGTGGAACATATAAAAATCCTTTCTAAGGGGATATTTATGTGATAGTAGCTTCATGCATGCCAAGTCCCAGCCCTATCGGTTTAAAATTGACAAAGTTTAATACAAAAATTAATCCCCTTTTTCATCCCCTTGGGGTGGAACATATAAAAATCCTTTCTAAAGGGATCTTTATGTCATAGTAGCTTCATGCATGCCAAGTCCCAGCCCGATAGGTTTAAAATTGACAAAGTTTCATACAAACATTAATCCCCTTTTTCATCCCCTTGGGGTGGAACATATAAAAATCCTTTCTAAGGGGATATTTATGTCATAGTAGCTTCATGCATGCCAAGTCCCAGCCCTATCGGTTTAAAATTGACAAAGATTCATACAAACATTAATCCCCTTTTTCATCCCCTTGGGGTGGAACATATAAAAATCCTTTCTACAGGGATCTTTATGTCATAGTAGCTTCATGCATGCCAAGTCCCAGCCCGATCGGTTTAAAATTGACAAAGTTTCATACAAACATTAATCCCCTTTTTCATCCCCTTGGGGTGGAACATATAAAAATCCTTTCTAAAAGGATCTTTATGTCATAGTAGCTTCATGCATGCCAAGTCCCAGCCCTATCGGTTTAAAATTGACAAAGTTTCATACAAACATTAATCCCCTTTTTCATCCCCTTGGGGTGGAACATATAAAAATCCTTTCTAAAGGGATCTTTATGTCATAGTAGCTTCATGCATGCCAAGTCCCAGCCCGATCGGTTTAAAATTGACAAAGTTTCATACAAACATTAATCCCCTTTTTCATCCCCTTGGGCTGGAACATATAAAAATCCTTTCTAAGGGGATATTTATGTCATAGTAGCTTCATGCATGCCAAGTCCCAGCCCGATCGGTTTAAAATTGACAAAGATTCATACAAACATTAATCCCCTTTTTCATCCCCTTGGGGTGGAACATATAAAAATCCTTTCTAAAGGGATCTTTATGTCATAGTAGCTTCATGCATGCCAAGTCCCAGCCCGATCGGTTTAAAATTGACAAAGTTTCATACAAACATTAATCCCCTTTTTCATCCCCTTGGGGTGGAACATATAAAAATCCTTTCTAAGGGGATATTTATGTCATAGTAGCTTTATGCATGCCAAGTCCCAGCCCGATCGGTTTAAAATTGACAAATTTTCATACAAACATTAATCCCCTTTTTCATCCCCTTGGGGTGGAATATATAAAAATCCTTTCTAAGGGGATCTTTATGACATAGTAGCTTTATGCATGCAAAGTCCCAGCTCAATCGGTTTAAAATTGACAAAGTTTCATACAAACATTAATCCCCTTTTTCATCCCCTTGGGATAAAATAATAGATATATACTATAGCCTATAACCTTTCTCGCCAAATACACTATCCAACACAAAAAGAATTTTTCAAATCGGACCAGTAGTTCCTGAGATTAGCGCTTTCAAACAAACAAACAAACAAACAAACAAACAAACAAACAAACAAACTCTTCAGCTTTATATATTAGTATAGATAATCTTACATCACATTAAAGCTCAATAAAAGAAAAATAAAAGCAAACGTTTCTTTTTTTACCCCCTTTCATTAAAATTTTAAAATTCTATTCAAACTTTTAAGACAACTTCTATAAATAGACTAGATAAAACCAAACCGATATTTATCTAGTGTATAAATTGCAAGCTCTTTGTTAGCAAAATCTCGATTATTTATTACTAAGCTTACTACGAATAACAGGATCTTATCTCAGAACCATGAATAAATGTTAAAGTCTGAAAATACTTAGTTCAAGATTAAAATTTTTGAGTAGAATAATTCACTAAGCTGAAGAGAGTTGGGATAATTTAGGTTATAAAAACCTTACCTTATACTTTGCTCGACCCAATGAAAATGAATGGGGATTTAATTTTGTTACTGTTGATAATAATATCGCATTTTGAGTACACAAAAACACTATGTTTGTATATAATCCCCATGTCGGCATTCAATAAACAGACACTTCTTATTACGTATTTTACACAACTATTGATATAGTTAAAATATAATTAACAATTGAACTTAACTACTAAACATAATAATATAATGTCTTATTTGCCACAAAGTCGTTGTCATCAAATGAGTAAGTTTTGCTTTAGCAACTAAGCAGGGTGTCCTCAGATGTTCATTTCTATCCATCCACTCATATCAGTCATCAACTTCAGATTTATTCTTTAACTAGCGGCCGCCCGCGACTCCGTCCGCGTGGTTTCCGGTTTCCGCAAACGTAGGTATATACTATACCTATAAAGTTCCATACAAACATTAATCCCCTTTTTCATCCCCTTGGGGTGGAACATATAAAAATCCTTTCTAAGGGGATCTTTATGTCATAGTAGCTTTATGCATGCCAAGTCCCAGCCCAATCGGTTTAAAATTGACAAAGTTTCATACAAACATTAATCCCCCTTTTCATCCCCTTGGGGTGGAACATATAAAAATCCTTTCTAAGGGGATATTTATGTCATAGTAGCTTCATGCATGCCAAGTCCCAGCCCTATCGGTTTAAAATTGACAAAGTTTCATACAAACATTAATCCCCTTTTTCATCCCCTTGGGGTGGAACACATAAAAATCCTTTCTAAGGGTACCTTTATGTTAGTAGCTTCATACATGCCAAGTCCCAGCCCGATCGGTTTAAAATTGACAAAGTTTCATACAAACATTAATCCCATTTTTCATCCCCTTGGGGTGGAACACATAAAATCCTTTCTAAGGGGATCTTTATGTCATAGTAGCTTTATGCATGCCAAGTCCCAGCCCGATCGGTTTAAAATTGACAAAGTTTCATACAAACATTAATCCCCTTTTTCATCCCCTTGGGGTGGAACATATAAAAATCCTTTCTAAGGGGATATTTATGTCATAGTAGCTTCATGCATGCCAAGTCCCAGCCCTATCGGTTTAAAATTGACAAAGTTTCATACAAACATTAATCCCCTTTTTCATCCCCTTGGGGTGGAATATATAAAAATCCTTTCTAAGGGGATCTTTATGACATAGTAGCTTTATGCATGCAAAGTCCCAGCCCAATCGGTTTAAAATTGACAAAGTTCCATACAAACATTAATCCCGTTTTTCATCCCCTTGGGATAAAATAATAGATATATTCTATAGCCTATAACCTTCCTCGCCAAATACACTATCCAACACAAAAAGAATTTTTCAAATCGGACCTGTAGTTCCTGAGATTAGCGCGTTCAAACAAACAAACAAACAAACAAACTCTTCAGCTTTATATATTAAGTATAGATTTCCATATCATACTTCACGCCATCCACTCTCCCTTTAGTATCTAATCTATACATTTTGCTCGTTTCTCCAAAGTTTCTTTATATCGTGGTCGTAATTATTATTACAGTGAGGAAATGAATATACTCGTATTTCAAAGCTAAGACAATCTAGAAGGATAAACACACATCATGTCAGACATTATTAAACTCCACATTTTATCACACATCCACTGACTCTTATCCAAAATGGAGTCATGCCAAATGGAAAAACATAAAAAAAAGTAATTCTTAAGCAAATCGGAAATGAAAGCAGTAAATATTGCCAACTGGCAGTTTCGTCTGCACAATAAATTTAATTATAGCACGTTTTGAAACATAAACAACGCGGGGTCGCAAAATGAGTGTTGTTGGGGCGACTGTTTTTATCTTTTGTTACGGTTGCAATAAAATTTCTAAAATTAATATCGTAATTCGTGTTAAATGGGTTGAAACTATATTAATGTTTGCGTTGGTTAAAATTTGGCTTTAAATAAATAAGATGGAAAATTTTGTTGAGTACTCAAAAAACATTACTATTAGTGTGGCACCTCTTTTTTGTATTGAGTCTAAAAATATTATAAATACAAAGACAGTAGTAGTCTTAATTCAATATTGCAAAACGACAGGTTTTGGTTAAATTTCTAGTTGTCATACATAATTGTACGTTAAGAGCAATGAGACGTAAGTTATCAAAGTGATATTTTTCTGTACGAAAGAACCATGATCTAAACTGTATGAGTCAATACTTAGTGTGTTCGAATAAAAGCGCTAGCACAATATAAACTCTCAAATAAACTTTTCCGCTCCAATTTAACTCTTCAGGTCACACTGATTTCAAATAAAGAAAAAGTTAAAACTGCACAGTACATGCGCTATAGCTCGAAACTACCAAAACACTCTTGTTTCTAACAAAAATCGAGAATTTAATAGACCGTTTTACAGCACAAACGACTGAAAGCATCGCACGGGAAATAGACAAAAAAATACGAATCGATACGAGTTCGGGCTTACAGTACTGTGAACTTTATTTTTATTAAAGTTTACGAGGAGGAACCCGATGTTAATATGTAAAAAGAACAGTTAAATATGGAGAATAAAAGACACGTGCCATTTGGGTTATACAGAAATTGATCAGGGTACAGATCCAACGACACAATTATATTGCTTTTATAATAGTATAATATCTGGAGTTAAGTTGCTAAAAAAGTGATCGAGCATAATTATTTCCATACTAGCTTTTACCCGCGGCTTTATCCGCGTTATCAAAATTCTTGTTTTATCACATAGAAGCATTTAATCGAGATAAAAATAGTATCAAAAGTGTCTTATCACGGAAGTCAGCCAAGACCCTGTCTGTTTAGCAAATTTCATCAAAATCCGTATCAAAATTTTTCACAGTTATAAAACACCTCAGGCGTATATTTTCTTTGAACCAATCAAAAAATAAAATCAGCAATAAACTCATTTGTTTACTATCAGTTTCATCTAGTTCTAGTTCCTACTGTCCACCAAAAAATTTGGTAGTCGCAGCTTTTTTAACATACTTCGGTTGATAAACGAACCTACCGCTATTTGAACTACACTCAACTACACGGCGCAAAAAATATATTCAAAAAAAGAATGGTACATTTTTGACACCGTTCAAAATATCGGGAAAGGGCTGTCCCGATGTTACCAACGTTTCTGTGAATGCAATCTACCCTGGGATAAAGCTATGACATTGTGAAATAAATGCTGAGAATTAGTGTATCCGAAACATGTTTTTAGATTCTATATGCTTGACCTCTAGACATCTGCTTCCGTGGTGAAGTAGTTAGAGCGCTGGGCTCAAAACTTGGAGGGCGTGGGTTCGAATCCCGTGGGGAAGACTTTCACTTTGTGTTGTTAGGACATTGCAGGCTTGTAATGAAAATGATAATGCGTGCTTCGGAAGGCGAGTTAAGCCGTTGGTCCTGACCATGATCAAAATTTTTCCTAGTAAGTGTTACGGAGGTCAGTCGCTCCATTTTAATTACCAGGCTAGTCAATTCAGAATCTGAGTCATAGCGTACCTAAGCTCTAAAGTAATTGCCAAGATGAAACCGGGATAAGCGCTAGGATATGATGCTTGACCTCTAAAGAATGTATACTTTCTTGGAACATTGTCATTTGGCTCCAATACTTGCAATCTTATTGGATAATTTTACAGATATACTCGAATTACTTCGAACGACGTGGTTGTTAGGCCTTTTAAAAGTAGATAAGTACAAATAAACTTCACTTGTTTTGTTTTCATTAAGTGAAAAAAGATACTCTTTGCCTTTTGATTGATTAAAATTTTTTCTTCGAAAAACTACGATTCAAATCAAACTTTTAGCGCAGTCATTGAAGCGAAAAATATGGTCCAACCTCCGAATTTTTTTACTGTGAACCGATTTGCATGAAATTTTGGAATTAGTTTCATTGTACCCTTAATTTCAAAAGTGAAAATGATTTGAACGCCGCAACTACCCCTGGAGTGGTTGCCACCCCATCTCGGGGGTGAGTATTTTTTTTTTTTTAAGATAACCTCGGATATCGATTGTATTACTAATTTTAAGCAAAAAATCATCTATAAAGTTTTTCTATAAATCTAATACTTTTCAAGTTATTGGCAATTGAAAATTCGCAATTTTGTCACGTTTTTGATCGGTTTTTTGCAAATATCTCCAAAAATATAAGTTTTATCGAAAATTTTATGAGGAACAAAATTGTAGCTGGTAAAAAATTAAATAATTTTGTTTATCCTAAAGTTTTCTATGTGTAATATTAAGATATATATTAAAGATCGTAGCCGTTTTTTATTTTGTCTGCAATTTAATCGATTTGGTCAATGTCATCTAGCGGCGAGCAGATGCATTTTATGGATTCTCATAATTAAGAGTGTTGTAGTGCTTGAAATAAGCTTTCAAATGAGTACAATTAAAAGTCTTTTGCACGTAAAATAAGTAAGCTGTATTACAAATAAGAGGATCATCGAATGCTTTTTCTTGTAAATCAATGGGTTTCACAAGTGCCATTTCCAAGCTATTCATGCTATCAAAATTTCTAAAACAGCATTGAAAAGGTAATTAGAAGAACTACAACATCCTTTATTGCAATATATAATTAAAAACGTTTTTCGAAAACGGTGAAGGGTTAAAGGGCTTAAGAGAGGCTGTGATTGCCGCTGCCACGCGCTCTTTAAACAATCATATCTCCGTCATTTTTTGTTTAACAGAAATATCAAAATTATTAAATTTTTTGTCAGAAAAATACCTAAATTTTTTATCCCTACACTTTTATACGCATCTATCGTAATTTTTGAGATATTATGAAAAGAAGGTGGGATTTTTTAAAATATGAGATTTTATATTTTTATTTTTATTCTGTCTATTTTGAAAAATATGTGTCCTTAAGCAGCCAAACTGATACAATTTATCAAACACTTCATAATAAAGTTAATTCTTGGCGGAATACGAATAATTTCAATTCTGGTGGAAATGGCACTTATGAAACCCATTGTTTTAAAAGAAAAAATATTGGATGCTCCTCTTATTTGTAATACAGCTTACTTATTTTACGTGCAAAATACTTTTAATTGTACTCATTTGAGAGCTTATTTCAAGCACTACAAAACTCTTAATTATAAGAATGCATAAAATGCATCTTCTCGCCGCTCGATGACATTGACCACATCGATTAAAATGCAGACAAAATAAAAAACGGCTTTGATCTTTAATATCTAACTTAATATTGCACTTAGAATACGTTATAATAAACAAAATTGTTTATTTTTTTACCTGCCACAATTTTGTTCCTAATAACATTATCCATAAAAGTTATATTTTTGGAGATATTTGCAAAAAACCGATGAAAAACGTGACAAAATTGCGAATATTCAATTGCCAATAACTTGAAAAGTATTAGATTTATCGAAAAACTTTATGGATGATTTTTTGCTTAAAATTAGTCCTCCTATCGATATCCGAGGTTATCTTTAAAAAAGAATACTCACCCCCGAGATGGGGTGGCAGCCATTCCAGGGGTAGTTGCGGCGTCCAAATTATTTTCACTTTTGAATTGAAGGGTGCAATGAAACTAATTCCAAAATTTCATGCAAATCAGTTCACAGTAAAAAAATTCGGACCCAAAATGCTTCATTGCCTGCACTATTTGTTCATTCTCCGAATCCAAATTCATATTCGTATAAAATTGTCCATGTTTCAGCGTAACAATTCTCTATAGCGGCAAATAATAACAGAATTCATACCCAACTTTAATGAATGTTTGTCCTTTACAGTCAACAAATGCATTGTTTCACTGTTTATACGAATCGCGGATCGCAAATTAGAGATGACGAAGTCTATTGATGCGATCGTGACTGGAATGAAACCAGTCGTAATATTGTTTGACATTTAGTCTGCAATACAATTTTATTCAGAGTTGGTGCTGTGTAGTTTATAAAATTTAATTTACGAGGGATATTATGAATTATATGTATTTATTGTACAATTAAACTGAGATAGATGAACTTACCTACGTTCTGCTGTGACAGTGTTTTAACACACATCTTTTTACAAAAGTTTTAATAGGAGTGATTGGAGAAATAAATGTTGTGGTCGAGACAAGGGCAGGATAATTACCAAAATAATTATACGAGTATGTTAAATTGGCATATTGTAACGAATTTCCTGCAATAACTTCCCAAACAAACGACATCACTATAGGCTGACAGCTTATAAAACTGATTCCGCTTAAAGTCAAGAAATGTTTTTCGGAGTCTATAAAAGTAGCTTTTATAAGGGCAAAAAAAGTATGACCTTGTCTTTCTTTTAGTACCAGACGACCCCTGCGCCGATTTATCAGTAAACTAGTAATAGCTTACGCAGTGTATGCCACGCAGGTTATAAATTATTACAATGTCACTAGTTCTAAGCCAAGTTATGCTACGCGACTTGAAAAATGTGCACTTAGAAAGTGAAATATTTATGAAACCCTTTTGTACTTGGATACTGTTTTAGAATGTTGAATGATACTTGAAATAAGATGTTTTTAGTTACTGGAATTGAAATATTACTGTGTGGCAATGATTAAAGGTGCAGCATTCTTGGAGCGGATTTACTCAAAATATAAACTAATTCGTTGAATTGGTAAATAGAAAGTGGTGTTTCTCTACGGTCATGTCAGATTGCTGTCCCACCGAACTAGAGTAAGGGAATCGGGCGTGCACCTGTGCTTGCGCACTCACTTGTGCACTATAATATATCCTGCGTACCTGGCTGTTCGTGTGATTGGCCGCCATGGTCATTGGTCAAACTAATGACAAACTATAATAATTTGTCATTAGTTTGCTCTGAGTTACAGGTATGTTTATTATAAATCATCAAATATAGGACATGGGGTATTCAGTTGCTTTCAAGTACCTAAATCATAACTTTTGTCGAATTTACGCATAATTTGCGCTGATGATAATTTAATTCCATTTTTAGTGGTAATGGGTAAACAACAGACTTCTGTAGGTGTGTTTTAATATAAATAGTTCATTTAAATAATGCTTTCATTAAGTATTCGTCACCGGAAATTACTCTTAAAGTAGTTTACCCAGACGAGAAAGATGCCTAACTAGCGTGTTAAATATTAAATGTTAATAATTATGTTCCTGCTCCATGTAATACAGGCTTTACTGATCAAGATTAAAGCGAAAGCACTTTAATCCACATAAAGCATAAGTAAAACTAAATAACAGCATTTACTACATTTATAAGTAGTTTATTTTCAAACTTCATACTAGCGGCCATCCGTGACTTCGTCCGCGTGGATTTCGGTTTTCGCACATATAGTGTTAAACCATAGCTTAAAGCCTTCCTCGACAAATGGACTATAAAACACAAAAGACTTTTTTGCGTTCAAACAAACTAACAAACAAACTGTTTAACTATGTATATTATTAAAGATTTGGTGGTTTGAACGTTCAATGTCAAAAATATAATTGTAAGTACGTTTCGCATTTTTAAATTATTCGGTAATAACTAAAGAGATTATTGTCATCATAATCTGTCATAAGTAAAAAAAAACTTGTGATAATAATGAACGCTTAAAACCAGAATATTGTTCTTTGAAGACAGAGTAACGAAAAAGGTATTTAAAATTATATACTCGTCTTGATTAGTATGTCACCTGGGCATTATTACGTACAGAATGGACATCGAAAACAAAATCTGTGCGTCAACTTGGAGAGAAGGCGGCGGATAATTTAATGAATTTTTTGTTTCTTTATATATGAAATTTAACGACATTTCCTTATTTTTTTGTCCTGTAATGATTTTTACATGTTTTTCAACCACAAGACGGCATTTTTTGTATTCTAAAAATAGTACAATAGACGGGTTCTGTTGTCCACAGCGCTTACTTGTATAATAAAATATTTCTTCGAGGTGTCTACTCTATACGTTCCAGTAATACCTCAATGCACCTGGGTGAGACAACGGGCCCTCATCATTGACAATGACAGGTAATTTTGAACCATAAAGTCCTTACACAAATAGTCTGCGGTTGAAATTTTCCAAAAGCAATTTTCGTTTCAATTTCGCAAAACGAAAGTCTTACGAACAAATTCCCTCAGATACATTCGGACGTCTACGCCGTTTTGTTGATAAGATAAACGTGTCGGGACGAAGCTGTCTATTTCTTTTGTCTCTGTAATTTTCGTTTTAATAAAATGTGAACATTGTAAACGGTCGGAACATAGATTTGCCCTCGCCATACTTCGAAATTTGCCTTAAAATGAGAGCGACAGTCGCTTCTTAGAGCGAAACAGCACGTTGACAGTCACCCGTTTATAATCTATGGGCAACGTGCTGTCTCGTTGTTATTTTGGTGCCAATTTCGAAGGAGGCGAGGGCAAAGGTGACTATCGTTTTTGTATGGAGAGTTAGGCCCACTAAAAATTTTTGCGTTTATTTACGAAATGGGTATCAATTTATTTCTTATAATCTCCAGATTATTGTGGTAACATTATTTTTTCATATTTTAACCGGAATAGTTAGAAATAAGATGTGAAAATATACATTAACCTCATAAACTAATCTGTCATTTTGCTTTCCTGACGTTCAACACCTGAACCGTAAAGACTTACACATAAGGGCGATTTTCCATTATGTTTTCCTATGTATCTGAAGTAAAAGCAATTTATTATGATTAGTGGCCGCCTGTGACTCTGTCCGCGTGGAATAAGGTTTCGCACGTATAGTCTTAAACTATAGCTTAATATTTTTTAGTTTAAGCCTGCCTCGACTAATGGATTATCCTACGCAAAAATATTTTTTTAATTCGAACCAGCTGTTCCTGATAGTAGCGTGTTCAAACAAACAAACATACTACAGCTTTTATACATTATATAGTATAACTATTAATGACAGTTCACAGACAGGAGGCTTCTGACATTTGTATTCAGTTTTTAAATAAAATCAAAATCCGGCAATAGACTAGCACTTGCGTTCCGTTATACGGCTTTTTTTTGTATTGTTTATTCGAATTATTTTTTCATTAATTAAATTATTAAAAGTCACTACCAATCACCGCCTTAGATAAAAATAGGCATGAAAACCGTTCCAAAAGAAAATTGTGTCTCCTTTATATTCGATTTCAAGTGTTTTATTTTAATTCTATTGATAAAAACCTTTTTTCCTTCAGTTATCTCTATGTCAGCCATTTTTTACTAATCTTTGGACAGATAGTTCACGGATACAATCAAAATAAGGCTTTTTATTTTGGTTTTATAACTCCGGTTTCGTTTGAAATTCACTTCAATTGCAAAATTCATAAAAAAACATGTACATTTTTAACGTAGTTCTCTTTCTCCTAAACGTTACCGATTGTTGGTGGGCCCAAAAAAAACTGTGTCCTTTAACCATTTAAATCTATGGGTTGAAAATGAAAAAGTTATTTGAGAAGTTGTCAAAAAAAATTTATGCAAGGCCAAGTCTTCGTTCGCTTATCGTGGAGGACGTATTGTTTGCTTGGCGTTCGGTATAGTTTTATTTCTTTCGAGTGGCGAGTAGTCCGTCGTATCTTTTGTTTCGTTTATTTTTTAACTTCTTGGCATTGCTTGGCGAGAACGTTCCGTTATTTGAATATGGGGCTGGATGTAAATACCGATATTTTAAAGTTTATTTGCTTTTAAAAATATTGAGACACACAGACGACGCTTTTAATTTTTAGACTTGAAGTAAACGAAGTTTTAGTTTAAGTTCAAAAGACTTTACCAACAGATAAAACGCAGACTTATACTCAAGTCTGCCTTTTAATGTTTTTTGTAATATTCTGATAAATTAGTTGCTGGAATGATAATAATATGGGTAATGTTTGCAAGTTGTTCTGACAGTTATAACCAACGTAACTAAATAATGGATTGACGCAAATTTTCAGAAGTCAATGCCCGTTGGCATTTACTATCATCATCATAAAAAAATTCATCATCATCAGCCTTTAAAAATGATCCCACTGCAGGGTATAGGCCTCCTCCAAGGAACGCCATGCACGACGGTACTGTGCCAGTCTCGACCAGGTCTTACCCGCCGTTTTAACTATATCGGTCGACCATCTGTTAGGATGACGTCCTCGGCATTTACTATACCGTAAATAGCATAATATCTCTTCGTATTCAATATTACTGGCAGCTCGTAATAAAAGGCGGCTTACTTCACACTCGATATTCGACGTCGAAACTTTCTCTTCACCAATCTATTTTGCCTTCCTAAAACGTGTCGCGCCAAACGGTACAAGGGTTCATTTGAGTATAACCAGGTAGCACCTGCCGCTTCCCAAGTTCGTAAAAAATATCGCCGAACAAGGATGTACACTTCTCACGGAATTTATCAACAAGTGAAACTATATTAAAGGAGAAAGGGGACGCGACGCGCTCCGAAGAAATGCTTCAACTCGTCTGGATGGCTTATCTTTAACTCTGGTTATTACACGGTAGTGTTATTACGACGACGGTGTTATTATAAGGGTACCACTGGTCTAGCGGTCTGAGACCCTGGCTACAAAACCAAGGGTCGCGGTATCGAATTTCGCTAAGGACAAATGTTTGTGTGATGAACATCGACATTCGTACTAGAGTCATGGATGTTTCTAAAAGTATTTAAGTATGTGTATCCATTCCCTAGCATCTATGGACACAAGCCACAAACTTATTTTGGGGCGAGGCAATTGGTGTGTCCAAGGTATTTATTGTTTATTAAAAAGTTTTGACTTCAACATCACAAGCCATTAGACAAACGCTCTTGACAATTAGTGAGACTAATATGTACCTGTACTTAAGCACCTTTCGTCGTCTGTTTTACTTGCCCGATGATACAGCTTTAGCTTTATTATTCATGTTTTTATTGTGAAAACTAGATTTTTATAAAGCTTAACTTTTGCTTTTTAACGGTACTTACACGGAAGGCGTTGTTGGAATGTTATTATTGCATTGGATACGTTTCTCAAAGGTTCTTTCGGTGTAAATACCGCCGAACATCGGAATCCATTCAGGATTCCCTTCCCACGATAACGAAATCGATGAATACATCCAAAATCGAGAAAAGTCGCTAATACTCGAAAATCATGAAATATTCAAAATAGAAAAACTTCGAGTACCCGTAATCGATGAGATTTTTTGAACTCGCGATTAGTATTTGCAGAAGTAAAAGAGATGGTCAATCCCACTGGATACTACTAGTAGTCTAAAGAGTCGAGGGCGGACTAATTCGCAATGAATGGCAGGACACGTTCTCAGGCCGATGGTTATCTGTCTTCTGACACAGTTGAGATATACCAGTGAAGTAGTGTTTGTCTTATATCGAATAAAATTAAAATGATAAATTTTTTATTACTATTTCATCCTGGTTTTGTAATTTTATTTTTCGACGCTACTTTCTAACGTTGGATTGTCAATTGTTTTTAACTCGATTTTTTTTGCAAAAACAACCACACCATAAGCTGAAGTTGTGTTTTATATCTTTTTTTTTTTATGGCAGAGGCGGCAAACGAGCTCGCGGGTCGCCTGATGGTAAGCAATCACCGCCGCCCATGGACATCCGCGACACCAGAGGTATCGTTGATGTGTTGCCGGCCTTTCAAAAGAGAGTACGCTCGTTTCTTATATCTTTCGTTTTTATGGTCAGAGTTGATAGTTTCAATAGTGGAACGTTAATTGTAATCGTAATAAACGTTTCTCTTTATGAAAATAGGATGGATACTGATACCTGCAGTCATCAACCACACCACAGAAACTTTTTTAGAGCTAAAAAAGAATACCAGAAAATGTATGATAAATATGTTTTTTCGTAAGTAGTTTTTAAGGGTACGGTAATATTAACAAACATCAATTTGTACTCAAACGTTGTTATCCTCATTTTAAAATCAATAATACAGACATGTCAACGTCATAGTTGCCTCAAAAGTGGATGAAGTTTCGTTCTTAAAATGCCAAAGTAACAAATTGTTTTCGCAGCATTTCAACATCAAGATTACTCACTGAGATTAAATATACTATGCCAGGGACGAGTTTTATGGGGTGTCTAGTATTATGGAGTACCGTTGACCCTCTCTAATCTCGTAATAATGCAGGCCCGTGATTATTTCTAGGCAGTTTCTTAGCGAGGAGAGGCCTTTCTTCCAACTTTATTATTTTTACTTTCTCTGAAGGCTTTTGAAGACGTGCTTTACATTTTGCTGATAAAATTGTGGACTGCGAACGCAATTAGGTGTAAGTACTTAGTCAGTTTTGTTCGTTAAAGGAGTCTTAGAGCACAGTATAAAGAAAATGAAATAATTTTATAAATAAGCCTTTTTCTAGTGAAAGAATTGAGTTATTTTTCTTTTGCTTGCTTCACAGAGGCGCAGCAATGTAAAGAATTTAACCACTGTTTCTATGTAACTGGTTTCATTAATATTGCTGTAATTGTGGACAACGTGGATAGGAATGGAGCAAATCATATTCAGGAATTTGAGATGAAATAAATTAAAGTAGAACTGTAACGTTTTATCTTTTAGACACAAACCATTTAAGACAATCCGTGATCGCGACAGAATCATCGAGAGATAAAAAATTATTTTAATATCTATACGAATTTTAATAAAGCTAAAAAGTTTTTTCTTTGTTTGTTTGAACGCGCTTATATCAGTTGGATAGTCTCATTGACAATGAAAGGAAGGCTTTTATTGATAGCTATAATTTAACACTGTACTGAAATCGACACGGATGGAGTCGCGGGCGGCCGTTAATGTAAAAATAAAAAAACTACGTTTCATTCCTGTTTCATTAATTGTGTTCAATAATTACCAAACACAATTTGTATCCCGATATCACCTTGTTGCGATCACTTAATCTATACTAATATAATATAAAGCTGAAGAGTTTGTTTGTTTGTAAGTTTTTTTGAACGCTTTCTTATTTCTTTCTTTTTTGTGTTGGATAGTGCATTTGACGAGGAAATATATATCGAAATCCACGCGGCCGGAGTTGCGGGCGGCCGCTAGTCTGATACAAAAATAGCTCGAAACCAAATCGGGCAAATCTTATTATGGCCGTGAGTATGCATCGCCGATTCGCTCCACACTTGTACTTATCAAATCGACCCTTTTCCTTCCAACACCCTTCCGTTCCCTTACTCGGCCGTTACTTTTTATTATTCGCTTTTTCTGTTTGCCGACAATACTGATACCGCTTATAACAAAGACTGGGTGTTAGAATAACATCTAAGTCAGACATTTACAAATACGCCTCGTATAGATAAGGGTACAAAAGAAAAAGTACAAAACGTTTAACGATCATTTCCGACGGAGTTGTAAAGGAAAATGTTGTGAAAATATGTCTGGTATCACAATTCTAGCAATTCAGGGATGCGTGAGGTATGCTTGAGTAAATTGTTCATCTATTTTCGGGTCTATTAAACTGTCTAATAAGTATTAAGGTTCTCTAATTGGTGGATTTCTGTTATACAAACAATCTAGATTCGGAAAGAATAAGGTGTGGCAAGAGGTGTCGTGCTGCCATCGGACTTTATAGTCACCGGAGACATTGCACCCTCCAAAATTTACCCCCGTGATGCTGCAACTATCATCAGCAAAGATTCTGTGGCCAATGATGAGAAAATAAATAGGGATGTGCATGATGAGAAACAGGGGCAGTGACTTGCTATATACGAGTACATAAAGATACTTATCAATATGTTGGGCAACATCAAATTCATTACAAAGCAAGAATCGTACACAATTATGTTATATAAATCACAATGTCATCATTTTAACACCTGAACTAACAAGAACGGATGCTTGTTAAACCATGTTTAGTCATACAGGCAGAAGTTGAAATCGTTGTAATCACCGTGCGAAATCAAACGGCATACTAAGTTATTTACTTGCAGCCGGGGATTTATAAGGCAAACTTGGCGCAAGTTCACTTTCTTTGTGTCACACTGTATTCCTGTTGTATAGGCCGGCAGTGTGAGGCAGAAGCGACAAGCGTTTATACATGTATTGATAGTACATAAAATATTTTACAATAAAAAAAAACAATGATTATAAAATAAATGTGTAGTTGTTGATGTCCATGGGCAGCGGTGATCACACAATAAAAAAGAATATGCTTGAATATGAATACAATCGCGGTATATTTAAAACTATATTTTTACAGGAAAACTCGACGTTTCAGCTACTTTTCAGCAGCCATGACCACAGATTAATTATAACGCGATTCTATCCGTTTAAAAGTAGTTTTATTTCATAAGAGAAAGTCGCGTAAACCTAAGAAAAAAATATATGTGAGGATAGCTCCTTTGTGTACATCGACATAATCGACATAGTTGTATGTTAAATAAATACTTATTTATGTACACGAGTGATATCTAACAGAGTTGATGAAAAAGCAATTTATAAAATAGTGGTACCTACCCCCTATAAATACTAATTATCTTTTGGGAATAAGAGTGCTATTCCGGTATTAAGCTTTTGATTGAAGAACAGTTAGCTTTAAGTGGCTAACAACTTATCTTGATTGGCGATAAGATTTCTTAACAATTTTAATATAGGAACACAATTGGCTGAAATCACGCGACCGAAGTTTACTAGCAATGCATTTTCTATTCAAAATTACGCTGAGTTATTTCAGAAGTGTCACTCTTTGCCAAATGTCCCATTTAAGTTAATTGCAGGTGTAGTAACGTCGCCGAACTGCGGTCGCGTTTTTTCCTCTTAGTGTGTTTCTACACTTATGACTTTTCAACCGAGTCAGGTATCACTAAGAGCGATGATTTTCATTTGAATTAGTTGCCGCTTATTGTGTTTTGGAGTAAGCTTTGCATTCTTATGGTAACCAAGAAAACTGCGTATTATATTCTTCACCAAGAATATAGAATGAATACTTTTTAGTAGAACATTCCGCCTCAGTTTACAACACAGACCGAGACTTAACTCGGGAATAGTTTAAATTGCTTTTTCAGACACAGCCCGTCTATTCGTTGAGCAGCAAACTACTAACAATAGTTTCTTCACGATAATGGTCCCAGATCAAGTTTAAACGTATTTTGTCCTTTGCCGATGGCAACTCGGTCCGCATTCAGGTGCCGAGACAATTTAAAAACCATGAGCGGAATTACGTGCTATTGTGGCTTTGTAATGCAGTTGGCTTGTACTTTTTGTGACAACTAATTATTGTCTTTGACTGATTTTGTGGTGTTGTGAGTGAATTTTAAGCAACATCTGCAGTTGGCACGGGTGCCATGTGTACAGTTGTAGTGTGGTAATAAAACACAAAGTATGTAAACAACGGTAGACGCTCCTGCTCGCCCGGCGGCCGGTACAAGAGTGCGCGGCGAGCTCCCGCTCTCCGCGCCCCCACCACCGCACGCCGCGCCAGCAAGCGTGTCCACTATATTTATTAGCTATACATCACATCTACCTTTTACAATAAAATAAAACAAAACTCTATTAGTTATTTCCCAAGTACATCATTGTGTCTGACACAACCAAGTTTCCTTAAATAATTTACACAGATCAACTATATATATATATATATTAATATATTTCACAACATCACATACATTGATCTGACCCCGTGTTAAGTAGCTTGAGCACTTGTGTTACAGTCATCAGAATCAACAGTGGTATTACAAATATACTTAAATAGATAAACATAACACCCAGACCAGGACAAACAGACATGTTCATGCACACAAATGTTTGTCCTGTGCGGGGATCGAACCCGCGACCTCTTGCGTAATAGGCAACATCTTGACCATTACACCAAGCGGGTCGTCGTATAATATATACTATAACTATATAAATCAACAATATAGATTGACATAAACATATCTATGATAAAGATAGCATAACTAATCGTCTACATCACGATTGTCAGAGCATTCACTAGAATCTCTCATAGTTCTATAATTTCCATTAGAAAATAATAATAACCTTCCACTTTCCTTCAACTTGTTTTAAATGTACGTTCGTAAAAAATATCGCCGAACAAGGATGTACACTTCTCACGGAATTTATCAACAAGTGAAACTATATTAAAGGAGAAAGGGGACGCGACGCGCTCCGAAGAAATGCTTCAACTCGTCTGGATGGCTTATCTTTAACTCTGGTTATTACACGGTAGTGTTATTACGACGACGGTGTTATTATAAGGGTACCACTGGTCTAGCGGTCTGAGACCCTGGCTACAAAACCAAGGGTCGCGGTATCGAATTTCGCTAAGGACAAATGTTTGTGTGATGAACATCGACATTCGTACTAGAGTCATGGATGTTTCTAAAAGTATTTAAGTATGTGTATCCATTCCCTAGCATCTATGGACACAAGCCACAAACTTATTTTGGGGCGAGGCAATTGGTGTGTCCAAGGTATTTATTGTTTATTAAAAAGTTTTGACTTCAACATCACAAGCCATTAGACAAACGCTCTTGACAATTAGTGAGACTAATATGTACCTGTACTTAAGCACCTTTCGTCGTCTGTTTTACTTGCCCGATGATACAGCTTTAGCTTTATTATTCATGTTTTTATTGTGAAAACTAGATTTTTATAAAGCTTAACTTTTGCTTTTTAACGGTACTTACACGGAAGGCGTTGTTGGAATGTTATTATTGCATTGGATACGTTTCTCAAAGGTTCTTTCGGTGTAAATACCGCCGAACATCGGAATCCATTCAGGATTCCCTTCCCACGATAACGAAATCGATGAATACATCCAAAATCGAGAAAAGTCGCTAATACTCGAAAATCATGAAATATTCAAAATAGAAAAACTTCGAGTACCCGTAATCGATGAGATTTTTTGAACTCGCGATTAGTATTTGCAGAAGTAAAAGAGATGGTCAATCCCACTGGATACTACTAGTAGTCTAAAGAGTCGAGGGCGGACTAATTCGCAATGAATGGCAGGACACGTTCTCAGGCCGATGGTTATCTGTCTTCTGACACAGTTGAGATATACCAGTGAAGTAGTGTTTGTCTTATATCGAATAAAATTAAAATGATAAATTTTTTATTACTATTTCATCCTGGTTTTGTAATTTTATTTTTCGACGCTACTTTCTAACGTTGGATTGTCAATTGTTTTTAACTCGATTTTTTTTGCAAAAACAACCACACCATAAGCTGAAGTTGTGTTTTATATCTTTTTTTTTTTATGGCAGAGGCGGCAAACGAGCTCGCGGGTCGCCTGATGGTAAGCAATCACCGCCGCCCATGGACATCCGCGACACCAGAGGTATCGTTGATGTGTTGCCGGCCTTTCAAAAGAGAGTACGCTCGTTTCTTATATCTTTCGTTTTTATGGTCAGAGTTGATAGTTTCAATAGTGGAACGTTAATTGTAATCGTAATAAACGTTTCTCTTTATGAAAATAGGATGGATACTGATACCTGCAGTCATCAACCACACCACAGAAACTTTTTTAGAGCTAAAAAAGAATACCAGAAAATGTATGATAAATATGTTTTTTCGTAAGTAGTTTTTAAGGGTACGGTAATATTAACAAACATCAATTTGTACTCAAACGTTGTTATCCTCATTTTAAAATCAATAATACAGACATGTCAACGTCATAGTTGCCTCAAAAGTGGATGAAGTTTCGTTCTTAAAATGCCAAAGTAACAAATTGTTTTCGCAGCATTTCAACATCAAGATTACTCACTGAGATTAAATATACTATGCCAGGGACGAGTTTTATGGGGTGTCTAGTATTATGGAGTACCGTTGACCCTCTCTAATCTCGTAATAATGCAGGCCCGTGATTATTTCTAGGCAGTTTCTTAGCGAGGAGAGGCCTTTCTTCCAACTTTATTATTTTTACTTTCTCTGAAGGCTTTTGAAGACGTGCTTTACATTTTGCTGATAAAATTGTGGACTGCGAACGCAATTAGGTGTAAGTACTTAGTCAGTTTTGTTCGTTAAAGGAGTCTTAGAGCACAGTATAAAGAAAATGAAATAATTTTATAAATAAGCCTTTTTCTAGTGAAAGAATTGAGTTATTTTTCTTTTGCTTGCTTCACAGAGGCGCAGCAATGTAAAGAATTTAACCACTGTTTCTATGTAACTGGTTTCATTAATATTGCTGTAATTGTGGACAACGTGGATAGGAATGGAGCAAATCATATTCAGGAATTTGAGATGAAATAAATTAAAGTAGAACTGTAACGTTTTATCTTTTAGACACAAACCATTTAAGACAATCCGTGATCGCGACAGAATCATCGAGAGATAAAAAATTATTTTAATATCTATACGAATTTTAATAAAGCTAAAAAGTTTTTTCTTTGTTTGTTTGAACGCGCTTATATCAGTTGGATAGTCTCATTGACAATGAAAGGAAGGCTTTTATTGATAGCTATAATTTAACACTGTACTGAAATCGACACGGATGGAGTCGCGGGCGGCCGTTAATGTAAAAATAAAAAAACTACGTTTCATTCCTGTTTCATTAATTGTGTTCAATAATTACCAAACACAATTTGTATCCCGATATCACCTTGTTGCGATCACTTAATCTATACTAATATAATATAAAGCTGAAGAGTTTGTTTGTTTGTAAGTTTTTTTGAACGCTTTCTTATTTCTTTCTTTTTTGTGTTGGATAGTGCATTTGACGAGGAAATATATATCGAAATCCACGCGGCCGGAGTTGCGGGCGGCCGCTAGTCTGATACAAAAATAGCTCGAAACCAAATCGGGCAAATCTTATTATGGCCGTGAGTATGCATCGCCGATTCGCTCCACACTTGTACTTATCAAATCGACCCTTTTCCTTCCAACACCCTTCCGTTCCCTTACTCGGCCGTTACTTTTTATTATTCGCTTTTTCTGTTTGCCGACAATACTGATACCGCTTATAACAAAGACTGGGTGTTAGAATAACATCTAAGTCAGACATTTACAAATACGCCTCGTATAGATAAGGGTACAAAAGAAAAAGTACAAAACGTTTAACGATCATTTCCGACGGAGTTGTAAAGGAAAATGTTGTGAAAATATGTCTGGTATCACAATTCTAGCAATTCAGGGATGCGTGAGGTATGCTTGAGTAAATTGTTCATCTATTTTCGGGTCTATTAAACTGTCTAATAAGTATTAAGGTTCTCTAATTGGTGGATTTCTGTTATACAAACAATCTAGATTCGGAAAGAATAAGGTGTGGCAAGAGGTGTCGTGCTGCCATCGGACTTTATAGTCACCGGAGACATTGCACCCTCCAAAATTTACCCCCGTGATGCTGCAACTATCATCAGCAAAGATTCTGTGGCCAATGATGAGAAAATAAATAGGGATGTGCATGATGAGAAACAGGGGCAGTGACTTGCTATATACGAGTACATAAAGATACTTATCAATATGTTGGGCAACATCAAATTCATTACAAAGCAAGAATCGTACACAATTATGTTATATAAATCACAATGTCATCATTTTAACACCTGAACTAACAAGAACGGATGCTTGTTAAACCATGTTTAGTCATACAGGCAGAAGTTGAAATCGTTGTAATCACCGTGCGAAATCAAACGGCATACTAAGTTATTTACTTGCAGCCGGGGATTTATAAGGCAAACTTGGCGCAAGTTCACTTTCTTTGTGTCACACTGTATTCCTGTTGTATAGGCCGGCAGTGTGAGGCAGAAGCGACAAGCGTTTATACATGTATTGATAGTACATAAAATATTTTACAATAAAAAAAAACAATGATTATAAAATAAATGTGTAGTTGTTGATGTCCATGGGCAGCGGTGATCACACAATAAAAAAGAATATGCTTGAATATGAATACAATCGCGGTATATTTAAAACTATATTTTTACAGGAAAACTCGACGTTTCAGCTACTTTTCAGCAGCCATGACCACAGATTAATTATAACGCGATTCTATCCGTTTAAAAGTAGTTTTATTTCATAAGAGAAAGTCGCGTAAACCTAAGAAAAAAATATATGTGAGGATAGCTCCTTTGTGTACATCGACATAATCGACATAGTTGTATGTTAAATAAATACTTATTTATGTACACGAGTGATATCTAACAGAGTTGATGAAAAAGCAATTTATAAAATAGTGGTACCTACCCCCTATAAATACTAATTATCTTTTGGGAATAAGAGTGCTATTCCGGTATTAAGCTTTTGATTGAAGAACAGTTAGCTTTAAGTGGCTAACAACTTATCTTGATTGGCGATAAGATTTCTTAACAATTTTAATATAGGAACACAATTGGCTGAAATCACGCGACCGAAGTTTACTAGCAATGCATTTTCTATTCAAAATTACGCTGAGTTATTTCAGAAGTGTCACTCTTTGCCAAATGTCCCATTTAAGTTAATTGCAGGTGTAGTAACGTCGCCGAACTGCGGTCGCGTTTTTTCCTCTTAGTGTGTTTCTACACTTATGACTTTTCAACCGAGTCAGGTATCACTAAGAGCGATGATTTTCATTTGAATTAGTTGCCGCTTATTGTGTTTTGGAGTAAGCTTTGCATTCTTATGGTAACCAAGAAAACTGCGTATTATATTCTTCACCAAGAATATAGAATGAATACTTTTTAGTAGAACATTCCGCCTCAGTTTACAACACAGACCGAGACTTAACTCGGGAATAGTTTAAATTGCTTTTTCAGACACAGCCCGTCTATTCGTTGAGCAGCAAACTACTAACAATAGTTTCTTCACGATAATGGTCCCAGATCAAGTTTAAACGTATTTTGTCCTTTGCCGATGGCAACTCGGTCCGCATTCAGGTGCCGAGACAATTTAAAAACCATGAGCGGAATTACGTGCTATTGTGGCTTTGTAATGCAGTTGGCTTGTACTTTTTGTGACAACTAATTATTGTCTTTGACTGATTTTGTGGTGTTGTGAGTGAATTTTAAGCAACATCTGCAGTTGGCACGGGTGCCATGTGTACAGTTGTAGTGTGGTAATAAAACACAAAGTATGTAAACAACGGTAGACGCTCCTGCTCGCCCGGCGGCCGGTACAAGAGTGCGCGGCGAGCTCCCGCTCTCCGCGCCCCCACCACCGCACGCCGCGCCAGCAAGCGTGTCCACTATATTTATTAGCTATACATCACATCTACCTTTTACAATAAAATAAAACAAAACTCTATTAGTTATTTCCCAAGTACATCATTGTGTCTGACACAACCAAGTTTCCTTAAATAATTTACACAGATCAACTATATATATATATATATTAATATATTTCACAACATCACATACATTGATCTGACCCCGTGTTAAGTAGCTTGAGCACTTGTGTTACAGTCATCAGAATCAACAGTGGTATTACAAATATACTTAAATAGATAAACATAACACCCAGACCAGGACAAACAGACATGTTCATGCACACAAATGTTTGTCCTGTGCGGGGATCGAACCCGCGACCTCTTGCGTAATAGGCAACATCTTGACCATTACACCAAGCGGGTCGTCGTATAATATATACTATAACTATATAAATCAACAATATAGATTGACATAAACATATCTATGATAAAGATAGCATAACTAATCGTCTACATCACGATTGTCAGAGCATTCACTAGAATCTCTCATAGTTCTATAATTTCCATTAGAAAATAATAATAACCTTCCACTTTCCTTCAACTTGTTTTAAATGTACGTTTTTTCTTCTTTATATGCACTCTGTTATTGTCATTTTCCAAATCTATTTATTTATATATAAGTTAATTTATTTAATAAGTACAGCCAAAAGTATATATTCTTGCTAATGATAACAAAATACATATGAAGGAACCGTTCTGATATGCATCACAATAACTGCGTACATAAAACTTACTAGTTGGTACAGTAAATAAATACAATGGGACAACTGAGTCGGAAGCACCCATCGGGCTATTTATCCGACAAATACATTTAAATTTAGAAAAGTTTTGACAATAAATATCAAGATCTACAATAATATTACTAACCTGATTATACTCAGCCACAATCCTTGCCAAGGGGGGTTGAAGACCGAGTTTTGAATTTATTTTACTCAGATTCAGATTCGTTAATTGCAAGTCACAAGTTATTAAAGATGTTTAAATGTTAATAATTGTATTTGTGACTGTAGAGGAAATAATGTAAGAAGCAATAGCTTATATTGTTGTTTCTCTTTACAGGTATGTAAATAAGTTATTATTCTTAGCGTAAGTGTAAAATTAAGTGTAATTAGGTATGATTGTCATGCTCACAATAAGTATCTCTTCACAGAGCAACATACGGAACTATTGTTTCATTAAATAAACAACCTATTACAATTATATGTAGAAAGTAAAGGTGACGCCCTGCAAGGGCACAACAAACGTGTGGGGCAACTATTGCCTTCTTTTTTTTTTTTTTATAAATTAATATTATATTATATTATATTCATATTATATTCATATTATATTATATTGCATTATGTACCTATGTATTATTATTCATTCAGCAGAGTTATCAATTATTGATAAATCTGTCATTAAAGAATTCTGAAATGTCATTAGCATTTATTTATTAGGATGCTTTAAGTTTTTTTTTTTTTTTTTTAATAAAAAGGATAGGCTTTTCTATATTAATTAAGACGCTCATTATAAGGTTGACGATGGGAATTTCCGCTACACAGAAATGCCAAATGCTTGGTAAAAGCACGCTGAATGCTCTCCACTCTGCGAGTGTACGCTATAAAATGGACTCCAGATTCAGGAAGCAAATTCGAGATGCCTGCGCACTAAAGCGTTATTAAGTATATTATATTATTATTATTTTTTTTTTTATTTTTTATTACTTGATGTGGAATCATTTTCCAGCGATAAGGGATATACAGATTGCATCGCACCAATCTACCTTTCTCCCAAGATCTTTTTGAATGAGGTTACTTTCCTCAAAATTAACAGATTTCTGTAAATTTTTAGGTCACCGGCAAATAAAAATGTTATGCAGTTTTTATATTTTGAAAGAGTGATCGATATCAAATCTCTAATGTGCTCTCTAATTAAAGAACAGATTAAAGACTTGAAGGCCTTTACTAAACAAGAAAGCGTTGATATAAGGCGGTAGTTATTTATACACATGTGGCGGGTCATTTCATTCTCTCTCTAAGATGGTTGAGTGAGGTGATGGCTGCCGCCACATACGTCATACTTGTGAACAGGTGCCACCTTTGGGGACTGGTCGACCAGGGCGCCTCCAGTCCAGAATAAATTAAGAATTTAATTTTCATTTTTTAATTTATTAGGTACACACAGTAGACTATGTATGACTCAGTGAAAGCAATTGCTGATGTATTATTGTTGCAAGTTTTTTTTTTTATATTATTGCAATAATTTTGGCATTTAAAAAGAGCAACTGTCGAGTTTCTTGCCGATTCTACTCGGCAGAATAACAGTCATTACTAATAAAAGTCATTACATAACAGTTTATTTTTGATGACGATTCATAAGTGCTTATATTAAGCCCATTTGAATTGTGACATCCACTTCAGAGCCAGTGCTATTCGATGTCGTCTCTAGGTGTGATTAAGGTATTTAAGGAACCGTTTCTGTACTTTATCTTTTCCCGAAAGGGGGTTGATAACTCATTTGTTGAACCATTTAGGATGACTTCGTCTACTACGACGTCGTTGTTTTCCTGACTCAACATAAAATAAAGAAATCATTTGATCAAAATCTCCACAAGCCAAAAACTAGACCGGCCAAATTACACACTGTAACGCAGCCACAATGTTGCAATAGTCGGCTTTAAAAAAAATTGGATAAAGATACACTGTCGTTGAACGGAGAAAATTTGATTTAGGGTAAGGCATGATAAACAAGAGGCTCGGATTAATCCCGTAGCACTTATTGATAGCATACCTGATGCTGCGGATTCGTAACCAACGCATAATGTATGCGACTGATAACTAGTCTAGATACTGTTCATCACTATTACTGATGTTATTGAGTTGATGAAGGCCATTAGAAGATAAAAAGCCGATTAAGTGTAACCCAAGTTGTACTTGTAATTAAGTGGCGTCATTACGTATCATCACTAGGCTCCCAGTGGATACCACCAAGGTTGCAGTCACAAACTACATACCTATTACAATATTTTCCGATCGGTATTGAGCAAGTTCCACAATGTTAAGAAAACGCTTTAAAGGTTCCAATTTTACTGGTGGAGGTACGAAGGTACTAGGTACACAACGCAAATAATAATATTTTATTTATAGTATTCCCAGTTTGAAACTGTAGTCTGACCCAAACGCTTTTAATATCGTCGTATTTTAAGTCTTGTTAGCGAGTAGACAGAATATTTTGGGACAGAGCTTAAAGAACACTCCCACCATCCATTTTAGAAAACACCACCAGAGCCAACACACACACGATCCCTACGATAGACTATTGTCCACGATTTCGTCTGTTGAGATGTTAACCACGTTTCAGTGAGTGCAATGGCATGGTAATTACAAAGCAAAATGCTATCAAACACTAATTTCGTTTTGGCCTCAAGACCATGGACATTTTGGTAGTACAACTTAGCATAAACACATCAAGCCCGACCTATGTGCAAAACGTTACCTTTTTGGCCTCCGGCATGGTGACATTTGTCGCCGTGCGGTATAACTTTAGGCCTCGTCGCGACCATTTTCAATTGTGGTGGCTAATAGTGGTATTAATTGTGACATGACTGTGGGACTATACTTTTAATCAAGGAGATTGTCCGCTTTTATGGGTACCGTTCTAATTAATAGAACTACCTCTTTGGACATTGTAGGTACCGTCCTATTTTCATAGAACTACCTCTTTGAACATTGTAGGTACAGTTCCGATTTTTATCGAACTACCTCTTTGAATATTGTCGGTACAGTTCCGATTTTCATCGAACTACCTCTTTGATATTGTCGGTACAGTTCCGATTTTCATCGAACTACCTCTTTGAATATTGTCGGTACAGTTCCGATTTTCATCGAACTACCTCTTTGAATATTGGCGGTACAGTTCCGATTTTCATCGAACTACCTCTTTGAATATTGTCGGTACAGTTCCGATTTTCATCGAACTACCTCTTTGATATTGTCGGTACAGTTCCGATTTTCATCGAACTACCTCTTTAAATATTGTCGGTACAGTTCCGATTTTCATCGAACTACCTCTTTGAATATTGTCGGTACAGTTCCGATTTTCATCGAACTACCTCTTTGAATATTGTAGGTACATGGTTTAGGTACCATTTGATTATTTAGACTACTTCTTAAGTGTTACTCTCAGTTGTTGCCAAAAGTAATATTAAACTTTATCATTAATTACACGAAACTTAAATATATTTTAAGTTTGGATAGTATCTTTAATCTTACTTTACGTTCGTTGATTAGACAGTGAAATTAGCGAACCGTTTGATGGTGGTTTGCACGGCGCAGCGCGAACACCTCACCAACTTTGCAATTTCTTTCTGCTACTTGCCTTGTTCATGGAGAAGTTGTATTTTCACACAATTCTCTAAACAAATTTCACTTCTTTTTGGCATTTTTTTTAAATAAATTTTTCGTCAATCTAATAACTTAAACAGAAATAAAAGCTTGTTTACTCGTAAAAGATCCGAAATTATTTGAGACACCGACATAACATCTCAGATGAGCCATTGTTCAATTGGTAAACATGTTTTGTGCATTTTTTAGGGTGCCTAATACTTTTGGCCAAGGGTGTATCTGTTATTTCAATAAGGTATCAGTACCTATATCTATGAAGGTCTTACTTTCACATTGTACACATAGGTACACACGCATTCATGTATAAATGTATTCGAATAAAATAACTATCATTCACGTGATAAAATATTCATTAAACATTTTACGACAATAATTAATTTTTTGTTCTATACTTGCGAGGAATCTTAACTTTTAGTTACTTTACTTAGTGTTAACGTTTAATATCGGGCGGGAGTATAACGAACACCTGTGCGCGATTCCGGTCCGCGCGAACAATAGAAACAGCATTCCATCCGATAAGCAAGCTTGTAGGTACCCAACCAAAATGCACATTTAATAAACGTATAAATTTTTAAAATCATTTTGACAACAGACTGAGATAACTTGTAAGTAATTCTACTTTATTACGGTATAGGTAACAACCAGTGTCTGTAACCTGCCTTACTAATTAATTCATTATTACTGTAACTGTTTTACGGTAACATGAAATAGAAAACAGGTATCAGTCACTGATTTACCTCTAGTAGCACTTTGTGTTTTATTTAGCACAACAATATTTATTAATTTCATACCTTGGTTATTTAGATCCTGGCAGGGTCGCCACTTGTACAGTTGTAGTGTGGTAATAAAACACAAAGTATGTAAACAACGGTAGACGCTCCTGCTCGCCCGGCGGCCGGTACAAGAGTGCGCGGCGAGCTCCCGCTCTCCGCGCCCCCACCACCGCACGCCGCGCCAGCAAGCGTGTCCACTATATTTATTAGCTATACATCACACCATGTTAAAGATAGCTTTACCATGACACATTTAGCTATTAGGTTTTAGTTATTTTTACCAATTTCAGTAATGAAGTAGCAAGTTATAACAGTGACCTGTTATCTCTACAGTTGGAGTAACGTGAGAAAAGCACATATTGGTCGGAAACAACCACAGAAGGTTAAAATTAATTCACTTATAGTGTCACTCATGACTGAGGGTACTCAAATAAATAGACGAAACTAAATATTTAATTTTATCGGTAAAATCGGATATTATGACTGTTTGGTTGCGTCCATCTATTAAACTGACGCGGACTTTACCTCACTTATATAAATTTTAGCTACGGAATGACGTTAATAAGCGGATATTTTAATCTAATCAAGTTTGTCAAAATCTATTACTGTAAGAAAGTGTTGAAAAAAGAGGAAGCGAGAGACAGCTGAGTTGATAAATCGGGCTAAAGCTAATTACAAAGTAGATCTACTTGGGCAGAGGTGAAGTTACTAAACATTATTGTAGCATGTCAATAATACAAGTTGGATAAAAATTCAGAAAAATCGATTACATTTTCATTCATATTATTTAGTATCCTGGTATAGGTGGTGATCATCATATTTAGCCTTATTTATTTTTAACTAGCTTTGTGCTATGAGTAGCTTCCATCAGTGGCTTTGCCCCGCATAGACAAGACTAAAATATCCCGTTGGAAAAGGTTTATTTTTCTAAATTTTCCTTTTAAGCTAGTCAGCCTGAAAGAAAAATTTCAAAGCCTGATCTCACTAAAACGATTTCTATTAATATTTTTTTTATTTCTTCTTCATTAAGCACTAAAGAATCTGTGTGCTAAAAAAATTATAAAGTTATTAATAGCTTTAGTTATTCCACCCAATAAGACCTATGAAACATTAAGCAGGATTACTAAAATTTCCTAAGTCTGGAATAGCAATTTCAGTCTAAAATAGGAAATCTCAAGTTTCCCTATAAATGTACAAAAGATTTATTTTGTGCTACCTACTTTATCTTTGTAATATAATATTTGCAGACTTTTGAGTCAAATAACAACAAAGATCGACCAAAGGCTTGATTTTGTATAAGCTGGTAAACTTGAATTTTTGTATAGTCTATTTAGTTTTTCTTACTTATTTGTAAAGCTTGGTTTTTAGTACAAGGTGTAGTGTAGGTGTAAACATTTATACCACAGAGCTACGAAGGCAGCCATTGTTAGTCTGTAGTTGTCAAGCCTTTAACAATAGCACCAAGTCTGTCGACAAACATTTAATACAAGATTTCATATTCAGTCACTTGTGAATAGAACCCACACGCCCTAATAGAGTTATCGTACCCATTTCCATAGTAACAGTGCTAGAACCTCATTTCCATAGCAACAGTACTAGGCAGTACATGACAGCCATTTTTATTTCCCGTTTACCAGTTCAGGTTAGGAGAAAACAGTAAAAAAACAACAAACAAAAAGTTCTCCTCCCCAATTTTATTGCCACTCACTGCAATATTTACTACAATAGCAACAAATTTCGCATTCAATCCACGTAATCCGAGACGTTATTCGGTGCTCAAGGCGGGAACTCCCTTAGAACCTTTTCAATGAAAGGGGAAACTTTACAACGGGCCCTAAAACGGGGTTACATCACCCTATGACTGACGGTAACAGGTGCTTTTGTAGAAGACGGTATTTCTGAGTGATAAATTATAAGCAATTGTCTTGACGGGTAGGTACGGAAGGAGTTTGACAACAGTTAGGCAATCCTAGGGTTCTAATTCTAAAGGGAACATTACTTTAGATAAACATCTCTAATAACTGCCTCCGTCGTTTAATGGTTAGAACGCTAGACTCAAAAACCGCGGAGGTCGTTGGTTCGAATCCCGCAGGAAAAACCACCACTTTGTTTAGGTTTTCTCAGTTTGGTTAGGACATTGCGAGCTTGAATTATCTGTTTGTCTCGTAAGAATGATGATTCCATAATTTGGAACGCACGTTAAACCGTTGGTTCTGTGATCGTAGACTATGATCCAAATTGTCTGGTTTCCCATGTGTGGGTTGCGGAGGTCAGACGACAGTCGCTTCGATGTAATTACTAGCCTTGTCAATTTAGGATCATAGTTGAAGCGTACCGTGGGCTCTCAGGTAAGAGCCGAGGATGCAACCGAGGTAAGCGCTATGATGATGTTGATGGCTTAAGGAAAACATAATGCTAAAGGCATTATAAATGGAACGCTGTGTCATACAATTTACTCTCAAGCCTGTCTATTTTAAAACGTTTAGGAAATTCGATGTTTCGAACTGAGTACGAAATAGATTTGCTAAATAAAGCCTTGGGTCAAATTGAAGTGGACTTTGACCTTTACTCGGTACTTTCAAGAAGTTAGTGTTGTAGCGTCCGTCCTGCTAAGGAGCGCAACATGAAATGAGTTAGAATGTTTATATTAAAGTTGTATTAATGGAATGAATATTTTATGTTCACTTAAGTAAACAAAACTACAAATTATATAAGTTAAAAGTTTTGGAAATAAGACAAAAATTGTATTATCTAAAATTTTGGTAACTTTACGTGAATAGCGATTTCGATTTTCCCACCTTAATAACAGACACGAGTAGTTTTTCTTCTATCGTACCAAGAAAACAGGATTGTATTAACCAAGTATATAATATAACGTACATATTTGTTTCTCGTACATAGCGTTAGACGAAAACTTCCTGAGGAAGCCTGCTTCGCTTTAATCCCACTTAGACGCTTAAAAGTAACTGTTGTGGTAGCAGCTACCTATCAAAGTTAAGGAACAACTTTAACAATGTCTAGTGTTGTATTTATGTATGTTTAGTTTCCGAATTTCCGTGTAGCTAACGTGAGTTTTGGAGAAATTTCGCCCACTTGAAATCTCTTGTTTTAAGTGTTTTTGGTCCATTGTGTAGCCACTTGGGTTCGAAATCCGAAAAAAGTGACTTAAATGAAAGTGAAGGTTTAGCTGCTTTTAATCTTTCAATAAAATTTATAAATATTCATAATTTTCCTTAAGTTTATTTTATACGTGTTTTACCAGCGGCTTTGCCTGTGTTATAAAGATTCCTGTTTCATCCTATATTAGCATTCAATTGGAATAATAATATCCCATCACCTTTGCCTACCTTAAGTTGTTTTAGAGTGATTAATGGACAAACGTCCAAACAGATAAATTTCACAGAAGTACTTGTATTATAAATTTCTTTTTTTAGCTGTAATAAATTAAAAGAAGTTCGTTGTCTTAACTAAACAAAATGGATCTAACATTTCTATGCTATGACGTCGATCATACATTTTAAAACTCTTTCCTCCCAAACTCCTTCAAATGCCACGACTCAACATCACAAAACACAAAGCTCTCACAACATTTTACTCGGAACAAACACTAAACGCTCCTAAGCGGTGGATCTTAGAGTCCTGTCGGCAAAAACAGGTGCGCTTGGACCTAGTGCAGGGGACATTCCTTACCGCGCGTCATCTCAACATGGTGTCCCTTACCATTGTACGCATCGAATATAAAATATACATAACTATTGAAAATTTATAATTTTGGTTGTGCGTATTTGATTGAAAGCCAATTATTTTTCAGGACTGGACCAAGAACTTTCTAGGCAAGAGCAACGCCCTTTCTTTCGCATCTGTTTAAAGGAAACCGAGGTCCGCGGCTGCAGCTGCGAAATACATTTAACGACACCTATGTAGATCTAGATCTAGCTAACCTGCTGCCATGGACAATTACAGTTTGTGACTTTTCAGCTATTTAAGTTAGTAGGTAGTTAATGACTTACAAACGTTTTTTGTTTTCCGAAAACCTTAGACATTCTTATTATCATGAAATAGTTTAATAAAAAAAACTTTAATATTCTGTCAAGAAAAAGATATGACACGTTCCTTATTTGACATCATGAACTAGTTTAATAGAAAAAACTTGAATATTGTGTCAAGAATGAGAAACGCTACTCTCCTCATTAGGCATAATGACCACTTTTGATAGACCCATATATTAAGACTAACAGGCAAATGAGACACTTACAATTCGTCGTCAAAGCGATCTCGAGACAGCACCAGCAAATGCAGTTTGCAACCAAACAGCAACTATAGAACTTCTCTAGCTCCCTAACTTCCTGGATAGTGGGAACTGATTGATTCAAACTTCATTCCTCGTCGTAAAATCATATTGTGTTGCCATCCTCCTGTGTATAAGGTATTCTATGGAAGTCTAGAGCATGCAAATCACCCTGTAAGTGTCTACTAGTGCAGGCAAACGCCTATTATGACAGTGATTTGTGCATTGTGTGTCGAATCTAACAACAGCTGTATCACAATGCGTCATTTTATTACGATGACCCTGTTTGAGGATTAGAGTAAAGAAGAGATACTGCTTGTTAATAAAGAAAAAAATATTGAGGTTATTTTTCAAATTATCAAACATCACCTATTTAACATTGCACTTCTTAACAGTTTTAGAAGATTTATCACGCGTATGTAACTTCAAAAGATATTCTCCTAAATGTAGCAATGACTTATGCTGAATTTACGAGTAAGCTTAGGAATTTTCTATGTACCTTCCACCAGATCTTTTCAACAGGATTCATTTAAAGTTAAACGCAGCATTGCATTGAAATGCATGGTTAAAGTAGTTAAATTTCGTCAGATGTTTGAATTGGAACTTTTTAATTAAGGTACTTGGTATTTGCCTCAAAAACCCCAGATAGACTGAAGTTTTCAAGTTCAATACTTCGTTCTATTGTCACTCAAGGTTGTTGCCGACAAAATGTGTTAAGGTTGAAAAAGTTTATTATAATATACTATGTATTGAGTTGAAGTTTTATAGGAAACCAAAACATACTTATGCTCTGGTATTAAAGTTCAATTCATTAGCTGGACATTTAGAGATACATTTAATTCCTAAGAAAATTGGAGAAAATAACGTGCTAACTACCACTAAAACCGCGTTTCGAAAAGAAAATTTCCAAACATAAATGTAAGCAGAAAAATTTAAAACTCCTATTTCTGAAATCTCGACGTTAACTCAAGTGCAAGCTCAGACAGCCGCTACATAACTTGTTGAGTTCTCGAACTTTCCAGATAGAAGTGAATTTGATTGATTTCATCTCGTCGTCCATAGACATAAACCTTTAGATATGCCCCTCACATGAACGAATATCAATGGGGGCGTTTGGCAGAAAAAAGCGCTAGGAAGCGTTTGTAAACAAAATGGCGATTGTTAGCGCAAAATGGCGATTGTTAAGCGGTAACACAGTAAACTGACAGTTAGCAAACACGTCCTGGCCGAAAACTGTACAGTTTGTTTTTAGCGCTAGTAAGCGCTCGCAAACGCTTTTTTCTGCCAAACGCCCCCATTAGATGATGGGAATAATTTGATAGTTATGCTATCATTTTTCTCCTTATTATGAATCACGTGTGATAGAGCAAGATAGCTGTCACGTACTCTAACCGTCTAAACTTCAAGTGGGATGACGTCATTATGACGTGATGACGTTGAGAGAAACAGATTTAGGTGTAAAGTTAGGTGGGTCACTCCACCTGGCCTCAGGGAGTCCTACACTGCGCTTTTTAGGCATATCTATCGATTTAAATCTATGATTTTAGCTCGGCGTCGATGAAACGCGCGATCTTAGTACGTGCCGCCGCGAAACTTTGCGTAATTGACGGCGGTTTAATTTGACATCGGTGTTTAGAGCTGTTTGCACTGATTATTTGAATAACGTGGTTCAGTAATTTGGAGTTCGAGCGACTGTTGCTATGAAATCTGAGAGGAATATGGAGAGATGACTGGAAACACCTCCATGTTGTGTTGTTTTTTTTATGAAATTACTAGCGGCCGCCCGCGACTCCGTCCGCGTGGATTTCGGTTTTTAATAACCTAAAGCTTTCCTCATCAAATGGACTATCCAACACAAAAATATTTTTTTCAAATCGGTCCAGTAGTTCCTGAGATTAGCGCGTTCAAACAAACAAACAAACAAACATACAAACAAACTCTTCAGCTTTATATATTAGTATAGATAAAATAACATTTTATTAACTGTTTTTCATCCCGCAATTAGTAAATGTGACCGTACATTGTTTGCTCAGACAATTTTTTTTCCATGTTGTAAAAGTATAACTGTAAAGTAAAGTCATATTTACACAGATGAAGCGGACGACAACAAAAATAAAACTGTATTTGAAATCAAAAGTTATAATTGTATTATGATGTTTCGATGACAGTCATGATGAAAACTGATACTGTTCATTATATTCTGACATTAAATAAGTAAGTATAATCATTATTGCGGCACAAAAGATTCTACCTTTGAAGCTAAGGTCTTTTTTAAAGCCACAAACCCATCTTCTGGTCAATGCCAAGAAAAACTAAAAGTCGCAACAAATGGCGAGAAAAATAAATTCTCAAGAACAGTTTATCACTCGTTATTTAGATACATTGGTAGCGACTGACGGTGCACTTGAGATAATGTTTGTAACCACGGGGATGTTTATTTTCCGCCGTTTCAAAAGAACTAGGATGTGTTGGGTATAGAACTGTATTATTCTTCGCTTTCCCACTATTTTCCGGAATTACGTTTTGTAGGGTTGTATTTTGTTATTGTGTTATGTTTAGCTTTAGATGTAAGAGGGAAGGAAAGTCGATTTGAAAGCTTTTAGTATAGCAAACCCCCGTGTAATCGTTTTAATTTGAAGTATATTTAGGTTATATTGAAGTTCTATATAAATTAATTATTATAAAAAAGGAAGGGAAATTTGCGAAATACCTTTTACAACACAATTTTTTTTTCTTACGCCTTTGCATAAAAATTAACAAACATTCAAGTTTGTTAAAACAAAAGTACAGTGTAAAGTGCTCTTTTGCACATAATTTTCACCAATTACGAATAAAGAAAACATACGGTTACTGTACATATACGGTACAATAGCAGACCAAAAGTGAACAGATTCAAAGTTGTGAGTAAATCTGTCTACGTACGAGGAACCTTAATTTGGCGTCGACCGCATCGGACGACCACAACTTGTCCACGATTCTGCTCAGAACGGTCGAGCTGCGAGTTAATTGGTAGTAGGCTTGTCCGACTTTTGCTAAGGTTATGTTTGGGTCAAACCCTGTGGTAGTGATGAATAAACTATTGGATAGAGATGATAATTTGTGGGTGAATGACGAATGATTCATGAATGTCTAGTGTGGTGACCAATCCGAGCAGAGTATAATGATCGAACGATGTTTGAGTTTGAGCAGGAACGTTGAAGACGCAAGACGTTAATGTGGGGTCAAGACGAATAAAGAAGATTTTAGTAACACGGAGTTCCTAGCTCTTTCCTTTCAAACTTTGTGAAAAACACTGCATATTTGAGTAGTTTATAAAAATACTAAGGGTCATACATATGTTTCTGCTAAATTCCTCATACAAAACTTTGAAATAAATGTGTCTGTCTATGTACTTTGATTTAGCGTCGACCGCATCTGACGACCACAACTTGACCACGATTCTACTCGGAACGGTCGAGCTGCGAGTTAATTGGTAGTAGGATTGTCCGACTTTTGCTGAGGTTATGTTTGGGTCAAATATGACTTTGTGTGAAGCATTAAATATTTGAGTAGTTAATAAAAATACTAAGACATTTTACTACACAAAACTATAAAGGAAATCTGTCTATGGGCACTGGACTTTCATTTAACGTAGACCGGATCAGACGACCACAACCCTAAATCTATCGCTAGAAAAAGCATCAGTTACAATTATTTAAATAACGGACTGCTGACTTATTTAAGAAAATCCTTGAATGGTTTATCATACCAAAATTATTCAATGCATTCATGTTATTATTATTTTTTAACTTTTATTGCTATCAAAACATATCATAATAAGGTGGGTTCATAAAACTATCAGACTTATAAAATGTAATAGTAATGGTGCAAATCAATTGGCATCCAATGCCAAGTTCTAAATAATCCGTCAGTGTGTGAAAGCGTAATTGAATGCGTTACTACCACGGCCTCGCCTTAATTAGTGGTCACTCTGATACCTGCTTTGATTACACTGCACTGTTACATTAGATCCAGTTGTGATTGAACTGTAATTGTTAGATTATATTCTGTTATTTTAGGTTGACTATTTTGAACGACACACGAATATTTTAGCGGAAGAACAATCACTGAGAAAATCGTTTATTTCTTCAGTTGTATTAAACTCGTGTCTTGAAAGTGATGGTACTACTTTAAAAGCGATGCACAGGACTATGGCGGGTTGGTGGCCATTATCTTAAACATCGTTCTAAAATTTTGATTCGACCAGTTTAAAAATCATACAATTTCAACCATTTGGGAAAACTTGGATCTTTACATCATCTAAATTGTATAAACTATTTGAATAATTTAATTTACATTTTAGACTAATTCATTTCGAGCAGTATATCCATTTAAGTTACCAATTTGCGTCGTGAACTACTCTTGTTTACACTGTCCAATGTACCCAGCTAACAAACACCCACAAAATATTATGCAAACAACGTCCTAAATCAAGTTGCATCAAGTGCAGAGTTCGAGATAATCCGACCGTGTGTGAAACCTTAATTGAACGTGGTAATCCACTTTGAGCACCCACTTTTAGACCACCTATATAATTTGTGCACCTGACATAGTCAATTTTGATCACCTTACTATTCATCATCTTAGCGCTTCTCTCGGTTTCATCCTCAGCCATCGCCTTGCAGCCCAGGCTACGCATCGACTTTTATCCTGAATTGACAAGCCCGGTAGGAGCGACTGTCGTTTGACCTCCGCAACCAACTTCCAAATTTGCATCATAGTCGCATTCTGAAGCACGGAAACATCATTCTTATCGGACAATAAGGGGATTTAAGCCTACAATGCCCTAACCAAACTGAGAAAACCTACTCACAGTGGTGGTCTTCGCCGCCGGATACGAACCCACGACCTCCGCGGTTTTTTGCCTAACGCTCTAACCACGACACCACGGAAGCAAGTGCAGAGATCACCTTACTATTAGCTTGTCAAAAATATCCAATAGGCCTGCCAAAAACATTCGTAGGTGTTCAATTGTTCATAGTGTATTAGGTCAGGTGCTCATGCAGGTGTTGAGCACCTGTGCCAATTGGGTGCTTAAAGTGGACTAACTCAGTTGAACGCTTGCGACCACGACCACGCCTGAACACACGACAGGTGAAGGTTAATTAGTGCGCATTTTGATCTGATTGCGTAGGTGTAAGTGCTCTGTTGGATTTTGAGATTATCTAAATTGTGTGTTGTTGTAAGTAAATATCGCACCTTTGATCCCAATAACCGAAACTAACATCGTGTTAGAGTCCCAGCTATGAGAATAATCTTATAGTAATTTTCCGTGCTACGTTGGACGTTAGGACGTTGGTCCTGCGCCTGATCTCTCTACAGTCGTATCAAATTGCTGTCCTACCATAAGAGTGATGGAATAGGGAGTGCACCTGTGCTTGAGCATTTACGCACTATGATATCCTGCTTACCTGGCTGATTGTAAGACTGGCCGACACGCTCGAAAAATGGCTAGAAGAACATTATTATCATTTATTTTTCTTGTGTCTAGATAAACATATCAATATTTGTGGTCCTAAGTAAATAGATATAAAGGTTTTATGTGTAGCTTTCAATTCCAATAGTTACCATACTAGTGAACTTATACCTAAATATCAGTGCACAACGTTCCCCTTCAATGAAGTTCAGGTTAATGTAGAGCAAACTCGGCATAGTTATATCTAAACCATCACCCGATATCATAAATCGATGGAACACCAATTAACCCTTGCGTCGCTCGCTCTTCAGAGAGCCGTGGTCAATTGTGGTCGCTCGATGCGGCGTAAGCCCAATTAAGGGTTGAAACTTCCCACCCGACATCATTGGGTTGACATTAAGCAGAACTACTGGAATCGCAACGGAGGCTTTTTAGACTAACTCAGATACACAGACGGTTTTGACATTGACATTTCTCTGCGATTCTCGTAATGACGTGTATTTTTGTTGTAATCGCACGGTTTTCAGAAGCTTGTTAATGCTGGTATTCAATAGAAAAACACACTGCATGTATGGAATCTATATTATGCTGAAGAGTTTGTTTATTTGAACGCGCTTACCTCAGGAACTGCTAGTGTGAAAGGAAAAAATATTTTTTGTGTGAGATAGTCCATTTTTTGAGCAATGCTTTAAGATATAACATAACACTATGTGTGCCGAAACCGAAATCCATGCGGCCGCTAGTAATTTATAATTATATTCTGTTTCAAAGCAAAATATTCAATGAATTTATTTTATTTATTAGAGCAAACAAACTTTGGGTCTATGAATATTAGAGTATATTAGCTAATTAAACCAGAATAAGTAACTTATAATGAAATGATTATTGAATTATCAATTTACTCAAAATCTAATTGGGAACCACATCTTTCAATATAGTGTTAAAAAAATTATACCAACATGCAATTTTGCTTTAAGTAACAATTCGTACGGAATAGTGCTAACGGTGCTATCCCATAATTGGGAGAGCCGACCGCATCCTGCCTACGCTTCAGGAGACAGATGTGGCCTAATTGGTGGTCAATTGATTGATTGAATTCTCTATCAGGAAAATTTTACAACCAGAAAAATAGGAAGAATTTTCTCATTTGATTTGTCTAACGTTTTTTAATTGAGGCGAGCTTTAGAGCTAATGAGGTCGAAGGTGACGAAATGCATTTGTTTACAATACACTACCAGCGGTTGCCACAACTTCATCCTCGTTGATTTCAATTTTCGCACAAAGTGTTATTAGTTAAAAGCCTTACTCGACAAATGGACTATCCAATACAAAAAAAAAAACATTTCGAAACAGTAGTTTCTAAGATTAGCGCATAGCGCATTCAAATAAACAAATAATCCAAACTATTAGATATTCTAGTTAATTTTATTTAAAAAAAATTATGTGATCTGTAAGTTTTCTGAAAAAATTACTGAATCATAATTATACTTTTAGCGATTCATCTCAAAATTATTTTACCTGTATAATTTTGTAATAGACCAAGATCCAATTTCGCTTTTCTTTCCTGTCATTGTTTGCGAGCTTGTTATGGATATAAACTCGCTTAGCAGGATTCAGAAAGCAATTTTCATCACAATGCAATTTCTAATCCTAAATTCAGTTAATCTGGTTTAAATTTAAAACTGCGACCAAATCCGATAACGCAATTAGTAGACTTCATGCACTTTTGCTCGTTGTAAAGTGCAGTGGTTAAAAATTGATAATTTGGCCGTCAAAACCCATCCCAACTAATATAATATTATAAATGCGAAAGTAACTCTGTATGTCTGTCTGTCTGTCTGTTACGCTTTCCCGCTTAAAACTCGCAACCGATTTTGATGAAATTTGGTACAGACAATCTTTAGACCCTGAGACAGAACATAGGCTACTTTTTATTTCGAAAAAAAGAAATCCAGGCGACGGAGTCGCGGGCGGCCGCTAGTAAGAAAGAAAAAGGATAATATTCGTAAATTCGTTACTATTGTTATTGAAGAGAAAAATATATATAAAAAATTTAAAAATACTACACACTTTCTTATTCTCCGCGTATTTTTTTCTTTAAAATCGTATCTCATTTAATGCAACAAAATGGCGTGATTCTCTTATGCGCCTTACTTCCCCGCTAGTTAACTTTCAAACAAAAGGTCTGTGTAATCTGATGGGGGCACAATTTTCACCAAGCTGCAGTTTGTAATCTGAACATGTTATTTGATAATTTAGCATTAACAATGCTAGGAAACAAATAATAATAAACACGGGGAACATTTATATGAATAATTGAAAACAAAAAACTACGCCCTTTATACATAGAAAAGGATATTTATTAATAATAAATACTCGGAAGAAATAGTTCTTCCGTGTATTTTTCCGCAAATTTAATCATCCCTCATTTAATGTAACAAAATGGGGTAATTCTCTCATGCGCCTTACTTTGTCGCTAGTTAACTTCCGAACAATAGGCCTGTGTCATCTGACGCGGCAACAATTTTCATCACGTTGCAGTTTGTAATCTGGCGGCTGGATAATCCAGTTTAAATTTAAAACTGTAGCCAAAGCCGATTATGTCGTTGATTGACTATTAGCTGCGTTAAGTTTTTTTTTTTTGAGCGTGTGTTGCTGTGTTGCTCTGTTTAAAAAGCCGGGAAATTGTGTGGCGTATTTTGTAAATCATTTTATTATTTTTAGTGTACATAGTACAATACAATACAATACAATAGAATACAATACAATACAATACAATACAGTACAATAGTATTTTGCAGGAAATCAGATATTTTAACGTCAACTAGCCCTTTGCTAAAGGCTAGATGAAGGCTTGTTTATTTGTTAGTTTACCCTGAATTGTTTATTTGTTAGTTTTTAGTAAAAAATATTCACTCACTAGAAAGTTGAATGAGTTGAACTCCAAAAAATAAATTGGGTCTCTAATGTCGATAACATTGAACTGATATAATTGAGATATTAAATTACAAATTTCATTATAATGTTAGTTTAAACAAAGAAAAATTGGTCTGATCTCTTGGCTCAGGCAATAATACCTAGCATTTAAAAATGCTGAAATAAAATATACAAAAAGTTCATTATAATGGTTTCATTCATTTTGTTTTTACTTAGGCTACTTTGCTCTTAGAGTGTTTTCTCACTCATTTTGTTTAACGATAGAGCGTTAAAAAATACGTATAACAATATTGTTAACTAATTTTTGACAAAAGTGATAAGCTAACACCACACCTTTCTGCCCAAGGGCTTTTAGCCCAGCACTCAAAGCGTAAACTTTCATAATTTCCTCTACGCCTTTTTAATTGTTTCTAAACAGCATTAGCCCTCAAACGCTTTCACTTGACGCGTAACAAAAAAGTTTCTTATCAATAAAAGATAATTTCCGTTATTCAAAAAGAGACATAAAAATTCTTTATTACATCTGCCAAAGGCAGAAAACTCGGGGGTGCTACAAAAAACGGTACAATAGGCGTGAATCTCTGGAAACAAACAATATGCCGTGACGAAGGCTTTTAGGACAAAGCTTACGTACGCGAATGTTTTGTCCCATCGCTGATAAAACAGGATAGTCATTATTGTTTGAACGATGGGCAGTATGGTATTTCTTCTACAATTTTGAATAGCTTTAATGATCAATTTCTATAGAAATACTAGCATGCCAAAATCATGCAACTTAGTTTTGGTCTTTTAATCCAGTCTTGATATTTAAATACTAGTTTATTTTGATAAATCATTAACATCATCATCATTCTAGCGACTCTCCTGGTTGCATCCTCAGTCTTGTGACCTTTACATGTTACCTATGCACAGCGCTCTAACCACTATACCACGGAAGCAGTCATTCCTTTAACTTACATTTTATTTTATAAATGTTCCAAATAATTACAACGCTATTTTGTCAGAAGACTATTATAATGTCTCAGTAAATTTAAGTTTAATAATACCTTTAATATGCATTTTATAATTTGGACAGCCATGTTTATAGGCATTTATAGACGGTCAAACGTTATATTTTTTTTATACCAACTATCACTACCAACACCAAAAGCGTTATAGTACAAATAAACCAATGTAAGCGAAAAGACGAATAAATCCGGAACGGAAAACCGCAAATACTAAAGATTCCTGCGAAAAAGACAACGGGGGAAGGCGAAAAAATTAAAAAGCGCTTGTTTGATCCGAAAAACAGGCAAAACCCGAAACAGGCAAACCCCGAAGCAACCCTTTTTGTGGGAAGCCCGTCCGATGCAATTCTGCGTTCTCGTTTTCTGGATTACATTTTTTCTGTGACGGTTTATTGTTCCCTTCTTTTGTTTATTCCCGACGTCTGGGCGCTTGAAGAAGGTTTCTTTCGAGTTAACCTTTGATAATGTAAGCATGTGTTTTTTAATGCCTCGGGACTGGACTGGTACGGGTTGTTTTGCTTTGTAAACTGTGAGTGTTTAACGTACTTTGTACTCAAGAAACTATTTACTAATTATCATGGTAACTGACATACAGTCACTATGTTAATTACAATTATGTAATTGAAAATTGTTTATATTGATTTGTACATTTTATATTTATTAGTAATGTTTTTGAATGAATATGTCGCTTTTAAAGATTGATAATAATATGACACATTTTTTTTATTATTAGATTGAAAGTATTGAGTGATGAAATCAAACATAACAGTGTTCACTAAATAACGAAAGTGAAAACAGTAGGTATATTTTCCTATTATAAAAAAAGTACTGTGTAAATAAAAATACCACTATGAATACGTACTACGATGTAATGTAAAGTACCGGCCCATTAATGCCCTACTGCAAGCCTCCATCATATTTTGAAATCATGTTTTCGTTACAAATACGGGCTTTGGCTTAATCACCACGCTTGCCAAAAGCGGGTTGGTAATAACAAACCCGGGCTGTGTTCAGAATAATCGACACATTTTTTTCCCGACCCAGGAATCGAACCCGGGTCCTGGAGACCACATCCAAGTACTTACACCACTAGACCATAGAGGCATCACGAGGCAATGGCGGGTCATAAATAAAAATATACGTATCACCAAAGTCCTCTTCGAGACGTCTTCATAGAGGGGAGTTATTGATCCGAATGTAATTTATCAGCGGACTGATGTCCCGATATTTCATCTCATTCCACCACCTTACATCGCAGCGTAATGATGGTCATTTGGTCTCGGTTAGGGTTGGCAGTCATTGAAAAAACTAACTTGGTCGGTGAAGCAGTTTATTGAGATTTTTCTATTTATTTTTTGCAAAATGTAGCTAAAACTTAGTTTTATATTACGGTAGAGGTTTATTGAAATAATTGCACGGATTGTGTACTGAGAATTTCTATCAGGAAAAAAATAAGAAGGAGTTTCTTCTTTTAATAACAGATGGAAGACAGCAACTTTACGTATTCCAGGAATTTAACTTTTTAAAACCACAAATTGGAAATAAATTATAATTTTGTCAATAAACACAACATCAAAGTTCCTCCAGGTCTTTTTCTGATGGATCGAAAATAATTACCTTTCATATTAAGCCTCTGTTAAAAGTTGTTGTAATGCGAAAGAAAGGTTTGAATCATGCTGGGTAAAACTGCTACATTAAAAAACATCGTTAAAATTTATTTAAATGCATAGTTGACAACCTTACCAAAACTTTCTAGCGCTCAAGGAGACAGTTCTCGTCCTAACAAATTGCAAGTTATAATAACAAAGGATAATGCCTCAACTTATGAAGATAAAGGGACGAAAAGAGCTCGTGCAATAAAAATAACATTTGTTCGCTGAAAGGAACACCGTAATCTGAACACCGATAAAAGTTGGACGTTCCGTTTGACGTGAGAACAAACGGTGTTCCACGAACACAAAGAATTGTAATTGAAAATAAACTGCATTTGTTGGTTTTGATTAGATACTAGATTTTCCATCAATAATACATAATGTTGTATCGGATTTTGCGCAAAACTTTTACGTGTATTTTTTTATTATTTCATTATTATTTTTATCTCAGTTTGAGTTTGTAACAAGGTTTCTACATAAGTGTAAAATAATATTTGGGAAATGTTTAACCTTAAAACCATTTTAAGTATGTTTTGTAAGAGATATTAGGTCATTTCTGAAAAAAAAAATACTAACATACTCGTAGTTTGTACAATTAATGTTCCTAATAACACTATAATAAGTCAAAAATAAAAGTTTTATTTTTATTTTAGCCCATATTGACTTTTGCAATGCCTACCTACACGTCCGATATACCTGCATTCAAAAAAAAATGCACTGTTAATAAATTAAATAAGAAGAAAACAAGACTGCATATTTTGTTTGAATTATTGGCGAGTAACCAAACATTTGATTTGAATGTTTGAAATGCATTAGTTTCGTTTGAGCCGATATATGTAAATAATTCCGTTGATTCACGCTGTCAATTTTTGAAATACTTTTAATTGAGAAATAAATTTCTTGTAACTTTAGTTTAAATTCAACTTCATTTTGCATTGAAAATATCATAGATTTTTACGATAACATCAAAAATCAAATACTCGTAGTGCGTTAACCATTTACGCACTATTTGTTTGTATACGTTGACGATTTTCATAATAATGATAATAACACTAACATAATAACGTGGCTTTTTTTATGCTGCAAAACGTAACACTAAATTAGCTAAAAATTAAGGGACACATCAGATATTACTACAGAAATGATAAAATCAATTGCACACTAATACAACTCATAAAGCAAAGTACACCATAAAGTTTAAAATAACCCATAATATAACATAATTGTCGTTATCACCATCATTGAATACAATTAAAAGCCTAGAACGACAGAATAGCACGACTGTCCCAACCCACTAGCCCGTATAGTATACTAGCGTAGCATTACTGGTGCAGGGTTAATAAATCCCCTGATTAATACAATAGTATACAAGTAATAAAGCAAAGTCGCATGTGCAATTTGTACTTGTTGCAACGCGGACGCTTGCTCATCATAATACACCGGTCCTAATGTTTAACATAACCACAGTACGATATGCGACAGTAAGTAATTTGATGAAAATTCAAATGTAACAAATAACGGATGTATGAAAAATGAATCATCTTGTTTGAGCTTTTTTTCAACGGTAGTCTCTTAATTTTAGAATTAAGGTTTGTTCTAGAAATTTTCAAATGAATGATAAAAAAAATGAATAAGAAAATGTAATTTAATCTTTTAGCCCCTAATAACATTCTCATAAATAGATAAAACCGTTTTAATTCGCTCTGTCGATCGAAATTATTTAATGTACTAGCGGCCGCCCGCGACTCCGTCCGCGTGGATTTCTTTTTTTCGAAATAAAAAGTAGCCTATGTTCTGTCTCAGGGTCTAAAGATTGTCTGTACCAAATTTCATCAAAATCGGTTGCGAGGTTTAAGCGGGAAAGCGTAACAGACAGACAGACAGACAGACAGACAGACAGACTGACGGACAGACAGACAGAGTTACTTTCGCATTTATAATATTAGTTGGGATTATTAAAAATAAAAAAATCATAAAGGTACTCTAAATGGTCTCTTTGTAAAAGTCTGAGTAGGTATCAAAATTATTTTCAAAATACTACTCAATAAGTATTTATTGTACAATATTTGCTTTATTTAACAACTAGGACGGACAAACATCCAAACAAACTTTCACATAAATATGATAGTATAATGAAACTGTGAAATTATCTTGTAAGCATTCGTAATTTTTTTTGATTAGAGAAATAAAAAAAATACGAATACCTTACTACCTAATTCTATACTGTGCAGCAAGCAAAATGCATTCCGTAATAACTAACCATCATCCTGCTGTATGTATGCAGAAGCTAGTCCACGACATCATTTGCGTAACCGAAATGACAACCGAGTTTATTCAACAACAGTATCTGGAGAGTTCAGGGTTCAGTTCCGGGTTGAAGTAAATCATTTAAAGCGTAATAAATTGGTATTGCGATTGATTTGTTTGTTTTTAGTTCGAAAGTATATTTAAAAGATGATGGAGATTGTTTAAAGGATGACATGAGTAAAAGTAGTGTGGATGACGTAATGACATATGATCTGTATGAAAGAAGTCCACATAATGCACCGACCCCAGATAAACTGGGTACAGGGCAGGCAAATGATGCTTGTAGCATACTTATGTATATACATACACTGGTGCCCTTTGAGTGTCATGAAATCAAACCTTAACCAACTGTTCCTTCTTACCTGAAACAAATGAAAACAACAGTTAGTCAATAACACAGATAAATAATTTATTTTGGTGAAAATGGTTTTATGTCGAGGACTCTAGCACGAGTAAACAAAAACATTTCCCCTCCCTCCCAAACGACCCAATTCCAAAATCCACCGCATTCCGCCGGTCACGTAAAAACAAAATAAAAAACCCCACACGTACATAATTTGCAAACCTGTTCCAAACCAGAGTCAGAGCCTAAAATTTCCGCCGCAAAGCGAACTCTTTAAAACGAATCACCGTGGGAAACGTCCCACTATGCGGCCCTAGTTCGGGACGGTCGTTAAATAGCTGTTGGAAAACTTTTCTAATTAGGCTGGCCGCATTAATCTTCGTGACGCGACGGTGTGACTGGCACAACCCGAATTATAGAATTACCGCCTTCACTACACTTTGTATTGGCTACTGTGTTCCGCATAATGACCTTCCTTAGTCGAAACATACGGTTCGGTTATACGTACTAGTATCAACACTGGAATAGCATTATGTTATTTTCAAATCAATCAGCACAAACAGACATTAATGCGAAATAATCTTTTTGAGTCAACGCTTAACTATCACAAAAAGTTGGTCATCAAAAGGGTGTAAGTACCACAAAACTTACAGAACGTTTTTTGATATAGCTTAGAACAATTATGTACCAAGCGTTTTGTCCTGATCTATTTGAGTTACGCCTAGACTTAAATTTGGATCGAAGTCCGGACCAACGGAATCATCATTATTATCGGTCAATTAGCAGATTCGAGCCCGTAATGTCCTAGCAAAACACTATAGTGAAAGAGTTCCCCGTAAGATTTGAACCCACGAACTCCGAGGTTTTTGAACACAGCGCTCTAACTACTACACCACCGAGGCAGTTACCGAGACGGTAGTAAACACGAATAAACCCACATAACCTTTATCAAAGGTCAGTGATTAAAGGGAAAAAACATACTTAAAAAAATAACGAAGCAAACAATGGTAAATAATAAATTCCTGCTACTTCTCGTTTACGCAATAATTCCCTTACTGAACCAGGATAAAATCTACAAATGTGGAAACGCTTTCACTTGTATACATTTTCTTCCTGTTCAAAAAAACAAAAACAAAAGTCACCATAATAAGGCCCGTTTATTCCCCGTTAAGGGTCAAGGCACACCTGGACTAAATTGAATTCTATGAATAAATTTGCCTCGCAAACCTCTGATGTGCTTGCGACAAGCGTAAGCGTATTTGTGTACTTAATAACAACAACATCACTACATAGTATAAAACAAAGTCGCTTTTTCTGTCCCTGTGTGTTGTATGTCCCTATGAACGCTTAAATCTTTAAAACTACGCAACGGATTTTGATGCGGTTTTTTTCAATAGATAGAGTAACTCATGAGGAAGGTTTTAATGTATAATATCATCCATTAAATAGTGGACAAGTACCACGGGCGAAGCCGGGGCGGGCCGCTAGTATAATATAAAATGTTTATGTACATTAATTATTGCAATTGAATTTTGATTCAATGTAATGGTTACTACAAACTATAACAGATTTATTGCTAGATAATTATATTATAACGGGTCTAATCGATATAATTAGTGTAGAACATGAATACTACCGATTGCTTGACGTTCGGCTGTATTACAACAACCTGAATTGGGATATATTATGCACTGTTACATATATACAAAAAAACAGTATTCAAATATACAAGTCTTCTCGTAACATTAGACTGCACAATCCAGTTCATCATAAAGATTGCTCACCGTATCCTTAAAACAGCTGGCGTTATGAATAATAATTTGAAGTTTTTACATCCCTACATTGTATCAAAGAAAGTAACTTTTTAATCTTCTCTCCCTATAGGTGCTTTAATCTTGAAAATTACACAACCGATTTTCATTCGATTTTTTGGATCAGATACAATGGTTCAAGGGGACTTATTACGTTTGTGATAAAATGTCTACTTTATTATACAACTAGCGGCCGCCAGCGACTCCGTCCGCGTGGGTTACGGTTTATGCACACGGTCTTACTAAAAATAGCTGAATAAAACAACGGTCTATATCAGCTATACTCAACCTGCGGCCCGCGGGCCGCATGTGGCCCGCAAGGCCTTTATCAGTGGCCCACGAGCAATCCCAACTAATATTATAAATGCGAAAGTAACTCTGTCTGTCTGTCTGTCTGTCTGTCTGTTACGCTTTCCCGCTTAAACCTCGCAACCGATTTTGATGAAATTTGGTACAGTTAATCTTTAGACCCTGAGACAGAACATAGGCTACTTTTTATTTCGAAAAAAAGAAATCCATGCGGACGGAGTCGCGGGCGGCCGCTAGTTAGAGATAATTGTTTACTTTTATAAATTTCGATGAATTTTTCGACTTTAAAAACGATACCAACCTTTCTAGGTTGGTTGGTTCTAGGTAGTACTTATATTTTCGGCAAAAAGTGGCTGTGACAGACTGGCGGACAGACAGACAGATATGACGAATCTATAAGTGTTCCATTTTTTTTGCCATTTGGCTACGGAACCCTAAAAATAATAAAAAAATATGGTGATCCCCATAGTTGGAACTGAAACTTGTTTTTTTTTTTTCATTGAACATATACTTGTGGGTTATCTATGGTTAGGTCTTCAAAAATCATATTGAGGTTTGTAATATTTTTTTTTACTAAAGTCAATACTTTGCGTGAGAGACCCTTCCAAAGTGGAAAAATGTGTGTCCCCCCCCCCCCCCTCTAACTTCTAAATTAAGAGGACGATAAAACTAAAATTAATATGTATAATGTACATTACCATAAAAACTACCAATGAAAATTGGTTTGAACGAAATCTAGTAGGTAGTTTTTTCAATACGTCAAAAATATCTGACTCGCGCTTGGCCGATTTTTTTTGCTTGCGGCCCGCGACACCATGACTTAAACGGGTTCGTGGCCCGTATATAAAAAAGGTTGAGTACCAATGGTCTATATGCATGCCGTCAACTTGCACACTCTTATGGGACTAATTACTCAGGATACTCAGGATAGAAAATATAGTCGAATTAAGCGACGGAAAACGCTTTTCATTATTAATAATAATCTGGAGACCTTATACATTTGAGAAATCATCTGTTCACCGCGATTCAGATCCGCGGCCGCGCCTCTAGCGAGGTGCGCCATCTATCGGCACATATTAGAACTAAATAGTTCGCTAGCACAATTTACAATGATAAAAAAGGAATATACAATAGCTTAAAGCCTACCTCGACAAATGGTAAGTGGTAAGTGGACTATCCAACACAAAATGTTTTGTCAATTCGAACCAGTAGTTCCTGAGCTTAGCGCGTTCAATCCAATTTGGATCTTGAGTTGCACGTGTTATTGCGAGTCAACCATAAAAGATAGACATATGCTGTTGGGGGATATTTTTTAGGCAATTTTATGTAGGATATTTCCGTCATACATGATTTCTATGTGACTTTAACCATTAAGGCTGCACACGCGACTGAAGCTTAAGAAATGGAGCAAATTCTCCCGTTTTCCCCACATTTCCCTTCACTACGCTACTCCTGTTGATTGTAGCGTGATGAAAAGTATCCTATAATATGCCCAGGAGTATGAAGAATACTGGTACCAAGTTTCGTCAAAATCCGTCCAGTAGTTTTTGTTTCTATAAGGAACATACAGACAGACAGACAGACAGACAGACAGACAGACAGACAGACAGACAGACAGACAGACAGACAGACAGACAAAAATTTTACTGATTGCATTTTTGGTATCAGTATCGATCACTAAACACCCCCTGATAGTTATTTTGGAAAAATATTTAATGTACAGAATTGACCTCTCTACAGATTTATTATAAGTATAGATATAGATTTAGAGTAGACACTTTATTATAAACTTGATAAGTCCTCTTCAATAATTCGAATCGATAAATATTCACAGACGTGCTAAGTCGGGGCTGGTTGCTAGTTATTTTCCTTTTTTTTTTGCCTAAAGAATTTTTTTCATACTTCCACAGATTGTTTGTTCCCCGCGTCGTCCATAAGTTTAATCCACGCAATGCCCACGTCTCTGGCAACATTTCATCGGAAACAAGAACTTATTGCCCTCCCCCGTAAATAACTTAATGTTATTAGATTACAAATCAAATGCGAGTTCGTTTTAGTTCCGATCGTGTGTTCCGGCCTAATTTGAATGACCAATGTCATAGTGAAATGTTTGACAGCGGTGTAGCTGAAATAATTTATGAATTAAATATTTTTAAGAGACTGCGTCATTCAAGATTTTATTTTGCTTGAGTCACAGGTTCAGTTAAGAATATAAAATTTAATATTCAGTAATGAACAGAAAGGTTACTTTGTGTTTATTACTGAACTTTGTGTTAATTATTGAATCTATGCTAATATACCAAAACTGAAGAGTTTGTTTGTTTGTTTGTTCGTTTGAACGCACTAATCTTAGTCACTTCAGGTCCGAATTGAAAAATACTTTTTGTGTTGGATAGTCCATAAATGTCGACGAATGCTTTAAGCTTGTAACGGTGCCCGTTCCTTCCAGCCTTCATGGATGTTCAGGCCTCCATGATGGCTAGAAATATCTTACTTGCGCGCCGCACTGGCCGCTAATTAACCTCCTTTCAAAATTCAAAATTCAAAATTTTACTATTATGTTCTACTAGCGGCCGCCCGCGGCTCCGTCCGCGTGGATTTCTTTTTTTCGAAATAAAAAGTAGCCTATGTTCTGTCTCAGGGTCTAAAGATTGTCTGTACCAAATTTCATCAAAATCGGTTGCGAGGTTTAAGCGGGAAAGCGTAACAGACAGACAGACAGACAGAGTTACTTTCGCATTTATAATATTAGTTGGGATTTTCAAATTTTTTTTTTGATTAGCGATTCAGACCTAGACCTACTGCGGAACTAGACGGAGATCTATAAATATTAATATTCAGTGAATCAGTGCAATAGTTGTTAAAAGTCGTGAAGTGTGTGTATTAGTGTGAAATAAAACCAGCTTATCCAGACCATTATATAATTTATTTCAACTTCCTACGACGGGAGTCGCATCGAGAGCCCATTGAGAACCCTGAGATCGCACCCCGTCGCAAGCTATAGTATACAGAAACTACGCGGACAGAGTCGCGGGCTAGTGGTATTTTGATTCATAAATAAATACTAGAACAGTTGCAATCCGTGTACAAAAATACTAAAAAACAATGATTTTCCAGACAAAAATAGAAACACGTATTTTTCCGAGAATACAGTGATTTTTACAGCGACACCGGAATAGTTGGGAAACCATGCAATTTTTTTATGGAGATAAAGCGACTTTAGTCAAAAGTTATAAAAAAACACAGGTATGAAAATATACTTTTATCAGTATTTTGCTCAGAAACAAATCGGACCTTTTTTGTGGGCTACGGGCAAGCCCAGTAAAGCAATTGGGATGACTTGATGTAACATAATAAGGGTTGCTTTGTTAATTAAGGTAATTGAGTATTATTTGTTTACACTCATTGGATCGGGATCACAGAAGATTTGGGATAATGGCGGTGCAGTAAAATATTTAACGTTTATACATGTTTGGTGGCAATTGTACTAATTATATCAATGAATGAGGAGCTCGATGGCGTAGTCGGTAGGTCCTGTGTCTGATCTCTCTACGATCGTGCCAGATTGTTGTCCCACCGAACTATGAGGTTGAGGGAAAAGATAGTGCACACATGCTTGCGCACTCACTTGTGCACTATAAAAAATCATGCGTAACTGGCTGGTCGTAATATCGGGAGCCACGGTAAAAAATCGGCCGGAAGGGTATTATTATTATTTATAATTTAATTATATTAATACTACGTCAAGCTAAAACATTCCTTAATCAATATAATAGTAATAAAAATACCGCTTACTAATGGCAAATGTTTATTATTGGAAATTGAACTTTAATCTCATGACTGATGGTTCATTAGGGTTCCGTACCTCAAAAGGAAAAAACGGAACCCTTATAGGATCACTTTGTTGTCCGTCTGTCCGTCCGTCCGTCCGTCCGTCCGTCTGTCAAGACCCTTTTTCTCAGGGACGCGTGGAGGTATGAAGCTGAAATTTATATCAATTACTCAGGTCTACTGTCCCTTGAAGCTGTGAAAAAATCAAACTTCTAAGCCAACGCAATCAAAAGATACAGCCGTTTATGCCGCAAATTTTCGACACTTGCAAGGGAATCAAAACCTACAGGGTGCTTCCCGTGAACTCAGAATCTTGAAATTTGGTACGAAGCAACGTCTTATAGCATAGATAAAGTAAAAATTACGAAAACCATAAATTTTTAGTTACTTCACATAATATATATTTTTTTAATAATTTTAAACTTACTACCCATTTCCTCATAAACGCGTAGAGGTATTAAATTGAAATTCATACCAAATACTCAAGTCTATAATACCTTTAAGCTGTAACAAAATCAAACTTCTATGTCAACGCAATCAAAAGAAACAGCAATTTAAGCTGCATATTTTGAAACTCGCAAGTACACGCAAGGGAATCAAAACCTAAAGGGTACTTCCAATCGACCTAGAATCTTGAAATTTGGCATGAAGCAAGGTTTTATAGCACACATAAAGGAAAAATTCCGAAAACCTTAAATTTTTAGTTACATTACAAAATATACATATATATTTTTTTTTAAATATAAACTTATTATTTTTTTCCTCATGAACGCGTAGAGCTATCAAGTTGAAATTCATATCAAATACTTAGATCTGATTGCCTTTAACCCGTGAAAAAAAAAATCTAAGTCAACGCAAAAACGCAAAACTTTAAAGAGATCTTTGTCTTAAATTTATGCTCCTCCATCTTTCCCCATTGTAATGTTATGAATTTCATTTTGCAATAAAAATACCATAGTTATGACTCGATTGTCGTAATGAACGAACTTTGTAAACCTTGCAGGTTTGTACGGAACCCTCGGTGCGCGAGTCCGACTCGCACTTGGCCGGTTTTTAGTTATGTTAGTCCTTCACTCAGTTATCACCGCTTCGCCGTAAATATTACTGTTGACGATTTCCTCACGACGCTTTCTATCTCCGAAGAGTTATTGGGAAATGAAGTCATAAAAATATAAACGTTGCATCATATCTTTGAAGCGTTAAACGATAAGGTACAAGCTTTTAATTTATAAAAAATACGATGCAGACTTAGACATTAATATTATATTCTTCTTGTGATTATAGATTGAATCTAGGTTATAATCATTGCTGCGTCATTGTTATTGTGACACATTAAAATCCAAATAGAATAAAGCTGAAGAGTTTGCTCGCTTGTTTGAACGCGCTCATACTCGTATCAGGAACTACTTGTTTGAATTGAAAAAATATTTTTGTGTTGGAGAGTCCATTTGACAAGGAAGGCTTCAAGCTGAAGTATTATAATATGTGTGCGGAAACCGAAATCCACTGTCCATGCGGACAGAGCTGCGGGCGGTCGCTAGTAAATAATAATCTAGTGGGCTTAGTGCCAGATTAATTATCACAATTATATTATTTAGGAGAGCAAAAATTGAGCAAGATAGCAAAATGTATTATGAAGAATTTTTCACAACCTTCCTCTGAGATAGTCATCTCTAAATAGACAATTACTACGGAGTTAGTAAACCAACAAACAATGTTCTGTGCAGCTCATACAATCAAATCTGGATGCTACATTGCATACAACGCACTGCATTTGGAATGCGGGCACGAAATATGGACACAGTATTTAAAGTCTTACAGTAGTATTTTCAACAAAAAAACACATCTTAATGTGTTGGCAAAAAGCAAAAAATATGTTATCAGTTTCAAATAAATGACATGCATATAAATCATCAAAAAATAATCAAAGAAAATGTTTTGATCACAGGACTGTCAGCAATGAAAATTTAAGGCTTTGTTAAGATTTTTTTACAATTATTTGCGTTGTTTTTGGATCTGCTGCTACAGGGTGTTACGAAATTAACATATTTTACTATCTTTTAACAGTGATTAAATTACAAAGTAAATATAAATAGATACCCACATTTTTCCTAAAGCATGTTACTAACTTTACCTGTACTGTGGCATATCGCGAATACCTAGTTATGAGTTCAAGCATGCTCAGTGCACTTTAGCAAGACTTGCGAGTAACACGAGCAAGATACGAAAATTGGGCATTATTTCATATTTAGTATGATATTCCATACGTAACTTAAGAGTTTTTGAGCAAATTGTAGTTTTGAACGAAACAATTTAGCTTAGGCTGCTCTGCACTCTCTTTTCCATTCTTTTTAATCCTAAATCTCCCGATTATTTAAAAAGTAAGTTTAAATTTCTTTGCGATTCTCATGACCGTCAACTTCGATCTACTAGCTCATTACTACTCTCTACTCCCCTCTTTCATACGGGCTTCATGTCCGACTCCTATACTCTCAATGCTATACGTCTCTGGAATAGTCTCCCTGATAGTATAAGAAAAGCACCAAATAAGTTTGCTTTTAAGAAGCAGGTTCGTGAATTTCTTACAGAAGCCTGACGTGGAATTGATTTTTATTCCCTGTTTCTTATTCATTATACGGGACATCATCATTAATATTAAGTTTGTGTTTGTATGTATGTATTTATTATATTAGATTGTATTTGTGTATGTTTATTATCTAAATATCTTCTGCTTTGTTAATTTAATTATCTTTAAAATTATGTTTTGGTTTGCTCACTACCACATTCAAACATTTCGTTTTTCTAAAGGTTGACTGGTAGAGAATGCTTTTAGCGTTAAGTCCGCCTTTTGTACCTTTTGTGTGGTCAATAAAGTTTATATAAATAAATAAATAAATTTAAGGGAATAATTGTTACTAGTAGTCATGCTCTGTATATCAGTTGTGGTCTGAAATAAAGTTCAATTCATAAATGAATTCAATGAATGCCAATGTTACAACCTGCTAATGAACACTACTCGGCAAAAAATATTGACGTGCAAAATAATTTATTTATTGCGACACAAATACTTTGACTTTAATTCACTATCAATACATTATGTTGTTACTGTTCTGTGCTTGATATTTCCCGCGAAAAGTACTTTACTACTACTGGTTTAGGTACTTTTGCTGAAACAAGCTTACGTAAACGCCACAAACATCCAAATGTAAATTATATGGCAGCAAACATTCGCTACATTCAACCCGTAAACTTATCCAAAACATTACTAGTTCCATTAGAGTATCATCTTTCAAATAAATAACCGCCAGCTGTATAAACTACCGTACTTATACAAAGGGACCCAGGCTGGCACCTTGGAGAAGCCCTCATTTATATTCCGTTACAAGTATGCCTCAGTTTCTTGCAGAAAATGGCGAGATGGGAATAATAACCGGGAACTTGTTGAAGTAACTATTACTCTAGAATTCTGCCGTTTAGTGCATCTCTGACTGCGAATGTTATGAACGAAGTTGCTGTATGCAAAATAGAAATGTACGCGTTCGTTTGACTACTTATAGAATAATATTAAATGTTTCAACACTCATTTATAGTCATAAATTGTACATGTACGTTATAAGTTGCGTCATCAAGAATACTTTCATCTGCAAAACAACGGACTTTAGAAAACTATTACTATAACTACCAATCAATTAAAATAATTTCTATGACGTGATTTCATGATGGAAGATTTCAGTTCTAACTTAAAGGTAAGAAATGAGATCTCCTTATTCATTCAATTCACGCTACTATTGTATATAAAGTGTCTTGACTTCATGACTTGGGGTTGACCGTACTTTATGATAAATATCTAGTCTAAACTTTGTCCACCCGCTTGGTATAGTGGACAAGAAGTTGACGATAAGACCAAGAGATCGGGGGTTCAATCCTATACAGGGCAAACATTTTTGTGAATGAACATATCTGTTTTATCCTGGTCTGAGTATATATATTTAAGTTTTTTTTTATGGCAGAGGCGGCAAACTAGCTAGCGGGTCGCCTGATGGTAAGCAATCACCGCCGCCCATGGACATCCGCGACACCAGAGGTATCGTTGATGTGTTGCCGGCCTTTCAAAAGAGAGTACGCTCGTTTCTTGAAGGTCCTCATGTCGTAGCAAAAGTAGTCGTAGTATATTGATGCTTAACTTTGCGATCGCAGGCCAAGTGCGCTACCCACTGCGCTATCGAGTTTCTTAAATTTAAACTCTATAGCAGTATGAAGACAAAGAGCACAAGTAAAAATAACACAAGTATCTCTACCCAGACTCTATTAATAACAATATATTCAGCGGAATTCACCAAACTACTCCCTCAGCGCTGACCTGCGTTTTACTGTTGAAACTTTCCCCGGCAATTATCATTCCATTAGCGGAGCTTCTTGCGAGTGCAGACGCCTGCAGCGAACTGCTCGTTTGAATAATACGCCGATTCGTTAATACAACACGCGGGTGATTAAATAAACCCCACTGTCGCGAGTGAGGGAACTCCCTTATACCATCTTTTATTCTGTTTGTTTCACTAGAGAGTTCTCGTCTTACAATACCGGGGACCAGAGAAGCAGAAGTCTACTACGTCTGCCTGAGTCATATGGAACTGGGCTAAAAAAACAGTTTTTTGTTGTAATTGGGTTATGATCTGCAGTATATTGCAACAGGGGAGCAGCAATATAGAAAGTGTAGTTAATTATTTGTATGTTTTTATAATGGCACAATATGGCACCACTCTGCCTAATGTAAAGCAAAAGGAGGTGCCCTGATTTTCATGACAACGGATGCTTAACGAGTGTCCTTTCCGCTGGCATCGCCATACCGGCCCGTGAAATACTTCTTCACGGTTCTCCTGAAGGAACCCAGGATATAGGATGGAGGAAACACGTATGCTGGGAACGCATTCATCGCCTAATCGTTACACAAAGAAATTCATTGCCGAACTCCTGGGATCGTGATGGAATAGTAGCCACGGTAAATGGATGGTATCGTTGATATGGTGAAAGTCTGGTCTGAGCGTGGTTTTTTGTCGTAATGTGGAAGAAGGGATAAGGGATACAGTTCTTCAGAACACTCAACGTGGTACATGCGGTAAAAAGACACTGAGGGAACATATGTCCCACCGCAACTGAAGAGGTTTAAAGTGAAAATAGTGTATTGGTACTGGTCTGCATATTTTCTCACTTTATCAGGCGTAACGCTTGCGGTCGCATTGTGCTTGGTTGCTAATTTTCATTTTGCAAATGTGTTTTCTGCTTGGCGACACTTGGATTATTTTAAATTTTCGGTTGTTACCCCGCACTAGTGTATTAATAATTCTGAGTACCAACGCCTGCAAGCTCAAAATACCAGGAATGAGTATGCAAAGAACGCTAATATTATGTTATACCTGCTAAATTAACATATTTAAAATATAAATGACTTTAGCACTTGTTTAAAGAATTTCACCGAGGGCACCACGAATAAACAGCTTCATGCACAGAAATGTTTCCTTTGAGCAAGGCTTTTTCGACCGTCAAAGATAAACCATAAATTCAGTATCATTCAATAGGCGTTGTCTTTGCTATTGTTCTGCTACCAAGGAATCCACATTAGAGAGTAGTACCAAAGATGAACACCGAAAGCAAACGATCACGCAGACGTTCACCAACCAGATCGACCAATTAAGTAAAAGACTCGTCATCCTCCAAATTATACGAAGTCCTGAGAGACGCGCTGGATCGGAACTGGTGGAAGCAGATCATACGCTCTAGATGTTACTCAGATGCTGAGGGACCGATCAAAGAGATACTCAAAGAATATCTGATTGATTACGCAAAGCAGTGCATTTGAAGCCCAAGAAATAACAACTTTACCCGTGACACTTTCCAGCATCTGAAACCAACTGCTCGTTAGAATAATAAGCCACTTAGTTAATACACCAGCGGCCTGATTAACCCCCGGTTATGGAGTAAGAAACGTCAGAAATGGCGAGAACTTCGGGCTCTTTCCGAAGTTTTGACGACAAAATTAAATGTTGCTTTTTTGCTATCATTTAGGACGATTGTTTTGGGACTCTCCAAGAACCTCATAATTTTAAAGAGAAAACGTTTAAAGATCATATTATTTTTGGTTACTTATATGAATAAGTTTTTATTTAACGGACAACTTGATAAACAATGCGCCGTTAGAAAATATTTTTTAAGAAAATATTTTTTAAGCAAGAGAACTCAAATTAGGCATTTAGTCAAATCTTGTTTGTACCTGAACCAAACCCAACAGAGAGATTGCCAAATTCGTCAAACTTCTTTATAACATAAGGTAGTAGCTACTAACAAAGCAACAGTAAATAAAAAAAAACCCTTTTAAAATTTCAGCCATTTGAAAGCACGTCATCGTTACAAAGATGGAAAACCGATACAAAATTTGCCCCACTAGAGAATCAAACCAGGACGAAACCATAGCCCGGTGTTTAAACCACTAGACCATCAATACGATAAAACAACAGTAAAAAATGATGAATTCGCGAACTGAGTATCTACACAATGAGCAAGAAAACATAACATAATCTCCAAGGAGCTGAAATACGCCTATATTTGAACAATACGGCTGAAACTAGAAAGTTTTCCAACAAGCGGCCTATTACATGAATTATCGCTTGACAGTCTCATGTTACCCTGGATTCGCGTTGAAAACTTTCGCAGCAAAAGTAAAAGTAGATAAAGATAATCCTCAAACAAACTTGGGCATAAGTCACTTCCATATTCGACAGAAGTTATTGTCAAGCCCGGGCAGGTTTAAGTATAAGTTATAATAATAATGTATTCGGAAATAAGAATTTCATTTGAATTGGTTCGTCATTATATTTTAGTCATTCTGTTCTCCTTAGAGCTTTTACAGCGTTTTCCTAAGAATAATGATTAGTCAACACCGCTGCCCATGGAAATCAACAACTCCGCATGCATCCCAAATGCTTTGCCCGCCTTTAACCCATACCCTCCCCAATTGAGATATGAAGTCCTTACTCACCAGAAACATAGTACAACACCCTCCTTGTAATCTTCTGTAGGGTGGAAGTTCTTACGTCCTACGAGAATTCATTCGAGCGGAAGGAACTTGATCCACTAAGATATTTTTTTGTATATTTTATTTTAGCATTTTCAAATGCTAGGTATTATTATACCTTTTAACTATAATTTTAAAATTATAATCAAAGAAAAATTCATCAGATCTTGTGGCTCAGGCGGGAATCGAACCCAGCGCCAAAGCGCAAGAGGCGCTGGGTTCGATTCCCGCCTGAGCCACTAAGATACCTTGAAAAACTGATATGCTATGGCTGATTCTAAAACCCCATGCTCTCCCAGCTAAGCTTTGGTTTAAACCGTTCAGACAAGAGTAAGCCAGTTAGCGACAGAGCCGCAGATGACTGAAGCGGATTAGGATGCATCGACCCCTATTGTTGTTAGATTGATTAATGCCTTTAATTAGGGTGGGTTGCGTGAGTGCAATTTCGGCAGTAATAAATAAATCAATTCGGAATCAGAATATAATGTAGAGTAATATAAGCTGAAGTTATTAATAATAGTATTTGTATGACATAATTCCATTATTTAAAAGCTTGGTTATCTATATATAGGGTATGTAGAAAAATCAAACAGGGTTCTCATTTTTATTATGTACAGCTATTTTGTTACGCCGATCACATAACTGCCTAAAGTCAAAGAACGAAAATAAATTACTTTTTGTTTTATCTGCTATTCCGAATATTCTGATTTTGTTTATAAATCTTGATTAAAATTTTAAATCGTTCCTTTACGGTACAATTGGGTGTTTCAAACGATACTTCGAGTATCTAGTCTTTGTTTTGAAACCGCACCTTAAGTATTGGGGACAGAGGCTGCGACTGAAGTGGATAATGGAAGAGTTATGAGCGTCGTGACGTGTGTAACGATATCCCGCTGCTGTCAGTACGAGAACAGAATTGTTTACAAACACTGTTTATAAAAGGTTTATCCTAACTTACTGAAACCGCCTCGATAGTCTAGTAGTTAAGTACCGGGCCGTGGTATCGAGGTCCTGGGTTCAATTCCCGGTTCGGTCAATTTTTTTTCGAGTCTTTTCGAACACAGCACGGGTTTGTGATTTGATCAGCAACCCGCATTTGGCAAGCGTGGTGATTAAGCTAAAACCCACCTGTAACAACGAAAACATTTCTATGGCCCCAGTTATGATTTTATAAGGTTTGCCGAGTTAGATCAAAATTACACTTTATCTCTCATTGAAGACTTTATTCAAACAATAAAGTTATTTTACACAATCCAAGCTGATTTCATCCTTAAGTATTATCAAATCGGACGTGACGGCCAGCAATTGGCTGTTCACCGGGTGGAACGGTCGAAATAACTGGAAATTAACCCTAAACTGAAATAATGCCCGGGGAAAGTTTCCCAAATTAAATTTAATTAAACTGCAAGCCAGGGGTAAGAAAATACTAAAGCATTATTCCCTTCGGCTAATTGTGGAGTGGATTGGCGGAATAATTACAAGCCTTTGTTTCATTTTGCGTCTCGTTGGAATCGACCTTTAAGAGTTATTTTTGTAGTCTCGACGTTTACCGACGTCATTGAACAGGTGTATGTACGATATGTTATTTTTAGGTAACTACTTTTGTTATTGTAATTTGACATCTATATTTTGAACCTTAATCTCACGTGAGTAGGTTTCGTAATTCTTTTTGTGTTTATTTAACTTGCAAAAGCAGAGGTCTAATCCATTCAGGGGAAAATTATTATTTTTTTGACTATTTTTAAGCACCGGGTTTCTTACAGTATTTTTTAAATATTATGTGTGGATGAGTTTCGTATCGGACTCATACACACAATCCAGCTGAAGTTATTTACCCTTAAAAGTCTAATAACGGTTGGTTATGGCTCATGAATCAACTAAATTGCCATAAGATCGCATTTTTTACAAAGGTTTCCGTGAGACACGCATTTAAAGAAACATTGGACGGGGTGTTTTCTATGTGAATGTGTTTAGTTTTAATAAGAATCTTTTAGTATCAATATTTATGTTACCAAGAAAAATATAATATTATTTTGTTAAAAAAATATTATTAAATAGTACTTACTAAGCACTTAATCGGATAAAACTAATAATTACGTTAAAAATACATCTTTTACTTAATGTACAAACATTTCGACTAGTTTTATCTAGAAACTATTTTGGCATTATACCACAAGTAAAGAAATGGGATAATACTATTTTAAGCCAGCACTAGTAATGTAGACGTATTATATTGATAGGAAAACGCTGTTAGAATATTGGGTCTCTAGTGACATACAGAAAACATAAAAAAGGCATATACGTAATCATTCGGAAACATTTCACAGGTGTGCGAATATTACTTTATTGGCGTCCTTGAAATGTTTGGAATCTTCAGACGTACCTACCAACTGTAATTCAAATAAAATAAACTCGTATGTTACTAGTATTTCATACTAGTGTAAGCCCCGATGGCCTAATGGTTTAAGTACAAAGCCGCGGTCTGTAGGTCTTGGGTTCTATACCCGGGTCGCGCAAAATAAAAAAGATGTTTCAGGGAAAACTGGGTCAGAAATAAGACGGTTCTTTACTCATATTTTTGCTACTGACCTCGTTTACAAACCCAAATACTTTCACCATCGAAACATTAACCTGCGAGGGTATAAATCAGCCAACCTGAGCTGTCTTCAATCATTGCGGGATTTTCCAGTAGACATCCTATTTCCGAAGTCGGAGTTACGATGTTATGACTAGCGCCATACGCCGTAGATGTGATTTGCGAAATCAGTTTATCTTTGTTATTATGTTGGTACTTGTTAATGTTATTGTTATTTTGGCAGTCATGTATCACTTGTGCGTTGGCTGCGAATGTGGTCGAGTGCTTTGTGCTTTGCTTTGGTAACTATTAAATATGAATTATTGTTTTGATAAGTTGGGATTTCCTTTCTTTGCGTTATTTCAATAGATTATATTGTGTTTTCACAAAAACATATCAATGACATAATTTATATGGCACAATAATTATTCCAAACTCAATTAACAGCCGATGCCTTTTATTACATATAGAGAATAGAGTTCCAGAAGGACATTTGTTTTGCATTCAAAATTGCTATCATAATCAAATAGTCCTTTGACTCTAGACTAATTAAATTCCTTTACTTCTTCTAAAGCGCATCAAAACATACCTAGACAAACACGGGAAATACTGAAAACAGAAAAAGGAATTGTCAAAGGAACGCCAAAGCAATATTTTTGTACCGATAATCGTAAAAAAATCATTGGCAGTCATTGCTTTATTCCAAAAGGTTTGATTGTGTCTTTATTAACATTGACACAAACACACATCAATGACACTATTCACATACACACTAATAAGTCCCATCTCAATTAGCAGCTGATATAATTTATTAAACATAGAGAATTGAGCTAGATCATAATCAGAGAGTCAAAGGACACTTGTCAAATTAAATTCCTTTAAACCTTCTAAAGCGCATCAAAACATACCTAGACAAACACGGAAAATACTGAAAACAGGAAAAAGAATTGTCAAAGGAACGCCAAAGCAATATTTTTGTACGGAAAATCGTAAATACTTGATGGGCAGTCATTGCTCCGGAAGAAAATTTAAGGCAAAGGTATATTGATTGAGATTACAGTCTGTTCGGAGATCCAGAGAAACGATGGTAAAAAAAAAGAGAAAATTCCTTTTGACTTTATTAGCGATTTGCTAGTAACCTTGCTGGGAAATGAATTAGGTCGGTTTTATATCATTACGCTATGCTCGCAATCTTCTTTGATGTTTTGCTTTGATAAACATAAATATCGGGGCTTGATGAAATGCTGTTATCATTGAAGTGTTAATTTTGTTTATCTTGGAGAAGCTTTAAGATAAATTTAACTTAATTGACGGATATACGCGTACTTGCACTAGCGGCCGCCCGCGACTCCATCCGCATGGAATTGGGTTTCCGCACATAATAGTGTTGTACTATAGGTTAAAGCTTTCCTCAACTAATGGACTACCTAATGCATTTTTTTTGAATTCGAACCACCTTTTCCTGGCTCTTCAGTTTTATTAAATTAGTATAGATAATGGGATGTGCAATGCAAGATAGCTATAATGGAAATAATGGTATATATAATGGTAACAAAACGGTAAGTTTTTGTACATGACATTATCCTCAAAAAATATGTTAAAGGCCTGTAAAAAAATCTTAAGTCTTTAAAAAAAATTGGATAAAACTCTCACGTCGCATTACTACTAGATAATATTTAAACGAGATTAAATTTGAGAGTCCAGTAATTATTTTTACCTTAAAATTGAAAAAGAGCACAAATGTTAATTAACCGTCATTACGAATAACAACCTATGATAAGAAAAAATAAACAGAGAGTATTTTTACTTCTAAAAAGGTGCTCCTTTCCAACGCTCCTATTAGCAAACGAGAACCTTTCTACAGCCAGGCTTCAAATGACGTTTGACACATGAAGCTAAGACTATGGCTTGGAGTAGCTCAGGCGCCGAAGGCTTAAGCCATGTCATCAAAGGTGTTAAGGTGCTCTTATGTAGATAACCATTCGGATTCCTTGTCAGATTTAGGTATTCTGACATTGTAATTTCTGGAGAAGGCAATGGCAAACAACGCCATTAAAACTGTTAAGAGAGTTGTGTGTTCCATTTTCATACAAGTAGGAGGAGGAAACTGGAATATAATTTTGACAACATGATTGAACAAAATGCATAAAAAAGGTTGAGTTGTGGAATCTAAAATAAACGTTAGAAAAAAATTATTTTTATCGGTGATATTTTACAGAACTCATAATAAGATTTCGGACTTTTGTGTTGCATTTTAAAACGTCAAGCAGTAAGTAGTAATATAATGTACTACGTAAATAAGTACCACGTTTAGTCCCGTTAACTATTATTAACTTCTGTTGAAACTCATAGCTGGGCACCGTTAATAAAATAGTTAACTTCGTTAATCGTTAATCCGCTACAAAAAAAGTTAGCTTCGTTAAACGTTAAAGCGTTATATTTCGGAAGAATTAACGCAAGTTAAAGTTAATCGTTAATCCGTTAACTAACTACGTGAAATTGCATTTTTATATCGTTGCGTTAGTGAACTTATAAAACCTGTTGGTTGGTTTAGGTTCTGGAAGTTAACAGGTTAGGAATAAAACAAAATAATTATATAATTCAAACAAATAATTCAAATACTTAAATGTGTAATTTAATCGTCGGACATAAGGTGCATATTCCCATTCGTAAACATTAACATGTTGAACTTCTCGTCTGAAAGCGAGGCTCGTTTTTGTGTTAAAATGTCTTTACCCGTGGAAAACAGACGTTCTACAGTTTGAGGGTATAGCAGTATTGTATTTAATAAAAATAGATTTATAAATATCTGTTCCCCGAGGAATGCAGCATCGTTAAATGAGGCTTTCGATTTCATGTCCAGCCACATTTCAACGAGACTGTGCGCTTTAGTCTTAAAAGAGTTGGAGCTCTTTGGTTTTTCTATAGACTGAGTGACAGAATTAAAAAAATTGGCCAAGTGCGAGTCGGACTCCCGCACTGAGGGTTCCGTACAAATTCTATTTTTGACGTATTAAAAAAACTACTGAATAGATTTCGTTCGAACCAATTTTCGTTGGTAGTTTTTATGGTAATGTACATTATATAATTATTTCAGTTTTATCATCCTCTTATTTTAGAAGTTAGAGGGGGTGGGGGACACACTTTTTACCACTTTGGGAGGGTCTGACACGCAAAGTATTCACTTTAGAAAAAAGTGATATTAGAAACCTTAATATAATTTTTAAAGACCTATCCACAGATACCCCACACGTATACGTTCAATGAAAAAAAATATTTTCAGTTTCAGTTCTGACTATGGGGACCCCCCACTATTTTTTTTTTCTATTTTCGTGTGAAAACCTTGTTGCGGTTCACAGAATACATCCACTCACTAAGGTTCAACAGTATAGTACTTATAGTTTCGGAAAAAAAGTGGCTGTGACAGACTGGCGGACAGACAGACAGACAGACAGACATGACGAATCTATAAGGGTTCCGTTTTTTTGCGATTTTGGCTACGGAACCCTAAAAAGTCTTCCACGTCATCATCGTTGTTACTCGTATTGCTCCCTTGACTCCCTTCGCCATTCAAACTGCCACGCGCCGCGCTCGGCACTGTCTGAACCTGTTTTTCACGCCTCGTCCCGCGGAGCCATGCGGTAAATAGTAGGCATTGGATTAACGATTAACGGACTTCTGCATAATTAACGGAAGTTAACATGTCCGTTAACATTTTTTGAAGTTAACTTAAAAGTTAATCCGTTAATGAAAATGTTAACTTCGTTAATTAACGATTAACGGATTAACGAGTTAATGCCCAGCTATGTTGAAACTATTATTAAAATCATAGTAATTATTACCTTATCGAATTTAATCATTATTATCTATCTAGGTGCTTCCCTTATCGAATTTAATCATTATAAACTTTCTAGGCGCACACGGAACAAAGGTTGTAACTAAATGCGCTGTCTGTCAATAAAACGTTAAACTATATACTGCAAACAAAAGCCCATCAACGCAGCTTCACATTAAAACCGATATTGCTATGCAAACACATCAGAGGAACATATATCATCCTAGACAATAAATAACAAATTTTATGTGCTGTAAAACTGACCCCGTTCCCTCCCCCACTTTTAGAAAGGTGTTAAACTTTTACGTGCTATAAAAATCCAACATCCACACTTAGAATGTGATTCGGATTATTTTATTCGTTGCACCTTTTTAATCTGATGTAAAACGAGATTTTGTTGGCGATATAAATCGGGAACGATTTTCGACATTGCCGTTTTATTGTCCAATTTGATGTTTGCTATTATCGCTTTTTGTGGATGTGACAAAAAAGTTTTTTATTTTTTGTTGCAGTTTTTAAATGCTTCTATTTAATGTTTTGACAGAATAAATATTTTGAAGGAATAAAGATATGAATGATGATTTTTAAATCACATCACACCACTATCTAGTGTAGATTCTATTGCGTATATCAGTAAAAACATTATTTTTTTTTGGTTTGTAAACTACATCTACATGTAGAATATGAACTATTTCTTAAAACAGATCTAGTTCGAATATTCTAGGTCGAAGACAACATATTATCTCTTCAAACCCGCCGCTTCCCATTTGATAAAACGACAAAGTCGTAATTCCGCTGTTTAACAATGCGACTTAACACTGCGACTTTTCTGTCGCCATTACTGAACTCGCAGCCTCGACGCGTTAGTGCCGGCTCTTGTCTTAGCGTCAGTCTCGCATAATGAAATAAGTTTCACTACTTATAATTTTGATATAAGCAGACAGAAATAATTATAAGGACACAGTCGTAGTTTACTCTATAATAATATTCGTATTGTTTATAGCCTCGATCAATGAATACATAGTAGGTTTCTTCAAAAAAATTGGCCAAGTGCGAGTCGGACTCCCGCACTGAGGGTTCCGTACAAATTCTATTTTTGACGAATTAAAAAAAAACTACTGAGTAGATTTCGTTCGAACCAATTTTCGTTGGTAGTTTTTATGGTAATGTACATTATATAATTATTTCAGTTTTATCATCCTCTTATTTTAGAAGTTAGAGGGGGGGGGGGGACACACTTTTTTCCACTTTGGAAGGGTCTGTCACGCAAAGTATTGACTTTAGAAAAAAGTGATATTAGAAACCTTAATATATTTTTTTAAGACCTATTCATTGATACCCCACACGTATATGTTCAATGAAAAAAAATATTTCGAGTTTCAGTTCTGACTATGGGGACCCCCCACTATTTAATTTTTTTTCTATTTTCGTGTGAAAACCTTGTTGCGGTTCACAGAATACATCCATTTACTAAGTTTCAACAGTATAGTACTTATAGTTTCGGAAAAAAGTGGCTGTGACAGACTGGCGGACAGACAGACAGACAGACAGACAGACAGACAGACAGACAGACATGACGAATCTATAAGGGTTCCGTTTTTTTGCCATTTGGCTACGGAACCCTAAAAACGGCGTTTTACAGACAAAAAGTCCGACAAAATTCCGCTTTTAATACTGCGACTTTTCGATCGCCATTCCTAAACTTGCAATACAAAGCTCGTAACTTAAATTATGAAATAAAGTAGTCTTACTCTCGATGATAATCTGTCATATTATATTAGCGTTAGATCTCTAGTGCAAGAACTCTTCAAAAGAAACAAAGCAGTCATAATTCCGCTGTTCACACTGCGAATTTTCTGTCGCCATTACAAAACTCGCAGCCTCGACGCGTTAGTGCCGGCTCGTGTCTTAACGTAAGTCTCGCATAATGAAATAAGTTTCACTACTTATAGGCAGACAGAATAATGATTACACCCTCCATAACGTATTTGCGTTGTTGATAGTCTTGACGCCAAAGTCCGTCCATGCCAAAACGACGATTCACAGATAAAAATATTAAAATGTTTTTGTATTTTATTCTTTAACATATTTTTCTTTGTTTTGATGATTTTGAGAAATCTAACATTATAGCTTCAGCCTATAACTAAGACTTCTCTAAAAAGTCTGTTTCCCATATAAAACGGCCGAGCAAAGCAGTCATAATTCCGCTGTTCACACTGCGACTTTTCTGTCGCCATTACTAAACTCGCAGCCTCGACGCGTTAGTGCCGGCTCGTGTCTTAGCGTAAGTCTCGCATAATGAAATAAGTTTCACTTTTCAGTTATCCCCGAGCGGGGGATTCTTTAATACTTTTAATATCCTGTCTCTTTTCAAGTTTGTAGCGTTAGCAGACGCATAGTATAAAAGTTTATGTAGTCGTGTTTTTTTAATTTGTTAATTGTTAATTGGGCTTGAGGGTGAGACTCCACCAAAGCTTTTATTTTATTTTTTATTTATTTATTAAACACTTACAAAAAATCTTCGTACAAAACAGTGTTCTGCAAAACTGTTCAAACAGTTTGACTGCAAAATCAATATAATTAGCTTAGATGTGTGCTGTATCGTAATATGTAACCAATAGGACTTCAAGCTGTGATTGATCTCGTGCTAAGGATAAAATCCTATTGGGTGCTTACGACCCATCTCCGCCTCACAGCACACATCTTCGCTTTGGTGCAGTCTCACTTTAAATGCAGGCGACGCATCTGCGACCCTTGTGCGGTTGTTTATGAGATACATCATCATCATCATCTATGGGAGTAAAATCTATGGAAAAATCTACAACTTTCAAAAAGTAGGTCCAATTTGCCTTTAATTTTGTACATAGACATATGATTAAAGTTCAAATTAGTTACATAATTTAATAATTTATGTCAAATAGAACAGGGCCTGTTGGTGACTAATAAATTAACAAATAATATTGAGGCTAGTAAATTTTGACGTGATTTTATCTTAATTAATATTCAATGAATTACGACAATCGTGCTGCTAACTATCATAATTGGTAATACAATAGGCGTATGACCTAATTATGAGCAATTTCAATTTATATGACGTGATTATCAATATTGAAATTGATGAACAGTAAATATATGCACGTTTATGTAATAAGTTAATAATTTGGTGGCATGTACCGTTTATTAATATTTGAGTTCAATTTTTTTTAAGTTAACTTTGAAGTTTATCTTTATATACTAGCGGCCGCCTGCGACTCAAAACACAACAAAAAATATTTTTCGAACCATTAGTTCCTGAGATTAGCGCGTTCAAACAAACAAAAAAACAAACAGACAAATTCTTCAGCTTTATTATGTATATTATAGATATTTAAAATTATCACTCAGAAGAAAATGATATGTTTTATTAAATAATGATAGTTTCATTAAAAAAATATTAATTTACTGTCTCTACGAGTAACTACTATGTTCTTAATAGTAACAGTACCTATATCAGATTAGTTACTTTGTTATTTACGATTCATAAATACATTGGCCGAAGAATTTTGTTTGTTATTATTAGGTATCAATATCAATATTTTTTCAAAATGAAAAAGTTATGTTATTGTAAAAAAAGCGCTTAAGTTAGGTAGGCAATAAATATCGCACACACGGCACACACGTCAATTTCATCTCATACAAAGTTATCTTATTTCATCAGTTGCAAAACCTACTCGAAACTTTGCAAAACTAATACCGAATTCCCTTCACATTCTTCACATAATTCACGGGAAAAATTCACAGAAGATTTCCGCATCCATCCACTCATTCGCCCATAATAACGGAGAGTATAAAACAGTGCTTAGAACGGCCGAAATTCCGATTACAAGCAAAGTTTTCAGCTCAAATTTATCGCGAGGACGCTCAGTTATTTTTCAATTTGGTAGATCTCCGGAACTCGCTTAAAAGTAGGTAGTTTAAGAGACGATTACTGGAGGAATGCCGAACTTTGTTATTGGGATAAAAAGCGAGATAATTAGAATTGGCGCGGCGAAACAGCGCGACAGATTATTTGATTGTTGTTTTGATTGTGTTCTGAACGTAATTGCGAGAGCGTTTACCGTGAAACTTGTGGCCAGTTCTTAATTTGCTATTTTATTACTTGCTTTTTGCTTCCTGCGAATTCAATCTTTATTTTTAAAAGATTGGTAACTAAATACATCCAGTGGGCACAATAGTCATATACATAAACAAGCGGCCGCCCGCTACTCCATCCGCGTGGTTTTCGGTTTCCGCACATGTAGGTATACTATAGCCTAAAGCCTTCCTCTTCAAATGGACTATCCAACACATAAATAATTTTACAAATCGGTCCAGTAGTTCTTGAGATTGGCGCGTTTAAACAAACAAACAAACGAACTCTTCAGCTTTATTATATTAGTATAGATATAGATATCTTTTGATTGCTCGCAATGATTGCAAGCTATGCTTTTGTTAATAATTATTTATGTTTTAATCTAAAGCTACGGCCGCTTTTGAAACACTTGTGTTATGAAACGATTCTTTTAATACCTTTATACATTTTCCCTATGTATTTCATTATAACAAAGTAAAGATATTCTGTATCTCAATTTTTCCTGGACTGTATTTTTAGTTTTATTTGACGAACAAATTTTCAAATACTTTATCTAATAAATTAGTTAATACCATCTCAGCCGAAATTACTTTGCCCTACTAAAGTAATTATATTAGAGCGTATCGGTACAAATTCCCTTTCGTAGCGAAATTTACATTTCGATATTTCGGCCGGGAGGAAATATCTCGAAATATTTCCAGTAAATGACGACATCCTGTTGAAATAAGGGCCGTCCCTTGACAATTGAAATAACGTTTTTCATTACAGCGAGTGGTACAAAAACTAGTTTCACTAAGAGGATATCGGGAAAAAATAATACAGATCCAATCTATTGTGTATTTTGTGGAAATATTAAGGAAGGTCTGTTTTGACATACCCATTACAATTTCTGAGTACACCTTAATATTCTCCGAACCTTTTGGGTGAATTATTTAGGTTTTGTCATATGTAAGTATTTTTATCATGATAATATTTTGTCTCCTGAAATGTACAAAATCACTACTCATCAAATATAAATACTCACAAGCTGAGACTTTGTACATTCATATCTGTATTATTTTATCCAATGACATTAGTGACCACTTCATTTTTTGAAGAGAATTTGCACATCTATTACTTCACTGCCCAATAGTTTCCATTCGCGTTTTTAAACAGTGTGAATCTATTTCAATTAACTAAGCTCCAGATTCCGGGTATTTCCATACCATTCTTCAACAAAATAACTTAAGCATTTTAAACGGTAAAAGGTCGAACGAAGTCACAAATCTATTTCTATCAACAAAAATCCAGCTTACTCGAAAACCTAATCGTGCCGTCGTAAAGAACAATGGCGAAACATTTGTTGAGTTGTAAATTAAGCGTCTTAAAATGCCTTTAATACAAAATGATCTATTGAATTTTTTTAAGATTTTTCAGGTTTTCATCTAGTTCTGACTAAGTCTCGGAAAAAATATTAATTTTAAAAGGAGCTAAACGTTATTATCATTATACAATGTCAGTTTGCCGGCCATTTTGCCTTGTCATTTTAATGTCATTTGTGATATTACAATTAAATAACGGGCATAATTATGCTCGATCGTATTATTCTTTCAATTTTTACGTGTTGGACTACTTCTGGACTCTTGGAATCTTCCTCGCGGGACTGCTGACTAGTGTTTGCCTAAGGATTCCGATATTCTGCTATTATCATTTTGTTGTGGACTTGGAACAACGATTTGGCATCTGTTTGTGTATGATTGATCACAAACGTTGGGAAGTTGTGTAAAACTGAAAATTATAAAAACATACAGCTGTAAGTACTTTGTGCAGAAGGTACAGAACCTTCACAGTGGTTCGAATCCCGGTAGGGACATTGTTAAGTGTGATGAGCACGAGCATTTAATTGTGTTCCCGAGTCTTGGATGTTCATATAATTATTATATACATTATTTCGTACCTAAAGTACGAGCTCTGCTTATAAAGTATTGGACTAAATATATGTTGTGTCTTTTAACTATTTGACATAGCAATTTATCTCTATAATGTTATTACCTATAAGAACATTCACTAGAACCGTTGCCGTTCAGATACTTACATATTTTGTAAGAAATCATTGTTGTAAACATAGTGTTTTACCTTTTTTATAGATTTTGGAAGACGACTATTTCTGGGAAGCTTGCAGAGATTTTACCATGGCTGCAGTTAATCATAATTTAGCAAGTGAAATCTCTTGTGATGATGAAGCTGGAACAAGTACTATGTCTGCCTTTTATGTGGCTCCTCAATATTGAATTGTGAGAAGACGAGGACTATAAAAATAAATAATAACAATTAATGTTGTTTTACTTTTAACTAGCGGCCGCCCGCGACTCCGTCCGCGTGGTTTTTGGTTTCTGCACACATAGGTATATATACTATAGTCTAAAGACTTCCTCGTCACATGGACTATCCACACAAAAAGGTTTTTTAAAATCGGACCTGTAGTACCAGAGATTAGCGCGTTCAATCAAACTGTTCAGCTTTATCATATCAAGTACTAGCGACCCGCCCCGACTTCGCACGGGTGCAACTAAGTTTATTAGTGTTTCTCTACTATATTATGCATTTTATCTATTAAAAACCGCATCAAAATCCGTTGCGTAGTTTCAAAGATTTAATCATACAAAGGGACATAAGGACAGAGAAAGCGACTTTGTTTTATACTATGTAGTGATGATTAAACCCATAAGTAAACTTCTGGCTTCTTGTAAATCTGTTTATAGTAGGTATCTGTAGTTTATTGGGTGTAAACTACTGATAATATATTGTTTGAGTTCACTAACGTCATATTTGTTAACGCATAACCTCAAAAAATTCAAACTGGAATATCTCAATCTCCAGACTTACGACAATCGTGTAAGTTACGTTAATTTGTTGAGGAACTGAAGCTGTATATTATCATATTTTTTTGAAATCAAGACGCATAAAAAATATACTTGAAAAAAGTTGTATGGAGGTTCGCCATTGTTCTTTAAATCCAAATCCAAAAAGTCTGACTGACTGACTGACTACCTAAACATTTCAGTCGCTAGTAAGTATCAAGACAGAACTTTTGCTAGCTTAATATCCTTAAATAGGTAAAATTTATTGGCCTTTTTCCATATTTTAACACTGAATGAGGACAAAATGTGTATATTTATCTATACCAAGTTTCAAGTATGTATGATTTCGGTTTCCGCACATATACATAATTATTGCTATACTATAGCTCAAAGCCTTCCTCTACTTACATCAAATAAGAAGTTTCTCAGATTTGCCCGACTAAACAAACACACAAATAGTCTCTTCAGCTTTATTAAATTAGTAAAGATACGTGCAATTGTAAATTGAAATCCAAAAGTCTGGACTATAAACATTTTCCTAAACTGAACACTACAAAACGTAAGTAAGCTTCAAGACAAAACTGTTGCTCGCTTTATACTCGTATCCAAAACGGAGTCCGCACCTGCAGCAGTGAAATATTATCGCGAAATCCCTAACTCCTGCATGCAAATAAAATATCCTAGATAAATCGTCAAAGGAGCGAGCATCTCGCAGTCTGAAGAAAGATATCGCCGTTCGTGGACTGCGTTTCAAACGGTTATTTGCTCGAAATACTTTTAAATCGAGTTTAACTTTCGTCTGATGTTCTTTATAATGGTTTAACTTTAAATTTTTGTTAAGTGCTGTAGTCATTTTAAGGTTATTTTTATTGTCATTGCCTTGAACCTAAGGTCATAGTCAGACTTAGAAGGTACTACGACTATTAAGGGAATGCGACACAAGGTTTATCATTCCTTTAAAATATCTACGTTTCAGGCACGAAGGTCAAGGCAACCTAATAAAATAGCAAAACTTATTGAGCTTTTGGCAATCTTTAAATGTATTTTAAAAATATTTTCCAGCTTGTATTTTGGTTAAGACACTACTTAGGAGAATTATATAATGCCATGATAACATCCCATCCAACAGTGATTGAGGAAAAATTTTTACCAACTAACCAACTTACGCATACCTATGGAATCGAGCGTTTTAAAAGAAAATAACTAGGAATTCCGTTACATGAAATCTTCTTTATTCGTTTTATCGTCTTAAATAATCTTAAAATATCGTCCTTCGTCTGCAAACGTTCCCCATCAAACCACCGTTCTACTCCCTCCTTACACTCATTCGTTCATCATCATTCGCTCATCATACTCTGCTCTCATTGGTCATTCACACTAGACATTCATTACTCATTCGTCATCAACGCACAGATTATCATCACACAGTATACACAAATAGTTCATTAATCCCACATACATGCCCCCCAAATTGAATCAAAGTATTGAATTAAGCTGAAGAAGTAAAAACACCGCAATGGATTTAGGTCATCGACGAGTCTAGTCGATGTTGAATGTTGGATGCAGGCCTCGAGGGGCAGACGAGTTTACGTTCAATGTTTTACGGTGACCGGTGTACTAGCTGACTTAGAATTGAAAATCGGTGGAAAAGCATTTGCTAGATATTCGATTGAGAATGGTAAAAAACTGATTGGAGAACTTTTACAAAACTGAAGTGGCATTGGAGTACAAAATCCAGAAGAAATATTAAATTATTCTATACTCATAATAAAGCTGAAGAGTTTGTTTGTTTGTTTAAACGCGCTAAACCGGAGAAACCCCGGAGTCAGAGCGGGACCAAAAATAAGAAGAGTTAGAGTCATAAAGAAAGTCGTTGAGAGAGCCAACCCACTGATCAGGCCTGCATGATGCGATCTATTCGATACATATTTGAGTTTATATTCAGGTGTTTACGTATGTGCTAACGTAGCAAGCCTCTCCGACCTTTTAAAAGTCAAACAAACCGAAACATAAAGTGAAAAATTATGTATTCTGTAATGAGTGGGATAATTTAAAAAAGTAATTAAAACAAAATTTTATTTCACAATGTTGACGTTGAGGTATTATATCCTACATGGATAATTTAACATAACCTTTCCATGTCATAAATATGTATGTATATCAACGTTAAATTAGGAATACGTTCTCTCGCATAAAGCTCACATTTGGAAAACCGTTTAGCGTTCCTAAATTCTTTGTTAGGCAAACACGGGAAAATTAATAACGTAATTTTATAATTTAGGGAAACCAAAAGAATAAAATTAAGTTACGCATACCAACGAGAGTACTGTGCTTAAATATTTGAATAATTAAAAAGCCGTCCATGGAATAGCATAACAGTCGTAACGTATAGTTTGTTTATTAAAGTAACTAGCGGCCGCCCGCGACTCCGTCCGCGTGGATTTCGATTTCCAATAGCCTAAATCCTTCCTCGTCAAATGGACTATCCAACACAAAAATAATTTTTCAAATCGGACGGAACTATCGAGGTTTTAATATTTTTAGCTTGCTTTTTCTTATGCACAAGGCCTTTTAACCTTTAAGTAAAGTAACATTTAGCCAAGTAAAGTTGGCAGTAGAGACCTTTATAAAGCATAGTTTTAACAATTTGGGATGACTGTGCTCTATTTGCTCGATGGTTAAAGCGAACAAAATCGATGACTCATTACAATAAAATTTGTCTGTCTTTTGTTCAACATTGAAATTACTGCCAGTGGCAGCGTCTGTGAATCCAATTTCTAGAATTTTAAGACCGGTGTTAATAGTTTTTGTCTAGAATATTCGAGCTACATCGTAAACCGTAAAATAAGCATTGAGGACGCATTCCAAATACAAAATATTCAGTTGATAAATTGAAATAGACGTGTAGCAATTCCAATGGGTCGCAATTTGGTACACATACAATAGTCCTAAGTAACGATACAATTTAATTTTATTTATAATTTTGCGTATTAGGTACCTATACTTACTAATATTATGAAGCTGAAGAGTTTGTTTGTTTTTTTGCCTGTTTGAACGCGCTATCTCAGGATATATTTTCAAGTTAATTGAATTTGAATTCAAAAAATGTTTTTGTGTTGGATAGCCTATTTGTCGAGGAAGGCTTTAAGCTACAATAAAACATCATGTTTGTGGAAACCGGAAAGTATAAAATAGTTGTTTCATATTATTGTAGTATTTTGAAGATATAATTTCTATATACAAGACTGTCTTTGAGTATGTCAGTTAAGACCACGAAAAATGCTAGAGCCCTACTGCTTGAACTACGAGCACAATTAAAATACCGGTAGGAATACGCAGTATGAACGTAGGAAAATTAATGATATAAAAATATATTTTCCTCAAGAACAAGATTTGCTAAGTTCAAAACTAGATGGCGCTGTTTGTGATACATTATTAACCAGTTCATCCTAGTCTCAGTTAAAGTAGTGCTCACTGGAGCATTTGTTTACTCGTCTTTATGAAGCCGACTACTCCCGTCTGGTTCAGAGAAGACGCGAGTTTATTAATCATGGTTAACAAACATCTGCGGAGTTCCCGATGTGCCTCCAGAAAGGGATAATCTTTAGTTATTTGTAGAAGGTTGTTTAATTTAATATTTTATTTCAGGGATATGGAATTTAGGGGCATATTTTAAGTGCCTACTCGCTCTCCCGTTTGTTGAAAATTGAGATTGAGATCATACATGCATTAGTTTCCGACTTGACTTTAGACTTGTAGTTATGTAAGTTTAATGCGCCGTATGTTACAGCGGTATTGCGAGGATTCAATCAAAAGGTAAATTCTACATTGCTACTAGCTAGTACTAACACAAACAATCTCGTATACCACTAGAGAGGAGGACAAAATTTTAGGGGACCACGAAGGTATTATTAGTATAAGAACCATTTGTAAGTGGCTGTAAAATATTGTATGACAGAGTTTCTTCACCTCCTTTCTGACGTAATAAGCCCTTTTATCGACTCACCAACGGAACTAATGAGAACAAAAAGTCTCAATAGATCAATGGAACAGATATACAGCAGAACTAGTGTTTTTTTTTCAAAGACGCATTATAACATAGACCCATGCTAGCAACATCTGCAGCCGTGTGAGTCCAGCGTTACAAGCCCACATCCCCTTATAATATCCCACATTGTAAATCTCTCAACTTCCAAGAAAGAGGCGGCCAGAGGGTTCCATGCCAAAACAATCCATACATTAGGAAGTCAAGTGGCGTATCTTTAAAGGGGTGTTCAGTCACGGCGGTGACTTGCAGACTTATCGCTGGTAGTTAGCTACGATTTCTGAACTAACAATTCACGCCAACTTCGGGAATTCGGGACGCAGGGGATGAGAAGTTTTACTAGTGGAATAAGTGTTCGTGATCGAATTGTGCCGTTCTTTTGAGGGCGGCGCTTGGCAGTTACTACTGTGTCACGATTGAGTATATTTGATTATTGGCTGAATATTGAGGTCTTGAGGCGAAACATAGAACTTACTGTAGCAGAGACTTATTTATTTTAGTTTATTTTATTTTATGTTAGGTATAGGGAAGCAAACGAACGAATGGGTCACCTGATGGTAACTGATCACCGCTGGTAATGGACATCAACAACCGCACAAGGGTTGCAGATGCGTTGCCTGTCTTTAAGACTTCATACCTTCCCCAACTGAGCTCTGGCAACATCACTCATCAGCCTGGCGTAAAAATACGAGTATATTATGACTCCAAGGGGTATCTTTACGACTGTTCTGCTGGCATGACGCTTAGTACCATTTTAAAATTACAATATACATATTAAATGTTTTTGCTCCTTAAGATATAGGACACAAATTATTCATCATGTTGCCATAACCGGGAAAACATTTCTATCTCATACCAGTTGTTTCATATAATTGAACCTACGACAAGAACTCAAATTACTAAACTGCAACAGCCCATAAAATCCTCGCACGTCGAGTATTTGAATACAGGAATTTCTAAAGTTTATAACCTGTAACATACGAGGTTTCCTCGGGATGAGAGGGAACTTGAGGAGCACTAGGGTTTATACTTATTACTGGGCGGAGATTTAAATTGTTAGAAATGCCCCGACACAAGAAACCTGTGGCATCATTTTATTTACTACTAGCGGCCCGCCCCGGCTTCGCCCGTGGTACTTGTCCACTATTTAATGGATGATATTATACATAAAAACCTTTCTCATGAGTTACTCTATCTATTAAAAAAAACCGCATCAAAATCCGTTGCGTAGTTTTAAAGATTTAAGCGTTCATAGGGACATACAACATACAACATGACAGAAAAGCGACTTTGTTTTATACTATGTAGTGATTACCTATATTTGTCAACATGCTGTCATTGGAATAAGAAGCGACGGTCGCTTCAAATTTATGTGCCAATGTTAGAGAGGTTTGAAGTATAGCGAAGGCATATCTTAAGATTTAAATCTATAGTACTGGGTTCTGCAGTATGAGCAGTAAACTTATACGTAAGCATTGTACAGGTTGTAATTAACACACTTACTTCGATGTTACATTGTGCGATAGGAAACACTAAGGTGCAAAAGTAAAAATGAATTTTTAACTTGAGCTTGCGCGGCTAAAGTTGAGCAAACGTTATATTTTTTTTATTACTGCGATCGTACTGGCATTCTTTGAATTAACTAGACTTTTTAAAAGAAACGTGATCCGTTGAATGGTACTTGGGCTGTGTTCAAAAAAACTAATTCAAATTTTGCAAGAGCCGGGAATGGAACCCAGGACCTTGAGACCACGGCTCGATACTTAGACCACTAGACTATCGAGAAGAGAGTATTAATATTGCGAAAAACGTGTGTCACTAATCGATAAATGCTATGAACCTCATTTATTTCTCTTGGCCACTCGCTAGTAGGCAAGATGTTCCCATCATTTAATTGATTAATAGAAGAAATCTTTGACTATACTTTCGACGACTCACCACCCAACTCAATTGTACAAAACAGATTGCAATACAAAACCATAAATCCGTGAAGCGTCCCAGTAATAACTCATCTCATATATCAGGCGATATAACGAGCGGCGTATCAAAGGAAATAATTAATGTTTCGAATCGTTAATATCTACAACAGTCATTTATCAAAACCCATTAGTTAGATAGTGTTGCGAACAGAGATATCTTGCTAATAAAGTTTGGTGAGAGCCAAATTTAGGGGCCCGCCTGAAGGTACATAGGCTTAAAGTTTAGGCATAATAATAGGTTAAATTGATATGTGTATGGTACTACTGAATCATGATGATTTTGATTTAGCGGCCGAATCTGCTGCCAAATTACCGGTAGATTTATCACCGAAGCCGATATTGATGGACATGAATTTCTATTAGCTTTCGGCCTAATATGTGCAATGTTTGGCAAGCGGTCGTCGCGTATGCTAATGTTCTGCAGCTACTTCTATACGTTAGCTATGAGCATAGAGGTATTACTACTACGTATAGAGTGGACATTCTGAACAAAAATTTTGCCTCAAATTGGAGGGAAGGGGGCGGATAATACAGTGAATTTTTTTTTTTATCTATTTAATAACTCGCTACCATATTTGTCAATGATTGTTCACTTTTTAAAACAAAACACGGCATTTTTTGATTCAAAAAATGGTCAAAGAAAGAAAGCAGATAGTAACTTTGTGGTCCATGGACCAAAATGCGGGTAAGAAATTTTTTGTTCGTGATGTCATCTCTATACGTATTAGTAATACCTCAATGGCTATGAGTAGGTATATGGCAGGATTTGTGTTGTGTAATTGATTGATTGACCGCATTGGTGTGGTGGAGAAGTCAGCCACTACAACACATGTTGTAGTGTAGACAGGCGGGCCGTTGGTCAAGCGGTCGGGCCCTGGCTACAAAACCAAGAACATCGGCATTTTGTACTCTAGTCATGGTTGTTAGAGCTTAGTTTGGGGCTAGGCAATGGGTGTGTTAGTCCAAAGAATCAATTAATTTATTTATTTAGCGTTAATAAATATGGTATTAGGGTAATAAAAAGTATCCAAAAGCAAATTATTCGTTCCTCAACGTGGTCTGCAATTTCACCTATAAATAAATAAATATAAATAAAAATTAATACCCTCCGGCCGTATTCGGCCATGGCGGCCGATCTTACAATCAGCCAGGTACGCAGGATATATTATAGTGCACAAGTGAGTGCGCAAGCACAGGTGCAGTCCCTATTCCTTCACTCTCATTATTCGGTGGGACAGCAATCTGTCACGATCGTAGAGAGATCAGGCGCAGGACCAACGGCTTAACGTGCCTTTCGAAGCACGGAAGCACCTATAAAGAAAAGAAGCTAAAATGCAGATTCAAATTGCACATGTTTGCTCCTTTATATGAATGTAATGAAATAGTGTGTGGGGCTTTTTTTAGCGCCCGGGATCGAAACCGATGAGTCTAATAATTTCAAAACGGTTTGAAAGCGATCGCTTCTGAGAAAATAATTATTCGTTCTTGAAGTGTATTAATATTAAACATCGGAGCGGTCTTATATTAAATTATGCCGGAACATAGCCAGACAGCATCATATTTAAATTAGGTACTGATTCACCGAACGCTGAAACTATTCAGTAAATATTGTAGGTTATCCGATAAACAACATTTTGTTACGACAGCAACTTTATGCAAATGTATTCAAATATAAATCAAGCCAGTCGATCCGATGCAATTTGCAGTGAATTTTATCTATTTGGCGGGAGATAATCACAATTTGATGTTATTTTGCTTCACTCGTATTTATTAAAGGGTTTTTAATTACTGTTTCAATGGGTTCATTTGAGTTTAAACTGTTGATGTGTTAGGCTTCGATGGAAGTAATTAGTTTCGTTATAGTTGATGATGTTTCATATTATATTTGGTAACAAAGCTTGTTGGTTCATTCGTTTGTTTGATTTAAATAGGCGATTGAAACGGCTTTGTTTAGTTTTGCTTAATCGTAAAAATACAAATGACGTTGTTGTTTTGAGCTTTCTTTTCTAATCCCGTTAGGGGCAAATGTTTGTTTGATGAACTTCGGCATTTGTACTCGAGTCAAAGATGTTTATAAAAGTATTTAAGTATGTTGATTTTATTGTTGATCCGATCTCTAGCATCCATAGTACAAGCTTCGAGCTTAGTTAAGGGCTAGGCAATCGGTGTGTTAGTCCAAGGAATTTATTCTTTTACTTATTGGTAAGATCACTTTTTTTATATGTCTCTTTAAAAAATAAATACTTAAGCACTTACAAAATCGAAGCTTTTAATGAATCTTAACGTTCCTTCTATCTTAAGGTGCCAAACCAACGCAAAAAATCCCCCGCTCAGGTTCCATATAAATTGCTTGAGCTCTTTAACTCCTTACTTTATCTCGATAATATAATACTTCTAAGGTTTTAACTGCTCTCCTACAACCTCCTTGTCAAATGCCAGCTATAACAGGAGTCGTCACGGCAGTATCACCCGGGCAGAGGCGTGACGGATGACGTCATACCTCACATATACTCGCGGAGTGGATTAGTGTGGCCTGATGTATGAGGATCTGGTATGATGAACGCGAGCGATGGTATAGAACTGTTGGCGCTACTGTAGGTTAAAGAGTAACTGAGTGTTCATGCTATTGTCTTATATAATATACTAATATAAAAAGCTGACGAGTTTGGTTGTTTGTTTGTCAGGAACTACTGGTTCGAATTGAAGCTAGTTAGCCGCTAGTTTTGTTATATGCCTAAAGGGCGTGCTGTCCGCACTCTAGCGCCGCTATTCGTTTTATTTATTGCAATTATTTAGATGTAGATTAAAGAACGCTCTGTAGTGCACTTAAGAATAAAATGTATGATTTTTTGAAAGTCCTTTGTTTTCTTTTCTTGCATAACGATTGTTAAAAATAAAACAAATCATTACGGTTTGAGAATACTGACAGCGGTCTATGTCGTCGTTGGCGGCTACCTATGGTTGGCGGGTTCTTGACTTTTCGGCAAGCGCGTTACATGCACTTTCTCCATCAATCACAATATATTTCTGTAATCACATCTTTCTTTATGTTTCTTATAATCTGTACTTATACTGTAGAGAAGAGGCTTAGGAAAAGAGCCTTTTGTGTTGCGAATTAATGTTCGCTCTTAGGAAACACAATGAAGTGGTTTTCTCTACGATGGTCGTCATTATTCTACAAATATACAAGTTTATACTACGATATTTTATTGTATCATAGGTGAAACCTTATTTCCTGCAAACCACTTCCTAGCAGTAGCTAGGATTTCCGTCCTTAGAAAGCCCTTCTTCTTAGTCGTATCCTCATGACTGAGGGACGTGGTCATAGCGAGTAGCTTCCGCCACTACTGCTCTCCAGTCTGCCCGGTTTTGCGCCATTTGGATAGTCGCCTGGAGTGTGGCTTTGGTGGCTTCTTGTGTTGTGTCGGTCCATCCTGGTTCATATTGAAAATAAAAAATGTTATATTGAAACTATCCAATATAACTTTTAATCGACAAATAGACTACCATTTGTCGATGGTGGCTTTAAGCAATGATATAACACTACATCAAATCGAAATCCATGGGAGGGATTTTATAATGGGCTTGTAGTACTATAATAATTCTGGAACATTCAATATTGAATAAACTCCTTCAATTGATTTTCCGCCATTTAATTTTGGGCGTATGCCGAGTTTTCTTCCGACTATACTAGAAGCAGAATCATGTTGCTCTTTTTCTACTAGCATACCTACTCACAGAGTTCTTCAGCTCTACGAAACAACCCTATTATTCCGTTTGATTTACGTGCAGGCAGTAAATTCATTTCGACGCCGAAGCGCAAACATTAGCAAAACTTCGCATTTTATGAGGCAAGTTATCATCTTCGACGGTATTAGCCTTATTTTTCCGAATAGTATTATTCGACGTTAAGCTATGTGGAGTCTTTTCATGAGTATTTGCTTCGATGAATATGAAATGTTATTTTTTTATGTGGAAGATCACAGAAATTGAGCTGGATATTTATAGAGGGTTGTTATTTTTTTATGGAAGATAACCTTACATGTAGGTGTAGGAACCACGTTCTTGTCCACGTAGCAACCCACAAATATTTTGTGAGGGCTTTTAAGGGACTTGGAAGTAAACGTCTTTGATCACTTTAGTCACTTGAGCCTTCATGATCATATTTTACAAAAATACAAATTTCTTTTTTGAAAAAGATACATTGTGCAACGAAAAACTGAGCGTTACTTACTAACAGGTCTAACCAAAAATGTTGCATGATAAAAACTGACTGCATAGAAACAAAGCGCTCGGATCGCCTGTAAAAATTTATGAGAAAAAGGATTTCACGCGCAAAAAGTCACAAACGAAAAACATTTTTGAAAAACCACATTCAAAAAAGATAATAATAGATTTTACATGTTACTGAAATGAAACTTTGCTGAATTAATTTCTTTTGACTCAACCGGCACATTTAACAAGAGTTAAGGAAAACTCCCAACCGCCCGTCAAAAGGGAACCACGTACGTATACCATGTGAGTGCATTGTTCACTTAAATGACAGTATGATAAATAATAAATAAGTTTGAAATCGTTTTCAATACATCGCTACTTATGATAAAACTAGCGGCCGCCCGCGACTCCGTCGCGTGGGTTTCGTTTCCAATAGCCTAAAGCCTTCCTCGTCAAATGGACTATCCAACACAAAAATATTTTTTCAAATCGGACCAGTAGTTCCTGAGATTAGCGCGTTCAAACAAACAAACATACAAACAAACAAACATACAAACAAACTCTTCAGCTTTATATATTAGTCCTGAGAAGTCCTGAGATTAGCGCGTTCAAACAAACAAACATACAAACAAACAAACAAACAAACAAACATACAAACAAACTCTTCAGCTTTAATATTAGTATAGATTAAGTTACTTCCGTTTTCCTTTCTATTATGTTTTTATTCCCTTAGATTTTTACAAACTACGCGACGGATTGGTGCGCAGTGTTTTAAATAGATAGAACATTTTACTGGCTTTTATGTACGTACAAGTAAAATAAATGCAAAACATATTAAAGGAAACAGTATTACATTCCTGCGAAGCTGAGTCGGTACGCTAGTTATAAAATATATTGCGTTAAAGAGATTTTATTGTTATGACGTTCCATTTCTTTTTGTAATTTGTATTTATTTCTTTCATAACTTAGTAATACTAATGACTTCTTTGCTGCTCTGTGCCCCGTTCAGGACGTGTCAGCGATCACATTTTTAGCTATGGCACAAAATTGTGAAACCTAACTAATAAATGCGTATGACCTACTGCTTACTGTCTGCTATACTGTGGTCCGTTCTGGCCGTGTCGGCGCGCTTACCTCGCCACATAAATCTTCACCGACGATGTGCTTTTAGGCTATCGTTACGCATACTGCTTCGTCTAAGGTTCGACTACAATGAAGTCTAATATTTTATCGTGCTCGCCATTTTAGGCGATGTTTAAGATGGTATATCTTCATATTTATGTGTCAGAGGGTTAGGGATGTCGAACTGTTTCAAGTGACTTTTTTTGGATAATTATATTTATTTAGGTTTAAAGAATTCATTCTTATAAGAAATTTACATTTAATAGTTTTACCACAAAACATAAAGTTTGAGATCGATATTTGATTGATGCATCAGATTTAAAAAAAAACATGTCCATATAGGTGAATATTTTAGTGATTAACAATAATTTTGCGGTTAAATAAAATTGTTATTTAACAGCAAGCTTAAAACAAATCAAAGTAAAAATATTATTTAATACTTTTTTCCTACTTATTACTTATTGAATAATGATGTTATGTTCATTAAAATAGACTGAACAATCATGCGAACATTTGTATTATATACATTTAAGCGCTTTTAAAAATAAGGAAACCATTAAAGAAAGGAAAAAAATCTATGAGTTTTTCATAAACACGATATTTTATCAGAAAACATGCGACAAAAACATAATAAAAGGAGTTGACAGAATGAAAGAGAGACACAGAAAACATTTTTCGCTTTGAAGAGATTAAGATAAACAAGGACGTTTTCAATATCCATATAGTATTTCTTTAGAAACACCTGCTAGGTAAGAAGATTATATGAAAAATAATTGGTGACACAGGTACCTACTACAGAATATAACATTGATCTGAGCCCGAAATAGGCAGCTTACGGACTTCTTCAGTTTAGTAATGAAAATGAGTCCTTTTAGCAGAATGTAAGCGCTACTAAAACATCTATTTTTGTGTGTCACAACAGTTGAAGACTTTTTTGAAAATATTAATAGGTTAGTAGTAAGGAAACAAAATATGTCAGGCAATTTAACACCAATTTTACACATGATCCAATCTGTCTAGTTCCCCTGTAAGGGTTACGAAGGTCTGATGGCAGTCGCTTCACGGTAAAAACCAGACTCACCAAATCCTGGATCATGGTCAAAGCGGACCCCGCACAGAAGCAGAATAATTGCTAGGAAGAAGAATCTTACACCAATTTAACGAACCGTCACAAAAAGTCAATCATGATAACCAACAACAAGCCCCCTTTTTGAGTTTCAAAACCGTGAATCGAGGATTTTATTCAAATATCAGGCCTAGTAAGTAACTTGTCCGACATTTACAGGCTCTTGATGAGCTTCCTATCTTCCTTACAGATTGAATCTGCAAAAGTTACAGCTGGGATCTTCTTTATGATTAGGAGGTATGATTGATGAACGACTAAAGGCAAGTATACACTGTAACTAACAACCTCGTAAGAATTAAATTATAACTACGTTAAGTCAAATATACATATAGATAGTTCCAGAGTATACAAAACTAGTCACACTCATAAGAGCAAAACCATTTTTCTTGATATAAGGCGACGCACTTAATCCGTTGGCGCCTCGAAGCAAACATTTTACTAAAAGCGCATACTCCTGCACTCAATGAAGTTTTACAAAAAGCAAATAAAACTGGGTCAGTTTGAATACAGCGCAAATGAACCCACGGTGTGTTTGCGAATGTAAAACATCAACGGAACCGACTGGGCTAAGTTCTGGAAAACGGGGGCAAAAAAATTAAAGCCATAATAAAAAGTTTTAAGGTAAATAGCCCGCATGGGACGACCGCCGGCTTTTTGGCACAGATAAAAAATACTTCTTGTTTTTCGGCTGGTATGAAATTTAACGCCGTTTTTCCTTCGGCTGGAATACCTATTGCTAAATATCCATGCGTGTTAGTATTCTCGCGGAATATCTTTAATCTTGGTAGTAAGGCAGTTCTACTGTGATGTAAACTTGATTGCCTTTCCTATCTGTTAAAGCAATTAAAAAATGTCTTGTTACTTACTTTAATAATATTATGTTTTGTTTGCTCATGATAAAACGATTATGACCTGCTGCGTTTAATATTGCACAAATCTAAGATTTTAAATCGACTGTTCTTTTTTCAACCTTCAGCTAGATTGTTGAGGTTTAATTACGACTGTCAATTGTTTTTCTTGCACTGCAAATGTTGTAATAGTGATTTTACTACATTGAGTATAGGAACACACTAGGCTGAAATTACGCGACCGAAGCTCGATTTTTTATACAAAAATATGCGACGTAATATCGGCATAGTGTGTCAACTTCCATTTGAAATACATTGCAGGCGTAGTTACGCCTAACTTTAGTCGCGTTTTTTCCGCCTAGTGTCTTTTTATACTACCTGAATCCGTGCTTAATTTGGTGGGTAAGATAGCATATTATAACATAATCTCTTCCTACTTCATTATTCGTCAAAGTTCAGTGAGTTGTTTACGTCAACAAGGCAGATAGCCAAGTATTGCCCGGATATTGCCAGCTTCGGCCTTGTTATATTAGAAATCCACTCTGTGTCCCAAAGAATGCTTCTAGTTACTTTGTTGGACACTCGATATTCATTGCTTTGTCATCGACTCGGAAACTTCTTTGTGACTAATGAAAAAGTCATCTGTGGAACAGAAAGTTTTACGTTGCGATCGTAATGTTACATTTTAGTCATACAATAATAGAAATATCTGGTTATTTAAAGATGCAAAATCACATTGTTCACATTGTAATTTTGTATCTTCAAACGCTTGTGTAGAATTTTGATAAAGATTTTATTGTGTCTGACTGAGTTGTATCAAAATACGTAGAAACACCGTATTTATCATAAGAAATCAGTAACTTTTGATCACAAAAAGAATACGTTTAGCTAAAAATTGCGTGCATATAAATTACTAGGAGCCGCCCGCGACTTTGTCCCCGTGGATTTCGGCTGCCACACACGTCAATTCGAACCAGTAATTCCTAAGATTATTAGCGCGTTCAAACAAACAAACAATCTTCTCAACTTAACTATATTAGTAACAGATTCCATATGACTTCTGCTCTATATATTCAATAAAGTATCGTAGATCTAATTTTGTATGAAAATTCGTATATTTACTCTCGAAGTTCTAAGTTCGGTTTTCAAGGAATATTTTACAACTTGCACAATGTTCTCTGTGACAAAATTCATAACATATCCAGCAATTACTTAAATTAAAGACTAAACTTATACCACTTAAGCCCGAAGCCTTTGTAGACTAGAACTGCTAATGAATGAGTTTGTTTTACTCACGTTAATTAAGTTTCAATTAAATGGGTGATTATGAATTCGCTTTCAAGTGTCTCGGAATATGTTTTCAAAATGAGCATACGATATCTTGCTTTCGAATATTAAGTATAGGCTGTGGTATAGGTATGTTTTGAATATTCAACCACTTTTTAGTATAAATAGTTGTTTTTGTAGTATTATTTACTACGCATATTATTTACCCACTGCAAGCAAAACACCCTCATTTGAAATCTTAAAAATGGCTCTTTAGATTAATCATGACGCTTGTCAAGTTCGGATTGGTGATCTGAAATCTGGACCGGGTGCGGAAAAACCTACACATTTTTTTCTCGTCCCGGGAATCGAATCCAAAGCCCAAAGACCACGGTATCGGTACTTACTACCACTTGGCTAACGAGCCGTTTTATGTTGTTGAATAATCATTTTTAGCTTAGCAATTCAGTTGTCATCGGTCTTCAAGAGTCATAAATGTTGATAGCAATAATTAAAATATGATATCATTCCAAAGTAAATGAAGTTAACGTTTCTAAACGAAAGACTTTCCCATTTGTCTCTAATGTAATGAGATAGTGCAGTGTGCATTTTTTGTTCTATTTTCAAGAAAACTAAGCATGTTGCATGTGTTGTTCATAGCTCGGGAGTGCGGTAGCGAAAAGAGGAGAATTCGTTGTTGTAACAAATTAAAGTAATTTGTTTATAACCATATAAATAAAAAGCTTTCTTTCTTTCTAAAAAAATTAATAGATCTACCTTTACCTTGCAATATAAATGCATTCGACATGTCGCATTAACCATTATTAAAACAAAACAATATAATATTATTATAAAAAACAAATAATTTATGTGCAAATTCCAAGTGTCGATCACGGTGACTATACTTTATGGCGCTGGTAGGGCGAAAAAAGTTTTCACGTACAAAATTATTTACTTAGGTAATCAAATTGCTGTATTAATGTAAGAAAACTTTTATAATCATGCACAATTGAGTATGCTATGGTTACATGTTGCCACTGCCAAATAGGGTGCATGCTACCCTGGTCCCCAATGGACACAAAGACGGCGACCGTGAGAAAGTAGTTGGTGTTCAGTGTCTCTCTCTTAAGTTAGTGTGCAAAAAGTTGTTGTAGCTCTCGAGCTACCGCTAATGTAGGTTCAGTGCATGTTTATTTCTTTGTCTTTGGATGGTTACTCGGCTGCCATGGTTCGCCCTATCGATCATGTCTTCACGTACCTGCTTTATGAGAGCAATGCAAGGTTAAAGGTAATATAATTTCGGGTTTTTGGTTATCAAATCTATACAAGCAAGAGCAACCTATAAAGTTTGGTGATACAGTCACCTACCATGAGAGCTTTCAAAACGCCTAAAATTATGTAGTAGCTAATATAATACATCCCTATTAGGGGAAAGGGCTCTGAACACCTGAGTCACTGACAGAAACATAGCGTAGCTGCTTTTATACAGTCCTAAGTGGTCTTTCTCGTAGTAGCTCATACAAGGAGGATCTCCAATATTATAGTAATAACTCAAATTTTAATTGTTTGTAAAAATAACAAAAAATTGGCCAAGTGCGAGTCGGACTCACGCACTGAGGGATCCGTACAAATTCTATTTTTGTCGTATTAAAAAAACTACTGAATAGATTTCGTTCAAACCAATTTTTGTTGGTAGTTTTTATCGTAATGTACATTATATATTTATTTCAGTTTTATCATCCCCTTATTTTAGAAGTTAGAGGGGGGGGACACACTTTTTTCCGCTTTGGAAGGGTCTGTCACGCAAACTATTCACTTTAGAAAAAAGTGATATAAGAAACCTTAATATAACTTTTAAAGACCTATCCATAGATACCCCACACGTATATGTTCAATGAAAAAAAATATTTCGAGTTTCAGTTCTGACTATGGGGACCCCCCATTTTTTTATTTTTTTTTTCTATTTTCGTGTGAAAACCTTGTTGCGGTTCACAGAATACATCCACCTACCAAGTTTCAACAGGGTAGGACTTATAGTTTCGGAAAAAAGTGGCTGTGACAGACTGGCGGACAGACAGACAGACATGACGAATCTATAAGGGTTCCGTTTTTTTTGCCATTTTGGCTACGGAACCCTAAAAAGCGGTTGTAGCTCCCGAACCACCGCTAATGTAGGTTCAGTGCATGTTTATTTCTTTGTCTTTCGCCCGTGTCTGTTACTCGGCTGCCATGGCTCGCCCTATCGATCATGTCTTCACGTACTTTATGATACGAGCGATGCAAGGTTATAGGTATTTTATAATATCGCCAGTCGATAGCAAAATAGGGTTGGGAAAACGAAATCGGTTTATGTAACGAATATTTTAACACGGTTTGGCAACTGGTAGCGTCGTGTAGGAATATGTTTTTTTAGAATACTAGGTTATCAGTGTTCTTATTTCGATCCCTTATAAAACAAAGTATTATTTTACACAAAATTATGATATTTTAGCGATATTGTGAACTTACACTTAATTTAAAAACCCTAATTCTTAACATTTAATAAAAATTAATATCATCCAAATGTTATTCATGCAGTCTTAAATGTTTTTCTTATAATTAAACTCCTATACTTTAAGGCTTTAAGTAGTTGACGAGTACCTACTTTTGTTTGCGTGAGCAAGAAAATTATTAACAAAAGTTACATGATTGTACTCATATCAATTATTTCAAATGCCACAAAGAACCATCGAGAAAAAATAATGTTGTTAAATTAAATGTTTTATATTTTCTTTGTTTGGTGCCTTTGTATAATATTCTTATATTCTTCTAATGTAAGTGTACTTAAATGTTACCCAATAAGAAGATTGAACTCTTAGTCATACAATAACGAAACTTAATTTATAATGAAGTTTTCCCTAAATGGAATAAATAGGTCCTTGAGGCTGATTTGCATGTCTGCCAAGCCTTAGTTCGTGAAAAAGCTTTTTTTAAACAACAAACTTGTTTGTTAAGATTTGGTTTTCTGCATAAATAGTTTTTACTAAATCCTAAAGCATTTCTCGATGGACGATCCAATACTAAATATTTTTTTGCAATTCGAACCAGTAGTTCCTGAGATTCGCGCGTTCAAACAAAAAAAAACAAACTCTTCACCTTTACTATATTTTCCTTGTGTGTTTGTATATACGAGTATAAGATGAATTCCATAATTGAACGATGAGTAAGGTAGGTTTAGGCAGGTATTTCCGAACTACAATCTATTTTCGTGTTTTTGTTTTGGGCCAGATTACTTAATTCTGTATGTACTCGTAGTAAGCGTTCATGCTATTCGTCTCTGAGTATCAGATAATGAGTATTCAGTAAAAATAAATAAGTTCGTTAACCACAAAAAGAAGTTGGTTTAATTATGATAATGTATTCCCTCGTTTCATACTGATTAATTAAACAAATTGGTTGAAAATAGATATTCTGCTTGTGTTCGAACTCATATTTCTTATTATCATTATTTACGATATTTACTCAACTGATTTCATAACAAATACGTTCATTACTTTTGTTTTTGTTATTTTTCTTTACTTGATTGCTTTGCTCTGCCGATAATACTCAGATTACATTACAGGACAGAAAGTTATGTAATTTTGTAAACGGATTAAATCTTTTCTTTGTAGGTAAATACATGTATAATAATAATTAGAAATTTAATACTGAAGGAGGTCGATTGAGCTGTGTTTTTTGAGCTCCTAGGTGATTCGGAAGGTACTTTAAGCCTTTGGCACTGCGCCTGATCTCTCTACGGTCGTGTCAAGTTACTGTCCCACAAAAGTATGAGAGTGAGGTAATAATCAGTGCATCTGTGCTTGCGCACTCACTTGTGCACAATAACTTGCGGACCTATTCGTAAGATCGGCCGGCATGGCCGGAGGATGTTTTTTAATAACATTTTGTTGATGTGCTGATAAACTTAAAGTTGTAGGCTTTTCTTTAAAAAAATACCAACTAATATAAATTCTTTACAGTACTAATGTACTAGTACATTTATCAGGCGTATAAAATAAGCGAGTACCCTTTAACTCACTTATTTACTTATCTTTAACCAAAGACAATACAGCAAAGTAACAAGATAATCTAGAAAATAAACCAAAATTTTCCATTGCCAATTCTAAATTGCGTCTACTTTTTACACAGTATCTTTCATGAACAATCTTCCTGTTATTTTTCTGAATCAGCTAAGAATATCCAATGAAGTCATCAGCGTTTCACAAACAACGGTATTAATATTATTCAAATAATCAAATCTATTCTTGTTTTCTAACGAACTAAGAACATTTTGCTGGCTGGATTGGAAAGTTTACTGTTTTCAGTTAAGAGTAATGAGTCTAATGAGCATTAATTTAATGAGCATTATTGTATGTATGTATGTATATGTACAGTTATTTAATTTTGATCAGCACTATGTACTTCACTTTCTGATTTGCCTTAGGGTTGGCTGGTAGAGAATGCCATGAGGCATTAAGTCCGCCTTTTGTACAATATTTTGTGTAGTACAATAAAGATTAAATAAATAAATAAATCGTCGTTTTGGTTTCCGCACACGTAGTGTTATATTACAGCTGAAAACCTTCCTCGACAAATGGACTATTCAAGAAAAACTTTTTTTTCAATTCGAACCTGTAGTTCCTGAAATCAACCAAACAAACTCTTCAGCTTTATTATACATAGGTATTACTAGAGGGCGCCCGCGACTTCGTCCGCGTGAAATTCGGTTTCTTCATCACATATTTTTCCCGTTATGGGGAAATTTTTCAAATAATCTTTAAAAGGGGATGCCTACGTCATATTATCTTTATGAAAGCAAAGTCTCAGCCCGATCGGTTAAAAAATTACAAAGTTTCATACTAGCGTTCATCCCCTATTTGACCCCCTTGGGGGTTGCAATTTATCAATCTCATTAATTGGGCGATGCCTACGTCATAGTAGCTTTATGAATGCAAAGTCTCAACCCGATCGGTTAAAAATTACAAAGTTTCATACTACCGTTCATCCCCTATTTTACCCCCTTGGGGGTAAAATAGGATAAGATTGATTAATTCATTCAACCCCCTTGGGGGTTGAATTAATCAAAATCCTTACTTAGCGGATGCCTACGTCATAACATCTACCTGCATGCCAAATTTCAGCCCGATCCGTCCAGTGGTTTGGGCTGTGCGTTGATAGATCACTATGTCAGTCAGTCACCTTTGAGTTTTATAGATATAGAAGACTATAATGTAGAAGATTCAGTCGGTGAACTGTCAGCTCCTAATGACATTATAATTCTACTACTGTTTTTGTGTAATAAAAATTGTATCACTAAAATTGCATTTGAGTGGTGTCTAAATATCAGAATATTAGTTTCTTTCTTGGAGAAACTGATTTGTTACGAAAGAATTTTTGGATTTCTTTATGAAAGGTGATTGTAAAGGATTGGACTAGACAGGCTAAAAAAACATTTCATAATGAAGGCTGGAACTAATACATAATAAGATACACAATTAACTAACATTAAAATATAAATTTAGAGTAGTCCTTCTACTTGAGCTATTATGATGCCTTTTTGGTCTTATTATCAAAAATATGTACATATACGTTTGTTTCTGACAATATTCAGGACTGGCAATAAAATTTAATTTTGAACATCGAATGTTATCATTTATACACACAACACACCTTTTTTTACACGTAACTACACATTATAAAATTAAACATTAGTATTTAAAAAACACTAATACCGCGATATTTGGGGTATTCGTTAACCTACCCCGCAAGGCACTGGACCCGCGGGGTCAGTCGCGCATTCCTTTTTTTGAATTGACCGACTGACCCCGTTTCACCTACCATGGGGTCAGTTGGGGTATAACTATTTTCGACTTCGTCGACTGACCGACGTCGTTCTATGAAACGTTGATTTAGTGGTATTGGGTCTCAGAACTTAAATCATTATTAACTTATTGCCAATCGTATCATACCAGATACCAGATATTTTATGCATAAGAAGTTTTCCTTTGTTTTCCAATACACAAAGATTTTAATATAGGTTGATAGCCGAGTTTCGCAAACGCATTTTATACATCCAATCTCAAACCGTCGCTTTAAAAGACACATTATAATATAAATAGCGCATTTCCTATATGCAAGTTGACGTGAATGAAACAAAATTTCACTCCATACAGCATTCATCGATTTGCATTAGACTCCGTTGGCTGTCAATATTTGTATTTCTCGTAGAGTATTAGGAAAATGGCGTGATAAATTGTGAAAGGATGAAAAGATTTATAGTTCGCTACAGTGACGGAAGTTAAGAATAATGTCATTTAACTTTTCAAGCTAAAATGGTATACTTTGCAAATTGTAAAGTGAATTTCGGTCAGTTGACTGACTAATAAACTAAATATATTTTTTGGACTAACACACCAATTGCCTAGCCCAAAACTAAGTTCCGACCTTGTACAACATACTATGGAAGCTAGGGAACGGATAGACATACTTAAATACTTTTACAAATATCCATGACTCGAGTACAAATGCTGATATTCATCACACAAACATTTGCCCCTAGCGGGGTTCGAACCCTCGGTTTTGTAGCCAGGGTCTCAGACCACTAGATCAACGAGCCCGTCATAGGAACATGTTTTTTTGCTTGAAAACCAATAACGATAATAGAATTTACTTGTCGTTTATGTAGCCCTCATTTTCTCAAAGACTAAAGCTTTAATAACTTCGACACCAATTCCTACTCATGTTATCATTCGTCTCAATGAATAATGTATATTAACATTCACATCAACGTAACAGCAGGTGCGAGTACTTACCCGCAAATATTCGTGCAAACATTTCATTACCGCGATTTAGACGCGACCTACATTCCGCTCGAGTTATCACCTGCACTTGGTCTGAGACAGTTTCCTACGAACACGATTGTTAAGGATCGTATAAAGTTGTAACTGTCCGATTGTACTTGGCTTTTATACCATTAAAAAAGATAGGTATTTTATTGAACATTTTGAAAATGGAATCTTTAACGCTTTTTAGGGTTCCGTAGCCAAAATGGCAAAAAAAACGGAACCCTTATAGATTCGTCATGTCTGTCTGTCTGTCTGTCTGTCTGTCCGCCAGTCTGTCACAGCCACTTTTTTCCTAAACTATAAGTACTATACTGTTGAAACTTAGTGAGTGGATGTATTCTGTTAACCGCAACAAGGTTTTCACACGAAAATAGAAAAAAAATTTAAATAGTGGGGGGTCCCCATAGTCAGAACTGAAACTGAAAATATTTTTTTTCATTGAACATATACGTGTGGGGTATCTATGGATAGGTCTTTAAAAATTATATTAAGGTTTCTAATATCACTTTTTTCTAAAGTGAATACTTTGCGTGACAGACCCTCCCAAAGTGGAAAATAGAATTTGTACGGAACCCTCAGTGCGGGTAGTCCGACTCGCACTTGGCCAATTTTTTAATGTACATTTGGCAATTTAAAGTCGTCAGAGGAACATATAAGTTTTATTCTCATTCGGTCTCTGAGACAGATTCCTACGTAACAGTATTGCTAAAAATCGTGTGAAACTGAAACTGTCATTTGCTTGGCTTTTATTGGAAGGGAAATTGTAAAAATGATTTCTTTATAGTTTCTAATATTTTACACAGGCAAAAAAATAAACAAAACGTTGAATAGTATGATCGTTGTTCTGCACGGAAGTATCTCAAGACAATATGTTGGGATGCGGTCCCACGCAACTACAAAATGAGATTGTGGAAAAGGGAGTGCACCTGTGCACTTTAATAGCTATAGCGTTTATCCCGTTTCTGTGCGGTATCCGCTTTGACCATGATCCAGGATTTGGCGAGTCTGGTTATTACAGTGAAGTGAGTGCCTTTAGACCTTCGTAACCTTTAGAGGGGAACCATATAAATTGGTTCATGGTTACACATTCAGATCTTACTGAACTAAAGTCAGAAACTATCTGAATGTGCAGGTTTCCACACGATATTACTAGTGGCCGCCCGCGACTCCGTCCGTGTGGGTTTCGATTTCCAATAGCCTAAAGCCTTGCTCATGAAATGGACTATTCAACACAAAAATAATTTTTCAAATCGGTCCAGTAGTTCCTGAGATAAGCGCGTTCAAACAAACATATAAAGAAACAAACTCTTCAGGTTTATATGTATACTAGCGGCCCGCCCCGGCTTCGCCCGTGGTACTTGTCCACTATTTATACATAAAAACCTTCCTCATGAGTTACTCTATCTATTAAAAAAACCGCATCAAAATCCGTTGCGTAGTTTTAAAGATTTAAGCGTTCATAGGGACAACATGACAGAAAAAGCGACTTTGTTTTATACTATGTAGTGATATATATATATTAGTATAGATTTTCATACAGGGTATATTATTTTCATACAGTCACGAGATAGATTTGACCAAACTTGTCACTGTACATACCTATATATCCTGTCAGACACTCAGCCAGCAGAAACCAGGTCTCATTAACAGGACACGGCACACCCGAAGAGTAATCGCACACATCAGGTCAAGAAGCCGCCTAATCCAGCGCCTAGACATTCCGCAGCTCTCGCCTCGGAGCGAACTAGAGAGAAGTTATTATTTAAGTCGACGCTTGCCGGTGACGGGTAGTGTTGGGGTACGAGGCATAAGAGAGAAGCGGTTTTACGTTTGGAATACTCCCTCCTTGTGTCATATTGCCCGCCCATTACTGAGGCCGGAGGAGGTCTGAGGGTCGTGATAATTGTATGAAATGAGACACACAACTCTCTTGGCAATTCTCAATGGAGTGATTTGCCATTGCCTTTTCCATTTCATACACTTACTCGTAGTGTGTAGGTTTCCTTACGAAGTTCTTTCACTATATACAGCTGGTTTGAAACTACGCACATAGATTTTTGGTAATCCAAATTGGAACCGCCGACCTCACGCATGTGAAGACTCTAATTACTGAGCTACCGAGTTTTGAATACAAGAAATAGGTACATACTAATATTGATACATTCATTGAATTATCACACCGACTGCCTTGTCCCAAATTAAGCTGGAAGCTTATCCTATTTCGAGATTCGAGTTCTGTCTGTATTTCACCAAGCGAATCTTTTTATCTTACTGCATATTCCATTTTTTATTAGTTATTGTGAGAATTTAAGTGTATGAACGAACTGGATCATACCTACGAGTCCTTTTTTTGAGGCTACCTCTGTTCCTAAATGTGGCGAATACGTTACAACTTTGTGATGATTATCAAATACTTAACCCACCCATAACTTGCACCAAAATCCGAGAACAGGATGACAAATCCCTTCAAAAAGCTACAGCATGACAAAATGTGCAATTTACTGTGCACATGGTGAATGTAGGTAATTTTTATTTCACCCCTTTGATGTACTATTTGTGACTGGATTTAAGACACAGCTCTCAACAACAGGTGTAGTTTACAAAACGCTCGTTCTACATTTATTTTTGTGTGAAAGTGGAATAACTTTGCATTTTTACTCAGAGAACTCTTTGACGGCGCTCGCTCGTGGTTTTGCTTCGAATGTTTATAGTTTACGCTTTTTTGGTTTAGTAAAAATAGTGGATTATGATGTTAGGCACCTAGGTTGATCAGTATCAGTTTTGAGGTAATGTTTTTAATTATGTCTTAAAACAAATTAAGTACGATTTTTTTATAATATCGACTCGTAAAAGTAAAAGTAAAGTATTAGCATATTAAAGTCCCACTGCAAATCTTGGAAGTAATGAAAAAGGGCAAGTGTTCTTCGCCTTGAACCTTGGAAACTATTATAATAGTTTCCTTGTAATTAATGATATTATCATAGTACACGTTAAAAGTATGAGCCTATTCATGACCCACTGCAGGACTAAGGCCTCCATCCATCATTTGAAATCATGATTTTGTAACAAAGACAGGTTTTGGCTTAATCACCATGCTTCCCAAATGCGGATTGGTGATCACAAATCCGGGCTGTGTTCGGAAAAACGGACACAAAACTACCCGAACTAGGAATCGAACCTAACGCTCTCGAGACTAACGCTCGGCACATAAACAATTAGAATATCCAGGCGTTGCTCGTGCACGCCTTGATGATGGAATATAAATCGTGCTGAAAATATTATTTCTTAACATTATAATCAGTTGTTTCATACACTAATGAAGCTGGTGCAAAAGCAAGAAGTATAAACTACGTAATTAATATTATATGGCGTCCCATTCAGTAAGTGCTACAGCAAAAGCATTAAGGTGAGTCTGAGCTATTTAAATGAATATGACCTTTGACCTACAGATGAACAGGCTTCGCTTTGTTGCAGTGTTAGGTTTCATTCCTCGAACCGGTCTTTCTACTAGGGTTGTGAGGTAAATAATATCTACAGTTCATGGCTATATGCCTAGCTAGCCTGCAGTTATGGCGTATTTTTAAGTGTGGTAACTAAGATCTATACTAATAGAACCAGATCTATACTAATCTATACTAATATCATAAAGCTGAAGATTTTTATTGTTTGTTTAAACGCGCTTATCTCAGGAACTACTGGTTCCAATTGAAAAAATATTTTTGTGTTGGATAGTCCTTTTGTTCAGAAAGGCTTTTAGTTAAGATTATGCGGAAACTGACATCCACAGGGACAAAGTCGTGGGCAGACGCTAGTATCAGAATAAACAGTGCAGTGGTATGACTAATATAATTAATACATTAAACACCAAGACTTGGATATACACTAAGTTTTCTATATTAAATGTAAATTAACACACTCATAAATGAAAATCTACAATAACTATGTAATCGAAACTTCACTTTAAAAACAAAGGCGAGCTTTCAATAGAATTAAAGGCAAAACTATTTCATCAATTTAATCTAACAAAATACCGTTAGTTGAAGTGGAATGAATTGAGTTACTATAGTTTTTGCATACGATATGATTTTATATTGAGCGATGGATTGTCTACGAGGTTCCGAAATATCCATGTAATTTCAGTTACAAGCAAAGCAGTTATAAGTCAGATACATATATCCTTATCTATACAAATATATTAAGCTGAAGAGTTTGTGTTTGTTTGTTTGTTCGTTTGAACGCGCTAAACTCAGGAACTACTGGTTCAATTTGAAAAATTATTTTTGTATTAGATAGTCCATTTGACGAGAAAGGCATCTGGCTGTTGGAAACCGAAATCCACACGGACGGAGTCGCGGGCGGCCGCTAGTTTGTATCTTAAGATAAGCTTTGCCCGCGTCATCAAGATTACTATTTTATGGGGACTTTATCATAAATAATATCCGATCACCTAAGTCAGCTCATACCCTGCCTGTATACCTAATTTTATCAAAATCCGTTCAGTAGTTTCAGCATTATTAAAAACGGGCCAACATAAAAACAAACAAACTTTCACATTTATAACATTTGTATGGTAAGTATGATTAGCTCTTATGCCTATCTTTACTTAGACAATTTTGCACAATTCAGAGGCATATTATATTTGTATCGTTAGTTATGAGTTTTAGACTAAAACCCATAACAAGGCTTTAAAATCAGAGACGAAACACTTTGGATGTTGTACTGACCTTATTTCAGGGGTATAAGCGCTACTTTTGAACAACACACAACAAGGTATTGTTGCAGACGACTGACAGTACATTTTCAGCTTCCTAGTAACATGTACCTCTGCAGAATATACGTACCTACCAAGAACTGAAGTAAGCAGCTTACCTACTTTATATGTGGCAGTGCTTATACCTTGCTTTTATGAATAAATGAATTCGAATTAATAATTTTTATTTTTATTAATGAATTCCACCAATGTCAAGACGGTAATTAAAACGGCTCGTTTCCAATTATGCACGTTAAGGAGACATCAGAAAGAAAATGTAGATTTTTTAGCCAAATCTTTTTGTCTACAAGACATATTAAAATACCTACAAACATTTATGTAAAATAGGTATATGAACTGTCTTAATCAATATTTGACTACGTTACATGTTTTTTGGAGAAAGGAGTAGAAATAAAATCTACATATAATCCCCGGAGTAAAAAGGAACACTCAATCGCATCACTAATCTTTTAGATACTATAAGTATATAATTTAGTATTATTATTGAATTGCTTTATATAAAACTATCTGTAAAACATCAAAACAATAAGTGGAAAAATGCTAAAAGGTCGTTCCCGTTGCGAAACAAAAATAAAAAAAAATGATTGTAACGTTTTTCCACATCTCCGATCGACATCAAAGAATATAAAAAACTCTCTAGTCACAGAAAAACGGGTTAATTCCATGAAATAATTATAAAACATCTAAAGCAAACAAGTTAACTTTCTTGTTACAATATTTACTCCCCTTAACGTGCCTGTAAAATGTTTGAGTTACCACCCGGCCCTTGGACCTGTTTAATAATGAAATTCAATAAGAGAGGCTTAACTTTATAATATTTCATTTGGTATTGTTGCCGTATTATTGCGGGGAGCTCGCCGGATTTAGTTGTTATAATGTTACAGACGATTTTGAATGTAATTGTATTCGTATTTTGAAATATCAATTATTGTGGTCTGATATTGTTTTTCTCGTCTCGTCCGTAAGCCAGTTCTCGTGTTCTTTTGTTTCTATTCTTGCTAACTCAGAGAGAATGCTTCAAGTTGAAAGTTCGTACGTAAAACACATGCACAATATAATAGATAAACACTTACTATGTATTTCTGTGCGCAGTCGGGGTGGGTCGCGAATTTTACTAATTATTTAATCTATGGCGGAAGATCGATGTTATTATGGAGCAAAACCTCTACAGACTGGCCAAAACTATTCAATTAGAAAGAAAAAAAAATATAACGCTGTGCGCGTTCGAAATTCATGTTACTTTTCCTATTCTCTTCTGCCTCTTGCCATCACAACAATTCATTCATATTTAAAGAACTAGCTTTTGCCCGCGGCTTCGCTCGCGTTAAATTCGGGGTAGCACAATTTTCCTTTTCTGGACACAGAGGAGAACTCGGAACGGACTTTTACACGTTATACGTTTACTCCCGTTCCTGTACGAATTTTGCAATAATTTCTTTTAACTAAGCTAAACGCTTACTAATCTATCTGCATGCATTTGAAGCGTCCAACTGGAACGGTTTTGACTTTTCATACAAATGTTTTTTCCTGCTAACTCCCGTTCCCGAAGGAATTTCGGGAATTCCTTTCTAAGTGCACTTCTACGGTATCTAAGCTACGTCCATTCCAAATTTCAAGTGCCTGGGTTAAGCCGTTTAGGCAGTGCAATGATATGACAATCAGTCAGTTTCTCCTTTTATATATTTATATATAGTGTTATAAACCAAAGGTTGGGTTGATTTTTAAAAAAGGTCACGACAACAAGATTGATAATAATTTACTAACCGAAATGAGAATTAACAAAAATCAGAGACACGAATGAGATATCCTAGCCCACGAATTGGAGATGTCCGTCGCGCTCAGCCGCCAGCCAGAAAGTGTGCGAGGCACTCGTCGATCGCTGCCTCGAGGTGCGCCCCCTTCCACCAGTCTTGATCACGCGATGCCCCCTTCCACGTTCTACTGGTCCAGATCACGCCACTGGTGACGTCACAGCTCGCTCGTATTATAATAATAGTTTATTTTCTTAACTAAAGCAATTTAATCACTTGCCTTCAAGATTTTATCCTAGCCCCGTACTGCGTAATCGCCGGTACAATATTGCTGGGTAAAAAAGGAAATTCCACTCACCTGACTTTTCCTGCAGTCTTCTGGAGATCTGGTGAAGCTCGAAGTTCGTCAGTTCTCTCCGATTGAGTTGGCTATCGTTATACACTTTCACAGATGCACTACACTACCACTGAACTGGTCGAACCTTTGTAGTTTTCAACGCGATTATAGGATTATCATAACTACCGGACGCCCGCAACTCCCTTCGCGTGGATTTCGGTTTTCACACAAATAGTGTTTAAATATACCTAGCGTTAAAACCTTTCTCGAAAAATTAACTATTCAACACAAGAACATTTTTAAAATTCGAACCAGTAGTTCCTTTTAGCGCATTCAAACAAACCACTTTATAATATTAGTAAAGATACACACTACACATACACAACACACAGCACTAAAGATGATTTTGAGTAGTTTAGACTAATTAGAACACATTATAATAGCTCCGGTTGAAACAAGCATCAATACTGAACTGCGGCGCGGTTGAAACTGGTAATGTGTCGAAGAAATGTCATACTACTTTTTTTATCAGACTACCTGCAGTAAGTCAACCTCAAAAATAAGTGGTCCGAATTGTGTTATTTGTAGTGTTTTCATTTGAATTTTTGCTGAGGCTTCTTTGAACGATTAATTAATTAAATATTACGTTGAAAGATTTTTATCAATTGGACGCATTTATTTGCTACTAGCCTTCCGCGGCTTCGCCCGCGTTGAAATCGTTTATATTGCAAACAATATTTTAGATTTCCCTCGGGAATATAATTTTTTTCGGGGATTATATTTTTAATTCGGACTACTCATTGTATTTTATTTTATTAGTAAGGATAGCATAGTCTTTAATAAAAAGTGTAATTAAAAATTATAGCTTTTACTTTATTCCATTTGCACTTTGCATATTTTAAACCTTATTTTACCCGGGGAAACGACATAAAGCAAAATATTGCCAGCACAAAACATACCGTAATGTCCGTAATCCTTTCGCGTAGATTGTTACTGAGCCTTAAACTCGGAAGGTTGTAAAACTGGACATAACATGCCACTAAGTTCTTTATCTTTAGAGATAATTCTTAAGTACCCCATCTAGCTCCATTTTACTACCTTGTAAAGCCTAACCGCTGCGGTTGTAAAAAGTGTTTTACTCCTCAGCAAGGCTTGCAATCTTGGAAGTAATGAAAAAGGGCAAGTGTTCTTCGTCCTGAACCTTGGAAACTATTATAATATCATAGTACGCGTAATGTAAAGTACCAACCATTGAGGTATTACTACTACGTATAGAGGTGACATCATGCACAAAAAAATTCTTACCCGCATTGTGGTCCATGGACCACAAAGTTGCCGTCTAATTCTCGTTTTCGACCATTTTTAAAATAAAAAAATGTCGTGTTGTATTTTAAAAACATGTACAATTCTTATAAAACGAAAAATAAAGATGGTGGCGTGTTATAAAATTTATAAAAAGACAAAAATATCACTGAATTATCCGCCCCCTTTCCTCTAATTTGACGCAAAACTTTGTTCGCGATGTCCACTCTATACGTAGTAGTAATACCTCAATGGTACCAACCTATTAATCCACCACTGCAAGGCAAAGGCCTCCATCATTTAAAATCATGTTTTCGTTACAAAGATGGGTTTTGGCTTAATCGCCACGCTTGCCAAATGTGGAATGGCGATGACAAACCCGGACTGTGTTTAGAAAAAATAACACAAATTTTGCCCAACCCGGGAATCGAACTTAAAACGGATACTTAAAAAACTAGACCATCTAGTCATGATACACGTGTTATGTATAATAATAGATACGTTGGTCGAAGGGGATTTTGGCTTTACACGTGTGAATATTGGTTATATTGGAGGTGTAAAACAAATTCTTAAACCCTTGGTCAGGTCAATGTGTGGGTGACGTTGTCGGATATAGCCGGGTCTGCCTTTCTATCTTTCTGGTTTATGTTGTACCTTACTGTAATCTATAACTGTTCTTTCAGACTGTTTTTAAAGTAGACTCAAAAAGCAAAAGTACATTTTACGATTGAAAACCGTCACATCGATTGCTTTTCATCAGTTGTGATGTGACTACGAAGTTATGCGACGAATGACATTATAATTATTACATTTCTACCCTCATTAATTTTCATTTAATTTATTTATAAAAGCTTGGTAGAAGCACTGCCAATGAATAAAGAAGGTAAGCTGCTTACTTCTGGCTTAAATATGCATATTCTGCTGAGGTACATGTTACTATAGTCTATTTCAGCTAAGATGATCTTGTTGAAAGTTTTCTTTCAAAAGTAAAGTGTAAGCTTCTCTTGCCTTCTAATGCCTTGTTATGGCATTTACACTTAAATCTAGTCTTATGTACATATTATTATTTGTCAGTAGTTCTGCTATGTTATATTTTAGTTATAGCAAAAGCAGGTTTACTACTATTTTTCAAACACTTTAAAAGCGGTGTTCTTGAAACTTTCAACATGGTATTTAATACTTTTTCGACCTGACATGGAAGCCCACGATATGAAATTTTATTTCTACTACACCTTTACAAATAAAAGGAATGGTTCACGTTACGCCTTAAATATAATCCTCATATCACAGATTCAAATAAGTAATTCTCACATCTCACATAGCGCTAAAGAAATGTAATGGCGTAGTACACAAATCGACAAAGTATTTTAGCTTCATCAAATTAGACTTAGAGAATAAGATACAATTTATTTATGTCTATTTTTTGTTCACTGCTTGAAGAATTTTGCCTGCTTAGTTGTAAACTCTTTTACAATTAAAGTGTTAAACAACCCGTAAATATGTATATAACATTAAAGTAAAAGATATTAAATATTAGATTGAATGGAAAAAAAAATCATTCTTAAAATTGAAACTTAAATATTTATACCTAATCTCTTAACATGGACACTTTAATATTTCTATCTAGAGTAGAAGTTGCAAGTCAAATATATCATTCGAATAAATAATCATGTTAAAAGGAATGAAGAGATTAAATCTTCAAACTAATACAGACTTGAATTTACTTTAACCGTTGTGCGTGTCTTAAATTTAGTTGAAAATGCAAGCCGGCCTTTTAGCTCGAACAACCCTTGAGTATTTACGCTTCTCCTAAAACGAAATACTTAAGCATTCTACTATGGCACACGTATAGCGTCTAAAATTCTCTTTTTTATTGCATTCCCCGTCACAGGAGAGCCTTAATTTAATATGGCCTGGTCGATTTGTTTACAAAGGCAAAATTTATTCATGAAATTTGTTTTCCGAAGGTCTGGACCCAGATAAAAATAAACTTTCTTAGCGTAAGTAACTTTGACCCCGGCCCTTTATTTCGTTCAACAATATTCTTCATATTATCATAGATTCGTCTATCTGCGAAAATATATTGGAGGGGCTTACTACGACAGCTTCGATACAATTCAGAACAACAACAGAAAGTTTATGTGTAACTTTATTCATGGAATTTAAGAATGCCTCCTTTTGCAAGACCTCTTTTGTAATTTGGTATGTATTGTTGATCAAGTATTTAAAACATTCCCATGTCTTTTTGTCTCATCTTTTGCAGTTGTGTAATTAGTAATTTAATTTGAATCTTTTATAATTCTTCCTTTTAAAGTGACCTAAATCTCAACCTAGGACTGGCAGAAAAAAATTCATCGTTAAAATGTTTTTTTCCAAATTCCTGTAATTCTAACACTCGCTTGTGAGCAAAATCAGCGCTGCGTCATTCGATCTATCCGAAAATTCCAATAACTGCCTAAAATCGGGGATATAAATGTCGGCTGTGGAATGGATAAAATCATGCAAGTCATCATAAAAATCGTGAAAAATATTTTGTCATACGACTTGTTTCGATTGCAATTTGTGACACAACACACAAATAACCAAGTTTATGAATGATATGTTTCGAAGACGGTCAACAATGCGCATAAGGCATTTTTGTGTTTACTAGTATTATATAGTTTCTCATACGAGTACATGAGTAAACTTACGCGGCGGCCGAAATTTTTCGCGAATCTAACAGTAAATATACCTACCACCTTAGATAGTGTTATTAGTTATACAGAATAACTATTTTGTGCTTACACTGAGTAGTACAAATCAGAGCCTCACGTCATTCAATCATCTTTTGATTTTGCATAAGTGAATATGTGATTTAAAAAGTGAATACACTTACTTTTGTGGAGAGTGTCTTAAGCTAGTTAGTAAGACTGCTTTACCATTTTGTAGTAACTGGTTAGACAGTAGTTCATGTACAAATCAGAGCGCCGTCGTTCAATCCATCTATCCCGTGACGCGGTAATCCTGGCGCGCGTTAATTGCGAAGAGACATGTTCACCGGGACCGCCTTCATCAATCTCCGGCATCGGGAGTTATTGCTCGCGACTCCGTCTGACGCGCAATCGTCATAGGAGGGAGAAAACGCTGAGTCACTGTTTTTAAACGTGATTTTCGGAGGGTTTACCGTTTTAAGTTTGTCCGTAACTTATTTTTTAATTACTTTCTTTCTTAAATAGGTGAATGACACAATAGTTACAAAAAGGTGGTTAAATTTAAGTCACCTGGATGGCCGTTGTTGTTTAAAATACCTACCGCATGCGTAACGTATACATATGCGTGATATTTGAGGGCTCACGTCCGTGACTTATTTTTAATTACCTTCTTTCTTAAATAGGTGGCTGAGAAAATAGTTACAAAAAAGTTGGTTAAATTTTACTCGCCTGGATGGCCGTTGTGGTTTTAAGTACCTACCGGCATGTAGTCTCGAGGTTCTTGACTCCATCTATCCCGTGACGCGGTAATCCCGGCGCGCGTTAATTGCGAAGAGACATGTTCACCGGGACCGCCTTCATCAATCTCCGGCATCGGGAGTTATTGCTCGCGACTGTATCTGAAACTGTCAAAAATGGAGCAATTTATGTTTAGTACGTAAGTTAAATAAAATAAATTAAACAAATTCTTTGAACTACTTGCCTATTGCCAAACTAAGCTCAAAGCATGTACTATGCTAGGGAACGGTTAGAAATACTAAAAAACTTTTATAGACATCTATGACTCGAGTACAAATTCCGTTGTTCATCATACTAATATTTGCCCCTAGCGCGATTCGAACCCGCGACCCTTGGTTTGGTCGACAGGGTTTCAGACCACTAGACCAACGGGCCCGTCAAGTCATCGTCAAGTTCGATTTTGAGATGATGTTACTATCTTGTTGTTAGACAGTAGTGTACAAATCAGAGCGCCGTCATTCAATCCATCTATCCCGTGACGCGGTAATCCCGGCGCGCGTTAATTGCGAAGAGACATGTTCACCGGGACCGCCTTCATCAATCTCCGGCATCGGGAGTTATTGCCCGCGACTCCGTCTGACGCGCAATCGTCATCGGAGAGAGAAAACGCTGAGTCACTGTTTTTAATCGTGATTTTCGGAGGGTTTACCGTTTTAAGTTTGTCCGTAACTTATTTCTTAATTACTTTCTTTCTTAAATAGGTGGATGACAAAATAGTTACTAAAAAGTTGGTTATATTTAACTCGCCTGGATGGTCGTTGTGGTTTTAAGTACCTACCGGCATGCGGTCTCGAGGTTCTTGACTCCATCTATCCCGTGACGCGGTAATCCCGGCGCGCGTTAATTGCGAAGAGACATGTTCACCGGGACCGCCTTCATCAATCTCCGGCATCGGGAGTTATGCTCGCGACTCCGTCTGACGCGCAATCGTCATAGGAGAGAGAAAACGCTGAGTCACTGTTTTTGAACGAGATTTTCTTACTTACTTCTGATAACTGTATGGAGCACTTAACGTCAAATTAGTTTGATTTTTAGACTGTTACTACATATTTCGTAGTTAGACATTAGTGTACAAATCAGAGCGACGTCATTCAATCCATCTATCCCGTGACGCGGTAATCCCGGCGCGCGTTAATTGCGAAGAGACATGTTCACCGGGACCGCCTTCATCAATCTCCGGCATCGGGAGTTAATGCTCGCGACTCCGTCTGAAACTGTCAAAAATGAAGCAATTTATGTTTAGTAACTATGTTAAATAAAATGAATAAACAAATTCTTTGGAATAATTGCCTAGTCCCAAACTAAGCTTATAGCATTACTATGCTAGGGAACGGATATACATAATATATTAATTAATACTTTTATAAACATCCATGACTCGAGTACAAATTCCGATGTTCATCACACAAACAGGTCCCTAGCGGGATTCGAACCCGCGACCCTTGGTTTTATAGACAGGGTTTCTGACCACTAGACCAACGGGCCCGTCAAGTCATCGTCAAGTTAGATTTTGAGATGATAATGTTACTATTTTGATGTTAGACAGTAGTGTACAAATCAGAGCGCCGTCATTCAATCCATCTATCCTGTGACGCGGTAATCCGGGCGCGCGTTAATTGCGAAGAGACATGTTCACCGGGACCGCCTTCATCAATCTCCGGCATCGGGAGTTATTGCTCGCGACTCCGTCTGAAACTGCCAAAAATGGAGCAATTTACGTTTAGCACCTTCGTTAAATAAAATGAATTAAACAAATTCTGTGGAATAATTGCCTAGTCCCAAAGTAAGCTCAAAGTATGTACTATGCTAGGGAACGGTTAGACATACTTAAATACTTTTATAAACTTCCATGACTCGAGTACAAATTTCGATGTTCATCACACAAACAGGTCCCTAGCGGGATTCGAACCCGCGACCCTTGGTTTTGTAGACAGGGTTTCTGACCACTAGACTAACGGCCCGTCAAGTCATCGTCAAGTTAGATTTTGAGATGATAATGTTACTATCTTGTTGTTAGACAGTAGTGTACAAATCAGAGCGCCGTCATTCAATCCATCTATCCCGTGACGCGGTGATCCCGGCGCGCGTTAATTGCGCAGAGACATGTTCACCGGGACCGCCTTCATCAATCTCCGGCATCGGGAGTTATTGCTCGCGACTCCGTCTGACGCGCAATCGTCATAGGAGAGAGAAAACGCTGTGTCACTGTTTTTAGACGTAATATTTGAGGGCTCATGTGCGTATCTTATTTTTTAATTACCTTCTTTCTTAAATAGGTGGATGACAAAATAATTGCAAATAAGGTGGTCAAATGAAACTCGCCTGGATGGTCGTTGTGGTCTTATGTACCGGCATGCGGTCTCGAGGATTACTACTGCGTCTCGAGGACTAGAGGAGGAGATTTTCGGAGGGCTTATATCTGATTACTGTCAAAAATGGAGCACTTAACGTGAAGTTTTTTCTATATTTAGACTGTAACTATTTTGTAAAAAAATCTGAGCGCTCCGTCATTCAATCCATCTATCCCGTGACGCAGTAATCGCGCCGCGTATTTGTGGTGATGATATGAATATCACACAACATCACATACATTGATCCGTCCGGCATGCGGTCTCGAGGTTCTTGATTCCATCTATCCAGTGATGCGGTAATCCCGGCGCGCGTTAATTGCGAAGAGACATGTTCACCGGGACCGCCTTCATCAATCTCCGGCATCGGGAGTTATTGCTCGCGACTCCGTCTGACGCGCAATCGTCATAGGAGAGAGAAAACGCTGAGTCACTGTTTCTGAACGAGATTTTCTTACTTACTTCTGATGACTGGCAAAAATGTAACACTTAACGTGAAGTTAGTTCGATTTTTAGACTGTTAATATTTTGTAGTTAGACATTAGTGTACAAATCAGAGCGTTCCCTTATTCAATCGTTAGTGATGACTCATCACCTCAGTCTCAACTTATCTCTATTAATATATAAATATCACACAACATTACATACATTGAACCGTCTCCTTGATAAGTAGCTTGGAAACGACTTATGTTACAGATATCTTAAATAGATACATTAACACCCAGGCCAGGACAAAGAGACATGTTCACGCACACAAATGTTTGTTCTGTGCGGGGATCGAACCCACGACCTCCTGGTCTCATAGACAACTATTTGAACATTACGCCAGCGGCTCGTCAAAGCGCTTATTTACGCAATTTTAGCATGATTTTCTTTGTCTTTATACAAATTATGTCTCATTGAACTTTTTCAATTGTAGCTAGACGAAGTCTCCAACGATTTACAGGTGTTGTATACAATGTTCTCAACTCGACTGCATTTGTTTATTTTCTGGTTTTCAAGTTTAGAAAATATCGCGTTGAAATTCTCTAAGGAGTGAAAATTTCCGCGGAAGAGTCTACGCGGGACATATTGGATTTACTGTTGATGTTTGAAACTTGTGTTTATTCAACTTCTCCAGGAATTTCATATTGACGTGACCTGGATTCTACTTATGCGATGTCGCGAAGTCTTGAACGGGAAACATTTGATAAACACGTTGTGAATCACAATCGAAGATTATCCTGTCAACTGTAGTTGTACAAAAATAAATAACAAGGACATTCTCTAACTATTTTACAATTACGAAAGATATTGAATTGCATGTTATTATGAGACAAGCTCCAAATTATACCGTTTTACCTTCGAGAATTTATTAAACAACTAGCGGTTGCCCGCGACTTCGTCCGCGTGGATTTCAGATCCCTTATTTTCTCAAAAATAATCTAGTCTATGTTCTATCTCAAGGTCTGAAGATTGTCTGTGCCAAATTTCATAAAAATCGGTTGAGAGGTTTAATGAGTTAAGCGTAACAGACAGACAGACAGAGTTACTTTCGCATTGATAATATAAGTAAGGCTTCGAAACATTATGAGTTACCTCGACAAGGTCGGAATCATAATGTTACTTATTAAAATATCGCATTTGTAAAACCACATCTAACCTTAACCATCTACGACAGACAGACTAGTTAAAAAACCAATGTAACGAATCCTTCAGAAAATCAAATCAAAATATCGAATATCTTATCAGACGAAAAAAATCTTGTTATTTTCTCTTATCCATTGAACCTTACAAAATGCCGTACAGCACAAATCCCTATTAAGTCATCACGCTTTCTCATTTGGCTTCATTATTTTGTCCCGACGCAAAAGAGACGGTCTTTATATGAAACAATGCCTTTGAAATTGTTTGCTGAAGATCTTTTCTTGTATCTGATTTTTGTCTTTTAAAATTAGAATAACACGACGACAGAATTTCTTTAACAGAATAGTAAGAAGTCAGCATCTTTTCTTGTATCTGATTTTTGTATTTTAAAATTAGAATAACACGACGACAGAATATATTTAACAGAATAGTAAAAAGTCAGCTTGTTATTTTATACACGGCTATTGTATTTCACAAGTATGATAATAATATTTGAAAATTTATAGTTGGCTGTCGCCTGATAATAAATAGAATAATCTTTGTGTAATTTTTCTTTAGAATATATTAAGTTTTAATATTATAATTGACCCTAACGATTGAGTCAATAAAAGTTCCTACTGTGTGAAACTTTTACAGATTTCGGTAGGTTTGATTACCGGGTGCAGCAACCAAAATTTTGAAAATATTAGAATGCTGTTTTCTTTTGTTTAAAATAAAGGATTGTTTCCTTTTAGTAATATGTATATCTACAGTATTAAGAGTTCCTCTTTTTCAAGCGGCATTACAAAATTCCACCATGTTTAATAATTCACTATAATTCACAGAGATATTTGTGTCAAGATGGATTCATTACCTTTTGCAACCTTTCTCGGTTGTGGGTTAATATAAAAATGAAATTTTCTTTAATGCAACTCTTTGATGCGAGAGAACCTACCTTCAAGTTACCCCAAAGGTATGAGACTACGCAGGCAATATTAACCTACAAACTAGTTTTACGATGTCGTTTGACTAACAGTAACCATGTTGAGATCTCAAGAGAGCCGCAAATACTTTGAGGTCACCTACGAGTACGTTTTAATATACGGCTTCCTTGAAACTTGTAGATTTTTTTCCCAAGATTATTTCAATGATCCACCTAGTATTTCCTTTGCGCTAACGAATTATGCAGTTAGCTTGATGTAAGAGTTTTAGCTCACGCATTTATTAATTAAGAACACTTTCATACTACGAGTAATATAATAAAGATGTACGCGTAATATAATACTGCTGAATAGTTTGTTTTGAACGCGCTTATCTCAGGAACTACTGGTTCGAATTGAAAAAATCCTTTTGGATTCATTGTCAGGGAAGACTTTTAGCTATAATATGTTTGACATTATGTGTGCGGAAACCTCTGAACTGTGTTACAAGTAATTAAATAAACGAGAGATTTATTAATACTTACTGCTTAACGTTTCGCTTGTCAACCGTGGTCTCAAACGGACTGGTGGTGGCGCGTCCGGCGTCTGCTCGAGCTCGGTTGCAAATCTTCATTCACCTTCAAAATTTAGCTATTATTATGTTAATTGTCCATTTTAGATGATCCCGGTGACAGTTGAAGATCCAAAGGAAAATCGACAATATTTTCAAAAGCATTAAAAACCCTATGCAAGAACATATAAACAGCTCGTGGAGCTTATTGCCTTGAAATAAAGTTTAGATTCGTATGAGAATTATTAATGTCACAAAGATCAACTTAGCTAGAATGGAATGAAGTACCTAATTGTAAGTGTTTGTAATTGTAACAAAATGATAGTGAAACGACAAATACATATTATATTTTTTAGTTTAAATGTCAAGTTTGAATTATAATTAATTGCTTTAAGATTATTCGTATTATAACATTGCAAACATATCAGTTAATATGTTTTGATTCAAACGATTGCAAGGTCAAGTAAACATAAACGTTTAATATTAAACGTTTATGTTTATGTTTATGTATATACATAAAAGATGTTTGTGTATAAATATTGTACGGTGTATGAATATTTTCCATTATGTACACATTTTTTTAGTAATGTACTCACACATTTTCATTAAATATAACATTTACTTCGGTGGTATACTAACCACCTTACGTACTAGTGGCAATGAAACAGTGAATTCATTATTTCATAATTAATTTTCCTTGGAAATTATAACAAAGTTAACTAGGTATGCAGAGAAGGAACAAAAGATATTTCAATAACCTGATAATAGCGTCTATATTGTACGAATAATAGCTTTAAATTTTAGTATTATTCTATGAGGAATCTTTGTACGTCTCATATTTATAAAACTGCCTTCCGAATCGGTGGTCGAGTCATTACTACTGTATTTTTTATGACGATTCATAAAGCTTATATTAAGCCCAATTGAATAAAGGATTTATTGTTTTTGATTTATGTTAAAATTACGTTTGGGGAAGTAAAAATTTTGGCTTGCCTACATACGTACGATTATATTGATCCGTAAGCCGTTATTTAAAAATCACATCCTAATTATGACATTACATCTATTGAGGCATTAGTTCTACTGAGCACCACAGACAACATAATCTATACTTAAATTATGAAGCTGTAGAGTTTGTTTGTGTGTATGTTGAACGCGCTAATCTCGGGAAATACTGGTCCGGTTTGAAAAAATATTTTTGTGTTGAATAGTCCATTATATTACGAGTATATGTACCTATACCACGCGGACGGAGACGCGGGCGGCCGCTATTACTTCATATCCATTTAAAAATCGAATGTTACCCTAGTAAAAAACTTATTTTTTTAATGCTTCTTTACATAAATTCGTTTCTCGTACATCAGAAAATTTGCATACATAAGAACGTGAAGTTCCCTCATTTCCAAAGCAGAATTATGTATTTGGCTCAGTGCTTCCAAGAAATAAAGTTATGAACATAATTGGGTGCCGCGAAATGGTACCGCTAAGGTTTTAAGGATTTATTCTGTTAATACTTAGTAAGTATTTATTTTTGATGATAGCTTTGCTTTCACTACAAAATAATAAAGTGCCTTGATAAATCTGATTATAAAGGGTAGTTTGTCAGAATTTTATGAATGAAAATACATCCGAATTTTGAGCGATTCGTACTCAATTAAATTTTTAATATTTTTGTTTTATTTGTTAACATAAACAAATATCAGCAGATCACCTTTTATGCCCTATTAAATAGGGAACAATATCTACCAGATGTGTTTTTGTTTTAAACAAAATAAAATGTAAGTTCTTATACAGTACCTTTATTGATCCGTAGTCAGTGTCTTTTACAAGACTTTCCTTTTGGGCTCTTGTTCATAGATTTAAATAATCTTAACGTATATATGCCCTTGCTCAGGGCCGTCTTTTACCTAATAGAGGCCCTGGGCTCATGGGCCTTTAAACCTTTGGTTTGGCTGGGCACCTGGGCCCTCAGACCCTGGTCCGGGGGCCCCAATCTGTAAAGAGGAGCGACGGTCACTCCACATCCAATTTATTCCTTTGTTGTGTAAAAATAAACTTAGTAACCATGGTCATGTCAATCAATGGTATTTAGGCGTATCTAATATAAAGATTCAAATCTATGGCTCGTATAAATAAATCGCACTCAACTCTGAGCTAGATCTTGAGTGTGAACTAGATTGTCATTCTCATACAAAACAGCACCTCAAGTTCGCGCTCAAGTTCGAGCTCAGAGTTGAGTGCGATTTATTAATACGAGCCTATGTGTATAGTGGTACGGGTTTATTCTCAGTGTCTGTTTTTATTTGTGAAATACAGCCAGTTTTGTATTGACAGTCTATGTGTCTTCTTAGACGTATTGTAAGAGGATTTTAAGTATGTTTGTCAATTGTCTGGCATCCATAGTATAAAGTTTTTGTATTCTTTGTCACGTCCTTCGTATGACTTACGTATTTTGTATTCTTTGTGTAGACAATAAATGTATTTTTCTCTCTGTTTCAAAGTTTTATGGGTAAAGGAAGAAAATGTATGTTTGTATGTACGTACAACATAAACCATAAAATTGGATGGATTTAATGCTATGAATGCGTTAGTTTCACATAAACACTGACCCTTTTCATTTTCTATAATATATTTTTATTTTGTCCGTTGAGTTTTAGAAATGGCCGACTAATTAATAGGTGATTGAAATGAAATGACCTCAAAACGTTCATATTTGGTTTTAATTAACTTTTGTAATTATTTATACACTAGTCGATCCAGAAATGGCATAACGTAACAAATTGCCTTAAATAATTATTGTTTAAAAGTTGCAATAAACCAAGCATCTTGATTGGAAATAATGTAAAAAAACCTCCTAAATTATTTTTTATTTATAGTCCTATATAACAAGGTTACAATTATCTTAAAAATAGCTATTTACAGTTTAATAAAACAATTTTAACGAAACAGAATTTGAGCACTTTTACCAAATCATGAAGCAATAACAGCGTAAAAACAATAATAATTGTTTCATTAAATTGACTTGCATGAATCTTGGCTTAAAAGGCATTAGAAAAACGAGAGGTTAACCAATAATTTATTTATTTATGGTGGAAAATCTTGATTTATTGATGTAATACGTAATTTATATTTAATTACTAAAATAGTTGTGTAAAGGAGCCATGCATTCAATTATAACTATAGAGAAAAAGGTTTCCATCCTTGGCCTAATAAATATAACATTGATTGTAAATATTGAGCCTAGCTATTTGGGATCTCCGCCCAAATAAATAAACACTATCAAAAATTTTCAATAAAGTTTGATTTGACAATAGAAAAATTACTATACATTTAATATTTATTCTTCAAAACAATATCCAATTAAAAAGTTACCTCCCTCTCGTTTTTCTTCTACCAATTAGTTTTTTACGATGTTGTATTTACAGTATTTTTTACTTAAGCCGATGGTTTTACATTACAATTCCTATGCTGATTGCTACAATAACAGAAATCAATGTAATAACTGTCCTTGATATAACAATATTCGAATCACTGTATGCGGTTTTCTGTTTCACTGCACCTTCTGTTAGACCTGTAAAGAGAGAAAAATTTAAACAAGTGGAATAATTAATAACAAATAACTTGAACTAACACACTAATTGCCTAGCTTAAAACTAAGCAGAAAGTTTGTATAAGAGATGTTAGGGAAGGGATAGTTCCATGACTCGAGTATACATAGATATTCCACAAAAAAACATTTGCCATTAACGGAATTCAAACCCTTGACCCTCGATTTTTAGTAGTGTTAACAATTACATTAGACTAGCGGGCCAGTCAGCTATCAATCGAATCGTTCATCATCATCTTAGCGCCTCTCCGGTTGCATCCCAGCAAGTCCGGGGTACGCTGTGACTTTGATCCTTAATTGACCAGCCTGATTATTGCAATAAAGCGACTGTCGTGACATCCTTAATCCTTACAAGGAGAACTAGACTATTTGGATCAGCAACTAAGAATCTTGTGTCAAAATGTAACTGCGGTGTTAATACATCGTTATATCAAGACAGTGACAACATAAGACATGAACAAAAGTTGTTCGTAGATACAAGAGGACGATTGAAGTCTCATAAAGTGTGTTTTTCGTGTCACTCCCAGGAGGGTGAAAGAAAGAAAATTGCCCGAAACTCTAGACGGCGACACAAGAAGTTTAGTTCGCAGAATAAACTTTCACTGGCATGATCTCTATTGCTCCTAATAATTGCTTTGGGAAACGTTTTTCATTTCGTTTTTTTTATTGTGAGATATATACTTGTCAAACAATCTTGCTGGTTTTTGAAATGATTGGAATTAGAATTCACAATAAAATAATCATCTATGTCTATTTTCTAGTCCCCAATAACTTTTAATGTTGTTTATTAAGATGTAAAGACAAACTCTTTATAGAAACATCCACTAAAAATACATATTAAAATTTAAACTCAATTAAAAAGATTTAAAAAATACGTTTTGTTTTAAATAAATCTAAGAATAATATTTATGTCATGGTTGATTATATATCAAAAGGAAATGAATTCTATGAAAATAAAGGGTTAATTTATGATTTTTTTAGCTCCATTACATTAAGTGTAATATCAGTTAATATCTAAAATAGTTATTAAAATTCCACCTTATAATTATTCTAAGCTGTGGTCGACGAAGGATTTAATAAAATAACTCCGCCGTTACGCCAGCGTTACCACCTATTAAAACTACAACTATTCCACTATTCTCCAGCTAACTCTCATAATAGCATAGTTTGGAGACTCGTCGGTTCCATTTGGGCACATTTAATAATTAACTTACGAGTAATCCAAGGAAGGGTAAGATCTTAATCCAAACCAAACGCGGTAGTGGAATCCTGCCAAGTTCAGTCAAATGTGAATTTGATAGTAGGTATTTGTTTATTTTAATAAATAAAAAATTCAATACGAGCTTTTAACTAAGACCCTGCAATGCTAATCCATTTTTTTTATTTGTAACTATGTTGATACAGCATGGAATTTGAAACCAAAACCCACCTTGTATTGATTTCAAATCACTAACCTTGACAAATACGTATTGATGGTAACGATCCCAAAGCTGTGTTATGAAAACCGTTAACAAACTCAATAAATGGACGATTATTTTAATTTAGCCTAACAGGGAATGTTGATACAAATAATCAACTCAAATTTGACAAACGTTGTGGTTGCCCAACCACAACACTTGCTAAATTGACACACCTATTTTGTTACGGAAGTAATTTAATCACAATTTTAAAGTTATAATAGTGTTAGAATTGGTTTTTATTAAGAAACTTTTAATGATTCATTCAGGTACGTAAAATTATTTAAAAAATGTATTCTAGTGTTGATTGTGTCACAATACCTATTTACAGTACCTAGTAAAAATGTAATGAAAACATAATGCTCCTGATTTTAATATTGCGGTGCTAGTCCGAAGGTAATAAAAACTTGGCTGTAAATCTACCGTGCACTTAAATCTTAATTACTCACCGCCCACATTTACTTCTGCGGCAGACTGCGAGCTCGGGTATAGCTTAATTTCTGTAAAAATAGATTAGGTAGCATCATTTGTCATTGTTCAGAAGATGTTACATAATTTTATATCGAATTGTTCACTTAAATAAAAATAATTGTTAAATAAATAACCCATAACATCAGATACATTAATCCGACTCCGTGTTAAGTAGCTCATGCACTCGTGTTGCAGATATCAGAATCAACAGCGGTGTTGCATTATAAACTTAAATAGATATATATAACACCCACACCAGGACAAACAGACATGTTCGTTCATGCACGAGAATGTTTGTCCCACGCGGGAATCAAATACGAGACCTCTTGGTCTAATAGTCAACTTCTTGAGCACTAAGTGGCCAAAGAAAATAATTATTGTGTACATTTTTTTTTCGATGAAATGCGAAGCGGCCGCTGCAATTTCTTCTTCAAAAGGGCATTTTAAGCACGGAAAAGTGTGCTCTAAGACACATGGTGTAACACCTGTCTGCAAATTAACAGTCTCGTATGATGGTATCATCATAGTAGTATACTATAAGAACAACATTACAATTCTATTGATGAATGGATTATGTCTTTGTGTACTTATTGTTGTCTAGATCATGCAAGACACTTTGTACTCGTATACACCCCCGTGCCTCGGAAAGCACGTTAAGCCGTTGGTCCTGCACCTGATCTCTCTACGGTCGTGTCAGACTGCTGCCTCACCGAATTATGGGAGTGAGGGAATAGGGAGTGCACCTGTGCTTGCGCATCCGCTTGTGTAATATAATATATCCCGCGTAAGTGGCTAATCGTAAGATTGGCCGCTGTGGCCGAATTCGGCTAGGAGGGTATTACTAGTATAAATCTTAAGTAGGTAAGCCCCTTATATTTGTACTTAGCAAAATATACTATTTTGGAAAAAAATCCTAAGAATAAAAAGATGTTACTTAAGTTCAAGGTCTTACTCACCGTAAAGCCTGAGAGTTCCCTCGCTCTTCCCCAAGGAGTTAGTGCTAACGCAATTGTAAGTCCCAATGTCGTTCCTCGCAAACTGCCTGATGGTCAGTTTCATTAAGACCTTGTAGGACGACCTTTCCTCGCTTATTGTGTACTTTGGCCTGGAACAAAGCCACGTGTTAATAAAAATTGCAAATATTACGCACCAAAGCGCTAGTTATGTTATGAAAATGAACTTTCGGATACGGATATACAAATGATTTTTATTACAGATACGAATAAAGATTCGGTTATGAAATAATTTCGAATTGTCTTTTAGTTTCGGATAATTTCAGGTACGGAGATGAAAATTTCGGAAAAGTAAAGTATCAATAAATAATTAAAGTTCGTTGGTGGCTTTAGTGTGAACAGCGGTCGGATAATCAACTACTACGAAACTTGTCAAAACGTGTCTAAATTTAGGCTCCGCCTTTATCAAATATCCGGATCTTTTATTTCGGATTCAGTTACAGATACGGATATTTTACATAACGGTTATCCTATAGTTTCGGATCTCCCTAACATCCCTAGTAAGTTACTACGTGACCTGTAATCTTAAAAGTGTACATTACGCACATAAAGGGGAATATTAAATGTTTAGGTTCTAACAAAGGGTATGTTTTTGACAAGAACGTTGTCATGTTGTTAGAAAACGGTCTAATATTTTAATAGGAGGGCAACGACCTCTAATATGTTTGAACTGTGTGGCTTCTCGTGTGCAAACATTATGAAATAATATCTCATTTTCATTCATTAAGTATTTATATACTCGTATCTTAACAATATAGTTATCACTTGAAGGAATAATTTGGATAAAACTCGAACGTTAGAACATTTTTCCAATTGAGAATACCACGAAGGAATAAAAAGCCATTCTATAGTTAATTAAATTACACACTTAGTTCTACTCCAAATATCAAAACATAATTATGTATCGATGAGTATTTGAAAGTAACAGATTGATATTAAAAAACACATATTTTATCTGTATCTCCAAACTGATTTACGTGATGAAATAGTTAAAAATGACGCCGACTGACATTCCTCTCTGTTCCACGCGATGGACCCGGCATCGGCACCCGCACGGAGAATCCATGGATAGCTAAGAAGTTCGTCTCTTATAAAATAAAGGCAGCAGATGTCTCACCCATCTAACAACATTTCGCCGCGATTCTTCAGCCAATAGTTGATGGTGTTCGGGTAGGCCTCCACCGTGCATTCGAGGACCACATCGGTGCCCAGAGGAGCTCCCAGTAGCTGGTTTGGCACTATCACTGTAGGGGGAACTGGGAACAAAAAAAAAATATTAAGGCTCGTTTTAATAAATCGCACTCAACTCTGAGCTCGAACTTGAGTGCGAACTAGATATGTAATTTTCATACAAAACAGTACCTCAAGTTAGCGCTCAAGTTCCAGCCCAGAGTTGATTGCGATTTATTGATACGAGCCTTAGACCCTTTGACTACGCGACGTTTTTTTGGTGTGGTGTGTCATCCTCCATTTAAAATAGCTGGGCTAGCCAAGATGCCACTTTTGCAAACGTAAATTATCGGTTCGTAGGGACTTATATCTCCATACCATTCATCAGATATGTACTTCGTGCCCGGAAGGGAGATATAAGTCGTGGCGAATAGACAATTCGCGATCGCCAAAGAAGCACCTTGGCTAGCCCACCAAGTGTGTTCAAGCTGAAATTCGGTCGCGTAATTTTGGTCTGGTGTGTTTCTTCTCTTAACAGCGATCTACTAGCCACTTAACACAGGAACAGTGAATATGAGGGTAATATTTAATATCAAATGTTTTTTTAGAATGATATTTTGATTACATTGAAAAATTTCAAAATAGCATTCCTATAACGTACCTACACGTATGGAAATCAAAATTCAATATATGAGATAGATCCAAAAATGTATTCTACGAAAATTCACTAAATATTTTCCCACAAATTAACCTCACAATATAAATAAGGTAAAAGGTATTTATTCGACATTCCATTAGTTGTAATTTCAATCAAAAATCATACAACCACACAATTCAGTGCATTCGTAGAATTACTATTATTGTCGAATAGATCAACCCTCATTGATTTCAATAATTATGTCCATTTACCCTAAAGACCAATAATAATATTTGGATAAAGGGTTGTGAAAAAATGTTAAGTGGTGTAGCAACCAGATTTCATAAGAAATAAAAGGACGAAAATATTAAAAACTGAAAACGAAAAATTTATTTAAATAATAAAAGTAACTCTGTGTACCAAACAATAAACATTACCAAACGCATTCCGCAGACGATTAGAACAAAACTACCAATTATCGAAAACCGATTCCGTCCAAAAATCTCGTATCGCCTCCCAATTTAACCGAACGTTTTCTAAATATCCGAAAGCTGCGGGAAAAATTACCGGAATCGGCTCCCTAAACCAACAGATCATGATTATGAGAGAGACACCGAATGCATTAAAATGAGAATCGGTCCAAATGATCCGGAGATTTCTAACAAAATCGAGCAATCCGACGACTGGGGATTTGCTTAGCGGTTAGTGTGCTAAAGGCAATGTACTGATAAACTGGGATTGATCCCACAGACGGGATTTGGAATTGGAGATTCGCCATTCGATGATCCGTGAAATTCACTCCACACTCTTCGCTGAGTTCCGTTTGTGGAATTGAAATTCCAATTTCTTGCCTTTGATTGCTGAGTTAAATGGTGCAAACGATAATAATATTATCGCTAATAACAATTCCTAGTTCTCCACAATCGAAATCATTCCGTTAGAAGCAGCATCTTCTGTAATTGGTCTGGAACTTGAATGTCATTGCTCTAAAGGTTATGTTTTAGACAGGCCTGTTGGTCGAGTGCCTAGAGACCCTGGCTACAAAACCAAAGGTCGCGGGTTCGAATCCCGCTAGGGGCAAATGTTTGTGTGATGAACATCGGCATTTGTACTCGAGTCATGGATGTTTATAAATTTATTTAAGTATGTCTATCCGTTCCCTAGCTTCCATAGTACAAGCTTCGAGCTTAGTTTGGGGCTAGGCAATTGGTGTGTTAGTCCAATGAATTTATTTATTTATTATTTATTTATTTAAATCTAAAAAAGCTTTTTCAGATTTTGAAAAATAGCAAAAAAGCACGGAAAACCCACGCTGGTGCAAATGTAAACACAATGTTTTTTGGGTGGATCAAACTGACATGCTATTCAAACATTAGATACCCACAAAATTAGCCGTGTAAATTGTATCTAAAACAGTTTTAACTTTCAAAAGTAACATTACCACGGCGGAAATTCACGAGCAAAAAGTAAACCGCATTACTGCTAAGGCTATGTACTCGTACATTACCTATCCAGTTATATAGTTTACTTTTACGCTACCCAACCGACTCAACAAACCTTACACCTGCATTAAAACTCTTACCTCTAGAAGATAAAAAGGTCATAAAACGTCCCTCCTTTAATACAGCATCTATAATCGTAAACAAAGGAAATTTTACGGGAATCTCCGTACCTATCGGGCGACCGCTAAAGTATTCCTAGTATATGAGATCTCTATATCAGCTATTCGGGATACGGCAGCCAATGACAGGGAAGAGTCAATTATACGCAAGGACGGCTTACAAGAGGGAGATCAATTCAGCTTTATCACGACTTTGGGCAGTGGTTCAAGGGACGAACGAATAAGGAATACCTGTACTGATGCCTGCCTGTTAATATTAGTTTTGTGTGACTTGAGATTTGTTTATTTTTTAGTCTCAAAACAATATTCATCACCTGACTTTGTTTTAAATTCATACGAGTAGAATGTATGATCATTGGATAATACATTAAAAAACAAATAAACATTGATTTATTTGGGTTAAAAGTTGAATTAAAAAATTAAATTGAAAATGTAATTAAAAAAAATTGGCCAAGTGCGAGTCGGACTCCCGCACTGAGGGTTCCGTACAAATTCTATTTTTGACGTATTAAAAAAACTACTGAATGGATTTCGTTCGAACCAATTTTCGTTGGTAGTTTTTATGGTAATGTATATTATATAATTATTTCAGTTTTATCATCCTCTTATTTTAGAAGTTAGAGGGGGGGGGGACACACTTTTTTCCACTTTGGAAGGGTCTCTCACGCAAAGTATTCACTTTAGAAAAAAATGACATTAAAAACCTCAATATAATTTTTAAAGACCTATCCTTGGATACCCCACACGTATATGTTCGATGAAAAAAAATATTTTCAGTTTCAGTTATAACTATGGGGACCCCCATCATTTTATAGCTTTTTTCTGTTTTCCTGTGAAAACCTTGTTGCGGCTCACAGAATACATCCACTCACCAAGTTTCAACAGTATAGTACTTATAGTTTCGGAAAAAGTGGCTGTGACAGACTGGCGGACAGACAGACAGACAGACAGACAGACATGACGAATCTATAAGGGTTCCGTTTTTTTGCCATTTTGGCTACGGAACCCTAAAAATTAAATATCTCGTTGCGCAAGACAGTGTCGCACCAGTTCACCATCAGTTTAAGGGTTTATTTCACGTGTAAACAACTACCATTGTCTACTTACGTACGTAACAATTTCCATTATGAATGGGTTCTTTAAATAGACATTTAAATGAATTCGTTCCGTTTCGAAATAGATACAATAAAATAATTGAAAAACAAGTACAAAACCGGTAACATTAACCAATCATTTCCTTATGTATTATTCAAGACGTCTAAATTTGACTCCGTTTCGATAATTTCGGGTTCCACGTCAAACCAGACCATGTATTTCATTAGTAAAGTGGACCCTAATCATGATCCGACAATTTTGATAAGGTAATGCGACCGTAATATGTTATCGTTTCAAATAGGCGGGCCCGTTGTGTGGCGTAAAAATATGGCACTGTGATTTTGATTCTGGTTTTTGATTTGATTGAATGTATGGACTTACTTGGTCAAAGGGTTATACCATTTTAAAATTAATAACTCTAATTTATTATCACACTATACTTCGTTGTGGTGCTATGTAGATTTATCAGTTTGCAAGCACTCTAATGTTTCAGTTTTATTTGCCAGAAAAGCACAATATAGCATTTGCTTAAATCTTAATTACTTTCACATTGAAGAAGGATACCAATATATCTTAACCTGAGTATAACGCTTTTATTTTTAGCTTATTCAATATTAAAGTTTTGTACATGCTTGCAAATGTCAACTATGGACTAATGTTTTAGTTGGTAATTACTAAAGAATATACATTCTTTTGTAACTAATAATTAGTAGAATCTGTTTTCATTTTTTGTTTTCGTGACTTGCACCAAACGACCGGGTATACGTAGGCAGGTAAGAGGAATAATCGTCTAATTGTATTGGCGTCAAAGGTGAGACGTCTAGTTTATTCGATTCTGGCCTTTATTTGCCGGCAGGAGATGCCCTTGTACTGTACTGTAGGAGTACAAGTTACAATCAATCTACTATTTCGAAGCAAGTGTTGCAAAGATTTCTGAAGGCTTCCGAGAAACGATACTAAATAAATGGATGTAAGTTGCCATTTTCTGCAATGAAAAGTCTTATATTAAGAGACTTTCATATCAGGAGTCAATAGCCTTCTTTCAAATCACGGAGGCGTTATTTTCGACTTCAACCAAAAAATATGGGAAACCCTCTGTACGATTGGTCATTGTTTCTGTGATAAATGAAACCATGAAAATATTAACTATTATGTAACTATATTATTATTTAACTGATTACGCTGTCAAAACGCATAACTTTTTTAATGTAATCTTGGGAAATGTAAGCCTTTTATTTGTATATTCAAGCATAACCGAAAATCCCATAAAAATACCCCGTTTTCTTTTAAAAGCAATCAAGTAAAGATATTCTTAAGTCTCCCCTATGCAACAGTTCCCGGCTTTACCGGGTCATTGCCCTTTCAGGGGGAGCAGTATTGTGTTTTGCTCTTCCCTTATATTCCCATTGTATCTGGGGGCACGGCAGTGCCCCAGCCAAGTCTCGAGCAAAAGCGGGCACGGCCGTAAACCATCTTTTCTCGAAGCGTTTCGCGGCTATTTCACCACCCTTGTAGCGTCGATGTGGTCAAAGCTAGGCATTTAAGTTTTCGATGACCGTGAGTTAGTATCAGAAGAAGCTCAGTCTCAAAATATCATGACATTTGAACTAATAGTTTACGAGTTATGAGCGATCAAAGTTACACCATTTTGTCACTCACTGACTCACTGACCGATCATCAAAACTCTAATGTACTTCTAGCAAACATAGAACATTCAAATTTGGCACCAAGATTGGTAATGAGCTACAAACGAAGGAAAAATTATGAAAACTTCAATAAATTATATATGCTATGAAACAAATTTATATTTGCGGTTTTACAAGAACAATCTGTATGAATTTCGACTGCATTGTTAACTTTGTCATTTTCGTCATCAAAAGTCTAAGGTACTTCTAGCAAACATAGAACATTCAAATTTGGCACCAAGATAGGTAATTAGATACAAACGAAGGAAAAATTATGAAAACTTCAATAAATTATATATACTAGGAAACAAATTTATATTTGCGGTTTTACAAGAACAATCTGTATGAATTTCGACTGCATTGTTAACTTTGTCATTTTCGTCATCAAAAGTCTAAGGTACTTCTAGCAAACGTTGAACATTCAAATTTGGCACCAAGATAGGTAATTAGATACAAACGAAGGAAAAATTATGAAAACTTCAATAAATTATATATGATAGGAAACAAATTTATATTTGCGGTTTTACAAGAACATTTTGTATGAATTTCGACTGCATTGTTAACTTTGTCTTTTTTCGTCATCAAAATTCTAAGGTACTTCTAGCAAACATAGAACATTTAAAGGCACCAAGATAGGTAATTAGATACAAACGAAGGAAAAATTATGAAAACTTCAAAACAAATTTATATTTGCGGTTTTACAAGAACATTCTGTATGAATTTCGACTGCATTGTTAACTTTGTCTTTCTTTATGTACAAAAAAATATATCGTTGCCTAACCGTTACACTGATGGTTTTGTAGATAAAAATAAGGAGTTTAAAGATATGAAAATTAAGCATCAGTTTCATGGGATTGCCATCCCAGAAGATATGGGTAATTATGTACTTAAAAGCTTCAAAAAGCAAAAAAATAAGATAACCCCTGGATTATCCCGGTTTAAGGCCTGGATTAAATGTAGATAATATACGTAAGTGCATTAAATAATACGTATATTGATAAAAAAGCATGTTTAGTGCACTTTATAGATGGGCTTAATAGATGAGTCTAAGACATAACGGAGTGTGATGTCCTAAGCAGCGGTGACGAGTTTTTTTTCTCGTTTGTATAAAAGAGACCTACAAAAAATGAATGAGATCCCATCAAAAACATTCTGTAAAAAATCTAGCCAAGTCTCGATGGAGCTGCTTGCTCATCTCTAAAAAAGTAATGAAATCTAGAAAAAATCGTGCCAAGCCCACGGTTCCTTACTGCGATTTCTTCATTATTATAGTTGTGTTGTGTGACTTGGCCGTTGAAGGGAACACAAGGGCACATAACCAGGTGCTCTGTGACAAAATTACACCAATCTGTCGCCAGAACCGCTACCCATTGACGATGAAAAATTGCCAATTTGACAACGTTGATTGAATAACAAGTGAAAATTAAGGCTTAATACTGGATTTGCACCCTTGAGTACCCTTCAACGGCCAAGTCACACAACACAACTATAATAATGAAGAAATCGCAGTAAGGAACCGTGGGCTTGGCACGATTTTTTCTAGATTTCATTACTTTTTTAGAGATGAGCAAGCAGCTCCATCGAGACTTGGCTAGATTTTTTACAGAATGTTTTTGATGGGATAGACTTGAGATGTTCCCACTTCATCATTTGTAGATGCTCATAACCGTCAGCTGTTGCTTGCGAAGCTTTGCCAGATTATTTATTTACGCTCATGCTTGTAAATAAAATAGTAGTTTTAGTGATGTGTGGCTTTCACTCTGGCGTTATAAAATGTTATCGTTGAGTATGCCGCAAAATTGTAAAAGCGTAGTTTAGGCATTTATGGATATAACTTTTGACTTGTTCAAGTGCATCTGAGATGGCTATATTTCAGACTATTAATTTCCTTGTTTTTTTTGTAATAGGCTAAAATATGTTTTCATAACACGAGTACATCTAATTTTTTTTTGGCTAATAAGAAAGATAACAGTCACTGCTGATATAAACAGAAAAGTAAATTGATAAAAATAGATCATACAATACATAGAACATTTGTCATTAACAAAAAAATAAATGAGACAATAGTTTTAAATATCTGATTTTCCATATTGATATTATTTAACGGGACTAAATACGACATTTCTGATAAGTGATGAGTTGGAGGTAAGTATTAGAAGAAACTTCACAACGGCGTCCGAGCAGACGATGTGAACGAATAATGTTGTGATATTATTGACTATTAATTGGTTTATGTGTCATCATAAGTGACACTATATATTCGCAGGATTATGTATCAAAATGATTGGTATCCTTAACAAGGGACTAATAAAATGTTGATTTTTAATTCTAGATTCTGACATTACCAAATATTTTGACATTCACTGAATTATGACAATTTTAAATTTGACATAAATATAATTGATTTGTTTGACATTGCAAAATGTTAGTGAACAGTATTTTTTAATCAGATCTAGTGGAGTCAATGAAGCATTTGACTCGAAAGTCCTCAAGAACAGCTCCGATTTCGATGATTTTTTTTTTGTTAATTTTGTTTTTTTATATTATTTAAAATCAGAAACCTCTTAGAGCGGGGACGGAACTATTTATATTGTTTTAACAGTATCAACGATATGGATAAAAAAATTAAGTTTGGTCTCTATTTTTTTGTAGAAAAATCTCCATAAAATAATCTTATGGTTACAAATAGTTGTTACAAAAAAGATTTTAACAATAATTTAATATTATTTTGACGCGTATATTTGGGTTTCATACAAACTTTCATCCCCCGTTTAATCCCTCTATGAGTGAAATTTACCAAAATCGTTCATGGGGAATGCCTACGTCATAATAACTTGATGCATACAAAGTTTCAGCCCGATCGGCTCAAAATTGACAAAGTTTCATACAAACTTTCATCCCCTATTTTATCCACTTAGAGCTTCAATTTATCAAAATGATTTCTCAGGCGATGCTCACATCATAATAACTAATATGTATGCAAAGTTTCAGCTCGATCGGCTTAAAATTGACAAAGTTTCATACAAACGTTCATTCCCTATTTCATCCCCTTGGGGGTTGAATTGATCACAATCCTTTCTTACTGGATGCCTACGTCATAACATCTACCTGCATACCAAATTTCAGCCCGATCTGTCCAGTGGTTTGGGCTGTGCGTTGATAGATCACTATGTCAGTCAGTCACCTTTGAGTTTTGTATATATAAGATCGGGCTTTATTTTATATATGTAGATTTGAGTTATATATATATATATAGATTGTTTATAACATTCATTAATATATTTACAAGTTTTTAATGGATATTGTATAGGAGAATTTTTTTTTGTGTATAAAATATATCGTAGATATTGTTTATACAATATACATAGGAGGAGGACGCTCTAGGAGGTTTCTGATTTTGAATAATATAAAAAAACAAAATTAACAAAAAAAAAATCATCGAAATCGGAGCTGTTCTTGAGGACTTTCGAGTATTGCCTGATTTATGTATTCATTGACTCCACTAATCTGACATTGTTCATTTTTAATATTTTGATTTTATTAATATATTATTGTAACTCTGTAAATTAATTTTATATTAATTGATTTGTATGAAATTTGTATAATTGTATTTAATTCTCTATCGTCTGTTTATTTTTTACCTATTGTTATGTGACTAGCATTCTGACGAATTGGGCAACTGTAAGTCAGAAAATATGTTTTTGTAATTAAAAGTAATTAAACTTACAATTGACATTAAGTATGATCCTCTTGCTGACGGCGGGCGGCACGTCGTTGGACGCGATGCAGAGGAAGGCGCCCATCTGCCGCCGGTCCACGCGCCACAGCGGCAGGGAACTGCCCACGTAGCTCTCCACTACAGGCAAAAAAGACATGTTAATTTTAGGACTACTCGTTTCCAACGCAAAATATTATAAGAGGCTTGAATTTACCTACCTGGACCGAGAATAAAACTATACGATTAGCTGAGATATCAGTACTTTTGAAATATACATTTTATTTTTGTGATCCTTTTATACTCGCAGGTTTATGTATAAAAAGAACATTATAACTGACATTGACATTATTTTCAAACTAAACAGTCTATGAAGTTAAAGTCATCCAAATAACTTAAAAAACTGTTTGCAGCTTAAAGCCTCTTTGAGCACTAATAAGCCCCACGTATTGGAAACAAAACATGCTAAAGTTTCAGCAAAAAATATAGAGAGAAAACAAAAAGAATATTCCCCAAAATGTTGCATATTACCTTTATAAAAATCCCTTCCGCCGATCTTCTTCAGCAGCATCTGCTCATGGTCTTCCCTCTTCCACGTGATCTTCGGAGGCGGGTGACCGGTCGCCTTGCAGCTGAGGGTCACGTTGTCCAACTCCTGGGCTGATACGTCTGCTGACGTCTCCTCGTTACTGATGTCTGGTGGCACTGTTAAAGACAAAATGTTGTTTTGTAATTTAAAGCATTATAATTTAGTCATTTTACAACATTCAGGTATTACTACTACTTATAAAGATGACATCACAAACAAACAAAAACTTACCCGCATTGTGGTCCATGGACCACAATGTTGTCGTCTATTTTAATTTTTTTACCATTCAAAAATCAAAAAATTAAAAAAAAAATGTCCACTCTATACGTTGTAGTTATACCTCAATGGTCTAAGACTAATAACTTGATTTAATGACAGATTGGCACGAATAAAACGGTTAACGATACTAGGTACTAGTTGTTCAGGCATAATATTTTTTTTATATGAGGGTAAACTTCAAAACCCGCGACCCGGGTGACGGGCGCAGCAAGCGCCGGCCTCAGTCCATCGGTTGATCGCGCACGGTGTTTTACTCGGCGTTGATATTTATATCACTTCGGCGGAATATCGGTGATAATCAAGATTTTGGACTTTATAAGTTTCATCTCGGATCATATATCGGTTATTGGTGTGGTTTCTTCAGTTTTGGGACAGTACCAGTGATTCATCATAGGACTTCTCGGGACACGTGGCGACCACGGCTTTTCATCTCAACTTCAGCATAGCAGTCGGCATCAAAGGTAAGTAGTTTGCCTTTATATCGGGATTTTGCTATGCTTGACGGCTCATCCAAAGCAAAAATTATAGAAACGAATGATCTAGCGAATTTTTACTGTTCTGGCGAGTTATCGAAGGGTTCTCGTGAACACTAGTAATACTGCTATATTTTCAAAACCCTTATCACGTTAAAACTAACCATCTGTCTCATTGCCAGGTTATCTAAGAACTCTAGTTTATATCCTCATTATATCACCCTTCCTATCAAAGATATCCAAACATATTACCTCTAACTGACACTGTAACTAGATATCTTCTAAAATCAAAGATATTATTCATTCCATTAGACCGTAATCATGGCTCGAATTTTATTGCTCAATCCCGACAGATCCTAGATGCCTAAGAACAAAATATAGTATTAACCTCCCTAAAGTAGTCCGTATTACGAACGATCAAGGGCGCGCAATATTTACGAGGCTCGAGTCCCCCTCAAAATCCTTAATATAGTGCCTACTCTGGCTAAAAACGTATAAAAGGCCAAACCCACTTCGGGAATCTTATCTGTACTACCTACTCCCGTCTACAAAACGTATTTTGAAATAACTGGAAGATATTGTTATCACGTAAATGGTTCAGCTTTGATTAAGCCGCCTTCCCTATCGTACTTACCCGTATTTGATTATGATATGAGTAGTGCAATACTCGTAATCACAATCTTTTGTGTGATTAGAATGGGGTGGTTTACGGGGAAAATATTTACAGTCCGGTTTTTACGGGGAAAATGGTGTAGCGGGAAATGAAAATAAAAAGTAGTAGTGCCATTCACTAAGCGCAAATGACATAAAGGCCTTGGTCGCAGCGGCGATGCAGTCGGTTTCGGGTTTCTAATACACAGTTTTCCATAAAATTATACAAATATGATCACTCCAGTTGCTTGTCGACACTGTAACATCCCCGATTGTAAATTCCATCACAAAAATTACTAGCGTCACCGATTACATCGCCACTGCGACCAAGGCTTTTCAGACATTTGCGTTGAGTAAATCGCACCTCTGTTACCCACTTAGTCGCTCCCATTTTGAGAAAAAAGCGGAGAACTTAAAATTTATCTCATAAACACTATTATGCCCGTTCGCAATTATTAAAATCATGCTCAATACTATAAAATAATTTAGTCTGTGTTTTTACTCTGGCCTGTTATTTCTAAATGAAGTTCGCCGGCAGAGGAATAATTAAATTGTTTTAATAGAATTAAAGCCGACCTGGTTGAACAAGCATGGGCCGCCGAAGCCAGAACATCTAGTTTAAGTTAATGAAACAGATAAATAAGGTAGCTTGGGTGCGACCACGGTATCATTCGTACATTAAACCTTTACACTATTGGTATGTCATTTTGAGAGGAACCGTTTTATGTCTTTATCAAAAATTATGAAGTAAAGGCTGTCGAGTGGTATTTTTTATAACCTTATTCGTCACGAAAACTATGTTTGATGAGCTTAAATAATTCTAAGATCATTTGTTTTGAAAGTTATAATATTGAATTGAACTCACTAGCTAGCGAGCCCTAACGAGAGACATAACAAAATTAAATTATAATATTATAAATGTATGTATATAAAGTTTTGAACTAGTTGAACATACTAGTACATCACATATCTTTAACTGTAGAAGGTATTTTATTTAATTATTGCTCCAGAACAGAACGTTTTATATTTTCAATGATTATTTTATAAACAACACAAAGTTGACTTTTTAATTAAATAAATGTTCGGCGGCTTAATTCTTATTATCAAACGCGATTAAATCATTTCTGATTTTCGAAACATTTCAAATAAGAAAATTTGACCAAGAAGTAGATGACAAAATTAAATTAAATCTTGCAACAAAAGGGTGTAAATCTCTCTGAAATTGTATTTTATAATATTTAAGGACAATTATTAAAGTTCAAAGTAACTTAAAGGAAAACGGATAACTCTGCAAGTAATATTGAAAAGGTGTAGCCGTAAAGAACTAAGTAAATTACAGCAACAAATCGAAATGCAAACTTTTGAAAGGCGAATTCAGCCGTGAATATTTTCAAAAGAAACTCAGCGAGTGATTTCTTTAAACGTATAATTCGTAAAAAGTAAGAGGGCGCGAGTCTTTAAGCTTATTAGGGATAGGGCTCAGCTTCGAAACATTTCAAAGTACTTACGTCTAACTTAGAACAAAACTCAATATCAATGAAATGTCTCGAATGAAAACGGTGGAAAAGTATTTTCCTCGGAAAAATAAATCACCTCTGGAGAAGTTAGCGTTACTTCCCCGCGCCATTGGAGGTGGCTGCCAACTTTTATCGTTCACTGTTCAAATTAGTTCGGGAGGTTATTCTTTTTTTTTTCACTTCTGAAGTTTTGAAGTATGGATTTCAATATTGAATTTTTACTATGTCTCTGAGGCACGTGGGTCGTAACTTTCCGCGCCAGAGAAATTTAATACGGAGTAACACTGCAGAGTTATGCAATCGTTATTCGACGTGAGATGGAATTGACAAAATTGCTGAGGGATATTTGAAGAGATTAGGAGGGGCCGCATGTCGGTTGGTTGGGGTGCTTATTGCTTGATCAAGCGTCGCTTGGTGACTGCACACGGAAAATTGAGAATTTCCGATAAATATTACGTCTGTTATTTCTGATAAAACCTCATCCGTTTAGCATTAAGCAATTTGAATTTCGGAAATACCTAAAGGTGAGTTTGATTTCTGCCTCAACACACCGAGGGTCAAATTATAGTCTAGAACGGGTTCTTACATCAGCCACATTGCTGGCGCACCTATTCGCTTCTGTCCATACTTAGAACAAAAAACGTAATACATTATTCTCCTGCACAACTTGGGTCATAAAAATTAACCGTCACATCTTAAACTTGAACAAGACATAATTCAACACAGAATAATGCATGATGTTACGTGTCATCCTCCCTACTTTATCCTTCGAAAAGTACTACAATTGTTTTGATGACTCTTAAGCAGCTACTCGAAATATCCGCGTAAAAGATCACAAAGTTAAAAGCCAATAAAAGGCAGTGGATAGCACTCGTGCCGAGAAGCGCTCCGTATATGTAAATAAGAGTGAGACTCGAACAAACGAGGCGATACACTTGAAGAGTCGTAAAGCCGGCGACTGAGTCAGCTGAAGGGTGTGCCTACTCGTTGCTTAAGCGGTTTTTGACGCAGCTAGCACGATATATTTTTGGAAATATAATTTCTGTGGGAGCGGAGAATTTGAGGCTTAGTAATAGGCTAAGAATACGAACTATTAGTTGAAGTGTAACTTAAGACAGGAATGAATAAGGTTCAGTAGTCGTAGTCGTAACAATAAGTGGTGATGAAATATGTACATTGCAAATAATTCCCTACAGCTGACAAAATCATCACTCATGATTTTAATAAATTGATTTCTCTAAAGTCTGTAATTAAATGTCTATACTCTCGTAAAGTAAAAAGATCAGAGGTCTACACGATCGTGGAGAATGACACTAGTGAGGAGATGTTTGACAAGCTTACCGTAGACGTCAATGCAGCCGATCTGCCACTTCATGCTGGGCTGCGTGTTGATCTGACACATGTAGCAGCCGCGGTCTTCAGCGCGCAAGGGCCGGATCCGCAGCTGCCAGGTCCCGGGGGAGTCCAGGCTGACGGAGTACCGCGGCCCGAGAACCACTCGGTCGTGGAGGGAGAGGACTGTCTGGTCTTCCGCTCGGAGCCAGCCGACCTGGTGAAAGAAATAGCAATAAGTTTAAGATTATGATTGTCAAACATAAAAAAAACTTATGAAATAAAACTACTTTTAAACGGATATAATCGCGTTATATTCTTCAAACTACATATTTACAGGAAAACCCGACGTTACAGTCGCGTAAACCTAAGAAAACATTATAAAAAAAACATATCTGCCTGGCAAATAGTCACTGAGTTTATTAGTAAACAAAACACTAAGCGTTCTTGAAAACATATCAGTGTTTAGATCATGATCACTTGACAATAATGAAATAAGGCGTTCGACCAACGTGCTTTGATGCAAGGGCGTGTAACTAAACCGAAACACTCGTACAATAGCTAAAATATTGTCCAATAAAGCTTCACAAGGATACTGTAAAATATGAAAAGCAAGGAACTACAATATCCTATCGTTTTAAACTGATGCAGCGTTGTTAATTCTAACTGTTTAACATTCAGCCGTGGCGGAGAGCACGCTAAATTAAATACTGACTCGCTAAGTCCCTCCGGGGATGCAAATGTCCCGTACAGCGGGTAAAAAGTCTCAAGTCTTAGCATATTGTAGTTTAGGAGAACTCCTGGGGAATGTCGTTTCAATTTTATATTTAGAACATAGTTTCGGAATCGCCGATCGGAGAATTTGCAATTGCGTCCGCCGCATTGCGTTTCGCTGACGTTCCCGCTTGGTATCGGTTTTCAGTTTTTGCAATTCAACGCCTAACGTTGTTTCGTCCTGCGACTGGAATCGGAAGTGCTAGGAGAATATTTATTCATATTTATTATCTTCTATCTTTTAAACTGTCCGCAGACTTATAAAAGACGAGCCACTCAGAATGAAATATCTTGAATTATTACGGGAAATTGTATCCGTGCGGTAGCTAGACTTTTATCAGTAAAAGAATGTTAGGTATATTCACCACCAATAAGAGTAATGTGTAAATAGATCGTCGCTCCCACTTTGGTGAAGTGAAGATTTGCGCAAGATGGATGGCATGAGCTGGGTCCGAGTCGCTGAAGATCGGACTAGATAGAGAGCCCTAGGAGAGGCCAGCAGTGGACTGCGAAAGGTTGAAGATGATGATGATGATTATGTAAATAGAACTTTTCATCTTTGAGGCTTGGGCACCAGAAATACTGGGTGGCTTATTTATATTAAGTTTAATTAATTAAGATGATCACAATTTCTTACATAGAGGAAACAAAACAAAATCATAATAGCGTAGTAATCTTAATTTATGTATCATGTTCTGTTACGTCTCTCACACATCCCATTAATGAAAACATCGTGTTAACAAAAGATTATTTCCAAGAATATCAAAGGGAACATTTCAATTCTCACATTAGATATATTGAAGGCAAGTCTTATTACTTTAGAAACTCATCACATTGAACTGAAAAATAACATGTCCTTTGTTAAAGATTTTATGGAACTTCTGTGACCCAGTTTTCTAAGAGGTCGCCAGGACTTCCACTTGGCTATATTATTGGAAGTTTCTTACTGCAGAAAGAATAAACGACAGTTTGGATGACGTTGCAGTACAAAGTTATCAGAACTGGTTGAAATAAGATAAAAGTAATCACATCTCCGTTACATCATGTTGAAAGTATTTGTTGGAAAATACGGAATCATCATTATTTCCGTGCATATATGTATGTATATGTAAAAAAATTAAAATCAAGTCGTATTTTGCCGTACATGCAAAAAATTAACACAATTTTTAAAGGATAACTTAAAGGATTAAAACTTAGTTATTATGATTATGTTTAATTGTCTTTTAGTACGCTGGGATTTCATTAAGGAGTTTGTGGGCTTTTTTTATACATCCAAAATATGTGTGTCCTTGTAAGGAAGGTCAGACGACAGTAGCTCCATGGTCAATTCCCTGAGCTCCGAGGCAATGGCAATGGATGCAACCGGGATAAGCGCTAGGATTATGATGATGATGTTTTAACCTAATCTTTCCAGATACAAACGAGCAAGAATGTTTATAATAGTTCCAGTTTTGTATTGTGAATATAGAATTAGCACGAACAAAATAATATTTTAATACAACTGAGTTTTAAAAACGTTACGTTTTGTATTATTTTGTAAAAAGTATTTTAAGCTAACCTAACTCGTTTCGAGTCTTTGTTTTGTATTTTTAGTTCCACCCGCGGCCGTTCCCACGTTACCGTCAAATCTTCGTTGTGTGTTCTTTGGGAAAAACATTTCCCTGGAATTAATACGATGTGGACTTTTTTAAGTACATAACTATGTTATGTGTTTGACGAACTCGTATGAACTAGGGCAAAATCCGCCATACATTGTAAGCTTTTACAGATATCAATATAACGTGTATTATAAATGTGAAAGTTTGTTTGAAACTACTAAACGGATGCTTGGTATATAGGCGGAGTATTGACTGACTAAAGTGATAGGATATGTCTTTTTGACTCGACGAAATTCTCCCATGGGATAAACCAGCAATATTGATAACGCAGACAAAGCCGCGGTTTAAAACTAGTGCTTGATAAAAATAAACGTGCCTTCTTTAATTTTATGCGTTTAATTTAATTATTTAAACCCTACAATTATTTAAGCCATGTTGTTTGGTGTGTGTATTAAGCTCAGTATGAAAGCAGCCGACAGTAAATTAGATACACGTGTCGATATAAAAAATTTAGTAACTATGTATATACATAGTTACTCAATTTTTTAAGGTCTTATTTTTTCCTAGAAGTAAATTGAGTTCTTTATCAACATCAACATACGTTGCGCAGGTAAACATTATCTAAGCAATCATAACATAAACATGGGCCTGTGCCCGTCAGTCTGTACTGAAAGGAAGTTAAGAGACTTTGTTTTATACTACTTGCTGATGGTACACCTCTCTGATAAAAATCATCGCCCCAAGGAAGATAATAAACATTTCACAGTACGTTACACGGCAAGGGGCAAACAATGTTATTCCGGGATTAATTTCAGCATACACAAAGGGAGTTGTAATGGCCTCAGATTATTGTACCAAATGTTTGTTCCACGTAATCTTTTCCTACTAATATTGTAAGGTTTCCGCTGTTTGTCCGGGAAATCCTCTTGTGAATAAAGATAATAATATTTTATAAGGCTGTTACTGCTGCGATTAAAAGAATACGGAGTTCAGAATCCCTGGGAACTAAGGCAATACGTGAGAAGGTTTCATAAGTAAGAGTGAATCGCTGGTACTGTTCTTATTTGCTCATTCATGGTACCTATAATAGATTAAGATATAAACAATATCATCTTTAGAAAGAATCCAAACCCTTCGAAGATCAGACCCTTCGTTAAATCTATGCTTATGATATAATCTTGCTGAATAGTTTGCTTGCTTCAACGTGAAAATCTCAGAAAATACTGGTTCTAACGAATTGAACAAAAATTATTGTGAAGCATTGTCTATTCGTCGACGAAAGCTTTGAGCTATAGTATAACCGAAAAAACCGACCACACGGACGGAGTCGTGGACAGTCGTTAGTTTTTTTTTTTACTATAAAACTGCTAAGTGCAGAGGTTTAAAAATATAACTATCATTATTACGCTTATATGGCATTTGATTTATACTTTTTTTTAAGTCAGAAAGTTTTGATAAACTATTTTTTATTTACTAATAGCACCAATAAATATAATCTAATAATAGATAATATTATATAGAAATACAGTTACAGTAGATAGTAAACTATCAAAATTCCAAGCAAAATAAGACTTTTCTGAACAATAACAAACATATTATATTAAAAATATAACAATAATTCATAATTACCACAACACTGTTTAGAATTTACATAGGCAACCGATTAACCGACATGCGTTAAGCATTAATAAATTTTAATGACACATAAATATCATGTTCAAGAATTAATAGTTTACTATTATTCTAACGAATTCCTTTATCCGTAAGCTTGACTAAAATGCGAAGGTATAATTGGACGTAGTTAAGCAAAAACGTTCCAACCCACACAATGTTAGTTTTGAGTAATGAATTTTTTAAGTTCAATCGAGTAGTCTTCAGTGATAGTCTATTATTTTAAATTGGGTCATTGATAATTTGAAGCATAATATTAATACCTATATTGTAAATGAGTGAAATCCATATTTTATTAAACTATTATAGGAAAAAAAACGTAATATTTCACTTGGAACGTTTTAAATTAATTCAAATTTCTTGGAAGTCGTGACTTTGTGCATTTCTCAAAAACGTTCCAAAATAAAAAAGATTTGTAAAAGTTACGATTTTACGAATAATTTTTGGGCATCGCTGTCGATGACTATGTTTATTTGATAGCCTAGGTCTTCGATATCATAATCTTCAAAATGAAGTAGATACAACCAAGGATTAACTGGAGGTTTGAGACCTAGTAAAGGTCTCGATCTTCGCAAGTGCAATCTCCAGGCGGCCACTCGATACACTCGATCCCAGTGTCCTACACCAATGTTGCTTTGAAAGGCTGCGTTACTTTCGTTTGTAACTAGAGTCTTTATCTATCGTATTATGCCGGCTGTATCCAAGATGGTGTTGGTTTGAACTGCATTCGGGATTCGCAACAAAAGACACGCGTTCGTTTCTGATTGCGACACGACATATGGGACACGACTTTTATACCGCGATAGTTTCCACCTCTCTGAACCGATCCAATCGAAAACCGGAGTATAAGTCCCAAACATAGATTGACTTAAAACTTTGCCATTGTGAAGTTGGTATCTAGTTTTAAAAGCAGTAAGGCAGTTAAGGGATCCCACATCATTAGAACCCATTTCTTTTAACGCCTGAATATTGACTCAATCGGTTCCAAAAGTCTTCAGTGGGCAGTATTCGCATCAGTTGTTCATGTAATAGATGACACACAACCTAGGAGAAAATACTAGTAAGTAGCCAAGGTCTTCTGTCGAAGACCGAGGGCCTTAGATCATCAACAACAACGTCCATGTCATTGTTATTGGTCTCAGGGTACCAGAAGAGCCCCAGGTGAAATAACTGGACCTCTTCGGCTGGGAATCCTTAGTGGTACTTTGGTGTGGATATTGCACTGATGAAGACCGAGGCTATTTAAGCATATGGCAATGAAAATGGAGTCAGAGTGCGGGTGGGGCCTAGATAGAATCTCTTTGGAGCACTGAAGATTCGCGGTGGCATTTCGACCTATAGTTTTGTGGAGTATCATCGAGCCTCCAAATCTCATTTTCTGACAAGCAATCTCACATGCATGTTTTGAATAATGAAGAAAATTGATTCTTTGTTCCAAATTGAATTAAAAAAACTGAATAGAACTTCCATAATAAACAGAAATACCTAATATGATTTTCATGCTCACCAGGTTTAGATTAAACATACATATATATTAAGGTGGTTTTAAATAAATAAATAAATAAATATATACAAGTAGTTAGCTTTATATTATATCTTATGTAACTTGTAAAATCAATGTTGGAAAAAATAGTTGATGTTTAAATAGTACAAAAATGAATATGGTACGTTTTTGTATTATTTAAAAATTAACGGTTCTTTGCTTAGATCATTATTGTGATTTAGATTTAAATATTTTCTATTGGTTTCTCGACGTTCCAGGCTGCCTGGAACGTTTTCGTGAAATAGATTTTATAGAGTTCACATACTTTATTCATTTCTCAAAAACGTTCCAGGCTGCTTAGATCGTTTTCGTGAAATAAGTTAAATGCATGTGTCTTATAAAAGCGGAATCACGAAAACGTTTCAAACCGGTTGGAACCTTATTGCGTTTTAGACAATCCCACCTGTCATATGTGTGGGTTGGACCACCATAGCTGTATGTGTGTCTACATACAAGTTAGTTGAGTGACATTTCGCTAGATGGTAGTACTATGTCTGCTGATCTTAAAAATGTACTTAACTCAATTTTGGCCATGTTGTGGGTTGGAACGTTTTTGCTAAACTACGTCCAATTAATAGCAACCCAAAACAACATTTTCTTATTTAATATAACAATAATTAATAACTATATTGTGTAGAAACAAATTTTAGGCCGAAATTGCTACTTTGTTTGCGAAAATTAATGGATACTTGTTATTAATTTTTGGTGAGTGAAGCCTTTGTCCGTTACAAATATTGTTGAAAGTAATAATTAATTTTGATTTTACATAAAACCTTAACTTTTGTCCACTCAATTGAAGAAGTATTAGCAAGCAGTTAATTTAGCTTATTAATCTTAATCCCTACTTAATTGAGAAGATACAATATTTAAGAGGGAATTATTTGGTGAAACAATTTACTTAATTTAATGATACACGTGCTCAGACAAATGTAAATGAGAATAATATTTTTATATGTAAAATATTTTTTATTTCTTTACCATGATTTTCACACGTTTACCTTAAATATTATTCCGTGAATGAATAATGAGGTATTTTCGTGAAGAGGCAGAATAAGTAGGGCTGTATTTTAAAGACAGCAACAAAAAATAAATCTTCTCATTACATACTCGAGAGCATTTAAATTATAATACAAACTAACCAAGGAAACAAATGGGAGATGTTAAACAACCGCGCCTCAAAATAACTAGTTGGAAACTTTCCAAAAACGAATTACTTAACAAGCGCGCTTAACTTACCCATTTACAGCCAGCAATGAAACTCTTACATTTTCATTATCCCTGAGGACATATCACAAAACACGTTACACATTAAGGTGAGTGCTATTAGCATGAGATGGTTAGTTAAAAGCATTTCATCCTAGCGCCTCTCCCGGTTGTATCCTCGGCCATTGCCTCGGAGTCCAAGGAACGTTCCAACTATGATCCTGAATTGACTTGCCTGGTTATTCCAATGGAGCAACTGTCGTCTTACCTCCGCAATTTTTATAGTGGAAACCAGCCAACTTTGGATCAAAGTCAGGACCATCAGCCTAAAGTGCCTTCCGAAGCAGGAATCATCATTATTTTCAGACAATCAGGTGACTCAAGCCTCCAATGTCCTAACCAAACTGAGAAAACTTACAGAAAGTGGAAGGGTTTTTGAGGAGCGCTCTAACCACTTCTCTTTCCATTCACAGGAGCAATGAAACTCCCACATTATCCCTAAGGACATATCACAAAACACCTCACACATTAAGGTGGGTGCTATTAGGCATCAGATGGTTATGTAAGAGCACTTCATTTGAGACACCACTCCACTTTATCATACGCAATGTACCGTCATCGCGGTTATAGCCTGAATTAATGGCGGCTGTCAAATGGCTCCTGAAAGATGTGTATTTCGGCCTGAGATAAAGGGTTCGAATGCTTGTACAACTGATGGTATTACTCATTCGATAATGGCTGTTGTGCCTCACATAAATTACTGTTTATAAGAGGCTTAGCCTTAAGGAGACCTACGCGGAGCAAATAGTATTTGGCCTTTTCTTTTTACAATACGTTACACTTGAAAATTTAAAGTATCAATTTATAATATCTTAGATAATTTTAAATTCATGTACCTGTATTTATAAGTGGGTAGTTTTATCATAAACCTGGTTTCCAGTATTATTCCTATTATTTTTCCATTTTAAACCAAATTTCATCTTATATTTCTTTCCGTAACAGAAAAATTAATTTCTGGACTTTTTTAGAAATAATTTAATTACTAAGTGCTATCGGTTCATATTTGTATGGAAAATGCTAATTTACGTTTTGCTAACATTGTTTGTGCTTTGTTTTCTACTCTTTACAATGAAACCGCTATAAGGATTCAAATTAATTTATTACAAAGATAAATAATGATCCAGAATAAGGCGGGCCGTTAAATTTAATCTTGTGAATTAGCTCGCTTAAATAATATGCTAATACTACAAATTGAGTAGGTATTGAGTATATGGAGGGAAAATGTAATCTTTTGTTGTTCTGATAACTCCATCACTCATGTGAGAGATACGCCTGATTAACGTGAAAATTGTTTAATATTTAATTAATCATTTTTAAAGACGAAAGTACACTTTTTATCTTAAGGATGAACTAAATTTTTTTGCACCGTTACAGGTCAATCGACAAAATGACTTCCAATCACATGAAATAGGTGTCCAGTATTGTCAAAAAATAATTTTTGATACTTTTCTGTAAAAATAGTTTAACCTACGTCATACCGGGCTACAAATCACGATAAAAAAATCAAAACAAAAAGTGTCAAAACTATAAAATTCCGAGTCTTCTGTCGCGTACACTGCTCGGCGCGATCAACGCCCCCGATTGTGAAAATATCGAAAAACGTAACAAATGACGAATGTACCACAGCGTAAACGCGGGTCTTATCTCTCGACGCACATTGCTACCGGTCGGCTCCCCTTTATTTCTTGTACATTTTATTGCTCCATTGTTGCTACAAGTGAATGATGGCCGTTTTGCCAGCGCCCGCCCGCTTTTGTGTACAACCTTCACGTCTCGAGGAGCGCTCTCAACAAATTCTGACAGGTATCATTAATTTAATACGCCGCGCGATGGTCCAATTTCCCGTGATAATGTTAAGGGAAAAATTGTTTTAGACGATCAAAATCTTGGGTGCTTACTTTTGACAGTGCCCGTCATTGGATCAATCGACAGATCTTGGTGGGGCGGGGAAAATTTCATAATAAAAGAGTTGTCCTTAACTGCCAAATTCAGTGATTTGCAAGAAAAATTATGATAAAAAATGATTCTTTTAGCGTTACTCATTTATAAGTATTTTTGTAGCATTTTTTTTATGATTACAAAAATATGTTAGTTCATGCAAATGATATGATGGCTTTGAAAAATATTGTTATGGAAATGTTCAGGATTAGTTTTTGGAGTGAAATAGAACATAATTTATTATTCTCTTATGTGTATTTATTGTTCGTGAGTGAACAAAAGCTCTTGACATCATTTTATTATCAACAACACTAATTTAAAATCAAACTAATTAATTCCATACAAGTTTGTTTGCGCTTGGACCACATACTTTTGGTAGCCTTAAGTACGTGTAGACAACCGCATTTACATGCAGATACATCTCAACACATGTCTCACATTTCCCAAGGAAATGTTCGTGGTTCAACAGCTAAATCCGCATGTCTACATAAATATGGTTACTAAATCGTAAGATATGCCCCGACGCAAAAAAAACTGTAGAATTTATCTTATTTGAAATGACGTACGTGTCAACATGCTATCACTTCGACTGTCGCTTCAAATTTTTGTGCCAATTTCAGAGCGAGTCAAAGTATGGCGAGGGCATCTCTAACGATTTACATCTTTGTTGAAATCCTTCAAACTCTGTCTTTTGCCTTTGTTCACGGGACGGTTCTTAGCTAAGTTATAATTTTAAGGTATAATTGCTACTACCTACTAAGTTTAAAAAGGCGTGGGATTTATATTTCAACTCGTATTGAAGATTTATTTTACTTTGGTACATCATGCGGATGGTTATCTAAATTACTTTGTTATCTTTCTGAGCTTGTTTTACATGATGGGTCGTCAAAGCACTGAGGGAAAGTTTATTTAGGGTATCTTTTACAATAATAACCTTATAATTAATTGACGATGTAATTTTTTTTTATCTGATATCTTTGTATTATCTTAAATTTTTGACGACCCGCTTGGGGTAATGGTCAAGATGTTGCCTATTACGCAAGAGGTCGCGGGTTCGATCCCTGCACAGGACAAACATTTGTGTGCATGAACATGTCTGTTTTTCCTAGTCTGGGTTTTACATATATGTATCTATTTTAGTATATTTGTAATAGCACTGTTGATTTTGATGTCAGATCAGATCAATGTATGTGATGTTGTAAAGTATTTAATTATTTACAATTTATTAAATAGTATAATTCCAATTTCCACGCCATAAATAAAGTTTAATACCCATCTGTACATTTAAACGCATAAAAAATATATGCAAGCAAAGTATCGCATTAAAATTTCCAGGAAAAAGCAAGATTTAACAACGCGGATTATCCACGATTAATTTTATCTTTTGAATGTTCTTATGAATTGCTGCAATCTATAACCCGCTTTCTGTTTTGTTTTTAATCTCTTGTGAGAACAACATCAGTAATTGTCGACGTTTTTCCTTTCTCTGGTTTTTCCAACGTTTTTCCAAGAGTGCCTAGAACAACGTTGTTACTTTTGATGTCTCTTTTTTGCAAATATACAGCAGAAAAAGAATATCTCATTGCTATTATTCAAAGATTGACCTCAAATACATTAAAGAGTAATCGGATTTAGCCTGAATTACTTGACCATCATTGATTGTAATGAATTCAACCCATACATCAAGGTCCTTGAATTTCAATAACGTTATTACGTTTAATAATATTTATGAAACAATCGTTTAATAATAACTAAGCCCACATTTTGAACTATTGACTTATCCACGTTCCTACCATTATTCTCTTTATTACTTTTCATCTGCCAAATTAATCGCCTTGGGAGTTTCTAACAAAATAAATTACCTATCAAGGTAAGCTATTGTAATAATAAACGTGAATTAAATTTTCTCGCGACATTCAATGTTTTTAATTATATCAAGTCTAATAAAGAAGATCCTATGCAAACGTATAAAATTAACCCTAAAATGTTAGACGGGCTTAATAACCAAGTGTTTGTTGGAGATGATAATCATATTTCCGCTCGCATATTAACGCTATATGACCGCCGTAAAGATATATTAGGGCCCGTGAAAGTGGTGCGGTACTTTATTAGAAAATATTTACGTTTCATTAAACGGTTTTACGAGATGGTTATGACATGTCATAAAGGGGTATTAATTAGTATAAACATGAAAGAACTGACAGTAAAGCTGTTTGTCGTTGATAAGGGAGGAAATAGGAAATAGGGATGAAGTTTATTCACCAATGAATCTTAATTAAATACTTTTACATGAAACTACTTAAATTTAGATACTATTTAAAAGTAATTGAGGAGATTAAATTTTCTCATTATTACTGTCAATACTTACTAAATAAATAATAAATTATTTGGACTAACACACCCACTGCCTTAGCCCCAAATAAAGCTCAAAGCTTGTACCATAGAAACTAGGCAACGCAAAAAAATACTTAAATAATTTTACAAACATCCATGACTCCAGTACAAAAGCCGATGTTCATCCTACATACATTTGCTACTAGTGGGATTCGAACCCGCGAACCTTGGTTTTGTAGCCAGGGCCTCTGACCACTAGACCAACAGGATAAAATATTCTTCCGTAATAAAAACTATATTAAAATACATAATAGTGTTCAAATTTGACCGAGGTTGTATACCAACCGTAGTTACCCGAAAAAACATTCACAAACTTACCGGCCTTAAAACTGTGGAAAAACGAAACAAACTGATCCGAAACACCAACACACCGCCCGAAACCGAATTCAATTTGTACACAAACATAGTTTAAAGATTCTGTTGTACCCGGAATATATTTTGGCCCCAGGGACGCCTTGGCAATTTTCAAGAATTACCTACATAACATTAGGTGAGCGGGATGCGATTACTATTCGCGAGGGTCCATTGTAACTTCTGCTTCACAATAAAATTGTACGTGACCGAGGATTTAAATGCTGTTGCTCGCGGCACCAAATCAATTTAGAGATGGGGCGTGATTCAAATTCTTCATTTCCCCTTTACGTTGTGAAAGGACAGCGCTGATTTGTTGTTATGGAGAGCGACTGGATTTCACATTAATGGATCATTGGATCGGCTTTGAAAATATCTGAGTGTTCAGTGTCTCGATAGATGAGTTTCATTGATCATAGAATATAAATAGAATCGGAAAAATGTCAAAAAAAAATATATTGTTTTGGTCTTTTTTGTCCGTGGTGTGTGTTTTGTAATATAAAAAAAACTTTTATATATAAAATGCAGTAAGTATTTCTTACAATAAATGATGATGTAAAATGATCAAAGAATCGGCAAATAAATATTTTTTAAAGTAAAAGTTCTGCCTTAGAAATTTTAACAAGACGGATGGATTTTTTGCGTCAACTTTGTCAGAACACGGGTACGCAAATTTACCCAAACGGTTAACTGTCGCCTATTATATAAATATTTGAATATTATTTGTAATTAGACCAAATTTTTGAGACTGATTTTCACTAGATTCTACCTCGACTAGACATAAAAATCAGACAAGTTTCAATATTCTGATTCAATAAATGGTGTATGGCTAATAATGAATCAGTTATAACAGAAAGGTTCGATGTTTATTCTCAAGATAATAATAATTTGCTGACTTAACAAACAGGTTGTTTATTTTGATATTTCCTCTCAATAATAGCCTTCCCCAGCAATATTGATAGGCTATTTAACATCACTCAGCAATAATACATAATTTACATTATAATGTTTCTTTCCAATCCCTTCAATTGGTTAAAAACATAAAGTACCCTTCAGCCGTAACCCGATTGCTTTCGAGGCAATTATTTTGTTCAAAACCATTATCGAAGGCCCGTTCATACATTTTAAAGCTATTACAGATTAAATTCCCTCACTTTCGTAATTGAGATTGGTTCGCATCAAAGGGTGCTAATTAATTTAATACCTCAAACGTCAAAAGGTACCAGCCGTTTTTACCGTAAAACGTAAGCAAGTAATTTTGACGTTTACGTAACTAAGTACGTCTTATAAAAGAGATTCTGTGAAGTGAATTGAATTGATACATTTTTGAGAATAACTTAATATTATTATGTTTTATGATTCAATACGCACAGACTCGGCTTTTATTGCTATTTCATAAGATAGATTTTTAGTTATCTAGTGTTACTTCAAGTATGAAAATGCGATGGAATTGATAGATTTTTAATAACGTACCGCTCAAATGTGTGAGTCAATATTATGAGGTGGTTACCGAACCTGTCTCATATTTAACTAAACAGTTTTAATATTAAACATATTTTACTTCTTTATATGTCTTTTTTTTACGAAGCCAATTAAATGTTTGACGTTTTCGACTATAGCAATAAAGAACATCCTTAGGATACACCTCCCGATGTTCTGCCTTTTACTATGTATAAAATTCTCCTTTGATCTTAAGCCTTTGAGTCAAGTTACGAAACATATTATGAAAATATTTTGTCACCTAAAATCCTTTGTCTCCTAAAAGGGATGAGAGAAGTCACAATATTCTTAACAGAATTCCGTTTGCGGTAACGGTAGACCACTCCGTGAGTCTAATTGGAAATAAGGTTCCACCCTAACCTAAGTGCTTTGTCGAAATCTGAAAATTAGGGTTAATGACGTTACTCCAACAAATACCATCTGGTAAGGGGCAAATAACTTGCTACATATATGGTAATAGTATCACAATTCTATTTCATATCATTAGTTTGAAAAACACGTCATGAAAAACAAAAATAAACTGACAAATAAATTGCATTGTACCGTTGCAAGTTATTCTATAGTTAACAATAAAAACTATGAAAAATGTAAGTTTCGACTTATTTCATAAAAAAATAACAAATAATTCTGCAGTACTTCTTATTGTGACTTGTTAAATCAAAGGACATAAAACTTTCCAAAGCGCATTCTCTTGCGAGAGCCATTAAGGGCACTAAAACATTACAGCCTACTAGAAGATGCATTTCACTTTACTTTTCCGGGGGAATAAATAAACAATTTATTCGACCCAGAAGACCTCGGAGTACGCGATCCATTGTTAATTGCATGACGCATTATTAAACCAAGTACGGAGGCAATTGAGATTAACGCCTGCCCTTTAATTACGAAAGTTCTGTGCCCCGGAACGAAGAAATAAAAATAAATGGACGAGGTTTTTTCTTATTACTGAACCGGGGCGGAATAAGAGAGCAGAGTCGCATGTGTGCGTTGGTGATTATCTACGTAATGATTTTTATGTAACAGCAAACTCTGTGATAAAAAATATATTTTTTTCAGCAATAAATGTTTATTTAATGCCGTGTCTTATTTGACATTGTGTTCAAGTATCACTGTAATTTGCCACACTAGTCACATGTCACATTATTTTACTTTGCAAAAAACCTTATAGAATTAAAAAACATACTTATATAAATTTTATTGGTGTGCCTATTCGTCCATTCAACAAAAACTAACAACAAAATCAATCGTGTCGTAGAGTGATTCAGGTTTGTTCCAGGGACCGATTAAACTAATTGCATACGTAATTCGAAACTGCGTGATAAACAACAACTAATTACGGCACAATCTGCCGCATCCGATTCGATTGGGTGATAAAAGTCGTAGCTCTCTGTTAGATGCGTTTGTAGATAGGAGTTTCCACGTGATGCGTTTGCACTGATTGATTTAACTAGCTTATTATTATTTTTAAGCTCGATGGCGCAGTGGGTTACGCATTCGGTCTGCGATTGCTAAAGTTAAGCAACGTTCGCGAAGGCCTCTCAGCAGATGGGTGACCGAGTTCGATATCGCCAAATACGGCCGGAAAGATGATATTAATATTATTCTAAATTTTTAATGGTAATTGGTGGCAAACGAGCAGATAGATTGTCTGCTGGTAAACAATCTACACTACAATAAATGTGTTGCCGGCCTGTTAAATGGGAGTACGCTCTTTTTTGGAGTTGTGATGGCCTTATCGGCCCAGAAATAAAACGGGCAATAATTTAATCCACGGTTTGATTGTTCGAGGTCGGAAGCAATGGTATTCTTATAGTATCTACTTACTTTACAAGAATAGCAAAGTTGATAATTAAAATGCAAAAACCTCTCATCGAGTTTATTATGAAGTAGCTTACCGCATGATAAAAAAAATAATAGAAAGAAATAAGAGTAATTTACTAATTACTCTTATTTCTTTCTATTATTCATAAATAGAAGCATTGTTGATGTTAATATACTTATTAACATCAACAATGCTTCTATTTATGAAAACGATTATCTTTACTTAGATTATCTTTACTTATATATAATTTATCTTATTTAAAAAATAAATAACGCTTGTATGAATGACACTCGATAGCGCAAAATAGTTGTACAATTAATCCAACACTGAACCAATTGCATTACATAAAGTGCGTTCAATTTGTCCGTTCAACAAAAACTAACAACTGAATCAATCGCGCTTCCCTGTTTTCCAGGTTTGTTCCCGAACCGATTAAACTAATGTTTCACGTAATCCAGAACAGGCGATAAACAACAACTAATTACAGCGGAATCTGCCGCATCCAATCCAATTGGTGATAAACGTCGTAGCTCTGTGGTAAATGACATCAATGCTGTTGCGTATAGTTGGCAGTTGAAATAATTGATGGGCACAAGAATTTTAAATTTTGTACGTATATTTCTACGCAAATACGATCAGCTTTTTAATCAAACATTAATAAAACTAGGTCTGAAGTAACAACTACTTCAAGTTTAATAAACACCTTGAATGCCAGTGAAGCCAAGATGATAAGCTAAAGCAAAATAAAATTTTCAAGTCAATTATAATCCTGTTTTCAATAAAATTATTACGAGTAATGTTACCTATCAAATATTTCAATCTATCATTAATTAAAGTTTCATTCGGTATTTTTTTATTTCATAATAAAGACAGCACTAAAAATATTCATATGTCAATCACAGAAAATTACGACACAAACTAGACGGATTAACAGTCAAAATATTCATCAGGCAGAGCTCAATACAATTCTCCCACTTTTATAGTTAAAAGGTTGTTCAGGTGATCGTCAAAGCTAACGGGGCCGTAATTCCGGAATTCAGCAATAAACAAGGCGTAATTACGGTAGGGGTGAATTAATACCGCATCCGTTCGGATGAGCCAATTAAAGTTTTTAGCTCCTTGTACTACTTTTGTTGTAGGAGATTTTATTTGACTTTCTCTGTTTAAAAGACGCGTTTAAAAGGATGCTGTGTTAGATTAAGATTTTTCAGTCAAATCTGGATTTAATGAAATTACTTGTTTTATGATTTTAGTTTTTAGTCAGGTCCACAAATTAAGCTATTAATTGACCTTTCTATTTGTGTTATTTTCGGCCTCCATCATCTCTTCATTTTCAATTGCTATTTAATTATGTGACATACATACGTTGGTTGCTACGGTTCCAAGCAATGTGAAGCGACCATCGCTTCACATTGCAATGCCTATGACTCTAGTGGTCAGAGACCCTAGCTGCAAAACCAAGGGTCGCGGATTCGAATCCCGCTGGGGCAAATGTGTGTGTTATGAAAACATGATTTAACTTAAACTCGTTCCTAACAAACGGCTAACAGAATATTGCACATTATTACATATTTTATTCCCTCTCACCTTATGCTTGCCTAAATTGACCACGGAACACGCCAAAACAGCTTCTCTCCCGATGTGGAAGGTTTGATTCCCGATGGGCCTCTCGAACTGTGGCGCGTCCGCCATCTTGCGATTTATTGCATTTGAGTCTGTGGACAATGGAAATATTTTAAAATAATGCATTATGATGGTATAAATGTTGAAAAGCTTCATCTAAACATGGTGGATTTTTGTGGTGGGATTTGCAGGGCATGTACTTAAAACGTTCTATTTAAAAGATAACATTTCAGGTAAACTTAAATAACTTTTAAGGATATTCTGATGCAATTACATAATTCTATAAGAAAAGAATCGCAGTCGGCAAAACATGCTAAAATAGCTAAACTTTGCCTTGTAGCTTTTTTTCAAGATGAAAAAGTACCTTTTACCAGACAAATCCTTGATTTCGACTTTTATCAATCCGATGGAAATCCGATGGAACAGTCGTTGATACGATTAATTTTATTATTATGTTTTACTTGCCATTACACCAACTACAGAGTGGCTCATAATTAACATGGACCCTAATTGGTATATACTCAAAGGCTTCAAATACTTCACATGTTCGTGGCGAAATGACACATTGCGGTTAGAGCGACAAAGTTCCATGGGCAGTGCGGAGCGCGCGATTGTTGAAACTTTGTCCATCCCAGCCGCGGCCCCACTCATGGAAATTATTATTGTTGTTTCCCGCTGTTAGCTAGTTAGTTAGGTCTTTTGTATTTTGTTAGAACTTGACTTGTTTCATAAAACTTTGCGCGGTATAAAACTATGATATCAGTGTTAATGAACGGTTTAATGGGCTTTATCTTTGTGAGACTATAAAGATAAAAATGTATTTAAAACGCTGCTAAGAAAACGGCTGTAGTTAAACGAATGGTTACGGGTAAAGTACAGTAAGAACGTTTTAACCGTTTATAAAAAGATTTCCAACTGTTCTTATTGTAATAGTAAAAAGAATCAGCCTATTAATTATTTGAAATCATGTTTTCGTTACAAAGGTGGCTTTTGGCCTAATCACAACACTTGCGAACAGCGGTTTGGTGATCACAACCCCGGGCTGTGTTCAGAAAAATTGACACAAGTTTTGGCTGACCCAGGAATCGAACCCAGGACCGCGAGATCACGCTTCGGTACTTAAACCACTACCTAGCAAAACGATCGAGCGTTTCTTTTTGTAAAAATTCAAATAACGAATATTTAGAGTGGGATTTGAGCCCTAGACTTTTGGGAGTTAAAATGGGTTGCTAAAACAACTTCATGCTTCACCATAAATAGACAATAAAAATATAAAGGACAGACAACAGTACAATTTTATACAGATAACATTTAGCGCCACGTCGCCACAACTTCGAAGTAATATCGCAGAACCGCCCTATCTTTTGTAACGTTTAAATTTTACTGGCAAAATAAACTAAACATTTTAGTAGCGAGAACATTTTCTGCAGTTTTACTGTGCACTATACAGTTTCGACTGCAACTCTCTCCTTTTAACTTTCGTCCTACCTGAATTAAACGAGAACTAATGAAGATTTTGTTAATATTCTCAAGAACTATACCGAGAATTGAAACTATCTTCCATCTTGGATAGTAATTCATAAAGTTGTATCTTTGAACAGGCAACTTCTGTTATACTGTATCATGGATCATAATGTGTTTTGTTTTAGAGCTTAAAATTGCATTCTTGGGAATAGATATTGCAGCTTTGCTTTTGCTTTTATTTAAATTCACCAATTATGAAATTTACTCGACATCGATAATAGAGCTCAGTTGGGGAGAGTATGGGGTTTTAAGAGCAGGCAACGCATCTGCGAACCTTGTGCGGTTGTCGATGTCCATGGGCAGCGATGATCACTTAATATGAGGAAACCGTCTTGTTTGTTTGCCTAAAAAAAAAACAATTTACAAAGTAAACGTTACAAAATTAAACAAAAATTATCCCACATATAAAAGTTGATTCAATTTTGTGTTGAATTTACACTTTATCCAGACAAGTAAATGAGCGTCAAAAATACTCGATTTCATTTCCGAAGTTCATTGCGAATATTAAATGTGAACAAAAATGAAAAGTTACTCCCTTTTCTGTGTGCAGAACCATTCACGAATAAATGGAAAAGGTCAACTGTGCAGCATGCTTTAATATTGCAGTCATAAATGGTTTAAGCTTTCACGGACCGTAAAAATGTTGATAAGTTTTTCATAGTTATTTTTTGCATCCGCTTTATAACGACGTATCTGTGAACTGTCACTCATTCTCTGCCGTATCTCAATTCTCACTTGAACGTTAAAATAGTAATGGAAGTGGAATTGTGAGATTTACGATGGCGCTTCAAATAATTCCGTGTTGCTGTGAAATAATAATTTTAACCTTTCATCGTGAGGAATAATGTGCACTTTATTGCAAGCAATTTTAGTTTCTGATCAAAATGCTACTTATAAATATTGTACTATCCATAAGTATAGCTTTTATTGAGTAAAGCTAGATGGGACAGTTATGAAGGTTGTCTTATTACTATTTATTTACATGAAGTATAAATTAATTTAATTAAAGTCAACTGGAGTGTTTCAACCTTTAAAACACTCAATTCGACTTTATTAAAAACTAGCGACCTGCCCCGTCCTCGTACGGGTAAAAATGTAACTTAGTCTATGTATGTTACTCAGTAATAATGTGGCTTTTTAATATATGTTTTTTTTTTAATCAGTTCAGCGGTTTTTAAGTATATTCGTTATATACAAACAAACAAATCTTTCCTCTATAAAATCATCAAGAATGTGTCATTTATAAAAACTTTACCCGTTATCAAAACGTTTTAATTAAACACTATCATTGGCCTAGCCAATCGGAATTATACGACAAGTCAGACTATTTCAATAGCCTCACCGCAAGTTTACTTAGTCCCGTCTCAAGCTCATAGAGTTGTTTCATTTCCTACCATCGGCAAATACACGCGCCTACTCGGAGCGGATTGTCGCATTAATGTCTCTAGATGTTCCCATTATTTCGTTTTCACGCTTCATTAAACGGGGCAAGATTAGGCAATTTTCCCATTAAATAAAATAGATGAACGGGAATATAGGCGTATCTGCAATAGGACCCGAGTACTCGATTAGTGTAAAAGTGTTATTACTTAATTACATAATCGAGCGGCATTTTTTATTATGAAAACACGATTTGTCTAATACTGCGTGTAAGAATCTCGTCTGTTACCTGAGACAAGATTTTTTTCTAACTTTTATATAGATCTCAATCTTGCTGAAAAAAAGCCATCATATTCTTTTTTTGGGGGGAACTTATATCTTTCGCTTGGGGTAAGCGGAAATATTTTGTATGAATCGGCTACTGGCAAAGTATACACACCCATGTTTCTCTACTTTCTACATTTATTTTCTAGAATGGCTCTAATACAGCATTTATGCATAATATGGTTCCACTCTGCCTATGGTAAGCAAAACAAGAGCACAGACTGCCATGACAATGCATTATCATCAGATTGATGTTCACTTCTCTAACAAAGAACTTCTCTAATAAATATGCAACCGGCCGGGGCGGTAGTAGGAGGAAGAAGATGATGATGATTGTAGTTCACTTCACCCCTCTCAAATAAATAAACAGCTTAGGCATATCCAGCGAAGCGGCGATCCACAACGCCAGTTAAAGTCAGCTGAATAGATATTATTGTCGCTGGCGTCTGTATCGGGGACCGATTTACGTTCCGTCAGACTATTGCCCTTTGTCTTTGATACTTCGCTGAGATCGTTTCTGTTAATGAACACTTTTATAACTCTTCGAAAGCTGGGATATTACATATTTTTGTGATACAACATTTCGCTTCGACGATGGTTTAATTTAATAAACGACCTATCTAATCTTTAGTGAGTTAGTGGCAGGGAGTTAGTCGTGCTAATTACCATAGAGTTGAGTGAGTTAGGGACCGATACAGATCGGAAGATTGAAAGTGTCTATTTGTTGGGCTAATGAAGTTAACTGACTATAAGTTTTTAACGGACTGATAATTATGTAACTAGGTGACTAAACTTATAAATAATCATAATACACGAACTTGTGCTGTAACTGTAATATTTCTGTAATAGCAATCGCCCGCGACTCCGTCCGCGTGTTATGAACTTAAAAACTCGCATTTTTTTTTATTTGAACCTGTAGTTTACGCTTTTAAACAGACTAACAAACAATTTCTTCAGCTTTATTACATATGTATAGATTTTTTTTTGGATTGGGCGTACCTACTCAAATTCATTGTCTCATTCCAACAGGAACAGAATGGGTTCTTTCGTCGTAAATAAACGTGAATACCTCATTAGCGGAGTAAAATCCGTCCTTGCTTCTAATCTCAAGGTCTGCCAAAGCTCCCGAGCTCCCAACAAATCTTTAACCTTACTCGAAATGATTTTTCAATTACATGCCCCAATCTTCAGTTAGAACGATATTAGCATCCTCCTCACGTTTCATCGAGAGGCACTCAGCCCCCTCATTTCCTCTGACGAACGAAAGGGTGGCTCAGGTACTTATCAGTTCCAACATTCCTTCCACTCTTACGACAACCACCTAAGGTTGAAATTTGAACACGATTTCATTAGTAAAAGTCTAGTCAATTCAGACCGATTAAACAATTACAATGCGGGTTTGCTTAGTGCTAATTACTGTTTGATTGTTTTGGGTCGGATTGAAAAACTCTATGTGGATACAGTCGTTGAATACTAGTGTTCATTTATGCTGTTTGTGTTGCCAATATCATTTGCAATTCAAAGTTGTCAACGGGTTTGTAATCAGTATTTGAGTCGGACTTTTAATAACAATTATTATATGGAGTAGATTAGCAGCTCTGCGATTAACTATGCAGGATAGGTTATAAGAGACATATACGAAAATACACCTGTTAAGCCGCTTGATAATATGGTGGTATAAAATATTTTTTAACGTAATCCAGTGTTTATCACTTTAGAGAACGCCATCAACTAGAGTGCTGTTGCAGCTTCCGAATCAATTTAGTGTATTTAATATATTCTTAATTCAAGAATAGCTCTTTGGGTAGAAAAGCTTGTTAGCTTATTGCAGTGTTCACCACGTTAGGAAAGGCCATCCTCCGGAGTGCAGTTGTAGGCTTCCGAAGCTTTACTTAATTTAAGAATAGCCCCCTAACTTTTGCTTTGTTATTGTATACAATCCAACCAAGGTAGAAAAGCTTGTTTTACACAGATATCATTTCGAAGAGCGCAAAAAAAATTGGAATAAACGCGAAAAAACGTACTGGAGCGGATACATTTTCGTGTTTCAGCTTCCGTCCTCCGCTCTCGTGATCAGACATGCAGCCATCTCTCATAAATGTATTGATTACTCCATTCACGAACCCAACCGATTAAGCCCGTATGTACGGATGACAAATTCGCAAATTCAGTGAAGAAATGAAGATGTTTTGAGTTCCATTATGTATGGCAGTGAAATATTAGCAGTCTATGTTTTTAATCAAATACATTTTATTTCAAAAATATATTATTTAGTATTCACTTAAAGAGCGATCTTATTAATCAGGTAAAAAATAGCCAGAAGCTACTAAAAGAATCTGCCACTAGCCTAGAGATTCCAAATCTTAATAATATAAAAATAATAATAATAAACCGTTTTTGGAGCAAAAAAAATTTGAAAGAACGTTATATTTATAATTGATATTGTTCGATGAAAATTTTATTCCAATATATGTGATTTGACACTAGTAATATTTACGCACTGATGGTGTTAACGAAATTCCACATCAATCTTACCTTCGAACATGTTTCGTCAAAAAGACAAAACTTCATTTGTCCAAAGAAACACAAACAAACTTCGCTTTCATTGAACTCATTGTGATATCAGAAACCATGCCGATCAATAAACGTAAATACGGACTTATCCACTGCACTCTTGCCTTTCAAATATTCATGCTTCGCCCTGTCTGTGGCACTAGTTTCATTTTCATTAATTTCCTATTCCAACGTAATTGGGGTTACGAACTATTTCCTTTGCTTTTGTTTTGTTTCTTGTTGTTGACCGGTACGCGTGAAATTATTTACCGATTGGAACGTGGAGTGGAAGTTTTTGATGTTGTGTACTTTCATAACGTTTGTTTGTATTATTATAAAGAATTAGATATGGTGGCCAAAGAGCTTTGTATGTTGGTGTTACATGCGTGAAGTTTGTGTTGGATTCTCGGTGTGTACGTGTGAATTTATTTCTTAGTGTATATTTAAAACCAGCTAGTTGTAAACTTCAGACATTTTAAAATGCCTGTGTAGCTTTATAGGCCGACAAGCCAACGATACACTTAAACAAAGAATACCTTCGTGTTGTAGACTTGACATAACTACTAGATTAACGCAGCATTAAGCGTTAAGCAAATAACAAGGAAGAATTCGTCGGGTCCAGTAAGGTTCTCGGTGGCAAAATTGGTTCGAATCCTGCCTTACGCCAGATGATATTTTACTTGTATAATTAAAAAAAATTGATACTAGATTAAATTTATGAATAACGAATGATACAAGAAGGCAAGAAAATCTTTGAAATAAATCACCTGCGAATGCCTCTCTCAAAGCCCTTAAATTTTTATGCTGGCAGAGCGTGGAACTTGAAAATCATCAAGTTAATAAATTAAGCGGCTGGGTAAATGTCTAGCGAATTTTATGCGTCACGTCATTTGTTGTTCGTAGAGCGATTTCCAACTTTACCTGCTCATTCTTAAAGTTTAAATTATGTTTCTGGTTATATTCACTATCTTCCAAAATACTGCTTTATCGAGCGTGATTACTGCAGGTAGGCTAAACGTTGCTTTCAGTCTACATTTTTATTAGGTCGTCTGCTTCATTTTGCTGGCTCGCCATGTTTAAACCACCATGCTTAAAATATGGCAGAATTCTAGGTTATCGTTGAAAGGCTTGTTGTGAAGCTTGCCACTTACATCCTGATAGGTTTACCAATGTTTATCCTTAAATATATAACAGCTAAAATACAATTGATTTTGAAACTTTGTTCTGAAAATACCTAGCCTTAACGAATCAGACTTCATAGTTATTAGTTTAGTGGTTTAGTTATAGGGTTATTTTTATTTTATAATTCTTACCAAAAAATTAAAACTATAAGTAGTTACAAATTTTTATTTATAATGATGATTATCACTGATCCCATAATTTCTACTGCAATGGAATAATGTGGAGGCTTTGTATCCGAGGCCAAGTCACTTTTTGGGTCACTCAACCATCGGAGTAAGTGAGTAATGAAATAATAGTTTACGTCTTAAAAATGCAGTACGGATACGATTAACTGCAGTAGGATGCCAAAACTGACACAGACAGGAACAAAGAAAGCACATGGGTCAAAGGCATGCAAATTAGGCACAGAAGACTTGTAAATAACTTGGGTGATAACTCTTCCCCAAAGGGACTAAATAGCAGATGAAACTTTGTGTAAAAGTTTGACATTTTTGAATTATCAACTTGCAAGTAATTTTCTGAAGGAGTGTCTGTAGGATCGAGGTCGGAAGTTAAGGGGATAATGGCTTTGTCCAAGATATTTTAAGAGTTTTAAGATCAAGAGTCACATAATTAATAAAAATACATTCGAACGCTTGGAAATCGTAAGAAAACCTATATGCAATATTTAGTATTCTTTGTCTACAATGTTGCTAACGGAATCAAAGTATAAAAGCATTATCAAGTGCACCATAATATATGGCTGCCATGGCCGAAAACGGTGGGAACAGATTCTAGTACAATATTCCCGTATTTTTCAATCCATACTTAAACCCTGACTCGCTATCAGATCGCGTCAATTGATCAACCCAATTCCTCAAAAACGGGCCGAGCAAATTAAAGATAAACTTTGCGACGTCATTAATCACACAATTCAAAGTGCCCGAAACAGTCCCACTTTCCGAAATTTTAATTTGCCCAATAACTGAAAGGGAAAATGTTAATCCCGGCAATTATATCCACGGAAGGTTTGCGAGGTGCTGACTCGATCCCCGTGGCAGCGCGTGGCTGTCACGGCTTTGGAACCGTTTCCATTGTAGACGAAGGTTTATTGATCCTATTTTGTTGATGATAGTAACAAATAAGAGGTTGACTTAATAAATAAAGGAAATTACCGCTTAGGCGCAGAATGACAACTTTTCAGGACGCATTAATACGGGATTTTAATGGTCTTAAAAAACTTGACACAAAAAAATACTAACATACCTGTCCAGCTCCTATAATAGTCCTATTTGTACAATTCTAAGTATAAGATTTGAGCTAGACATTAAATAATATTTATTTATAATATTTATCACTAACCCATAACTCTGAATACATTTGTATTCAGAGTTATGGGTGGTGATAGCCGATGTTTATCACACAAACATTTGTGCTAGTCAGACGTTCGGCTTGTGGTTAAGGAACATGGAATATGGGCCTGCCAAATAAACATATTATGTGGATACAGTAACCAGGTTGCCAATAATACATAGTTCACTCTTACATGGGTGATTTAATATTAAGTGTATTTTTAGAGAAATAGAGCTTAGTGAAACTTCTTCTGGAAAGACCCGCTCGTCAGGACAAGTACTTCCACCTTACAAAAGACCACAGAAGTAGCAGTTCGTAATTATTGTTCTATGTTTCTGCTAGTGAGTAAGGTCGGCAAAGCCTAGTTAGGGAGGGTTTTGAAACCCCACAAGGGTTTCTAAAGGCAGGCAACGCATCTGCTACTCTAGTACGGTTGTTCATGTCCATGAGCAGCGGTGAACACTTACCATCACCTGATTCTCTTGACCGGTTGCCTCCCAATCACATTGTCATAACAAAACGGATTATTGCGCCACATTCGACATGTAAAGTCTTTCTACGTATTGGTTATAAACCGTTTATCAAATGTCGTGAACAATGGCGCGGACATTTCGCTGCGAATCCTGCACTGACCACCGCGAGTGTGCACTAAATTGTATCGTCGCCGTCACGTAAAACGGTTTCCGTACAATAGCCACGGAGTTTCCTTATTGCGAGCGGCACGTTCCGTTATGGACCTTTTATACGAGATAAAATGTATTTTATCAATGCTGTAATATTATTACGCATATTTTAGGTTCGCCGGGCTCGGGTAGGTGATATTGAGAATTCGTCGAGAATCGACGTTGAGCGTCAGGATTTTGTGGTTTGATGGTTTTTTTTGTGATAGTTTTGCGATGGTATTAAATGAATGCTTGCAGTGTTCCCAGATACAAAATAGGTTCTTTCAAGAGCAGAGTGAAGGGGTATCTCATGGGTAGAAGCGATCCAAACTAGATTAGATCTTTACTATCCATTACATGCAAAAGTGATCAAGCGTGGACTCAATCAAAAAAAAGAAAAAGCAATAAATGTAATATAAACTTCTTCATTTTATTTTTTCCATGTTTTAAGTAATATTACAACCTATTATCACATTTTCGTTTTGATATCTGGGCGTGTATGTGTTGTACTTACTTGTGATCTATTCTTCTTCTTCTTCTTCTCTTCGCATCATAAAAAAAGAAATGGACAACTTTTTGATCTATAATTAAATAGGAGAAGATCAGTAATAACCAGGCATGTCAATTCAGGATCATAGTCGCAGCGTACCCTGGGCTCCAAGGCCATGGCCGAGGATGCAACCGGGAGAGGCGCTAGGATGATGATGAATTAAATAGGAGAAGATCTATTGCTTGCAATTTAACGATTGAATATTTTCTATATCAAAAATATCGCATTACATTATCGTGAAAATCATAAATCTGATTTGGTACGTAAATACCTATAAATTACGTGTATGTATTTCATTCCGAGAATTAAAGTGATCGTCAAAGCCAAAACACAATAGAGCAGGAATTTCATAGGGCGTGATGTACAAAGGGGACCTTATAAATATGTACATATATTTTATCTCATACACACTTTTAAAAATACTTTCTTTTTTAATCTTATCGTCAAACATCTTACGAAATTATTATTATTATTATTATTATATATATAGCCCATATTATCGTCCTACTGCAGGGCAAAGGCCTCCCCCACCGATTTCAAGTTTAAACGGTCCAAGGCAAACTCTGGCCAGTCTTTTCTGTAGATGGCTTTTTAGGTTTTTAGAAAGCCACGCCGTACATGTCTTGACAACAAAAGAAATACTTTTTAAATATTTATTTTCTGAATCAAATCGTTTAAATGTAAATTTAATTCAATTACATTAGCAGGAAATAATTAATAACGCAAATTCACTACACATTTTTGTGTCCCATTCTCAGAATTCAAGTGATCGTCAAAGAACACAATAGAGCAGGCATTCGAGCTTAGTCCATGAGCGTGCTTTGTGCAAGTGTGTAAGGCCTATAAATGCATTGTCGCTTCTTTAAAGTGGTTCCCATTCATAATAAACGCGATATTTGTATTGCATGTGTTGAAGCCTGGTTTTATAGATTTAACCTGTTTATGGGTGGTGTAACAGGATTAATTCTGAATTTAATGATTACTGTGTAATTGTAAATGTGTATATTTATGTGCAATTGCAGCTTAATTCTTAGGTTCATAGAACGATTTGCTTATGGTGTGGGTATAATAATAGACGAAATTACGCGACGTAATTTCGGCACAGTAGTGTGTCATCCTCCATTTGTAAAACATAATGCAGGCCCTAGTGTGTTTCTATATTTAAATTTTCCCTTATTCCATCAATCAAAATATTAGAAATATCGCTATACATCTCTCCACCAATTTTCGTGGCAATCGGTTCAGAAACGGCGGAGAACGAGCCAGGGGCCCTAGCCAAGATGCACTCGCTTCGCGGGCGAATTCGTTCAAAAGTTTCTCCGCCTAAGCGTGACCGCTTATAATTTGGTAGCCAAAGTGCCACTCCTTTCGCGCACGCTCGGTCGAGGCGGTTGTCGATAATTTGGCTATGGTTTCGATCGAGGATGTGACGTAAACATGGCTGTATGGGCTCGGATACCTTTGCATAACCTATAAATCCCGAAAAAAAAATTAAAATGTAAACAAAAATACGAGCTGTCAAAACCGGTTTGAGGTTATAAAAGTATAAAATTTTATTGAACGTGCTCTAATTTAATAGGTATATCGATAATTACACGGAAATTATAATGTTTTGAATAACTCGAGAGCTTAAAAGAATACATAAGTGATGTTTCATTTCGACATACCTATTTCAAACGCAAGTTCCGGCAAAAATATTTACGTGTTAATTCCAATGGTTACTTTTATTTAAGTAAAACATCATCGAATTGAAATAAGTGCAGAACAATATTCGAGTATATTGGAAGGTAAGATCAAGTTTATTTCATGAAGTCACAACGTAATCATTATAGTTTTAATGCATAAATACAATATGATCATCACAAAGCAATTAACTAAAGCAAAAGTTTGATAATAGGTATATAACTTGCAGTCATGGTGGAGTAGGTCTCAGACGGGGGCTCAAGGAAGGCTGAGACTACAACTCAATTTAGAGTTTTAAAGAATTGGTGTTCTTGTGAGCAAAACCACATAAATGGAATAAAATAAGTCCCACATGGCTCTTGCCATCCTTTTTGAGTTAATAATTCACATTAAACATATTTATTCTTTTAAGGTATGGACTGACTGGAAGACTGGAAGTCAGAAAAGCAAAAATTTACAAAAAGCAAAAGCTTTAAGACGCAACACTTGGCCGACTGGTGGTGAACCAAGAAGGTATTTGAGGATTCAGTCTTGAATTTGATCATTCCATGCAAGGAGAGCCGGTAATGAAGGAATTGGACTTTCTGTAAGTTAAGTAACTTTACTTCACAAATAATATCTTATGGAAACTTAAACAAGTTTTTTGGATGTTGTCAATGTTATTTCTAATCCTTATTCACTTTTTCAGAGATCATTAAACATCGAACCTGCTCCACCTGCAACTGCACCAACACCTAATGTATTCAGAGAACTGGAATTAACAACTATCAGAGAAACGACAATACCAATCTTCTGAACAATTTACATAAGAACTTTTGTATTGATCACTTATTTGTGTATATATTTTATTCTACATAACAGAAGCAATGTGTTAAAAAATGATAAATAGTGATTAACTTATACAGATAATAAGTATAAAAAAATAATTATATACTCACAGAAACTGTTTTATATTGTTATATTTGTTCATTTGTAAGTTATGTACCGAAAGGCCTGCGTTGCCTGAGTATAAATAAATAATAAATAAAAGTAGCTTAAAAGTAAATGTAAGATTGAATGGTTTGTTTATCTTATAATTTGTCTTTTATTATTTATGTTATAGTGAGACTGCTCTATTTACATACAATCAACATAGCTTTAAGTTATTTAAGATTTCTGATTGAATTCTTAGTACCTATAACATTTTTTGGTGACTTGTGTTATGTGTTATAAGTAAGATAACTATTATATTGTAAACCTTACTATTAAGTTATTCTACATTCTAGTTAATTATTACTAAACATTTTACTTTAATTTGGTACTATATAAAATGTAATTATTAAGAGGGCGCATCAATTTCGACACCAATCGGATTGCACCCGCGCGCTTCCTCGGCCCCCTCTCGTCCTATGACTTCAACGCAATGAGACAGAGGTCGCCACTTCATTTTGTTTCGGGCGATTCCGCACAGTATACAAATTAAATCAGATAAAAATTGTCAAACTGAGTATTGGATGCAGGATGACGTAACTAAGTGGTGTAAAGCTAGTAATACATAAATGTTAGTATTATAATGATTTATTTTGTTTATGCTTTGAGTGACTTGGTAGTTATTAATACGCAAAGGTACGCGTAAGTTATTTAATTATAAATTCTATAATTAGTTTTTTTTACCACAAACTCTTTGTGAATTTGTGAATAAAGAATTGCGCAAGGAGAAAAGGATATTATGAGAAACATTTTTTTTAAATGACGTCGACTATAATTAATTGTTAATCTGTCAATATCTTGTCTCTGTGCACATGAATAAGAATGACAACCATGTCATTCTTATTATTCTAGATTTTTAATAATTTAACTGACGTATCTGAAAACCAATGGAAATACAAATAAATCTTTTTTAACATTATTTTTCAATACATTTCATTTCGTACTCTTACTATGTCATACAGTTCCTTTTGCAGTTTAAATATTAAAATATTCTATGTATGATAGAGTCACGTTTTAAAGGAGCATTAATATCATGTAACTGATATAGTTTTGTCTAGAAAGCACTTAGACATATTAATCAGAAGAATCAGTGCTAAAATTCGGAAAACATTAGAAACCCGTTTCACTTGCTTCAACAGCGGAATGATCACGGCATTTTTTTAAAATTGAAATGCCAATCAGCTAGGATCAGATGTCAATAGATGGCAGTATTCTCTGCGGAAAAGGTTTCATTTATAGGACTTGATTCAAAGTATACATTAAGATCTATGAACGAAATAAACACTTCTAAATCGTAGATCTCTTATCCACTAACAGTAATACCAAAATATATTATTATCATATTATAATTGTCGCAACACCTTATTTATTCGTCTATTTATTGTTCACAGTAAAAGACTTTGATAATAATAAAAAATAAGGTTTTAATAGTTTAGGCTGCAATTGTGGACTTTCAATTATAAACTGCTACTAAGTCTACCAACAAGCGACTAGTTAAAAGCATCGTTCTTTCTAGCATATACTACCAACGACCGTTGCGTCATTCACGTCAGCCCTTGTAATAATTTAACGAAATATTTTTTCGAGCCGGGAGAGCACTGCATCATAGTCTTCTCGTCTCAACGGAGAGGTTGCGACTAACCGATGAAACAAAACATGCCTGTGAGCACGCGCCTGGTGCGACAGACGATAGCTTACTGCGCGGAATCTGAACGTAGTAAGCGCCAAACTAGTTTTCTTTGAATTACTCGTAAAATATGATATTTTTTCAAAATGTTCTGTGATAAGTATTTAGATAATATAATTGGATATTATGTGCCAAAATATTGGTTCACCAAAATGCATCGTCTCGGAAATAAATGTAACCAAAAATGAAGTCAGACGCAACTTCAAGATTTTTTTTATCAATGAAAATTGCAATTTTTTCAAAATTTTCTGTGATAAGTTTTTAGAAACTATGCTTAAATATCTACGATTTTTTTTTCGGGTCATTTGAAGTTCATTTTCAAGGTTTAAAATGTGTTTGAAAATACGCGATATTTTTGACACCCCCTCTTAACCCAGCTCATTACATATTATTTAAATAGAGACCAAACTGTTGTAACTGTAAGATCATACCATGTTTTATTTATTTTACTGTAATATTTTTACTTTACCTATTATTTATAATTAACCCAGTTCATAAGTAAAACAGACTTACTTGTAAATTATTACTTTTTTGATAATATTTAATGTTTAAAGAGTGTCATTGTTTACTGATTTACTGTTTTACAATAAAAGTTATTGTGAGAAATCTATTACTTTTCATTTAAGTTTACTAACAGAGACTTGTCATTTATTAAATTAAAGAACACATGAAACTTATGCACATTTTATTTAACTAACAAACATTACAAAATAATTAAGTTATCTAGTCATATCACTTATTGCACTAGCGCAGTATAGCAAGTAGCATAGCTGTCTTTAGTTGTCCAAAATAGTGGTGGGAGTAGATTGTGAACCAAAACCAGTGATATCTTCTCCATCCTCAACCATCATTTAACAAGCAGCATTCAATATTGGTGTCATGAGTCAATACCAATGGGGCTAGCTCGAACCTCCTGTAAAACAAATAAAATTTGGTGAGAAACATTATATGTAATAACTAATAATAAACTAATTGTATGTATGATTAGATTAGAAATAAATAGAAAATACTTATTTCCAAAACTCTTGTACTTTTTGCTGACAAAGGATCAAGTATAAGATAGAAGCATGTTTATTAGTTGCAGTTGATTTTTTATGTATTCAAATAATATAAAATGTCCCCTACTCCTATACATTCATTCTGTGTGTGCAATTTGATTTGTGCTACTTACCATTTGAACATTTGAGTAGATCACTTCTTTTTTTTGTAAAATAAAGATGTTCATCCTCCTTAGGTTTTATGAAAGCCATATGAGCGCAGTCAATGCACCCTTACTACACCCCATCCATGCAAATTATGCTATGTTTGAAATCTGAAAAATTTCAAGGTTATGTCAATATGAATGAATCAATTCATAAAAGTACTGAGAATTATTGTGCAATGCTAATTAAATAATAATGGTCAGCCTTCTTTTTAAATTGGGCTCTTTCCAGTGGTGTTTGTGGAAATACTATCCACCTTCTGATCCACGGGCTGTTAAGGACATCAATCGGCTCCCTAATGTACCTGGCGACTTGTAGTTCGCTGCGTTAGATGTTGTGTAAATGGTTATTCTCTAATTGAATTTCTCACTTTCAGTAACTAGCATAACCTAAACATTAGGACAGTCACAGTACTTATACTCACCTTCACTTCCATAGGAATATCGTGCGTACCTTTTACCCACACACCTTTTAATTCGGTATGTGCTTTTAAATCACTGTAAAGTCTTTTACACAATTGCTTAATGAATAGATTTTTTCCGGTTTGTCTTCAACTTTTCTAATGCTTGTCGTAACGTGTAAGTCCTTTTCGACGTCTCGTCAATGTATTCTCATTTTTTGCAGCACACAATAATAGCAGCGCATGCATTTTATTGAAAAGAAATTTTAACCATCACAACCCCCCCCAACCCCTGCGATCCTTTTCTACAAGGTCCAAACTCTCGTTAGATAAAACCGCTTGTTTAGTGGAAACGCTCAGAAACGCATGTCAAAAGTGCGTCTTGGCTACGCATTTGTATGAAAATACGCGCTCGCACGGCAACGGGCGCGAAACGTTTTGTTTAATATGCCTCTTGGCTACCAACTTTTCGAACGATAAAGAGAGACTACGTCAGTCGCGCCTGTGACGTAGTGCCTTCTGTCTCCGTCCCGCTCACGAAGTATTTGTGTGAGCGAAATGGAGATATAACTCGCGTCGACAAGCGCTCTTCGCGCCGCGGAGCGAATGCATCTTGGCTAGGCCCCCAGGACAGACAGACAGACAGACAGACAGACATGAAGAAACTATAAGGGTTCCGTTTTTTGCCATTTGGCTACGGAACCCTAAAAAGACAATCAGCATTAGACCCTTGCAAAACCGGGGCTGTAGTCAAATCTAAACGTTTACTGTCAAACATAGTTGCTCAAATAAATATGTTGCTGAGTTTCTGTAAATGTGTTGCGGGCAATTCTAGAGTTACGAAGTTGATCACGCGGAAGGAAAGTATTGTTATCAACATTGTTGCTGACAACATTGATGTTAAGAAACGATTGTGTTAAGCTGCTATTGCAGGATATTGTTTGACAATGAATACTCAAAGCTTTACTATGATGCTATATGAAAGGCTACGAGATCTGTAAAGTGTCACGTCCCTATTATAAACGAATGTAATAATTGCTCCTCCAATACGGTGTTTGACTGACAGATCAAATCACTCACTTTTATTAAACGTCATAAGCGTCAACTTGTGAGTTATATTAAGTTATAACGTCATAAGTAAATAATTGTCAAATCAATACTTTTTTGTTCCGATTAACCATAATAATTTGTAAAAGCGCAACAGTAACCGTAGCTTAAAATTATTTGTGCTTATTTTCAAAGGTATGTATTCTTTAATGTAAGAGGTTCTAAATTTATTTTGGATGCAGTCAAACACCCTATTGTGTCTCAGTAAGCGTGGATTTAGGTTTACGCACACATAATGTGATACTATAGCTTAAAGCCTTCCTCGACAAATGGACTAGGTATGCAACTTAATTCGAACCAGATGTTCCTGAGATTAGCGCGTTTATACAAAAAAACAAACTCTTCAGCTTCAGTAATTAGTATTGATATGATACCCCGAAATCCATGAATAATCGTGTATCAATGGAAACATTGAACCGTTGATCGTAGCGTGACTATGCTAGCTCCGATACAGGCCAACTTTCGGCCCAATTATGAATCTCATTTTAATGCTCGTGCCTAATTATAACGTTGGCCTTCTAACTGCTGTTGGTATTGCTTCAATGAAATGAAGTCGTTTTAGAATTGCTATGTTTGCTGCTATCACCTCGAAATTACCTAGTTTTAAACGACACGAACAGAAACCTATTAAAACGGCCTTAGACACGTGTATTTTATACCGAATTATCCTTAGCTGACGGTACAAAATATAGCAATATATTTGAAAAAAAACTTCTGTTAAACAAAGAAAATTAAATTTTCCTGTTCGGATTTTATAAGTAATTAAAAAGTTATTTTTGTTATAAACTTCATTTGACGGATGTCGCTGGTAGGAAGTTAGTATTAAAACAAAATTACGCTCCCATTTTACTGTAAAGGAAGTATTTATTATACGAGTATGCCATTGTTGAAAATTTAACAAATAATTGGCGAAAAGAAAATCTTTGTTTTGCGTTTGGTTCATTAACAACTAGTTGTTAATGTTTCTGGTCTAGACCAGATATACATAATATTACCATTAACCAAATATAACACGTCATCATCAGTATCTTAGCGCTTCTCCGTTTTGAATCCTCGACTAATGATCCTGAATTGAAAAGCCTAGTATCCTAATATATGGAGAATTTAGATGTAATACATCAGTTTTAAAGACACATTTGAATAACCAGTCATAAGGAAAGGTTTGGTTCAGTAACTCACGTCTTAAACAAAAAGCTATTCATAATGTATGACTTCTGTAAGTAATAATTTTAGAATTATATCTCTCTAATCAAGAACATAAATCTATTCTACATTTGAACAACTTCGACGGCTCACATTCGGCAATTCCAAGTTATAAGTTATGCAATATACAGACAAAATATTTGCTCCCAAGCCTTATCTGTCTATAAGCTTCGAACCAAATGAGGAATAGCCCCGTACGAGTTGAGGTCAAATTCGTGTTTAACTTTCACTAATTGTTTGCTAGGGGATCGACTGCTATACCCAGATTATCTTGGCCTCTCCATTTATAACGGAATTCGCCTGCCATATACAAATTTCCAGGAAACCGCGGGTTGTGGCGGGTCTTCCTTATCTGGTCAAACATAAGCCCCGAAAACCGATGTAACATGGTAACTTTTAATATGATTAATATTTAATTTGTTGTAGTTAGTACGCTCCCACTTGTTTTGTTACTTTGAAACTGAAGATGGATTTAGTCGTAGCAAATTTTCATTTTTAGGGTTCCGTAGCCAAATGGCAAAAAACGGAACCCTTATAGTTTCGTCATGTCTGTCTGTCTGTCTGTCTGTCTGTCTGTCTGTCTGTCTGTCTGTCTGTCCTGGTTCGTTCTCCGCCGTTTCTGAACCGATTGCCACGAAAATTGGTGGAGAGATGTATAGTGATAATTCAAGAATTGGTTTTTAAAATAATCGAAAAATAATAATTTTTTACCCCCCCTCCCATACAGCGAAAAGTTAATTCTAAAAAAAAAAATCGACTTAACCCATCGTGTAGGGTATCGTTAAACAGGTATTTTTAAATACAATAAAACTCGCCTTGAAACCATGTGGATCAAACGCCCCAGTCTCGAGATGTATTAATACAAAGTTAAAATTAGAGCGTCCCCCCCCCCCCTTAACTTTTGAAATACTATTACAATAATTCTGAAAAAAATGTCCTGTATACCTGTCCAATTAAGTACTTTCAACGAAAACTATAGCAAACTCTGTATCATACATAGTTATTTTTATACAACTCGACCAACTTATGACGTGCAGTTTTACTAAACTAAGTTAAGTATTTAAATAAAATGTCATACTGTTTTTACGACCAATTTGTTCATATTGGACATTGATGTTGTAAAATAAACGGTACAATAAATTAGGTATAATGACAATGATATCGAATTAAAACGTGCAAAATAATTCCAGTTTCAACGCAAAGTAAAAACTTTGACTTTGAAAAACCACAAAGTACAGTCATTGGCATATTCATGTTAATTCTTAATCAAATTAATCGCAACGGACGATAGATTCAAAAGCAAAAATTATTCTTAATACATTTTATTCTTATTTGAAAAACATTCACTCAAAATTAAGCTATATGTAACCGAATGTTTGCTGTCGGTTCTGACATGAAACAAAAAGGTCAACAGTTTCAACGGATCGCATACTACCTACAACTACCCAACACTATTTGATAAATGACCCACAGGAACGCTTTAAACGAATTTAAATAGCATTTTTACAATTCATGAATTATTTATCGCCCATGAATTTCAAATTTCGCTTTACGTAATTTTGCTGTACAATGTATTTTAACGGAATAATCTATGTATTTATTAACAGCTGAATTAAGTAGGGATGCAGGCTGAGTGGTTTTTATTAATCAAGTCGGCTATTATGTACAAAAATATACAGCTGACTATATAAATATATCGCACCCTCAGTGCAAAAAAGACGTAAGTCGAAAATGACGACTTTTCAGTACGGCGAAAAAACTGAACTTTTAGGTATATTTACTTTATTTTCAAACGTAGAACAATAATTCTTATATCAAAAAAAGAAGAAAAAATTGTTGCAATGCGTGTTATATTCAAGTTAGTTCTAATGTTTATAGTTCATTTGGAATTGTAAAAATAAATTATTACGCTATTTTTCATTACGGAAATAAATAGCGGATTCTGAGTATCAAAACTTAGGCCAGTCTTTGCCAAAAAAGTCAAATGTACTTCAAAAAGTATGTGATATTAAAGCAGTTATGAACTCGTAAATACACACAATTGTGCTAGTATAAGTAAGATTACTGCCTTATTCCCTTTATTAAAATTATGTTTGAAGTGCATAAGTATTACTTACTCCATTTTTCAATTTGGGGACTAGTTAAGGTAACTGAAGTAAACAGTAATAATTACTTATTCCATTATATGTTTATGTAAAGCTACCCGCATATTAACACATATTACTTTGAGTTATTATTTATGACTGTAAGGAAAAAAGTTGTTTTTTGTTTTTGTGTTCCCTATTTATTAATACTGGAAAAATATTATTATAGTTTTGGTTATTATTAAAGTTCGTACTATCAACAATAAAATTGCACAGTAATACTTCAAATATGTGGAGTTTCGGTGAAGATCACTACCACATGATTTTATTTTCAATTCTTAAAAAAATAACAGATAAATTGATACGAATTATTGTAACAATTAATGAAATAAGTGTTACACGGCTTCGTACAGCAAAATATTATGTTCTATCAATAATAAAATTAAAATAACAAGCAAAAGTTATTTACAAATTGAGGTACTTTACACACATCAACTTTGTCTGAGTGTACGTACATACCTCTTGCCGAATCCTTCACAGAACTCCTAGTATCAGGTGTATAATGTGATATGGCTGGGGTTTTTAGATGTAAGTATATTAATATATTAGACAATGATACCTAATAGACGCCTTTGAAAGTAGCATGTAAAATTAATATTTGTAGGTGAGTTAATAACTTTCTCCAAATACACATTTTTGGTTATTACTTAAGTAATTATTAATGCTAGGCGTCCCGAGTGATGGCAATACTCTTCTACTATTATTTAGCAAGAGGAGGGCGCCAGCTACCGCGCGTTTTGCCCGTTCTGAATAACATCTATGGTATATCTTTAAAAAATAGAAATAAAATTACACGTTAGTAACAGGCATTCATCCCCCTAGCGTTTATCCCGTTTCTGTGCGGGGTCCCCTTTGACCATAATCCAGGATTTGGCGAGTCTGGTTATTAAAGTGAAACGAATGCCGTCAGACCTTTCTAACCCTTAGAAGGAAACTAGACAGGTTGGATCATGGTTACACATTCAGATCTATCTGAACTAAAGTCAGAAACTATCGGAATGTTCAGGTGTCCTCGTGGTGTTTTCTCAAGCCTATGCCGAGCTAATGGCACAAATCCACTCATATATTTTTCAAAAAATCCAAAAGGAGGAGGAAGTTGGCCCGGAGTCGAACCAAGGACCTCATGTATGTGAGGCACGGTCCTTACAAATAACACCATCGTTAGTAACAGACATTAGTTTAATAACTCTAGTCTCTAGTACTTATATAACAGGGGTTCCCCTAGTTTGAAACCAGACCATTGTTGTGACTGTCTAGCGCACTTACTTACTTACTACTTGTACCACTACTAGCCCGACATTAAAGGAAAACATCGCGAGGAAACTGCACATTGATTCTTTCAGAATGTGTAACTATGATCTTATTGTTATAGTTCGCCTTTCCGATTGCAAAGATCGGAAGACAGTCGCTTCAATGTAATGATCAGACTAGATAAACCCAGATAAATCATTGTTTATGCGGACCCTGGGCTCCCCAAGAGCAGACGAGAAAATACTAGGTGGATTAGACAGTAAACACATTGTGTCTCAATCTCTTTTTAACTTTAAAACTAAATTTACTCTCCTCTTAACTTAAAAATCATTCTCGCCCTACTGTGCTGCGTCCGATTATACATTTTCAGATCATCATCCTAGCGATTATCCCGGTCACATCCTCGGCCATTGCCTCCAAGTCCAGGGACCACCTTCCTGCTCCTTCTACTCCACTTCACACGGTCTTCGGCATCCTGTGTGGTCAGGCCATTGACACGCATGTCGTCTTTCTCGACGTCAACCCAGCATTTCCTGGCATGTCGAGACGTTTGTTTCCCATGCAACTGGCCGGTTTCCGTAAAACATGGCGCAGTTTATCAGCAATATCACGGAAATGAAGGCTACCCTGAATGCGCGAGTTCTTAACGCGGTCCTTCCGCGTCACTCCACACATCCAGCGCAGTATCTTCATCTCCGTGACTCGCAGCATTCGCTTGTTTTGCTCAAGTACAGACCCGTTTCACTGCCGTAAAAAAAGACAGGCCTAATAATGGTCCCTTCAGCTTAACCGGCATTTTGGGGCCGCAAATGACACCAGTCACTTCACGCCATTTTGCCGAGGCTGCTGCAATGCGGCCCTTGACGTCGTAATCGAAATCACCAGACGCGTGAAGTAAAGATCCCAAGTACTTAAACTAGTCCGTACGCTCAACCACGTCACCGTCTATGCATACGGATGGGGGATCTGTGTTGCAGGCCAGGTTCTCGAGTGCCACGTTCCACCTATTTGCACGTCTCACCAATCGTTCCCTGGCCGAATCCGCCAGCGCGATCTCATCAGCATACAGGAGCAGCCACGGGGGTTGCTCATGTGCGTCTATGATGCTAGTTGACAATTCATCCAATATCACGCTTAACCGGAAGGGACTAAGGACGGATCCTTGGAGGACTCTGACGGAGATGGGAAAGGGGTTGGTGCCACCAACAGCATTCCTAACTAGAGAATCGGAATCGTGGTACATGTCTCGAATTACGTCAATATAATTTGCATGCACCCTCTTGGACCTCAGTGCCCACCTGATCATCATGCCAGGAACACAGTCGAAGGCCTTCTGCATGTCCAGGAACAGGAAATGCAGAAGCGTGTTCTTCGTTCTGTATTTCTCCATAATCATCTTTAAGGCAAAAACAGGGTCCATTGGACCAAGACCAGTTAGGACTGCTGGCAGCATACAGTGCTGATGATATCGCGCTGGCGGATTCGGACAAGGGACGATTGGTGAGACGTGCAAATAGGTGGAACGTGGCACTCGAGAACCTGGCCTGCAAAACAGATCCCCCATCCGTATGGATGGGGGATTATGCATACGCATAGACGGTGACGTGGTCGAGCGTACGGACTTGTTTAAGTACTTGGGATCTTTACTTCACGCGTCTGGTGATATCGATGACGACGTCATGGCCCGCATTGCAGCAGCCTCGGCAAAATGGCGTGAGGTGACTGGTGTCATTTGCGACCCCAAAATGCCGGTTAAGCTGAAGGGGTAAGTCTATAAGACCATTGTTAGGCCTGTCCTTTTGTACGGCAGTGAAACGTGCCTTGTACTTGAGAAAACAAGTGAATGCTGCGAGTCACGGAGATGAAGATGCTGCGCTGGATGTGTGGAGTGACCCACTCCCCACATCCAGCGCGCCCCCTGCATCGACGTATTCACACTTATGTACCTGATGGCTACCCCCGCGCCGCTGTATCAAATCTTACGTCTCGGTGCAATGAAAATATTCTAGTGGAAGAAAGAAGTAATTGTTCTTATTGTGATTTATTTTAACTTCATAAGAAGTAAACAGTCATATTGCTGTTCTTATTTTTTAAGTTTATTTAAAAAAAAACGCAATAAAGTCATAATATTGGTTACTTTTTATTTTCTACATAAAATTTTAGGGAAAAAGGTAATATTAAGTAATACGTCATATTTTTCAATGTGTTCTTTGCGTTATATCACATAAGCTATTTTTCCTTAAGAAAAAAAGTGATGGAATAAAAAGTCTCAAAACTCATTTTCTTGTATTAATTCGCCAATTTTAACAAGAAAAATATGAAAAAAATTGAGCATATGTGTCTTTGAACGTACTTTTTAAATATGATAAAATCGATGATTCGACGTAACCTCACTTACGTCTTTTTTGCACTGGGGGTGCGATATGTACAGTAAACATTCACGTTGAAGTGCCATTACATTAATAAAAGTTACGAGCAAAATAATTAAGTTGTTAATCAATTCGCAGAATAAACTACTTTTCCTTTGATGTTCTTTTAATAAATAGTTGATGTAGAATCGTTTTTACAGTCAAACCTACCAAGAAATGTAATTTTGGAATTCGAATTTATCGGTGGTTTCACTAACAATGCAATTAAGCAGAGGACATTACATCAACTATTCAATAAAATATCTACATATTTATAATTATTTCAAATTCCCATGATAAAAGTATTTTAATTAAATCCGTTCGGTGTATGCTGCCCGAGTATGTTCGTCACGAAATCACGCTCTCGGTACCTAACAAATTTTTCAATTACATTTACTCATTCTTTAACTAGGTTCCCTTTTCGTTTTTCTACCGGTTATGAATGAAAAATAAATTCGAATTTCTCGGTGGTTTCACCAACAATCCAATTAAGCAGAGGACATTTTCATCAACTCTACAATAATATGTGTATTATATTGCCCGAGTATGTTTGCCACAAAATTACGTTCTCTGAACTCATTTTTCGGAAACCTTTACCTACACATTCTTTAACTAGCTAGTTTCCTTTTCCATTTTATAACAGTCATGAATGAAAACCCGGCTCTTCATTTACTGTGAAACTGTAACGAAGACCTTTAGAGCCAATTTAAAAGGTTATTTTTTCACAAGTGAGCCTTCATTGGCTTATTGATCTTTCAATTCCGTAAGGTTTCCAATCTGTTACGGAAAAATGGCGATTTTTTACTATTTTTAGACCATTCTTCTACGGGAATGGATCGGTTTAAATTTGGAAACTTTTGTGTGACTTATGATATTAAAAGAGAGTTTTTGTTCGATCAAAGATAAAGCAAAAATAACATAGCTAAAGATAAATTGATATTGCCGGATTTTTAATAATGGAGCTTATTTACATTAAAGTCAGATTTGTGCAAAGATTCTTTGGAAACGAGTCAATTTATTTATGTATCAGGATAAACGGAGGTTTAACAATGATTGATTGGTGAAAACTTTGCTAAAATTATAACATAACGAAGAATTTTTTTTTTAGTTTCCAATCTCAAACACTAAAAGCATTGTGATAATCTATACTAATATTATAAAGCGGAAGAGTCTGTTTGTTTGTTTGTTTGAGGAACTACGAGTTCAAATTAAAACATATTCTTGTGCTGGATAGTCCATTTGTAGAGGAAGGCTTTAAGCTATAATATAACACTATGTGTGCGATAACCGAAATTCACTGGGACGAAGTCGCGGGCGGCCGCTAATTTAATGATTCAATAAACATCAAACGAGTCTTATTTATTCATGGTATTACATATTGTGTTAACATACATACTTAACATGAAATGTCTTTAATAGTTTGTAAAAAGTATTACTTATAGATAAATGCACACTACTGCTCTAAAAAACAAAATCTATTCGGCCATTTGACGTACAATTCAAAGTGTCTGCAATATCAAAACTGAATGTACAACACCAAAACATAATCCATCTAAAATTCCCACGGCAGACTAAAAATAAGTGGACCATACACCGATTCGGTCCACCCTCCGTAAAAAAAAATACAAATCACAAAACGTAAAATGGGAGCGGGCGTTCCAAATTGTGCAAGCTACTAAATTTCTACGTGACGTGAAACAAATGATATTTATTATGAACACGATGTATAAATTTGGTTTTTATATCGGAGCACGTTGTGAATTCACGTAATTTGCTTCGCTGATGGTTAGTTCACGCCCGGGAACATTTAGCTCCCTGTGAAGTATTGGTCAATGATTTTATTTATTAACTATAGTTTAAGTAAAGACTACACACACATATTCATTATTCTGTACATAATTTAATGTCGGCTGGAACCAAACGATCAAGAGGGTCACTTGATGGCCGGTGTCCCATGGACTTCAACAAACATACCACAAGGGTCGATGATGCGTTGCCCGCCTCTTCCACAACTGAGCTCTGAAAACAGTTACGAAGTCACTGTAGTCTTTTGTAAGGTATGTAGTCCAGTACTTCCCCTACCAAGCCGCTCATTCCAGTTGTTCCACTAATCTCAATTCTCTTATCTTTGATTACTATCATTAATGACTACAGGTATTCATTTATTTTGCACTAGCGGCCGCCCGCGACTCCGTCCGCGTGGATTTCGATTTCCAATATCCTATGTGTTATTCTGATGTATAAGCTATATTGTGGTAAAGTTTCATTCAAATCCATTCAGTGGTCTTTACGTGAAAGAGTAACAAACATCCATACATCCATACATCCATACATCCACACATCCACACATACAAACTTTCGCCTTTATAATAGTAGTAGGATGTAACGTGGTAAATAGGTCTTACATTATAATCCAGTACAATGTATGTTCATGTCAAACCACGTGCACCGCTTAAACACTTGCATACCTACCATACCTACCACTGGACTGTAAACTTCGATTTGGTAGAGCGTATGAGGTCTTAAAGGGAGGAAAAAATCAGCGACCCTTGGCCGGTTGTTATTATCCTTGGGCAGCGGTGATCACGTGCCATCAGGTGACCCTACGTTTGCCTCCTTGTATCATAAAAATACAATACTGAGGTAGTTCTCCCAACGATCGGCTTAATCGATTGGAATTTCTAAAAGACAATGCCCTGCTAAAAAGTTCCATAGAACAATACAATCGAATTACCCCTAAAAATCTGTTAACGAATTGCTCGCCACCTCCCCCGGGCGGTAATTACCGGTCAGAAGCAAATTACACGACTCACCCTCGTTGTTTAACTTCGCCAATTATCTTGGCCCCTGTCTGCCGTAGAGTGAGTGTGTACACTTTGATACAAGATTACTTCAACGTGGAACTACGTCAAGTTGAAGGGTAAAATGTGAAGAAGGCAGAAGGCATTAGATCGGGACCGGATCCGAATTTTTGACTTTTTGTCACACGACGGATGATTATGTTACATTAAAGTTGTATTGTCAAATGCCCTAAAAGTAAGTGCCATCCGCCCCGGTGACCTGTTCCGGTATCAGGACGTTTGGGAAGAAGTGCAAACGACGCGATGAAATGTCCCGGCAGCGTAACAGGATGCTTGGCACAAATCTTTTCACATATGCCCTGTTGTATTTTTTGTTTTGAACCCTATATATACGGCATCGTAGAATAATCCATTAAATTATGATAAATACTATACACCCAAATCTCGTGACGTAACTTTACTACGTCAATCATATATACAAACTGTCTCGTCAAAACCGCTAGTAAGTCTCAGATGTTCGGGAAAATAACTATCTACTGGACGGGTCAGTTGTTTTATTGAATTTACATTTCGATGATCGAACCACTCGCAAAAAATAATTAAACTGTTGGTTTTATTGATTTTTTTTTATTTCTAGCTGTAATAGTTATTCTTTCAAATAGCATTTGATGCTTAATCATTTACACACAAAGACAAGAGAGACGAACTTCTTTGCAATCCATAGATTCTCCGTGCGCGTGCCGGGTCCATCGCGAGGAAAGAAAGGAATGTCAGTCGGCGCCTGGGACTTGCGACCCAGCGTGTAGGTTTAAGGGGCCCCTTTAATTAGTATTTAGTTTTAATAAGCCAGAGTAATTTATGTTGTAACAATCGTTGGTGAACCTGAATAAATAAATTAAAAATCAATCAAATTTTATCCCCCAAAGCAGCTCAGGTAACACATAATTTTGTATGCACTATTTATTTACACTTACCACCGTACCTGGTCGGAAGCAAATTACGGAGGAACCCTAGTTAACTTTGGCAATTACTCGCTGCTGTCCGCTCCGAAGTGTGTGTGTGTACACACTGATTTCAGCAGAAGATTAATGGCTGTGAAAAGAGTATGGGAATAAAATAACGAGAGTTTTCTTCTGTAGTTATGTACTCGTATATTCGAGAATATTATTATTATACAACTATTATCATTATGTATTTTTGAGATTCTTATAAGTGCCATGTAGTGAACAGTGCTGGTTTAGAATACTAGTAATGCTTCCCCATCACTTCCTGTGGGTGTCGTAAGGAACGAATATGCGAAATTCTGTGGAGAGGGGAAAACGTTACATATGCGTTTCCCATGTGTTTTATCCTTCACATTTCTGCGGTTACCAACCGATACGCCGAGCGCGGTGACGGGGTTTACACGGGTCGATTTTCGCCGTGCGGCTAGTCGCTTCACAAATCGTCTCACCAAGCAAGCCGCATTGCTAGCCCATTTACACTGGTGAATAAAATTGCACGCAATTCGTTTATTCCCTTCGAAAATGTTGAGAAGAATGCGGCGGGCGATCACCTGCAACTGATCGATTACATGGTCGATTTTAGTCACCAGCCTTATGCGGCCGGTCGCCGCGCGGCCGGATCTTCCCAACTTTGGGGCTTGCGATTTTAATCACTTGGGACTTAGCCGAATTGACATTTAGACGGTCGATTTTCGCAGCGCGGCAAAAATCGTGCGGCTTTAGGCACCCGTGTAAACCCCGCATGGGAAGTTACAACTTATGGTTTTGATTTATCTTTAGGTATTTAATTTAAATAATAAAGCTGAAGAGTTTGTTTGTTTGTTCGTGTAATCTCAAGAACTACTGGTTCGAATTGAAAAAATCTTATTGTCAACACAATAAGATTTTTTCAATTCGACACATGCACATCCTTTCTCGACACATGGACTATCCAACGATAGTCCATGTGTCGAGAAAGGCTTTAAGCTATTATATGTATAACACTTTGTGTACGGAAACGAAAATCCATTGAGACGAAGTTGTGGGCGGCCGCTAGTCCATTATAACTTGTTTTAGAATTTACCGCCGCAAAATGTCGAAGCGCTCGAAAGTTCGAGGGAGTCTAATACTAAAGAAATAAAAGACATGAAACTGATCTCTCAACGAACCAGGTGTCAAACAATATATGTAATACTAGCGGCCGCCAGCGACTCCGTCCGCGTGGGTTTCGGTTTCCACACACAGTGTTACTATAGATAGCTTAAAGCCTTCCTTGACAAACGGTAAGTGGACTATCAAACTCAAAAGATTTTGTCAATTCGTACCTGATAGGCTAGCCACTTTGACGAATTCGCCATCCGCTTTCGAAGCGACTTATATCTCCATCCCGCTCACATAAATATGCAGTTCGTGTACGGGGTGGCAATACATATTATAAGTCGCGAAGAAAGCATAAGGCGAATTCGTCAAAGTGGCATCTTGGCTAGCCTAGCAGTAGTCCCTGAGATTAGCGCGTTCAAACCTATCTGGATCAGTTACACGGGTTATTGTGAGTAAACCGTAAAAGATATATATATGCTGTCAAGCGATATTTTTTTAGGCAATTTTATTTAGAATATTTCCGTCTTACATGATATCTATGTAACTTTAACCATTAAGGCTGCACACGCGACAGAAGCTTTAAAAATGGAGGAATTTCTCCCGTTTTCCCAACATTTTCCTTCACTTCTCTGATCCTATTGATTGTAGTGTGATGAAAAGTATCCTATAATATGCCCAGGAGTATAAAGAATAATTATACCAAGTTTCGTCAAAATCCGTCGAGTAGTTTTTGTTTCTATAAGGAACATACAGACAGACAGACAGACAGACAGACAGACAAAAATTTTACTGATTGCATTTTTGGCATCAGTATCGATCACTAATCACCCCCTGATAGTTATTTTGAAAATATATTTCATGTACAGAATTGACCTCTCTACAGATTTATTATAAGTATAGATCACGCCGTACCTACAGTAATTGAAACACAAGTTTTCATTAAAATATTCTTAACTGAATAAATTCTAATGGCCACTTCCATCAATTAGCTGAAATGCCTGTCTGCTAACTAGCGATGTATAAAAAACCTCTCATAAAAACGAACATGAAAAGGGTTGGCTTTCATTTATTATTTTCATCTTCAAACATAATTTGCATCACAAAGGGCCTATAAAGAAGTACAATAAACAGTGTATTTCAGCAATAAAACTACGATTGGCTTGATTGAAAATTTGCTAGAATAAAATATGTAAAGGTATGCAGCAACTGGGAAGGCCAGACAAGCGATGCGGACAAAACCCTTGGCCTGTTCTTAGGGTTCCGTATTATCATGGGAAAAACGTTAAAAATGTGAATACAATATAATCTAATTAAAAAAATTAATACAAATTAATAAATAAAACTCAAAAGTGACTGACAGACTGAATGACTAACTGACTGACTGACCAACTGATATCTATCAAGGGTAGTGATCTATCAACGTACAGCCCAAACCACTGGACGGATCGGGCTGAAATTTTCAATGCGGGTAGATGTTATAACGAAGGCATTCGCTTAGAAAGAATTTGAGGAAGTATGCCTCCCCCAGATGAGGTTATACCCATAGTTACCTCACTGGGTTGGAGGGTTGGTGACCAAAGTATGGTGAACGATAAATCACAGGGTAATGCTGATGCTCTGCCCATACCGATTGCCCATATTTTCCACGAGGACATACGAGTAATATGTTGGATATTATTGGAAAAAAGAATTGCCTTTTTGACTCCGATGAAAAAGCAATTGAACCATTTGATCATTCGAACATCGCCCTTAACCATCTTTTTATTTCAACGAGAAATACTTCTTTACATTTAGTATTACAGACCATTGGGCCAGTAAATATGAAATTGATTGCAGGAAACGTACCGTTTAATGAATATTATTATGCTACAATTGCCACAGCGGTGATGAAGATGAACTTTCTGCCTTCGTGATAGGGTTGATTTTAGAAGGTACAATTTGATGAAAATATAATGAGTAATCTCACGAATAAAGGCGTCGTTCACTTGTCTGTGGGAAGTAATAGGCTTTATTTTGATAAAGATAATAAACAGTGATGAACTTTGTTTAATGAAATTATATTGTAAAATTATAAATTGTTCCTCTCCTGTCTACGATTCCGTGAACTTAAATATCAGATCAGAAACCTACTGACGTTAATAACGTTTTTAGTGAAATTACATTCTGTTTGCAAAATGCGAGAAAAAGTCTCTGATATAATTTTGATAATAAAGCCGTTTTGGAATTTTCATACAACGGCGATGTTATGACTGAAGCTTATCTAAATTGATTTCAAAGTGAATTCCAATAGAATTGGAAAAACTTCTAATTATACATATAAGTCAAAACGGATTAAACCTTTTATCTTCACCCCCTCAAAAACTGACATCATACTCCCACTGAAAACCCGTTAACATTACAAAATACGACCGCAGCACTAGTAAAAATTGCGTACATAATATTTCATAACGTTCGCATGAAACATCCAGGGCTATAAAAAAGGTTATATCTCCAATAATTGTGGTTGCGTTTCAGCGATAAAAAATACAAGAGTTGACCTTCGGATCTTGAAGTGGTGGCTCCTAAGAGGATTATACGGTTATAAGGTGTGTCAGTGCAAACACGTCTGAACTAATATAATAAAGGTGAAGAGTTTGTTTGTTTGTTTGTGGATTTCGGTTTCCGCATACGTAGTGTTTTACTATAGCTTAAAGCCTATTTCCACTAATGCACTATGTAACACAAAAATATTTGATTTTAGACTTTTACGTTGCAATATACATTACGTTGCATGTAACATTAATATTGTTTAACGGGAACGCGATATTAAATATGTAGTATATACTACTTACTGCTTGACGATTCGGCTGCGTTACAACAACCGTGGTCGCAAGCGAAAAAGTGATGCGGGGCGTCGTCTGCTCGGGCGCCGTTGTGAATTTTCTTCTAATACCCCATCTTATCACTTATCAAATTATCACCTACGTTTTGACGGCACACAACACTAAATAATATTAATGTTACAAAAACATTTTTTTTCAATTCGACCCAGTAGTTCCTGAGATTAGCGCGTTAAAACAAACAGATCTCCAATAACTGTGGTTGCGTTACACCGATAAAAAATACAAGAGGTGACCTCAGATAGAGTAAGTGGTTGCTCCTAAGAGGATTATACACGGTAATAAGGTTTGCACTGGCACACTGGGCGGGTCAGTCGCGACTTAGCGACGCGACTTTAGTTTCTTGTGCTGTACGTGATAAATAAGTTGGCTAGAATGAATTTAATATAAACCTGACCGTTTTTTTTTAAATGGTGTCCGATCTTACGATCAGCCAGGTACGCAGGATATATTATGGTGCAATAGTGAATGTGCAAGCACAGGTACACTCCCAATTTCCTCGCTCTCATAGTTCGGTGGGACAGAAATCTTACACAACCGTAAGGAGATCAGGCGCAGGACCAACGGCTTAACGTTCTTTCCGAAGCACGGAGAAGCTTGTCATCAATATTTTGGGACAAATTGCATATGGTTAATTGTTTATACAAACATAAAACCCTATAGAGCAAAAACATTATTTTATATTTTTTGTGTGAAAGTGTATTACGCATAGGGTATAGCCAAGCCAACATTGCCCTCACTGTAGCTTGTGTAGAAGAAATATTTTTCTTTCAATAAAATATCCTTGCTAGGAGTCGAGTTAACTAGTAATGGCAGATGCCGCAATTGATTCAAATTATAAGCTAAGGTCAAATAATCAAATAGGAAATATTTTTTATTTAGCTAAGGCTTCTTTTTAAGGAAATACCAAAAAAGAAGTTAGGTCTTGAATTGTAGTTTTGACATCTATTTACAGATGCAACCTTTTCCGTGCATGTAGAATATTAATGCCAAATTTTTTTTTGGCTCCCTTATTAAAATGTTTTATAACTAAAGTTCCTTTTCACTAGAAATTTAATTTCTTTTAATAGTTCCCGTAGTAGTTAAATTTAAAGTATATTCCGAGAAGCATTCTAGAAACTTCAAGGCAATTAAGAACCTTAATTACATAAAGTCATTAAGTTCAACCTTGCCAGTATTGAACCTGTTCTATGTATTCACATAAAATTTAAAGGATTTCAAGGAAACGCAGTGAATAGTTCTACGCTACCCACAGGTTAGGCAAACAAGCCTGGCCTCAGATGGGTCCCCGAGACCTTTTATTGTTTAACTTGGGTAATTACTTTTCTTCTATAGGGCGGAGATACACAGATTTCAAATGCAACATTTCATATTATTATTATTATCATGGCCTGCCTGTTGCAGGTAACTCCTTAACGTGAGTCGCTTCTTGTTGTGTAGTTATGCTCATCAGGGTGTCCTTCAGAAAACCAAAACAAAATATTTATCTCTTAGTATAGAAACAGAGCAGATATTGATAGCAATGGCCTAATGCGGATAGCAGATTTGAGACCCCAGTATGGAGAAAGGTAGGTTACACAGCGGAAAGCTGCTGCCCATCCGATTGGAATGTCCCTTAGTTGCTTCTTAAGACACGCACAGAATGAGATGCGGTAATACTTTCCCAGATCAGCATTAAACGGCAATAATAAGGTGCACAAATAAAAGGTTGTTTTTATCAGTTTTTTTTTTCTTGCATATCTCGCCACAACCTTTATTTTAAATATTAAATACTAGTGGCCCATGACGCGTACCATAATTTTTGAAATCGATCCAGTAGTTTTTGAGTTTATTCGTTACATACACGATTAGATTAACTTTTAAAAGCTTCAAGTATATTTATCTAACTATACCTAAATTTAGAAGTGTCCTCTGTATGTCCCCATCTCAACACTCACTCGTAGATATTCACGTTTTAACATAGGTGTGGGCAGTTCTGTCCACTATAATTAGTCTCGTTTTGGCTGATAAAATTAAGGGTGGAATACCAAACTGTTTTAGGACCTTATAACCCGGAATAACGTCGGGCTAACATGTTACTTTGAGTTTAATTTGCGATGTAATCTAAACACAGTTAATTTTATTAAGTAACAGGGTGATTTCGGAGTCTTGTTAATTAAGAGAGTTGTGAAATGTACTTTATTGAAATTGTATAATATATCCTATTCGATAAATATTGTTTATATTATTAATGCAAGTATTATAATAATAATAACTAGGTCTGCCAATTTAGGACCGTAGTCGCAGGGTACTCTGCATATTTACATAACAATAGGTTGTGTCTTTTTTCAATTCCTGGAAACACTTGCCATTGGCCCCTGAAAATAGAATCATTCAGTAATCGCACTTTTGCTAGCGGCAACAGTACTTTTGCTGCTTATTGAGCGCAAAGGCATTTTTTAAGCCTACTGTTCAGAAACAATCTGGAAGGAAACACAGAAGATAACGAAAAAAATCATGACGTGTGTTTCATTTGATGCAAGAATTAAGAACCTATTTTTTGGCTATGTTTCGTATCTTCTATTCTTATTAAAAACCAATAATGCAGCATATCGTCACATCACAAAATGTACATATTTTATTCATATTATGTTTTTAATGACTGTACTGGAAAAGCCTTGGCACTTCTTTACAAATATGGCCCCTAGAAATTGAAGCAAGGTTTTGCTGACGGCAGCAATAGTACTGTTGACTTAGAAACTAACCTATAAACCGGCTGCTCATTAGATTGTCACGTGCACGCTAAGTTAACTATTGCAGTACTTGCAGTTGGAATTTGAACCATCTGGATGCCGGCACGCGGTAGAATTGAGCGGCCGACCTGGGTATGCCGTGTTAATGCACGGTGAAATGTGTAATCTAGTAGAAGGATAAATAGATTAAGTTCTCTTTGAAGCTCCTTGTATACTATAAAAAATATTCCTAATGGTATCTTATAATTCAAGCGAGTAATATTCTGGGGTCTTAAAGGCAGGAAAGAGTAATATTCTGGGGTCTTAAAGGCAGGAAACGTATCTGCGACCCTTGTGCGGTTGTTGATGTTGACGCCATGGGCAGCGGGGATCAATTATCACCAGGTGACCCTCTTGATTGTTTTGCTCCCCATTTTGCCATATTTTAACTGCGTAAAAACTGAAATATCTATACTAATATATAAAGCTGAAGAGTTTGTTTGTATGTTTGTTTGTTTGAACGCGCTAATTTCAGGACCTACTGGACGGATTTGAAAAAATATTTTTGTATTGGATAGTCCATTTCACGAGGAAGGCTTTAGGCTATTGGAAATCGAAATCCACGCGGACGGAGTTGCGGGCGGCCGCTAGTTCGTAAATGAATCACATCCCACTATCAGCTTAAGATATGATAAGAACAAAAAGTATTTCATTTTACGTCCAAAATAAAGATATGTAAAAATATTCAAAACGATTATCTTGCTATGATGACGACGTAGAAAGAAAATATTGCGCGAATTATTTAAATTAGGCTCAACAATCTCTAATGAATGCTAATGAAGTTGCTTGGATCATCCGGGGAAATAATTTGTATGCCGAAGAAAAGGTATGAGATTGTTTATTAAATTTATTATTATGACGCTTATTATTATGACGCTTAAAAATAATGTCAATGAAAACATTATCACTTTATAATACCTAATAATTACTAACAAGCCCGAAGATAATTTCTCATCTGATGGCAACCGTTACGTCTGTCATACAAATTATAAAACGAGTATGTAATCGTGTATGTGATTTTAAAATACTGTTCTCTTCTTCTATTAAAACAATACTTATTACCGATTCGAAAATAAATAATTAAAGCAGCCATTATAATATGAAATTCAATCTTTTATAATTATTTTAGACTAATTTTCTATTTTCTATTGAGTTGCCCCTTTAGTGATTTTTATAATGGCAACAATCTTACGAGATACAAAGCTAATATCAGGTCTCAAAGGGTAGTAACGAGTAAACCTCGAGAAAGGAGCGGGCAACAATTTCCTTCACAACATTATTACGAGATTTAAAATATTAAAACCAAAACCTCGCTTCTTCCAGACTCGATTAGCTATTTCAATATTTAAAGAAGATATTCGATTGATTTGGTGTGTGGTTGAAAAAGCTCACACTAAAATACAAAGGCCAAATTGATTTGAACACCGGCCATACATTTTTGAATCGTTTGTTATAGATTTTGGGTTAGCCTCGAACCTTAGTTTCTCTTTCCAATAAAAATAAATATAGTTTATAACAAATAATGAAACATAATGAACACGATTTATAATGTATGGAACATGTTAAATTCGTAGTTATTAAAATTGTTACCAGACCCCTCTTTCCCACTGGGCTCAAAGGGCCCCTTAATCAATTGGGGCCCCCAAAACAGAGGCCTACGATTACTAAATCAAGCTTTTAAAGGCCCCAAGCGTCTTATTGGCTGCCCTTACTGTAACAAATATGTGGAAATCAATAAAATAATAGGCAGCTGTATGAATATTTGTATCATTTCAACATTATTGATACACCATTCAATTTCGTATATTCGCAAATACAGATAGACAATCAAAATATAAATCCAAACACTTTAGATTTATTGTAATATGAGCATTGAGCATCGGTTTTACTGCATGCCAAATATTTGCTATTTGTATTTGGCAAACACTACCAGTATTTGTATTGAAACAAATAGTGTTCGCTGCGGGTGAGATAATAACGATATAAATCAATATACTGATTGCGTATTATGTATGTATTACATTAGCAAAACAAATTATAACCCTATATCTGTAATTCTGAATGCCTAAAATTTATCTGCAAGCGAAATCAATCACATGGACTTTTGATCAAATGCAGAATTTAATTCTAACATTGTTGTCTATGTCTATATTATGATCCTCTTGAAGTATAATTTAAAAGTGTGATTACAAAGGAAAACTCGACGCCTCGATTGTCTAATGGTTTAAGTACCGGACCTTGGTCTTGAGGTCTTGGGTTCGATTCCCAGGTCGGGAAAAAAATTTTTGTCAGTTTTTCCGAACATAGCCCGGGTTTGTGATTACCACCCCGCATTTAGCAAGCGTGGTGATTAGGCCAAAACCCAAGTTTGTACGAAAACATGATTCGAAATGATGGAGACCTTTGCCCTGCAGTGGGACATTAATAGGCTGTTACTATATTTTTTTACATCTTCTCTTTGTAACTTACGTAAATCTTTAAATTTACACATTAAGCTGTTACTACTACGTAGTAATAATACCTCAATGCATTTACATCGTAACATTAAGATGTAAGAAGAGATGGTCACTCGCTTTAATTTTAAAAAATCCTTTTCCTAAACTAAGAAATTGTGTCCTAAACAAATTAAATTCACGCAAGCGGACAGCCGCATGGCTGTCTCAATTATTCAATGGAAAATTAGGAGTAATTGGCTCCAAGCCTTGAGCAATCTAGATAAAAGCCTGCCACAACTTGGATCGGTATAGCCTTCGTACAGGGGTGCAGCAAAGCACCGGTCAAGTAGAATGGAATTAACTTCTTGTATATAAACTTTATAATTCAAAGTTTTGAGTAGGTAGTATAATCCTATAGAAAGTCAAAAGTAAAAAAATAAATTGATAGATAGCGAATTCATGTTTATTATTTACTAGTTAGCAAACTTATATTTATAATTTACTAGTTTTTACCCGTGGCTTTGCGCGCGTTACCGAGATTCATGTTTTATCCCATGGGAGTATTCAATTGGGATTAAAAGAATCATAATCATCTAAGTCAGCCTATACTCTGCCTGTACTTACACCAAATTTCATTAAAATCTGTTCAGTACTATAAGCATGATTGACGGACAAACATCCAAACAAAATAATGCAAATAATCTATAAATAAGATAAATCTTAAAGCATTTATTCAGTTTCATGATTTTTTTGTTCATTATTAGAATAAAACTCACTACAAAGATAAATATTTCAAGAATGGTTTTTAAAATAAAAAAGTATCATAATTTTTGTTTTCGTTGTTAATCATTGTTCCGCTATATAAAGTAACACACATTTTATTTCAGCAACTCATAAGGTTTCATGTGTTGTTTTGAATACAATGAGTACACGTTTTTGATATATTTCCGTGCATACAATGCCATTACAAATGTTTTTTTTATTACGGACAGTTAATAAATCTATAATAAAGCTGAAGAGTTTTTTTGTATGTTTGTTTGTTTGTTTGTTTGAACGCGCTTATCTCAGGAACTGCTGGTCCGAATTGGACAATTATTTTTGTGTTGGATAGTCCATTTGACGAGGAAGGCTTTAGTAAAAACATAAATGCAAATGTGTTTCTTTATCGAAAGGTAAAAATGACTAAACATACGAATTGAATTATCCAAAAAGCAAATCACAATACGAAACGAAAAAGAGTGAATTCTCCAAAATATTCCGTTTTGCCACCACCCGCTTGAGACATCACCACCGACCGAGATGCCTAGCATTCAAATAGGATAAATATACGGGACGTGCCCAAGTCCCTCGGGAACATATCAATCTTTCCACCCAACATTAGCTGGCGACGCGTCAAGTGAACATCAATCACGCATTTGATCCTGGGAATATTTGGGAAAACAGAAGGTGGGAGGAAAAATGTAATAGGTATTCGGGATGACAGATAGAATGGGTAATTTGTCCGCCGCAGATGAATACCCGGGACGGAATGGATTCTGGAAGAACGGGGATAAAAACAAACAGTAGGGCTGGCAGATGATGCGAGGAGGTGGAGAGACGGAAAACATTTACAATTTACATACTAAACTATATTAATATTTAACGGTCTTTTTATGATGATGATGAAACTGTATGCTTAGAATAAGTCTGAGTAAAAGTTTTTTTTCAACTAAAAGAAAGTATACACTAGTTTTGTCAAATAAATTTTTATATCTCACACTTTTGTCGAACTTATTTTAACTTCCCTAAGAATTATAATGTCGTTAAATTGGCATAAAAAATAGGTAATATGTAGTTTTTAAATGTGACGGTGTAACTAATAATCTATTTCTAGTAAATGCATCGTAGTAGTGTAAAATAATCCAGATACCACAAGAAATGTACGCAAAGGTAGCCCTGAAACGGGAGACGGAATAAGCATCGTTTTCACAATAGTAAAAAATATCACGCCGGCGTTGCGGGAACAACAATGAGAGATTGGTGATTTAGAATTTATTTCGTGCTACGTGATCCAGTATATCACACTTTTTTCACTGGGACTAGCTGCTTTCCAGTGATACAAAATGTCCCATGTAAGACGTGATACCTGCGAATCGAATGTGATATTTCTTTTGGTATTGGACACGTGGGCCTTTCGTCATTTGACACCACAAGCTTACTCATCGATGTCAATCAACAATCTTCTTTGTTTCACCCGAATGACAGCGTGGCTTTTACCATCTAATCATTATATTATGATGATTACACTTTTTTACTACAACTTTATCATTTTTGTTTCTGCTGACTTTTAAATAAACTTTATCTTGATTATACCATCCTTAGAAATAAACATAATATTATATTAACTACTATTGTATGTTTCTTCTGATTTCATTACCTAAATATACAGTAAACAGAGCACCAACTCACGAATTCCTAATATTACGTTCCTCAAACGCTGAACAATTATCAAAAATGCAATATAATTAGACAGAAATGCCCAGAATTGACTTACTTTTACCGGGGCCCTGACAAATTTACTATTCCTTTCCAATCTTCCTAATGGAATTCCAGCCATCTATCTATAACGGTTCCTTAATCTTCCCTGATTCCAAGGGGACGGGTAACTTTAGAATTCTATTTTTCAGAGCCTTTTGTTTTATGCAGTTTCTGAGGTACAACGACCGTAAAGTATTAAATTGAGTATGATTTACTCTAATTATGCTGGGTTGCTTTGCAGTAAATAATGCCTGATAGTCTTTTCTGCTGATCAAAACTAGTTAGAAAACAATGATTTACTTCGGTGAAGCTTATTCAAATTATGTTAAAAATCCACTCATTTTTTTTTAATTGTAAGATTGAAACTTTCAGTACAATAATTTTATTTCACACATTTTTGTTTTTGTTAAATCTTTTTTTTTTGTTTATGGTCTTTAAGGGTTTTTTTTTTAAATAAAAGTAATTAAGTCAAAAATAACATGTTAGCTTAAAAAATTACAGTGAGTATTTCAATTTTCCAAAAAAAAAACAGGCTTCTTGTTTTCCTTGGCACACGCACTAAGGACTACTTCAGCACTTCACGTTTTTCGGGTCAGCTAGTAATAGTCCAGTAATTTTAGCAAATTTGAACCACGATCTGCGGAATAATTCCTAGTGAGTTGAATTTTTGTATACACCTTTATTATGATATTGTAATGATGATGATAAAAATCGACATTGATATCGTGCCGGCTAAAAAAGTTATAGGGGTCCAAACGTCACGAAAATCAGTTTTTCGCAAATATCTCGCGATCTATTGCTCAGAGGTCAATAATGGTTTCATAAAAGTTGTTCGTCGTAAAATTGTCTACAAAAAAGGTCTCTTGCATTATTCTGTAGAATTAACCGTTTTTTAAATAGAGACTAGAATGCACTCACATATGGCATTGTATACCGTACGGCGCATACCAAGGCATAAACCCTATTGTTTGTTTTTTTTTCCCTTTTTGTTTGTGTGTTTTTTGTTAGTATGATGCTCTACATACAGAAATATAAAGGACTTGAAATACTAGTACAGTCAGGAAAATAGGAATATCAAGTAAAAAAAACTAAGTGGCAATTTTTTTTGTCACTTTATAACTCAAGAACGGGCTCACCGATCCAAACAAAATTTTCAGGGTTTGTACAGACTATTTAGTATATGTTTTATGTGAAGTTTGAACAAAATCGGTCGCTTCACTTTATACGTAGCGAAGCACGTACCGGGCCGCTAGTAATGATATAGATATGCAATGTGAATTTAAGCAATTTTGATCCACGATCTGCGAAAAAAAACCTAGTGGGCTGAATTTTTGTATACGCCTTTATTTTGATATTGTGATGAACGTGTGAAAAATCGACATTGATATCGTGCCGGCTAAAAAAGTTATAGGGGTCCAAACGTCACTGGACATAGCATATCTATATCATTGCTAGCAGCCCGTTACGTGCTTCGCTACGTATAAAGTGAAGCGACCGATTTTGTTCAAACTTCACATAAAACATATACTAAATATTCTGTACAAACCCTGAAAATTTGGTTTGGATCGGTGAGCCCGTTCTTTCTTGAGTTATAAAGTCACAAAAAAATTGCCACTTAGTTTTTTTATAGTTGATATTCCTATTTTCCTGACTGTACTAGTATTTCAAGTCCTTTATATTTCTGTATGTAGAGCATCATACTAACAAAAAACATACAAACAAAAAGGGAAAAAAAACAAACAATAGGGTTTATGCCTTGGTATGTGCCGTACGGTATACAATACCATATGTGAGTGCATTCTAGTCTCTATTTCAAAAACGGTTAATTTTACAGAAAAATGCAAGAGACCTTTTTTGTAGACAATTTTACGACAAACAACTTTTATGAAACCATTATTGACCTCTGAGCAATAGATCGCGAGATATTTGCGAAAAACTGATTTTCGTGACGTTTGGACCCCTATAACTTTTTTAGCCGGCCCGATATCAATGTCGATTTTTCACATTTTCATGACAATGTCATAACAAAGGTGTATACAAAAATTCAGCACACTAGGAATTATTCCGCAGATAAAATCTAAAATTCCTGGACTATAAGTCATATCGTCCAAATAAAAGGCATTTCCTAAGGTGTCCAAAGTCAACAGAACGCAGCTGAAACTCGGACAACGAGCCCGCACACGCGCACATCCGGATCGGAACCCACGTGATCGCGTGCGGAAATGGAATTTTAAATCCGCACATAGTACTTGCTGCTTAACCATGGGCGGGGCCTTTACTGTTTTCGCTTTGTTAGTAATTTACGCTGCCCGGCTAATTTCGATGCTTTTTTTATACATTTAAATCACTAGAGATGCCCTCTTAAATTAGAACCGACAGTCTGTTTTTTCTCAGTGACAGCATGTCACAAGAGTTCGTCACATCAAAAATCTGTTTCTACATCCCAATTGACAGTTGCGCGGCGAAAGAATGTGTGTCTGCTAATCTGCTTACTTGCTCTATCACACGTGTTCATAAAAAGGATTGCATAAATGTCTTTATTTGCTGCATCTATTGATATCCATTATTTTGAGGCCTAAGTTTTTTGGTGTCAGGTTTATGTCTCAGGTTTTTAATTTCATGAGCCACTAAGGAAAATCTGAAAAATGCTTTACTTCAGCACTTCATAATTAACAAGTCTATTAGCTGGTAAGTCACATCGTCCAAAAGAAAGGCATCGCATTCTTAGGTGTCCAAAGTAAAAGGTAAAAGGCATTTTCTAAGGTGTCCAAAGTCCAAAGTCAACAGAACGCAGCTGAAACTCGGACAACGAGCCCGCACACGCGCACATCCGGATCGGAACCCACGTGATCGCGTGCGGAAATGGAATTTTAAATCCGCACATAGTACTTGCTGCTTAACCAAGGGCGTGGCCTTTCCTGTTTTCGCTTTGTAAGTAATTTAGCTGCCCGGTTAATTTCAATGCTTTTTTATTCATACATTTAAATCGTTAGATTCCCACTAAAATTTGAAGCGACAGCCACTGTTTATCTCAGCATGTAACAAAAGTTCGTCATGTCAAAAATCAAAATAATGCCACAATTAGTTTCTATTCGCTGCTTTTTTATGTTAGGTTTATGTCTCAGGTTTTTAATGTCATGAGCCACTAAGGAAAATCTGAAAAATGCTTCACTTTAGCACTTAATAAATAACAACTAAGACAGCTAGTAAGTCACATCTTCCAAATAAAAGGCATTTCCTAATCATGTCCAAATAAAAGGCATTTCCTCAGGTGTCCAAAGTCAACAGAACGCAGCTGAAACTCGGACAACGAGCCCGCACACGCGCACATCCGGATCGGAACCCACGTGATCGCGTGCGAAAATGGAATTTTAAATCCGCACATAGTACTTGCTGCTTAACCAAGGGCGTGGCCTTTCCTGTTTTCGCTTTGTAAGTAATTTAAACTGCCCGCCTAATTTCAATGCTTTTTTCATAGATTTAAATCGTTAGAGATTCCCACTATCATTTGGAGCGACAGCCGCTTTTTAGGGTTCCGTAGCCAAAATGGCAAAAAAACGGAACCCTTATAGATTCGTCATGTCTGTCTGTCTGTCTGTCTGTCTGTCTGTCCGCCAGTCTGTCACAGCCACTTTTTTCCGAAACTATAAGTACTATACTGGTGAAACTTAGTGAGTGGATGTATTCTGCTAACCGCAACAAGGTTTTCACACGAAAATAGAAAAAAAATTAAAAATGTGGGCGGTCCCCATAGTCCGAACTGAAACTCGAAATAATTTTTTTCATTGAACATACACGTGTGGGGTATCTATGGATAGGTCTTTAAAAATTATATTAAGGTTTCTAATATCACTTTTTTCTAAAGTGAATACTTTGCGTGACAGACCCTTCCAAAGTGGAAAAAAGTGTCCCCCCCCCTCTAACTTCTAAAATAAGAGGATGATAAATCTGAAATAATTATATAATTTACATTACCATAAAAACTACCAACGAAAATTGTTTCGAATGAAATCTATTCAGTAGTTTTTTTATTACGTCAAAAATAGAATTTGTACGGAACCCTCAGTGCGGGAGTCCGACTCGCACTTGGCCAATTTTTTATCTTAGTGAAAACATGGAGCAAAAGTTCGTCACGTCAAAAATCAGTTTCTACATGCCACTTGACAGTTAGGCGGCGAGAATACGTGTCTGCTAACTTGCTCTATCACACGTGATTCATAATAAGGAAAAAAGGATAGCATAACTGTCAAATATTCGCTGCATCTATTAATATCCATTATTTTGACTCCAACATTTTTTGGTGTCAGGTTTATGTCATAGTTTTTTAATGTCATGAGACAGTATAGTACAGCAAATACTATGTGCGGATTTAAAATTCCGCACATAGTACTTGCTGTTTAACCATGGGCGTGGCCTTTCCTGTTTTCGCTTTGTAAGTTATTTAAGCTGCCCGGACGGCTAACTTCAATGCTTTTTTCATAGATTTAAATTTTTACAACACCTGTACCAAACCTACCGAACTGTCAGGTTTCTCCATGTTATGACTACACAGTTTAGTATGTTATATTTATGCGTACAGACTGTAATCACCTTAATAATGTTACGCTGAATTCTCTTTTTAGTTTCACATAGGTACCTTTATTATTATTTAAAATTAGTTATCTTCACTTTATTAATTTTCATTGTGACTCTAAATTATGTCTTTATTCGGCCACTGTGGTCTTTCCTGTGTTGGTTTAATCTGAAAATAATTACCTACCTTCATTTCTGAATACTCCGATAAATCTCATTCGAAATCTCGGGTATCATTTCATGTTGCAACAAATGGAGATAAATGCACGTAGTCATTATTTAGTATGCATTGGCATATTCTCTTTGTGGTTCCGATGGCCTACTTCTAGGCTGTTATTTTTTGATAATGCGTTTATTTTTAACGCAAAAAAAGGTATATTTTGATCAATTCATTTTTTTATGTGAGGGAGGTAAACGTACATGAGGGTCACCTGATGGAAAGTGATCACCGCTGCCCATGGATATTAACAACCGTACAAGGAACGCAGTTGCGTTGCCTGCCTTCAAAAAACCCCATCACTTCCCAACTATGCCTTTATTTCTATGTTTTAAAAAAAAATCTTGTTAATTTTGACTTAATACTGTAATACAAGGACCAAAATTCGTTTTGTGCAAGGTCCATGCACAAAATGTTTAGTCGAAACTATCATCATATCGTCAACATAATCTTTTGATCTCGCCCAATTAATTCATAGAGCGGACCAGGCCTGGTGCGTGCTCCGAACGTAGATAATACCCAGTGACAAATAGTCCCTTAGGAATACCCGGGATGGGTCAGACTCTTAGGACCTCTCAAATTAATGATCAGCCTGTGTGGGAACTCGCGAGTTGTCGTTTGTCTTCTGCGAGGACGAAATTAATTAGGTTTGTATAAATTGTTTCCGATCGCTCACCCATTTTGTTTATATGTTACTGATGTTTTTGAGGAACTTCTTCTTAGCTATGGTTCTGGTTCCATAATATAGAAGGTAAAAAGATGATGATGAGAAAGGTAAAATTTTAAAATGATTACGTTAGGACCATGGACTTCACTTCAGTTGTTTCAAAGTAACTGAGAGTTACATTCACTCACTTCATTTTCATAGCCGAAAACCCAATGACACGTTTTGATGGGTCCCAGAACTTGAATCCTGATATGACACCTATTATGTAAATTTGATAAGTATAATGTATAATATCCTTCCTACAATCCAATCCACACGCGCGTGCGCAAACACAGATACTCTCCTTATACCCTCACAATTATAGTTCACAATCAATCTGACACGATCGTAGAGAGATTAGGCACGGGACCTTCCAAAGCATGGAGGAGCTCTAGATATACATTTTTGGTCACCCATCCGATGACCAGCATCCGCGAAAGTTGCTGCGCACGCTAAACACGCTAGCCATCGAACATCGAACATTAGTTTAGATTAATCAACTTTTTTACACTTCAGCGTGCGCAATTGAAATAAAGCAAAAACATTTCAACCGCGTATTTTTCTCTGTATGTTTTATATTTTTTTCAACCTGCATCCCGCATCGTTCAATATTTGTACTGCCCGGAGGAGTAAAACATACGATTTGTTTGTTAAACATTGTTACGTCAATACCTACGAAAGATTACCGAATCGATGGTAGGTTTTTTATCATTTAAAAAACACTAGTTTTTGGCAAATAATCTATAAGTAGGACTATTCGGAACTGATATGATAACCAAATTTTTTTTCTCATTAAATTAATAATCCTACTCTTTTTATAACAAATTACTATTTTTTCAATTCACTAAAGTTTCGCCATACTACTATCGTTAATATCGTTATTCATATGTTCATTTTATTTTCTTTGAGTGGATCCAGTACGTACGAGGGCATTACTAATTACTCGTATGATGTTCAGAAAATGCTTATGTCGTATGTTGAATAATGGACTACCAAATTAGGTGGCAAAGTCACTCTTGGCCATATTTATTCGTACATAAAAAAGTTCGTTTCAACGTATTTTTTTTACCTACTAGCACTTCGATTATAGCAACCGCATAGCATGGCATATTGCCATGATGTGGGAATTTCATACCGTGGACAAGCCCCCTAAAAAGAAATCGAGACAAATATATTTCCTAACCGCCCATGCAACGTGGAGCGATGTATATCCGAAATTATTCACTAACGGTTGTCCGGGCCAGAAAAGTTTAAACTCATATATCTAGTTTCCAAAAGATTACACCCCGCCCATGATACGCAACATAAATAAACTAATGCGTCTCAACACAGCACAGGAAGTGGGGATAAACTCTGACGTACTCTCGTCTGCTCATGTATTTTATATTAACCACACTTTTTTCATTTTAAGAGTAGTTTTTTTTTCTAAAATATTTTTTTTACTTTTCTGACACTACATTTTATATTGTATTAAAATAGTACAAAAATATGATTAGTAAAAAGATTGCAGTGGTTTGACACTTTAGCCGACGTAATCAATTAGTCAATAATTCGTTATTTAAAAAAACAAAGGCCGGACGATATGTAATTCGATTTAACTGTAACCTGTACCTTTAGAAAAAGACAGTCCAGAAAAAAACAGTTCCACATTTGGCGATGAAATATAATAATAGGTTACCACCACTAGGTTTTAATTCAATGGGTACACCTGACCATGTCATGAGAAACGGATTTTGGTCACAACATAAAAAATACTACCGTATTAATAAAGTTGTGCTCCAGTTATTTTTTATAAGAACTCACACAAATAAGGCCTTTGTTTGATTGTTTACAAAAGCAACCGAAATCAGTGACATGCAAATCGATTTGCCTGTCACTGATTTTGGATGCTTATAACGTTACCGACACCTAAATTTTATAAAACTTTGTTTCATTATTGTCATAAAGAGGAGCCAAAAACTTTTTTATTCCCCTACCATCCGTTTGAGGTTTTCCTACGACTGATTACTTCTTTAAATCCACGTTCGGCTGTAAAACCGTCGGGCCCGCACATCAGACAGTGAGAATGTCTTAGATAATTCTCCCGCGGCGTCTTAATTTGGCTCGCCGTAATTAAGGGCCGACCCCGGCACGTCAAATTAATTACATCTATTCGAGATAATGACGCTGGAAACTGTAGAAGGGTAGTTTCTTTTTTCGCCTTTTTGTTCAGTCGCGCCGGGAATTACGCGGACTTTTTTAAAGAGGGATGCCGGAATAAGGCCAAGAAGTGCACACGATCTTCCATTTTATAAAAATAGCTAAAATATTCGTTCTTAATTATTCGCGCTATTCGTATGTCGCTAAAAGTTGGGGTTAATATAACAAAAATTAAAAGAAATTCAACTATTTATTAACCCCACCGGAATTGCGTCCTTTTGACAGATATGTGTAAACAAATCTATCTACGCTTGATCTACGCCCTATCAGCATTGAAGTAAAGCTCAAATTCGTGTGTATCGAGCCGACCCGCGGCGGGCTCGTGTGTGTTAAGAGTTGCCACTACAGAAATATAATTTCAGATAATCGATTATAAGAGAATATCGAATATTATTTAGGTGGTGGATCTTAGCTAAAATAGAAATAAAAATACCATTTACAATTTATCTACAGAAATGAGATGAGGTGAATAATTGGTTGCAATTTTTAAGATACCCGTACGATCCCGTACGATCGTGACATGAGGGGTAGCATGCCTAAAATAAAAAAATATATATATTTCAGTGTCATTATCCTATTTATCTTTTAAATATTTTATAATCTTAGTAAAATATTTTCATGAATCAATCAAACGTATATTTTAGGCTGCATTATTTTATAAAACTATATTAGAATCGAATAGATCTAAAATCGAATATCGATATTTTTTTACGCAATGGAAACACTAAATTAACTACCAATTCAACTGTCAAAGTTCAAAATATCAAAAAGTAATTGTGTTTTTCTTGCATCAACAAAGTGATCGGTTTTATTTCGTGCGTTTAACTAAACAACTTCATCATGAATACTGACTCCGACGATCCGGGTTCAGCCGTAGCAGGTAAACTAATACTTTTTACAACCTTCAACAGATAATATGGTGGAAATCGTAGATTGTATTACTGATGGAAAATAATAAATATGCATTTACCCAAAAACACTAACTTTTTTTAAACCCTTTCTTTCGCCAGTTAACTAATGACTATTTACTCTATATTTACATAGTACTTTCATATGTGTGCACTGTGGGCCTAACATTCTATGGCCAGCCGGCGTCCCCCTTTGGAGCGGCACCGTTTTTCAAACGGAGTTTTCTGTTTTAAGTTTTCTCTCTTGATGTCTAGGATGGTTTAGAGGTTCTCGTATTTGTATCTGAAAGTTAAATAGAAAGTCGTTTGGGACAAAGAAATTAAGGCGCTCTTAGAATTTAGTGACTGGAAAACGTCTTATTTTGTGTAATGGTTAAGGAGTTCACAATTTGACGAATAGGTCGCAGGTCCAATCGCCGCACAGTGACAAATATACTTTTCTGTTTTTATATGTCTATCTTTACTGGTGTGGGTGTTATAAATGTGTAAATTAAAATAGATTCGTAATAGCCATTGTTACTGATACGTAAAATTAGGTTCGTTCAATTGTTATTCACCAGACAATTGAACGTACGAAATCCATGATTTATATTAAAAATTAATTGTATTCAAAACTACCATACCATAATGTGAAATTATTGCCTTGCATTACTGAAAAGATGTCCATTAACTTTAGGACATTCAAAAGCAATTTGAGATGCATCTGAAATCGATCAAGTGCGTTTTATTAGACGATAAGCCATAAAATCAGCCAGATTCGTATTTTACTATTATTATACGGGCATTTGAGTTGTTCTGTTCAAGAAAATTCGTCACAGCCTGGCTTATGTAAAGAGTAGGTATAACTATATCCTGTGAAATACGTAGAAACACTTCAACATGTACAGATAGTCTTCCTGTAATGTTAAGATGTGGAACTTCTAAACAAATAAAAAATATTTTATTAAAATAAATTACTTTTTTAGCACTCAATGGCTGTTTTTTACGTCGTCAGTAACGAAAAGTGAAGAGCCCTACGAAAGGCATAGGCCTCTTTGTGATCATCACCCTATCGCAGTCCAATGCTTGACCTATGTCCAGCAGTAGACTGCGATATGTGCTAATGATGATGATGATAACGAAAATTTCCATCCGTACACGACTCTAACAACAGAAACAGCATTTGCGTATCGCCAACCCTGGAACACCCTACTATCAACCGTTATTCTCATATGTAGTGAATACTAAATCCCACCAATTATCTAAACGACAATATTAGAACCATAACCGTTGTTTCATACACACGAGTATTCAATCCGCAGCAATTACATAAACAGAATTATTCACAAGCCGCAGAAAGATAAATTTTAAACTGAAATAGCATGAATTCGCACAATGTTGGAGTGGCCTAAATGATTGCCCGCACACAGGTTTGGTTATTCGCCGTTTTGTCATTTCAGTAGTCATAACATGATTGAATTACTTTCATGCTAACTAGTCAGGTCAAATTGTAGATGACATACGGATGCGACGGTTTTTGTCCCAGAATTGGGTGATGTTTTTTTGTTTTACATGAGGAAGATGGTCTCTGGCACACGCGAGAAGTAAAATAAAGTATCAGCCTATTAAGGTCCCACTGCAGGATAAAAGCCTCCATTATTTGAAATCAAGTTTTCATTACAAAGATGGTGTTTGGCTTAATCACCACGCTTGTCAAATGCGGGGTGGTAATCACAAGCCAAGGCTGTGTTCACAAATACCGTTCCAAATATTCACGATCCGGGAATCGAAGCTAAGACCTCGAGCGAGACTAGGGCTGGTACTCAACCCATTAGACCATCGAGGCATCGAGACGCAAGGAATAAAAACATTGAAAAAGTTAAAACCATCGGTATTCTAGAATTGTGCCACGACGCGTGGCAAGCGCGTTGATGACCGCAATATTCGTCCACAATGTTCAATATGTTTAACAATAATCCCACAGAGAAACGCAGTTGTCCAATGTCCATCCCACGGAATATATCTTAGTCGCTTTTTACAACCCCCCGGGGAAGCAATAGGATAGTACTTTCTAGGCCAGCACAATATCCGAATAGAAATAAGAAACTACTTGTATATAAAAACCATTAGGGGGGATTAATGATAATCCACATTAGAATGTAATGGAATATTTAAGACATAGTTCCGGTACCTAATTATTTAAGTACAAACAACGAGTTGGATGTACGTACGTACAGTCATGAGCACCAACATGTATACACATTGTCATACACATATACTCTTATGTTAAACCAATAAAGTTCATATTTGAATGTGTTTGTATATATGTTGGTGCTCATGACTGTATGTACGTAAAACAGTAAGAGGAGGAAAATTCTCGTTTAATTTAACGAGAAACTTATTAGCGTCTGAACAACGCATCCACCTTTGTTAGACAAGTAACTGTGTGTAGCACTACCTCCTTTTTCTCCTTATTATTAGAGGCACGGCTAAAATAGAAATCCAAGAGTTCAACGAGAAGGTTTACAGTAAATGTAATGTAACAAGCCTTGTAAACTTGTATAATTAATTTTCTGAGAAAAAGAAACCTGTACGTATTTATATTTACAAATTCAACTCTTACAAGTATGTCGTCTTGACAGGTAAGTCTGTAATCTTCATGTATGTTTCGAAACACATTAGGTAAGATAAACATCGACAAATTGCTTGTCAATAGATTTCTCGTACCGCGTCGTACTTCAATTACTAAGAAAAGCTAATGATTAGTTTTTCTTAGTAATTGAAGTAATACCACAATATTGACTTGTTTTACGGACAAGACCTTTCATAATTTCATAAGCCTTAACAATAAATTCCTTAGACTAATGCACCAACTGCCTAGCCCCAAAGTAAGCCGGCAGCTTGTACTATGGATGCAGGGATAGGTATTATTTAATATTTATTTAATCATCCATGGCTCGAGTACAAATGCCGATCATCACACAGACATTTGCCCCATCCGAAATTCGAGCACGCAACCCTTATAAAAAAACTATCTCACATCATAACTTCCCCTTATAGTCCAAGATCCCGGTGCCCCCAGACGTTACTTATTTTCTCATAAGAAATATAAATGGGATAAAGTAGTGTTAGTACGTACTTTGAGTGTGTGCATACCTGCTACCTTGGGTCGACGGCCAATTCATAGATACCAGGTGCTAAAGGTAGATAAATACAGTACTGATTTTTCTTAAATTCTCAGTGATGATTTTTACATATGTTTTAGATATTGTTGTTAAAAATTAATAATCATTATTGCCAGACACTTCAAAAAAAAAACATATTCTTACTTATAATCTCACTCTTGATTTTTATGTATGATACTTGGGGAACTATTTGAACACCCCTGGTCAGCAGCCAGACCAATTGGAGGGGTCAAACATCCCCCCAGACACACGTAAAGTGTCGCTATGTGTATAAGCGCGAGGTCATTATTTGAAGTTTTAAAGCGTCTGGTAAGGGTAAGCGCCGATGGAAAGTGTCTGGCAATAATGGTTATTAATTTTTAACAACAATATCTAAAACATATGTAAAAATCATCACTGAGAATTTAAGAAAAATCAGTACTGTATTTATCTACCTTTAGCACCTGGTATCTATGAATTGGCCGTCGACCCAAGGTAGCAGGTATGCACACACTCAAAGTACGTACTAACACTACGTTGTCCCATTTATATTTCTTATGAGAAAATAAGTAACGCCTGGGGGCACCGGGATCTTACTCTATTAGTTGTAGAGGTTAGAGCGCTAATCTCAAAAACCGTGGAGGTCGTGCGTTCAAATCCCGCGGGGAACACCACCAATTTGTGTAGGTTTTCTCAGTTTAGTAAGGACTTTGCAAGCTTGAATCACCTGACTGTCCGATAAGAGTGACAATTCCGTACTTCGGAAGGCATTAAGCCGTTGGTCTCGCCTACGAGCTGGTTTACCTTGTATGGGTTACGGAAGTCAGACGACAGTCGCTTAAATATAAAAATTGGCCAAGTGCGAGTCGGACTCCCGCACTGAGGGTTCCGTACAAATTCTATTTTTGACGTATTAAAAAAACTACTGAATAGATTTCGTTCGAACCAATTTTCGTTGGTAGTTTTTATGGTAATGTACATTATACATTTATTTCAGATTTATCATCCTCTTACTTTAGAAGTTAGAGGGGGGGGGGACACACTTTTTTCCACTTTGGAAGAGTCTGTCAAGCAAAGTATTCACTTAAGAAAAAAATGAGCTTAGAAACCTCAATATAATTTTTAAAGACCTATCCATAGATACCCCATACGTATATGTTCAATGAAAAAAAATATTTTCAGTTTCAGTTCTAACTATGGGGACCCCCCATTTTTTTATTATTTTTTCTATTTTCGTGTGAAAACCTTGTTGCGGTTCACAGAATACATCTACTCACCAAGTTTCAATAGTATAGCACTTATAGTTTCGGAAAAAAGTGGCTGTGACAGACTGGCGGACAGACAGACAGACAGACAGACAGACATGACGAATCTATAAGGGTTCCGTTTTTTTGCCATTTTGGCTACGGAACCCTAATAACGAGACTTGTCAAATCGGGGTCACAGTCGAAACACCCTAGGCTCCAAGGCAATGGCCGAGGATGCAAACAGGAGAAGCGCTAAGATGATGATGATGATCTCACATTATAACCGAAATAACCAAAAAACAAGCTACACTTCCCAGCCGTGTGTCGCCAGACAAAACGTATAATAGTTGGGACGCATAATTAAATATCCCGATGTGTCCCGAAAACGGGGAAAAGCGCGAACAGAGTGAGCTTAATAGTGCTCCAGTTCCGAAATTAGCATAGTTGAATTTTGATTAGCAGTAAAACAGTGTTCAACTTTCAGCCGCTCAGTCCGTATTAAATATTCGTTAATGACACATTAATGGACAAAACCTTACCCATTATGTGTTGTAGAGCGCTGTAAATTATACAGTTGCCAGTTTCATGTTTGTATTTAGTTGGGGAGGGCGTGAGCGGTAGCGGCTTTTTGAGAACTGACAGATTTGTTTGGGAGATCAAAGATGTTTTGTAAGACTGTGATACAAAGCGAGAAGCAAGTTCAACTAACTGTAGTATCACAGTCGTTAGTTAAATAAACGCATTTCTAGTATTCGGTATTTTGCATGAGAAATTACGATGTTTTCTATAAGACTTAAAACAAACAAAAGCTAAGAAAAAAAAATAAACAAATCTTTTACACAGCATACATTAAATAAGACAACAAAACAACAATAATAAACACAAACAAACGTGAAACAACCTTTAATCCCAGGAACAAATAGCATTACAAACGTTCCATTACAAAAGCACTAATTACAAAACGAAGGCGAAATCTCGCACGATCCGGGCGAACCTTTTATAATATTCGCGACAACGCGTGAGGGTTCGGGCGAATTTAATAAATCTTTCCGATGTTTCCTCCCTCCGTGAATGGTGCGGAAACTGTGCGAACTCCTGTTTTCATAACAGTACGCCTCAAAGGATAAAATGAAATATTTCCGCGAGTAACGGTCTCGCCGCAACTAAGCGTTGGTGGATTTCTGCGCATGATTTGATGTGGTCCACTTTTAGCACCCAAAATAACTATAACTTTTACACTCGTATGTCGTTTTATACATTTTTCTATGGAAGAATAAAAGTTGTAGCCAGTCTCGCTCAGTTCTGACTGAGTTTACAGCTATACTGCTTTGCAGATTTGTAATGCCCTCAAGAAATTATATATTAGTATTACCAATTATGGTCGACGCAAGAAAAAAAGTCGCCAATTTTAGGCAATGCCCTTAAAGCACCCACATCTTTAGTAACTGGTTTATCGTACTGTGAGCCCCTTTTCTTATTGACTTGGGAATATAAAATAGGGTTGTCCGTAATGTCAATCGTTGTCAAAGTGGACCAGGCCTATCCATGTTGCTACTTTGACTATTTATCGCTATCGCTTCGACTACTATTAATAGCGATGAATAGTCGAAATGGCAACTTGGCTACACCACCAGGTGCTCAAGTTCCAGGTGCTCATAAATTTGGTGCTCAAAGTGGAACACCTACCTCCAACTAAGCGTTGCTAAATTTCTGCGCATGATTTTTCGGTTCGCACGTCGGCGTCGGTCTTATCTGAGGGATGTGGTGAGCCGTGTGATTTTCGAATGCGTCGGATAAAGATTATACTCGTCTCTGAATCTCGGTAAACCATTTTCGAAGGATTCGATTCTTTCCCCTCGTCGATGGATGTGAATTATGCCGCTCCTGTTCGACGAATAAATTCTCATACACCTCCAATATTTGGGTAAATATGATATGAATGACGTCTGATTTTGGTCTTACATATTTCAATAAAAGTTGGGCGGTACGCAATAAATCTGTACTAGGAAATTTTAAGGAAGACCTAACTCTGTTCACATGGTAATTGATGATAAAATAAATCATCATCATCAGCCTATAGCAGTCCACTGCTGGACATATGCCTCTCCTTGGGCACTTATGAATCGGTAATAATATTCACATTGTGAACTACAAATTGATTCTACCACCAACTTCGGAATGCAGAAATGTTACGTGAAGAAGCAGAGAAAAGCGGTCCTACTTTTGCCTAATTAAAAAGTGTGATTTTATAAATAAAGACAAATCTGGACTTCGCGCCGTGAATAAAGTAACCGCACAAAATGATCTGCACAATTTATGAAGTCTCAAGTCTCAACCGATATTCATTTTCTAGCAAATTTTTCTGCATTACTGTGAACGCAGAAATATCTATCCCATTCGTATGTGGTGTTATACCCACGTTTGCGATATAAATCATGTAATTTCATAGGCTACCAGAATAAAGAGAGAATTATATCCATCTGAACCGCAAAGCGTCGGTATATTCGGTGCGTGATTTTTCGATTCACACGTTTTGGTTATATTCATATCTGCGGATTGTGGTGTGAAATCATTTTCAAATGTAACGTGTAAATCCAGTTTTATCTGGAACAAGCTGGTCCCACTTGTATGTACATTCAAGTTGTATTTTTATCAGAAACCTTACTAAGTTGGTAACATTCGTTTTAATAACAATAGCATAACGCAACAAATATTATGCATTGCATATTTTCCTGTTCATGATATGTTTATATTAATGCGCGTTATCCCCGACAGATCTAAAGCTATCGCCTTAGAGTCCAGAGCCCAATTTAATTCTTCGAAGAAACGCCTGAATTTTTTCATATCACACATCCATATTCAAAAAGGAAATTCACCTAACAACATTCATCGACATCCCACAAACGCAATAATAAAAAATTCAAACTCATTTCTAAAACAGCAAGCATCGTTATGAATAACAATGTTCCGTGTGATACTCGTATTTGACGCAAAACGCAAATGACAACCGAATGTATTGTCTGATATATATCCTTTTAAGTGATAACAAATACGAGTACATTTAAATCGAATGTTCCCGGGCCATAAATCCCCAAAAACAGATACATCCATTAACGGAGTCCATATAGTAACTCGTTTGTAATGTATTCCAATGGTTACGTCATAAGCAGACATCCGCAAATAGGGATGTTGCGGAGGTTTTATCCGCACGAAACATGAATTAATCGCAGCGGAAAGTATCGATGTTTTTAAAATATAAGTAATATCCGTTTGTACTGCCTCGTTGGTTAAGACTCGTAATTTCGGGAACCTTGGTTCAATTATCGGGCCGGACTAAACTGCCAACACTGATCGGGAAATCGACGGTAAACACTGTCATAAACTAGTCTTATCTGAACTAGTCTAATATTGATCTATTCGATTCTACGAGTATTTTATTTACAAAGTTTTGTCAAAACAACTTGTACGTGTAAGAATCGATTTTTGTATTATTAGCGAATCGTCACTTATACCTATAAATCACAAATACCAGTACTTAATTTGATTGGTCCGTATAACACGTATGTCTGGACGACTAATGGACACAATAAGTGATAATAGGTAAATAATGAGTAGTTGAAAGGTAAATGGAGTACGTTCACGAAACGTTAACCTCTACTACAGTGAAGGAAATGAACGTATATTCGAAACTACAGAGACAGATATTGATGAACTTCTGTCCGTAAAAAGTATCACGCCCATTCATTTGGCATATGTCTTTATCGTAGTGACGTAGAATCCACTATGAGCACCCAATTTTTGAGCACTTTGAGCTCCTATTCATATTATCGGCTTGCCAAAAAATCTAATAGGCCTTCTAATAACTCTATCTCAGACCAGGTGCTCAAAAATTGGGTGCCCATAGTGAACATCCTTAAGAAGAATACCGAACCCACGGTTCTTTCCGGGCGACTTCTATTGTCGAAATGTATATAAATAGATTTTGGGCGACTTTATCGTATCACCGGTTATTCCTGGAAAAATCTGATTTATCTTTTCAATGATTTTAAAAAATGGAAGATGATAAATTTACAAAGAGAGCGATCGACTATTTTGCTATACCAAAAGCTCTATGGTTATTTTCTAGCTCTAAGAATATATTATTAAATCTGGAAACATATATTTCCGAGTTCCTTCCACATTTCCCTTACTTATATTTAAAAACACTTATTAGCATTACTCCAACTTGCTAATATTAACGGGTTTCTGACTCGTGTTTATTAAGTAGCACACTGGTACAAACTTTAAACTACTAACTGCTTGCCGTTTGACACAGTTGGCTTCAGACCGCGATTGTAACAAGTTACACATACATAAGTAAAGTCTAACTATAATCCATGTACAGTTGTAACAAATCTAATCCCAACTAATATTATAAATGCGAAAGTAACTCTGTCTGTCTGTCTGTCTGTTACGCTTTCCCGCTTAAACCTCGCAACCGATTTTGATGAAATTTGGTACAGACAATCTTTAGACCCTGAGACAGAACATAGGCTACTTTTTATTTCGAAAAAAAGAAATACACGCAGACGGAGTCGCGGGCGGCCGCTAGTCCGATTATAATTTGAATGTGAGCTTAGAAGTTACGTTCCTTTTGAAAATAGTTGCTGCGGATATTTTAAAAGTCGATACGTTCCTTGTTCAGTCGTATCTTCATGATTATTTATTTTACATTCTACACAAATATTATGCTAATTAATCGTAGAAAATGAACAATAACCAGTCACGTCAATTCAGGATCATAGTCGCAGCGTACCCTGGGCTCCAAGGCAATGGCCGAGGATGCAACCGGGAGAGGCGCTAGATTGATGATGGAATCGTAGATAATGAACTTAACATAAATACAAAATTCTAAGAAAAAGACAACAAGAATTGGATTATTTACAGCAACAGAATCCCTTGTTTTCACCCAAAAGAATTTCATCCTCAGCATGCATTCATCCTCAAAACGATATTTTGCCTTGAAACCTTGTCACTGAAAATCCTTTCTTTTACCAAAATTTTGTTCAAGAACCCATCGTAACACAACATACAAACCCAGCTTACAGACAGAGCAGAGCACACCCTGTTCAAATACAAAGTGGAATCGAGATATAATGACCATTTGAATTAATTAAACGCATTGCTACGCGGATGGTCACTTCGTTTAAGCTTAATAAAGGACGCCTAAACAATTCAATCACTAATTAATTGTTAATCTGCCGATCATGTGTAATTATTTGATTAAGATTGAGTTAATGGAGCTCAATCTAGTCAATATTGAGAATGCAGATTTAATTTGCTATAAGTAATATTGGTATGATTCGTCTGACATATTAGTCGGATGATTGAAGATAGCAATGTTATTGATTATTCATTTGTTAAATCGATTAATGTTACTATCACTTGATTTATCGTTGGTGGAAGGAAAGGTATTCTTGCATATATAGAAAATGTAGTTCGAGTTTCCTGCCAACTGTAGGCCCTTGATATATGCTTAAATAATTAAATTTAATAATAGGTCGGGGAAAAAGTCTTTTCTTAATTAGTATGTACAAACTTGTAATAAAATCTTTTTGGCTGTATTAATTGTAGCTGGCTGGTTTTGGTTCCATTAAAAAGGTTACATTTTAAAGAAATAAAAAAAATAAAAGAAGTGTGCTTCCCGCCATCTTTCATTTGTTTTTCATGACCTCAAAATGAGTGACTATAAAGAAGAAATTCGATATATTTTGAAATTTTATTACAAAAAATGAAAGAATGCAACGCAAGCCGCAAAAAAAATTGTGCAGTTTATGGACCTAATGCAGTATCAGTCCGAGTAGCACAGAATTGGTTTAAACGATTTCAGTCCGGGCATTTTGATGCCAAAGATGCAGCTCGCTCTGGTCGCCCTGTTACGGATCAAGTGGACTCCATTCTTGAAAAAGTGGAGGAAAATCGCCATATTAGCAGTTATGATATAGCTGTAGAACTAATGATTGACCATAAAACCGTTTTGACCCATTTGAAAATTGCTGGGTACAAAAATAATCTCGATATTTGGGTCCCACATGAGCTTACTAAAAGAAACTTAATGAACCGCGTACTCATTTGCGATTCTCTGTTAAGACGTAACGTAACCGAACCATTTTTAGGGTTCCGTAGCCAAAACGGCAAAAAAACGGAACCCTTATAGATTCGTCATGTCTGTCTGTCTGTCTGTCTGTCTGTCTGTCTGTCTGTCTGTCTGTCTGTCTGTCCGCCAGTCTGTCACAGCCACTTTATTCCGAAACTATAAGTACTATACTGTTGAAACTTAGTGAGTGGATGTATTCTGTGAACCGCAACAAGGTTTTCGTACGAAAATAGAAAAAAAATAAAAAAAGTGGGGGGTCCCCATAGTCAGAACTGAAACTCGAAATATTTTTTTTCATTGAACATATACGTGTGGGGTATCTATGGATAGGTCTTTAAAAATTATATTAAGGTTTCTAATATCACTTTTTTCTAAAGTGAATACTTTGCGTGACAGACCCTTCCAAAGTGGAAAAAAGTGTGTCCCCCCCCTCTAACTTCTAAAATAAGAGGATGATGAAACTGAAATAATTATATTATGTACATAACCATAAAAACTACCAACGAAAATTGGTTCGAACGAAATCTATTTAGTAGTTTTTTTAATACGTCAAAAATAGAATTTGTACGGAACCCCCAGTGCGGGAGGCCGACTCGCACTTGGCCAATTTTTGAAAAGGTTGATCACTGCTGATGAAAAGTGGATCACCTACGACAAAAACGTGTGAAAGAGGTCGTGGAAAAAATCCGGCCAGGCTCCGCAAACTGTTGCAAAACCCGGATTAACGCGCAATAAGGTAATGCTCTGTGTATGGTGGGATTGGAAGGGTATTGTGCATCATGAGCTCTTGCCACCGGGCAAAACCATCGATTCGGAGCTCTACTGCCAACAGCTAACGAGACTAAAGCGACAAATTCAAATAAAACGGCCGGGATTGATCAACCGAAGAGGTGTGGTCTTTCATCATGATAATGCTAGACCACACACATCTTCAGCCACTCTGCAAAAGTTGAGAGAGTTTGGCTGGGAAGTTTTGATCCATCCGCCGTATAGCCCCGACCTCGCACCCTCAGATTTCCACCTGTTTCGGCCTCTTCAGAACTCTCTCGGTAGTGTCAGGTTAACATCAAGAGAGGATTGTCAAAACTACTTGTCGCAGTTTTTTGCTCAAAAGTCCCAGAATTTCTATAGCAATGGGATCATGTCTCTGCCTGTAAGATGGCAACAAGTTGTTAAACAAAATGGTACATATATACTATAATAGAAAATAAAGTTAAAAAAAAATGTTTTGATTTTTCATATAAAATACGAAAAGACTTTTTCCCCGACCTTATATTTTCAGAACTACTATTATGAGGATTATTCTGCGAAGTCCCGATTATACACATGTTTTAATTAGTGGATTTTTTATTTATGGTAGAAGAAAAGTGTTAGGCCGTATCTTAAATAAAGTGTTACTGCCAAACGTAGGACGTAATACATACATATCTCACATTAAAAAATATGTAACTTTAGAGTGATTTCCGAATAAGAATATTTTTGGAAGTTGTAATTCTGGTTAAATAAGGTCTAATCAGAAGAGTAATATAACCATCTCTTTTCATTTATCCCTGATATTAACTGCGTGATCACTTTGTTTAGATTCAACATAAACTCAACATAGACGCATTTCAACTAAATCCATTATGATATATGATATACGAGCATTATGTTGAAATATTAACACGAATGCTTGAAATTGTTGAAAAACTAATATATGACAATCTTTGTTGCGTTGTCAATAATGTCGAATGGGTTTAATATTGAACGTGAAATAAAAATCTTTACAAACAACAAATACATGCAATTCTGATCTGAAATAAATATTAGAGGGAATATGTACGTTGTAAAAAACACTTGTTCGGTAAAAATGTTTGCTCCGAATAATAGACATTTGATAAAAACTCAGCTAGCTTTTCAAATATTTATATTGTATTGTTACTGCATCAACTCAAATATCAAAACGAGAGACTGTTCTGGCGCTGATCTGTATTTAAATATTGTGTACGTATTTTACATCAATTCCTTGGACTAACATATTAATGGCCCACCAAGCCCGTAATGGGATTTGAACCGACAAATCTCGGCTTTGTGGATAAACCATCAACAAGATCCCAAACCACCATTTGACCTGAATTTTGTCGTTCAAAATTTGTTTTTTAATCAACTTATATAAGTTAACGGATATCCGTTTGCTAATTTTAGATCAAAATGCAAAAATCTACCTCATCAATACATTGTTTATTAAAAAACACCGTACTACATCATAGAAACGCTACACTTCACTTTCTCTCTCATTCTGATTTTTACTTCACTGACTGACCGACTACGCTAGTTATTTAGCTACTATTATTATACGACTTACCCTGTAAAGTTATATATCATCTGCTTTTTCAACAATAATCTATAAATAATCTGATTATTTCCATTATTTCGAACAATAAAACAAAAGTCCAGATCGCCGCGACGCGCGTCAAAAACTTCCGCATTACATTCATGTTTATTCATGAACTGTAATTAACTTCATTTGCCGTACTACTCATACGAACATAATATAATATTGTTGGATAGCTTTCACCGGTGTATTGTTCACTACGGTATAATATTTCATTGGAAACATGCCAGTTCAGTTTGAAAGGCTCGATGGTGAATTTTGTATTGACCAATCACATACGGCCTGACAACTTAAAAGAAGATGGTCTTGTCGTTTCGTTCTTTTTGGGCATTTTAACACTAATGTAAAGTAAACTTCATGTTAAAATAAATTATTAGCTTATTCACGGCCCACTGTAGGACAAAGACCATTCGAAATCATGTTTTCGTTACAAAGCTGTGTTTTGGTCTAATCACCACGCTTGCCAAATGCAGATTGATGATCATGAGCTCGAGCTGATTTCGGAACAACTAAACTTTTTGGATGCTTGTTGGGACTGAATCTTGGACCTCGAAAACACGGCCCGGTACAAGTAAAACTTTATTAGACCAACGGGGTGTTTGAACCAAAGTCGACTAAAATGGAAACGTTGGAACAAACCAACCCAAATGTCAGCTGCTACGGCCAATATCTGCAAATATAAGTGGTCTTGGTATTCCTTCTCTATCACAGTTAGGCTATCGGATACTATTGAAAGCTATTTGAAGCACTGTGAATTAATTTAACCTGTGAATTGCGATCTCGTATGGAATTGTATATAACCTCTTTCATAAACCTCGTTTCATAAATAATTAAGAAGATCATTATACAATATTTTGTTAGACTTGCCCAGCTAGAATAACAAATCACTAATAAAGCAAACACTGTTTAAGTCTGTCGATCAGCAAATGTTGGTCATAAATGTAGATTGCTTTTAAGTACAAGAAAAATACTGTTACATAACCAAATAAGACCAAACTTATTGACACCGAACATCTCCGTACACCTTCTACATAACGATACACGTATTTGACATCACTTCGTATCAGGTCTAAACATAATTAGGCTCAACTTGGTATCTGTTCCTAGCACCTTAAGGCTTGGAGATAGGTTTGAGTTTCGCTCAGCAGCGGTCGAAAGCAGAGCTCATTTAGCCAAATGAACCGGCGAACAGTTCGCGAGTTGGCCCCTACTTCGGAAACAATCCGGAAACTTCCCCCGTCTTGCTAACCAATTTAATTCGGGTATTTCGGTATTCCGGGCTCTTGCCTTGTGTAAAAGACACCGGGTGACGTAATGGAAAATTGGAAAATTTCGTTATTGACTTAAAAATGAGACGTGTTCGAAACTATTTTCGTTCGTCTTGTTTTTTTTTGACAACGCGTATTAAACAATTTGTATTTGCCTTATTCGATTTAGTTTACACAAAAACATATTTTGACTTTAAAAAATCTAAATTTTATTTGAATCGTAGTATTACGTATTGTGTCAAGTAAGTACCACTATAATGAATATTCTTCAAATAAGCATCAATGACAGCATAATAATATTCCATCACGTTATTTTTACCTGAATTCCACAATTTACTCTGAAAAGTCACTGTCAGTGAATCGACACGTAGGAATTCTATTTTATATCATATAGAATTTGACGTCCGTACAAATAAATAAACAAGATGAAGCTCATTATACCCCCGCATATCTTTGTTTCTTTCATGAAAATGAGCCATAATATTATTAACTGCCCTAATTAACTTAACTGGTGTCCATTTAGCGCAATTATAACGCGAGCCTGTTTAAGTGGAGTCAAAGAGAATTGTGTCAATTGTATAATGCCAATTTCACTTAATGCAAGGGGATTGTGCTTTTGCGCTTGCAAGGTTTCATTATAGCTATTATTGTTTTTCTGTTTATATCTCGAAGCAGTTTCAGTCTTGGATTCCGATAGGCTAAATCGTATTATCTTATTCTTAGTTCTTTTCTACTTTAGTTCACTTTAGTTAATTGATAAGTACTTACTATACTTCGAGTATGACTCTTAAATAGGAAGACTGAGTTCACAGTCATACTGCCATAGCAACTAAGTATTGTTTGCATATTTGGTTGGTGGACGCTTGAAAAATAAAAATGCCATTTCCCCTACAAAAATCGGAATTGTCTTTTTATCATAGTCCATTCAAAAGCTTGATCGTGATTGACGGCCAAACATCCACGAACAAACTTTCACATTTATAATATACCAGGCGGACGGAGTCGCAGGCGGCCGCTAGTTTATAATATTAGTACCTATGATTAACACATTTTCCTCCCTTCGAAGATGCGAGTTCTACGCACAAGTTCTACCAATGTGTAGTCTATCTCAGCGTTCGAGATGTAGGTACTCGTATGTAGTATGTACAAGTTTGTGGCAACCAGCCAAAGGCGTCACAGCTGTTCTCATATTTACTGTGCAGCTCCGTGCATATTCGTCAAGACAATTGTGTCCATCCATATTTGAGTAGGTTGGTGTGACTTTACAGATAATGAAAGTGGACGGACATGGCTTTACATTGTGATGAATGAAACCTCCTCCTTGTAGAAGAGAAAATAACAACACTCATTAATTTAAATTGACTTACTTGTCTTTCCAAATATATCTATTTACTTTTTAAAATTATATAAGGTTTTCTTACTTTTGTTTGAATTCAATATTATAACAAAGGAAAAATCATCTTATCTCAGGCCACGTTTGGACCCAGCACTTCTTTCAATCCAGGCAGGCACTAAATGAGCTACGAACTGACGATTTTCTCCTTTTTATATGCCTAACGCTTATTGCTGCTTTTTCTCGACTCACGACAATGGACGTGTAGTCGTGTAGTCATGAAGTAGCCATTGTTTTGAAAGTGAGTTTAAGTTTCATAGATTTATCAAACATTTTAATTTAATGTTTTTATAACATATCTTTTAACTAGCGGCCGCCCGCGACTCCGTCCGCGTGGATTTCTTTTTATCGAAATAAAAAGTAGCCTATGTTCTGTCTCAGGGTCTAAAGATTGTCTGTACCAAATTTCATCAAAGTCGGTTGCGAGGTTTAAGCGGGAAAGCGTAACAGACAGACAGACAGACAGACAGACATACAGAGTTACTTTCGCATTTATAATATTAAGTTGGGATTGTTAAAAAAAAGTGTCAAAGAGAATAAATACATTCTTTTCATCTCATCTAAGGAATTAATACTAGATTCTAGAGCCTTCCTTGAGTTCCTGCCATGTACCTATACCCAGTCAGTTTTCTATTGCATCGCAAATGTTGCGTTCCCTAGCATCCATAGCACAAGTTCCAGCTTAGTTTGGGAATAGGCAATTGGTGGTTTAGTCCAATAAATTTATTTATTAATTGCATCTACATACCCAACCGCTGATTTTGTTGCATTTTACGTACGAGTATCTATTACACAAGTATTATGGGGACATAACTATGAGGCCTGGGGCCATGTTACAAGTCAGTGGCAGCCGGCCAACCCGTCTCAGCTGGTATTCCGGCTAATATTTACTGTAACATTGCTCCTCGTGTACCTTACTATACTCATACGTAGATTTAATAAGGGCCGATTGAAACTGGACCTAATTTCAAGGAATTGCAGAATATATTGCAATGGTAGAAATAGGTCAAAAGTTTAACTGAGTTTTTTTAAATGTCAGTGGCTCTCCGTGATGTATTATCCCGACGGAGATATAATACAAAATCCTCGTCTAAGTCTGAAACAAATCAACAGCAGTTTTTGACCAAGTGATAGTAGCTTAAGTTTCTACAAAAATGGTCACTTCAATGTTTATTATTCAAAATCACAATCTTTAAACATATTTTTTTTACACCATCGCTTACAAACTTAACGTTCCTGATCCGATTAGTCAAAAGCATAGACGATAATGATGGGTAATACGTTTCAAACTTGAAATGGCCGTAACAAAAATCGCGGTTTAGTGCAAACTCCATGCCAGACTTAATTTGCGAAATGAAAAAGTCACCGTTTCCTCTCCTTTCTAATCTCGAGAAATCTGCTTAAAATAAATTAGATACGAACACGCTCCGTGGAAACTTTGTTTTAATTTCCTGCACGAAAAAATATAAAAGACTTGGACGTCTTTAATTCATTACGAGAATTTTCAGGCATGGCTAGCCGGAGGGAATTATTATGTTTTGTTCTTCATGCTTCTTTGTCTATAAGAAACTTCAATTAGGCATTTGAGTAAGGAAGTTTAGGTAGCATTTATGAGTTTAATGGTTACCTCAAACATGGTAATTATTTTTAAAAATAATCTGATTAGTGGCAAAAGCTATGTTTATGAGTGAAATGTTTGGTTTAGGTCTTTATCTACTCTTTAGCGATTAAGTTGAAACAAGCAAATAAAAAATGGTTAAATTCGTGGCAGCGTTTCAAAACCAACAAATATCATATCGGCACAGCTGATGCCTTTTTGACAACAGATTATAGATATGTTCAAAGATTGCCACAAATTGTTGAGAAGACCTATTAAAAAAAAAGGATATTAGGTAAGGCTTTTGATTAATTTAAACAACATGCTAGCTCCTGCTAGTTACAGAACAGAACAGAAACTAATCAAACACTTTTAATACTTAATCAGCCATGGCAACTATCGTGCTTTGTGTGAGTAGTACTGAGAATTCAACAACATTTACCAAATACTAGCACCGTTCTAACAATGATTAGTGGAGGAAGTTTCTGTGGAAATTCCATAACAATCAATCAACTGCCGGTTGGCCTTTCGTTTCTTACCTTCCACCTTTCCGATTAAACCAACCAACATTATCTTCGCACTAATAATTCAAGTTATTTCAACAATAACAACATTATACGTATAATGATACATAAACTCTCCTATGTCTACGCAATAAGGTTCATATTTAAACAAGGTAACACTATGATACGCGTGACTGTAGACACAATACTTTAAGACAAAATTATGTTGGTTCTCTCTAATGGATCCTTGATGGTTTGACGGGATAGTTAAGGTATGGGAATTCCACCTTTGTGGCTAAGAGATACAGTGTATTTTGCTGTAGTTAATGTCGGTCGGAGTTAAATGTGTGCTAGTAGCGAAGCACTACAATTTTCCAAAGTGTCAGTAGCAATTCTCTTCAAGAGCAGACGATAATGTAAAGCTGGGTGATTGGCGTTAAGCCGAGGATAATGTAGCTTATGTAATTATGCATCGCACTCGACGTGTTGCTGTTGATTTGTTAAAGCCTATATTATGCACATTCGGCTACAGATAGATAGTGACACAAAGGGTACTAACATAAATAGACGCAACCAAATAGTCAATAAATTCGGTACACACAAAGTTTCCATATTGTTGACACCATTATATTCGTTCAAAAAGTCGACACATTCAAATGGTCATTAAGATTGGTTCAGTCAAAACGCCTTAAACATGGTTACAGACACAACGAAAATCACATTTTTTACACATAAAATGGTTTGATACCTGAAGAGCCAAAATTTGTTTCAGCCATTATTTACCTGTATTTAAGTCAACAGTCATTCTCCGCATCACAAAAGTTAGCTAATCTGTTACCAAATTGAATATTTGTATACCCGCATGGATTGTACAGACTACAGAAAGTATTCAGAGATCAAGCTTAAAGCTTATAGTGCCCTTCCTTTTTCGAAGCACCATTGTTTTACATAATAGTAAGAGAGCCCACGACCAAAATTTGTTTTAAAGTCGGTCTATAACAATGTTCAGGTAAACGTTTGATTGGCAGTGAGTGACGTTGTCGTGACGACGCAAAGTCAAACGGACTAGCGTTGGATCGACGCCAGAGAGCCAGATCCACGCTCCACTTCTGGTAATATTTCCCTGAATTGTGAGAAAATTTCATTGTACTTGCATAATATTGTTTTTTCTTTAAATGTTGATTTATACATGATTAAAATATGTTTACTAAAAAAAACGCATTTTGTCAAGCAAGCGCTCTCTTAATAGCAAGCCTGTTACGCTGTTTGAAATATTTTGTGACAGTTCGATTTTTTTAGGAACGAATTACTTTTAACAGGTAAACTAGTACTCATTACCTACTTTATTATATATTATCGGTTCTTTTTAAAAGCATTGTGGTCCATGGACAACAAAGTTGCCGTATATTGAACTATTCTTATTCGAAAAATGCCATGTTGTTTTTCTAAAACATTTACGTTCATTATAGGACGAAAAATAAAGATAGTAGCGTGTCATTTCATAGATAAAAAGACAAAAATACCACTAAATCCGCCCCTTTGAACTTGGAGGGCCAAGTTGACGCATAACTTTTGTTCGCGATGTCCACTCTACACGTATTACGTAGTACCTCAATGGTCTTAGTACCGCTGTACGGAGTCCTTACTTTTTTACGAGTCCGTAAGTTGTAGTGATAATTTCTCATTTAGTAGTAGTGGTCCAATAGGCTTATTATCAAATGGTAAGGCTGTTGCCATGATTTCTAGTTCAACTGTGAAATCTTATAATGTAACAGGGTAAATGATACTCGGGCAAGGATCACCTTGAACTACTAAAGTCAATCAATAGTTGAGCACCAAGACTTACTTACAAAAGGTCCGAATCGGATCTCACCTCGAAATCTAAGTTATAGTCTGGTTTCAGAAGGTAGTATTAACGTTCCCATATTTTGGGAAGCATGAAAAGCCGCCGTATTACTCCTGATCTCTATCCGACCCTATCTTATATCGAAGTACGTTACATGCTCAATTTTGCAGTAGGATTTAATCTCTAGTAAGTAGAACCATATGCTGTTACCGGAATAGGTTAGCAAATTGTATTTGTTATATTAGAACACGTATAAGGGATGTTTTTAAGGTATACAACCAATAATACCAATAATAAATTAATAATAATAATATTAGGTATAATACCAATTTCGAGTTTCCGATATTCCATCGCGCACAAAGAAATTCGGTGACTCGTTTCTTTGTCGCACCTCCAAAAAATGGAATAATCTCCCTGCGCACGTGTTCCCTCCTTCCTATGACATAGGGTCCTTCAAACGAGGCGTGAAGAGGCACTTTGTGGGCCGGCAGAGTGAGGGTGACTGATGCTGTTGCACCAGTTGCCCTCGCGTCTGGACTTCTCGCCACTTAACATCAGGTGGAGAGGGGTCATTTGTCGGGCTAATTAAAAAAAAAAAAAAAAAAAAAATACAGCGTGGATTTTTATAATGCCACATGAAGGGGAAGTACTTACTCTTAATACCTACTGTGGATAGAAAAATTTGCTCAAAAGAAACATTGCTTAATAAGTAAGATTTTGTAAATTCGCTTGCCGCACCCAGTATTTGAACTGACTTAAATCTTAAAAAGTTTCACCCTGCACTTTTATGTTATCAACCGTTTGGGTTATTTACAAGGATGAAATCTCTCTATTACACTTTATAAATTAAATTAAAAATGAAATCTTAGATTACTAGCGGCTGCCCGCGACTCCGTCCGCGTGGGTTTCGATTTCCAATAGCCTAAAGCCTTCCGCGCCAAATGGACTATCCAACACAACTTTTTTTTCAAGTCGGTCCATGTGTTCCTGATATTAGCACGTTCAAACAAACAAACATCCAAACAAACAAACAAACTCTTCAGCTTTATATTTTAGTATAGAGTATAGAATATTGCACTAGGTCAAGTGAAAACACTTTTACTCAAAGATCCATCTTACGAGTATATAATAATTATTTTATATTTCTTACCTTTCATAGCGATGGATGGTAGCAGGACGAATCCATACAGCAATGTCCAAAACGATTTTTTCAGCATGTTTACGCGTCGTTCACTTTAACATTATATTCACATATTTCTTACACTTAACTTTAGCGGACACTTGACTTGAATTTTCCAGGCATCATCTGGAACAAGGAAATATATAAATTTAAATATTTTAAAATAGATAAAACAACATTTTTCTTTTGTTTATACCAACTTATTTGGTCATTAACATCTATATTTTTTTTAATTCATAGTTTTTATATCCTTGGTCCTACTCAAGGTTCATTCAAGTAATGTACCATGTATTTGAAGTATTCCAATATCTAAGTACTAACTTCGCATTTTGTCCCGATAATCAATACAGGTGTAAAAATACAAAGCGAAGGTTGAAATCTTATACTCACTTCGATATTATGCGTATAAATAACAATATCACAAAATTTTAATTATTAACTTTCCTATAACAAAATTGCTTCCGTCCAAAATATTTATATCAAATACAAAACAATCGCATGGCTTAGTCCTAACAATGCTTTTATATTTCTGCTCTGGTCGCTGGAAAATCCAGTTTTGCGTATTCCTGAGTATTTTTCCAGATTTTAAACTGCTGAACATGTGGCTGCAATAAGTTGTATTTGTTTACGACTCTAGCTTAGAATTTAAAGAGGGAGAAAGTATGGCCACAGTGTAGAGGAACCGCAGAAATACAAGAAATTTATAAAATGACCAAATCATTATGTAACGCTCCTCGACACAATTTCTTTGAGAACAAGAAAGATGAAAAATATTAAATGAACAATATTTTTTACAAGATAACAAACAATATATTTGTCAATTAAAAAAATACAAGTTTCATTTTAAAAAAGTGACAGCAAAGAGTACAATTTTCAAAGTTATGTACAGCAATGTCCAAAACGATTTTTTCAGCATGTTTACGCGTCGTTCACTTTAACATTATATTCACATATTTCTTACACTTAACTTTAGCGGACACTTGACTTGAATTTTCCAGGCATCATCTGGAACAAGGAAATATATAAATTTAAATATTTTAAAATAGATAAAACAACATTTTTCTTTTGTTTATACCAACTTATTTGGTCATTAACATCTATATTTTTTTTAATTCATAGTTTTTATATCCTTGGTCCTACTCAAGGTTCATTCAAGTAATGTACCATGTATTTGAAGTATTCCAATATCTAAGTACTAACTTCGCATTTTGTCCCGATAATCAATACAGGTGTAAAAATACAAAGCGAAGGTTGAAATCTTATACTCACTTCGATATTATGCGTATAAATAACAATATCACAAAATTTTAATTATTAACTTTCCTATAACAAAATTGCTTCCGTCCAAAATATTTATATCAAATACAAAACAATCGCATGGCTTAGTCCTAACAATGCTTTTATATTTCTGCTCTGGTCGCTGGAAAATCCAGTTTTGCGTATTCCTGAGTATTTTTCCAGATTTTAAACTGCTGAACATGTGGCTGCAATAAGTTGTATTTGTTTACGACTCTAGCTTAGAATTTAAAGAGGGAGAAAGTATGGCCACAGTGTAGAGGAACCGCAGAAATACAAGAAATTTATAAAATGACCAAATCATTATGTAACGCTCCTCGACACAATTTCTTTGAGAACAAGAAAGATGAAAAATATTAAATGAACAATATTTTTTACAAGATAACAAACAATATATTTGTCAATTAAAAAAATACAAGTTTCATTTTAAAAAAGTGACAGCAAAGAATACAATTTTCAAAGTTATGTATATATCATAATAAATCAGTCTATTGCCGTCCACTGCTGAACGTAATAGGCGAAGGTTTTGTATGCCAACCGGCTCTTAATAAAATAATTTAACTTGTGTTTATATTTATTTCGCAGGTCAATGCTTTTTATTTTGAAATCATACTAAATAAATATTAACGACTTTGTTCCATATCTATCTAATAAATAAACTAAAGTCAAGTTGACTCACTGTTTTTCTGTATACTTTGGCTTAGGAGCCAGATTTCTAGAAAGGAGCGCTTTAAACTGCTGTACTCAGAGGAACAGAAAATTCAATGTTAGAAAAAGGAAATTGATATAACTAGAACCACATTCGGATAAAATCTTTAAGGTTTCGTGAAAGAATATTTTATTGATGTAAAATAAGACATTTTTCAAGAATTTGCATTGGTGAGATTTACCATGTTTTTCAAAGCGATTCTACTTTTATTTTATTTAGAGGGTTATTCCGCTTTGTGTTTATAAAGCAATTGATTTTTGTTTACCTTTCAGTACAGCTTCTGGTTTATGGTTTTAAAACTAACTTATAAACCACGTTAGTTAATAAACATTATGTTTCAAAATCAAAAATAACTCTATTCAAATAGCACATCCAACCAAGCACAAAGACCAAAGAAATCTATTACCAAGTTAATGTTCGTTATGAATGAAGTTACGTCACTACCTTATAACAATGTTTAGAAATTAGTATAATCAAACCAACAATTTAGATCAAAAATGACATATAATTACTGTTTTTTTTACTGAACAATAAAATACGAAAGAAAGATTATCGTAATTGCACGAAATTCCAATAAAAACCAATTACACTTGTAAAATAATTACGTTATCACAATAAACCACCGCGACGTACAAATGGCCGATTTTATTAAACAATAATTGAAAATGTCGTACGAACATTTCCATTGTATTAATTGTTTCCCATTTTTCGCGCCATTTACGCATCATAAAGGCTAAATCCGAGGTCGGGAGCGACACAAGCCACGGTTAACCACGTACCACCTCCAAAAGGCTTTTACATGGTACGATCGCTTTAGGAAAAGTGATTTTATTAAAAAGGAATAAGGTGCAATTTTTTCAAATCTTTTAACGCTACTTTTCTTCTCGATACTGTTTCTTTTTTTGGCAATTAACTCCCAAACAAAACTCCTAAAGCAAAATATAACAAGGGCACTAAACTAAAAGGTACGAAAGGCCTTTAATAGATAAACCACATGTAAAGCATGCATTGTCTAGTGTTTTAAGCTCGTTGATAAAACTACTTGCTCAGAACAAGGGTGAGACCGGTTAAATCAGCCAACTAGGCAATTCTTTAATAATGCGGAAATGACAACCAAAAAATCATCAAAATTAGGCAAGCTTTTTTTCCCACGAGTCCTCCCTTTGATAAGAAAAAGAAAATACGTCTATAAAGTTGAACTTGATTTGCAAACGCTTATGATAAATGTGATACAAAAATTTACACACACAATACACCCATATACATAAATGTTTTTCCTTTTCCTGCTCACTTCATTGAAATATGTAAAGGCCATAGCGATTAATCTCTTTATCCCAAAATCCTTACCGCTGCCTCTTTCAACCGTGTTATGTCCGTATTGTGATAGAAATTATTTGATTTAACCCGGAGTAAACATTACGAAGAGCTTTTGTAACAAATCACAATACTTGTTACACGTAATGGACAAAGTTCTTTTCCGGGTTTGTTCTGTATAACAGTTTAATTTTATTATGATGGAAATTATTTTTAGATTCATACTGAAAAAGTATTTTGAAAGTAGTATAAGTATGTCGTTTTAGTTCGTATACAGTCCCGATAATAATATAATTTGTAGTTATTTAAAAAATAGGACAAATTTTATTCTGCACATTTTTATAATATAAATTTGAGTATTTTACGTGTATTTTTTTATATTAGCCTAATGAATGCAATACCTACCAAAAAGATCTATGTATGCTTCTAATACCTATAATAAAATTAGAACCCTGGTGAATTCAGCATGAATTTCACGGAAATATAACATGTTTTTGTAATCACCGTCCTCCCCCACATAATGTAATTTAACCTGTGATTATAATGTCAAAAATCCAATCACCAAAATTCATTGGCGTTAAACAAACTACAACTACTAATCTAACTGTACAAACATCGTGTAATAACCCGAAGCGGCTGATTTCTAATCAAATTCAGTTTAACCTTACAAGCGGTAAATAAACGACGCGACAGCCGACTTCACGCCTTACCCCACCGGAATACAGTCTAAAATTAAACGTGACAAGATAACACCTTGGCTAACCTCACGCAACTGAGTTCCGGGGCGTGATTTGTGACGGCGAACGAATTTGCTAAAGAAAACCTTATAAATTAGAACGTAATCGACCCAGAAGATAGAGTTGGTATTTTGAAATAGATAGCTCGGCTTTTTAACAGAGGAAGGCAGGTAAAATATAAAAGGGAGGTTAAAGAACTAATATTTTACAGGCAAGGCATGAAATATTTAGGAAGAAACTTCCTAAATAAAGGCATTTGTTTGTACGTAACGCCTACGAACTGGCTACAAAAAGAAAAGCGTACTGAATCCTTTAGCAGATGTTATTTTATGCAACAAAATAACAAAAAGCTACTACACAACTGTTCGAACTACATATTTGCTTTGTAACCAGTGGGCTCTTTTCGGCGATAAAGTAATTAGAGTGAAATTAATTAAATACAGTTTGATTAAAAACATAGATCCGCACAGGTTTACTGGTACATGCTCCGACTATTTTGAGGGTCACATTCGAAAATTTAGTACAAAAAAGTAAAACTACTTCTTTTATACACGTATTTATCATTTATCATTCAAAAAACTTTCCATAGCTCTTAAGACAATCTTTTACTTATATCAATAATTTTCCTTAAAATAAAATGCCGTTCTCATTACAAATCCGATCGTTAACGCAAATTCCGGAAAATGGAGGCGGTTGTAATTCGACAGCACTTACAACAAACAAATTGGTCTTGATCGGAATGGCCGGCGTGTGACGGAACTTGCGGTCACGCAATGAATTAAAATAGCTTTTAAACTGCCCGCTGGTCTAGTGATTATTGACCTTGACCACGAAAACGAGGGTCGAGGTTCGAATCCTGCTAGGGATCATGTTTCTGTGATGAAAGTCAGCATCTGAATAACAGTCATAGGGTTTTGTAAAAGTTTTTTATGTATATCTGTTTATCCGTTCCCTACAATCCATGCTTAATTTTGATCTAAGCAACAATTGGTGAATGAGTCCAAGTCGTTTATTTGATGAAGAATTTTTTAGACCTCTGTTTTAAATACGATACCTATGTGCTTATTCAAGTGGATAGTGGTCTCGATTGTTCAAATTTCAGAACTAAGCATTCGTCTTTGTACTATACTCGTAACATGGTTCAAAACTTTTAAAATCCTGGTACTTATGGATAGCAAGTATATAGCTGTCGAATTCCGAGCATTCAATACAATGTCAATACAGTTATTACACTGCAATGGAGTCGCTCGTAAATCGAAAGCGCTTACAACAAACAAATTGATCGTGATCGAAACGATACGACGTATGACGGAACTCGTGGTCACGCGACGCATTAAACTAGCTTTTTATGAATGCCGATTGGACGACGGGACGACGGGACGGGACCGCAGTTTGGAATGTGATACGTGCTTCATTTTTGTACGATGTAGAGACATTTTAAAGGAGGACACATTACTTTGTCGCCTTGATGGTCTAGTGGTTTAAGTACTGGGCCGTGGGTCGAGGTACTGGGCTCGATTTCCGGGTCAGGCAAAATTGTGTCGGTATTACCGAACACTGCCCGGGTATGTTTATTACCAATCCGCTTTTAGCAAGCGCAGTGATCAAGCCAATACCAATCTTCGTTACGAAAACATGATTTCAAATAATGGACGTCTTTGCTCTGCAGTGAGACATTAATGGTCTGATACCTTACTTTGTACTTTATATTACTATGATTGTAGAAATGCCACTAAATTAGCCGCACAGTCATAGGAAGTACGAGTTCCCTCCACAAAAATGAGGACCAAAATTTAGCAAAACCTCATATTGTTATATTATTTTCCGGTCAAAGATTAAAATCTCGAGAGCTAAATCGGGGAGGCCAAGGTAACTTCTTAATAACAGATGGACCGTCAATGACGTCAACCATGGTTGGAGGAGAAAAAATAGCTGAAATATTATGTTTTAAAAAGCTTCAATAGTTCAGTGCTTCACAACGTATGTATACAATTTGTGCCACTAACAGTTTTAATTCGACAATCGAGAAGGAACCCAGATGGGTCAAACCACAGAAAGTTCGGAAACTCCCATTAGAAACAGAAAAAACACTTATACCCCTGTTTCGTCCTATTAAAAACTTTCTTAGTATCTATTTTTCTGCTGCGTTACATTTAATTAAAAGTTTCCGTTAATCCCGCTCCCGGGAATTAGATTTCGGGGAAAATCGGACGGAAAATTAAGACGGGAGCAATTGTAAACAACTCTAAGACAAATAAAAGTTAACATCGCCCAAACATTTGGAACAAACTAATGTCCAGTTCTATGGTAAAAATAGAAATTACAAGAATTTTATAACTTGTTTTCGTAATAAAAATAATCGTTCGGTATCAGAGATTTTTTGAGCTCAATACGTATTTTTAGAGAAATTTGAACATATCTTGTGTAAGAAAATGTATCTAGTGAAAGGACATCAGTTTATGGCGATATTAGACTTATTACTCTTTTATTGTATTATGCATATAAAAATTATTTCAATTTTAATCATTTCACACTAAATACGAACTAAACAAAAAAATACTTCAAACTTCATAATCGAACCGTTCTGACTATTCTCGCAAAATAATAAAGACCGTGTTACATTATCCGTATTCACCAAAACGTTTCTTGACGGACAATCCGACAAGTGATCCTATAAGGCCTCCATTTGTCCTTTCAAAGCGCGGAAACCTAAAACATTCAAATATCCTTTTCTAAATTACATGCGACGCACAAAAATGGGAGTCTCATTGATTCTTTCCACACAAAACACGGCATTATCCCTTTTTCACGAGATTAGCTTGGGTTACGCGGGTGAATGTCACCCTTTTCATAAAATCCTTCTTGTTTGCGCTCGACATAGTGTTAAATTGTTTTGGTTCGGGCTCGGATGTAGATTGCTTCCCGACCGCACGCGGCGTCTCGGTACGAAAGGCTCGAGTGACTCATTTCGAGTTTTAACGATTTAATTAAAGGGAAAGTGTCGTTCCGAATACGTAATGGCGCGGGAATCGATTTGAATCGAGTGTAAACAAGGCTTTGGAACAAACTTCCAAATAGAAATTATGTAGTAATGCCGGTGTTCCGAAGAGTACTTTAGATGATTGAAAGTGGTGAACAGATATTTTTGGAAGCATTCAGCAAGTTGTTCAGGTTTGTTGACATGGTTTACTATTAATTTCTGAAATTAATTTTATTATTACTGTAGTACAAATAAAAAAGAAACGATATTTCTGAACAGCATACTTCATAATTATACTAGTAGATGTTATACGAAAAGGAACACAAGTGTTTTTGCTGTAAATATATGTATATATACTGTACATACTTAAATAATAAAGCTGAAAAGTCTGTTTGTTTGAACGCGCTAATATCAGGAAATACTGGTTCGAATAAAAAAAAATGTGTAGGATAGTCCATTTGACGAGAAAGGTTTAAGCTATAGTGTAGAGTAGTTTTGACGCTGTGTGCGGAAACCGAAATCCATGCGAACGGAGTCGCGGGCAGCCGCTAGTCGATCATAAATGACTTGTAAGAAATTGTATCCATTACTACTTAACCATTGTTTCCGAAAAAGACTTTGTCGTAACACATACACATACAGGTATTATTAGAATTATTTACATAGCCCTGTTACAACCGCAGAAGGGACTTTCTTACTAGAAAATACTTAACAATTTTATCCATGACAAATGACCATAACGATAACAAATTTAATTTTGTTCTTTCTTATCTCTATTACCGAATGTTAAGCAATAAATTGTATCGCCGTGTTAAACGTTAAAATACTGTAATAAAGGATTAATCACTTACTCCATACAAATAGCAAGTTCGCGTGCCTAGTAAATGGTTGCTCAGCTGATTTGGTAAACAAATCTTTGAGCAATTGTTATACTTTGTAATGCAACACTACAGAAGGTTTTCTTACATTTCACAGGGAATTTTACAATGGAGAAGCAAGACCTATTATTGAAACAAGCTAAATTAAAGGTGTCTTGTTTTATATTTTCAGAAACTAGCGGCTTTCCGCCGTTCAACAACGAATTCGCGGTAAAAGTATCAGGTAAGTTTTCATTTAAAATATTTATCCATTATTTTTTTATTATTAAACATGAACCCGTGGCCTATCCTAGATTACAAATACCACAGAAAATATTATAAAATACTACTTCAACTATTATATTTCCAGATCTTAGCTTTCCATTTATTTATTATGTTCTCCAACAGTTATATATATAACAATAACGCAATTTCCGGGAGATATTATACAAAATAAAACCAAGTGCATAACCATTTATAGGAAAACACACCATGCAAAATAAAATAAAAATGCTTAAAATAGGCTACAGGTATCCTACCCTAATAATACGCTTTTAATAATAATTATTAAATGTTGCAACTGCATGTTAGGATCATCAATGATGCATAATATAAGGTGTAACAAAATATACTGCAAATATTTTAAGGGCGAATCGTTTAGTGGAAATGTAATTAATTTGTCTAGTAATTTTTTTTTTGATAATACGCTAGTTTCCGAGAAAATCAACAAAATAAATTGAGTGAATAATTGGGAAAAGTACAAGTTTTGTCATATGCAAGACAGCTGGTCGTGTCTTCTCATTATAATAAAATTACTACACTTGTCCTGCCCCAAAAGCAAAGTGGTGAAGAGGGGGCGAAGCTTACACGACGAAAAGAGCAAATAGGCCAATGCAGAAAATGCAAAATTTGGTAGGCATTAATTTTGACTTTTTAATATCTGATATTGATTACATTGCCACTAAAGAATTCGCCCTTAAAATATTTGCAGTATATTTTGTTACACCCTATATAGTGAAGGGATAGATTATTATGCACCCAGGATCTCAAAAAATCTTATCCCTGTTTGACAGCAATCTCACGTGATTGATCACGCATACAGAGATCAGGAACACGCCAACATTATCCGAGCACGAACCCCTTACCCGTTTAAGAATAAAGTTAAGTAATTCAAAAATCATCCAATCCAAAACCAACAATGGATGCAATACTAGACCGTAACCAATCACGTGGTCCCAAACTGCAGCCATTACCGGATTGGAACAAAGCGTTCGGGAAATGAATACTGAATCCGACGAGACTGAGACTTTTATGCAGCGTCGAATTCGTTGCTGGGACGAGCAAACTGCTATGCTGGTAGAAATCCGTGGATAGCCACGCCGCAACTACGTTTATTTACTACGTAATGTATGTAGCTCGGTTGGTAGGGTATGGACAATGTGCAAATAAAGTAGGTTGCGGGGAAATGGAGCCTTTATAATATACAGAGATGCGATATTCAGCCATCGCTATGGGAACAGCAAGCATCGAGGAGGGCGGAGTGGAGGAATTTGTTGAACAACAAAGTTCGCGATTTCGAGTCTCTTCGGTGTTCTGAGCTAGACGCAAAAAGGGAACGTGTGAAGGCCCGACCACCTGCGGCCATCACATATCAATACGTGGATGGTGTGCTCACATGCCCGCTTTGTTCAAGATCCTTAATTAACAAAGTGGGCTATACAAGCCACATGCGAGCTCACATTCGGCGACTAACTTAAATTAATACGGAGCCAGAAGTGGTCGCCATGGCCGAAACCGGCCGGGATGGCATCATCATCACTTAATATACACATACGAGAAGTTCCTAAGATTAGCGCGTTCAAAGAAACATACAAACAAACGAACTGTTCAGCTTTATTATATTAGTATAGATTTGACGGGCCCCTTTGTCTACCTGTCAGAGACCCTGGCTTCAAAACCAAGTGACGTATAAATGTGAAAGTTTGTTTATTTATCAATGTTTGTTCGTCAATCACGCTGTTACTACTGGACGGATTTTGGTATACAGGCAGAGTATGGGCTGACTTAAATATTTTTGCTCCAATGAGATAGGAATCTTGCTTGATAACGCGGGCAAAACCGTGGGTGAAGATGATAAATTTACAACTATAATTAATAATGCATAACTTTAACTATACTACCAAGTCTACATAATCCCATACAATGAAACCAACTTAGAATTAATTAGTTTCTCCTTAAAACTACTAACAGATTTAAACATAATATTAAGAATAATACAATTATGACGCCATTTTCATCAAAAAGGTTAAAAAAGATAAGTAATAATTAATTAGCCCTCTCCAAGTAATTAAGGTTTTCTTGACAAATCGCGTTTTACCCCTTCTGCAATGCCGTCATTAAACGCCATAATAAATTGGCAAGAAATTATTACATTTTTACCCTACGGGTGGCTAAGGGTTTTGTCTCACAGAGATGGTTTAATATTTAATCATGAGCCGTACATGGGCTGAGGCCCAAATCAAATGCAACAAAATAATGTTTAATTACAGAAAGATAAAGTTATTACAGAAAACATAAAAAGGTCGCGAAATAGCTATTACTTGTAAAAAGGTTGCCTTTGTGTATTATTATCTAATTGAAATTAAAAAAATATATAAAATTATCGAAATTGGTTGAGCGGGAAAAACTAGTCATTCATAGTTAGTTAATATTTGTACTAGATTACTTTTCTGGCATAATATAATATATACTCGTATATCCGTTGTTATTTTTGCATACGTTTATTCCCACCCTTGAAACCTTGAGAGAACATAATACATATACAAAGATTAACAAATTAAAAATTTGCTACAATTATAGCAAAAAGTTTGCTGGAATGTACAATAAAAATTCACATTAGCCCAAATAAATAAATATCTCTAGACATCATTCACACAGCGCCATCTAGCCCCAAACTAAGCATAAGCTTGTGCTATGGGTGCCAGACAACGGATACACATTATTTATATACTTTTTTTTGTAAATACATACATATTATACATAGAAACACCCAGACCGATACAAACAGACATAATCGTTCATGCACACAAATGTTTGTACCGTGCGGGGATCGAACCCGCGACCTTTGGTGTAATAGCCGACTTCTCAACCATTACACCAAACGGCACGTCAAAATCAGCGCAGCCACAAAAGGGAAGAATGTGCAAAAACATTTTTATATTTTCATCCCAGGAGAACGCATATTCCTCCTTAAATGTTCAAAAGACGTAAAGAATTAAAGAAATCATTATGAGAATCTTGGTATGTCAGAGGCGTAGAACAAAGACGTAATGAGCAAGACGAGAATTATGCCATTTCCCCTCCTTCTCCCTTTACTATGCAAACAGAGCAGGGAGAGCTTTTTGAACATTTGCAATTTTAAGCTTATCCCTAATCATTTTATAAAGTAATGAATAATTTTCTTTACTTAAATTTTTTGTCTTTATTATAACATGGTTAAAGCAAAAAAGGTAAGTTAACCGATCAATTATTCTCCATTTTAAATAATTATCATTTTAAGCAACGTGATCGTAATACCTACCATACATACATACGTTTTATTTTATTTAAAAAAATATAAAAAAACATCGATAAAATCTTACAATTTATTTCATCTTATACTGAGTGAATACTTATGCTTATTCAATTGACGGCTACTTTATTGGAAAGCGTATGACAAAATATTGGCTCATATATTTATTCCCGTTGTGGACTAGTAACACACTAGCCTTCGTTAGTATGTCCAACCGCTAAGTATGTTACAACTAGTACATTTAGAAAGGGGGCGAATATCTCCATATCATTTTGAGCGTTTAGACCGCCTCTGAGCCCGCAAAAAATCACCATTAGCCACTGCAAAAAAGGTTAATCACACAGATTAACGCAAATGGGGAGTCGCGTGACTGTAATTGGCTTTAAGGACCGTAGGACACAGTGTAGGCAAAAACAGTAGTGTGTCTAAGCTGCATTTAAATCAACTTTTAAAAAAATAAGACAAAAAAACTTATTACAAATTGATGATAATATCAATTAAAATAACGTATACTATACTTATACGCGCATTTTAATATTTTGATAAAATTTATTCTTTTTTCAGTTTATGTGAATTAAGACAAATTCGCAGAAAAAAACTAGTTACTTTGAACTGTCAGTCATACTACTGAAGAGTTGGCTATAACTACTCAAAAGCAAATCATAAATAATTCAAACTTAAAAAACTCAAACTATAAACTATTTTCATACCATAAATTAAATATTTATCTACCAAATAAATAAAAAAACACTAGTATTTTTATTAAACATTAATGTTCAAAAATATTTTATGAATATCTTTCGATAGCCGAAACAATTAATCAAAGTGATTGACAATTTTCGTTCCACCGTGCAAATTCCCTGCACTTTGTGTTAAATGAATGCAACATCAATTTCCAATATTGTGTAGGAGCTTCGAACGAACCATTTTATCGAGACAGTGTTATCTTCTCGCAAACGGGGCATACATCATTTCAGTCTATCGATCTTGTTTGCAAAACCAATATCCATACATGCACTAAGCGGTCTAAGATAATGGGGAAATAAAGGAATGAAGGTTTAATATTTACGAATAAAACGATTCGCATTAATGGGAAGAAGGATTGAAAAAATACAAAAAAAAAAGTTGGGTGGTACCTATGAGAGTACCTAAGTACATAAAAATGGAACTTTGACGAATTTTGCATGAATTTATTGTGACGAATTAATTTTGTGCTAAGTGTACAGACATAATACAAAATGATACAAGGCGAGAAAAACGCACCTCTTAATATTATAATTTGATACATTCAACATATATTTTTTATTACATATTGATTATAGATCATTTTGGAGCTTATCTGATTTTAATCTCATTTCTTTCAAAACTGCAAGAACTAAGCCCTTTATCAATACTTATTCCTAACTGGAGATCCATTAGATTGCAGATACTAACTTATAATAATTGAACATAATAACGACCCAATTTGTAATAAAGATCAGACAGTTATTACGTTAATCTGATCCCTAATTACAGTTTAACTTTGTTATGATAAGAAAACTAATGAAATACATTGCCTCGCTTACAAGACCTATATAATATTTACTTTAAATGTCTAGGTAAGTATTATTTTTATGTTATCAGCCTATTAATGTCCCACTGCAGGGCAAAGTCTTCAATAAATTGAAAGAAATGTTTTCATTGCAAAGATGGCTTTTGGCTTAATCACCACGCTTGCCAAATGCAAGTTGTTGATTACAAACTCGGGCCATGTTCGAAAAACCGAATATTGCCCGTCCCGAGAATCTATATCGGACCTCGAGACCACGGCCCAATACTTAACAACCACATTACAAACTTTATATTTTTTTATGATAACTTTTTATAAACTTTGGACCTTCCTTACTGATCATAGTATACTGTGAGTGAACCCCGGACCTTCAGATGACTACTAAATTCAGTCATGTCATCGACGTCATATGGACTTAAATGGGTCCTTCAATTTAATTGATGCTCTTTCCGAGGGTCTCGGAAACATTTTACCTTTCGCCAGCATTTCCTCTTTTTTATTAGAGACAGGTGTGGATGATTTTTAAGATTTATGCATTTTTTTTTAATGTATTTGTTAAAGGTATCCTTTGGCCGAATACAAACTGCAGATCTCAAATCTCGTATAAAAAAAAACAAACTGGCACGCCAGAAAACTGCAAAGTACAAATAAACCATCTAGAACACAGCTAAAATTTATTCTTTGGTTTGTATAAGACTAGCACAGACACAGAAACCAAAAAAAGATCACCCGTGAATCTTATAAGACAGACATCATTTACGGTAAATCATTCAACTTAAATACGTACAGTCGATGACATTATAAAGCTGACATTCAAAATCGATTGCGATCGAAAATAAATTGTAAAATCTTGACATTATCATCAAATCACAAAGTACTCGTAAACATCACATTGTAAAAAGCCGAAACGCTTAGAAGTACGCAAACAACAACAATCAAGTCAGAGTGTTGAGCTGGGCCGTTTTCCTGTTTACCTGAGTTCGCCTAAAAAACTTTTACCAACATTCCCCGAACGGTGCCAATTTCTCGATAGCTTCCGGGAGTTTTGACCTCCTGAGAGCAGTCGGCACCTTAATCATAGGAAAGTAAAAGTTTAATCGAGCGTTTTCATCGCGAAACAACTTTGTACAATCAGCTACAGTCGTTTGGTGAGCAAATACAGATCATTTAATTTATTACATAAATATTTTATCGGAGCTAAAATGTGACTAAATTACTTTGTTATTTTCTTAACACTTTGAAGTAAAATGAACATTAATAAATACATTTTAATAATTAGACACGAGTCTTCCTTGCTGAGATAATTATCGAAGTTATAATTTTTTATTGATTATGAAATTGCTATCATTTTTTTTCCTACTTTTCCAATAACCAACCAAAAATAAAAAAATATCACCTAGATCTAGAAGAGATGTAAAATAGTTTTACCTAATTTAATTTTGCAAAAAGTTAGTGGCTTTCGCCGCCCTCGTGCTACGACTAATTTCAAAGTTTGTTCTAAATCTCCAAGTATGTCAAGGCTCTGTTTTTGCGCTCCGTTCTGAAGATTTACTGATTTCGAGAGAAGTTTGAAATCCCCTTAAGCTTTGTTGAGTTTGCTTTAAACCTGAAATAACAGTCTTCCTAATATTAGGTCCACCGCTGCAACTTGTTAAAGTTTTCCAAACAATACTGGATTAAGTATAACTTTGGCGAACAGCTACATAATCAGCTTTACTTAATCATTTATAAGTTTCTTGAACTTCATACTAAAATTCAATAATGTCAACTTTTCGAACATTTCAGTTATCAATATAAGAGCTTTTTTCGTTAATTCCTAAATATTGATAGACCTTGACAGGCTCAGACTTTTACAAGATGATGGCAATGGCCAAGTTATCTTAACTAAAAATGTTTTTTTACATTCAGCGATGACGGTTACATTTCCAATATTTTTTAAAACATATGTATAGGTGACACTTATAAACATTATACATATAAAAAAACAATCACTCTTCCTCGGTCCATAATCAACTAGAAAAAATTAATTAGGCAAAAAACCTGACTGTACCTGTCTAGTTTATTGATATTCGCCGGCACTTCGCAAACTTCCTCTTAAGCAAGTATAACTTAGTACACTGATGCACTTGACGGCTTGTAAGCCGTGTAAAAACACAAACAGCCGCTGTAGATTAATTAATAATAACTTTTCTATTCCACAACACTAACTTGAAGTTAGGGACTATATAGGGAGGTGTTGATATTTCCAAAGCATTTATTTTTTTATTTATTTATTTATTGCATTGCATTTACGAGTATAAGAGGAGATTGTAACGATGAGCATTTCATTATTCCCGAAAATATGTAAAAAAAAAATTCGGACTAAACCTACTATGAATTTTTTGGGCATTATTACTGTTTATTAAGCAACTAATGGATCAATGGATTTTTAACTTAGAAATAACTGGAATGCGATACTAGCCAAACACTACAATCTTGATACTGTGCAAGTTCGTTATTCAAAGAAAGGTTAACGATAAATAGCCGGCTATCAACTAGACACAACAGCCTTTTTTTAAGACTGTTGGCCGCCCGCGACTCCGTCCGCGTAGATTTCTATTTCCGCACACAGTTTTATATGAACTAGTCGTTGTTTTCGTCATACTATCCAACACGAAAATATTTTTTAATACGAACCAGTAGTTCCTGCTTTAAACAAACAAAGTCTTCAGCTCTATTATATAAGTATAGAAAAGTAGAAGGTGAACGACCGACAAGATTATAAGCCTAAATTGGAGCTCCATTTCAAAACCACCAAACCTATAAAGCGGTCGGAACGAAAATTTTAGCGTGTGATTATCAGATGTTATTGCAGAGTGAGAAATAGCGATTAGAACTAAATAGAGAATCGATAACGTACAAAATCAAGTGGGAGCCATAGCCGGCAGATGTTCGTAATAGTGACCAATAAAACGCGACGGTCGTCTAAAACCGTAGTGCTGTCGAGGGCGTGATAATATCATTATCAACTATCGATATATGTAGTATTTGGAGAACCAATATTTGGGGCCATTTAAAATATATGTATAAAGTGTAAGTTATGTCAGTTTCCTCCTTGAATCTTTTTGTTGCTGTCGAGGGCATGGTTTTTATTTAATTTCGATATAGAATTGAGACAATCAATATTTGAGGCCATTTTAAATTATACATTTATATAAAGCGTAAGTGAAACTTTATTCTAATATCATTATGTCAGTTACCACTTTGAGTCTTTTTATCCTTCTGACTTGGTGTTACCAATTATCGCTCCTATTTATGGAAGGCTATAACACTTAATAATTCTAAATGCAAATAAAAATACTGCTAGTTAAAATATCTGAGGGTTAATCATAGCTTTGTTGAAAACTACGAGTATCCAAAAATTACAACAAAGATAAACATTTTCGTATGCAAGTAACCGTTCAAAGTTTACTTTTTAAATTATTATATCGACATTATTATTACATCACTAAATATTCGACTATAAAGGAATACGTGAAGATATATCTTGAAATTCATTTTAATGAACTAAGTGATCCTGCAAACATTTTTCTATTATCTTCCCATACACAAACAGCCATTGGAACCACTCAAACGGGCAGCTACGACGACGAAATTGGCTGTCCTGTCGCGAAATAGATTGGTACACTTACCAAACGACATTTATAACTGCTCGAAGCCTTAACACGGTTTTATAAAGTTCAAATTTCCGCAGCAAACCGAAGACGGAAGTTTGCCAGCAAACCGTATAATGGTACGGAGCAAAATGTTGGCATAGGTGGCCCCAGTGGAGACTGCAAAAGGCTCAGGAAAACGTACTGACGCTGTAAATGCACTAGTCTACTGAGTTTGGTAGTTATTCTACGGACGGAATGATATTTCCGCGAACAAAATCTAAAATTTAGAGTCAATATTTTGTTTCTGCAGTTTTGCGGGAGTACCATTTGCGAGTTGCGCTGGCGAGTGGCAAAACGATAGTATAATGGCAATAAAATTGTGTTTATGGTAGATCGTGGTAGATCGTATAATTGCCTTTGTTTTTATTGTTAAATATGGAGTACTTTCCAGTATTTGATGAACTCTTGTTTTTATTGTTATGATTCGGCTATTCCCAGTCATCACCACTGGCTTTGTCACCAAAATATTCCCTATATTGTTACCAGTCGCTAACGGCCTGGTACGTGCTTTGCTACATGTGTGTGCTAAATGAAGAACCACTCGCCCCATTTTGAGCAAACTTTTTCAAAGTCAAAGTCAAATATGTTGATTGCAAAACCATAATGTTACTTAACATATCTACTAATAGTCCGAACAAATCCTGAAAATAATTGGCTCACCGATTGGTTTGGATAGGTGAGCCAATACTTGAGTTATAAAAAGACAACGAAAAATGCCACTTCTTTTTAGAACAGTTTCCATTCCTGGAAATTGTTATTTTTTCACTGCGCTGGATATACGTAAAATAGTGTAAAAGTTAATCCCTTTCCTCTAAATATGGCACCAGCGTAAACGAAGCTCGATTCCCCTGTACTCTTATAACAAGTGAAAATATCCTTCAACATACCGAGACAGCATCCGAGCTCTTAAGTGGGGGGAACAGTAAGCGTTTACAAAGACTTTGTAAAATATTCATGGCGCCGAGAGTCCCCTAACAACGTAACTGCAGGATGCCACGGGAATATCCCCAGCGGTTCGAATGCCAGGGGAGTGGTACATTCGCCACAAGACATTTTCGGGGTGATATTTTTTTCTTTTATTTTCCTATTAGTTAGATGTGTGTAGTTGCCTTTAATATAGTTTAAATGTGTTCATAAAACAGAACTGTGAAAATTTTTTGACAGGACTTTAACATACTTTAAAAAAACTCAAGATGTTCATAACGCGATTAAATACAAAAACTAAATTATGTTGTGCTACATTTTAACATGTAACTAAAGTTTCCTATGTCGATCGGGGAGTACAATTGCATTTCAAAGAACAGCAAACACATTTGCATTCCTAGTGAAGTTGTTTATGTTCTCTGCTGCCTACTATTCGGTGACCATTATGAACGTTCAACTGTTTGTCAAAAAAAAAATAGGTGCTAACGTTTTTATGACCCAAAAAGATCTTAAAATAATAAAAAAAATCCATTGCATATTTTATTTTCTCCTATAGAATATTATCATGTCTCCTCGATTCTTCATTTCATAAATCGCACCAATCAAATTACAGCAATCCCAGTAAGAATCACAACGGACAATTGCCAGTACACCTGCATCAGGTTTCAATAGCGTTCGATCAAAAACAACGACTCGGTTGTTCGGCGAGCGGCTGATTCAATGTTTCCAATGCCTTGACAGTCCAATTATTAAGTCCGCAGCGTGGTCGTATCTGCACTTGATGCCTACCTTTTGGGATCTTCGGGGGGATAATGAGACCATCAATCAAATCGGAGAATAATCAATGAACAAATTATTGCGGATGGAATTTCTTAAATCAGCAGAAGTTATATAGGGTGCCAAAAAGTTATTACTGTCGACCTCCCGCAAGTCCGTCCGCGTGGATTTCGGTTACTGGACCCATAGAGTTATGGTATACCTTAAATCTTTGCTCATCAAATGCCTATACAACACATTTTTTTTAAATTGGTCCTGGGATTCGATTATCATATTTCATCAGTATAGATTATTTTCATGTCTTCAAGAGTTCGACAATTAAACCAGGGACGTAAATGTGTAAACGGCCTATCCAATTAACTGCTGGGGATTTTAATCAACGACGGAAACACTACCTACGCTTATGAATTGCAACTTCACTGTATTCTTTTGGTAGGTATACGATGTATTTCACTTTATACATAAACATTAATTATTTATTAATAATAAATAAATAAATTAATTCATTGGACTAACACACCAATTGCCTAGCCCCAAACTAAGCTCGAAGCTTGTAATGGATGCTAGGGAACGGATAGACATACTTAAATACATTTATAAACATCCATGACTCGAGTACAAATGCCGATGTTCATCACACAAACATTTGCCCCTAGCGGGATTCGAACCCGTGACCTTTGGTTTTGTAGCCAGGGTCTCTATCCACTCGACCAACAGGCCTGTCTAGGGCCTGTATAAGGACCTCGTTTTGATAGAAGAGTTTTAACTATTCAAATAAATAATACGGAACCCTTCCTTAATGAACAAAACCGATACAGTCCATTTTTTATTTAAAAAGAAGTACAGGAGATAGAGCCCTAAAGAATAATTGGTACAGTTCTGAATAGCAGGAATGGAATATTGTTGGCGTCGGGAACGATAATATTGATACTATTTCATTTTACTTTATATTTTTAGGGATGTGTATTTAGTATTCTGGCTATGATAATAAAACTTGTGGCACTTTAATTTGCTTTACAGCGAGTACCTTTCAATGAATTTCAAATAAATGTCTTAATTTAATTTTGAGTATAGTAAAATCAATTGGTGACAAATTTAATCATTGCACTAAGAATCAGTTTATTAGTGTCTAAAGTTTATCTCCACATACTCTTATAACACTTACTAGCGGCCGCCCGCGACTCCGTCCGCGTGGATTTCGATTTCCAACATCCTATGTGTTATTGTGATGTATAAGCTATATTGTAGTAAAGTTTCATTCAAATCCATTCAGTAGTTTTTACGTGAAAGGGTAACAAACATCCATACATCCATACATGTATACATACAAAATTTCGCCTTTATAATAGTAGGTACTAGGATTATATCTTATAATCCTAGTACCAGTTATCTTGAGGAGCTCGATGGCGCAGTGGTTAGCGCACTCGGCCTGCGGTTGCTAAAGTTAAGCAACGTTCGCAGATGCCAGTCATCGGATGGGTGACCGAAAAATTTCATCTCGAGCTCCTCCGTGCTTCGGAAGGCACGTTAAGCCGTTGGTCCTGCGCCTGATCTCTCTACGGTCGTGTCAGATTGCTGTCCCACCGAATTATGAGAGTGAAGGAATAGGGAGTGCACCTGTGCTTGCGCACTCACTTGTGCACTATAATATATCCTGCGTACCTGGCTGATCGTAAGATCGGCCGCCATGGCCGAATACGGCCGGAGGGTATTATTTATTATATCTTATAAAATTAAAATAGACGAATCATTATGAAAAGACTACTGGCCGCCCGCGACTCCGTCCGCGTGCATTTCGGTTTCTGTACTATAGCTTAAAGCCATCCTCGACATGAACTATACAGCACAAAAATATTTTTTCAATTTGAACCAGTACTTCCTGAGATAAATGCGTTCAAACAAACCAACAAACTAGAAATTGTCGTAAATAGTTTTAAAAAAATGTCCAAAAATAGGAGACTATTGAATAGTGCGAAAAAACACTTTTGCCACCGGATTAATTCCGCTAACCCAGCTTCCAACCCTTTCAAATATACTGCAATAGTCACGTAACTTTATAACGGAAAATACTGTATGAATCCAAATCAAAACATCTCTCAATTTCGATATTCCATCATAACACCTCCGAATGTGCAAATACATAGATAGGCCATATTTCACTATGGTATGCAATTCTAAAGTAAATGTTAAAGTGTAGTGCCATAACATCGATTGGGTAACAATCTTGCACTTTTCGTTTACTCATATCGAATTTTTTTAACATTACTCACACTTAGGTATAACATTTAATTGACAATATGAAAGTAGGTTAATAACATGACATGATTTTTAATATTAGGAATTGTTGTAAACGTATCTTTTTTTAGATAAAAAGAGAAAAAAAAGAAGTTATCCGTAAAACTATTGACTTGTGCAAATCAAAACCGCCACCAGATTAATTCCGCAAACCTAGCTTCCAACTCTTTTTTTATACACTCCAATAACCGCGTAACTTTGTAACGGAAAAATCTCTATGAATTCAAATCAAAACATCTCTTAATTCCGGATATTCCATCACAACACCTCCGAATGAGCAAACACATGGCTTGGCCATATTTCACAACTTTTTTTTTCTTAAAAGTTTGTTCTAAATTAGTAAAACAAAAGTCCAAAAAAAAATTTAACTATAGAGTGGTGCAAAAAATACTTTTGACACGTATTAATTCCGCAAACCCAGCTTCCAACCCTTTCAAATATACTGCAATAGTCAAGTAACTTTGTAACGGAAAAACCTGTATGAATTCAAATCAAAACATCTCTCAATTCCGGATATTCCATCACAAATCACAACACCTCCGAATTAGCAAACACATGGCTTGGCAATGCTTCACTTAAAAAAAAAAATTAAATTTAAATTTCTCTTTATTGGTACCAAACATAAACTGATCTCACTCAATATCGATATCGAAACTTTTGAACATAAAAATATGTATAAGTGTTATAAGTGTGAGTTATCACACTTATAACACTTATACATATTTTACAATATTACCATAGCTGAATCATGTGACATTATTGTAATTAAAAAAAGTTGTTCTAATGAAGTAATACAAAAGTCCGAAAAAAGAGACTATGGAATTAATTCCACAACCCCAGTTTCCAACTCTTTTATACACTTCAATAACCGCGTAACTCAAAAAAATTCAAATCAAAACATCTCTCGATTCGGGATATTCCATCACAACACCTCCGAATGAGCAAACACATGGCTCGGCCATATTTCACTGTGATACGTGATTTATCCCTCGACTGCCCGAGTTAGATGGTTCAAACAAATTGATTCAATATTTCTTCTACGTCAGTTTGTGTATGACAATTATGTTCAGATACGATAGTTTATCCGTGAGAATTGCTGTCGCAAAGTCAACTTTGACGATTAAACTGCTATCTTTCTATTCTGCCAAAATCTGACTTCACTCACCGCTTTATATAATTTTTTTTTATAAGTCGTGTCTGTCAAGATGTTCGAATCTAGTCTATCTAAAACAATAGTATCAGTAAGGCCCTATTGTTATATTAAAAAGCCCAATGACAGACCATTTTTTTAAATAATATGAGAATCTTATCAGTCAGTCTTGAACAAAACAGATGATCTCGAAAACACTTTATATGAAAAAATTAAACCGCCTCAATTCCGTATAATGTACGGTAATTCAGAAAGTCAGACTCAGGCGGAGACAGAATTGATGACAGCAATGGAGTTTATGGTGGATAAGAAAGTTATTTCAAATTTCAAATACACTACAAATAATTTAACGGTACAATCGATTCAAATTTGCGATGTTAAGATTTTTCTTGAAATAATTTTAATTATGATTTTTCAGGAATAATAAATTTAACAAAAATATAAAATTAACAATAATACACAATTACTTACATGTTTTAGTTCCGCACGTAAAATACGGATGAAAACAAAACACCGCTAATGTGAGCAGACGAGTCTGCGTTGTAATTTTTAACATAAAAAAAATACCATTTTCATACATTACCACAGCACTTAAATGTATTTCCGTTGCAAAACTAAATCTTGCCTAAAGCCTAAAAGCCTTTGTTTCCTTTGCTCCAACATAAAATGTTTATTACTCACGTCCATTTGCGCGAACCAGCCAATTGGACGGTAAGGGGCGGAATGTGTTAATCTCCTTACGACAATATTATTATGATAGTAATACAGGAACACTACGTAGTATAATACAAAGTAACTTTCTCCTGTCTGTTCTTATGTCTACTTAAATCTGTAACACTACACAACCGATTTAAATGCCAACTTTTTATCAGATAGATTTATTCAGAGAACAATAGATAGTTAATGTGTATAGTACATGCATAAAATAGTAGAGAAAGACTGCTCATTTTAGTTGCACACATGCGACGCCGGGGCGAGACGCTAGTTACGTCTTGTCTTGCGGTAATTTTTGTGCTTCTAATGGCGAGTAACAAGGGAATATTGCTAAGGCTGTCGTGTCTTCAAAAGACTAATTAACTAGTTTCCTAGACTAACACGAAAGGTCGTGCATAATTACCACGCCTTAGATTTTATCTGAGACAGATATTGTATGCGTAACAATAGCTTTAATTTAAGCCAAGTTAAAGAATAGCTATGTGTTATATGTATTCACTATAATACTGCAACTACATAGTAGTAGTAATAACAGTTAAAGTTAAAAAAAAATACTAGAGAAATCGGATTCGAATACTTCGTAGGTATTTGGGTATTTATCCTATTGATCCTATGTCCTATTTGTAGATTAACAAAAACAAGTGTTTTTAAATAACGGGAAAAAAGATAAACATCCAATTTTAGAATGTAGTTCAAATAGCTTGAAATATAACAAAACTCTTTCAAAAAATATAATTTACATGTTTCAATACCTTTTACTCGTAAATTAGACAACATTCTTGAGATGCCAAATTGAAAAAAGTTGCTTCGCAATACCGTCCTAACAGTTTCCTGGAAGAATCCGGTCAAAACCTTAACTAAAAGTAAATAATCCAGTGATGGATTATGAAAATTCCTCTAATAATCTTGGCTGCTTTGAAATACCCCAACTTACAAGTTCGCTGTCTGAACGAACGGAAACGAATTCCACTTTGGTCTAATGAAAATTCTTTGAGAAACACTTGGATGAGCTTGATTTTGTAACTTGAATATTTGAGAACCTCTATTAAGTGATTTGGTAAGTTTGTGTTTTACTTAGTGATACACTTACTTTGGTAGATTTATTATATATTCTTACCTGTACGTCACACCTTACAACATACCGGATCGAATGAAACCAGACAGCGATCTTCAATCCTTCACAACTCTGTGCAAGGCCGTTTTATCCATATCTACACTAATATAATATAGCTGAAGAGTTTGCTTTTTGTTTGTTTGAACGCGCTATAATCACATAATAAAAATATACTTCGTGTGCGGGATGGAGATATAATTCGCGATGATAACGATATACATACGTATTCCACTTATGACGATAATTATGTTCATGATTATAATATTCAAGTGACGTGGCGCATACTTACAAACTACTGATGATGAAATTTCTTCTACCTCAGAGTATACAATGTCGTAGATCGTAATAAAATTATGCAATTTTAGCAGAGTTCTGCATCGGGCAGCTAATCATGCAACATTGCAACTATGCAACCATTTCTCCAGTTTTAAGATGGCGGTTAAAATATTCAACTTATTATTAAATGCGTTGATAATTTAAAAAAAAATCTATCTTGCCCCTTTGTTAATACAAAAATTCGTCATTACCGTTTTGTCCTTGAAAAAAGCATAATCGAGAAGGACAAGATCCTTTACCTCAATCAAATTAAATTCCAGGGAAGTTGAAATCAAATACTATCCAGGAAAAATACTTAAGACGAAAAACCTTATTACCGAAATCAATTTGCGATCACAAATCAATCCTTATTATCAGATGCCAGGATTACTTTGAGATATTTTATTATAATCCGATTATTCTCGTCGCAAAGGAAGTCTTACTTCTTCCTTCAAACATCTTTGAACTGCTCGAAATCACTTTCCGTTTATCGATACACTTGAAATAAATACATTCGGATATATCACTCGGATGTTAAGAGGCATACGCCCTTCCGCGGTTTTCTTAAAACTAGCGGCCGCCGGCGGCGACTCCGTCTACGTGGATTTCGGTTTTCCCACACATAGTGTTATACTATTGCTTAAAGCCTTCCTAAAATGAACTATCCAACGCAAAGAATTTTTCGAATCAAACCAGCCATTACTGGGATTAGCGCATTCAAACAAACAAACTCTTCATTATATTAGTGTAGATACGTACGCACATAATCGCAATCCGAATAAATGCATAGAAAATACAAATCCTCACTGAGACGTTGCCATTCAATCGTGTGCCAGTGTACAAAATGTATGCGCATATATTTTGCCTCGTTAGTACCACGCCACGAGGATAATCGTAATTCTAAATGTGGCATGAAGGTCGGTGATGGTGGAATAAGTATTTTCGTGCAGTGTACTTACTGTGCGTATGTAGGTTCTTGTATGCTGAGCGAAAGGTTTCGCTGATGTGCATAAGCACCCATACTGGATTTGCTAGACCACATATTATTTAGCCCATGATGCTTTGGAGAAGCGAGATCTTCCGTTAGAGACAGTTAGAGAGCCTCTTGTGAACAGCTGACATGATCAGATTTCCAAAAAATGACAGTGAAAATAACAATGATTTAACTGCTAGTTTATACCCTCTAGTTAACTACTAGTTTTCTTTCCATTCTAACCAGTAGTTCCTGAGATGAGCGCGTTCAAACAAAAAACTCCTAAGCTATATCATATCATTGTATGGAAATTTTATATTATTGCAAAGTAGAGAAGATCAATAATTTGATTTTACTTTAAACAATAATGAATTTTAAAATGAAAAGGCTCTTTCAGTAAACTTAATTCACCACCTGCTTTTATAAAATGTTCAATGGAATAATCTGGAATATAGTAAAGTCAGTAATTGGAGATTTGTATTGACCCTCGATTAAGAGGGGGTGTAAAAAATATCGCGTATTTTCAAACACATTTTAAACCTTGAAAATGAACTTCAAATGACCCGAAAAAAAATCGTAGATATTCAAGCATCGTTCCTAAATAGTTATCACAGAAAATATTGAAAAAATTGCAACTTTCATTGATAAAAAAAATCTTGAAGTTGCGTCTGACTTGATTTTTGGTTACATTTATTTCCGAGACGATGCATTTTGGTGAACCAATATTTTGGCATATAATATCAAATTATATTATCTAAATATTTATCACAGAACATTTTGAAAAAATATCATAATTTACGAGTAATTCAAAGAAAACTAGTTTGGCGCTTACTACGTTCATATTCCGCGCAGTAAGCTATCGTCTGTCGCACCTGGCGCGTGCTCACAGGCATGTTTTGTTTCATCGGTTAGTCGCAACCTCTCCGTTGAGACGATAAGACTATGATTCAGTACTCTCCCGGCTCGAAAAAATATTTCGTAAAATTATTATATGGATTGACGTGAATGACGGATCGGCCGAGAGCAGTATATGCAAGAAAGAACGATGCTTTCAAATAGTCGCTTGTTGGAAGACTTAGTAGCAATTTGAAATTGAAAGTTTACAATTCCAGCCTAAACTATTAAAACTTATTTTTCATAATCAGTCTTTTACTGTGTACAATAAATGGACGAATAAATTCGGTGTTGCGGCAATATAATGTGTAAATGATTTATTTTGTGTATTACTGTTACAAGATAAGAGATTTACGATTTAGAAGTTTTTGTTTTGCTCCTTTGAAACGTGACAATCTATACATAAATTTAAAAGTGCCACACCGAGATCTACATAAATATAGTATATTTCGATTTTGATTTGGTTGACGGGAATTAGTAGTGTGTCGGTGTGTGTGGGAATCATGCAACTCATAGTAAATGATATTATAGGTAAGGGAGACGTTAATTTCACCGAATTGCGGAACAGGCAACTGCAAAAAAATTACACTGTATTTTAAAATCAAAAATTTTGTATTTCACAAATATGTTTACCTACGTTTTTTAAACTAGTATAATAATTTTGTAGAATTAAGAAATTTAGGAGTACTACCCATTCCGTAAAAGTAAGAAATAGTTCTGCCGAGCGGTCGATCTAGCTCGGGTACCGAGCTCCTAACCACACTGTGTTGGTGTAGTAACGGAACTATATATTGTGGCGATGCAGATGGGGCCTTATTTCAAAACACATTAAAATTAACCAGGCCGTAATTATTTTTATGCAATAATTGTAAATATAGCACATTGTAAATTAATTAATGTTCATTAATTCTTACAAGTTGATTAACAACGATTCAACACGTCTTTTTTTAAACCTACTAGCACTTAGGTAAACGGGCCTGGCCGTTCTCTGGAAATGGAAAATACAAATAAATCTTTTTTTAAAGATTTTTTTGTATTGCCATTGGTTTTCAGATACGTCAGTTAAATAATTAAAAATCTAGAATAATAAGAATGACATGGTTCTCATTCTTATTCATGTGGCTGTGCAGCCACAAGAATTTGATAAATTTACAAATTATTGTCGACGTTATTTAAAAAATCTTGTATCTTATAATGTCCTTTTCTCTTTGAGCAATTCTTTATTTTAAGTCTAATTAAATGTAAAGGTGCCAAATTACGGTTTACGGTTTAAGACATTTATTTCTCAATTACAGAATACATGTTATTCACTTTCACTGAGAAACACTGGATAACAATTAGTAATTATTCTGTACGTTTAACACAAGCACTAGTAGTAACTAAGTAAATTATTTATTAGTAGATCTGAATTTATGTTAGTATTTCCTTAAGTATTATGTCCATTTTTCTCAATTTTAATGAGGGTATTTGTCTTAATACACACAACAATACTGCGAGAATGACGAGTCAGTCACAGTTCTATTACGTATCGGAAAACAGTTGCTATCATAGATGCCATTTGCTACCATGTGTGAGGAATCATGCAGATTTAAAACATTTAAAGTAAAATCAAAAATTAAAAGACAAAATTAAAATTTAAAGATTAAATTAAAATTCACAAAGATTTTGTAGTTAAAAAAACATATTATACGATTATTAATTAAATAACTTGCGCGTACCTTTGCGTATTAATAACTACCACAAAAAAGTACAATACAAGTCACTCAAAGCATAAACAAAATAAATCAATATGATACTAACATTTATGTATTACTAGCTTTCCACCGCTTAGTTACGTCATCCTGCTTCCAATACTCTCTTTGACAATTTTTATCTGATTTACTTTGAATACTGTGCGGAATCGCCCGAAACAAATTGAAGTGGCGACCTCTGTCTCATTGCGTTGAAGTCATAGGACGAGAGGGGGCCGAGGAAGCGCGCGGGTGCGATCCGATGGGTGTCGAAATTGATGCGCCCTCTTAACAATCGCTTTAAGCAGCACTTAGCATAATACTGAAATTACTAAGAATTGAATAAGGATTAATGAGATGAAATATAATATTGTCTCTAGTATTATTTAACGGGACTTAACGCGATATTAATTATGTAGTATATGTATACTACTTAATTAATATCGCGAATATAATAAAATGAGGAATCTATTGAGTGATACTAACGTTTATAAACCGGTCTCATACAACCCCACGGCCAGAGTGACACGTCGCATTCGAGGATTAATCCAGCAGTGCCAAGACATTTTCACAGATGACGAGTTCTTTCATTTACACAAACCAAAAAATGTGCAACCCCCAAAACTTTATGGTCTGCCCAAAATACACAAAAGTGACATCCCACTGAGGCCAATCGTAAGTCAAATTGATTCGCCTACCTACGACTTGGCAAAGCATGTTGCTGGAGTGTTGCAGCCTTTAGTTGGGAATAACACCGTCGTTTGTGAGAGATTCCTTCCACTTCAGGGACATTGTAAAAGACATCAGCTTAGAACCGGGAGAGATTATGGTCAGCTTCGATGTGGAATCCCTTTTTACTAATGTTCCGTTAAAGGATTGTCTAGAGGTGATTAAGAATAAACTTTGCGATAGTGAGCTACCTAAGGAATACTTATTGCTCATAGAAAATTGCTTAGACGGAAACTACCTGCTCTTCAGGGACCAGTACTACCTCCAGATCGACGGAGTTGCAATGGGTAGTCCACTAGCACCGGTTATTGCAAACATCTGGATGGAACATTTTGAGAACATAGCGTTGACTACTGGTCCAGGAAGTGTACGGTTGTGGAAGAGGTACGTCGATGATGTGTTTTGCATTATCCGCGGCGGTCAGCAGGAAGTCGAGCAATATGTGGAACACCTGAACTCCATACATACTAAAGTGAAGTTTACCTACGAATTGGAACAGAATAGATCCATTGCTTTCCTAGACATGAAGATAGAAGTGAGAAGTGATGGCACGCTGGCACACTCTGTATACCGGAAGCCCACGCATACTGATAGGTATCTACATGCGACTTCTCATCATCATCCGCGGCACCTTCAGTCTGTTATTGCGTCATTGACAAACAGAGCCCACATGCTCTGTGACCCTGAACACCTTCAGGCGGAATTAGCGCATGTTCAGGAGATACTACAATATAACGGATATGGGGTGACTAGAAATATGAGGAGGTCCAAAGAGAAGGCAAGATGTCCTGAGGTGAAACGGCAGGCTATGTTTTTACCGTATTTGAAAGGTGTAACGGATAAGATTGGAACAGTACTTAAGAAATTCTCCATCAAGACTGTATATACTCCGTTATGCAAGATGTCAAAACTATTGCGATCACCTAAGGATAAGATACCGTATCAAACATCAGGCGTTTACAAAATCGATTGTAGCTGTGGTAGTTCCTACATAGGCCAGACTAAGCGTTCAATAGCTGAACGGGTCAAAGAACACATTGCCGCAGTGAAAAATCGACAAACGAGTAAATCTGCGGTTGCTGAACATCTACTTGACATGGGACCGAATCACTGGATGGAATTACATGAGCCGAAAATCCTCTCCACTGAACGCCATTACCATTCTAGGATGGTACGAGAGGCAATTGAAATTAAGAAGTACAAAAAAAAATTTCAACAGGGAAGATGGGTTTAAATTAGCATCAGCGTGGAATCCAGTGATTAGCAAGTGTCAACCGCGATTTGTTTCGTCTCGACCAAACCCTGATACTGTTAGTGTTGTGTGCCGTGAAAGTGTGGGTGACAATTTAATAAATGACAATTTGGGGGTAGTGGAAGAACATTCTCAACCGCGCCCGAGCAGACGACGCGCCCCGCATCACCAGTCCGCTTGCGACCACGGCTGCTGTAACGCAGTCGAAACGTCAAGCAGTAAGTAGTATACATATACTACATAATTAATATCGCGTTAAGTCCCGTTAAATAATACTAGTGTCATAATGCAACGCGACAGTCTAAAATCTTATATAATATTGTCTGTTGTTGTTCTCTCTAAAATCTAACTGTATAAAATTGGAGATTTTAATATTTAAAGTACAGAAGAAGGGCAAGTTGACAGGCTCACTGGCCTAGTGATCAGAGACCTGATGAAAGATCACAGGTTTGAAATTTTTAAATCCCGCTAGAGGCAAATGTTTGTGTGATGAACATCAACATTGGTACGTAAGTCATGGATGTTTATAATGTAGTAAAATATGTCTATCCTTTCCCTAGAGTTCATAGTGTTTAATTGGTGTGTTCGTCTAATAAATGTATTTATTTTATTTACCTAATTATGCACATTATTCATTTGTAGTTTAAACTCTGTTTGGCTTTTATTTTATCAATCTTAGAGACACTTTAGTAGTACACTTTATATTGTTCTAATAAGATTCATTATATCATGATTAATGATAACTATGTTATCCTACGTATAATATCAGTAAAATGAAATAAAGTTTAAGTCCACACTGTACATAAAGTCTTAAATAATTCAAGAATGCATTGATTTAGATGATTAGTTGATAAAAAACCATTCCGCCCACGTGTTCACCCGCGTTTACGTCCGCGGGGATTTCGGTTTCTACACTAATAGTTTTATACAATAGCTTAAAGCCTTCTTGGACGAATGGGCTATCTAACACATTTTTGCCATTTTAACCTGAGTTTCCTAAATTAGCGCGTTCAAACAAACAAGCAAACTCTTCAGCCTTATTAAATAAGCTTATCAAAAGGAAAAAAAAATCACAGCTCCATTGAACACACAAAAATATCCAAAAAAAAAAACTGACTATGTAAGTAATACTTGCCGGTAATAATCGTGGCGAAAGGGCCGGAAAGGCCTGAGAAAAAATATAAAGAGAAAATTCATTCATTTAGGCCAGCCAGTGCCATCTCTATAATTCAGATTAACGTGGTGATTTTCCACACCATTACTCCATCCAGGAGACGTTTTACGTCTTCCATAAAAGTCATTCTCCAAAGAATTTTCGGTGAGATATGAAAATTACTGATTTAGGGTAAAATTAATGATCGGGTAATGTAATTAGGTATGCAATTGAAGGTTATGATCGCATAATTACTCGTTAATCTATACTTATAATAAATCTGTAGAGAGGTCAATTCTGTACATTAAATATATTTTCAAAATAACTATCAGGGGGTGATAAGTGATCGATACTGATGCCAAAAATGCAATCAGTAAAATTTTTGTCTGTCTGTCTGTCTGTCTGTCTGTCTGTCTGTCTGTATGTTCCTTATAGAAACAAAAACTACTGGACGGATTTTGACGAAACTTGGTACAATTATTCTTTATACTTCTGGGCATATTATAGGATACTTTTCGTCACGCTACAATAAATTGGAGCAGAGTAGTGAAGGGAAATATTGGGAAAACGGGAGAATTCACTCCATTTTTTAAGCTTCTGTCGCGTGTGCAGCTTTAATGGTTAAAGTTACATAAAAATCATGTATGACGGAAATATTGTTCATAAAATTGCCTAAAAAATATCCCTTGACAGTATATGTCTATCTTTCATGGTTGACTCACAATAACACGTGTAACTCCTGATCCAGATTGGTTTGAACGCGCTAATCTCAGTAACAACTGGTTCGAATCGACAAAATCGTTTGTATTGGAAAATCCACTTACTATGTATTTGTCGAGGAAGATTTTAAGCTATCTATAGTAACACTGTGTACGGAAACGAAACCCATGCGGACGGAGTCGCTGGCGGCCGCTAGTGGGTCATATAAATTTTGATCAGCGACTTGATCTATCATTATTGTATCTAAAATATGGATTACAATATAGGAATAAAGCTTCGTAATACATTAACTAACGTTCGGAATTGCAGAAGTTTGCTCATACTTACATGAATATAATTTTCTATCAAATAACCTGTCAGAACTTGTATGAGTTTGGTAAAACTAGCCCTCAAACCTCAATGTATTTTCCAAATGGAATAGTCTGAATTTTGTAATTGTAATAAAAAGAAAACATATTTAATTATTCCTTTCATTTTATTTATGAAGTTTGTGAGAGAGATTTCATCCTTATAATTGTAACGATTGATGCAAAGGAAGCACAGGGTGCAACTTTTGGTTTGATTTTCGGGAGAGGCAAACGAATGTTTTAATATCTTAGAAGTTAGCTTTCTTTTCATAATAAGAAAATGTTTCTTTTGTGTAATAGGTTCTGGCTACAGTATTAAGAGTACCTACTACCCCTTCAGGTGGTATTTTCAAATTCCTCCCTGTATAATATAAGGGCGTGCCTTAAATAAAATAACTGGCAGGCACCACCTTTTCAGTGGCAATATTTTATATTGCACAGTTATGTCCCCATTTTTATCGTAGATAACATTTACTACATCCTGAATGTTACTACTTAACAGTTTTTCGATGGCAAGCTATAAGATCTATAAAATACAGATACCAACTTTCGATTTTCCTCAATCATTGCAACTACATACATATATCGGTATGTGAAAGTCGCGACTAACATGTAATATAACGGCTTTAGTTGAAAACATACGGAGTGGTAAACGAGAAACTATATTCATATCTTAATTTTAATTTTATTATTTTTGAAACTATATTTTAGTTCCTAAATATTTATAAGTAACAGCATCGGAAAAATCATTAAGATCAAGAACCACTTTAATATTATTGCCATTCCCTTTACTGCAGAAAAGCAGGACCAAATAAAACACGAGATCAAAATGTAAAGTGTATACTTACTTAATAACAGTTATTTACATAGGTACTATCCATACTATACTTACTACAAACTATGTATATATATTATATATCTATACTTAATTATATATTATATTATATATTATTATTTTTTATTATTCATATTATAAATGGGAAAGTGTGTCTGTCTGTCTGTATGTCTGTGTATTTGTCTTTCTTTCAGCGCAAAACGGAGCATCGAATTGACGAAGAGGAGATAGTTGAAGGGATGGAGAGTAACAAAGGCTTTTTGACCCATTCCGACCCCCCACTTCTCTAAAATAGGGGGTGAAAGTTTGTATGGAAAATCTAAACTACTTAAGTGAGACGCTTAAAATTTGGCAAGCAGTTCCCTTAGTAAACCTGATGCTTAGTTGCAAAAGGATATTGCAAAATTCTCATGTTAACGGGAGTTAGCGGGAAAAAACATTTGTATCATCATGGAAACCGATATCCACGCGGACGAAGTCGCGGGCGGCCGCTAGTGATATTATAAATAAAAAAATAATAAAAAAAAAACAATAAAAATATGTATCACATATTTTCCACTACAACCGATGTGATGGCATTCAAAAGGCATGTAAACAACACCCTTTACGTACAGACTAGTTAAATAATGATGAAGGATATTATCGTTTGGTGTATAATTTACAATCCCCACCCTCGCATATAAGACCAGGCAACTATTTCCTTTTCTAATTAAATAAAAAAAAACTTCATTAATTTTGCAAGAGGCGCTGGGTTCGATTCCCGCCTGAGCTACTTTTAAGATCTGATAAATTTATCTTTGTTTATAATTTTATTTTTTACACGCGATCACGCGTCAACTAAACCTCTGTATATTTTGCAACATATTGGAGTGCGCCGAATACATCTGAAAACTTTCGATACGCGCAGAAATGAACGCAAAAGTTTGATGAGGTCGCAACTCGGCATAACCGTTTCTAGACATTATGTTACTCGATTTTCCTTATGTAGACATCTTTGAGAAAATCTTTTAAACATTTTTTTTTTATATTACAGTGAAGGAAACGAACATTATTTTGAAGGTTTAATTGGAACGAGGTCGGAGGTTTTAAGAATAGGAAAAATTGAGGACCTCATTTAAAAGGGTTTTCCTCGTGAGTGATCTTTATAAATACGCTACACATGTAGACGTATAAGACCAATTCAACGTAGTTCATTAAATAAAAATCATTGTCATTTATTTCGGAAACATGGGTGTTAGTAGTGTAATCCTAACTAGTGCCTTGAAATGAGGTCAGTTTTTTTGTAAATAATATAAGTAAGTAGTTAGCAGGCTGAGTTTTTTTGTGAAAACTGCATTATATTTTACCTTCTACTAACTACGCTGTATAGATGTTATATTTACTGTAATTAATCAAACCGTCAAAAAAAGACAAGGTTCCATAATCTCAAGTACCTAGTCTTCTAGCTGATCCTTTAATCTTATAACAACCGATTTAATTACTAAATAACAAACTGAAGCGCTGGATTACCACGAAAATAATCCCTTAAGCAAGGAGAGAATATCTATACTAATATAATAAAGCTGAATAGTTTGTTTGTTTTTTTGTTTATTTGAACGTGTTTATCTCAGAAGCTACTGATCCGAATTGAAAAACTATATAACCGACTTAAAAAAAGGAGTGTTCTCAATTCGACCACATGTCATACGGAACCGGAATTGATGGGGCGAAGTCGTGGGCGGCCGCTAGTCTATACTAATCTATTCTAATATAATTAAAGCTGAAGAGTTTGTTTTGTTTGGTTGTTTAAACTCGCTAATCTCGGAAATTGCGGGCCCGATTTGAAAAAACCTTTTTGTGTTGCATAATCCATTTGCCGAGGATTTCTTTAGGCTATAGTATATACTTATAAGTGCGAAAACCGAAAACCACGCGGACGGAGTCGCGGCCAGCTGGTAGTGTATTAATAAGCCTCCAAATATTCCATTTACATGCGAGTAAACAACACAATATTATTCTCACCGAATCCTGAACCTGCTTCCAACGCAACCTTTTAATTTACAAAATACAACAATTTATATCTCAATTGCTACTCAATTTGATGAAACAGTGTTTCAACTAAAATTTGCTACATCATTCATCTGCTATTTATCTCAGAGCTCCATAGAGTTAAGAATATGTACATCAGTATACCCGTATAAAATCCATTAATATCATATTGCTTGAATGAATAATATTTATTTTAGTTTATCTAGCCTTAATTACCTTGAAGTGCGCTTCAAGGGGTCAGGTTTTTTAAAGAAAATAAATTATTTGCAGGATTACTGGCAGTATAAAAAGGCGATGCTCCGCTCACCCACTGACTTCACCCACTGGTGGGTGGTTGGGTAACTCCTGTTCTGTATCGGTGAATTTAGAGTGCTTGAAAAGTTATCAATGCTCAAATGCTAACTATTTAAAAACTGTCTAAGAAAAACTGTCTAAGAAAATAAATCTAGTTGCGTAATATACAAGTTTAAAATAGGCTCTGTAGGTATCTGATTAAAATAACTCTCACGTCTTTTCGACTAGATAATTTTCAGGAACTCAAACCAATAAACTAGTATCAGAAAAATTCTATGGTAGAACCCCTTTCATATTATATCCACAAACCCATTTATAAAAGTGGCGAAAATGTTTTAAACGTTTGTGAGTTAGTTTAAATTAAGCAATTTTATAAAAATGTGAGGCGTTTTTTGTACATTATGCACGTGGTTTTTGGCAACATTATCCAATTTTAACTAACGTGAAGAGAAAAATTCTGTTAAGGTCCAATTTGGTGAATGTTGAAAAATCAGTTTAGTTGTGAATTGGTTATACAGTTAAACGTGAAGTTGTAAAGCTACATGCGGCGGTTTTTGTACGTAAGTTTCGTTATTAGTCTGCAAGTCCTCTTCTCTTAACCTACATAATATAAATTGGAAGTACATAAATGTTGCTTGTCTGAGTTTTGTAAACTGCAAAATATCTGTTGGGATGACTATCTCTGCATCTTGTACCGTAGCTTTCTAGGTAAGCAAGCCTGCTTACCTTAAAGCTACTATGGTCATCATCATCATCCTATCGCCTCTCTCGTTTGCATCCTTTGCAATGGCAATGGCTCGGAGCCCAGGGTAGGTACGCTACGACTATGATCCTGTATTTAACAGCCTGGTTAGAAGCTAGAAGCTACTATGGTATGATGCTTTAATGTATAGATTTCTTTAAGGAGTCATCTAACAAACCTTCGCGGCTGGAGATACACTTTTATAAAACTAAAAATACGTCTTAACAAGATGAAGCGACACTTATCCAATAAATCAAGACCTTAAGTTGCTGCCTTTTTCAACTTATCCAACAGTCAATCATCAGGGGCAGAATATTACATTCGAACAATGCCCAAACTGCAGATAAACCCTTAAGCCACCATACTCCGGCTTAACTGGAACTTGTTGGCTAGCTGAAAGTTTAACATCGAACGGCGTAATCCCGATTAAGTCTCGAAATCCCTTGTGCATTATTAATTAGTTAAGAAAACATGCTTCTCAATTGGTAATGCGTAGCTGCTGCTGTTAGTGTAGGTAGATTAGAGAATCGAATTTTTATCGTATTATTTTAATAAATTTTCTTATTTTTTTAATTTGGTACATGCAAGGGTATTTAGTAGAAATAATACTTACTGTTAACACCTGACAATAATGGTTGACCACGTTATTCCGATACCAATAATAATTGATCCAAAATACTAAGTATGCTAGGAGACTGATGTCCAGTCCATGCCTGAGTTATTTATACACAGCCATAGCTCAGAAAGAAAAGTATTATTCACCATTATTTCATCTGACAAACAACGAATTTCGAAGCCCCCATACTATAATTTTGAAGTCAATCTCTGTTATATTAGGTCCACGAGAGTATCAAAAATATGTTCTTCAATAAAGAAACCTGCAACAAACATGAACGTACTTCAAATGAATTAAATTAAATCTCACAATCTCCCTTTCACTGTTTAAAATAGACCCTCATACCTTTAATCACGTATTTTCCTTACCCACATTATACGCGCATTTTAATTCTGGCCGCAAACCCCTCACGACTCTGAAATAACGTCAAAACCTCTTAAAAGCCAGTATGACAGAATACCTCTCATTCAACAAGAAACCTAAGGGCCAAAAGGTCCATCTTTTCACCCGGGCCAATAGAGTAATTACATAGGAGGGTCTTCCTCAAAAAACCCTAATTTGAGACGATGAAAAATACCCAGCCTTCTCATCGTTTGTTGCTCCTAAGTCAACATTTTTAATCAAATCCTTATGTTTACCTAACGTGTACCATTTACAGTTTAAGAATAAAAAACTGGATTTCATATTATGCTGGGTTATTTTAAATATCTTTGTAGGCTTTTACTTTTGAGGCAACTTTGTTTAAATTACAATACCCTTTGTGATATGAACTTGAAGTTTAAATAATATTAAGTCATATTAAATATTATTTCCTTTCAATTGCAAATATTATCGCATTCGGAAAACAATAAGTTTTCCCATCCAAGTTTTTTCATTATCAACATATTATTAAAATGAAACTGAATATAATTACTTCAACACGATTCACCACAACATATGTATATTATTTATTCGCAACTTAAAAAATCACGTCAATCCGTCGCTCAGTTTTGCCGTGAAAGAAAGACGAACAGACACACATTCCTACTTATCTTATAAGATTATAGTATGGATACGTGTTCAGCACGTCATCTAACAAATACTATAGAACGCAATAAAGCGCATCAAGAATTTCTGCAGCGACACACACGACGAGCATGAATGATTGCACTCTGCATGCACTTGCACGGGATAACACGCGTCATTATATCAACAAAGGGCTAGATTCTAAACAAGTCTTGAAATGAGCAGTCTAATCAGCTGTTCTGTGCATGAGTATGTCGAATTAGAATAGATGAATGAAATAAGGTGACGCGAAAAGCATGCATGATAATAAATAAATAAATAATAATAAATATTTCACAACATCACATAGATTGATCTGACCCCGTGTTAAGTAGCATAAGCACTTGTGTTACAGACATCAGAATCAACAGTGGTATTACAAATATACTTAAATAGATACATATAACACCCAGACCAGGACAAACAGACATGTTCATGCACACAAATGTTTGTCCTGTGCGGGGAACGAACCCGCGACCTCTTGCGTAATAGGCAACATCTTGACCATTACACCAAGCGGGTCGTCAAAATGATTGTGTTCCGCATGCATGACGCGTGATATGACCCATAGCACGCGTCGTAATATCAAAAGAAGGTAGATTCTAACCAGAGCTTAAAAATCTATGTTGGAATAAACCGCCTATATATGATTTTTAAGGCGAAATAACACAGACATTAATTTGTGTTATCACGTTAAATTGCACGTTGCAGTTACACGCATCAATCAGGCCGCGTGATAGGACATCACTCATGCGTGCGTGCTCGACCCACGCCTTATTGCATTTCGCTTTTATGCAGAATGCGGTACGCGATGCGTCGCGGCACGCATGGTATCTAATGACATATAAAACACTGATATGAAAGTTAACAAACAATTTATACAAGAGTTAATTAAATAAATAAATTCAAGGGACTTGCAATTGCCTAGCCTCAAACTTTGTTTAGAGCTAGTATTATAGATACTTAAACACTTAAATAACTAGCAATGACTAGAGTACAAATGCCGATGTTCACCCCACAAACATTTGCCCCTAGCGGTGTTCAAATTCGCGAACCTTGGTATTGTGGCAGACTAGCGGGTCAGTTGTTGCAGTTACACGCATCAATCACGCCGCGTGATAGGACATCACTCATGCATGCGTGTGACCCACGCCTTATTGCATTTCGCTTTAATGCAGAATGCGGTACGCATCGTCTTTACTCAACTAGCCTTATAAAATAAAGAAAAGTAGAAGAGTTTGTATGATTGTACTTTTAAATAAAATTGTGTTGAATAGTCCATGTACCGAGTGAGACTTTAAGCTATAATATAACACTATGTGTGCGGAAACAGAAATCCAGGAGGACAGAGACGCGAGACTTCAGTTACTTCTACAACACTAAAACCAGCTTATCTAATTAATCAAATATTACATCACATAAGGTACAAAGAGGCAGATTTATTTTGTTAAGGCATTTTCTTTCAATCTACTTCTACTGTGGACGGAAAAAAGCACATCGTGATAAAGATTGAAGCGCGACATTATCGCAAATTGGTTGATATGGGCACGGCTAAATTTATAACCGCTCGAGTCGTGGAATTTGTCGTGAACTCAAAGGCGAGTGGAAAAACATTTATGAATGTTGATGACACGTATCAAATTAAGTCTGGTGCTTTCCGGGAATTTAATTTATAATGTTTTTTTATTTATTTCAATAAGGCCTGCCTTTTTCAAAATGAAGCGGTAGGTACTTGTTCTTCATAGCCTTTTATGGTGGCCGTTTTCGACCTGGGTGGCTGATCTTACGATCAACCAGGTACGCAGTTAGTGCACGAGTGAGTGCGCAAGCACTTGTGCACTCCCTATTCCCTCAGTCTCATAGTTCGGTGACAAACGGCTCAACGTATCTTCTGAAGCACGGAGACGCTCAAGATATACTTTTTCAGAGTCCCATCCGATGACTGGCCTCTACGAAAGTGGATTTTCTTTGCAATTACAGGCCGAAAGCGCTAACCAGTGCACCATCGAGCTCCTTCAATCTCTTCACTTCATATAACAAAGACGAACATAGGTATTCTAACAGTAGATGGCGTTACACATCCGTGCTTAATCTTTGTTTGGTCCGCTTAGTGATCCTGGTCACAAAACCGAGAGTTTCTTTTGAAATGAACATTTCATAAATAGCCAATTAGTGTCACACAGTTTCCAGTCTTAATCCTCATTCCAATTAAGGCTAAATTACCTTAAGACTATTGCCTCAATCTAGCCCAGTACATAGGTGGCAGAACGCTTACTTGTTCCATGCTGATAGGCGGCGTGAGACACGCGTAATATACGACCTGTGATTAAACAACATGACCCACCTACGATGCTCATGGCCAAATGCTGTTGGATGTGAAATCGTGGTTAAATAAATCTATACTAATATAATGAAGCTGAGGAGTTTGTTTGTTTAAACTAGCTAATCACATGAACTACTGGTTCGAGTTGAAAAAAATCTTTGTATTGGATAGTCCATTTGTCGAGGAAGGCCTTTAGCCATAATATAACACTACACAATGTGGGCGAAAACCGAAATCCAAGGGGACGAAGTCGCAGGCGGTTGCTAGTAAATGAATAAATACCTACCTCTCAACACCACATACATTGATCTGACTCTGTGTTAAGCAGCTTATGCACTTGTGATAAGAATAAACAATGGTATTACAAATATATATTACTTGTGACACCCAGACTAAAATAAACAGACATGTTCATGCACCCAAATGTTTATCCTGTGCGGGGATGGAACCCGCGACCTCTTGGTGTAATTGTCAACTTCTTGGCCACTACACCAAGCGGTTTGACAAAACTAAACCGGTAGTAAATAATTTATCTGCCTTTAGAATAGCTGAATAAAAATATTCTGATTCCGAATGTAAAGTGAAAAAGATAATCGTAACTATCCGAAATAAAATTAACCCCTCTTTATCGATGGCCAGCGAATATAAACAGATTCCAACTTCTCATGAATTACCGTTATTTTCTGCGCGGAAATTTATTACAAAAACTACTCGTTCTCAATTACACCCACGGGGGAAACTGAAAACTGAACACACGGCAAAAACGAATAATTGCTCGGAAATTTCGTTGAAAAATAATGGAAAGCGAAAACTTTGTTCAAATGACGGACTCGTTGCAGTATAATACCGTTTTGCTATATCTATAAAAGACTAGTTCTTACAAATAATTAATTGATTTAGTGTAGAGAGTTCAGATTGTTCGAATACTCAAAAATAATTCGCTAACTTACTTACTACTGAAGGACATTGTCGTTCTTCAATATGTATTGAAAATAACATTTGGCAATAACTAGTTTCTACCCGCGGCTTTGCCCGCGTTATTAAGATTACTGCTTTATCCCATGGAAGCATTTCAACGGGATACAAAGTATTACATCATCTAAATCAACCGATAACCTGTCTGCATACCAAATTTCACCAAATCCTATTTCAGCGTGATTGGCGGAAAAACATGCAAATAAACAAACTTTCACATTAATCATATTAGTACGATAGTTGGTCAATAAGTATTGAATTATTCCTGATGTGTCATAATCTATTTTGAGCACTCACTTACACAAGACATAACTAAGTTCAATATTAAATCCTTAACTTAAGAAATGAATTCTTTATTGAACAAAGTTTCATCTTCCAAACGATGTAAATAGCCATTTAAAATACATTGCTTTGACACTAACGATGGCGAATGAAGTGTAATGAGAGACGAAAACTACGTCTAAAGAAATACTCGTAGTTGAAAGACGCTGAGAAACTACTACTTTTGTTTTTGACTTTTATTTTTTAACCTTTTACTAAGTAAATGAATTGAAATGGCAGGAAATAGAAACATACCGTAATTTGCAACGGTTAAATTTTCATTTTATTACAAGTGTATAGGGTAAACTTAAAATGTAACTTTGTATATAACTCAACATTACATTTTAAGGGTTCAAGATACTTTGTGCAAGAATTACGTTTACCAAAGTATATTTATGATGCCTTCCCTTTAATACTGGCTCGAATGTAATGTATTTATGCTGGTTATTTACAGAACATACAAACTACCTCCGTGAAGTAGTGTTTAGAGCGCTGTGCTCAAACCTTGGAGGTTGTTAGTTGCCCAGTTCAGCTAAATTGATCCCGGTGACAGTTTACCTTTAAAGGAAAATCGACACTATTCTATACTAATTCGACCCTACGGAAAGTTATATAAAAACCTCGTGGAACTTATTGCCTTGAAATAAAGTTTGATTTCGTATAAGAAGTGCACCTGTCACAGGGATCATCTTAGCTAAATTGGACTATAGTGAAAGACAATTAATCAACCATCCATCGTTATACTCCCTTACATTTTTTTATATATGACTAGGTTATCAAAACAAATCAATTTTCTATTAACCATATCACATAACTCGATCATAATGAACGTATCGAAAGGTCTAATCACAAAGCGATAACTAATCATTACGAATGATGAATGGTGTGGGTATATTATGGCTAACATCACTCAAATACTCAAAGCACATGCAACGGAATACATGCAATTTATGTAATCGATAAAGGAATACGTGGGCATTTACATATAAAACGAGAAATACTTCCGCAAATGTATACGAAACGATAAAAATACGGCTTACCTTCTAAGGATTTGCAAAATATCTCCAAACGATGCGCCTAAATCTGTTGAATTATCTATAAACAGCGAACAGTCACTTCGCTACTCACATCTTTGTCAGTTTCCTTAACGTTCCCGGTAAAAATGTGTAGAATTGACACTTAAAATCGTATGTTATTTGTCAAAACAACGAGAGACCGGCGGCGTATTGAAATATTTCCGGGTAGCGACTCGCGTGTTCTTGCTACGAGGGCTCGTAGCCGACTGCCGGCTCGGGTCCGTAGCCGGGGCTACGAATCACGTCAGTTCCGTGTTTGCCGTAGCCACCGGCCACTTATGGCAATGTTTGGTAAGGTCCGATATGCTTGCATGGTTCTCGTTAGCACTGAACTATCACGTCGAGTTTGATTACAATTAGGACAAGTAACGCCATCTTTTAGTGTTGAAATAAACTAAACTAGGAACCTGACAAATCTGTGAACGTTTGCTAAGCAAAGAGTAGCTTATGCTAGAAAATATTTTGAAAAAGGATATTCTGCATATGGATATATAGTCCAGTAATTTTAGCAATTTTTATCCACGATCTGCGGAATAATTCCTAGTGAGCTGAATTTTTGTATACACCTTTATTATGATATTGTAATGATGATGTGAAAAATCGACATTGATATCGTGCCGGCTAAAAAAGTTATAGGGGTCCAAACGTCACGAAAATCAGTTTTTCGCAAATATCTCGCGATCTATTGCTCAGCGGTCAATAATGGTTTCATAAAAGTTGTTCGTCGTAAAATTGTCTACAAAAAAGGTCTCTTGCATTTATCTGTACAATTAACCGTTTTTGAAATAGAGACTAGAACGCAGTCACATATGGTATTGTATACCGTACGCCGCATACAAAGGCATAAACCCTATTGTTTGTTTTTTTCCCTTTTTTGTTTGTGTGTTTTTTGTTAGTATGATGTTCTGCATATAGGAATATAAAGGACTTGTAATACTAGTACAGTAAGGAAAATAGGAATATCAGCTATAAAAAACTAAGTGGCAATTTTTTTTGTCACTTTATAACTCAAGAACGGGCTTACCGATCCAAACCAAATTTTCAGGGTTTGTACAGACTATTTAGTAGATGGTTTATGTGAAGTTTGAACAAAATCGGTCGTTCTTTTTATACGTAGCGAAGCACGTACCGGGCCGCTAGTAATGATATAGATATGCAATGTGAATTTTAGCAATTTTGATCCACGATCTGCGGAAAAAATCCTAGTGGGCTGAATTTTTGTGTAAGCCTTTATTATGATATTGTGATGAAGATGTGAAAAATCGACATTGATATCGTGCCGGCTAAAAAAGTTATAGGGGTCCAAACGTCACTGGACATAACCTATCTATATCATTACTAGCGGCCCGGTACGTGCTTCGCTACGTATAAAGTTAAGCGACCGATTTTGTGCAAACTTCACATAAAACATCTACTAAATAGTCTGTACAAACCCTGAAAATTTGGTTTGGATCAATGAGCCCTTTCTTGAGTTATAAAGTGACAAAAAAAATTGCCACTTAGTTTTTTATAGTTGATATTCCTATTTTCCTGACTGTACTAGTATTACAAGTCCTTTATATTTCTGTATGTAGATCATCATACTAACAAAAAACACACAAACGAAAAAGGGAAAAAAACAAACAATAGGGTTTATGCCTTGGTATGCGCCGTACGGTATACAATACCATATGTGACTGCGTTCTAGTCTCTATTTCAAAAACGGTTAATTGTACAGATAAATGCAAGAGACCTTTTTTGTAGACAATTTTACGACAAACAACTTTTATGAAACCATTATTGACCGCTGAGCAATAGATCGCGAGATATTTGCGAAAAACTGATTTTCGTGACGTTTGGACCCCTATAACTTTTTTAGCCGGCACGATATCAATGTCGATTTTTCACATCATCATTACAATATCATAATAAAGGTGTATACAAAAATTCAGCTCACTAGGAATTATTCCGCAGATAAAATCTAAAATTCCTGGACTAATAGGTCAAAATAAGGAAACAAAGGTAGTAAGAAGTTGAGTTTAATAATCATACTAACAAAAATGTAAATTGGTATGACTCAGTCTAGTCCAATTAGGCGTAAACTATGGATTTACCTTGCCTAGTTATTATAACGGAGCGACTGTCGTCAGATATCCGCAATCATTAATCGAGGAACCAGACTAATTGGAATCCTCGTACCCGAGTCTCAGCTACTTCGGAAACTGTTGAATATATTAAATACTGGCGATCTGCCCCGGCTCCGCACGGGTATAAACGTTACAGTGTTAATGTAGCTTCATAAAACAATTCTTGAATTCGGTGCAGTAGTTTTAAACAAATTAATTCAAGAAATAAACTGGGCGTGAAAAAAATTACCGAAGTTCGGCGTGACTACGCCTACAATGTATTTAAAATGGAAGATGACACATCATGAAGAAATTAATTGAACCGTGTATTTTTGTATAAAAATGCACGGCCGCCGAACTTTGGTTCTGTTTTTTGGCTAGGTTAATTTTTACACTTTGTTTTGGCCAATACAAATCGGTAAAGGTTATCGTTATTAGTATACTATAAAGGGGCCCCTTAAACCTACACGCTGGGTCGAAAGTCCCAGGCGCCGACAGACATTCTTCTCTGTTCCACGCGATGGATAGACTCAATGGATAACTAAGAAGTTCGTCACATAAACAGTTAGTTAGTTATATTTTTCAAAATAAGTTCTGTCAAGTGTTCTACATAAACTTAATTACAATAAACGATATGCAATCAGAGCTTTGGGTCGGTTTTATCTTCATTTTCAAGTTGGAGATGGCACATTGCGATAGACAGACATAACGCTTAAAGTTTGAGCGGGGATCCCCTGGGATGCCAATACATGGCCCAATACTATTACCAACTTTGCACGCAAAAATTCAAATTTCCCAATTTTATTCCAACTGTCAAAGTGTTTAACAGTTAAAAAGACTTGTCATGCTAGAAGTTAACTTGAACCTTTAAAAGTTTGTTGTTCTTAAATTTATTTGGCAAGAATCCAAGTGTTTATTGTTTTGAATAAAAATATGCAAAGGTTCTCGAGTGTTGTCGAAAGTTATTTAAAGAACCCCAAATATAATATGAAAAAGAATATAGAAATCGCTTAATATTATTATCATTCTTGTAAATATTAATAAACGCCTCGATAGTCTTGTGGTTTAAGTACCGGGTCGCGGTCACGAGGTCTTGAGTTCGATTCCCGGGTCGGGAAAAATTTGGGTCGGTTTTCTGAACTCAGCCCACGCTTGTGATCACCAACCCACATGGTGGAATGGATGAAGTAGGCCTTTGCCCTGCAGTGGGACATTGAGCTGATACATTACTTTTACTTTTGCAAATATATCGATATTCCAATTTAAACGATAACGGTATGCAAATACAAACAATCAAACAACCTTGTTCAAACACGAATATAAAAACAACACATTCTGTAATTGAATATTTACTTTCATTCTATTTTCTAACAATTGCAAATCGACGCGTGAAACACAATAGTTGCCTGTTGTTTGCAGGTTACAAGGAACAAAAAGAAAATGTTTTGCTCACGTTAATGCTGGCAGTGTATGCAATTTAAAGCTTTCCCTTTGTTTGTAATTAAGGAACTTTTATCGATTTGTAGTTTTACATCATCTGACACCTTGTTTCAATAGCTACATACGGCAATGCAGTGTTAAGTAATTAGTTATTTCGCGCCAGCTTTTGTCTCATTCATTTGAGCGCTTGTAATATTTTGAAAAAGTACACAGTCAGAAGTATTGTAAACAATTACATATTGTGTCATACCACATCGTTGACACTAAAATCTGTAGCATAAGAATACTTTTATTAGTATCATCAATTTGTCGATATCAGATGTTAAAGCAACCTTGATTATTTTATTACACATCGATGACAGATTAACAGAGAATTTCATGCGTATTCGCTATTCTCTAGCGAATCAACATTTAAAAATCTTCCAACGTTTCTGAATTGTAGAAACACTAAATCCGCGGCTAGACCCCCGTAGTGGTTTCAAGCGGCTTTTTATAAATCCCACCGAGTAACGAGACCGAATGGTCAGCACGAACGGAGTAATGGCTGGGATAGGACACGCATCTAGAAAAAAGAGGATATGCCTTTTGACTCGGGTACGGCCACAGAAATGACGATTTTAAAATTGATATTAATCCAAAATTGGCATATGTATTAATAATAAAAAAATAAAAAATGTCATAATTATCTACAAACACATAAGCCTAAGCCAAAGAGGCAAAAACGACAAATCTTTATTTTTCATACAAATGTCATTGGATAACAATCCCGCCGAGTAACGAGACCGAATGGTCAGCACGAATGGAGTAATGGCTGGGATAGGACACGCATCTAGAAAAAAGAGGATATGCCTTTTGACTCGTGTGTGGCCATAGAAATGGCGATTTTTAAATTGATATTAATCCAAAATTGGCATATGTATTAATAATAAAAAAATAAAAAATGACATAATTATCTACAAACACATAAGCCTAAGCCAAAGAGGCAAAAACGCCAAATCTTTATTTTTCATACAAATGTCATTGGATAACAATCCCGCCGAGTAACGAGACCGAATGGTCAGCACGAACGGAGTAATGGCTGGGATAGGCACGCATCTATAAAAAAGAGGATATGCCTTTTGACTCGGGTACGGCCATAGAAATGGCGATTTTTAAATTGATATTAATCCAAAATTGGCATATGTATTAATAATAAAAAATAAAAATTGCATAATTATCTACAAACACATAAGCCTAAGCCAAAGAGGCAAAAACGACAAATCTTTATTTTTCATACAAATGTCATTGGATAACAATCCCGCCGAGTAACGAGACCGAATGGTCAGCACGAATGGAGTAATGGCTGGGATAGGACACGCATCTAGAAAAAAGAGGATATGCCTTTTGACTCGGGTGCGGCCATAGAAATGGCGATTTTAAAATTGATATTAATCCAAAATTGGCATACTTATTAATAATATGAAATGAATAATTGCATAATTATCTACAAACACATACTGGCCGCATATAAGCCGCAGAACCGACAACCGTTGGGGTAAACGAGTTCTAGAGTGGATACCGCGTTTCAGCAAGAGTCCCAAAAAACGTAGTGTAGGACGCGCTCAGGCCAGGTGGAGTGACGATTTGCGCAAGATGGCTGGCAGGAGCTGGATGCGAGTCGCCGAGGATTGGGCTAATTGGAGAGCCCTAGGAGAGGCCTATGTCCAGCAGTGGACTGCGATAGGCTGATGATGATGATGATGATGATGACCTACAAACACATAAGCCTAAGCCAAAGAGGCAAAAACGACAAATCTTTATTTTTCATACAAATGTCATTGGATAACAATCCCGCCGAGTAACGAGACCGAATGGTCAGCACGAACGGAGTAATGGCTGCGATAGGACACGCATCTAGAAAAAAGAGGATATGCCTTTTGACTCGGGTACGGCCACAGAAATGGCGATTTTAAAATTGATATTAATCCAAAATTGGCATATGTATTAATGATAAAAAAATAAAAAATGGCATAATTATCTACAAACACATAAGCCTAAGCCAAAGAGGCAAAAACGACAAATCTTTATTTTTCATACAAATGTCATTGGATAACAATCCCGCCGAGTAACGAGACCGAATGGTCAGCACGAATGGAGTAATGGCTGGGATAGGACACGCATCTAGAAAAAAGAGGATATGCCTTTTGACTCGTGTGTGGCCATAGAAATGGCGATTTTTTTTATTGGGTTTCATGAAAAATTGGCGTATAAATCAATTTGTTTATGCCAACTGAATATTGTTAACGGCAAACAATATTGCCAGGCAACAAAAACCGTACTTATCTAAGAACTAAGAAGCCGTATGGCTATAGCAAAATCTATTTTTAAGAGAGAATTTATTCTGTGCTATAATGAGGTGGGGTAAAAATTATATTTTTGTATGTTCTCTTATCAAACCAAGGCCTCTTTACAGAACTAACTCGTTGTATTTTTTTGCTAAGTGCTTGATAAAACAGCTTTGATTACATATAAAATTCAAGGCATCAAAACACTTATGAAACGACGAATCAGCCGATTATCTAGACACACTAGAAGCAAACACTTTAGCAGCAATAAATATAGATTGGCAAACTTCAATAATACCGTTACATAAAGGGCAAACCTCCGTTAACCCTTATAATCATGTGGCCACAAGTATTATGAAGGTCTCCCACCGTTTGATCGCTTGTTTCGGGGCCTTAAGTTATTACAATCACTGTTACAGTTGACTTCAAAGTAACTTTGCATAGTGGGTTATTGCTATTTTACTGCTATCAATAAATCTTTTATGTGGTTGCGCTATGATCTTAATCGTGAATAAAATATCTGTTATTATGGCCATAATAAAACAAACATAGTCTGCTAGGTGCTTTAGAAGGTTAAAATGCACACGCAACGGCTAAGCTCAGGCTTAACACTCAGGTTCTAGAATCAGGTATGTAACTTTTTGTCTTGGAGATTTAATTTAAAGGGGTTGGTACCAAAACCGGACAACACATGCTAAGAAAATATTATGCGGACTACTGATACTAATTTTTGCAGTAGTTCGGTCCACCGTACTGGTAACCGAACTACTGCCGTTAGAGGGAAATTTCATCTAAAAATCCTATTTAGTCGTACTCAAAACTGCGAATCCAATTGCATACAACCCTAAGTCTAGCTTTAATCGTCTAACCTGCAATTATATACCCAGTACCTGATGGCTAAAGCTAAATATAAATTTATGCACCGAAGCGGGCTGCGAATGGTCGATTATTTGTGTTAATCACATTCGAATTAGCCGGGCGAACAGAACAATTGTAGCGTTTTTGATACATACGAGTATAAGCGAATCCACTGAAATCAATTTTAGATACTTTCTGTTTTTCTGTACTGCAGTGAACTGTAAGATGATGGCGATGAAGATGATATTCCATTGTTCAATTCTCCGCAGAAGTGAAATCGAGGACTTGTTACACTATCAAAAACTTATCTGATAGTAGTGAAATCAACGCTTATCTTCTTTTAATTAGTTCAAAACTTTTCGGAATACGTTCATCAATCATCAACAGCGACTCGCATCCAGCTCCTGCCAGCAATCTTGCGTAGATCGTCACTCCACCTGACTTAAGGGCGTCTTACACTGCGCCTTTTGGGACTCTTGATAAAACGCGGTATCTACTCCAGAATTCGTTTACCCTCAACGGTTGTCGATTCTGCGGCTTATATGGTCAGCCCATTGCCACTTCAGCTTGCTAATCCGGCGGAACATGTTATTTTTCTCAAAAATATTTCTTTCGCTCCGCACTATTTCTAAATCCACACTCGTACACACAATCAAAACATATAACTTACATGCTTACTCTTTAGTCTTACAATATCCGCAATTGTAATCCGCTTCCCCTCATAAAACTTCACATACAAAGTATCCACATTCTAACAATAAGGAGTTGCGTAAGAGCTAGCCAAGACGTGTCGCCTCGTTTCTACGTCCATGGTCAGCAGGTGTAACAAAGAGGTTCGTTAGTGAGAGCTGGCGTCGAGTTTGCCGCCATCCCGCCGCCATTTTGGAATGGCCACGTGAATAGCGCGGGAGTGTCGCGGCTTGATTTAAATCGTTTGCCCCGACTCCGGAAAACTGTGGCATTATTTTGATTGATAATGACGTACGTTTCAAGACGCTGTCAATGGTAAAAAAAGCGACAGGCGCTTCAAATTTTTGTGCCAAGTTTAGAACGAGTCGTAGTATAGCGAGGGCATAACTAACGATTTAAATCTATGGTCCCGGCGTATTTTGCTGAGTTATCTGGTTACGCGTTTTATTTACAAAAGTTTCTTGTTAAGGTTAATGTTTCCAGGATTTTGAGTTTTGGATTTTTTAGTTGGTAATTTTGGGGTAAATTAAGCATTTCACATACAAAGTAACCACATTCTAACAATAAGGAGTTGCGTAAGAGCGAGCCAAGACGTGTCGCCTCGTTCCTAGTCCGTGGTCAGCAGGTGTAACAACGAGGTTCGTTAGTGAGAGCTGGCGTCGAGTTTGCCGCCATTCCGCCGCCATTTTGGAATGGCCACGTGAATAGCGCGGGAGTGTCGCGGCCATAGATTTGAATCGTTTGCCCCGACTCCGGAAAACTGTGGAATTATTTTGATTGATAATGACGGACGTTTCACACACGCTGTCAATCGTAAAAAAAGCGACAGGCGCTTCAAATTTTTGTGCCAAGTTTAGAACGAGTCGTAGTATAGCGAGGGCATAACTAACGATTTAAATCTATGGTCCCGGCGTTTAAGTCTATGGTCCCGGCGTATTTTGCTGAGTTATCTGGTTACGCGTTTTATTTACAAACGTTTCTTGTTAAGGATAATGTTGCGAGGATTTTGAGTTTTAAATTTTTTTATTGGTAATTTTAGGGTAAATTAAGCATTTCACATACAAAGTATCCACATTCTAACAATAAGGAGTTGCGTAAGAGAGAGCTAAGACGTGTCGCCTCGTTCCTAGTCCGTGGTCAGCAGGTGTAACAAAGAGGTTCGTTAGTGAGAGCTGGCGTCGAGTTTGCCGCCATTCCGCCGCCATTTTGGAATGGCCACGTGAATAGCGCGGGAGTGTCGCGGCCATAGATTAAAATCGTTTGCCCCGGCTCCGGAAAACTGTGAATTTTTTTTGATTGATAATGACGTACGTTTCAACACGCTGTCATGGTAAAAGAAGCGGCAGTCACTTAAATTTTTTGTGCCAATTTTAGAGCGGGTTGAAGTTTGGTGAGGGCATGTCTAACAATTTAAGTCTATGGCCGCGTCGTGTTTTGCTGAGTTATCTGGTTACGCGTTTTATTTACAAAAGTTTCTTGTTAGGGATAATGTTGCGAGGATTTTGAGTTTGAAATTTTTTAATTGGTAATTTTGGGGTAAATTAGGCATTTCACATACAAAGTATCCACATTCTAACAATAAGGAGTTGCGTAAGAGCGAGCCAAGACGTGTCGCCTCGTTTCTACGTCCGTGGTCAGCAGGTGTAACAAAGAGGTTCGTTAGTGAGAGCTGGCGTCGAGTTTGCCGCCATTCCGCCGCCATTTTGGAATGGCCACGTGAATAGCGCGGGAGTATCGCGACTTGATTTAAATCGTTTGCCCTGGCTCCGGAAAACCGTGGAATTTTTTTGATTGATAATGACGTACGTTTCACACTCGCTGACATGGTAAAAGAAGCGGCAGTTGCTTAAATTTTTTGTGCCAATTTTAGAGCGGGTCGAAGTTTGGCGAGGGCATGTCTAACAATTTAAGTCTATGGCCGCGTCGTGTTTTGCTGAGTTATCTGGTTACGCGTTTTATTAACAAGAGTTTCTTGTTAAGAATAATGTTGCAAGGATTTTGAGTTTTTAATTGGTAATTTTGGGGTAAATTAAGCATTTCACATGCAAAGTATCCACATTATAACAATAAGGAGTTGCGTAAGAGCGAGCCAAGACGTGTCGCCTCGTTCCTAGTCCGTGGTCAGCAGGTGTAACAAAGAGGTTCGTTAGTGAGAGCTGGCGTCGAGTTTGCCGCCATTCCGCCGCCATTTTGGAATGGCCACGTGAATAGCGCGGGAGTGTCGCGGCCATAGATTTGAATCGTTTGCCCCGACTCCGGAAAACTGTGGCGTTATTTTGATTGATAATGAAGTACGTTTTAACACGCTGTCAATGGTAAAAGAAGCGGCAGTCGCTTAAATTTTTGTACCAATTTTAGAGCGGGTTGAAGTTTGGCGAGGGCATGTCTAACAATTTAAGTCTATGGCCGCGGCGTATTTTGCTGAGTTATCTGGTTACGCGTTTTATTTACAAAAGTTTCTTGTCAAGGATTATGTTGCCAGGATTTTGAGTTTTGAATTTTTTAGTTGGTAATTTTGGGGTAAATTAAGCATTGCACAACATAATGATGAATTAATGAACAAAAATACAATACATTATATTTTCAATTCTTTTTCAATAACTTTTCCGATATTATTTTTCATCAATGGTGCCCTGCTATATTGTTGTCTAGTTATTTTGAAAACAAACGTAGCCATTGCACAAATATTTATCGATCGAATTAAACCAAAAAAATAACTGTCTATTCCTTAGAAAATATCCAGTAGGTATTCAACTGAGAAAGAAGCATTAAAGCTTTATAAAAATCTTAGTTACATTTCTCAAAGTTCGGAACACACTCTCCCACTATTTTTAAAGTAGAACGTTAGCAACACCGGACCGAAGCAAGTTTTGTAATGTGGATAGTGCGGTCTCCGTGAAGCGGAGTACAAAGTTGCGTTATGATGTCATTCCCTACGTGACTAGGGAACAGGAGGTCGGTTATGAAACACTTTTCACAACTGCAGTTTTAGTTATTAATTGTGGTGAAAGCCTAAAAGGTTTTAGAGGTGTGAAAAGTCACTGTTGCTTTTAAACTGAATTTAGCCAACTTCATAGCGACACTTTCATTTATTCTTACTAAAAAAAAAATTGTGCGAGATTGCGGTTTGCCTTCCATCACCGAAGGTTTATTGATTAACCGCATAGTGCAGGCTTACAATAGTAGGTATACTATATCACTACATAGTATAAAACAAAGTCGCTTTTTCTGTCCCTATGTGTGTTGTATGTCCCTATGAACGCTTAAATCTTTAAATGTACGCAACGGATTTTGATGCGGTTTTTTTTAATAGATAGAGTAACTCATGAGGAAGGTTTTTATGTATAATATCATCCATTAAATAGTGGACAAGTACCACGGGCGAAGCCGGGGCGGGCCGCTAGTTGATAAATAAAAATAAATTCCTTGGACTAACTCACCAATCGCCTAGTCCCAAACTAAGCCCAAAGATTGTGCTATGGAGGCTACGGACGGGATATATACATAAATATAAATACTTTTATAAACATAACCATATACCCGATGTTCATCAGAAAAGATGCAGTATAAAGATTATCCCTAGTCTCAAACATGAGTTTATGCACTCTCTACTTTTTTTCGCAAATTAATCTTGGTGCACTTAATCGGATAAGTACAACTCTAGTGTCACCGGCGACTGCTTGACTCGGGCGCTATTAATGTCACATCGAGGCGACACCTAATCGGCGTTTTAAAGATTTATATACGTCACGTAATCAGTAAATAACCGCTTACTATCAAGAGAGTCGTAAACTATAGCGCATCTTTAACACTTAGACTAGAATTACTCGTATGCATTTGCTATTTCATTTTCGCAAATTAATCTTGCACTAGTCGCGCTGCAGTTAATCGGATACAACACTAGCTAGCGTCACCGGAGACTGCCTGCCTCGGGCGCCATTAATGTCACATCGAGGCGACACCCAATCGGCGAATTAAAGATTTAAATACGTCACGTATTCCTCCGGGTCGAAGAAACTGCTTTCCTCTTTCCGAGCCCTGCTTTTGAGACGCTACTATCCATAGTAGCGTATACCTGCTTTTGGTAGCGTATACCATAACGTCGAGTTATCAGAAACTTCACAGTCCAGGGCGCTATCAATATCACACTGAGCGGCACCTAATCCGCTTTTTTTATAACTTTATATTATTAAACGGGCGTAGGCCCATTATATACTATGTACTTGCTATTCTATTTTAGCACAATTAATCTGACGCTAGCCGTGTTGCAGTTAATCGGATACAACACTAGCGTCACCGGAGACTGCCTGCCTCAGGCGCCATTAATGTCACATCGAGGCGACACCTAATCGGCGTCTTAAAGATTTAAATACGTCACGTATTCCTCCGGGTCGAAGAAACTGCTTTCCTCTTTCCGAGCCCTGCTTTTGAGACGCTACTATCCATAGTAGCGTATACCTGCTTTTGGTAGCGTATACCATAACGTCGAGTTATCAGAAACTTCACAGTCCAGGGCGCTATCAATATCACCTAATCCGCTTTTTTTTATAACTTTATATTATTAAACGGGCGTAGGCCCATTATATACTATGTACTTGCTATTCTATTTTAGCACAATTAATCTGACGCTAGCCGTGTTGCAGTTAATCGGATACAACTCTAGTGTCACCGGCGACTGCTTGACTCGGGCGCTATTAATGTCACATCGAGGCGACACCTAATCGGCGTTTTAAAGATTTATATACGTCACGTAATCAGTAAATAACCGCTTACTATCAAGAGAGTCGTAAACTATAGCGCATCTATAACGCTTAGACTACAATTACTCGTATGCACTTGCTATTTTATTTTCGAAAATTAATCTTACGCTAGCCGTGTTGCAGTTAATCGGATACAACACTGGCGTCACCGGAGACTGCCTGCCTCGGGCGCCATTAATGTCACATCGAGGCGACACCTAATCGGCGTCTTAAAGATTTAAATACGTCACGTATTCCTCCGGGTCGAAGAAACTGCTTTCCTCTTTTCGAGCCCTGCTTTTGAGACGCTACTATCCATATTAGCGTATACCTGCTTTTGGTAGCGTATACCATAACGTCGAGTTATCAGAAACTTCACAGTCCAGGGCGCTATCAATATCACACTGAGCGGCACCTAATCCGCTTTTTTTATAACTTTATATTATTAAACGGGGGTAGGCCCATTATATACTATGTACTTGCTATTCTATTTTAGCACAATTAATCTGACGCTAGCCGTGCTGCATTTAATCGGATACAACACTAGCGTCACCGGAGACTGCCTGCCTCGGGCGCCATTAATGTCACATCGAGGCGACACCTAATCGGCGTCTTCAAGATTTAAATACGTCAAGTCATCAATAAATAACCGCGTTCTATCAAGAAAGTCGTAAATTATAGCACATCTTTATAGATTAAAGCGTTATCGATTAGCCTAGAATTACTCGTATGTATTTGCTATTTTATTTTCGCAAAATTAATCTTACGCTAGCCGTACTGCAGTTAATCGGATACAACAGTAGCGTCACCGGAGACTGCCTGCCTTGGGCGCCATTAATGTCACATCGAGGCGACACCTAATCGGCGTCTTAAAGATTTAAATATGTCACGTATTTAGTAAATAACCGCTTACTATCAAGAGAGTCGTAAACTATAGCGCATCTTAAACACTTAGACTAGAATTACTCGTATGAATTAGCTATTTTATTTTCGCATAATTAATCTTACGCTAGCCGTGCTGCAGTTAATCGGATACAACACTAGCTAGCGTCACCGGAGACTGCTTGCCTCGGGTGCCATTAATGTCACATCGGGGCGACACCTAATCGGCGTCTTAAAGATTTAAATACGTCACGTATTCCTCCGGGCAGGATCGGCGATACTCCCCACGCTGGAGACTGCAAACTTCTTAACTGGACCCCTACTAATTGTACATTTAATGTTTGAATAAGTTTGATTTGATTTGACGCTATTTTCTGCAAAAATGGTGAGGTTTTATATGAAAATTACATAAAAGTCAGAATTTGAAACACTTGACTCTTCTAGAGAAGAGTAATGGTTTCTTAAGCTTAACCAGCAATAAACCAGTGTATTTATTAGTAAGCAGTATTTTTTCTAACGTGGCACAAAAAATAACTGATTGATTTTTAACTTGCTTGAGATCAAAATGTACATGTTTCTTTAAAACTGATGATCTGTCAGCTATCGAAGTCTCTAAGCCTTAATGCAGAAAGAGCATTTCTTACTCCTAAAACGTTTCCGATGTTGACGGACTGTGGTAGGTTAAAATGATGAATTTACCGTATGATCACCTGCCAAAGTATCTTTTGGAAAGAAAAATACTTTTATCGTCACATTCATCCTTTCTATAAACTTCCAACTCTTAAGACCACTAGTAGGGGACAGACTTATAAACTGGGAAACTCGTTCGAAACTAACTTTACCGAATAAATGTAGCAGAAACCTTTGAAGGTTTAATCGAAATTCGCGGGTCTGGTGGTGCCCGAGATAAAGCGAAAATTTTAAACAACCGGCATAATGCGATTATTGTGGATCGCTCGAGTTGCTATCTGCCAATTTCCCGATTAGGCCTGATCGCTGTTTCCTAATATTTGGATATTGTTAAAGTTAAATTCGGCTTGAGAAGATGTTATGAAAGCGTTTTCGTTTTCCGACAACCTGTTTGGAGAAAACAAGGTGATCTGACCAAAATGTTTTGAAGTAATACAATATAATGTGATAGTTTTGGTGAACCTTGTTTAAAGTAACATTTAACTGTAAAAAGCTTGAGTTTATCTTTTAAAGAAACATTTAATCGGGATAATAGAACCTTGCCACCTAAGTCAGCCTGTAGGTACATCAAATTTCATTAAAATCCGTTTAGTAGTTTCAGCGTGATTGACGGACAAACATCCAAACAAAGAACCTTTCACATTTATAATACATATCAGTATGTTTTACCTTAAAAATTTCATTAGCAATATCATTAAATGACGTCTTTGCTAATAGTGAGTCTGGGTGGGTTCTGGGTGGGTTCTGGGTGGGTTCTGAATTTCTGATCTGGGTTTTGTTTGCACTATCATATAAATCCGTTTAAGTATGTATTTGTAATGCCACTATTATGACCTCCAAATGATGTAATCAGATATTTATTTTATTTCTTATATAATGTTATTAAATAGAGTAATAATCATAGCTGGGCATTAACTCGTTAATCCGTTAATCGTTAATTAACGAAGTTAACATTTTGATTAACGGATTAACTTTTAAGTTAACTTTAAAAACTGTTAACGGACATGTTAACTTCCGTTAATTATGCAGAAGTCCGTTAATCGTTAATCCAATGCCTACTATTAACCGCACGGCTCCGCTGGACGAGGCGCGAAAAACAGGTTTAGACAGTGCCGGGCGCGGCGAGCGCGGCCCGTGGCAGTTTGAATGGCGAAGGGAGTCCAGGGAGCAATACGAGTAACAACGATGATGACGTGGAAGACTTTTTTAATTCTGTCACTCAGTCTATAGAAAAACCAAAGAGATCCAACTCCATAAAGAGTAAAGCGCACAGTCTCGTTTAAATCGGGCTGGAAATGAAATCGAAAGACTCGTTCAACGATGCTGCATTCCTCGGGGAATTGATATTTGTATGTCTATTTATTAAATACAATACTGCTATACCCTCAAGCGCTGCAGTAGAACGTCTGTTTTCCACGGATAAAGACATTTTAACACCGAAACGAGCCTCGCTTTCAGGCGAGAACTTCAATTTGTTAATGTTTATGAATGGGATACATTGAGGTATTAATACTACGTATAAAGATGACATCACAAACAAAAATTTTCTTACCCGCATTGTGGTCCATGGACCACAAAGTTGCAGTCTAATTTAAATTTTTTGACCATTTTTTAAATCAAAAAATGTCTTGTTGTGTTTTAAAAACATGTACAATCATTATAAGACGAAAAATAAAGATGGTGATGGTAAAGAAAAGACAAAAATATCTGAATTATCCGCCCCCTTCCCTCCAATTTGACGCAAAACTTTTGTTCGCGATGTCCACTCTATACGTAGTAGTAATACCTCAATGGTTCCTAACCTATTAACTTCCAGAATCTAAACCAACCAACAGGTTTTATAAGATCACTAACGCAACGATATAATAGTGCGTTTTTACACATAGTTAACGGATTAACGATTAACTTTAACTTGCGTTAATTCTTCCGAAATGTAACGCTTTAACGTTTAACGAAGCTAACTTTTTTTGTAGCGGATTAACGATTAACGAAGTTAACTATTTTATTAACGGTGCCCAGCTATGGTAATAATCATATATTCTATCTGTTCATTTTGTATGGTTAACGAACAGATAAATTATGATTCAAGTACCTCAGAAACTGACCATTAGTGGGCTAATAGGAATGGTCAACCGTGCTTGCAATCAAAGTCGATATGATCGTACATATCGATTTTGATTGCAAGCTGAGGCGGTTAAAGGCAAATAAAACGCTTGGACAGGAATACTTGACGACCGCCAGGCTTGTAGTGGACCCTACATGCTGTAGATCAGTATATTTGTACATAATAATTAATAAATAAATGCATTGGACTAACCCCGAACTATGCTCGAAGCTTGTACTATGGATGCAAGGCAACGGCTTGCAACGAGTGCAAATGCCGATGTTCATCACACAAACATTTTGCCCCTAGTAGGATTCGAACCCGCGGCCCTTGGTTTTGTAACCAGGGTCTCTGACCACTAGACCGACGGGTCCGTCAAACATACGAGTAACTATGTAGCTTAAAAGAAATATAAAACTTAAAATGAAAATAATATTAATAAATATTCAAAATTTGTTTTTTTTAATTAATATTAGCTTTTTGTTTTTTTTTCGTTATTTTCTTTGAAATGTTAACTATAGTCACGCTTGAATTCTCTTTTCATTGTGACCACTACGTATCATGTTCCGTCACTCAGCCGTGTCACCAAAAACGCTAGCCTAATCAACTTATAAACAAGGGATGATATACATTTCTATATTCATACGCCAATAAGATAAATAAGGTAATATTTACGCAGCAAAGGATTCGATTGACGGTTTTACTACCGCGTAAGGCCGCCCTCGCAGTTCGCATGGGGTTTTATTGCCTCACGAGATGAAGGTGGGACCGTAATCTAGTATGGGCACGTTATGGTTTCTCCTGTATGGTATTGGGAATAATTGACTTCCACCTTTGTAAACCTTTGAACTTTGTGAGTACGATACTTTTGTAGATCAGGCAAAGGTCTACAACTGGAAAAAGATTTGCTGAATTTTTAAAAACCCTATTTAGAAAGTAAACACGAAATAAACTGTTAAAGTCTTCTCAAAGACTTTATCATCAAATGAATATGATTGTATTTGGACTAGCTCTTGCATTTACCTGCAGCTTTGTCCGAATCAGGACATGAAAATCCCTTCAGTACTTTATCAAGGTTCCTGTATTATCCCATGAGCGTTAGTCAAGTCAGTCCATACCCTGCCTGTGTACCTAATTTCATTAAAATCAGTTCAATAATTTCAATGTAAATGACGAACAATCGTCTAAACATAGAAACTTTCACATGTAAAATATGTGTGAGATTCAAAAAAAATAAAAGAAAAAAAATATTTTGCTATTATAAGAGTGGAACATTTTTAATTTTGTTTATTCATTTAATGTACAGAAAAAGGATGCTGTTTAGTGAGACAGAGGCTAAATGTAATTGAATTTAGAATACTTACACGTACATTATGTTGTCTTGTCAATTTACTGAAAGGAACATAAAATTTATTTTAAAATTATAGTTTCTTCTGACACAATTTTGAACAAGTGAGAAAGTCTACTAGACCAAGCTTGACCCGAGCCCAGTCGAGCATTAAACTCAGGTGACGGCCGATTCCTAGATTTTACTTGCAGCAAAATTCACCAACCAATACCAATTCCCATTCCTCAATTACTTATGATATGTTTATACCTATAGGGTATATTTTGTGTGGAATAGTTAATCATATTACACACAAAAATATACATTTATTTAAGTTTAAATTCTAGCTCTTTAAATTGCAACCTGATAGCCACGCGTAACCAAGTAAAAGGAGACTGAAACCGTTACATACAATCTTGGGTCGGAATGTTAAAACCTAGTTTTTGTTTGAAGGGATAAAAATCAGAAAAAATTTTTTTAAACAAAGCTCAACTTATTACATTCAGGCCCACAAATCCCTATCTCCTTTAATAATAAGTTCGTAAACAAAGGTAATGATATTGATTGGGTTTTCCCCTGCACTAAATGTTGACTACAATAATGAAACCTTACAAGAATTTTACTGTATAGATATGAATTTTTCAACAGCTTAAATACATTTGAGCTTTAAATACGCCTTCAAATACTCATGTCAAAAGCATTATCTAAAAATTTGAACTGAATATTTAATCGGAATATTCCCAGAATTGTAATACATGTATATTGCAAGGCTTCTAGTATTCATCGCTACATGAATAAGCGTGAATATATCTGCAATAGTATAGGAATCCGATATTAGTTCTGCACCAAAGCCTTGCCCGCTATAGAATCTGTGTAATCTACTGTGGTGGAGGTACTACAGACACTTTGAACGTTTCAGCTACATTACACTAATATTAAGTACCATAATGTTCGACGGGCCCGTTGGTCTAGTGGTCTTAACCCGTGGTACAAAACCAAGAGTCGCGAGTTCGAATCCCGCTATGCGCAAATGCGCCTTGTGTGATGAACATCGTCATCAGTACTCGAATCATGGATACTCATGTACTCAATAAAAGTATTTAAGTACCTATGTCTATCCGTTCCCTAGCTTCCATAGTACAAGCTTTAACATTAGTTTGGGGCTAGGCAATTTATTTTATTTCATTTATTGAAACTTATTGCACGATATAAAATTGTACAAAAACCGGACTTAATCCCTCATGGCATTCTCTACCAGGCAAGGGCTTAGGGTCAAACAGAAAGTGAATAGTAGGTAGGTAATGCTATTAAAATTAAGTAAATATACGGCAATTGGTGTGTTAGTCCAAAGAATTTATTTATTTATTTATTTACATATTAGGTAATTATCAACATTTTCCATGTCCACAGTTTACGTAAGCAACATTCCTTAGCTCAGAAGGCGTCAATTGTGCCACATAGCGCTCTGTTAGTAGAATATTCAGGTTCCCTGGTACTTGGTTTACGAATCGGGGAATTAAGTCAACTGATACATAATGCCCCGGCTTCGTATGGGTACAACTAAAATTATCAATGTTTCTCTAACATACTATGTATGTATTATACACATAAAACTTCCTCTTGGATCACTCAAGTCTATCTGATAGAGAAACCGAATGAAAATTGGTAGCGTCGTTTCAAATATTTATTACATAATAAGGGACAGACAGAATATTTCCAGGAAGACAAGAAAACGTTTAAAAAATGGACAATGGAAGACGAAACGCATTCGATTTTTACCGCCCTTATGATTGGGGCATAAGCGCTATTATTGAACTGCAAGTTGGCTATACTAATAAGTATAAGTAATAGTACCTTAGAAAAAGTGGGCACTAAACCAATTGTTTAAGATCATCCTACTACTCGGAGCCATAGCTAGCTAAAGTAAGATCCTGTTTTCTTAGCTAAAAAAGATATTTATGTGATTGGATTCAATAAATCCGCCTAAGGAATTTGGACAAGCTAATAAAGTAAATTGCGCGTAAAATTAAGCTAGCAACTGAAATATAGCATCCCGTGGGAGTTGGAGAAAAAATCACAAGACAGGTGTTAGCGTAGTGAAGTTTAGGTTTTCGGCACGTTTTCATTCATTTTATATGATGATACTTTATGTGGTGTCCGGGGGTTTTATTATAAATAATAAATAAAAAAATAAAAATTCGTTTATTTACCTAAGTTTACGAGTACAATGTGTTAAAAAAGAATTACACAACAAAAAAAAATGCATAAACTTAAGTAGGCACAAGTTTCACTTTAACAAATAAGACAGCGGTTCCCGCACTAGGCATAGCCTGTCCTGCGGGGACCTTAGTTGCGATTAACATTTAACATTACGAGGTAGGAGAATACATATTAGTGTAGAATACAGGCGACAAACAACATGACACTTATCTAATTTCACATTAAAATTTAAACCTTTTCTTTAACTTATTTTATGTAAAACATCAAATTAGTTTTATAATGAAAAAAATCCAAACAAAAATTTAGAAAAAAAAAAGAAAACTAAATATAATTTTAATAACACAACAAGAAGAAATATTTACTATAATGTCTGTTATTATTGTAGTTTATTGGTCTTTTCGGGAGGAGATCGATGGCACATTGGTTAGGGGGCACGGCCTGCAATTGCAAAGTTAAGCAACTTTCGCAGGGGCAAGTCATCGGATGGGTGATCATTTTTTTTTTATCTTAATCTCCCCCGTGCTTCGGACGGCATGTTAAGCCATTGGTCCTGCGCCTGATCTTTCTACGGTCGTGTCAGATTGCTGTCCCACTAAACTATGAGAGTGTGTGAATAGGGAATGCATGAGTGCTTGCGCGCTCACTTGTGCACTATAACATATCGTGCGTACCAGGCTGATCGTAAGATCGGCCGCCGTGGTCTAAGCGGCCGAAAAGGTAATTATTTTTTCGGGTTGTAAGAAATGAAGTACTGTGATCTGTGCAAGTTGAATATTACCGGCATATCAGTTCACTAGCGGCCGCCCGTGACTCCGTCCGCGTGGATTTCGATTTCCAATATCCTATGTGTTATTCTGATGTATAAGCTATATTGTGGTAAAGTTTCATTCAAATCCATTCAGTAGTTTTTACGTGAAAGAGTAACAAACATCCATACATCCACACATCCACACATCCATACATCCACACATACAAACTTTCGCCTTTATAATAGTAGTAGGATAAATAATATAATATAACAAATGAATAAATTGCTTGGATAAACACATCAATTTCCTAGCCCCAAAAATTGCACCTTGTACTCTTGAAGAAATATAATGTCAGTCTTGTAGGAATAATGATATTAGATGCTTACCAAAATGAGGAATAACATGAAAAATTTAAATTATTGAAACAAAATCCAGAACAATAACGTAATGATAAACGGGTCTAGGGTTAATTTCCTGAGATAATGACAATAAGCAATGTTCCTATGAATAAATTATAAAGTACAATTACGACAAAAGACCGTAATACCGATATGGCAATAAACAATTGATTCGCAGCAATAACTGATATTCGCACAATCCGCAACGGTAGCAAATAACGTTATAATAACGTTACGACGTTATCGACGAGCGTGCCGCCGCGAGATAGCACGCGTGGTTCACAACCGGCTTGATTGCGCTTGTAATTAGAATATTAACGGTATTCGCTTATCACTTTGTAGGTAAGCAGAACAGCATATAATTAACGCGGCCCAATTAATTGTGGCACTGTCTTTTGTTTTCGGCGCGAGATCGATTTCGTGTGGGATGAACATTTGGGTTTGATATGTGTTTGAGGCTTTATAAATGTTTATCTGTTGTTGGAGAGTTCATGCGTTGAAACTTATAAAGTATTTTGGAAAAAATGTGCATCATTATTCAAAGGACTTGAAAGCAGATGTAAACCCAGATGGTAACGAGAATATTATGAAGTGCCCGCCTTTGCTCCATCACCATGCTGTTACACGGTTTCTTTAGAAGATTCTATATCTAACAAAAAATAAAATTTATATAATACGTGTTGAAAAATAATAATACCTTTGCTTTCAATTGTATCATTGCAATTTCGGGACTTTTTTAACAGAGACGCTACTGCTACGCAAATTTTTCATCATAAATGTCATTACAGTTCGGAGCAAAGAACATAGCAACAGCGTTCAGATCCATTAACCAAACCCACTTCAGAAGGATCAGCCAACTAACCGCGAACAGACAAAGCCTCGCCGAAGCATTGTATTTGCCGTCAACTATCCGAGTTCCGTATAAAGTGCTTTGTAACTACTGTGAAGGCACAGTACAGCTTGTAGTAGAGATGCAGCACTGATACAAAATATGTTGCTACAGTTATAATTTCTTTGTGATTCTTAGTACGATATTATTATATATAATATTTGGGTGCATGTATCTGTTTGTACACTACTACTTCTGTCAAAATCAATTTATTATGAATCGTCAATAAGAAAAATATACAGATTGAATCTACCGTCGACTTTGGAATGCAGCCATCTATCTAGAAGAAGTGGCAATAAACTCGATAGTTGATGCTCTTTCCAATCGCCAAACGTATCATATGTAGGTATCTATTTAAAAAAAAACACAGTTACACTTTTTTAGCTTTACAAAGTTCACAGTTTGTACTAGAAATATTTTGTTTCACTCTTCACGACCGTTCGAGTCTATTTGTAATACCACTTTTATTCTGTAAATGTCTGTTACACAAGTGCTTTAGCTACTTAACATGAATTCAGATCAATGTGTGTAGTGTTGTTTCTAATATTTCCCACCTGGGAAAATACCTTTATCATTTTGAATCATGTTAACATTACAAGGATGGATTTTAGCTTCATCAGGTTTCCTAAAGACTGGCCTTCACATACCATCTGTGTTTGGAAAATTCGATACAAACTGTGCCCAACCTATACGAAATCAATGTCCCAGAAAACGTGGTGTAGGACGCCCTCAGGCCAGTTGCAGAGACGATTTGCACAAGATGTCTGGCAGGAACTGGATGCGAGTCGCCCAATATCAGTATGAGTGGAGAGCTCTTCGAAAGGCCTATATCCATCAGTGGATTACTATAGGCTGACGATGGTGATGATTCGAGATCACGACCTCAAAATCGCCCAGTCACTACCATTAAAGCAACGAAGCATTAATTTAGGTACTATTTATGCTTCAAGATGTCGATCCAATACATAGATTGGCAGCATTTGCCCTGCGTTAAAAAAATGTACTATTCAATCGATGATATTCCCATCTTCACTGACATCTTCTACACTGTACAACCGTTGTGCTAATGACGGCGTTGTTATCTCTCGAATGATTGATTCCTCTTGCAAGCGAACCAGCTCGGCTCAAAGATGTATTCATCAAGGGATGGAGAATTCGTACCACACAAGTACTAGGCAAAGTTCATTGTAGATGTATACGGTTTAATCTGCCTTTAGAATGCTCTGGGCTCCTCAATAGTTCCGATGATGTTCGTTATTTCATTCAATTAGTAAAGTTTTGATAGTCAGTTATGGTGGAAGGTACGGATGTCGATATTGGTGGAATATACATCAGCCTACACGAAATAGTCAGAATTTAAATCTACTAGAAAGTAAAGTACTAATTATTTATTTATTCAAACTTAATTGACCACACAAGTACAGTACAATAGGCGGACTTAACGTTAAAAGCTTTCTCTGCCAGTCAACCTGTAGGAATGCTATTCTAATTAAAACAGCATCTCAAGTTCACTCTCCAGTTGAGCTCAGAGTTGAGAGCGATTTATTTTAGAATAGCATCTCAAGTTTTTTCTCAAGGCCGATATCAGAGTTGAGAACGATTTATTAATACGAGCCTAAGTGTGCGAAAACCGAATTCCACGCGTAGCGACCACTACTAGTTGTACAATACATTGAATTATAATGAAATTGAATAATAAAATCTTACTTTTATGAAAAAGTTTAAGTCATATTATTAAGAACACTTTTGACTTCGTTAGTAATGAGAAATATCAGTATAATGGCACAGTGTTATAATGACGCCACGGATATAATTAAAACTAAGTAAAACTACAGCAATTTAATACGTGCTAGACATAAATAAAATAATTGCATTGTTACCGTAGCCGTAACCTTTGTCGAGAATGGTTCATTAAAATAATATCACGTATTATCTCATGAAAGTGTAAGTACCTAGCAAACAAATCTAATACATTTCATATAAAAATAACAATTGTGTTATTCTATAATAAGACTCATCGTTGTACTTCTACTAGGGTTGTCACGGTTCTCATTGATATTTCTTAATTAGATTTTTATTGTTAAACATTGTATGAATTTAAAAGAGCAATTAATTATAAGCTCACTGTACTGTAAGCAATAATTTTAGTCACTGTATGGAAGAGCGGAGTCACCTGGCACAAGCATTCCCGCTTAAAAGGTGGCTCCTGCCACTGATTTGTAAACATATTATGTTGTTAAGGAAATAAATTTATTTATTATTTATTTATTATTATTAATGGAATAGAAATTTTGACTTTCGAAAACCAATGTCCGAGAACAGCAATGCTTTTTACAGAAAACTAGGTACTTTAAAAACACAACACTTAAAAAAGTAAAGTAAAGTATCAGCCTATTAATGTCCCACATCCGGGGAAAGGCCTCCATCATTGGAAATCATGTTTTCGTTACAAAGATGGGATTTGGCTTAATCACCACGCTTGCCAAATGCGGGTTGGTGATCACAAACCCGGGCTGTGTTCAGAAAAATCAACACAAAGTTTGCCCGACCTGGGAATCGAACCCAGGACCTCGAGACCAAGGCCCGGTACTTAAACCACTAGACCATCGAGGCGTTAAACTAAAACACGGCGTTAACACTTAAAAAACCATGTGTAATATGTAGGTACCTACTTTTACGACTTGAAGGTAAATGTAACGTTTCCCTCCCTCAGAGTAAACAACACATTGACAATACCCTCGTTCCCGTAAGTGGCAACCCTGTTCTAGTAACAAGCTCAGTAACAAGCTTCATGAATGCACAACGAAAGTTCATAAAAGTTTTCATCATTCATTTATCTCCAAGAATACAAGCTAACAAGAATGTTAGCGAGTTCATTATATTTCATGTTTGCTACGAAATATCTGGACTGAATATTTTATGTGGCTATTTTTTTTGTTATGTGGTCGGCGGCATTTGAAATGCGAATAACAGATTATTAGTTGACATTTATGCCCGGGCACAGTAAAATACTTTAAATTGCAAACATCATTATTGAAAAAAAGTATATTTTAGTGAATTCAGTTTTACTTAAATGCTGGATTGCACAACAAGATGAAATGATGTGCTACTTCAATATGGCTCTAGAACTTCTCTTTCCTCCCTATGTATGCAATTAGCAAAGGCATCGTTTCCTGATCCTGTAACCCTGCCTCTAATCCAAACTGAGACACAGGAATACAATAGCGCTGCTAAAGTGGGCTGCCCGTTTGTTTTGGATAACGATAGAAGATTTATACATTATCAGATACGGATTAAAACAATGGAGCTCGCACACAACACACTCAAGTCTATGGTCCGCCTGATAGTAACCTGATAACACTTGTAACACCAGATGTGCTTTTTCACTGTGGTTTTCTATACCCCAGATGTGCAGCACATTAGGATAATTCATCCTCTTCGCTTTACCAGTTGAATCGTGTAAGCAGAAAGAAAAATAAAATTGTTAGTATTTTCTCATTAATGCAAACTTAAAATCGCAAAATACTCGTACATCTAAATAAGGCAAAACCTCTAGATAGATTACCCAACGCCGCCGTTGTTTAAGCTGATCGGCCGAGCGAACCGGAATACGTCCAATCTGCGCTCGATCTTCGGATGGACAATGAGAGCCGCGCCTAAGATAATCCGGAACACAATAGCGCTGCTAAAGTGGGCTGCCCGTTTGTTTTGGATAACGATAGCAAATTTATACTTTATCAGATACGGATTAAAACAATAGAGCTGGCACCCAACACTCACAAGTCTATGGTCCGCCTGATAGTAACCATCTCAAGTTGCCTAGAGGCACTTGTAACACCAGAGGTGATATTTCAGTGTGGTTTTCTGTATCCCCAGACGAGCAGCACATAAGGATAATTCATTCTCTACGCTTTACATGTTGAATCCTGCAAGTATTAAGAAGAAGATAATTGTTAGTTTTTTCTCATTAATGCAAACTTAAAATCGCAAAATACTCGTACATCTAAATAAGGCAAAACCTCTAGATAGATTACCCAGCGCCGTTGTTTAAGCTGATCGGCCGAGCGAACCGGAATACGTCCAATCTGCGCTCGATCTTCGGATGGACAATGAGAGCCGCGCCTAAGATAATCCGGAACACAATAGCGATGCTAAAGTGGGCTGCCGTTTGTTTTGGATAACGATAGCAGATTTATACTTTATCAGATACGGATTAAAATAATGGAGCTAGCCCCAACACACTCAAATCTCTGGTCCGCCTGATAGGAACCATCTAAAGTTGCCTAGAGACATATTTAACACCAGAGGTGCTATTTCTTTCACTGTGGTTTTCTGTATCCCCAGACGATCAGCACATTGGAATAACTCGTGCACTTCTCTTTACCTGAGGAATTCTGCAAGCAGAAAAAAAAAGAAAATTGATAGTATTTTCTCATTAATGCAAACTTAAAATCGCAAAATACTCGTACATCTAAATAAGGCAAAACCTCTAGATAGATTACCCAGCGCCGTTGTTTAAGCTGATCGGCCGAGCGAACCGGAATACGTCCAATCTGCGCTCGATCTTCGGATGGACAATGAGAGCCGCGCCTAAGATAATCCGGAATACAATAGCCGTGCTAAAGTGGGCTGCCCGTTTGTTTTGGATATTGCACGTCCATTGGCGAAAGCAGATTTATACTATATCAGATAGGGATTAGCACAACGCCTGCGAGATATTCAGGATACTAGATATAAATACTTTTATACACACTGAATAAGATAATGAGTTAAAACGTTTTTCTAGACTAACAGATCATTGCCTAGCTCTAAACTTGTATTCATACTAGTTAAGAACTAGGCATTGTTTTATTTTTACCATCCATGACTCCAGTAAAAATTCTGCATTTTTACCCGGGCTGAGCGAAAATTTATCATAAAGCGGCATAAAGAAAAATAATACAATTATTTTTACCAAATCGTAATTCTCATTTTGTTATAGAAGAAGGCAGCAAACGAGCTGACGGATTGCCTGATGGTAAGCAATCAGCGCTGCCCATGGACACCCGCATCATCAAAGAAGTTAGAAGAGCGTTTTCGGCTTTTTAGAAGGGAGTACGCTCTTTTCTTGAAGGTGAGGAGGTCAATATCATTCTGGAAATACTCATTCATGAAAATCATGCTTTATAAAATTGCCAACCAACGAAAAATAATCTTAATAATGTGTAAAGGATTCAACAGATCACTTTACCATGTCGAGCTAATGCAAGTTTGTACCACTAACGCGACGACATGCAAACATTTAAGATCAATATCTATATCTATAAAACTCAAAGGTGACTGACTGACATAGTGATCTATCAACGCACAGCCCAAACCACTGGACGGATCGGGCTGAAATTTGGTATGCAGGTAGATGTTATGACGTAGGCATCCGCTAAGAAAGGATTTTGATTAATTCAACCCCCAAGGGGGTAAAATAGGCGATGAACGGTAGTATGAAACTTTGTCAATTTTAAACTTATCGGGCTGATATTTTGCATACATAAAGCTACTATGACGTAGGCATCGCCTAAGCAATCATATTGATAAATTCTTACCCCCAAAGGGGTAAAATAGGGGATGAACTTTAATATGAAACTTTGTCATCTTTACACAAATCGGGCTGAGACTTTGCATACATAAAGCTACTATGACGTAGGCATTGCCTAAGCAATAATATTGATAAATTTTAACCCCCAAGGGGTAAAATAGGGTATAAACTTTAGTATGAAACTTTGTCATTTTTTAACCGATCGGGCTGAGACTTTGCATTCATAACGATAGTATGACGTAGGCATCCCCTTTTAAATATTATATGAAAACTCCACCCCTAACGGGAAAAATAGGTGACAAAGAAATCAAAATCCACGCGGACGAAGTCGCGGGCGCCCGCTAGTTTGTAAATAAACGTCGAAAGTGTAAAGAGAAATTTATTGATAGTGTCAATATTATGAAGATATAACGTCTACATAGATTTTGATAAAATCGTCCGACATGAAAGATAACAGGTCATTGACACTTGTTTAAAACTCTTCGTAGTTTTTTTCTTAAAACAGGCTTCAAATTCTAATAAAATACTGTTGATTGATAACAAATTTCAAAACCATAATAAATATTTGTTCCAAATTGGTAATATTACGTTTGAACAAATCAAAATTAAATTATTTATCTTTTTATTTCTAAAAGGTAATCCAAATTTATTGTTTAATAAAAATGACTTTTTTCACAAGTATTTTTTAATGAATTATGTTAATGTACTTAATTTATTTTTAGTAATTCAGTAAACTACTCTGGGGAGTAACTCAACTTCACTATAATAAATCTAAATACTCAATTCAAAATACCATTGCAACGGTGGCATATATTATTAGATCACCTTATACGCAGATATCCAAAACGAATTAACTTTTCATACAGGAAAAATAATAATAAAAACCATTTTTATTATTTGCATGACAATAACTACAGTCCAATGCTTTAACAAAAACTTTTAAAACCTCACAAGAGACAAACATTTGTGGTTTGTGTCTTGCATACAATTCAATAATGAACATAATTAAACTGAATTAGTTTGTATATAATTAACATTTACAACATTCCGCATTATCACAAATAATGGGGACTTTAAATGTTACGTTATGAACAGCGTCATAGTGCGTCCTGCTCACGCATAACGGGTCTGTCTATATCCGTCCTGCTCTGTTACAACTCGTACGATATCGATAGCGGAGCGAGCAAGTGTGAACATCTGGTATTCTTGTTTATTTTTGAGTCTGAGCGCGCGCGTTTGCACGCATCGAATCAGACAATCGAGTTTCAATTCGATTAAAAAATCGCCGCCAAAATGTTGATAGCTCAAATACGCATGCGCGGTTCGCTGTCAAAATTGTAAACACGCTCCGAACGCGCCCTTAGGATCGTGAAAGCATGTGCTAAAATCTATACTATACAAGTTGCATGGTGTAAAAGTTGTTCCTAGTGCATATCAAGTGCGAACTTAAAAAAATGTCGAAGCCTGCGATCGAGTTGGACCCGATTCTGGCTAAATTGGGTCCATTCGGGAGATATAATATAGTGAATTATGCATTCCTGTTGTTCCCTGTGTTCCTGGCCGGAATGTTTGGATCTGTGTACATATTCGAAGCTCCGGACATCGATTACAGGTACGTCACTAACATTATAATTAATAAAGGAGACCCTTTTACACTAATTTAGTGACGTTCTAATTCTAAAATTTGGTTGAATCGTTCTTCAATACGGTTCAATGTTACTGGACCGGTGTTAGTATTTTGAGGTTAGCTATTTTCGCTAGAATCACGCCACTTTCCCCCACACGCATGCGCCAAATATCCCAAATATAGGTCATCGTTCCACAAAAGAAGCCCTCTTTCTGTTTAACCTTGACAATCCGTCTGCACCAATGTTATTGACTGCTCCTTAATTAATAAACCCTTGTTATAGCGCTATTATTATTTATGGTGAAATAGGCGACGACTATGCCAAAGACATTAATTTATTATTTATTAGACAGAGATAAAATTGGAAGAGTTTTAAGATTTTAGCGTTAAAGTATCGTTATGATGGCATATTTATGCCATCATAACCTTTACAAAATTATTTTTTACTTTTATAGCATTTTATTCTATAAAAACACGCTTGTTTAGACTTTTAAAAATATAATTAAAGAATATGAAATAATATTCCTGTTAAAACCTTGAAAGCATGTATAATGTACACATAAGATAATAATAATATGCAAGGCTCACACATGTTAAAATACAATACAATATTGTCTGGGACATTTTGTCACAGTGTCATCTCACCTAACAAAGCAAAACTTGTACTACATTACGACTGTCAAACTACTTCCTACTCTATAGTTGTTAAATATTCTTTATTAGTTGTTTATTAAATATTAAACAATGATAAATATAATTTATCGGTACAGAGTCTTTAATTAAATCAAACTGTATAAAGTATAAGTACTAAGCTACGTTAATAATTCCTAAAATGTTGCATAGTCCACCCGAGCGAAGCCGGTACAGGCCGCTAGTGTAGCATGAAATGGTATCGTTAAAGTATAATAATAAAATATTGGTGCCAAGTCCAACAGATAAGCTGGAAATGGACCAAACCTTGGCCTTTAGCTTGGCACTGAGACTTTGATATATTATTTCAAATACGACAGATATTTTAAGCAGCTTTAGTAAACCAAAAGGAGCGCGGTGTTTTAAATTCGACGATATGTTTTTACTAGCGGCCGCCCGTGACTCCGTCCGCGTGGATTTCGATTTCCAATAGCCTAAAACCTTCCACGTCAAATGGACTATCCAACAAAAAAAGGATTTTTCAAATTGGTCCAGTAGTTCCTGAGATTAGAGCGTCTTCAGCTTAATATATTAGTTTATACATATTAGTATAGATTTTTTATGATTTTGACCAGGCTCTGCTGAGGTTTTAGCTCAAAAATAAACACTACAACATAATTTAATTATTATTTGGTTCATATTGTACCTACCTATTGAGACACTGTGTAAAGAATTAGATCTGTTTCATTGGGTTTAAGATACACTTAATCTAGACGATCAACAAGCTACACAGTGTGTAAACAAGTGCAAAAAGCATCGTTACTAAATGCACATAACCTGATAGGACAGCAATATCACCCGATTTGGTCAGGCGTAAGAACAACGGCTTTAAGTGTTTACACGCGCGTGCATACAATAATTATGCGGTCAACTTTCCGATTCCGGACAGTCATATCGACAGTTTGTTCTATTGTCATGCTGGTAGAAGCATTGCAATACAACAGACAGTAGATTATGCCTATAGTCACCACACTAAGCCTATTGGTTATCGCAGTATGGTGAAAGATCGTTAATTCGTAACATATAGGACTTGAGGTTTATGCCTCCGTAATGTCCTCTATTTGCTTCTTACGACACCCACGGGAAAAGACAGAACTGCATTATAATCATTCTTTGCTGGCACTACATGCTACGACTCTCTAAAGTTCCGACTCCGGAAAGTCATATCGACAGTTAGTTCTATTTTCATGCTGGAAGTAGCATAGGAATTCAACGGACTACCCCTCAGACAGAGGGTTATGCCCATAGTCACCACGCTAGGATTTTTGGTGATCGCCGTATGGTGCACGATCGTAACACAGGCGACACGCTGCTCATGCCTCCGTAATGTCCTCTATTTGCTTCTTACGACACCCATATAAGAAAAGACAGGGCTGTACTGTATTCATTCTTTGCTGGGACTATATGGTACGACTCTGTAAAGTTCCGACTCCGGTCAGTCATATCGACAGTTCATTGTTTTCTCATGTTGGAAGTAGCATTGGAATACAAAAGACAACCCCTCAGACAGAGGGTTATGCCCGTAGGTACTACCTTAGGATTGTTGGTTATCTCAGAATGGTGAACGATCCTAACACAGAGCAAATTCTGCTTATGCCTCCGGAATGCCTCTTCTATTCGCTTCTTACGACACCCAAGGGAAAAGACAGGACTGCGTTATATTCATTCTTTGCTGGCACTACATGGTACGACTCTCTAAAGTTCCGACTCCTTACAGTAATATCGACAGTTTGTTCTATTGTCATGCTGGTAGTAGCATTGTAATACTACAGACAACCCCTCAGACAGAGGGTTATGCCCGTAGTCACCACCTCAGGAACTAACTCTGTCACACGCTAGGTTTTTAGGTTATCGCAGTATGGTAAACGATCGTAACACTAAAGTTCCGACTCCGGACAGTCATATCGACAGTTTGTTCTATTATAATGCAAGTAAACATAGGTATACAACAGACAACCCCTCAGACAGAGGGTTATGCCCTTAGGTACTACCTTAGGTTTGTAGGTTATCGCAATATGGTGCACGATCTTAAAACAGGGGACATACTGCCCATGCCTCCGGAATGCGCTCTATTCGATTGTTATGACACCCACGGGAAAAGGGAGGACATATTCTACATTAATTTTTCGCTGGTAGGTACTACATGGTACGACTCTCTAAAGTTCCGACTCTGGAAAGTCATATCGACAGTTAGTTCTATTGTCATGCTGGAAGTAGCATAGGAATACAACAGACAGAGTGTTATGCCCATAGTCACCACGCTAGGCTTGTGGTTATCGCAGTATGGTACGATCGGAATACAGAGGGCATGCTGCTCATGCCTCCGGAATGACCTCTATTCGCTTCTTACGATACCTACGGAAAAGACAGGGCTGTACTGTATTCATTCTTTGCTGGGACTATGTGGTACGACTCTGTAAAGTTCCGACTCCGGACAGGTATATCGACAGTTTGTTCTTTTGTCATGCTGGAAGTAGCATTGGAATACAACAGACAGAGGGTTATGCCCATAGTCACCATGCTTGACATGTTGGTTATCGCAGTTTGGTGAACGATCGTAACACAGGGGACATTCTGCTCATGCCTCCGAAATGTGCTTTATTCGCTTCTTACGACACCCAAGGGAAAAGACGAGGTCGTACTACTATGCATTCTTTACTGGCAATGCATGGTACGACTCTGCAGTTACCAAACATTTTTCTGAGCTGTATAACTGTTTTTAGTTCAACTTGAAATACGAACCTAGGACCGTTGCGTCGATGGCACAACCTGTTAATGGCCAGTATCATGACTTAGAGACAAAATTGGTAATGTGACAGGTAGCCAGTTCCGGTCGCCTATTCCATATGTATAAGAACTATTTCTGGAGGACCGAAATCGTACCGTATTCTGTAGGACATAAATTAGCATTTTGATCGGCGACGTTTTTCGTGTTTGGTTAAAGAGCTAGTATTTCGGTAGTATAGTTGATGGCATGAGTTTGTTATTTTAAACAGATTAATAATCAACAAAGTTATATATTGACAACTTTGGTCTAATATAAATAATAGTCTGATCCCCGCATTATCTTTTTTTGTTTTATTATAGTCGTATAGTTATACTAGCGGCCGTCCGCGACTCCGTCCGCGTGGATTTAGATTTCCAATAGCCTAAAGCCTTCCTCGTCAAATGGACTATCCAACACAAAAATATTTTTTCAAATCGGACCAGTAGTTCCTGAGATCAGCGCGTTCAAACAAACAAACATACAAACAAACAAAAATACAAACAAACTCTTCAGCTTTATATATTAGTATAGATATTTTGACGGTCTATTTTTTAGGATTCAAAAAAGATAAATAAATATCTGATTGATAGTTAAAGGGCTTCTTAGTTCAATTCCATGGTCGGGCGAAATGAAATTCGTCTCAATTAATTTATAACTCGTGCTTATGATATGTGATCACCATAACCATAAGGGCCTATGGAAGATTTCTGATTAAGCCAATAACTATGGTTGCCATAACAGATCCATTAAATGCTTCTTAAAAGTTACATTCCATGCATGCCTTTCAATTTAATATTTTATTTCGGTTACTTCAATCAAGACCGTTTTATAATTTATTTCTTTTAACAGACTCAATAAGAGTCTGTTAAAAGAAATAAATTAAATATCCAAATAGCATTGTGAGTTCATTGGACGACTTACGGTTAGCATTATTAGATTAGAAAACATCTCTAATGGTTAAAGTTATAATTTTATGCTGTGTAGAATATTTTCCTGCAATTATTTAGAATTCCAATCGCTAAACTCCCAGTGTTGTCAGATAAAGTACCTATACATATAAGCGATTCAACGGTCTAGTACCAGGCTGTAGGCTCAAAGACCAAGGTTCGGTTCTCGAGTTGGGCAAAATTTGTGTCGGTTTTTGCAACACAGTCTGGATCTGTCATCACCATCACGCCTTTGGCGCCAACAACCCAAAATAAACTGAAAGTTTGAACATATGGCAGCCCTTTCCGTGCTGTGAGACACTAATAAGCTACTAAAAAATGTAATGTCGAGCAAACAACAAAATTAGGCAAACATTACCTTGTTTTTGACCGCGAGGGTACTTACCGCAATCTCCCATATTGAGTTAGGCTCATGGCCAGTTTATAGTCCAGTGCTTGTTGACCGTAGTCTGGACGAAAACAGGAACAGTGTAAGTATCCTGTTCCGTGTATTTAACAGATATAATGAATACTGTCGGCCGGCACGCGACACTTGACCTACTCGATTTAATCCTACTGGTGGAAACTTCGTAAGGTTGACTTGAGTAAATAATGTGGGAAATAAACGCGACTGATAAATAAATAATATAATATTTTATTTATGTATTTGGTAATATTAGTACAGTATAGTTTAATATAAAGCATAATATTACAACAAGGGCACTGTAACAACAATTAAGACTCCCTTTCTTCTCAACTAGGATAAGAACCTGTATCTTAGTCGACAGTATTAATATTCTGAGTGGCAATGTCGTCTGTTTCTTCTGTTTTGACCCTATGCATGCATAAATCATTAAAATTGAGCGATCATATTTCCATGAGTTTTTTTTACCAGATAGAATGATTCAAAAGGAATCTGTATATTTACAATGCAAGCAAAGTAGAGAAACACTGATACCTTTAGTTTGACCCGTGAGAAAGCCGGGGCGGGTCGCTACGCTAGTAAATGATAAATTCCTTTAACTAACACACCAATTGAGTACCCAAAACTAAGGTATAAGCTTGAATTATAAATACTAGGGAACGAACGGATAGACATATTTAAATACTCATATTGCCCACCATGACCGGAGTACAAATGCCGATGTGATGTATTTAAATTAGTTATTATTTATTTACTGCACGTTTAAATCGTTGGTCCCTGTGATGAATTCTCAAACAGCATTAAGCTAACTTTGTGATTAATAAAACTCAACATAATTTACTATGTAAATAATGCAGACCCGGTTAGGGCTGAGTTATATATAGAAGATGACGTAAGTATTATCGCAAATACATTAATATTGTGAGTTTCATAAATACTTATCATACTCGTCAATGAAATAAATATTTATTTTAATAATACCTAGGCAAGAAACTGTAACAAATCAAAAATGTTTGGTTAAGGTGGGTCATGAAGAAAGTCCGTAGGGCAGAGATACTACTAGCCTTACTTCCACATTGGATGGTCGCGCAATTGTTACCTAACGATATTTTATCATTAAGTACTATATATACCAAACCTGACAGTTAAAGTCGTAGTTAACAATTTTAACTCTTAAATAATTCTAGTAATAGAATATCACCCAACCCTCATGACTGACTAAGGTCTACGCTCGAAAAATTTAGATGCTCCCGCGTAAACATTAGCAAATATGTAGAACGTAGCAAAATAGGTTAGCATCTGCTCTGGCGCTGTCAAATTCAGAGCACGCTGCGTAATCTGGCAGCAAACTGTCAAAGCACGTAAGCGACAGAGGGCGCTGGCAACAACGCGGCATTTGCATGGAATTGCATGGATTGCTGTAACAGCGCCGCCTCTTGAGACTGCTTCTTGCAATGCACTGATAAGTCTTAATTTAATTTAAGAGGAATATTTATAAAATTCGTTCGGTTGAATTTGAAATGCTAATGACGCTAAATATTTCTTTGGATTGAATAGTCACACTATAAAATTCAATAAAAAGAGACTCTTGAAGATATGGAGTAATTAAAAATCTAGTATTCGCTGATAGGAGCAAAAAGTCATCCATTCAACTAGTAGTCCTCATCTCATATTTCAGAGAACACGTTGATTTATTAAAGAGGTTAAATCTGCTCCGGCGCTGTCGAATTCAGAGCGCGCTGCGTAATCTGGCAGCAAACTGTCAAAGCACGTGGGCGACAGAGGGCGCTCGCAGCCGCGTGGCATTTGCATGGATTTGCATGGATCGCTGTAACAGCGCAGCCTCTTGATACTGCTTCTTGCAATACTCTGTGAAGTCTTAATTCATGTTATTTATGAGGAATATTTATAAAATTCGCTCGGTTGAATTTGAAGTGCTAGCAAAAACATTTGCAAAGAGAACGTTACAAAATACATAGCATCTGCTCCGGCGCTGTCTAATTCAGAACGCGCTGCGTAATCTGGCAGCAAACTGTCAAAGCACGTAGGCGACAGAGGGCGCGCGCAGCCGCGTGGCATTTGGGTGATTCAACTGCATTTGCATGGATTGCTGTAACAGCGCAGCCTCCTGCAAATACACTCTTTAGAAATGCTATTTGAAATGCTCATGACGCTGATATTTATTTGGATAGCATAGACACTCTATAGAAATCAATAAAGAGAAAATCTTAAAGATATGAAGTAATAAAAAACTTGTCTTCGCGGATGATGAAAAAGCATCCATATGACTAGTAGGCATCATCTTTGTCTTATCGGGGAACTAAGATAATTCAAAGATAACGTTATCTCTTTGTTTCGAACATTATTTTAGCAACGAGGGCATATCATAGATGTTACATCTGCTCCGGCGATGTCTGATTCAGAGCGCGCTGCGTAATCTGGCAGCAAACTGTCAAAGCACGTAGGCGACAGAGGGCGCTCGCAGCCGCGCGGCATTTGGGTGATTCAACTGCATTTGCATGGATTTGCATGCACCGCTGACTGATAGCCGAGCTGTTGAGTCTGATTGCTCAACAGCGAAGCTTCTAGATACTGCTTATAACAATTTCGCAAGTAATAATTTACACAACAAATAATTTTTAAGACTTTATAAAGATTTACTAAGTTTATTAAAAAAAATATCCTTCCCATCGAACAATGTATTCATTTTTTTTAAAGTTTAAATACTTAGGAACTCTCGCATTGTGGTGTTTTCTGCTGAGGTTTATTGGGGAGGAAAGTTTAATAAAATAAAAAATACAGTAATAGGTTCTTTATTGCAAAGTTAAATAATTTGAATTGTTGTTTTGCGTTGACATTATATGGCTAGAGTCAACAGTTTTATTACTCATGTTATCTTAGGTTTAACCACGATTTTATCCACTTAAAAGTGGTTTTATTTCACTTGATTTTTAGGGTTCCGTAGCCAAAAAGGCAAAAAAACGGAACCCTTATAGATTCGTCATGTCTGTCTGTCTGTCTGTCTGTCTGTCCGCCAGTCTGTCACAGCCACTTTTTTCCGAAACTATAAGTACTATGCTGTTGAAACTTAGTAAGTAGATGTATTCTGTGAACCGCAACAAGGTTTTCACGTGAAAATAGAAAAAAAATAAAAAAAGTGGGGGGTCCCCATAGTCAGAACTGAAACTCGAAATATTTTTTTTCATTGAACATATACGTGTATCTATGGATAGGTCTTTAAAAATTATATTAAGGTTTCTAGTATCACTTTTTTCTAAAGTGAATACTGTGGGTGTCAGACCCTTCCAAAGTGGAAAAAAGTGTGTCCCCCCCCTTTAACTTCTAAAATAAGAGGATGATAAAATTGAAATAATTATATAATGTACATTACCATAAAAACTACCAACGAAAATTGGTTCGAACGAAATCTATTCAGTAGTTTTTTTAATACGTCAAAAATATAATTTTTACGGAACCCTCAGTGCGGGAGTCCGACTCGCACTTGGCCAATTTTTTAATACTACAGTCTATCGATAGAAGTATCTTCATGTAAAGTAGAAATTCTTAAGCGGCAAAAAAGGTCAAGAAAACATGATGAAGTTCGATGGCCTCCAATCGGATATTAATAGACTTAAACTTCATTCTTACTAAAATGTTAATTGCTAGCCAATCGGAAATTCGTTCCATCCAATAAAAACAATTGGAATTTTTAACATTCTTTATCCTTTTAATCATTGTTGTTATTTTCTATGCAGGTTCGTATAAATATTAATTATTTAAAGAATAAATAAATAGCGAAATCCTTTGACATCGTCTTTGGGAAATAAAACTTATTTTTAAGTTTTAAGTTAGGTAATTTTGTGATTGCTACTTACAATATTCCAATTATACGTAAAATGTATTTTATAGTTTCATTGATATACTTTAATAATAATAATAATATAATTTTATATTAAATCCGCGTACAAAGTACACCTAATATATAGACTATTGGGTCAAAACTTGCGAAATGCAGCCAGTAGATAAAATATTTCTTATCGTAGCCGGGAGATACGTACATTAAAAGTATTATACCGTTTTATCATGGTTCCATTCTTATTATTATGATATTGTTTACAGACATTCACTTTTCTAGTGATATAGATGAATCAGCAATGATGGATTTTTATACAAATAGACGCTCCGGGCCACAATCGTCCGGCCATCTTGTATTCCATATTCTTTTTAGAAATAAACAATTACCTGTACTTCTTGTCAGTCACTGTCTCCCGAATCCAGTAGTATTCTGTGATTATTTTGTTTTAATTAACGATTCATTCTTAAGGGCATCTATGAATGAAGTCTGTATAAATAAAGAAAATTTTGAAATGATTTGACTACCAATATAGATCCTCCAAAAACCGACCCACAAAATACAGGTGACCTGTCGGGTGAAGGCTTTAAGAGGATATAATTACCACTTACGTCCCCTTTAACTTCATGTCCAGTGCCAAGTTAATTAAGGCGACAGATTTCTAGATAGCATCACCTAGACGTTGGCAACACCGAAGCGGGCCGACCCATGACGTCCATTACGCTAGGCCAGGGAATTTCAATTTAACCCTAGATCTAGATTTGGCTCCGATAGGACCTAGTCAAAGTGTATAAATCGGTTTAGAGTAGATTCGAGTTCTTTATCTAGTAAATAAAAGCAATGATTTAGAAAAAGATTTAACCAAACTTACTTCTGCAAGCGACATGGTCCACAACTCCTCAATAATTCAGCACCAGTTTCAGAATTTGTAGACCTCTACATTCTTAGCTACAAAATCATAGGTTAAGTTTTAAACTGTAGAAAATTTCCCAAAAAAATCAGTTCAATATGTTTATGTTCGGTAGCATTTTAGGGCGACAGGGTTATTTTTCGGAATATTTTTAATGTCGATTCATCCAACTTATGTTGTAAATAGCCATCATGCTAAGATCCTCACATCTCAAAAGGATTCTTTAAAAAGGAGTATGTATGTATGTATCTAGAAAGTTGGTTTATTTGATTTAGTTAATTCTATTTAATTACTAAATATCTCATTCACCAAAGACTAATACTGGAAAAGTCCACATAAGATATTCAAAATTAATCAAGCGACCGGTTGAATATTAATAACAGAAGAATCCCCGAAATGCTTGCCAAACCGCAGTACCGGGCGTTGGGCAATTAACGCTTGCAAATCTGTTGCATTCTCGCACTAAATTGAAATTCCTGCTTGTGAGCTTGCGCTGTATATTATGGACAAGACGCATTAATTAGAGGTCCTGTGTTTAGAATGAACATATTCCTCGGGTCGGGATTACTGTTCTTTGTCGCGTAATATTCGAAATATTATGCAAATTACGACACTGTTAATGTTAGCTAACTTTTTTCGTCTCTGCTATATGGCTGTTTCTGTTTAAGACAGGTAAAGCTTAGTGGAACCTCCACTCGAGAGCCGCTTGTCTGGGGAAGAACGACCACACATCATATACAACAGGTCAAATAAAGAAGACCACAGTGAAATAGCACTTCGTAACTGTTGTGCTATGTTTCTGCTGGTTCGTAAAGTCGCGAGAGCTCAGTTGAGGATGGTACGGAGTCTTATAGGCAGGCAACGCATTTTCGACCTTTGTGCGGTTGTTGATGTCCATAGGCAGCGGCGATCACTTACCATCAGGTGACCCCCTTGTTCGTTTCGCTGCCGGTAATATAAAAAAGTTCTTAGCTATTCATCAATATTTATTTCACATTTACTAACATCATATACATTTACCTATGTCGAATGTTCTCAGTTTCTTTCGTAAGTATGGTAAGAAACATTACGATATCACCTAAGAAACAATATTTTCGTTAAATCAACTATTAATAATGATTGTGTTTAACTTTACCTTTTATTCAAACACATTTATAAAAAATTTAAACAAATCAGCATAATAACACAACAAACACCTAATAATTCAAAAATGTGTTTTTAACTCGCACGTTTTACTTTGGAAAATCAATTCGACATATCCAAATAACGTAGTGTGACTATCAAAACCGGATATTATAATACAGAGCATAATATGAGACTGTAAACTATTTTAATCAAATTTGTTTTCTTCTGTATAAAATTCCTCATTAATTATATTGCATGTTCCCGCAGTAGTTACAAAGCGTTGTTAATTTTAACACGAAGAATATTATTATTTTCAATGGAAAATAAAAACTCTGACTTGACCGGTTACCACGTGCTTTTGACACGTGAGATACATTATTTTAAGTAATTTTTAAGTAGACTTAAAATTTTCACTCAAAATAGTATGGAATATCTTGAAAACTCTATGGTGTTTTTGAGCGAAAGTTTATTTCTTATGGAAAGATGCCGTAAGCAAGCATCGCTGGTAGCAAGAATCAGAATACACTTTGTTTATTGTCAAACACTTGTTCATAACAAGTCGTGGAAATGCACATATTCTGAAGCCTTGGAGTGTTAAAATAAGAACTGTTTAAAGCTTAAAGACTTGACAAGCACGGATATTGATTCCGCCAATATAAAAATTGAACCGAATTCGGGCCAGCAAAGCAATTTCTACCCTAGGTCATCCACATCAATCATACTAAAGTACCCAGACACCTAGTTGGAATATCTTCCTTTTCTTTGACATTGACAAGGGATTTCAAATCATACTCAAATTTGGAATCCTCCCTAATATCTAGGGATAATTATTTTCCTTACAAGTCTAGATAGAGTCTATTTAGACTTTTTTTTTTTTTTTTCATTTATTGGGAATAGCAAACAACTACATAACAATGATTACACAATATAACATTTCATATTAGATATAGACAATTATGTAGTCAAATACACTATCCACAGGTAAACAAAGCTGAACTTAAATATATTACATAAAAGTCAGACGCTAACGCAATTAATAGCTAACCAACAGTAACAATCAAAATGTATTATTATAAAAATGAATGCGTGTTTATTTTAAAAGCAATACGTCGTGAACCATATGCCAAAAATCTGTTACAATTCTTATAAAAAGTTAAATGCTTGTAGGTAGTTTGAAATAATTAAAAAGGAAAATACATTAATGAGACCTAAGCATATTACAAATATGGTGTTTGAATTGACCCTCAGAAAGATGAAATATGTCAGTATCAACAAAATTATCGTTAAAGATATCAACCATTTGACGCAAGGGGGAGCGCATACCCGCATTTGTACGACATTTATCAGTTGCGAACAGCTTCCGAACGCGCACCTCACGTCTATGAACCGATCTTGGGACAATATAGCATAGTCTGTTGGTCAAATCAGTGCAATCGAATTTATTATTAATAATGCCATAGAGTACCATGCTCACAAGGAGTTTACGCCTGGACTGAAGCGATAACAGTTTATACTTATTCAATAACTGGTCGTATGATAATCTATTAGTTCCATAACACCTGCAGTGCATGGATCGCAGATATTTACGTTGTACATTTTCAATGATGTTTACATACTTGTTGTATAATGGGTTCCATATTGGTACGGCATATTCAAGCTGGGAGCGCACCAGTGTTTTATAAAGATAGAGGTAAGTACTAGGTTTCGTAAAGTTCTTAGACGACCTCATCACAAAGCCATACATTTGAAATGCTTTGTTTACAATTTTGATTATATGAAGATCCAAATGCAGTCTATTATCTAATGTTATACCTAAATCACGTATAGATGTAACTTTATTCAACAAGACATTACAAAGAGAATATTCATACGGTATTACAAGCTGCTTCTTCGTAAAAACTATGTAACTACATTTAGGCAGGTTCAAGTGCAGTTTATTTTTCCTACAGTAATCAGAAAGTCTGTTCAGATCCTGCTGTATAAGAATGCAATCAGAAATTGATGTTACAGATTTATAAATCTTTAAGTCATCCGCATACAACAAAAAATCACAGTTTCGAAAACAATCACCTATGTCATTAATAAAAATTGTAAATAATAATGGGCCAAGGATGGACCCTTGAGGCACGCCCGAAGTCACATTAATACTATGCGATTGAAACCCATTGATTACGACCTTTTGAGTTCTGTTTAAAATATAAGATGAAAACCAGCGCAATAAATTGCCCCGAATGCCATTATAGGCAATTTTCTTTAAAAGCAGTTCATGGTCTACCTTGTCGAAAGCTTTGCGAAAGTCGGTATATATACTATCTGTTTGAGCATTGTGGTCCATATTATCAAAAAGAAAGGATACGTACAACATTTGATTAGTGATAGTGGACCTACCCTTAACAAATCCATGCTGTTCTTTTAGGATGATTTTATGTAAGACGGGATAAATTTTGTTATGGACCAGTCTCTCGAAGAGCTTTGACAAGGCAGACAGGATAGAAATCGGTCTGTAGTTTTCCACCTCATGCCTTGAACCGGTTTTATGTACAGGCACTATATTAGCTCTTTTCCATACTTGAGGATATATACCAGCCGTGATACATTTGTTATAGATAATGAACAGTGGTTTACAAATACTTTCCGCAGTTCTAACTAGAAAAAGAGCCGGTAGTCCATCCGGCCCAGAGCCTTTAGCTGGATCAAGAAGTTTGAGTTCTTTTAGGATGTCACTCTCACTAAAGAAGAGATTGTACAAATTAATATTATTTGGAGAAGATATTGACGTCTCACACCATCCCCCATTGGATAGAGTACAAGGCTCATACACTGAATAAAAGAATTTAGAGAATAAGTCACAAATCGCATCAGGTTCACCGGCTACCATACCTTTATACCTCATGTTCGGAGGAATACTGGATGAGGCTTTGCTGTTAGAAACGAAAGACCAAAAATGCTTAACATTACTCTGAATACTACTTTCTACTGAGTCTATATATCTAAGAAAACATTTACGGGATTCTAGTTTAAAACGATGTCTATAAATTGAAAATTGTTCATAATCGGATGCATTTTTATACTTCTTCCACCGAACCCATGTCTTTTGTTTGTTCTTAGCAATATGAATTAAGGAAGGGGTAAACCATGTCGGATATCTAGCAGATCTAGAGGTTATTGGGGGGGTATGCTTTTTAATAATGTCAAAGACTACATTATAGAATATCTCAACTGCCTGTTCGACGTCATTTGTGTTAAGTACTGTAAACCAGTCCTGTTTATCCAAATCCTCAATTATTAACTGATAGTTAGCTTTGTGGAAGTTATATTTTAACAGTGTTTGCCGACGCATAATAGGTGATGGTGTGGTGTCAAACATAAAACCTATACTAAATGGTGGATGGTGGCTGTCCTTAGGTAAAAGAATATTTGTTAATGGAGTGATTTTACATTCAATATTGGAGATTAACAAATCAAGTATATTACCACGAATGTTTTCAATGAAATTATACTGACAAGCATCATGGAGTGACATAAAGTTTGACAGTTGGGCAGTCAAGTGTGTTGTTGCAATGAAGTCCATAGCTCCAACATACCCATCCTTCGGAACCCATGCAATGTCAGGTAAATTATAATCACCAAAGAGTGAGTAGCTCACTACCGAGGTGTCTTCAAGTACTGTTGTTAATAATTCTAGATATGCAGAATACGTGTCAATTGAAGACCTAGGAGGTATGTAGACAGCGGCGACTACATGCCGTTTAGAGCCACATGAGCCAGGGAGGTAAACACATACACTCTCAATACTGTCCAACAAGGTGTCCCTATACACTGGAACAATAGGCATCGATCTTAAACCCTTAAGGACCGCCACCAAGACACCACCACCGTCTCTCCTGCCGGTGGCACTACGGTTGCGATCACAACGATACACTGTATAACGCTGATCTATAAATTCGTTATTGGCAATTTCGGGTATTAACCAGGTTTCCGTGAGTATAATAAGGTCATATGCATGAGAAAGAATGTTCATATATAATGTATGCAGTTTGGTACGAATACCCCGGCAGTTTTGATAATAACATTCCAAACTAGCCATTCTCTATATCCAAGTAATAAACTAGTGTTACTAAACAGATATATAAAAACTTCAGTCCATGGCCAATTACCAACGTAAACTCCGCACAGCGTAACATCCTGTATAATAAGAAAATACATACGATCCACTCAATTTGAATATGACAAGAATATAACATTACTAACAATCTAACTCCACGGATATTTGGGTCCCTCCGATAACAAGGGCACGGCATATCAAAACAAAACAAACTACCCCAAGAATCGTGAGCAAAAACAGAAAATAACATTATTTTCTTAAGGTAGATAGATGCTAATTTTAGACTATGGATTATCGTTAAGTTTCTTGCTCGATCCCGCCTTGATCTTTTTGATATCATCTGGAGTGCGTATTGCGATAACTGCATGATTGTTGGATTCCCGCACCAGTACAGTTGCGTGTTTAATCCAGACGTATTGATATTTCTCTTTATTTGCGGCTTCACGACAATCACGAAAAAGCTTCTTCTTTTCAAGTGTTAAATGTTCATTCATAAAAATTAACTTTGGGGTGCCAGCAATGCCAATATCATTGGTAGTCACGCTTTTAGCCTTGCGGAATGTACTCAGTATGTTATCTCTTAATATTCGTGATGAAACTTTTACAATAATATTTTTTGGTCTATTTGAATTTGTTTGCGCTTGCGGAACACGATGTAGTGTAAGTACATCACTTTTTTGTATTGGGAAGTTTATTCTCTCGCCAATATTTGTAACTATTTGCATCAAGTTTTCATCACTTTTTTCCGGTATACCACATATTTCAATATTACAGTTCCTGGCATGCTGTTCTAAAGATTCAATTTTGGACTCCAGAGATGTTATAATTTCGGTAGTTCTATTGTAACTTAAATATTGTGATTCTAGTTTTTCGACGCGTTGCCCCAGTTTATCATTCATATCACAATTAAAGTCAAGTGTGTTTTGAATATCCAATACATCCTTTTGCAAATTATCATGCTTATTTTCTATCTCGTGCACTTTCTGCTTCAAGTTAGTCTGTTCCAGGCGTAACGATGCAAGATCCTTCTGAATGTCCTTCGTGGTTTCAGATAGTGTATCTAAGTCAGTCCGCATACAACGTATATTCTCATCTATGTTGCATATTTTAGTATTTAAATCCTCTTTAAACTCTTTAAGCATATTTTGCATCAAATGTGTAAATTCTCTAAAAGATTCCGTAAACTCACAGTCAGGCTGTTTACGTTTTCGTTGTGACACATTGATGTTTGCATCAATTTCCTTGCTCAAGTCTGGGTTTGAGGAGTAAGGCTTGGACGGTGAATGCATCATCATGTTTTGATATCAATCAAAGAAGTAAAAAATAATATAAATATCTGTTGAATATCGTATCGCTAAACTGTCGCTCGTACCTTGGTACGCGGGCCGCCAGTACCTTGTGTGTCGTGCGCGTGCACTGCGCGATGATATCCGATGATAGCCGATGCGACACCGACTCACCGCTTCGTTTGTATGAATCCTGTGAGGTAGTTCTCGATCGGCGATTTATTTTGTAGACATATTCACTGTTTTTTCTTTAATTACGCCACAGAATTGGACGAATTATATCTCGTTTTATAGGTCACATAAAAGTCTTTGAAACAACACCTTATTTTTAGCACTTTGAGCGTTATTACCCGGAAATTACTTAAATAAACACGGAGCGTATTAACGAACACTGTCGCTTAGCGGACGCGCGCCCGACGACTTGCCAACAGTATATATCCAACGACTAATAAATTGTACCCACTTAATCGAGGATCCTTATCTACAACACTGGCTTGACGAGCAATATCGCACTATCAACACTTGGGAGCTTAATTACAAACAGTCGGGTGTTATTCGGACTTTATATCCGTTTTGTGTGGTACAAATGTAAGCATTAGCGATTTTAATTTTATTTGTTCTCTTCTTTATGTTTATTTTTTTTTAACGTACGTGTGCATTGCTTCTTTGATAGTTATCGAAGAATTCCATAAATATGAATAAACAGTTTTGAAGTTTTCTACAAGGATCAATATTCATGATATGAAAAAACACAAAATAACGTTTTACCACAGTTAGTCTTAAACGTATGAACCCAATCCGCCGCAAGATTTTTAAAAGAAAAATGCTTCATGCATAGTTTTGTATACTTGGTACAAAACAGCTGTGCCTAATCTAATGACGAATTTAAATTATATGCGTACTCTACTTTGAAAACTATTTAACTTTGAAATGAGTTTTGTATCTAAATAATAACAAAAACAAATTGGATATACATTTCTAATATCTTGCACCACACTCCAATTATAGTTGGAGTATGAAATACCTAACATATCTTCTATTAATCACAGTCAAAATGACAAGTAAACCATCCATCCTGGGACGAGAGTTGATATCCCGCAACGTTACATTAGACTAAACAATCAATTAGTAAATAAACAAGGAGCTTAGTTCGTAGGCTGTTTCCAGAGTAATACCTCCCGCAGTTTACAATATATCACTGAGAATGAATAATTAATTTCAGCTAGTTAGACAACTTGGTAATAGATAAACGTATACTCTAAATACGGATACTTTTTGGGAAGTGAACTAGAAACCCGAACAAGTTAAGATTTTTGGAGATGTAAAGACCAAATATATCCATACTTATATACTTATTACTTATTACTTGACTTATATAATATTATAAATGGGAAAGTGTGTCTGTCTGTATGTTTGTCTTTCTTTCACGGCAAAACGGAGCGATGAATTGCCGTGATTTTTCATGTGGAGATATTTGAAGGGATGGAGAGTAACATAGGCTACTTTTTGACGCGGACGAAGTCGCGGGCGGCCGCTAGTATTAACATAATTAGACACAAAAAAACAAATCAAAACAATTATTAAAACACACTAATAATGATATTCACATTCAAATATTCAGATGTTATGACAAAAGACCATTTTACTACATTACTGCTTTTAGTATAAGTTGAAGACGTTACTACATTAAATATTAGTCGAAGTGATCATTTTAATGCCGCTCATTAACAACACACGTATACGGCTGTGACATGAATTTGTCTGTCCGCTCGGTTTTAACACATATTATCGTGTTATACTATCCACCCAAAAATATTTTATCAATTCAAACCGTCTTGAGATTCGCTCGTTCAAACAAACATATTATTTAGCTTTATTATAGAACAGATTAGACCGTTAGTACAGATTTAATAAATAATCAATCCTCTCAATACTATTTATTAAATATTCCCATTCAAGTTGATATCTAATCGCTTACACCAAACGGCCGGAGATGCTATCACTCCCACCCGGTCTGACCCGCAAGCAATCAATCATGGGCAAGCATCATGCGACTGATATTAATTATATTACGTCCGATGGTATCAATTCACGCTGTTTTTCGGGATTTATTGCTTTCGTTAGCCAGCGTTAGGTGATCAGGTGGAAGGAATTAATCTTAATTAGTATATTTATCACTCATAGCCGACCCGGTGAAATTCGTATCACTGTCAGTGGCATAACGTTTGACAGGTGAGACAGTTAGTGTGAGAAAATTAAAATTGTCGTTTTTAGTTATTTTCTCAAAACTTTTTAATATTATCAAATTGTTTTAACTTTCTCTGGACTATCACAATGGTTTTAAGACAAATTAGTTAAATTCGTTCCTCCGTTTTTGGGATTTAGCAAGCGAATAGCATTTCATTTTTATTTATACGAAAAGATTACGTACAATAATACTTGTTAAGTTTAGAGTGAAAATATTTGATATCGCCTAATTTAAGAAACAGAGTAAACTTTATTGAATTATGTATTTGTATTTGCCTTTCTTAGTTCTCGCAAAGAAGGTACTTTATGCTACAAAGTTGCAGTAGTGGCGAATGACATGCTGCTATAATAAATAGACATTTTAGATTAATTATCCCGTGTCTCATTTGACCTACGAGTTAAATATCGGCTCCTGAATCTTCAATGCTCTGATATTACTTACTAGTAATATCAATCACAGTATACTATGTACTATGAAATGGTTCTTACTGTTCTCTGATAACTAGTTATGGAGCTGGTTACTACATATATGATGTGACAAAACCATGATAATAGTATGTAAATCCGTAACAACTAAACCATGGCGTTCATGCAAGTCAAGAGGGCAGATTACTCTGCCCGCCTCACGTAATCTTCAATCCATATAATTTATGCGGGAATCTGTTTGTTTATTGTGAAAACCAATATTATGAGAGGCATGTGTTTGCTTTGGGTTTGACTTAGCCGCAATGTTATTTTTGCAACAATCACCAATTATACGAAGCTCATAAACGGTGTGAAGTTAGGCGAAAATTTTAAGGTTTTGGAAACGTTTTTCTGAAAATAGTTTAATTTACTTTTGTTTTTGAGCTTATTTTGGATTTATTTTATGTGGAAACTTTACGGGATTTGTCATTTGAAAAAACTTCCGCGTGATTTGAATTGTTTTATTCTCAAATAAAGTAAAAACAAAATTATAGATTGAACAAAATACATTATTCTTCAAGTAATAAATATGTTTTCAATACAATACGTATGCTGAAACGTTTAAAGTCTAAGATAGTTTCAACTGAATAATAATACATTTACATATAATTTTTCCAACATATATGCTTTCGTCCACTTCTGTAAAGACTAAATGTTTAGTCTTTACAGAAGTGTATGTAGCTATTCAAATCATCACACGTGTTTAAGTGCGATGTAGCACTCTTATGTAAATGGGTGCAATAGTAGTGCTAAATACAACTCCACGTGGGTACGGGAACATTGTCGACTCCTACATAACACAGTCAATAAACAATATATAATAAATTATGCAGAGCGTATCCGACGAAAATGCAGTAGCCATGATTATATGAGATGCATTCGGATAATTTCGAGATATTTTGTTTCGAAATATTCCTTTATATTTAGTGTAATGTAATAGTTTACTTAATATAGCATACTTTTAATATAAGATTACATAAGACTTATATGTTTTTTACATAAGTAAAATTATATTAAAACAGTTAGCAAGGAACAAACACGAATGTAGGGAACTACACTACAAGAGACTAGCTCTTGAAATTAAAAAGAAGAACATTTGATTAAGCAAATATTACAGAGCCACTTTCAATGGACTATACAACTATGTCTATAATGTAAACAGAAAAAAATAAATTACTTGAATTAATGAAAACTTTGAACTGGGTAGTTGACATGAAGTTACGTTACTAAAGTGTTAATCATCTGATTTGTATCAGTAACGTTGGTAACGTTTAAGATATTTCCAGATTAAAGAGGTTTTATCTCTATTTTACTATCCCAAACGTTACCAAACGTCAACGGTCACCCTAACCTAGTATATTCGCACAAGCGACAGCGTTGATCTGTGGACGAGGTGCAGTCTCGATTTATGGTCTGAGAGCTAAATCGCCTTAGAGGAATACTATACCACCTAAACGCTATTTAGACGCTTACTATACGTATAAACGTACCGTGTATACATTTTTTTTTTTTTTTTTTTTGTCGCAGGGGAAATGCTACCTGATGCATACCCCTTTGCCGGTGGGCAAACGGGTTATGTGGGGCTCTCCAACTAGGCATACCCACTAAAACCCCTGCGGCGCTCCCTCATCGTCCATAATTGGGAGGAACCACGTTAACTAGCACGAAGCCTTCTACGCGATACCGTGTATACATAGGGAAGACTCTTGCATGTACCTTCCAGTACTTGTCCCAAGATTTCTCATGAATTACTGGTGTAATAGAAATTGTTATGTTAAGCTAGTATACTAATATTTATAATACATTGATGGTCTGAGAGCTAAATCCCCTTAGAGAACTACTTTACCACACATACGCTATTTAGAAGCATGTTATATCTTCCTACCTTCCTGTACTTCCTCCAAGATTTCTGAGGCATTCCCAGTAAAAATGAAATAATGTTCAATGCTATTCTTTGCCCGCGGCTTTGTCCGCGTTATCAAGATTCCTTTTTAATCCCATGGGAGCACTTAATCATTTAATATATTTATTTTCGATTTTAACCCCTATTCATAACGACGGCATGAAAAAAATCGACACTGAGTTTTTTTGGAGCCATCTCCTCCATTACCTACTTAAAAACAGATAACCTGATCTAACCAAATACTAAACTAGCGTGTTTTTTGTTTCAGATGTCACGTGAGCGAATGCGCTCACTTAGAAAATAACACGTGGGTCCAAAACGCGATCCCCTTAACAGAAAAAGGGGTGCTTTCAAAATGCACTAGATATCCTTCGCTGGATAAATCAGCCGGCAACGAGTCGAAATGTTTTGCAGAAGAGTTTGATACAAGCAGAACTGAGCATTGTACTTCTATTGAGTACAGTGACGAGTATTCTATTGTGAAAGACGTAAGTAAATGTTTAGTTTTAGCATACTAACTAATATTATAAATGTGAAAGTTTGTTTGTTTAGATGTTTGCCCGTCAATCACGCTGAAATAACGGAACGGATTTTGATGAAATTTGGTATACAGGCAGGGTGTAGACAGACTAAGGTGATAGGATATATATTTTTTATCCTGATTTAATGCTCACATAGGATAAAACAGGAATCTTGCAAACGCGGGCAAAACCGCGGGTAAAATTAGTTTGTTATAATTTATATATTAGCAAACAGATTCCCCAATTAAAAAAACAGAATCCCCAAGAACAGATTCACCAATGTAAATTTGGCAAGCTCAATAAAAACGAATGGAATGGTGTAATGATCAAGAAGTTGCCTATTAGACCAAAAGGCCGCGGATTCGATCCCCGCCCAGGAGAAACATTTGATATTTCTATTTTTATTTCCATGTATGTTTGTCTCTGGTCTGGATCTATATTGGTATATTCGTAATGCAACAGTTGATTCTGATATCAGTCACACATGTGATGCTACAATGTCAACTAATCTGATCAGGGTCATCAAGGGTTCGATTAAGAACCCTTGATGACCCTGATCAGATTAGTAGTGAAGGAAAAGAAGCTTAGTTGATTGAAACTAAGCTTCTTTTCCTTCAGAGGATTTTATGATTGCTAACTAATAGTTATTGACCTTTAACTATTCTTATGTTTGTTGAATATTTCATTGAAGTAAGCATTGTCAAAATGTTCGATTGAAACATTGTAATGAAGACATTCCGTCGCACTTGGTCTTGCCAAAACCGCAAAATAATATTTAGCATCCTATATCGTAAAACCACAGTAACTTTTCTATTGTTTATTACAGCGTGTTAATCTACGCAAGAACAGTCATTGACACCTAAGAAATCCATAATCATTTAATTTTAGCATATAATTATGTAGATTGTACAAACAAGACGACAATCATGTTTAAATTTAAATCTTATCTCGTTCGCTTAAGACGAAAATAAGCATAAATGACTGTACGCAAACGTATCCTAAAATATAAAACCGGCAAAGTGCGAGTCGGATTAGCTAACAGAAGGTTCAGTAGCAGCAAATAATTTAAATGGCGGATACCGATATATGACATATTAAAAATAAATAAAGTATAGTTCACTTTTTTTTGGAAGGATGCATGGTTATGTACTTAAATATTGTTTTCAGTCGAAATTGCGTATTGTTTGATTGGTAATGCGGCTGTGTCATACGGACAGCCTTACATACATAATGAATTTATAAGGGTTTCGTTTCTGGCCACTTGGCTTAGTATTTTACTATGCCTATTTCAGTTTTATCACTCCAATTGTGTATTTTTGTTTGATTGGTAAAGCAGCTATATTTTACGGACAGACAGACAGACATTATCAAGGGTTCCGTTTCTTGCCATTTTGCTACGGAACCCTACAAAATCGTGTTGTATAGCTAAGGTCAGATATCACGCCACGCTCACGAAAAGCGACGCGTGCGGTTTGCACACAGTTATCACGTGATTACAACGTGTTAACATCACGCCACCTGAGTATATGATGCCTAATGATTATAAAACAATGTTATGTTAGCTAACTTTCTTTTATGTGTGTTTTTATCTATTTACCTATAATACATAAAGCTGGAAAGTTTGTTTGTTTGTTTTGAACGCGCTCATCTCAGGAACTAATGGTCCGATTTGAAAAATATTTTTGTGTTGTAAAGTCCATTTGATGAGGAAGGCTTTAGGCTATTAGAAATCGAAATCCACGCGGACGGAGTCGCGGGCGGCTGCTAGTTCATTCATACATATATACGAGCGGCCGCCCGCGACTTCGCCGTACGCTTAGTTTTCGGTTGCCACATTCATAAATATACATAAACTATAGCCCAAAGCCTTCTTCGTCAAATGGACTAACCAACGCAAAAATATTTTTACAAATCGGACCAGTAGTTTCGGAGAATAGCGCGTTCTAACAAACAAACTCTTCAGCTTTATTATATTAGTTTAGATAATGCCTCACCAAAGTCAGCAGTGGACTGCAAAAAGTGACGATGGCGGATTGACGTTCGAATTGAAAAAATAATTATTTATTTTATTTATTTATTTGTTTCTAACTTATACTATCATTACAGGCTTGGCCTAATGCGATAGTATCGCTATCCTTATATTTGTACTTAATGTCTAGCTTTTAGTATTTTTTTTACATTTTGTCTATAACTAACTAAACTAATTTCATTTTATAAACATTTATGCTGAGGACGACAATGAAAAGATAGCTCGGTTTTCCATATCATTTTAGAAAGTTAACTGATCGTTTATCTGATGATAAGCGCCACAACTTCTTTGGTTGTTACAAGGACAAATAATACAGACAAATTAATAATTTAATATCCTGGTGTTGTCACAGGAGATAACAGTCGCTAGGTCTTATATCGGACGAATATAAGACCTAACTGGTTTCTGAGTGTTGAAACTCACCAAGCGGAAAAAACGCGAACGAATTTCGGCCGAAGTTCATTTCTATACAATACTAGCCTTCCGCCCGCGACTTCGTCCGCGTCCAGTCCCGTCCCTTAGTTTAGAATTCTTTCTTGCCTAAAAACCGTCCCTGGACATAAAAGAATAATTTAATAAAGCTGAAGAGTTTGTTTGTATGTTTGTTTGTTTGTTTGTTTGAACGTGCTAATCTCAGGAACTACTGGTCCGATTTTAAAAATTCTTTGTTGGATAGTCCATTTGACGAGGAAGGCTTTATCCACGCGGACGGAGTTGCGGGCGGCCGCTAGTATGTATATAAGATTACTTCGATTTCGGCAAAGCGTGTCATCCTCCATTTAAAATGCCTTGCCGGGCGTAAACCCGCCGAACTTCGGTCGCGTTTTTTCAGCCTAGTGTGTTCTATACTTGTACATTGATGCATGTTTATTAAGTAATGAAGTAGGTGAGAATCATTAATACCCACAAACGATAACATAAGTTTACTTACGTAAGTAACAGCTAATGATAAAATAACATTATACGAGCATATAATCCATAATGTAAATAATGCATATCTGTACTATTTGCACGAATAATACAAAATAAGCACAGTTGAGTAAACTTTTTGTATCCTTTAATTGAAATAATATATGAACAGGCTTACGCGATATGGAACAGTTACTATATCAGAGAGAAACCTCTGTCTTTTTCAACCTCTTTTATAATTATTAAACTGATTCAACGGCACGCAATATGCGAGAGATACAATTTTTTAAATTCGATTGTCTTTTGTTTTTAGGGTTCCGTAGCCAAATGGCAAAAAACGGAACCCTTATAGTTTCGTCATGTCTGTCTGTCTGTCTGTCTGTCTGTCCTGGCTCGTTCTCCGCCGTTTTTGAACCGATTGCCACGAAAATTGGTGGAGAGATGCATAGTGATAATTCAAGAATTGGTTTTAAAAATAATCGAAAAATAATTATTTTTTACCCCCCCCCCCCCTCCCATACATCGAAAAGTAAATTCGAAAAAAAAAATCGACTTAACCCATCGTGTGGGGTATCGTTAAAAAGGTTTTTTTAAATACAATAAAACTTGCCCTGAAACCATGTGGATCAAACACCCCAGTCTCGAGATATATTAATACAAAGTTAAAATTAGAACGTCCCCCCCCCCTTAACTTTTGAAATACTATTACAATAATTCTCAAAAAAATGTCCTGTATACCTCCAAGTAAGTGCTTTCAACGAAAACTATAGCGAACTCTGTATCATACATAGTTATTTTTATACAACTCGACCAACTTATGACGTGCAGTTGCCCTTACTATATGTATATGTATAGTGTCCTAAGCGGTCGGGCCATCTTTTAGCTACGGAACCCTTTCATGGGCGTGTCCGACACGCTCTTGGTCGGTTTTTTCATTGTAAATATTAAACCAAACGTGGATGTGTTGGACAGGCCCGTTGGTCGAGTGGCTAAAGACCCTAGCTACAAAACCAAGGGTCGCGGGTTCGAATCCCGCTAGGGGCAAATGTTTGTGTGATGAACATCGGCATTTGTACTCGAGTCATGGATGTTTATAAAAGTATTTAAGTATTTCTATCCGTTCCCTAGCTTCCATAGTACAAGCTTCGAGCTTAGTTTGTTGCTAGGCAATTGGTGTGTTAGTCCAAGGCATTTATTTATTTATTTATTTATTTATTATTTGTAATGAATCAGCTTCTACAGCACTAAAAGTTTTATATTTTTTGGTACGCCCTTACAGTAGGTGTAATCCTCTCTCGTATATCGGAAGTCATAACATGATAAAGTGATAACTTTATGCGTCTATACAACATTTTTTGTTTGGAATTAAAACTCTCACCAGTCTCTCCATAAAAGTTGCATTGCCAAACAACAACAAAGAAATCGATGTCTGGCCACACACGAGACGACAGTTGTTAGGTCTCAAGTACTCTGTAATTTCTGTAATTACTAGTACTCGTCTTTTCCGGAACAAAGACGTGTATTCAGTCCTTTGTTTCCCGAAATGGTGGTAGTTTATTAAGATTATTATAACAAAGTATAACTAAGAGCCGCCCTGCCAGCACTGTGTATAGTGGTTAGAGCGCTGCGCTCAAAACTACGGATGTCGTGGGTTCCAAATCCGCGGGGAACACTTTCAATTCATGTTGGTTTTCCTAGTTTGGATAGTACATTGCAGGCTTGAATCACCTTATTGTCCAGTAAGAAAGATTCCGTGCTTCGGAAGGCATGTTAAGCCGTTGGTCCCGGCTACGATCTAAATCCTCCTTGTGTTGGTACAAGGGAAACCAGGCCATTCGGAAGTCGGACGACACTTGCCCCACTGTAACTACCAGGCTGGTCAATTTAGGGGCATAGTCGTAGCGTACTCTGGGCTCCGAGGCAATGGCCGAGTATACAACCGCAAGAGACACTAGGATTATAATGTTGGTGGAAGCAGCCGCCGGCCGAATGGATAATTATGTCAAGACTGGAGCGACATTAACACACGTTTTGTTTAATTTGTTATTCAAAAGTACATATATGTACGTACATACATGGTTGAAGGTCGCAAATGAAGTAAAGCTGATTTCTCCAATATGAAAGACCACTTAAAGTCAATCATAGAGAGTATTGTTTTAATCAATTCTGAAACTCCACTGAGTAACTTTAACCTTATCGTTTTATTTACAATTCTTAATTACACTACGTCGATTAAGCAACCGGACCTTTCGGACAAACAAACACACGTTTGCTCCGAACAAATATAATCAGGAATCCATCAGCGTATTTTGTAATTGTTGACAGTGACCTGTTTATTCGTTTTGTTTGTTCACATCGCGCCGGCGTTGATAAAAATCTTTACTCAAATAGTGGAAATAAATACGACTGTGTGCAAGCATTTGACATGTTATTACTGGTTGCCGACATGTGAACACAATGTGAACAATTAATGTACAATTTTACAGCAAAAACAATTTATAAAAAGTAGAAAATCATAAAACATCATGTTAGGATCATATCTCAAACAAAGAGTCCCTAGCCAATATTTTTTTTGGTTTCATGAAGAGAGAATTCCAATTATTTTTGTCTTTGCCTTTTTGTTCTGCACCTTCCACTATCCAACCAACCACCAAATTCGAAAGAAAACATCTGTGTTGTATTACTATGTTAGGTAAATTGATTCAAGGTGAATGACTTTGTCTGAAAGAAGTATTAATCTGCATACAATAAACTCTTTCCAAACGATAAACATCTAATCACATTTCCGAATTTCAACAATTTTATTCTTTGCAGTTCGACCTTGGTTGCCAGAATTGGAAAAGGACATTAGTCGGCACCATCCACAATGGCGGGCTCTTTATATCCCTGCCACTCACTGGGATCATATCAGACAAGTATGGAAGAAGGAAGGCTCTGGCAATAGCTTCACTGATGAACGGCATCTTTGGTGTGCTGAGGTCATTCGCTGTGAACTACGAGATGTTCATGGTCTTCGAATTCCTGGAGACAGCGTTGGGAGCTGGCGCGTACAGCACGGCGTTTGTTATAGGTTTGTTTGTTTATTGTTCCATCTCTACTTCTTAACTCAAATAATTAAAAAAACTTAAGAGTTTGTTTGTTTGTTTGAACGCGCTAATCTCTGGAACTTGATTTGTATTGAAAAAATATTTTGCGTTGGATAGTCAATTAACCAAGGAAGGCTTTAAAAAATCGCTATGGTATAAATTTATGGTGTGGGCGGAAACCAAAATCCTCGCGGATGGAGTTGCAGGCGGCCGCTAGTCTCCCAATAAACACTTCAATAATAGCGCTTGTTGCCACATAAGGGCGGCACCAAGTCCTAATTGTTTCTTAAAACGTAGATTGATTCGGTGATTAGAGAATCAAACATATGCCGAATAACAGTGCTCCTTAGACACATTAACGGCAATGTCACAGGCATCAGTCATTGTTATCTTTATACTGGCGACTTTCAAATACGCAAATGCCCCGTGTTGGCAGTCTTACGAAAATAGTAACTTTAGGTTTAATTAAAATTGGTATAAATATTGTTCAATAAAGCTAGGGATCAACATGATACATATGGCCTTGATTAAACAAAAATTTAAAAAGAGACGTCGAAAGTAGACATCCATTTCTTTTTTACACCTTCTACTAGATTTGTACAACACATTGCCTTTCCGTCTGCAGAATAACACACTCGAAAAATACTTCCGATTCATTCAGCATCAATTTCAATGGTGTTACTGCATACATTTTAGATGGAATGGTTGTAAAATAAAATACGCAACAGCCTCCCCGCAGTTTGCAATATCCTATTTCATGACATGAATAAATTGCGTGGTGGCAATCATAAAACGTTAGAACGACCAAAAAGATATAAAAAAGTCTCATTCAGTTGCGCACAGGGATCATAACCGAATTTCTAATTATAAAGCCATTGACGACCAACGTGGCGCTTTGTTGTAACGTCGATTCGAGGAGTTCAATACAGAAGCTTGATTTTAGAAAACAATCATTATGCCATTATATCCATCAATTTCTAATGCAAAGAAAAAAAAACTTTAAGTTCCAGAACATTGTACTTGTGGTAGTTATATTTTGATCGTTATACACAAAACACATTTGGACAAATAACTACTTACTTGAAAGAAAACAGACCAGAGTGCCAATAGTATCTTTTTCATCAGCAAACATTCTCCTGCATTTCTTTGATATATTTTTTAATAATTTTACATTACTCTAAAACTATTAACATTATGTTTTATTTTTGTCTTTAGCCATGGAGCTGGTGGGCCCCAAAGGCAGAGTCTTCGGAAACACTCTCATCAACGTGGTTTACGTCTTTGGACTCATATCCTTATCTGGACTGTCATGGATTCTACAAGACTGGCAGAAGCTCCTCCGCCTTATCTACACACCAGCACTTTTAGTGTTCTCCTATATTTGGCTCATCAACGAAAGTGTCCGTTGGCTGCTGAGCAAAGGCCGCACTGATAAAGCCATATCCATTCTTAGGAAAGCAGCGAAAATGAACAAAGTCACTATCCCAGAAGAATTACTTACACCACTCTATGAAGAAGAAAAGCTGCCATTATCTGAAAAGAACGAAGAAACTCAAGAAGTGAACGAAGTGAAAGAAGAAGCTTCAACGTTCTCCAAAGTGTTAAAGTCTAGTATTATATTGAAAAGACTAGTAGTGTGTTCATTTCTATGGATAACTTGTACGTTTGTGTACTATGGACTGTCGATAAACTCAGTGTCGTTAGCTGGTAATAAATATGTGAACTTCATGCTGGTGGCGGTTGTAGAGATACCAGCGAACATAGTGTGTCTTCTAATCCTTGACAGATTAGGGAGAAAACGGACGTTGATCATGATGTACATTTTGAGTGCGTGTTTGTGCATCAGTTTATCGTTCATACCGAAAGGTGAGTTGCTACTTTGATCCCCATATTTTACCCAAAATCTAGATCTTCTTATAGCTATCACGTTATTGTGCAAAAAACAACACTTATACTTTAAAAACTATGGAAGCAAATAAAATAACACGTCAATCGTTAGAGCCGCTTATAGGAAAATATCTGAAGACATGCTACCAAGTATTACTCTACCCATTGCATATCAAGATTCACTGCAAATAATCTTTAAGAACAGCTCAGCCAACCAAGTGAGTGTGAACCTCTCTAAATGTATTCCTTAAACCCTCGGCTTCCCCAAGATTACGCTCGAACATAATTTGACTTTAACAAAAGACAATTTTGATAATCCCAAAACGATTTGCCAACAGAGTCGCGTAAGAGCACCCTGTTTATTTAGTGATCTCTGTTTGCCCAGTAGCCTGAATTAATGGAATATTTAAGTTAAGCCGATTCCAAGTCGTTCGTGTCGACCGATGGTGTTGCCAGATGATAGATGTTTGTAGCTTTTGCACCGCATTTATATTGAACATTTATTATTTAGGATTAGTATTGCGTTTGTTTGTTAGTGCATAGCGTGTTTTCACAAACAAACACAATATAATTATCTTATTCAATTTTCGTAGGCATGGGTAAACTTATTCACGAAATAATTTAAATGTCTTAACACCAAATTAATTGTGCATGCTGCTTTTAAATAAGTTTGAGACTAAATTTGAAGATTTTCATCAAACGAAATTTAAAATCATTTAGTAATTTATTGATATACATATAATTTGTATTAATATTAATTAATAGTAATATACAAGAATTTTTTACAAGAACTGACCAGGCTTTTGGAAGTTAAGTCCCACTGAAACTTTACTTATACGGCAAATATGCTAATTGCCCTTGTAAGGGTTGCAGAGGACAGACAACAGTCGCTCCAGTATAATAAGGACTCAGGATCATAGTCGTAGCGTACCCTGGAATCCCAGGCAATGGCCGAGGATGCAAGCGGTAGAGGCGGCAGGATAATAATGACAATGAGGCATAATGCCACTTTTTTAATGATATATTTTTCTTTCAGATTACAAATGGATGTCCCTGATCGTCTACTTATCGGGCAAGTTCAGTATCACAGTTGCGTACAGTTCTGTGTACATCTACGTGTCTGAAGTATTCCCGACCAACGTGAGGCAGTCTTTGCTGGCAGTCTGCTCATCACTGGGCAGAGTTGGATCGACGCTAGCGCCACAGACTCCGTTGCTGGTAAGTTTGGTCTTCTGCGAAGTAATAGTGAAACCAATTGGGATACTAAGGTTTTAAAAGTATGAATGTCGTGGGTCCAAGTCTTCCTTAGTACTGGTTTACTAAAACTGCAAGTGTAATTGGCTGCAATAATAACAAGCACTAAGTTTAAGACAGACAGTTTGTTTTCCGAGGACCACACCCCTTTAAAAGGCCGGCAACACATCAACAATACCTCTGGTGTCGCGGATGTCCATGGGCGGCGGTGATTGCTTACCATCAGGCGACCCGCTGGCTCGTTTGCCACCTCTGTCATAAAAAAAACACATTAATTAGTGAGCCAAAACTAAAAATTTATTTAATATGAAATGTACTTGGAGAACATCTATGCATTTTAGGTCCAATTATTATTCTGCCTATCTGTCGACTCTAGAAACAACAAGAATTGGCGTTTCCTGTCAATAATCGATTAAATAGACTGTAGTGATCGCTTATCAATCGCCTTTTAACTTCCGTAGCATTAAAAATATGCCAGATTTTTAACATGTAATTTTGTGTTGTTTTTCTTCACAGGCTCAGTACTACGACAACTTGCCAGCCATATTCTTCGGAAGTCTCGCTCTAGTGGCAAGCTTTCTCGTCTTCACATTACCAGAAACCAACAACCAACCCCTTCCCGATACTATTGAAGAAGCTGAACGGCTATCCCGTAAGAAGACACCAGATGATGAGGAAGCGGATAGTTAAAATGAATATAATGACTTAATCGGACTAAACGCGATATTTTGATGATCAGCGAGTAACAGAGGTGTTAATTAGGCTAATTAGGCTTTGGTTTTTTCACGTGACCATCTCAGCATTTAAACCTTGTTCTACGCTCCACTCCACATCTCCGCTTTGGTGGAGACTCAGCCTAAATGTTATACTAAGGGACTTACTGCATGACGTTCGGGGCGTCTTCCAACAACCGTGGTTTCATAATACATGTTGCGTTTAGTCCTTATCAATCATTGGAAGATGTCAACATGAAACCAGAAAGTCTTAAAACTTATTAAAATCCACAGTCAGATATTTTTTGTATTGTGAAGTTGAATTGAGATTTTATTTGTATTGTGCTTCGTGACTGTATTTCTCAAGGAAATTATTAGTGTTCTAATATATTGAACATGTATTATATAAACCTGCAACTTGATTCATCCGCAACCTGTATAGAAATCCCCAGCATGACGTTTTTCGTTTCATTTAAGTAGGGGCAATGGAAGCGCCTTCGTATTGAAACTATGTTTAAGCAATCTGTCAGTGGGTATAAGAACGTTGAAAATAGACTTAAATTAATGTAATCCTTTTAAAATAAGGCGCGACCGAGAGGCCCTTGGTCCAACTAGTTGGACTGAACAGTTGGACCACTGCCCCGCCCCGGGCATTTCACGATCCTTAATAAAACAAACAACAGGCGCATTTAACAATTTCTAAATATCAAGTACAAAATAAGTTAGCAAATTTTTACAGGGTGGATTTCAATTAATTGTATATTTGCAGTAATATTTTGTTATTTAGAGAATTCTGGACGTATTGATGATGGTGAAATAGAAATTAATATTTTGATAATAATATTACTTTCATGTTCACTGTACAAATAGCAAATAACAATGTAATTTTGAGAAATTAATCATCGACAATTAAGAGGAAATGAAAACACGTTTCGTGCAATTATAAACTCATTGTTCAAATATTTTTTGACGGAAAATTCTGAAAACTGTCTGTTTGTGCTTTGTTGAGCGTTTACAAGAGAAAATACGTATTATTCCGTTTGTATTTTAAATTCTGCTAAATTATGTGTCAAGCAAAATACAGTAGAACGCAGATTTATCCGAACGCCGATTATCCGAATGTCCGATTATCCATATCATTGGATTATCTGAATCGGTACTAGGCTTAATTGAAAAAATAAATCCAATTATGTACTTCAGGTACAGTTGTGAAGAAGTAATTAGGCCGGTCCTTAATTAGGCCGGTCCTTTTGTACGGCAGTGAAACGTGGCCTGTACTTGAGCGACACAAGCAGATGCTGCGTGTCACGGAGATGAAGATGCTGCGCTGGATGTGTGGAGTGACGCGGAAAGACCGCATTAAGAACTCACGCATCCGGGGTAGCCTTCGTGTCCGTGATATTGCAGATAAACTGCAGGAGTGTCGCCTACGTTGGTATGGCCATGTTTTACGGAAACCGGCCAGCTACGTGGGAAACAAATGTCTCACCATGCCACCACCGCCGGGTCCCGGAAGAAGGGGCAGGCCCAAGAAGTGCTGGCTTGGCGTCGTTGAAGATGACATGCGTGCCAATGGTCTTTCCACCCTGGATGCCCAAGACCGTGCGAAGTGGAGTAGGTGCAGCAGGAAAGCGGACCCTGGACTCCGAGGCAACGGCCGAGGATGCGACCGGGACAAGCGCTAGGATGATGATGATGATGATGAGGTACAGTTGTGAAGAGTATACTTTGTATTTTTGTAGAGGCCTGGTGGGTTTGTAACTTACTCTGTTCGAGTTATTCAAGTAAACAAAAGTTATTGGAGCACTTTAGTTGTCGTTAATCTATTTTTCGTTTTTCTTCTCCGAATCTACCCCAATGAATCAAATAGTCGGCGTTCTACTGTAATACTATTAACTAGCATTAATGTAAAGGGATTCCCCACTAGAACAGTGGTGAATTTAAGACCACCGTGAAGAAACACTTTCAAATCAATGCTTCTGTCAACTGACACAAGGTTTCCAGAGCTCAATTGGGGAGGGCATAAGATTTTAAAGGCATGCAATGCATCTTAGACTTTTGTGAAAATAAATATCCATTTAAAATAAATACTTGAATTGATCTTTACGAGTCGGGAGGCTTTTGAGACCGGGACCGCGGTCCCAGAAGACCCTTTCGAAATTAATTATTTATTTTGATGGGGCTTTTGGGACCGGCACCAGTGGTCCCAAACGTCCCCATAAAATTAGTAATTATAATGAGTGAGACGTTGGGACCACAAAACAAATAAATAATTATTCAATTAAAAGTACAGTTAACGACAATGTTGGCATTTCTAAGGTCCCAAAAGCCTCCCGACTCTTGCGTTATTACACACTATAACACTGTACTCATTCCTATTGATTCATATTCATAAGATTTTGTATACATTTCAGTATGGTATTGTACATTTTATTGTATTTGTCTATTTTATAGTGAGAACGATGCATGATGAATTGATGATAATTCTTCCAATTCATTTTGGTCGATAATCTGAACACTCATGGTTGTTTAAATCAATTAGTTTATAATCAATTAATGCGCTTTATACGCTATTTTGTGGATGTTTTTACCCAGTATTTACGTTATAACGTTAATATGCCAAACACAACTAGCATTGTATTTCAATCTTAATATATTTTAAGGCCAGAAAATAAAGACGATTTTTTCACTTCATGTTTCACTAGCCTTCCTCCTGCGGTGACACCCGCGCGTATTTTTTTCTAACATAAATAAATAAAATAAATAAATGCCTTGGACTGACACACCAATTGCCTAGCCCCAAACTAAGCTCGAAGCTTGTACTACGGATGCTAGGGAACGGATATACATACATAAATACTTTTATAAACATCCATGACTCGAGTACAAAATGCCGATGTTCATCACACAAACACTTGCCCCTAGCGGGATTCGAACCCGCGACCTTTGGTTTTGTAGCCAGGGTCTCTAGCCACTCGACCAACAGGCCTGTCTCCACCCCTTCTCCCCGTATTTCCGGGATCAAAACTATGTTCACCGGGAATAGTGTAGCTAGCCAACAGTGAAAGAATTATTTGACGACCCGCTTGGTGTAATGGTCAAGATGTTGCCTATTACGCATGAGGTCGCGGGTTCGATTCCCGCACAGGACAAACATTTGTGTGCATGAACATGTCTGTTTGTCCTGGTCTGGGTGTTATATGTATCTATTTAAGTATATTTGTAATACCACTGTTGATTCTGATGTCTGTAACACAAGTGCTTAAGCTACTTAACACGGAGTCAGATCAATGTATGTGATGTTGTGAAATATTTATTTATTCAAATCGGTCCAGTAGCTTTGAGTTTATTCGTTACATACATACATACAAAAATACATAAATACTCATCTTTCCTCTTTATAATATTAGTGTAGATTAGTATAATTTTTATATTGTACGTACATATCGTTAATGGATGATCCCACGTTAAATGTATGACCTTTATTAGGAGTCTGGGTCCAAATACTAAGAGACTAAGAGTTATGGAAGTGGATATATTATTATGGAAAATACACATACGCACATTAAATAAGAAACTTGAAAGACAGTATTAACACTCTCGTGCACATCCCAAGCATTTTGGTTATCCATAACTAGCTGCCGCACGCGACTCCGTCCGTGTGAAAGTCGGTTCTTGCACACATAGGTAGTATTACACTATAGCAACACTATAATATACCTATAGCTTAAATCCTTCCTCGACAGTACTTTTAAAACAAAAATATTCCTCTAATTCAAACGAGTAGTCCTACACAACAAAGTAACAAAAAAACAAAGTAACAAACTCTTCAGTTTATTATTTTAGTACCTATAGATTTATATTACTAATAACTCCTGCTGCGATTCTAACGTTACAAGCATTTACTTATAGCATTTTGCTCACAATTTTCTCTAGGCGTTTTACCGAATACTTAAGTACACATTTTACTAACTGAAGAAGCCTTTTATGAACGAGCCACCAGGGCGTGCTTTCCATCTGGGTGAATGTTTGCATGATTGGCTTTAAACAAAAAAATAAAATTTTACTACAAAATTACGTCATAACATACAATTCCCATTAAAGAAAGCTGGCTCAGCGACCCCCATATTGTAATCCCAACTAATATTATAAATGCGAAAGTAACTCTGTCTGTCTGTCTGTCTGTCTGTCTGTTACGCTTTCCCGCTTAAACCTCGCAACCGATTTTGATGAAATTTGGTACAGACAATCTTTAGACCCTGAGACAGAACATAGGCTACTTTTTATTTCGAAAAAAAGAAATCCACGCGGACGGAGTCGCGGGCGGCCGCTAGTAGTTACGATAAAACAATCCAGTACAATAACCTCGACCGCTAGACATTTCTTATTATGAATGTATTACCACACTGACTTCGACATATCCGGGCGTAGGTGATAAGCCGATAAGATACTGTGAAGCCACTATATCTGTCTGACTGGCCACGGATTTGTCCCTTTACACGATAAGATAAACTGGATGTAAATACAATGTGATGAAAGTATGATCTCGTGTTATGTGTAGTTTTTAAGTTTTAACATGAAAATATACATTTGACGAGCCGCTTGATGAGTTGAATATTACACCAAGAGGGTGCGGGTTCGATCCCTGCACAGGGCAAACATTTGTGTGCATGTACATGACTGCTTGTCCTTGTCTTGCCGATATATGTATCTACATATTTAAGTATGTTTATATAACACTGTTGATTCTGATTTCTGTAACACAAGTGCTTAAGCTACTTATCATTGAGTCAGATCAATGTATGTGATGTTGCAAATTTATATTCAAGTATAGTATCTCATTCTTCGGATTCAAGCACATTTGAACCAAGATCCAGTTTGCAAGTCCGGTTGTTACTCAATATTTCGCAACTCTTAAAAGGAGAACCATCATGCCCACACAAACATTTTAATACTGTACCAATAAATTTCCTGACAAATGTTCTCTGAATCATGGGTGCACGCCGAGATTTGAACCAACGACCTTACGCATGCGACGTTCCAGCCTCTCTGCTAGCACAGTTCAAATCATACTAACATTTTAAATGTGAAAGTTTGTTTATTTGGATGTTTCTCCGTCAATCACGCTGAAACTACTAACCAGAATCTAATATTTGGAAAACAGAGTACGGGCTGACATAGATGATAGGATACTTTTTATCCCGATAAAAATGCTCTCATGGGATAAAACAGGAATCTTGATATCTTGGTTTAAAATAAGAAATAACCATAAAGATTACCCAACATTAGACGAACATTACAAACATTAATTTGACGTCTTTGTTATATTAAAACAAAAGAATAAACGGAAAATATTTAGCTTGTACAATACCGTTGAAGGTCATGGGTTTGATACCCGCCTAACAATGCCTATTATAGTCAGTGTCATTCTATTTATAGAATCGGCCTTTTTGTCCAGTTTGTAACGCTTATATGATTGGGTATTTTTAATTAAATGTACCCACGTACTTTTGCAAGAGAATCATCAAATGAACATGAACAGAATGTGCTAAAAATACCTACTAATTGCTCAAGAATTATAATCCCCGATCATTGCGTGGTCAGAGAAATAGGGGTTAAATTATAATATATGTACTTTTAGAATTATTTAATTTTGATTTAAGTAATAGGCATAATCTATTAAACCCGAAATCTGCATATTCATTGATTGCCCTCAATTGGGCTGCAAATCACTTAGCCCTGCTAATAAAAGTGCATAAACTTCTGGCAGCCAATAATCGTGACTTTAATTTACAAAGGTCCTTGCACTGTTCATTTTAATTAATGACTCTACACAAAACTTGGCTAATTCTTAGATCATGAGATTACTTTAAGAGGGCCTCAGATTAATGAATAGCAATAGATGCAGCGAATAATTTGACAGTTATCCTATCTTTTTCTCTACGATAATATTTATTACACGCTATCAAACGCACTCTCGCCGCCTAAATTGTCAAGTGGGATGACGTCATTATCGCGTGGTCGATTTTTTCTGTTTAGAGAAGCAGTCTTAGTGCAAAGTTAGGTGATTTTTTGCCGTTCTGTTGGAGACACTTAAACGTGACATAGAGAGCAACTAATATATAATAATAGTATTCATTGATCTGAGGGTAGAGCATAGTGGAACCACTTATCTGGGGAATTACTCGTTCATCCACCTTACAAAAAACAAGAAATTTTATATTCGAACTTCCGCACTTCCATGTCTACTACATAGTTCGCAAGCCTGCTGCAGTTCACTGCTAGGCTTAGAACTCCTCCATATGGGGCTAGCTAGGAGGGAGTAACTACGACTTATGTAACTTCCCATACTCACCAAGCTCAGGGCAAGTAACTTCGTGCGTGTTATTTATTACAAACCTTCTATAAATAATCTTAATAAACATCACGTATTGATGTAGTGAATTCTAAGCAATTGAATGTGCCAAACTAAGAGATATTTTAGTTCTTTATAATAGGCTCTCCCCGTTATTTTCCAAATTTATATTAACGAGCACAAGCGTAATCTGGGGCCTAATGGGTACCTACAAATATACTTGCTTTTCATTACACAAGACTTTACATTGGTACTACTTGTCCCAGTCAGAAAACCGAATACCACTTCAACAAAATTTATATTATGTATAAGTAGCAACGTACAGCATGAGTTCAAAGAAGGTATAATAAACGAGTACCTACAATTATAATAAACACACCAAAAACTGTTATGAGAAATAAACAGAACGCTATTGTGTAGAACTTAACCACTCGTACAACAGTGAGACCGTTTCGTAACTTCACCAAATATAGCGCTCACATTGTTTTCCTCAGTCAGAACTGTCACATTGACCCCGCTCTAGGCGCCACCATCCAAGGACGATCATTGTAATCTATGCGACAATCATTTTACTGCTAACTGTAACCTTGGGTCATTACCCTTCGCAACTTCAACTTGGGTTATTTATGAAACTTCAATCGAACATGTGTCATACTTCTCAAGCTCAAACAAAATGCATAAGACACAGCGACAGATGTGCATTCCTTTACCACAATCTCTATTTATAACTTGAAACGCACACGCACCGTTAACAACGTTGTCCATTTCTTTATGACTTATATTGACGCGATTACCGTTGCGTAGAAAAGAGGCAATGTATTGCGTGTGGAAGATAAAATCAGTATCGGCTTAGGGCTCGGCGTACGCGCTCTGCACGATAATAAACTCCGAAGTCAGCCCCGTATAGCCACCAATAGCAGACATCATTTTACCCACGAACCGGCCACACGCATGCCGGTATCACAGTTTCGAACGAGAAATTCGTGTCACAAATTCTCGACAGGCGATATTCACAATAAAATCTATCGTATTCGACGTTATTAGAGTGATTTTTAAGTGCACACGTGAACTTTAGTGAGGTTATTCTTCGACGAAAGAAATGGGTCATGGTGTGCCGATTTAATTAGCGATGCATTAACTCGTGAGTATTGTTTTTTATTCATTTCGCAATATCGTTTCGACGGCTTATTGATGTTAAACTAATAACAGACTAAATTTCATTCAACAGGTTCATGTAACCTATTTGTATTAGGTGCTTCTCGAATTCTTTGAAGTAACCTATTTATTTACCGTAGTGCAGTGTCATACAAAATTAAGATGTGCAAGGGTTTGCGAAATATTGACATTGCTGGTTTTGTTAGCTTATTAAACTTAGCAAAACAAAATTAACAATATAGATGATTTTTACAACTTATATTGTATGACACCTAACAATTTGAACTAAATTACCACAGCAAAGGTAACAAAACTAATTTTACTTTACGCTTCACAAAATCGCATTTGATGTTTAGAACAATGAAATACCATTGGGACATGTTGCTTTTGTTTAATGTTAATAGAAACTAAAACCTACTTACATAATAATTAGGTATCTATGTCAACTTACACCTAATACATATCAAATGTATTTAAATAAAACAAAGTAACAACTTAGTCAGGTAATTTGTTACCTCTCAATTTATATTTAGGTATTTTTATACGATTCTAGTTTAGATTATTTATTTTATTATTTTTGTTTTAATAAAAGTCGGGTTAATTCCAGATTACTTACGTAGTGAGTTAGTGACGGATATAGAAATAATTTATTTCAGGCTTAGCCCATTATCTTGTTAATGCTTTATTAACACTGTAAGTATTGTCAAATTAACCACAAAAGATACGGTCAGTTTAAAGGTCAGTACATACAAAAATTCCATCAAAAGCTCTACTCTACCAACGAGATAAAATAGTGATGTACTTGAACCGTATCATATAAAAATACCCAAACGGTGATTCATTTATCGCCCCATTACGAACATGTGACGTTAAATAGCTCGGGATACCCTCACCGTGGGATTTGGGCTTGGATCTAAGGTTGTGGCCCTATCGCCAACGAGTGGGAAGGACATCGATTGGGGTTTCCCAAGGGAATGAGGGCCGCCTCTACGATGGCAGTTATTGGGGAATATTTTACGTGTGTAAGTCAAGGGGATGTTTTGTGTCTTTTTGTTTATTAAAGGGTTATTAATTTTGCGTTTAGTTTTTGTATTGTTAATTTAAGGGTAATTAATTTTATTTTGCGTCTTGTTTTTAAATTAACCAGGTTTAGAGGAGACATTTATGTATCTATTGAAGTATTAATAAGTTCAGACTTACATGCTAGAGTAGTTACTGTTTACTGATATTACAAATTTGAGTCTAATCAATTTATTAAATGAAGGTTATATGATCAAACTTTTTAACGACAGTTAAACTCTTAACGAGTGCTCTATACCTACATGAACTCTACTAGAATATCTTACTCATTTGAATATTATTCGTCTTTAAACCATACAAAACAGGACTACTGAAGAAACACAGTACAAGGATGATAATCAGATAAAACGTGAATGAAACATCCGTTGCACATTTCAATAATACGAGTACTTACTTGCTAAGCAATAACAGATCTCTATTGTTGCAAGGTTTACCTGCCCTGGCAACAATAGGCCACATGGGCACAGCGGAGACCAATAATTGTTGCCACGTGAGGCCTTATTGTGTACAGGATAAAGTTCATAATTGAACGACACCGTAAAGATGTCATTGTATAAGCAGCGAGTCCATTCTCTACGTTTGGGTCGTTATTGTATATTTGTTATCATATTTACATGAAATTTACGCAAATTTTGTATGATTTGGGTACAATGTATTTTTCAAGCAGTCACTTCGTAACTACATTGGTTTCTAGCCGTGATTTCTCGTCTATTCGCTTTATTGTATAACAAATTAGTGGCAGATAATCGTCCGATTCCCGATGTCCGTTTTTCTGTATTGGTAATATTTGTTTTAATTTCACTAATAATACAGTTATATTGTTATAATTTTAAGTATTTGTACAAGTAATAGTAATAGCAGTAAAACCGTTAGGCTTATTTTTGAGTAAATGGTCGACTTTATGCTCTTTTCTTTTTCTTAAAGCGATAACCAAAAGGCAAAAATTCATGTTACGTTATCACGCATTATCACTTTCACTTCACATGCCGTTAACTTTCGATCCTTACAAGGTAAGAGTCGTCAACCGTTTTCGGTATTATGCCGTAAAGATTATTAACTTCTATGGAAAAAGCCATGTTATTTATTTTATTAATAGAGTTAACCCAGCGCTTAGAACTTACACTGACTTACTTATAAATATGATCATTTTTATTTTAAGTTGCAGTCAAATAGAAATGTCTGATTTACAGAAAAAACTGGATAATTCTGTGATTTCGTATAAGCAAACACTTTTATATAACACGTACAAAACGGTGTACCTCACAAAAAGTAATGCCATATGTTTCCGAGACAAATAATGATATATTGTATTATTAAATGTTATTTCAAGTGCGTTAAAGGTCGTTTCAAATATTAAACTAAATCTAATAGGTATAATATTTTTCTTGAGGTTGCGAAGAAGTGAAAGTTTGAATTGTTTTAGAATTCTTAAAGGGTTAACTATGTTTAAAATTAAGTCTTTTGAATAGCTGACATCACTTAGCGCTGTCCCAACTATTTAAAAACCTTTAAAACTTTTTTCTATTATTAAAAAAAAATTGGGATATAAATCATTTAAACGGGGGATTCCCAATGGCATGTTAACCAACAATAAGTGTCCCATCGTACACAAGAAGTTTTCTACATACGAGTACCTGATCACAGAACTCTGAAAACAAGGACTCCTTATCGGTATACCAACAGTAATACTAGATGATGATATATACGATACAATACAAACAGACATGTTTATGCACTAAAATGACATTTACTTATACTCTTGAATTCGGCTGTTATTTGTTAATGCAGTGAAATTTGTTTAAAGATAAAAAAATATCAAAACAACCGAAACTAGATAAAAAAAATATTAATAACCTTCTCCTTTGTATGTGTTATTTGAAGGTGTTCGCAATGTTAAAATCAAACGTCATTTATAACAAATATTTGTGTAAGATTTTCTATTATGCCAGTCAGGACTTTGCCTTGTATAGGTAATTATTTTTTTATGAATAAATGCACCAACCCTAGCAAGATTATTATTGTGGATGACCATAAGACACAAATATAATAAAATCTGGCACAGTAAAGTAAAAAAAAAACATTGAAAATACCGTATCGGCGCACAACCATTTACTTTAAATTGTATTCCACTCTGCTTCAATGCAATCAAATCATAAATAAACTCTTTGCTTTAATCGATTAGACGAACAAATTGACGGTCGCATATGACCATAAACCACAAAAGGTTATGAAAATGAATCATTGTAACACATATGAATGGTCTTTATTACCACCATATGTTATGGTGCTGTACACAATATGTTCGCTTTTGTAACGAAACAAAAATAACTTTATTGTTTAGGGATCGGAAGAGTGACATAAGTTTGAGCACAAAATTAACGTTACCATTGTGTTACTATACAAAATTGCCTATCATACGATCATACCAGTTTTATTTTCTAGAACAAAATATGATCTTGACGAATCAGTATTGTACTCGTTTGTTATTAGGAAAGGCCTTTGCCTAGCAGAGTTATAGTAATTATATTAAATTTATTTTCCAGACAAATCGTTGGAAATAAATAATTCCTTCTTCTCTTTGTATAGTACACTGGTATCAATTCAAAGCATCAGGATATGCCACGGTTATACCCTGATTCAGTAAAAATCAGCAAAGCATTCGAGTTTCCCTTGAACTTGCGATGTCAATGATCGGAGGAAGTAACACTGCATATTATATTAAATTATGTGTAAACAAGCTTAAGTTTAAAATAAATTCCAAATCGCTCAGGTCACTTCAGTAAAATCTGGCGCCAACCAACTCCGTTATCGATCCAATTAAAATCGTCTAACGCTTAAACTTATTCCATTATTCATGTTTCTTCTAATGATAAGATAACACGTCTGGATTTAAAAGTCGTATCGTCGAAAATATCTATTAAATCTTTAATGATATCAATCTTTTCACATTCCAAAGATGTGGAATTTACACGCAATCACCACGCGGTCACCTCGAATTTACAACATTGTATAAAGTTGTTCTGATAACGTCTGATAACCGTTTGTTGACCCAATTTTATTGGTATTTTAGTATTATACTGTCATATTGTTTGACAGGTGCGTGGGTGCATTTTTGCTACTATTACTTGTATTGACGTCAACGATATTGTGTTTTAGTGTTTTATTAAACAGGAAAGCGTAATGCACATATACTTGTGCGATTAGATATTATACATTATGTACGATACAATATCAAATATGTACCGTGATCTGCAAAAAAGTTTATCATAAAAGAACATTTATTATATACTTCTCGCCTGGGACGCAACCAGCTCATAAAAAAACTGTTCGGAAAACTGTATGACTCTTGTGACTAGCAATGTTATAACTTAAATTGTTACAAAAAAATATATGGCATTTGAAAAGAGCAACTTTCGCATTTCTTGCCGATTTTTCTCGCCAGTAACTACGTTCTGAATCGGTGCTTCTATGAAGCCCATTTTAATAAACAATATTATAGTTTAAGTTTGAGTTTGAGACAATATAAAAAGAAGATAGACTTAAACCCAATAAAAAATATTTAACTCAAGTTCCTACAGAGCAAACGGTATCCCAACGTACACTCTCCTACCCCGCTTAGATAAAAATATTAAATACTATAAGGATTAGTACAAAGATAGGGAAAGAAAGTGTCAACGGGTAACATTTTCTTAATTCACGCAACTAGGGACTGTAATAACAATAACTTCTGATTATAACACTCTACCTGATACATGCTAAAACTAAGCTAAAAGAACATAATCGAATCTAATCTTTTCAACTAATATTAATACAGGTTTACTGTCAGTATATTGAATAAACTTTATTCTTTATCAAACAGTTCAACGCAACGACGAGCTCAAATATTAATTTAATCAGAATATCAATGAATTCATTCTTTAGACGACGATAAATCATTTTAAATGATTCCCTTCCGACGAACAGACGCATCTTTCTTACGTCGTTCGAAGTTGTGCTGGTAATTTATGCGATTTTTACCAACAGTAACCTTTGGAATACAATTCAAGTTATTAACATTTCAAAGATATTGTTTTCAACGTCATAATGTCGTTTTAATTTTAATTTAATCATCATTAATTTTGGGTATTGTAAGACTTTCGACATGTATTTTTATCGATACTTAAAGAATTGTACCTACTGTGTTATTCATCGTCTAAATATGGGAGAATTCTTTGCAGTGATTTAAAATGTATGCCAATTATACATTTTATTGTTTTTTTACCAGAAATATGTACCTTAAAGATCTGAGATTGAAGTTAATTGAGGCACTATTTTTTAATTGGGAGACTACTCCTTTGGCTGTTCAAAATGTGATTAAAAAGTCTTTGAACAACAAGATAACATACGACTTACAACATAACATAAACTGGTAGCTACCCCTACAGAATCAATTTTCATCATCCAGATTCCAACTTTGTTTTTCCACACAACTTATATTCACATTACTTTTTATACATTTTAGACCCTACTTTCATTACTAACATGGCCGACTCTTATCGGCTTATTGCAGCTAATTAAGACTCGAATGCCTGTGTCCTAAATTTCGTCATGTAGTTTAATTAGAGAGGATGATGTCTAATTTTGCACTAAGTCTTATTACTCGCTAAGTTTTAGCGAAGAGATGTCGCTCAGTTTCCCGGTAAATTATGCATAATTTTATTCAAGGGTATCTCGACTAATTGTCTTATAAAGTGGTGTTAATGCAAAGCTTTTATTTCTGAAAATATATAATTTTGGCAACAAAATACGAGCAACATTGAAGATGTTTCTTCGTAATGGACGATTTATAAGTGCAATTAAGTGTATGAAAATTATTCCGATCAATTGATTGATTAAAGTAGTAATCCTCAAATCCATACTAATATTATAAATGGGAAAGTGAGCCTGTCTGTCTGTCTGTCTGTATGTACGAGTATGTTTGTCTTACTTTCACGGCAATACGGAGCGACGAATTACGTCATTTTAAGTGGATGTAGTTGAAGGGATGGAGTAAGTAACATAGGCTACTTTTTGCCCCTTTCTGACCCCCCACTTACCCACATTGGGGAGTGGAAGTTTGTGTGCAGAATCTAAACCCCTTAAGTTAGACGCTTGAAATTTGGCATGCAGGTAAACTTAAAGCTTAGTTGCAACAGGATATTGCAAAATTCCCAAGGGAACGGGAGTTAGCCGGAAAAAAACATTTGTATGAAAACCGATATCGCTAGTCAATTATAAATTCGCCCTTGACACAATCTGCAAAAAGCATAGCAAGCAATTGTATAAATGTCATATTGCAGCACCTTTATTGCTGCCATAGAGAATCTTAAAGACAAACATGTGGGTGACCCCATTGGGATTGTCGTGATCAATCCATTGACGTGTTTAGCACCAGATGGTCTCGATATCTCGGCATCAAATCAATATACAGTTTCGGATAATGTTGAAAATCCTACTCTCCAATTAGGTGTTCTTACACTTTGCGCACACGGTTTAAATAACTAGACAGATAGATAAAATCCTAGAAGTAAACATTGGTGGTTAGAATCCCGATTTTTATTAATTTTCGTTAGATTGGACTTGATAACAATTTTTGTTTTTGTCTCATTATTTTTATGCTGGTGATCTGTAGGACAATGGCTGGGAGATATTTATTAAAAACAAGGTTGACAAAAGTTAGAGAGGACCTATGCGACACACTCTACTGATATTGACTTTGAATTAAAAGGTCACAGTGTCTTTTATGTAAATGATACAAACGTTATCTAATCATATTATAAATAGCTAGTATTTATTTGGTTACATATTTATTTCATTACAGAAGTGTTTTGTCGCATCCTCAGTTAAATAAATCAAATAAACCTTAGTTGACATAATTAAACGGAAAAAGCTGATAAATAAGTAATAAAATATAAGATACGTAACTACCGTCGCCGTTTTCTCCAGTGAAAATACTTTGAAAGTAGTTAATGCTCTTAGCAATTGAGCATGAACTCGTTTGAAAGTGTTAAATATGTGTCTACCTGTTTATTTTATAAGTCTTTGATGCTCTGATATGACGTTTATGAGACAGAAACAGTTTCAAAAGATTAATAACTAAACTTAAATTAATTATACAACTTTATTGGAACGAAGTATACGAATAATAAGTATGTATTTATATCCATTCTCATTTAGCAAATGCCAGTTATGTATGACTGACTTCGAATCCTTAAAACAGTACGGACTTATAAGATTTTCAACCTTTTAAAAATAAAACGATGTTTGAAGAAGAAATAATTTAATAAGTTCAGAAAAAAAGTATGGGGTTCTAGTTCAAATTATTACACGTTAAAATAATCAGCTATTTACAAGACAAGAGCGGGGCGAGGTCGCGCGCAGGTAGTATCCGATTCATGCACTCTCTTAATGTCTTATAGAAAACCAAATAATAAGATCCGTCCGGTCCAATAGTAATATTGTACTATCACGGCATTATCTCATGCCATGTTGTTTTTAACGGTAGCATGAATATTGAACCAACTCGACAGGAGAGATACCGCAACCTATCACTCAATAAACCATACTGACGGTAGTACTTACCAGTATAAAAGCTTCTATAAAAGTGAGAAAAAACTTATTATCTTCTTTAGTAGTACCGACGTTTTAAGCTGCGGTTTACATAAACCGAAATTGTTCAAACCCTGGATATATGGTGCAAGAATACCAAGCATGGTTTTCGGTATCTCACGGTCGGTTTCCGGACCTTAACACAGTTAATGCCTTGTTATATGTGTTCCAATAAGTGTAACACATATAACATTTACCAATAAGTGTCAGCAGTTTGTGCCTGACATGGCATAATAAGACTAAATGTCCTTAAAGACTTCAAAAAGCGAGCGTATTCTTCCCCTTAAGGAGGGCAACGAGTTTGCGAACCTGGCATTGTGGGTGTCTACATTAGGCGATCCACCTACTCCTTAACCTGCCTCAATATAAAAAAGTGCTCGTGTTAATTTACTAACAGGCGAACAGCCTGTTTGTCTGTCGTCTGTCATAAAACAAACTCTACAAGTAACACACGAGTGCGAGTGAGGAACAATGGCTGCTAAACGTGCAAATTATTGTGAGTCGTGAGAATTCGAGGAAACCGCAACCGAAGACAATATTGTGTCTCGTGCTGAAGTCAACCTTCACTGTACTATCACGGTACACATTGCTTTTCAATCCGAACATCGTTTGGGACCGATTTCTATAAAACTAGCTTATACACGCTTTGCCTGCAAGGAATTTGGACATCAATCCGTTTAGTATATTCGGCGTGATTGACAATAATCAAGATTCCTGTTTTATTACATGAGAACATTAAATCGGGATAAAAAGTAAGGTATAAGTATTATATCACCTGCATCAACCCGTACCCTGCCAGTATACCAAATTTGATCAAAATCCGTTCAGTAGATTCAGCGTGATGGACGGACAAACATCCAAACAAAGAAACTTTCACATGCTGTATTGAAAACGATTTCTCAAACTTCGATGAAAATAATAGTCAGGTGATCTTTAGATTTCGATTGCACACGTACAAGAACCTGCTGAAAAGAAAGAAATTCGTCAATGCTAGTTTAAAGGGCCGTGACCCAATTACTGTTATATGTAGGTAATATGTTTTGTAATGTGCTAACAAAGGCATTTTTTTCAGGCGTGAATCAATGTAGCGTCATCTCTCAATGACGAAGGCATGATCAGTCTTAAAGTCAATGTTCACACGTATTAATTTTTCGCTGACTTGAAATCTTGCGTCATAGTCGTCTTATTCTGCAGTGCTAGAAACAGCTGCTATAAACAAAATAATTTTAACTTTAATCAATGTCAATCAGTCTTATTCAGCGCACTTAATAAACAGCTACTTAGATTTTTGGTTTCTTAATTTCGAGGAATTATAGCAAAGTAAACGCTGATTTTTTATTTGCTAATCCCAATGAAGGTAGGCATCTCATGAACAAAATAATAACATGATTAAAGGGGCAAAGTGTTCGGCGCAGAGCAAACTTTTCATATGGGATAAAACTTAAATGTTCCACATGAAAAGTAGTCTATTTAAGAGATATATATCATACTGGAACTTCGACTCGAATGAACCGCTCGTCTCGGGAAGTACCTCCACGTACCTCCGTTGTACAGAAGATCACAGTGAAGTAGCAATCCGTAACTGTAGCGCTATGCTTCTGCTGGCGAGTAAGGTCGTCAGAGCTCAGTAGGGAAGGGTGTGTGGTCTTAAAGGCAAGCAACGCAACTGCGACTCTTGGGCGGTGACCCTCTTGTTCGTTTGACTCCAATTAAAATAATTTCTTCAATTTTTTTTCCTATAATATATAGATAGATTAATGATAATAAAATCCTTATCATTAATCTATCTATGATTTCCTGTAAATGGCCTAGGGCTGAAGTCAGCAACTAAGAAGATTAACCAATAACCAATCACGAGGCAAAAGGAAATAAACGACGATCAAAGTTGTAAATTAACCTCGCAAAGTCATTTACCACAATGGAGTATGACAATCTATTTTAAATCGATTTATGTTCAACGGACCGCATTTCCTTGATTCGAGTGCGGTCGCGGTTCGCGTATCGGATGACTGCGGTCACTGCGGAATACAAGCAGGTACATGTAGATACATCCACATGTGAGGTACATGTAGGGTGTATTCTCCACGTGTAGTAAAGTTAAGTACGAGTAGAAATGTCCCAGGCGCCGAGTGACATTCCTCTCTGTTCCACGCGATGGACCCGGCACCCGCACGGAGAATCCATGGATAGCTAAGAAGTTCGTCTCTGTTAACTTTTTTTTATTTCTCTGATAGACGAAGGTGAATAAGTTAAATGGTATAAAATGAATTATCCCCAACTCCACAAGATGTTTATGTAAACAATTAAATTGTTATCACCACACTGATCCTATGCCACAATTGTTTGACGGAAGAAATCTGAATCAAGATAACAACTATTTATATCTGAATGTTTATAAACACGCCTTATAAGTTTTGACCTTCTATAGTATTTACGATACGAATGACTGATCAGTCATTATCGATGAATGATGACATACATAATACCTTCATTTGTGTACAACTACATATTATATTTATTAACCGTGGCCTTTTAATATATCCGTAATTTGCATACTATTTGCTCATTAGTTAAAAAAATCAGAACTCTATGTTGGTACTGTATACTTACCCCACATGAAAATGCATACGTAATGATATGTATGATTAGATCTTTAAAGTCACACAACGCAATTAGATGCGCTTTTTTTAATGGATAGAAAATTTTACTACGAGGGTTCGTTCATCTTTGTCTTAAATTTGGAATGCTTTACAGTGTTTGATCTCTTTTGTGTTACAATTAGATAGTGCAAAGTCGAGGGAGAAAGGAGACCGAAACCGTTACATACAATCTTGGGCCTGAATGTAAAAAGATAAAAATAGTGTCAATTGATAGAGTAAGACTTATCTGACCATTACTGGAAATTCTGTGAGTTTTGTCAATCGGAGAGCAAAGATATTGAGGAATTTAAAGAAGTGAGGTTATGAAATAACCTATACCTAACAGCTGATGCCTACAGTACAGTAACATAATATAAACTACTATTGTATTGTAAAGATAAATTGCATTATAAAAAAAACTGTTGTTATTGTTAGAGGTAAACTGATACTGGCTACATTTATCCCGAAAAATACAAGTTTCTTGGGGAATCAGCGAGGCAAGGGTGGGTCGCTAGTTTATTATATTATTATATATTGAATTCATTTATTTTGTAGAAGAATTAGGAAAGTCATAGGTAGGTAAAAAGGTAAGAGGAGTTTGTTTAAAAATAAAAAGATTAATATTTTGTATTATTTTATCCTTCTTATAATACAATTGAAATATATCATCCAAGAGTTGAGCAGGTGGTGAATGTAGTCTTGGTACCGAGCCCAGCTCATGTACCGTATTATGCACATGACATGCGCAGACAGCAGCCTACAGTTCGTCTGCCTACAATACGGCCTAGGGTATTACAGCGACTACTTAGTTGCTATCCAATGATTCACACAGCGATCCGTAGCGTCACTTTCCAATCCAAAAGCCGGTAGTGTAATCCAAAATAACAGGTCCAAGTCAGAAGTGTAAGCAAGATCTTCCGTATCCAGTATGGAGGTAAAGTTCCGCAGGGTCAATCAGAATCCGTAAAAACAAAGCCGTGGTTGTTTTGAAAATAAAAATCAGTCGGAAAAGCTCACGAAACGTAAAAGTACAAGACGAGAGATACGAAACGATTGATTTGAAACTGCAGCTGTCAATGTCGTTATTTTCGTTGTCATGTCAACAGTGCATAGACTAAAAAAAGTAGCTTTTTCAATTTTATTAATATCGATATGAATCGATAATAATTATTTTGGAAATTATTATTTAGATTTTTTACAGCTAGTCGATATTTTATTTGTTATTATAGCTCATTATATTTAAAAATAATGAATACAATTACATTCTTTGAACTACCCGCTAATAATTGTACATGTGTAAACTCATTCGCTTTAATCGATTTTGAATGTAATCGATACTGAAATATGTTTATTATCTTATTTTTCATATTTCTTCGCTTTAAGAAAGAAAATTGAGGTAGTTTTTTGTAATTTATGAATGGAAATTAAAGAGCAATTTTTTAAGCCATAGCTCAACTTGTTACATTTCAAGCCCACAAGTCCCGGTCTCCTTTTAGTATCAAGCCAGAACTTCCTAATCCGTTTACGTATTGGTTGTAATTGTATCTATTATTAAATTCAAATCCCTCGAATGTTAATTTGGAATTGAACTGACCTTCATTCATTCATTAATTGCGGCCCCTATGAGCACACACATATGAGTTTTGGTTGTACTCGCTTAATCTTGTGGACATTACCTGTTTGATATAACCATATTGACATAACCGTTAAACAAAGCATTTTTTAATTCATATTATTTTGATATGCGTAACTTTTCACTCAACTTGGAAATTCAATTGATAAAATCCCTATTATTGAAAAAATTTGATTTATTATTTACATGTCTAGTCATATAAAAATACATTTCAATGTATCATCGTCATAATATTTTATATTCATTTATATTTTTTAGAGATCATGCGAAGCACCCGTCGCATGTGATTGTACAAATCACTTTCGTAAATTTTCTTAACAGTAGGTGTAATTAGGGATAATATGAAATAAAATTGGCCAAGTGCGAGTCGGACTCCCGCACTGAGGGTTCCGTACAAATGCTATTTTTGACGTATTAAAAAAACTACTTACTCGATTTCGTTCGAACCAATTTTCGTTGGTAGTTTATATGGTAATGTACATTATATATTTATTTCAGTTTTGTCATCCTCTTATTTTAGAAGTTAGAGGGGGGGGGACACACTTTTTTCCACTTTGGAAGGGTCTGTCACGCAAAGTATTCACTTTAGAAAAAAGTGATATTAGAAACCTTAATATAATTTTTAAAGACCTATCCATAGATACCCCACACGTATATGTTCAATGAAAAAAAATATTTCGAGCTTCAGTTCTGACTATGGGGACCCTCCACTTTTTTTTATTTTTTTTCTATTTTTATGTGAAAACCTTGTTGCGGTTCACAGAATCCATCCACTCACTAAGTTTCAACAGTATAGTACTTATAGTTTCGGAAAAAAGTGGCTGTGACAGACTGGCGGACAGACAGACAGACAGACAGACAGACAGACAGACATGACGAATCTATAAGGGTTCCGTTTTTTTGCCATTTTGGCTACGGAACCCTAAAAAAGTCAGTCTTTGAGGCCTGCAACTTAATTAACATACTAAACAGTCATATCTACTACGCATAAACCTACAGCACAAATTAAATAAAGAAACATATTAGATTGGGCACGCCCACCTCCAATTTTACAGTATTATACTGTATAATAATTGAGCATTTCCTAATTTGTAACAGATTGCCATGTGCGTATGCCTAATCGTTAATCATGCAAATGCATTTTTAATACACTGAATGTCAATGCCAAATAAAATCCCATTTAAAGTTTTAAATCGATTAGATTTGTCTCATGGAACTAAAATAATGTTATTTTTATTACTTCATATCATGGAGAAAATATCCAGAAGCAGCAGAAGATATAGCTTTTGATGATGGTGGCATAATTATTTTATAACAATTATGTTCCTTCCCGAAACTAAGACAGAAACTCTATCAAGACAGTTTGAATCACACCGGTCAGTCGGAATATAGTAATTGCTAGTCAATTGCTAAAGACCTGCTTGAAGCTTGTTTTGAAAGAAATTTTCATTCAAAACAAGCTTATTTTCCATGCCTAAACGTACAACACAAACTGTAGAGAAATATTAACGTACCATTAGATTCGCCTCCCCGTCATATAATTACTACACTACAGCAATATAACTACGCTTAACTTGTACTAATAAATCATTTGTTCCTTAATTAACCGGTCATGTTTATTCGGTCCACCATTTCATGGGTGCTATATTTTCATGTCGTGATTAATTCAAATTGTGACACGTGCATTGCTCCGTTAGCTACGCTGCAACACGCGTGGTAAATGTCCGTGAGCGAATTGGAAAACGTGATCTTATATTACCACGTTTCTGGACAAGCGAGGTTGAGACGCATTCCAATAAATGGATTGAAGAAGATGGAGATGTGATATCAATGTGCGCATTTTTATGATATAACTAGCGGCCGCTCGCGACTCCGTCCGCGTAGATTTCGATTTCCAATAGCCTAAAACCTTCCTCGCCAAATGGACTATCCAACACAAAAATAATGCAATCGGACCAGTAGTTCCTGAGATTAGCGCGTTCAAACAAACAAACATACAAACAAACTTTTCAGCTTTGTATATTAGTAAAGATAAAGATAATAATAAATAATAAATAAATAAATAAATAAATATTTCACAACATCACATACATTGATCTGACCCCGTGTTAAGTAGCTTAAGCACTTGTGTTACAGACATCAGAATCAACAGTGGTATTACAAATATACTTAAATAGATACATATAACACCCAGACCAGGACAAACAGACATGTTCATGCACACAAATGTTTGTCCTGTGCGGGGATCGAACCCGCGACCTCTTGCGTAACAGGCAACATCTTGACCATTACGCCAAGCGGTCAAAAGTAAAGTAACATAGTTCCTTGGCAATCGACTGTCAAACGACTCGATGGCGCATTTGGTAGTAAGACTGCCGTATGTGCAACTAATTGTATGTTATGCCCGCTCGTATATAACTGAGGTAGAGCTTAGTGGAACTTCCACTCGAATGAGCCGCTCTCGTCTGGGGTAGTACCTTTACATTGCAGATAACCACAGTGAAATAGTACTTCGTAATTGCTCTGCTATGATTCTTCTGGTGAGTATGCTTGCCAGAGTTCAGTTGGTGAGGGTATGGGGTCTTAAACGCAGGCAACGCATCCGTGACCCTTATGCTGTTGTTGATGTCCATGGACAGCGGTAACCACTTACAATCAGGATTGCCCTGAGGATTCAGCAGATAATATTATGACCCTTATGGAGTTTTTAATGTGTATGGGGGCAATGATAACCTTTTTTTCTTTAGCAGGATTATGTACCAATAGCTGTACGATATTTACAGATAGCACATATTGTTTTAATATTCTTTTTCATTTTTGTTCACTAAATAAACAGAAATATTCAATATCTACGCGTTGTCTTATAACAACAGGAAGCTGTATTTGAAATTATGTCTTGCAATAAAACTAAATTGGTCCCACAGAACTGCCTGGAACTTATTGGTGATTAAAATTATTTCCGCGCATTGCGAATCAACAAGCTTTACTCTACGAGTTCGTTCGCATGCATATTCTCAAATCCTAACGGAAACGAGACAAATACATATAAGCATACAAATATTTTTTGGTCTTTCATCAATTTTTTACATACCTCGAAATAATATCATAAAACTAATATGACAAAAATACAATTTCATGGCTTATTTATCCTTTTGATGATCATGCAGAAAATGCCATTTCCGTAGTCTGTACAGAAATGAGTAAAATTGTTTTGAATAATAACGAATCTCACACAGAAACAAAATAGCACTAGAGTTTGCAAATACAAGACTTATTGAACACGGAAAACATATCCTCCAACAATGCAGTACCTAAGTATTGTAAGCTAATGTAATTAAGAGATCAGAAGGGTAATTGAGCAATTAGAGGAAACCTTCAATTAACCCTTTAAATTGTTCAGCTTAAGTCCAATAAAGGATAGATTAGACGAGCGCTAGTCAGACGTTTACAACTGTGCTAATCACTGTTTTATCAGACCGGCTAGATTAAATAGATTGCGTTTGTAGCACTATGGGTATCCTAGTGAGTGCAGTATTGTCGTGCCCTAACTCGGGTTAACACGATGGCAGGGGGAGTATCAAATACTAGGTTCGAACCCCGGGTAAATAAATAAATAAATCCAAAATGTATTTCAATAAGTAAAATAAATGCCTTAGACCTACTATTATACACATATAAGACTTAACAAACCAATTGGATTGATAAATCCTACTACTATTATAAAGGCGAAAGTTTGTATGTGTGGATGTATGGATGTATGGATGTACTCTTTCACGTAAAAACTACTGAATGGATTTGAATGAAACTTTACCACAATATAGCTTATACATCAGAATAACACATAGGATATTGGAAATCGAAATCCACGCGGACGGAGTCGCGGGCGGCCGCTAGTAAAAAAATAAATATCAAAAATAATTCTCTAGCCCCAAACTAAGCTCGAAGCTTGTAATATTGAGTACAGTACGATGTTTGAAATTAAAACTTGGTTTTTAGTGGGTAGGATATAAAAATGTATTTCTTGTCAGAAATCAAATTGTGGCTTTTCCTTACTTCGACATGAAATGGAGCCGAGTCAGTATATTCATTAGTTATTTATGCTTATGCATTATAATAATAGATAAGAAAACACCTTTTTGTTTGTTTTTGTCGGATAATTTCCTCATGCTCTAATTAATGTTATTTTGATACCACATTAAAAGATATAATGATGGCTTGCGGCAATATAATTAGACAAAGAGCTACATTTCTCACGAATTTTCCTTGTACAAGTACGGTCTTACGAGTAGTACTATTTGTATACTTATATAAGACATCTATTTTTACTTACGTCTATTATGCACGAAGACTCGCTCATGTACATAAGTAAATAATTTTAATTAAAACGAATATTTTTATTACCAATTCCGATAGAAAACGCCATCGTAGGTTACTTAAATTATAATTAAATACGGATATAAAATAAACGCAACTCGTTTAATTCATAAATAGATGATACCGTACCTAATAGAAAGTCGTCACGTAATTTGTAAAACATATATTATTTATTTATTGTTTGCAAATAAATCTGACTCAAAAATTAAAAATATAATATAATTAATATTTAGTTTTCTTAAAAAAAATGCTAGGGTCCCTGAATAAAGCAGTACTTGTGACCTTGTAATTATGCAACCCAAGTTACCCACCGAACGTTCTATTCCAAAATGTAATATACCGGGAAATTAAACTGATTTCCATAACTACAGTTTCTAACCGAAAAAAAAAGAATCAGGAAGCGATCCGATAAATCGCAGTTCCCCACGGACAAACGTACAAGCGTTCCGAACAAAGGAATTACTCCAACTTAAAAGATCTAAGTGCACTTTACCTTGGTGCAGCGATTACCAACAAAACTCTTTGCCTGATGTCCGAAGTTAAACTTTCCAATCCATTTGCAGGTTTAAACGGAGAAGATTCGCCGGATAGATAGATAGATAGAAATCTATAATATGGAGGAAGGGAAGAAAGAAATCAATTTGGAATCGGTGCTGGAAAGCTTGGGCCCATACGGAAGATACAATTTGTTGAATTTCGTTCTGCTCCTGTACCCGATACTGTTGAGTAGTTTCTTCGAGTGCGGATTTATATTTGAAGCGAGGGAGCAAGCGTACAGGTGAGTTAATGTAATTGTTTTATGTTTCCCATTTTATGCTTGGACTGCTGTCTGTAGATATTGTGTATAATAGTTGGTTAGAGTGCGGAATGGGGTCTTAAACTCAGGCAACGCATCTGCGACCACTGTGGAGTTGTTGATGTCCATGAGCAACGGTGATCACTTACCATCAGGTGAATCTTTCTCGTTGCCTTCCACTTCATTTTTTTTTTATTATTTTATGAATTATAAGGGCTACATTTATGGTGAATTAAAAGTTATTTACCCGTAAAATCACATATTTATTTAACATCCTAATAAAACACGATGTTTACTGATATCTGACAATGAAATTAATAATCCCATTGATTAAACATTCAATCAAAAAAATTATGACCGAAAAAAATTTCGCAATATTAACTATGGAAATTCCAATCAATCAAAAAAAAACCTTTAGTTCACCTTGATAATTATAATCACAGTTATAACTAATAATCAAAATACAAAGTTCCCTCTCTACATGATTAATAGATATTATAATTTACATTATTCATTATCCGAAGAGAGAGCTATAAGAAGAAACCTCAAACACAGATAACATAAAAGACCTAAAATAAAATGGATATTCAAAGAATTATAAATACTAATAATTATAAAACATGACTCCAACTAAATAAGATCAATATCTAATAATAGAGAAATCGTGTTTTACCACGTTATGATAAATTATTCATTCATTATTCCCACTACAATTAACACAATAAAACCAAGATTAGCATACAATGTACCGTACCTATTTCTTAGTTTGTTTTCATATCAGCGGTGTTGTATGAGTAATCCAATTGCGATATCGATTATGTAAAACTATTCAAATCGTATAAAAGGAAGAAATTATACAACGTCACAGATAACATACAACGTCTTTATTAAATGAAGTAACGCTTTAAGCGTTTGAATATTAATTTTACTTATGTAAACAAAATTATCAAGCCAAAACCCATCTTTGTAACGAAAAAATGGTTCCAAATGATGGAGGCTGTTGCCCTGCATTGGGACTGCAATAAATAAAAAATATCTCTGGACATTATTCACACAGCGCCATCTAGCCCCAAACTAAGCATTAGCTTGTACTATGGGTGCCAGACAACGGATATTAACAAATACATACATATTATACATAGAAACACCCAGACCGATACAAACAGACATGTTCATGCACACAAATGTTTGTACCGTGCGGGGATCGAACCCGCGACCTTTGGTGTAATAGCCGACTTCTCGACCATTGCACCAAACGGCTCGTCATTGCACCAATAGGCTGATACTTTACTTTTTTATGTAAACTCGTAGGAGGTCGTAGTGTGGTTATGGAAAAACTACAGGAGTACGATGCTAGCCATCCACCAGATACCTTTAGTCGCTTCTCAAGACACCCAATATAACCGGGGTAGTACTATTCTAAGGCACATACGTGTCTGGCACTAATGTTATATAGCTTGTCACTAAATAAAAAGAAGGCAAGTTCAAAGAACCTATAAATAACTGAGCAAGGCTTTTTTAAATCTGCTGAGTGCTGAATTCAGAACATCTGAAATTTCTATCAGAAAATGTCTGTGTCCTTATTTGTTTGCCATAAGGCATCAATTAGCTTCAATCTTTATCCAAACAGGCATCAGCACTTTAAAAGTATTTTCTGATCCCATTCAAACACGACGCCAGATTTTAAAAGTTACTCTGGCACTCTTTTTATAAAGTTCTCAATTGTTTACTTCACTAATCCACTCAATTAATCTGGTCAGTCAGAGCTTTTAAAGCTCTGTATTGAATCTAGTGACACAGCTTGTTTCGTGAACATCATTGTAAATGGACGGAAGAATAATATAATCTATTCGTAAATTGCTATCGTCTCTATTGGTCTAGAGATAAAAACTAAGGCGTGATCTTGGTGTCTTTAGTGATATTTTTTTCGTCAATAACTTTTGGTCGTCAAAAAGAAGAACGGAAAATGTCGTTTATATATTTTATAGCATCGTTTAAATTGTGTATGACATTACTCAAAACACAAGTATGATGTATGTGTCAGCTATCATCTCATTCAACTATTAATCTCATCTTGGATTCACATAGCGACAACACCACACACTGCATAATTCGTATATTATTATCTACTTATAATATAAATGTATTCAGACAAACTGAATAATAATATATTTTTTTTTAGTTTTGACGATTCTTGCTTGTTTGTATGCCTATTTGGACAAAGATATATTTGATTTACGTATTTATTTCCATTTCAGATGTGAAGTGAACGGCTGTGAACAAAGGTTCGATGATACCTCATGGTTTCACCACGCTATTCCTATTGATCCTGAGACGGAAAAACCAGATATGTGCATGAGATATGCATTTCGTAACGGAACTGATATACAGAATCTCCAGTGTACCCCTGAAGAGTTCGCTAATAGAACGATACCATGCGAAAGTTATGTGTATGAAGAAGAAAAGTCTTTTGTTAAAGAGGTAAATAAGATTTTGATTTCCATTTTGCTACACAACTTCTTTCCCAGTATTTCAGCTTATTCAGTTCACCTTTTGTATTTAACAAAATATAGTCTTAATCTTGTTTGATATGTTCAAAGTAATTTGAGGTGCAGTTATAAAAAATAATTCTGTCTCACTTTTGTTTTCCGCAATACGCATGTTGGAAAATCTTACAATAGCTTTCAGTTTTATAACCCGAAAAATGCATACAGTATAAACGTTTGTAAACATTATTGTTATACAAATACAGTCACAAAGGTTATATGCATGCAGTTTTATAAATTACAATGTGAAACTGTAATTCACATTCACAGTTTTATAGCAATCATTCCATCCGACTCAAATTACAAGTTAAATATTGCAACTGACATATTCTACGAAACGGCAACTCGTTAAAATCCCACAACCATTCTTAAACCAACCACAAATGCATTATATTCTCATATGTTTCGATGAAGTACGTTATTTACCATCAGATAAACTTCATGTTTGTAAAGTACAATTACATGTAATTTAAAAGTGTTGCATCGCAACAGCTAGCAATATATGTAATAAAATCAGCATTGCATAAGGTCTGGCTAATACCTCGACTGTGATCAAAACTAATTATGTCTAAACACGCAGCAATTTTAACTACGCCTTACTTAAATTTTTGGATGTTAGGTCCTTTTCAAAAAATTCTTTCTATAACGGGATAGACGATTAGTATTAAATTTCGTTTGCGGCTTTCTGCAATCTTCGCTTATTTGTACTTTTTATTCCTTCGCAGCAATCTATTTTCTGTTTTACGCCCCCCTTCTTTCTCTCCTTCACTCGTCTATTCACCATCATCATCAATGCTACGCTCTCGTTGCTTTAAAACACTAAATAATGCTAAACTGCGCTCTTATTACTTAACACTAAACACATTTTATTTTATGATATAGATAGTACCAGTACCAACGAATCATTTGATTTACTAATGAACACATTTGTTTCCAGTTCAACTTAGGCTGTCAAGAATGGAAGCGCGCCCTCGTCGGAACGATACACAACTGCGGGATGTTCCTCGCCATGTTGTTCACTGGCGCGATATCAGACAGGTTCGGGAGGAAGGTCGCCGTCGGCTTCGCTTCCTGCGCTTGCTTCATCTTCGGTTTCTCGAGAGCATTCGCACCGAATTACATCTCGTTCCTTGCATTGCATTTCGTCGAGGCCGGTCTAGGCGGAGGATTGTACCCCTCAGCTTACGTATTCAGTAAGTAGCTAATTTTAAAAACTTAGCTTCTCAGGAATATTTAAGTACTAGCGGCCGCCCGCGACTACGTCCGCGTGGTTTCCGGTTTCCGCAAACGTAGGTATATACTATACCTATAAAGTTCCATACAAACATTAATCCCCTTTTTCATCCCCTTGGGGTGGAACACATAAAAATCCTTTCTAAGGGTATCTTTATGTTAGTAGCTTCATACATGCCAAGTCCCAGCCCGATCGGTTTAAAATTGACAAAGTTTCATACAAACATTAATCCCCTTTTTCATCCCCTTGGGGTGGAACACATAAAAATCCTTTCTAAGGGGATCTTTATGTCATAGTAGCTTTATGCATGCCAAGTCCCAGCCCGATCGGTTTAAAATTGACAAAGTTTAATACAAACATTAATCCCCTTTTTCATCCCCTTGGGGTGGAACATATAAAAATCCTTTCTAAGGGGATATTTATGTCATAGTAGCTTCATGCATGCCAAGTCCCAGCCCGATCGGTTTAAAATTGACAAAGTTTCATACAAACATTAATCCCCTTTTTCATCCCCTTGGGGTGGAACATATAAAAATCCTTTCTAAAGGGATCTTTATGTCATAGTAGCTTCATGCATGCCAAGTCCCAGCCCGATCGGTTTAAAATTGACAAAGTTTCATACAAACATTAATCCCCTTTTTCATCCCCTTGGGGTGGAACATATAAAAATCCTTTCTAAGGGGATATTTATGTCATAGTAGCTTCATGCATGCCAAGTCCCAGCCCGATCGGTTTAAAATTGACAAAGTTTCATACAAACATTAATCCCCTTTTTCATCCCCTTGGGGTGGAACATATAAAAATCCTTTCTAAGGGGATATTTATGTCATAGTAGCTTCATGCATGCCAAGTCCCAGCCCGATCGGTTTAAAATTGACAAAGTTTCATACAAACATTAATCCCCTTTTTCATCCCCTTGGGGTGGAACACATAAAAATCCTTTCTAAGGGGATCTTTATGTCATAGTAGCTTTATGCATGCCAAGTCCCAGCCCAATCGGTTTAAAATTGACAAAGTTTCATACAAACATTAATCCCCTTTTTCATCCCCTTGGGATAAAATAATAGATATATACTATAGCCTATAACCTTCCTCGCCAAATACACTATCCAACACAAAAAGATTTTTTCAAATCGGACCAGTAGTTCCTGAGATTAGCGCGTTCAAACAAACAAACAAACAAACAAACAAACAAACTCTTCAGCTTTATATATTAGTATAGATTTTGTATTATCAGAAAATAAAGAACATTGAATGGCTAATTTTATGTAAATCGTCTATAGAACGTGAATTTATCATCAAAAGTATGGCAATCATGTTATACCTTTAAATACTGTCAAGTGTTACTAGTTTCATGGAATAATTAAAATGGAACATATACCCATATGATCGAACTCAATATATGACGGTCATTTTGTGAGTTCGGCTAAATTCATAACCGATTTAGCGAGCACTAGAAAATTAGTTGGGACTCAATTGATTCCCGATTACTAACAATGTTTTCCTCTTTCAGTCGTTGAACTGGTTGGACTCAAACAGCGCGTCATCGTCTCAGCCATGTGCAACATGACGTTCGTGATCGGTGTCGTCCTCATCGCCATGCTCGCGTGGGTCGTGGACAACTGGCGCACCTACATCCTCATCCTCTACAGCCCTACAATCATCGTCGTCATGTACATCTGGTTCATGAACGAGAGCGGTCGCTGGCTCCTCAGCAAGGGAAGGCGAGACGAGGCCGTCTGCGTCCTCAAAAAAGCAGCCAAAATCAACAACATGGACCCAAGGAAACTCGAATTGGACTGCCTAGCAGATCCATTGCTAAAACCTCAGAATCAGACTGGCGACAAAAAATCCCAATTCTCCAAAGCCATTCGCTCAAGCATCATTTGGAAGAGACTGTTGATATGCTCGTTCCTCTGGATGACGTGTTCGCTGGTGTACTATGGCCTCTCAATAAACTCAGTGTCGCTGAGCAGTAACAAGTATGTGAGTTTTATGCTGGTGGTGCTGGTCGAGATACCGGCGTACATCGTAGTGGTGATTGTGTTGGACAAGTACGGGAGGAAAAAGACGTTAATATCAACGTATGTGACGTGCGCGGTGACCAGCTTGCTGTTCGCGTTCCTTCCGAGATGTAAGTTTGCCTTTCATAATTATATTTTGGTATGCAAAATCACAACTTGGTCTTATATTTAGCAACACGAATACTCCTAAAAACCTGCTAAAAAACTTTTGTCGACAAAAGTGACAAGTTTCAAAATTCTTATGTACTTTTCACGAGAATCCATAGCACATAAATGTTTTCAGGTTGACCTCCAAAATAAAATATAAAATGACTCTAAGTAAACTCGCCATGAAGCCTTGTTTAAAGATGATGCACTGCTAAATGACTGATTTGTGATGAAAATTATACCCCAAAATAGAAGTCTAATGGTTCCTCTGTACCTGCTGCATATTGCACAGGCAATCAAGCCTTCATATCACCTTCCGCTGATCGATAAGACCTCAAATATTCCGAATATTCGCCGTGAAAACTGGAAATTGCGCATGCAATGCTATTAGTGTGTAAAATTTGACAACCGTGACAGGAAAATTAAATTCCAACGCATTACGATTGTAATTTTAAACGCAGAACCGTATTGTTAACATGCGCTTATTAAGGATTCTAAATTCATTTTCGTTCATTTTGACTGTAACACGTGCAAGATTACATCTCTTAATTTACTTGCCGTACTATTTTTGCGAGAAATATTTCGAGAATTGGATATGAGGCTACTTTTCATTTATTAGATACAGATTTATGTGATATGATATATATAGATGATACAATAATTTAAAGAAAGTTATTCCAAAGGTTTAATAGGAGTGGGCTGGTATGCCAGATGAAAGATATCAAAGATCTAAAATAAAGAGTAAGGTGTAGAGCAGGGATGTTACGGAGCTTCGACTCCGACTCCGATAAGTCGGAGCTTCCGATTAATATTACACCTCCGGTTCCGACTTCGGTTCCGACACTTTTGAGTCGGAGGTTGAATCGGAGGTCGAAGCATAACAAATATGGGCGACGGCCTGGGTCGACCGTTTTGAACAGGTTTATACAGGTCGCGCGGACACCTCCCCACGACTCCCGCTGAAGTTAGTTCAGACTCGGCAAAGTGTTAACTATGTAGTAAGTCGTAGGTATTCAAGAAAAGGAGTTTTGTTCGTGAAGTACAATACACTCATTTTGGAGTCAATTAATTCGATTTAATTTATTAATTAATTGGAAACACGCAAGTAATTTTGTTTTTCGTTTGTTTCATTTCATAATATGTATCACTATTTTATTTCATATTTAATTTCCTTGCGTTTAATTAATAAAATAAATGAAAAAATTGGCCAAGTGCGAGTCGGACTCCCGCACTGAGGGTTCCGTACAAATTCTATTTTTGACGTATTAAACAAAACTACTGAATAGATTTCGTTTGAACCAATTTTCGTTGATAGTTTTTATGGTAATGTACATTATATATTTATTTCAGATTTATCATCCTCTTACTTTAGAAGTTAGAGGGGGGGGGCACACTTTTTTCCACTTTGGAAAAGTCTGTCAAGCAAAGTATTCACTTAAGAAAAAAATGAGCTTAGAAACCTCAATATCATTTTTAAAGACCTATCCATAGATACCTCACGCGTATATGTTCAATGAAAAAAAATAATTTCAGTTTCAGTTCTAACTATAGGGACCCCCATCTTTTTTTTTTCTATTTTCCTGTGAAAACCTTGTTGCGGTTCACAGAATACATCTACTCACCAAGTTTCAATAGTATAGTACTTATAGTTTCGGAAAAAAGTGGCTGTGACAGACTGGCGGACAGACAGACAGACAGACATGACGAATCTATAAGGGTTCCGTTTTTTTGCCATTTTGGCTACGGAACCCTAAAAAGGTTATGTTTTATTTGTCCTTAAATAAAATATCTCCCTCCTGCCACCACTTCTGACCCTGCCTCCGCCTCCGGTTCCGACTCCGACTCCGACTCCGGTTCCGAATCCGACTCCGACTCCGAAAAACAAAATCAAAAAACTCCGACTCCGACTCCGGCTCCGATATGACACCTCCGTTACATCCCTAGTGTAGAGGCGAAATTAGCTTTGCAATATTCTCGCATTAGTCCCAACGTTGAAATTATGAGGATATTGACAATTCCATAAAATATACTCATTCTACATATATCGGAAGTATAGTAAGTAGGAAAGTAGAAAGGGTTTACGATTTTCATGTTGTCATGAACTCTGTCATAATTTAGGTCTGAGTGACGTATCGTAGGCCAAATAATGTCAATGTCAACATTTACACGTGCCTGTCACAGTTTTGATGACTTTAGTGTGTATGTCAATATTAGGGTTGTCAAGAAACACGTTGTAAAATCGCTGATTTCCGTACATTAAGATCACTCTGGTTCAGTCAAAGTGAAAGCGCTGTTATCTACAAACCAGGAAGAAGGTTCGATTTCCACCTTGAGTATGATTGGACAAGTTTCACAAATTAGTTGCATTTCAAAGGGCTGAATTAAAGCTTTCATATTCGTATTTGTATAGAATCAGAAGATCCCAAATAAAAATCAAATCATTGTATTTGAAAAGAAAATGAAAACAAACAGGTTTATTTTATTTTAAACCATAACAATAAAAACTAAGTGTAACAACCTTGATGAAATAAATCGATAGGCTTGCATTTATTCTCAAACAAGCAGATTAAAATATAAATTACAAGTATTTTTTTTAATTTACATAGGTACCAAGCGATGCATTTACAAATGACCCGATTAAAATAAGTTATTCATACACGGCAGTAGTAAGTTTAATTATACAACCTAACATAAATGCGTTCTATCTACCTGAATACAACCGATCTTTTCTGATGAATTCAGAATAGCAGTATATTTTTTAACCAAATTAATGTATGACCTTTATCAGTGATATACGAATAGTTTTTTGTAGAAGTCACCAAATATTTGATCATCAAAGAAACATCAATCTTACAAATCATATCTAGCAATAAATAATTATATATTATATATATATATATATATATATATATATGCATTAACGTATCTGTAGTGCGAAGGCACAGGTGCAACCGATTACTCAAGCGTCAAATTCTGTAATGTGTTTTCTTCAAAAATCTGCGGTGCGCAGTTGCAGCTGTAACCATCTATCAGAAATCTCAACACACAAATAAATCAGATCTCCCTGCGTGTTTAATTCTTCAGTACCAGTCCTCTCTTTACCACTGGGCACAATGAACACGGGGCCTACAATCGATCGGGGCCCCGGACCCTATACGATTATTAAATCAGAGGGTCGAAAGCCCATGTGCCCAGGGTTCACTACAATCATCTTTCGACTCTAAGAGGACCAGCACATTACTTAACGTCAACCTCACGCCCCCTCCTACACTAACCTTTTTCATTAACAGATTCCATTTTTGCGCAGCGGATTGGTGGTCCATTCCCTTATACCTGATCGGGAAGTGGGCGGTGACCCTCGCGTACAGTTCGGTCTACATCTACGTGTCCGAGGTGTTCCCGACCAACATGAGGCAGACTTTGATCAGTGTGTGCTCTACTGCTGGCAGGATCGGCTCGTTGGTGGCACCAGTCACTCCTTTACTGGTAGGTTACAAGTGTCATACTCCCCAGCAACGTTTTCTATAGCAAACGTTACTTCTTTATAGGTAAGTTCAACATTTTTTATAGCAAACGTCGCTCCTTCACTGGGAAGCTAAACATTTCCTATATCACCTGTACTCTTTTGCTGGTCTTCATCATCATCATCCTAGCGCCTATACCAGTTGGATTCTTGGCTAGCCTGGCTAATACAATGAAGCGAATGTCGTCTGACTTCCGTGACCTAAAAAGGGGAAACCAGACAATTAGGATCATAGGCCGAAGCACGAAATCTTCATTTTTATCGGAAAATCAGGTGACAACACAAAGTGAAGGTGCTTCCCGCGGGATTTGAGCCCACGACCGCCGAAGTTTGAGCACAGCGCTCTAACCACTATACCACGGAGGCAGGCGCTCTGTTACTATTTTGCTGGTAAGTTCAACAATTCCATTAGCTCTACTCACTTCTTCACATTACTTATGACATACCAATTACGGTTATTGCTGCCCAGATTATTAGAGGTAAGTTTAATATGTTCAACCACTCTTGTAACATAAATTTTACAAAGACTGATGTCAATAAAGATTCGCAACAGTTTTTACAAAGTATTGGGATTGTAAACCACTTTGGTTACTAAATGGTATGGTGCCCTTAGAGGATTTATTTTGCTCTAAAGTAAAAGTTTATTTCTTACTCAAGAACACCACTTACACGAACTTCTCTTTCCAGTCCCTCTACCACAAGTCGATGCCGACAGTGATATTCGGGACCATGTGCCTGATATCCAGCTGCTTAGTCCTCATGCTGCCGGAGACGAGGAACATGCGACTCCCTGACACCATCGAGGAGGCAGAGGATCTGTACAGGATGAAGAGCAAGACGGTCGATGATGACACATTGTGAGAATATAGTGCTGGTCCTCTATTCATAAAAGGGTTATTGGTAAAGCATGCAACGTTACAGCGACCTGTTGCTTTTGTTGATGCCAAGGGCAGCAATGATCACTGAACCAACTGAACCTCATGCTCGTTTGTCTGATGCTCTTACTCTTTCGTAAAAAATGTGATCACAGTCAGTTATATGAAACCTCCAATTCCGATCGAATTTATTTTATGTTTGAAACATTTTCAACTACGTTATTCCATGAATGTCATACTAGTGAGTAGGTAAAGAAAAATGTGAATATGTGTTTGTGCCCATTTTTAAATGTAATTTTTCATTATCATACATTCTCCATGCATATTTGCCAGAGAGCATTTCAACGGAATAGAGGACCCAATCTAGTTTTATTGCTTTTTGTATAATATATTTATTATTCACGCGTGAAAATATTACCTACTTAACTCGAATATTGCCAGTTCGTATATCTTGTAAGTAATGGATAATCATAGCACAGCATTATATTTTTTCTTTCGAACTCCAGATCTTTCGTGTAGAAACATACAAGGCCGAAATCACGTCACGTTATATCGCAAAGAAAATGTATTGCAGGCGAAGACACGCCAAACTTCGATCGCGTATTTTCAGCTAAGTATGTAATACACTTAATCAGAATATTTTAGGCAAATCCAGATTATCAAGCAATTAGATTCACAGGATAAAAGTCAAATAGAATTAAGCTTAAGTCATAAAGTAGACAGAACTACAAAGCCTATAAGCTCTCGAGTTTATTGTGGGACTAGTAAAAAGCGAACTCTTCGACATCAACATCAGCCTTTGATAGGACTAAAAACTGACTAGAGGTCGAATAAGTTTCGTCGATGGAAACCGAGCCGTTATACTCTCTTAAGCCCTCTACAGCATTTAATCGATGTAATAAGTGATTCAAAAAGTTTTTGAAGTTGGATTCCAGTTGTTTTTTAGTTTGATTCAAAGAGATTATCCATTATTTGCAGTTCTTTTACACTTAAGTAGGTTATTATTGAACGGTACTCTAACACAACCTTGCTTCTCACGAGTAAAATACTGTTTTATCTTAAATTAAATTACAAAAAAATATATACAAAACATTTAAAAAAATTGTTTGATGTCTTTTATATTTCCTACTTAAAAGTTTTAGAATGCCGTTCTAAGTGTAGGTAAGCCTTAACGTTTTATATTACTATTTTACTCGTAATAGTTAATTTTTAGTACCGTTTTTGGCATAAACCGATCCTGTTAGGTTAGGATAAAAATAAATAAAACTGTTTCTACACAAAAAAAAGATTTTCGAATGGATGCGAAATATGTTTATTTTGTAAAGGCCAGTATTCCGGCATGTATCGCCTTATACTAAATAAAAAGTTACTTATTTATATTGTACTTAGAGTGTTTCGACTTACGTATGAATACAGGGTTGTTAATCCGGTGCCAACAAAACTCAAAAAATAAGACTACTTAAAAGTTATAGATGTAGTCTTTCTGTACCTTAGAAATTATTTTTACTGACATTTGTATACGACTCGTCAACTATCACCAATACACTTTTGTTTTTTTTTTTATTTAACAAGCGATAAGTTGTGAATTTTAGGAACCTTGAGCAACACTTTCCAATAATACATATATCCCATGTTTAGTGCTCATTGTGAGTACCTATTACACAAAGTGGATATTAGAGTTTTGAAGGGAAAATGCCTTAACCGTTACAAGGAAACATTGCAAGGCAACTAAATAGCTGTTTAAGATATACTGATCTAGAATCAACACCATTTTCTTGTAACTACATATAACGGTTAATGTACCTCCCTTCAAATCCCTTCTCAAAATACACCCTGTATAGTATACGCGTTAATGCTAATGTATCACCGTTTGAAGTATGCCGGCATTATAATTTAATTAGGGTTGTCTCTTAGCATATTATACAGCCCAAGGGAAGATCCACCCTTTTTGCTTACGACATAGAAATTCATATTCAATCGCACATTTTCCTTACACGGCCAAATTAGTATTTACTGGTTACTAGCAGATACGCGCAAACTATACTTAATATTCCCTCCTTAAAAAGTAAGTATTAAAAAAAAATTAAATAGGTGGCCAAATTAAACATGTATTTTCGATAAATGTTCATCAATTTACGTTTTAATTTAAAACATTCGTATGTTCTCTGTAATAACATAAAGTTCAAAGAGATAATGAATACAATGTGTGTATTCCAATTACGGGCTTAATTAGATTATTCGTGAGCAAAATTGGGCATAACCTTCACAATAAATTAGATTCGTACATTGGTCCGTATTTCTAAACAAAATTTTAAAACATGTTTAGCAAAATGTCTGTAAGACTTCTGCAAATGTGTAAGATCATTTCAAATAGTTATACAATGTTCTATTGTAATGAAACTTCTATTTCGTTATAGACTTATTCACAATTTCACTATTCACCTAGAAGTCTTATTTAGAATTTCACGATGTTCTTATTCTTTGCTAACTATGAGAAATCATTAAGAAATAGTCCTCAACAATAGCTAAGTAATTTTCACGACAATAATGGCTTGTGATAGCTTAAAATGTATATCTTACTTTGCTGCAACTGGCATAAAAACTAATGCAAAAAGTTGGAGATTAAATATAAATAGAATCAATCGTTTAGATTCACAACTTTGATTTAATTTACGTATCCATAAAGTTTAATATTGTTTGTAAATCTTATATGTACTTATTTGGGTGACAACTCATACAGTATTGTAGATATTGGTTGCATGCGTGATCTTTGTATTGTAAAAATAATTATAATTAGTGTATGTTTAAGTAACATTTACAATTTTTATATATTCCGTTTACATCCTTAAATGTAGATATAGATTGACTGTAGTTGTAATGGGACCAATAAAAGACATTTGTGTATTAATAAATTTACTTAATTATTAATAAAAATAATTGTATTTTGGCACATGGAACTAAGGATGATACTATATTGAATTTGGTTAACTAAACAATAGCGGTTTACAACAATAAAGTTGATTGCCAAGTCATAGTGTATGGCACTATAAAGCACAAAAAAGAACAAAGGTATAAAAAGCCCCTTTTTTATATTCATTGTTTGAAAAAGTTCTAGTTATATTCAAACTCAAGGTCGGGTCAGGTCAATTGTTCAGCAATCATCTGAAGGGAAAGTCCCGTCATTGCAATGACAGAATTTGATAGAATTTGATGGTGAGTCATCTTGACTACCACGCTATCAAAAGAGTCCATACTAGGCCATACATAAGATTTTCAAACACTAGTAGATCAGGTGTCCAAAAATAAGACTTGACAAGAGCATTAATAACGCCATCAATTTCTATAACGATTACTAACATCAACGATGCCTCTTGCCCCGACTTCAATAAGTTGATACTTTACATGAAAATCTATTTAGACTGATTTTATCGTCATTATTTATTTTTGACCTACGGACGTTGATATTTCAAAGATCAACGTGCGACAACAGATTAAATCTTACAACAGATATTGTGAAAGTATTAACATCACAAAAGCACGTACTGTGGATAGTCACGTCATATATTTTTTATCTAGAACAGAAGAAAAGCATAATTAATTATCTACTGCATGTTCTATTAGTGTAACATGTGGAATTATCTTGAAAATAAAAAATTGTCGCCGCGAGCGTAAAGTTTTCGGGACAAAAATAGACTAACTCAAAAGATCCTTTATTAATATACGCGTATGCGCATGAAGCATTTATGTATGAACTTAAATTTGATGCACTTATACTTAGAATATAGAATATATATAACCTACTACGAGACACTTATGAAAAATATATGTTATGACTCTACCACCGGTATCTACAGGCAGTTTTTATCTTAAATAATAAAATTAGTGGGATTAACAAGGCCAAGACAAAATACTAAAGTAGTAATAACCAACGGGGATAGCCATAAAACGTACAGATAAAAGCATCTTAACTGTAACATAATTAAATTTTCCTCGTGGTTGTGCTCCAACCATAATGTGTCATTTTCATAAGTGTCCATGTGCCAATCAACCATGCCGCAATGTTGTGTATTTGTTTATTTAAATTTGTATTTTAGTACAAATAAATGCATTGATTGATTCACAATTTTACATTACAATAAAGATTTTAAAAATATATTTGAGTTTGAGTTTTTTGTTACCCCCTCAAATTAAGTAACTAAGTTTTTTTGTATTGTACAATTAAAGGGGATAGTTTTAATATATAGTAAGTTAGTCTATGGGAACAAATTGTCTAAGAAATTTCAAACTTAGCATAATAATGCATATTTTAAATATAAATTCATAAAAGCGAAAATACATGACACGAACTATTTCTTCGCTAGGAGAATGCATGTCTCTTTCCCGTTTCATATGTATGCTAATAGAGATGCATAAGCCGATACAGTATTTGCATGGAAAATAAGCGTCAAATGCACAATGAAATATTTCAGAAAAGCTCCAATCTGTTTTTGTTTTTTTTATCTCATTAAAACATTTATTGCCACCCCTATTGAACGGCCCAAAAGGTACACCTGAATTTAAAAATCCCTACTGATAACATAAATGCGAAAGTTACTGTGTCTGTCTGTTACACTTTCCCGCTTGAATCTCTCAACCGATTATGATAAAATTTGGCACATACAATCTTGAGACCCTGAGAAAGAACATAATCGAACGAAAAAAAGGGATCTGAAATCCACGCGCGTCCTCTTGTTCATTCTATCGGTCGGTATATTTTTGACCGATGATGATGGCGAAAGATGAAGAGTCGCAGTAGATCCGAAATAATAGGACGATACCTATATAAAATATGTTTTTATTTATAGTATAAAATACAGCGTCTCATCAACACGTTGCGACTATTTAGTGGCCACTAAAAAAAATCAAAACGAATGAAAAGCTAGATTGTCAGCAATATCCCTATTATTGCAGATTGTGAAATATCTTCCTTTCTAGTCAAAGCATCATTTTTTTATGAATAACCTTACTTACATGTAGGATGTTCTTACATGTATTTTATTTTTTTGGTGAATAACACTCTTTGTGTTACAGGTGTTTATAGGATTTTGATATTATTTTTCTTATTCCATTACATAAAGGGTGTTCTAATAATAAACACTGTTGAGTCAAAGCGCTTCGCATTACCTTATTACTCAGACGCGCTCAAATATTTAGTGAGAGTTTAGTCTCGGCAGGTGGTCTTTAGACACTCAGACCGCTTAGTCGCGAGTTAGAGCAGATGGCTAGGCTGTAGTTATTTAGCGCCCATTTGAATCGGACTCTAAATCGAATTTCAACAAGTTTGGATTGTTAACAATTTACCAGTTTATCACACCAGCAAATAACAGTAGTTATAGGGAACAAGGGGTTCGGCAAATAATCATCTTCCTGCCCTTATCTCACACTAGGCGGGGTCGGCGCAACATGTCTTCTGCTTCCACTAACTCCTATCAGCCGTCAACTCTACATTCACTCCTTTCACGTCCAATCAAACGTCACGCAATCCATCCATCTCTTTTTCGGTCTACCTCTGTTCGTCTTTCCATCCACCGAAACAATGTTCCGCCTAATTATTTAAAAGTTAGCATTATTTATTTAAAAGTAAAATAATATCATAGTTTCATTTAGTTGTTCTTTGATAATATGAGTAAAAATTGGACCAGTTTCTCATTTCATCAATGATTTAACTATAGTGCATCGCTTTTATATCTTAAAGGCGTAATGTTGAGAATATTACCAGGAAAGGTCTACAAAATCTGTGATAAAAAGATTGTACACTTCTGCACAAACAATCAGTCAAGCTTTAGCAAACAAATGCAGTGTGGAAACAATCTAACTTCAAACCAAGAGATTTACGAACTTGAATACTCTTGGTAAACGCGAGTTGCGATAAAAAAGGTTAAATAATGGGCAAGTCGCAATCAAAGTGTGTATTGTAGGATAGTAGTAATCGGATATAAAATGAATCTGATGGATTATTATGATTTATAAACAGAGCATTGTCTCATACTACGAGTACGTTACTATCAGAATAGTCCTTGTGTGGAATTGGCATTATTGTTGTGCACTTTTTTTGAGATAAACTGTACTTTTTTTTATTTAAATACACATTTCTTACACTTTAACCAAATGTTATTATATCGCTATGTATTTTTTTATTGAAATTACAGCAGGATGTCTTTATTTATATTGCTTCACCTCATTTGTGTAATGCATTGAATTTAAAGGGCAAAATATACTGCATAATTACGAGAGCAATACACATAGTGCATCATTTTGTAGTCGACAGAGCATTAAATAGACACTGGAATCAACGGTAAGTGCTCACTGCTAAACATCATTATTAGGACGTAATTATAACAGTGAAATAGCACTTCGTAACTGTGCTATGTTTCTGCTGGTGAGTGAGGTCGCCAGAGCTCAGATGGTGAGGATATGGTACATAAAGGCAGGTAACCCATCAGTGACTCTTGTGCGGTTGTTGATGTCGATGGACAGCGGTGATCACTTACCATCAGGTGACTCTCTTGTTCGTTCGCCTACCTATAACATAAAATGAAATACCCACGTGGTGAAATATGTGGTAATAGTATATTCTAGGCCGGCAACGTCAAATCTAACAATCTAACTAACTTATTGGACGAATTGAATCCTCAATCTCTGACCGGCTTATCAGTTGACATACATGTCCAATTCTGATCAGACTGAGAGTCAAGCCAGGTGGTACGCTATTCTCCAATCACACAAAGAGCTTTTATGCGCAGGTATCTACTTAAAGTGATGGGTAATAAGATATCGATAAACTTAAAATGCCAATTTATTTTTACGCTGCGATGTTCTTACTGCCACGAAATTCATGTTCTACGGCTTTTATGACGCCTTTTTGTCGAGTCAATCTCATGTCGTAAAATAAGGTTTAGAGCCGATTCGTGTTATTAAGTAAGTATTTACTCTTTTAAGCAAGAGGAATAAAAGCATGACTGAAAAATTTTTGAAGCTGTTGCACAAAAACAAGTACTCAAATAAACTTTTATAGAAAAGATATTATGGCAAAAATAATGCTAATTGACAGGATAAAGCATTTAAAAAAACTTCTTTTTAAAAATTACCGTCATAATTCTAAATCTGTTATGTCTGAATTTGATTTGTAAGTCTATGAGCTCCTAGGGCAACTCTTATTCCCGAAAGTGTGCGTTGACTATAGTGTCTGCAATATGTTAATTAACAATTTATCGACATTGATAACAGCCTTGGGTCATCACTAGGTGGCGATTTAAGAGAAGTGCAATATTTTCGGCCCCTCCGCGACCCGAGTGTTGCGAACAAAGCGACGAGTGCGGGAACTGCGGCTTTGTTGCATCTCTTGATACCTCTGCCTCGACGTCGCGCGACAAACGACGATCATTGGATGAGCCGTGACCTGAATCTTAAAGCTTGTTATTTTCTTTGAAGTATTCGAAATGTTTTGCTCATATAAAATACACATCAACGATACCTCTGGTGTCGCGGATGTCCATGGCGGCGGTGATTGCTTTCCATCAGGCGACCCGCTAGCTCGTTTGCCGCCTCTGACATAAAAAAAAATTAAGGAGTTGAGCTGTTAAATATTAGTGCACTCTAAAGAAAATCATTGAATAGGTAGTTTCGTTTTGACGATCTAGATAAAATATCGAGTTATTCGTCTATTTCGGTCGCTTGAAGCTCGCTCGATTGAACGGCTGACACATTTAATTTATTATTTTGTGTCGCCAACTTTTTTTCTTATGTATCAAGTTATTTTCTTGTATGTAAGCAAAGGTTAAAAAAAATATTTTTTTTTATTTTATAATTTTTTTCAATGGTGGTCACCAGGTGAAATTACTGCTAAAAGTAAGTGACAAATAATAACAGTTAGGTGGTCCGTAGGCGTGGTATGAAAATAAAATCCTACAGTACTTAGGAAAGGACATCGAAAAAACCGCTCGTATGTTAGCTCGGGGACATAAGAAGCATAACACTAAAAAGTACCGTGATGATTTTTCTTACTCTTTGACCCAAAGAGGGCTTCTTTCACACTCCGAAAAATACTTTTTGTTCTAAGAACGTGTGGTTTAAATGAGAAACGAGAAAAAAGTCGAGCTCTTATGAAGAAAGGCCTTCTAATAGTCTACATTACGCGAGACTTTTTGTAGCGTTCGCTCATCTGCCGAGGTTTAAAGGGTACATTTTATACAGGGTCGGAGAATATGACGGGCTGTATTTTTATTACGGTTGTGTTGCGCATTTAAAATAATATATCTACATAGTGTTCTTTTGTATACGAAAATACTTCTAACTAATGGGTAATTATAAAAAGCCAATGATGATGATTACAAAAGATAATTTGTCGTTTTTATTAAAAATGTTCAGTACTTCATTATTTTTTCTTTTTGAATGTTGTGTTCGCCTTAAAAGTTTGTATTATTTAGTTTAATTACCTATTAAGTTATAAGTTATTGGTTGATTTAATGTAAACATCACTGGTGAACCTTTACAAATAAATAAATAAAAGCATACTGACTACTATAATTCCAGTCCCCAATAAAACCAAATAAATTAATGGATCTCCCTGCTCCCATTATGGTATGGTATTTATATAAATGTACATACATTGCAGGTTAGATATTTTGGTAAGTATTCATTTCCCCATGATACGCAATAGATCAATGAATATTCAATTCATGTGAAGCACAGGAAAAGGACTCTCCTATCGGCCAACAAATTGTTTTAACACACTAAACTGCACATTACAAAACAATACGGTTATATTTACTACATACTTACTTTAATAAGTGACAAATGAGTTGTCATAGCCTTAGCAATTCATCAATCTGAGCTAAGCAACATTTTGTTGTCATGGCAGTTTCTTTCAAAACTGGTACTGCTATTCCATTACGACTTGACTTCGTTAGCTCTCCCTACCGACATCCAATTATTAACCAATTGCTTAGGCGACGGTACCACTGGTCTTATAACCTTAAGAAGGCAAAGAAAAGACCCTCACAGTTTATCCAAATACACGAATCTACGTTCACCAACTAATTTTAAACATAGCCAAAGGCAAACTGCCTTATACGTGCTTGCATGCGAAACCGTACTTCGTCTTGGGAACAGTTTCCTTCATAAGAGCAAGTTTCCTTCGCTCATGAAATACCCGTCAACGAAACGCGTTTCCGATGCCATCGAATGCCAGTTATGCTCATAAGACACGGTTGGTGCACCAAATTAAATTTATATTGTAGTTTGAAAGGAGTTTTTAGTTCCGAGGAAAACGACACATGTTCAGTTCTTCACGGGACTGCTTTTAATAAAAGGCTCACGTCTGCCACGTTTACAAGATAAATATAAAACTTATTTATTTCAATCATGAAACCCGTCAGCTAATATAGCCTATTAATCCCATTGGAGGGCACAGACCTCAATAATTTTAAGTGTTTTCCTTACAAAGATGGGTTTTGGCTTTATCACTACGCTTGCCAAATGCTTTGGTTAACACAAACCCGGTCTGCGCTCGAAAAACCGACACAAATTTTGCTCGATCTTGGCATCGAACCCAGGACCTTGAGAACACGGCCCGGTACATAAAGCCACTAGCCCATCGAGATGTAAGGTATGGTGCTTGATAAGCACTCTTTTTATATCTACTCCCGCAAATGTCACTGTTTCGGACAGCCTTCCACCTCTCCATTAAAATAACGTCAAAGCGCATCTGTTAAAGCGTCATTCCGTAACAAACAAACGTTCACAGGTTGACCAGAGAGTGTTTTTGCTGAAACTCGGTGCAAAACAACTATTCCGACCGCTTCCGAGTACCACTCAGGCCCGCGCCTGTCGGCCCGCAAGCAAAACAATGCGTAACGCGTGTGTACTGACTCCAGGGTTCACTACGTAACCAGGACATGGGTTAAAGTTGACAAGAGATTTACCTCTCTTTATGTACGGCCTTTGCATCTATAACAATTGCTACACCGGCGTTCGTGGCTGTATAGACCTATGCGGGAAAAATCCAGGACCTGTGTGTACTGACTCCAGGGTTCACTATGTACCCAGGACTTGGGTTAAAGTTACCAAGAGATTGATCCCTCTACATCCCATGTCCTCACACTGCAAGATGCGTTGCCGGCGAATAAATTTCTGCTTGACAACGTTTTTTTTGCATCAGGAAAATGCTTTGAAGTACCGTTTTTGATTGTTTTGATTGTTGAGCTATGATGAAGGAAGAGGAGACTTGGAAGCATGTTAAAGATGAATGTAACATAACTCTTTAATCTTTTTAAATAACATATTTTTTTATTGTACACATAAATAAACATTAATATGTACATTGAAACATTCCTTTGTACACAAATAATTGGTGAAGTCCGCTCAGTCTAGATATTAGAAGCATAATCGGAAGAGCTGAGAGGCGTGTGGGCTCAAGTGCCAATGCTACCTTAGACAAGACTTGAGTACAAATGTCGATGTTCATCACGCAAACTTTTTCCCCTAGCGGGATTTGAACCTGTGGCCCTTGATTTTGTAGCCAGGATCTCTGACTACTAGGCTAACGGGCCCGTCGTTTTAAACAAGGGCAACTTTATTCCAAACCATCCGAAAAAAACAGCTTGAAATGGTCCCCCTATGCGTATGGAATTCAATTATAGTCCACTACGACATGTGGACACGGAGCGCGTAACAACAGTCGACCAACAAGATTCAATATGTATACAAATGCGTACGAAAATATGCGGGAACTAAATTCGTTACATGCCAGTAAATAACCAGGGTTTAGATTTATGTACACATGTAGTACAAGCGACCCGCCCCGGCTGCGCACGGCGGCAACTAAAATTTCTCTCCTATATTATAATACCCTTCCCACCGTTTTCGGCCATGGTGGCCAACCTAGTGATCAGCCAGGTACGCTGGATAAATTATAGCGCACAAGTGAGAGCGCAAGCACAGGTGCAGTTTGTATTCCGTCACTCTCATAATTCGGTGGGACAGCAATCCGACACCACCGTAGAGAGTTCAGGCGCAGGAACAACGGCTAAACGTGCGTTCCCAAGCACGAAGGAGCTTGAGATTACATCTTTCGTTCACCCATCAGATTACTGGTCTCTGCTAAAGTTGCTTAACTTAGCAATCGCACTGTTTCATCGAGCTGCTTACTATTAAGCTTGTATTTAACCGACTTCAAAAAAAGGAGGAGGTTCTCAATTCGTCTGTATGTATAATATTTTTTTTTCTTTTTTTTTATGTATGTTCATCGATAATTTCGTCAATTATGGACGGATTTCAAAAATTTTTTTTTGTTGGATAGAGTTCAGTTCTGATGTGGTCCCATTTTCACCAGACCAGGATCTGATCATGGAATCCAGGAGAAATCGAGGGCAACCACCGAAAATTGTATGCTCGTATGGTGTTTTTGTTACGTAATCATGTCTTACTCAGGTATATGCTTCAGGATGTCAACATTTGATGCTGCTGTCCTGATGATGATGCTACAGTACTCCTTAGCGGTTAGGAGTTGGAAGGCAGAACTGCAATTGGTCGATGGAAACTATTTAGTAGTATGTAGGGCTTAAATGTTGCTTGTGAGGTATGCTTGAATCAACATCTGATGCTACTGTGCTGATGATGAAGCTACAGTACTCCTTAACGGTTAGGAGTTGGAAGGCAGAACTGCAATTGGTCGATCGAATGTATGTAGGGCTAACGTGATACTTGTGTATATTACATCCAGACCCACGGCGAGAAATCTCGCCGAGAAGTCTCGCTGGGCCTTCTCGCGAGAACAAGTAATTTATCCACACTCTCATTTACTTTTAACAACAACTAAGTTCGTATTAATAATGAAGTTCACAAAGCTTTAACACAACTAAAAATCATGAAATAAACTGACTTTTTAAAAAAAAATTAAACCGACTTCAAAAAAATCGTGAACACAAAAATAAACTAAAAATTAAAAAATAATTCCTAATATCTATTACCTCATACTATAATTTTCCTAAACTATGTCAAAGTAATCTTAAACAAACTAACTGAAGTCGGTGCCTGCCCAAAAAAGCAGAAGAGAAAAAGCACCGACTTCAGTTAGTTTGTTTAAGATTACTTTGACATAGTTTAGGAAAATTATAGTATTAGGTAATAGATATTAGGAATTATTTTTTAATTTTTAGTTTATTTTTGTGTTCACGATTTTTTTGAAGTCGGTTTAATTTTTTTTTAAAAAGTCAGTTTTTTACACATAAACTTTCCTCTTGAATCACTCTCATCATCATCCTAGCGCCTCTCTCGGTTGCATCCTCGGCCATTGCCTCGCAGCCCAGGCGTATGCTACGACTATGATACTGAAACACGAAAATCGGTTGCGTAGTTTTAATAATTTAAGCAACCATAGGGACAGACAGAAAAAACGTTACTTTGTTTAATATGTAGCGAGCGACGAGTTTACTAGTCCTCCGCCAGTGGTTTTACTCGCGTGGACTACACAACAGTATCCCGCGGGAATGAGGTGCTTTAGGAATTAAAAGAAGCCTATGGTCAACTGTGATCATGTTGGTTGCATAGAGTAACAAAGCAATATCAATTTGTCTCTTGACTCTCTAAAGACGATGAGATACCCTTACCCTTGATTGTGCTTCACTGTTGTTTGACTTTCTCTAAGCAGAGGCGGCCTTAGGGGGGGGCGAACCGGGCAACCGCCCGGGGCCTCGCGCTTGGGGGGGCCTCGCGCTTGGAGGGTCCGATCCCCCTCCAAGCGCGAGGCCCCAGGCCAGGGCCTCCAGAGCAGGTATCTCATCTCATGGTTGTGATCTTACTTTGAAAATACAATACCTAAAATTGGTTTTTTTTTTCGGGCGTCCACCTACCAAAGATGGTAATATATTCTTGAGGGCATTCCAAACAATATTTGCAAAGACAGTATAACTGTAAACTCAGTCCGAACGGAGTGAGACAAGCTCGAACTTTAATCCATCTAAGGGTCTAGCCACAGCTACGGCGGCGAGCGGCGCGCGGCGAGGCCGGCGACGGCCGCCCTACTCGTGGGTATGGCCGCCGCGCGTTCGCTCCGCGCATCTCGCCGCCGTGGCTGTGGCATGCTTCATACAATTTCCTTTATTTGATTTTTTCACTCGCCACTTTCGCTCGCGCAAGACGCATCGCAAGTCGCACCGCTGTGGGCTGTGGCCAGGGTGTAAGGCCTGCACAAAAATCCGGTTTGTAGGGAATTAATGCTAACTTGAATCACAATTTTGTATGTTTTTACTGGACTAAAACATCTCTGTTCATTTTTTAAAACTTTCAATGTATAATAATATCGCCCGTTGGCGGAAGTTACATCTTCCATCAATGCAATCAGTCTCCGCAGTCCAGCTTGTGGCGAGCTGTTGGTGTGTGGCGACACCACGGACCCGAGACCTCTTGGGGGAACTTTAACATCTCCTCCCCGCACCTCTGGCTTGCCTTCATTAGCCGTCCAGAGTGGAGCGCAAGTAGCTGTTTTGGGCGGCCTATCTAGTGGGAGGCAAGTCACCGTCTGCCAGGAGAAAGCTTGCGACATTTTGCATGGCAGACGTCCGTTGTCTTATCCAATAGCTCAGTTAATCAAATTATCAAACTACACACAATATACCTTGAGCTTGGGGCTTTGGCCCCACGCATGCTTCAAAGGACCGGGTCCCTATGGACACGTGATCGAGTGGATAAATAATAATAATAACATAATGAAAAAGTATTTAAGAATGTATATCCGTTCCAGAGTTGCCAGACGTCCCGATTTTTTTTAATAAAATTCATTCCCGCTTTTCTGGGATACCTAACTCGACCGTGCGTGCACAGATTCCGTCACGTCTGGTCTGTCCGTCTGTCAGTATGACAACCACTTTTCCGAATCTATAAGAACTATACTGTTGAAACTTGGTTCAATTGTATAGTTCTTGTCTAGTCGCACACCCCCCCCCCCCCCCCCGTTACTTAACCATTACTTAAAAGTTACTTAACCGACTCGCACTTGGCCGGCTATGTCCCGTTTTCGCATCACATACGTAGGTACTTTACTGTAGGACAAGGGGCCTCGCAAAGACCTGTCGCCCGGGGCCTCGCAATGGGTAAGGCCGCCTCTGTCTCTAAGGCCATCTTTATAACAACAACGAGTATAAGTATATTAATAGTTTAAATTATAAATACATTATTATCAGGATCAGGCAACAATAAATCATTTTCTATATTAAACTTCAAACAAGATGCATCTTTGATAAAAAAGATATGATTTGTAGAGGTTTTTTTATGGCGTATTTTTAAACTTCAAATACCTAATAGTTATTGTGAACTTTTTATCGAAACAATGAACAAGACATTTAAGCTAACATCCTACGACGGAAGCCTTTTAATCAGACGCTCAAAAACAAACTTATTACGTAGGTACTTAGTTTTTACTTTATTATGTTTTTAAACACCTTTGAATAGAATTTTAATGGTTTTGTAGGAAATTGCCGCGACAATGACAAATGTCTTGTAATTAGGTTCGAGTTGATCGTTTTTATAAACATGCATAGCAATGCTTATAAATCATGTCTATGGCAGCATACTGTTTCTTATTTAACTACTATATTTTTTATTCAGAATATAATATTTTTATATCTAATTCATGATAAAACGATTGCCTAATCGGTTGAATATCAATTGCGCTCCTTGGACTAATATGTGTAGACGTTGTTTCCGAAATGATCCCGCCCGATTCACTAATAATAATTAAAAATAATAAGGCTGTATAGGTACGCGCGAAATCTTGAAGACAACTTATCAAGGCGCTAAGAAAAAAAAAAGAAAACAATATGGCGCTTTTTCGCATGTGATTGACATCGCCGCGCGTAACGTCTATCGTACTAATTAATTGAATATCAGTTCGGTAGTGAAAATATCCATGATATTTAATAAAAAACGAATAAAGATTGTGTGAACGGTGGTGGATCGTATTCTCTGCAGGAGCCTGGTCGTTGCAGAGAAAAGGTGAGTCGCATTTGCATTCTGTTCTGGTGATTAATTTTTGAGTGGATTGATACAATCACATTGTTTCTTATATTTCCTAGTTTCTCAATTTGTCAAATAATAATACAAACACACTCACTTCGCTCACAATACGTATTTCATATAGGTAATGCTTTTTTACCTGCGACTTACCGCCGTACCCAGTATTTACTCTCGTGCCTCAAAAACAAATGAGGTGCTGTTAATATTCTCAAAATATTCATTATTATTAGACCTTATTAGTAAGAGAAAAGGTTAGAGTTACTACATTAATTTAATATTTAATATTTAACGTAGTCGGTTTACTTCGACTAAAAACAAACCATTACAAAGCTGGAACCTAAAACCCATTTAGTTTTGTAAGAAAGCAAATAAAATAAAACTGTATTTAGTTTAGTGACCCTGAGCAGGCAAAGTTTGTAATATAAGCAGTCAGGAAACATCAAGCTCTTACGGAAAAACTGATCCACAACGTTTTATAACTTTAATTACAATACAATCAAATAATCATACTCTTTAATAGATTTTTGTGCCATTTTCTTATAACTTCAGAGTTTTATAGTTTATTTCGTAAACAATCAAGTAGGTACCCAAATCTGAAAATAAACCCTGACATTCTCACATAACCTAAAGCTATGTCCTAGTTCGTAGCCTAAATTAGAGAAATAATCATAAAACACAAAAAAGCTCTTAAGCTCCCGAAATACCTTAGTGATGTCGAGATGTAATACGATGAAAGCGTTTTATTCCAGCCTTTACCTACTCATGTATAAGCGCATATATTTGAAGCTACTTTGCAGATAACAATCCCTCAGAGTCAAAAAGTTTCAATCCCACAAAGAGCTGCTCCTAGGGGATTGAATCTAGGGATGGGAATAGGAGATTTTATCGATATAGGTTTATCACTTTATTAAAGATGAAGTAAATTTTTTTTTTACATGCCCAATATTGCTTTACGTTACGCTTTATATTTTATGTGACGAAAAAAAACATTTGCAAACATCATACGTACACATTAATCATTAAGTTATAATTGCACTGTTAGTAGGAAGTAATGCTACTGGATTAATCATATGAATTAAATGAAGAAGCAAGATGATTAATTCTTTAAAATACACCATTAATTATTTAAAAAAAAAACTAAGATTCGCTTACACGTTTCATTAAAATTACAGAGCCTCTTTTACCTACTCAACAGTAAGGTCAAAGAGACTTGAATTGCTTACCGTGTATTTCTCAAAGTGAACATATTTTTTACAAGATTTACCCAAGGCTTTGTTGCTGATAACATCACCATTGTCGTCGATGAGCTGAAAAATCTCCTTTCTACCATGGGATAACTGAGCTCGAAGCACTCGTTTGCTGGTGTTTAGTTCTATAGCGTCAGTTATCCGGTCTTCGTGATAGAGCTTCAGGTCGTTTTTAATGCCTTGACGAATAGCATTTTGTATTTTTTGGTATTCGTCACTGTCGGTCTCATTTTTCAGCCGCATATTGTGGCGTTCTTCCATGAGTTTCAACGTACCTTCCGAGAGTTTCTTTGGTTTAAAATCCTGGTTAGTGGGCGTTATTGTCTCAATTGCTTCGGACATGACTGTTGTCAAGTGTTTATTGAGATCGCCTATTGACATTGACCGCATCTCGTCAGGATGTTTAAGACGGTTCTCGACGTAGGTGCTGTACACTTTTTCATTGACTCTAATTACATCAGGCAGTAAGTTGCGAGCTATGTTTTTACGAATAAGCTTCCGTCTCTCACTCTTTGTGTTGATAACGAGGGAGGCACGTACAAGGCGATGATCACTACCCGTGGTAAAATTGTTGAGAACTGATACGTCCTCCACAAAACCTTTACGGTTACTTACTATATAGTCATATTCACTTTTGTGCATACCATCTGGATGCCTCCACGTCCATTTCTGTTGAGTCTTTTTATGGAAAAAAGTGTTCATGACGTACATATTGTTTTGGAGAACGTAATGATGCTTCATGATGCTCGACGAACTTCAACGTGAATCAGCAAAAGTGGGATTGCGAATGAACCGGTCAAAAACCAAGATTATGACCAACATCCCAGATGCGAAAAATCACACATTTCCTGTTGAAGTAGTCGAGTATTACATCTACCTCGGCCATAAAATCACCCTCGGGCTGGAAGATCAGGTAGCAGAGGTTGAGCGGAGGGTGGCGCAGGCTTGGGCAGCATTTGCAGCCAACCGCTATATCATGAGATCAAAACGTATCTCACAGCACCTTAAGACGAAGGTTTTCAACCAGTGCGTCTTGCCTGTTTTCACTTACGGTATGGAGACCACGACCTTGACAGAAAGGTCTGTCGAGAAACTCCGAGTCGCTCAGAGAGCGATGGAGAGAACCATGCTCGGAATCTCCCTGATGGACCGCAGAAGAAATGAGTGGATTCGGCAGAAAACGAAAGTGGTTGACGTGGTCGAGGAAATTGAGCGCAGGAAGTGGAGATGGGCAGGACACATTGCTAGAATGGACCACCACCGCTGGACAAGAAGACTGTTGGAGTGGCGCCCCCGCGCAAACACCCGCGGCAGAGGACGTCCTCCGAAGAGATGGACGGATGATATCCGGCAGTATGCTGGCATTAATTGGATGTCTGTGGCAGCAGATCGTCAAGTGTGGAGAAGTAGAGAGGAGGCCTATGTCCGAAGACGGACTCTGCAAGGGCTGCAATGATTACCCAAGGCTTTGCCCGCGTTATTAAGGTTCCTGTTTCATCCCTTGGGAGCACTTAATTGGGATAAAATGTCCTAGAGTCCTATCACCTAATAGACGTTAGCCCGTACCCTACCTTTATGCCAAATTTCATTAAAATCCGTTTCAGCGTGATTGACGGACAAACATCCAAAGAAACAAACTTTTTTTTTCATCACATTTATAAAACTACTAGCGGCCGCCCGCGACTCCGTCCGCGTGGATTTCGATTTCCAATATCCTATGTGTTATTCTGATGTATAAGCTATATTGTGGTAAAGTTTCATTCAAATCCATTCAGTAGTTTTTACGTGAAAGAGTAACAAACGTCCATACATCCACACATCCATACATCCAAACATACAAACTTTCGCCTTTATAATAGTAGTAGGATTAAGATTAAGATTATGATGAATATGATTTTGATTATAATAATGATGTTATGATTATGATTATGTTATTAGTATGATGGTATGCATTTATCGACAGTCGATAATTTGCATGCATATCCCGCACTAAACCCGTGTCCGCGAGTGCAATATCGGATACTGGGTTCACGTCAACGGAATAAAACACGGGAATCTCGGCGATACAAGTGCCGTATGGGAAGAATGAAAATTGTATTGCGCCTTATCCGAGTAACGCCTTCGATGGCTAGACTCGACCGAGGAAACATAAATTGCTATGTCTAGTACACATGTCTTGGCGGCGACTCAAAAGCGTTTAAAAAAAAAAGTTCTAAGATTTTGAAATCAACTGAAGATAGAAATGAACAAAAATGGATTTGTATCTTTTCGACTCGGACAGCAAACGGCCTCTTTACAAAAGCACACTGGTTAAGTTGGTGTAGTTGCACAAACTGATTTTTGGTCTTCTATACTAAGAATCTCCATGCTGGTCGGTCCTTTGCCATAGTCATAACCTGCAACTTGGCTGCCAAGATATAAGTGAAAGAAGAAAGAGAGAAAAATGTTTTATTAAATTATTACGAACTAATATCTCATTGACCAAGTACTTTATATTTGATGGTAAATAGTACAATAATCGTTAATATATGATAATCACAATTAAATAACAAAAACATAAACAGCCTTATTCAATAACCGCATGATTTGATTACAGGCAAAAAGTTTGCCATTAATATGGGTTATTACATACATACAACGCACTAACTACAAGGTGATTGCCTATAAGAAGGGATAAATATACGCAACTACTTAAAAAACTATGAATAGGTCTAATGCGTAGTTTTATTACTATTAATTTGTATAAGAAAAAATCCCAATGTCAAAATAAGTAATGAACCTCGGATTTATCATGATAATTCTATGTAAAGAACAATTATGCGTAAAAGCAAACTACCAATACCTTTTTTTTTATATCATCTGTCCAAATTAGTACGCATTTATTCCGCTACGAGCGCTGTATTTGATCGACAAGCCATGCATAGTTGGTATTTACATCTTAACATTTACTCAAAGGTCTGGTGAACGTCAAATAATTGAAGTAGCCTTCGTATTGAAGAATTTAGTGACACATTTTACAACAAACGTTATGAAGAAAATTACTGCGGTACACCACAACAATCCGCTACGATAAGATTGAAAATGTTGTAACTTAAACATCTTTCGACACCAGATTGTTATCTTAAAAGGTTTATGTATTGGCATCTCCTCATAGCTTGAGGTGAAATACTCGTATACAAACCTTAAACATAGATAACGCATGTTAGGAAAATAATTGTTTACGTATGATATGGTAAGTTTATTTTTGTTCAGAGACTTAGACCATGCCAAGTTATATTGCGAAATAAACGGGCATTTTTGGATAACTTTAAAAGTGTCGGCCATTTCAGCTAAGATGATCTCTGTGACCGGACAGGTATAGGTAGGTTCATTTTATACGACATTAAACTTTGTTTCCCGACTTTGATTCAAATGGTCTGGTTTCCCATGTAATGGTTACGGAGGTCAGACGACAGTAGCCCCACTGTAATTTCTAGGCTTGTCAATTCTGGATCATAGTCGCAGCGTACCCTGGCCTCCGAGGCAATGGCCGAGGGTGCAACCGGGAGAGGCGCTAGGATGTAGATTATCTTCGAAGTAAGAGTATTATCTAATGTCTTATTGTTCAATCGATTCATTTGGAAATAATAAGTAAAGTTGGGCATGAAGTGAACATTAATTTTCCTCATAATCATAACAATTATTACTATCGACAAGGAAATCAACAGACGAAAACTGTTCCGAACAATGATTATCACTTAATATTTACTTTACTTTGAATTTAATTCCTCTGTAATTTCCAATAAGCCGGCATATTCCTGCGTGGTCCAATCTCACGTTTCATTTAAGTGCACTGTTTCCAGTTATAATTATTAATGTGGTCGAGTCTTGTTATGTCTGTTTTCAATAAAGAACTTATGTAACAAGTTTTTTATATCAAAAGGAAAACTCTGATGTATTTTTTTACCAGAGGGAAAATGCTTTAGCCATATAGAACTTTAGAGAGAGGAACTGAATATACCAATATTAATACTACTATACTATATTTGCCGCTTTAAAGTTATCAGGTTTAAACAACTGCTACTTTATTTACTTATGTAACCGAGTAACAATTAAATATTGCTGTAGGTAAGGGCTTAGAATAAAATAATTACAACATAATCTCCATTGCAGATGAAGATACATCTATTTGTATTTAAAATATTTTTTAATTCCTTAGCACTAGCGATAATTAATGTTTTTCTTGCTACCTGTTGACTGATCTGCTGGGCGTTGGTTATAGGAATATTAATTATTGCATTGCTAAGCAATAAATATGATAATTGTAAGTTCCTCATCAACATTATCAGCCTGTCGCAGACATTGAGGTATTAATGGTACGTATAGAGTGGACAAATATCTATGCGTCAACTTGGAGGGAGGGCGCGGATAATTCACTGTTTTTTTTGTCTTTTAATCTATCTGCTTTTTATGTAATGAATTTATTTTTGTCCTGTAATGATTTATTTATGTTTTTGAAACGTCATTCGGTCTTTTTTTAGTATAAAAATAGTTCAATAGACGGCAATGCGTATAAGAAAATATTTATTCGAGGTGTCTACCCTATACGTAGTAATACCTCAATGGTTTGCAGAACATTTCTAGACGAAGGCCTCCCAACATGAGGGGTTCAAACATTCCTTTAGTCAACACAAACATTGTAGCAAAACTTTTTCATGACAAAAAATACCAAAGAAAAAAACAAGAGGGGTCAACCGAAGGCACGAAATATTATTGATCTGCGATATCGTAATAAGGTAGTGGATTATCGCTATATATCGAGGGTGAACAGTGCCTTTTACGTACAAGTTTACTTATCTAGGCTCTAATTTCTGTCTGTATATATGTACCTAGATTTAGAGCGATGGTGGCCTAGTGGTACGGACGGCGCTCACATACGTGAGGTCCGCGGTTCGAATCCGGGCCCACACCTCTGAATTTTTCGAAATCTATGTGTAGATTTGTGCCATTAGCTCGGCCGTGAGGGAAAACACCGTGAGGAAACCTGCACATTCAGTGATTTCTGACTTTAGTTTAGTTGGATCTGAATGTGTAACCATGATCCAATCTGTCTGGTTCCCCTCTATGGGTTACGAAGGTCTGATGGCAGTCGCTTCACTATAATAACCAGACTTGCCAAATCCTGGATCATGATCAAAGCGCTAGGAAGAAGATATATGTACCTAGAGTTGTATTATTGAAACTTGAATATTCCATAATAGTTTATAATATATTGTAGAAAATATATTATTATGCATTAAAAAATATGTTTTTATGCAATTTTAATCGGTTTGTTGTCACTCATAAAATGTATAATGATTTGACTGCACCCAGTCATAATCCCAACTACATTAATTGGAAATAACTTGACGCTAGCAATAATTGGGTACTGGGCGTTGAATAATTCATTACACAAAATCCATTACACACTCGACTGCAATGCCAATGTCAAGTTTACGAAGCTGGATTTGACATAATGCTTTCGACGTTATCATAAACGTACTACTTTCGTAGCGATAACTTGACCGAATGATTTTTACGGCAACAATAAAAACAGTAAATCGACCGCCGTCCGATCACAACCGGGCTGCTCACTGGGCGGCCGCACGCGCATTCAATTGCAACAATCACGCGCGTAAAACAATCCAACACGAAACAAAAGAAATTGCAAAGTGTAAATTGCAATTTTATAAAAAGTGTAAATTGCAATTTCGTAAAGTGTAAACTGTAATTTTTTGTAAAGTGTAAAAATATTTTTACGAAGTGTTATTTTTTTGTAACGTTACCGAAGTGCATATTTTAATTTAAAAATAAAAATGGATCCGGAGAAGAAGCCTAGTGAAGAAGTGACGGTCGACGATATTCTCCACTTATTAGGACCGTTCGGGAAATTCAACATATTCAATTACCTCTTGATCCTTTTCCCCGTATATTTGGCTGGAATGTATTCATCCGTCTACAACTTTGAAACCTTGGACCTGTCATATCGGTAAGTATTAATACGCTGTATTTCACTACAATAAAGTTACTCTAGTTTAAAAACCATAACATTGATAAAAGCACGTGTTAGGAATATGCCTATGTGTTTCTTACATGAATAAAGACGCGAACCAAATCTAAATAACATTTTGCATGCTGCGGGTGAACCAATTAATGCATTTTTATCGAGTTTTCACAAATGTTAAGATAATAAATATTGCGACATTTGTTTTATGAAATACACGTCTAATGTTTTATTGAAAAGTTATTATATACTTTGATTGATATTTCAACATTTAAACACGAGTACAAAATTTCTTTCCTATCATAAATAGGGTGTAACAAAATATACTGCAAATATTTTAAGGGCGAATTCTTTAGTGGCAATGTAATCAATATCAGATATTAAAAAGTCAAAATTAATGCCTACAAACTTTTGCATTTTTCTGCATTGGCCAATTTGCTCTTTTCGTCCTGTAAGCTTCGCCCCCTCTCCACCACTTTGCTTTTGGGGCAGGGCAAGTGTAGTAATTGTATTACACTGATAAGACACGACCAGCTGTCTTGCATATGACAAATTTTGTACTTTTCCCAATTATTCACTCAATTTATTTTGCTGATTTTCTCGAAAACTAGCGTATTAACAAAAAAATTGTACTAGACAAATTTATTACATTTCCACTAAACAATTCACCCTTAAAATATTTGCAGTATATTTTGTTACACCTTATATTGTGCACGAGCAATACTTATAAAGCTTTATTTTAAATCATTTTCTTATGCGTATTGAAAATCCGCACCAAAATATGTAGCTTAGTTTCGAAGATCTAACATACATACAGAAAGACAGCGGTGACGACTTGCTTTAAACGTCTTAAACACAAGTTATGCATTTGAGACCAAACCAGCCCTAAGAGGCGATAGTTGCTAACACCAAGGGCACAGGGCAGTGTCAGATTATTTTGACATTCCACGCAATCAATTTAATTGTCTTAGTTAATACGGTAGTCTAGTTATCAACAAGTCAAGTCTGAATTAATATCAAGTTTGACAGGCCCGTTGGTCTAGTGGTCAGATATCCTGAACAGAACCAAGGGTCGCGAGTTCGACTTCCGCTAGGGACAATGTTTTCATAGTTTCATAGAAGGCTTTAAGCTTAGCTGCAGTATAATTAATACTATGTGTGTGAAAATCGTAATCGACGCGAACGGAGTCGATGGCGGCCGCTTGTTATAGGATATTGGACAATCTTATTAAAATTTTCAATTCCATAATATTTTAAGTGTCCTGGCATTAATTATATATAAAAAAAATTGTGAGAATAATTGAGATATTCTGTGTCTATGCTTCTTAAAGAAATGATTTGTGTTTGTACAACTATATCAAAAATGTAATGTAATGATAAACATACTCGTAAATAGATCAAACACAACTGTCAGAAGCTTGAAGAAAAGTTTTGTTCAAAATTGGGTTGATAATGAAAAATGAAAGCTAAATATTAATAGATGAACGTCGGGTTTCCAAATAATTACCTATACCGCGATGGTATCCGTTTAAAAGTCTTTATATTTCAATAATAGATGAACACACGTACTGTCGCGGCCTAACTGTCAAGTGAGATGTGGAAACTGATTCAACTCTCGCCCAAACTCTCTTTACCTCTTTCTCGCAATCCACATCCACGCAATGCATTGTTATTTAACAAATTTTATCCTCTACACTAGCTATTCAATAATCGAATCTCTTTTCAAACTTTAAATTTTTGACCGTCATCTTCTGTGTCTGTTGAGAGAAACAGACTTAAGTAAAAAGATAGGTAATTTTATGACACTTTAGGTGATTCATTCAAACGTGACATCGGGAGCATCAATTGTATTCATTGACCTAAGGGTGACATATTGGAGTAGCAACGGCCTGAAAGTAGCTTGGGGGCATCTGTCCTTAATAAGTATTACGAGCACATTTCCTTCCACTTTTAAATGTACATTGGACTCACATCTCATAGGAGTCATAGGCCTTCATTTGTATTTCAAGTACTCGCGCTTGCGCATTACATCTGCAAAGCCGTCAAACGTCTAGAAACTAGCGTAATATAACTGCAGTTGCCTTAATTACAGTGTTTACTTGCCAGCAATTACCATCTGTCCCCAAGGGCGATGACCTGCATAGGTCTAGGGTGTAGGGTGGCTTCGGATTGGCCAATGGGAGCAGATGGAAAGGCTTATTTTTTATGGGATAAGTATAAGTGCGATTAATCTTAATGCCAATATAGCTTTTAACTAATACTAAAAAAATATCACTAATAACATTGCAGACTAGGTTATGACAAAAGCTTTTCTACCTACAATGCATTACAGACCTACATTGATGACATAATAATATTAAAAAGTAGTTCATGAATCTAAATACATATTATGTATGAAAACTAGCCTTCCGTCGCGGTTTCAAACGCGCGTATTTTCTTTTTTCAAATATGTCTTCTTCCCTCCACATTTCCGGGATCAAAAGTACCTACCCTATGTTCACCGGTAATTATTCATATCGGTCCAGTAGTTTTTGAGTTTATTCGTTACAAGAAAGATTTGTATATTTTATAATATACAAATCTTTCCTTTTTATTAATTAAAAGCATCGAGTATATTGCTACTAGTTGTTTCCAAGTGTTTTATCAAAAGAGATGTCCCATCCCAGGCCCGCACCATGTATCGGTAAAATATTGCTATTTCCATTAAAAATACAATAAAACATTTTTGGTCCGTAGTTTAGTCGCTTAAAAATAAAATCAAATGCATAATAGGCTAGTTGCCACTATTTTTATTATTTGATAAAACGGTTCATTACGATTATATTACAACATAAAAAAAATATTAAAATTTTTTGAAGCACCTATCCAACTGTATTTTGAATTTTAAATTATAATTTTCACTATACTACCGTAAACGCCGTCCGCCATGATGGTCTGTGCCGTGGCGTCACTGTTCTTGTCAACAAAACGCGTGACATAACCAAAAGGTGTTTATCGGAATTAAAACCATGTCTTCGTAGAGATTACATGATACATTTATGAATTACCACTATTGTATCGTGCGTGAATGTAAGAATACATCAATAAGAAGTTGTGGATTAAAGTACCCAGTGATGAGAATTTGCGAATCAGAATTTGAAGCAAAACATTTTGCAACCATCAAAGTATCTATTTTGGGCAGGTCTGGTTCAATTAATGTGAAGTGTATAATATTTTAATAGTGAAATAAACAACAATCAACGCGTTTAAATAAAAGACCACGAATAACCTGTCGAAACTGTCGTTTGAATTTGTGTTGTTTACAATATTGGTGACGTAGAATCATGGCGGACGGTGTTTTCAATCAAGAGAAAAAAAAGTAAAAATGTATCGGGTTTAAGTTGAATTTTTGCAGCAATCCCTTATTTATATTTAATGAAGTTTACATATTTTGGACCCTTGTACGGAATAATATTCGAATTAAAAGTGATTTTATAAATGGTGATATGAGGCAACTAGCCTATTGTTCACTTTACTTCGTAAAGATGGCAACTGTAATTTTTATCTTTACTGGGATTTACAGCTTTGGGCCCCAGCCTTTTTAGGTCATTTGTATCCTAAAAATATAAATACTTTGTGAAATAAACTGCATACTGTCAAAACAAAAATAAACTGGCGGATAAACGACATAAACGTCATTCAAGTTTCAAAGATGCGTCTTGGTATATTTACTTTACTCTATGAATGCGTCCTCCGCCATATTGTACTGAGTTGCAATATTGTGGTATAATTTTTTGTTTGAGCCAAAAAACTAAGGTTTTCCATAAGAATTGGAGTGATTAAACCTGTAGTACACTTATTCGCCTATATTTAGGTATAGCGTACATGGACCAGGCCGAGGCTTCATACATTTCTAGGACATCTCCTTTTCATCACCTTGTAGTGATTAAAATCTACGAAACAGATAATATCATTACAAGCCATATCATAGACACTGATCTGATAATAACAATTTAATCGTTGAAGATATGACATGTCGTTGGAGATTATTAATCAGGAGATCCAGAATGACGTTATTTATTTTAAACCGTCTATAAAAAATTAATCGGTTAAGCTTTTTTTTTTCATTTATAACTTTTTACCGAGTTGTATCGATTCGGATTATTGGATTTTTTTGCTCAACGCGGATTACACGTGTCGCCAACGATTCCGGACGAATACTGCTGGAAATATCTATTCTGTTGGTTTTGATAAAGCGTTCCATAATAATTAAATTGAGATATTTTAGCTAAATGGAATTAATATAATTGTCATGTAAATATAGTTCATTGACATTTGTTTTTTTTTCACTTGAATTGTTTATTAATTTAATTAAAACCTACTATTAATAAGCGTGGCCATTAGACAAAAACCCAATTTGTAAAGACATAATGTTTTCAAATTATTCAGGCAGTTCCTCTGCGATGCGGACTGGGACTTTAAAATGCTGAGGCAACGATTTTAACATCGTCATTTTGCATTTCGTTTGCCATGTGTAACTTCTATTAGTAAAACTACTACTATTTCTGCTTTCTTCCTGCCATAAAAATATAAAATTTAAGACATTATTAAGCTTCTTACCTAGTATAGCTAAAATTCTTGCTTTCACATACGTATTTATTTTGAAACTAACTCGATAGGGCATTTTGTAACGTAGTTATTTAGAAAGCGGGAAACGTGTGTTCGGCGCAAGTACACACAATTGGGTAAGACTAATACTCACTTAGTTAACGGTAATCATTGGTTTAGGCTGGTAGGGTTGTCCACCATCACGTGTCACAAAAATAATAACAAATTGTTGATTTGCCAACCACTATAAATTGTTGTCACATCAAATGATTGTTAACCAATGTACAAACATAAGTTCCAAAATAAAATTTAGAACAAAAGAGCTTCGAACATTTATGTATGGAAGATACAAAATCCGCCATTTTGAAAAAAATCTAGTTTTGGCGGCCTGTCATGAAACTCATGTCAACGACCATCAACGACAGAGAAAGTAATTATAAAGAAAACCGGCCAAGAGCGTGTCGGACACGCCCATGAAAGGGTTCCGTAGCTAAAAGATGGCCCGACCGCTTAAGACACCATTTAGTAAGGGCAACTGCACGTCATAAGTTGGTCGAGTTGTATAAAAATAACTATGTATGATACAGAGTTCGCTATAGTTTTCGTTGAAAGTACTTACTTGGAGGTATACAGGACATTTTTTTCAGAATCATTGTAATAGTATTTTAAAAGTTAAGGGGGGGGGGGGACGCTCTAATTTTAACTTTGTATTAATACATCTCGAGACTGGGGTCTTTGATCCACATGGTTTCAAGGCAAGTTTTATTGTATTTAAAAATACCTTTTTAACGATACCCCACACGATGGGGTAGGTCAATTTTTTTTTTCGAATTTACTTTTCGATTTATGGGAGGGGGGGTAAAAAATAATTATTTTTCGATTATTTTAAAAACCAATTCTTGAATTATCACTATGCATCTCTCCACCAATTTTCGTGGCAATCGGTTCAGAAACGGCGGAGAACGAGCCAGGACAGACAGACAGACAGACAGGCAGACAGACAGACAGACAGACATGACGAAACTATAAGGGTTCCGTTTTTTGCCATTTGGCTACGGAACCCTAAAAAGTGTTAAGTAAGCAAAGCTACTAGAATCAATGGGAAATTTCAAGGATAGAGCATCCTTGAAATTTCCCACCGAACCTAGAAAATCATGATACAAGAATGTGTCCTATTACATACAGAATATAATATCATGGTTTTGTTAGTATGACTGCTTTTTAAACCCTCTCTAGGCAACATTTTCATTGAAAGGAAATAATTCCTTTTTTTCTGGATTATTTTCGTTTACTTTGACGTGAATTTCCCCATTATTTACGTAAAAATACAAATTGGTAAAATATATGATACAATGATGTCTTCATTCCAATAAATTCAAATAAAAATAATATACAATGACTTTGATTTTTCCTATTCTGTATTGGGTAAATATTTTTCGTTAAAGGGTAAAAGCCCTATAGTAGACAGCCCTAAGTATTCTAATTTATTGAGTAAATATTTTCCACGTGGGACCTTAACATCGATTATGATGATACAAAATGAATAAATCATGAAAAAATGCTACCAAACATTGACATTAGATAAACAGGTTTTTGTAATCATAACTGAAGGCTAATCAGTTTCGTGGCAATGACCATATGAATGGTTAAGTAGGAAAACATTAACTTTGATGCATCGTATAAGAAAAATTGTTCGTAATAATCATCACATATTTTTGTTTAATATCACGCGCGTACTACTCGTTAAATATCTTATTAAAAAAATTATTATAATCGCGTACTTTTACGGTACGTTTTTGCTTATATTAAGTTTCGGCATTTTTAATATTGGGAAATGCCTTTACGCATACCCTCTGCCGTGGGGCGGCATAAGGGTTGATTTTGACTCCTGGAATGACAAGGCTTCCCACTAAAACCTGACAGGTCCCTCTGGTTGCGATTCAGTGGGGGTATGCCTGAGACCCGGGTAGGGCTCTACCCTCACACATCCCCTCGCAATGACGCTGACCACGCTCGAAAGCCTTGCACCTCGAAAAGCGCGGAACTACGCCCTTTAAACAAAAACACATATGAAACTAAACTCTGAGCAATAATTGATATTTTATCACCAGTGAACTAAACTGTTTCTTTCCCAATATTTGTCTCCCGATAAATATTACGATGAAGTTTTCTAGAAGATATTTCTAATTGTATAGTAACTATCGCATTATGTTTACCAACCGCCAATGATAGAGCGCCCTCGACTTGGTAAAAGGACTAAATAGGGCATTCCTTATACTAAACTTTACAAGAAAAAAACAACGTTACGACTGTTTCTTTTTTAGTTTTGTTTGATAGTATATAGCTAGTTTTGTTTAACGATTTTTACCATATAATACTCGCTCTACCCACGTCTTTGTCGCAGAAAATATACGTCTTTGCGTTATGGAGTAGTGGCGAAAGAACAAGTTTATTTTTATTTTTATAAGAACAGTAAATTGGCTCCCTCCCATTGAGCTATTAATGGCTCCTCCCTGCCTGATTATAAGCAAAAGAGGAAAGAAAATGGTATCGTATCCGTAGGCATTGCCATACCGGCCCGCAAGATACTTCTTCACGCTTCTCTTGAAGGAATCCATGTTGTAGGAAGGAGGAAAAACGCATGCTGGCAACGCTTTCCATCGCTTAATAGTTCAACAAAGAAATGAGTTGCCGAACTTCTGGGTTCGCAATGGAATAGTGGGCACGGTAAATGGATGGCAACGTTGACCAGCGCGCGTCGTTCTTTGACGGAATAATAAAAATACCGGGAGAGGGGAACAGATAGGTTGACTGCCCACCTTTAGCCCAAGGCTGGCTACGCCCATGCATGCAGAGGCCAACAACCCCTGCCCAGCATGACTATGGATAAAACCCATGACGATGACTGATTAAACCATTCAATTGAGGAGGTCGATGACGAAGTGGTTAACGCATTCGGCTTGCGGTTGCTAAAGCAGATGCCAGTCATCGGAGGGGTGAGCTCCTCTGTGCTTGGACGGAACGTTAAGCCGTTGGTCCTGAGCTTGATCTCGCTACGGTCGTGTCAGATTGCTACCCTACCGAATGATGAAAGTTAGGGAATAGGGAGTGCACACAAGTGCACTCCCTGTTCCCTAACTTTCATCATTTTTTTCGTCGTGGATTTAAGTATTTAGTGCACAAGCACTAAATACTTAAATCCACGACGGCCGCCGAATACTTAAATCCACCACCATAATCCATCTTGAGTCCTAGACATTTGTTATTTCAATACAAAAGCACGTTATTACTCAATAACTACATACTCATGTAAACATACAGTACATTATTATCACAAGGAAAATAGCTATTATAAGAATCAAAGTTCATATCTTAATAATTTATCTATGTTTAAACCAAATGGTCTAATCACTGTTGGTTGACAACGACAGGTTAAAAGAGTTGTTATTAGAATGATATTAACGCTTATTTGTTGTCGAACAATTTATTCACAGCTTTTAGTTAGAATGTAATTGGACAGCAAATAGCAGTAGACTTTTATATATCATATTATAATTATGGTCTTGTTGCGTTGGGAATTATATTATAAACAAGCGGCCGCCCGCGACTTCGACCGCATATATGTATTTCGGTTCCTTCCCTAGCATTTTTATATTTTAAGTGTGGGATTTCAAAAAAATCTTTCAAAGGGGATGCCTATACGCAATAGCAGCTTTATGCATTCAAAGGCAGGCAGATAACAAATTCAATAAATGTTAAAATAAAATTAATTTAAAGACATACTTAAATTCTTTTATAAACATCTACGAGTATGACTCGAATTCAGATGCCGATGTTCATCACACAAACATTTGCCCTAGCGGGATGCGAACCCGCGACCCTTGGTTTTGTAGCCAGGGTCTCTGACCACTAGACCAACGGGCCCGTCATTGACAGCAACAGAACCATCTCCTCATTATTATAAATAAACAGTCCGTTACCTAATATACAGACATGTTCAACGTACGAATAATTGTTAAGGCTGTGTTTTGAACCCAGGACTCTCTATTCAGGGCGAAGATAATCCCAAATGCATTTTTGACCTAGTTACATAATTAGAACCATAAAAACTCAAACCGTTAAAGTTGGTAGGGAACATATTTTTAAATAACCTGTATTTACAAGAAAACTGATTTAAATAGTCTCTGCGACTTGATCAATGATAAGTGGGAAACCAGTTGGAGCCTACTTTATTACATACTTTCGCTCCATGTAGCTTATTATAAGACGTTAACTTAAACTGGAAAAAAAGGGAATGAGGACTCGTTGGACTATTTATAGCGCTATGGTAGCTCTGCTCAGCTATATAAACTCAGAGTTAATTCATAATCCATATTTCTTGGACTTCTTTTTTTTAAGAGTATGTAGTATCGACAATGCCGGCTTGGTGTTTTTGTAAGCGCAATTCTATCACCTGAGGAGGTCGTGGGTTGAAATCCCTCAGAAAACACTTTCATTTTGATTGGGTTTCGAGGACTTAGACAACTGGGACCACTGCAGAACTGATTCGTTTTTATTAATTATTTATTTCGTGGCGAGTGGGGTCACCCGTAATTTTTACTACAATTCCATTGTAGTCTACAGTATAAAATTTAGAATACCTAGTTAGCAAAGAAAGTGTCCCAAAACTCTCAAATGAAACAATACAAGTTTGAAAATTTTATTTACTGAAATGCTACTTAAAATATAATACTGAGTTATACAACTTGATTTTGTACTGTTAATCATTAAAGCAAATTAGTTTATGATCCCACTTGACCGATTCATAAATGTTATCAGGCAACTGGGACCGTGCTCGCAGTTCTTTATGGTCCCAGTCCCACTTCGATACCTTAAACTACTTGTACTGGACCAAGAACTGCTCGTGTAGCCATTTCTTAATACAAACTATGAAATGTCGGACTCACCGGTTTCCTCAAAACAATACCACGTAATACGATATACTAAACGGTGCAAACCACCTACTGTTGAGATATTTTATACGCTATTGTGCGTGCTTGTAGCTATGTGTGGCTAATCTGTGTTAGAGCGCTGCTCAAATACCATGGAGGTCGTGGGTTCGAATCCCTCGGTTAACATTTTAACTTTGTGTTGGTTTTCCCAGTTCTACTCTCAACTGAATATCAAGTCACCTTCATCTTCACTTTCATAATTCGTTAGTCATTCCGTGATCACAGCTGCTGAAAAGTATCCGAGACGTGGCGCTATCCTAAAAATATCTTCTTCTTTATAGAGTTTTATCCCGTTTCTAAACGGGGTCCGCTGTGCCCATGATCCAGGATTTGGCGAGTCTGGTTATTACACTGAAGACCTTCGTAACCGTTAGAGGGGAACCAGACAGATTGGTTATCCTAATAATATGTAGTTTTTTTTAATTATACCGCGATTCTATCCGTTTCAAAGTAGTTTTATTTCATTTTTATGACATTTACTAAATATATTTAGTATGCAGCATGCAACCCTCTGTTGGTAAGCGACCTACTGAGAACCACTAATAGCCGCGCACTCAAATTCATTAATTATTGGTAATAATTATTTATTCATTATAATTAACAACACGTAACATCGTTCCTTGAAATAGGAGGTTTTTTTCTTAGTGATAAATGAAGGTAACCTGATTTACTTATCAGGTTACCGACTTCATTTGTCTATACAAATATTATAAAGAGGAACGGTTTGATTTTTTGTTTGTTTGTTTGTTTGTATGAATTGAATAGGCTCCGAAACTACTTGGCAGATTTGAAAAATTCTTTCACTGTTGGAAAGCTACATTCACCCAGAGTGACATAGGCTATATTTTATCCCGGTACGGGAAGTAGTTCCCCCGGGACGCGGGTGAAACCGCGTGACGGGCCGCTAGTCATTAATAAAATGCCTCTGTTCGTGTAAAAACACACCAGCTGTAACAAAAGCGTTCGAAGTTTGCCAGCAATGCATTTTCTATACAAAATTATTACGCGACGTTATTTCGGCATGGTGTGTCATCTTCCATTTAAACTACATTGGAGGCGTAGTCACGCTGAACTTGGTCGCGTTTTTTCCGCCTAGGGTGGTTTTAAAATTTGATGCCATTATTAGGTAGGTACGATCAGTTGTTAAGAAAAATTTTGTTTGATTTTTTATTACTGATTTAGTCTTACTGTTCAACGATCAAAAATTCTTCAGTAAATGAATGCCAAATCAAAATGACCAAGTGTTGTGTTTGTGTTCCTAGAATTATGGATGTTGGCTAAATATTTGCATTCTGTTCGAATTCTTATGACGTGAGGTTTGCTAATGTTTGTTGTGTAGAGTTTGTTTATTGGAAATCTTGTATGAACTGACCCATGGTTTTTTGGTTATAAAAGCGGAAGTTCTTCCAAAAATATTTAATTTTCTCATTTCTGAAATACGATCAAATTTATTGTTGTCACAGGATTTAATAAAAAACAATAATAATGGGTTATACGAATTATTGTAATTATAAATTAATTGGACTAACACACCAATTGCCTAGCGCCAAACTAGATATACGTAAATACTTTTATCCTCAATTCTCCTCAATTGGAACAAAAAAGTACCTAACTAAACAAATCTATAATTTCCATCTTGCTTCTAATGCTTTAGCTATATCTAGGTCATTAGATAGATGGCTCCCATTGTAATAGAATCAAGTTTAATGTGAATTCGAATACTAAACAATAGAAAACTCAATTAAGCCATTTTTTTTTGTCACTCTTGGTTCAGCTCTACCAAATCACAAAAACTTATAAAGAAATACTAATTCGTCAATTATTATAAAATCTATTGTACAAATTATGAATTAGCAGGCAATTTTATTGAAAGCCGGCTCGGCAAACTTTCAAAGTCACCCTGTGATTAAGAGAAAAAAATATTGAAAAAGGAAAATCGAAAAACTTCCAAGCAAAAGTCGGCAAATACTGAAACAATGTTCTTGATGGTTAAAACCGTACTTTTTACTTTTAAAGTTTGTTTATAAATGGTAACAGGAGCCATTGAAAAGGTCGGGTCGATTAAACTTCATAAAATTGGCATCGGGAATATAAAAGGTTAGGTAATCTGTTAAACATAATTATTTTAATTCTCGAAATCTTCTTAATAATATAAACTGGTAGCAGGATAGGCGAATGATGATGATGATACATGTACTACATACGCCCGGACTGTTAGTTCCACTTGTTTTTCTCATTAATAATTAAGTAGTGATATCAACTAAGATGATAGTCATATTAAATGGTTTCTTGTTCATATCAAATAACCATTTATTAATTTACCTATTGCTCCGAACCAAAAATTTTAATCTGTACATCAGAAAACAGACAAGCCCATAACATTATTTACACAATGCAAAAATAACACATAATTCGGCAATTCCCTTCCAAAATACTTAAAATTAAACTCGTTTAATAATAACTATGCGCGCGGCGCTGAATTATATGTCAAAGGATTAAGGCAATTTTCGAATATCCTATTGCATTTGGTCAAATTACATCTGTAGGCAATTTGATGGACACCCGTGATACCCCGTGGCAAATGAACAATAGACCAGTCGTGGTTCGAGGTCGTTGCGTTAAAATAAGGTATTTACTTTTATTGTGAGGTTGGTAACAAATTACGATCAAATGAAACTGCGATTGTTCGAAATTGACTAGTTCAGGTGCAGAAGCTTAAAATAGACTTTAGGTGAGACGAGGTGTACGTGGTGATTGCTAATCAGATCAATTTTGAAAGCTGGGGCTTTTTCCCTTACGGAATTTAAGTAATATTAAGTAAGTAAAATAGGGGTACCTTCGAGTAAAAGTAATAGTATTACCCGACCGCTTTTCGACCATGGCGGCTGATCCTACCATCAGCCAGGTAAAAAGGATATATAGGGTGTAACAAAATATACTGCAAATATTTTAAGGGCGAATTCTTTAGTGGCAATGTAATCAATATCAGATATTAAAAAGTCAAAATTAATGCCTACAAAATTTTGCATTTTCTGCATTGGCCAATTTGCTCTTTTCGTCCTGTAAGCTTCGCCCCCTCTCCACCACTTTGCTTTTGGGGCAGGACCAGTGTAGTAATTGTATAACACTGATAAGACACAACCAGCTGTCTTGCATATGACAAATTTTGTACATTTTCCAAGTTTTCACTCAATTTATTTTGTTGATTTTCTCAGAAACTATTGTATTAACAAAAAAATTTTACTTGAAAAATTTATTACATTTCCACTAAACGATTCGCCCTTAAAATATTTGCAGTATATTTTGTTACACCTTATATAATAGTGCACAAGTACGCAAGCACAGTTGCACTCCCTATTTCCTCGCTCTCATAGTTCGGTGAGACAACAATCTGATACGTCCGTAGAGAGATCATGCGCATGACAAACGGCTTAGCGTGCCTTCCGAAGCACGGAGGAGCTCAAAATGAAATTTTTCGGTCACCCGTCCGATGACTGGCCCCTGCGAAAGTTGCTTAACTTTGCAATCGCAGGCCGAGCGCACTAATCACTGCACCATCGAGATGCTACCTACGAGTATACTTAACTACTTAACAGTGATGGAAGACTTTTCTAGTCTCATTATAGCATTCTTTCAGGTGTGCAATCCCAGAATGTGGAGACGACGCATCAATGGTGAACTTCACGATCCCTCACGACGAAGATGGCAACCCTTACAAGTGTCTCCGCTACGCAACGTTCAGCAACTCCTCAGTTTTCAACAACGGCAGTTGCTCACCAGACCACTTCGACACATCCAACGAGATCGAGTGTGACTCATACGTGTATTTAGAAGAGCACTCGATTGTGAGGGAGGTGAGTTCGATATTCAATACTAGAAATAAAAAAAAGCTTGCCGTTCCAACAGTCCAATTTCTAAAACATCATCATCATCATCATCCTAGCGGCCCTCCCGGTTGCATCCATGGCTATTTTCTAATAGCCCAGGGTACGCCACGACTATGATCCTGAATGGACCGCTCTTGTTATCACAACAAATGGACCTACTGTCTTCGTATTTGGATCATAGTTGGGACCAACACGGCTTAACTTGCCTTACGCCGCATTCTATAGTAGATGAAGAGCTTATTAACTCGTGCTATCAACATAGCAGCTGCTGACTGCTGTGTGAGTGAACCAACGAGTATCATGCCTTTATAAGTCAGGCAACCTTTGTGGAGTTGACGATGTCTGTAGGGGGCGATGATCTCATACCAACGGCCGACCCCATGCTAGTTTTTCCCCTCTTTAATAAATAAAAAACAAACGTCTAAAATCAAACGTCAAAAGAAAAGTAATGTTTGCTGCCGAGATTGAAATTCCTCGCTTAATTAGTGAACACGTGAATGCACAAGAATTAACATTCAATGAACTTCAAACGTAAAACAAATTTCGTTTTCCTATCCGAAAGCAAATTGATTTGTTATTTTTAACGTTAGCAATTTTGCATTAGCATTTTTTAACTAATTGAAAAACGTTATCCAAGTTATATTCATATATTTCTTCTGCAAACTGTGTGATCTATAATGTTCCTTGTTTCGATTCCCGAGTCAGGCAAAGTGTGCTGGTGTTTTCGTTTCCAGGCCGGGTTTTTGATCATCAATCTGCTTTGGTAAACGTGATGATAATGCCAATACAATTCTTTGTAAGATAACATAATTAAGATATTTCAAACGATGCCGGCTCCTGCGGCATTAATTGGTTGATACTTTACTTCATCATCATCATCATCATCATCAGCCTATTACAGTTCAGATACTAAACTTTATTTTTTTTATTTATATGTAGTTCATTCTCTCAGTTTTTGTATTGCTTTTATTTGTTTATTACATTTCCTCTGTCTTGGACAGACGTGGAGCTTTGCAACTAGTGAACTATTCGGTTTTATGTCATCATCATCATCTTTATCAAAGCTTTCCCCGGTCGCTTCCCCGGTCATACCACTCTACACAGTCTTCGGCATCCAGTGTAGTCAGACCATTGACACACATGTCATCCTTCACGATACCAGACGCCGCCAGCCAGCACGCCAGCATTTCTCGAGTCTTTTCCGCCTTCTGGGACCCGGCCGGGGCCGCATGGCGACACATTTCTTTTCCACGTAGTTATATTTCCTTTAATGTATAGCCATAAAATAATGTTTCAGCTAGTTCGGTTTAATATAATACATTTTTTCAGTAATCGAACCTGCGTACACATTCCTTGGTTTACTCGCGCCAATCATAATTGCGATTTCACACCATTACTCTCGTGCTGGCACTCACGTTATTGCAGATTTGGTTGTACGAGTACTACGCATAGTATAATTACTTACAGTGAGATAATCTAAGATGATATGCTTACTTTCGTAATGTAGGTACCAGATTTACTATATTTCTTTACCAACAGATTGTTCTTAGCACTTTCTTTAAAAACAATCTATGAACACTCAGACTTCATTTAACAGCTTATTTCATACTAGCGACCCGCCCCGACTTCGTACGGGTTTAACTAAGTTTATTAGTGTTTCTCTACTATATTATGCATGTATTATACATAAAACCAAAACCTTCCTATTGAATCACTCTATCTATTAAAAAAAACCGCATCAAAATCCGTTGCGTAGTTTCAAAGATTTAAGCATACAAAGGGACATAGGGACAGAGAAAGCGACTTTATTTTATACTATGTAGTGAAGTAGACATTTCACAAATAATATGTTCTGCAATAATAAATTAGTGATCATTTTTACTTGAGTAATCCAATTAATCCAAATATCTGAGGAATCTATAGTACTACTCTACTACCGCAAAAAACACGGCATAACGAAAAAATCACAACGTGAACAATTATAATGTTTCTGAAGCAGGATTCAAACCCGAACCCAAAGCGCCTCCCCCTTTTTGGTACAAATAATATCATGAAACCACTTTAAGGAGACCTTTCTTAATATTGAAGCTTAGTAAGTTCACTGCAATAATGTGTATAGTGGGCAAGAGTCACGTTCTGTAGACATGTGAAGATGCTTTAGAAGCCTACATCGTAATTCTCGTAAAAGGTACGATAAAACTAACATTTCAAATTTACTTTAACTTTACTTATGACTTTAATATTAATGCACAATCTTCAAAATGGCTTAAACGCGTGTAGTGATGAAGAAAATAGATCTCTTTATGCGTGTATGGCATCTGCTAAATCGACTTTTAAGGCGTCTGCTACCATTTAGTTGTGTTAAATATTCATCAATGTTAGTGATGTGAAAATCCACGACGAATTCTTACCGTGGAATTGATTGATGAAACATAGATTAAAGATTTTTCAGACTTTACGTCGAAAACTTTTGATGTTGAATGTTAACTGATAACCTCTTCTGAATATTAACTACTTTGTGTCGATTGATTTTTAACATGATTATTTATGATGGAGGCCTTTGCAGTGGGACATCAAAAGGTGGATTTTATACATTCTTTACTTTACAATGCATTTTTCATGAATGTTTTATTTCATTTTCAGTTTAACCTCGCCTGCCAAGACTGGAAGCGGTCTCTCGTCGGGACCGTCCACAATGCTGGCTTCTTCATCTCCATTCCCCTCACCGGTCTCCTCTCAGACAAGTTCGGTCGCCGTCTCGCCCTGGTCTTCGCGTCAGTCTCCAACGGCGTCTTTGGCCTCATCCGAGCTCTCGCGCCCAGCTACAACATGTTTGTGGTCTTCGAATTCCTCGAGCCAGCGTTCGGAGGCGGCGTTTACACTGCCTGCTTTGTTTTGGGTAAGATTTTGTATTCTATATGTGCTGTTCTTTAAAATTCAACTTCGAGTTCTATTGAAAACCTCGCCTCGATGGTCTTGTGGTTCAAGTACCGGGCCGTGATCTCGAGGTCCTAGGTTCGATTCCCGGGTCCGGAAAAAATTGTGTTGAACACAGCCCGGGTTTGCGATCGCCAACTCGCATTTGGCAAGCGTGGTGATTAAGCCAAAAGCCATATTTGTAAAGAAAACATGATTTAAAATGATGGAGGTCTTTGCCCTGCAGTGGAACATTAACAGGCCGATGGTTAAGGAACCCAGCCACAAAATCACGCCCACTAGAGTCAAATTATTGGTTTGAAAGTAATCCGTTCTCTACCATCCATAATAGGTTTGAAGCTTAATTTGGGGCTAGGCAATTGGTTTGTTAGTCTAAGATATTTATTTCATCATAGATTTACTGGCAGAATAATAAAGATCCAAATAAATCAAGTATCTTCTGCTAGACTGCTAAACTTTTCTGTGAGGATAATCGTAGCTGGTGCAAAGAAGTGTAATCAATCATTCTAAATTTAATGGAAGGGAAATGTTAATATTATTTTTATAATTGATAGATAATAAATTCCAAGCACTCTTACTAAATTTAAGAGAAACTGTACACCCAGGATATTGAGACATAATGTTATCTTCCGTACCTATAGTATGTATAATAAATATCTTACGATCATTCATGCTTGTAAGGTCAATGTACACGGAACACTAGACGGTACTGTTAACTACATAACCCTTATCAAAGGTGATTAGAATTCAAATTACGATAATTTTAAATTGATCAATTCTTACACAAGTAAGGTGTTTATTGCTTTATAAATAAGACCTAAATTGCTTTAAAAATATTGATTCCCTTCACTTGCTTGCTCAAATAGCTTCTCATAAATGGTTTATTTACTCACTTGTCTTGCGCTTAAAGCAAAAACTATTTACGTATGCACGACCCTGATAGTGCACTGACTTATATGTAGTTCACCCTATGATAAAGGGCACAAACTTGATTGAAGAGATTGTTTGTATGTTTGTTTGCTTGTTTGTTTGAACGCGCTAATCTCAGGAACTACTGCACCGATTTGAAAAAATATTTTTGTGTTGGATAGTCCATTTGACGAGAAAGGCTTTAGGCTATTGGAAATCGGAATCCACGCCGACGGAGTCGCGGGCGGCCGCTAGTATTAATATAATAAAGCTAAAGAGTGTTTGTTTTTTTTTAACCCGCTATTCTCATGAACTTCTGGTTCGAATTGAAAAATGTTTTTTGCGTTGGATAGTCCATTAGTCGAGGAAGGCTTTAATGTATAGTATAACATCAAATTCGACGTGGACGAAGTCGAAGGCGGCCATTAGTTGTCTATACTTGCATACTTAATATTATGCAGAAAAGATTTGTATTTTTGTCAAGTGCATATTGAAGTCGGATACCAAGTGTTTATATTTGATGTTATATATTATTATTGTTTCACTGTTTTGTTTATGGTAATGTTTTGACCACAATTGACTACTTTTATTACAAAGTAACTTTAAAAAAAAGTTTTTAAGTTGCTCTTCCTGTACTTAGTACTCAAATATGTATAAGTAACTCACAAGTATTGTGTCAGAAGAGAAAGGCGTTGGATAGATCAACGTTTTTCCGCCTTATTTTAGTCAAATACCGACAGAGCTTTCATATTATTTTATTTTTAATTAACTTGGGCAATCGTTTCACTTTAATGGTCATGGATTTTGACTAAATATTCTAAGTTCACGACCGTTTAGAGATGATGACAGACAAACTTCTAGACTTAATTATCGAACAACTACGAGTATATTGATGCTATAGCTGTGGTAATGTACTAATGATTCACTTATATTACTAGAAAATGAAATTATTTCTTTTCCAATAATGGAACCATTCATTATTTTAGAATGTGAAATGCTGTGTCGATAATATAAAATATATTCCAAGGTCCAAATGATGTATGAGGGTACAATTGAACGAATTTTAGTAAGAGGAAGCAGGAAAAGTAATTGGTTAAACGCGTTTTTATATCGGTCTGTTCCAGTTATTAGCCGAAGCATTCATGGTCGCTAAAAAACTGCATGGATAAAAAGTTTTACAGTATATCTAACTGTTTGTTCTGCAGACAATACCTAATCAGAACGTTCACTCACTATCGACGCATTCGATAAGAAATAGAAAATTACCATGACTAGAAATTTTTAATGAAAATTCATCATTCAAGACTCATAGTTTTAAGACTATTCGAACGTGTTTCAAGATATTCGGAAATTACTTGTTAGGAAGATAATTTGATAGATAAATAAATGAAAATTATGCCAGAAGGACAAATGTTGTTTTCTACGCTTATAACGATTAAGGTTTAAAAAAACATGGTTCAAAACAATTTATGGTATCATATCGTATTACATAAAATTTTACAAATATTAAAATGTAAATACCACAAGGATAATACCTAAATGTAAAATTTATATTAACTCGGACGAATGATTGACTCTACTTATTTTTTATATACATAACATAAATAAAATAACATAATATTTATTTTATTTCATATTTGGGCATAGGTTCTCGCCAGAAACCAAAAATTAATATTGTGTTCAATTATAAATTACCCTCTTTCTTTGTGGATTAAATCAAGGTATTCTGTCCAGGTAAAGCTAGACACCTAGATACCTAATGCAATAAAGTACAATAATGTTTCAGTAGGTGACAGAAAATGTGGATCCCTACAAAATAATGTACAATTCTGTCGGAATCAAGCCAAACTCTATTTAACTATAGAATTTGATAAAATCCATAGACAGAATCTATTAAATTGGTTAAGTAGGGAGTCGTACCTTCTTACACTTGATAATGCTTTCTATTATAATAATACAAACAAAGTTCTTATTCTTTTGTAAATCGACATAACTATCTTAATTTTATGTTAAAACCAAGGCTGTGTACATAATATGAAATTATAATAAAAAGTCGTATTGGTAATTAAAAATGTGTAAGCACAATATTCGTAGTCCTCTTAATCTAATCAATCGAAGCCATTCTAAAACACGTTTTATTTAGACACATTTTTTCTTCTTTCCGTAAATGAATTGCTTGATTTAGATCAACACAATCTATCAAAATCATGGCAATGCCGTTACTTCTCGACCTTGATTTACTTCAAGTTTATCACTAATTACAGTTTTTGTCGATCGGACAAGACAATTTCCTTGGTCTATTCAGGTACTTTCTTGAGCAAGGCGTCAAATGATATAAAGAGAGACCTGCAATTAAAAAAAAAGTAAAATTAAATAGAATTTAATGTTATGTTTGTTTTTGTTCTAGCTTTAGAACTGGTGGGTCCGAAAGGAAGGGTATTCGCCAGTCTCCTTTTCAACACAATGTTTATTCTCGGGGGGGTTACTGTAACATTGCTCTCCTACTACCTCCAGAACTGGAGATACCTTCTATTAATCATCTACACCCCTGCTGTCTTCACATTCATCTACCTTTGGACGCTCAGTGAGAGCTTCAGATGGTATTTCAGCAAGGGCAAGTACGAGAAAGGTCTCAAAGTCCTGGCGAGATCTGAGAGGTTCAATAATGTGACCGTTCCGAAAGACCATTACCAGCAAGTCGAGAAACAAGCAACACAGCAAAGAGATGCAAGGAAATACGAATCCATGGAATCCAATCAGTCCGCCTTCAGACAGCTGATCACATCACCAATGATTTGGAAGAGGCTGTTCATATGTTCTTTTCTTTGGATTGCATCCACTCTGGTCTACTATGGCCTGTCTATAAATGCGATAGAATTGTCAGGAAATAGCTACTTGAACTACATAGTAATAATAGTAATTGAAGCACCAGCTAATGTCTGCAAGTTGATATTTTTGGACAGATTTGGAAGGAAGAGAGTTATAGCAACGGCGTTTTTCTGCACTGGATTGATTCTTATTAACTATGGATTTGTTCCAGGTAAAGTGTCCGTTTTATAATTATTGAATCTTACTTATACACCTACTACTCAAATTTCATAGACATAGACGATCTTAATAGTATAATACAGATAAAGATATTGCTAATGACATCATGTATGGTGAACATTTAAGAGATCGATGTTGTCTTTTTAATTATTATAACATTTTCTTATTTGTTTTTAGCGGGAAACTGGTCATTATTTTTCTACCTCGGAGGCAAATTTTTCATCACCCTTGCATACAATTCCTTGTACGTATTCGCTGCCGAAGTGTTCCCGACGAACTACAGGACAACGCTTCTAGCCATGTGTTCCACTATTGGAAGAATAGGATCTACTGTTGCACCTCTGACTCCTTTGTTGGTAAGTTCATTTAAAATAATTGATATATAGGCAACTCTTCAAGTCTCTTAGAGGAAAGAAAAAGGTTTAAGAACTTCCTTACGATTATCCTTGGTGTTAAATTAATAATAAATAATAAATAATAATAATAATAAATATTTCACAACATCACATACATTGATCTGACCCTGTGTTAAGTAGCTTAAGCACTTGTGTTACAGACATCAGAATCAACAGTGGTATTACAAATATACTTAAATAGATACATATAACACCCAGACCAGGACAAACAGACATGTTCATGCACACAAATGTTTGTCCTGTGCGGGGATCGAACCCGCGACCTCTTGCGTAATAGGCAACAACTTGACCATTACACCAAGCGAGTCGTCAAAATTATGAAAACTTTAGAGATCTTCAACGAATTGTTCTCTAAGCGTCGGTGAAAATTCTATTACTTTGATACACCTACCTTTATTTGTTTATTTGACTACTAATCAATATTTTTTCGATTACAGGCCAGATTCTACCAATATCTTCCCACCACACTTTTTGGAATCATGGCAACGTTGTCAGCATTCTTAGTCCTCACGTTACCAGAGACTAATAATATGAAGCTTCCCGATTCGCTTAAGGAAGCCCAGGACCAAGACAAGAAAAGGGAAACGACAGTCACGAAAGAGAGCAAAGAAGAACTACAAGATAATGAAAAAAATATTGAAAGTAAAACTAGTTTATAACTATGTATAAGATAATTTTAATAGGAAACTGATAGTTGAACAAGCATCTGCTAGAGATTGACATCACAACCCAGTTTATGGTAATCAATCCGCATTTGGCAAGCGTGGTGATGAAGCCAAAACCCATCTATGTAACAAAAACATGATTTCAAATGATGGAGGCCTTTGCCCTGCAGTGATAGGACATTAATAGGCTGATACTCATATCGTAATGCGGTAGAGTAAACAGTTCGTACTTCTGATTGTTTGAAATCAAGGTAAATTTAAATGGAATCTCGAAATTATCTCAAGTCCATTAATTAATAACAGCAGGAGCATGTTGTGTGGAAACCAAATGCATGTATGGATGCTTTATTGAGGCTATGACTGCGTTTTATTGCTGTTTTTATTCCATTAGTTTTTCAAACCCATCTCTAATTTATATTCATGGAAATATAAAGAAAACCAGACAACAAAATTTTAGTACGTGTTTAGCAACATTAATAACTTTACCTTATTAATTTTGATTAAGCTCTCCCATTCCGTTAGCATCGGTTTGAATTTTCGGTATAAACATCAATAAGACAAGGCTTGTGAAGTAGGCTTATATTGTAATAATAGTAAAATTTGTATACAGAAAAAGGTAGTTGTTACTGGATGTGACAATTATTATAAAATATGTATGTCAATACAAACATTGAAATCTTGACTCAAAATAAGAATGTGGTTGTAAATACTACATTTCCCCAATGCATAGGTAAGGTCCAGGCTGTGGAGACGTTAATGAGCTAATGATTATGATGATGATGGAATAAAATAAGTAACCAAAGAAGAAAAATAATGTCCAACGCATCCATGAACTTTATGCCAATGCACACCTAATAAGCACAATTGACGACCACAATAGCAGAGCGATTCAAATTACGAAAGTGCTTTATAGTCATAATTATAGTTTTAGGGTAGCTCAATATGTAGCCAGTTATCTTGTACAACTTTACTGATGAGAGGCCAAAAATGCAAACGTAGGAGTTAATTGCATTTAAAATTAAATAATCCAAGTACCTACGTGGTAGGTTTAATAACAACATGATGTAACTACATACAAGGATTGTCTTTGACTCAATTAATTTCAATTCAATAAATGAGAAAGACTACAAAATGTTTGCAATCAATGTTTATATTTATTTAATCATTGCTTTTTATACGTTACATTACAATTTATATATAATAGTAGTTATTGGTTTAGCTATCCAATATTCTTGTGACCCCTGGTTCATTCGTATCTACATATGTTTTAAGGCATTTTCTCTTAATGAAAAAGTCAATGTTAAGAACAACTTTTTTCAGTTTATATTAATAATTTTGCAGCCAGGTTATCATAATATTTTATAAACTTCATATCTGTTCAAATGAGAGCACTATTCGACAGATCTTGTTTATTTTATAAGATTTGATAGATGAGTTTATTCTTTAAGAGAAATAACTTGCTCTTATCAAACTGTAATACATAATTATTCTCCAAAATTTTACAGTTTTTAATTATTTTAACGAATTTGTTCTACTGTTTACAGTTTTAAACATGAATTACTTATTCTGAATAAGCTTTTGGTTAATGATAAAATGCAATTCAAACTATTGTTAGCACATAAAACAAATAATGAAACTTTAATTATTTTTGTGTCATAATAATTTCGAAAAAAATATTAAATTATTATTCTTAAAAAATATTATCTGCAAATAATGTTCTTTGTTATTCATTCTATCTCTTTTTATTTTCTTTTTAATGACTTGAGAAAATTATAAATGTCAATCCGAATAAGTAATCCGTTGTCCCAAAGTACAATATTGAACTCCAAAATTCAATATCTATTTATAAGTGTATTATATAAATAAGTTACAAATTAATTAGTTATAACATTTTCGTGATAATAGAATAAATGTATTTTTTGATTCATTATTTTACTAAAAACCTTATCTTTATGAATATTATTTTCGTTGTACTCTTACATTGTAGGCACATTCTCCTCTTGTCGTTATTTAGGCATAAAAAATACAAATAAAAAATATTTGTGTCTTTTCTATGCTTAAATAAAATACTAGCGGCCTACGTGCTTTGCTATGTGTGTAAATGAAGAACCACTCGACCCATTTTGTAACTACACTACTTACTAAATAGTCCGAACAAACCCTGAAAACTTCATTTGGATAGGTGAGCCCGTTCTTGTGCAATGACTACGAAAATTGTCACTTATTTTAATTTATTAAGAACAAAGAAAAGATAAAGATAACAAACACTAACGGAGAAACATAGAAACTCGTTAAATAAATATTGAACCTATTTATACACTATGATCTACATTGTTCAATCATTATCTTATTAAAGATAGTTTATATTTGACCAACATTAAATACTTATAAGTACCTACGAGGTACTAGCTAGATACAAGTTTGACTTATAACCAAATTATCATTTTCAATTTGTAGTAAGTAGGTACTTCTTTTATTTCAATAACTAAAAATATGAACAATAGTAATAACATGGTTTTCAGAAAATCTTTCTATTAATCCCCAAGGGACTGTGAATCCGAAGGTAAGATTAATTATATTAGGTACTTCAAAAGGTTTTAGACCAGATTAAATTCGAAGGTTTCGGACAGACGAAAAATCAGTAGGTATTTGAAGCCACAATTGTATTGAACAGTTCAATATAAGTAGTCCAACAGTCAAACCTGTGGATACCTATGTTATCTTGTATGTTATTAATTCTCCAATTTATTAATATACTTGAATTTATTTTGAGAGACATAAAAGTTTATTGTCTCGCAAGTTTAAACTCCATCTATTAACTCTCTGAAAATATCTGTATTCATAATTTTTTTATCGAGAAATAACTGTATTCAGGACCCAGACATGCGCTACCGCATTCGTTTTTGTATTTTTTACTTATGGCATAGGATTCAGCAGTCACGTACGTAATGAGATCACGTTTAAAATGCATAATAACGGTACTTCCACTTCACACACGAAAAGGGTTTTAGGGAATAAATACATAATACGTCGCTTTATCGCATCCTGAATTTAATAGTATACGTGTGCTAAATTAATTACTTAATAAATGTGGTGGAATAGGCCAAATAGTATAATGTTTAATCTATCTGGGTATTGACTAATAAGACTTGACATTTTACGAAACAATGCACGATAATTTGTAGTGCTCTCAGACCCGTCTTTTTTTATTGGGCACAATGGGCACGTGCCCAGGGCCTTGTGGGCCCCCCAGACCAGGTGCTGGGGCCCCCACATTTACCAAATAATACTTCAAACCAGCATACCTTCATACTATTACTCATAAAACTACTTTACATACTTAACAAAATAGGCACGAAACCGCTTATGTTAAACGTCCTTTTTGTTTAAACTCAAAGGCATTAACTAACCCTATAAACGCCGCTCCAAAACAAACCCAATAAAACTGACATCAGACTAGTTCGAAAGCTGATGTTAACTCGACGGACGTGACAAAAAATCAGGGATCCTGCCACAGTACAGGCAACTAACACAACAAACAAACATTTGCATAACACTTAAGCAAAAGTGTTGTCTTTTTACTTATAAGTTTCTGGCCGCTTTGTGAAGCAATTTTTATATACTTTCCCGCTTAATCAAGTGGGGACAACTCTGGACCCATCTGACCGATGGAGATATGGCGAATAATTTATTTGAATTCCCGTTGTCACCACGGTTGTGGACAACAATCATTATATTATTATTTTAACCACATACTATCTTCGTCACCAAACTTTACCAATATAAGACTTCTCTCCAGACGACCGCTTATTCGAGCGTAAACTCCACTATGCTCGTTTTCCCTAACATCTTATTCTCTAGTCGTTTTCCAAAAGAAAATGTTTGAACGACAAAAAGTTAAGTAGACATGATACACCGTTATCTTCCCTATTGTGCGGTCGCCGCCGGGTCAAAGGGCAACTGGGGCCGGACAAAAACAATTTGTAACTTTTTTAACAGATCCCTCAAGCCTTTCCGCGGAATTCATGAATATGTTTAGATCTAAATGCCCAGCCTTACCTACCTGTTTTTCTGGGCACATCCCTGGTTCTGGAAAGCGCAAGGGTTTTGTGTTTTCATCTCTAAATAAACCGGATTTTCTCGTTGAGTAATGTTGAGCTTTTTGTGTCATCTTTAATGAGAGGTAACGTTTTCAAGTATTTTCAAAAATTTGCAACTAAAAAGTTTAAATTGTGTGAGAAAATACCTAAATGTAGAGACAGATTTGTTGGATCACGGTTTGCTGTAAAAAAACACTAATGATGGCTACCAATTGCCTACAGTGATCAAAAGGGAAATGTTCAATCTGAGCTGAACTACTGAACCAAATGAAACGCAATTGGTAGGCACTAAGGCACGAAGATTCCAAAAATTCAGTGTATACTTCGGATTGTAACAGGTACATACAGTAGACCGCGGATTCTCCGATTGATTGGGACCGGGATTGATACTCGAAAATCGGATAATCGGACAGACAGCTCTAGTTACATCACTTTAGTTCACCTGAACATCTCGATCAAAGTAAGTTGCAACCCTATCAGGCCTTAACAAAAATACAAAGTTTTTTTTATATGTAGATTGGCAAACGAACGTGAGGGTCACCTGATGGTAAGTAATCACCTCTGCCCACGCACATCAACAACCGCACAAGCTTCGCAGATGTGTCGCCTGCCTTTAAGACCCCATACCCTCCGCAACTAAGCTCTGGCGACCTTACTCACCAGCAGAAACATAGCTCAACAGTTACGAATGCTACTTCACTGCAATATACTGCAATTTTCGAGCCACAGCGGTTTCGTCGGCTCATACATTACGTGATTCCCTGGCAGTACTTACTCATGTCTAATTGCAGTGTCTACTTCGTGTTAGGATTAAGAGCTCTGTGTTACTAGTTTACAATGACGCAGAAGATCCTAATGTTGTCTGCAAACACAAATAGAAGGTAAATTGCTGTGTTTTTAGGGTTTTTAATTTATCGATTTGGTAGATGGTAAATTGGTGGACCCAAATGTACTGAAGTCATTATCAAGCGTAATCTTACATCAAACTAGACCTGGTAATACTTAGAAGAAATTTTACGCAGTTAAGAATAATATTAGGATTAATTAAACAACAGTATAGTATTTTTCAACTTACTTCCAACGCCTTGATGATCTAGTGGTAGCTATGTATATGTAAGACCGGGCCGTACTCTAGAGGTCCTGGATTGGATTCGTTTCCCAGGTCGGGCATCTAGGTGTCGGTTTTTCCGAACGCAGCCCGGATTTGTGATCACAAATACGCTTTTGGCGAGCGTGGTGATTATGCCAAATTCCATCTTTGTAACGAAAATTTGATTTCTAATTATGGAGGCCTTTGCCCTGCAGTGGGACATTAATAGGCTGATACTTTACTTCCCATGCCTATAAAATGCCTTAAAAGACATTCATCAAATCAGGTAACCGAGTAACTCGTCAAAGCTTAAGTTCTCAAATGATATAAATATCATTAGCGTCATCTTATATTCATTTTCTCTGAGTGCAAATTCCTCAAGATTAACGCACGTCTCTGCGGTCGCAACTCGCAATCTCGGCGAGAAGTAATTTTTGAAGTTGCAATATAATGCAGTCGGCTCTTGCATTATGTAACTACTATGCATAAAATAAATAAATAAAGAATAATAATAAATTGAGCCCCAAACTAAGCTCGAAGCTTGTACTATGGATGCTTGGGAATGGATAGACATACTTAAATAAGTTTATATACATCCCTGACTCGAGTACAAAGGCCGATGTTCATCACACAAACATTTGCCCCTAGCGCGATTCGAATCCGCGAATCAGGTGTTGCAAAACCCCTTAGGGGTTTGTAGCCACAGCGTCTTTGACCATAATTAGACCAAGAGGCCCGTCAAATAGACAATATTGATCTCCCTTAAAAACGCCAGACTATTTTAGTAATGACTAGCGGCCGCCCGCGACTCCGTCCGCGTGGATTTCTTTTTTTTCGAAATAAAAAGTAGCCTATGTTCTGTCTCAGGGTCTAAAGATTGTCTGTACCAAATTTCATCAAAATCGGTTGCGAGGTTTAAGCGGGAAAGCGTAACAGACAGACAGACAGACAGACAGACAGACAGACAGACAGACAGACAGACAGAGTTACTTTCGCATTTATAATATTAGTTGGGATTATATCACAATAATTTTGCTAACGTAACCCACCATTGAGTAGGTACTTACTTGTATATAATAATTACTACAGCCAGTATATGTATACATATATGTATGTAGGTAGGTACTTGTGTGTGTGTGCGTACCTAATAGTGTTATTTAGAGCATAGAGTAAAGTAATACTTATCTATTATTGGGTATGTTAGAGGTAGATAATAACCTGTGTAGAGTGATGTAGGTACTCGTATTGATGTTTCGAAATATGTTCGAAATTCGAAATGCAAAAATTAATAGAAATAACTCAAATTATTCCACGAGATGTCGCCTTATGCCGCACATCCATGCGGTTGTAGCTCGCAATCTCGCCGGGCCTGCAATTTTCGGAGCTGCAATGCAATACAGTCGGCTCATGCATTATGTGATTGCCCGGCAGTGCTCCCCCGGCGGCACTTGTTCACATCTAATTGCTATGTATAGCGCAATCTATTCCATATTGTATTGTATATCCATGAGCACGGAAAGCAGGCGGGATATGTAGCTAGGTAAGACTCGACACCAGTCACGCTATGGTCAAATCTGTGCGATGAAAAGGTAGAGCATCTCACAGGGACATTTTAATTTAATTCAATCACCAAATTAAAACAGTTGTCGTACGTACATACTCGTAATTCTCGTAGATAGATTTTTATATAGTTGACGTCATTAACTAAGTAGGTAAATTATGATAAATCTAACATTAAAGATGAAATCAAAAACGAGTAATCTTTTTTTTACCCCACAGTTACAATTAAGCTTTTAAGAAATCATTACAGCTAATTGAAACTAAAATAGTATTGATTTTACAATACAGAAATGTGACGTCACAAATCAGTATTTCATACAGTTTTCCCACAAGGTTACGTTTTTGACAATTAATAAAAGTAGGTGATTTGACCTGTCAGTCAAATACCGTATCGAATTTATTCCACACTAATCCTATGTCCCGCATGTTTTAACGTCAAACACCATTAAATAACCTGAAACAACACTGCGGCGGTTGACCGCAGACGAATCACCTCACGACTTAGTGCTCATTCCACTTTATACGAAGTCTAATGAACCCTACTCATTCTGGTATAATACCATAAAAGTAGAATGTTTTTCCCCGCTATTTATTTTTATATCTAGGGAACGTTTGTAGATTGACGAAGTATGTCAAAATAAAAAAATAAAATAGGTATATATTTTTTTGACACAGCTTTGTTCGGTATGTCTTCAACATCGGCATCTGGTTTTGCTCCAGAGAGCGTAGTGTGCTTATCTATGTTTAAAAGGTTTTGTAGCGGAAGTTTATTACTAATCATATTTCCACTCACAGGATAATATATAAGGTGTAACAAAATATACTGCAAATATTTTAAGGGCGAATTGTTTAGTGGAAATGTAATAAATTTTTCTAGTAACATTTTTTTGTTAATACGCTAGTTTCCGAGTATATCAACAAAATAAATTGAGTGAATAATTGGGAAAAGTACAAAATTTTTCATTTGCAAGACAGCTGGTCGTGTCTTATCAGTGTTATACAATTACTTCACTTGTCCTGCCCCAAAAGCAAGGTGGTAAAGAGGTGGCGAAGCTTACAGGACGAAAAGAGGAAATTGGCCAATGCAGAAAATGCAAAATTTGTTAGGCATTAATTTTGACTTTTTAATATCTGATATTGATTACATTGCCACTAAAGAATACGCCCTTAAAATATTTGCAGTATATTTTGTTACACCCTATATAATTCTGCTAACACTCTCTGTCTTCGGAATTTGATGTCATTTGAATGCAATTTCCTACACGTGAAATACCTTCCGTGTACCGTTTACACACCGTCCCGAAATCAACGCACAATATTTGGCACGCGCACTATCCCACTATTAATTGTGTGAGCGTTGATTCAACATGGAATGCTTAATTGCATACCAGCATTGCACTTAACAGATGACTTGAAGCGATTTATGACCGCCATATTGGGCCCCGTGACGGATGGCGCGATTATGTGTAGGTGATAAGTTGGCTCGTAGATCACGCGAAATCTCAGTGCGAGATATTGCATGTCGGACAAATAGGTAATGTGATACAAGGGTACCTATACTAGACCAACAAATGGTTTAGTACTGCGACTGCGGCTCTCAACCTTTTCAAGGCGCGACCCTGAAGTCTGGTTTATGTTATCACACGAATGTGTTTTTTATTACCTAATGAATTCATTTTTGTCGTCCATTAACATCATCATCATTTAAGCGGCATTTTTAAAGAAGGAATAATCTCAAACACTACATAATATTATTTCTGTAAACACCTTCCTTAGTGATGCCGTAGCTAAGCGGCGAGGTATCTTCGGAGTTAACTTTGGACAACAACAACTCCACTACAGTACTCCTAAAAGTGGAGGTACTTCCCCAGACTCCAGGTCGTTCGAGTTGAAATGTCAGGTTCAATTACGTGCAATATTACATTTCATCACGCCTCACGTGTGAATATGGGCGCAAGAGACATGCTGCAATAGTTCACAACGTCAGACCGAGCCGTGCAATAAAACGCCGCCTCCGATATCTAGCGCCATTACCGCGCGCGATAAACCGTTGCCGCGTTGTTTTTTGCAGGCGTTCGCGCGAGTCGAGGGTTGCTGTGCTCGTTTGGTGTGACATTTTACAGTTTATAATGCATTTTATTTTTCAACCATGGGGTAGCGGCCCGAATTACACTCCATTTTTTGTCGTATAACGTATCAGTATTGTGTAAACGCCACGGGAAACGCGTCTGCCTCACTTGGGGAGTCGTAGGCTGCCACAAATCCTCTTACTAGCTCAATGGCTTTTTTCGCTAGGAAATTCATTAAAAACAATTGGCGACCAATTACTTTATAAAATACTTATCATTATAATTTTACAATTCATTACTATTAAAGTGCAATAAAAAATTAAATAATTAAATACCCGATCTCATTAACAGCTGGTCTTCAAAATGTCCGATCAATTATGCGTCAACCCTACCGCAGACCGCACCGCCCGCACCGCAATCGATCTCCACCCGCGTCCTACGTATGATTTAATTAATTTATCGCTGATTGTAAATCTGGAGATTCGTTCAATTGCATCACCTATGTAATGAGGAGGTTTGGGTATTGCGAGAGAGCTTTAAAAAGTTATTTCTTTTCTCCTCGTAGCAGAGGTTTGGCAACTAATAAATAAATAAATGCCTTGGACTGACACACCAATTGCCTAGCCCCAAACTAAGCTCGAAGCTTGTAGGTACTATGAATACTAGGGAACGGATAGAAATATTTAAATTATTTTTATAAACATCCATGACTCGAGTACAAATGCCGATATTCATCACACAAACATATGCCCCTAGCGGGATTCGAACCAGCGACCCTTGGTTTCGTAACCAGGGTCTCTGACAACTCGACCAACGGGCCCGTCAAAATATAATGGTTAGATATGGATTGCGATTTTAGAGACGCAAACGAACAAGAAGATCGCTTGGTGGTAAGTGTTCACCGCTGTCTATGGACACCAACAACCCTACAAGAGTCGCTAGACGCGTTAAAAACCACATACCCTCCCCAACTGTGCTCTGGCGGTATTACCTACTCACCAGCAGAAACATAGCGCCACAGTTACGAAGTGCTGCTCCACTGTGGTCTTCTGTAAAGTGGAGGTACTTCCTCAGATGCGCTATATTTGGATGCGCTCTGACACTAGCCCTGTAATATGAAGTGACGGTCGTTTCACATCACGTAGTAACTACTGATTTGCCGGATCGCTTAAAATGTAGGTGCATCCGCAGATGCGGATCAGAAAACGGATATATGGTGCCAAGATCAGCAGATACAGATACGGATCTTTATTTTCTCATGCTAATTATGTAAGTTTCAGTGCGGCCAGACCACAAACGGCTGCAGGCGCTCGGTCTCGGCAACAGCTGACGCGTGCAAGCTGCACTCAGGTGCACTGCGCCGCCCAGGACGACGATAAATCCCGTCGCTCGCGAGGAATGCTTCATTACAACTGCCGACCTGGCGTTACCGCATAGTGGTGTAGAAACATAAAAAGATGCGTCCCACACCATGGATAAAAAGTTAAAAACATAGAATTTTTTCATAGGATTTGCCTTTTTAGGGTTCCGTAGCCAATGGCAAAAACAGAACCCCTATAGCTGCCATGCCTGTCTGTCCGTCTGTCCGCCAGTAAGTATGTCACAGCCACTTTTTTCCGAAACTTGAAGAACTATACTTTTGAAACTAGGTAAGTAGATGTATTCTGTGAACCGCATTAAGATTTTCAAATGAAAATAGAGAAAAATAAAATTTGAAATTCGCCATAGTTAATACCTACTGAATCTCAAAAAAATCTCTCATTTGACGAGCCGTTTGGTGTAATGGTCGAGAAGTCGGGTATTACACCAAAGGTCGCGGGTTCGATCCCCGCACGGTACAAACATTTGTGTGCATGAACATGTCTGTTTGTATCGGTCTGGGTGTTTCTATGTATAATATGTATATATTTACAAAAAAAAAGTATATAAGTAATGTTTATCCGTTGTCTGGCATCCATAGCACAAGCTTCAGCTTAGTTTGGGGCTAGATGGCGCTGTGTGAATAATGTCCAGAGATATTTATTTATTTATTTATTTATTTAAAACTATTCGTGTAACCATAATTTCAACCAAAAACTTTCTTAATCATGGAGACGAACTGTGCGTACGTTCTCAATTAAATCAGACGAAGGTATTGTACCGTTTGTTCAGGTCACCATGTGCAAAGTAAGTAAAAAAACTATAAAAAACAAAATGTCCCGACGACTGCGATTGTCCCGTCAAGACAGAGCACGTTAGTGAATCACATCACTAGTAACGACAAAAGCATGCAGTTCACTTAATCCCTGTAGATTTCAAGATACCGACCGGAGAACCGTTCTGTACTAAGCTGCTAACAACATTTCTTAATGTACTTGTAAACTGCTAGTAAAAACTCTTTTTAACCGACTTCAAATAAGGAGGAGGTTCTCAATTCGTCTGTATGTATAATATTTTTTTTAATAAGCAAATTGCAGAAACCCCGATTCTATGTATAACTTACACTGGCTACATAGCAGAATGTTAGAACTTTTTAATATTTAAAAATTGTAAATAATTTTTATTTTTTTATTTATCTTAAGGAGTTTAGGAAAATTAGAGACTTGTTATTATTTTAAAAACAGTTATAGTCATTTTTATATCTTTCTATTTCATAGTCATGTAAAATAGCTTTTGGAAGTACTATTAAGATGAAACAAATTTAAATATTTCACATTTATTTCAAGAGTAAAATTAACAATAAATAAACTATACATTGCCTAACTTTCATTAAAAACAATCTTCTTCCCTTGGAATGGTAAAATACCAGACTGTTTTTTCTTAGCTTCCCATGAAGGATGCAATTTTTCTTGTTTTTCTGGTTTATGTTCTGCAGCATTTCTATCAAAATCATGTTTGTCTGTGAAATTTCTCTTATTATTAAAATGTTCATTACTATTATTAAACTTTTTGTAACTGTCATTTTTACTAAAACCATTATTATTCCCATTGAACCTTTGGTCTGATTTAAAGTTATCTCTTCTTGGTTTAATTTTAGGAACATGTCCAAACATGACAGCTCTCCTTAATTTCCTATTCCCCTGTTTATGTTCTTCCTTCACCTCATCTGGAAGCCTCGGCTCGGCAACAGACATATAATTCTCTCCAGTAGATGTTATAAAGAATGGATCAACAACTTTTGCCTCTTGAGCAGGTGCTTCATTAACATCTTTCTTAAACTTCCTTGATAACAATTTGTCATTTAAATTTTTATTTTTTTCTGGTTTACTTTTGTCTTTTATTTTCTTTTCCAATTTCTTATCAACTTTAGAATTTATTTTAAATTCAAATGGAGCATTAGACACTGGAGGACTCGAAAGTTGTGACTTCCCTTTTGTCTTTACAGGTGTTTGTTTGACAAATTTGCCTACTTCCTTAGCTTCTTGAACTTCTGTTTCTTCTTCATTTTCGCTGTCATCTGTTCCACCATGCATACTAATGTCATTATCGTTGTTTACTTCAGAACCTGATTCATCATCATTTTCAAGGCCTTCTGATTCATTATCATTCTCAAGGCATACTGATTCATTGTCAGATTGGCCATGATCACTGTTGTCCCTATCAGAAGGTTCTTCGTTTTCAGATATGTCTCCTTCATCACTAGATAGTTCATTATCACTAGTCTTTCTTTCCACAGCTGGCATTTCAACATCTTCAACATCCCAATCCCCTTCAGAATTAACAACCTTGCTATCAACTTTGCCTTTCTTTTTATTCTTTTGCTTCTCTTTAGCTTCTTTTTTAAGCTTTTTCCTTTCTTCTCTTGACATTAACAAGTCTTCAATAGGTACAGTAGAAAATCTTTCTCTAATCAACTTATACTTAGCTTGAAGGGACTTGTGTAGTAGTAATCTTGCACAGGCTTTGTCTTGATCAACATTAGGTTTATTTAAGTATGTCTGTAGCTCTCCTTTGTGGGTTACTATGAACTTAGCTAGATCTTTTGGCTTGATTTTCTGAAATAGTAAACACTTAATATTAAGACCAACTTTTAAAATACACAAAATAGATATATGGAATAAATTACCACTTGTTCACATGTTCAATTAAATATGAATATAAATTGGAACAAATCACTGGCAAAATTGTGACACTGAATGTGCTATATCATTGTTAATGAAGTTCTTTCACCAAGTAAGTATTTTTTTAAACCCTTAAAAATAATTGGTTTCTTCAGCAAAGGGCATCATAATGTCAAAACAGCCAAAAAAATACATGTTTACTTGTTGTTATAACTTCAATGATGATAACCTTATAATATAATTTACCTTAATAATCAAAACTTCCTTAACAGCAGCTTCTGCTTTCCTCTTGAACTTTTCATTTATTTTTTCTGGAGCTTTCTTCTCCACAAATGTTTTAGCCTTTCTTGTAAGTTTATGGATGATTTGAATTCTGGCCTGATTTAAGTTTTTCTTGAGTAGAATAAGCTGAAATTATGAAAATATTGAATTAATATTACTTTTATTTTAAAAAAAAACCACAATAAATCTAGTGAAGTGATGAAACATGAAATACATCCCAATAACTTTTAATTTCAAGTAAAACATAGGTTAGATAGACATAGTGCAAGATCAAGAAATCTCATCGTCATCGATGATTAAGATTTTACCTCATTATTAAACGCTTGCTTAACTGCACCGACTTCCATTATGAATTTGTGATGAGAAACAAATCAACTTGAATAAGTTTGAGGTTATGTTTCATAAACTGATAATATATTCAGTGAAAGCCTGTGTATCAACTTAGGATATCAACACGGTGCTCAACAATATTATTTTTTCCTTCAATGTAACATTTCAAGTACTTCTAATACAACTATTTAGAATAATTATTACTAAATATTAAAAAAGGTAAACAATATGTGTGCACTCTGCCAATTTTGCTGCCAATAGTACCATGCGAGGTTGACAGTTTAGGCATTGACATTGACAGAAACGTAAAAAAAAATATAATTAGCATTGGCACGAAAAATTTTTGATTGAAAAATAATATTTAAGACACCATAAAAAATAATGATGAATGACTTTCCTTATATCATTTTGTCAATTGAAGTGATCGATTTATTTTCTCTAAGAACTTAAAAAATTCTAACAATACATTATGCTATGTTTTGAAATTTTTATAAATGTAATGTTGATGAAATTAAATAGTTTTCAGAGATAAAAGGCAAAGATATTTAAATATAATAAAAGTCATTCGTGAAACTTGAAAAACTTTATATGAAGACTGAAGTTTCTCTATGGTCTGTACTGGCTCAATAACTTAGGATCCAAAGAAAGATTTTCCGTACCAAAACAGAAAAAGTTAAGTTTGAGTGATTCTCTTTGAACGGATCTGTCAATCCGAAATGTACGTAAAATATTTTTCCGTATAAAAATTTAAAATAATCCCTGAAATCTGAGAATATTCTCATAGTGATTTATTTCTGAGAGTGATCCAAGAATACGCTTTTAAATGTGGACATAATATTTTGTACCTTACTGTGAATTTATTTATTTCAGCATGGCTCCTCGGTTTGAGATCGCAGTTGGTCTGCGAAAAGGCCACAAAACTACCAAAATATCTGCCGGCAGAAAAGGCATTACAGACAAAGCTATTAAAGTGAGGCCAGCCAGGTTGAAGGGTGTAAGTATTCTTACTTCCTCTAATATGTTAGTGCTACAGGTTATGTTTTTGTGTCTGTTCGTGTTACTTATCTGAAATTTATCTAAGTAGTTCTTGCTTTTTCGTAAAGAGTTAACAGAAAACTCCCTAGAGAGCTAAATACGAAGTCATAATGTTTACATTTTGCACGACACTAGCTTACAGATTTCAAGCTGTGTGCGATATTACTAAAATGCCGACATTAACTGTATAGGAAGACAATGTGCCAAGCATTCACATACCAAAACTCTTAACGATTGCCCTTTTTCTGTCCAGTAACTGATTATCTGATCATTTTAAGTTTACATTAATTATTGTGGGAGATTGTATCAGTGCCAACAAGTCTTAGAGAAATCACAATATACTTCATCCTGGACTTGTTCCGATCGCGCCCTCTCAATGGCTCTGAATCCAGGATCTGCTTAATTATTACAACACTGTGCTAATTAAATATCCTTTTTTAAATTTCAGCTTCAGACCAAACACTCAAAGTTTGTGCGAGACCTGGTACGTGAAGTAGTCGGCCATGCTCAGTATGAGAAGAGAGCAATGGAGTTGCTTAAGGTTAGCACCTTTTTATCGTCTATTTTGATGTTTGATTATTATATCAAATAGTCTGTTGATAATGCTGTTTCACATAAAAGTTAAGGATCAACTGATATTACTGTAATTGTCATGTTATTTGAGCACCAACCTATTATAAGTTGGGTGTCTAATAAAATAATTCTGATGTTATTTATTTGTAAATAAGTTCCTTATCAGTTAATGCAGCAATTATCAAATAGGCATTGGAGATTTCAAGGGTCTTTTTATTGAATGGTAATTTCCTACTATTAAATATTGCTATAGCTTGACTTCTGAATGAGCTCTTGTCAATAAGTTCATTTATTTTATTTTGCTAATGTTTATTTCTTTCATCTTCTTTTTCTGACAGTGAGAAAAATTCTCTTATTATGTCCATCCATTGCCCATTATCCATTTAAGATGCTTCTAGCTTAGTTTGTTTACACACCAATTACATTTATATTTATTCATATTTGGAAGACCAACAGCAATTAATACTAGTAAATTTTTACAAAAAAATTATAAAACTGTTTAACCATTTACAGGTTTCGCATTATAATAGTTATTAGCCCAAGTAATTTTTAATTTATAACTATAGACGTCCCACTTTGTGTAATGGTCAAGCCATTCACTTTTTAAACTAAGAGATCTTGGGACAAACAATTCTGTGCATTATGTCTGTTTGTACTGGTCTGGGTGTTAATAAAAATTATGTGTCTAATCTAAAACTTCTAGCTTAGTTCAAAAAAGGGAAGTAGCAGTCTTTAAATGTCCCACAGGCAAAAGCCTCCATCATTTAAAATCATGTTTGCATTACAAAGATGGGTTTTGGCGTAATCACCACGCTTGCCAAATGCAGATTAGTGATCACTTACCCAAGCTATGTTTGGAAAAACCTGCCTTGGAATCTAACCTCGACCCACAGCCTGGTACTTCCACTAGACCATTGAGGCGTAAGGCGAAGCTTCGTTTGGAGCAATTAAACTATCCGTTCCCTAGCATCTATAGTTCAAGGTTCCAGCTTAGCTAGGGGCTAAACAATTGGTGTGTAAGGCTCGCGTATTAATAAATCGCACTCAACTCTGACCTCGATTTTGAGCGCAAACTTGAGATGCTGTTTTCTATGAAAATGACAAATCAAGTTCAGAGTTGAGTATGATTTATTAATACGAGCCTTAGTCCATGTAACTCATTTATTTATTTTATTCCAGGTATCAAAGGACAAGCGCGCCCTCAAGTTCTTGAAGCGTCGCCTGGGCACACACATCCGCGCCAAGAGGAAGCGTGAGGAGCTGAGCAACGTTCTCGTCCAGATGAGGAAGGCCGCCGCCCAGGCACACCACCATCCGCATTAAGTGATTTAATAAATTAAGTAACAAATCACTTTGGTTTTCTTTACTGTCGTAAAAACTATTTGACTGAACTAAGTGATGTCGATACTGAAAAAAATAAATTTTATTTGGCACATAGCAATCTTTACTATTATTATAAAAAGGAAAGATTTGTATGTTTGTATGTAACAAATAAACTCAAAAACTACTGGACCAATTTGAATAATTCTTACACTGTTGGATAGATACTATCCCCGGTGAACATACTTTTGATCTCGGAAATGTGGGGAGAAGGGGGGATATTTGATAAAATAAATTACGCGTGGGTGAAACCGCGAGCGGAAGGTTATGTAAAATATTCTTGCATTGTACCCAAATAGCACAAACCGCGCATTAGCTATAATAATATTGCATCAAATAGCGAAATATAATCGCATGGTAAAAACCTAAAAAAGAGAAGGGATTCTGCAAAAATATAATAATAATTAATTTGATGTTCATCATAGTTAGACGAAGCAACGTAAGTAGTTAGCAAACTGACATGTTACTGTAGTAGAATCGGCGAATGCCCTGCTCACGAATAGGTAATCATCATCATCAGCCTATCGCAGTCCACTGCTGGACATAGGGCTCTCCATTCAGCCCGATCCTTGGCGACTCTCATCCAGCTCCTACCAGCCATCTTACGCAAATCGTCATTCCACCTGGCCTGAGGGCGTCCTAGAGAATATGTAATAATATGTATGTAGAATGAACATGAGCGGGCTTTTAAATCTAGTTATATTGTTCTATACAGGTGTGTTAATTATTTACAAAAGGTAGAAATAGCGCGATGGAATATCGGACGCTTGAAATTGGTAAATAGGGACAGCAGCGCGCGTACATACTCCTGTGGAGGAAGCAGAAGAAGGGATGGGGTCAAAGACCACCGCCGAGCTAATGGCACAAATCCACACATAGATTCCGAAAAATCCAGAGGTGTGGGCCCGGATTCGAACTCGGACCTCATGCATGTGAGGCACCGTCCGTACCACTAGACTAGGCCACCATCGCTCGCTGTTTTGATAATCCATTTTTTTTTTTAATTATTATGATCTTGTAATATCCCACTGCAAGGCAAATCTTTTAATAACATAAAAAAAAATCAACGCCAAAGTTCTCTTAATTCCACTGCCTGTAGGATTAAATTAACATACCTACATAGGTAGGTATACCTACTTTGAATAAGCTGTTGCTGGTGTTGAATTAATTCCACAATGTTTTGAGAGAAGACAACAACCAACTTAGCCACCTAGATAACTATAACAAGTTGTTTGTGTGTTTTCTGCAAGATTTGTTACAAATAACTTATTTATTAATAACAGTTTATCTACGTGACGTCTGTAGCATTAACAGGGGGCCTTGTCAGGTCAGCCGGGCTATCTTCATTTAGTTGCTGACTAGAATGATTAGGTACACTAGTGGCTAGAAAGTAAATATTACTATACTTTAACAGTTGTCTCTAGGAAAAATAACGAGGAACATAAAGGAAAGGTACAACGGTACATTTCATCACCTTTTGCTTTGAGTCGTTCATAACCCTTCTTGTTACGTGTTGTATTATAATTAAATGAAACAACGATTTCCTTCGCCATTTAACATTCCAACTCGCAGTGTGCAGATTTCCTATGATCTTTAATAATCCAGAGGTGTGTGCATGCCCGAGATCGAATCAACGACTTGTGACGCAGAGTATTACCACTAGGCTGTGTAGAGTTCTCACCCGGTCCCATTTAGCTTTCAAAAATATCCTCTATGGGATAAGAGTCAGGATAAAAGATTGAAAAACACTCGAGTCTACGCGAGAGCTGAAACGCGACATATTAAATTAAAACACATGAAATGAGTTTGTGACCAAAAAGTTACCAATTAAAAGCACGTTGTAAAACTATCTATCACCAAGTTGTCAGATGTTCCTATTATTTATTAGCATGAAAACAAAAGTAATCAGCAAATTATAGGTCTACATTATTATGCAAATACGTTTTTATCTATGAAATACGGCGCCCGCGAATTCGTCCCCGTGGATTTCGGTTACTGCACACAGCGTTATACTTATGACCTATTGCTGAAAGCCAACCTCGACAAATAAACTAATATCCCACACATTGTTTTTATTCAAGCCCAATTAGTTCAGTTCCAATTTAGTAGGTATATTATATTATGATCAAGTTCTGAAAAAACGATTTATCTATTAATGATAATAAAAGTATGTCCAAATGTATAATAATAGTGTAAATCTGAGACATCCATCCACCATTATCGGTCAATGGAACTTTGTGCTCGAAGTCGCGCCCACAGCAAAGCAAAATAATTTACATCATTGACCTCAGGTCAAGTTTTCATACCGATATGATTATATTCGATGATGTAAGATTGTTTGAAGACGACAGCGTAAGACGACACGGCTTGTATTATTCGCAGTAGGTACCTACCTATAATGAATATGAGACTACTCAAGTACATAGTTCTGAGGTGGAACGTTCTTATGGGTTTTATTCGTACAAAGGAAGGATGCTGGCTTATTTTATTTGGATCTAAACCGATAAAAGAATAATTACAACTTAGGTACCTATGCATAACGAAAAAAAAAACACTTCATTTTCTCAGATCATCAAACTATGTTGTTCATAGTACCTACATTAAAATTTACTGTCAAAAAAACCCTGATTCAGAGGGTAAGTTATTAAAAAATAAAAATTCAATTAGAGAAATATTATTGAATATTTTTTATTTATGCTTAATAGTAGGTATATGGACCAAATATACATAATAATATTAGCTTTATAAATTTAGAAAATCTTCCATTGCAATTTACAATCCATATTTAAAGCCGATAAACATTTTTAGCAAAAAACTATTTTCTTACTCCAGATTTGTTTTAATGAACATGTTTTACTGTATTTAATACACTTTACATCTCATGTTTTCAATTTATTTCATAGCCAATGAAAGTGTATAAACAATTACAATTGTTTCATTCCTAAAATCACAAAGATCTACAAAAGGCCACAATCTGATTACATTTTGCCATATATTTCACCTACAGTAAACCTAAACAATAAGAAAGTCAATGCCTTGTATTTCTTAGATACAATACACCAATCGACTTCTGTATAAGAAAAATAAAACTATAACATACACTCAAATATGCGCATACGCATTTTGATAATGTAAAATTGTAAACAAAACAACTAAGTAATTGTCTTTTTAATATCTAGAACTATGCTAATAAAGATAAAAATATTCTCACAAACAAAATGTTAGTTTATTTGAAAAAGTAAGAAAATACTTTCAACAGTAAGTAACAAGTTGTCTAAATCATACCTATACAGGCTTTATTTAAATGCAGAACAAAGTTTTTAAAAAAATCAATATTAATGGCAGTTATGGAATGAAACTTTATCATAGTATGGCCAAAGGTATTAATACTTTTTAATTCATTACTATGTTCTTAACAGGTTAAAGTATAATATGTGTAAATGAAGTATGTAATGGGTGCAATATAACACTGCAACAAGACCAACTTCAAATGAGATTAAAATATAAAAGGATATAATCAGAGTAGTCCTTTTCAAATCCATGAGGTTGTACATTTAAAGCTATAACTAAATTAGTAGATTTCCAACAGTCCTTTGAATGCAGAAAAAAGTATTAATTTAAGAGTGAAATTATCACCAATACAATGTTAACTTTTATCTAATCTATTACTGTTAGATTACATGCAAACAAGACCACATAAGATGTCCACAATGGTTCAATATTGTCTGCAAGCAAATATTTTACCAGAACAGAATGCATGTTGGAGAACCTCATACCTAAATAAATGTATAATTAACCTTTTTATTAATCTAGTATGGAACATTGGAAAATAGATATGAAACCGATTCTCCATTGTGTGTACGCCGGACAGCCTCAGCCAACATCATTGATACATCAATACATTGTATTTTGGGACAATCTTGCATATGCCTCTCCTGTGGTATTGTGTTTGTTACAACAACAGCTTCTAAACAAGCATTGTTGATACGAGAAATAGCTGGACCAGAGAAAATACCATGAGTGAGGATTGCATATACTTTGATGGCTCCAGCCTCAATCAACTTTTCTGCAGCATGGCATATAGTGCCACAAGTGTCTGCCATATCATCTACCAGGATTGCAGTACGGTCCTTCACATCACCAACTAACACCATAGAGGCCACTTCATTAGCCTTCTTCCTCTCTTTGTGGATCAGAGCAAACTCTACATTCAAACGGTCAGCAATGGAAGTTACTCTCTTGGCACCACCTGCATCAGGGGATACAACAATACTGGTTTTCCAGTCTGGAATGTTCTCTTTTATCCATTTCAACACTGCTGGTTCGGCAAAGAGGTTATCTACGGGTATGTCAAAAAATCCTTGAATTTGCGACGCATGTAGGTCCATTGTGATTATGTGATCGGCGCCCGACACAGACAGAATGTTTGCAACGAGTTTAGCAGTAATTGGCGCTCTGCTTTTGTCCTTTTTGTCTTGTCGCGCGTACGGGAAGCACGGGATGACAGCCGTAACTCGGGACGCCGATGCGATCTTGCACGCGTTGATCATAATCAGCAGTTCCATAAGATTGTCATTGATCTCGCCGCTACCGCTCTGCACAATGTAAACATCTTCCCCTCGTACAGACTCGCCGATTTCCACGCACGTTTCCATGTTACTAAATTTCTTTGTAACAACTTTGCCTAAATCAATTCCAAGGCGGTCGACAATTTTTTGCGCCAGGTCCGGGTGCGAGCTTCCACTGAAGACCTTGATGTTCGGCATTCTGGTAGTTAGAGGTAGAGCTAAGTGGTCCAATTTATTCACTACTTCCTCGAGCGTTACTGTTGATTTCATCAGCACCGAGCCGCAGAACGATACGACCTCACGGCGGTCACTTACTGTATGCGTCGGGAATAACGAGATGAACTATTTAAGAATATCTAATTACTGATAACAGATATTCAGGGCAACGTGGGACTCGACGCGCAGTGCCGTAACCGTAAATACGTCGCGCCGAACTTCACGCGCTCAATCGTCTCGAGTCGAGTCGCACGTTTTTTTATTGAATATTTTATTAAAACGTCAATCAAACCGAAAAAGTCAAGTTTGACCATTTCGCAGGTAAGTAAGGTCTGAAACGAAACGCAGAGGTTTGTTTATTTAAACTTGTTTGTAACATAATTCTCTATTTATCCATTTTACTCCGTGATTTTATAACTTAGAATTTTATTTGCTTTTTTCTCTACTTTAAACTTATGACTCTTATGAGGTGCCTATCCTATAGCATGCATATGATTAAGCGAATGGTTAGATGAAACGAAACGTTACAAAATAATTATTCTAAACTTGTCTTGTCAGTAAAATTTTAAAACACTTCCAATCCAATATCTTTGTTTAAAACACGCTATCTAGATGGCAATGTTAGTCGAGGCCACCTAAACCATTTAATTTTGATAAGTTGGTCTTATTTTTAATTAATTTAGTTTATCAAATAGTCAGCTTATGAATGACCGAGTCTTTAAGATTAGGTATTTTGAGCTAGTATATAGTTATCTGTGATTTTGAGTATCTTTTAACAATTTCCCAGATAAATGGACTATAATGACGTTTCTATTAAACAAATTCGACAATATGATATGGGAAGTTTTCATATGGGAAAATAATATTGATATAAAGGAAGGCAGATAGCTGTATCAAATCGCACCATTACTTAAGCCTAAGATTGAAATCTGAGACTGGAGCCATCATTGTTACCACGGCACGCATTGCTGCCACGGAACAGAAAATACATAATATTACTTTATTTGATTGAAGTATTTGATTTTTTTCCTATTTACTTATTTTCAAAAAAATATCTTCTCTTTACTGGCAATTATTTTCATTTAAGTTAACTGACAGTGACAGTGACGTGGGGTTGTGTTGACAGATAGTTGCGCGGGTCGTGAATTACTGTTGTTTTTCATTATTTTTTAATCTATTTATCATATTGTTCGAATCATGCGAAGTAAATTATGTTGTTGATTAAATCACGTTGACTAATTTGTGAATTTTTAAATTATGTCTGCGACACCCGAAGAATCTGGGGGGAAGTTACAAGTCCTCCGATGTGTGGACTGGCTACAGAAACAAAACAGTCTGGACTCGAAGAAGCTTTCCCAGCAGAACAAGAACGACATTCAGTTTATAATTCAAACCAATGCTGATAGAAAGAACTTCTTACTATCTGTTGCTGAGGATGATGCCACAGTTCCTGAGGGGGTTGATGAACCTGTGTTAGAACCTAAAGCAGTGGTAATTAAATTATGACGACTTTTTCTCTGTTTTTTTTTTTTTTTATATTGAGACGGTACATGGGCTCCTCTCTGCCTGATGGTAATCTAAAGAGGAGGCCTAGCTGCCATGACAAGAGATGTAGTACCAAAATGGTATCTTAGCCGTTGGCATCATCATACTGGCCTGCAAGATACTTTTAATATTCTAGTATTTCCTAATCAGTGTTTCTGATTATATTTAGTTAGCTTCTGAATGAACTTCTTTTGGTGTTATGGTTATTATCATTTTGTTATGTTTTTTCTTGATGGATTTCTATCATAGTTTATTCTCACCAATATTGCAATAAAATGTAGATAATTTCATGTTTTAATAACTTATTTAAATAGCTATGGTCTTTAGATTGATTGAAATTCCAGGTAAGTAAAATAAAAGTCATCCTGCCAAATATAAGTCCTTGTGAAAACATTATTATGATATATTTTTCTTCTTTTTTTTTAGCCCCTACATCGCCTTAGAGTTGAGGACCTTCATTTGGAGTGTGAGTGGCAGGGATGCCGGTGGGAATTCGTCGATTATGAAGAGTTCCAAAAACATGTAGCCGACCATATGGCTGATGTACATGTTATAAAAGATGATAAGGGTAAGATATCTTGTAAAGACATATATTTTTTAATGAATTAACATTTTCAAAAATGATTTTTAATTCAATAGTTTTTTGACAACCTGGTTTTTGTAGTTTATAAGAAGTTTTTATATTTAAGTATAATTCAGTGGCTATCCATTGCCTTGTATCCATATTACAACCTCTGCATAGTTTTGAATAAGGAGTTTTTTTATTGTTTTTTTTTCAGCTCAATATGTCTGCCTCTGGGATGTATGTGGTCATAAAACAACAGATTTCAAGGAAATGGTCCGACATATTAATTACCATGCTTACCATGCCCGTTTACTGGCAATTGGCTTTAATGGTAGGGCCACTTTGAAACTTGTTCGCTGCAAAAAGGATTCAAGCAAGAGAAACCAATTGCCACCAACACAGTGTGACCATTCATGTCAATGGGTGGGTTGTGAAGAAAAATTTATGTCTATACAGGTAATGTACAAATTAATTTATCAACTCAAACTCAAACTCAAACTCAAAATATACTTTATTCATGTTGGCCTCTGCAAGGCACTTATAAATCGTCAATTAGTACAATAGAATGACTCGACCACCGACTTCTTAATGCAGTCATCTACCGAGAAGAAGCGGCAAGAAACTCGATAGTTGCTCTTTTCAATCGCCAAATAATAACAATAGTTTGTCCATACAATAAGATAACATACTTGTACTAGGTCATACAGTTACCTCTTTCAAGTATATAATTAAAAATATATTTAACATGAACAGATTAAGTCCTAGTCGACCAGTCCCCAAAGGCGGCACCTGTTCACAAGTATGACGTATGTGTCAGCCATCATCTCACTCAACCATTTTAGAGGGAATGAAATGACCCGCCACATAGCGCCACCACCCCAGAGACATTATAGTGAGCATGACTACTAGGACCCAGGCCATCCAACCATCAAATGGAATAACAAAATTTAAAGTAAAACTACACTATATGACCCAGTCTAGGTACATACACTTTATAAAATTTATACATATGTATAAACAAACAGAACAACATTTTACTTTAAAATACAAACTTGTCTAATAAATAATAAAATAATTTGGAACAATACTATTCTACATTAGTTACATGTCCACATTGCATAAATAAAATAATATAAGCGTGAGAAGAAATGGCAAGAAAGCTAGCACATCAGAAGCCCTCCATCGTTCAGGTAGTCTTCAACTCTATAATACCCTTTTTTCATTAAACTAGTTTTAATATAAGACTTAAACTGATGCAAGGGTAAGTTAACAATATCTAGAGGTAATTTATTAAATAATTTAATGCTTAATCCAATGAAAGAATTTCCAATCTTTTGAAGTCTAATGTTTGGGATTGCAAGCTTATGCCTATTTCTTGTATTAAATCTATGACAATCCGACTTTTTTGAAAACTGATCGAGATTTTTTCGTACATACATAACACAATCAAGAATAAATTGTGATGGTACAGTTAATATATTTATGTCTTTAAATACTTCCCTTAAAGAATCGCGAGTTTTGAGCCCATAAATAGCACGGATAGCTCTCTTCTGCAGTATAAATATATTGTTGATGTCAGAAGCCGAGCCCCATAAAAGCAACCCATATGACATGATACTGTGGAAGTAACTAAAATAAACTAACCTAGCTGTTTCCACATCAGACAGATTTCTAATTTTTCTCACTGCATACGCAGCTGAACTAAGTCTACCCGTTAAAGCAGTGAGATGAGGGCCCCACTGCAATTTAGAATCAAGTGTTATTCCCAGAAACACTGTCGAGTTGACAATTTCAACAGGTTCCCCATTAATGGTAATATTGGGAATAACGTTTCGAACATTAGGCATTGTAAATTGAACACATTTCGTTTTCTTGGTATTTAATAACAAATTATTAAAAGTAAACCATTGTAAAATAAGCGAGACCGAATTACTCACATCGTCAAATATATTTTTATGTCTATCAACTTTGAATATTAGAGAAGTGTCATCAGCGAATAAAACAGTTTCGCAAAGGCTTTCTGTGAAATATGGAAGGTCATTAATATAAATTAGAAAAAGCAAAGGCCCTAATATCGAGCCTTGGGGGACGCCCATTATTAGAGGAGCTCCTGTTGAGTCTACCTCATTTATATTGACTCGTTGAATTCTGTTAGATAGATATGATTGTATTAGATTCAGCGAGTTGATAGTGATTCCATAATGCCGCAACTTCATCAACAATGTCTGATGATCAACGCAATCGAATGCTTTCGATAAATCGCAAAAAATACCTATGGCATCTTGCTTATTTTCCCAAGCGTCAAAAATGTGTTTAATGAGTGCCACTCCCGCATCGGTGGTGGATTTACCTCTAGTGAACCCATACTGATTAACATGTAATAGCTTGTTTAACTTGAAATGAAGTAACAGCTGATTGAATATAATTTTTTCAAATATTTTACTTAGTGTGGGTAAAATTGAAATTGGTCTGAAATTGGATGGGTCACTTTTTTCTCCTGATTTAAATAATGGTATTATTTTACTATATTTCATTAAATTTGGAAATTGACCATGATCAACACATTGATTAAATATAAAAGCTAAATAGGGCGCCATGGAGTGAATAATATTTTTTATGATATCCATGGAAATTCCCCATATGTCTTCAGTTTTTTTCATGTTTAATTCTTTGAAAGTTTTATAAATTGTGTCAGGGTTAATATGTGTAAAACTAAAGGTGGTTGTGCACTCATCCACACTAGATTTGAGAAGGGATTGAGCAAGATGTGGGCTTGATTTTAATTTACTAGTAGTCATGACTGGTATATCAGAGAAGAAAGATTCAAATGCATTGGCCACATCAACATCAGAATCGTGGCTAATACCTCCTATATTTAAAGAGAACTTGCTGTCTCGTGTTTTATTTTTACAAGTCTCTTTGTTAATTATTTTCCAAGTAGCTTTACTCTTGTTATTGGCTTTCTTTATTTTATCTTTGATTTGATTAGATTTAGCTATTGCGCAAACTTTTTTAAACAATTTGGAATATTCTTTAACGTATTCTGCAATAGCAGGGTCATTTGAATTAGCTTTTAAATCGTATAGTTCAAATAACCTCCTTCTGCTTCTATAAATGCCAGGAGTAGCCCAGTCACTAAATTTAGCCTTATTTCTATTGACTGTAATAGTTTTTTTAGTAAATATGCTAGTGAACTCTTTTTCTATAATGTTAAAGAGGTTTTCATATAATTCGTGTCCATTTTTATTAACGTCTAACTGTATCCTGGACAATTTACTGTCAACACGTTCTTTAAATTGTTGTCTACGGTTGGCAGTAACAGGCCTACAGACAATTGTCGATGGAGGAAGGGCAAAACGGTACTCAAATACGGCCAACTGGCCGCTGTGGTCAGAATTAATAAAATTAATGATACGTTTTTCTAAAACATTTTCATTGCAAAAAATGTTATCTAAACATGTGGCTGATGTAGGTGTTACTCGCGTTGGTTCAACAAAAAGCGGGTGCAAATCAAAAGATTGGAAAAGATTGAGAAACCTACCCGAGTTCTGTGTGATTAAAATGTTAATATTAAAGTCACCACACACGATTAACTTCTTACTGGAGGTGCATAATCGACGTAACACATCCTCCATAATAATCTCAAATTCATTATAATTAGACGACGGAGGTCTGTAAACACATACAACAATGTGCCGCCCTACCTCTACACACGCAATTTCAATAGTTCGTTCCACGGAGAGCGAGACGACATCTTTACGTTCTTTGAATTCTATCAAATTTTTCAATAATATTAGTGACCCACCCCTTATAGCCGTTGCTCTCGTGAACGAACTACCGATCTTATAATTATTTACGTTCAAAATTAACTCATGCTGTTTTAACCAATGTTCAGTAATGCAAAGAATGTCAATATTCTGATCATTTAAATACAATTCTATTTCAAGTTCCTTGCCAGTCAAACCTTGTACATTCTGATGAATAAGATTAAAAAAAATGTTATTTTTAATATGATCATTACATGTCCTTAACTTGCTAGAGTGATCCTCTATTGTCTTAAGATTAAATTTAAATGATTATTTGGAACAAATTCCAAAGACTTTTTATCTAAAATATTATTAATATTGAACGCTAACAATGTAGCTATGTCAGATTTAATTTTATAAGGCAAATAAAACATTTTGCCAGTCACTGTAAATTTATAATCAATAAATTTGTTTGTGTCAAAAAACACAAACTTGTCGCTATGACTAAATGTAAAATTGTATAAAGAAGTATTCAATGTATGAATACTGTTATTTTGTTCCTCTGTATAACACCTGGAAAAGGGAAAAGCACATAAAATTATTTTCTCAACCGCTAGTTGAGTTAAAGATGAAAGAGAATTTATTACCTCCCTTTTGCAGGTGTTAAGTCCATTACCCATCATTAACACAATGATTGAGTTATCATTAAAATTCTTAGATTTTATCGTGTTCACAATTTGCTCCAAATGAGCACCTGGTATACAATTATTCATAATCTTAACATCTAATTTATTATTAAGCAGAGGCCCATAGCCAACCCCTAAGCCGTCAGAGAACACAAACACATCCCCTTTGACCTGTGAACTAACATTACATATTTTACTAGAAGAGTCTATCAAGAGCGGTTGATTGCTATCAACTATGTGCTCATTGTCATTACTCTGATTCAAATTTATCATTGACTGATTAATCACACTATTATTATAAATGTGTAAGTTTCTTTGTTTGACCATCATTCACACTAAACAGACTACTGAACAGATTTTCACGAAATTTGGAATGCCTTTGACTTTTAATCATCACATGGAATAAGACAGGAATCTTGATAATTCCACTTTAGTTTTATAAGTTGAAAATCTCTATTAATTGTTCCATCAAATTCTAGTGATAATGTTCCTAAAAAACCTAATCTAAAAATTCCTATTGCATATTTTTTATGGATGAAATGGATGGATTGATTCAATAATGTTGTTTCTAGTAAATATGATGAAACTTTCTTCAATCTATACGCATTTCTCCGAGTTAACTAACTGACTTTTGATCTGTTGTTTATTTCCATTGATTTATACGTAAATAATTAAATATTTACTTCATTATTAGTTTTCGAATTATGTTTCTGATTTGTTAATTCATTACTATTTCTAATTGCGTCACTTGATTACATGTCATCATAACTGGGTCAAGCAAAGTTTCTCCAATACCAGATTAGATCTAACAGATTAGCAAGGCCACAGAATACAACTTGGTTATAAATTTAACCAAACTATATACACAATGACACCTTTCAAGCAAAAGTGGTTAAATTGGGTTTTGTAATGGAGTGTGGCATCTTAAAATGTATAGAATAATACACTTGATTTCACAGTTGTGTAGGCTCGACTCTCTTTCTCAGTCCTCAAGCACAAAATGTCTCATTCTATTGTCTATATTGGTTACATATCCATTTTCCATGTGTCCATTGTGATTATAATTCTGATTTGACTAAAAAAGAAAATTGTTTAATTATGCATGGCTAGCACAAGCATGGGCGTAGCCAGCCTTGTGCTCAGGGTGGGCAGCAGTCAACCTATCTCACACTCTCCAATCTATTATAACTTGAAAAAAATAAATGTCTTCTTCTGATATACATATAAAGTAGGCACTTTATATGTATGGCTCTGATATACATATAAAGTGCCTATTTTATATGTATATCAGAGCCAGGGTAGAGCAAGCGCCCCAGCTAACCCCAGTGTGGCTTCGCCCATGAGCACAACTAATGATTTTAACAAAAAAAATCTTTTTGATTCCCAGCATTTCTTCGACCACGTCAAGCTGCATATAAACTATGCAAAACGTCTAGTGTGCTCGTGGGCCGGGTGCGGGATGACGTTCACGCGTCGCAGCCTGCTCGGGATGCACGCGCGCTCGCACACCGGCGAGCGAGTCATCGCCTGCTACCACTGCGGGCAGCACTTCGCCTGCAACAGGAAGCTGTGCGACCACCTCAGGAGGCAGGTGGGTGTCTGTGTATGTGTGCGGGTGTGATGTGTTCACGCGTCGCAGCCTGCTCGGGATGCACGCGCGCTCGCACACCGGGGAGCGAGTCATCGCCTGCTACCACTGCGGGCAGCACTTCGCCTGCAACAGGAAGCTGTGCGACCACCTCAGGAGGCAGGTGGGTGTCTGTGTATGTGTGTGGGTGTGATGTGTTCACGCGCGGCGTTTCAATATTATTTATTAATTAATTGGTACATTTGTTTCAGAACGTATATCCGAACTCGTGCTACAGCTGCTCGGTGTGCGGCGTGTCGTGCGCGACGGAGTACCTGCTGCGCGAGCACGCGCGCCAGCACGTGTCGGCGTACGCGTGCGCGCTGTGCGACATGTCCGCGCCCTCGCCCGCCGCGCTGGCGCAGCACGTGCGCTACCGGCACCTGCCCGCCGCCGTCGCGCGCGCGCACGCCTGCCCGCACTGCGACTACAGGTGACGCGGCTAGGTGCAGACACGTCGCTAGCGGCGCTGCCTACGTGGCGACAGGCCGCGCCCTCGCCCGCCGCGCTGGCGCAGCACGTGCGCTACCGGCACCTGCCCGCCGCCGTCGCGCGCGCGCACGCCTGCCCGCACTGCGACTACAGGTGACGCGGCTAGGTGCAGACACGTCGCTAGCGGCGCTGCCTACGTGGCGACAGGCCGCGCCCTCGCCCGCCGCGCTGGCGCAGCACGTGCGCTACCGGCACCTGCCCGCCGCCGTCGCGCGCGCGCACGCCTGCCCGCACTGCGACTACAGGTGACGCGGCTAGGTGCAGACACGTCGCTAGCGGCGCTGCCTACGTGGCGACAGGCCGCGCCCTCGCCCGCCGCGCTGGCGCAGCACGTGCGCTACCGGCACCTGCCCGCCGCCGTCGCGCGCGCGCACGCCTGCCCGCACTGCGACTACAGGTGACGCGGCTAGGTGCAGACACGTCGCTAGCGGCGCTGCCTACGTGGCGACAGGCCGCGCCCTCGCCCGCCGCGCTGGCGCAGCACGTGCGCTACCGGCACCTGCCCGCCGCCGTCGCGCGCGCGCACGCCTGCCCGCACTGCGACTACAGGTGACGCGGCTAGGTGCAGACACGTCGCTAGCGGCGCTGCCTACGTGGCGACAGGCCGCGCCCTCGCCCGCCGCGCTGGCGCAGCACGTGCGCTACCGGCACCTGCCCGCCGCCGTCGCGCGCGCGCACGCCTGCCCGCACTGCGACTACAGGTGACGCGGCTAGGTGCAGACACGTCGCTAGCGGCGCTGCCTACGTGGCGACAGGCCGCGCCCTCGCCCGCCGCGCTGGCGCAGCACGTGCGCTATCGGCACCTGCCGCCGGTACTACAGGTGACGCGGCTAGGTGCAGACACGTCGCTAGCGCCTCCCAGCGGTGGTACCTACACACGTGTCGGCGTACATGGCGACAGCCTACGCCCGCGCCTTCCGCGCTCTGTGTGCGCAAAGTGGCCGATGGAGACATCTTGGCTAGACCACCAGGGGCGTTATGAATATCCGCATCCGCATCCGTAAATACGGAATATCTGCATTAATTCAGACATCTGCATCCGCATTCACATCCGTAATAATCAATGCGGAGTTTTTCACATTCACATCAACAAGCAACTACATATTAGGAAAGTTGGCGGAGCCAGAGTAGCACGTGCTTCGCGTTTGTTTTGGTAATTGCTAACCATATTCGGTAACTGATGAATAATAGGAAGGCGATAGTTACAAGGTTAAAAGGAGACGATCCATTTTGGGCCTGATTGTGCATGGATAAAATATATACCAAAAAAACTGTATATTTTTGTTAATTAACCTCTATATATAACAACGGAATAGGCTTTGGCCAACTTAAGTTAATTGCATAATTATATATTTTACATTATCAAACACACTTTATAAACGACATTGCACTATATTTTTTATTTTTTAACTGTCTTCAAAAACGCACCTAATAGCAAAACAGATTAAATAATCGATTAGAGAAAATCGATAAGCGGAGATTAAATGAAATGCATCATGTTTCAGTGACTTTTTGCTAAGTTTTGAAAAACTACAATCATTTATTATTTGTAATATTCGTTACTAGCGGCCCGCCCCGGCTTCGCCCGTGGTACTTGTCCACTATTTATACATAAAAACCTTCCTCATGAGTTACTCTATCTATTAAAAAAAACCGCATCAAAATCCGTTGCGTAGTTTTAAAGATTTAAGCGTTCATAGGGACAACATGACAGAAAAAGCGACTTTGTTTTATACTATGTAGTGATATCTTAATAATGATCTACTTTTTACGTCTTCATAAAAAAGATAATAATAAAATCAAACAATTGATCGATTAAATGATCAGTACAATTGAAATGGAGCCAGTTTGGCACTGACCTATATCTTGTCTATATACATATAAGTCAGTGCATTTTGGTTTTACGTCATACGTCAATGTCAGTCCTGTCACTTGATGTCATTCGCTTTTCATTTTACTTAAATGTTTTTCTGGATTTTGTTTTCACGACTTGTGCTCGAATACCTGACTCCGACTTCGATTCCTTTCTGGCTGACCGTTTGCTTGAATACTCGACACTGTATCTGCTACTCATATTAACCTTTGGCGCTAATACCGGCACACACCATATAGATACGGCAACAATCATGAATATTCATGCATGATTTTAACATATTTGGCCGTTGTATTCAGCTATAAAAATTGGGCAAATGTAATCTTTTGAAGTGTTCTAATTGGTGACCAATTTCTAGCCGTGCACATCCAGGCCCCAGTTTGTATGAAAAACGGATTTCTCCTTTAATTGATTTTAAATAATTTTTCCATACATTTAGTACTGAAAATCCCCGGATCAATTTTCTAAAATTTCTACTACTCAAAACCTTACAATGTTTTTTATAAAATCCATTTCTAAAATGCACCTTGTATTCTATAACAAGTTCTTATTTCGCAGGGCCGTCAGTCGGTCAGATCTCCGCAAGCACATACCGACGCACACCCGCAAACGCAAGCGTATCAAAGCAGAAACGAGTGACAACGACGTATCGGACGATGAAAACGAAGAATTGGAAGCGAAGAAAGGTCCCAAGATAAGGAAGAAATACGCCTGCCACATGTGCCCTGAGAAGAGTACTAAAGTGTTCTCGAGGGGCACGCGACTCACTACGCATCTAGTTAAGGTCCACGGAGCCCAGTGGCCGTTTGGTCACAGTAGGTTTAGGTAAAAATAATAACTTTTTTATTGTTTAACAGCTGATTAATTTTTAGGACTATAGCTATTTAAACATTTCGGTAATAGTGTTTATCGGTTCAAAATTCAATTGCAAATACATTAAGTTATGTCAGGCAATACATAACTATTATATTCTTATAATAGGTAAGTTTTTCGCGCGTATCACACGCCGCCGCCGGCCGGCTCCATGCCGCGGTCCGTTTATTAATTAATTGTCAATAAAATACTTTTTATTTTAATTAAATGTATAACAAGGTCAGTTATAACTGGACCCACAATGTATTTACTATTTATGATTTTATTTCAAAAATTTTGTGCATTATTTTTTTTTTGAACTCTATGACTTCATTGGCAACGTACCTCGTCACTCACATATCACCTAAATATCTTAAATCTACGTTCCAGGTATCAAATAAGCGAAGATGGAATGTATCGTCTGACGACGACGCGGTACGAAGTGCTAGAGGTGTCCAAGAAGATCGTGGACGGGTACAGCGGGCCGAAGGAGTCTCTTAAAACATCTTTCGAGTTCAACGTGAAGCAAGTCGCGGAAGCTACCGAGACCACGCCGAGGAGGATTGAAATCACGCTTAAAGGTTGGTATTAGCAATCATCATTCGTAATTTGATCCCTCACTATGATCCAGCTCGAAAGACCAATGTTAGTTATGGACTAATCTTAGGTTAGGTGGTATCCTGGACTTCTTCTTCCTAGCGTTTATCCCGTTTCTATGCGGGGTCCGCTTTGTCCATGATCCAGGATTTGGCAAGTCTGGTTATTACAGTGAAGCGACTGCCATCACGTAACCCATAAAGGGAAACCAGACTGATTGGATCATGGATACTCATCCAGACCTATGTATGTGAGGCGCCGTCAGTACCACTAGGCCATCGTCCTATTATCAGCAATCATCATTCGCAATTTGATCACTAACTATGATCCGGCTCGAAGGACCAATGTTAGTGATGGACTAATCTTTGGTTAGGTCGTATCCTGGACTAACAATAGATATTATTTAGTAGTTGGGTAGTTATTTAACCTTACTTCAGTATCAGCATCAGCCTATTAATGTCCCACTGCAGGGCAACAGCCTCCATCATTTGAAATCATTTTTTCATTACAAAGATGGGTTATGGCTTAATCACCAAACGCTTGCCAAATGCGGGCTGTGTTCACAAATATTGCCCGACCTAAGAATCGAACCTAGGACCTCGAGACCACGGTCCGGTACTTGAACTACTAGACCATCGAAGCGTTTTAAATACCAGACTATTTGACCCAAATTATTTACTAATAAATTAATGGAGAGCCCTAGGACAGGCCTATGTCCAGCTGTGGACTGCGATAGGCTGATGATGATGATGATGATGATGATTTTTTTCAAGGTGATAGTGATGATGAAGCACCAATGAAGACTGAAAAACAGGAACCAGAAGAGGCGGCAGTGGAAATAACGATGTGTGATGTTGACGAGGAGGGGAACGTCATCAGCTCCGCAGTCATCAATGACATGGTGTATTCGTGAGCTGCCTAGGATATTATACAGGGTGGATGTATGAAAACAAAAACTGATCCACAAATAAAATAAGATCGAATGGTATGATATTTCTTTTGCAATTTTGTTTTTTTTATCTGTAACTTTTTTTCTGTACTCTGTGAATGTAGTTCATTTACGCATATAACTCTATCTGAACATTTTATAGAACCAAAAAGTTGGCGGCCACTTCTGGAAGTGAACTGTTTAATGATGCTCATATGTACCTACATTTTTTGAAAACCATACTTGCGTGTCATGGTTAGTTTAAGAGCTATGAGTTTTTATATGTCTCGAGTATATTCTACTCGAGAACATTTTTAATACAGAATTTTTTTTTTTATGGAATGTCAGCTTTGTTCATTGATATTGGATATGAATGGATATGATGTATTTTATTAAAAGTATTTTAGAATTAGTATGTTTTTTAAATCTCGATTTATGATTTAAGTTTTTCAGCAATATAAAAATTCAAAACACTAATTGCTAGCCGCGTTAAAAATTATGAAAGATAGTTGGCACGAACACAATGAACATGTAAGACCCTGAAATTTTCATTACAAATTTAATATGAAATACAAAAAATAGTTTTATGTTCAAATAAACATGTTTACATATAATAAAAATATAAAATAATATACTTCAAAAAGGCGCATCATAGAAAATTTAACATTGTTATACTATAGATGGTACACAAATGTAAATTAAATCTTATTCCACCATTACCTATTTGATGAATTTATTAAATTATGTGGGAACTGTTTTCCCTGTCTTATTTGAGGTTAATTTATCCGAAGTAAACTCAGATTAATGAGTACCATGGATGCTCCCTAAGTAACGTTTTAGGGTCTCCGCAAAAACATCAAAAATTCACCTAACTTGGCACCTAAGTCTGTTTCTCTTAACTCAAGACGACAGCCACGCGATAATAACGTCATCCCACTTGACAGTTTAGGCGGTGAGAAAACGTGTGTCTTGTTTCTTACTCTATTACAGGTGATGCATAATAATGATAAAAAGGTAAGCATAACTGTCAAATTATTAGCTGCATCTATTGATATTCATTAACCTGAGGTTTCTCCTGAGGAGGGTACTTTGAGTGCCGCCCAAAACAGATTTGGCGGCGGACGGTCGCTGCAGAAGTGAAGGAGATAGGAAAAACCTGGAGCGAAATAAAGCGCGTTGCTCAGACCGGGATGGCGACGCACTATGAACTCCCTACCCCATCGAGGGGACTTAGGACCTTAAGGGAGCGTTTCCACATAAGCTGAGCTACGCGGAGCTGAGCAAACACGTGTAAACATTGACCAATCACATTGCTCAAAACACATCTCATCTGCGCTCCGATTCTGATTGGTCAATTCTTACACGTCCTCTAAGTCAAGTAAGTCAATCTGACCAAGTAATATAATTAATGATGCGGTCCGCTTCACGAAAGCCGGACTCAACGGCGCCGTGTATGTGTTAAAATTGACCAATCACATTGCTCAAAACACATCTCACCTCCGCTCCGATTCTGATTGGTCAATTCTTACACGTCCTCTAAGTTAAGTAAGTCAATCAGACGAAGTAATATAATTAATGATGCGGTCCGCTTCACGAAAGCCGGAGTCAACGGCGCCGTGTACGTTTCCGTACCACTTGTGCGAAGTAGCTTCCCCCGCGAAACAGACTAGCGGTGCACTCTTGACCGTGAGAGGTTGCGACAGTACCTCAGCGGAGGCCGAGCGGCATTGCTCAGAAGTCACCGCGCGGTATGAGTACGAACCTCTTGCGTACTCGTTGGATGCCCATTGGGACCTGAAAAAATATAAAAAATCTGGCTAGAGAATCTTGACAGCCGATTTTAAAGGGTCCTAAGTTTTTGGAAACATTTTTATTAACTGACTAGCGGCCGCCCGCGACTCCGTCCGCGTGGGTTTCGATTTCCAATAGCCTAAAGCCTTCCTCGTTAAATGGCCTATCCAACACAAAAATAATTTTTCAAATCGGTCCAGTAGTTCCTGAGATTAGCGCGTTCAAACAAACAAACAAACAAACAAACAAACATACAAACAAACTCTTCAGTTTTATATATTAGTATAGATTTATATTATTTAGTGACAGATTGTTGGTCAACTGGTCAGAGACCCTGGCTACAAAACCAAAGGTCGTGGGTTCGAATCCTGCTAAAGGCAAGTGTTTGTGTGATGAACATCTTAATTTGTACTCGAGTCATTGATGTTTATAAATGTATTTAAGTTTGTCTATCCATTCCCTAGCATCCATAGTATAAGCTTTGAGCTTAGTTTGGGGCTAGGCAATTGGTGTATTAGTCCAAGGCTTTTATTTATTTTATCATTTATTAAGGTAGACAATCAAGTCAAAAAGCCCACACCTCTGGATTTTTCGAAAATCTATGTGTGGATTTGTATAAAAATATAAATTGCTGGCTGGTCTATAAGGACAGTGTTACTAGCTGCCTAATTTATTCGGAAAAACGCAGTAGGATGTATTCCTAACCTTTAGATGCCATTGTGCTGCGTTAGTTCTAAGCCTACCTTTTAAGATCCACGACAGGAGACGGTTTGAAGTTTGTCGAGAAAACGTGTGTAATAAACTTGTTGATGCCTGCCTTCAGCTGGTCCTCTGTCACATTTTCCATCTCTTTGGCGAGGCTTCCCGTCATCCAAGCCAACAACACCTTAGGTTGGTACTCAACTTTTCTCAAACCGTATATTCCTGTCACCCAATTTTCTTTCTCGAACTTGGCCTTGTCTTCTTCTCGCCATAATATATTGAAGTTAACCAGTTCCTCGGGCCACCACGGCGTCTCGAATTCTATGTAAATCTTATCCAGAACGCAGAACTGTAGATTGTTTATTGCTTCAACCTTTTCGGTAGGCAAAGACGGTGTGAACATGGTTTCATAACTGGAAAAAATATGTTCATAATGATTATTAATTGATAAGCTGTAATGCTAACCTGTTCGTTATTGGCTATGTCGTAATAAAATATGAAAATGCCTGACGCAAGGTGTTAAATGACCGAATAAAATGGACGGGTATCTAAATGATTTAGACTGGGGAGTAATTAGTGGTAGCCTCTTTTGGTGGAAATCGCAAAATATGTAATATCAGTCAAGGATCTTACCTGTGCTTTAAAACCCCAAGGGGGATTGTGACTATAACGTTGGATGCAATCATCGTGGTTCCGTCCCTGAACATGACAGCAACTGAAGGCACCGAACTCTGATCTTGTTCTGAATTCCAGCAGATGTTTGTGACTTCTTTATTATATCGAATATCTATGTCCAAAGGATCAGTCGCGCCAGGGTGTTGATTCTGAAATATTTAGTAGTTTTTTCGTTCAAATGTGGGTGAACATGGACATCCAACATCTCATGATTTCTCTTGTCGGTGAGTATTATAGCATCTATGTTGTCAACTAAGTGTCCCTGTATTTTTCAACTTTAACTTCACGATAACGTACAGTCGTGAGCATATACAAACTCATTGAAATATGATCTTTACTGCTTTGACATAAGAGTCGAGGTGTATATGTCGGGGCCATATCGTTCAAATGAATACCTATTTCATGAAATGGTCAAGTCTTAACTTTACTACTTATCTTTGTTATTATAATTATAGATAATTTACGAGTCACTAAACGTATGTCATACGTTAGTGGCTCGTAAATAATGTGTACCTACTTACCCCAGAAAAGCAATTCATATGAACGGGACGTTATTTTATTATTTCTTATAATTAATAGTATAAGTTGTATGGTTTACCATAAGCACATTCAGCAATGTTGTGTATCCCTTTCCTTTCCAGTTGAACCAAAATTCTCCTTCACAAAGCTTTTGATCTTTTGAACCTGCCAGAGATTTTCCTTTTAAAGGATCATCCTCGCCTCCCAAGTTATTGTCTCGTATGTACCATTCTTTGAAAGATTCTGTGATTGGTAATTGAAGTCCATCAACAATAATTTTTCGACTGTAATCAATATTTATAATATAAGCACATAATAAAAAAAAATATTTTATATTATTATGGACAGAATGATGCACATAATATTTAATAGTATGGAAATGGCTAGTCATAATACCTGGGTTATACATATCTAACATTATATCCATCCCATTAAAAACATTGTGTGCGTCAAGCATGCAATCAACCGCATAAAATGTCCTCAACATAATTCGAGTAGGAATATTATTATCTCCCGGTACAGCCGTATTTTAGATGGGCTCGTATCAATATCTTGCAAATCTTTCAGCTCCATAATAAATACTTACTGTAGGTACTATTCTCAAGGCAAAGCTGACCAGCAGAATAATTGTAATACCACGAGGAAACAGCCTTTGTGCGTAGTGAAAGTTATCATTTTCTATTGATAAATTAAAGACCAGGTCGCAATTCTTAACTCCATGGGACCACCGAGATTTAAATCACCCGTGGACCCGGTTATGGGTCGACCCAATGAGCCATACTAGGCAGCCCCAGTATGGCTGGAACCGGAGGAACGTTTGCTTAAATAAGAAATCGTCAGTATAGATTCATAACATAAAATTCTTACCTGGTACTCACTATTTGCGATATGGAATCTAAATTATGACTGTTTTGTTCGACGTCGTTGTTTATTTGGTTCAGTACTTGTTCGGCGTTTTTAGTCGGCATCAAGCTTCCATCGGAGAAAACGTACATATTATTATTCTCATTTGCAGGGTCCGGTCTGCCTAAGAGACCGAGAGGGTTGGCCAACTCGAAGACAATGTTTTCACGTTCCCCGTGGCACCTGTAAAGTGTGGGTGCTACTTTAGGTGCTACTCTTTCTGTTTCATGAGTTCGTTTTTCTTTATCAGTCCACTAGCGGCAGCCCGCGACTCCGTCAACGTGGTTTTTGGTACATATAGGCATATAAATATTTACCGAAAACCACGATATGATTTCCAATAGTCTAAAGCCTTCCTCGTCAAATGGACTATCCAACACGAATATATTTTTTCAAATCGGACCATTAGTTCCTGAAATTAGCTCATACAAACAAACTCTTCAGCTTTATTATATTGGTAATCAATTCTATAGATATATATTCGGCATAAGGTATCATTCAATCATTGCTTCTGAGTTTTGGTAGACTAGCCAAGATGCCACTTTGACGAATTCGCCATACGCTTTCGTAGCGATTTATATCTCCATCCCGCTTACATAAATAGGTCGTGTGCGGGATGACATTATAAGTCGTGACGAAAGCGTATGACGAATTCGTCAAAGTGGCATCTTGGCTACGGGCTAGGGGCCATCCATAAAGTACGTCACACTAATTTCATGAGTTTTTGAGCCCTCCCCCGTCCTTGTCACAGGTGGTCACATTTCTGAGACCCCCCCCCCTCCCTAGTGTGACGTCACATGTTTTGCAATTTAACATAGAAAAATTATTAAATTAAAACAGCAGTTCCGAAATTAGTTTTATTACCATTTAAATAAAGTACTTTTTTATGAAATCAGCATAGTATCAAATATTTGAAACAATAACAAAAAAATAAACTAATGAATATAAAGAAAAAGAAGAAAAAGAAGCTCAATCATCTTCAGTCCATGGACTTTGAACCCAGTCCTTTAAATTATTTATAACTGGCATGGCAGTCACTTCACAGTTCACTTCGTTTTTCACGTCAGGAACATTTGTGGTGTCAACATCTTTTTCATCCAACGCGATTAGTAGGTACCTCAAGATTTTGAAATGTGATGTCACAAAACTTAGGACCCCTCCCACCCCTTGTCACACCATGTCACACTTTGTCGACCCCCTCCCCCCCCCTTTACGTGTGACGTACTTTATGGATGGCCCCCTAAGAGTAGTAGGTAGGTACCTACCATGCAGCGCCGAGGTCTACAAATCCAGCTCCGAAGTTGACAGTGCGGATCCGCCCTCCGATGCGGTCGGAAGCCTCCACGCCGACCGCGCGGACGCCGCGGCGCGTCAGCCTGCTCAGGGCTGCGATGCCGGCCGCACCGCACCCTATGACCACCACAGGCGCTGGGCTCGGGGCTTTACCGCTGGAAAATATGCAGGGTGGAATTTTGAAAAGGAACAATTCAAACGCTCACAAAAAAATATTTTGATACTCAAAGACTTATTACCAAGTAAAATGTATGTACGTAGCACCATAAAAAAATAAACTGTTAATTATCAAGGTTCCTAAAAAAAACATTTGGATGCCAAAATAATCGCACACCAAAATAAATCTAATTGCTCGCCAAAATGGCTAAATGCTTACCAAAATGGCTAAATGCTCACCAAATGTTGTTCCACTAAAAGGGTGAACTGTAATTTGATTGATAAAAAAGTAGGTTAGGGTTTTTTTATAAACCTCTTTGATATTTAAAGTCTTTTTATAATGAAGAAAACGAATTTATGGAAATTAGGTATATCATCTTAATGTTTATTTATCAAACGTAGAGTTATTTTTGAAAGGAGAACCGCCAAATCCCATACAAATTATTCCAGCTCCGGCGCCAAAAAATATATCTTAGATTTAAGAGTTAAAGTAGTAAAACTATTATTAAATAATCCGTAATTCTAAATTCACATGCTAACATATTTTTTTTAGCCCGGAGAAGTTTTATGGAAACTCAATGTAAAAATTAATTTAGAAATGGCAGAAATAGCAAAAAACTTTTACCAAACATTTTGTACTTTCCGCGATTCCTGCCATACGGTTTGTCCGTACTCCATTGGTTTTATATATTATGCGTAGAGGCCATTTCATAACTATATTGTTGACAAGTATTTGTTTGTTATTTGATACATGAGAGAGGGCGCCACAGTGCCACACTGTACTTCGTGTCCGTAAATAATAAGTTAAATACATATATTCAAAGTGCAAAAGGTGATAAAAAGTTCTAAAAACCACAACGTAAAGTGAGTGTTACCAAAACAATATCAAGAACAAAGTGAATACCAAGTGACTTTTAAGAAAACTAAGGTTTAAAGGTGAACAACATTTAGTGTGAAAAGACTGATACATCAAACATAAATAAAATAAAAACAATACACAGTGCATGACGAAATTCGCCCGGTGTAAAAACAATAGTGATCTAGGCTTGAAAAACGAAAAATAGTGAACTAACAAGAATAATAACCTCACAAATAATACTAGATGAGTCATTACAGTGTTCCAAATACGTACATTTTTCGTCAACTAACGCCATCTAGTGAAGAGTAGCTGCACTACTAAGACATACCATAACATCGATCGAGCGTACCTCAAGCAAACTGGTCACAACTAGTACAGCCAATTACCAATAGAGGGCGACACACGTATCACAACAAAAGATAAAATAAATTCTAAATTCTATTTAACCGATAAATCATGGAGGAAGTTATGAATATGCTTAGAAAAATTCAAAACGAGCTGAACGAGCAAAAAACGACTATCGTACAGTCAGCAGATAAAGTTACGGAACAAGTAACGAAAAACATTAACAACACACTAGAAGAAAAATTTAATGCAATGGATGTAAAATACGAAAACCTCAAAGAGAGGCTGGATATCCAAGAAAAAAGACTATATTTTCTGGAAAAGCAGTCAAAGCAAAGGAATATCGTAATTTTTGGATTGTCAGAAACTGAAACATCATATGCAGACCTGGAACAACACATACTAAGTTTCATAAGTCAATATTTCTCTATAGATCTAGAACGCAGAGACATACAAGAAATAAGAAGAATAGGAAAGAAAGGAGAAAAGCCCCGACCTATAACAATAACATTCGCTTCATTGGGAACGAAAATAGAAATCTTCAAACAAAGAAAACTATTAAAAGATACGAATTTCTATATAAATGAGGACTTCCCACAGCATGTTTTAGCTAAAAGAAGGGAACTGCAAGAACAGCTAAAAATTGAAAAAGAAAAAGGCAACTCCGCTTCTATTAGGTACGACAAACTGGTAATACACTCGAAAAATAAAACAACAGTAGGCAACAATAAAAGAAGCCTATCAACTTCACCAGACTGCAAAAATCTCCCACAATCAGAATCAAAACCACAAGCACATAAAAAGAACAAAATTCAAGTTCAACCAGGTTTACGTAGATCATCGAGCCTGTCAGAGGGAGTTATTAAACCAGGTATACTTGGATTCCTGACTACCAAAACCCACCAACCAATCGACCAAACAAATGAAAACAATAAGGAATAGCAATTATCGCCCTCTCTCACGGAAAACAAACTAGAAACGAACACTAACAAACCACATCTTCCAAGCCGGTTGGTCTCCGTGGAAGATCAAGACCAAAACCCTCCAAAGAAACCTAAACTCTTTTCAAATACCACAAACAACCATTTCGACAACACATTATACATAGCGACCTACAATGTAAGAACTCTTTCTACTTACTCACGTCTATTGGAACTAACAGAATCCCTAAGAAATATAAAGTACGATATTATTGGCCTCTCCGAAGTCAGAAAACACGGCAACAAAATAGAAGAACACGAGAAGTTCATCTTGTACCACATTGGCGAAACGCCAGGATTATATGGAGTAGGCTTTATTATTAAAAAACACCTAAAGAAATACATAAAATGTTTCAAAGGTCTGTCAGAAAGAGTAGCACTACTAAGAATACAGATCAACAATTTTGACTTAAGCATTATTCAAGTATACGCCCCAACAGAAAACGCGAAAGAAGAAGAACTAGAGCTTTTCTACAGCACTGTTGACAATGCTATAAGACTCTCAGGAAAGGACATAGTAGTCATGGGTGACTTTAACGCCCAAATTGGTCAACCCAAACCAAATGAAACCATCACTGGAAACCACGGCTACGGTAACAGAAATTGCAGAGGAGACAGACTCATTGACTTTGCATATGAAAACAACCTAGCCATAATGAACACTTTTTTCAAAAAGAATACCAAGCAGAGATGGACTTGGAAATCACCTGACGGCAAAACAAAAAATGAAATTGATTACATCCTAACAAACCTATCGAGAAACGTATACAATGTACAGGTTTTAAATATCACTTACCCTTCGGACCACAGGCCCGTTAGAGCAGCTTTCAACATACTTCCAAAATCAAAAAATCGCAGTAAATTTGGTCGATGCCCCAAACCTCAGATAAAGAACGAAAAAGAAATTCAAACGTATGTTGAATCGTTGAACAGCTGCTCAGTTGACCTGCTAGACCACTGGAATGACAATGACACCGTTCAGACTTGCTATGATAAAATAATCAATGCAATAGATATCGGCCTAAGAAGTATACAAGAGCTTGCAAGAAACACAAAGTCAAAGACAACGCAAATTATATCAGCACGCACTAAAGCACTAATCAGCAGAAGACAAGAAATACATAAGATCAAACCAAAATCAAGAGCTATGAAATGCGAGCTTAAAGCTCTTTATAAACTCATAAGTAAACGAATTAACCACGACTATAAAGTACATCGAACACAAACCATTATAAAACATCTTCAAGCCACAGGTAGTGCCAAGAGAGCATACAAAGAATTAACAACACATAAGCCATGGATTGAAGAGCTAAAAAACAGAACAAAAAATACACAAAATAGACCGGAAATACTCAAAATAGCAACAGATTTTTACAAAGACTTATATAGCTCACCAAGTCAATCAACATACAAACTACCGAGTCGTAACACAGAAAGAGCAACGGTCACTATTACCGAGGAAGAAGTAGCCAAAGGAATTAAATCACTGAAACCAGACAAAAGCCCAGGACCAGACAGAATCACCAATGAAGCCATAAAAGCAGGAATCACATGTCTAGTTACACCTCTTACACGACTGTTCAATATAATACTCACCTGCGCAGACACTCCACGCCAATGGTCTGAATCGGAAATCATTCTACTCTACAAAAAAGGAGACCCTGGTAACATAAGTAATTACAGACCGATTAGCCTGTTACCATCATTGTATAAACTTTTCTCATCAATATTAGAGAAAAAAATAAAATTAACCACAGAGAAATTTCAACCTTTTGAACAGGCGGGCTTTCGTCGAGGCTTCTCTACAATTGATCACATACACTCGCTAGAGATGGTAATAGAAAAGTTCCAAGAGTTCAACAAGCCACTTTACATAGTTTTCATTGACTACCAAAAAGCCTTCGATACTCTACTGCACTCCTCGATCTGGGAAGCTCTAATATCCCAAGAAGTACCTTTGGAATACATACAAGTCCTAAAAAACATCTACGACAATAATACCAGTAGAGTAAAGTTAGAAACAACTGGACCACCCATACAAATAAAAAGAGGTGTGAGACAAGGAGACCCAATCTCTCCAACAATCTTTATAGCGGTGCTAGAGTCTATCATCGGTAAACTGAACTGGGAAAAAGTGGGCATTAACATTAACGGACGCTACCTAAGCCATCTCAGATTTGCGGATGATGTAGTTTTGTTATCAGAAAGCACAACCCAAATACAACGGATGATAAACTCTCTACATGAAGAAAGTCGTAAAGTAGGCTTGGAAATCAACTTAGATAAAACAAACGTTATGACAAATCATACTAAAATACCTTTATATCTCAAAAATCAACCGCTATCGTATGCTGATTCTTACATTTACCTGGGCAAACAAATCTCGTTTAACCCACGTAACAACGAACTTGAAGTAGAAAGAAGGGCTAACAGCACTTGGAAGAAATTTTGGAACCTCAAAGAAATCCTAAAAAGCGACATGTCCATAAATTTGAAAAGTAGAGTCATGAACACCTGCCTACTCCCATCACTAACTTACGCTTGTCAAACATGGAAATTTACAAGTAAACTTAAAAACAAAATCATTACCACTCAAAGAAGTATGGAGAGAAGCATCCTGAAAATCAAGAAGATTCAAAAAATCCGCCATACCGCCATAAGACAGAAAACTAAAGTAATCGACGCAATCAATTTCTCGCAGAAGCTAAAATGGCGATGGGCTGGACACGTAGCCAGACTCACTGATAATCGCTGGACCAAATCGACAACTTTATGGCTAGGACCATCTGGCCAAAGAAGAAGAGGTAGGCCAAACACGCGCTGGACAGACGATGTTACCAAAATAGTAGGCCCACACTGGATGAGACAAGCTGAAGACAGGGAAAAATGGGCATCTTTGGAGGAGGCCTTTACCCTCCGTTGAGAGGGGTTCTTGCACCCACAAATGTTTTTAAATATTTTTTACTGGTACACTTTTTATTTTTTTCTATGTTTATACGTTTTTGTTTTTTCTTTTAAATTGTAAACCTACTAAGCAAGAAATAAAAGGCTTTTTTATTTTTTATTTTTATTTTTATTTTTTATTTTTTATTTTTTTATTTATTTATTTATTTATTTGATACATAACATTTTATTAATACAAGATTACACTGCCGCCAACGTATCTCCAAATGAGGAATACGCTGAATTCCAATTTCTGCCGCCAAGTCAGATACTTATCTGACTTGGCGGCCAGGTGCCTCTGTAAAAATATTTAAAAAACAGATATTACTTACTCCACTTCCATTACTTTTACTTCCAATGATCTCACGTAAATTCACGAAATACAAAACTGGTCTAACCGCTAACGCTACAATGTATCACCTTGAATTGTTAAGAATGGGATTGTTATCTCCCAGCTATCGCGAAGCACCCAGACTCACACAAGGTCAAGTATTTTGGCCTTAGATTGAACGTTGAACGGAATAGTGATGTACAAGTTCATTTTCGAGGATCGAGGCGGAATGGCAAGTCGCAGTGAGCTCGGAAGGCTCGAAGTCCCGACTAGTCCCGAGCTTGAGGTTTGAGTCAAGGCTCGAAAAGAGTTCGAGCCTTTCAAAAGAGCTCGAGCCTTTTATAAAGTAATTCTTTGATGTTGTCATTCAATATTCTTACAATAGTAAGGGGACTTTTTCACTACCAACAATATTGCGCTCGGAGTAGGAATTATACTGGGTTCGATTCCCGTGCAGAATGCATAATTTAAAATATCGAAAAAAAATCTGTATCAATTCCACGCGCAGTCGATATCGATCAAAATTGGTACGCATCAAAGATTTTAGAATACCAAGATCTTTGGTACGCATGTACTGGAATCACTAGTTCCATCCCACGTCATAATGACGTCATCCCATTTGAAGCCTAGACGGTTGCAGTACGTGTGCTGCTATCTTGCTCTATCACTCGTCATTCATAATAAGGAGAAAAGGGATAGCATAACTGTCAAATTATTCTCTTCGTGTATTAATATTTCCAATATCTTTGACATAAACCAAAGATTTAAATAATCGAAGCTTGACGAATTAATTGAAGCTTACAAAGGACTCAATAAAATGACCTACGTTTTGACGTTTTTATATGTTTTTTTATTCCATCTTTAAAAAATAGAAAATACAGAAATATAATTTACTTTTCTTTCATATTAATTGTTACATGTTAAAAATAAGGATTTTATAAAAAAAATATACATAGGACAAAGGTATGTAGTACCCATTACTTCTTTCACAATTACACTGGCGATATGGGATGTATGGGACTCGCAGATATGAAAATGGCGGATAAATTAGGAATATTCCCACTGAATTTACTATTGAAAATGAATATAGCTAGATGTTTTAATTTGTTTATGTTGATATAATAGAACAAATGCAGGTACATACAAAATTAATGATACTAAGCTAATGATTAAACAATACCTAAATAATGTTATCTTTGGTGCCTGATTTGTTTGTCGCAGGAATATTGTAAGATCCTGCTAGTTTTTTACGGCTGTTTTGTTAGTTATGGCGCAGAATGGATACTTTTTAAACGGATGAGTTCCTACAATATGCCTGCAATACCTATACTACCTTCTTAGTTTCTAACTTACCTAATAACACCATTTATATTATTCTTCACTCGATTTTTAATTTTGTTTGTTTATTTTGTTTTTTACTGCACATGTCGTCTGCGTAAATGACTCTTCTTTTTTGTCGCCAGTCGCGAAATTTTTAATAGTAATTTTGTTGTTGATTTGTTATTTTTAATTTGATATTTCAATTCTATGTCAAGTATGTTTTAAATAATTGTAATTAGACATTTATCGTAAATCTTCCTTCAAAAATTACGCAAGGGGAATTGTTTGCATTGTTCTTACCTAGATTTATTGGATTAAGGCAAAAAATCTAATCATTGTTATATTGTTGATAATATGTAAGGGAAATACGACACACGCAATTCAGTGTCTTGTTAGTTTATAGGACACTGATTTGATGAAGTTAAATTTGTTGTAACGGTTTGGTAGCTGACTATAGCCTGTAGGCTATGAATGTATTAATACATCAGATTTTACGATCGACGGAGCAACGACAAAAACAAATTTAATGTGTCATCTCGCTCGACAGTGATTTGAAAGTACATTTACACCATGAGTCTGTTGCAGTCCACAGCTGGCACCGGCCTCCCCCTGATGGGATTGGTGAGTTATGTCCGTAGTCCCAACGCTGGGGATGGGCGGAATGTTGACCGAATGTTATCATTTGGGCATGCTCTTAATGACATTATCTGCTTCGCGGAAGCCAGCTTGCACCGCGCCGTGGACGTGGCCGTGCCAGTCCTGTGACGTGGCCTCGCCCGCGAAGAAGACCACGGGCGTCCCGCCGACGTCCAGCGGCTCCGCCAGCACCTCCGCGCTCGCCGACGCGCAGCGCTCCGTACTCACGCCGCGGTACGAGAACGAACCCTTGGCGAACTCCTCCGCCGCCCATTTGGATCTGAAAGCATTCAAGCAAAATGTTACTCTAGCTGACGAGTGTAAGTTAATTAAAAGTGGTGCTTATTACAGTCACAATGTAAAATCAATGAGAAACGGCTGGTCCACCGAGGGACACTAACATGGAAACTATAGTTAAATGCTTCCTTTTCTTCTATAGCTAGTTTAGTTGACTATAAAATTTGTCTTTTTCTATACGATCTGAGTTCCATAACGGGCGACAGCTAAGCACTTAAAGCACCAGGCTGATTTCTGCAAGGAGCGTATATTTTACAGGAAGGATCAGATGAATGGTAAATTAAAACAAATGGAGTACCTACACTAGAGGGATGAAAAATGGTGGTGATGACTAACCTTGTAAGGTTTGTAATCATGGGCACATCAAAATTTAGCGAAAAGACGTGTTTGATCAGTTTGTGGATGCCCTTCGATAGTTGATCATCCCTGACTCTTTCCATCTCTTCAGCAAGGGGTCCAGTTATCCAAGCCAGTAAAACTTTGGGGCGGTGCTCGACTATTCTGAAGCCATGTATACCCGTCACCCATTTCTCGTCTTTGAACAATGCTTTGTCCTCATCGCGCCACAGTATTCTGAGGTTAACCATCCCCTCGGGCCACCAGGCCTTCTCGAACTCCATGATGATTTTGTCCAAAACGAAAACCTGAAGGTTGTTGATTGCTTCGATTTTTCTCAGTGGCAATCCCGGTGTGAACATTGTAGCATAGCTGAAACAAGTGAATTTTTACTTTAGCCTCGACAAATATTATGCATAAGTATTACAAAAGCCCCAGTAATTCCTCTTTGATCCAGTACCGACTTATAAGAAATTTAAGGGCATTAATAAAAAAAATGTGTTCAACAGGTACCTAATTTAACCAATCTAATTAAATTTCCACATAAAGAAAATCATACCTACCTAAAAACACTTCTTTCTTATTCCTAAGGTATAGAATAGCAAAATTCAAAACAAAAGGGTTCCATCGTTGTTGCTCTTGTCTTGTATGAAACAATTACATTCACTATGCATATTCGCTTTTCGTTTGGCTCCCTATAACATATAACTAAAAATACGTACTTTTGCTTTAGTACTCCAAGAGGGACAGTGACGATGACTTTGGACGCCTTCATTGCGGTTCCATCTTTAAACTTGACCAGCACTGTCTGCTCCGGGTCTTCTGGTTCTGGCGCAGGGATCGGGTAGCAAATGTTCACTACCTCTTTGTTGTATTGTATATTCGGGTTTATAGGAGTTCCCGTGCCAGGGAGTTTATGCTAAAATAATAAATAATTTTTACATAATTAGTAACTAAGCTCTCGTTGATCTTTCGCTTTAGTTAAAGTCTACGGCATGTTAGCGGTGTGTTTCATAGGGTTCCTTTAAACTCCTTAAAGCCATAGAACAGGCACAACATAACTATTCTGCCTTTCTTAAATAGATTAAAAAAAACACTTACCAAAAGAAGATCTAGTAAACTTTTGAAACCCTTTCCCTTCCAGTGAAGCCAAAACTCTCCTTCGCAATTTTTTTGTTTCGACAGGGCTTTCAAAGATTTTGCTGCCAACGGGTCCTCCCTGCCACCCAAATGATAGTCCTGTTCGTACCATCGTAAGAACGGCTCATTGATAGGAATTAGTTTCGGCTTCGGAATAATACTCTTCTCTCTTACCCTAAAAAAGGGAGTTATTTAAACATACAATGAGTAAAAATCATGGCATAATTAATCACATAAAGAAACTCTCTTACCCAGTCCTTACGAATTCCCTAATGGATCCTCTGCCGTCTTTGTTTGCATTAACCTTGTTATTAATGCTCTGCAGTATGGCTTTAGCATTTCCAGGCGGCATTAAACTACCGTCGGAAAATACGTACCAATCCTGGTCATTGCCTGTATCTGGCTTACCCAACAGACCATGGGGATTGGCTAGTCTGAAGACTATGTTCTCCCCTTCGCCGTGGCACCTATAATATCAATAATAAATAAGACTTTACGTAGTCAATCTGCAAATGTGAAATGTTCTTAATAAACTGGGATAGACACACAAAGTAAACGTGTATACCCGTGGGATTTGAACCCACGACTTGAGTTTAAAAACTCAGCGATTTTCCCGGTCGCATCCTACGCCAGTGCTCTTAACATCACAGGCAGAAAGCAAGACATTCAATGATAAAAAAATATATATTTTAAAAGTAAGACGAATACGTCAGTTGTGTCAATTTACCAGGCGGCTCCTAGGTCCACAACGCCTGCTCCAAAGTTGACGGTGTTTATCCGCCCACCCATCCGCTTCGAGGCTTCCACACCAACCGCAGGGATACCAGCTTCCGTCAGCTTGGCCAGAGCTGCTATACCTGATGCTCCACATCCGACTACCACTACGGGATACTTCTTTTTCTCACTAAAAATAAAATATAGTTAGGTAGGTATGCTCGAAACGTTCTCCAAGGAAACATCATTCAAAAACAAAATTAATGTAAAACTAGGGTGATAGGATGCGTTTTGTCCCGATTAAATCCCACGGAATAAAAAAGGAATCTTGATAACGCGGGCAAAGCCTTCGGTAAAAACTAGTCAATTAATATTATTGAATACTCTTCTGGCCGAACTTACGATCACCTTGTACGCAGGATACCTATATTATAGTGCCCAAGTGGGTGCACAAGCACAGGTGCATTCTCTGTTCCTCACTCTAACAGTTCGTTGGGACTGCAATCTGACACGACCGTAGAGGCACAGTATGACAGTAGAGATATCACGGGCAGGCTCAACGACTTAACGTGAGATGAACTAACCCATC